>CM069069.1:14445203-19245203 GCA_035220775.1 Malus fusca
ATTGTTCCCTCCATCATTTCAGATTTCATGCATCATTTCATCACTTTAACCTCCACTCCATGCACTCATTGGCACCATCACTCAATTTTACCCTCCATGCTTTGCATCATCACTTCATTTTCACCCTTGAATCATTGCACACACCATTCCTTGTTCCCTCCATCATTTCAGATTTCATGCATCATTTCATCACTTTAACCTCCACTCCATGCACTCATTGTTGCACCATCACTCAATTTTACCCCCCATGCTTTGCATCATCACTTCACTTTCACCCTTGAATCATTGCACACACCACTCCATGTTCCCCTCCATTGCCGTGCACTCCCTCTATAAAAGGAGTGTGTGTAACAACCATAGAGGGCAGATTTTGGGAGAGCATTCACCACCATTTCAACACAACCTTCATCCAAACACATCCATTCCTCCATACAAACAAACCTTCAAATACTCACCAACACCTTGTGCTGTAGCAAAGGAAGGAAAGGAAAGTGCTTGGACGTGCTTGCTGTTCAACTTGGATCGTTGGAGTTTTTAGGTGTTTTCTTTCTTTTGTTTCCAATGTTTAAATTCATTTTCTTTTGTTTTGTTGTGAACATGAGTGGCTAAACCTCTCTTGGCTAGGGGTGATTTCAAAGCCATGATTATGTGTGCAATATGATTTGATAAATTCCAGTTATGAATTCTTGAATCGTGAATGCAATTGGCTTAACTATTTGATTGATAACTTATTTGTATTTGTTGATTAAGGGTCGACACTTAATTGGCATGCATAAATCTGTTGCTAGAGTATAAGGAAGTTTCACATAATCGTTACAAACTTATATTCACATGTAGTGAAGGTCGCTTATAAACGATCGCGTTAAGTTTAATTCCTAGCATGAGTGACATGATGTTATAGTTGCAAGTGCTTTGTCAATGCTTATGATTTTCATTAAACGTAATGATCTTTGATTGTATCTCTATTATGATGTCATGTAGGGAACTTTTGAAGAATGTTTTGGGTTGTCGAATGATGTCATCCAATCCAATAAAACAAGGAAAATCTGAGGGTTAAATAGTGATGTCACGGTTAATTTGGAGCATTGTCGTTCATAATTCAATGAAGTAGTAACTGGAAATCGAGTTGTTTGCATACATGTCATGTGTGGAGAAAAAGCCTCTAGCTATCCCATCATCCATCTAATTTCCTAAATTTGTTTTCAAACCTGTTTTTAAGTTACTATTTGTTTTGTTATTCTAAGTTCGTCCAAAATACAACCCCCCCTTTACTTTCTTGTTTTAAACTTGTTTTGTTTGTGTTCTAAGTGTTTTGAGTCAAGCCCAAACCTTACTTTCGTCCAAAATTGTGTTTAGTGTCAGAAACTGCCTAGTTGGTGTTTTTAGGCAGTTTTGAGTATTCTTAGCTTATTTTGAGTCTTGTGAACTAGTTTTGAGTCTTTTGAATCTATCCTAACGCTTTTAAGTTTGTTTTTGTGTCTTTGAGTCAGTTTAGAATCAATTAGCAATCCCTCCTAATCCCCGGCCTAGAACGATCCCTACTTATACATATACTACAATTGTCAAAAGAGGGTTTAATTTGTGTGTTAAGTTAATTTTCGCATCACCTTCAAACAATCAACGATCCTAATATACTACCAATTATCTATTAAGAAGTTTTTAAGAAATAAACCAGATCAAACATAAAAGCGGCTCAATATTAAGAAAGAACCTAGATCTGATCAAGAATCAGCTCAAGAAATCAAGAATCCAAAACGATATATTGTAGGATTAAAGAACATAGAACCTGAGATTTCACTCAATTCAACCTTGTCAGGATACATCATCATCACGATCAGAGCAAGCAGAAATAGGCAATGTGGATGCTACTTTTCCTACAAAAAATCACATGAGATAAATATTAGTATATTATAATTCTCATTGCCACAATTAACACTACTAGGAATAACTTCTTGGGCGACGAAGGGGAAACTATCGGGCAAATGAAAAAACCGTCGTTGGAAACATTGGGCGGTGAAGTCTCCGTCTCGCAAAGCTCGTGACGTCAGGCATTGCGTGACAAAGGAAAAGTCTTTGTCGCGTAAAATGAAGATTGTGTGACGGAAGTCTTGATCGTTGCGCGTACCGAGTGATAAAATTGGGTTTCGACCCCCAAACTCTTGCGCAACAGTCACACGGTTTCAACCCACAAAGTCTTGCGCGACGGACATACAAGTTCGACGCACAAACTCTTGCGCGACATACATGTAGGTTCGACCCATAAACTCTTGCACGACGGATATAGAGGTTATCGCAGTAAGATTTTTAAATTAGTTTTTTAAATAATTTATTATTTATTTTAAATTAGTTTTATAAATAATTTTTTTTTTTTTCGTTTATGTAAAATGAATTTAATGAAAATAAAAATAGAAAATGTAAAGAAGAATATTGACTTGAAAAATTATTCTAAATGTACATACAATGGAAAAAAATATTTTTAAATTCGAAAACAATTTAAAACATAACTAAAAAAAAAGTCTACAATGTCACAATCTCTGATTGGTGGTGTTGTTGTTGTGTCGAGGGGTTGGGAGGACGTAGCTACTGCGGCGGGGGGCTGGAAGGATGTAGCTGCTGCGGCAAGGGGCTGGGAGGTCATTTCTGGAGGTAGTTCAACGTCGGGGAATTGAATGCCAGAGATCTGAAGTGCACGACGTATTTGGTGCATCAAATTGTTTTGGGCAGCAATCTGAGACTGCTGGGCCGCAATCTGCTCTTTCAAGCCCACCACTTCAGACGTCAGCGTTTCAACTTGTTCAATTCTCTGCCTAGAAGATGAGGCAGACGAGTCTCGAATGCGGGCTTTCCCAAGCCCCCGGTGAACATTCCCATGCTGACGACCGAAGGTCTGATCAAGTGTGTCAGTCATGATCTGAAACCCAGCATCCTCAGGGGAAACACCTCCTCGATCGGGGTCTCTAAGGGAAGCTAGGAAACCACCTCCTTCAGAACTGTCTGACCCTTCTCCACCATGGTGGACTAGAAAAATGAAAAAAACAAATTGATTTGAATATACATGTAATTAATATTAATACAAATTGAATATTATAAATTTGAAAGAATTTACATAAAGCTGCTCCGTCAGCTCATCCCCGGGTCAAACGTACACCTCCTTGAGCATGTAAATTTCAGGAAACTTTGACCCCATGAAAAAATTTAAATAGTGTAGATTACCAATTGTGTAATAAAGAGTAAAAAGATTGAAAACTTAAAATAAATATACGGTTACCTTACGTCGCTCCTCCATCCTATAAGAGAAGCGTCGTGACCCGGATCAGTGAAGAAGTTTCTTCTTCGACCGATTGATCGAGTTTGCCTTCACTTTTTTCTATTGAATTAAAAAAAAGTATTAGTTTAGATATTTATAAAAATGAATTGTTTATTGTAAATTTTTTTATTAATATATTATTGAAATATAAATTATATGTACCAAGTATTTCTCATCTTGAAAATGGCCGCAGAGCCACTCCCATTCATCCCGACGGTCCAGCAACTCTATAGGGCACCCAACTTCTAAAGCGACCTTCGAACCGTCATATATCTCATAATGCTTGTGGAGGTTGCTCTTCCATTGAGTGAACCTACTAGAGCAAAGGTTGTTGATGTACTCCATTTGGTTGGAATCGTGGTTGCAGAGCTCATAGTGATGCTGCAAAACTCAACAAATAAATAGTACTTAAAATTTATAATCTTTGTATACTTTAATAAATATTTATTATTTGAGGTTGAAAATACTAATTCATAAAGCACGGCGTCCTTGGTTTCTTGTGGCACATCTCTCCATGACTCCCACCTGAGGGGGCAATGATTCCTGATAACACAGCCAATGTCGGTGGCCAACGCACTGTGCTGCTCCTTTGTTGCAGCCGCACGATGTCGAGGATCCCACATAATGGTGATCTTCTGGATCGTGGTGTGAGTCGTATGTGCAGTCTTTTGTAGTTTGCAAGGGCCCCTGGTTTTTTTTTTACCTACCAAATAAACAAGTAAACATTAGACGAATTCTATTTTCTACCGAAAATTCAGCAGAACCTCCCCTAAAACGCTTCATCAACTCTTCATGCTCATCTAGGTACATAATTGTCTCGTCACAATTGTTAAGTACAAACCAATGTGCTACCTCAATGTCCTTTTTGTCAAACGCCTCTCCTCTTATTGGTTCGCCAAATGGTCGTGCAATTTGGGCAACAACATAAATTTTTTCACTTTTCACACCACCGTCATTATTGCGTTGTTGTCGGTTAAACATATTCTCAATGTCTTGTAGATACATTGCACAAAATGTAAGCGACTCAAAGTCGAGCCATGCCTCCACGATTGATCCTTCGGGCTTTGCCCTATTCCATACACTTTTTTTTTAATCCACCCAGTAGTCTGCATCAATAAACAAATTATCGTATAAAATTAGTCTAATTGTACATACATCACGAACTAAAGTATTTATGGCGATTATATACATTTCAATCGGATGCATCAATCGGCTAGAAGTGCCTCATTCGGCAAGTGAATCATCACGTAGATCATGCTTGTGAAGAAAGATTGAGGACATATTTGTTCAAACTTGCATAGCACTTCAATAATATCGTCGCACAACTATTTAACATTGGACTTCCGCAAAGTTTTTGCAGTTAATTGAGAAAAATATCTAGCCAACAACATGATCGATTTCACCACGTATTTGTGCAAAATGTGTCGAATTCCCACTGGAAGAAGGTGTTGAAGTATGACATGACAATCATGACTCTTGAGGCCATAAAATTTGCCTCCAGCCACGTTTGCGCAACGGCCGATATTTGAAGCATACCCATTTGGATACTTTACAGAAGATAGAAACTGCAAAAACTCTTTCCTCTTTTCCAGTTTCACCGAAAATGATTCGACCTTCTTTCTGGCTATATCTTCATCCTTCGTCACCCATAAACCTGGCCTAATGCCCATTTTTTCCAGATCGATCCAAGTTTTTATTATGTCCTTTGTTTTTTCGTCGATGTCCAGTATATTTCAGACCAGTGTATCAAACACATTTTTCTTAACATGCATTACATCGATGTTGTGTCTCAATTTAATTTGGACCAGTACGGGAGCTCGAACAACCTCGTCTTGTGTGTCCAGTTTAAATGTGTGTCTGGTCTTGTCTTATTTAAGGACTTTCCCAACGGAGCAAAATCCAATCGATTCACCTGAACCAAAATTTCATCGACGGACCATTCTCTGGGTCTTGGCTGAAGCTTTGTGCCATTGAAGAAGGTTATCTCGTTTTGATGCCACTCGTGGTCCCACTGTAACCACCTACAATGCCCTAGGTAACAAACTTTTCCCGCGTGCCAACTAGACGTCGAGTCTTCTTTGCAAACTGGGCATGCGTAATAGGCATTAGTGCTCCAGCCAGACATCATAGTGTACGCAGGAAAATCTTTTATAGTCCACATCATGGCTGCTCTCAAAGTGAACATCTTCCTGGTAGATTTATCGTACATGGGAACATCGTTTTCCCATAATTCTTTTAGTTAATTGACCAACGGTTGTAAATACACATCAATACACGTGCCCGGATCTTTGGTTATTAACAACATCATCATCATAAATTCTTTTTTCATGCACTTCCAAGGCAGCAAATTATACGGAATTGCGAAGATTGGCCAAGTGTTGTGGCATTGGTTTAGAACCCCGAACAGATTAAACCTGTCTGCCGCAAGTCCTAATCTAATGTTCCGAGGCTCACGTGAAAATTCAGGGTACAGCCGATCAAACTCTTTTCAGGCCTCTCCATATGTAGGATGTCTCATAACATCGTCATCCACTCGTTTGTCCTTATGCCACCTCATGTAGCTTGCACTGTGCGTCGACATATACAATCACTGCAGCTTGGGGTTTAATGGGAGATAACGCATAACTTTTTGTGGAATCTTCATTTTTCTATTATGAGATGTCATTTTAAACCGCGACTCATTACATACAGGGCATTTAGCAAACGCTTTACTCTCTTTGTAGAACAAAATGCAATTATTTTTACACGCGTGCATTTTTTCATGTCCCAATCCAAGATCACTCAGCGCCTTCTTTGCACTTTTATGATCTTTACGAAGGCAATTGTCCTTTGGAAGTATCCTCTTGAAAACCCCCCAAAAAGTAATCAAAACACTGGTTTGACATACAAAACTTTGTTTTTCCATGCATCAACTCAACAATGGCTATGAGCATCGAAAATCCTTAGCAACCGAGGTATAATTCTTGCTTGGCACTTTTTAATAGTTTTTCGTATTTTTCGAATGTTTCATTGTCCATAGTGGGAGGGGCACCATCTTTTACTTCCACATTCGTATTCGAACTAGCAGTTGGAAAAGCATCATTGATTATGTCCATAATTTGATCATTTGGCTCCACAACAGAGTAACTGTATCCACTGCTCGGGTAATGTGGGAAGATGAAGCATATTGTATTTGTTTTCCATGATGATTCCATGTAGTATAGGTTTCCATCATCCAATTTCTCACTAAATGTTATCAAACAGTTTCAAAATATTCCATCATTAAGTTCTTACACTTTCTACAAGGACACCGAATTTTAGTTGAATCGTGGTTGTTTGCAATTGCAAAATCGATGAACTGATTTATTCCATCCAAATAATCATCAGCACATCTATTAGGATTATGTATCCACTATTTGTCCATTTCACCTGCAAACAAAAAAAAATTACAAGGATTACAACAACTTCAATTATGACATGCCACCTTATACCTCCGGTATAGGCCCTATCTCATTCGAGAATGCACAGTTACGTGCTGTAATTTACGATTCCAACACATTAGAGTTCAAGCGTGGGAAAAATTCAACAGCATCTCCCTGCAGTTTTTCAAGTGCACGATGTAGATACAAAAAACTACGAAGAACGCGAAGAGATGCTACCACATTTCCCACGTTCAAACTCTAATGCGTGAACCGCAAACTACAACATGTAAATGTGCAATCTCAAACTGTCCAAAATTTTGGGACAATTCAAGAATTAATTGGACCGCAATCATACTTTCGCATCCATTCGCGAAATCCAACTAATTCTCAAACAAGAAACTAAGCTCATATGAACATTGCAAACCATTTTTTGTACATCCATACAAAAATGATACATAAACTCACAACACCTATAAACTACATACAACACAATTTAAATGAATGAAAATTAACTAAGTTAGTTAAGAAAAATTATACCTCAAACTGTTGGAAATTGCACCAGGGGAAGGCAACTGCTGCAATTGTTTTGCAGCTTCTACCTTCCTGCAATCTGGTGAAGTGCATTAAAATCAAGAACTTTGCACGACCAAGCCAACGTCGAGCAAAACCTTGGCCTTCAAATTTTTGGGAGCCAACCGACTACACTTTCCTGGGTTTTTTAAACCCATTAAACGACGAACTACAGTTCATCGCACATTTTTTTTAAGGACATTTGCTTGGCCTTCAACTTTTTGCATGCTTTCCTGGGTTTTTTAAACCCATTGCGCAATGAAATGTTTTTCGTCGCTCATTTTACCCATTGCCTGACAAACTTTTTTGTGGACATTGACAAAATTTTTCCATTCACTCTTCAAATTTTTTTCAAAACACATACATATTTAATAAATAATACCATTTGTGCATATTTCATTAATATACATACTTATTAAAATGCATTAATTTCATTCATAATAAACATTAAGTACATATTTAATAAAAAATATTCATACAAAAAAAACTTAAAATTCATATCTAATTATTAAATAAGCAAAAAAATTAAAATAAGAAACCCTATTCTACTCATCTTCCGTTGGTTTTATGGTTCTTATTGTTGTGCTGTAGTGCGTTCATTATCAAACTTCCACTCCCGGAATCTCAACTTGAACACGTTGTCGATAGCCTTCATCAGATTTTGGTCACTTTTCTCAATGTCCCAATTGGCCTGTCATGCAAAAAATTAATAAATTAAAATCTCACTATTATATTATATTTAACAAACATAATTATTATTTGACTACTGAAATTAACACATACAGCTAACTCATGAATCATGTGCATCTTCAGCTCCTTGGGGATGTGACACACCCCATCCCGAAGGAGGGCGTGCTGGCCGTCACGTGCGAGTGACGTAACCATTTGCACAGTGCGGAAGCTAAAAAGATAAATAGAATTACGAATAAATAAAAGCTGAAACACTAGCAATACTAGCTAAGAAATGATGCTAGTGCGAAACTCAGTGTATAAATACACATTCAGAGTAAAAAGAACATCTAGGTGCAGTCGAGTAGGACAATTACTAAGATATAACACCCGTAGGTAAATCCTACTTTGGTGAATTCTGTCAGGACACTGTTGGATTCCTCGTGGCCACCAAACTCAGCTAATTAGAACCTGGAGGGGTGAAAAACAAAGTTGAGTGGGTCAGTAAAACAAATCTTTTCAAAGACAAAACATTTCTCAAAATGTGGTAACCCCTCTCCGTAAAACCTGTATAGTTTCCCAGGAATATAAAAATATAATTACTTATCTCAAAACCAGCTCAGAAATAGTGATATGTAAAGTATATGCCATGTCAAAATATATTTCATCATATCATATAAGTATATCAGTGAAGTAAGGTCATCATAAATAACAACATGTCAACCGAGTGATCAGCCCGGCTGAAACTATAGCTCATAATCAATCTCATCAATCAATCTAGCCGGAGTCACCACAAGTGACATGTACGGCACTACACTGCACACGAGTCGGAACCACTGAAATGGTATGTACGACAGAACTGGGTGTAATATAGTTATGCTCACGCTATCCTCTCCTGATAGCTATGCGATAAATCGCTAGTCACCTACGAGTCGGAACCGCCTACGAGTAGTCTGTACGACAAGACTGGGCACCTAAATTGGATCCAATGTGAGCATATGGTGCGGGGGTGACTAAATATATTTACAGGCCTGAATCACATCTCTGCTAAATCATAATCACCCTAGTGCAGGTTTATGAGCTTTCAATCACATCAACTCAACAGTCTCATAATTTTAATTTATGAACTTACCTGGCACTTACCTGTGCATCCGCATCATCAATCATGCATGTATGCAATTACTAATGGATAAATAAAATAGATATATATTTTGCATGGCATTTCATAACGCATTTCATATCACATTTCACTTAAATTGATTTTCTGGGAAAAATCTCATTTATATAGGTATATACGGAAAACAAAACTGCCCACTCACCTGGAGTTCACCCTACAACTCCCTAGCACAACACATAAAGGCGTCATGACGATCGGTGCCTAGAATAATAATCAAGACATGCCTCATTAATCATATCGATAAAATATAACTTATATAAATCACGTCACTACGTAGTTCGATCCGGAAGATCTGCAACTCAGATTTCTAATCTGAAACTTCCAGAGATCTACCATATACCTCTAGGACAACATCCTAAAATTTCATTACCATCCAACGGTCGGATCTCCGTCAATTGTCAAAACCAAGTGACAGTTAACATTCTATATTATGAACTTACAACTCCAATTCCGAAAGATCCGTAAATCGGATTCCCGATCTGTAAGCTCCTATAATCGTTAAATATTACGTACTACTACGTATCAAAGTTTGGTGACGATCTGACGGTTGGATCGTCGATTCACCTTTTGGCCTAACCATGAATCGTATCGAAATTAAGTCCAAATGATCAACCAACGTTAAGCCACTATCAAAACTGAACTTAGGACATCAAATATAGCTTAAAAATAACATTGGCGGCCCACTGGCCATGTGTCGCCGCACGCGCCGCCGTGGGTGGCAGTCAGCCGCCCCGGCTCGCCGGAAAATCCAACTATTTCCAAAAATTACCAAAATTTACAGAAATGAAGATCTCAATGAGTAGAGTAAACTTTATACCTGTGGCCAAGGCCAATTTGGCCTGGAAATGCTCCAATTCCATCAAACCCGTGAAGAACCCTAGAAATGGGTTGATAGGAGCATATTTATGCGCCTTAGTTAGCTAGTTCTTATGCATTTTCGTTATGTTTTCTTAGTTTAAGGTAGTCTTTTAAGCTAGTTTCATGTGTTTTCAGGTTTAAATGGCACATTACATAAAATGATGCAATTTGGAGCTTTTTGGAGCAAATGTGAGCTTAGATTGAAAAGTACATGCTTGGAACACAAGGTTTGGACAAAATTGAAGATTTGAAGATTTGAGGATTCCTAGTCCAAGAAGGATTCCTAGTCCGAGGAGGAGTCCTAATTGAAGAAGGATTCCTAATCAACGAGGGATTCCTAGTTGAAGATGGATTCCTAGAAGAACGAAGATTCCTACTCAAACGAGGTTTCCTACTTGAAGTAGGAAAGCTAAGCCTAAAAGTTTCCATTTTGGGTTGATCTTTCCTAAACCTAAATGGCCTTGAGTTTAAGCAATCTTAGAAGGTTCCTAAGCGTTGAAAGACACGAAGAGGGGTTCTAGAATATTTTCTCATCCTTGACGTGGGTTAGGGCCTATTTCTTCTTGGTTTTGGGCTTTCTAGAAGCCCTATCTACATTCCCTAAACCTGCCGCACCTTTCCCCTTTCTAGAAACCCTTTGCCTTGCCTTGCAAGGCATTCTAGAAGGCCCATCCTTTACCCTATCCATCCAGCCGCACCCTAGGCCTTTTCCCATTCAAAATCTGATTGCTTTAACCTATTTTCTGATGGATTGGGTTTCTAGAAGCCCTAATCTGATTGCCCTAGGGTTTTGGGTGCCTATATATACTCATTAACTCCCTTGGCCGAAATTACCACCTCCCATATTCATAAATCACGCCAGAAATTCACCCTTGTGCTCTGCTGCAACCTTCCACCACCATTCACCATAATTCCTACCCAAAAACAACCATAGCCGCACCACCCATCAACCCTAAACCCTTCCATACCATTCCCCATCCATTCTACACCACAAATAACCCCAAAAACCTGTTCTAAACTTCTCTGCCGCAGCAAGGAGGAAGGAGAAATCTTGGATGCACTTGCTGCCAAGTTGGAGTATTCTAGGTGTTTTCTTTCTTTGGATTTTAATGTCTAAATTTATGTATCTTTGCTTTGCGAGTATGAGGAACTAAACCCCCCTTGGCTAGGGGGGGATTCGAAACCATGTTTATGCTTGCTATATGATTTGATTACTTCTAATTGTATTTCATAAGTTGTGAATTCAATTTGCTTATCTATTTGAATTAAACTGATTTGTGTGTGTTGGTTGAGAGTGCATGCTTAATTGTCATGCATAAATCTAATGCTAGAATATAAGGAAATTTCACCTAATCGTTATGAACTTATATTCACAAGTAGTAAAAGTTGTTGATCACAATTGTGTTAAGTAAATTCTTGGCATAAGTTTCATGCGCTTTCATAGTTACGAGTGCCTCGTCAATACTTATGATTTCCATTGAACGTAATGATCTTTGATTGTATCTTTATTATGCGCTTTCATATAGAGAACTTTTGAGGAATAATTTGATTGCGATGCGCTTTTTCCGTCCAATTCATTGACATAAGGGAAATCTGAAAGTTAATTTAAGCGGACCTAATTAACTTGGAGTGTTGAGTATTCATGGTTTATTGAATTGCAATTAGAAATCGTTTTGTATGCAAGTGTGACATGTGTGGAGAAGAACCCCTTAGCTAGCTTTCCATCCATTCACTTTAACTAATTTCGTTTTAGAATCTGTTCAATTTTAAAAAGTTTTGTTTTGTTTTCAATTTTCGTCAAAACCAAATTCCCATTTATTTTAAAGTGTTAGATTAGTTAGAAATCAATTTAGTTTGTGTTTTAAGTGTCTTGAGTCAAGTTACAACCTATTTTCGTCCAAATTTGTGTTTGTGTTCAAAACTGCCCAGAAAGTGTTTTTAAGGCAGTTTTGAGTGTTTCTGGGCTGTTTTGAGTCTTTTGGTTTGTTTTGGTGTTTTATAGTTTAGTTTTGCATTCTTTGAGTCTAGTTTAGTGTTTTAAACTTTGTTTTTACGTTTTGAGTCAGTTTTCAAGTGATTTAGCAATCCCTCCTAATCCCCGGCCTAGAACGATCCCTACTTACATACTTTGCTACAATTGATAAAAAGAGGGTTTAATTTGTGTGCTTATATATTTCACATCATGGGTGAGTTCCAATTCGTCCTCAAATCAACTCCGCCGTCCCAATCAATGCTTGGGCATTGTTCTAGGCCTCAAGAGGATATTATGGGTGGTGACAATTGGAAGGAATTGCTTCAGGATTGGGTGATTCGAAGCCAAAGCCGTTGCACCCCTTTCTTGCGGTTTTCTCCATTTTCAAAGCCAAATCTCTCCAATTTTGAGATGGAATGGATAGAGGAAGGCTCCTAGAGTGTTTCCCATGAGGTTTCTTGAAGCAATTCGCCGGAAAAAACGGGTGAAAATCATCGAAAATAGGCATGGGTGCCGACCGGGTCAAGAACGGGCCAAGGGGATCCGGCCGATCCCCCGCGCCACTCTCTCCCTCCTTTCCTCCTTTCCTCTGTTCCGATTGGCCGGGCTTTTCTCTCTCTTCTCTCCATTCACCCAGCTCTCTCTCCTTTCTCTCCCGGAGCTCCTGCTCTCTTCCTCTGGTTGGGCAGCTTTGCCCAATCTCTTCTTCTTCTTTTTCTTCACCAGTCACGCGCGCGCACACACACACACAAAACCTTCCTTCATCTTTTTATTTTTATTTTCTTTCCCTTACATCTGAGCCATCCATTTCAGATTTCCTTTAATCTGGGCCATCCAAATGGCACACCAAATTTTTATAATAAAATTCATAAAATGCCCAAACTTCAAACTTTAAAATCTTTTTCGTTATAACTCCAAATCACGAACCGTTTGCGCCCACGCTTCCGTAGCGACGAGTACTACGAGGATATGTCAAGAAAACAAATCTTAGATGGCACAACACAACGATTAACCTCGAATAATGCGCGTGCCTCAAAGGGCATTTTTGTAAAATCCTTTATTAAAACTTTAAAAACTCTTAAAATCAGGGACGGGCTATCACAGAATGGCTCTCCAAGACTCCCAATCTGCAGCACATTTGGTACACACCATTGCTCCTATGTCATACGAAAAGCTGGGGCGCTTATCTGACTTCACAACCCCTATTATTTCGTCAACAGTGATTCGGTAACAGCTCCCACCATAAGTGTGTTGGACCCGTACCGCAGCTTTTTTTTTCTTATCTATCAACAAAAAATATTTTCATAATACAACAGAACCTTCGTCATCTGTTGTCTTTGAAGAACGCGCACCATTGTCGGCCATCATACCAACACTCAACGAACAAACTGATTATAATCGTCAGAATTGTAAAGCGTTTCCGAAACGAAGTGTGAAAAATAAGGAGAGAAGAAGCACATATTTATAGGAAGGTTAGGGACTTTGCGCGACGAATACTTTGTCTCGCAAACACCTGCAATAAATACGGTATTTATTTTTCTGATTCAGATGCACCAAATACGTTAACCTAAAACTGAACACCACTTGCACGACAAAAACTTTTTCGCACAAGGGTTGCACAGCTACGGCTTTGTCGCGCAAAGATTTTAGTGACAAAGTTTACCTATTGTAATTATGAAGTTTACGTAAACATAGATATCTATGTTTACGTAAACTTCATAATTACAAACAAATTTTTAGTTATAATATGTATGCCAAAAATAATTACTACCTTAAATAAATTGATATTATATTTCATTCAACTAATACATTAAATAATTAATACCTTAAATAAATTGATATTATATTCCATAATATAAACAAATTAAAAACAACTTTTCTATTATAATATGTATTCTAAAAATAATTACTACCTTAAATAAATTGATAGTATATTCCATTCAATTAATACACTAAATAATTAAATAAATTGATATTATTTTCCATTCAATTAATACCTTTAATAAATTGGAATTATATTACATTCAATTAATACCTTAAATAAATTGATATTATATTTCATTCAATTATTTAAATAACCAAACATGAAGTAAAACATAATTAAGTCCAAATACATAACTTATAAAAAAATAAAAAACCTTAAATTTAAATATTGTCATACAAAACATAAATTTAAAACTATTATTTCGATGATCCTCCATTCCACTGGACTTCATAACGCCACCTAGTATAACCTCCCTCCAACGCATCCTCCATCAACGTCATCAACTGTTTGTTCGTATCATCATCAAGAGTATACTTACATTGTTACACATATATGCAAATAATGAATTCTAACATATAACAAAAAATTAATTATTGATCCATCAACAGTATACTTACTAATAATTCATCCATCACAGCCTTCTTCGCATTCTCGGGCACATCTTTCAAAGAACGCCACTCAGCAGTAGGACAATTGTTCCCCATGGCTACAGCAATCGCATGCGCGAACTAAAAATGCTGCCTTAAATCATTCGGGTCAACGTAGGTCACGCTCTGATCCTTGTTTTTATCCTCTATCTCAGCATAAACAGACTTGTGAAGAATAAGGAAGACAGACTAGTAGAGAGTAAGGAGAGCAAAAGTGCATATTTATAGGAAGGCGAGTGCCTTTGCGCGACGAAGGCTTTGTCGCACAAAGACCCTCACAAAATACAGTGCAGATTCCTGTTGATTCACATGCACTTAATGCTCTGATTGAAAACTGACTGTAACTTTCACGAGGAAGCCTTTGTCGCGCAAGTGTTCCTCAGTTTCCCAAGTGTTGAATGTTCTGCCCTAGAAACTGAACAAGCTTTGTGCGACGAAGACTTTGTCGCACAAAGCTTCAGCAGGAAAAGCTTCGTCGCGCGTTTATTTTCTTGCCAAAAATAAAAACAGCGTTTTTCTTATTGGATTTGCGTGACGATGTGCTTTTTTGAGCGACGAAGCTCTCCGTCGTGCAACGTTGCGCTACGAAGATTTGTTCATCGTTGCGCACGATGTCCTTGCGCGACGGAATATGCTTTGTCACACAAGTAGTTTTTCCTACTAGTGTAATTACATAAAAATGAACTAAATAAGATAAAATACTTATCTTTGGTAGGTAGAGAACGCTCTTTGTTTATCCTTGATTAGAACAATATTTTAGGTTGAGGCGTGTAAGTTCATTGTCCTTAAGAGTGGATTTTGCCCCTCTAAGACAATGTCTTGGTGTAGCAGATTTTGGCGCCCTACTCTTCAGGATACAACAACCTTTTATCCATGTAAGCGTACACTAGCAATACTTAAATCGGTTGACCAGCTCGATTTTTCCATTGGTACAAAACAATTGAATGACATAACAACACTTCAAGGAATAAGGAAATGTCATATATATGAAAATTGTTAAAACAACTCTGTGCAATGAAATACTCGCACCCTTGATATATATATCTTTCCTTTGTAACATGTTTTTATAATAATAAATATCACAATTATATAGCTATTAATATATATTAGAAATTAGGTAACTTTATTGCTCCAAACAAAACGGAAGGTTAAATTTCTTATCCTAAATCAAGAGTAAAAGCATATAAAGGCAGCAACACTAAGATTGACACAGTAACCACCCAAAACTGAAAATAAAGTAAATCAAAACACATTTAGTGGTTTGCAAATAACCAATTCAATAATTATAATTATTGTGGAATAAAAATAATTTTAATTTGTAAAACATATTTCCTACCATCCCCCACATTTATTGCAAATTAAAAGCAAACCAAATACAAGATACGGCTATATAGCTATTAATATGGTTGTTGTAGAAAGTAAAGGTACACTAATAGTGATAGATACCAACCAAATTGATAATATTAACAACCATAATTTTTAAGAAGTAAAATTATTTGTATTTTGAAATACCTTAAAAAGTCCAACAATCGCCCACATATTTCAAAATACAAAATGAATCGCCAAAAAAGAATTTGAGGAACACAAGTTTAAAGAGGACAATGAAGTACCAAAGGAAAGTGAAAATCCAATGCATCAGAACTTGTGTCTTTTGGACTATGAACTAGCCTTAGGACGAGCTAGTCATAACTCACAAAAATTTGATGAAAATTCAATTTTCTATGAACCAAGATTTCCTTGTGTGAATCATAGGACTAACCATCCACATTGAATCCTCAGAGTCGAGCTTGTTCGAGCAGGTTGGCTCGAATAGGCCATGCACCCACCTGGATATTCATGAGTGCTCTAGAGAACCTGCCTAATCTCTCATAGGAAGCGGCCCCACTCCCACACTCCTGTAGGTGAATCCATCAAGTGTGCACTGCAGTCAAGCACAACACCCATATAGAGGCTATGGTATTCATTAAGAACATAAGTTCAACCTCACATGCTACAGTAGTTGCATTATCTACACCATAGGGAGGACACTCAGTAAAGTTATTGATATAAATCGATAATACAGGCCCAATCAACAATTGACTTGTTCTTACCCATATGAACCTACTTCATGGGATCTCCATTCACATAGGTTGGGTTACCATCACTTTTGATCGATGTTTTAGGCATACGTCTCATCCACCTCAATGTAATAATCATCACTAGCATTTAGCTTTGTGGATTTGTCAGAGGATTAGCTAGATCCACTTCTGACCTCAAACGTATTATGTCGAACGCATATATGCAAGGTAAATCTATATTTAGCTCAAGCTCTCATAGCTAGGTTGTCGCCACACATAGACACAAATAAATCTGGTCTCTTCCATAAAGGGATGTCTGAATAATAGACACATTTGAGAATGGTCTCTTCCATAAATAGTGGGATACCTCATGACATACATAATCATAATTAGTCTCTTCAACAACCTCTGCTAATCTATTTTTTAACCACTTGCTCTTCGACTGAGGTCTTCTCCAAGACTTACTAATTGGAGTTTCATGGTGTACCCGCATATCTAGTTAAAATATCTCTAAAACATTGCATCGCATCTCAACATATCATGGTAAGTATAAAAGTTAAAATAAGCATCGCTATACATTTCATGTATAACGTGACACTCACCACTCAACAGTTATCAATTGAAAAGTACCGCTCAAGGTTTTACTACTTACTACATGACTTCTTCACTAGTCCATGAAATTTTTTGAGTGTATATGCTCAAGATCTCAATTGCATAATGAGTTATATAAATTAATTTAATACATGATCAATTTATACCCTAACTTCTAGACGAACTCATGATATATATGCAGTGGTTTTAGTATACTTCATATAGGTGTTTCATCACATATGAAATGACGATCGCATATCGTTGTTGTTTGGGTATCCTTTTAGCTTTACCCCCACATTTCCATGTAAGTCATCACTTGAAAAAAGACTTAAAATGATTTTTGAAATTTGTTAACTGTTACCAATCTCACCCAACTTTGCATCCAAACTACTGACAAGATAGAATATTAGTCTCAAAGACTAATTTAAGAAAAACGTTTAGTACAAACAAATTTTGTTCTTATGCCAAATCATTATATGAAGATACGAACCCCCACAATTTCAACCAAGTAATGAAGTTCTTGTATGGCATTCATTATACTACTTTTCAACCATGCTCAAAATGCATTAGTAGTTCAGCAATATTGTTAATTGCAATTATCTGGAGTATACCGCAACCAGACCTGCAACTATTTTATTAAAATTGTCCCATCGCACTGATAATAAATTAAATGTAATATGCTTTAATATGCTTTAAAATATGCTTTAAAATTGTCCCATTACACTGATAGCTCAACCACAAAATTATTAGACCCATACAGATCAAATTGATATCACTCATAAATCAACATCACAATTAAAATGCATGTAAGGAAACATCACAATTAATTCCAAAATGGTGACAACCCCCACAATTTCTAATCATGTTGCAGTAAAAAGTGTAACCAATTTATTTAATAAATCACAAGGTACGGTGAAGAAAAACTCCCACAAGTTCTTAGAAGCCTTAAAATTTTAATAAGGTAAGCAATATACAGGGGCAAACCTTGTACACAGTGAGGGACAAATACAGTGACCTACTCCATTAAATGAGCCTTCCTTGGAAGTGTTGGTATTACAAGTACATCACCACCATTCCTAGTGTCACGGGCCGTATGTTAAAAACAAAGAAAACGCCCAAGACATCATATATCGAAGCCCATAAAGCCTTGTCTTCATGGAAGCTTCTGGAACATCCCGGAAAAATCAAGAACATGGCGGAGCGTTCAAGATAATCTAGGGCATTCCGGAACATTCCACACAAGTGTACAAATTTAAGCCTCACCTAGAACAATCTAGATTAGGCAAGTTGTATCTAGAACTATGCTAGATATTTTTGGATGTAAGTAGGGAATTCTAGAACCCTCCATTGAGGAGGTAACTTAGGCCTATAAATAGGAGGCAAGGCCATTTGGCCAAGCCATCAAAGAATTGTAAGCAATTGTAAAGTTCTCCTAAGTTTCAATACAAAGCTTCCTTTCTCCCATCATCTAAGTGATTTTAGCATTCTCCAAGCTATCTTAGCTTTCTTTGTGATTCAATCCGGGGAAGCGAGGCTTCGAAGGCTTACTTAGCTTGTTCATCGAGGTATTCAAGTCTAAGTGCCGCACGGGCGGAAGGCTTAAAGAGTCATCCCGTGACAGCTGGTATCAGAGCCTGGTTCGTGAATCACTTGAAGGAAAGTAGGATATGGCAAGTGGAGAGATGATGTCCGGAGTCTCCGAGCTAAGGGAGCGTACTGCCGAGGTCCAAGACGTTGCCAAGAGCAAGCCAAAGTTAAAGGACTTGCAAGCATCGATGGAGACCATGGAAGAGCGACTCGAGAATGTGGAACGAACCATACTCGAGTTCGATACTCGACTTGATGAGGACGTTGTCGACAGGGAGGAAATCCAAACCATAGTGGACAATGGTAAGGATGAACTGCGTGGCTTGGTGGAAGGGCTACGAGATGAGCTCCTTGGCGCTCTCAACACCATGGCAGACAAGATGCGGAGGGAAGTCCAGGTTCACCTTGACAACATAGAGGCAAGGTTTGTGGCGCTTCAAGAAGAGATAAAGGACACAAGGGAACTTAAGGGAGATGTGGCGTTTTGTAAAGAAGCAGTCGTGAAGCAATTCGTGCAAGGGCCGAGGGAGATCAAGGCGTTGGACTCCAAGGTAATCGACTCCTTTAAACCCAAATCCTATAATGGGAAGAGGGAAGCAAAGGAGCTCGACACATTCGTGTGGAACGTGGAGCGATACTTCAAGTACCTGAAGCTTGAGGATGACGAGTCCAAAATCTCAACGGCAACCATGTTCTTAGCTGACAATGCCCTTATGTGGTGGCGTCGTCGAAGCATGGAGATTGAACAAGGTACGTTCTCTCTCACCACTTGGGATGAATTTAAGAAAGATCTTATGTTGCACTTCTATCCCCAAAATGCCAAGTACGAAGCCAAGGAGAAGCTAAGGTGGCTCAAGCAAACGGGGAGCGTCAAAGACTATGTCAACACCTTTGTGAGTTTGTTATTCGAGGTGCCCAACATGTTAGAGGAAGACAAGCTCATGTACTTCATGAGTGGACTGCAAAATTGGGCAAAACTCGAACTACAAAGGAGACACGTGCAAACATTGTCTGATGCTATTGCTGCCGCCGAATCCTTGATCGAGTTTAAATCAAGCCACCAAGGTGATTCCAAGTCCACGGGGAAGAGGGGTAACCATGAGAGAAGTGGGGGAGAACATAAGCCGAAGGATAAGGCCGAGACAAGCAAACCAAAAGAGAAGAAAGCCGATAAGCATGACAAAAGCAAGGGTAAGTCTTGGCAACCCACTTGTTACCTATGCGACGGCCCTCACATGATGCGAGATTGCCCACAAAAGAAGGCCCTTAAGGCCATGGCTTTCAAGGAGGACAAGGCCGAGGAGAGTAACGATACAAGGATGGGATGCATCCGTCTACTGAATGCCATCCAAACAACCCTCCCACAACCTAAGGCTCAAGTTGAGGGAGGATCATTGTTCGTCGACGTCAAGACTGGTGACAAGACGACGCGTGTGTTGGTGGACACGGGAGCAACCCACAACTTCATGACGTCGGAGGAAGCCACAAGGCTTGGCCTCCGAGTCACAAAGGAGCCTGGTAGCGTGAAGACGGTAAATTCCGCTGCCACCCCTATTGTTGGAGTTGCGCGCAATGTACAAGTAGACATTGGCGCATGGAAGGGAGAGATCGACTTCACTATAGTCAAGATGGACGACTATGGCGTAGTCATTGGGTTAGAGTTCATGGACAAGGTACGAGCCTTTCCCATTCCCTTCTATAATATCTTCTGTATCCTAGCCGACGGAAGACAACCTTGCCTGGTGCCATTGGAAAGGCAAGCCAAGAAGTGTACCCAGCACTTGTCGGCAATTCAATTTGCCAAGTCTTGGAAGAAAGGCGAGGCCACATTTCTTGCAACCCTAATGTTGAATGAAGGGGAGGAGAAGCACGGGCCTTTGCCAAAACAAGTGGAAGTCGTCCTTGTAGAGTTTGCGGACGTGATGCCTAAGGAACTGCCAAAGAAGTTACCACCAAGGAGAGAGGTCGACCATGCGATTGAGTTGGAGCCTGGTGCTAAGCCTCCCTCCAAATCACCTTATAGGATGTCGCCACCCGAGTTGGAGGAATTGAGGAAGCAACTCAACGAGCTACTTGATGCTGGCTATATCCAACCCTCAAAGTCCCCATATGGTGCACCCGTCTTGTTCCAACGCAAGAAAGAAGGTAGCATAAGGTTGTGCATCGACTATAGAGCATTGAACAAGATTACCATCAAGAACAAGTACCCACTTCCGTTAATCGCCGACTTATTCGATCAACTTGGCGAAGCAAGGTACTTCACAAAGTTAGATCTTCGATCGGGATACTACCAAGTGAGGATAGCCCCTGGAGACGAATCGAAGACGGCGATGGTGACCAGATATGGATCGTTCGAGTATAAAGTCATGCCATTTGGTCTGACCAATGCCCCTGCAACATTCTGCACATTGATGAACAAGGTATTCCATCCTTATCTTGACAAGTTTGTCGTGGTTTACATTGATGATATCGTTATCTATAGCAAGACATTGGAGGAGCACGTCAAGCACTTGCGCATAGTGTTCAAGACCCTTCGGGAGCATGAACTCTATGTCAAGAAGGAGAAATGCTCCTTTGCCACAAAAGAAGTAGAATTTCTTGGCCACAAGATAAAGGAGGGGAAACTTATGATGGAAAAGGGCAAGATCGAGGCCATTCAAGAGTGGGAACCGCCGACCAAGGTACCAACACTACGATCCTTTCTAGGGCTAGCCAACTACTATCGGAGATTCATCAAAGGGTACTCAGCCATAGCGGCACCCTTAACAGACCTTCTTAAGAAGAACAAGGCATGGGAATGGACGGACCGGTGTCAAGAGGCCTTTGAGAGGTTGAAGAAGGCCCTAATGGAGGAGCCTGTACTAAGGTTGCCCGACCTTAGCAAGCCATTCGAGTTGCACACTGATGCTTCCGACTTTGCCATAGGAGGAGTGTTGATGCAAGAGGGACATCTGATAGCCTATGAAAGTCGCAAGCTAAATAATGCCGAGAAGAGGTACACGACCCATGAAAAGGAGATGACCGCCATCGTCCATTGCCTTAGAGTTTGGAGGCATTACTTGCTTGGTACCCATTTCATCATCAAGACGGACAACGTTGCCACTAGCTACTTTCAAACCCAACAAAAGCTCACACCTAAGCAAGCAAGGTGGCAAGAGTTCTTAGCGGAGTTTGATTACAAGCTAAAGTACAAGCAAGGAAAGGAGAACGTGGTGGCCGATGCTCTAAGTAGACGAGTAGAGTTAATGGCTACGGTACTCAAACCGCAAAGCCATCTCTTGGGCCGTGTCCGAGAAGGTTTATCACATGACGTCCAAGCCAAGAACATTGTGGAGTTTGTCAAGGACGGGAAGACAAGAAGGTTTTGGCTTGAGGACGGCTTATTATACACCAAGGGCAAGCGGATCTACGTCCCAAAGTGGGGAAGCTTAAGGAAAGAAATCCTGAAGGAGTGCCATGACTCAATGTGGGTAGGACATCCTGGCACTCACCGCACGTTGGCTTTGGTGAGCGATGCTTATTATTGGCCACAAATGCGGGATGATGTAGATTCATACGTGAAGACTTGTCTTGTGTGCCAACAAGACAAAGTGGAACAAAGGCAACCGGGAGGACTGTTGGAACCACTTCCCACCCCATCAAGACCATGGGAGTGTTTAACCATGGATTTCATCACACATTTGCCCAAGTCTGATGGATGTGGATCTATCTTCGTCGTGGTCGATAGATTCACCAAGTATGCCACTTTCATACCCGCACCTGTGGAGTGCACAGCCGAAGTAGCTGCACGCTTGTTTCTAAAGCACGTGGTGAAGTATTGGGGTGTTCCGAGGAGCATAGTCAGTGATCGAGATGCTCGCTTCACGGGTAGATTTTGGAAGGAGCTCTTCAAGCTACTTGGCTCAAAGTTAGACTTCTCCACAGCTTTTCATCCCCAAACTGATGGACAAACGGAGCGGGTTAATGCATTGTTAGAGACTTATTTGCGGCACTATGTTAGTGCCAATCAACGAGATTGGGCTAAGTTACTTGATGTTGCCCAATTCTCTTATAACTTGCAACGTTCGGAGTCGACGGGGAAAAGTCCGTTCGAGTTGGCTATAGGGCAACAACCCTTGACCCCGAACACGGTCGTGACTGGCTACACGGGGAATAGTCCAGCCGCTTTCAAAACCGCTAAGGAGTGGCAATTAGCCCATGAACTTGCTCGAGCTCACTTGGAGAAGGCTTCAAAGAAGATGAAGAAATGGGCGGATCGTAAGCGAAGGAATGTGGAGTTCCAAACTGGCGACCAAGTCTTTGTGAAGCTCAATGCGTCTCAGCACAAGAGTACTCGTGGCTTGCACAAGAGCTTGTTGCGGAAATATGAGGGACCATTCCCTATCATCAAGAAGGTTGGCAAAGCCGCTTATGTTGTGGAACTCCCACCCCGTCTCAAGTTTCACCCGGTATTCCATGTGAGCAACTTGAAGCCTTATCATGCAGACAATGAGGAACCAAGCCGAGGTGAGTCTCATCGAGCACCCCCTTTGATGACGGAGGCATTTGACAAAGAAGTGGAGAGCATTGAAGCCAAGCGTGTCGTGGTACGACCAAGACAACCAAAGCATGTGGAGTACTTTGTCAAATGGAAGGGGCTACCATACTCCGAAGCAACATGGGAGAAGGAGACGTCCTTATGGCAATATAAGGACCCGATTAAGGCATTCGAGAGGCAAGAGTCGACGAGGACGTCTACGGCTTAAGTGGGGGAGGATGTCACGGGCCGTATGTTAAAAACAAAGAAAACGCCCAAGACATCATATATCGAAGCCCATAAAGCCTTGTCTTCATGGAAGCTTCTGGAACATCCCGGAAAAATCAAGAACATGGCGGAGCGTTCAAGATAATCTAGGGCATTCCGGAACATTCCACACAAGTGTACAAATTTAAGCCTCACCTAGAACAATCTAGATTAGGCAAGTTGTATCTAGAACTATGCTAGATATTTTTGGATGTAAGTAGGGAATTCTAGAACCCTCCATTGAGGAGGTAACTTAGGCCTATAAATAGGAGGCAAGGCCATTTGGCCAAGCCATCAAAGAATTGTAAGCAATTGTAAAGTTCTCCTAAGTTTCAATACAAAGCTTCCTTTCTCCCATCATCTAAGTGATTTTAGCATTCTCCAAGCTATCTTAGCTTTCTTTGTGATTCAATCCGGGGAAGCGAGGCTTCGAAGGCTTACTTAGCTTGTTCATCGAGGTATTCAAGTCTAAGTGCCGCACGGGCGGAAGGCTTAAAGAGTCATCCCGTGACACTAGGATCACTCCTATTGTTGCAGCTTCACCATAGAAGACAATATTACTCAATAGATATAGCAGACAAGTCAAATATATAAGTGACAAATAACAATCCATTAGAATTTGGAATGAATAATACATCTTTTACAACTAATTATGGAGATTAAAACAACTCAAGCATATATGTGTGTGTCCTAAATCTATAACGCATATATTTTCCAATTTAAGCTATCTGATTAAGAAGTGTACCACACAAGAAGTGTCCATAGCTAGCTCACCATGAACCCCCACAAATTGAGGGATATCTCCAGCAGATCTAGGACTTAAAAAACCTTATAGTGTATGCTCATATCATAAAATTGTCTTTAGCATATCACTACATTTCATCATAAGCACAGCAAGCACATGAGGTATATGACCGACATTATAATAGATTATTAATACTTTGGCTATGACTATGGAATCATTCTCATATAATAAATTACTAAATAATTTTAAAGTATACACAAATATAAATCAATAACTAATTAAAATAATGTGTCACTTATCTGTAAACTCCATAATAGAAAAAGACTTCAACCCGTTTGGAACTCTCTGTATAGCTGACGGCAAGCTAATAGCATTGGCCTTGCTACCAGTTTGTCTTAGTTGTTTCTTCAACTTTCATTTGCATAAAAAAATTCCATGCTAACATAGTTGTTAGTCTTTTGAGAGAACTCAACTCATGCACAACAAGAATCACTTGCTCTCATAACAGAGAAAGAGAAAAATATTAATTCATTTATTTGCAGTTCTTCATATGACTGAAGTTGAATTTGTGAGAAGTAATTAACTGAAGTAATCAACACAAAATTAAGTAATGTAATCTTGTACATCTGAGTCGTCTGAGTAAGAGCTCGAAGATTCTTAGAAATGACATACGTACAAAAACTGGGAGGTCATTAAAGTTATATAATTCACAAAGTAGAGTGCGTTGCTAAAATTAGATTAATCGAAATCAACCCAATTAAGTCCAAATTTTAATGCTCGCAAGTGTACGAATCGTAGTATAATATAGTAGGCAAGCACAAGATCGTTCCAACTAAGATTGAATGTAATTCGAACTATCTAACTAAATTTAAGTTTCACTTGAATTGGAATAGAAAAATTGATGATTTGAATAAGAATTTTGAAATGGTGATTGTAAATAAAATGAAATGAACTTAGCTAAGTGATGATAACGACAAAGTAAACAAATTATAATTCAATTGTGAAAAACACTAGAGCATCCGATTCACCATAACCAATTCTACTTAATTCCAACAGTTAATTATTAACGAATAAAAATCCAACTTGACAGTCTAGTTCCTCTAATTCATATAATATCCATGGCATCTAGATTACTACTTATACTCATATGTGCTAATAATCTATGGCATCTAGACTACTAAACACACACAAGTTCATTAACAATTTGGGAACTAACTAAAAGACCTCATGAAACCTAGTGTATGGCATCTACAACAAGGAATTCATGGTACCATTTGCAAGACGCTAAACCGAATTAAGAACATGGCATCTGTGTTAACTCGCATCAAATACATTCAACTCAGACCCAAGTGGTAGCTAATCACCAAGATTAAAATTAAGCTAATAAGCACAGCAAAATGATACTCAAAGTGAATGAAAATTCATAAATAATTAACTGAGAAATTAAGAATTCATAGTTAGGCTATATTGTAGCCCTAGCAAAATGAAATTAGTTCCCAAACATAATCAAAATTGGTACTGAATCCATAAGAAATAAGAAGAAAATTTAGTTTAGAAAAAGCCTTAAAAGTCCCCTGCTTTGCCGCACCTCTAGTCTGCCTTCTTCCTTTGCTCCCTAGTTTTTTTTTTTTTTTTTTTTTTTTTTTTTTTCTGCCGATGCCTTCTTCAATGATCCTTAATGATCAGCAAAAATATTCCAAATATGCCAAGCAGCCACTCCTTTTTCTTCCTTTCTCTTCCCCCTTCTGATTCATTTACTTTCCTTAACCGACAAAGACTTAATCACCGATTTATTAACTTGTGCCTCTTGAGTTCAGTACTTTTATAAAAAGTGGATATAAAAAAAAGTTGAGCTCAAAAAGGTGTTTGGTAAACACTTAAAAACACCTTATTTTCACAATTTTGGGTGAAAAAAAATTGAAAACGTGAAGCAGCAAAAATGAGTTTTTTCTCACAACACAGCAGAAGCAGTTTTTTTTTTCAAATCACATCAATACCAAACCAGCCATTAATCGCTGCAGATATAGCCTTCATATTGCCCTCTTCGATTCCCTGGTTGTTTCGAAACGGTAATCGTATTTTTCCCAAATGGACATCCTCTAATTCTAAAAGTGATCAAATCCTCACACCAACTGAACCAACTCAGCATCCAAATTCTCATATTTATACTCTTGGTGAAGACCCCTGACTTGAAGATGAAATTAAGAGATTGATTCTCCATCTTTCTTTGATCTTTGCTTGATTGATATCTCTTCCTCTGCTGCTAGTGTGTCGGCGGCTGGGCTCCAGAAAAATTGGATTAAAGATGGACTTGCCTCTCTTCTGTCGGTTTGAATGAAAAGTAAGCCAGCCCTTACTTGTGCTAGTCAAGTGCTGATGAAAAGAATAAGGAAGAAGCCTATGTGAGACAAATGCTCTACTTTTCTCTTAATTTGTCATACTACATAACATTATTATGATAAAAACATATCACAACATGGACAATATGCCAGCCAACATGTGCAACAAACAAGAAAAGAAAATAATAGGATCTTTTTCATCTCCTTAATTTGGCCATCAAAACATAAAACCATGAAATTTCTTTCATTTAAGTCCAAAAATACATAAACATGTCATGACTTCAACTAAAATCAAAGATATCACTACAAAATGTCGTTTTTAAGGATAAAATAAGTAGTACAATTTGTGCTTATCAGAGTGCAGAAGAAAACTCCAGAAATTAAAATATTATAAAAAAAGATATGCAATTATCTGATAACCTTCAACACTTTTAAGATTGGAATTTAATCTAGCAGGTTGGACAATTTAGACAAATATAACCGTTGCTATTGAAAACAATACAAAAACTAAACCTGAATTAAATTGCATGCCAATATCACTTGGGTAAAAAAAATGGAGTTTTAACGAAAAGCCCGTGGTACTGTTCACTTTAATGAAAAACCACATTTTTACACTAAAAAGTCAAACTTGGTACTATTCACTTTACCCTTTATTTTGTCCTTATCATTAAAACTCAAAGTTTTCGAACCATTTTCATTAGTTTTCCTTAAAAAAAAATGATACAAAATAAATTATATCAGATGCCAAAGGCATCCTTATTCAACTCTCTACAAGAAAAGGTCCAACTAAAGTATATTGGTATACTGAAGTAACACGAATTAATAGCACAATAACATACCAGTTAACCAAAACTGGCAGCAAACTTAATTTTGAGATGACGATATTAAGTTCTGTACTTTGACATTTTCTACTACATCTTCACAGAAAACTAGCCACCAAAAAAAAAAAAAAAAAACAAACAAACAAACAAATGTGCTGCCATTCATATACTCGTTACCTAAAAAATGGTTATAATCTAAAATATTATGGCACTTATAAATCAAGCATGAGACTCATACCTGATTTCCGTTTTCAAAGTATATAAGAATTGCCTACTATTCTTTAAGAATCAAAGTCATTACACATAAAATATATGCCTTGCTCTTTAGCTTTAGATTTACAAAATCACAGGGACTTAGCCTCCTTGATGGCACACAAACACAAGCTCACGTAACGAACTATTAGAAATGTTTAAGTTAAGGAAATAATTCAATGACTAAAATAATTGGCGGTACTTATCTGAAACCTCCATATATATCGCAATCACGCTTCCTTTTTAAATTATCGATATACCTAACTTGGATAGAAAATCGCCATGGAGGACTATATGCAATTGAGAAGTAGTAGGAGTAACTAGGGGTGGGAAATTTTGCCATAAACCGATTTACCGACCGAACCATACCGGTCGGCTCATAATGGTATGGTATAGTTTTGGCATATTTTCATAATCGGTTGGCATTTTACCGAACAGACAATTAATGACATAACTTTGGTAATTAATTTTGTATGCCGGCGGTATGCCATACCTACTAATATATATATATATATATATGTGTGTGTGTGTGTGTGTGTATTTCCTAAGTAGAAATTTTAGGTATTTTTGATGTACTTGACTCCTCAGTTTTAGGGTTTAGAAAATAAATGACTCCTTAGTTTTAGGGTTTAAAAAATATATGCACGACTTCTAGCAACCTTCTCTCAATTTGCTTATTCTCTTCAACGCACACCTCCCTGTCATTCGGCCAATTGCTATCTCTGCCAAAAATCTTCTTCTTCTTCATCAGCTTTCAAATTTAGCTAAATATTTGTGAAACCCTTCTCTTGGGGATTTATTGTATTGCGATGCTTTATGCATATCTTACGTATTCATAGTACTGTTGCATTCCAGTATTATTTTTAAATGAATTTTTTTTGTTGTATCCCCTTATTTGGAGTTAGAAGATGTACGCATATATTTCATCAGGGTCCAGGGACCAATAATGCAGTGCAATGCAAACCACTAGTTGTGCCATTTACCAACCGAACCAACCAATAATTTTGGCTGAACCGATTTTTGGCAACCGCAAGAAGACGGTTGGCTAGCGGTAACTGATTTTCAGTAATGATGTATATGTGGCTGGCAGGTGGCACAAGGAATTGGCACGGTTTGCCAACCGAAACCATCCCTAGTAGTAGTGGCCAAAATCTACTCTTAAGATTGTTGGAATTAATATTGGCTCTGTGGATACTACTTTTTCTACAACAAATCACATTAGATAAATACAACAAATCACAATTAATTACATAAAAATGAACAAAATAAGATAAAATACTTATCTTTGGTAGGTAGAGAACACTCTTCCATCGATCATTGATTAGAACAATATTTTAGGTTGAGGTGTGTAAGTTCACTATCCTTAAGAGTATATTTCGCCCCTCTAAGACAATGTCTTAGTGTAGCAGTTTATTGCGCCTTACTTTTCAGGATACAATAACCTTTGATCCTCATAAGCGTACAAATGCAATACTTAGATCGGTTGAATAGTTCGATTTTTTCCATTGGTATAAAACAATTGAATGACATAACAGCACTTCAAGGAATAAGGAAAGGTCATATGAAAATTGTTAAAGCAACTCTGTGCAATGAAATACCCGCACCCTTGGTATATATATCTTTCCTTTGTAACATGTTTTCATAATAATAAATATCACAATTATATAGCTATTAATATATATTAGAAATTAGGTAACTTTACTGTTCCAAATCAAGAGTAAAAGCATATAAAGGAAGCAACACTAAGATTGACATTGTAACCAACCAAAACTGAAAATAAAGTAAATCAAAACACATTTAGTGGTTTGCAAATAAAAAAAAATAACCAATTCAATAATCGTAATTATTGTGTAATAATTTTAATTTGTAAAACATATTTCCTACAGTTAGGACTCGTTATAACGAAAATACAACTTCAATTAAAAACCCATTAAAGAAGTTGACACTTTCATATATCATATTACATTGGCGACAACAACTTTTCACACCAATGTTTATGAAAACAAAATAACAATAATCCTGTATCATAATTCGTATACTTGATTGAAGTATACTATAATATGCATATTCGGAGCCACAGCATACAGCCTCGAGTAAATACACTTGCTAGAGTCTTCCCAATTCCACCAATTCCAAAATACATTACATAAATACATAACGAAAGGAAAGAGAACAGGCTTATATCCCAATTTGGGTAATCATTTGAAGACGTATTTCACAACCCCAGGAAGATGGACATTCATTATGTAGTCGTCCCAATTTATGCACTTTGGATCAAAGTAAAATATGTCTGACTCTGTGGTGTTTTCTCTCACTGCCATTTGCAGCTTCTCTGTGTTCATATCATCGAAGCTGCATGCAATAATTAGTTCATAGTCAGTTAGTTCTCACAATATGGAACAAAATTATCTTTCAAGACCAATGACATGAACAACAAATAAGTAAAGGAAATCATATATACATACACTCCTTTGAAGAACAAGTATGGTTTGTAAAGCTCCACCAGCCTCATCACAAATTTGATTTTTCTACTGAGATCCACGTATGTGCCCTTGAAGTACTGGCAAAATGCTGTATTAACCACCTCCAATCCCTGATGAGATGGAAAAATTAGACACATAGGAGTACTATATCAAGACAGAACACACTGAACTCAAGGGGGCAACTTTTACATAATTTTAGAGAGCGAAAATGATATAGGAAGACGCGATGGGGGACTTCTGGATGATGGAACCAAACATGCTCGCACATCCAGACTTTAAACCATAAGCTGTCAACCTTAATCACATTACAAGTGTTATAATTTTTTTTTACTCGTAATACCATGTCAGCACGTGACCGCACAGTTTTCTTAGTTACGTTTGTGCACAACCTATGATTGAAAAAAATTATTAATGCATGCAAAACAATATGTCGAACCAATTACCTTCAGGAACAGTAAGTAACGGACAGTCATGTATCTTTGAAAGCTAGCCATGCTGCCCATAACTGTAACCTTGCCAACCTTGACTGGCGTCCCATCTTTATTAATCCATGGTTTCTTGGTGAAGAAACGGAATCCATAATCGTGAAGATTACTATATCTTAAAGGATTTCTCATAGACGATCCTACTTGATAAATTACTTCACCAGGTTGATTTGCATGGGCTGCCATTGCAGCAAGTATTGCATTCACAACCATGTCAGCTGGTATCTGCACGATGTTTATATAAATAATATCATCAATTGTTTTGTAAATGCGTAAGAGTATAATGAAAGATGAGCACTAATTAAGTAGAATTTCTTTATTGGCTAATGAACTAGTGTATGCCTGACCGACCTAATATTTGTAAGTAACAGGTATACACATTTATTTTTTTAATGAACATTCTTCGGCTGTTTATTTATAGAGTGCGTTCTTTGAAGATCACAGCTTGAAATACACATGAATGCATGTTTGTAAAAACTATGCATGCGTGTTAAATTATAAATTTTTATGCGTAAAAATGAATCCCACGTATAAAGAGCTATGTAATTTTGTATTTTGATTTTAACGTTCTCTAACGCTTGGAGATATATAAGAGGGTATAAATAGTAGCAAACTGAAGAAGTATTTTGTTAACTCACCACATCAACAATTGCATCGATATCGCAGAGAAAGAATGTTAATTTTCCTTTACCATAACCAACTGCAATGCTATCAATGGTTCTGCATGTGACACAAGTGAACAGATAAGAACGTAAATGTTTATATGAGACCAAGAACTAGCTATATATTTAACGATAATAAGGTAGGTTTGTTTGTATGAACACACCTGATTCCTTCAACCCAACCAGGAAAAGGTTCTTTGTAAGTGCTGGTGATGATGGTAGGGCGAATAATGACCACAGGTAGATTTTCTTTTAGGTCTCCTATTAGCATCTCTCCCATTGCCTTGGTAAATACGTAGGTGTTTGGCCATCCATATACAATTGCTCTAAGGAAATAATTTACCAAAAATGTGAGATTTAAAATTTGCATAGTTTGGATTTCATATTGTAGAAGTACAATTTATTTATTTACCCCTACATAGTTAGTAATAATTAAGTAGATTTGATATAAATAAACATACAATGAAAACTACGTAAACTATAGTTCAGTAAATTTGTCATAAGGATAATCATTTTTACACACCATTTCATGGTTCTGTACACCACTTTTTATTTATGTCTATTTTTTAAGGGAATGGTTATTTAGCACTCCAAAAATTTCATTTGGCACTCCAAACTTTTTATAATTAGAAAGAAAAATACACTTGTGGGGAGTGTAGAATGAGATTTTTGAAGTGCTAATAACAATTCCCTTTTTTAAACTTGTTTAATCAAAATTGACAAAGATAAACATGACATAAGGTGTATGGAGTGAGTAATGTGTTTGGTTTATGTCTCAAACAATGCACACCGCAAGTTTGTATGACAAATCAGAGGTCCAGCCTTAAATTATCATCTTACCAAAAAAAATAAAAAAATTTTACTCATCAATTTCATGAAGATGGGGCCAGGTCGGTTTGGTAGGGAGTATTAAATATGCTCTGAGGTAGCGTTGGCCTCACCATATATGTTTCACCATTCTTCAGTCGTTATTATAATAAAGCATAGTATCAATAATTCTTAGGGGAAACAGCAAACACAAGCCACGAATGTAGTAATTTGTTGTTTTATGGGAGGACAATAATTTATATAATACAGGTACACTGTTACATGATATTTCGTATTAATAAAGTAAAAATATATAAGTAAAAAATTACACATGTTTTTATATTATTAGTATGAGACGTTACGTGTATTCATACATATAATATGATCAATATCTTGTTATTCTATTTTCTTTTAATTTTGACCTACTGTTTACTCAGTAGTTTTCTATATTGACCAACACAACTTTAGGGGTAGGAATGCATAAAAACCGATGAACCGATGAACCGATGAACCGAAGAACTGGACCAACCCGAAGAGGTAAAAATTCAAGTTGACTAACAAAAATCAAAGAGCTGGACCGAAATTAAACCAAACTAGAGAATAACTTACATGTGAGCAGCTCCTGGGAGGTGTGCTATAATTAACAAGACATAGACTCGAGTACATACATTTGTGGTCGAAAAGATAACCAAGTTAATATTTTCCAAAGAACAACATGATACTGTATAGGTCAAATAAAAAGCAATCAATCAGGGTACTAAACAAGGATGGTCTACCTGCACCATAAGTTAAGGCTGACAGGCTTTATACATGTAGTTGTCCTAGTTCTGAACGTACAGCTTGGGTTAAGCTTTAGACCAAGTCTAACATCTCTAAAGAAGATGTCAAAAGATAAATGTCAAATATTAATTTAATGACTGATGTGGCAATGTTAGATTTTCTCTTTTCCAACCGATATGTTTTTTTATTATAAATGATATTTGTAGGATCTATTTAAAAAAAATCAATTAAAATAAAATTTTCAAGATGTATGCATTAATAAGATCCCCATAATAAAATAATTAAAAATTATTTGACATTACCTTAGAGCATCTTCAAAGGAAATGTCAAAATGTCTACATAAGTTATAACGGTAAAAAAAGACCAAAATAATATTCTCCAACCGAAATGTCAATTCCTATGTGGCGATGACATAGATTGACAGCAAAGGATGGTTGTCAAATTTGACAGCAGCTTCAAACATTTTTTAATTAATTATTAAATTTTTTTATTATTTTTATCTCCTCTCTCACTTAATTCTCAGCTGCTGCTCGCCTTCTTCTTCCCTTTTCTCAGAACCAAACCCAGAAATCAACCTCACGATCTCAATCTAAAACCCAAATGTAAGCCTCCATTTCGCACCGTAGCTCAAACAAGAGCTCTCAATCCTCGTTGCAATCCCGAAAAAGAAAATCCATGGAGTCCATCACCACACCTGCAAACGGAGTCCACTCGTCTTTCTCCTTCCCTTCTCCTCCCGTTCCACAGTTCCTTGGAATCAGCCGATTCTAAAATACTGAAACCCAAATCGTTCCTCCAATCCCCAATTAAAAGGTACCCAACAAAGGCAACTAAGGAAGAGAACCACATCAGATGGCCGAGATGGGGTTACCAGTCGGCTATGGAAGTATGAAAAGATGGATTCGCAAGAGCAGTCCCTTCGATTCGAATTCAAAAAAGAGAGAAAAAAGATCAGGAGAAGTCCAGAAAGAACTGGCTGGGTTAATATGAATTTATTTTTATCAATTATTTGTATGTAATTTAAAATAAATAATAAAAATTCTGATAAAAAAATAGTGTAATAAAATAATAGTTTAATTTAACATATCGGGTGAAGAACAAAGTTTTAAAAGATGTCAAAGTGCCATGTAAGCTGTCAAATTCAAATTTTATGTTTAAAATTTGACATCTCCTTTGAAGATGGTCTTATGTAACTCATATGTTAATTCACATATGATTGACATATCGGTTGAAGCTTGCTCCTACTTTCAAATTTGATTATATAACATTCCACTTAGAATTTATCATCTCCTCTAAAACAAACAATAAATTGATCAAAGGACTTCCGTGACAGCACATACTTCACCATCGTAGCATTTGTGCCATAAAAATTATTTTCGTTCCACAAGAGTTTAAGCCAATAAACTGTAGAAATTTGATGATGTGAGGAAAAGTTTGTCCCACATTGGTGAGGGACATACTTTGCTATGAGTTTATATGATCTTGAGTTACTTCCCATATTACCAATTGGTTTTATGGTGGAATCTCAATTTCATCATGGTATCAAAGCAGGTTGTTCCTCGTGTGAAAGTCCAAGAGCCACACGTGCTCATGCGTCACCCAGTTATTGTTCACGTGTAGGCTTTAAAATCGGTCACACGTGCAGGGTATGTTGAGATTTGATGATGTGAGAAAAAGTTTGTCCCTCATCAGTGACGGACATGTCTTGCTATGGGCTTATATGATTTTAGGTTACTCTTCATATTACCAATTGATTTTATAGCGAAACCTCAATTTCATCCTAAACAAGCGAAAGAAGAAAGAGCTAGGGAAATTTTTTTGTTTTTTTTTTTTTGACAAACCTTTGAAGTCCAAAATCTTTGAGGGCCAGAGTGATTGCTTGTTCTGATGCCTCCTCCGCGCGGAGCTCTTTCAGTTTTTCTTGGACCAGCCTGATTTCATTGTCGATGTCTAGCCCTGTGGTCCCATTGAGTGTCTCGCCCATGCGGTGTGGGTTTTCTAATAAAAGCCCCTCCTTTTCGCCGCAAACATAAGCTGAAATGATGAAATCTTTAGCGGTGAGCGACGGTGGGATAATAAATTAGGATTATGATAAGTTTAACAGCTTCTTTCAAAAAGTAAAAACTTTGCACAACATGAAAAGTTCAGGTAATAGCTTGTGAATTTGTTACCACGAATGACCTTAAAAACTTTTTTTCAACTTTTTCGCAATTTTACTGTGTTTTTAAGTAAATTTGTTAAACGTTTATTAATTGGTTCCGTATTAGTTTGAGAAACTTCCGGACGTTGTTTACGATGTTTATCTGGAATGATTGTATGCTTTTTTAAATTAAATAAAATCGATATATTTTATCTTTAAAACACACGCATACCCCATTCATTAGGTCATCTACAACCGATGGTTGGCCAGATGACTCGTTTTAGACATTTGACCCTCCAAGAAATTAATATTTTAATGAACAGTACAAGATCATATTTGCTTCCGTCTCCAACCAAAGGCCAAAGGGCCTTAGGGCCAAACATAATTTTTATGTTCGTTAATGTTATTTAATGTTGTTTCATATTGTTTAATGTTGTTTCATGTTACTTAATTTAATTTAATGTTGTATAATGGCTTAGGAAGTTATAGAAAAAAAAATAGAATTTCAAAAAAATATGAAACAAATTTTGTAAAATAGAAGTTATAGGAAAAAAATAGAATTTAAAAAAAATATGAAACAAATTTTGTAAAATAGAAGTTATAAGAAAAAAATGGAATTTCAAAAAAATATGAAACAAATTTTGTAAAATAGAAGTTATAGGAAAAAAATAGAATGAAGTGAGATTGTATGGAATGGTGAAAATTATGTGAGAAATGGTGTATGAATGGCTTAGGTATTTATAGGAAAAAAAATGTTTAAATTCATTAAAAAAATAAAATTGAATACAACGGCTAGCTGACTAGCCGTTGGATTCAAATTTTTGTTTAAGCATTCATGTCGGTTATAATCGACAAGATTGCTCTGATTTTCTGGCCAACCCGGGCTGGCTGGCTGGATGCATGCGGCCAGCCCTTTGGCCCTTTCAGATTTCGTGGGGCCCACTAGCCCTCTGGCCTAGTCCTCGATTAGAGATTATTTTCAGACTATTTTCGATCCTCTAGACCTTTCTGTTGGAGATGGCCTTATATTGCTTTCAAACTGGGTATTATTAATATTAGTTCAGAACAAAAAGATCTAGAAACAATCAATGATCAGATACTAACCTGTGGACACGTGGACCAGCACCTGTAATTGAATACATTGCTTAGCAAAGTTCAATACATGCATTGCTCCCAAAGTATTGAGAGCAAGTGCAATATCATATCTGCACACAACAACATATATTTCAGTCTAGTCTACTATATTCTTATATTATATTTGTTATGTTCTTGCAGACTTACTAGATAATCAAACTGTAAAACTCAATTAGGCGTCAAAAAAATTGACTTTCTTATAAGGAATACTTTGGATGCGATCCCTAATCCTTAACAGTCTTTGACTAAAACATTAATAATATCCAAAGTTTGATCAAAGTCCCTTGACTTTGTACACCTCATTATATTACAATTAATATTTATATTTTTATAGTTTTGACATTCATTGTTTGATATTTTATGAGATTTATAATCCTATAAATTTAAAATCCCTCATTATAATACTATCAGAAACGGTTACAATAAAAAAATTCAAACATTTTGATTGAATAAAGGGAACTTTAACGAAAAGCTCCCGGTACTGTTCCCTTTAACGAAAAACCACATTTTTACACTAAAAAGTCAATCCTGGTACTATTCACTTTACCCTTTATTTTGTCCTTATCATTAAAACTCAAAGTTTTCAAGTCATTTTCATTAGTTTTTCGTTGAATAAATAGATAAAAACTATGTAAAAATAAGAAATAATAAATGGTAAAAGAATGTATCCATAGTGTTAAAAAAATTGGTACATTTCACATATAATAAAGCGGTACATTAATAAAGAAGAATGTGTACATTATAAATAAATTAGGTTACATATAAAAGATTAAAAAATTATGAGTACAAATGAATTTTTAAAAAATATAGGCGCTAAAAGAAATTAATACATGGGTACGAAATAAAACTAAAAAGAAAATACTACAAATTTAAAAAAATGTTGCAAATTAAAAGTGGTTACAAACTAAAAATATTAATATATGATTTTAGGCATAAAACATAAATATACCATATGTAATTTTTCTATCATTGATTAAATATACAAAGTCACGTGACGATATACACATGGGTACAAACACAAATAAAACTTTAAAAAATATGGGCACAAAAAGAAACTAATATATGGGTACAAATTAAAAATGAAAAAAAATTGGTACAAATTAAAAATAGGTACAAACTAAAAATAAAAATAAATGATAAAAAATTTAGCCATAAATATAAATATACTAATTGTAACATTTTTAACACTAAAGGAATATATTTAAAAATAAAAATATTTTATTATTCAAATAATTAATGATGTTATTAATATCGAAGGACTTTGATCAAAAATTAAAAATGAATAGGATTTTAATCAATGGAGTAGCAAAAAGAATGATGTGAACCTAATTTCTCCTTGTTATAAATTTACAGTATTCTTATATTATATTTGTTATATTCTTGCAGACTTACTAAATAATCAAACTGTAAATCTCAATTATGCATCAAAATAATTGACTCTGTTATAAATTCACAGTATAACAAGAGTATAAAAAGAAACTAATTTTAACTAAGTAAATTGAAAGTCAACAATAAATATTAAAAAAAGATTTTCGCACACTATTTTTCTTCTTCTATGTACTTCTATTTATTTTTGTTGCATGATATTTTTCCAATTTATTAAATCTAAAAATTCAGGTGTGCGAAAATCACTTCTTAAACATTTTACCTTTCATCAAAGTTGGTAGTTGCAGCTAAGTTCACAATGACATCTATATGACTCAACATCTCTTCCCTCAAGCTAGAATCATTCAAGCCTAAATCCTCACGAGAAATGTCTCCAGGCACCACAGTCAGCTTTTCTGAGATGATTGAGTTCATACCTGCTTCCCATTTTTCCTTCAACACTCTAAAAAGATCCTTCCCAATTATCTACAATGAGAAGTGACCAAAAAAGTTAAAAATTGAAATAATTTCGATTTCCATAGCATTTCAAATTCAGAAACAAAATATTTGTCCCCACTTTTCATATATTTATTTTAGTGCACCAAACTTCTGTTTAATATAGACAGACTGAGGTGGTCCAATACACAATTACCTATAATTTTTTTGCCATTCTTGCCTATTTGGTATGCGCAAAAAAGAAGATATGCAGAAGCAAAAGGGAAATACATTTTCAATCATCTCCTGCACTAAACTAAAAATTATACATAGATAGATGTAAATATGTATACCCTTTTTCTTAATTTAAGCAATATTACTATTTTAATATACACTAAAGGAGGGCAAGGGTTTGAACTTTAAACTCAGAACGCAGTGAATTGAAGAATAAATCCTAACCACCTACGTAGTCCACCACTTCCATATATACCTCATTATTCAAACGCTGAGTAGCTGATTTTGTATCAGGAGCTCTAAGAAGAAGGTAAAGCTTCTTAACATTTGGTTGCACCCTCAGTATCTTCTCTACAAAAACTGCATATACATTATTCAAGCATATTAGGTGCGTGTAACTAAAACAAAGACACAAACAGAGAGAGAGAGAGAGAGAGAGAGAGAGAGAGAGGGTAGAATCGGATAGTACTCTTTGCTAGAAAGCCAGTGGCACCAGTGACTAAAATGTTCTTGTTCTCAATGAAACGAAGGATACTTTCCAACTCCATTGGAGGAAAAAAGTTGGATGTAAATACCAAGAGAGTTAGGGTGGGAGAGGAAGAAAGAGTACTAAAGAGAGATCAAGTTAAAGAGTGATTTATATGCTTCAACTGCGAAGGCAAGTGAGGGAGTGGCGTAGGGATATGTTGCAGTAAAGCCATATTATGATATAATGAAAATATGGGGCAATTATGAGGTAGAGTGCACGCAAGTAGTTGGGCAGTTGTCCGCTTGCATTCGGAGTAAGGTTCATTACTTCAATCATTTTACCCCTTTTATTATTCAATATTCGTATTTTTGTTTTCACGAAATAATATTTTTTTTTAAACCTTCAACGCTAATCTACAGACACTTAGTACTACGATCTCGTGATATTCTTCTTCACTTGTAAGTGAGAGGTCTTATTCTCGTCAAAGGCGAATTTGGACTACATTATTGCTAGCCCATTGTGAGACTTAGTCCACTCCCGCACCCCTTACTGTAGATAATATCATTTGTTCAAAACAAAAACAAAAGAAGGGTTAATCTCAGTTTACTACCTTGAAGTTTCGTGGTTTTCAACATTTGGTACATGAAGTTTTTTTTTCATCCTAGAGTCATACATTAAGTCTTAATTTTGGGAGAGTTTCATACATCTGTTAAGTTTTCCGTTAGAACTTCTGTTAACTGATGACGTGACGCCTACGTGGACGAGCACCACATGTCAATATGGTCCCACTTCAATATTTAAAAAATTAAAAAAAATGGAAAAAAAAAAGGCCTCACCCGTCTTCTACCTCCCCCAACCCGCTGTAACCCGCACCCAACCCCCTCTGCAACCCGTATGCATTTGCCCAATTCGTCCTTCTGGGAAGCTTTATCCCCAATTTGTCAAAAACCCATCACCAAAAACCGATTGTTTGCGTAGTTCCGAGCATCGAAATGCCTGGTATTCTCGAGAAAGCTCGAGTCTTGAGAAATTTTCACTGAAGAAGAAGTAGTAGAACCCAAGTGAACCTACGAGGAAAGATTTGCCTTTCTGGAAGCAACCTTTTTGGCGCTGTTTCTCCACATAATTCCCAAATACTGCAAAATAATCAATCAAAGTCTTGAGAAATCTTCACCTATCAAACGCACAAAATCTTCAACCATCTACATGGCGGGTTGGCCGTCCATGTTGGAGAAACTTTAGACAAGCTGGGATTTCTTCATAAATTCGGATCAGGCCCCACCACAATTTCTTCCCCATTCCCTTCTCTCTCTAAAATCCCTCTCTGCAATCTGCAATCTGCCATCTCCTCTAACACACTCAAATTATAATTTGTAAAACCCTAATTTCTACCCATTTTTCTCTCTCCGCTGCTCCATGAAAAAAAAAATCCTAATTTCCACTGGCGAAGGGACGAGAAGAATTAGGGTTGCGGAGGAATCGAAGATCGAAGCTGAGGAGACGTAGATGCATGTCGCAGGAGTGAAGGAAGGAAGGTGGGGGGACTTCACGACGGGGGTTTTGGTTTTTTGCTTCTTGTTGCAGGGTTCACAGAGGGGTTTGGGAAGGTAGAAGACGAGTGAGTTTTTTTTTTTTTTGTATTTTTTTAATATTGAAGTGGGTTCATATTGACACGTGACGTTCAGTTATTGTCTACGTAGGCGCCACATCATCAATTAACAGAAGTTCTAATGGAAAACTTAACGAATGTATGAAACTGTCCCAAAATTAAGATTTGATGTATGACTCTGGGATGAAAAAAATTTCATGTACCAAATGTTGAAAACCACGAAATTTCAAGATAGTAAACTGAAATTAACCCAAAAAAATTTCTTGTAATCTACAACGAGGAGAACAGTTCATTATTAGTTTTTTTTAAACCAACTAATTATTAGTTGAGTAATACCTCTACTCTCAATATTAAAAAATGTCTTAAATTCAAATATTAAATTTTCTTATTTTGCAATTAATATATACGTACACTTGCAGATTATTTGGTTAATTCTGGATATCAATTGAGAAAGAAGGTAACCCACACTACTAACCCAATGAACAAGTCCAAGAATGCATGGAAAAAAAATTGGATCACATCTTGGGATTAGCAACACTTCTACACTGTTTGGTATTCTGGTTGGGCTTGACCAATACCCTACAAATATTAAAGTTGCGGTGGAGATATTTCAATGGGTTGAGAACACAGTTTAGTACATAACACAATACAATTAGTTGAAAAATTAAAAATATTCAATTGTATTACTGCATTTAGTGTGCCGAAACGTGTTCTCAGCACACTGAAATTTCCTCGTTGCGGTGCTAGATTTTACTCGACACATGATACACGGCTAATATTATTTTCATGAGTTTCTTTGTTATCCCTAATTAAGAGTCACGATGCCATGGCTCTGAAGCTTTGAACCGGTTAAGGCCCCATGCTGCCAACCCAGCTGTCCCATAGAGACGTCTGATATTATTTGGGAATTTCAATATATAATTTTTTTTTCTAATATATGTCTAATTTGATAAATGCTTTTAAATTATTGAAAGCGTTTTTAAATAAAATATTTTTGGATTCTAAACGCATTTGAAATGTTTATTAAAGATTAACTTGTATTTTTACTAAAAATTAGTTCAAAAAAAATTTGTCTAAAAACGGTTTAGTCATTTAAAAGCAATCCTTCCATGCATTTTACATATGATACATAGGGTTGTTGCCTTTGTTGGTGTCAGGGTTTACCCACCAAACTATTTAGTTTATATCGTGGAGACATAAATCCACCTCTCTATATATCAATACATTTCTTTGTTTCCAGCTGTCCCACTGATTTTCCCAAGTTTGCATGGACTTCATAGGCTAAATGAAAGGTGGAGAGGAGATTGGTTGATTCATCAATACGATTCCAATTAAGCGAACGGTACAGTATGGCCACATTATCTAAAATATATGGACAATTTTCGAAAGTTGGGAATGAAATAGCCAATAGTCACTACAAAAAAAAGTGGTCTAAGAACACAATTGATTTGTGCCCTTTTCACTTCCATTGAGCGCGCGCATATATATATATATATATATATATATATGGGTAAATTACACAGTAGCCTCTCAGGTTTGAGATCTATTACAACCTCATACAACATTTTTAAAACATTTCACTTTCATACCTCAAGTACTATTTTATTTCAAAATAATACATCCGTTACATTTTCAATCCATTGATCCGTTAAATGCTGACGTGGCAGCCACATTTATGCCACGTGGCTGCCAAATGTATGCCACATTTTAAAAAAAAAAACCTTAATCTTCTAAATTTACAAAAAAAAAAATTAGAAAATCCAGATCCCCCCCTAAGCCCCCGTACCTGAACCTTGAACCAAAAAAAAACATAAAGCTCTGAAACCCCGATCCCATTATCCCCCCCCCCCCCGGCCGCAAAAACCCAGTTCCCATTAAAAAACCCCATATCCCATTATTCCTCCCCCCAACAAAAAAAACCCAGATCGCATACCTGGCGAAGTCCGACGGTCCGCACCCATCCTCCACCTCCTCCTCTGCACCCAGCTCCACCTTCTCCGCGCACCCATCTTCCGCTACCCCAACCTGCAACCCAGAAAGAAGAAAGAAAAAAAAAACCCAGCGCACCCACCATCGCACGCATCCACTTCCCTCCTCTACACACCTCACCCCTTAAATCCACACTCATTGGAGAAGACGAGATCTGGGTTGCAGGGAAAAGGAGATGGGTTTTTTTTTTCTTTTCTTTTATGGGTTGCAGGTAGTGGGTGCGGAGGAAGAGGTGGAGGATGGGTGCACGGTGGGTTTGGGGAAGACGGGAAGGGGAAGAAAGGAGTGGGTTGCAAGGAAGGGGGGTCGGGGAAGATGAAGATGGGATTTTTTTTTCCTCTCCTCTTCTTTTTCTTCTGGGTTGCAGGTTGTGTGGGTGGGTTGCAGGTTCAGCTTTTGATTTTGGTTTTTGGTTTTTTTTTTTTTTTAATTTAGAAGGTTTAGGTTTTTTTTTTTTAAATTAAAAAATTATTTTTTTTTGCCACGTGGCACACATTTGGCAGCCACGTCATCACTTAACGGATCAATTGATGGAAAATGTAACGGATGTATTATTTTGAAATAAAATAGTACTTGCGGTATGAAAATGAAATGTTTTAAAGATGTTGTATGGGGTTGTAATAGACCTCAAACCTGAGGGACTACTACGTAATTTACCCTATATATATATGTGTGTGTGTGTGCGCGCGCGCGCGTGTCATTGAGCACAAAAATATCTTAAATGTGCTTTCTTAAACAAAAGGACACTTTAGTTTGTCTTCAATAAAGTATATTGTGCCCCTATTTATAGATATCAGTAAACATAATTTTTTATTAATTTATAAAAACACAAAAAACATTTTTGTGCTCTTAGATTTAATATATTTAAATCAAATGATTTTATAGACACAATGTTTGGGTCTTATTTCACAAGTCTGGACACAGAATCATATTTTAATATTAGTTTTTATTGATCAAGGCCCATCGCACCCCACACACACCAGATAATGGTGAGCAATAGCATTAAATGAGTTTTTCAAATACTCCAGTCCTGCCTTCCTTTCATTTTTCTCATTACCTACTTTTTCAAAAAATAGACTCAAATATATCATTGGTGTCGACAAAAGATACAATTATATATTCCTTATTATTATTCCTAAGACTTATGACCCACTCATTCCTTACTCTCTCTCTCTCTCTCTCTCTCTCTAACCCCACTTTCTCTCTGTCCCCTTCCACTCTCTCTCTCTTTCTTCCCTTTAACTTAAACCAACCACACCGAAAGATGGTATAGGAATCCGGTAATCCCAAATATATATATATATATATATGTGTGTGTGTGTGTGTGTAATTTTAAATTAAAATGGAGAACTTATGTGGATTGTCGGATTGGTTGAGATTAAATCTCTACCGTTCATGTATAATTAACCCTAAAATAACCTCTATCTCGACCTCACTTCACTCTCAGTCTCGCGTGTGCTCCATCGAAACCAAATCGAGCTCTCCTCCTTCATTAGTCCTCCCATATCAGTGACATCACCCAAATTTGTCACCTGAATTGGGAATCCACCCACACCAGTCCCCAGTCCCCAGTCCTCACTTGTGGATCCGTCCCCTAAATCGCGACACCCACTATCCACACCACCTCGCCTGAATCGCATGAATCGAGTTCTCGATCTTAGTCTTCACTCCTCTTCACTACACAAGGTAAGAAATTTCTGCAATAAACTCAACCAAAGTTCATGGAGATTGTTAGATTTTGAATTCGATTAGTGATTTTGAATATGAGAATTAGGGTTTTTGAAATTAGGGATTTTGAATATTGTTTTTTTTTTACATGTTCTTTCTTATACTTGTCCCTACATGCAATTTTGGATATGAATATGATGGGTTTTTGTTAATTAATACAACCACCATCTTAGGTCATCATTAAAGACTCTGAAGTTTATCGGTGACTAGTTGGTCGACTTTATGTTCAAGGTTACTGGTTTATAGCTTATACTAATGTGACCCCGAAAATCATATCAAATCTTCTTATATATGCGTTAAGAAAATTGAATTGAAATATTCAATTCATTTTAACCATGCAAATTTGTACTCTGAGTCTTTGGCTATGAGTCTATCTTTCCCATGTCACTTTGTACATTGTTTTTCTTTAACCATAGCATAAGCTTCAGGGTTACATGCCAATTTCCTGGCTCCACTAATCTATTTTATCTGGCTTGATCTCTCGTTATGACTTTATATTATTTGTAAACATCAATTTAAGTTTGTGCTAAGCTCTGATTAGCATACTATAACGACAGAGAAGGATAATATGTTTTCAAGATCTTAGAGAATAACCAGTTTACTGGAACTATTCCCCCTGAGCTCGGGAAATTGGTTAACTTGAATAATCTTTAAGCACATTCTTTTTTCTCTCACCCTCAGTTTGCTTTTACTTCAATTTTAATTTTCATATAACTTGAATAAGCTTTGGTTTGCATGAATTTTTTTACAAGCTAAAATAGCTTCGTGGCCGCATTATTAAATTAAAAGGCCAGGATTGTTTCATCCCTCTCGTCCCTTATCCCACTGACAACCCACTTTCTCTCTCTCCCCCCTAACCTAACCACACCACACATTTCTCTCTCTCCCTCTCTGATAGGAGCATATTTATGCGACTTTATTAGCTTGTTTCTTTGCATTTAGTGAGTTAGTTTCTGTTTATTATAGTGATTTAAGCTATTTTTGTGTGTTTGTAGGTCCAAATGGCAAAAGTGGCAAGAAAAGGCGATTTGGAGCATTTTAGAGCAGTGTTGGACTTGGAATGGATAGCATGCGTATGAAGCATAATGGATGGACATTTTTGAAGTTTAAAGAGGAATGTGCTACAAATCTAGAAGAATTAAATCAAGACTTGGAAGATAAGGAATCAGTTAAAAGGAAGGAACATTATCTTAACCAACCTTATCTTATCCAACCTTATCCTTAACAAACCTTATCTTATCCCATATTATCCAAACATTATCCTATTTAATCCAACATTATCTAAACTTATCTCCAGCTGCAAAAAAGAGTCCTTATCCTATTCTAAATCCTTCCCATCTGAATTTAGGAGTCCTAATCCATATAAACACATCAATCATTTTCCTCCTTGGTTTCAGCCACACCTTTGCCCTATAAATTGTATTGTGCCGCAGGTTTTGAGAGTTTTGAGAGAGAAATTCAGAGATAAAAACCACAACCACACACATAAGAGCCTAAAATCAGAAAAATACACCATTGTGCCGCAACTTTGCAAGGAAGGAAGGAGAAGAAGAAGCTTTGAGCCGTGTCTTCCATTCAAGACCTTTGGATTGCTGGAACGTTTCTAGGTGTACTCTATCTTTTGTTTTCAGTGTTTAAATCAGATTGGTTTTGTTTAATTGCAAACATGTGGAACTAAATTCCTTTTAGCTAGAGGAGAATTCAAAGCCATGAACATATATGTGATATGAATTGATTACATCCAGTTATAATTTCATAAATCGTGAATGCAATTTGCTTAACTGTTTGATTGATAACTTATTCTTGTGTGTTGATTAAGGATGCATACTTAGTTTGCATGCAGGGATTTGATGCTAGAATATAAGGGAGTTTCACCTAATAGTTATGAACTTATATTTACAAGTAGTGGAGGTTGCTAGTCACGATCGTGTTAAGTAAATTCCTAGCAGGAGTATCTGCAGTTCATAGTTACGAATGTCTTGTCAATGCTTATGATTTTCATAGAACTTAATGATCTTTGATATGTATCTCTATTATGCAGTTCATGTAGGGAACTTGATAAGAATAATTTGGTTGTGTCGCTGAGTCCAATTCAATGAAAAATCTGATGGTTAATTTGTGCAGTTCACGGTTAACTTGGGGCATTGTCATTCATGGTTTATAGGAAGAATAACTAGAAATTGATTTTTATGCATATGTGTCATGTGTGGAGAATGATCCTCTAGCTATCCATTCACCCATTAAAACACCCAATTTCGTCCAAAGTTGTTTAGAGTCTTTAAATCTGTTTGCTTTTACTTTAAATTCGTCAAAAACCACTCCCCCCTTTATATTTCGTGTCTTTTTAGAATCTGTCCAAACTGGTTTCTTTTTAGTATTTTGAGTCAACATAAGTTAGAATTCGTCCATACACATTGTTTTGAGTCTTTTTCGTTCAATTTTCGTCCAAAGTCATCCTTAGTGTTAGTTTTGAGTCAATTTGTTTGTTTTGTGTAGTTTTGAGTAGTTTGAGTCAGTCTTGAGTCATAATAGTCTAGTTAAGTGTAATTGAGTCTAATTTGTGTAGATTAGCATCCCTCCTAATCCCCGGCCTAGAATGATCTCTACTTACACATACTACAACTATCAAAAGAAGGTTTAATTTGTGTGCTAGTTTATATCACATCAAATTTTTGGCACCGTTGCCGAGGATTAGTAAAATTGTTAATCCCTCTGTTTTTTGTTTATTTTTTCTTTTGATATTTGATTTAGTTTTATTTCTTTGATTTCAGGTACTAGAGAAGCAAGACATGGCAATTGCGAATCTTCAAGCTCAAATGGCGAATCTTACTTCTCAGTTGTCGCAGTATATTGAAAGGACCACAATGAAAAGTGTCCCTACATTTGGTGTGTCCTATAAGCAAGGATATCAAACTCATCAACGTCCTCAATTAACTGAGAATGGAGGTGCCTGGGGTTATCAAGGCCATAATCAATCAAGGAACAACCTGTTTTCCAACACTTACAATTCAGATTGGAGAGATTATTCAAATTTTTTGTGGAGGGAACCTTAACAATTTCAACAAGACGGATAGTGGCAGCAATCTGAGGAATTCTATTCGAGACCTATGCAGCCACCACAGCCTCCCCCACAAGAATTTCAATCGAATTCAAGTATGTCCATGGATAATGATAAAATTCTTGATGTACTAACTTCATTAACGCAGGGCCTACAAAATCAAGCCAAGGAGATGGGCGAATTAAAAAATCAAATGGGGCAAATGGCGGAATTCATGGGACAATTTAGAGAACAAGGCAAACTACCTAGTTCAACCGTTGTAAATCCAAAGGGAGGATTTGAAACCGCCAAGTCAATCACGTTAAGAAATGGCAAGGAGGTTGGAACCAACCCACAAACGTCCAAAGCAAGCCAAGAGGAGGACGAAAAGTTGCTGCAACAAGAAGAAAGAGCCACGACAAGGGAAGAACACCCTTTGCCGCAGCCCCCTAAGCACCCTATGCCGTCCAACTCAACTAAGTTAGGTCCAAATTCAATTTCTCCTAACGTTATTCCACCAAATGTGCATTTCCCTGGCAGGTTTATGCAATCTAGGAACGAAGAGAATGAAAAATACATTCTACAGACCTTCAGGAAGGTGCAAATCAATATCCCGTTCCTTGATGCAATAAAGCAAATTCCGAAGTATGCTAAGTTTTTTAAGAAGCTTTGTACAACAAAGAAACAAATTCGGGAGAAAGATGTGGTAAATGTAAGTGAAAATGTCTCTGAAATGTTGCAAAGGAAGCTGCCACCTAAATGTAAAGATCCAGGTAGTTTCACTATCCCTTGTGTAATTGGTAATACAAGGTTTGAACATGCTATGCTAGATTTAGGTGCTTCCATTAATGTCATGCCATATTCTGTTTATGCATCTATGAATCTAGGAGAGCTTAAAAATGATGGAGTTATCATCCAATTAGCCGATCGTTCTAATGCATATCCGAAAGGAGTTTTGGAAGATGTTTTGGTGCAGGTTAACCATTTGATCTTTCCAGCCGATTTCTATGTGCTTGAGATGGAAGATTCAGCCCACTCTCCACCATTGCTGATCTTGCTTGGACGACCTTTCATGAAAATAGCCCAAACCAAGATTGATGTGGCCAAGGGAGCGTTAACGATGGAGTTTGGTGGGGATATGATTAAACTCAATGTTTCTGACTCTGTTAAGAATCCGAATGATGTTCGTTCTTTTTTTGCCATAGATGTGATTAAAAAATTAGGACAGGAACGTTCAGCAGCACCAATCAAGAAGGATGTATCTAGAACCACCATCGAAGAGGGAATTGGAGTGGAGCACAAGGAACATGCCATTACCTTCAAAATACCCAATCTGGCCGAAAGCACCCCCAGTGAATTTGTTGACAATGCTGCTACTTTTGAGCCTTCGTCGCAGTATATTGGTGAGCCACCTATTCCAATTCCAATTCCCATTTCAACTAATAGGTTGTTACCTTCTTTGGTTCAGGTGCCCAATCGAATCCAAACTGGTGGGAGAGTTTACATTGACTTTAGAAAGCTCAACGCCACAATCAGGAAGGATCATTATCCTTTTCCGTTCATAGATCCAATGCATGGAAGTTTTGAGGAGCATGTCGTGGAGGAAATACCCCTCCATGCCATAGACCCTAATGGAGCCTAAAAGGAGGCATCGTTCGGCTGGAAGACGTTAAAGCAAACGCTTCTTGAGAGGCAACTCATGCGTTCAAATAAAGAAGACTTAGAAATCTCCAGCTCCAAAACCAGATTTGCGTTCCTTAACCCTACTCTTTATTTCTTTTACTTTGCCATAATTGTCATGTTTGTTAGTTGTGTTGTTTGATTGCTTGTGTGTGAGTCTATGTTTGAAACATTGAGGACAATGTTTGGTTTAAGTGTGGGGGGGTAAACAAAGTGTTTTTCATGAATATTCGTTGGATTTAACCACCTAGCACTTCTAGAGTTGTTACTCACTGTTTTTAAGTGTTTTTAGTGTGTTTTGAAGTGTTTTAATGTGTTTTGAAAGAAAAATTTGAAAATTTGAAAAACAAAATCGAAAAAGTTTTGAAAAACCCAAAAAGAGTCGATTTTAGAGTCGTTTTTGTGTGTTTGTGTCTTAGGGTACCTTCCAACACAATGATGAGGATTTGGTTTTTAATTGCATGACTGTTAAAGAAAATTACAAACATGGGTGGAAGTTTGATATGCTCTTTGGTTTATGCTTGGTTGTAGTTGACGTTTACGAATTCACATGTAATCACAAAAGAAGAAAAAAAAAATCAATTTTTGTAACATGCTTGAAGGAATGAACTCAAACTAACGCTACAACCCTGAGAGACTTGAGCCTATTCCTTGTTTAGAGATTTATTGATATGTGAATTCTTGTTTTCTAAAGTCGTTGCATGATCTCATTATTTCTTTGCTTCGTTGCTACTTGGAATGCTTTTTCATCATTTTACTTCCAAATACTAGAACTCATGCCCTTTTCATTCAAAGCTTAAAATTGAGTGCATAACATATAACAAGATGAAGTTGTTTAGTTACCACCAGAGCCAAAAAGCCTTATCCCTTGCATATGTGTTTTAGGTTTAACCCCATTGAGCCTTATTTAGCCTATTTTCTTTGTTAGCCACATTATCCCTACCTAGCCTAGCATAGGAATATCCATACTCTTGTTCTTAAAGAATAGTGGAGCATGACTTAGATTGAATTCCTTTTGATCAACATTATGCAGAAAAACAAGTGTGGGGAAAAGTCTTTCGTTGGAAATCTGTAAGGTTGTACGTTTAGTGTGCCAAAGAAAGAAAAAGGCACAGAAAAAAAAACGTGAAAGAAAAAAAGAAGAAGAAGAAAAAGTTGAAAAAAGAAAGGAAAAGAGTTGAGAAATAAGTGAGGATAAACTCACAAGTATTGGTTGTTGAAGAAAGGGCCCAAAAGTTTGAATTCGGCCCTAAGTGTTATGTGAATCTCCCCTTTGTGTTTAAAGTTAGTTGCTGCATTCAAAAGTTGAATTCTAAGTGTTGATTTCATTACTTTGCTTACTATCACTTTAAGAACCTTTGTTTATCCTTACCTTTCTTTCTTAGCCAATACATTAGCCCCATTACAACCCTTTGACTTGTATCTTGGTTGTTATGCGTTTCAATATGTGGAGTTTGGAATTGGTATGAGCATATGGAATCCCTGGTTCTTGCTTCTAAGTAGTGGCATTCCGTTCATGAGATCATATACATGTTATATTGATAATTCCAGAAAGTGCATTCTTTGATTATAACATATGTGAGTGCTAGTCTACATGTTTACATCAATCTTCTCACATATACCTAGTACAGGGAGTGTAGTCAGAAAATCAATGTGAAAATAGAGAGTATCTGGTGAGGAATTGAGGGAATTCTCTAAGACATGTTACTACATTCAAAACATTGTTTTAATTGATTAAATGCGAGCTAGTGAGTGGTTACTGTGATTAAGTATGAGCTCGAGGGTAAGGATAGCTAAAATCTGTGGGAGTAGTGATTTTTAACGTGTCATGTTTCATTGGAAATCCCTGAGGCAAACGTTGGAAGGTTTAGGTTATGTTTTGTTTGTTTTGTTTTGCTAGAGGACTAGCAAAAGCTAAGTGTGGGGGAATTTGATAGGAGCATATTTATGCGACTTTGTTAGCTTGTTTCTTTGCATTTAGTGAGTTAGTTTCTGTTTATTATAGTGATTTAAGCTATTTTTGTGTGTTTGTAGGTCCAAATGGCAAAAGTGGCAAGAAAAGGCGATTTGGAGCATTTTAGAGCAGTTTTGGACTTGGAATGGATAGCATGCGTATGGAGCATAATGGATGGACATTTTTGAAGTTTAAAGAGGCTAGGAATGTGCTACAAATCTGGAAGAATTAAATCAAGACTTGGAAGATAAGGAATCAGCAAAAAGGAATGAACATTATCTTAACCAACCTTATCATATCCAACCTTATCCTTAACAAACCTTATCTTATCTTATCCCATATTATTCAAACATCATCCTATTTAATCCAACATTATCTAAACTTATCTCCAGCTGCAAAAGGAGTCCTTATGCTATTCTAAATCCTTCCCATCTGAATTTAGGAGTCCTATCAGATTAGGAATGTGATTATGTAAATCCTTTTATATCTAGGAGTATCTAGTTTATTCCTATTAGGAGTTGATTACCTATTAAGAGATGTAATCCTAAAAGGGTAAGGATTCTACATATCCTACTACTATAAATAAAGGCATAAGGGGGTGATACAACACACACCTCATAATTAAATCTCTCTATTTCTCTCTTGTTGCCGCCGGCCCCCTTTCTCTCTATTCCTTAGATAGCTCAGTTAAATAGGCCTACAAAATACTCTTTTAGTGTATATTTGTTGACTTTCATTGACCAACGTATAATGAGACGTACAAAATACTCTTTTAGTGTATCTTTGTAGTACTCGACAATACGAACGCGTAGGAACAAGCGGAATGGAATTTGGAGTTACGATGGAGATTTTACTGAAGTATAAAGTTGAAGGGCATTTTAGTAATTTTGCTACTATAGGTACTTGGCTATATTATTTTAACATTTTCTTTGAGCTTTCTATCTGATATGACCCACCCACGTGGGACTCCCCACACCTTCCTCCTATCCCGTGTCCTCTCTCTCCCAAAATCTAGGTCCCTCTCTTTCAATCTCTTTCATTTCTCTCTCATCTAACTCTTAGCTCTTTTTTTTTATCATCTCTCTCTGCAAACACAGAGAACACAGCACACCACTTTCGTCAGAACGGCAAGCACCACCACCAGAAACCCAGACCAAATCGTGCACCACCACTGACAACCATGAATCCCCTTTCCTCATTTCACCATCTCTCTCTCTCACTTTCTCGAGCTGTCTTCCCTCAGCTCTCACCTATCCCTTTCTTCCGTTTGTAAACTCGTCGCTGAGAGCACCATCGCATTGCCCTGCAAACCCCATCAACACCCAAGCACCCTCAACGGCACCACCTCCTCATTCTCCACAATTTTAAAACCACGAAAAAAGTGAAGCTCCGATCTCAACCCACGCCGTGCACCCGAGCCCAGTGTTGGTGAAATAATTTTTCGATGATGGTGAGTCTCGGAAACAACTTAACACTTGGTGGATCGTGTTTTGGTATGTAATTATAGTTGTTCTAAGGTGTTTGGTAGGGGTTTTTGGACATAAACGGTGCGGGGGGGGGAGGAATTCCCCAATTTTTCGGTGGATAACCAGCGGTTTTAAGTTGCTTTCCGGCCAACACCAGCCACGACCGAGGAAACCAAAGGTATATTTGGAATCCTTGTTCCTTGATCTTCGTTTTGGTATATGACATGGCTAGGTTTAATGAAGTTTTAGTTAGTATATATTTTCCAGATTCTGACGGTTGCAATGGCAACCGGCCAGAGAAGAAGAAGAAGAAGAAGGAAAAGAAAAAAAAAGGCCTAAGCCCAAACTTGGCTCAAACCTAGCCCAAACAATTAGGCCACTATTTCGAGCTCGGCCCAGTTTGAAATAGGCTTAGAATAATATTCTCTGGAATATTCTTTATGTTGACTTTTTCGAAATTTTCTCGGAAACCTTCCTAGGCTAATTTTGACGCCTCGAGTCCGTTTTTGACATATATTTAGTGAAATTCTAAAGTTTTAATGTAGTTGACCACCGGGGCATCTCAGTTGACTTTTTAGGGTTGACCGTTGACTTTTTACAAAATTTGTCAGGGACCTTCCTTAGCGTATTTCGACGTCCTGATTCCAAATCTGCACTCCGTTTTCCCAAATTTAATTGTCTTAGTGGAGTTTTACTAATGGGTCCCAATATTATGTTTACGTGCAATTACTATCGGAGACTCCGGCCTTGCTAGCTTAAACGGATGTGACATCGCAAGTAACTGTGAGTGGGTCTTTGCTTTAAATAGTGTATATTTATTTAGTTTCCATTTATACATTGAAAAAGAATTTCCTATGCATGCCTAGATTAGACTAAGGCTTATAAGAATTAGCAAAATAACAAAAAATTACGAAATTATCATAAATCCTACGGGATGCACATGTATGCATGCTTTTATGGGGTTTTAATTACAACCATGGTTAATACTTTATTTACTACTATTATGACGATGTGAATTATCGAATCATTGTGGCATGACTATATTTATGTTATCTGCTCATCGTTTGCTGCACCGGTGTTAGTACTCGCCTAGGCTAGGGCTAGTCTTTCACGTGTATGTGCACATCGCACCATACGCTCACTTTGGATCCATTGTAGGTGCCAGTCCTGTCCTAGATTGCTATAGGCAATTATGACTCGTATGTGCTACACATAGCACCAGTCTTCACGTGATTGTAGTACTAGAGCGTATATCATTGTTACACCCAGTTATGTTCATGTCAGAATACATCTGCATGAACTCATGTGTCAGCATGTGTCGATGAGCACTCGATATGATATGTTTGCTTATGCGAGATTATGTGATTATGGACGTCATGTATTTATTTACGAATTTTGTGATGTATTGTATTCTTGAGATATTGCAGGCTACACGGTAAGTATTTTCTTATTATACGTAGTATGTATATTTTGGAAACTATACTTGTTTTACGGCGAGGAGTTATTATGTTTTCGAAAAGGTTTATATAAAGCTTTATTTTTAGGCTCACTCACCCTTGTTTTTCGCCCCTCCAGGTTTTTAGTGCTGAGCTTTCGTCTCAGCGAGGATTCTTGGCAAATCTTGGTATAGGTGGTTACCTTTGATGGTATAATTCTCATCATACTTTACTGTACATTACTTATGCTCTGACGTCACGTGTGAATTGGGTTTAATCCCGCTCACATGCGCACTCTTGTATTTAGGCACTTTTAGGTTTAAATTTATTCACATTTTCCACATCACTACACTTTATGGCTTCGTCACCCTTCAGGTGTCGGCCAGCACAGCTCGATTCAGAGTCCAAGTGGACATTCTAGGTTGGAGTGTGTCAACTAATCTAAAAAATCTATCGTTTGACAAAAAAAAAACTCACAGAGCCACACCATAGCCCATATGTACATCAATAAATAAATAAAATGGCAATTTCGTAATTAAAACCAAATTTTTTTCTTCAATTGCACTATAGCCAAGCTACACAATGTCACCCCTCCCAAGTTTAGAATATTTTATAAATAAATTAGTAAAAACCTAATAACTTTACTAAAAGTTGAAACTAAATGACAGAGCGGTGTTCAACCTTCAAATAACATATACATTAAAACTTATCTACTGTTGTAGGCATAATTTACTGCACAATTGGAGGCCAGAGAGAGGGGGTGCGGCGGCATAGAGAGAGAGAAGAGAGAGATGTGTACTATTTCACCCCATTGTGACTTTATTTATAGTAGTAGGGAAGATTAATTCCTCACCCTAATAGAATTACAACTCTAATAGAATAATATCTTATCTAAGAGATACGGTAGAATCCTATAAGGATATCCTAGATATATTAAGATTTACACAATCACATTTCTAATCTAATAGAACTACAACATCTACAATAATATTGTTGGGACTAAATTAATTTTATTATTATAAGAACATTATTACTTAATAAAGGTGTAGTTAGAAATGTTGACTTAGTTATCCTTATGAAAAATGTAGATATCGAAAAAGAGAGACATATGGTCTCAAATAGCTATACAGTGCTCTTTTAATGTTTCAGGTTCTAAGTAAATTCAATAAATTCACACTATCATTGCGAAGCCACTAGCTAGTTCTGGTTCCCTCAAAAGAAAAAAGAAGAAAAAAAAAGGGAACCAATTCAAGTGAATATTTTTCCCTCTTACTTTAGCAAATCAGCCATGCTACTCAATGTCAATTTGCGAAGTCAACTGACTGAAGACATTTTTGAACTTATTGATAAGTATTACTATGTGAAGGCAACTTTCTTAAGACGAGACCTAGTAAAATTTTAACTTGTTACAATGTTGAGTTTATTACTCTATTTAACTGGCCAAGTTGAAGACCGAAATATTTTGATAATAAGTGCATCCACTCATGTGGAGAATGCACATATTCCACTAATCATTACGAATGACATATGTTTGCCCTCTAAATTTTATTATCGGAACCGTTCAATTTTTTAATCTTCATTTGAAGGTTATCCCTATAACATGATCATTTGAGTCGTTGATGCATCCAAAAAATTAATTCATTTAGACACTCCTATCATTATAAACTATTAACAACCTATGCCACAACACCCTAATTATGTCAATAAACTTAATTAATACCTACAATAGTGATGAAATCCTAAATTTCATCTAGCTTCTTTTGTTTTTTTTTTCTTTTTTCTTTTCATCACGCAAGTTTATAATTGTTTTAGTTAACACGTTCAAAATTTCAGTTTTATAGGCTGCAATTGAAACAATATATATCTTTATTCTCTTCATTATTATTATATAAATATATTTCTTTATAATATTCGTAAAAATAATTTACCTATTTTAGGCCTATTTTACTAAGGGAAAATAGAGGGACAAAGCCGACACAAAGACAAAGAGTGGAGAGAAATTGGGAATTATGTGTAGTGTTTTTCTCAACCCTTTGTGCCTTTATTTGTAGTGATAAGGAAGAAAAATTCTTGCTCTCTTAGTAATACAAGTTGTACAAAGAAATATCTTCGAGATGTCATAGGATCTATACATAATCTACTAGGATTTACACAAGCACACCTAATGAAATTAAGATTGCAACATTACCGATATTTTTTTTAATCAAAGGACATATGACATCCTTTATCTTCAAGTAGTTACTTTAATGTACATAAAATAATTTTCCTATATTTATAGGTGAAATACAGGTAAATTAAATCTTGAACCAAATGACATCTATTATCTTCAAGTAGGTACTTTAATCTACGTAAAATAATGACATTCTTTATGTTGTAGGTAAATTATTATGCATGTATATTACATATATTAGGCACATTTTATTGTTATTATATATGCGCGGTAAAATAATTTACCTATATTTATATAAAAATATGAATAAATTAATTTTGAAAAAATAACATTCTTATATTTTGTTGGTAACTAATGCACACATATTTTGAAAAAGGGGAAAACTAAGCCAAAATTCCTAAGTTTATGCAAATGTGAAAGAAAAAAAAACAAAAAAAAAACAAAGGAATTTAAAAAGGAAAAAAAATAAAACGAATTAACCTTAGTATCATATCATTTTATTATTAATATGCACTGAAATCATGACATGTTTTAATCCAACATAAATTTTAGAAGTACTCTAGGCATCCAAAAATACTAAATTGTGTGAAGTCAAACTTAATTACGGAAATTGTTTAATTAGAGGCTAGGCATTGGATTTTTGCTAAGAGAATATACTATGGTATATTTTAGTTAAAGAAAACTGAACTTCAAGAGGAAATATACTGAAATATCAAATTAGATGAGATATGTAACAAGGTTGAATCAGTGGTATATTGGTGGTCCCATGATATGGCCCAGCTTGGCCTGTTAAGTTAGCTAAATCAACAATGTGAATGAATTAAACACACGGAATGGTGGCATTCTAATTTAATAAGACAATATCACGTGTAATCTTACTTCATATAAAACTCTATTATTAAACTGGAACACGGTTATGACAATCCCAACTAATATTCTTCTCCTAGGTTTAGGCCAACTAAATCTATTGATGAAGTTGGATACAAGAAGTATATATGTGTACACATGGTGTTCAATTAAGGATTACGACTTGCATGTGCCTATTTCTAGTAGACAACAGATTTATTAGACCTGGCATTCGTGTCGTGTTTTCCGTGTTCGTGTCATTTTCGTGTCATACCCGATATCTTAATGGGTCGTGTCGTGTAACACCCATTAAAATAAAGGAAAACTAACGAAAAGTCAAAAAAAACTTCTCTTTTAACGAAAAGCCTTTTTTAAAGGTATAGTGAATAGTGCCAGTTAAAGGTAAAATGTGGTTTTTCGTTAAAAGTGAACAGTACTGGGAGTGTTTTGTTAAAACTCCCTTAAAATAAACGGGTAAAATGACCCGACCCGAAATCGACCCGATAATATTAACAGGTAATATGACCCGACCCGTTACCCGTTAAGGAAAATATATTTTAAACCAATAAATAATCAAATGAAAAACATAATACTAAATAAGTATATACATACCATATTGTCACATCCAAAACATAAAAACGCATTTTTCTTTTAAGTATATTTTCACTTACCTAAAGTCTTTAATAGTTTTTTAATGGGTAAATTACACAGTAGCCCCACAGGTTTTGAGGTTTATTACAACCCCATACAACAACTTTAAAACATTTCACTTTCATACCTCAAGTACTATTTTATTTCAATATAATACATCCGTTAGATTTTCCATCCATTAATCCGTTAAATACTGACGTGGCTGCCACATTTGTGCCACGTGGCTACCAAATGTCTGCCACGTGGCAAAAAAAATAATTTTTTTATTTTTTTTAAACCTGAATTTTCTCAACCAAAAAAAAAATCAAAAATTGAAACCCACATCTGCAACCAGCGAAGAAAAAAAAAATATTTGTCCCTCCCCCAGCAACCAGAAGAAGAAGAAGAAGAAGAAGAAGAAAGAAAAAGAACCCCCCCCGGCGACCCTCCTCCCGTACCCCCTCCGGCCGGACGACCCTCCTCCCGTCCCCACCCCCTGCCGCGCGCAGCGACCCTCCCCCCCCCCCGCGCGCCCAGCAACCCCCCCCCCCGCGCGCCCAACGACCCCCCCCGGCGCCCAGCATCTTCTTCTTGTTGCAGATCTGGGTTTCTATTTTTTTTATTTTTTATTTTTTATTTTCTTCCTTCTTCTTCTTCTTCTTCTTCTTCCTCTTCCTCTTCTTCTTCTTCTTGCTGTGGGTTTCTTTTTTTCTTTTTTTTCTTTTTCTTTCTTCCTCCCTCCTCATCTTCTTCTTGCAGATGTCGGTTTCAAATTTGTTTTTTTTTTTTTTTTTTTGAAAATTCAGGTTTCTTAAAAAAAAATTAAAATTTTTTTATTTGCCACGTGGCAGACATTTGGCAGCCACGTGGCATATATGTGGCAGCCACGTCAGCATTTAACAGATCAATGGATGGAAAATCTAACGGATGTATTATATTGAAATAAAATAGTACTTGAGGTATGAAAGTGAAATGTTTTAAAGTTGTTGTATGGAATTGAAATAGACCCCAAACCTGAGGTATGAAAATGTAATTTACCCTTTTTTAATTAATATAGAAGTGTAAAAAAATAAAGAGTAAATTACATAGTAGCCCCTCAGGTTTGAGGTCTATTACAACCTCATACAACAACTTTAAAAAATTTCACTTTCATACATCCAATATCATTTTATTTCAAAATAACACCTCCGTTAGATTTTTCATCCATTAGTCTGTTAAATGCTGACGTGGCAGCCACATTTGTGCTGATGTGGAGGTCTTTCGTCACCACCCGATCTCACCGTCGATCGGGATTTCTCATCGTCGCCCTGCTGCTCCTGCTCGTTGTCGTCTTCGACGACGAAGATGATGCGGGTGAGGATGACGTCCTTGCAGTTCGGGGGGGGGGGGGGGATATGGGTTTCGCGCCGGGGGGGGGGCGTGGTAATGGGATCTGGGTTGGGGGGTGGTCGTATGGGGTATGGGTTTCGCGGGGATATGGGATCTGGGTTGTTCTCTGGTTTTTTTTTTTTCCTTCAAAGGTGCAAGTATAGGGTGGGGGAAGATGGGAGCATGGAAGAAGAAGGCTGAGGGGGGTTCACGGGGGTGGGGTTTTGTTCAGCTTCTGGGTTTTTATTTTTTTTTATTTTTTTATTTTTTTTAAATTTAGAAGATTTAGGTTTTTTTAAAAAAAAAAATTATTATTTTTGCCACGTGGCACACATTTGGCAGCCACATCAGCACAAATGTGGCAGCCACGTCAGCATTTAACAGATTAATGGACAGAAAATCTAACGGATGTATTATTTTGAAATAAAATGGTACATGATGTATGAAAGTGAAATGTTTTAAAGACGTTGTATGAGATTGTAATAGACCTCAAACCTGAAGGGCTACTATGTAATTTACCCAAAAATAAATGTAGAAAAAATAAATAAACGCTCGTAATGACAAGTTTTACAACTTTCATGAAGAGCTTAACTTCGAAATTCGCCACTATAATCATATAAATCATAGATCAAAATTTAACCGTTGATTGTTGTTTACATTTACGCTTCATTGTTCTCATCAAATTTTGTTTTTTTTCAGATTTTCTTTTTTGAAAACTTGATCTATTAGAGGATGCAGGAAGATGAACAGTTTTGATCGTTGATATTATATTCAGAGTTTTACGGTTAGTGAAAATATTGTTTGATGTTTACAAAGTTTCTACAAACTATATAACATCGACTCATATTTCAGTTAACAGTAAATATCGAAATGTGATATCAAAGATCTGAACCGTTCATCTTCTTACATTCGTCAGATGATCATGTTTTCAAAAAAGAAAATAAAAAAAATGAAATTCAGTAAAAAGAATAAAGCGTAAATGGCAATCGACGGTTAAATATAAATTTAAGGTTTATGAATTATAGTGTTGGATTTCGAAGCTGGCCCCTTCATGAAAGTTGTAAAGTTTGTCACTATGAGTGATTGTATATTTGTTTTACATTTTTTACACTTCTACAATAATTATTATTAATTTTATTAATTTTTCCCTCAAATAAAAAACATTATTCATGAAGGTTTGGAGGATTTTAAAAATCTAATCCATAATGTAAGTGTAACAATTATCTACTCGTGGAGGAATAATGATGAATTACGAGTGTTTATATATTTTTTCACATTTTTCATACTCGTATGTATGTCTTCTTAGTTCTTGCCTATACAAACACTATATTAGTTTATTTTAATTTTGGACAACAATATGTTAAGTAAAATTTATCCTAGTAATGATAATAAGGAACTCTGATAATAAAAATAAATTATGACTAAAACTTTTTTTTTAAAACTTATATAGAATAGTAATTCAAAGCTATATATTTAATATAGAATATATTGTATATATTAATATGGCTATTGTATTTTATAATAAATCTTTTAGTAATTAAACTTTAAAATTATCAAAATAATTTTTTTCTTAACGGGTCGAAACGGGTTACCCACGTGTTACTCGCGTGTATACCCGTATTAACGGGTTCTTAACGGGTCACCCGATAATGACCCGATAAGTTATCGTGTTGACCCAAAACCCGTTATTTTCGTGTCGTGTTAGAAACTGCCGGGTCTAAGATCTATAACTCTTTGCTACTGTATTTACTGTAAGCTTATCATACCAACCGTAAGCTGAACTTTTTTATCTTTTTAACTTTAACAACTACAAACTGGAGCATTATCACACCATACATGCGTATTTGCAAGTTGCTTACTTATATGTAATATATCAACTAGAAATGCAGTTGCATGCAAGACTTTAAAGTAAATCTCGGATATTTGATCATGTCAGATACTTATATGTAATATATCAACTAGAAATGCAGTTGCATGCATGCAAGACCTTAAAGTCAATCTCCGATATTTCATGTCAGTTTATATTTACTTAAAGATTGTTCTATACATTTTGAACGAGGTTTGAAAGCATGTAGCCCATTATATAAACACATTATATAATTAGGTCTAGAGCATGTAACAATCTAGTTCTATGGGTTTTGAAAAGCTGCAAAGGCACCTTAAAGCTACAATGTTTTGATATATTGGGTGGTTCCATGCATACTAGCGCACTACTCTTAGTAAGTGCGACCTTTGCTAAACGATCGATGAGCAACCCCATTGTAAACTCGAGGCACAAAACAAAGTATTTATTGATGGGTTGCTGACTGAATTTGTAAACTAAATGACATAGAAGTTAATAATTGAATTATTAATTAAGTATTGATTAACGAACTTATTTCTTAATGATGATGCATCATTTAGTTTGTAAATTTAGTCTATACATTTAATCTACTTAGCATTACTCTTTATTAATAAGCACTCGAGACACTAGGAATTCGCGTCCTCCACTAGCAAACTAATGTTGTATTTTAATTGTTCTTATTTCGCACGTTACGCATTTTCAATAATTGGTTGATTTTGCATCATTGATCTATAATTGTGATGTATTTTTAGGAAGTTTGACTAGAAAGCAAACAATATTTTCTTATATTGGGTACATAAATATTTTTATACAAGAGAGATGAGAAGTTCGGCTAAGCCACACATAATGGTCAACCTAATTTGGTATCGAATTCGCCATCTACGAGATTTGAACCTAAGACCTCTCACTTTCAAGTGAAGAGAAATACCACCAGACTGTAGTACTGAGTGTCAATTTGTACCCAACTTAAAGACAAAAAACAGTCCAACATACAAATCCAATCGCAACCCTAACGTGACTCTTGTTTTCGTTTTTTGTCCTAAATTAATAGTATTTCTTTTTCTTTTCCAAATAGTAAAAGAAGTTAGCTAGAAGTTTTGCTTCCTTAATATGTCGTATGTAACACGAAGGCTTATATCAAGGGCCAAATCATTGTTAATTAGCATTCATTAATTAGTATTAACTACAAACAAGTGAGCAGTCGTTGTAGGTTTTGGTAGGAAGGGACAGTTGCCTAATATGGTCGCCAACAAAGACCAAAGCTATATTATTCATTTGGTTTACCTTCCCTCATGAAAAAGGATTTTAATCACATGCTGTGTTTATTATTTTTATGAAGAGCAAGATCAAGTCCTTACTTTTTCATTTAAAATATTATTTTTTTCTTCTGGAAAGGTCATTTAAAGGTCTTGTTGGCAGGAAGAATACAGAAACTCCGCCATGAAAATGATATACATCCACCAACCCCTGCTCATATTGTACGTCGTCCTTAAATTAAGTATCGGTTTAGTACTATCTAAATTAAAGGGGTTTGTGGCGAGTTATATATTTATATATTAGTTAACGGGTAAATATTAGTTTATTTTTTTACATTAATGAAATGCATATGTAATACCATATATATACTTCAATTTAGAGATTAATGAATATATAAGAAATTTTCAAATATTGTCATATATATTTTTGGTATTTTACCATGTTTAATTCAACTTGGCACTCTTGGTGACCTGTGTGCTTTAATTTTGTGCCCATTTTTCTTAGTATCATTCCAAAAAAAAAAAAAAAAAAAAAAAAAAAGTGAACAGTGACGTGCTATAGTACATTGCTACAGTGTTGTGAACAGTGCATTGCTATAGTGTCGGAACAGTGATTCTGCTACATTGTTCTGGTAAATTGTCTTAATTCCGTTGTGTATCTTTTGTGCCTTTATTGTTCTTGTTTTAGCTAAATGGTTCAATATAATTATAGTGTTGTTATGCATCTTGGTGGAACAAATATATGGATAATTGATACTGGGCCACTAATCATGTGACTGGTGACCCTAGAGTATTTGATGAGTTACGTGACTATGTTTGTGATCTGTATAATACTAATGCAAATGGAGCATCTTTCCCTGTGAAGGGTGAAGACATTATCTCTCTCACCCCCGACCTTATCACCGGTCCATGCTTTACTTGTTCATGATGTTAAGTGCAATCTTTTGTCGGTAGGAAAACTATTTGATACCTTATATTGTTCCACTCACTTCTACCCCACATATTGTTATTTTCAAGACATTCAAACTCAGAAGATAATTGGTCGTGGTAAAAGAATTGGGGGTTTGTACATCGTGACTATGGAGGATACTGTTGGTTCAGGTTCAAATAATCATCAAGTTCTAAGTGCTGAAGTGGATGACAAACATCAAATTTGGTTGTGGCATCGACGTTTGGGACATCCATCATTTAGTTATATGAAGCATCTATTTCCTTCTTTGTTTTGCACTTGTAGTGATTCAAAGTTCAAGTGTGAAATATGTGTCATGGCTAAGAGTCATCGTGCTTCATTTTCCATAAGTGATTCTAAAGCTACTTTGCCATTTGATTTGATACATTCTAATTGTGGGGTCCAATGAAGGTTACTTCTAATGGATTTCGTTGGTTTGTTACTTTTATTGATGATTGTACTCGATTAACTTGGGTGTTCTTAATGAAGAATAGGAGTGATGTCCCTTTACTTCTTCAAGAATTTTGTGCAATAGTGTCTACTCAATTTCAGACCAAAGTTAAGGTCTTTAGGTCTGATAACGGATGAGAATATGTGAATCACACTTTGGCATGCTTTTTTTTGTGATCATGGTATTATTCACCAGACGACTACTCCATTTACACCCAACAAAATGGTGTGTTCAAACGGAGGAATTGTCAAATGATGGAGGTTGCTCACTCATTGATGTTGGATAAATATGTTCCTAATCATTTGTGGGGCATGTTGTTTTGGTTGCTGTGTACTTGATGAATCGTGTTCCAAGTATGGTTCTTGATTTTCAGACATCATTTGATGTGCTATAAAAAAATGTTTCTCCTATTTCTGTATCCAAACTTCTTCCGAATGTGTTTGGGTGTGTGGCGTATGTGGATGTCTACCCTCATCAGCAGAGTAAACTTTATGCATGTGTTCTTCGATGTATATTTATTGGACATGCTAACAATCAGAAAGCTTATAAGTGTTATCATCCTCCGACTCAGAAAACTTATATTACCATGGATGTCAGCTTCCACGAGGAAGTTTCGTATTTTGTGAAGCCCTCTTCCGACTCTCCACTTCAGAGGAAGTTTCGTATTTATTGGATATGCTAACAATCATAAAGGTTATAAGTGTTATCATCCTCCGACTCAGAAAACTTATATTACCATGGATGTCAGCTTCCACGATGAAGTTTCGTATTTTGTGAAGCCCTCTTCCGACTCTCCACTTTAGGGGAGAATGGGAATGAAGTGCATATTCGAAGAGATGGTATGGATGATGTGTTATAGGCAGAGTTGGGAACGGAACCTTTTATGCTGCGTGATACTGACCAGTCGGCTATAGATGGCAATCCGTCAACTGTCATTCCCGAGACTATTTCTACTGACGACCCATCGGATGTGCCCAACGAGTTACATGTTGCTGGTATGTCTAACGAATTGCCTTTCGATAACCAGTTACCAGCTGCTGGTATGACTAACAAGTTACATGTTGATGGTTCGTCCAATGATGATTCTTCTAATGGTTTGGTACAAGATTGTGACACATATGAGGTAAATTCTGATGATTCTTCTACTTATCAGTTGCCTCCACGAGTTAATCATGGAAAACCTAAAGTACAATATGAGCCTGATATGCATACTAAAGCCAAGTATCCTATCAACAACTATGTGTCTACTCATCGTTTGTCCAAACCATATGCATCTTACATATGTCAATTATCTAGTGTATCGATTCCAACAAAATTGCAGGATGCTTTATCTGACCCTAAATGGGTTAATGTCATGACTGTTGACATGGAAGCTTTGGAAAAGAATTCCACTTGGAATTTGGTTCCGTTGCCAAATGAGAAGAAAACGGTTGGATGTAGATATGTGTTCACTATTAAGCATAAAGCAGATGATTCTATTGACCGGTACAAAGCTAGATTAGTTGCTTAGGGTTATACTCACACCTATGGTGTGGACTATCAGGAGACTTTTGCTCATGTTTCCAAACTTAACATTGTTCGTGTTCTTCTGTCCTTAGTAGCAAACCAAGATTGGCCCTTATCTCAGTTTAATGTTAAAAATGTTTTCCTTCATGGTGATCTTAATGAGGAAGTTTGTTTAAATGGACCTCCCATCTCGTATCAGTATATCTCTTGAAAAAGGTGTTTTGTGCATATTGCGAAAGACTTTGTATGGTTTGAAACAATCTCCTAGAGCATGATTTTGGAGGTTTACAAGTTTAATGAAGAAGTTTGGGTATTTTCAGAGTCATTCAAATCATACTTTGTTTCTAAAGTGATGAAATGGTAAGCTAACTGCATTGATTATTTATGTTGATGACATGATAGTGACTGTTGATGATCATGAGAAGGTACAACGCCTTCAAAAATACCTAGCTACTGAATTGGAGATGAAAGAATTGGGTGAATTGAAGTATTTTCTTGGATCGAGGTTGCACGATCCAAGCATGGTGTTTTTCTATCTCAACGGAAGTATGTTCTTGATTTATTAGCTGAAACAGGTATGTTAAATTGCAAACCTATTGATACTCCAATTGAGCAGAATCATCGACTGGGCTTATTTCCGGATCATGTTCCTACTCATAAAGAACGGTATCAGAGGCTTGTGGGGAGATTAATTTATTTGTCTCACACTCGCCCTGACATTGCTTATGCAGTTAGTGTGGTAAGTCATTGTTGAGACATCTTTGCTCCAACTTGAGGGGGAGTGTCGCGAGTTATATATTTATATATTAGTTAAAGTGTAAATAGTAGTTTGTTGTCCCATATTGATGAAGTGCATATGTAATACCAATTGTAACTCCTATATATACTCCACTTTGGAGATTAATGAATATACAAGAAATTCCCAAATATTGTCATATATATTTTTGGTATTTTACCATGTTTAATTCAACTGTTTTGGTCAGAAAATCTTACATTCACATTGTGTGTGATTGACAAACTTTTGATTTGATTACTCAGTACAAATTATCTTCAAACCTGTCTTATCGGGCAGATTACTAATGCAAGGTAGACCTAAAATAAACTATAAAGCGTGGTTTAGCATGAAGGATTGAGTGAATATATTTCAGTATGTTGAAGGAAGAAAATAAATTGTGTGCAATTTGGAAGTAGAAGATGAATTGCTTATCAAGCAGAAAAACTTATGCTTTCCGGTTCACCTTAATATAGTAGGATTACAAATCTCCTTTTAATCTCCTTAAGTAAATTAAAAATCATTATCTTTTGTCTTTGTATTTAGAGGGTTATCCGTGCCAATGTCCAATTCTCTATATAAGGGTGGGCAGTATATGGGTTCATTGGGTTGGGCTTCAATACGTTGGCCAACCCAATAGACTCGGTTTGACATGATTGAAATCCATTTCCACCCAATAAAATGGGCATGCCAACCCACCCAAACCATTCTCAAGTGAGTTGGGCTAGGTTGGGTGGGTTCCATGGGTTGGGTTTACTTTCTTTCTTGGCATATTTGTCGATTTGCCCTCTAAACTTGTATAGAGCTGTCAATTTCCCCCTAAACTTTTGGTTGATTACCCCCTGAACTTTTATAATCAGCTAATTTCCCCCTTGAACTTTTATTTTAGCTGATTACCCTCCTGAACTTTAATTTTAGCCGATTACCTCCTTGAACTTTTATAAATAGCCAATTTTCCCCTAGCGTTAGACTTAAAAATTTTCTTCCAATTTTTATCCGTTTTGATCACGTGGACAGCACATGACAACTATATCGGGGCAAAAATAATGGAAAATTGGATAGATAAAAATTTTAAAATCTAACACTGAGGGAATTGGCTATTTATAAAACTTTAGGGGGTTAATCGGCTAAAGTTAAGTTCAGGGGAAATTGACTAATTATAAAAGTTCAGAGAGTAGTCTGCTAAAATTAAGGTTCAGAGGGGAAATTGGCACCTCTATACAAGTTCAAAGGGCAAACCAACATCTTCTTTCTTTATACCTATAGTGATTATAAGTGACAAATAATCCAAAATACATGTAAACTCGAATTATGTGAAACTAAAGTATAAATAAACAAGTGTGTTTAATAACTATTATATTTTATGTTTGTCTATGTAATATACATATATGTTTAAGAATTGTGGATTTTGGTGGGTCGGTCTTAACTGGGTTAATAATACTTCAATCCAACCGAACGCACCTATTAAACAGGTGGCCAGATTTTTACTGAAAAATAAATTTTTGAAGTTTACAAGACAACCCAACCCAACCAATTTCAATTGGGTTGGTCTAAACTCACTCAAGTGTCCACCTACATTATACTATATACAATTAATTACCCGTAAACCACTTATGAACTAAAACTTAAAAAAAAAATTGCATTTGTTGTGGCTTATTTTAATCTGACAAGGGAGAGAGGGGGCACGACAGAGAGAAGAGTAGGGAGAGAAAGATGTGTTTGTAGGGTTGTGTAGAAGATGTGTTATTCCCCCTATACAATGTCTTTATTTATAGTAATAAGGGAGGGAAGAATCATTCTCCTTCAAGGAATACAAGTCATAATAAGGAAGAATAACTAGTATCAAATCTAATCTAGAATTTACACAATCATACTTTAATATAATGTTTATAACAACATTTGACGAGTGTTCAGAGTAACTTTTATTTTTGTATGGCACCGAAAGTCGTATATTTCCTTAAAATTTCTTTCATTCATCTTATCACACCGACATTTTGTAGGTTTTTTGGTTGTTATAGGCTATTTTCTTTATAATTTTATGTTTTTAGGATCACGAGTCTTCGCATTTAGCCTTCTCACATTTCGCTGAATCTCCACCACTATAACAATCTCACGATTTAGGACATGACACATCATCTTTAATTAATTTTAGTCATAATTACAATTAAGTTTTAGTTTTAAGATATGGAATATAATTTTCCTTCTTTTTGTCATCCGTCAGTTAATGCATTCTTCTTTATTTTCCCATTTACATCTTTATACTCTCTTGCTTAGGTGGCTGCCTCCCCTTGCCTCCAATCTAATTTGGTTTTGTAATATTTTTTATTGAGCCATATATTATGAGAAAGATGTGATTGGAGGCAGAGGAAGGCAACCACCTTCGCAAGAGAGCAGCAAGATGTGAACGGGGAAAGAAAAAAAAGGACGCGTTAACTAATGGATGACAGAGAGTTCACAAACGGCAGGAAAATTATTTTCTTTTTATAAAAACTAAAATTTAATTGTAACTATGACTAAAGTTAATTAAAGGTGATGTGCCATGTCTTAAATTGTTGAACTCTTATTATAGAGAACTTTAACGAAAAACTCCCGGTACTGTTAACTTTAACGAAAAACCACATTTTTACATTAAAAAGTCAATCATGGTACTGTTCACTTTACCCTTTATTTTGTCCTGATCGTTAAAACTCAAAATTTTCAAGTCTTTTTCATTAGTTTTCCTATTATTTATTATATGGAGAATTAATAAATGCGCGAATGCTAAAGACTGAAACTTGTAATCCTAAAGAAAATTATGAAAACCGCCATAATTAACAATCAAAAGATACTATAAAACGTCGGTGTGATAAGATGAACAAAAGAAACTTTTAGGTATACTTTTTTTTTTTAACCAAACTTTTAGGTATACTTTCGGTGCTGTTCTTTTCTTGATAGTTAACAAAAGAAACTGTATAAATTCATGACTTTATTGGATTTATAAGTATTGAGGTATCTTCCAGTCCATTCTGGATTGCACCCATGGGCTTTTCTGTCATGCGCATATCGGTTGTGCGCATGAGCTGCATATGACCCGAATTTATTGCATATAGCGACTCGAACACTATTGTAAGTTGTAACGGAATATCAACATTATAGTAACAACGTGATAAGAATTTAGACTTGACTATATATAAATGCCATATTATAACACGACAAACTGATCTACAATTCGTATTTATATGGAAGATGAATAACAAGTACGACCAAATTAAGTTTTTTTTTATTAATTTTCATTGCAAACAATATTACCACTCAAAGCTATATTACATCAACAACAAAACAATTTCCCACTAAGTGGGGTCGGTTATATGAATCCTAGAACGTCATTGCGCTTAGTTATGTGTCACGTCTTTCGTTACATCCAAGTACTCTAAGGGCTAGTTTGGTATTGCTGTGCTTTGAAAAAAAACTGCTATAAGAATAAGCGGCTGTGTTGTGAGAATAAGCGGCTGTGAAAAAAATCAGCAGAGTGTTTGGTAAACTTTTTTGTAAAAGTGCTTTTGGAAAAAAAAGCACTGATAGTGGGTCTTTTCATTAAAGGAGCACTGTAGCTCTGTGTGCTTTGAAAAAAAGCCAGTTTTCCAAAGCTGCAAATAGCAGCTTCAGCTTTTTCCTTTGATTTCAGCTTATTCTCACAGCAGCTTCCAAAATAAGCATTTTTTTTTCAGTTTACCAAACACCTAAAACCCTCACAGCTTTTTTTCATATGTGTTTTTTTTTAAGCACCTCACTCCCAAACCACCCCTAAGTCTTTTCTTAGAGTCTCTTCCAAAGTCTTCCTAGGTTCTACCCCTTCGGGCATGAACCTCTGTCCCGTAATCGCATCTTCTAACCGGAGCGTCAGTAGACCTTCGTTTCACATGTCCAAACCACCGTAACCAATTTTCTCTCATCTTTCCTTCAATCACTCAAAGCTATACTAAGGAGAAAAATAGAATTTGAACCTAAAACACAATGATTCGAGGAAAAAAAATACTAATCACTAGAGCAATCCATCACCTATTCTTTTCATAACAGCAGCATGCAAGTTCATTGTCTTTTTTCCTTTCTTTTCTTTTCTTGAAGGATATATATACACCTTGCAAATCCGTCACGAATGACAAAGATCATGTTAATGTTGGGCACTTTTAAGCGGGCCGAGAAAGAAGTCGTGAAAAGCCCAAGGTAAAGTCATAGCCCAAGAAAGATAAAGAAGCTCAAGGTCCAAGAGGTTCCCGAGCGTTAAAGCCGATCTTCGACTAGCTCAGCTTGAGTCATGACTAGGTTGTACAAGGTGTTTTTCGACTGTTAGAGGCACATGGGCAGACTAACAACTTTATGGTACAAGTGTCCAGGAGCAGGTCTACTTAGACCTCAATCAAGCCACATGGCGGCTCGCAGTCAGGAGCAGAGGCCTAGGGTGGAACATAAAGGTAGTCGAGACAATTCTTGGGGAGACGGAGTTTGATAACCAAGTTCGAGCAGGTCTCTCAACACACCTCGCCCAGAAAAGGCGTGCAATCATAGCTTGATAAAAGTTACTTCACCGCCGAATGCCCAACTAGTAGGTAAAAAGATGTCAATACACCAGTCTACATAGGTGGCGCATTAAATGCCAAATGAGAGGAACCAAGGGCTTCTAGGTTCATCGAGAGCCTATATAAAGAGGGGGATCGTCTTGTAAAGGGGTCGGAAGACTGAGAAAAGAGAAAGTTCATGTAATTGGCTGAGCGCTATTTGTAGTCTTGAAATAAATATAATTGGATCAACAAAGTGGACATAAACCAGTTTTGAAGGGTGAACCACTTAAATTTAAGTCCATTTTATTTTAGTCCATATCCTAAGCTCAAAAAGGTTTATTATTCTAATTTGTTTACTTGCAAATTTAGAGTGTTAACATACTACTACATCAAAAATAAAAGAAAACCTTTTAGAGACCTATGCATACTCTACTGTGCCTAAAAGGTTCGTCCTTTTTTTAACAAACGATATTATACCGGGGTAGGGGATTAGGCTATGCCTCACAATGGGCTAACAATAATGTGGTTCAAATTTGCCTTTGACGAGAATTGAACCTAAGACCTCTCATTTATAAGTGAAGAGGAATACCACTAGACCATAATAACTTGTTTTTAGCAAAAGTTTAGAACATATATACTTACAAAGAATGAGTATCATTCGTACTTAGGTGTTTACTACTGACAACCAAATGATTGAAAAAAGTAAGTGGATGTGTGTGTTTTGCGTATGGCATACCTAAAAAATAAAGGTATCCCATGAATATATAGGGGGTTTATTTATAGAGGTTTATTTATCCCATACCCGTAACCCATTTCTTCTCGTTCCTCATTCCCTTCATATCCATCCATGCTCATCTCCCTACCACGTACCGAAAGTAAACATGCCTGAAGAGTTGTGTAGGCTCCTTTTCAATGACCAAAACTTGCCATATATCCGTAATTCTAAATAGTGCAAGAGTTTCTTGTAGTGATATCTGCCGTGTATCTTCATCTCCAAATCACGTAACAAAAGTAAACATGCCTGAAGACTTTCTTGTAGTGATATCTTCCGTGTATCTTCTAACATTTGAAAACCAAAAATCTAAAAAAAAAGAACGTGTGGCAGCTGGGGCACAGTGTGCTTAATTTAGTTGAACAACTCGAACACGAAATAACGGTTCGTTGCTTGTAGCCTGTGATAATGCAAGTGTGTTTACATTGGGGTGTTCAGTCCTATGAATGTGCTTCATCCTGCATGGCACGTATTACTAAAGGTATAGCACACATAACTATATTTAATAGTTTACCAAAATAAAGCAGCCAACCTATTTATTACTCAAACAAGTGTGGCAGTTGTCGTGCCTAATCTGCTTGAGGAGAACAGCAAAGAATTTGAGACAATGGTTCATTACTTTTATTTATGGGGTCCTCCAAACCTACCTAACCCAAAAAAAACACGTATTTAATAGCAAATAATTAAACATAGCGATATTTCACTTGGGCTTCCATTAGGCGCTTCAACTCTCCACATGCAAATTAGGCTCTGCGAAATGGACAGAAAGTATTAAGGCAACTGGGTCAATGAGAAGGAGATTAAGAATTGCGAGAGATGGGTTACTTAGAGGAATAATTGTGTTATGGTGACTTCGTGTGAAAAATTATCCTTTTACAACTTCGGAGACTTGGGACGGCATTAGGGTTGGCCATTTGTGATAAGGAGTCAGTACTCCTGTCATGTTATTTCGTATTCGTGTCAAAAAATAGTTAATTCTGTAACTCGATTTATGTTGAAGAGATTTTTGTATCATGTGTAAAGTTTGTAAACTTTGTATCAATGATGGAGGAAGGAACTAAGTGACTTTCTATATTGATCAAGCAATTATTCAATAGGCATGCACCTTTTGGTTCAAATCTCTTACTCAAGAGGCAATATTTCATTTGAATCACATCTCTCTATGAAATATGGTCTTATAATGAACCTAAGCTTGTGTACGTTTACACATGAACTTTTTCATAGCAAGTTCTTCAGGTGATGGTATGGTGTTTACTTTGTGTGTGTCTTGAGGGTTTTGAGTCCGGTTCGTAAGGTTTAGGCTTGCTTGTGTTTTCTATTAGTTAGGTGTTAGGCTCCCCAATGGCGGAGGCACTATAAGCCTAGTATAGGCATAGGCCTACCCTCACTTTTTCATCATTTCTAAACAATTTATATTATCATATCCTTATTTTTTGGTAATTTAACATTATATTTCTTTTAGTTCACAAAATTCTTAAATTCTATTCACTAACAATTAAAATAAGCGGTCTCTTTTTCTTTTCAATTCCAACAACACTCATCTTAAAACAAAACGTAACATCTTATTCTATAAACAAATCAACTCTTAAAATTAAAATGTAAAGTTTGATTTAGTATTATCAAAAAATATTCTTTCACATTGTGCAACCGAAGAATAATAAACTTTGAGTTTTCGTCCTTTCCTTCTTGAAATTTCATATATTTTATCCTCCAAATTACAACCCACAACAATATTAAGGTTTATAAATCTCTCTAATCTCTCTAACTTTTTACTAAAGTTTAAATTTTCATTTATTTATTTTGTTCTCTAAATTCTCAATCCATTTTTCTCATTTTTTTTGTTCGAAAAGTTTTCAATCTATCCTATTTTTCATGACTTGATATTGGAAGGTTTATTGCTCTTAATCCTCCCTAATTTTTTATTAATTACTCTCTATTTAATTTCCACATGAAAACAGCATTTAGCGCCTCAAAAATTTTAACTAGCTGACAATTTAGGCATGTATTCCACTCTCTTATAAATATTATCTATTCGTTTTATTTTTTTTTTACATTTATATGAGGCCCTTCCTCACGTATATCTGCCACTGGGTCTCCCGTCCTTGAGGAATCGTTCTGAAGAGTTTGTTTTTTATTGATTTTTTTTTTTCGTTGTGGTTTTGTTATTTGTTCACCTGGCAAAGGACTATGAGGGCATCTTCGTGATGCTCATAAAAAAGCTTCTTTGCTAAAAAAACGTCATCTTTTGCAAGTTCATAAGATGGTAGTGCAAGGTTTTGTCCTCGTGAGCGTTATCCTTCTGTTACTTGTGGTTATGTAGGGTAGGTTTTGTTTCGTCTTTATGTCGCGTTTGTAATATTTCTGATCGTGATGTTCTTCATGAGTATTACAAACGTATATGATAGAGATTTATAAATAACTCATTATGAGTAGTCATTCACAAATTTCTCTATCAAGTCTTTTGTAATGATCATGTGGTGCCTTTTTAATTCTTTGCGATGCATCGCTTCATCACTATGCCTGAATTCCTTAGAATTTGAGTCCCTCGTCCAAACGTGTGACCAACTTTGTATCTGTTCTGTAGACCCATAGAAGTAAGGCCCTAGGCCCATGGTTAAACTCTTAAAAATCATCACTCGGCGCGCGGTTTTTGTTCTCTGTAATTCTCTCTCATCACCTCCATGCGTGGAAGCAAATGCAAGAGACTGAGGGAGAGCATGACCCTAAAGCCTGCTTTGAGGACCCTCACACAGTCCTACACGAAGCCAGCTCCCAAGCAATACCACTTTGCCTATCATACCAATCATCTCGGCCGCCCTCACGCGATGCCCTTCACTCCGAAAACAGGGAGCTTGGTCTCGGAATCCAGCAACGCACACCAACTGTTCGACAAAACTCCGCAAAGAGACGTTTTAGAATCCAGTCACGTGCTTTTCGAGTACTTTCGGAATGACCGTAACCATGAAGCGCTTAACCTGTTTGTGGGTCTTTGGCGGTCTGGTTTACGGGCTAATGGGTCGATTCTGTCTTCTGTTCTTAAGGTTTGTGGATGTTTATCTGATCAAGTTGTCGGTAAGCTACTGCATTGTCAATGTGTAAAATCTGGGATTGTGGAGGACGTTAGTGTTGGGACCTCACTTGTTGATATGTATATGAAAACTGATGGTGTTGGGGATGGGAGGAGAGTCTTTGATGAGATGGGGGATAGAAATGTAGTGTCATGGACATCGTTAGTTGCCGGTTATGCAAGAAATGGATTGAATGACCGGGCATTGGAATTGTTTTCGGAGATGCAATTGGAAGGAATTAAGCCTAACCCGTATACATTTGCGACTGTTCTTGGAGTTTTGGCAGATGAAGGTATGGTTGAGAAGGGAAGACAGGTTCATACCATGGTGATAAAGAAAGGTTTTGAATCAATTATGTCTGTGTGCAATTCTTTGATTAATATGTATCTAAAATCAGGGATTGTTAGGGATTCTAGAGCTGTTTTTGATGGTATGGAAAGTAGGGATGCAGTTACTTGGAATAGTTTGATTGCAGGTTATGTGATGAATGGGTTTGATTTGGAAGCGTTTGAAATGTTTAATCAGATGGGGCTTGCGGGCTTTAAGTTCACAGAAGCGATATTTGTTACTGTTATTAAGTTATGTGCTAACTATAAAGAATTGGTATTTGCTAGACAGCTTCAGTGCCGGGTTGTAAAGACTGGGTTGGCATTTGACCGCAATATTCAAACAGCACTTATGGTAGCATACAGTAAGTGTGGTGAAATGGATGATGCTTATAAAATTTTCTCTATGATGCAAGGTGTTCAAAGTGTGGTAACTTGGACGGCATTGATCACTGGGTACTTGCAGAATGGTGGAAAAGAGAAAGCATTGAAGTTATTCTGTCAAATGAGTCGAGAAGGTGTTAGACCAAATGATTTCACTTATTCTGCCATCCTTATGGTCTACCCTTCTTTATCTATATTCCAAGTACATGCACAAGTAATTAAAACCAATTATGAGAAGTCACCTTCAGTAGGAACTTCACTCATAGATGCTTATGTTAAAATGGGAAATGTTCATGAAGCTGAAAAGGTGTTTCAAATAATTGAAGGGAAGGACATTGTGGCATGGTCAGCAATGCTTTCGGGATATGCTCAGATAGGAGATACCGAGGGAGCTGTTAAAACTTACCTCCAGTTGACAAGGGAGGGGGTCAGACCTAATATGTTTACCTTGTCGAGTGTCATCAATGCTTGTGCTGCACCTACATCAGCGGTAGAGCAGGGCAAACAGTTTCATGCATGCTCAATCAAATTAAGGTTGGAGAATACTTTATGCCTAAGCAGTGCTCTTGTCACCATGTATGCAAAGATGGGGAATATTGAGAGTGCAAATGAAGTTTTCAAGAGGCAAGGAGAGCGAGACTTAGTTTCATGGAACTCAATTATCTCTGGATATGCTCAACATGGTAACGGGAAGAAGGTTCTTGAAGTATTTGAGGATATGCGAAGACAAAATTTGGAAATGGACGGTATAACATTCATTATTGTGATATCTGCCTGTACTCATGCAGGCTTAGTAGATGAAGGTGAAAAATACTTCAATATTATGGTCCAAGATTACCATATTGATCCAACAATGGAGCACTATTCTTGTATGGTTGATCTATACAGCCGAGCAGGAAATCTTGAAAAGGCCATGGATATCATAAATGGAATGCCATTTGATGCAGGTGCAAATGTGTGGCGAGCTCTCTTAGGTGGTTGCCGTGTTCACCGCAATATAGAGATGGGAAAACTCGCTGCAGAAAAGCTCATTTCACTTCAGCCACATGATTCTGCTGCATATGTTCTGCTGTCCAATATCTATGCCGCAGCTGGAAACTGGCAAGAGAGAGCTAAAGTTAGGAAACTCATGGATGAGAGAAAAGTGAAAAAGCAACCCGGGTATAGCTGGATTGAGGTGAATAACAAGACCTACTCATTCTTGGCTGGTGACAATTCACATCCCATGTCAGACCTTATATATTCAAAGCTTGATGACTTAAATAACCGATTAACTGACAGGGGTCATCAGCCGGACACGGATTATGTGCTTCATGATGTTGAAGAGGAACACAAAGCAGCCTTTCTTTCTCAACACAGTGAGAGGTTGGCCATTGCTTTTGGATTGATTGCCACACCTCCAGGGTTCACCATCCAAATTCTGAAAAATCTTAGAGTTTGTGGTGACTGTCACAATGTTATTAAGTTGATTTCAGTGATTGAAGAGAGAGAAATTATTGTCAGGGATTCAAATCGGTTCCACCACTTTAAGGGTGGTTTATGCTCTTGTGGAGACTATTGGTGAACATCCCACTGGGGAAATGGGTTTAAGTTTTGAATAGTTTCCCAAGTCATGGAAAATACATTTAAGCAAAGCAGCTGCATGGATCCATCCTTATGCTACATAAATTTTCATCAGGGGAAGAACATATATGGTGCATGAGAGTTTCGTTTAAATTAGGAAATGAGAGTTTAAGGAACACAACTAGTAAAAGGATGGATCCATGCAGCTGCTAACACCAAAGGTTAATTTACCAAGGTGACGGTTGAGTGCTTTATCATTCCATATAGTTCGGATTTCGGGTTAAGAAATCTGAATGGAATTCAGATGGAGGAGATCTCTGCAATGTTACTGGTATCAGAATGTGTGTGTGTGTATATTGCATTATAATATAACGTTGATGCAAGAAATGGAAGATTGATACTTGAAGGGAGTTCTAATGTAAGTCGTATATTAGATTCTCAAATCAAAGCAAAGCTGCTAATCCAGGACTCCATCCAACCTTTTGGGCAGATTTGAAAGCAAGAGTTCCACCGAAAGTAAAAGTTTTGGCTTGGACTGGCTCACTGGAGGATACATGTGATATGATCCAGGAGATTGCCTTTTGTGTGTGTTTCACCTCACTGATGCATTTTGTGCAACAAAGAGGGGGAAAGGAGCGTGGATCATATGTTTACAACTATGTGGTGGAGATTGTATGGGGTTGACAATGTAAATTGGGTCGGAGTTCTGTTTCTTTGCTCCCTGAGAAACATAGGTAGGGGTAAGAAAGAAATGGTCTCCTGCAGTGCATGGTGTTAGTAGTAATTCAGATGGAAGGCGGATATTTGAGCAAAGTGAAGGTGTGGAGTGGAGGAACTTTGGGAGAAAATCAAATTTTGGTTGTTACTTCGGGGCTTTGGTTGCTGGAGAGTTCAAAAAGTTGTCCCTTTTCTGGCAATTATTTGGACTGGGAAAGCTCGTTTTTCCTTTCTTTATTCTTTTTCTGGTTAATTTGGGGTTCAACTTTGTTACCTTACCTGTTACTGATGTGAGCTCCTTGTCCACTTTTGTTAACAGAAGCTTTGATTTAATAAAGTTATTTTCTTGTTCAAAAGAAGGGTCATGTTTCTTTTCAGAAGAGAAAAACTTATAGATAACGTGCATTCGTTGGCAATAGTTTATCTTTGCTTGTGGTATTGGTTGGTTAGTCCATCAAGCCAGGAAACTTTCATTGCCACACTCCTCCTCCTGTTTGAGAGGACTGATTCTTGGGTAGGGCTGTCGCATATGCCCACTCTATACAAGACTTTCTCATTCAAGGGGTATGTCACGGTACTGATCAATTTTGGACACTTGTATATAGCCCAACTTTTTATTCGAAGTTCGAACTTTGTTTCCCCAACCTAGGTGGCATTCTCACGTTGGAGTTGATAAATTCATGGCTAAGCTGCACTTGCATAATTATTTGGACAGAAATTTCATGGCCCGGAATGTTATGATAGCCGAGCATACATTGTTAGGTCTTGGATCTTGCATTCTTATTATTGTTGAATTAATCATCAGGTATGAATTTCTTGTGAATGTATCATAGACGAAACCTTTAATTTTCAAAACTGAAGACGAAAATACCAATAATCAGTGAGCTTTCTCGCATTATTAAATATGAAGCTAATGAGATGCTTAACATTCGTAGTCTTGCAGTGTTGGCTTTGCAAATTCAGAGTACCAGTTAAGAAAAGAAGGCGAGATTACTGTAAGTTGTGCATGCCCACTGTGGATATATCAAGGTATGTACTCCGTATCCATAACCGCAGAAATGCACGTTAGAGGGAGTAGCAATTGGAATTTGATATATTACACAAGTACATTTCTCCTCGTAGCGTTGGATGGGACACACTCACAAGTTTCAGCTATGATTTAACATCTGAAATGCTGTGGAACTCTTGCTCCTACAATTAAATCACATTGAGACCAATAGGACTCCTGACGTTTTGAAATCCGTTACTCCACATCAAAGCTCCAAACACAAAGCTTCCATTACTATTCTTGAAGGGAGTGAAATCTACCGTGAACGACATCTTTTCCCCAGTCCTTGTAAACTTGAGTTCACGTGGTGTAACTGTAACATTTACCCCTGCTGGGTAATCCACATTTGCAGCAAAGACCGTTGAGCTGCTGCCATAATAAGTAACAGTCCGCTGAACAGAAAGTCTTCCACTCAATTTTGACACACCGATCGAAGGGTAGTTAAAATTGTACGAGGGGGTAGGAGTCTTCGGGCAGTAAACTAAACTTCCTGTGAGGTTTTTCAGTTGCAATGGGGTAGCTCCTGTGCTGCAGAGAAAATTGATAATGTCATGGGAATCAAAATCATATACTAGTCCAGGATTGATTGCTGCAGCTGGGTTAATGTGTCCAGATCCATAGTCGAAAGGAGTGGTAGGGGTTCCATTTGGATCTCTTCCAATGACCCTTCTGTTGTTATCTATGACAGTTGCTGTGACAACAAAGAAAATCAATACTTCAGTGCCCAGAAATTAAAATTTGTTAGGCTACTTTGACAATGAAAACATATTTTAACTGCGTAACCTGTTGTCATTATTGCAGACTTTATAGCTGCTGGACTCCAGGAAGGGTGGTATGATTTTAATATTGCTGCAAGTGCAGATACATGTGGGCAAGACATCGAGGTGCCGGAAATTATGTTATAATGGACAGACCTATCAGCAGTGGCAGCAGTTGCCACCGGAGACCATGCTGCTAATACATTCACTCCTGGTCCTGTAATATCTGGCTGCAATAGGAATTTGCACGGTGGTTTATTTGTTTGAAGTCACTTGTTCATTTACTTTAACCCATGATATAGCACCGGTGATGCCCTTTTACGCACACTCCAGCATCAGTCTTGAACTTTTTTACCATTTTTAAATTATAATGTATCATAGAACTTACCTTGATGATGTCTGGGGTTATGATATTTGGCCCCATGGATGAGAACACTGCCATTTCCGGTGCAGGTTTAGTGTTTAGAACTGTTGTCGTCGGGGAGATTCTAGCAACTGGATTCCTATAATAACAATACTGTAAAATTTCTAATCGAGTTATCTATAAGTTTCAGTTATTTTCTTTTATATATAACTTCTTGTTTCTTCGATCAACAGACATTTGAGCACAAAGCTTGAAGAACTCACTTTTCTGTCGTCATGTATGCTTGAAGCTCCTGTGCTTCTTCTTGACCAATTAGAGTGCCTGGGATGACAAACTGAAAGCCGACGTCTTTGAGAAATGGATCGACAAGAATCATTCCCACACCACCACCTTCTTTCACAACTACGCTTTTGCTCTTTCGGTTATCAGTGAAGGTCTCAAAGGTGCATACCACGATCTTCCCCTTAATTAAGGTAGCATTTAGAGTATTTTCCTTGCAAAAGCTGATAGGACACAAACAGAACGTATCGAACGGTGAGCAAATAATGACAGTTCACAGGTTTTTCATCTGCCCGAACATCAATAGCAAAGAAATCTCGGGTGCCAATATCGTTATTTAGCATAACTGTACAATTTGAAAAGTTCGAAGATTGAAAAACATTAGTGGTTCTAAGACTTTAACTTCTCGTGTTAAGTCATAGATAAAGGAGGTATAGCTTGTTAGAAAACTAGATGATGCACTAATACTTGTAATATTAGCATCAAATATTTGAAAAGAAAAACTACCTTGCATTCTTTGTTGCGACTCCCGAGGCAGCTGCAGCACTTGCAGCTATCAAACCATATGATCTTTCCATTTTCAGTGGGTTTAATGAGGAACCCTGAAATCACAGAGTTTATATGACCATCAACGTTAAGTGATTTTCGGATTGTTGTGTGTGTTCACACGCCCTTTGTGTCGTTAAAAGGTTAGTAGAATCCGGATGCTAAGTTTACCTTTAAAATTCTTGAATTTCCCAGATATACGTTTGAATGAAATTCTCTATCCAATGTGCTTGCAGCAACCGTGAGAATCCAGGGAGCAACATTGCATGCAGTACTTGGAAAACCAGAGTTTCCGGCTGATGCAGAAACAAGTACTCCTTTCTGGAATGCATGGAAAGCCCCAATGGAGAGTGCGTTTTCAAAATAAGTTGGCTGCGGAGGATCAGGGCCGAGGGAAAGGGAGAGAATATCGACACCATCATAAATTGCATCATCCATAGCAGCAAGAACATCTGCATCACTACAGAAGCCAAACCAACAAGCCTTGTAGATAGCGAGTCTGGTGCTAGGTGCACCGCCTCTGGCAGTGCCTCTGGCCATCCCAAAGAAGCTGGCATTAGGTACCTTAGATCCAGCTATTGTTGAGGCAGTGTGAGTGCCATGTCCATCACTATCTCGAGCTGATCGGAAGAAGGGAAGAGGTGCATTGGACTCAAGAGGCCCAGTCTCTGCTTCGAATCCTTCAAAATAGAAGCGGGAGCCTATGATTTTCCTGCAAACAGAATACCAATTTAGAAAGTTGGACTTGTGGAACCGGAATTCTTTAGCGGCGAAGGCATGTAGGTTACCTGTTGCAGTTGGCAGATGTAAAGTTCTGACCGGTAACACACTCTCCTTTGAATTTCTCTGGCACAGGCCCTAATCCTGCATCACTGAAGCTCTCTGACTCCGGCCAAACTCCTGAGAAACAAAAGTAATGAACTGATCACAAAACAGTACAAGCAGAAGAGCCAGATACAAAAAAAAAAGAAATTGAAGCCATACCAGAGTCAATCACACCAACAATAACATTGGATTTTGAATCCATTGGCATTTGATTGTACTGGGGAATGGAGTCTATGCCTAGAAAATCCCAGGAATGTGTTGTGCGCAGTCGGTTTATTCTGCTCTCAAACACAGAGATAACCGCATCGTTTTCTGTAGTACATGAACAGAAATCAATCTAATGAAGTTCTTGCATATAATCAAGTATCGTTATTTTATTTACTAATTTCTCAGATTAATATTCTTTCTATTGTTCTTGATATATTGAGTTTCGAGAAGACGGAATGCTACCTGAAAGCTGTTGAGCTTGCTGTGGTGTAAGCCTGGCTGAGAAGCCCTGGAAACTTTTACTGTAATGGTGAAGTGTTGCTTCTTGTGCTCCATCAACGCTGAGAATTATCCGAAAAATATACAAATCAATCTTACTGTACAACAATCTGCTTTGGCATTTTATGAAACTGAGAAATTGAATTCAGTTAACATCGTACCTTCCAGTGACTGAAGCAAGAATCTCATGGTTGGCTCTGACGACGGATTGGGAGTTCGAGTGCGAATGATGCCCCATGTAAACTATATAATGCTGCAACATGAAGGAAAAAGACATTCAAAATGCAGATCATACGTGTACAAAATGATTGCCTCGTTACTACTTTTGTTTTTTCGGTTACATCGGAGGGAACTGAACTCTAAACCTATTCTAGTCCTAACTCATTACTCCAAATCTCCGATGCCACTTGAGCTAATGCCAAGGGCTTTTGGGAACGTAAAGTTTTCGTGAACACTTGGGTGCGTACGCAATAAAATAAACCCGACGCCTTAAGTTTGAAATTCGCTACCTTTTTCTTAGCAGTGGCTCCATGGGCCAAAGAAATGAACAAGACAAGAGTGAGAAAAGTAGTGAGTTTCAAGATGTAAGAAGATAGCATGATGGTAAAATGTTGGAAGCCACGAAACTCTGATGATTTGTTGAAGGTTGCAAGTTCATTATATAGTCCGGAAGAAAGTGTGAATTTGGCCATGCCGACTTTTCATGGAATTTCAATAAAGTTTGCACATAAACGTTCCAAATTATATATATATATAATTAGAGCCGGCTTTTGTTGGTGTACTGGAGAAATGTTCAAACATGACCAGAAGAACCATGGTTGGACAATAGTGAGAGGTATAATAAAGTACTTTTGATCGCATTGAAAGTTTTATTATAAATTCAGGTGCTTCTTCAAATGCTTTTTGAAAAAGCATATGGGAGGTGCATTTACAAAAACACATTTTTATAACCCACAAACACTTGTAGCGTTTTTGTTTTTTGGATAAACTTGAAGTCGTTTTTGCCAAACGCAGTTAGACACTTCTAATTGTTAAAAAAGTAGTTTTCAAAACACACTTCTACAACCCATAAGCATTTTTTTCGAAAAGCCAATCACATAAACTTTTAATTGTCAAAAAGTAGCTTATCCAAAAAATACATGTATAATCCATAAGTCCTTCAACATTTTTTACCCAATTACAATCAAATACGCTTTTAAATTGTCAGAAAGTGCGTTTAGCCCTTACAAGCACAATCTCAAACATGCCAGAATTTTGATCCTGGTAGTGGACGTACACTATAGTTTCATGTAAAACATACGAAGGATCAAACATTTCCAAATGTAGCTTCCTCACAATACACACATTAGACTCCAAGACTATTTCAACCAAATATAAAGACACAAGTATAGTTGTTTCTAATTAGGATTAAATAATTCACCAAATTCAAAATTGCTGAAGTAAAAAATCGACGTCAATTTTCAAAATTTGTCAAGTTAGAAGTAGAACATGGAATAGTTATACAGTGTTAGATCATCTCTAATGGAGGTAGCAATTAGATATTAAAGTTAGATTTGTTATGCCACGTACAAAAAACGCATCCCGAACAAAGGTAGTTGTTAGATAGCAAAGTTAGATTTGTTATGCCACGTAGGAAAAACGCATCTCCAACATAGGTAGCAACTCAATTAGCAAATTGAAGAACTATCAACTGACATTGTAAATATACAAGGTCAGTTGCAACTTCTTCAAGTTAGCAAATTAGGTCCCGCAGTATATTTTATTCGTAAATTTGAAGAGTTGATTGAACAGTGAGTTGGAGTGACAAATTTTTAAAGTAACATTAACTAATAAAAGTGCCAAATGAGTTGGCAAGTGGCACTTTTAAAGAATATTTTTGCTAATTCCTTTGGAGATGCTCTTAGAATGGGATTATTTTCCTTCCTTTTAATGAATTTGTGCGAGGGATAAATCTCCATAATGATAATCCACCTCCCACATTCATCTTGACAAAATTTGACTTGTATCTGGTAATCCAATTCAATCCTAAGCACCAGACGCATCTTACAATAACCAATTTCCTACATTTTGAAACATAAAGAAATACTGGAAAAAAGATATCCTAATGAAATAAATGGAACAGTAAGAGAGAGTGGCACCGACTTCACATTGCAAGGATTTGGAAAAGGGGAAAAGGATGTTTGGGGAAATGAAAACTATAAAAATTGAGGGTGGTGAAGGGTTGAATTGAATCCCAGGTAATGGAACTCGGCCGGACTCTGGATCCAATTCCTCCGAAGGCACACCGGCTCCTGAAACAGACATACCATTACAAGCACACAATATTAACCGAGAAACTGGAGGATCAGAGGAACGCCGGCGAAGCAACTAACTCGACTTCAAGTTAAAGCATTCACAAGATACTAAAAACATGTCTAGTTGACAGGAACGAACTCATTACAATGACAACTGATCACTAGATATAATATGACAGGAATCAGTAATTGTCCGAAGATACCTGAAAGACGCGAAACACCTGGAAACATACGAGAAAATTAGTTTTCAAAATTGAAAAAAATAATAGAAATGACCAACGGGGCAACGAGAATTATTGATGTATCAACATTCTGAAGCAATACTTTTTCAACTGTCCTTTACACAATTTGATAACGAGCGATTCAAGATGTAACAAACACCAGAGGTTTCCATCTCAATACAGAAAAGGGAAGTCAAGTCACCTTCCTCATTGAAGAAACTCATTCAGAGTATGTAATTCATTAAATCTAGCACTTTGTAAAATAAAATACAAATCATGGCGACTGACGACAAGTGTGGATTAATGTGATATATAAGTGCAGAGAATTCATCACCCTTCCTCTCCGAACTCTCTTGTGAATCTCTCATGGACTTCAAGGTCACTTTTGCTCACTGTAGGTCTCTGTCTAGCAAGAACCTTATCGAAATCTGTTTTTGTGATAGGAGGCGGAAGGATCTGCAAGGCATTTAATAAGCAACAAGAATTACGTTGGAGAGCTTTCAACGCTGGACATAATTTTTGAAAGGAAAAACTTCAAAATTGTTCATCTGATCATTAATGGAATTCCTTTCTCATTTGCATGCATGATACATAAAATAGCAATTTCTTAAAACAACGAAAATTTAGCAGTCATTTTACGGATGCTTCCATTCCAAGTGAAATGTACCTCTCGAATTGATAATAGTAAAAAATATTAAATAAAAATATATATATATAAATAGAAAAACACTTCAAGAACTAAATTAATCATTCATTTGTTATTCTTAGTTGCAAAATTCTTATGCAAAGTAAGAAGGGCGTTTTTCTAAAAGAATTGTGTTTAAAGTGTTCTTGTCTAATGAGTAAGCTTAGCAGCTTATGAAAGGCTTGTACATGAAAAACCCAATAAAAAATTACTCGTTACTTCCTAATCTGGTATGTACAAAAGCCCCCACATATGTAATGTCCAGAAGCCGACAAGTCAGCAAATACAAAAATATTGTGCCAAAACAGGTATGCAAGTTTATCAACTCCAGCATTCAAACATGTACAAATACCTGTGAAGCGAGTCCTTTTGCTGCCAGATCCTGCATGGTGATTTGGACAGCACCTGGTTGCTTTGGTCCACATGGTATCCACATATCCTTAGGATCCTTGAAAAAGAACATGGCATCTTGCGTTTTACGAACAGGTTCAAAGAGAACGTCTTTAACCTGCCAGTTTTAAAAAGAACAAACCAAACAAAACAGGCGATGTTGTGAGCTATTTTCATTTAACCCTTTAATGCAAGGAACCCTAATAAAAAGGCAGGTGGTGCAAAGACAGAGATGCACACAGAAATATGAATGACTTGTGCTTACACAAACAGCAATATCGGAACCAGAAAAACCATCAGTTTTGCGAGCTAAGCTTTCGAAATCACTTTCTGTTAAGTTGTGGGGAGTATCTCCTAGATGCACCTGTTCAGAACATCCACACACACAAAAAAAGGAGAGCACAAAAGATTAGTAAATGTATAAGAACCATTTCAATTATTGCAACCAATATTTTTTTTTTTTACTGCCCCTGTTTTGGCAAAAGAAAATGGATACAAAACTAAAGGAAAATGTCCAGTACTTTGAACATATGCTGTCGAGCCTTTAAATCTGGGAGGGGGATGTATATACGCTTGTCAAAACGTCGCCGAATAGCCTGTAATTTCTACCAGTTAGCCACCTTCATACAATGCCTCCATTAATTAGGGAAGAAACCATAAAAGAAAAATTCACATATATCTCCATACCTGATCTAGTGCATATGGAGTATTTGTTGCTGCAAGAACAAGAACTTTCTGATCATTGTGTCCCACACCCTAATATACATCACAGATAAGATCAACTGACAACATGAATGACTTCAAACCAAAAATAAATAAAAGTGAAAAAGAGACTCCGAATAGCAAATACTAGTAGGAATAATTATACAAAACTAGAAGTTTAAGGGCCTAAAAGGAATAATGAAGGCGCCTTAAGAATTTACTCCACTAATTCCCACAAAACAAACACATACCTGCATCTGCACAAGAAGTTCCGTCTTAATTCGTCTAGATGCTTCACTCTCATTGCCTTCTCCACGAGTCCCACATAAGGAATCTATCTCATCAATGAATATAATGGATGGTGCACTATCACGAGCCATTTGGAAAAGGTTTGAAACTAGCTTTTCACTCTCACCCATCCATTTTGAAACAAGGTCTGAAGACGAAATACTAGCAAAAGAAACGGGACATTAAAGATTAAAAACTAGACATTTTGAAACTTTCTGGCCTAAGATCATAAAAAATAATAAAAATAAAATGAAACTAAGGAAAGCATAAGCACATGCACAATATATCTAGTAAAGTATACTAAGAGGATTTGTTGCATAAAGTGGTAAAAGTTTTTCTTTACGCAACTATAAACACCGGGGGTAATTAAGTTAAACACAGGTCTCAAAATAAATGCATTGGGAGAAGACCTCAAAGCCGCTCAGGTAGACAATGAGACCTTGGTGGGTTTGCCGTCACATTTTACAAGGTCATCATTTTAATCAAAATATAATCCCTTTTCCTATTAGCTCGGGTTAAATTTCTTGCTTATAAACAGCGAGAAGATGTGAGGGTACTCATTGTACCATCTCCCCCCATGAGCCAACTCAACTTTGTACGATCACATACTTTCTATTAGAGAACATCAACCAACATTCAATTAGTTAAAATAAGTCATCACACAAATGATGGATATATTACCTGAAAAATGTCGAGTCTGCCTCAGTTGCAACAGCCTTGGCCAAGTAAGACTTTCCAGTTCCAGGAGGCCCATACAATAGAAATGCCCTCCACGGTCGTCTCTTGCCTAAAAGTATGTAAGTGGGTACACATTAGCTTTTATAGATGAATCAAAAGCAAAACTTCACTTTGTAACAGATATAAAATGATGGATGATAAAGAACAAAAAGGGTGCTTCCCAATAAACCATGAAAATGATACTATGAAAAATATATAGTAATAATAAGGTAGTGCGATCAACACTGATAACAGATGAACTTTTGCTTCAGAAGTATCAATTACTCCATGCTGGATGATAAAATTGCAAACCCATCTGTAGTCTTTTAACAACTTCAACCGTTCTATTTTCCTAACACTACTACAAAAACGAAATCTTTTGAGATGCCAAAGCAATCCGCCCAGATGAACACGGACCAAAAACCTATGTGCACCTTTATGATTCGAAAATTCCTATCACTTAGCTTTCACAAACATGAAATTAGAGACATATAAACTACATAAGACGAATTCCCCCATATAAAAAAATAATGCCTAATGCCCCAACATTACTCAAGGCAACAATGCAGCACCAGCAACACTTTGAAGTAAAGACCAATTCAACCCATATTGCTTTAGTCATCAACAGTATATAATTCACACTCCGTTTAGGAACCGGAAAATCCAATATTTACCCAAGTTTAACAACTACCCATTACAATTACTAAATAAAAAATCTCTACTTTCTAGCTAAAGTCAATATATCAAATATTGAAGCAAACTATTACCAGTAAAGAACTGCGGGAATTTGACCGGCAATATAACCGCCTCTTGCAAGGCCTGCTTGGCACTCTCCAAACCAGCAACATCATTCCATTGCACATTGGGCTTTTCCCTTATAATCGCCGAATTCAGCCCCGCCCGGAGCTTCGCCTGCTCCGGATCCTCACCGTCACCGCCCTCCCCGTCTTTGGGCTTGGTCTTGGGCTTGGTGGCCACCGCCGCATCCCCGTTCGACGCCGGCCCTGGGCCGCCGTCATCCAACACGGCCCTAATCTCCTCGGCACGGCGCAAGTACTCGGTGAACTTCTGGGTTATTGCCTCCTTGATCTTAGGGTTCTTCTCGTACTTCAAGTGGGTCTTGAAGTACTCCAAGGCGTTCATGTACAAAGGGAACGCCTTTGCGTAATTTCCCGCATTATCTTCCTGCACGGCTTGCTTCACGTACTCAATCGCTTGCTCCTTGAAATTGCTATACATCTCTTTTGATCTCGCCTGACCGATCACGCATACAGAATTCGGAGCTCCGGAATCGAAAAAGGGAAAAAGCCCTAGAGTTTGAAGAGTTTGAATAATTTCATATCGATGGGGTGAAAAAAATCGGGGATCGTAGGGTAATTTTTAGGTGGGGAAGCCCTAGATTTTATTTTCTTTATTGTTAAGAGCTGTTTGGTTATCGAGAAAAAAAATCGAAGAGCTTTGATCTCGATGGAGGACGAGGGAGCAGAGGAGAGGAGAGGTGAGGAGAGGGGAGGGTTGTCCTTCCGTATAAATTTGCTTTTATCACGAGGACGCGTTTGGAAATTTGAATGTTATTCGATCTCAAGGATTCAATTCCAAGGGAAGGTTCAAGGTCCCTTCTTTCTTAGTGGAATTTTCAGCTGAGAGGGCCGAAAGCCCAAATTAGACGAATTGCATCGGAATATTTCGAGCTGGATTAGTTTCAGAAATTAAGCTAGACTGGTTTAGACTAGACTAAAGTTTGGTTTGGTATTGTTGTGCTTTGAAAAAAAATTGTTTCTGCTGTGCTGTGAGAATAATCGGCTATGAAATAAAGCTGTAGAGTCTTTGATAAACTTTTTTGTAAAAGTGCTTTTGAAAAAAAAAAAAAAAGCAATATTATATTGTTTGCTAAACTTTTATGTAAAACAGATGTGAAAAAAAGCCGGTTTTTCAAAGCTGGATTTTGCAGCTTCTTGTTTTTAGCTTTTTTTCACCCAAAACTGTGAAAAAAAACTGAAGCACCAGTTTTTTTCAGAATCACCTCAGTACCAAATCAGGCCTAAGTTGGACTGACTTAATGAAGTGTTTGGTGTAGTGTCGGACTAAAAAGCAGAATAATTAACAAATCCTAATATTATATTATTTAATCTATATATATTAATATTATATTATTAGTATACTTCATTTTTTTTTTCATAACAATTCTCCATTTGTCTATTCTCTCCCTCCCCATTTTTTTTCTCCTTCCAAAGCAACCCAGTCCCCAGATCATCCCAATCGCCATCCAAACCCAGAAATAGAATCTTGGCCTCCTTCTGCCACAACCCGTAGAAGCAGTCTAGCAAAAACATGTCTGCAGCTGATTCTTCTCCAGAAGCATATTGGTGGAATTATGAGTGAAGGACCAAAATACCAGCAACGAATCGAATGAGGAGAGATCGAATTCAAAAGCTGTTTGGCGAAGCGTTGCAGGTCCGTTAGATTTGTGTTTGAAAATTGTTTTGGGAGAGCGAGACTGGGAGTCGATGAAGCCGAGGAACTAAGCAGAGAAGTGTTGCCTCTCGACAACGAGCTCGGCGATAAAGCATCTCGGGGATAGGCAAATTTGAGGTCTCGTGATTGTGGGTTCAGGACGAGGAGGGAGAGAGTGGTGGCCGTCTGGTGGTGTAAGAGGGAGAGCGGGAACGATGTGGCTGTCGTCTCGTGAGACAGAGAGCAGAGAGGGGTCTTAGCTAGTCTCATGGTTTCCAGGGACTCTTGCTAAGAACCTCTAGCGATGTCCTTAGTCTAGGCTAATCCCAGCTAGTCTCATTAATATTAGTCCCGCGAAACAACAAACATATGATTAGACTAATAGGTAGTCCAGTCTAGTCCAGTGAGGGCTAGTGAAGGTAAACAAACGCCCCCCAACTTTACAAACCAAGCAAGAAATGACCCAAACTAGGAGGCACCATTTTTGTGTAAGTGGAACATGAGACGATACACCGCATATGCTTTTATCATTTTGATATGGTCGAAAATTTATCCAAAGAGATTTGCGTGCTTATAACATGTTGTAAACTAGAATTAGTATGAGTGCTTGAGAGTCGACTCTTCACTTTTCAAGTTTCTCTTACTAATAAATAGTTACAAAGATGTCATTTGTTTCAAGCATCATTTATTCAAGGCAATCTTTGTATACTGTTTTTTTTTTTTTTTTTTTGTTAATATAACTTTGGTCAAAGAACTAAAATATACACAAAGCCCACAATATACACAAATCTCTCCTCCAAAGACCCAAACAAAAGGCATAAGGCCCGACCCAAACAAACCCTAACACAACAAGCCAGAAAAAAAAAATCCCCAACTGGAATCCATACACAGCAGTCGGCGGAACCCCATGGAAATCAGTCATCCATCCCCAAGGTTGCCAAAATTGCCCCAATTTGCGCACAATCCAACTCATCCAGATAAACTCCACACTTCCAGTCGTAGCATTGTCACCCAAGGAGCTTCTAGATCGAAGCTCAGTCACCGAGGCGAACAGTCCATCGGAACAGTTGCGACGGAAAGTGGCGGTACGAAGACCCGAACTGAAGTTCTGCACACCTTCCCTTGCAGAATTGAAGCTTCACCAGAGGAAATTTCACATTTGAACTGGGTATCAAGAACATGACTAAGAATGGGAATTGAAATCGGAAGATCAGATAGATCTAAGCAGGGATCCAAGTCGGAAATACAAGCTATCCAGAAGGGACATAGGAGACAGGTGGAAGGAAAAAAGAGGAGGAGGGACTGGGGCTGCCACCAACCCAAGCCACAACTAGGATCAGCGGCAGTAAAAGTGAGAAAGAATTGAAGAACCAAGCTTGAAAACTGAAGAAAACTCTGACCAAAATGGGAGAGAACTTCATGTATTAACTTAAAATACCTGACAAACCTATAAAAAATTGTCCCCCATTTATTGTCTCCATTGTGTCTGTTAATTTTTCAACATTTGTCTTATAACCTAACTGAAAGATAACTCTTTTAACTTTTTTTATTTTGCATTTAAAAGGAGATTGACGCCAGAGTAGGAATACGCTCAAGTATTTCAATTTTTTCTTTTAAATTTTTAAATGACAAATAAAAAAGTTAACAAAGTTGTCTCTCAGTTAAGTCATACTACAGATGTCAAAAGTTTAGCAAAGAGACACAATAGAGACATCAGACTCTTGGCTAGCAAATATATCCCTAGTAATTATACGCTCATTATTTTAATATTGATTTCACCACGCAACGCCTTGATTGACTTAGCTAGTTAACTCTTCTCCAAATCTGTAAAATATCCCACAATGAACAACAACATTGTAGATCCAGGTGACATTGTAGTAATGGTGGGGCTAGTTGCTAAACCAACGTTTAGCAGAAAGTAACCAAAATTCTTATGGCGCGTTTACTAATCCGTAATCAAATTGAGAGGAATCGGATTGAGGAGGAATTGAAATGAGGTGGAATCAGAATCAGATTCATGTTGAAATTGTTTACTAAAACTGTCTGGAATCGGAATACAATTTCATAAAGCTGTTTACTAATTCAGCAGAATCGGAATATCAACCAGTATGATTACTCAAATGCCCTTGGCCCAAATCAAATATTTTATATACTTTTTTTTTTAATAAAATTTGATATAGTATATAATAGTAAGGAAAAATTAAATTGCTTTTTTATTTCATAGACACTAATGATTTTGTTTATTTTTTTATAAATTTAAGTATTGACTGTAATATCTAAATTTTCTCGCTCAAGTTGTAGTTTCTTCTCTTCGGTATATGTATGGAGTTGTGCATAATGTGAATGAGCATGAAATTGTGCTTAATGAGCTAGAAGGACATGAAAAGAAATTGTTAGGAGCATTTTCAATCTTAACTCTTTAAGGATATATTTTGTTACATTTTCTTACTAAGCCTATTAATTGGTGGGTGCAATAAATTGGTCATTGCCAAGTATCCTGGCAAGGAAAATTTATTTTTTTGTTAAACAGGAGCAAGGAAAATTTATTTTTGGTTAAAAGGAAAACTATTGATGCCTGCTCCCTTGCTCGGTTTGTGATGACGGCAGAGGATATGACCCTCCTGATGGGTCTAGACTTGTAGTGCATGCTAAGGGAGGTGGGTGTTCAAAAGTTGTAAATTAATGATTCAAGGTGTGGTTTGAATTGAAGACGTCCACTTTGCCCATTGTGTTCTCTTCTGTGAAGCAAATTTTGTTAATTATACTTTTCTTCCCTCTCTTCTCATATGTTTGAATTAATCTAGTTGCACTGATGCTCTGGAGGCTTTGCCTTTTAGTTTATTTTGTCAATGAGTAGAAGAAATGATTTTTACCTTTTCAAATCAAAAAACTTGATTCTCCTTAAACTAAAGAGATCTTCATGAGGTAGATTTTGTATAATAGTAAATAAATGAAGAAAAAAACATTAGGAACAAACAAAGAGTAGGAAATAACTTCATTAAATCATTGCTTTAAGACACTCATGGAAATACTTGCCAGAAATAGGCTCAGGGATAGGCTCAGGTGTTTGCCAGAAATCCTTTTGGCATCGAATCATTGCTTTAAGACACTCATGGAAATACTTACTAATTGTTCGACCAGACCTTCTAAAGTGGTGGTTAATTGTGCGATTCTTAAGATGGTGTGCAAGAATGTATAGAAAAAATGCAACCATCTCCTGTATAGACACATTTCGAGTAGCTCGTAGTTGTCCTCTAGTCACAAGAACTTGACATAATCTATGAAAGGATCGTCTATCCATTCGTAGTTCAGAAATACATGTCACATCACTCTCATAATTAAACCATGTAAGTATTCTAATTGCTTGTAAACTCTTATAACTGTTTGAGAAGGTGAGGGACTTCTAAGGCGCTTTTGGAAACGATACCAAGAATAGAAACAAGAAGCAGCACATGCAACAAATATAGTTCGAAGATAGACAATCAACACATTCAACACAGCTTGTAATTTCTTCTTTGTGGACAAACTTAGACGAGCCATTAGTCTACACAAAATAATGAAGAAAAAAAAATGTCATGAAAGACTTCAATTAACAAGTTAATAAACATATCGGCAAACTAAAATAAATTAACATTACATAACACAATCAATCACAAAAATTTAGATTTTTTTTCCTCCATACCTAGTCTCACAATTAATGGATAAATAACAACATAAATCATAGTATACCTATAACCAGTGAAGAGAGCTCAACCCACAACCTTGTCCTCACTCTTCCTAATTTCATGAATATTCGATTAATAAACATTTGTGAGCATAAAGAATTAGGGATAAAGTACTCTTCTTAAACAATACAACATTTCAAAGATCACAGGTACTCAATAAGTTCCCAACAACCAAATAATTCAAGTAAATTACATAAATGTACAATATGCAGCAGAACAACAGATGTCAAACTACTTCAATCCACCATTTTCCCACATTTTCAAACTTAGATACGTGGAGTAAGGAAGCTTTATGCAAAGCAACTAATTTGGATTATTACACAAAACCCCATGATTGCACAAGAGTTCATATCATGGGCGGTAATATGGTATGTCAGCTCTTAACATTTGTTCTTTGTTCCTGAATGCCTTTCCAAAAATTGCATGAGTCAATCTGGTGATTGGAAATGCATGATGGTCTTGTATCTCAAAATTTGGATATAATATAGGAACATAGAAGTTTTATATTATACAGGATTATTGTTAGATATTTGGAGTAGGCTCATATATTTGATATCGAAGTATTCAATAGTACACCATTTCTAGATTGCCCGTATCTCTCCCCCATACAATGAGAAGGCCAGCATTCAGCTTTGACTGTTGTTCAAAGCACTTGAAACAGTTATCTCTGCAATTATTCAATTCCTTAACTTAGATTTTTGTTTTTGTTTATGTCTCATACTCCTCTCCATGTCATTTCATCATGCTTATGATGATTTCTAAACGCTCATCTGCTACATGTCCTGGTGTTGTAGGCTCATCCACCTAAGGTTTCCAGAACAACTGCCCGAACAGATTCTTGCAAAGTAACAGCCAGATGGTTTGGATACTTTAGTATATGTAAAGCAACGCAAGAGGTACTTGAATCAGTTGAACTTAAACTTCCGGAATATACTTATGAGTCACAAGTAAACCTGAGTACTTTTTAACTTTGTCAATGGTTCTGTTGTTTGGTGTTTTTTAACCTTGAATTGTTTGTTTGGTTCTTTTGTATATATAAAATGTTTCATTGTTTCATCAAAACAGGCAGTGTGGGTTCCAGTTCCACATTGGATAAGAGAAGCAGTGGAGGCAAAAGACCTTCCGTGCTGGATTGCATGCTGCAACACATGCTGTTCTACACGTTGTGCCTTTGTGAGTTCCTTATATTTCTCTTATTATCTTAACATTCTTGTTAGCCATTTAGATTTTCTTAAGAATTTAAACCCAATAGGATCAACAAATTGCATAACCCAATTCAGAAGATCATCAAACACAGAAATCCTAAATGTCCCTGATCTAAGCATAAGGTCAAACAAATCCAAAAGGCAATGAAAGAAGCAATGAAAGCATAACCCAATTCAGCTGTCTCTGTCTCTCTCTAACAAGTGAAGTGAAGTGAAGGAAGCAATGAAAGATTCAGCAGGAAGCGATGAAACACAATTAATGGAAAATATTTCATTTATTTTTTCTATCAGAGGTTAGAGTCTTCTTCCACAAACTCATTTACCCATGTCGTTCAAACCAAAAAAATTCAACATAGAGATAAAAACACAGAAGAAGTAGGGATTTACCTGTTGAAATAATGAAAGGAGCTGCGGCTAAGAGGAGAGAAAGGCGTGCGTTTGAGAGAAGAGAGAAAGGAGCTGCGTGAAAAGGGAAATAATAGTCTAGGGTTAAAAGGATAATCTTGGAAATAATGAAAGTAGGTGAGGGCATAAAGGGAAAAAAGTTAGCATTCTGATTCCCCAAGCCATCCGGAATCCAAATACCTCCTTTATCTTAGGAATCCAAATCAGCCAAATATTGGAATTGGATTCCAAAATTTGTGTGGGACCCACTAAATTTTGATTCCTCCAGATTTAGTAAACACCGGAGTATACCGTAATCGGAATTCAATTCCATTTCTTGATTCCGATTACCCTTACGTAAACGCGCCATTAATGAGTTTCGTTTGCTAGCTATGAATGTATACACAATATTTTTTTTTTTGTCAAGTGATACACTTCGATTTGGATAACCAAGTGGATACTAAAATCGAAACATGTTGACCAACACTTAAAAAGTAATGAAGTCAAAATATGCAAATGATGTGTAAAAAGTGCGACTAAATTAAAATCAAATTCTAGAACTAATTTAAACCAAGAAAAAGAGTGCACAGTGTGGGATGAACCCTTATTATAAATGCATGCAGTATTAGCTCATAGATAAAAGTGCAGTAATAGTAAGAATATTCTCATCTTGAGAGGATGGATACTTTACTACTAACAAGAAATAAATTTCCTACATTAACATAAGTGGGTGTGAGAAACCGCCAATGAACCCTCACTCGCTGATGAGACAATTTCATATTATATATTTTACCATATTCTTAGTATGTTTTGGTCATTATTTTGGAAATTTTGACTGTCCAATCAATGTTTTTAGAGGAAAATTCCTTGTACAAAGTTGTTGGGGACATCCAGATCTTTCTAACGCTACATTTTGGGCAAGATTTGATGATGATATGGTCATAAAACGTGGAGATTTATTCGTTGCCCAGATTACCCGATTTGAATATGATTGAGTTTACTAGTTTTATTATTTTATTTGGTTTTTTGTATTTGTTGGGAGACCTAAATTAGGTAGGATTCAGATTTCTAAGTCTATTTATATGTGATTTAGGAGCCCTAGAGGGCCAGAACGTTGTTGGGGGACTCGACCTCGGTTTAGAGAGCTTTGACAATTTGTTTCAAGAGTGTTCTCTATCTTTACTTCTTTAATAATATTTTTCTTTTTATTGTAATTGTGTGTAACTTATTTCTTTTGTTAGGATCAAGCCACGAGTCTTAGCATGAATATGTGATTCTTATTAATTTTCATATGAATTGATGTTTTCTTGCTTTGAATTATTAATAACTATGTTTAAACTATCTAATATGACTGTTCACCATTAGGGTAATTATACAAGTAATTTGATACAATTTTTATTGGAACGTCACCCTAAAATTAGGAGGGCTTCTTGTGATTAATAAATGTAATTTCACTTAAGGCGAGCATCACACTCTTAAAGGTTGCATGATTTTTCAAAGAGTTTTTCACAAAGCTTAATGAGTTTTTGCATGTTTATATTTGATATGAACATCACACACAAATTGCATGTTAGATATACGTTTTTGCTTGAACATTAGGAGAATATGCATTAACGAAACACTCCCGCTTGAACATCACTTAACCTTCAAAGCATGTATGCGGAAATTCATTAGTAATTGACAAAATTATATGGTATTGTTAATGGCAACGGCTGAATCCTAGTATGTCCCATAATTAATTGTCATAAAATTTGTTTTGGGAACTGTTATTAGCACTCTAACAATCTCATTTTACACTCCTTAAAATTGTATTTTTCTTTCTAATTATAGAAAGTTTGGAGTGTAAAATGAGATTTTTGGAGTGACAATAACAATTCCCTTTGTTTTCTTAAGTTTTATTTTCCTGATATGTTTTCTTTAATTTAAAACTGTTTTGTTTCTTATTTTTCTTTTAAATTTAAATCTTAATTTTTTTTTCTCAAATCTATTTTTAAATAGTTAATTAAAGATTAGTTTAATACAAATTATTCATATCAATTCATGTGGAGAACGATCTTGTTTGAGTCATTTATACTATAATTACTTTGTTCTCTTACATGTATTTTTATCCCACTTTTGAAATTTCTTGATTGGATTTTTATCACCTACAAAAATAGGTATAAAAACACTTAAAAGTACTTGCAAGAGAACAAGATAATTATAATATAAACGGTTCAAATAAAATTGTTCTCCATATGAATTTGTGGGCCCTATACTATATGTGTGTTACATGAGCAGACTACCATAATAATTTACAAAAATCCTAACAAAATGATCACATTAATTGTGTGGCAATGATCGACTCATAAATTAAAATGAGAAGTCAATTTCATTAACCATTCACAATAAAAAGTCCTTTCTTATATTAAAATGATTCACGTAGTAAGACCTACTCTAATCATTGGAGTAAAACTCAAATTTTAGGTTCTAAATCTATCCTAATTTGCTCTAACCCTTGGGCCAAATATGAGTTTTAACTCAAAACTCATTTTTGGGGCAAATTTAGCCTAGGATTTCACCTTGGTTAGTGAGTTGGCCCATAATATATGTGTATTTTTTTTAGTTTTATATTTATAAATTCATTAAATCTATCGGCTAAAAATTTAATAAATCCAATAGTAAAAATAAAGATCTAACGGTCCAAATTTAAATCCAACTACTTAATTAAAAAAAAATTCTTTCATACACGAGTTTTATGGTGTTGGCCTAGTAATTTTTCAATATTTATTGAAATCTAAATATATTTAGGTTAAAATGTTCTTAAAATTAAATTATGATAGTCTACATAATTGTTTTTGGAAAGTTACTTTAAGAAAAAATTATTCTAAATTCATTAATCTTAGACTAAAAATTTAAGGGTAAATTAATTTTTTCTTTTTCACACATTTGCAGAAGTAAGAGGAAATTATTTTTTTTTTCTTATTTTTTCTGTTCACACATTTGCACTTTGGATTGAGTTTGCCAAGTCATGTCAGTGAGGTGGGAAAGAGACGAACAGAATGTATATTGAAGAGTATATTGTAGCAACGGTCCTCAACTTTAATTAAATTGGAGCAATGATTTCTCAAATCCATTACCATTAGTTCCTCAACTTATCAAAATGTGTAGCTATAGTCATTTTCATCAATTTCATCAAAATTTTGTCAAAATAAGTTACATTGGAATAATCATTTATACAATTAGAGTCTCTCAACTCATCAAAGTGTGTAATTATGATCTTTTTGTCAACTACGTTAAAATTTTTGTCAAAACGAGTTATGTTGAAAGAACCATTGCTACAATTAAGTTAAAATTAAAAGATCATTTGTCCAGTTGAATTAAAATTGAGGTTCAATGGTAATGAATTTTTAGTAGAGGAGTCCTAAGTAACATAGCTGCAATTTACTCGTATATTGAAACCGGGAAAGGAGAGTTTTCCTCCATCGCGATCCAAATTGAACCGGCGGCGACCTGATTCCCGTTCGACAACGGCGACGCTTCAACAGTCGTGTCGGTCAACCTCCTGAATCTTATCCCTCCCCCGGTCCTTCCCTATCTCTGCTTCCTCTCGCACCCTCTCTCTCTCCTCCCCTCCGCCACCTCCAGCCTCGACGACTGCAGCCCAACCAGAAGGTAAATTATCTATCTTTTTTATCCTCTGTAAATATATACATATATATATATATATGTATATATATATATATATATATATATATATATATATATATATATATTTGTTAGTTACTGATTGATTGGGGAACTAATGAGCTTGGCTTTAGCCTTTGGATTTTCATGAAACCAAACTCAATAGCATTTTTAAAACTGTTGTCCAACTTGCTTATCCAATGTAACACCAAACTCATGAAGGATTGGAGAAGGACAGGATCTAGCTCTCCATTTCTCTCAAATCCATTCCAATCCTCTTTGATAACCATCTCCAGTCCTTTCCAATCATGTGTACCAAACGAGCCCTGTTTGTGTTTTTTATGTGATTGATTGCTTTGAAAATGTAGGAAAGGGAACTCATGAGACATTGGTTTTTTATTTGGATTAGGATTGCGGCTTTCAATTTAGAGGAAAGGATAAAATACATCGTAGGCGTAGAGGTGAAATGGTGGATTAAAAAGGTATTATATCTCTCCCTCACCACTATTCTGCAGTGAAATGTTTCAAATCCCAACTTACTAATATAATTAGAATTGGTATTATGGAATCAATTTTTTTGTTTGTGAAATTATGATAAGTTAATATCGATGGAAGTGATATGAATCGTTCAAATAAATATACCCGTGTAGGGTTGAAGCGATTGTGTGATACATATATTCCTTATATATGTACAGATTACAATTTACAATTAGACTGGTTATTAATTTTACATATTTTCAATACTGAGGGTTGAAGTGATTTTATGATACATATACAAGGATTGTAGTGTGCCTTATAAGCCTCTTGTTAGAAGGGACTCCGTTTAACGGGATCCCCTCTGAGAAGAGGCTTGTAAGATATTGTACTATTTCTGAGCTAGGCTCTTCTTATTGCTGGTTTCTTTTTTATTTGTTCAGAAATTCTCAGCATATATAATGCTTTTGCAGCTTGAGTTTCAAAAGATTTGTGATCATGTCCATTTAATATTTTTTGCAATGCATTTACTGATGGAATTGGTGCCAAAGGGATTTGTGATCATGTCCATTGTATATTTCAAGTTTTCAACACATCACCATTGTGTGTGTGTGTGTGTGTGTGTGTAATATATGTGTACACACTTTTGCGGCATTTAATTAATGGGTTTCTTGTCTTTCCTTGTGCAAACTGGTTATATCAAATCCTCATTAACTTGCTATCATGTTGTTTGAAGACTTATACAATTGATTATTAATTTATTATACACTATATAATTGTGAATTAGTTTTATTCTCTATTTTTTTGTAGGATTTTGGGAAAACGATAGGAGGCTTGCGTGTTGTTCAGGATCATGTGAAGTCCCACTAAGCTAGAAAAAATTGGGGTTACTTCTGTTTTATTTGGGTGGTGATGTTCTTCAGTAAGCTCAAACCCTTTCATATTGCTCCATCTTTGAGTTTCTCATCAGCCAAACTGCATCGTTCAATTCCCATGACCATTCAAAACCCACCAATGTCTGCTCCTTCCCATGTTCAAAGCTACAGTTCTGCCATCCCTTCATCCAAGACCCACCTCTACGCATCATTCTTCTGCACCCTTGTACACCTTTACTTGACATGTGGCAGATTTTCCAATGCTTCTGGTGCCTTCCGTTCTATGCGAAATCACGGCCTTGTTCCTGATTTGCCGCTTTGGAATCAACTTCTTTACCAATTCAATGCCTCAGGTTGGGTTTCTCAGGTATCTCTTCTTTACTCTGAGATGCTTTCTTGTGGGGTTATGCCCAATGTTTTCACCCGCAACATATTGATTCATTCTTTCTGCAAAGTGGGAAACTTGAGTTTTGCACTAGATTTCCTGAGAACTGGTGAAATTGATACCGTTTCCTATAATACTGTCATATGGGGTTTCTGTAAAAAAGGATTGGCTTATCAGGCTTTTGGGTTTTTGACTCAAATGGTGAAGAGGGATATACCAATCGATTCGTATACTTGCAATACACTAGTTAAAGGGTTTTGTCAAATTGGGTTGGTAGAGTACGCAGCACGGGTTATGGATAATTTGGTGGATGGTGGAATTCCACAGGATGTTGTAGGTTTTAACACCTTGATTGCTGGACATTGCAAAGCTGGACAAGTTAGTCAGGCACTTGAATTGATGGACAGAATGGGTGGGGAGAGTCTGTCTCCTGATATTATTACTTATAATACTCTGATTCATGGGTTTTGCAGCACGGGTGATTTTGCAAGGGCCAAGAGTCTTATAGATATGATGTTGAGATCTCAGACAAATGAAGAATGCCCTCATGATGAAAGACATGATGGCCAAAATCAGACTGAAGATAAGAATTTGAAACCAAACCTTATAACACACACCACACTTATTAGTTCTTATAGTAAGCGGCAAGGACTTGAAGAAGCTCTGTCTTTGTCTGAGGAAATGGTTATGAATGCCATTTATCCAGATGTAGTTGCTTATAGCTTCATTATAAATGGCATTTGCAAGTATGGGAGGCTATCAGAAGCCAAGGTGCTTTTAAGGGAGATGGAGGAAATGGGTGTGGATCCTAATCATATCTCCTATACTACCCTTGTGGATTTCTTGTTTAAGGCAGGCTCTTCCATGGAAGCTCTTGCCCTTCAAAGCCAAATGGTTGTTCGTGGCCTGCTTTTTGATTTGGTAATCTGTACTGCTTTAATTGTTGGGCTCTTTAAGGTTGGGAAAGCTGATGACGCTAAAGACCTGTTTCGAACAATTTCAAAGCTTGGCCTTGTTCCAAACTCCATCACCTACTCTGCGTTCATACATGGACTTTGCAATTTAGGAGACATGAATGATGCAGAATCTGTACTTAAAGAAATGGAGAAGCGCCACATTCTCCCAAATATTATTACTGATTCTTCAATGATAAATGGCTTTGTGAAGGAAGGAAAGCTTGGGGAGGCCATGAGTTTATTACGGGAGATGGTGCAAAAGAATATCCTGCCAAATGCTTTTGTGTATGCAACACTAATTGACGGGTGCTTTAAGGCAGGTAAACTAAAGCTCGCTCTTGATCTTTACAATGAAATGAAAATGGGAGGAGTGGAGGATAACAATTTCGTACTTGATACTTTTTTGAACAACATGAAAAGGCGCAGAAGGATGGAGGAAGCTGAAGGATTAATTATGGATATGACTTCTCGGGGTTTGTTTCTTGACCGCGTTAACTACACATCTCTAATGGATGGTTACTTTAAAGAGCGAAAGGAGTCAGTTGCTCTGAACTTGGCCCAAGAGATGATGGAGAAAAATATAGGGTTTGATGTTGTTGCATACAATGTCTTAATGAATGGTCTATTGAGGCTTGGGAAGTATGAAGAAATATCTGTTTGTACTGGAATGAAAAAGTTGGGTTTGGCTCCTGACTATGCCACATACAATACCATGATTAATGCATTCTGCAGAGAGGGTGACGCTGAAAATGCTTTTAAACTCTGGCATGAGATGAAGTGTCAAGGGTTAATTCCAAACTCAAACACTTGTAACATTCTGATCCGAGGACTTTGCGATGCAAATGAGATTGAAAAAGCCATAGATGTCTTGAATGGAATGTTGGCTGTTGGTTCTCTCCCTACCTCATTTATTCATAGAATTCTGCTTGATGCATCTTCAAAGAGTAGAAGAGCTGATTCAATTTTGCAGATGCATCATAAGCTAGTATGTATGGGGCTTAACCTCAATCGGGATGTTTATAATAATCTCATCATTGTCTTGTGTAGGTTAGGTATGACCATGAAAGCCACTTTAGTGTTGAAAGAGATGACTGGAGGAGGATTTTTAGCAGATATTGATACTTACAATGCCTTTATATGTGGATATTGTAGAAGCAGCCATATGAAAAGGGCTTTTGCTACTTACTCGCAAATGTTGGCTGAGGGAGTTTCTCCAAATGTTGAAACGTACAATCTTCTTTTAGGTGGACTTTCAAGTGCTGGTCTGATGACAAATGCGGAGGAGTTATTTGGTCAAATGAAGAACAGAGGTTTTGTTCCTAATGCTTCTAGATATGATACTTTGGTTTCTGGTCATGGTAAGAAGGGAAATAAAAAGGAAGCTATAAGACTTTAGGGGTGTGCTATCCACACACCCCTTTTTACTTCTCTCACACCTCTTGTTAATTTCTGTCATTTGATCTTCTTCAATTCATCCGATCCGACGGCCGAAAATTAAAAGGGTGTGAGAAAAGTAAAAAGGGGTGTGTGGATATCACATCCCAAGACTTTATTGTGAAATGGTAAGCAAGGGTTTCATTCCCAAAACTAGCACTTACAATATCCTTATTAGTGATTTTGCTAAGGCGGGAAAGATGAGCCAAGCTAGGGAGCTTATGAATGAGATGCAGACAAGAGGGACCTCTCCTAACTCTTCAACTTACAACATACTAATTTGCGGCTGGTGTTGGCTATCAAAGGAGCCAGAGCTGGAGAGAAGTTTGAAAAAGTCATATCGGGCTGAGGCAAAAAGATTATTAACTGATATGAAGGAGAAAGGGTATGTTCCATGTGAAAGTACCCTTCTATGCATCAGTTCTACCTTTGCTCGACCAGGAAAGAAGGCTGATGCTCAGAGGCTATTGAAGGAATTGTACAAGAAAAAGTCATATGACCAAGAAATGATGGGAGTAAAATAATGACACTGCATCATCCTCTCTCTATGTTGCCGGCCCCTTCCCTCCTTGTCTTTAATACAGTTCAATAAATTAGGTATACAACACGTTATCAGCACGGTCTTGCCAGAAGCTAAGGAACTAAAGGTTCATGGAGGAGGCTCTTCTACACAATCAAAGGCTCAATTGTTTTCTACCAATCAGGTTCTTTTAAATAAATTAAGATATTTGAAACGACCTTGAAGCATGAAAACATTCCCCATGATGCATGAACCCCCTATATTTATATTTTCCTTCCAATTATTTATATTACATATGTTTTTCATATATTTTGTCAATATATATACTTGTTCATGCAATACACAATTATGCTATGTGGAATTTGTGACTCAAAGCGTCGAAATTAATTTAGAAGCAATTAGGATTTTTTAACCTTAGAATTCGAAAAAATAATAAAAATCTGGAAATTTTGCGGCTGAGCCGTGACTTCCTGTCGTGCCGCCATTGGCACCGACGAACGCTGGCTGGCCTGCAGCCACGCTGTGCTTGGACGACGTTTGGACCACCATGTAGCAGTCCTTTGGGCTTGCTGCGCACATCGGACAGCCAGGCATTCGGCCTGGTTAGGGTTTTGAAAAGGGCCTACAACCCTAGCCCACTCCAGCAAAGCCTGAAGCTTTGCTGGGCTTATTCCCTTCATCTTTACCTGCCTTCAGCAGCTCCCTTGGTTGCTAGGCTCACCACGCCACAACCCACATACAAAGCCAGCCTTCGGCTGAGCTTTGTAGCACACCAACCCAAGCCAGCAATTGCTGGGCTTGCTAGCGCCTCGGCCCGCAACCAAAAATCCAGCCCTTGTGGTGGAGCTTGCTTAGAACCGGCCAAAAAATTGAAGCCAATTCTTAGTTGGGCTTCGTGCGCACCCATCCAAGCCAGCCTCCATGCTGGGCTTGAGCTCCCCGTGCCCTTTTATCCCAAAAACCAGCAACTCTTGCTGCTGGGCTTGTCCTAGATCCTGGCCCGTGGCCTGTAGCTATGATTAGGTTGCTTGCAGTCCTTCCCCATGGCCCAAATAGGCTTGCAGCAACTACAGAGCCTTGTCCCGTACACGACAGCCATGCATTTTTTTTGACCCTAATGCCATGTTTTTGGCATCCTCGCTTAATAACCAAAAACCTATAATTTTTGGGATGTTATTCGTTAACACTTATCAAGCTCTAATTTTATTGTCGCTTGGCTCGAAGCAAAAAAGGTGACCCGAGTGTCATTATTTTGCTACTACGATCAAACCCGGATGGTTATGATCTATTGAATTAATTAAAGTGATAAGCAATCCATTAATCTGACAAGACATCCAAAATTATTGGCCTGAAGCCTACTTTTTGGCAATTAACGGTTCAATAAATTATTTCTTTTCTTTGAACCGTTGGCTATCTTTTGCAGTCCCAATGCACTCACACTTAGGTTCCTGAAGTAATTCCCAAATTCACTACACTTAGTTGTATATTGTATTCTATGTTCTTGCAGGTACCCCTATATATGAATCGAAAGTTCATAACTAAATTGAAATGTTGTTTTGAATTTAGCGCGTTTGAAACCCGAAGTTTTCATTCAAAACTTACCTCATAAACATGTCATTAGAACCCGAATGTTCTACAATGTATGTCTGGCCTTCCATATGACTAACCATGTTTTTGTTGTACCCTTTGTTTTAAGGACATGTCGAACTTGAACAAGCTCGATTTCATCGCTTTGGAAGTATTTGGAAGAAACTACCTAAAGTGGGTTCAAGACGTGAAGCTTCATCTTACCGCAAAGAGTCTTCGAGCTACTATTAAGGAACCTATGAACGACCTGGTCGACGAAGCTCCGAAAGCTACTGTTATGATCTTCATTCGAAGACACATCCATGATGTACTATAGACCGAGTACCTCGCTAAGGAGGACCCACGTACCCTTTGGCTCTCTCTGGCTGATCGTTTCAATCACCAGAAAGACATTTATTTGCCTGAAGTAAGATATGACTAGCAACATCTTCACTTCTAAAGTTCTAAGACTTTAAGATGTGAATGAATACAACTTTGAAGTTTGTAGAATCTGATCATTGCTTAAGTTCTGTAAAGGGGACTTAACCAAACAGGATCTTCTGGAGAAGACCTATTTGACATTCAATGCCACCAATATTATCCTGCAGCAACAATAAAGTGCACAGAAGTTCACCAAATTTTCGAATTTGATCTCAGTTTTACTTCTGGCTGAAAAGCAGAACCAGCTTTTGATGAAGAACCACCAAGCTCGACCCACTGGCTCGAACGCTCTGCCTGAAGTGCATGCTACTAATTCTAGCAGCCACAACCGACATAAACCTCGTCATGGTCGTGGAAATGGGTGGTAGCCCAAGCCACGGGCCCAAGGTCAAGAGTAGAGGTCCTGCCGAGGGAGGAAATTTGACCCATAAAAGCCAAACCCTTGCCCCAAAGGCCCCAAATTTTAAGAACAAGGGAAAAACTACCATTCAATCGGCTTCTACTGAATTGGACATGTGCTACCACTGTGGATCAAAGGATCATTGGTCACAAGTATACCGAGCTACCCCCGAGGCTATTGCCAAGTATCATTCCTGTCGAGAGTCTAACTTTGCACATGTGGAAAATCCCGACGATACTACCACAACTACAGAGGTTTTAGATTTTCAGGAGGCATCCACTCCCATGGAAGAATAAAGTTTTATTTTTCTAAACATGTTAGGGTGTTTTCACCCTTAGTGGTTGAACCCACCAGGTGTGGCCGAACCCTCTATTTTTCTAGGTTTATGGTTTAATATTTTGGATAATTTTTCTAAGTCTTTGGAATAATTTGTTTGGTTTATTTTGAATTATGGATATTATTTTCTTGATTAATTAATTGAATGAATGAAATTATATTTATGCATGTGATCGATTCAATTAATTTATTTCTAGGCATGACTAGTGGGGAAGTTAGTTGTCTGGCTGATAGTGCTACCACGCACACCATCTTGCGTGAGCGACACTATTTTACTAACTTCGTATAATGTCCAATGGTACCGAATTAACCATTAAACATGCACTTTATTCTCCCTGTTCCAGAAGAATGTTACTGAGTTTTGGAGATGTTTGAGATAATCAATATCATGTTGAAACCACTAAAGAGAATGGTTATGAATTTCTTTGTATCACTTCTTACGAATATGGCCAGAAGTGTATTCAAGAAAAGTTGAAACGTCTCTCGAGTGGGTTGTACATCACAACCATTCATTCCGTGGAGACCCACCACTTGGCCGGCCCTATGCCTAGGTTCCAGAGCACTCTCCTGCTTTGTCATGACCAAATTGGACATCCCGGACGAGATATGATGCGGCGTATCCTCAAAGTATCATACGGGCATCACCTAACATCTTATCCCAGCCATCTGCCATGCAAAGCATGATTTCTGGGGAAGTTTGTTCACGACGCCTCTAAGTTCCTTTAGAGGATTCAAGGGGATATTTGTAGACTTATCCAACCAACATGCGGACCATTTAGATATTTCATGGTGTTGGTTGATGCATCGACGCATTGATCACATGTCTGCTTATCTTCCACACGCAATGCTGCATTTGCGAAACTCTTAGCTCAAATCATTAAGCTTAGGGTTCACCACCCTGGTTATCCGATCAAGTTGATTTGATTGGATAATGCTGGAGAGTTTACGTTACAGACTTTTGACAATTATTGCATGTTAGTTGGGATTGAAGTTGAACACCATGTACTCCATGTTCACACCCAAAACGGCCAGGCATAAGCGTTCATAAAGCGCCTTCAAACAATAGCTCGGAGTTTGGTTATGCGAACCGAATTGCTAATATCTGTCTAAGACCATGCAATATTGCACGCAGCTATATTGGTCCACCTGAGGCCTACCGTTGTCCAACCTTATTCATTGGTTACTAGATACAAGCCTCACGTCTCGCATTTACGTGTGTTTGGGTGTGCGGATTGTCACCTCGATAAGATAGTCTTTCCGTCGTTAGTGGAGATAAGATCACTAATGTTCCTATAAAATACCGCGAATTATTGTGGACTACTCTCATTTTGTCTCATTTGGATCCCCGCACTGCCCAGTCTGAAACTGAAGTGCTTCGTATTCTAGATCTTCAGAGCGTCGCTCAAAGTCATGTTGGATGCTTTTACTGATCTAGCAAAAGGTGACTAGATCACATATACCCGTTGCAAATGGACATGCAAGGATTGACGTACTTAACGTACATCGTAACATCGCCCTGAAAGGATGAACTGTCCCCGAAGGAGGGGAGGCCGTACCTCCCACATTGCTCGGTACACTGGTGGCTAGCCAATCATCTGCTCCTACCTCGAAGAGTGGCAGACCCTCTAGTTCAAAGGATTCACAACCTCGGAAGAGGAAAACAGCACGAACTATTGAACCTAGTCTAAATCCGACCATCGCTTACTCATCTGTTCCAATGCATGAGGTTATTCTAGATTACGGTGAAGTCTAAGACGAGACAAACCGACCTCCCGAGAATCGCGAGATTTTGGTGCATTACACTGTGGGTTTTTGGCTCAAAATTAGGATGATGCAATAAATTAGGTTTATGTTACCTATTTGGTTTTGGTGTCCTATTTGGGTTTGGTTTTGACTTCTTAGTTAGTTTCCTTGGTGGAGAGATTTTGTTAATTACCTATTTGATTAGGATTTGGATTTATTTCCTATTAGGACTCCTATTGTAACCTAAGTCCTATGCACTATAAATAGGACCTTAGGGTTAGTGTATTTAGTGTGCCTCATCATGGTTTAGAGAACTTTTCTCTATTTTGGTTTTGGGTGGAGGTCACCGTTTGGAGTCACGAGTGTGTAGCAAATTCGTGGCTCATTTGTGTGACAATTTGGTAAGAGTCAATTTGTGAGTTAGAGAGCAATTTGGGAGAATCTTTTCCGTTAGTTTTTTGGGTTCTCTACTCGTTTGGTTTAGGGTTTGTAATTTGTGGGATTTGGGTTATGAGAGTTTAAACACTCTTTTGTAATCTCCGTTTGTTTAGTGAAATTCCTCGCCGTGCTTCGCCCGTGGAGTAGGCTTTACGCCGAACCACGTAAATTTCTTGTGTCAGTTTGAGATTGTTTTGTTTTAGCTTTCACCTACGACGTTGATATTTGGTACTTTGTTATAATTTGCTTCCGTTTGCGCATAAAAGTACAACATACACAATATTAGATGAGGTTTGGAATCAGAATGAGATGATCGTCGTTGATGCATTTGCATATACAGTAGCTACTGACATCATGCTTAGCGATGACATTGAACCACGTTTCGTTGATGAATGTCAACGTAGAAGTGATTGGTCAAAAGCAATCCAGGTTGAACTCGATTCGCTCGCGAAACGAAAGGTGTTTGGGCCTGTAGCTCCTACTCCACCACATATGAAGCCTGTGGGCTACAAGTGGGTTTTCGTGAGGAAGCGTAATGAAAAGAATGAAATAGTGCGGTACAAAGCACGCCTCGTAGCGCAAGGCTTCTCTTAATGCCCTGGAGGCGCAAGGCTTCTTTTCCGCTACCTTATTAGTTTGGTATTTCCGAAAAACTGAATATGTAGCTTATGGACGTGGTAACCGCGTATCTCTATGGGAATCTAGATACGGAAATCTACATGAAAGTTCCAGAAGGACTTCCATTGACTGGTTCAAATAGTTTTAGACCACAGAACACCCTCTCGATTAGATTAAGGAGATCAATCTACTGATCGAAACAATTCGGGCGGATATGGTATAATCGTCTGAGTGAATATTTGACAAGTCAGGGTTATGTGAACAATGAACTATACCCATGCGTGTTAATCAAGAAGTCACATTTCGGATTTGCGATTGTTGCAGTTTATGTCGACAACATAAACCTCATTGGAACTCCTGCAGAGCTTGAGGAAATTGCCATTCACTTAAAATCGAAATTTGAGACAAAGGATATTGGGAAAACTCGATATTGTCTCGGCCTGGAGATTGAGCACTGTTCGGATGTAATCCTAGTACATCATTGAACTACACCCAGAAGGTGCTGCGACGTTTTAATGAGGATAAAGTGAAGCCTTCGAGTACTCCTATGGTCATTCAGACTCTAGATGCTAAATGAGATCCCTTTCGTCCCGAGGAGGATGAAGGAAGAGATTTTGGAGCCTGAAGTTCCATACCTAAGTGCAATTGGTGCTTTGTTGTACTTGGTTCAATGCACTAGACCCGACATCTCCTTCGCTGTTAATTTTTTGGCTAGATACAACAACGAGCCTACGCGCATACATTGGAATGGTATTAAAGACATTTTCTGTTACCTCAAGGGTACGATAGATTTGGGCTTGTTCTACACCCACGAATTAATCCTCGAGAGGAGCCGCCCCCTTCGGTCCTCGGGTTGATTCTCGCCTCGTTGGTTATGAAGATGCTGGTTATCTATCTAACCCACATAGGGCATGTTCTCAAACGGGTTGTGTCTTTACCGTTAGAGACATTGCAATATCTTGGAGGTCTACGAAGCAAACGCTAGTTGCGACTTCTTCGAACCATGCTGAGATTCTCGCTTTTGCATGAAGCCTCGCGTGAGTGCTTTTGATTAAGAGCAGTCATGGAACATATTTGAAGCACTAGTACGAGCAACTAAAGAAGGGATACAACACTAAGCATATTGTGCCGAAGTTCTTTTACCCTAGCAACAACAACATCAGAACATTGAAGCCAAGCAAATCCGTTCCTAGGACAACATGGCTAATCTCTTCACCAAGTCATTGCCCAAGTCTACTTTTTAGAAGTTCGTCCAAGGAATCGGTATGCGTAAATTATCTGAGTTGAATTGCTTGTAGTTCTCTTATTTGGAAGTTATGTCTAACTCAGGGGGAGTATCCCGAAGCATACTTACTTGATCTTAATGTATTCTTTTTCCTACGATTAGGAGCATTTTTCCCACTGAGTTTTTGCTACCTAACGAGGTTTTGATGAGGCACCCATCCTGGGATGATCATACTCCATTGAGTTCACTTTTTTCGTCCTGTATTTTTAGACATTATGCATACTTCTCACTTTTCTCTATAGTCTATGAGTTTTGTACCTATCGTAGGTTGTACCATAGCGAGGTTTTGTGAGTTTTACTACAAATGCATACTTTCTTTAATTTGAGACTCGTATTCGCCTGTTGTGCTGAAGACTTCAATTGTTCTACTTCATTTGCTGAAGACCTGATGTGATGTTTTGTTTGAGTAGTTACACACTCAAGGAGGAGTGTTGCAGTCCTAAAGTAATCCTATTAGGGTAAGGATTTAACCTTACTACTATAAATAAAGGCACAATGGGATGAGATAACGCACACCTCACAAATACATATCCCTCTCTTCTCTTTGTGCCGCCGGCCCCTCTCTCCCTATCCTTAATACAGTTCAGTAAATTAGGCCTACTACAAGTTTGCTTTTAATTATTTTGGTGTGCTAGTTTTTCATAAGATGTTAGATGAAAACCTCTATATAAAGATAAAAGAAGAAATCAATTAAGGAAGTTTCCCTTACTTCCTCTACTTCTGTATTTTTTAGAACTCTTGTGGGATAATTTATCAAAAGATAAGAAAAAAATATGTTATATGTTATGAATAGGAAAAAATAGGGTGGGGTGTAATTAAATTAGGATTTTATAAGATTTTAATAGATTATGGTGTAGTCAAAATAGGTTTAAGAGGATTTAAAAAATACATCCAAATCTATGAGTAGTTAATTAAGATTTTAATGGATATAACAAGAGTGATTATAAATCTAGGTGTATTAAGTAAAAAAAAAATTTGATAGTATTTCATTAAGTTGTGGATTTTGTTGGATTTGTGAGCACAAATATATATAACCAAGAGAAAATGAATCTCACCTCACCCCCTAAGGTTTCAAATCAAGCTTATGTTCTTCTAACCCTCTCTCCTCATTCCCGACTTCTCAAGCGTCACTTTTGTCTCCCATCTTCCCTCCAGTCCATTTCTCCCATGCTCGACCAATAGTGATCACTTGCCATTTGCCTGAAAGAAATAAGAATTTCATTGATTGCTTGGATAGATCAAATGAATTAAGGTTATAATTCTTGACAAAAAGATATCTTTTTATGGCTGCTCATAAGGTTTTTCCTACAGTTCGACTGCGTTTGGTTGGATTTTTTTTGCATTATTTGACTTTTCAATTCAGGTTATTAGCTCCTCGATTTCTCATCATCACGGCACATATTGGGATTCAAATGAGAAAAGGAAAGGCATATTTGAATTTGTATTTTCTTATATATACATATATATGCTGATATGTTCCTTTCAAATTGTGTATTTGGAAAGAAAATTATTTTATAGTTTAGAAGTCAACTAAATCCTAAGAAATTTATGAGAGAAGTCTATACAAACTCATACAAATCTATATAAATCTGCCAAAATTAATATAAAATTGTAAAATCTATTAAATTTTATTGAAATTTGTCACTTAAAAAAACCTATTAAAATCATCTGAAATCCAAATTGACTACATGCTAGTTGGGTACTGCTGTGCTTTTAAAAAAATAATTTTTTTTGGCTGTTGAGTGTTTGGTAATAGTGTCTAAGTGTTTGGAAAACTTTTATATAAATTGCTGTGAATATATTAAATGATTAAAAATAATATAGTATTTAATGAGATATAATAATTGTCAAATAGAATAATGTAGGAGCAATGATTGTAATTTTATAAAATATTTGGGAATATACTTATCATTTGAAAATTTTATTAAATGAATTAAATAAGTACCGATTACTATACTTTAAAAGAACATTTTTTTAGAAACTTGATAGATCCTACTTACACCTTCTGGTTTGAGTTCTTCTGTTTTTTGTACTTCTCTTTCAAGATTGAGTTACTTATTGTAGTGTGTACTTGTGCATTAATCTTTTTTTTGTCAAAATCATGCTTTTTGACTAAATGTTATTTTATTTTTATCCCAATAAAAAAGAAAAAGAAAAGAGGGAGTGAGAAGAAAATTGCAGAAAAAAGTAATAGTGGAAAAGTGTTAAGTTCGTGTGGATTCTAACTTCATCAGTGACTAATTTAACATCTAATCTAATAAAATTATGGATTGAAATTTTTTTTTTGCAGAAATTGAAGCACACACTGGCATACTGCTTGTGTGCGGTGTAACGCTTATCTTATTTACTTTCTTATAAGAATCTGAACACGGATCTTTGATTCCTCTGTCTCTACTGTTTCATTTCATCTTTTTCTCCCCCAGTTCTCTCTCTCTGTCTCTCACATACAAAGAAACTACATGGATTGAAGTTAATTGGGTTCTGAGGAATTGAAAAAACACAGAAAACAAAATTATGGGATCGTTGAAGAAGGAAGAGGAGGAGCTGGAACAATCGGGGGAGGACTCAAAAGAGGCCATACTGTATGTCAATGGAGTTCGTAGAGTTTTGCCTGACGGGTTGGCCCATTTGACCCTTCTCGAGTATCTCAGAGGTATGATTTTTGATCATTTCTTTTTATCTTTTTAATTGTAATTGCAACTTGGTTTTCCCAGTTTTGTTTGTTTGATTGCCAGGAAAAGTGGGAAGAGAAAAAGTTCAGATTAGTTTGGTCTTGTAATCTGTTTAGTTTGTTTTGTTGTTGTTACAAGATGCCATAGTTCTTGTATTCCTAGTTGTGTTTGTGTCTTTGGTTGTCTTTGGTCCTTTCCTTTGTCTTGAGATTTTGGTTTTTCTTAAGAAACTTCAATCACTTTGGAATTGGAGATCACTGATGGATGAGTATTCGTGGAAATCAATTTCTGGCAGACTAGTCCAGTTCTGTTTTCGCCCCTCTCGCGCAGTTTGGAAGGTCAATGGATGCTGAATATTTAGATTGCTTAATGCTCCGTTGATCCTGATGCCTACTGTTTGTGGATGATTAGGGAGTCGAGTTTGGGCAACCCTGGAATCTTTTAATGCATTACTTTGTGAGAAGCCTAAGTTTTATCCAAGGGAGGAAGGGGGAATGATGCATTGAAGATGGACTATCTTGGAGATATTTTGGGTTGTTTGGATGGAGAGTAATAGGAATTTTTTAGGCCGCTAGGCGGGATGATGATGCAGACTGTTTGTAGTACATTGTTTCTGGACATTATATGGACTTCATTTAATCATGTTTAATGTTGTGTATTAGTTTGTTCTTTTGTTTTGTTTTCATTTGGTGTCTTCTGCTTTGTCGTTCTTTAGTTGGGAACTCGGGCATGGTTTAGGGATTGCCTTGTCCCTTGTGTTGTAGTTTCTTTTATACAAGAAAGAAGAGTATTCTTGAACTACGGAGCTGATTGCTGTTAATAAATGTCAGAATGGTCAATATTTTTTTGCGCTGCATAGCATCTCTTACATTCTTAATTGCTGATTTCTTCCAGATTTTGTTGTCCATTTTGGTTCTTTATGTCAAAAAACACCTAATTAGGTTCGATTGCCTTTTTGGCAATACAGATATAGGTTTGACGGGGACAAAGCTTGGCTGTGGTGAAGGTGGTTGTGGTGCTTGCACTGTTATGGTTTCGCATTATGACAAAGAACTGAAGAAAAGTTTGTGAGTCTCCCTTTCTCTTAAATATACATTCGCTCACATACATTCGGATCAAACGGAAAATATTTTGTTTATTTTCTTTTGTAAAATCTTTTTGCAGCCACTATGCTGTGAATGCATGCTTGGCTCCTTTGTATTCTTTAGAGGGGATGCACGTAATTACTGTGGAAGGACTAGGGAGCCACAAGCAGGGCTTGCACCCAATTCAAGTAATATATGCTTCTTTCTTTTTGCTCCCTGTCTCTGTTATTACTTTTAAGTTAATCAGAATGATACTGCATACATTACCTAGTTTAGCCTGTAGGATCTCTTGTTTCATACATGAGGCATGAGTTGTTTAAGTAGAGAAAGGCTATCTCTTACTGTGTACCATCGATCTGCAATGTGAAATCAAGGGGACCCTGGAGGAGCACCTGAGGTATTCCTCTGTTTAGTTAAATTGCGAAGAGGATTAAGCCTCGTGGGCACGTGATTTGTTTCACTAAGGTCAAACAACGACATTTAAGCTGGGGTTTTGATTTCGATTCTTTATTATTTTGTAGAAAATCAAATTCCTAGCTGCTGCTAAGTCTAGATCCCTCCAGGTCACTCTAAAGCCTAATAAACGCCCAGCCCCTAACACACAACCCTCATAGATGGGATACTCAGTAGCTCGAAGGTGCATCCCACAACCGAGTTGCTGTAAGGATACATTCCCCTGTTGGCCTGCATTTTTTAAAGTTCTGCCATTTATTTCTTCATCCATTCCCCTGCATGGTGGACTTTGTTTTGGTGAACAACTCTGAAGTACTCTTGCTGGGGATTATTTCAGTAATCAGCCATGCATAGGAAGGATTTTGATTGGAAGCATGCAAAAGAAATTGGAGGGAGAAAAAGGAAACTTAAGGTGCATATTTTGTAATCCCCAATTGGATGAGGGCAGTTGTAGGCTTACATCACTTAGCATATTCTGTAATCAACAACTCAGGGAAGGTGTTTGAAGCCTTAAAATCACTTAGGTCGCACTCATGATCATGTACAGTTTCACAAAAGTTGTAAAGTTGAGTTCCATACAGTTTTGAAATTTTGATAGAACAGAAAAAATACAAACACTGGAGACCACCTCAGCGTAAGTAGTATCAATATGTGCTTTAAGAATTCCTAGCTGTAATTGTGTTGCGTCAGATAGGAATTCATCCTGTATACTGATATATACCACAAGATTGATAAGTTGATTGCCATTTCATGCTCCAGACTTTTTCTGATTTAGTCACTCTTTCTCGGGCGAAATAGATGATTTCTCAATCGTCAAAACACCATATGTTTTATCTAACAACTGTGTTATACTGAATTGCTTTTTTGAGATTAGGGAGGGTCTTGGGCAGGGGAGTCTGGAGTATGGCACCTCCATTAAAGTACGTAACCTGCCTAATTGAGATTCTAACCTATGCCTATTTTCTTTCATGTTATCTAGGAATCATTGGCACGATCTCATGGTTCACAATGTGGATTTTGCACCCCCGGTTTTATTATGTCCATCTATGCCTTGTTAAGGTCAAGTCAGAAACCACCTAGTGAGGAGCAGATTGAAGAATGTCTTGCAGGAAATTTGTGTAGATGCACAGGTTACAGACCTATTGTTGATGCTTTTCGTGTATTTGCCAAAACGAATGATACGCCATACATTAATACATCTGCACTAAGCTCTGAAGGAGGTGAGTTTGTGTGCCCTTCAACTGGAAAGCCCTGTTCATGTGGATTGAAAAGTGAAAGTTCATGCACCACTCATGAAAGTGGTACTCATAGTAAGAGGTATGCACCTGTCTCGTACAGTGAAATTGATGGAAGCACATACACAGACAAGGAGTTTATTTTTCCTCCTGAGCTATTATTGAGAAAATCGACATATTTAAGTTTGACTGGTTTTGGTGGATTAAAGTGGCTCCGACCATTGAGGCTTAAACAAGTGCTAGAATTGAAGGAAAAATACCCTGATTCAAAATTATTGGTAGGCAATACTGAGGTGGGAATTGAAACGAGGTTGAAGAAAATTCAATATAAGGTTTTGATTTTTGTTACGCATGTACCTGAACTCAGTAAATTGACTGTGAAGGATGATGGCATAGAGATAGGTTCAGCAGTAAGACTTTCTGAACTACTTAAAGTTTTAAGAATGGTCATAACAGAACGCACAGCTCATGAAACTTCTGCTTGTAAGGCCTTTGTTGAACAATTAAAATGGTTTGCTGGGGTGCAAATAAGAAATGTTGCGTCTGTGGGTGGAAATATCTGTACAGCCAGTCCAATATCAGACTTGAACCCTCTTTGGATGGCCTCTAGGGCGAAATTTCAGATTATTGATTGCAAAGGGAATATTAGAACAACGCTGGCAGAAAACTTTTTCTTGGGTTACCGAAAGGTGGATTTGACCAGTGGTGAAATTTTACTCTCTGTATTTTTACCTTGGACTAGGCCCTTCGAGTATGTGAAAGAGTATAAGCAAGCTCACAGAAGGGATGATGATATTGCAATTGTGAATGCTGGGATTCGTGTCCATCTTGAGGACAGAGGTGGCTGGGTTGTGTCTGATGCATCCATTGCTTATGGTGGAGTTGCTCCACTCTCTCTTTCTGCAACGAGAACGAAAAATTTTCTCATTGGAAAGAGTTGGAACCTGGAGGTGTTGCAGGGTGCCTTGAAAGTCCTGCAAGAAGATGTATTGCTCAAGGATGATGCTCCTGGTGGAATGGTGGAGTTTCGTAAGTCATTGAGTGTCAGCTTTTTCTTCAAATTTTTTCTTTGGGTTTCTTATCAAATGGAAAGGAAGAAATGCATTAAAGAGAGTGTACCATTATCTCATCTTTCTGCTGTACAATCATTTCACCGGTCACCTGTTATAGGAGCTCAAGATTATGAAGTTATAAAACGTGGGACAGCTGTTGGGTCTCCCGAGGTTCATTTATCAGCAAGACTTCAGGTATATTCTTGGATATACTGGCAAACTGTTTTTTATTTTTTCTGATATACCAATTATTCAAATTTGTATTGTTTTGGGCCTATACTACCAAAGTTTGTAATTAACATTTGAGAGTTGGACGGCGCAATTATTTTATATATTGCTTATGTGAAATTAAATGGTGTGAAGGTCCTTTTTATTTGGAAATCGGTATAAATTTGTGCACGGTACATGAATTTTTTCTTGTAGAGAGTAGCAGTATGGTGTTGGTATTGATACGATAATTTCTACCAGGTTACAGGAGAGGCGGAATATGCCGATGACACACCATTGCCTCCTAATGGTTTACACGCTGCTTTAATACTCAGCAGAAAGCCTCACGCTCGTATACGTTCAATCGATGATTCTGGAGCACAGTTATCACCTGGGTTTGCAGGCATATATTTAGCAAAGGACGTTCCAGCTGATAATAACATTGGACCAGTTGTTGAAGACGAGGAACTATTTGCTTCAGAATTTGTCACTTGTGTAGGTCAGGTATGATGGTTAAAATCTCTCTCTCTCTCTCTCTCTCTCTCCTGCATGAATCCAAGGCTATGTAGGATTTTTTCTTGCGTGGTACATTTGGTGCCATGCTACCCTGCTATCCTCTTTTAGGAATTTATCCTTGGTATTATTCAACATTTTATGCAGGTTATAGGAGTGGTAGTTGCTGATACAAATGAGAATGCAAAACTAGCAGCGAGGAAGGTTCATGTTGAGTATGAAGAGCTACCAGCCATCTTATCAATACAGGATGCCATCGATGCCAAAAGTTTCCATCCTAATACGGAGAGGTGTTTTAGGAAAGGGGATGTGGATATTTGCTTTCAATCAAGTCAATGTGACCATGTCATAGAGGGGGAAGTTCGAGTTGGCGGACAGGAACACTTTTATTTGGAGCCAAATAGCAGTGTGGTATGGACAATGGATGGTGGCAATGAAGTTCATATGATCTCCTCCGCTCAGGTATGTTAGAAACCCCCTGAAAGAATTGCTTCTTCAACCAATTTAGATATGACGGAAGTGGGAGTCTTAAGTAGTACTTTTTTCCTCCTTTGATAAAGTTTTATTTCTTATGAAAAAGAGGACATCCCGTTTTATTCAAGGGTGCTTTTAAAAGCGCTTGATCCTCAAATTGACAAAGCATAGCTCAACATTTCTTGTCTTCCATTGAATACTGCAAAGCGTCAATGGGTCAATTAAATTAGCCACATGTTTTGACATCCTTCCCCCACTTGGGTAAGTATGTGATGCTCCCGGCTGGGCAATTAATTCAGAATTACAGCAGAACAGCTCCCTAAAACCCAGTGCCCTATCTGCTGTCACCTTACCCTCACGCGTGCTGCTTGGCTTATGGTGCCATCACCTTGCCTATATCTTCACCCTACCCAAATCTTCCACTCTATCCTTGATATTGTTGAAGCAGGCACTTTTGGGTTCCAAAGTTAACCTGCAAGCCCAATTATTTCCCAAATCGATCCACCCTTCCCATCTCTAGCCAAGCAGCTAGAGTGTCCCTTTCTTCATGAGGAGGTGCTTAAGAACATAGTTGACTAGTGGAAATTGACCTCTTCTTGATACAACCATATTAATTTCTAAACTAGCAGACATGTGCAATGAAGTTATAGTACCACCGATCCCATTCAACCTATTGGATAATACCTTGGAGATGATTTGAGTTGCCACGTTGCCGAGACTAATTAGCCAAATTGCATCATGTTCATTGGGTCTAAGACCGATGCTAGTGTGATTCAGCTTTTAAGTTGAATACCCTGGTGGAATAACCTTACACTTAGCCACCTTAACCACCTCCCAAAACTCTAGAAAGATTTGCTGGACCTTTCTATTTTCCCAGTTACTTTGGTAGCTTTTTAACGCTCCATACTTAACTTTCCAGTCACTATCTCTCTCCCTCCCCCCTTTCTTCAATTACTATTGTTCCTAGGTACTGGTTGTATGTATTACAAGTACTTATGTGTTGGAAAAAGTTTGTTAGGGACCAGTGTCAATTGAATGTCTATGACTTTATTTTAGTACTTAATTTTTTAATGCAATGTAAAATGAAATCATCAATCTGCAGGCCCCTCAGAAGCACCAGAAATACATTTCTCATGTTCTTGGTCTTCCAATGTCGAAAGTCGTTTGTAAAACTAAGCGCATTGGTGGTGGTTTTGGCGGCAAGGAGACTAGGTCAGCTTTCATTGCTGCTGCAGCCGCTGTTCCAGCATATCTGTTAAATCGTCCAGTTAAAATTACATTAGACCGTGATACAGATATGATGATAACTGGACAACGCCATAGCTTTCTCGGAAAGTACAAGGTTTACTTCTGTTACTGTAATTGTATTTTCTGTTGGATCACCACATTTATGTCCTGCTCATAGGTTTTACAATCTGATGTTAGCAGTACCTCTTTTTTGTTTGTTCAAATTGTTGGTTCCTTTTTCTTTTGTCAAATAAGTGACAACGGACAAGCGCTGCTATATAAAAGAAATTAAGAAAAGACTATTCATGCCACAAAATACACAGTGGGACCTTAGTATCAAGCAGTAACAATTTGGCCCCTTCTATGGTTCATTTACCATGTACAAAATTCTATTACCTGATTTAACTTTGATTAGGCGAAGAGAAATATGAAAGACTCCTTTAATTCAAGGAAAAAACATGGAGAAGAAGAGGGAGAAGGTTTAGGGTTTAGGGTTTAGGTCAATTATGCTATTACTGTTTAGTTGGATTTCATTTTTTTCTTTGTTGAAGTTACATCACATGTGATAGAATGAAAGTAAAGTATTGATTTCATATATGCTTTTACACAGGTTGGATTTACAAATGAGGGCAAGGTGTTGGCACTGGATCTTGAAATCTACAATAATGGTGGAAATTCGCTAGATTTGTCTCTTGCCGTACTTGAACGTGCTATGTTTCACTCAGATAACGTCTATGAGATTCCAAATGTGAAGATTGTAGGAAGGGTTTGCTTCACTAACATTCCTAGTAACACTGCTTTTCGAGGATTTGGTAGTCCTCAAGGTATGATTATTGCGGAAAATTGGATTCAGAGGATTGCTGCAGAACTCAAAAAAAGCCCAGAAGAGATGAAAGTACTTTAAGAAATTTTATCATGTTGTATTCCTTATGTTGCACTTGCACCTTCAGTTCATAAGCACCACAGTCCTCTTAATTTGAGCTTGTTATATAAATTTGTTTCAGGAAATTAATTTTCAAGGTGAAGGATCAATATTGCATTATGGTCAACAACTTAAACACTGTACATTGGGTCCGCTCTGGAATCAACTGAAGTCATCTTGTGAATTTTCAAAGGCTCGCTACCAAGTTGACCAATTTAATATTCAAAATCGATGGCGGAAGCGTGGTATTGCCATGGTTCCAACAAAATTTGGCATAGCCTTTACGTTAAAGCTTATGAACCAGGTAAGTTGTCATAAACCATGTTTTTTTCGCTATAAAACTGTTAGAAAAATAGAGGTTGGACAAAAGGATTTTTTACTATCTTTTTTTTAGAACAATTTTATAAGGGGAGTGGGGAGGGTTTGAAAATATTACAATAATTAAGGGAAGGGAGGAGTTTCGAACCCGGGACGCGTGGGCAGAAACCCAACACCCTATCCAATCTTTTGTCTATAATTGATTTTCATTTCTATATGCTATGCAATCATGCTATTAGAATCCTGATTAGGCGTTCTTGAATGACTCTTAGGCAGGTGCTCTTGTTCATGTCTACACAGACGGAACTGTTTTAGTCACACATGGAGGTGTAGAGATGGGGCAAGGTTTACATACAAAAGTTGCTCAGGTCGCTGCTTCTGCCTTCAATATCCCTCTCAGTTCTGTCTTTATTTCGGAGACAAGTACTGACAAGGTAATTGACAGTGTTTCATTTCCTTATTGGGAACTTTGGTTTGGCGGTTCGATTTTGCACCTCGTTTATTCATCCAAGCTAAAGATAATGTAATAGATGTATCTATTTATTATATATGTCATATGGGATGGAAACCTTGTGCACACTTTGGATCTCTTATTGCTGCCTAAAGGGCAAGGGGCTGTTCCCGTTTCTGCTGTTTTATGGATCTTTAGGATACCTGTGATTGTCCTAAGGGGATTCTTAAGCTTTGTTAGAATTAGACCATCCAATTCAACCAATTGCAACAGATGGAGAGCGTCAGGACTTTATAGATTAATATGTAGTAAGGCTCATAACTCCCTATGTAGGATTCCATGTTCTCCACAAGTTTATTGCATTATTATATCAAGGAAGTTGCTGGAGTGCCGTTTCTGCAGTTAATGTTGAAATGTGTTTGATAATAGTAAAATTTACGAGAATGTGTGTACGAATTAGAGCCTGTAATTCTCTGTAGCACTTATGATTGGATAGCTTTTGAAATAAATATTTAAAAAAATGAATAGGTGTGAATAACTGGTTTAGATTCCCTTCCATTTCTGCTGTTTTATTTTTTCTATATGCCCTACCAAGCTGATGATCCCCATGCTCGTATTTTGTTGGATTAATAAACTAGGTTCCTAATGCATCGCCAACATCAGCTTCTGCGAGTTCTGACATGTATGGAGCTGCAGTTCTAGATGCATGTGAGAAAATTAAGGCACGTATGAAGCCTATTGCTTCACAGCAAAATTTCAGCTCTTTTGCTGAGGTACTCTTTCTGTCATAGTTTCTAAAGACTGTTCCATAATTTGGTAATCGTGTCTTTCATACAAGTTTATTTCCTTCGTTCTCTTGAGGAGCAAATGACTGTAGCATTTAGGACGCTTTGGCATTTACTCACCAGGAGCGTTCCAAAACAAAGAAGTTAATTATAATCCCAACGCAAAAAAGAGGAGAAAAACATTGTGCTTGATTAGAAGTAAATCAATAAAATTGTTAGGCCATCGATTATATATCCAAAAATAAACTGAAAATGACGGTCAGTAAGATTTAATTGTTCCAAGATAAAGTTTTTGTTGCATGGGTTATTAATTGCTTATACCTTAGGGTGATCTATAATATTTTATCAGTCACAAACTTCTGCGAACATTTTCCTCCCCTGAATCCTGAACCCTAAACCATACTTGGACTCTTATGTGAGCATTTTGCACTGAAAATTTCTAATGGTACAAAACTTATGTTAGCTTCATGTTTCATAATTATTGTCAGCTGGCAAGTGCATGCTATGTGGAACGGATAGATCTTTCTGCTCATGGGTTTTACATTACACCGGAAATTGACTTTGACTGGACAACTGGTAAAGGGAACCCATTCAACTACTTCACATATGGGGCTGCTTTTGCTGAGGTTGAAATTGATACATTGACGGGAGATTTTCACACTAGAGTGGCTAACGTATTCTTGGATCTTGGTTACTCTCTCAACCCCGCAATTGATGTTGGGCAGGTGTTTTTTCTTTCTCCATTTTTCTATTTAGTATCATTATTTAATTTATCAGTAAAGATCCTCAAGATATGGAAAGTTTAGCACTATCTCAAACAATGCTTACTGAAGCCCATTTTTTAGGGATCTCTATGTTGCAAACTTGCAACGGGCTATATTTCATAAACAGAACTGCGTCTGGTATTCTTAAGTTATGTTTAGTAATCCCATGTTGGGTATGGTTTATTTCAATAGGAATAAATCGGGCTAGAACTGATGCTAAATGTTGCATAAGTATAGATATACATAGACACATAAATACGAATACGTTAGAGTGAAAGAGAGATTGATTCTTGTCAGAATGTGTAGTCCAGATTCACAGTATGACAACATAACCATTTGTCTGGCAAGAGACGAGGAAATAATCAGTCTGATCTCTGGCCTACGTTTCATACAATATAAGCACTTGCCTAGAAAGAGAACATTTCCATTTTATGTGGTAAACCATTCAGTGTATTTGTGATCTGTTACTTCAGTCATCTAAATTAATGCAGATGCTAACAAACTCCTGGATCCCGATCTAGTTTCAGACTTCCAATCTTGCTGTTTTTTTAGTGTTGTTTATGAAATGGGGGAGGGGGTGGTTGAACTTGGTGATTTATTTCAATTTGACCGCAATAAATATTATGTTTCTTATGCAGATTGAAGGAGCATTTGTACAAGGTTTGGGATGGGTAGCTCTAGAAGAACTAAAGTGGGGCGATCCTGCTCATAAATGGATCTCACCCGGTTGCCTCTACACATCTGGGCCGGGGAATTACAAGATTCCTTCCATTAATGATGTCCCCTTCAAATTCAGCGTTTCACTTCTGAAGGTATGCTGATTACTTTAGAAGAGCATGTTATCCAATTAAAGGTTACTCTGGAAGGGAATTTGTCTACGAGTATTACGGGTGCGGTTCTAGATGTCAATGAATGTCCTTGGGTTAATTTGTCTATCATTAGCAAGTAGCTTGGGTTTTGTGGTTGGTGAATGTCCCTTGAACTACTTGAGGCTTCCATTGAGTGGTAACTCGTGTGCTTCGTGTTTTTGGGACACAGTGATAGAAAAACTATGAAAATGGTTAGTTGGGTGGAGGAAAGGTTTCCTTTTGAGTCAGTTAATTGGATAGGATAGTTAGCTTCTGTTTGGAAAAGCTTTAATTCTTTGCTTAACAATTGTATTTATCGAGATCGAATTTACTTGGCCACCCAGCGTAGGTTAATGATTCTTTCTGCTGACTTGTTTGTTGTTTCCTTTACTAATTGACAGGGCCATCCAAATGTGAAGGCCATCCACTCATCTAAGGCTGTTGGTGAGCCACCATTTTTCTTGGCATCAGCTGTCTTCTTCGCCATCAAAGACGCCATAAGAGCTGCACGAGCAGAAGTAGGGTCTAATGAGTGGTTTCCACTTGATAATCCAGCGACACCTGAACGGATACGGATGGCCTGCTTAGACGAAATTATTGAACCATTTGTAAGCACAGATTTCCGCGCCAAGCTTAGCGTTTGATTGCTAATTTCTGCTTTCCTGTATTTCGTCCATACGACTGGTATCGGACCTGTGCTAGACTGTTCAGTCTCTCTCATGTTTTTAGCCAATTACAACAGATGCATGTAAATTGTAATTATTTTTGGCTTACATGAGATGTATACTCATACAGAATTTTTAAGGAGACGATATTCAAATGGGTAATGATTTCCGCTTCTGCACTTATTCCGTTGTTTATGCCCGTTGATTCTTCTTTGATTAGCTTACAGAAATTACAGTTAAGCGTTATGTTTGTGTGCTATAACAGCTCCCTTTGTAATCTACTCATATCATTTATCATGCATGACATTTTCCAATGAACATGTAGGCATTGGACTTTACATGTTTCATTTATTAATATATAAACGAACAATGTGATATTATAGACAGCTACCTTATCTTCTTCCCAACAAAAACAAAAACTAGCTTATCTTGGTACATTACTTAAGACCCACTTTTATTTTGTTGATTTCTGTGGTCCAAATTTTGCATATAGCAGTTGTTATGATGCAAATGTAGAACCATGTTAATTAACCCATAAACTTGAATTCAAAAAGTAAATATAAAATGTTAAAAAGTTCAGAGAATATAACTGCAGTGGTGTACTAAAAGATGTAGAACATTGGTACCCCTTGTCAACAGGAGCGAAGCTAGAAAGTTAGTTCGATGGACGCATACCTAAGCATTAGCAGATGCAGGTCTTGTGAAATTCCATATACAGCATGTGAGTGTCAAAAAATTCGATTTCTTTTAAGTGAGTCATTTTGTCGAGCACTTGGTCAACCCATACCTCATTGTGTGCTTAGCGTACGTCCCCCACCCTTTGTGCTATTTAATTGTTTTTAGGTCAATATTGCTCTAGTAAACAAAGAGATAAATCATATGTACGAGGCCTTGTATTAGACTTATGAAAGAAGAGAGGGTTAACAAGACTTTTATTATTTGAAGAAAAAACAAGTATAAACATTTTCAAATACGATGCCATTTCTCTTAAAACATATACATTTCCCCTCTTTCATCTGCTTCTTCTTCGTGAACTAATCGAACGAACTCTGCAATTAAATTTTTTGTGTTATATCTACCTTTTGGTGGTTTTGAATGAGGGGTGAGTGATAGTGTTGGTGATGGTAGTTAGTTGATTATTATTCATCCTAGTTTGATTCGATATATCGAGCAACAAAACCGTATTGCGATTTAAACATACCCTCAGACGACTTTTCTCCCACGCAAACACTTGAACGGGAGTGGGGTGGGGTGTGCGTGCCCCCTCTTGTCCTTGACAAGATTGCCCCTGCCCCTGAAGGAGCCTCAAAAAGCCCGCCACGTGAAATAATCAATAAGTTAAGAGAATTTATTGAGCAGTTTTGAGTTCGATTCTCTTCTCTGCTGACATCGTTTGTTATAAAATAATAGAGAAAATTAACTATCACATACATGATATTTTTGGAGCAAACTAATTTCTTTTCGGATATTTAAATTGGAGGGCAGGGAGAGAAAAAAAATATACTCGGAGTGACTTCATCTTTTCAGTACATACATGCATGTGGAATTGCAAAAGTTAGAATTACTATAATATAAAATTATTAGGGTAAAGTATAAAAAACTACCTCAACTATTGATGTCACGACACTTTCATACCTCATCTTTTAAAATTGACAATGTCATACCAGTGGCGGATCTAGGAAATAATGTTTGGGGGGTCAATAAGGATAGCGCGCGCAGCGCGAAATTTTTTTTTAACAGAAACGGCATGCATATCGTCATTTCATCGGGTCTTGGTAGGATAGCGCGACCAGCTACTCCAAAATCCTTGTTCAAAGGTCCTGAACGTTCAAACATGGAGGAAGAGATTGCTTCAACTTGTCGGCCTTCTCGGAATCAAACACACAAATATGAAGCACAAATGTATCTGAGCATGCACGTGAGACCTTGAGAACTAGGAAATTTTCATGTTTTTCAATTTAGATGCAAGAGTTAATATCTTACTGTGCCAAATACAGCAACTGCTGATTTCCTCATCTGCATCTACCCAACCATTATGCTTGGATCTCTCATTGAAGAAACAACTTGTTCACTAATATTTTGCAATTGGAAAAAGAAAAATGAATTCCTTGTGAATATCTGGCAAAGCATATCACAATTCCGTCATAGGGAAAGGCATGGTTACAAGTTCAATTATAGAGCCAAACCTGATTAAAAGCACGCAGTTTGCTTTTAAGTGTTGAGAAGGGTTTCTGTAAAACCCCTCCCCAAAGATTTCCTTGTAATTTCACAATTTCCCTACAGTTAAGTGAAGTTTACAATTTGGTCCCCACTTACTTACCCTATCCGGATCCCTTTTTGGGATTTCCTACCTATCACAACTTGCCACGGGGCAAGTCCCCATTGTCCTCCTTCTCATCTCCCCGAACTCTCCTCTCTCTCTCTCTCTCTTTCACTCTTTAACTCTCTCACTCTCTCCGATCGAATCCACACCCACGCACACCCACACCACTACCCCGACGAAGGTCTACATCACCACCACCCCGAGGACTTTCCTTCCCCCTCTCTCTCTCTCGTCTCTGTGAAGTGGGAATTAAAGGTCAAAAACTCTACACAGAACCTGCAACCGAAGTCTTTTTCTTCTTTCAGATATTTCATCGAACACGTGGTGTGCAGCTCCAAGAGGTCGCACCAGCAGCTCCAAGGGGTCGCACCAGCAGCTCCAAGGGACCTCTAAGGTTATTTCCATGGCTTCCAAGGGGTCGTGCGACCCCATTGACCCCACTGTGGCTCCGCCTCTGGTCATACCTCATCTTACGAATTTGTGACAATGTCAGACCTCCGTCAGTTTTTCTGTTAATTTTTCTAGTTAAATGCTGACGTGGCCCGACACGTGTCCCACTCACTAATCCAACTGGATTAAAAAATAATTAAATATATTTTTAATAATTAAATATTCAAAAATTAAAAAAAAAAAAGAAAAAAAAAATGGCCTAAAAGGATGTTGGGACCCCTCTCTCTCGCCTTTCTCTCTTCTCCATCTCTGCGCACCCTTATCCCCTCACCCTTTCTTCCCCTCACCCTTTCTTCCCATTCCCGTCTTCCCCCAACCCCAACCCAAATCCCACCCGCCCCAACATCTCCCCCTCCCACCACTGCCATTTGTTGCACCAGCTCTTACAACACATGCTGCTGCACCCAAACCCACCACCCCTACCCACCACCTCCACCAGCCACAGACCCACTTCTCCAAACTCTCGCTATGGAGCTCTGCCTCAGCGCAGCTCCAGCGCCTCACTCGACCGGGTCCACCCCCCCCAAAAAAACCCAACCCCCCTGCAACCCAGAAAGAAGAAGAAGAAGAAGAAGAAGAAGAAGAAGAGGAAGAAGGAAAAAAAAATGTTGCAACCCAGAAAGAAGAAGGAGGAGGAAGAAGAAGAAGAGGAAGAAGGAAAAAAAAAAACGTTGCAACCCAGAAAGAAGAAGGAGGAGGAAGAAGAAGAAAAGGAAGAAAAAAAAAATGCTGCAACCCAAAAAGAAGGAAGAGGAGGAAGAGGAAGAAGAAAAAAAAAAGAAAAAAAAAATGCTGCAACCTAGAAAGAAGAAGGAGAAAGAAGAAGAAGAAGAGGAAGAAGAAAAAGAAAAAGAAAAAAAACGCTGCAACCCAGAAAGAAGAAGGAGAAGGAAGAAGAAGAAGAAGAAGAAGAAGATGAAGAAGAAAAAGAAAAAGAAAAAAAAAAAACGCTGCAACCCAGAAAGAAGAAGGAGAAAGAAGAAGAAGAAGAGGCAAAAGAAAAATAAAAAGAAAAAAAAAACGCCCAGAAAGAAGGAGGAAGAGAGGGGAGAGAGAGAGAAGGGTTGGTGCTGCTGCGGGTGGAAGGGAAGGCCGGATCCTTAGGCCATTTTTTATTTTTTAATTTTTTAATTTTTGAATATTTAATTATTAAAAATATATTTAATTATTTTTTAATCCAGTTGGATTAGTGAGTGGGACACGTGTCGGGCCACGTCATCATTTAACAGAAAAATTAACAGAAAAACTGACAGAGGTCTGACATTGTCACAAATTCGTAAGATGAGGTATGACATTGTCAATTTTAAAAGATGAGGTATGAAAGTGCCGTGACATCAATAGTTGAGGTAGTTTTTTGTAATTTACCCAAATTGTTAATATCAAAATAGTAATTCGGTTGGAATATTGATATGCAAAACACATTCAAGGGACAATTTGGAAAAGGAAAAGGATCCTCGCCAAATCCTGGGGATCCAAGAGATCCTATGATTGTGATCGTTCATCGTACATCATGTGATCAGAAATCATTTCAAAATTTAAAATTTAAAATTAAATATAAAGAGTACCTAACAAATACTGATCGCACGATGTACGATAAATAGTCACAATCATGGAATCCCTAGGATTCACAGGAAAAGCTTAATGTAGGTTATAGGGCATATTGACTAATGAGTAATGACTATTTGGACAGGGCCTTTTCTAGAATATACTAGTAAATATGCTCGCATTGCTGCGGAACTTGAATGCAACCGATCTCCATAGCTCAAGAGTGTGAAAAACCTCCGCAACACCTTGAACCATAATGTATCATACAATTATTGCAGTTTAAGGGCTGGTTTGGTATTGATGTGCTTTGAAAAAAAACTGCTGTGAGGATAAGCGGCTGTGAAATAAATCAGCAGAATGTTTGGTAAACTTTTTTGTAAAAGTGCTTTTGGAAAAAAAAGCAGTTTGATAGTGGGTATTTTCATTAAAGGAGCACTGTAGCTCCGTGTGCTTTGAAAAAAAAAACCAGTTTTCCAAAGCTGCAAATAGCTGCTTCAGCTTTTTCCTTTGATTTCAGCTTATTCTCACAGCAGCTTCCAAAATAAGCATTTTTTTTTAGTTTAACAAACACCTAAAACCCTCACAGCTTTTTTTCATGGGTGTTTTTTTTAAGGACCTCACTCCCAAACCACCCCTAAGATACATCCCAATTTCAAATTAGAGAAACCATAATGGCTCAACCGAATCTCTTTCGAACAAATTCGCATTAACAGATAGTGAATAATAAGAAAAACCCATATCAAGTAGCAGAGAAATGGAGAGAGAGAGAGAGAGTACCTATCTTCGCTTTGGACGCCGTGAGGGAAGAAGGGGATGGGAGAATCCAACGTGTAGTTATAGAGCTTGTTCTTGTCGACGACACTGAAATGGCAGCTAGCAGAGACCGAATTAACTCGGTCCAAAATATTTAAGATGACTAACCCGTTTCAGAAAATCGACTCAGACTTCCATTGTGGGCCACCGAGCTCACATAAACTCGCCTACAATCTCATCAATGGCGTTGAGATTCATAGAGTTCTGCAAATTACCAATGGAGTGTGGGCCAATCATTCCTAATTAATTATAACAAACCATCATCGCATACAGACAAAACAATATAATACCCATCATACCTTAACAACAGAGGCTCCGGTAGCAAACTTTTTTTCCAATTTCTTTGAAGCATCACTAAGTTTGACACCTGAATTGTAATAAAAGAAACCGTGTTAATTAGGTAGGAACAAAATAAGAATCTCCAAACAGAAAGACAAAGGATGTAAAGTAGCAGATTGCTCACCAAAAAGCTCCAGCCATTCCACAGTGGTGATAGAACTGCCAAGGGGGCAACATCAGATGGAGAGGGGCAAAGCAGCTGGATGCCCAGCCTTTGACACGATCTGGAGGATGGAAAAAAGGTTTGGGATTTGTCGTTGAACATTGTAACGATATGGAAAAACTTTGGATTTCCGGATTCTAGGATTTTGAGTGGACTGAAATTCATTGGGATGAGCAATTTTGGTTTCGATCGAAGTGGAGCATGATTCTTTCGACGAGGAAGCTGAGAGGTCACATTTGGAAGGTGATTAACCAAAAAAGATTCAATCAGATTCAGCGGAACAGAGAAAAATATTTGGTAAAAATGATTTCATTACATTACCACAATAATGTTACACTTTAGTGTGTCTATATATATATATATATAACTCGAAGTTGAAGTTTGTGACGAAGAAACAAAAATCTGGACTTAGACATAGATTTTGTGCAAATATCAGCCACCTGATCTTGAGTACACACAAAATGCACATAAATTTGTTTTGCTAAGACCTTCTCCCTAATGTAATGATAGTCTATTTCGACATGCTTTGTCAGAGCATGAAAAATGCACAAAAATAGGATTTTTGGCAAGAGAAATTGCAGAAATGTTGTCACACTAGAGTTGAGGAGAACAAGGCAAGCAATAACCAATATCAACCAATAGTTGGCATATCCAAGTAAGCTCAGAGGCAGTGTTGGCAAGAGATCTGTACTCTGCCTCTGTGGAAGATCGAGCAACAGTTGGTTGCTTCTTAGCACTCAAACTGATCAATGAATTTCCTAGAAAAACACAGTAGCCTCCAGTTGATCTTCTATCAATAGCACAGCCAGCCCAATCGGCATCTGAGAAGGCAATGATGGTGGGATTGGTAGAACACTTTGAAAACCATAACCCAAGATCAATAGAACCCTTAAGATACCTTAGGATTTTCTTAACTGCCTGAAAGTGAGAAATTTTGGGAGTGTGCATGTATTAGCAGACAAGATTGACTGCAAAACTGAGATTCGGTCTTGTCCATGTAAGATATTGGAGAGCACCAACTAATGAACGATACTCAGAGACATTTTCAAACATTGGAGAGTCATGATCAAGTTTAGATGTGCTTAGTGGTGTACTGCAAGGTTTAGCACCAGTCATGTTGGCCTTGGATAACAGATCCAATATGTATTTGGTCTCAGATATAAATATGCCTGATGAGGATATCTTAACTTCAAGGCCAAGAAAATAATGAAGAGGGCTAAGATCCTTGATTGGAAACATGGAGCTAAGTTGCTGAATGACTTGTCTACAAATTGCAGAGTTTGGACCAGTAACCAAAATATCATCCACATAGATTAGTATGAAAACCACATTTGGAACCTTTTTGATGAACAAATAATGATCACTGTTAGAACCTACAAAACCAAGAGATTGAAGAGCACCATGAAGCTTTTCATACCAAGCTCTTAGAGCTTGTTTGAGACCATACAAGGATTTTGTGCAAGTGACAGACATGAGATGGCTTGGAGAAGTCTTCAAACCCTGGTGGTTGTTGCATAAAAACTGATTCAGTGAGAGTCCCATGTAAGAAGGCATTGCTAACATTGAGTTGGTTTAAAAACCAATCATATTGAGCTGCCAGAGTGAGTAGAAGTCTAATAGTAATTGGTTTTGCTACAAGATTGAAGGTTGCAGTGTAATATAAACCTTCTTGTTGATTGAAACCTTTTGCAACAAGGCGGGCTTTGTACCTGTCTATAGTGGCATCAGACTTTCTCTTGATTCGAAAAACCCATTTGCAGCCTACAATATTATGTGATGAGGACTTAGGAACAAGAGACTAGGGGTGGAATTTTTTCCCGAAAATCCCAAACCGTCCCGATCCCGTCCCGAAATTAGACCGAAAAATTCCCGAACTGAATTTCCCGAAACATTCGGTACCCGAAACCGATCCCGACCCGAAAGTTTCGGTTTGGGATTCGGCCACAGCTTTGAAAGCTTTCGGGAATTCTGAACCGAACCGAATATTATATATATTTATTTATTTATTTTTAATTTTTAATTAGAAATTACTTGAACCGTTGGATTTGTTAAAATCCAATCCAACCGTCCATAGTTAGGTCATTTGTTTGTTAGGTTATCAGACTCTCAGTCGCTCTCGCTCTCTCACCTCACTAGTTCACTCACACACACTCTCACTCTCATAGTCACTCTCACAGTCCCCCCGCTCCACTCCTCCGTCGAATCCACGCCGCTCCTTATCGTCCATCACTCCATTGACTCACGCCGCTCCACTCCTCCGTCGAATCCATGCCGGTCCTCGTCGTCCATTGACTCACGCCGCTTCTCCATCGACTCACACTTCTCCATCGACTCACACTCACACACTCGAATCCGACACCAATCGAGTCCCAAAATCCAGGTTAGGGTTTCTGATTTTTGATTAACTTGATTTCTGAGTGAGTATTTTGTCGAATGTGTGAGGGTTTCGAATTAGGGAACTTTTCATGTGTATTTGATCCTTCTTCCTTCAACAGAGGACCCCAAATCAGTAGGAAAACCCATTTTATGCGTTTCTGTAGGAGATGATTCAGGTAGCAAGCTAACTAAGATTAGTAGTTAGTAGGCCCAGAAGCTTTCCTAGTTGCATGCAACGCTTCATCTCTGTGCCTCGAGAGATTTCTTCATTGATTAGCACAACAAATCTCACAGAGAGAGAGAGAGAGTGGGAATGTGTAAGAGAGAGAGAGAGAGAATGAGAGAGAATCAATTTCGAGCAGTCCTAATCATCTTCTTGTTTTTCTTCGTCTACTGTATCTGTGATGCACTATACGGACCATCATTGCCAGTTCTTCAACTAACTCCTTCCAACTTCAAGTCCAAGGTAAATGTTGAAACTTTACCAGTAATTGGGCGTACCCTTTTCAGATTCTTTAGTTTTTTGCATTAAATCTATTGGAATTTGTCACCGTTTGGATTGAAAAGTATTTGGGCTTCAATTTCAAACACGTTTTACTCATTCATGTGGACGTTAAGTTTTAATTTCTTTTTGCTTTCTCCGGTCCATTTTTCATTTGGCATGCCCTGCTATTTGGGTGCCCTTCCATATTTCATTTTTCAATCCAGCAAATATTTTCATTTTTGCATGCCCTGCTATTTGGCAGCAAATATTTTTCTCTTTGCATGCCCTGCAACGATTGTGAAGACTTGGTTAGTGTGATACTTAATTTTGGCAATTTGATTTTGTATTCAGGTCAGATTTTAAAGCAGCTATCAGAGATAACTAGCAGGGAGGTTCTAACTTCTAAGTTTAAACAAGAGCTCAATAACAAACAGGTCAGATTTTGCACTTTGTCAATATATGTAATGTGATATATATAATGTGGTATATATGTGCACTCTCTTGCTTATAAACTAGAGGAAGGGGTCCACCACCACCATCAACACCAACGTCAACGGGTCATTCATCAACAAGGGGAAGGGGCTAAAGGAAATGAACTATGTTTATAAACTATGTTTTGGTTGCATGCACTTTCTTGCTTATAAACTATGTTTTGCTTTTGGTTTGTAACTTAATCTAAATTCATTCGGAAGTTTGGTTTGTAAAACTTAACTTATTTCATTTTGGTTGCATGCACTTTTAATTAACTAGTTTGGTAGACAATTGTGAACTTAAGCTTAACTTGTTAGTTGTTGCTTCCTTGGTATGAAAATTGAAACATGTGTGGTATTGTGAATATGTGATATTGTGATGAAATTGAAACAGTTGGGATGTGCAGCCTGTGCTTGTGCGGGCAGTGGCTGGCTGCAATTGCCAATTGTAACCCTTTTTTTTATTTTTTATTTTTTTTTATGAAAAAATGATGGGCTTACTCTTTAAAAGCCCAACATTTTGGGCTTCAAATTGTAAAAAGCTTAAAATTGTAAAAAGTTATAAAAGCACAACATTTTGGGCTTCAAGGCCCAATCCCGAAACACTTTCGGGAATCCCGAATTTCGGGAAATGAATAGTTTTGGTTCGGTTTCGGGATATAAACTCCCATCCCGAAATGTTTTGGTTTGGGAATCGGGTTCGGGATCCCGACCCGAACCAGCCCTACAAGAGACCATGTGCCTGAGTTAATAAGAGCATTTACATCCTCTTGCATTGCTTGGCGCCAACAAAGATACTTTGAGGCTTGAAGGTATGTGTTGGGTATATAGTATATTGAGACATGAAAGGGTAAAGAATGTTTCGTGGCAGCAAGGGCTTTAGGTTTAAAAATGCCAAATTTGGACCTTGTTTGCATATGATGAAGGTTAATAGGTTGTATAGGATTGGTGGGAGTGGGTTCTGGAACTGGCATATGAGAATGTGAGGATGAAGTAGAAGTGTTGATTGGGGAAAAAGTAGATTGAGGTGAGGAAGACAGAGGAGGTGAAGTTGAAATGGTATGAATGGGAAATGTAAAGGTAAGGTTTGATGGAATGGTGGATCCGGGGCTAGTAGGGAAGGTAGGAGATGAGGTTAAGGAAGTTGATATAGAGTGAAAGGGAAAACTGGATTCATTGAATAAAACGTGCCTTGAAATATACATGTGATTGGTTGCAAGGTCAAGGCACTTGTAACCTTTGTGATTCAAACTGTAGCCAAGAAATACATAAGCCTTGCTTTTGGGATCTAACTTGGAAGAACTATAAGGCTTTAACCATAGGAAACATGCACAACCAAAAACTTGCAAAAAAATTGTAGCTTTGGTGCTCGATGATACAGAGATTCCCAATGAGATGGTCTTGATGCAGTTGGCAATCTATTGATGAGATAGATTGCTGTTTGAAAGACTTCAACCCAATAGATGTGAGGTAGTGCGAGCAGTTTCAACTAAATGGCGATGCTTGCGCTCTGCACATCCATTTTGCTCAGGGGTGTGAACGCAAGTAAGTTGATGTTGAATACCATGTGTTGCCAAGAAATTGGAAAACTGAGTACTTAAGTATTCTCCACCATAATCAGAACTTAAAGTAATAATCTTTGTAGACAGAGAGTTTTCAACCAAAAACTTGTATTGCATGAAAGTTGGCAATACATCATACTTGCATTTCAGAGGGTAAAACCAACAATATCTAGTATTATCATCAACAAAGATGACATAACACCTGAAACCTTGAGAAGAAGCTATAGGTGATGGTCCCCAAACATCCGTGTGTACAAGTGGCAGATACAAAAGGAAGCCTAGACAGATGCAGTTATTGCCTGATGATAACCATTTGCAAAAGAGAAATGAAAATGATAGAAGCCTTGCTGAACATGTCCTTTAAAACGCATCTTCCCTGAAGAAAGATCCTTCACAGTGAAGTGAGAGGGATAAAGATGCAAAGAGCATTGACTATCAATCAGAAATTGGTTTGCAGAAAGAAGATTATGCTTCAAGGCAGGCACATACAGTACTTTATTGAGTTTAAAAGAACTAGTAGAAGTATTCAAAACAGAAGAACTAGAGTGAGTGATGGGCAAACCTTTGCCATCACCAATGTATACTTGTTCTGGACCTGTGTAAGCTTCATGATTATGCAAAGTGGCATAATAATTTGTCATGTGTGATGTTGCTCCAGAGTCGACAATCCAAGTAGGAGTTGAGGATGAGGTGTTAGCAAGCATTGCTGAATGAGAGGATTTTCCACCATAGGCTGAATTTATGCGATGAGGACAATCACATGCCTCATGATCAAACTGATGACATATATGGCAAGAATTCTTCTTATTGTAGGATGAAAATTGATTTCGACCTCCACGATTATAACGCTGATTGTTTGTGTTCTGGTGATTGTAATTGCTGGATCTTGAATTTTGATTACATATGTAATTGCCTCGATTAAGATTGCCACAATTGTAAGTGCGATCCATTCCACGACCTTGATTGGAAAAGGTTGAAGGAGACTAAGCAGCAAACGCTGGAGAGCTAGGGTTTGGTGCAGGGGGTGGAAGAATGCCGACATAAGTGTTGAGAGCCTGAAAAGATGATGATTTAGAGATATTTTTCTTGTAATTAGCCAACTGAATCTCTTTGCTAAGAAGCTGACCATGTAGCTCATTAATGGTGGTAGATTCGAGACGAAATTGGATGGCATCAACAAACGAATCATACTCAGGGGGAGAACCATGGAGAGTGATAGAAATCAGATCCGAGTCTTCAACTGGAGAGCCCGCACTGGCGAGGGCATCAGCAATTACTTCAATTTGGTGAAGATATCGAGCAACAGTGGAATCGCCTTTGGTAAGATTACGAAGGCGAGATCAAGCTCATGGATGTGAGATTAAGAGGCTGTGGCAAGTCTTGACTCCAATTTCGCCCAGAGTTCACGAGCTGAATGCACACCAACTATATAGTGAATTAGGGATTTAGAGAGCGTGGAGTTGATCCAGATGATAATATTTTGATCATTCTTATACCAAGAAACATAGGCAGGGTTGAAAGTGCGATTTCCTGAAAAATCAAGAAGAAATTGAGGCGGCATTACCATAGATCCATCAATGAGACCTGTAAGATTGTAGTGACAAAAGATTGGAGCAAATAGAACATTCCAGGTCAAGTAATTGGTGGTGGTGAGCTTGATTGGCACCATAGATTCGATGTTTTGGATCGTGATAGAGGCAGAACTCGAAGAATTAGGGTTTGAAGGGGTAGTAAGAAGGGAATGAATTGGAGAAGTCGATTCCGACAAAGGAGACGTAATTGCTGAATCGATGATGAAGGCTCGAAGAGCTCGAACACGACCAAGGAATCGATTAAGAAATCAGAGAAGAATAAGAAGATCGCAGAGAAAAGTGGGAGTTGTTAGACAAAGGCAGGTGATACCATATTTGGTAAAAATGATTTCATTACATTACCACAATAATGTTACACTTTAGTGTGTGTGTGTGTGTGTATATATACACATACAAGTATCTTGGACTCACTAAGAGAAGCAAAAACAACAAATTAAAAAACTAACTAACAGAATTCTTAGTCACTAAGTAATATCTCCAGATGGTATAGCTACACTATTGCCCTTTATAAAAAAAAAAAGATAATCCCAAGCAAAATTCTAGAGAGAGAAGAGTTACCCTGAAATCAAAAGCTAGTTGAAGATTTTTCTTCGAATCGGGAGAATCGGGACAAGATTTACTTTGTGCTTCCTGGAAAACTGTCGAGTGATAATCAAGCAATTGGATATTTTAGAGAGAGAACCAAGCGACTAGATATTTCGATTTTGCTGTTGGAGATTGGAATGATCTGCATGAATTTTGGTTTCAGGATTCTAGGGTTGGATGAACCCAGATATTTTTTTTTTATCATTTCAGGAGAGATGAAACAGATGAAAGCAAATGAAAGCAACCAGAAGCAACTGGAAGTAAAACCTGACTAATACGTGTACAGAAGGGTAAAACCGAGATTAGTGTAAACATGGGAGGGCAAAATAACACACAAAGCCACAAAGCCCATTCTTTTAAACTAGTGGCATGGATGTAAATAAAATGAAATCAACCCAAAATTGGACAGTGCCACTCTCTCCCCTACTTTAGACTAAAGTCATAGGTCATATTGACTAATGAGTAATGACACACCTTAACCCGGAATGTCCACCAGGACTTCGAATCGAGCTGTGCTGGCCGACTCCAGAAGGCTAGCGAAGCCATATATCGTAATCACATAACGTCACATAAGCAAACATATCATATCAAATGCTTATCGACACATGCTGACACATGAGTTCATGCAGAGATATTTTGACATGAACAAGAATGGGTGTAACAATGATATACGCTCTAGTACTACAAACACGTGAAGGCTAGCGTTATGCGCAACACATATGAGTCCTAATTGCATATAGCAATCTAGGACATGACTGGCACCTACAATGGATCCAAAGTGAGCATACGGTACGATGTGCACATACACGTGAAAGATTGGCCTTGGCCTGGGTGAGTACTAACACCGGTGTAGCAACGATGATCAGATAACGTAAATACGATCACGCAACAGTAAATTGACAATTCACATCGACATAATGGTAATAAATAAAATATTAATCATGGCTGTAACTAAAATCCCATAAAAGTATGCATACATGTGCATCCTGTAAGATTTATGATAATTTCGTAATTTTTCGCTATTTCGCTAATTCTTATAAACATTAGTCTAATCTAGGCATACGTACGAAATTATTTTTCAAATGCATAAATGGAAACTAATAATCATATATATATATATATGAATACTATATAAAAGAAAAGACTCACTCACAGTTACTTGCGATGTTACATTCGTTCGAGCTAGGAAGTCGGAGTCTCCGATAATAATCGCACCTAAGCATAACATTGGGACCCATTAGTAAAACTCAATTAAAACATTTGAATTTGGAGAAATGGACGGTGGATTCGAAATCAGCGCGTCGAAATACTCTAAGAAGGGTCCCGGTCAATTTTCGTAAAAAGTCAACGGTCAACCCTAAAAAGTCAACCGAGACGCCCCAGTGGTCAACTACATTAAAACTTTGGAATTTCACTGAATGGATGTCAAAAACGAACTCGGGATGTAGAAATTAGCCTGGGAGGGTTTCCGAAAAAATTTCATAAAAGTCAACACAAAGAATATTCCAAGAATATTCCCTCCACTCAGAATTGGGTTTGGGCTGGATCTGGGCTTGGGTCATGGGCCAACGGCCCAAAGGTTTGGACCGGGTTTTCTCTTCTTTTTTTTTCCTCTTCTTCTCCGGCTGGTTGCTGCTGCAATCGCCAAGATAATCCCAATTCCAACCACACAAAAACTTAACTAAACCTAGCCTTCCAATGTATCAAATCGAACCTCAGAGAACAAAGAATCAAAATATACCTTTGGTTTCCTCGACCGTGGCCAGAGTTGGCCGGAAAACGGCTCGAAAGCCACTAGATCTCCGCCGAAAACTGGATTTGTTATAGTCGAGGCATTTCTGCGTCCAAACAACACTTAAACACCTTAAAAACATCCTAATTGTACTCCTAAACACGATCTACGAAGATCTTGGGGGTTTTCGAGGCTTACCTTCGTCGGGGACGACGAAAACTTGCTGGAGTTCGGTTTTGCACAATGATGGTACTATGCAGCGAGGGAGACAAAGAAAGTAAGGGGTTTCTCGGCCTGGTCTGGGTTCCTTAGTCAGTCATCGATCGCTGGGGAAAGAGTCCGTGAAAGGGGTGCTTGCCGAAACGGCGAGGAGTGGTGGTGGTGTGGCGTGTCTGGTTGTAGAGAAGAAGGGAGGGATATCTGAGAGAAAGAACCAAGAGGAGAGTGATGGAAAAGACAAGAGAAAGAGTCCCTGAAACGGGGAAAGAAAACACCACGTGGAAGAAAGGGAGATGAGAGTTTGGTGTAAGTGTGGGCCCCACGGCCAGAAAAACTAATAAAATAATAAAAAGATCAAATCAGAAAATAATAAAGTAATAATTTAGCAACGTAAAATAGTACAAGATAATTAAAATAGTAATTTCTTCAAAATTAACCTTTGAATTCGTAGTTCCGTAAAATTTTAACTGTAACTTCGATTTCTCTTTTGATTGCGCCTACGTGTTTGTACCGTTGAGTACTTCGAGAATACAGTAAAATAGAAGCTCGTGCACGTCATGAAATCCTAAAAAGGAATGGGTTGTTACAATCTACCCACCCTAAAAATGTTTCGTCCCCGAAATTTGAAATAAGTTGCTATACATGAAATATTCAAGATAGAGAGAAAATATATAAAGAAGAATCAAGCTAGAGCAGTTGCATAAAAGAGAATGCCATTCCGTCGCAATCGGATTGCAATATTCCTCTTTCATGCCTCCAAACTCAAACTTTCCTTCTCCTTCAATACAATACTAAAATATAATACTTTTATAAAGCATAAGGTCAAAAATAGATATATAGTAACATAACGTCAAAATACGTATATACAATAACGTAGAATTAAGATAGTCGTGCTAAAATCAAAACTGAACATAAAGAATTGTTACCTACGCACTTGTAGCGTCACGTACTCCGAAAATAAGTGTAGTATCTTTGGGTCAAGCCCAAACAATAAATAAATAAACTAACGTAAACAACCTAATTGTCCACTTACTTAATGAATCCACCAAATAAGTTATCAATATTACGGTCTGCAGCCCGCAATACCGACAGCTCATTGTTGCCACGATAAGCAAGCAAATAATTCCCGAGGGTGCAATATTACCATTTTACCCCTCATTGGGAAATACATAAAAATCTATTGAACCACGCTGTGATTGGGCTCACATGCTACCCTTTCAGGTGACAACGTCAATAACACACAAATTTGCTACATCGTAATCTCGATCCTTTGATATACCTATTCGCAAAATTCTTCTGTCAATCATGTGTTGTGCGTAAAATCTCTATACAACATCTCGAACGGTGCCATATTCAAAAGCGAAAGCGTAATTACAGTTACATGCAACTCTAACAAAGATAAGTGTCTATCATAGCTGGCTAAAACTGTAAAACATACAAAAGCAAAATGTTCTCTAAGGTTCGGGTAGTTCATTCAAACTAGCCGTTAGTCTGAGGGTGAAATGTGGTATTAGACAAAAATTTAGTATACATGGCCTTCAAGAAGACTGCCAAAGACTTGGAAATAAAACGCACGTCACAGTGAGATACAAAAGCAGCACGCACACCATATAGCCAAACAATGTAGTTCACAACACCTTAGCGAGCAGCTTCATATTGAATTTTCCTCGGATTTAGTGAAAATACGTCAAGAAGACTAAAAGAACACTCAAGAATTTGAGAGTCAAAACAAGTCCATCAAATTTAAAATACAAGGTATTTGGATTAAACGTATTACATCTCGCTATAGCGGTAGCTTCCAGAATAATCAACCGCCAACGATAAAGATTCGTTCTACTGAGTATTTGTAGGGTGATTGAAGCATTAAATGTCAAAACTAAAAATTAGATGTCCAAGCAAATTTCCTAAACGATTATCTGCTTTAGAACAATACGAAGTTTAGTAGGGTAGACATGTATTCAAGGTTGACTAGAATGCCTTCCAGCACAAGAAGTGAATATGGAATCGCAATTAGAGTAGATGCTGATCAAAATGCCAAAAAGCCAGATAAATTCAAGAATGAGCAATTTTACCAAGTGGTCAAAGATGTAGTCCATCTGGACTCAACGGAAAGTGAGTTGACTTGTCAAGTCGGTTGATAATCACCAAAACATCACCATAATCTTCACATGTACAAGATATCTCGTACCGGGAGTTTATGGTGATATTCCCCAGTTGCATTTAGATACAGGAAATGACTATAACTATTCGGACGATTTCTTGATGGGTTGAAGGTAACATCATATCGATACTCATGAATTCCAACTGAAATGGAATAGGACAAGCTGAAGGTGTTCAAGGGTAGATGTCTTTTGTTGTGGTAAACAATAATTATGTTTGCACAACCGGGGTGATACATGATAGTGCAATCGTAGATGTTGATTTGGTTCTCCCACTACTGCTATGACAAATTTAACTTACTTCAAATGAGGATGTATTTAAAAAATCTAAGATTGATAAAGGTCCTGGACACATTTCTGCACCGAGAAGTATCATTTGGTTTCCAAATGAAGATGATAACTGTTGACTCTAGGTCATGAGTCAGATGGTTCGTTTCATATGGTTCCAACCGTTGAAAACATAAGTGACACTCCGTCATGTTGCAATAGTACGCAACCAAAATAGACAACACCTCAGTTGTCACAACTTAAATCATATTCCACGTCTCAGCTAAACTAATTTTTCCTCGGCCAACATGAAAGGAGAAACACCACCGCTGAAAAGTCACTAACAAACTACTGATAAAATCAACAAGGCCAAGGATATCGCATATTTCACAACAATTTGTGGAATGTGAAATTTTCTACATTTGGAACCTTTTTGGAAATTGACAAGAATGTTGTCTACTGAGATCACGTCTTCCAAGAGATATCTAAACAAAGGTAATAATTGAGGAATTTGGTATAAAGCTGGCTGTTGGTGTTCTGAAAATTTAATATCGTTGCTAAGGTATGTGAGAAAGTCATCTGTAAGACTACTACGAATTCATCAGGCTATGGAAGAAAACTCGACTCAAAAGGTTGGTCGAGTAGACCATTAATTCGAAGTATGGGTTAACGGTTTTAATCGTCACCCGATGGAGTTGCTAAAATCTAGATACGATACTAAGGTTCGACTTTTCACCTTCGCGAATAGGTTTGAGGTTCTCTAAATAAAGTGGTTGGTTGGGTAAGTTCCTAATCGGTAAGCTTTTGTAACTAAGTTTTCTCAATGTCAAATGAGTTGTTCGGAAGATACAAGGAAAATTGGTGTAGTACAAGAAAGTGGGTCGATGGTGTACTTCACTTCACCATTTGGTGATATCCCACATAAATTTTTTGAGAAATGACGCCAAAAGTATACGTCCTCGAAACGTACCATACTACTTCCTTTCACTACGCCACGTGCTAATAGGTCTTCACAGCTTTCTCGATACTCAATTCGTTCTTACAGTGGGAATCTAACTAGTGCTTCATTTCTAATGTGTGTCGGTGAAAGTGACCATAAGAATGACTGGTCGAGAATGTTCGGGTTACCTAATTGGGTAATATGGTTAACATAACTATGAATTTACTATCCTAATACAAGGCTTGCTCCTAAGTTTCCAAGATTTTAATTTCTTTAGCTCAGGTAGTCACTGTTAATCAGTCTATCAGTTGCGTTGCTAATTAACGCGTTTAAGATAATTTGATATTGTTCTTTACCCTGAAACTGTGAACCGACATTCTGGCATAAAGGTATCATTCCTAGATACTAGTACCTGTGTCTGATATAAAAAATCATACTGCTTGAATACTGGTCGACAGTTCTTGGATATCGGACATTATTGTCAATTAGTAGCGCCACCGTAGGCTGATTACAGGTTAGAGCCCGCTCGGAGGATGGTTTCAGACGATTGGTTAGGAATTTGTCCTATGAGGTGGTTTCATAATTCTGGGGAAAATACTTACTACTTCGGGGATTTCTACTAACCGTAGGTATAACAATTTGTACACCTGTGCCTATGTTCATCGAAATGACGAGTATAACACCAAAAGAAATTATAGAAGCTAGTATTGGTTGGAATGTCCTAAGGCTTGAAAAAGGAATTTGCTAATAATCTACTTTAGAACGGACTTAAACGGAAGTCAATCTTCCTCTTGAAGATCCGGAATGATCACTAGTGCGTTTGAAAATATTAGTGCTATCAGGTATCGTTTGGTATGCAGACGGGAAGGGACGGAACAGAATGGGATGGGACGGGACAAGATAGGATGGGACGGAACGGAGAGGGAGCAAAGATGCCCTCGGATGGAAACAAAGAGGAAGAAGGAGACGGAGAAGTTATAATTTTGTGTTCCACGGATGTGGAACGAGTCGTTCCAGGGGGGTGACGCGGAACGAAAATTCACCCAAAATTCGTCCCATGGAACAGCGTGTTCCACCCGTTTTAGGCGCACCAAACGTGGGACGGAACGCCTCATCCCACTCTGTTCCGTCTCGTCCCACGTACCAAACGGTACCTCAGGGACCAAAAATGGTTGTCCCCCTAGATGTTCTTCCGTCGAGTGCAACCACTTTAGCATCAGGTTGTCGCTCGAGACATTTATGGAATCTAGACGAAAGTAAACTTCATAGGAATTCTGATAGATGATATACTATTGTATACTGCCAAGGAATCAAAGCTATACTTGGTTCCTAACTTGGAAGGGTTGGTACAAATGGCTAGAAAATAATGGTGGGATTGAGTGGTAAGTCTCTGGTGATACAAAACTATCGATACATTAGCCCTGCTTCGAGGCCTTCAACTCATACCAAATCAGGGCTTTCCTTGGCAGCAAGATTCTTTGTTTAAATCCAGAGGCAGTCGCCAAAATGTTCTTTTACAATGTCGATAAGTCGACTAAGTCACTCAAAACTTAGAAAAAGTTAACATTTTTTTTTCGTGCTCGACGAGGTCGCAAGATTCGAAAATTAGGCTCAAGAACCAAGAATGCTTACATCACGCTTGTGATGAGCACAATATTGCCCAAACTTATGCTCTGATACCAAACTGACACACCCCGACCCAGAATGTCCACCTGGACTCCGAATTGAGCTATGCTGGTCGACACCAGGAGGGTGACAAAGCCATAAAGTGTAGTGATGTGGAAGATGTGAGTAAATTTAAACCTAAAAGTGCCTAAGTATAAGAGTACGCTGGTGAATGGGAATGAACCCATATCACATGTGATGTGGAAGATAGTTTTCTTCTGTGTAATTGCAGCACAATGAATTGAGTGTTAAAAAAGTGTTGGTGCTGTATAAACCAATAAAAAAATTGAAGGTTGAATTAGCATGACCAATATTCGTTCTGTTTCCAAACATATCTTGAACATCTTTTTTAAATTGTATTATTTTTTTTTTAGTCCAATTGTTTGTGGTTTGGGAAGTTGACTGATATGGATCAAGGCAGGTTGTAAAGTTGTATTCCTATTGCTTTTCTTTATGTCTACATATTACAGGACAAGTAGGATAGAGTTTGAAGTTGAAGAGACCAAGAACTGGAACCCTCTATAGACTGCAGTATCACTACCTTTACAGAGGGCTGTTCAATTCCTCTCCACTCTCTCTGACTTGCTTTTATCAATCATTTTTTTATTTATAATTGTACTGTTCTAAAAATTTCCATCTAGAGCCGTTTAGGTATTGTCTAGACGGCTAGGCGGCTGTCACCGCCCGAATAATCTCTAGGTATTTAAAAGCTAAGAAGGGGCGCATAGACCTGCTTAGGCAGGGCTACCTTGCTAGGCGCCCGCCCAACCCACCTAAGCACCAATCTAGGCCAAGACTCTCACTTAGACAGAGCATAGATAACTTTCATTTTTCATTTTATTTTTTTACTAAATTGTAAGAAACTTGTTGGATACTTGGATGAACACTCATTATATGTTTATTCCCCATGTTTTCAATATGTTCTAACATTCTATACTCTATATATCATTCTACTTTGCAATTTATGTATCTCAATACAAATATGTACTTAATAAAATATAAATACGTACTTATTTATACGATTTATAATAAATTGACCTAAATCTGTCTAGGTCCCCTCCTAGAAACCCTTACTCAACTACACGCTAGACAACAGCCCGCCGTCTGACTAGCGCCTAGTGTCTTTTAGAACCTTGCATAAAATAGAGTACTAACTTGCTTGATATATGGTACGTATAACGGTATTGGTATCACGCCCTCCTATGTCTACTACTTTGAATTCCTCAAATGAAAACCCTATTAAAAAAAAAAGAAAAGAAAAGAAAAGAAAAAAAGTAGTCTTATGATCAGTAGACAGTAACTAATATGCAATTAGGCAGAGCTAGGTAATAATTTACATATGATTATATATGATTATTTATGATTATTTAAAAGTAATGCCTAGAATTTGTACTAAGAATGATATTGTAAACTATTGTCCTGGAACCAAGCAAGCTAGTGACAAAGCTTTGTTATTTTTTTTGTTCCTTCTCCCATGCGTAATTCACCTATGATAAAGCTTTGTATAACTTTCTGGTTTGTATTGGACTTAGTAATAAACATATAAACTTAAAAGAATACAGTATAATACTTTAGTCCACTATTAAATTAGGGGCTAAAGTATTTTATTATTGTTTTAAAAATCAAGACTTTTGTCAATTAGTATTACGGTTTAGTGTTATTTCTCTTTATTTGTAAATGAGAAGTCTTAGGTTTGATTCTCACCAAACGCGAACTTGAACCACAATAATATGGTTGGGCCATTGTGAGGTTGAGCCTACTCTCCTACCCTTTTAGTGTACATAATATCTTTTGTACTAAAAAAAAAAGCCGGTTATAACAATTTCTTACGGGGTCAACAATCTCATTTAATCATTGGCTTCGGCCTTTAATATTTACAAAAATAAGAAAATTAACAAACTATAGTGTGGCATCGGCCTTAACTATAGTACCACGGGATTGCCCTTTGTGGATTTTAACAGAAACAACTTTTCTCTAACAATGACATCGGCCTTCACAATTTCAACAACATAAAATCAACATCTATGTAGGATTACCCTTCGTGGGATTTACTGTCAAGTCAACTTCTTCAAACTTCATCTTTTTCAAAGACACGTATAACTGGACTTACAGTAGATACATGCCAACAACTGAGCTGCTTAGACTCGACATTATAGGATGTGATAAGGGAAAAATACTAACAAACTTGCTAACTGTATTGTTATAATCGGCATGAGGGTGTGTTACGACTCCTTTAGAGAAGGCTGTTCTTTGATTGAAACTCCTATGAGAGGCAGAGAAATATTCGGTAGCATGACTTATGGATGTGTGCAACATAGGGCTGGGTTCGATTCAAATTGGTTCCTTTTTTTGCCAAAACCGAAACCAAACTAAAATTTCGGTTCGGTTCTTTTTTTTTTGTTTTGTTTTTTTTCGGTTCGGTTTTGGTTTTTTTTTTTCTTTTCAAAAAATGAAAAAAATTTAAAGTCTTAAATTTTAACATCTTCAACACAATCATAACATAAATATTCCAACTAGAATCAAGGACAATGAAAATAAACATTTAGAGTTCAACTAGAATTATAGCATAAAGGTTTTTCTTTAAATATTTTGGGTTTAAAGTTTAACTGTAAATAGATTTCTTTTTAGAAAAGTGAAATTTTCTACCATTTTCTTCACACCTCAACTCTTAACTATGAATAATATAAAGAGCTGGTATAGGTTGGTTGACATGAGTTGAATTATTTTATCACGATAGTACGTACAATGAGAGCATTATCATACTATAACCCACTTTGAACCAACGAGGGTCATATATCGATTATGCTCTCTTTGTATGTATTATCGATCATTTAGTAATGTAATTTACTATTTAGTCGGCAGAAGTAATATCAAAAGGGAAACACTTGATCAAAACCAATACCTGATCACTGCATATAGCAATAAGCAATGAAGTACTGAATAAGCATACAAATACTTGAAGCAAGAAGCCATATTAAACAAGAATAAGGAACTAACAGTACCGTGTCAGGAGTTAGCACCATTTTGGTATCATTATTTTAGGCCCTGCTTTTTTATACGACTTATTCCTTGTAGTTATAGCAAAAGTAGCAGATGCATTTGGAATTTCTGATTTTGGGAAACACATTGGGCTTACAAATTGGGTTTAAAAATAACACCCAAAACAAATAATTAAATAAATAAAAATAAAAAATATTAATTTAATTAATTCGGTTCGGTTCGGTTCGGTTTGGTTTCTAGACCACTAAAACCAAACCAAACCAAAAGAATTCGGTTCGGTTCGGTTTTTTCAATTCGATTCGGTTTTTTGGTTCGGTCTTTGGAACCCACCCCTAGTGCAACATAGTTCTTTTCAAAGCCTCTTGGTCTGTATGTTGTAGTGATACAGTGACTATATATTTGGAGAAAAAGAGAATCATATTTGGAGTGGAACACATTACTTCCACAGGTTACTATACGATATTGGAGAACATTCTGTCTTTGGGAAGATTAATGCGTGATGACAATGGGATGAGTAACATGTTTAGGTTTTGGCAAGTTTGAAAGGATGATCAGGGTTCTGTTTTGCACCAGTTGGATATGTACATTTTTGTGGTTTAAAATACCTTCAAGCTAGCTGTGCGAATTTCTATTTGGTTTGCAGTAGCTACAGAGGTTTAGAAATCAGTTTGATGGGTTGAAATTCTTTGGGAAGATGATTGACGAGTATGAAATTGAAATCAGTTAGAGACACAGGAATAAAGGGTGTCCTTATTTCCACGAACAGATGCTTTTAGTCAGCTAGAAGATTCGGTGACATGGTTCGAGTATTGGCATTGCAGTTGAAAAAGGGGTTAAACCAGATGATAGGTTTTGTGGGTGCTTACTCTATGTCATATCGCTGTGTGAAGAAACTGAGATGAGGACAAGGTGCTTTCTTGTCTGCAGCAGGCTAATCCAAAGTTAGTAACTTTAGTCAAAGTGCTACATATGGACAGATGTTTGGGTATCAATCCAATACTTCTCCCGAAGCCAGATTTGGTTGTCTAAGAAGTTTAGACGAAGGTTTTTGTCGGTTAAGAAAGTTTATGACAATCGCAGTTTTGTTGGCTAAGAAATTTACGACTGAACGTTTTTGTTGGCTAAGTACAATAATTTGAACTGTAATTTCTGCACCATCCTAATTTTGAGCCGTAAATCACAACAATTTGAACTTAGGTGCAGAAGATAACTCTGTTTGCTGTTAAAATTGTTCAACCTGGCAGTGGTGGCTCTAAAATATACTGGATTAGTTAGATAGCTGTATAGTTCTATGCTGTTAATGCATGTTTGAATTAGTCAGAGACAAGAAAAGCAATGACAACCGAAGAAGAAAAAAGGAAATTTAAACGTATACAGCATAGACGAGATCTGAAAGGTTGCCACCTAAGTTGACATGCATTATCGTGGATGGGATGCATTATCAAACACACCCTTCTTCCCACAAACTATAGAATATTAAACAGAAGGTAAAATTTGAACAAGATTTTCTGCACTCGTTTTTTGGTTGGAAAAATAAAAGCTCGCATAGTCTAACAGCTACTCACAGAAAGACATTTAAAGAAGGACATAATTTTATTAATCTAAGTTTAAAGGTCATATGTAAAATGTAATGCAAAGTACTTCATGAAAACAACTACATAATAACCGAAATACTCTTCGATTTTATTCATTTCTTTAAAGTGAACTAAAACAGTGAGTTCTTACAACAGAATAACATGGAAGGGTTCTGTTAGACCTTTATTATATGTTCACAAACACCATTTCCTGTGAACAGTATAGCAAAGCTACAAAAGGAAAACTCGAACCAAACATCGAAACGTAGTAGTTATTCAGATTGCTTCAAGTGGTTGTAACTGTAAAGTTAGTAGTGTTTTGGAGGTGGAGGTGACTTGTAATGATTTTTGGGAGGTGGTTTAGATTTCAAAGGAGGAGGAGGAGACTTGTAGTAGTATGGAGGGGTAGGTGATGGGGAGGGTGGTGGTGGGGACTTGTATTTGTAAGGAGGTGGAGATTCAAAGTGGTATGGAGGAGGAGGAGACTTTGATGGTGGAGGTGGTGACTTGTGAACATAAGGAGGAGATTTGTGCACGTAAGGAGGGGGTGGTGGTGACTTGTGCACGTAAGGAGGAGATTTGTGAACATAAGGAGGCGGTGGTGATGGAGAAGGGGGAGGAGGGGATTTGTGGATATATGGTGGAGGTTGTGAGTGAGTAGGTGGTGGTGGAGATTTTTGCACATAGGGAGGCGGTGGTGATGGAGAAGGTGGAGGTGGTGACTTGTAAATTTTTGGAGGAGACGGAGAATGGGAAGGTGGTGGAGGAGATTTATGATAGGGTGGAGGGGGTGATGGTGATGGAGGTGGTGGCTTGTAGTGTGGTGGTGGATGTTTTACATACTGTGGCGGTGGGGGTGAAGAATAAGTATAAGGCTTAGTGGCAAGAACACTAGTTGCTGAGAGGCACAAAGACAGATAATAAAACATTGCCATTTCTGGCAATTCAAGTTTTAGTTCTTAGAAACTTGCTTGTTGTGAGTGTTTTGTAAAGGGTGAGAGGCAGCCCTTTTATGGTAAATATGTGACATCATCTGGCTGGATTAATGCTTTAAATTTTCTACGTAGCAAAAGACTTTGGGATTTATGGAATTCCAATCAATAATGTCTCGTGCATATTTCAACCCATGATTTTGGGTTCCCACAAAGATTTCAACATTGATTTTCATGGCCTGAATGAACAAGTCAAATTGCATGGTGGGTAAAGTGTTGTACGGCTGGAGATTGAAATTGTAAAGCGTCTTCAAACTAAACAGGTGAACTTTTTCTCCGGTAATTAGTGAAGCTAGCTAATAAAACTTGTACGTTGAAAGTTCATAAAGCTTGTAATTTTCCTTATTAATTATTTATATAAGTTTTATTTTTTATGTTGAGTAAATAGTACGCACATTATGGTCTTCGAATTTAACCTTTAGAATACACTAAAAAAATGCTCACGTTCCACTGCGAGTTTTGAAACTGTAACCACAATTTAACACATTCATCTCTAAATAATTCAAAAACTGATCAAAGTAACTGAACCCACATGGCAGAAATAATTCTTTCAGTTCATTGTTTGAATTTACATTAGGAGCCTATATACAACTATAATGGTGGATTTCTAATTACAATCACAACGGGAAAATAAATTAATCACATTCATCAGTTTGCATCTAAATTATACTACATCAAAGACTTGTCATGCAATACCCTTGTATATGTGTTTGGTTCAAATGACTGACATTCGAGTGAAAGTGTAGTTGACTTAGTTTCATGCCTGTCCATTCGGCTAAAATGCCTCTGAGAATATGAGAGGAGACCTTCAAGGATTTCCCCAATGCTTTTTATCTGACAAAACCAAAAATTACTGTCAAGCCTTAAGCTATCTATGGAGTGCTATGCTTTTCTTTGTAACCTTAAATAGACGCAGGCGCAAAGGCATGTAGAGACAACTAGCTCATTAATCTTTGTTGGACTGAGGACACTGAAGACTTTTAAAAGCACAAAGTGTGCAACATGACAGAGCTTTGGCTTTGTATTCCATTCTCGAACATATTCAAATAGTAGCTTGATCTCTTCCTTGCCAAGGGCAAGAAAGGCTTTCTCCATTTGCTTTTCAGTCTCTCTCTTCCTGCACAACTTGAATAGGTTACATTCTCAAAGTTTAAGAGTCAACCAGTAAGTGAAAAAAAAAACCATAAAGACAAGATAAAAGGAAACCTCCAAATTTCAGAAAAGCACTGATAAAGCTTATGAGGTATTGCAGTTGCAATTGGCTTAAGCTGCAATGAAGAAGGCCGATCTGGGGATACAGTTCGGGAGAGGCTTAAGCTGTGAATCAGAGGTATTGCAGTTGGCTTGTGAACATGGCTTCATTGCCAAAGAAGGAAGCAACTACCTCATAGGGCAAAAGGTTTTTAGTAATGAACATGCAGCCGAACAGTATCTGGCAAAAAAACGATGCGCTTTTTGATGAGGTAGTGACGATCTTAAGGAAAATACTGTTTGAAAGATAGAGTTACCTAGATGACACTGAAGGTTTGGGATGACATTCCGGTTTAGGATGCAGCTAGCATTTCTCTCAAAATTTTGACGGAGGCTAAATGCGAGATCCAAATTAGAAAAAATGGAAGATTTCACCGTTACTCAACGCCACCAGGTTATCGAATGTAAAATTTTTGGAGCTGTTCCGTGGTTTGTGTAGTAACAAAACCACGACACAGTCGACCTTCACTTGTATATAGAACCGTGATTATGAGTTATATTTTATTTCTCCCATGGCTTATGAGAAGTATGTCTCATATGATATCACACTTTGCAGGGAACTCTCGCTTTTAATGCAAATCATTAGTTGCTATTCAAGAACACTTAGAAAACTGAGAAAACAAAATTTCAGCTCTATTGAAAGATTATAGGACAATCTACCCTAATTGATTAAATTAGGGAGAGCGAGACGGGATTTGAACAAGATCTCAGGTGCAAAGATAAATGCTTTTAACCAACTGAGCTTTGTAAAGTTAATAAAAAATTGAAGGTTGAATTAGCATGATCAATATTCGTTCCTCTCTGTTTCCAAACATATCTTGAACATCTTTTTTAAACTGTATTATTTTTTTAATAGTCCAATTGCGGGTTGTAAAGTTGTATTCCTTTTGCTTTTCTCTATGTCTACATAGTACAGGGCATAGAGTTTGAAGTTGAAGAGATAAAGAACTGGAACCCTCTATAGACTGCAGAACCACTACTTCTACTGAGGTCTATTTCAATTCCTCTCTACTCTCTCTGACTTGCTTTTATCAACCTTTCATCGTACAATTCTACTGTTCTAAAACTTTCTGCCAACGAGTTGTCTAGGCGCTAGGCGGTTGATCACCGCCTGAATAATCTCCAGGTATTTGAAAGTTAAGAAAAGGCGCCTAGACATGCTTAGGCGTCTGTCTAACCCGCCTAGACCCGTCTAGACACCTGTCTAGGTCACGACTCTCACTTAGACAGAACATAGATAACTTTTATTTTGCCTTTTACATTTTTACTAAATTGTAAGAGACTTGTTGGATAATTGGATGAACACTCATTATATGCTTATTCCCCATGTTTTTAATATGTTATAATATTTTATAATATAAATATCATTCTAGCTACTTTGCAATTTATGTATCACAATACAATTATGTACTGTTTAAAACATAAATAGGCACTTATTTATACGATTTATAATAAATTTACTTAAATTTGCCTAGGCCCCCGCCTAGAAACCCCTAGCTGCCTAGACGCTAGGCCCCACCCACTGTTTGACTAGCGTCTGACGTCTTTTGAAACCTTGCATATAATAGAGCACTAACTCGCTTGATATATGGTACGTATAATGGTAATGGTAGCACGTCCTCCCATATCTTCTACTTTGAATTCCTCAAATCAAAACCCTACTTAAAAAAAGTAGTCTTATGATCAGTACACAGTAACTAATATGCAATTAGGCAGAGCTAGGTAATAATTTGTACTAAGAAAGATATTGTAAACTATTGTATGGAAGCAAGCAAGCTAGTGACAAAGCTTTGTTATTTCTTTTGTTCCTTCTCCCATGCGTAATTCACCTATGATAAAGCTTTGTATAACTTTCTGGTGTGCATGAAAATTGCATATAAACTTATGTGTTTATTTGTTGTTGTTGTTGTTTTTTTTTTTCATATGATGCCAGAATTATTACCTTAAAGAGTGGTACATATTGTTCAGAATTATTAACTCAAAGAAGCTTGTATAACTTTCTGGTTTGTATTGGACTTGGCTATAAACATATAAAGTGAAAGAGTTTTTATCACAAGTAATCCCTGTAACGACCCGTCCCCAATTATTGTGAGTTTTATAATTCTAAAAAGTGAATTTACGAAAAAGCTGTTCGAGACAAAGTGTTGACTTTTGTTGACTGCTCTGTCGTGTCACATATGGTTCATTTTCTTGGCGTATCCTCGTAGTACTCGTCGCTATAGACGCGTGGGCGCAAACGGATTGTGATTTGGAGTTATAACGAAGGAGATATTAACGTTTAAAGTCGGGGGCATTTTAGTAAATTAATTAATTTCAAGAAAGCTCCGGAATTTTGGAGCAAAATCTAGAAGCCACGTGTGTGCCCCAGATTAAAAGGAAGAAAGGATGGGCGGTGGAGATGAAAAATAAAAGAGGGAAAGGAGGGGCAGGACACCCAATTAGAAAGAAGAGAAATAGGGAGTGACCAACTAGAGAGAAGGAAATGAGGGGAAAGGACGGAGGTGCAGAGCACCCAACCAATCCGACCCGTACACCCACAACAACCCAGTTTCGAACCGATGGAGTTTTCCGGCGATACCCATCAAATTTTTAGGTGATTTTCACCCATTCACCACCTCTAAACCTCAGTACCGCACCCCAACTTCCATTACTAGCTAAAATTGACACGAATTGGTTGAGATTCATGAAGGAAATAACCGTGGGTGCCGCGGATGCCATTGCTCGAGATCCACCAATCCTGCAACTATTTCTTACGATTACCACCACTACTAGCCTTCCCTTGGACCCAGGAACAAGACCCAATCCGTGGTTGGGGTGGTGGAGCTTTGGAGTCGACACATCAAAGCACACCCTTTATAGGGTTTCCGGCGGGTTTTCATGAAATTAAGGCTTTTCCCGGCCAAATTGGCTTTGGTCGCATGTATTAAAGTTGCTCCACTCATTGAGATATTCATTTCTGTAAAATTTGAGAATTTTTAGAAATAGTTGAATTTTTCGGCGACTAAGGGCGGCCGACCGCCACCGGCGGCGGTGCGTGGCCAGTGGACCGCCAATAATCTTTTACATTAAATTGATATATTGATCTCATATTTGATATCCATATGATGTGATTTGATTATTGTGAATCTAGTTTGATTAAGGTTTGTTACTTAGTAAAAATATGAATCGACGATCTGACCGTTGGATCGTCACCAAACTTTAATATGTTGTAGTACATAATATTTTAGGATCATAGGAACTTACGGATTGGGAATCCAACACACAGATCCTCCAGAATTGGATTTGTAAGTTCGTAAAATAAAACGTTGACCGCCACTTGAATTTGCAATTGGCGGAGATCCAACTGTTGGATCATAATGAAATTTTGGGATGATGTTTTAGAAGCATAATGTGGATCCTTGGAAGTTATTGATCGGAAATTCGAGGAGCGGATCTTCTGGATTGAGTTACGTAGGGTTGTGGACCCTACCATCGATCGTTGACCGACGGTTGACTTTTGGTCAATGCGTTTCAAATCATTCTAGAACGCCCTAGGAATGTGTTTTACGTAAGTTATATATTCTATCGATAAGAATTCTGAGATGTGATTTAATAATTGTCCTAGGCGCCGATCGTTCGGAACGCCTCGATATTCGTGATAGGGAGTTGTAGCGTGGACTCCAGGTGAGTGAGCTTTTGTTTTCTATATATATGTATATATGCTTTACGGTTTCCAAAAACTATTTTTAAATGAATTTACAAATTAAATGCCATGTCAAGGATGCATTATATCTTAGTATTTGCATTAGTAATGCATAATATGGAATGATGTTACGGAGGCCCAGGTAAGATTCAGGTGAGTACATTTTGATGATAGTGGTTGCATTGTGTATGGTTATGCGTAGATGCATTTAGAACTCATTATCTTGCACCCCGGTGTTAATGCTCCGCCCGAGGCCAGGGCCTAACCTTCACGTGATCGTTCACCTCCCGCACCGTATGTTCACCTTGGATCGCAGGCACGTGCCAGCCTGTCGTATATACCACATTAGGTGGTTCCGACTCGTAGGTGACTTACTATACTTCGCACAGCCTTCACGTGACTGTAGCGCTTGAGTCTATTTATTTACACCCAGCCTGTCGTATAGACCACATTAGGTGGTTTCGACTCGTGTGCAGGAATTGGTTATGAGCTATAGATTTAGCCGTATAGGTCACGTTATGTGACTCCGGCGGATATATCATTTTATATTGATTTACATCACCTGGCTTACATATTTATCATTGAGATACTTGACATGGCACATACTTTGGTTTTCATTGCTTTCGAGCCTGATTTCTTTATAAATGTGTTATTATTTTCTGAGAAATTATACGGGTTTTACGGTGAGGGGTTATTATTTTGGAAAGAGAAATGGTTTCAAAAAGCTTTGTTTTTGCCCACTCACGTTTTCTGTTTTTCGCCCTTCCAGGTTTAGTTGATGAAAGTTCATATCGACTAGGATTCTTGGCGAATCTTAGTATAGGTGGCTATCTCTGAGGGTATGATCCTTACCCACACTACTGTACTTTACTTATGCTCTGACATCGCGTGTGAAATGGGTTCATTCCCGTTCACAATGCACTTTTGTCTTTAGGAACTTTTAGGTTTAAATTTGTTCACATTTTCCACATCACTATACTTTATGGCTTCGTCACCTTCCAGGTGTCGGCCAGCACAGCTCGATTCGGAGTCTTAGTGGGCTTTCCGGGTCAGGGTGTGTCAGTTTGTTATCAGAGCATAAGTTGGGCAGTATTGCGTTCATCACACGCGTGATCTAAGCATTCTCGGGTCTTAAACCTAATTTTCAAATTTTGCCACCTCGTCGAATACGAAAAATATCTTAGCTTTTCCTAAGTTTTGGGTAGTTTTGTAGACTTGTCGACATCTTAGAGGGTCACTTTGGCGAACGCTTTTAGACTTAAACCGATGAATTTCCCTGCCAAGGAAAGATGTAGATTTGAGACAAGTTGATGGCCTTAAAACATGGTTAATGTATCGATAACGATGTATCATCAGGGAACTATAAATCAATCCCATCATTATTTTCAAGTCGTCATTATCAACCTTTTTGAGATAGGAAACCAAAACTGATTTTGATTCCATGGCAGTACCCATTAGCATACCATTTATTAGGATTCCTACGAAGTTTACTTCGTCAAGATTCCAAAATTGTCTTGAGCGACAACTTGGTGCTAAGTGGTAGCACTCGACGAAAGAAACATCTGGGGGACAGTCACTTTGGTCCTCGATAGTACTAATCTTCTTAAATGCATTAGTTATCATTTTGGATCTTTAGGAGAAAAATCGACTTCCGTTTAAGCCCGTTTTAAAGTAGATTATTAATAAATTCCTCTTTCCGGCTTTGGGACATCTTAACCAATACTAGTTTCCAAATTTGTTTTGGTGATGTACTCGTCATTTTGATGAGTATAGGCACCGAAGTACGAGTTGTTATACCTACGATTAGTACAAAATCTTCGAAGTAGTGAGTATTCCCTTTAGAATTACAGAACCCTCCTCGCAGGACCAATTCCTTATTAGGTGTTCAAAACCATCCGAGTGGGCTCTAGTCTGTAATCAGCCTATGGTGGTGCTACTAATTGACGATATTGTCCAATATCCAGGAACTGTCATCCAGTATTTAAGCGGTATGATTCCTGTTACCGGACACAGGTGCTGGTATTTGGGAATGATACCTTTATACCAGAATGTTGGTTCACAGTTTCAAGGTAACGAACAATATCAAAATGTCATAAATCTATTAAGTAGCGCATGACTAATAGACTGATTAACTGTGATTGCTGGAACCGAAGAAACTAAATCTCAAAAAGTTAGGAGCAAGCTTTGTATTAGGACAGTAAACTCATAGTTGTTTTTACCTTGTCACCTATCTAGGTAAACATAACCTCTCTGACTAGCCACATTTCCGATCACCTTTATAGGTAGGCAGTAGAATCGAAGTACGGGTTAATTTCTCACTATTAGAGTGAATGGAATATCGAGGAAACTGTGAAGGCCTATTAGCACGTGGCGTGGTGAAAGGAAGTATTGTGGTACGTTTGGAGGACGTACATTCAGGTGTCATATTCCAAAGTTTTACTTGACATATTATCATCGACCTACTTTATCATACTACACTAGTTTCTTTGCATCTTTTCGAGCGACTCCTACCATTTGGAAGAACTTGTTATTAAAGATTATCGATTAGGAATTTATGCAACCAAGCCCCTTATTTAGGGAACTTCGAACCTTACGGTCATACCTAGATTTTGGCCACTCCCTCATATGACGATTTAAAAACCGTTATCCCCTACTTCGAGTTGATGGTCTAGCTGGCCCATCCTTTGTAACTCGAGTTTTCTTTCTTAACCTGCCTACTTCGTAGTAGTCATTTCGACGACTTTCTCATTTGCTTCGGCAGTAAGATCAAATTTCTCAAACATTAGTTTTGTTTGGATTGGTACTTATCTCGGAAGACGTGATCTTCGTAGAAGATATTCTATCCTTTTCCAAAAAGAGTTTAGAGGAAGAAGGTTGAAATTCTCACAAAGTGTTGTGAGATTTGAGATATCCTTAGTCTTGTTGAGTTTATCGACAATTGGTTAGCGATTTTCGGCTATAGTGTTTTTCCTTGCTTATCGGCCAAGGAAACTTGGTTAAGTTTGAGGTGTTGGTTATGAATAAAATTTCTAACAACTGAACTGTTGTCTCACCTTACCTTTGCTTTACATCTTTTGATGACATTGATCATTTCGAAATCCTCGATGAACTTCTCTTTGGAGAATCATTTATATTTTCCATTGGATAAAACCGTTCAAAATGAACCATCATATATATGACCTAGAGTCAATAGTTGTCATTTCCATTTAGAAACCGAATGGTACTTATTTGTGGAGAAATATGTCCATAATCTTATTTAACTTAGAACTTCCCAATTTCACTTACTTCTGGAAAGAGCTAAATTTCTGATAGCAGCATTAGAAGAACTTAATTAACATCTATGATTGCACTATCGTGGATCATTCCGGTTGTGCAAACGTAATTATTAAGCACCGTAGTAAGAATTGTTTCTACCCATAAACATTTTCAGTCGTCTTTATCCCATTCCAGTTGAAATTTACGAGTATCGATATGACGTTACCTCTAGCCTATCAAGAAATCGTTTGTATGGTGATAATCACTTTTGTATCCGCAAATGGGAAATATCACCATAAGCTCCTGGTACGAGGTATCTTGTACATGTGGAGATTTTGATGATGTTTAGATGTTTATAGACCAACTTGATGAGTCAACCCACTTTTCATTGGTCTAGAGGGACTATATTTTAGACCACTTGGTAAAATTACCTATTCTTGAATTTATCAGATTTTCTGGCATTTCGATCAGCATCTTTTCTGACTGTGACTCCATATTCACTCATTCGTGCTGGAAAGACATTCTGGTCAACTTTGGGTACGTGTTTACTCTACTGCAGCTCGTATTATTTGAAGACAGGTAAACTGTTCAGAAGAATTGTTCGAATATTGGAATCTAGCTGTGATCGTTAATTCTTCAATAACCCGTCAAATACTTCGTCAAATAGATCGTTACCGTGGGTGATTGAATATTCAGAAAGTTGTTTTTGTAGTTGATGGCAGGCAATCAATCTAGATATCTTGAACTTTAAATTTGACGAACTTGTGTTGGCTCTCAAATTCTTGAGTGTTCTTTTAGCCTTCTAGACTTGGTTTCTCGCTCAATCAGTAAGGAATTCACGACACGTCGACTCGGCGGATGCGTCCGCCAGTTTCATATTGATGCTAGCAGGAACCATTGGAGTTTAAACTTCTTGTGAGTTTACCATATTTACCAAGAAGAATTCCAAGCGGCTTTGAGGATTGAGTAGTAATTCAACATGATATTGGTGAAGGTATGAACATAGGTTATGAGCTTGGTGGTTGTGACGTTAATTTTCTAGTGTGACTCGGAACTGTAATTGTCATTAGAAGAATGTCATCAGAGATATGGGTTCTCTAATTTAAGCTTTCAGATCTTATACCTTTCGATTTGGAGAGCAAATCTAGTGATTACTCATGAATGAAGCTTTTCGCAATATGTGTTCGTCTCTACGTATATTTCCATTGCTTCACTCCAGGGTCTTATTGTTGTAGGAACGTGGGCGTTGAAACACTTTTAACAGCTGGTTTGGTGCGTTCTAAGATAGTACAGTATCGCGATTGAGGCATGAATCAGACGATCTAGATGTATTTGCACATAAGGAGCAAAACGATATGTTGGCGTCCTCGGGAACTTCTCACTAGCTTATTGAGACAGTAATGGGTGATCGGCATTACAGGCTGCAGATTGTAATAGTGATGGCTTAATTGTTGGGTTCACTAAGCAAGTGGGCAAGACGTCTCATCTACGGCGACATTTATTAGTTAGCTATGGTTCAGACTTATTCTCGAAGTTTGTGACATGACAAATGTTTGGTGAGGTCCATTTTCATTTTGGGTTTTGATTTTTTTCGTACAAATATTTTCTTACTAAGTTATTCTATTTATATGGGTATTTCTGCCATTACAAATTTTGCACTCTTGGTTTTAAACTCAACACAAGTATTTCCTTATGTTATTACATAATAATTGGTGTTTTCAACCTTACGGATTATACGAGTATTATACTACTATGTTATTGAGGAAGGAAGAAGGTATGAGCTTGGAGGCATGAAAGAGGAATAATTGCAATTCGATTGCGACGGAATAGCATTGTGTTTTATGCAGCCGCTCTAACTCGATTTCTTCCTTGTGTATGTATTTACATATGTATTTTCTCCCTATTTTCGAGTATTTTATATTTAGCAAGTTATTTTTAAATTTTGGGGACAAAATTTTCTTAAGGGGGTAGATTGTAATGACCCGTCCCCAATTATTGTGAGTTTTATAGTTTTAAAAAGTGAATTTACGAAAATGCCCTTCGAGATAAAGTGTTGACTTTGTTGACTGCAGCGTCATGTCATGTAAGGTTTATTTTCTTAGCGTATCCTCATAGTACTCGTCGCGACGGACGTGTGGGCACAAACAGATTGTGATTTGGAGTTATAACGAATGAGATATTAACGTTTAAAGTCAGGGGCATTTTAGTAAATTAATTAATTTCAAGGAAATGAGGGGAAATGATGGAGGTGTAGAGCACCCAACCAATCCGACCTGTACACCCACAACAACCCGGTTTCGAACCGGTGGAGTTTTTTGGCGATACCCATCAAATTTTCAGGTGATTTTCACCCATTCACCACCTCCAAACCTCAGCACCGCACCCCAATATCCATTACTAGCTAAAATCGACACGAATTGGTTGAGATTCATGAAGGAAATAACCGTGGGTGCAGCGAATGCCATTGCTCGAGATCCACCAATCCTGCAACTATTTCTTACGATTACCACCGCTACTAGCCTTCCCTTGGACCCATGAACAAGACCCAACTGGTGGTTGAGGTGGTGGAGCTTTGGAGTTGAAGAATCGAAGCACACCCTTTATAGGGTTTCCGGTGGGTTTTCATGAAATTGAGGCTTTTCCCGGCCAAATTGGCTTTGGTCACAAGTATGAAAGTTGCTCCACTCATTGAGATATTCATTCTTGTAAAATTTGAGATTTTTTGGAAATAGTTGAATTTTCTGGCGAGTAGGGGCGGCGGCGCATGTGGCTGCGCATGGCTAGTGAACCGCCAATGCTATTTCGCATTAAATCGATATATTGATCTCAGATTTGATATCCATATAATGTGATTTGATTATTGTGAATCTAGTTTGATTAAGGTGCGTTACTTAGTAAAAATATGAATCGATGATCCAACCGTTGGATCGTCACCAAACTTTAATATGTTGTAGTACATAATATTTGAGGATCATAGGAACCTACGGATTGGGAATCCAACACAGAGATCTTCCCGAATTGGATTTGTAAGTTCGTAAAATAAAACGTTGACAGCCACTTGAATTTGCAATTGGTAGAGATCCAACCGTTTGATCATAATGAAATTTTAGGATAATTTTTAGAGGCATAATGTGGATCCTTGGAAGTTACTGATCGAAAATCCAAGGAGCGGATCTTCCGGATCGAGTTACGTAGGGTTGTGGATCCTACAGTCGATCGTTGACCGACGGTTGATTTTTGGTTAATGGGTCTCAAATCATTCTAGAACACCCTTAGGAATGTGTTTTACGTAAGTTATATATTCTATCGTTAAGAATTCTGAGATGTGATTTGATAATTGTTCTAGGCGCCGATCGTTCGGAACGCCTCAATATTCATGCTAGGGAGTTGTAGCGTGGACTTCAGGTGAGTGGGCTTTTGTTTTCTATATATATGTATATATGCTTTACGATTTCCAGAAACTGTTTTTAAATGAATTTACAAATTAAATGCCATGTCAAGGATGCATTATATCTTAGTATTTGCATTAGTATAGTTTTGCATAATATGGAATGATGTTGCGGAGGCTCAGGTAAGCTTCAGGTGAGTACATTATGATGATAGTGGTTGCATTGTGTATGGTCATTGTAGATGCATTTAGAACTCATTATCCTGCACCTCGGTGTTAGTGCTCCGCCCGAGGCCAGGGCCTAGCCTTTATGTGATTGTTCACCTCCCGCACCGTACGCTTACCTTGGATCCAAGGCAGGTGCCAGCCTGTCGTTTAGACCACATTAGGTGGTTTCGACTCGTAAGTGACTTGCGATACTTCGCACAGCCTTCACGTGATCATAGCACTTGAGCCTATTTATTTACACCCAGCCTGTCGTACAGACCACATTAGGTGGTTTCGACTTGTGTGCAGGAATTGGTTATGAGCTATAGATTCAGCCGTATAGGTCACGTTAGGTGACTCCGACTGATATATCATTTTATATTGATTTACATCACCTGGCGTACATATTTATCATTGAGATACTTGACATGGCACATACTTTGGTTTTCATTTCTTTCGAGCCTGATTTCTTTATAAGAATGTATTATTATTTTCTGGAAAATTATACGGGTTTTATGGTGAGGGGTTATTATTTTGGAAAGAGAAATGATTTCAAAAAGCTTTGTTTTTGCCCACTCACATTTTCTCTTTTTCACCCCTCCAGGTTTAGCTGTTGAAAGTTCGTATCGACGAGGATTCTTGGCGAATCTCAGTATAGGTGGCTATCTCTGAGGGTATGATCTTTACCCACACTACTGTACTTTACTTATGCTCTGACATCACGTGTGAAATGAGTTCATTCCCGTTCACAGTGCACTCTTGTCTTTAAGCACTTTTAAGTTTTAATTTTTTCACATTTTCCACATCATTATACTTTATGGCTTCGTCACCTTCTAGGTGTCGGCCAACACAGCTCGATTCGGAGTCCTAGTGGACATTCCAGGTCGGGGTGTGTCAATCCCTGTAATTGACTCATACCATCAAGATCTTCACTAAAAATAAAAATCAATCAATGTAGCCCATGAATATGGGTGTTACAGATCAATGTAATCCTTCCATTAGAATTTCGTTAAAATTTCTGTTAGTATGGTTATGTGGCACATATGTGATCCCACAAGTCTATTTAATATTTGCCACATAGATAAATCATTAAAACCTATACAAAAAAAAAATTAAAAGTTGTTCAACAAAAAGAGGACACCTTCTCGGCTTCTTCTTCTTCGAACCAAGCCGCCAAACAACAATTCTCGTCTTCTTCTTCAAACACCGCGACTACCCTTCTCCGCTCGCACCACCATCCAGAGCAACTCTGTTGCCGACCGCACAGGGTATGCGACACCAACAACCAAAACTCCACTCACTCTTTAGCCAATAAAAGCATCGAAGCCAAAATAAGAAGAAGCAAAGTTAGGGGCTCCGCGACTCGAGAAGCCAGAGCTGGATGATAGTTGCGGCAACGGATGCATCCGGTGCACGTGAAATGTGTATTACGACAATGATAATAATCAGGACCTGGGCTTCTTAATTTGCCAATTCTCCTGCCAACTCCTCCACCCCAGCCACCATCTTCCCACCTGCACCCCACCCCTGACATCATTGTTCTCAGGAACTGGGCTTCTTATTTTGTTGAACAGCTTTTGATTTTTCTATTTAATCATTTTGAATTTAGTTTTAAATGTTTTTAGATTAGACTTTTATAAAGTGTTCAATTATTTGTCCATGTGGCTGCTATATTTAATAGACTTGTGGGTCCACCTATGAGCCATATAAGCATACTAACAGAAATTTTAACGGAACAGAATGATTAGATTGATTTACGACACTCATATTCAGAGACCACATTAATTAATTTTCATTTTCAGGGACCATCTTGATGGTATGGGTCAATTTTAGGGACTACTTGTGATAAAAACCCTTTTAAAAATCAAGACTTCTCTCAATGAAGCCAGATTTGGTCGTCTAAGAAGTTTCCGGCGAAGGTTTCTGTCGGTTAAGAAAGTTTATGACAATGGCAGTTTTGTTGGCCAAGAAATTTACAACGAACATTTTTGTTTGGCTAAGTACAACAATTTGAACCATAATTTCTGCACCATCTTAATTTTGAGCCGTGAATCACAACAATTTGAACTTATGTACAGAAGATAACTTTGTTTGCTGTTAAAATTGCACACTTGGCAGTGGTGGGTCTAAAAAATATTCCATTAGTTAGATAACTGTATAGTTCTATGCTGTTAATGCATGTTTGAATTAGTCAGTGAGACAAGAAAAGCAATGACAACCGAAGAAGAAAATAGGAAATTTAAACTTATACAACATAGACGAGATCTGAAAGGTCGCCACCTAAGTTGACATGCACTATCGTGGATGGGATGCATTATCAAACACACCCTTTTTCCCACAAACTATAAAATATTAAACAGAACGTAAAGTTCGAACAAGATTTTCTGTACTCGTTTTCTGATTGGAAAAATAAAAGCTCACATAGTCTAACAGCTACTCACAGAAAGACATCTAAAGAAAGACATAATTTTATTAATACAAGTTTAAAGGTCATATGTAAAATGTAATACATAGTACTTCATGAAAACAACTACATAATAACCGAAATACTCTTCGATTTTATTCATTTCTTTAAAGTGAACTAAAACAGTGAGTTCTTACAACAGAATAACATGAAGGGTTCTGTTAGACCTTTATTATATGTTCACAAACATATTTACCTGTGAACAATACAGCAAAGCTACAAAAGAAAACTCGAACCAAACATCGAAACGTAGTAGTTATTCAGACTGCTTCAAGTGGTTGTAACTGTAAAGTTAGTAGTGTTTTGGAGGTGGAGGTGATTTGTAATGATTTTTGGGAGGTGGTTTAGATTTCAAAGGAGGAGGAGGAGGAGACTTGTAGTAGTATGGAGGGGTAGGTGATGGGGAGGGTGGTGGTGGGGACTTGTATTTGTAAGCAGGTGGAGATTCATAGTGGTATGGAGGAGGAGGAGACTTTGATGGTGGAGGTGGTGACTTGTGAACATAAGGAGGAGATTTGTGCATGTAAGGAGGGGGTGGTGACTTGTGCACGTAAGGAGGAGATTTGTGCACGTAAGGAGGGGGTGGTGGTGACTTGTGCACGGAAGGAGGAGATTTGTGAACATAAGGAGGCGGTGGTGATGGAGAAGGGGGAGGAGGGGATTTGTGGATATATGGTGGTGGTGGTGAAGGTGGTGGTGGGGATTTGTGCACATAAGGAGGTGGTGGTGAAGGGGAAGGTGGGGTTGGTGACTTGTAAATTTTTGGTGGAGGTGGGGAATGGGAAGGTGGTGGAGGAGATTTATGATAGGGTGGAGGGGGTGATGGTGATGGGGGTGGTGGTGACTTGTAGTGTGGTGGTGGATGTTTTACATACTTTGGTGGTGGGGGTGAAGAATAAGTGTAAGGCTTAGTGGCAAGAACACTAGTTGCTAAGAGGCACAAAGCCAGATAATAAAACATTGCCATTTCTGGCAATTCAAGTTTTAGTTCTTAGAAACTCTTTTGTTGTGAGTGTTTTGTAAAGGGTGAGAGCTAGCCCTTTTATAGTAAATATGTGACATCATCTGGCTGGATTAATGCTTTAAATTTTCTACGTAGCAAAGGACTTTGGGATTTATGGAATTTCAATCAATAATGGCTTATGCATATTTCAACCCATGATTTTGAGTTCCCACAAAGATTTCAGCGTTGATTTTCATGGCCTGCATGAACAAGTCAAATTGCATGGTAGGTAAAGTGTTGTACGGCTGGAGATTGAAATTGTAAAGCGTCTTCAAACTTAACAGGTGAACTTTTTCTCCGGCAATTAGTGAAGCTAGCTAATAAAACTTGTACGTTGAAAGTTCATAAAACTTGTAAACTTTTCCTTATTAATTATTTATATAAGTTTTATTTTTTATGTTGAGTAAATAGTACGAACATTATTGTCTTCGAATTTAACCTTTAGCAGAGTCGGTCCCGAGATTTTGAAGGCCGTGTGTAAGACTCAAATGGAGGCCCTTACATGGTCTTAAATTTTGGTTGCTATATATATATATATATATATATATTTTTTTTTTTATTGTGTACAAATCGATATAACACAACAATAATAAATAAAGAAGAATGAAGCATAGTGTGGTGGTTATGTACCTATCTGCATTCTCTATGTTTTTGGATCGAGCCTCCTTACGTTTTAAATACAAAAAACATGGTGTGATGATATACTTACTATATCACCTAGATTACATTGTATGAGAACAAAATTCTTTCAAATAACTATTTAATACTTATTAACTAACTGATTAGTACTCAAATGCACTGTAAATGCTATGTCCCATTTTAGCAAACTTTGTTTAGTATGTTTTTCTTTTTTCAGAAATTTCGTTATAGTGTTCTTCTGATCTTGCCCTTGTGTGTAAGGTTTCAAGATAAAAATTTAAAGTCTTGCTTGCGTTTAATGTGTCTTGGCAAGTGATGACTCATTCAAGACGCTTCTAGAGAAATTTGAAAATTTATATTGAAGATCTGGTGCATCTTTCTGTACGTATATAAGTCGGTGAGGAAGAAAACCAAAATTACCAAAATGGGGCTATGGGCTCTAATTAAGAGGTCAACTCGTTTGGTCATCAAATAAGAAAAAAAATGGAAATGTTGTGGCATATTTTACTCAAGGGAGAGAGTGCTACGGAGAGAGCTGGAGAAGGGCTTGAGGAATTCTGTGTGTTATTCCTCATGTCTAGTGCTCTTATTTATAGTAAACTAGATAAAATTCCTTGTTTTACAAGTAATACAATCATAAAGGGATAGGATCTTCAAGTATCCTAAATACAATCTCTAAGTGATTTACACAATCATACTTGTGCTATAATTAGTATCAGAACACTCCTCCTTGAGTGTGTAAATACTCAAGTAGATGGCGCATCAGATCTTCAGGGAAATGTAGAAGCAGCTGATGAAGTTGTCTCGTCTAGTCGGCACAAGTAGCAAACGTGAGTCTCCAATGAAAAATGCATGTAGGAGTAAGTCTCACCAAATCCTGCTATAGTAAAACCAAATGGAATAAACTCATAGTCTAAGGATAAAATGTGAATTAATGCAATATCTTGATACTAAACATCTTTAGGACACAACTAATAGAAAATGCACACAAGAGTATGATTGGTGCCTCGTCAAAATCTCATCAGTTTAGCAAAAATTCAATGGAAAAAATGCTCTTGATTAAGAGAAAAATAGTACATTAAGGTCAATAGAGTATATTTCAAGATACTTTCTTCAATTTGACAAAACTTCCCCTGAGAATTACAAGCATTTCAAATGAGATAGTTACACATACAATTCCTTGGACAAACTTTTGAAAATAGACTTTAGCAGTGATTTCGCGAAGGGGTCGATAAGGTTATCTTGGGATCAGATATGCTTGACTTCAATCTTCTGATGCTTTGCTAATGTGAGAATGGTGCAATATGCTTGATGTTGACATTGTTGATGTATCATGTCTTAGTCTGGTCGATATATGCCGCATTGTCTTCATGGATCGTCGTTGGAGCTCAACAATGAATGCAAAATCGCAGGTACTTTAAATATGATCAACAAGATCTCTCAACCATTTATCTCACGAGTGGTGTAGTGAGGTACGGTACGCTTGAAAAGATTCGAAGATTTCGTAACTAAGGTCCATTTTATGGACTTCCAATATATGCAGTATCCCTAACAGTAACGACATAACCATTTGGGAACGTGCATTCTGAGGGTTTAATAATTAACCAACATCAACATAACTAACAAACATCATTTCGAGGATTAGGACTTGGATCCACTCGGGATGCGTAGGGATGAGCCTAAATCCATAGTAACGAAAAAACGTCAAGAATGCAAATTTAGTGGCACCATGTAGGTGTAGTGTTATATCTTTACAAACATATCAACATAGATTTACCAAAAAAAAAAAACATATCAACATAGAAGGAGATGTCTTATCTAATGCAATGAGCTAAGTACAGTAAAGCAAAAAAATTGAACTTAGATATGGAATTTTGGGTTCCACAACCTCTTCAATGATCTCATATGCATTTAGCGTATGGACGATCATAAGTGTACTTAAGAGTAACACATTTGGGGTGTGGTTCGACTAATGGACCAGAATAACAGTCTGAACAACGTTTAAACTTCAAGTCAAGGCATAAACAAGTTTTCCCAAGATTCGTCATTTCAAATTTTGTCTTCATGTGCGAGGTAGTTTTCTCAAGCTCTTCCAGAGTCTTAGTGAGATTCATGTCATTGATATAGACTTCAACTTTAGCAATTCAGACTTCTTAGTTAAAACGCAAGGGCATAGTATATTCTCATATCCCTGACTGATCAAAGAATCACTTAGACGAGTCTACCACATTCACCCTGATTGCTTCAATTCGTAAAGCGAACACCTTATTTGAATTAAGAGGGTGTTATATGTCTAAAACTATATGAGCCAGTCCATGTTATTCTTCGGGAATTACATGTAAATCTTAATATCAATATCCCTATGGAGACGTTATAACCATATTCATAAGCTGAATAGTCAATTCTTTGAAAAGTTTCACAGGGCATTTGAGAGAAGCCTTGCGCCATAAGGCGTGCCTCATATTACACTATTTCATTCATCTCATTACACTTCTTTCCCACTTGTAATACAACAAGACTACATTGGGCGGTGTAGGAATGATAGGTCCAAGCACTCTTTGATAAGGAATATAATTCGACTAGCTTTATTTCCAATTGGCCAACTAGTTCTACGTTGACTACATCAATGGCATGTGGTTCGATATCGTCACTTTTCATTTATGTTGGTAGCTACAATATAAGTGAAACATCTTTGATGATAACCTCATTCCAAGTTATTCTTCGGGAATTACATGTTGGTAGCTACAATTAAGAGGGTGTTATATGTCTAAAACTATATGAGCCAGTCCATGTTATTCTTCGGGAATTACATGTAAATCTTAGTATCAATATCCCTATGGAGACGTTATAACCATATTCATAAGCTGAATAGTCAATTCTTTGAAAAGTTTCACAGGGCATTTGAGAGAAGCCTTGCGCCATAAGGCGTGCCTCATATTACACTATTTCATTCATCTCATTACACTTCTTTCCCACTTGTAATACAACAAGACTACATTGGGCGGTGTAGGAATGATAGGTCCAAGCACTCTTTGATAAGGAATATAATTCGACTAGCTTTATTTCCAATTGGCCAACTAGTTCTACGTTGACTACATCAATGGCATGTGGTTCGATATCGTCACTTTTCATTTATGTTGGTAGCTACAATATAAGTTAAACATCTTTGATGATAACCTCATTCCAATTTCACATCTCACCCAAGCTAGTATATATGACTAAGAACTTCAGGTCTCAAGATAATTCGGATTACTATAATGAGATGAATGGTTGAGAAAAATATTGAGTAAGGATTCGTTTGTGCCATGTTTCTCCGCTTCTGGGTAGTTAAATCTTTTGAACCAACACATCTGTTGCGCTTTAGGCCAATGACAAATTGATTAGCAAGTTGTCGAGTATTATGCCGTCCAACATGGACAACCGTCCTTCAGGGGTGGCACACGCTTCGTTAATGTTAACTTCACATCCATTAGGTACATTTATCCTTGCAGACAAGTTTACAACTGGTATATGGTCTTGTCACTTTAGCTAGATCAGATAAATGCGTCTAGAGCAACGTTTAGAATATGTCGCACTGCTTACAATATTTTTGCTCTACGCTATTCGGGGATGTTGGATTGGCTCAAAAAATGCACACCCGACTGTTATGCAAAAACTGAGATGGGTGGCGATGTGCCTAAGGTGGGCCAACATAGCTGCATGCAATATTGCATAGACTTAGGCAGAAACTGAAAGATTGGTGCATTCACCAAGGTCCAAGTGATCACTTTAATTATGCTTTATGGTCACTTCTGCGAGGTTGTTTTGGGTGTGAACATGGGGAATTCAATGTTCAATTTTAAAGTCAAAAGACATGAAATGCTTATAAAAATGTTTATGATATAAACTCTCCGACATTGAACAGTCTTGCAGACTTTATGGGATAATCAGGGTGATGAGTCCCTAAGGTGAAATCGGTCAAAAGGTTAGTAGCAATGTGTATGGACAAACATGTGACCAGTGTGTCGATACATCAACCAAACATAAGTATAGGGTCCGCATTTTTGTTGGATTTGTCCATAACTATTCCTTTGAATCCACTATGAAAATAGGGTCATGTAGTATCTTTGCTATGGATGATATAGAGATCCAATTTCCCCAACAAGAAGGCTTGACAAAGGGTGCTTGTAGGCAAAAAATCCTTATGCAGGTAAGGCGATGCATTGTGTAGTACGAGGCATCATATCTCAGCCTAAGTGTCCTATGTTGTACTTTTATGCGCAAACAAAAGTGAATTCAAACAAAAGTACCAAGTATCAACATCATAGGCAAAAGCAAAGAAACAAACACTCCCAAAATAAAAAGACGAGATTTAACGTGGTTCGGCGTAAAAGCCTACATACACAGGTAAAGCATGGTGAGGAACTTCACTAAGAGCATCTCCACCAGTTGGTGGAGGGCAATGGCAATTAGAAGGCAAGGGTAATACAATTGCACTTACTATTCACCCTAAATAGTAACTGTCTTTATGCAAGTCCACTAGTTCGGAAAAGGAAGGGCAAGGGTGATTATTGTTCACATATATATTTTTTTAATTTTTTAATGTATGTGGGCGTTACAACACACATAATTAAAGTCTATTTCCATTAATAGGATTGTAGTAAAAAAAATTCTAGTTGTGGTGTGAAGAAAGAAGAATATGGTTGCAGAGTAAACTCTCTAAGCTAATGGTGTTGGAATACAAAATAAACCAACACTAAGGTCCTATTTATAGTGCATGGGGCTTAGGTTACAATGAAAGAATCCAAACCTAATTGGAAGTAAATTTAAATCCTAATCAATTAGGTAATTAACAAAATCTCTCCTCCAAGAAATGAATCTAATCAAGAAGTCAAATCCAAAACCAAATAGAGCAGCTGAAAATCCCAACAATCTCCACCTCGGCAAGAAATTATTAAACTTCCAAATCAAATTCAAACTTCAAATTGGGATACCAAATTACAAATGCAAACGTGCACCCAAATTATTTCGAAATTGATCTCCACCATGACAAAAAAATCCAAAGGGCTTCAAAACTTGAAATCTCTAATAAATTCCATTACGAAAACTAAAAAATACGAGGAAAACAAATTTGTGCAAAGCTCGAACATCAAAATCTACCTTTTGACAATGCAAAGTAAACAAACGTTGCCTCATAGACAACCAAAATAATTTGGTATACAAACTCCCAAGATCATTCCTCCTGTCGAAGTCTTCAAATATCGAATTTCACTGACAATACAAAAACTTGATCATGACTAGAATGCAAAGCCCAAGCCAAAACTTAGAGCTCTGATACCACTTGTTGTACTTCTATGCGCAAATGGAAGCGAATTCTAACAAAAGCACCAAGTATCAATGTCGTACACAAAAGCGAAGAAACGAACAATCTCAAAATAAGAACACGAGGTTTAATGTGGTTCGGCGTAAAAGCCTACATCCATGGGATGAGACTTTCCCAAATAGCTCTCTAACTTACAAACTGTTATGTTCGTAAATTCGCTATTATATACATAATACTTATCCTTGTTTACACCTTTGTTGTACTCTTTTATATAGGTTTTACATTCTATTTATGTTTTGTAGTTGTAAGAAGCAAAGAGTGAAAAATGAGCTAAAAAGAAAGTATTGAGACTAAAAAGGTTTTGAAAATGATGTTTGAACGGTTAGGCGAAAAAGATTAGAGATGCAAACCAAAGTACTAACCGTTCAAATATCATTTTCAAAACCCTTATTGCCAATTACTCTTCTTTGCCTACTTTTTTATTGTGTTTTTATATTTTTTTAATTTGAGACATCTCAATCTATTTTGTTGAATCCTTTATGTGCATATTTGATAGCTTTTGTAAAAAAATTAATTTAAATTGTTAGGAATATAACCTGGATGCATATTAGTGCAATCCTTGTGGGAATTGCTTTCTATACAATGTCTTTGATCTTGTGCACTTGCGAGTTTAAAACGTGAAATTAATAGCTTAAAATTTAGGTTGCTAACTGCATAACACAAACTCACAAATTAATTCTTACCAAATTGCCAAACGAATGAACCATGAATTTGCCACACACTCTGACTCCAAACAGTGACCTCCACCCAAAACCAAAAGAGAGTAAACTTTCTAAACTAATGGTGTTGGCACTCAAAGTAAACTAATCCTAAGGTCCTGTTAGTGCATAGGACTTAGGTTACAATAAGAGAATCCAAATCCTAATCAAATAGGTAATTAACAAAATCTGTCCACCAAGAAATGAATCCAATCAAGAAGTCCTCCAAGCCCAAATAGGACACCAAACGAAATCGGTAACACAAACCTAGTTGTTGCATCATCATCATTTTAAGCTGCAAATCCCACCATCCTAAACGATTGTGTCAAAGCAAGTAAACTGCTCAAATTATCCGGCCAAGGAGGGCATTGGCTCCTAAATATGCTTCAGACCATATTCATAGGACTTGATGCAAAGATATTTTACTTTATTTCCTTCAGTGGTTTCAGTCATGGTCATTGTTCTCTCAAATATCTTTTAAAATCAACGACGTTCTTCCAAAACATGGAAAACATAACACTCGTTTAATGGTAGTTCAATACCATTCATACAATAAAGAGCAGTTCCAAGGTCCTTAATCAGGTTAGATAGACCTAAATTCATCGTTAGTTAGGTATGAAGTTAGTGTGTGTAGTAGCACATTCATCCAAACAACTAACTTCACCACATTTATACCTAATCATGTGTTTAATTGAATTTGGTCACATGCATACAAGAAATATGATTAAATTAACTCATATTTAAGAACAATATCCATAACGTTATCCAAAACTAAAACAAGCACCAAAATCGAATCCGGGAGCATAGGAAATATTCACCAAGTAAACCAAAATTAACTGGGGGTTCAGCCAACATGGCCCTTCTAAGTCAGACTTTTGCTCTTCCAAATGTGTTTAGGTGGAGCAAAATTTGTTATACTGATTGACTACAAAAATGGTACTTCTCAACAACATTTGTACGACACTGACAAGTGCATAACCAATTGTTTATTCCTTCAAAACGGAAATAAATTCTGCAAGTTCCAAGGGCAGTGTATTATCCAACAATGCCTTCTTGTTGTAAAAACAATGCAAATGGATCCTTTTGTCATCCAATTTGAATGTATTTACCAAAATATTCTCTTCCACGATTTGATCTCACAATCTTAATTTGCTTATGAGAAATTTTATTTGAACCCATATAATCTCTTTCTACACCCAACTTAAACTTTAAATGTGAATTGTCCTTTTTACCTTATTGCATGATTACCATTAAGTACAAGATGAAATTAATAACAAAATGAAATTTATCAATAAACCCACACCCAAATTAAATCTTACCATCATGTAATGTTTATCCTAAGTATAACACATCATCTCCACGGTAGAGCTTGGCAAGCTCATCCTTCACCGCTACGGGCCACACAAATTGTCCATCACCTTTCTCTATACCTATGGCAGCTTCGTCGATACCCCTAGCATTCCCGCCTAACTGCCGCATATCACAATATCTGCATAGAAAGAAAAGTTATTATTAGTTTATTTTCTATGGTGTTTTAAGTATAGACATATGAAAGCATGTACTTTATGCTTATGAAAATACAATCACGAGGACATGGATATCAAGAAAGTATATGGAAGATTCATAAACAAGTAGAAACTTCACCAAATTATTCAATTGGGATTTTATTTTTTGAATGGGTGTAAAGATAAATTCACATTTTGAATTGGGTTTGTGAGGGTAATTTAGATATGGAATTGGGTTTAAAGAGATATTAATTCTTTCAATAAAAATAATATGGGTGTACAGGGTAAGTTGGGTGTAAAAAGAGGTTATGTGGGTTCTAATAAAATTTTCCTTTGCTTATTCAATTGTGTTTCAATTCCAAGTTAAAAAATTTAAAACAATTGAATAAATGATGTTTTATTGAAATTAAATATAGATGCGTATATACCGTAAAAAATTATCTATGAAGAGAACGAAGTAAGAAATACCACATTGTTTTTTGCTGAAAATAGACCACACACGTGTAAATGATTTATAATCTTGCTGCCTGACATATACCAAAACCAATGGTTTGGTTACCTCACTTGTTGGAAAACTCTTACACTTTTTTTCTAACCAAATGTCATAATTCACCATGAGAAGTAAACCTTTCCCATTTATCATTATAGCCAAGTGTTTATTTTGTAATATAGGCGCATAATATACCAAATTACATGGGGGCTCCTTTCTAAATTATTCCCCATTTTACTCTTGACCTTAAATCCATTATCCATACACATTTTCTGCAGCTCATCAACAAATAATCCTGTAATACCTTGAAAATTTAAATATATGAATATGTGAAGAAAATCGAAAAATAAATCAATTTATGGGTATGAAAATTTGAATTGAGAACTTTTAAAGTTTTGTTTACAGAAATTATTATAAATTACGTCATAAAATTTATTGTTAAGTGGAAAAGACGAAATGCCCCTAGCTAGCTTAACGTAATTATACGAGGACTCATTTTTATCCTCATATATTTTATCTTATTTCTTGATAAATTTGAATAGAGGACGACCCTATGAGCGCATAGGCGAAAACCGTTCGCGAAACAAAGTTACAACGAAGGAGTTATTAACGATCGAAGTTGAGGGTAAAATGGTCATTTGACCATAATCTAGAAGACTTTAGATTTTATGGAGCAATGAGGTGTGCCACGTGTGTGGCTGGGCTGAAAGGAAAAAAAGGAGAAAGAAGAGGGATGGACGGTTGTGATGAAGAGAAATGAGAGAAATGAGGAAGAAAGAGGGATGAAACGGGCCCAATCAGAAAAAGGAGGAAGGAGAGAAATGAGGGGGAGAGAAACACACAACCAGGCCCTTTTCTCTCGACCCGTTTTAAGGGCGTTGGGTCGTCCGATCCGGTTTCTGGACTCGATCATATCTCTCCCGTCCGACGTCCGTTCGATGTGATTTTAGTGTCTATAGAAAGCTCTCGGCGAGCCCAACATCCCTGTGGTATTATATTTCTCGATTTTTAACCCAATTTTACAAACCATAGCCTTAAAATCCCTGGTTTTCCCTTTTTTTCCGATGATTTCAACAACGGTTACTATTGATCACCACCACTAATGGACTCCCTTCAACCTCAGGAACAAAGCCCATGCATTTGTTGGGGTGTTACAAATGGTATCAGAGTGAATGATCCTACTCTACTATATGCAATATTCTCGAGTTCTTATTGGTGTGAATTATGATATGAATTGTGGTTGCATTATTTCATAATTTTTGTGAATAAAGTAGCATTCATGTGATATATATATATATATATATATGTGTGTGTGTGTGTGTGTGTGTGTGATACGTATATGATTTGCATTGTGTTTGTGGTGCAATTTTCATGGTGATTATGGAATTCCGTTAGTGGGAATTATGATTTGCATTATTCCCTAAGTTCTTTGAATAATGAGGAAGTTATGTGGAATATATATATAATATCATCATGAAAGGAAGTGAATTGAATTGATAATATGTTATGCATTATGGAAATTTGAATATTAAGATGATTGTGAAATTGTGACAAGTAGATGAAAATGTCGTACTATACCTGTGCCATTGTGAAATATTGATTTGGGGCGTAATAGCCTATGGAATGGGAGGAATGTTTGGTTGGGCAAAAAGAGCCCGTGGATATTGATTTGGGCGAAAAAGGCCCGTGGATGTCGATTTGGGCGTGATAGCCCGTGGAATGGGAGGAATGTTTGGTTGGGCAAAAAGAGACGGTGGATATTGATTTGGGCAAAAAGGCCCAAGGATGCGTGATTGGGCAAAGTGGCCCGTGAAATGTGAAGGAATGGTTGAATGCCCCCAATGTTTCCTGGAGAAAAGCTCCATGTGTGGGCTGGGAGAATGAATTATTGAAGTGATAAAAATGTGTGATGTGTATTGGCTTGGGATAAAAGAAAAAGGGTGATGAAATCATTGTTTTTTCAATGATCATTATGGTTGGAAATTTTAATATTTACTAAAGTCATGATGATTTATCGAATGGGAATGAAATTATAAATTGTGGTTATGGTTGACCATTATAATTGCAATGGTGGATAGACCATAAAGATTTCTTCATTTATTATTGGTGGACATGAATGAAATTATGGAATGAGATTTTGAGTTCGTTTAATATAAACAATATCCCAGCTGAGTTTTTTCTCGTTGATGAAAAGAATTGATGGGACAAGTTGGTTGATGAAAAGAATTGATGGGACAAGTTGGTTGATGAAATGTGAATAGTACTCTAGAAGTGCGAGTCACTAATTTATTCGATATGTGGCTACACTTTGAAGCAATTTAAAAAAAAATGAAAGAAAGATTGGAAAAAGATAAGGTTTCTAAATTTACTATGGGTAATCTAGTTTAATTGTGGAAATGAATGAAATCATAGAATGAATTTTGATTTCGTTAAATGTTAATGGTATTGCGGATTTGGTTTTAAATTTCTTTCCATTACCCAGTCAGTGTGATATTTATTTAGCCACTGATGATTATGGCTTGCATTTATGATATTTCTTTGGCCGATGATGGTTATGGCTAAAATGTGTGATATTTATTTTGCTAATGATGAACAAGGCAAAAATTTTCTAATGTTGGGTATCACCAGTGATTGTGGCTAGAAATTTTGAGGAAGAATCGTGGCAACATATACCCAATGATGGTAAATTATTTACCAATAATTGTGATTATTATGTTAGTATTTATCCAACTAATGGTAGATGTGGTTTGATAATCTAGAATTTATTTTAGGCTATGAGGATTGTGGCTTGATGTGGATCTTAGTAAGACTTTGCATAAATCTTGAGAGTAGACTTGCTGAGAACATCAAATCAGGCCTTATTGCATTTAGATACAATAGTCTACCAACAATGCTTCTGTAGATGTTTGAATCCACTGATTCACTTCCATCATCTTTCTTAAGCTTCTCATTTGCAATTAGGGGTGTAGACATAGGTTTGTAGCCTTTCAAACCAAAATTTTCAAGCAAGGTTTGAACATACTTCTTCTTATAAATGAAGATGCTGCTTGCTTCTTGAATTACCCTAATGCCAAGGAAATGATGTAAGAGGCCTAGGTTAATCATCTCACACCTCTACATCATTTCTTCCTTGAATTGTGCAATCACAGCTTCATCATCTCCAGTGTAGACAACATCATCCACATAGATTGATACAATGAGTGTATTGTTGTTGTTTTCTGATTTAGTGTAGAGTGTAGCTTCACTAGGAATCTTTTGGAAACCTTTCTGAGTGAAGTAAGAATCAATCTCGCTATACCAAGCTCTTGGAGCATGTTTTAGGCCATATAGTGTCTTCTTTACCTTATACACATTTTCTGGGAACTCTTTACTTGTGAACCCTTGAGGTTGTTCTACAAACAACTCATTTTCTAACACTTCATTTAGAAATGTAGATTTCACATCTAGTTGATGTAGCTTCCAACCCTTTTTAGCTGCTAGGGTAATCAGAGTTCTTATAGTGTCTAACCTTGCTACTGAAGCAAAGGTTTCATTGTCTACACCAGGTTTCTGTGAGTAGCCTTTAGCTACTAGTCTGGCTTTGTTCTTTTGCACAGTACCGTCTAGATTCAACTTGGTTTTATAATCCCATTTCACTCCAATCATAAGCTTGTCACTTTGTCTATGCACCAATTCGTGTCATTCTTTTCCATCATTTGTTTTTATTTGCTTAAAATCAAATATTCAAAACAATTCTCTACAATTTCATTGAAATCTTTAGTTTAGATTGAGTTTAATTGGTGTTTGTTTAATTTTCTTTAGGTTATCAAATATGGATTAAGTAAGAATCTTTGTGGGAACGATACTTGGACTTGTAAGCCATAATATTCAGACATTCTTGTGCACTTGCAAGTTTACACCAAGTTTATGGCGCCGCTGTCAGGGATTCTTAATTTAATTTAGAATTTGGAATCCTAATTTACATCTAATTAAGTTGTTTTCTAGTTGTTTTTCAGCTTGCTTTAGTTTTAGAGTCATAATCTTAGGCATCGAAGAACAAGAATCACATTCCAGTTTTATATTAGTTGTTTTTGCTCTTTTGCTCGACTATTTTGGACTAAATTTCCTATATTTCAATAGGCTTATTATATACCATTGGAAAGCTACGAACGTCTAGTTTTCAACTCATAAAGCGGATCATCAAATTTGATTTTTGAGCTGGGAATTATTGTCAAAATACTGAGCAGTGTGCATACAGGGTACTTCAATGCAAATTCTCAAATTTGTATGCACAAAACTGTACCATCCCCTCAAGCTTGAGCTTATTCCTGTTGACCAAGAACTTGAGCGTACTTTAAGAGAACAACAAAGATAGTGAGTGTTTCAAGAACCAGCCATGGGTGAAGTAGTCAATAATGGTAAAGATAATCCTCTACCATTGCCACCACCACAACCAAGGCTCATGCCACCACCACAACCAAGGCTCATGCGTGATTATACAAAACCAACAGAGTACAACGCACTGTCATGCATTGTTTTGGCTCCAATTGCGCAACAATTTGAGATTCATCCACAAATCTTTCAGTTGCTGCCTATATTTCCTGCGAATGAGGAAGAAACTCCATACCATTATATCAAGGCGGTTTTCAAGCTATGTTCCACCCTCACCTTCACCAATGTTATTGAAGAACAAATTCGACTTTGTTTATTCCCATTCTCTTTTAGGGATAAAACAAGCAGTTGGTTGGATTCTCTTCCTGAAGTCTCTATCAACACATGGACAGAATTATCTAAGAAGTTCTTGTCCAAATTCTTCCCCTCTCAAAGAACCAATGCTCTAATCAATGAAACTATGAGCTTTCGGCAACAAGAAGGTGAACAGTTTCATGGAAGTTGGGGGCAATATAAGGACTTGTTTCTTCAATGTCCTCATCATGGTTTCAACACTTGGCAAAAGGTTCATTATTTTTACAAAGGTTTGAACTCTCAATGTAGGAGTTTGGTTGATTCAACAGTTGGTGGAACCTTCATGGACAAAACTCCAGAAGACTCCATACATGCCTTTGAAACTATATGTGAAAATTCTAAATATTGGGATTTTCCTACAAAAGATTCGAGAGTTCCAACTGCATCATCAACAAAAAGATGAGTCCTTTATGAAGTTGATGCAATGACGGGTTTAGAGGCACAAGTGGAAGCCCTCATGAAGCTTCTCACACCACTAGTAAGCAAGATAGCCACGTAGCCACGTACCTTATGTGCAAGCATCGCCCATGACATGGAAAATTGTCCAGCAAATCCTAATCTAGAAGGCATGCAAGAGATTAATGCATTTAGTGGGAGGCCCCGAAATGATCCATACTCCAATAATTATAACCCGGGATGGAGAGAACACCCAAATTTATCTTGGAGAGATTCACAAAACAACATGGGACCATCCAATTCAACAAAGCAATATCAGCAGCCTTATCAAGCTCTTCCAATTCAACAACAAGTCCCTTCTATCAAGGACATGATATCTCAACTCTTAAAGAAAACCGATCGGTATGAACAGGAAATTGTATCCTTCAGACAAAGTCATACGGTGTTGGAAAAGGATTAATCTAATTTTGAGATTTAGTAGGGACAAATAGCTACTACTTTGAACAAATTGGAGCGAGCACAAGGGCAATTTCCTAGCCAAACTGAAACAAATCTTGGGAATCAAAATCATGTTCAAGCTGTTACCACTTTGAGGAGTGGAAAGACGATTGATAATAATGTGGAAAGTCCAAAAATTAATAAGAAATAAGATGAAGAGGTCAGCGCACATATAGAACAGCAGCTTGACAAGAATTTTGGAAGTTCTATAAAGTCTAAAAGCAATGACACGACCTTTGACAAAGCTAACAAATCTGATCGTCTGACTCATTTTTCTTCAACTACATAAATTCATGGCTCTCTACATTTCCCACAGTGTGCAAGACAAGTTAAAAAGGAGAAGTACATGGGAGACATTTTGGAGCAATTTAGAAAGGTGCAGATTAATATTCCTCTTCTTGATGCGATCAAACAAATTCCATCATATGCGAAGTTTTTGAAGGAGCTTTGTACTAACAAGAGAAAGGTATGAAGAGCATGAGGATGTGAAGTTATCAGATATGGTTAGTGCGGTTCTTCAAAGAAAATTGCCACCAAAACTTCAAGATCCTGGTAGCTTTACAATCCTATATGTTATTGGAAAAAGAAAATTCGGAAAAGCTTTGCTTGACTTGGGGGCAAGTGTGAATTTGATGCCCTATTCTGTTTATGAACACCTCAAATTAGGTGAACTAAAGCATATATCCATTTCTCTACAGTTCACTGATCCTTTTGTGAAATATCCAAGAGGGATTGTTGAAGATGTACTTGTGTGTGTTGATCAATTTATTCTTCCTACTGACTTCATCATTTTGGACATGTAAGAAGCCGAAATTCCTGGTCGTGACTTACCTCTCACCCTTGGCAAACCTTTCATGGCTACTGCAGGTACAAAGATTGATATTAATTCAAGATTATTAACCATGATTGTGCAAGGTATTACTGTAGAATTTCATGTCTTTGAAGCATTGAAGAAGCCCATGGATATTTATGATTGCTTTCGTGTTAAGGTTGTGGATCAAATTATAAAACAAACATTCATTGAATCAAGCATCTCAGATCCTCTGGAAGTTTGTATCTCTCAACATGGAATGAGTTTTGAAAAGGCTACTCTTATTGAAGCAAAACGAGATCTCAATGCTGTAGCGTCCTACCCTCCTAGAGGCCAACCAAAATTTGAAGTTTTGCCACTCTTACAAGCCAAAACTGTACCATCCATTATACAACCTCCAAAGCTTGAATTGAAGCCTCTTCCAGAGACTTTAAAGTATGCATATCTGGGTGATTCAAAGACTTCCTGTGATTATAACTGCTGACCTTAACCAAATAGAAAAAGGAAAGTTGATGCAAGTGTTGAGGGAGCATAAAATAGTGTTGGGATGGAGTATTGCAGACATCAAAGGAATTAGTCCTTCAATTTGCATGCATCGGGTATATCTTGAGGATGAGTCAAAGCCTTTTAGAAAGGCTCAGACACGTCTCAATCCACATATGAAAGAAGTGGTTCGTGCAGAAGTTCTTAAAATACTGAATGTTTGCATTATTTATCCTCTATCTTATAGCAAATGGGTGCGTCCACTGCAAGTTTTACCAAAAAGATATGGTATTATAGTTGTGAAGAATGAAAATAATGAGCTTATACCCCAGAGGACTGTCATAGGTTGGAGAATGTGTACGGATTACAGAAATATTAATAGTTCAACTTGAAAAGATCATTTTTCGTTCCCTTTCATTGATCTAATGCTTAAGAGACTTGTAGGCCATAGTTATTATTTTTTTCTTGATGGCTATTCAGGATATAATCAAATTCCTATAGCACCAGAAGATCAAGAAAATACTACTTTCACATGTCCGTTTGGAACTTTTGCGTATTGAAGAATGCCTTTTGGGTTATGTAATGCTCCAGCAACATTCCAAAGATGCATGATGAGCATTTTCTCAGATATGGTGGAAAGGTGTATCGAAGTGTTTATGGATGATTTTTCCGTGTTTGGGTCATCGTTTAATCAATGCCTTCATCATCTTTCATTGGTGCTCTAACGGTGTCAAGAAACCAACTTGCTTTTAAATTGGGAAAAATGTCAGTTTATGGTGAAAAGTGGTATTGTTCTTGGTCATGTAATTTCAGTTGAAGGAATTGAAGTTGATAAAGCTAAGGTGAAGCTGATTTTGAAGCTTCCTCCTCATACTTCTGTAAAAGAAGTTCGATCCTTTCTCGGGCATGTAGGTTTTTATCGACAATTCATTAAAGATTTCTTGAAAATCACCAAACTTTGTGATCTACTTGCTAAAGATTCTATGTTTAATTTAAATGATGAGTGCTTACAAGCTTTTGAGACCCTCAAGAAAGAATTAACACAAGCCCCGATCATAAAACCTCCAGATTGGTCTCTTCCTTTCGAAATCATGTGTGACGCTTCTGATTATGCAATAGGTGTTGTGTTAGGGCAGCGAGTTAACAAACTCCCTCATGTTATATATTATGCTAACAGAACTTTCATTGGTGCTCAATTGAATTACACGACAGCAAAGAAAGAATTACTTGATGTGGTGTTTGCTTTGGAGAAGTTTAGGAGTTATTTGGTCAGTTCAAAAATGTTTATATTTTCTGATCATGCAACCCTTTGATATTTATTAACCAAGAAGGATGCAAAGCCCAGACTTCCAAGATGGATTCTACTAATGCAAGAGTTCGATCTTGATATTATAGATAAAAAAGGGGCTAAAAATGTTATGGCATATCATCTTTCCAGATTGGTACATGGCAGGGATGCTATTCCTATCAATGAATCATTCCCAGATGAGCAACTATTTTCCGTTGTAGAAATCCCATGGTATGCTGACATAGTAAACTACTTGGCAAAGCAGTTTATGCCGCCGGAATGGTCAAAACAACAAAGGAAGCGGTTTCTATCAACTGTGAAGCAATACTATTGGGATGATCCCTATTTATTCAAGCATTGTTCAGATTAGATCATAAGAAGGTGTGTGTCTCACTCTGAAGTTCATAGCATTCTCACTTTTTATCATTCTCATGCTTGTGGATGTCACTTTGGTGCAAATAAGACATCGTTAAAGGTATTACAAAGTGGATTCTATTGGCCTACGTTATTTAAGGATGCATATTCCTTTGTCATTGCTTGTGATAGGTTCCAAAGAATGGGGAATATTTCTTCCAGAACGCAGATGCCATTAACCAACATTTTGGAAGTTGAATTGTTTGATGTGTGGGGAATCGATTTCATGGGCTTGTTCCCTATGTCGAATGGATATTTGTACATCGTGGCATTAGATTATGTCTCTAAATGGGTGGAGGCAATGCCTACAAAAACTAACGATCATAGGGTTGTGTTAAACTTTTTGAAAGAGAACATCTTTACTCAATTCGGGACACCTAGAGCGATCATTAGTGATGGTGGTTCTCACTTCATCAACAAGCCGTTTGAAGCTTTAATGAAGAAGTATAACATTACTCATAAAGTTGCTACTCCATACCATCCTCAAACAAGCGGACAAGTTGAAGTTTCAAATAGAGAAATAAAGCATATTCTCGAGAAGACAGTGAGTCAAAACCGCAAAGATTGGGCCAGTAAGTTGAGTGATGTATGTTGGGCATATAGGACAACTTTTAAAACTCCCTTAGGCATGCCTCCTTATCAGCTTGTCTTTGGGAAAGCATGTCATCTTCTGGTGGAACTGGAACATCGAGTATTCTAGGCATTAAAGAAGTTGAATTTTGACATCAACCAAGCAAGGACTTTGCGAAAGGTTCAATTAAAAGAATTGGATGAATTAAGGAATGATGACATGCCCCGATCTCGATGTCCGAATGACAGTGGGATGGCCACATGTTGGCCGACACCCGAGGGTGACGCTAGCCATTTAATGAATGCATATGCCTAGAACATGAGAAACATGCATATAAATTTCACGCGAACTACGCAATGTAATATTCAGATACAAACCTTACCAAAATTATGTAATAATATTCAGCCGTTAATAAAATGATAGTGATAATGCATGACATGTTCAGAGCATACATCTAATTCATAATACAAGCGGAAGGTATAACAAAAAGTGTTATTATAAGAAATGTCAACAGCGAAGAGGATGACACAAAATCACTGGTAGGGGAATGCCTCGTAACTCAGATCGTATGCCTCATTCCTAGATCCTGAGGGGGCGCAAAACAAAGCATGAGTGGACCAAGTTGATATTTAAGTAATACTAAAATAGTTAATCTTCAACGTACTAACCGCCAAAGTTTATGAAAACTCAGTAGCATAATATGTAATAGGTTTTCCAAAAACCCTAGCATGCCATAAAGCTTCATAAAACATATATCATATATAGTGTGCTAAGTAGTGGTATCATAATCGCCCGAAGGCAGTATCATTCACCCGTAGGCCCTACATTACCTGACCGAAGCCAATTAATGATTTCATTCGCACATAGGTAAGACTATATCTTCATTCGCCCGTAGGCAGATTGTATGAGTAACCACTAAATAAGCACAAAACTTATTGAACATAATATTTCCAGAATATAAGTATATATATCTCAATGGAGCTTAGTAGCTCAAACATCATATTTTAAATCATGTTCATAGTATATAATCATCATATATATACCACAAAGAACGTCAAATTGATAAAGCGTGAAACCAATTTACTTATAAACATTTCATAAAACGCAGCCATTAAATCATTTTTTTCATGTATGCATTTCTAATAGTAAAATCATACATTTTGGAAAGGGTCCACTCACAGATACTCCGCATGCACCGACTAGGTTCAAGGTTGGACCGGTTCAGTTTTGGGTTGGGCCGGTTCAATTTTGGGTTTTTTGGGCTTGGGTTTGGTTTGGGTTTGGTGGCCTAGCCTAAGGGAATCTGGGTTGGGCCACAAGGGTTTCTATGCTGGGCCTATTGGGCCGAAGGCTTGGGTTGCAGAAACGGGTTTGGGCTTGGTAGCCAGGCCCAAAGGTTTGGGTCAGTTTATGGGATGGGTTTGGATCCGAGTTTGAGGGTTTGGGTTGGGTCGACCCGGTTTCAGGCCAAGGGTTGGCCGGTTTCTGGGCAATGTTTCAAACGCTCATAACTTCTCTGATACTCAACCAAATCAAGTGATTCAAAAATGAAAGTTGTAGTACTCAACAAGATGAAGAGAATGGTACTTTGCACGACAGCTAACTCGCCATGGTTTGGTTGGAAAACACCTCGAAAGTCGCGATGCTCGCTGAAAAACTGGAAAAAGCTACTCCAAGCTATTTTCTGCGATTAACACGTATGTACAACTTAAAACAAGCTTTGATCTAACCTTAAAACACATCCCAAGAGTTTCTAGAAGCTTACCTACATCGGGAAATTTAAAAAGTACGTCGAAGATCGTCAGGGGAGTATGCACCGTGACTGTCACGGTGGAGTACCAACTTGGCCTGGGGTTTTCAAGGTCTCAAGTCCAGGTGGTGGTGGTGATTATTGTGTGTTTGATTTTCAGAGAGGGGAGGGAGTTTTTGCAGAGAGCATTCGGGGGAGAGGGGAGAGAGTTAGAGAAAAATAGAGAAGGTGATGAGGAGAAAGAGAGAGTTAATAAAGAAAAGAAAAATCCATAAAGTGAGAGGGGGAATCCGGATAGGGTGAAAGGGTAAGGGGACAAGAATCCCAAGTGGGTCCCCTTGTTTCATAATTTAAGAATGTAAAAGATGAACTGCAAAATATCTGAAAACGTTCAACGGTTCAAATGTAGAATCTTCGTTATACATTCGAATTCGAATCCGTTCGCGTCTACATGTTCATGGTGATAAGTACATTAAGAATAATTTAATAAAATTAAAACTACACGTTTCGATGAGACAGTCAAACAAAGTCAACTCAAGGGCAAAATGGTAATTTCATAAGTCCGTTAATATGAAAATACACCAAATTTGGGACGGGGTTTCACAAATGAAGCTTATGAGAATGCTAAGATTTATAAAGAAAAGGCAAAGATTGCTCATGACAAGGCTTTAATTCCCAAACATTTTGAGCCACATCAAAAGGTGTTATTGTTCAACTCAAGGCTTCGATTGTTTCCCGAGAAGTTGCGTTCTAGATGGTCTGGCCCTTTTCTGGTTGTTCAGGTATTTCCACACGGAGCAGTAGAAATTCAAGACATAAAAAATGGTTCCATATTCAAGGTGAATGGGCATCATCTTAAACCATATTTAGTGAATCTAGAAACTTTGCTATCAAAGACCAAAACTATTGAGGTAGCATACCTCAATGATCCTCCATTCATTTGAAGGTCGCTGAGTCTGGCTGAAGACTATAAATTTAGCGCTTCTTGGGAGGCAACCCAAGCATTTGATGCATGAAGATTGACATGGTGTGTGCGGCAAATCTTGTTTTAGCGATCACTTAACCAGGGGAGTTCTAAAACTACTCTTTATGTTTCATATTATTTTTATTCAGTTCTACTTTTCCTTACTTGTTTAACTCATTGCATGCCTTGTATTTCACTTCACATTGAGGACAATGTGATATTCAAGTTTGGGAGAGGGATCTCATTTTGATAGTTTTTTAGTTAGTTAGTTAGTTTTTTTTTTTTTTTTTTTTTTTTTTTTTTTTTTTTTTGTCAGTAAACGTAGGCTCTCTATTTTATTAAATTCTGGAACAATCTGTTGCCGTTTCTGAGTTTTGGTCTGCATTCCGTTCTTTAATTTTTCATTCTAAATCCAACCATTTAAACAACGTTGAATTCTGCCAACTAGTTTGCAAGATATATGTAAAAAACTGAACAGAGGTCAGAAATTGGTTATTTCTAACATGAAGTCTTCGTTTTCAAATCTTAAATTTTAGTTTTTGTTAGTTGTTCTATTGTGTCATTAGTGTCTAAAAAAATTCATAAAAACAGAAAAAAAAATATATATATATATATTTGTTCTCTTCTCTCAGTCGTGTTGGCTAGTCCTTTCCAAATCCAATGATAATAACTTGGTTGCTACTTAAATATGGTTCTAAGAAATCGATAAGCATTGTTTGTGTTCTTTGTTTGATTCTTGGGTTAGCTATGCTTTATATGATCACTCTTTACACCCTTTTCATGTACATAGCCAATGTTAATGCAATTGTTGCTTGCTTAGAGAATTATATGCGGATTAAGTAATCATAAAGATCTCAACGAACACTAGAACTTGCTTCAATATCTCTCAAGGCGAAATCCTAAGTCATGCAATATTGGGGAGACGATTTTGGCCATTTTTGGACCGTTTGAGCCTTTCTATACCCAACCTTTTGTGTTATCCCTAGTTAGTCATTTGAAGCCAAACACATAGCTTTTTCTTTCATCACCACATTAAACCCTACCAATTTAACCTGTATTAGTCATACCTTATAGTGTGAGATAAATACCAAGATGATAAAAGAGATCAATCCCGAGTTCTACATTTAAGAAGTGGCGTGTACCGAGGTACCATGTGTCATATTACTACTCAACTTTAAAAAAAATAAAAATGAAAATGAAAAGTTTGAAATTGTTCCATTCCTACAACATGAGTCATGGATGCCAAGACTCATATTTCAAAAGAGGCTCGACCAAATTACATATGAAGAAGTATTGGTATATCTCAGGTTCTAGTTTTTTTCCTTATCCTTTTCTTTCATAGCCAATAACCTAGCCTAACGTTACAACCTTTGTAAAGTCCATTTGATCTTTGGTGTTGCATTGATTAAAATTAATGGAGAGATGGTATGAAGAGCAAGCCTATGAGGTTCGATACATTCATTATCCAAAGATCACTCATATCACACTTGTTTCCATATACCTATCCGAGTTGCAAACGTTGTGCTAATTATTGGCTAGTCATATACATACTGGAAGAATGGTTGTGTAAGGTGTTGTTAACTTTTGAATCATGTGTAGAATCCTTACAATGTTTCTCTATTCTTTGAGCTATATTTTCCAGAGGAATCTCTTTGGAAAGGTTATATGTTTTCTGTTTGTCAAAAAAAAAAATTATTTGGAGTCATTATTGTGTTTGCTTGAGGACAAGCAAAGTCTAAGTTTGGGGGTATTTGATATAATCATATGTCACATCCCGGCCCGGGGTCCACCACATCCTAGGCCCGCTCCACCACCGTAGCACGATATTGTCCGCTTTGGGCCCCTACTACGCCCTCACGGTTTTGTTTCTGGGAACTCACACGAGAACTTCCCAGTGGGTCACCCATCATGGGAGTGCTCTCATGCGCTACTCGCTTAACTTCCGAGTTCCGATGAACTCCGAAGCCAGTGAACTCCCAAAAAGCCTCATGTTAGGTAAGATGGGAATATACATATAAGGATCACTCCCCTGGGCGATGTGGGATCTTACAATCCACCCCCCTTAAGGGGCCTGACGACCTCGTCGGCACACCACGGCCAGGGTTAGGCTCTGATATCATAATTGCATACATTTTCATGCCCTTTAGTTTAGATTCTTGTTATGTTTTAGAGTGAATTTAGTTTGTTTCACTTAGTTTTATGTTTTTCTTAGATTTGAAGAGTGAAGATGAAGAAATAAGAAAACGGGCACTTTTGCGATTGAAATGAGTTTGGCATGCTGGAAGCAGAAGCTGTTTGTGCAGATCAGCCAACTTTACGGATTAAACTGTACTTCCTCAGAATGAACCAACTGTTCAGCCTTGTACCATTGGAAAGATATGGAAGTTAGCTTTCAGAGGAATTTTACGGTTCGTGATTCCAAGCTTCCTAGAAGACATTATAGTGATTCTTGTACCGAACGTCTGCCAGCAATGCTTACGCGGGATTTGCAAAGAGATTTCAGAGTTAAAATTTTTAATAAAAGGAAACGTGCAAAGCAAAAGGAGAGCTATTAGAAGAGCTCAAGAATATCCTAAAAGGTTCTCAGTTAACATATTTACTAGTTTGGTGTGCCACATCATCAATATTCCAATCCAAGTAAGAAGAGAATTAAAGAGTCCTATTTAAGTAAGGATTTCAGATTTTTATATAAAAAGGAGACAGAGGGATATTTTGGAGAAGGTTTGGGGAACGTGATTTTGGGAGTCCAAGGAGCAAATGAGAGATCGCAGCCGCCAACCATCTTTCATATCCATCTTCATCGTTCAGAAGTTTTTCATGTTTTTAAGATTTTTAATTATGTTTTCGTATTCTATGAGTAACTAAACTCTTTTTCTAGGGTTAGGATGATGCCCTAGCATGAATGTTTATTGTTTTTAATGTTATTCATTGGATTTCTAGTTTCTTTCAGATGAATGCTTAATCACTGCTTGAATTGTTAATTTTTGTTTGAGTTCTCTGATTGATCACCTTAGGACTTTGCATCTAGTAAGATTGGAAGATGAATTTGAGGCTGAACTAGCAATATAATTCAATTAGCTTCTTGTGGTTAAGTGTGGTAAATTACAATATTGCTTGACAAAGAATAATGGTTTGCTTGGTTCCCTTGTTTTCTAGAGCGTAAAGAATCCTACTTGTTAAATTTATGCCTTAATCAGGATAGACTGCATGTTAGGATATACGATCTCTACCTAAATTAGGAGAGAATCATTCACTTACGGAAAACTATGGTCTAATGTGCTTGACAAGGACTTAGATACGGGAATTATCATCTAAAGAATCGAACGATCCGTTGAATGCATTGAAACCTAAACTTGATTGCTTCTGGTTGATTCTGAATCCCTAGACTTTCTCCATTGTTTGTCAAATCTCAAGTTTCAATGTTATCATCTCATAGTACTTTATGATTACTTTTCTTTTTAATATTGTTTTCATTTGCTTAAAATCAAATATTCATTATTCTCTACAATTTCATTGAAATATTTAGTTTAGATTGAGTCTAATTGGTGTCTGTTTAATTAGATTTTCTTTAGGTTATCAAATATAGATTAAGTAAGAATCTTCGTGGGAACCACACTTGGACTTGTAAGCCATTACATTCCGATATTCTTGTGCACTTGCAAGTATACACCAGCCATGATAAAGTTTGTGTCTTTTGTATGTTTTGATTCACTATTTGATTAGTTTTCTAAGGATTTGAAATGAACAAGAGAGATAAGGAATGTTTCAAGTTTGTGATGGCTACAAGGCTATGCAAATGCATCAGCCATATTTTGATTTATATAGAGAATGTTTGTAGGGTTTTGGTACATTGTCAACTCACAAACTTATCTCTAAATGTGCTAGGAGATAAACATGTACTATGAATTACGAACCTAGATCCTCTCCATATCTAAAAAAAATGAGCCTAAGGATCAAATGATCCGGGTCGTTGAAATTTGATCCAACGACTACAAACAGGTGGTCCTCTAAAAGTTATAATAATTATAGTCATTGGATCAAATTTCAATGGCCCGGATCATTTGATCCTTAGGCTTAGTTTTTTTAGATCCAGAGAGGATCTGGGTTCATGAATTACACTTACCCTTCTCCAGATTTAATCATAGCCCTTCAGTGGAGTTTTTAAGTGATCTAAGCTGGAGTGTACATCTGCCCCTCATTTACACATACAAAAGCTTTAAGCAAAACTTGTCGTTAGAGTCAAAACCCTTGTTCTTCCTCTTTCTTCTTCGATTATGCAGCAACTCATTACTTGGAGCTTCACTTGCTGCCTTCGATCCTTGGAAAAGCAATTTAGGTTCCAACAGTTTTCTGCATAGCAGTTCCATTCAGTTTTCAAAGCCCCCACAACCTTTTATCGTAACTTCTCCGCTTCATTTGTTCAGTTACAAAATCTTGATCTTTGTACATCACCCAAGGCCGTCTCCCAATTCGAGCACTCCTCTCCCCTCTAATTCTTCGTCTTTGTTTCGAATCAGGTTGCTCTGACTCAGCCACCCCCGCCAGTTCGGAACCGCCACCACCGCCGCGTGTACCGTAAGGACGGAAGAGATACGTTTTTCACCAAAGAAAGCATTTTGTATACGTCCTTTGGCATGCCCGATAAGGTTTCTCAAGCTCTCTACAACGCGGGCCTCGGCCAACTGTCTCTGGTTCAGTTGCCAAGTTCAGTCATAAACTTAATTCGTTCTTTCATTCCTCAATTTTCTCCATCCAAGAAATGAAAAATCGAGCTGGGTTTTCAGATTATTGATCCCAATTTGTGAAATCGCATCAAAGTTTGAATTTTTTAGTGATGCGTTTTGCGTTTTTGGGATTTTAGGCTGCTAGCATACGGTCTATACTTTCAGGGAAGGATTGTACCTTCAAGGAAGGATTGTTCTTTCAGGGAAGGATTGTTGTAGCTGAAACTGTATCACCACGTTCAGGGAAGGATGTTGTTTTGATCACTGATTCCCCTCATTGGGTTTTCATTGCAGTTCCGTTTTACTGTAAATGCAATTTCGATACCTAAAGCTTAAGAGAAGGTCGACAAGGTATGTTTATAGCTATATGTCGTGTTCCTTTTGGTAATTCTTTTAAAAAATAAATTATTTTTAAGGATATCATTTCTGCCCTTCATAATCTGACTATATTTGTACACAGCAAAGTTTTGGCGGATTTCGGTTTGTCTGATGTATTAAAGTGTATGGCAGTTTTATGTGGTTTATGTGTTTAATCAGTAATCCAGTGAATTAGGGTTGCTATAATCTATGAAAAGAATCAGATGGTCGTTGAATTTTGAATTTCAGTGATTGGGTGATGGTGTAATTGGTTGTTTAGAGATGCAAATTGTATGATGAACTAGCAATCCGAGAAATCTCAGGAGTTTAGAGCCTCCTCATCCAGGGGAACAGCACATAGAACCCGTGAATAATCACAAAGGCCCTAGGCTAATTGGGTTTAATAGTTTCATTAATGTTATAAAACAGAAACAATGACATGCCAATTTAGCTGCAATAGAAGCTGTAGAAAACTTGGAACAATTCGAGAGAACACCTACTGATTACCTAAAGAGGCACAAGATGAACTCCTTTATCTACGGAAGGAAGTAGATAATCTCCAATTTAATTAAGCCCTTAGTCTATCCTACCAAATTGACAAACAACGTATATTTCAGAGTGAAGCAAAAGAATAATGAAGAAATATGGAACAAAAGAGGGATGAGGAAGAGAGAGCTCAAAATGTGTTCTAGAAATCTTTATTTGTTTATGGGTTTTATTATGTTAGATTTCAGGGTTTCAATCTTAGAGTTTTGCATTTTAATTTTGTCAAGGGTATTGAAGATTTATGGAGTTGTGTTGGTAGATTTGGCTTTATGGGGTTGTTACAAAATGCTCAATATTTGTTAATTTTGTTATGAACTTGCAAATTTTTGTGAATTCAATTTGGAATTGGTGTTTGTTTGAAAATGTTTGTGAATTACAAGTCTTAGTTCAATATGAAAGAAATTGTACATGATATGCATATGACATGCACATGATATGCACATAATATGCACATGACATGCACATTTGTCATCTCCATATGATTTGCCCCGTGTTTGTATATTGTTATCAGAATATACAAGGTGTTGGATTTTGGGTTTCAAAATGTCCTTTAAAGTTTAAACGATGAGTTGAAACCATACCAATGGGTTTAGAAAGAAAAAAAAGAAAAAGATGTAAAGACTTCCAAGTTTCGAACCCATGTGTTGTTGAACAAAATAATTAGATATGCCTGGACCAACCCAAGCACATCATGATGTAGGGGGTATGAGATTTGATAACACACTAACCTTTATGTTGGAAATGAAGTAACAACATTTGGAAGCATCTTCCAAGTGAGGGGACAAAAAAGTACTAGTGGGGATTCTTACAACTTTTCAAGGTCACATGCATCACATCCTCACTACATAAACACCTCCAACACATTCCCTCTTTTACCCAACTGATTTCATCCTCATCATGGTAGACTTGTATATAAATATGTTTCTCACACATAGTTGCACTAACCATTAACCCTCCTAAAAAATTAGACTTCTCAAATAGCCAAAACAATTGAGAACACAAACATGTTCAAATTCCCACATGAAACTAAGGGCTTTAATGCGGAGTTCCATGGGTGGTACACACATGGAACCTCCTCCACTTCCGGGGTCGCCGAAGCTAAATCCTACGTCATCGTTTAGCTCTATGGACTCGGAGGCGTCGCTGAAAAGTATAGATCAGGTCCGCAAGAGACTCAACTATGAGACGGGCGTCGCCGAGTATAGGAACTACAAGCTAATGAAGGCAGAAAAAGAGCTTATGGACCTCAATGGTGAAGCTAACGAAGCGCTCTACCGTGCAAGCAAGTAGAAAACGAATGCTGACACGTCTGGAGAAAGGATCACATTCCTAAATTTTGAATTGTTCCAGAAGTGTCGGGGCCGTATTGAGTCGTACGAACGTTCTCGGGAGGGAAAGGCCGAAATAGAGGAGGAACGCAATAAGGACTTTGAGGATTTTCGTCGACTAGTGAAGGAAAGGAACCATGTCAACCATAATGGGATTATATGGCATTTTATTGTTGTGCAATGTATTAGCTAAGTATTTTATGATAATAAACATGCGTACTATATATCCTTGTTATAGGCACATACCATGCACACAAAATGCACATTAAATGTACATAATATGCATATCACCTTGTAATATCGTATAATATGCCATGCGCAAGACATGCAAACCTTATTTACGCAACCTGCACAACATATGCATGTCGTGTGCACACATTGGGAAAATTTTGTGAAATTTCTGCAATTGAACTAAAACAAAAATTGGAACATACCCAGTATTGTACCATGTCAAAAATCAATTTTTTACCACACATTGTTGTAAACCCAGTCGGCATTAGCATGTTGGCCTTGAGATTCTCTTCAAGACTAGGCGCCAAAAGGGATGAGACTTACCCCATTCTTTTAGGGTTTCATATCTTCGAAAATGCACCATCCTCATATTAGTGAAATCCCAAACAAAAAAGTGCAAATTGGATAGCAAATTTTGCCTTCCATGCTTTGTTTCTAAATGGATTGGTTGGCAAACTAGTTAGCAAATTGACAAGACAAGGTAGATGCGGTGTAGATGAGGTGTAGATGTGGAGTAAAACAATTGACAAGACAAGCTAATTTATTGACCAAAAAGATTATATGCAGTCGCCGAAAGGAGACAAGCTATTTGCAGAAGTTCGTTTTGATGTTTGTGGGTGGGACTGTGGGAGGTTACCTCTTCATCTGTGAGAAGGTTTCCGCGGCACTGCCCTTCTTAGGCACATTACTACCCTTTTTATTGACATATCCGAGCAGAGGTTTTAAACTAGTTATCGCATATTTGCATTCTAACTGGAAGATTTATTGTTTCCATTTTGGTGTCTTTTGTTGAGGACTTGCTGCCACTAGGTTTTCATTAAAACTGTTTGTTTATAAAAACATCATGTCCAATAATATTATGCATGGTTAGTTGTCATATCGAAAGCTGTAGGGGTTGGTAATTCGATCCACAGCTCCCCAGTTGCCATATAAGGAGATTTAGTGCTAATGAGTTAACGCAGATCAGTTGAAACTTAAAAGAAGAGATGGTGATTTTACAACCTGGTTGACATGTTCACAGGGTCATATATATGTACATGTTCAAAATTCTTCCAAATCTTATAAATAACTAGAGTGGTGTCTTGTGGCCAGATTCATATTCTATTATTGTTAAGGTATCTATACGCACTGTGGAGAGCAAATTGGCCAGTTTCATATGTAAAAAGTCTATGTTCTCTGTCACAGACTGTCTTAAAGACCTAAAACTCACTCTGTGTTTGACAGTACAGATCTCCATACTGACCCGAGAAGGACTGCTGTAGGGTTGCATTTGGACCCGGAAGCACTAAATTGGTGCATGGAGAATAACATAAATAAAGCTGCAGTCGATGGACATTGCAGAATGTCCCTCTTTCACGGGAATGTCTTGCAATCTATTGAGGCCAAACTAATTAAGTTTGAACCGAGAAGCAGAGGAGAAACATTTCACTCACTGAGAACAGAGATGGTTTGGAGAGTAGTGGATTGAAATCTACTCTTCAAGAGGACTCTTCTTCCTCACATTATGAGAAGTCCTTGAGAAACCATCTGTTGCCTGCTAGAGGATTGTGTGTGCTTTTAACTACAGCTGTTGTTGTCTCCATCAACGTGCTGAACTGGTTCTGTATATCAAGCATGCTCTTGATGCCTTGTCAAAGAAAGGTGGGATATTTGTAATGGATTTGTATGGCGGTACATCCTCGGATTGCAAGATAAGGCTTCAAAGGACATTTGCCAATTTTACGGTTCAAAACTTCAATTCAAACACTCCTTATTGTCGCATCATTTGCACTCCTTCGGAATCCCAGTGGTGGTGTATAAAAAGCAGAATATAGTTTTTGGTATAAAAAGCAGAATATAGTTTTGGTTTCTGAAGAATATCTAGGGACCTAAGTTTATGTGGTCTCACCTCTGTGATGCAGAGATCATCTTGTAAGTTTGTAACTATTGTTTACTATCAAAGATGGCTTTCATAATTGTTTAAATTTCTATTGGCTTTTCCAGTACGTTTGGGAACATGCTGAATTTGATATCATCGAGTGCAAGACAAGGATTAACCTCCATTTCCATCTCCAAAAGCAGTCGAAGAAAACTCGACATGCATTTTCATGCAGCTGGAGGCTGTAAGTCATTTTTTGCAGTTTTAATGTATTCTATATCATGAAAAAAAATATTGAGTGTAGGCTTCGTTATGAAGTATTGATAAGTATATCCTGTTCCTGGTAACTTCTGAATCATTTGGAGACAATTAGGGAAATCCGAAGAACAGATGGTCACTGCCCGAGATCAAAGACTACTTAGAAGAGGCAGGCTTTAAGTCTGTCCATTTTTGGCTGCGAAAGATGGAAGACAGCAGAGAAATCCGAAGAACAGATGGTCTTGGTGTCGGGCTGAGACATAAAATATGAAGAGGCGAAACATTTTCAGCAACATGGTTCTTGGAATGCAGACATCGTAGGTGTTGCATAGCTCCACGCACCAGGTAAGCTTTGCGTCGAGGTTGGATTGAACATGCGCATTTGGTTACTTGTTACTGTTAACTGTGAAGTTGTGTAATTTATTGCTGCGCACACCTTTTACTTGCATCAAATTATTCAATTATTAAAACCTGATTCATGTACTTTTCCATGATTCCTCATCAATGTCAAAAGAAAATGAGAAATATGTTGTGGTGTATGGTGGCTGAAAATCTGGACGAAAATGGTTTCAATGGCGGTTGCGATGAAAGTGGAGACGATGGAGATCGAACAAGGTGGAAACTGTTGGCGTCAAAAATTAAAATGAGTCTAACTGAGGTCGACACGTGATTTGCTCCGAGTTTTCTTTCAATTTTAGTGCCAAGAGGAGGCTTGAGAGAAAGGATGAATGCAGGGGTGTCAAGTTGAAGGCTGTCAACAGATAATGCATGTAGAGATTTGTGGGATTGCGCTGGATTTGACTTCTGAACCAAACAATTGAGCATTAAATGGGACGCTGGTTCAGTTAGTGTCTTGCGGAAGATAGATTTTTCAGTCTGATTGGAATATGGGATAGTACATCACGGATCACTATAATTTCTCAGGTTCGGTACATCACTTGTATAAAAACACGAGATGTATTGTCACTTAAACTGCGTTTTGTGGGAAGTACCTTGCCTTTACGCTTTATGGCGCTCATATACAATCAAGTCAAGTGGTCCATTTCCTTGTCTGATGACGTGGTCCTTGTGAATTAAGGGGGCGTTTGTTTGCCCTCACTAAGTGGGACTGGACTGGACTGGACTAGCTGTTAGTCCAATACTGTGTTTGTTCCATGCTGGGACTAACATTAATGAGACTAAAGGAGACTAGCATGGATAAAACCCTTCACTAAGAGGTCTTAGCGAGACCCCCCAATAACCATGGGACTAGCTAAGACTATCCTCTCTCGTCCTCGTCATGCTCCCGATAGACTCCTCGTCATCTCCGGTCACCTAGATCATAATAAAATATTAATAATTTATATATTAAATAATATAATATTAGAATTTGTTATTATCCAGCTTCTTAGTCCAACACTGCACCAAACGCTTCACTAAGTTAGTCTAGCTTAGTCTAGTCTAAGCCAGTCCAGCTTAGTCCTTGAAGCTAGTTCAGTCCGAGATAGTCCGGCGCAACAAACGCCCCCTAAGAGGACACGGAGTCTGGTCACCTACGTGGAGAAGTCCGAAGCTTGAAGACGGAGTCTGGGGCTTAATCCTACTGCTAGTGGGCCTTTGGGAAAATAACAATTGGGTGCCCCATAGGAGACCTAAAATGCCTTTGCATTCTGGGTTATCCATCTTCTACGTATTCTTCAACCCTACAAATTTATTGCTACGGTGGTGTTCGGTATCAATTAAAAACATGTGGAAGTTTTTGTCCATACTTTGATTTTATTAACACATAACACCATATGATTATAAACTCGTATCATATAAATTGTTCTCGTGCTCCTCACCATAATCGGCCAGACATACCAATCAACGTACACGTAATTCCACACAAGATTTTGTCGTGCATGTGACACTGTTATATCTAATAATAACAATCAATGATAACATGTGTTGCCACCTCCGCCCTTCACCACCTCTGTGTCTCTGCCTCTCTTTCCCGGCGGCAATAATCCTAATCTCTCATCTCGCTCGCTGTCAAAAAACACACACCCACTGAACCAAAAAAAAAAAAAAAATTAAAGTTATAGGATTACCGTGTCAGAGTTGTAATCCAACTTCAATCCACCTCAAACCCATTCCAAACTCTAGCTCCCTTTCTCTGCCTCTCTTCCCCTCTGTTTTTCTCACGCGCCCAACAACCCCTTTTTTACCTCTTGCTCCTTGTTTCCCTCCCTAGACAAAAGATACCAACTCAATAAAAAAATTTAAAATTTTTTAATTGCATCGGTCACAACAACTCGGCTCTACTCCTAAGCTCGTCCCTTCTCAACCGTTATATAGTTGTCCACACAGATGGTCAAAACGCTTTGTCCTCACCTTAGAATCGCCCAAAGACCTAATATGTCTTTGCATTCTAGATTATTCTTCATCTTCTTTTACGTACTTCTAGAGACCACAAATTTACCGTCACGGTGACGTTTTACTAATCAAATTAAAATATGTGAAAGCGTTTGCCATACTCTCATTCTATTAACATTAAACATCATGTGATAGTAAATTCATACCATGTAAACCATTTTCGTAATTCTTGCCGTAATCGGCCGCACATAACAATCAGTACACACGTAACTCCACACAAGATTTTGTCGTGCATGTGACACCGTTACATCCAATAAATAACAGTCAATGATTATGATTAGGGAAATTTTATTTAAACCCATTTAACTTCTTTCAACACCCAACTTAAATTTTAAATGTTAATTGTCTATTTCATCCTATTGCATAATTACTATTAAGTACAAAATGAAATTAATAATAAAACTCAAATTTATCAATAAACCCAAACACTATAATTAAATTAAACCGTATGATCACTCTTTGTTTATCCTAAATTAAACCCAAACACTATTGCTCTGATATTTATCTTATTCGTATTACTTGGAAGGCTAATTTTCTCTTTACTCGTGAAGATGTTGAAGACAAATATATTCCTGGAGGCACAACCAATGGAACTGTAACAGAAAATAATGAAACTAAAAGAAAGAAGGTAAAAATTTTGAAGCTTAAACTTTTCTCTGCAATATTTTAGGCACTAACTTCTGTGACATTCCCAGGTTTCTGTTGTTGATAATGTTCGCTGGAAGGAACTCGGAGCTCTTGTAGCAGTCTGGCTTGTAATACTTGCATTGCAGATTGCTAAGGTTTTTATCTAGTGTCATACGTAGTCGGTTTTCCTTACACCGAATCTTTCCATTTGGAGTCTCCTTCACTTCTTTGCATTAAGAAATTAGATTAACGTGAATCTTACTTGTCGGTGCAGAATTATGTGAAGAAATGTTCCGGAACATATTGGTTCATAGAACTCTTGCAGTTACATACATCTTCCATGCTTCTTGTACCAGGAAAAGAAAAACTTCTTTGTGCTTGCAGATAGCCAGAAATATGACCAAAATGAGACTCCCATTGATGGAATTTTTCCTTGTCGTATAAATTAGATTTCGGTGGCTATTGGAGTAACTTCATATCGGGCAGTTAATCTGTACAAAGGGCGCAGAGTAATTGCATCGAAGGAAGAAGCAAGCACAAAGTGGCCAGTTTACAAGCTTATTGCATATTGCGCTGGTGGCATAGCAGCTGGTATCCTTGGTGGATTGCTTGGCCTTGGCGGAACATTCATGTTAGGTCCCCTTTTTTTGGAGATGGGAAAGCAAGTGGGTGCAAAGATAAATCCACATATTGAATTGGGTTATGGGGGTATATTAGGTATTAAGAGTGGTGATATTCCCACCCCGGTGTCTTGTTTCCCCACCCACCTTTTTATGAATTTTTTAATTACAAATTTATCCATTTTTAAAATGACTAATAGGGACCTTACTTACTCCTTTTTGCATTAATTTTTTTTATAAAAAAAGAAAAGAAAAGAAAAGTTTAGAAAATTTGTCTCCCATAAACCCTAACTCATCATTTTCATCCCCTTTCATTCAGAGAAAGCAAAATCGTTCAGAGAAAGCAAAAAGAATGAATGTAGAAGATGACATTTCTATGGAACAAGTAGATGACTATGTTTCCGTCGAACAGGTAAAAGATAATTTTATGTGGACCATCTTGATTTGTCGACATGAATAATTGAAGCATAGATTTGTGACTTTTTATTTGAATTTGCATTAGGTTAGGGTACAATTTGTTTCATGTTTTCCTATGAGAATTCCTAGAATTCGTTGGAATTGTTTTAATTAGGTTAGGGAAAATTTTTCAATTGGTTAATTGATATCGAACCTGTTAGTGAGGGCTGTGGAGGTTCCACCAGCAGCGTCACAATCTTGGTTTGAATCTTTGCCTTTTAGTAAATTTTCCAATTGGTTAATTGATATCGAACCCGTCGAAGTGCTTCACAGAAACCTGAATAGGTTATGTAATCACCAGGATTATCAGCCTTTAGAAAGGCAAAGGCATCATCCTCTGTCAGCGAAGCTATTCGTAGTTGGTACTGAATTGTGAAAATTTATCCCATTAGAAACAGAACGGACAACAATGTGACTGAAAAAAGTATACAGGCAATGAACATGTATTGATGCTGCTGCTGTATCCGAGGTTGTTCCTTTTTGGTCAATTTCGTTTATGGTTTATCACTGAGGTTTATTGTTTTCTGAGTTAATGGGGAATAACTTCATTAAATTTTACGAGGCATGTCTCAATTTACATTCAGCAAATATATAGGGTTATTTTAGGAATAATAGTGGGTGGGAAAATAACATTTTAATTTTTTAACTTTTTATAGTGGGTGTAAATATAACGTGGGTGGGGAAATAAGACAACGGGGTGGGTTTAGCAGCTCTCTATATTAATAGTTTAGTTAAAAATTAAATGGGTTAAAAGAGTAAGTTGGGTGTAGAAATAGATTAGATGAGTTTAAATAAAATTTCCCTTATGATTACAAGCGTTACCACTTGCAACCAGTAGTAGGCTTTGTAACTTTCAACGGCCAGCAACACCCCGATGATAAAAATTCAGCCCCGGGACCCACTCCAGCACCCCCACCAAGGCCCAAATGAAAACGATACGAGCGGCCGGGTCGGCCCATACCGCGCTGGTCCAAATTGGCGTGGCGATTAAACTGTCAAAAGCCCTGCCGTGGCCTAAACGACTTCCACCAATTTAATTAAATAATTATTATTTATAAAAAAAAAACTTGTGACTTTGCTACGGCTGTCCACCTTTTCAATGTCCTGGAAAGATTTATGTTTCAGTCTTTCCTGATTATCATCGTGAGATTGACCAGCGTTGACCATGTAAAATACAAGTTTGGAATTTATCATAGACTACTGAGACACCCATAGTAGTTAAATAATTAATTACTAAGGAATTTTTAATTAATTATTTGAAAACTTATAAGGCCTCAATAAAAACCCCTTTTTTTAATAATTTACGCGCATTAATAAGAAACAGATTGGGAGAGGAAACCAGCGGTTGGTTGGAGAGAAAAAAAAAAAAAAAAGAAGAAGAGAGAAAGAGAGAAACTCTCTGGAATTTTCTTTCCTTTGAGGACCAGGAATCCCAATCCCCAAGGGACCGCCTGGTTTTCCTTTTTCTCCCCTTACTTCTTTGTTTTTGTTGTCTTTGCTTTCCTCTCAATAAATACGTTCACCCTTACAATTCTCTTGGGTTTTCTCTCCTCCTCTTCTCCCCAAATTCGTCAACAAACGAATCGATTCTGCGATCGCGTTCTTAATTCCGTTTCCAAAACAGGTATTTTGTTTGCGTTATTAATTGGATCTGTTTGTTTTGGGTGGAAATTTGTATGATTTGTCGAGATTTTGATCGGACTCGGATATTTGATCCCGGAAATTTTTTGAATAATTGTTTTGGGATTGCAGAGGATTGAGATCGTAATGGCGGAAGAGCATCGCTGCCAGCCACCGCAACTATGCGTTAATAACTGCGGCTTTTTCGGAAGTCCGACGACGCAGAATTTGTGTTCCAAATGCTACCGTGACTTGCAGCTCAAGGAACAACAGGCGCTCGCGCTCAACCAAACTTTGATCTCCTCCTCTTCTTCTCCCTCTTCCTCATGTCCGCTTTCATCTCCGTTGGTCTCCGTCTCGCCCGCGCACGAGGTGCAGGTGGAGCGTGTGATTGAAGCGAAGGAAGAAGAGAAGGAGGCGGCGACGTCGGCAGGGGCGCATGCAAACAAGTGCATGACGTGCCGGCGGCGCGTAGGGTTGACGGGGTTCCAGTGCAGGTGCGGGATGACGTTCTGTGGGACCCAGAGGTACCCGGAGCAGCACGCGTGCGGGTTCGATTTCAGAGGGATGGGAAAGGAGCAGATCGCCAAGGCCAACCCGGTCGTCAAGGCGGATAAGCTGCAGAAGATCTGAGAGGAGGCGGCCGTCAATATCGTTATTGTCGCGGTTGTAATGGTCATTTTACTTTTCGTGGTTTGGGAAATTTGGGTCGGGGTTGGTTGGCGAGTGGTTTGGGAGCGATAATGCTATTGCTTGGTCTTTGTAAATATTTAATCATAATTTAATGGTTTCTGGTTTTATTCTTTGACGGCTTGGTTTTAAACTCTTTTAGTGATTCACTTAACAAAATCTATCGTTTGATAAAAAAAAGAATTGTCCATATTCATTATGTAATTGCCTAAATTGACGTCTCATCTCCCAAAACGACACACACTTCAGAGATACTAAAACTCAATACTCCAAGAGCATGTCTATAGGAATGAAAGGGTATGGTTCTCTTCAATTTTGGGTCGGTAAGAAATAAAAATGAGTGTGTGAACTGCATTACCCATTCTCTTTTAGCACTCGCATGAATCCAAACATACACACACTTGGATTGGAGGTGGATCGTCTGCCCTCCCATTTCCATACTTTTCTCATCCACTCCTGTTTTGTGTGGTCACGGTTAAGTCACGTCAACATTTTATATTCCTATTACCTTTTGTTTTATTATTTTTATAAAAAAATCAATATAAAATGTTGACGTGGCTTAACCGTGACCACACAAACATGATGAGATGGGAAGAGTATGTGTTGACCCTAAAAACTACCAAGCCTACGTGGCGCGCAGGCCGAGTAATCTATAAGCTAACTACGTCCTTCGGTGAATGCGGGGCATGCCGAGTAAATTTGTTGATGTTGCGTTGGGTGCGCGGCTGACTTCTGCGTCTTGCGATTGCGACCGAGGAAGGAACACGTCTCGGCCTCTTGGGTTCTCGAACCTGAAGACAAGGCTACTATTCTTTACGAAGTTCACGAATCGCCATCGTCGGATTCGATCACAGTGATGTTATTCGTCAGAGTAAACTCACGCCGAATCGACACCAAAGTGTAAGGGCACAAATATTCAAAGCGAATATAAGTCTTAGTAGTGAACGTGGTTCGACCATCTGAATGCCGAACTCTAAATCCCACTTGAGAGTATCCAATCATAAAATAACTCGGCGTGCAATGCGCCGAGCTCAGTAAACTGTAACACCTCACTTCGCCGAGAAGCTAATGAGATGACCTCAATCAATAAGGATTCGGAAATCCTTCTCGACCGAGACTTGGATAGGTAACCAACCGTCCTCGCCGCAGTGCTGTTGATGCCAACGGAAGATGCTATGAGATCGGATGATTCTACGGCGAAAGAGCTATCTATGCCGACTTAAGATATCACCGGTTGCTTTCACAGTGTTGTTGATGTCAACGGAAGATGTGTCAGCGAAAAAAGAAAATAAAAATCTCAAAGTTGTTGAGAGAATTTGCGCATGGCAGTTGTGTGTTGAATTGGAGGGAGCCTGAATGATGCACAACCTCCTCTATTTATAGCACTGGATACCTTTAAGGTCGAGTTAAAACCCTACTCGAACTAGGTCTTCTTCTCCTGATCAAACACCAACTCGACCAGTCATATTTTCACTATAATTGTGAACCTAGTCCTTTATTAAGCCGGATTCACTTCTGGGTTATTAATCCTGCCGAGACTCCTTATTCGCCAAGACTCGACTCGTCTTGCAGCATGGCCTAACCGACCTAGGTTTGGAGGCCCACGCACTAAACGATCCATGGTACCCTTGTCGTAAGGCCTTCCGGGCCGAGAATGATTCTATACTCGGCCCAAACTAATATTTTGGGCCCAAACGTTGCCCTCTCGCTTCTGAGGTCCTCGGCCTGAATTCTTTGGTCGAGTTCTGACCTTGAAGAAGCGAATCTAACACTCATAACCCAAATACTCTATTTCCAAGGCGCATTTATTGAGCACGATTGCACGATCTTGATCCTGCTGACCAATACACCACGTGGCATCTTTTAACACAGCCAATCCCTAATAATGACGTCTAAGGCGTGCGACTCCCTGAACCATCATGCCATCATGACCCTATTGCTGAACATAACCATGCCACCTCAATCTGCGAGCCATTCATCATCGTGCAGACGCCAAAATATCTTTCTCCATAAATCTCACCGCCACACGCAATCGTGCACCCCCAAAACATGAAACCCTCAGTCTTCTCAACTGGATTCTCTGAATGTTCATAATGATTAGCGAATTCTTCGGTCGATTTTACCCTTCATTTTGAATTTCGAACGATTGCCCTTCCTTCCACAATCCTATAAATACCGAAATTCTCTCATTTGTACTTTACGCTTTCAAATTTCCTGAAATTTCTTGCCATCGCTTTCCAGTGCATTTCTTCCCTCCAGGACTTCGTCTTCAGTCCTTAACCTAGAAAGTTCCTTTCTTGTCATCTCTTCAAACCATTCACCATGGCCTCCTTTATCTCCAAGCTTTCTAAGGAGTGTGACCAATGCCAGAAAATCATCGATCGGAGTTCAATCAAGACCATCCGATTTGAGAGTGACATGAGTACCCCTCATCAAATCTTAGGTCCTCTCTTTAAAGCGGCAGTACCATCAACTATCACTGGACTTCTTCAGGAGCACTGCCTATCACCCTTGCTACAAGGGTTTGAATGGTCGAAGTGGGATGTGGCAAGGCCTCAAGGCTCTTGGCCCTCGACCACTACAACCTGGGCAGCCTGGGTTGTACGAATAGAAAAGCTCTTCGGCGAGCAATGGAAAGCCCTAGGTATCTACGACGTCATTCACCTCTCGTCCATGGAGGTCATTCTGGACAAAGAGTTCCTCCTAGCGGCTTTATGCTTCTGGTGTTCGGCCACCAACACCATGGTCCTCCCTCTCGGCCCCATTGGCCCTACCATCCTTGACCTTACTGCCATCTTGGGGACTTCCCCGATTGGAATCCCAGTCGACGCTGCCCTCTCTGGGTACCCGTCGAACCTTAATTTGAAGGCGCTCTTCGACAAGCGGGCCCTTGAGACGCTAAGCGGTGAAGGCCAAACACCCTCGAAAGAAGAGGTTCACAAGCTTCACAAGAACTTCTTCAACTATAACACCATCTATCTCCATTTTGTCGGCCGAGGAGAAGAGGCTCTGCGAGAAGGAGAACACGAGGCTTTCCTCTTCTATTGGTACAACAAATTTATCTGTTGTACCAAATTTAACAAGTGTCTGGTCGAGAATATGCCAGTGGCCGAAGCCCTGGCTAGCGGTCACACTCTAGCACTCAGCCCGGCCATTCTCGCCCATCTCCTAAGCTGCTTGGCCGAAACGACCCTAGATAAGGTCAATCCGCAGCATAATGGTCCCCTCTGGCTGCAGGTCTACTTTACTCCTCTTCGGCCAACGATTGCCGATTTCTCGCCTAAGGAAGCGCTCGGCCCTCAGCTGGCTTTTCGGCCAATCCCCCATCACTAAGCCGAATAAGTGTTCAGATAATTTTTCGCTCTTGACGATCTTTCTGATGATGAGTTCCTGATCTGCCGTCGTCGAGAATACCCTTCGTCGATCAGACTTCCTACCTCAGCATGGGGCGTGGACGAAGATGCTGACCTTCGTCAAACCTGGGGGTCCTTCGTGCTTGCCCGCGACCTACCTCTCGGCTGTGAGGGTCGCCGAGCGAATTGGGAAGTGTATCATCCCAACTTCCTCGCTCGGCAGCTTGGCTACCTTCAAGGTTGCCCAGTCCTCCTTCTCTCATCACGGTTCGTCCTAAGCTGCGGACGCGAACCTGGCTCTTCAGAGAAGGAATGCAACGACGCCAAAAGAGAATTCCAGGAGCGGTGCCAAAAATTCTGTCTTCGACCGGTCACTCCAGAACTTCTTTGCAATGACACTTTCGGTGATTGGTGGGAAGAGTATACCCAACAGTTTTTTGGTGTTCCGGTCGAAACCGTTCTGAACAAAGTCTTCGGTGATCGACCTAAGAAGGCTCCTACCCCCAACCCCAAGGTAGCAGTTTATTTCTACCTTTTTCCTTCCATTTTGAACTACTGATCGGCTTTGCTGATTTTCTTTTATTTGTCCAGGTAATCGGCCATTGAAAAAGGTGGAAGTGGTCGCTGCGGCTGTGACCGAGAAAAAATCGGTCGTTTCCAAGAGGGCTAAGACCGCTGCGCAGGCCGTGTTGAGCAAACGGCCTCGTCAAGAGGTCGAGCTGGCCATCGAAGCTCCTCGGCCCGCCAAACGAGTCAAAAAGCTGGCGAAGAAAAGGGAACAGGAGATTCACGTTATCTCCAGTCAAACTACGGGGCCAACGACTCCTAGTGTTTCCCCTTCTCCCCCCATCACCCATGCTTTGGTTGAGAAACAGTCAATTCCGGTCGAAGAAACAGTCCAAGTAAGGCTTATTTCCAAAGTCCGTAAATTAGTTGCTGTTCCACCGGTCGAGGCTGCACCTGTCCCGGAAAAGGCAATCCCTGTGATCGAGGGAACTTATCCTGAAAATCCAAAACCCTCGGCCTTCGTTCTGGAAGAGAGCAGCGGGAGTGACGAGGTTCCATTGGTGAGTCGCTTTCGACCCTGCCGTCAACCTCCTCCTGTGTCCAAGGCGGCTGTCCAAGTCGGCCATTCTACGGCCGACCGTGGCAAACAACCTGCCGGAGAGCCAGAAGCGGCGGCGGAAACACCCGTTCATCCGCAAGACCAGGACCTCAATATTCCTCCGTAGGAAGCCACTTCAGCCTTTGTAAGTACCCCCTACCACCTTTCCTTGGTTATTTTTCTACCATAGAACTCTAAACCAGGAAAATACTAAATGTCAGGTGCATGTTCACTATTTTCATCGAAAATTTTATGCGTCGAAGGGTGTTATCTATATTTCTTGGCCATCGAACGTAGATAACCTCCATCAGCCGCGTGAACTGAGAAGCAATCTAAGATACTGGGCTCGGCCCTTAAGTTCTTTAGGTTCGAGCAACGATCCTGAAGACATGGCCGAAGTCTCCTCTCGGCAGGTTTAACAACAAAACCTTCTTGCTACCCTTTTCGTGATTTCCTCGAGCTTACACTGATTTTTGTCTGCAGGCTTCATGGGAAGTCGAATTCAAAGCCCTCTTGTCAAGTACATTGGGAGCGGCTGGCCCTTTGGCCCCTACAACTGACCCCGCCGATTCAACTGCTCTGGTTCGGGTGCAAGAAGTTTTGTCTCTCTCTGCGTTGCAAGTCCTTGAACGCAAAGGCCTCGATTTATTGGGTGCCTACCTAAACGACCTCGGCGCAGATGGTCAAATGAGCGCCGAAGCCATCGTTCGGGCGTCGTCTGCCTTAGAGCGAGTTCGGGAGACTTTCGTCTGCCTTAGGGCGTCGTCTGCCTGAAAGCTGCCATGGCCGTCCAAGACGCTATTCGTCCGAAGATTGATGCTTTAAAGGCGAAAGGGGAGGCCTTGGCCGACCTCGACCGTCAAATAGCCGAGCTGGCAAAATGAAGGTCGGCTATTGCTTTTGAGATTGCGAAAGACTTCGAGTCAGGCGGCAAAAATTGTCTGACCGAGTATGCGATGAGCACAAAACGAATCGAGCAGTTGAAGATGGACAAGAAGAACCGGCAGGTTGAGGTCATAATGGGCGAGGTGCGGTGGCTGGAACTGAAGGCTCTTCTCGGCACTCTTCTTCCTTCTTCCCCTTAAATTTATTTAAATGTAAACTGATCTATCAACCCAATCTGTGTATTCTTCTATCGACCTTAATGAAATGAATTTCTATTCCTGCATTTCCCATGTGACCGGATAGTACTTCTTTAAAAACTTCCCATTGATTGGCAATTTGTGAACTAAACCAGTCCGGTCTCTAAGATGATATGCGCCTTTGCCGAGAACCTTATGTATAACGAAAGGCCCTTCCCAAGTTGGCGACCATTTGCCGAACCTAGGGTCTTTAATTCCTATGGGCAACACCGTTTGCCAAACTAATTCTCCTTTGCCCAATGTTTTCTGTCGGACCTTTTGATTGTACTCTCGTTCGGCAATCTGTTTTTGTGCCACCAGCAAGTTACAAGCGTCGAGTCGCGCTTCCTCTAAGTCTTCTAATTCCTGTCTCATGGATTGATTATATTCGGCGCTGAACAGACTATTCTGTTCAATTGTTCGTAACGAATTTATACTTAGCTCGACTGGTAACATTGAGTCGTGTCCGTAGGTTAGTGCATACAGGGTTGTCCCAGTCGCCGATCGGAGCAATGTTCGATATGCCCATAAACCCTCATTTAACTTTAGATGCCACATGCCAGGCCTTTCTTTTACTATTTTCTCGAGAATGCCGATCAGCACTTTGTTTCTTGCCTCGGCTTGTCCATTTGCTTGTGGATAATATGGTGTAGACTGTTCAAGCTGAATTTTCAAACTTGCGGTATATTCTTTAAACCTCTCGGCTGTAAAGATTGTGCCATTATCCGTTATAATCGTTTCTGGTACGCCGAATCTAGTCACAATGTGTTCTTCCACAAAGTCGCAAACTTCTTTAGACGTTAGTTCGGCATACGATTTTGCTTCGACCCACTTAGTGAAGTAATCGGTTGCTACCAGTATCCATGCGTGCTTGGCAGCCCCGGAAGATGGTGTGATTTTTCCGATTACGTCCATGGCCCATCCTCTAAACGGCCATAGTTTAGTGACCGAATGTAATGACTCGGCCAGGACCCGTTGTATAGGACCATGAATCTGACACCGTATGCATCGTCGTACGAACTCGATACAATCCTTTAATATTCTTGGCAAAAAATAACCGTGTCTTCGAAGCAACCACCGCATTTTACGTCTGGACTGATGAGCTCCGCAAACCCTTCATGGACTTCTGTGATTGCTTGAGCACTCTCTTGGGGGCCAAGATATAGCAGTAATAGACCATCCTCACCCTTTCGGTATAACTCGTTTTGGTACGTGACATAGTTTGTGGCGTGAACTCTTGTCTTGCGACTATGTTTGCCATTGGGATCATCAAGATACTGCATAATGGGCTTTCTCCAATCATCTGGTATTGCCTCGACGGTGCAAACATCTATAAGGTCTTGTCGGTCTAACAATGAAGGTAAGGACATGACTCTGGTGCGTATCACGTTGTCGCGTCGGAGGACTTGCTGGTTAACCAAGGCCGGGTATAGCTGTCGTAACACGGGTATTTCTCGGCCTAGCTTGCCCCCCAGGAGTTGTGCACCGGAGGCGATTTGAGCCAATTCGTCTGCGTCGGTATTATGGATCCGAGAAATATGTTCAAATGTAATACCGTCGAAGGATTTGGCCAAATAGCTGGCAGCTATGTGGTAGGGTGCCAGGGTGCAACTCATGCATCGAAAAGACCCATTAAGTTGGTTAATCACCAGTTTGGAGTCGCCGAGGATGAGGACACGGGTTGCCCGCAAGTCATGAAGGATGCCAAGGCTGATAATAAGGGCTTCGTATTCGGCCTGATTATTTGTGCATTCAAAATCCAGCTTGAGCGAAAAATACCAACGATCGTGATTTGGGGATTGAATGACAATTCCGACGCCAGTCGAGGATGAAGTACTTGAGCCGTCAAAGTACATCGTCCAGTAGTTATCGCGCGTGTCAACCATGCCGATTTCGACGTCGGTGCCCCCAAAACCATAAGGGGAAGGGTGTTGAGCAAGGAAATCAGCAAGTGCCTGGCCTTTGACAGCTTTCTGGGGCACATATTGCAAGCTAAACTCGGACAACGCCATTGTCCACTTCCCAATTCGGCCTTTTACGATGGGTCGAGTGAGCATGTAGCGGATGACGTCGGTCTGGGCAATACCTTGCGTGACCGATGGGAGCATGTAATCCCTAAGCTTGGAGGCGGCGAAAAATACGGCGAGACAGCTTCTCGACGGCGGAATAATTGATCTCCGGTTGATTGAGATTTCGACTGAGGTAGAAAATAGCTTGCTCTCGTCTAGCATCGTTGTCTTGCGTGAGGAGGCAGCCGATAGACTCTTCGGCGGCCGAGATATATAGCTTGAGAGGCTTACCGCGCCGGGGTGGGACGAGGACAGGTGGTGTCGTGAGGGAGACTTTGATTTGCGTAAACGCCGCCTAATGCCCTTCTTTCCACTCAAATTTATCCGAGTCCTTAAGTTTCGAAAGCGTGGAGAACGCTTTCATTTTACCCACCGAGTTAGCTATAAATCGACGGAGAAAATTTATCTTACCGAGTAAAGACTGTAGTTGTTTCTTCGTTGTCGGGGGTGGAGCATTGATGCTTGCGCGTGCTTTATTTTCATCCACTTCAATCCCTCGGTGATGCACGAGGAAGCCGAGAAAATTACCGGCCGACACACCGAAGGCACATTTGGCACGATTCATTTTGAGGTTGTGTTGCCGCATAAGAAGGAAAGCCTGTCGGAGATCATCCAGATGTGTCTGCCGGCGTTTAGATTTAATCACAACATCGTCGATGTAGACTTCGACGATGGTTCCAATTAAATCATGAAACATAGTGTTCATTGCTCGTTGGTATGTGGTGACAGCGTTCTTGAGGCCGAATGGCATGACAACCCATTCGTAAGTGCCGAGTGCCCCAGGGCAGCGAAAAGCAGTCTTGTGCACATCGGCTTCCGCAATGAAAATTTGATTGTACCCGGCATGTCCATCCATAAAAGATAAAATCGCATGATTCGCCGCGGCATCGATTAACAAATCCGAAATCGGCATTGTATACTCATCTTTGGGAGTTGCCAGATTCAAATTTCTGAAGTCGATGCAAATGCGTAATGCACCATTTTTCTTTAAAACATGAACGATATTGGCCAACCATTCAACGTATCGAGCTGTCCGAATGAACCCTGCTTTCAAAAGCCGAACCAGTTCATCCTTGATACCGAGTTGCACTTCGGTTGAGAATCGTCGAGGCAGTTGACGGAAATGTTTACACCCAGGTTTAATACGTAACTCATGTTCGACGAGAGTGCGATCTAAGCCAGGCATTTCATGGTAGCTCCAAGCAAAACAATCTTTGAATTCATCAAGCAGGGCACGAAGTTCGGCCTTCATAGGTTGGGGAAGTAAAGCACTAATAAATAAAGGCCATGGGTCATCGGCCGTCCCAACATTAATTTCTTCCAATGGGTCATTGACTTGGGGCCGATTGTCTTCGAGCTCGGCCGTTGCAGCTTGAATTTTGTCAAGAGATAAGACAGCACCATTATCTCATTCGGCGAGGAACTCGACGAGGTTAACGCCCGAATTTGGTTGCTTAGATATAATATACCAATGAGCCAACAGTCGTTCCATAGTAGATGAAACCGCGACCTGACGTTTTTCCCGATCGGTGTCAAACATCGGGGTCGGGGATGAAGTTAGCCAAACCGAGTCTCGCCGAATCCTGGTGGATAGTTTCGGCACCAACCTCGATAGCTTTTTGAACAGAAATCTGAGTCGGCCGTCCCTCATCATTGAAACCCTGTAGGGTGATGTAGCCGACGTGGTCATCATAATATCGTGCTTAGATCATGTTAGCTTCGAAGGGCTGACTATCGACCGGGTGAACAATGACCGATTTGCCGTCCCAAAAAACGAGCACTTGATATAATGATGAAGGAATACAACTGGTTCGATGAATCCAGGCACGACCGAGCAGTGCATTATATTCGGTTTTGGAGTCGACGATAAAAAATGCGGTCATGTGATTACGGCCGGCAATATTTACCACTAAAGGAAGCACCCATTTGGTTTGGGATTTATCTCCGACGAAACTGCTCATTGTCATCCCGGAGGGAATAAGTTCGTCATTGGAGCGCCGTAACGCCTTCATGACGTTTACAGGCATGATATTGACAGTGGCTCTGCAGTCAACAAAAACTTTGGAGACTGGATACCCTTCGATATGGGCCGTGACATACAATGGCTTCAAATGATGAAGTTTGGCCGATGATGAGCGAGGAAACAATTCGGCTAAAGCTGCCTTGAGATTGTCATCTTTTGTTGTCGACTCGTCGTTAGCAACAATTACAAAATCAATGTGACCGGCTTCCTCGGCAATTATGTCACCATCAAGGAAATTCGGTTGAGATGTGCTCAACTGAAAATCAGCAGGCAAAACATGGACCATACTGATTTCCATGTTATCCAGGACCGACGGGCCCATCGGGTTACGATCATCATCTTCAGCCTCTTCTCTTTCCTGGTCACCGACTGCGGCATCTACTTCCGTCGGAGTGGTACTAAGAGACTCATTTGCCCCTTCTTCAATGGTTTGTTCCCACGGTGTCTCTTCGGAAGCCTGTTTGTTCTGTGTAGGTGCCTCAGGTGCGTCTGAAATCGGAATTGTGTCTGGGATTGATGTCAGGATACGAGCTTGCTCTTGGTACATTATACGGGCATCCCTTGTGTCGAGATAGGCATCCAACCTTGCAACTCGTGTTATTTCATCGGCCGTGAGGTCGAAGAGAGAAACAGCCGAAAAGACTTCGAAGTGGTATCGTAAATATTGAAGGTCCTCCATGGAGAAAGGAAGGTCGGCTGCATCGATATCAGTATATGGGTTGACTTCAAAGCCAAGAACTCGAGCTTCTTGTATGTGCTAGAACCTAGCTTTCAATCCTGGGTCTGAAGTCTTCTGAATAATTCGTTCGGCATCCGGGCAAGTTAAGACGAGATCGATTGTATCTTGACATGCTTTCGGCAAACCATATAGATCGTTGGCCGAATGTTTTTTATGAAACTCTCGCATATATTCCAAGGCCTCCCCGAGAAATGGTGGATGTAAATTCCGCCGAATTTTGATCAAAGGTTCTTATGTGGTTGGCGGAAACAGTTTGCTTTCAGCTTCTTGCTTGAAATGCTCGAAGCGTGCCTTCATTTCTCCGGGCTGAAGAAGAAGTTTGATCCGTTTATCAGCCTCCTCAAATGTGGTTTCAACATCTCGATTGACTAGCCGTTTCCCTTGAACCAGCTCTGTCATAATAGTTGAAGATGGTCATTCATCATCATTGACAATGGTTTCCTTCGGCCGCCATTTAGGGACCGAAGTTTCTTGGGCTGACCGTCGGTGCGCCATGCAGTCTATTCTTTGGTGTCGACGTTTCTGGGATTTGGACAGTGCGGTGTATACACATTTCGAAGAGTGATACGTATACCAACGTTGGTCTCGAGGTTCGGGAGGTTTGAAAGTTTTTTGGCTCTGCGATGATTCTGAACCGCTAAAATTACGGATGTGATAATCTTCGCCATAAAACGGGGCATCAAAATCGAGGCACCGTCTGGCCGAAGGTGTTTCTTCTACCCGTACTTTAGGGCCGAGCCTATCAAAAACCCCTTGGTGTTGGCCTGCGTTGAGCACTTTTTGCTGTGTTGCGGCCGTAGGTTGTTCCATTATAGCCGGAGATATCTTTTGCTTTGGCTCGGCGTTGACATTTGTTTTACATTTTCTGCATAAAAGTGCCGACCCACATTCTTCGTCAGTGTTGTATTCTGTCATGGGCTTGACAATAGCAGGTCCCGTTAGAGCTGTAGGTGGTTTGTTTGAACGAAAATCATCAGTGAAACGTGGCCGAGAATTCTGATTAAAAAAACGTTGCGTTGTAACGGCTTCGGCCTTCCCTTTTCCTTTGTCCTTAGGTAGGCGTACATCTACCATATTCACTGTTGCCGTGGGAAATGGGTCAGTATCAACACTCATCTTCTTCTCTGGAAATCTAAGTTTGCCATTATCAATCCAGCTTTGGACGTTGCCTCGAAACACGACGCAATTATTTGTCGTATGTTTGCTTGAATTATGGTATTTGCAATATATCTTTCCTTTAAGCTCTTCGGCCTTGGGAATGTTATGCCCAGGCCGAAGTTTGATGATCATTGCTGATAACAATTGGTCAAAAATTGCATCGGCCTTTGTAATATCAAAAGTATAAACTTTTGACGTTTTCATTGTTTCTTCAGTGGCCGAACGGGTTTTGACTTCCTTAGAGTCAATTTGAGTCAGCGCCTTGCAAACGTATGGCTTATCTATTACTATCTCAGCTGCGTCCACGCTAACGCATTCACCTTCGGTTGATGCGTAACTGACAGTGAGGTTTTTGTAGATCGTCTCTCGAGATGGAGCTTTCGAAATCTTTTCTTCGCGGAGCAAATAATCATATTGCTCGACATGCTGGGCTAGTTCATACATATCCCGAAAGTTTGCCCCCAAGAATTTCTTTTTGTATTCTACGTCAAGACCGTTCAGAGCAAGTCTGACGAATTCGACTTCGAGGAGAAGTACTCGACACCAATTCCTGGCTGATTTAAATCTGGTAAGATAATCCATTGGTGACTCGTCGAATGCTTGAGCCATTCTTCCTAACGAGGACACTGACACTTCCATCCCTGGCCGATAAAACTGCTCATGAAATTTCTCGACCAACTCCTCCCAGCTCTGGACAGAATTCGGTGAGAGGTTGATATACCAAGCAAACGCTGAACCGGTCAGCGAAAAGTTGAAAAGTCGCAGCTTGTGAAAGTCACTATTGACGTCTCCGCATTGTGCGGTGAAACGAGCCACATGTTCTAACGAGGATAAGGATGATTCTCCGGCGAAAAGGCTGAAATCCAGGATTTTGAAACCTCTAGGGTATTCGAACTGTTCCACATAAGCTGGATACGGATGTATAAATTTAGGGAACTTCGGCCCTTTCTTCATGGCCAAATCGATCATCCGTTGGACCTCGGTTATATCGACGGGTGTTGCTTCCACTCTCTGGTCGGATCTGTCTGACCTACTATTTGATCATCCTCATTTTTCCAAGTTAATTGGTTTGAGCCGAGCAGGGATTGACTCGGCCGGTGCACTTGGTAATAGATTATTTCTTGGTGGCAAGTGCTGGGCAAGATCGAAAGACCTACCGTTGCTGACCTTACTAACCAGTATTTCGAGTAATCTAGTTTGTGCCTCACTGGTATTGCTTATCACGTCATGAAGTTTATCGATTCCTCGACTAAACGTCTGTTCAATCGTCCGAGATTGCTCGTCAAGTCATTTTCGAAGAAACGACCTTGTTGGTGGATCAGATCCTTCGCCACCATCCTCGTCACAATCCTCTATTATCCCTTCATTGAGAACGCAGGTGTTCCTGTTAGGGATTTCAAGACTGCGAAACTGACCGCCGAGATTAACTCTCATTTCTCGACGAGTCGCGCTCGTGGACTCAGGTGTTATGGCGCTGATGGGATTCTACGCATGTGGCGCACTTTGTCCTATGTTTTGAATTGGCAAATCGGCTGTTGATTTTCCCATAGCTGTTTTCTTTTTTACTGATCGCGTTTCAATTGGCATGAACTTCGTAGTTTAGCATTAGGTCCCACTGGGCGTGCCAAAATGTTGACCCTAAAAACTACCAAGCCTACGTGGCGCGCATGCCGAGTAATCTATAAGCTAACTACGTCATTCGGTGAATGCGGGGCGTGCCAACTCGTCGGCCGAGCTCGGCCGAGGAGTAAATTTGTTGATGTTGCGTTGGGTGCGCGGCTGACTTCTGCGTCTTGCGATTGCGACTGAGGAAGGAACACGTCTCGGCCTCTTGGGTTCTCAAACCTGAAGACAAGGCTACTATTCTTTACGAAGTTCACGAATCGCCGTCGTCGGATTTGGTCACAGTGATGTTATTCGTCAGAGTAAACTCACGCCGAATCGACACCAAAGTGTAAGGGCACAAATATTCAAAGCGAATATTAGTCTTAGTAGTGAACGTGGTTCGGCCGTCTGAATGCCGAACTCTAAATCCCACTTGAGAGTATCCAATCATAAAATAACTCGGCGTGCAATGCGCCGAGCTCAGTAAACTGTAACACCTCACTTCGCCGAGAAGGCTAATGAGATGACCTCAATCATTAAGGATTCGGAAATCCTTCTCGACAGAAACTTGGATAGGTAACCAACCGTTATCGCCGCAGTGCTGTTGATGCCAACGGAAGATGCTACGAGATCAGTTGATTCTACGGCGAAAGAGCTATCTATGCCGACTTAAGATATCACCGGTTGCTTTCACAGTGCTATTGATGCCAATGGAAGATGTGTCAGCGAAAAGAGAAAATAAAAATCTCAAAGTTGTTGAGAGAATTTGATCAGGGCAGTTGGGTGTTGAATTTGAGAAAGCCTGAATGATGCACAGCCTCCTCTATTTATAGCACTGGATACCTTTAAGGTTGAGTTAAAACCCTACTCGGACTAGGTTTTCTTTTCCTGATCAAACACCAACTTGACCAGTCCTATTTTCACTATAATTGTGAACCTAGTCCTTTATTAAGCCGGATTCACTTCCGGGTTATTAATCCTGCCGAGACTCTTTATTGCGCCAGGACTCGACTCGTCTTGCAGCATGGCCTAACCGACCTAGGTTTGGAGGCCCATGCACTAAACGATCCATGGTACCCTTGTTGTAAGGCCTTCCGGGCCGAGAATGATTCTATACTCGGCCCAAACTAATATTTTGGGCCCAAACAGTATGGAAATGGAAGGGCAGACAATCCACCTCCACTTGGATTAGTATTAAATGAAGACTAGATGTGACCTCTCGCTTTGCAGTTGAGACACGTTTGTCGAACTTGCGTATTGGATACATGTAATCCAATGCAACGAACCTCGTTAACTAAGCAGAATATTGAGCCTAGTGGCTTAGCAAAGCGAAGCACCTTCCTTAAAACCTAATAAGACATACTCTAACTTTTGGAGTAAAACTCAAATTTTAAGTTCTAAACTTATCCTAACTTGTTCCAACCATTAGGCCAAATATGAGTTAAAACTCAAAACTCATTTCTGAGGCAAATTTAGCCTAGGATTTACCTAGGTTAGTGAGGCTACCCACCATATATGTATAATTTTTTTTAGTTTTATATTTATAAATTAATTGAATCCAACAATTAAGATCTAATTTGATCAAATCCAACGGTTAAAAAAAAATCTAACGGTCAAAATTTAAATCTAATGGCTAAAGTAATTAAAAAAATTATTTTATGCATTTCATATTCTTTCGTAGTGTTCTATGGGTTTCCTGGTGTCGGTTTAGTGATTTTTAATATTTATCGGAATCTAAATATTTTTAAGTTAAAATGTTCATAAAATTAAATTATGATAGTCTACATAATTTTTTTTAAAGTTACTTTAAGAAAGAAATTATCCTAAATTCATTCTTTAATTATCTCGGTCTAAATGTTTAACATAGAAGGGTTGAAGGAGAAAAATTGTTTCTGGGTTAAAACCTAAATTTTCTGGGCTAAAATTTTTAGGTTTTAACCCAAGGGTGGAGATGGTCTAAGGCATGATGAATGATTTAGCCTAACATGATTAGACAAGGAATGATGTTGTAGAATCATTAAAGTTATAACAATCGTTACGATCGTGTCTAGTCGTAACTCGCAAGGCGTTTGATGTAGTTAAGAGCCTTTCCTAAACGCAACTCTTAATTTGATTCTTCCATCATGTCTCAAGTCAAACGTCTATTAACTTGATGAGTGAGAGATAAAAGGGTTAAACCAACCAGTCACTAAACGATACAAGTGCTTTAATGAATCATCTTTAAGTTCAAACTTGTCATTATGCATAGACATGCTAATGCAAAGTAATTGTTCATTTACCAAGAAACCAAGAGCTTTTATATTCATTCCATCCGCTAGGTCCTTAGGCTTCAAAGAGCTCTTGACTCACACCACACTGGTGTGACAAAGTCTACTACCTTTTCATTTCTTGGTTGCAGGAACACTTGTTCTACACTTGCGTGAAATTAATTCCTCACAAAATAAGAATCAATTAAATGTGTCGAGCCCTATTTTCTGTTACCAGTCTTGTGATCTCATGAAAGCTCATCGATCCAAGACCTTTTTGATCAACAGAAACCAAGTCTCTTGAACCAAAGCCTTAACTTGACTCACAATTACAAAGTCGAGTGCGTAATGTGTATTGCTTGTGAAATTTGGCAATGCAAACGTGAACTCGATAGATTAATGTTTTTATATTCGAGCATACCTTTTTCGCTTTACGTTGATCATACTGTATAGTACAAACTAAGGGGCTAGTATAATAAATATTCATCCTAAGAATATATATATGGAGAAAGCACATCATCATTTGGAAGAGGACTATAAACTGAAATTTTATGGTCATAGAAAATAAAAGATAGGGAGCTGATTTTCAATCTTTTTAACTTCTCATACCTCCTATTTTATTTTTTTATTTTTTGTACTGTCGATTGAATAAATCAAACGGAAACAACATACATAAATATAAGTGTGTGTGAGGCTAAAATGGTGTGTTTTATCATTTTCCTAAAATATTCAATGAGAAAGAATGCACAAATGAACGTTCTTTTTTAATGTGAAAGTTGTCTAGTTTGTGGGCCTATGGCTAGAGCTTATTTTTTTAATATAATGATATTGGAGATGATAATTTAGGATAAGACACACAATCTATGAAATATATATAATTTAATATCAAATTTGTTATTTAAAGGTGTTGAACCTAAGAAATTTTACTAAATTGTAGTGCTAGTGACAACCAATGGCGAAGCCACATAAGAGCAAGAAGGTGCGGTCGCACCTCTGGTCGTTACCCTAAGAGCAAGAATTTGCCCGTCTGATTCCTTTGAACATGCAAGGAATGGTTCTGTTTTCTACTTTTTCTACCCCACAACACGATGATCTTTATTGGGGGACTTTTAGAACGAGGTGGACTTGCGCTTTGAGAACGTCCTCTTATTTCCCATGGTTCGATTTCGTACTAAGTCCTGGAATATCTCAAAAGAATTAGTACATCTTAGGAAATATCCCAGTTGGATCAATGACTCGAAGATAGCATGATTAAGCAAATAATGGCTTGCTCAAGTGAGGCATGGTGTGGAAGCTAGAAGTTCATCAGTTTAGCATGTTGAGAGAGAGAGAGAGAGAGAGAGAGAGTTGGCATGGTTGCATGGTGTTCTCTATTGGATAATTTGGATTTCCTAGGGTAGCAGTAAGGCTTACGATGGTTGGAGTACTCAAAGGGAAGCTATGGAAAATACTAAGGTTGCAGAGTGATATTTTTTTCGGGGTTTCTTTGGCTCTATGTGTACTAGGGGATTGGGGGGGGGGGTTTCTCTTAAGGTTCTCAACCTATAGTTGTAGTTCATTTCCAAGGAATCTCTAGTTAGGGCTTGTTTCTCCCTCCCATTCTCCTTAGTTCTCCTACTACCCCCCCTATTTTAGTGTAAGGAGGCTAGACTCTAAAACTTGTAACATGTCTTCTTCCTGAGGCGCGGCTTTCCCGGGTCAGCTTTCCACATGCGCTACTTTTGGTTGCGCACCTCATGGCTTTTGCACGTTGAACTTTTGCATAAACTAGGAAGGGAAAGTTAGCATTAAATGCCTGTTTTGGTGGGCTTTCATGTGAACTTAGAGCTAGAATTTAGTTTAGTCTTAACTGAGCTGGTTAGCTTGCTAGGGAAAAGGGTAAACTAGGTTGGTTCTCTCTCAATACCTACCTACGTGGACCTCAAAGATTATGGGCTTGGATCTTTGCCCTAAGCAGCCCAAAGTCTGCCATAATTTTGACTCCACATAGGCTCAGTAAACTCCCATAACCATCCACACCATAATTCACTTCATAAGACTCCAGCATGTGACTTGGGCTTGCTTTAGCGGGACAAATAGGCATGGGCATGGCGTGATTTATATAAATGTTTAGCTTAATAACCGTAGCATGTCTTGGCCATGAATATATTCCTTCCTTTATCCGTACCTTTGCATGTATTTGGGCTCTACTTGAGCTTGTATAACAACTGGGCTTCGAGACTTGATTGGGCTATCATGTGACATTTTTGGGCTGCAACACTCTTCTTCTCTCCCATCACATGACTTCATATGACTGTGACTCCATTTGCTGAGATCTCTCCCGGTCTCCAAATATTGAATCTTTCTACTCTTATGCTTGTTGGGTTTTGTTTGTTTGGCAGAGTTGATCATGAGCTTGTACGTGTATGGATTGGATGAGGGGAAGAGAAATAAGGTGGAGAGGGAGTTTGAGATCAGAGAAAATGGGGTGTATGTGGAGCTGCTAGTTGCTCCGCTTCTGAGACTAATGAAATTTGCAGCTTCCGAAGTGCTCCAAGGGAATGTCAATGACTGTTGGGTCTGCATTTTATCATTTCATGAAAATTTTGACCCTCTCCTCGACTAGTCTGATGTTTAAAATTTGGTTGTCTACATTTTGTGGGACTTTTTACCCTTTTAAATTTTGACCCTCTCCTCGACCACTCCTGACTTCGCCACTGGTGGCAACTATAGATTCTTCTTTAGAAGAAAAAAAAAAACAATGAAGAAATTATATTTCTAGCTATATTCTTTTCCTAGTTATTTGTATACATATGTTATTATCTATAATCTGAGGGTGGAGGAATGAGTTAAGTATCACACTAAGTTAACTATAACAATTGATTCGAATTCGCCGAATGGCGAGCATCGAACTTAAAAATAAGTGAGGATACCATTAAACCTTAAAAAAATTGGCACTCTTTTCCTAGTTACAAATCAATAATATATCTTAAAAAAAGTGTTTGAATAGTCCTTTTCATCCCTAACTCAACTTTAGTATCCATATGCACCATTAAAGGCACATTGAGGAAATCTACAACTTTATCTTTCAATGGCCACAAAGTAGAATTCCAAGTCGATGAAAATCTCTATTGACCCTTCAAAATATATTAGGCAATCAAGATGTTGTGGACTGAATCTATGAGCCATTTTCTATAGGATTAATGGATTAATAACATTTTAAAGTAGATTTAAGAATAATGCCTTGTGTTAACCCACTCCATACGATATGCTTTATAATATACAAAACCCACCCACCTAAATTATTTCTTCTCAAAATGCTAACCCAACAGTGAAAGATTCCTCCATTGAGTCAAAGGCAAATGTGGTGGTTTCTTTCTTGGTTTGTCCTTTGTTTCCACCCTACATTTTGTCGATTTAATTTAATATATGATCTCTAATCTTATATTATTTTATTTTATTTATAATAGTGTAAGTGTCTCTCCTCTCCAAGCAAAAACAAAATAGGTCTCCAGTCACCATCAATTTAAGTGCCATCCCCTCCCTAATTGCTATATCAAAATTATTCAACTTTTGTTTGGATGGAAACGATGCACGTCTCTTTCGCAAAAGAGGTTGGACCCAAGCCAAGGTGACACTCGGTGGAGGTCCCTCTCGGTGGAGGCCCCTCCTCCTCCTCCTCCTCCTCCTCCTTATTGGCATTAACGTTTGATGAGTAAACCTTTTATGTTTGGATGGAGACGATGCACGTCTCTTTCGCAAAAGAGGTTGGACCCAAGCCAAGGTGACACTCGGTGGTGGTCCCTCTCGGTGGAGGCCGCTCCTCCTCCTCCTCCTCCTCCTTATTGGCATTAACGTTTGATGAGTACACCTTTTATATGGTTAATAATTTTTCAGACGAAACCAATTTTATAATTTTAGAGAGGTTATTATTAAAGGTGTACTTAAAAAATAGGGGCATTTTGATATAGGCGCCTCGTTTTTAAAATTTTTAGACTAAACATGCACTCCTTTTGAAAATTTGATCAAACATTTTCCTAAAATTTTGGTTATTAATTTCAGTTCCTATTATCCTTATTATCCCTATATTTATGCATTTATTATCCATCTCCTGTGCATTTCGTTTTTTTTTTCTTTTCCTATTATCCCTATATTTATGCATTTATTATCCATCTCTATGCATTTTTTTATTGTTTGTTATAATATTTACTTTTTTTTTGTGAATATAGTAGAATATTTATAAAAAAAAATTGTCAAATTTTATTATTTAGAAGACCCAACACATAGTAAAGATTTGTTTGATTATATAGCTACATCTAGTTACCTATAATATGGACACATTTAGTTTTATAGTGGATTTGATTTTTTGTATTTCTTGGTACATTTGGAATGTAAATGTACCAAAAGGGTTATCTGATAGACACATTTGGTTTTGTGGTACATTTGAGATTTTTTGTTCATTTGGTCTTTTGGTACAATAGGAATCTAAACGTACCAACAAGATTACCTAACAATGGGCACATTTGGTTTTATGGTACATTTGAAATTTTGGTACATTTGGTTTCTCTGTATATTTGAAATCTAAACGTACCAAAAAGGTTACATAACAATGGGTACATTTGGTTTTATGGTACATTTGAATTTTTGGTACATTTGGTTTCTCGGTACATTTGAAATCTAAACGTACCAAAAGTCGATATTTTTGTTCTCAAATGTACCACATAAGTTTTAAGTATATTTTTTATATATCTATACATGAAAAAATATGTATTGAAGACTTTTTATTGATACAATTTTAATACAAAGAGTATTTTTTTTTAAATACTGATAATAAGGAAATGAGGAATTAGTTAATTAATTTTTTATTTTATTTTATAAAAAAAAATGTCATTTAATGCACAGAAGGGGATTGAGGCCACCTTATGTGTAACATCCCACATCGCCCAGGGGAGTGATCCTTAAATGTATATTATCATCCCTACCTAGCATGAGGCCTTTTGGGAGCTCACTGGCTTCGGGTTTCGTAGGAACTCCGAAGTTAAGCGAGAAGGAGGCCAGAGCACTCCCAAGATGGGTGACCCACTGGGAAGTTGCTTGTGAGTTCCCAAAAACAAAACCGTGAGGGAATGGTAAGCCCAAAGCGGACAATATCGTGCTACGGTGGTGGAGTGGGCTCGGGAAGTGGTCCGCCCCGGGCCGGGATGTGACATTATGCCTCTATATAAATGCATTTAAATTAATGACATGGAAATTAAATAAATAGAAAATTATTGAGGTGGCAATTGATTGAAGCACCTTAATCAAATCTTTAAAAGGGATGAATGTTTAATCTAACAACTATAGAAAATATGTAGGGCATTCTAATTTTCCCTAAAAAATATTATATTTTGTTTTAGATCAATGGATACAAAGAATTAAGTTAGTACTAGAGCATGCCAGTTTTTAAGAAATAACAGGGAAAAGAAAGACACCTCATTTCTAAAAGCTAGTGCATGCATGTATGTATGTTGTGCTCTCTTTAATGCTTTTCTTTCTAGGTAGACTTTATAAATACATATAATATTTTACTTCATCTTAAATTTTAATTTGTGATATTATATATTTGTGTATTTATTGACAATTGTGAAAGCGAGTTTCCTTAAAATAAGACCTAAAAAATTTATAACTTATTATAATGTGAATTTTATTCTTATACGTAACTAAGTTTGGATTGAGACCAAAACTTTTATAACTAAAAAAATATTATTCGTTTATAGAGTATCACTACATTTTTATTGAACACTATAATTTTTTCAAGCTCTCAAACCTACTCTTAGTTTCACTCTCCATGATAACAATTAAAGACACAAAAATCAAACACGTTAACGGAAAGAAAAAAAAATACTTTTAACGAATTTGATGTCAAATTGTCTCTTTAAAGGCTCTACATGAGATAAATGAGTTGATAATGTCCATTTCACATCAAGAAGAGTCTTCTCAGTGCAAATCGAGTCTTAAAATGAAAATAGAATGAGGCCTACCTATAATTTAGTATTTTAATATTTTTTTTTTTTTACTTCGATTAGATCCGATTTCATGACAACCTCACTGACGTCTTCATAAAGTTATTGTCAAAGTCAACCTTTCAGGAGCTTGTCCACATTATTAGTATGCTTAAACTGTCTGAATTGCATTGCTCATAGTTCTCTTGGGGACTTTTGTTGATCACAGGGGAGTATTCGAAGATACTCATTTGACCTTAATGTACCTTTTATTTCTTCGATCATGATCATTTTTTCCACTAAATCTTTGCTACCTCGCAAGGTTTTAACGTGACACCTACATCGCATTGGTCATACCCTTGTGTGCGTTTTCTACCACTTGATACGTCTTGAAGATGTCAAGTATTGCATGGCTTATCTTTTTCTCTTCGACCATGGTTTTTTCCCACTGGATTTTCCTTGTCAAGGTTTTGGTGAAGGTACTCCTATGTGCATCCCCAATGAGACTCATGTGTGCATCACTTGTCTACCAAGACGCTTCATCAACTACTTAGACATTTGTCTAAAGACCTCATATGACTAGGGAATGTATAGTTAGTACTAGCAAGGGTGCTCATGCGTTGATGCGGGGATTGAAAATTGTATAACACATGTAGAAGTTGTAAAAAAAATTATATATATGTATATACGTTAGACAATACTATTCACATACATGTGCAAATTTATTTACAACTCTATCAACAAGAAAGAACAAAATAGGTGTCCATGGGCAAAATGAAGTTTATGGTTATAAATTGTCAAATTCCGTACATGTCAAACTTCATTTAAGAAGCTGGAACCATAAAGAATAAATAAACACACAAAGACAGTTCACAATATGAAACCGTTGCTTCACTAAATAAGCAGTACCAACAAAATCATACTTGTTTTGCTGCAAAAGAACAAAGTAGAAAAAGGGAAACAAACATTTATTTCCTTTTTTATATTCTATAGAAAAAAACTTGGAAAAAGAAGCAATAGTGAAAAGATCTTATTTATTTCAATTTTTTAGGTAGAGAAAAATAGTACTGAAACCAATAATGAAGGCACATTCTGAGAAAGAATTGATGAAAACACATAGTACACATACCTGCTTAAACCTTTCCTCCCTTTGCTCAGCCTATCTTTAGAGTAGATTAGACTTAGGCATAAATTCAAAAATCAGTTAAGAATGAAACCCAAAAGTAAATTGCAGTTTCTTATTATCATTTATCTTAGAAAATACTAATAAAATTGTTTCTTAAAATAACAATATGTATATAAGCCGGATTTTGCTTAATTTTCTCTAATTAAAGAAATGGTTTGCACAATGTAAAACATGAAGTGCCTTTTGAAGGCTTGGTCCTACTTCGAAAATCTACAAAGGAAAAAATTGTAAACCCAAATTAAAGTTTATTCTCTCACTCAAAAGAAAAATGGAAACTTTATATGGAAAAAATTGAAATTCTGCATAATCAAAAGTGGATCAAAACTCAAATGGACCCGACCCCAAATCTCACTTTCCTTATATTATTCTGACTTTCCTTTTTGACCTTTTTCCTTGTTCAGCAGATTGATGTGGGGTCTTAAAAATAGCAAAAAAGCCCAAATGGACCGACCCCAAATCCCACCCACTCTGCATCGTTGCTTTGAGCTGCAAAGGAAAAGCAGCCTATAAATTCCTTCCCATTGCAAAAAGGGCAGGAGACCATGCCTCCACTGTTCCACAAACCTCTCCCTCTCCCTCTCCCTCTCCCACTACAAAAACCCTCAACAAATCCAAATCACAGATTTCAACTGCCCAATCAATAACCTTCAATCCACCACCAAATCTAAAGTGGTCAATTTTTTACTGTATTTCCACTGCATTGCATCTCCCACAACTCACCAGAAAAAATAAAACCAAACCACCTTTCAAAGTCTCAAGCTTTTCACCTCCGATGGGGTTTGTCACCTGTTGGTTTCTCCAATCCAGTTCTTCTCTGGCAGCACCTCCAAATCCCTCCGACGTCCAAACCCCACAACCCCTTAAGTATTTAACACTATGAAATTTTCATTTTTCAACCAAATCCCACTTTCCTAACCAAATCCCACACACCCGTTTTCTCACCCTCACTCCCACTGAAACACTCATCAGCAAAATCCCAGATGCAAATCCCACTCTGAAAATCAAAACTTCCCTAATGCCAAAGTCTGTAGAAAACCAGGATGAACCCAACACGCAGAGCATCATGATCTGCACTCCCATCTATTTCTGGCCGCATTTACCGGCCCCCATCAACCCTTTCAACGATCTCTTCGTTCTTCCCATGAAGCGCTCGGTCCGCCCATTATTCAGCATTCTCCTTCTCATTGTGTTCGCCGCCACGCTGACCTGCCGGAACGCCGTCCGCCATACCTTTGAGCTCGAGAAGAAGGTGCTAATCCAACCGCCAAAGCCGGTGTTCAATGCCACTCTGCTCAGATTCGCCGCCGTTGATGCAGGCGAAGCTGAAGCCAAGGAGATAGAGCAGCTGTTGGAGGGTAACCTTCTCGGACGGTACCGGACTTTTGCTTCGTGGAGGCGATTTAATCACCAGGATATCAGAGCAAGGACGTCCGTTGGATTGCCGGTAATGCTCCGCTCTCCTCAGTTCTATCGTTATTGGTTGGATTTTAGGAGGGTTTTGAGTGACTGGTCGAGAAACAAACGGTTTCATGCTGATGTTATGTTGGATTTAGTGAGACTTGTTAGGCAGCCCATTGACAGGCACAATGGCTCGGTGGGTTCGGAGCAACGGCGTTATTCGTCGTGTGCAGTTGTCGGAAACAGTGGAATTTTGTTGAACAGTAATCATGGAGCTCTCATTGATAGTCATGAGGTAGTCATTCGATTGAACAATGCTAGAATTGAGAGTTTTTCGGAGAAAGTTGGGTCGAAAACCAGCATTTCGTTTGTAAATAGTAACATTTTGCATCTTTGTGCTAGGAGAGATGGTTGTTTTTGCCACCCTTATGGACTAAATGTGCCAATGATCATGTACATTTGCCAACCGCTGCATTTCTTCGATTACACGATATGCAATGTGTCCCACAAAGCGCCTTTGCTGGTGACTGATCCGCGGTTTGATGTGTTGTGTGCGAGGATCGTGAAGTATTATTCGTTGAAACGGTTTGTGGAGGAGACGGGGAAGTCGTTTGAGGAATGGGCTGCTGTTCATGATGGTTCCATGTTTCATTACTCTTCCGGAATGCAGGCTATCATGCTCGCTTTGGGGATTTGTGACAAAGTTAGTGTTTTTGGATTTGGGAAGTCGGATTCGGCTAAGCATCATTACCATACGAACCAGAAGGCCGAGCTTGGGTTGCACGATTATCCAGCGGAGTACGCTTTCTATCACGATTTAGTTGAGAGACCGCAGGTAATACCGTTCCTTTCGGAGAAATTCAAGATTCCTCCTGTGGTTCTATATTAATGACATTATGGCAGTTGAATCACATGGTTTTGTGGAATTAGGTGGTTTGAATTGTTGTATTGTTGTTGTAATACTAGTCCAATTGTTTGAAGATTTATCTTTAACACTTTGACCTCTACTATCAAAGATAGTTTTGGGAAATGTCCACTGTCAAATTCGAATTCGAATCTGAATCAGTTATCTGTTTTTCAATTGCATTCGAGAATTATATGCGTACATAGCAAATCATTGTATTCCGACTTTAAAAGCACAAGCATGAATAGAAACCGGCCTCGACGTGAAAACTATGGTTCCTTTTCTGTCGAGTTGGTTCAGTTGCCGAGTTCTTCCTTTACCATGACGTCCCCAGCTTTTGTATTTCATTTTGTATTGTCATAGTCCTGCGTACTCGTTTGAGAACTATTTCGCAGTTTTCAATTTTGGTGCTTAAAATCTGGAGAAAATAAGTGGGAGAGAAAAAGGACGCCATCAACATTCAGTTTTGAAACTTAATTTGCTTTTGTTGAAAGCCCTTGAACAACTAGGTCGTGTGTCTTGAGGTTGTTTTCAATCGCGGTGCTCATTTGAGGAACTTGTCATATATGACAATGCACTGTTCTGAAAATTCCCGCCTAGACGGCTGGCTATCGCCTGGATTAGTCTTTCGGCGTTTGAAAATTAAGAAAGTGCACCTAGACCCGCAATGTCCGCCTAGGTCGCGACTTTGACTTAAACAGAAAATCGATAACTTTCATATTGCATTTTAATTTTTCAATAAAATGTAAAAAGACTTGTTAAATACTTGGATAAAAACTCATTATATGCTTGTTCTCCATATATTCAATATATTCTAGAACTTTATAATTTATGTTATTTTATTTTGTAATGTATGTATTATATATTATTATGTATGTTTTTTAAATGTTATCAGGTACTTATTTACACAATATATAATAAATTTACTTAGATCCACCTACTTCGCTTAAGCTTCCGTCTAGACGTTAGGTCCCAACTTGCCGCTCGACTAGCACCTAATGTATTTTAAAAACCTTGTGACAATGTGTTGACCCCAAAAACTACCAAGCCTACGTGGCGCGCATGCCGAGTAATTAATAAGCTAACTACGTCCTTCGGTGAATGCGGGGCGTGCCAACTCGTCGCCCGAGCTCGGCCGAGGAGTAAATTTGTTGATGTTGCGTTGGGTCGTGCTACCGACTTCTGCGTCTTGCGATTGCGGCCGAGAAAGGAACACGTCTCGGCCTCTTGGGCTCTCGAACCTGAAGACAAGGTTACTATTCTTACGAAGTTCAATATCAAATTCGGCTTTCAATGTGCCGAATGTAATAACTGTAACACCTCACTTTGCCGAGAAGGCTGATGAGATGACCTCGACCAATAAGGATTTAGAAACCCTTCTCAACCGAGACTTGGATAGGTAATCAACCGTTCTCGCCGCAGTGTTGTTGATGCCAACGGAAGATACTGCGAGACCGACTAATTCTACGGTGACAGAGCTATCTATGCCGACTTAAGATATCACCGGTTGCTTCCACAGTGCTGTTGATGCCAACGGAAGACGTGTCAGCGAAAAAGAAAAAGGAAAAAGATCTCAAGTTGTTGAGAGTTTGCGCAGGGCAATTTTGTATTGATTTGCAGGGGGCCTTAATGATGTATAGCCTCCCCTATTTATAGCACTGGATCTCCTTGAATCCGAATTAAAACCCTACTCGGACTAGGACTTCCTCTCCGGATCAACACCAACTCGACCAGTCCTATTTTCACTAGGATTGTGAACCCAGTCCTTAACCGAGCCATATCTGCCTCTGGGTTGTTAATCCTGCCGAGACTCCCTATTGTACTAGGACTCGACTTGTCATTGCGTTTTGACCTAACCGGCCTCGGTTTGGAAGCCCACGAGCTGAACGATCCATGGTCTTCTTGTCGCAAGGCCTCCCGGGCCGAGAATGATTCTACACTCGGCCCAAACTATCATTTTGGGCCCAAACATTGCCCCCCAGTTTCCTTGAACTTCGGCTCGTAAGCCGAATGATTAAGGAAATTAAGTATCTCCAGCCTAATCAGATGTACTTTTGACCGTCATCCCTTGCTGCTGTTTACTCACGGCTCATTTCGACCAAAGAACAACTCATGGCCGAAGATAAACAGTTATGAACCAGGGTCGAGAAGAATTAAAATTGGGGTCGAGGATAAATTTGGCCGAGGTCGAGAGGAGTCTTTTCTTGGCAGCTCGGCCTGCCTACATATATATGCATATCAAACCCATTGTCAGCAATCATGACTATATACATATGTATATATATATATATATATAACCTCAAAACAACAACCATGACTTATTCGGCCAAACTTTGACCCTAGCATTTTCCTGATTAAATGGTTTTGAAACTTGTCCCCACACTTTGACCATAGGCATGGTACTATTGATAGCAGCGAAAATAACTCTTCTCAGGTCGGCTTGTTTGTCGAGCTCGGCTAAAAACAAAATGACCAAAATTTTGCCGAGCACACCACTTGTTGCCCCTCTTATTTTCTTAAATATCGGTCAAGGGGCCGAATGGTTAAGAAAATAATTTATTATATATAGTTATATTTTTAGCAAACGAAAAGAAAAGTGGCCGAAACATAGTCAAGAGGAGGCCAACGATGCTTTATTCCAAGCCGAGATCTTTTTACATCAAAATTTTCACTTTGACATTTTCCAAAACCGAATAAAAGATCATCTCCAAATATTTCTGACTTGGTGAAATATTTTTCATTTTCGGCCACCGAATGTGTTGAACAATTATTATGCCCCCCAGGCATAATTTCGGCTTTTAATTCAAATAACTTGCCCGAATGGGATTTCCCCATATCAGCTTTATCGCCGATAATCATATCAATTGGCATAGTTTCTTGGGCTAGGCCAATATCTCTGCCTTGCTCATCATTGGAGCATTCCTTTGACGAATTATTTTCCAAGTCAATTTTTGTATCTAGCTCAAGGACTTGAATTTTTTCTTCTAGGCTTACCATACTTTCAGTCTCGACCGAAACAACAAGTGACCTAGGTTTTTCTTCGGCCGTCTCGACAATTTTCTTAGGCCGAATGTTGATTGTGGCCGAAGTGGAAATTTGCCCCCCGGCCTCTTGCTTTTTAGGAATTCTTCTCAATCTCTCAAGGAGTTGTTTTTGCTTCTTTAATAGGCGATAACACTCATCCCGTGAAGCCTGATCGAGATAGATCATGTGAACTTCGTAGTTTTAGCACTGGGTCCCACTGGGCGTGCCAAAATGTTGACCCTAAAAACTACCAAGCCTACGTGGCGCGCAGGCCGAGTAATTAATAAGCTAACTACGTCCTTCGGTGAATGCGGGGCGTGCCAACTCGTCGCCCGAGCTCGGCCGAGGAGTAAATTTGTTGATGTTGCGTTGGGTCGCGCTACCGACTTCTGCGTCTTGCGATTGCGGCCGAGAAAGGAACACGTCTCGGCCTCTTGGGCTCTCGAACCTGAAGACAAGGTTATTATTCTTACGAAGTTCAATATCAAATTCGGCTTTCAATGTGCCGAATGTAATAACTGTAACACCTCACTTTGCCGAGAAGGCTGATGAGATGACCTCGACCAATAAGGATTTAGAAACCCTTCTCGACCGAGACTTGGATAGGTAATCAACCGTTCTCGCCGCAGTGTTGTTGATGCCAACGGAAGATACTGCGAGACCGACTAATTCTACGGTGACAGAGCTATCTATGCCGACTTAAGATATCACCGGTTGCTTCCACAGTGCTGTTGATGCCAAAGGAAGATGTGTCAGCGAAAAAGAAAAAGGAAAAAGATCTCAAGTTGTTGAGAGTTTGCTCAGGGCAATTTTGTATTGATTTGCAGGGGGCCTTAATGATGCATAGCCTCCCCTATTTATAGCACTGGATCTCCTTGAATCCGAATTAAAACCCTACTCGGACTAGGACTTCCTCTCCGGATCAACACCAACTCGACCAGTCCTATTTTCACTAGGATTGTGAACCTAGTCCTTAACCGAGCCGTATCCGCCTCTGGGTTGTTAATCCTGCCGAGACTCCCTATTGTACTAGGACTCGACTTGTCATTGCGTTTTGACCTAACCGGCCTCGGTTTGGAAGCCCACGAGCTGAACGATCCATGGTCTTCTTGTCGCAAGGCCTCTCGGGCCGAGAATGATTCTACACTCGGCCCAAACTATCATTTTGGGCCCAAACACAATGATACGCCGATGATTGCCTGTCACCCCGATCACCTCGTCTGAGGTGGGTCTGAAATCGCTCATCTCAGACTACTAGATAACACCTTTGATCAGACCGATTTTATGTACACATACGGCTGCACACACAGATTTACATTGAGGTAAAGAGTGAAAAATAATTTAAATGTTTTGTACTAAAGTAGAAGTATGCCACCTTCGAGGCTTCAGATACATATATGCTTTCACAGTTCAAAGATGCCGAGAAACACCATTAGTACATTGACTGGAAAGATTTGTAATGACATGACGTTACATACAACAAGGTTCATCTGCAATTCTTTCCCATTCCATCCAAAAGACGGCATAAGAAAAGGTCAAAAAGGTCACTATCTCCTCGGCTTTACTTCCAGCCGCCCTTCACTCCTCCGGCTCCGTCACTGAATCCTTCTCTTCATACTTCACTGCCACCAAGAACCTTATGCTTACCTGAAACAAAAGAAAACAGAGAAATACGACTCGAAAACTTAACTGCGACAGCCCTCTATCGAGTATTGATACCTGTTTCGGACCATAAACAGCATACTCGTTGTACTCGAGAACGGAGTCTTTACTATCTCAAGGTACCAGGCGGCCACAAGGAACTTTAATGTCGTCTTGCCAGAGAAAGTGCTCCGATTCATCGGTTTTCTTCCTCCCCAAGCCTTTAACTCCTACTTTCTTCTCTTCTAAAGACTTGATATCCTTCGTCATTGAGTTGCACTCCGTTTGAGTTAAAACTGAATGGAAACATCTCACAGAATTCGAATTTAAACCATATTCTCGGATTATACCTCGGGCGGGGTCTTAACCTCAAGTGATCTGGTCTCCCTGAGAAGCAACAGCTAAAACCAAGAATCCTTCTGGTCTGTCCACGGCAGTAAACCCGTACCTAGCAGCTTCTGGGGCAGCATCAGAGCACACGATAGCCCCTTCCAAACTGTAAGTCAAAATCCTTACATTAGTATACAATTGGAGAACATCAAGCACATTAAATCCATGCATTAGTATACAATTAGAGAACATCAGGCACATTAAATCATGCCGGCATAGGACTTGTAACTACAATACCATATAACCTGGAACACGGAGAGAGCATATTGCAGGCAAGAAACCCTTATGCAAGTGCCTCAACATATTTGAGCTCCGTGTTCTGCACACGAAAAACCAAAAGTAGGGTAAATCCTCGTTTTTGTTGAAGCTTTGCAGAAGTACTACGAATTATTATTCTTTGTAACATGTGGGATGTTATCTTATTACTATCACGTAAAGTTCTTTTTAAGTCTTCACTAGGTTACCAGCTGCTCACCCTATCGAAGCCTCCGTCGCATTTCAAATTTGCCTTATTTCTTGGTTTGCAAGTGCTTATTCATGTAAAGAAACTAATTGTTCGAAGGAAAGAAAAGGAAAGAAACAAGAATAGGCATCTTACCACACCATAAGAGGACTTTGTTCGGCAACTTCTTTATTTCGTCCAGAGATGGGCTAGCACTTGACTCGATGACAAATATGTTATCGACAGAGACCCCATATTCCTGAAAAGAATTTGTGATCACTACCAGCAAAAGTTGTCAATTTGTATAGGTGTCTAGAAATCATATATTATAATGATTTCGAAACTGTTATAAACATGCATCCTTACAATATCTCCAACTTTGACAGGTTCGTAGGTCTTCTCCATGTACTTCAAGATCATCTTGTAGTCATCAGATTCCTTATGTCTCGTACAGTTTCAAGTGCAGCTGCAGCCTGCAAGTTTTGGCCCAAAATGATTTCTCAGCGAAGCGGACATTTCCACTATCAAATAAGTGACATATGATTTGGTTCTGCTTACATTATTTGCAAGTTCCTGATGGTCCTTGAAGATAAAAGACCTAGTAGAGTGCATGAGGGTGAACCATGGCTAAAATCTGACCAGACAGCCACAGCCTTCGGCAATGCATCCTTTATTGATTTCAGTGTCTCCTCGAAATTCTGGAGAACCTCCTCACCTGAATGCACACCTTTTTCAGTACGTCAAAGGGGGGACAAGGGCACGTGTTCGAGGAAGTTCCTTACATCGTTTTAGATGGACGTCGGAAAGCATCCTCATTGGAAGTTCGGGTGGGTCATATCCCATCTCCATCAAAGCATATCTACATTTGAAACAGCTGGTTTGAGGACTTCAGAGTAAAAAGACAACAGATAGTCAAAATAACTGGAAACCGAACCATACTTGTAAATCTCTTGACTGCATAAAACCTTCATGAAATTTGCAACCATCGGCTCAAGTTTGCAATGTGTGGCAGCAACTCCCAATTGGCGAAGCCCAAGCCCTCCATGCCTCACATCCTGTTCAGAATAACAAACATTTCATATGGCAGAATAACACTGCAAACAAAAGGAAATGAGTAGCGGTACCATGTCTATAGGGTAAAACTTCAATGGCTTCTTCTGGATTTTCTTCTTTCTTTCCCATGGCTCAAACTCATTTCCAGTTGCTTCCTCAAAGAGCCTCACAAACTCCTTGACAGGGTCGTCCACAATATCCCACTCTTCAAGCCTTTCCTCAGCAGTGGGGTCATCGCCAACTTTCCCTTTCTTGTAGTACAAATTTAGGTTGCTCTCTGGTACTGTAATAAGTTGGGGGATGCAATAACTGCAGAAGAAACATGAAAATTAAGGCTACTTGACATCGTCACATCTAACTTCAGATAGAAGAAGAGGAGGTCTAATTTACTCATTCAGTTTTCTGCCTAGATCACAACGAGAAAAAGCGCAGTTGTACAATATGCCATCTTTCTCAAAGATTTTCCCGCCTTGCTCCTGCAATTTACTATCCTTGTGGACACTTCTCTTTCCATACATCTTCAGCTGCAGTCAATACGATATTGTTGTGATTACAGCTATAAATACAAACATGAAATTTCAAACGGAGTCTATAGATATCTTTGAGGGAAAAATTCTGTACTTCTGTTGAAAGGGACTCAAGTGCCTCTTTGCTTGGATCCATTTTGTCCCATGGAACTCCTCTACCATCGGGAGCAAGATCACTAACAATGTCATACGCTTCAAGAGGCTGGGGTTCTTGTTTCTTGATGCTGTCTTTCAGCCATGCTTCGCTTACTACAGGAATGCCTCTTTCCCTGCAAAAGATCAGAACTCTCGAGTCATACTTCTCAAATTAAAATTCTAGAAGACTGCTATTCTCAATAACATTGCTACTCTCATTGCGGAACTAAAAGGGGACCGAATTAATGGACATTGTAGAAACGACATCCACATATACTATCCTCCTTATGGGAAACAATAATAGCAACACACTCAAGAAGACCTATTGCATAACTCGAGAGAAATGTTCAATGCTTAGGGCCAAAGAGAGAAATCATTACGCACATTGCTTCGGCTAGTTTACCCGTGCCACTTCTGTCTCTCTCCGCAGGGGATGCAATCAGGCAAGTTACACCTACATGTTTTTGTAATAACAATTAGACAGAGTACAGTTCCATGTGCAGCAAATATCTATACAAAACAAATGCAAATTACCAATCACATGGTTGGCAACTTTTCCTCCATGTTTTTCTATTTTTTTTCTCCAGTATTGCTGCAAATATTAATACATAACATTAATCAGTGAGCACCGCATATTGGCAAATGCACTAAGACAGCATGACCGCAGGTTACATACATGAGATGCACTAAGACGGCCCATGAGTGACATCATCATCCCAGTAAAAGGCTTATCTGGCATGCTTAAAACCTTACGAGGCCGGCGACTTGGGTCTTCATAATTCTTTAGCAACTACACAATTAGCTCATAAGTTGACATCATCATCCCAGTAAAAGTCATAACATATCAGATGGACTAAAAAGAGTAGAAGAGGTAACTGCGAATTACATCGGATACAGGAGAGCTGAGGACACTATCTGGCAACTTGATTGTCTCTTGTTTCCTTGGTGGATCCTTTGTGACAAATGTACAAGTTGCCAAATCACTATAAAATCCAGTGCAAGAATAGCGTATCCCATCGAACTTCAAATCGCCATCGCATGCTGGACATTTATCTAGTGGACCATATAGCAGCAAGTCTTGGCTGTCTAAACATCGAATCGAATACATAATCACGCAATACACTACTAGAAAATATTATTTTGCCGACAAATTCTAAGACGACAAAGAAAAATTTTATTGGCACAAAAACCCTCTTCCGACAAATGTTTTAATTTGTCGGTTGAATACTCACGCTATAACCAATTTATAGTGCCAATCTTAATCCACGAAAATTCAGACCTTACCCGATAAAATAATTGCAGACGATTTCTTTTTTGTCGTTAGAGGTTCTAATAAAAAGAGCGGTATTAACTCCCTCCTATTTTCAAAATGAAAAAGATTTCATGTTTATATGTGAACTGAAAACCTTTTTGTTCACTGTTCTCTCTCTTCTCTCTCAAACACATCGTAATTAACAATCCCCTCTTTGTTCGCTCACACCCCAAATCGATTCATTTTTTGTTCTCTACTTACTTGCTCTTTGGTCGCTCACACTCCAAATCGATTCAATTTTTGTTCTCAAGTTCCCAACCTAGACCTAATTCCTAACCCCCAAATCGATTCAGTCGCTCGCACTACGATTAGGTGTGCCTTGACTCTCTCTCTTTCTAAGCTCTGACTGCTAACAAGGACCCTCATGCCAGATTCTCTTTCGCATAATACCTCTATTGGATTTTGGGTTTGGGTTTCTTTTCAATCTCTTTCAACTGACTCTTAAATTTTGTGTTGGTGTTAGGTTTTCTTATATTGAGTTTCTGGTGAAGCCATTTACAGGTATGTTATTTTTCTCTAGAATTAGTGTTGGATGAGTAGAATTGGGTGATGCTTGGTTAACAAAAAAGAAGAGACAGTGGCTTGCACTTGTTAGTTGAATGTTGGATATGGCCTATTTAACCCAATATTAATTGACATTTGGAACTAATTGAATATATTTGTGGAGTTTGTCATTTGGATCCATCTTACTGCGGTACTCTGACTTTAAATGAGATCATGTTCATTTGAATCTAATCAGTTTTTACAAGCAATAATGTAAAATTTACAGGCCTTTCTAGTTCATGATCTTCATTTAATACACAACATCCTAAGTAGTTTAACAATTTTACGGCTTCATTTGATCAGCAGCGGAAGTATGTTTATTTTACCTAAACTGATTCTGATTAACAATCAATGCTTGCAGATTGAGAACTTGGAATGTGATATCCATGAAAAGAGAAGGAAAATGAGGGTTTTGGAACAGCGGATTAAAGAAAGTGGTGAGGCTTCAATTACTAATGCATCTATGGTTGAGATGCAGCAAGTAGTTTTGCGTTCTCATCATCTTAATTATTCTTGTTCATAAGTAGTAGTACAATTTTGTTTCACGATTTGCAACAAGTAGCTTAAACTTCGTTTTAATTACTTATAATTTCTGCAAAAGACTATTAAGTCTGATGACCTAGTGCAATGAGAAGGGATTTGAGTTGGAAGTGAGTGCATTCTTTATATATCAATTTTTTGAGTGAGTGTATGCTTTATATATCAATTTTTTTATCGACACAAAATGGGCAATGTTTCATTCCTAAACTTCTCCTATCACCTTAGCTGTCATCTGTGTTTGGGGCTATAACATTTGCTCAGTACATCCCAATTGTTGTGGAACTCATCCTTTAACTATACCTTTCATGCAGATAAAATCAGCAGATAATCGTATTCTCCAAGAGCAATTGCAAACTAGGGTTAGAATGCCTTCCTTAATTCCTTTCCAGCATTATAAATTTTTCTTCCATTCAACTGATTCATTTTAAGCTCTGTTTTGTATCAGTGCATGCTTTCATCCTTTAGTATATTGCTCAGCTTTCTGTGTATTTGCAGGTGCAGATGCTACATGGCAATCAATTTTGAGGAATGACGGATAATTTTATTGTGTCACAATTGCTTTTGTATAAGCACTCTAGATGTACATTTGAAATTTATCAATCAATAAAATATTATTTCTAACAATTTGTGTATTGTATTTTGATATGCATATGTAGTTTCTGAGTATTATACCTTTTTTTTATAAATTAATTTTTTCCCGACAAAGCCAATTTTGTTAAGAGAGAAGACTGTGCCGAGGAAATATCCATGATGAGGAACACATTTTGTTGGTTGAAAAGTTTTATTTGTCGGCTTAAAAGCATTGTACCTACAAAAGTATTTGTCGGGAAAGATGGAAATGCCTGCAAAAAAGAGTTTGTCGGGAAAAGTTGAACTTAGCAAACGAAATACCACAATTCGTTAGGAAAACTCTTAGGCGACATGCTTTAGGTGACAAAATGGCCAACAAATTTTTTCGTCGGGAAAGACTCTTCGCCGACAAATTTTGACTTTTGCCGACAAATTAATTTTGTCGGTAAAGTTGAAATTTCTAGTAGTGTAATCTCCACTCTTGCCAAATGAAATTGGTAAAGAAATAAATACATTTATTTGTTCAAGGTTAAACTTGAAATGCAATGAATGTCAAAAACCTGCAACCCACTTATAGCTAGTAATTATAATCAGAAGTAAAAAGAAATTAAGAATCAAACAAATAATTAGTAAAACTTGTAAATAAAAGAAGTGCGGGCCCAGTTCAAACACAAGACCTTAATGTTATTGGTGAGAAACAAAACCAGCGTCTGTACCCATACTTCTTAAAGAGTTAACCAATTTTTATAAATTTATATGTTTATAGAAACATATATGAATTCACTACCTTAATAATTTTTATGCCTCGATTTTTTGAGGTCCGGGACGCCTAGCTGACACTAGGCTAGGGCTGGCCCTGCACTCGTCCTTTGTATTTTGTATATGTAAGCTTCAACAAACTAATATGTATGTATGTATGTATGTATGTATGTATGTGCATGGACCTATAAGGCCTTAATTCAAAATGTATTATGAGTTTTAATGTTACAAATGCGTTATGAGTTTAATCACGGAAAAGTTTACCAGCAAAAAAGAACAAGGGATGTGATTTTACCAGCAAAAATGAGAAAATTGTATTTTTCAGCATAAAGTTATAACTTTTCTCAGCGAAATATCTGTCGGGATAAGATCAGATGATAATAGAATCCGTAGTCTAAGCTTCATCGGGAACAGTTTCAAACTTTGGTGAAAAAAAAAAAGAGTCGTCGGGATACATATGTTTTCCTCGGTAAAATATTCACCACCACATGACTAACTAACTACTACATTTCGCATGTAAAAATCTATAGTGTCGAAATTTACTGTAGGCGTTGAGAAATATCTTTGCTAGCAACATTATGCTGGCAAAATTTGCCCCAGTGAAATTTGACTTTTCCCGGCAAACCCATATGGGCAAAAATTTTCGTCAGCATGATCGTTGAAAAATGCTATTTTTAAGTAGTGCTTGCATGGATGGACGCGCACAATGCACCAAGTAGTGCTTGAATGGACGCGCACAATGCACTATGTAACCCGGCTTACATGACAAGGCATTTTGGTCCTTTAACGATAATGACAAAATAAAAGGTAAAGTGAATAGTACCGAAATTGACTTTTTAGTGTAAAAATGTGGTTTTTCGTTAAAGTGAACAGTACCGAGAGTTTTTTGTTAAAGTTTCTTTAACTTAATTGTCTTTGAATGGCAAATTATTCCACATAGTATTAAAGTGGGATCATTCTCCATGTCCTCCATCTATCTCACACTCTTTTCCAGCCTTGCATCCCACCATTTAGTCATCTCTCTACCTCTTTCTCACTCGGCAACCTCCTGTCGGCGTATAAGTTATTGCAACATCTGAAATTCCGAGTTTCGCGTGGGTTAAGGTCTTGAACTTCAACTCGGCCGTGCTCTAGGGCTTTTTGAATCAAATACCTAATTGACCATCGACCTCCCTAACCAGCTCCTCTCCACTGCCGCCCAGTCACCAATTGGTTCTAACAAAACTTCGTCTCTTACCACCCCCAACACCCAAATCGAAGCCATTGTCATGTTTGAAATGTAAGAGCACACTCATTATAACATGTTTGCAATAAAATAAAGAGTAAGAGAGTAAAATAGAGACAAGAGAGAGATTGGAGGATAAATTAGACAGAAAAATAGAGACAAAAGAGAGATTGAGAGGATAAATTAGTGTTATTCCTTCATATCAGAGTGCCTATTTACAAGCTTAAGATTTGTATAGAAAATTTACTAACTAGTTACATATTACGTATTGACCTTAACTGGATAGCCACACAATTAATAGTATTTACAACAAATGCATAGTTTTTTTATTTTTTATTTTATGATATGAACTCTTTAAACAAAAATTAATTGTGCAAAATGACATGTCTAATGTATATTTTTTTGCTTTCTAGTTTTGTACTAGCAAAAGTTGCCCACAAGATGCTGCGGAATTCAAAACTGTTTAAGATGATACTATTGCTTATATGCATATAGTTTAGTAGGTTTAAGTTAAAAAGGTAGCTCCATAACATGTTTAATATGCTCCTTGTCATGTTTAGTATGTTTTATATCCTAAGTCCCTCCACATTCCATCTGTTGAAGGGGTAGTCATCCTGAGTTGTACCTTGAATCTCTACACCATAGCAAGCATGCAACATGCACTCCCGAAAATTTCTTTCAACAACTCCTTCTGCATTCTACATCCAGTGAAACCTCATAATCAATTAACAATTTAACACAGGATAGAGCACATGGGTAACTAATTAATGCATGAACAATAGTATATGAAATCTATGAATAGGTGAAAGCTTAAAGAATCAGAAGTTTGCAGAGCCATGATACTTATAGCTCTGCAACCTGTTATACAAATATTGATTAAGCATGCATGAAATACTTCATAAAAATTTGAAACTATAGCATGCCTTGGACTATACCACTCAACAGTTACGTTGCCAAAAAAGAAATGCCATATACTACCACATAAAGTTATTCATACACGTGAAGGGCTTGTCACTCAGTTAGTTAAAAGCCCCAAAAGTTGTAGTCCCAAATTCGATTCCCTTGTAACTTGGTTAATTAAAAGCCCCAAAATATATATTCCCAAATTCAATTCCCCTTGCCAATATCATTTGTATTAAAAGAAAAAGAAAATGGTTGGTTCATACATAACAATCAATTAATCATTGTTCATAAAAAAAGGGAACTTATGTATTATGCAATTGGAGGAGAGGAGTTTTGAACTTGGGCCATCTTCCTGAATTGTAACCAAAGAATGATTTTCGTATTAGTTAGCAAATCCAAGGCCGTAGTCCCCATGAACTAAATACTAAAATGACATGGTCATAAACCTATAAACACCAAAAGTCAAAATATAAGAAAAACCCCAAGCGCACAGTCCAACCAATTGCGATAACAGCATTAAGCTTCTTGTTTATATGCAACAAAACTAATTGTGCAAGAGAACTTCTGCTTTTCTCTTGTTGGACTTATGTAATAATCCACACACTCATCCACATTTGTGAACTTCCGGACAAACTATTAAAAATGTAATTCTCAACAATTATGTGATATATTACTTTATGATATATAAGATTTTTCTCTCTATGCATTATCAAATGATTCTGATTTGTGTGCTCTGGTTCTATGTTAAGAGTGTATTCCATGCATCATGAAGGACATATTCCACATTTCATGAATCTATTATGTTGTTTGGATATGCTTGGCTTTCTTTCTAAGCATGCAACACGATTAAAATTCAATCCAAAGGAAAATACATACATCAAGTTTTTTTTTTTTAAATGCAAACAATAGATTACATACAACACATGTTTAAAATTGAAATAAAACTTGTTTGACAAAGTAAACAATAGATTACATGTAACACCCCACCCTCTAATTTCAAAAATAGTTGAGTTATAATTTTAAAAAAAATTATTTTTGGGACTTAAATTGGTGAGCCATGTGGGGCCCACCTTATAACCTTTGTCCCCCGGTCCCTCTCTCTCCTCTCTTCCCTCCCTGTAACCTCCTTCTCCTTCTTTGTTCTCTTCCTCTGCACTCTCTTCTCTCTCTCGAACTATTTCACCTCTCTCCCTCTCTTCACCGAGAAACACCCACACACCCAACTGCACTCCTGCTCGAGGAAGACACAATCACCATCTAACCCTCGTCCATTTCCTCTTCCTCTCTCTGCGCAACTCGGCCAACCCAGGAAAAGAACCTCCGGTGAGTTTTCTTAAATTTTCGGGTTGGGTAAGCTTTAGATCTCCTCTTAATCGTTGTTGAGGATGCATGCATGATGTTTGATGGGTTTCATCTTGTTTTTATCAAGGTTTTGAAGACAGGAACGGCGCGGGGGAAAACTCACCCATTTTTCCGACGAACCCGTGATTTTCGAGGAGCTTTCCGATCACATCCGGCCGTTTCACGGCGAAACGAGGGTATATTATTACTCCTCTCTCTCCCTTCTTCATTTTGATGTGTAGTTTGAAACTTGGATGGCACGTTTGCCGCTGGCTGGAGCTGTAGCAGCTCCGGCGTTCTTCCCCGATCAGCACGCAGGCCGTTTAGGATACCCACGGGCCTTGGGCCCGTAGACCCAACCCTAAACCATTTTAGTTTTATTTAATTTTTTTTATTTTGGTTTAAAGGCCCACAGGGCCTTGGGCCTTTGTTATTTACAGAGGGCTTAAGCCCAACCTTTTTGGCTGTTAGGCCTGCGGGTCGTGCGCATGGGAGTGTGCGTGTGCTCTGTGTGCGTGCGTGTTGTGTCGTGCATGTGTGTGTTTTGTGTGTGTGTCGTGAATGTGTGTGTGTGGGTTTGGGCTGAAGCCCAAACCACTCATTTTCACCTTAGCCCTTTTAAACCAAAACCTTAGGACCCTAAACCCAAAACGCAATAGATCCTAACCCTATTTAATATAAACCTAAACCCTAATCCGGATCAAAGCCCAAGACCCGTTTCTACTTCCTGAAATTCTATCGTTTGGGTAGTTTGATTAATTGTACATTCTTGTGCTTAGGGGCAATTATCTGTGGCGTTCCTTCTTCGTTAGGTTGTGTGACTTTTTGACAGCGAAGTACTTTGAGTGGACCCCTTCTAAAATTTGCATAATTTTATAGTTTATTTGCATAAATGAAATGCATGCCTTAGAAGTTTATTAACTGATTTTATATTAAGCAGATTTATTGAAATGTTGATTATCGTCTCATTATTTTGTAAGGAATTAATTGTTGGCCAATATTGAGCTATATTTTAATATATCGTATTTTCTATAAAATCCATGAACTGGTAGACTACCTGATGGATGACGATAGGATGCTAGAACATGTTTTAGAAACCCCTCTTTATATTATAGACGATGGATGACTTTATACTATGAAGTAGTTATTTTTTAGAGGCGTAACTATTTATGCGTACCTAGTGGACACTATGCCACCTGGGGCGAGGATTTGGTGTTGGCAGTTAGGATGGGAGAAATAATCCCTAGCGAAAGGTTGAGGGACACGGAGACAGGCATTGGGCCGGGAGGGAGTTATCTCTGGCTACGGGCACAGAGACTTAGGTGCAGGCATTGGGCTGGGAGTATTATTATTCAGTGATCTTACTGGCAGCACACCGCGTTACGAGACGATCTATGAGACTATTGATGCTTTGATTTCAGCGATGTTTTCTTCGATATGTCTTTTGAGATGTTTATGGCATGCTAGGGTTTTCAGAGAAACTTATCATTTATTATGCTAGTAGTTTTTCATTATTAAAACTTTGGGGGTTAGTATGTTTATAACTGTTTTTGTATTATGTATGTATATAAACTTGGTCCACTTACCCTTGTTTTGCGCCCCCTTTTAGGATTTAGAATCGAGGCATACGATCCCGACGTCAACGCTTTCGCATTGGCATATTCGAGTCCTCTCGGTGTAGGACCCACATCCTTTTATTTATTCAATTTTATATTCATTCTTTTAGAGCTCTAGTTAGTTGTATGCCCTGAACACGTTCCTAAATTATTAACTCATTGTATTTAAATTCATAACCCTTATTTACTTCTTATTCTTAGCTTTTGTATCAATTAATGGCTTTCGTCACCCTCAGGTGTCGCCAGCACGTGTCTATCCTAGTATTCGGGGAATATCAGGGTCGGGGCGTGTCATTACATACAACACAAATTCAATCCAAAGGCAGAATACATACAACACATTTCTTTAAACAATGGATTTTTTTCAATTCAATATTTGAGAAAATAAACATACTTACGGAGGTTCTCGAACTGAATCCTCAGACTTTTGGCGGCTACTCTGCAAAAGAGTGAGAATTGAAATCACTCCTATGTAAAGGTTGAAGAGATTGGATTAGGGTTTAGAAATTGAGGATTACGGAATCTCGCTGGAAACTGGAATTTTTCGAAGAAATTTTTCCATAAATGTATTACCTTTCGCAGGAAAAAGTGAACAACAACTTACCTTTGATTCACCTTAAACCTTAACGAATTGAGGCATGCAACAGGTGATTTTGGTTCCTGAATCCTGAGACGAAGGTTACATGACTGGTTGTAACAGTAAGGTCTAATTGTTAGCGTTCGGCCAAAAACAGCTCGCTGGACCTCGGGCACCAACTTAAGAATCGAAAACGGCTAAGAATTTCTAGAAATAGATTTGAGGGCTAGATTGAATGTGAGAGAGGGTTTGTTTTTAGTCGGTTTGTTGGTGGGTAGTCGTCGGAAACGACGAACTCGTCGCTGGCCACAGTGGTGAGTCGTGGAGTGAACAACTAAAGGGAAGGGCGATAAGGGAGAAAAAGAAAAGGACAAAAAAGTGTGTATATATTTTCTTAGACAGTGGCAAGAGTGCAATAACAATAATTAAACAGGGGCAAAATCGTTAGTGCACTGTACTTATGAACAACACAATTCACTTCTTAGGTACAATCAAACATTTGTTTCTTAATAAGATTATGCATAAATGTACACCCTTTAAGTTCATTTACCACGATTATTCAAAGTGTCATGCATCGAACTATACAATAAATTAAATCGATGTGAATGAGATGAAAAAATAAATTCACTTTCTTCCAATTCTGCTAACACATACTTAGACCAACTCCAATGGTTGGGCTAAAAGCCAAATTGTTTAGCCCAGAAAATTTAGCTTTTAGCCCAGAAACAACTTTTCTGCTCCAACCGTTCTGGCTAAAATTTTAGCTCGGAATTATTAAAGAATGAACTTAGGCTATTTTTTTCTTAAATTAAATTTAAAAAATATATATATGTGTAGACTATCGTAAATTAATTTTATGAACATTTTAATCTAAAAATATTTAAATTCCGATAAATATTGAAAAATCACTAAATTTTCCACAAAGTAAGCCTTCAACTTTCACCAATAAAGTACTAGATTAATAGAAACAATAATTAATAAGACATAAATTTAATAAAGTACATAAACCACATAAACTTAATACAACCGATAATTCATGAACCACATAATTAATAAACTACATAAACTTAATACAAACGACAATTAATAAACTTAATTAATAAAGCACATAATTCATACACTACATAAACTTAATAATCATATCCACCATCTTCACTTGGTGATGGACTTCTTACAGGACTTGGGATATAGGGTTAAGAGGATTCATCATCTTGAAACATACTCCTTGAGGCAGACTTTCGCATAATTTCCTTTTGCTTACGACGTAAGAACTTCCTCCTCTCTGGAGTGTATTTGCTGAGGTCCTCCATCATGAAATTAATTTCAAACCTAGCTTCCTCCCTATCCGAGATTTCCTTCATTTGCAAACGCATTCGAGCCGTTTCTTCTTGGTGAGCGCTATGGGTTTCGTTCAATTTTTCAATTCCGGTAGCAAAATGTCCACTTATCGGATCTTGGGACTTACCTTTTCTCTTTGCTTCCTTGTTCTTATCTCTTCTCGAGGGCCTTGCAAAAGAAGGAGATGGTGTCATTTCATCGACACCTTCATCTCCGGCATTTGTCTGTGCGGCTTCACGTTGAAATAATATTCTCCATTGTTGGTCCGCATCAGTTCCCCACCTCGGACAATCCTTGAGGAGGTTCCAAGCATGTTGCAACTTAAAAACTTGATTTTTTGGTGTTACTCTTGTCTTGTAAATTTTCATTGCTTTGTCACCCTATGCAAAAAATACATAAAAATAATTAGTTGCAAAATAATATTATGTACATGACAAATAAAATATCAAGAACAAAAATCACAATTTCTGTGGCGCTCCTTCCACTAGCCATGCCAACTACGACTCTCTCCAAGCTTCCCTTCCATAAAGTGCATGCTTTGTTGATAGTCTTCCACCGATCATAAACACCACTACTGTCCCGCCCGCCGCCATTGCAATTTTCTTGAAACTTTGCAATGATTTTATCCCACAAAACCTTCTTATTTTGATTTGTGCCAACTGCACCATCTTCACTAACAGAAACCCATGCCAAGCATAAAGTAACATCTTCCTCACAGGTCCAATTACGACCTCTAATATGCTCTCTTGCCTTGTTGAACAATTTGGAAATGGAAAGAAATGGTAGAAAGATAAATTGGAAGAATTGTAGGTGAAAATTGAGTTTTGTGTGAATGTTTGAACAAATACATAGGTATTTATAGAGTTTTTGGGTGAATTTTGAGTTAAATAATTTTTTTTTTAATTATTTTAGCCGTTGGATTTAAATTTGGGTCGTTAGATCTTTTTTTTACCGTTAGATTTAATTATATTCGATCTCAGCCGTTTGATTCAATGTATTTTAAAATAACATATTCTAAAAAAATAAATTTGAATCTGGACCGTTGGATCAACCAACGGTTCTTAAACCCCAGCCATTGGATGTCAATTATAGCCGTTGGGATGATGATGTTGGCCGACAACCACCTGACTGCGGGGCCCACCCCTGTCGAGAAAGCATTGCAGGCCTAGTGCATGGGGAGCGTATGCGTGTGGGCGGGCCGATAGTGGCCCAAGTTCCAGCGAGTCCACTCGCATGGGGGGAAATTTGGGGGGGGGGGGGTATTTGGCCCAGCTTTGGCATTTGGCTTTTAGTCCAAAGATTTGGCTTGGGTTGGAGTGGGTTTGGGGGGGAAATAAGGGGGGGAATTTGGCATTTAGCCCATTGTTGGAGATGGTCTTAGGGTATCAACCATGCATGATGAGTCAATAATATTCTATATTTTTACACTAATCTTAGTTATAACTTATTGAATATTGTGAGAGAATTTTGATACTTTGCTTTATATTTCAATTATAGGATATGTGAATCTATTTTGGGAAAAAGCGATGAAACAGATGAATTTTGGAGTAATTCCAATTGGAGTGGATTTATCAGTCTTTCAAAATATTTTTATCACAATTCCATATTATATTTCCAAGCCGTTTGAACGTAGCGAGTTAATAAAATCCCAACGCACAGTGTTGCCAGTTTGACCTTTTGAGCTTATTTAGGCTATAAGTCGGTCAAGATGGTGACTTTTGAGGAAGCTTCATTCTACAAAGTTGTTAATGACGTTATAATCTTTCCAATGCCATATTTTGGGCTTGATTTGGAGTGGATTTGGTCATAAAACCTGTGGATTCTTTGGCTGATCAGATTACCCGATTTGAATAGGATTGTGTTTCCTAGTTTATTATTTTATTTGGTTTATAGGATTTGTTGGAAGAGCTATTTTAGGTAGGATTTAGGTTTATTAGTCTATTTATATGCTGAGTTAGGAGCCCTAAATGGCAGAACATTTGGGGGATCGTAACCTAGGTTTAGGAGCTTTTGACGACTTGTTACAAGGGTGTTTTCTATTTTTTCGTAATAATATTTTATTTTTCGATTATGATTATGTGTAACTAATTTCCTTTTGTTAGGGCGAGGCTATGTGGATGCAAATTTTCGCTGTCTTCTTCTTTGACGAAAATGCACCTGCAAAATAATAACACCTAAGATTAAGACCAAAAGCCTCACGCGCCCACGATGAATGCGGGGGGGGGGGGGGCTTTAGCTGAAGAATCTCTGATGCCAAAGTTAGAATTTGAGAGAGAAAGTGCTTAGGAATTTTTTGGGGAGAGAATGAAATTAGCATTTTAGTGGGAAAACATGGCTATTTATAGGGGAGTGACTAGCCCTATTTGGAGAATAGGGGCCGGCCACATATTGTCAAACTGTGAGTGTAATTGCAAGATATTATGTGAAATAATATCTTGCAATTAACTTGGCAATTAATCCCAAATTGAATAGGAAACTTGGGAGTTACCTTTTGAGTGAGGATTTGATGAGGAGTGATGAGAGGGTTTTGAATAAATCCCATTTTGATCACCTTTGACTCTTCCTTGATTGAGTCGTTATTGTCCGTTGCATGCGTGTGAGAATCCCGGTGTGCCTCGAAGGTAATCTTGTCCCTTTAACCCAAAAGTACACGTGTCGCCTCCATAATTTTCTTGATTATTTTTGGCTCCACAAATGCCCCAACACCTGTTGGGCTGCTCGCAGGAAAGGGCAGCAGGTGTAGAAATCTTCAACTTTGATGCAGATTCCCACTTGGATTTGGAATTAGATTCTTCTAGGAAAGGGAAATAAATCACCTCCAAACCCTATTTAAGCCTACCTTAAGTAGGGGATTAAATCAACTTCGGAGGGAAATTATTTATCCCTACAAGAAAGAGAGAAAGCTAGAGGATATTTGTTCCCTCTCCCCTAGCACTCTTCTTTGCTTGCCTGTGCAAAGAACCGTCTTCCATTGATTCTTTGTTTTCTCCGTGTCGCACAAATGTAAGAAAAACTTAATTTTCTTTGTCTTCTTCTTGGGTGGTGCTGCCACAGGGCAATTGTTAGGGTGGTGCAGCAAGTTAGCTAGCAGGGGCCAAGAGTTGGCTTGGCATAGGCCGAGGAGGTGGTGTGGCAGGGGCCACATCTTGTGCTGCTCGGCTTAATTAAAGCTAAGGGCTGGCTCGGCATAGGCTGAAGAAGTGGCGTGGCATGGGCCATGGTTTGGGCTGTCAAGTCTGGGCTACTTGCTAAGAATGAGAAAACTGCTTGAGTTTGATTTCTCAGTTGTCGTAGATGGAGCAATCAAGGACGAAGTTACCAAGATCGGAGCTGCTGAAAATGAAGTGTCGGATGAGCGAACTGTTGAGTGCGAAGTGGCTATTGCACCCTAACCATTTGCTGCTTAGCTGGTATTCGAGTATTTGATTTTTTGAGCTGTGTGGCCTTCTCACACTAGAGAACAATTAGTTTATCCTCTCGCACTGGAGAGCAGACCCATATGAGTATCGGGGAATTGGTTTACCCTCTCGCACTAAAGAGCAATTAGTTTATCCTCTTGCACTGGAGAGCAGACCCATATGGGTGTAAGGGAATTTGTTTACCCTCTCGCAGTGAGAGCAGATCCAGATGGGTGTTGGGGAATTAGTTTACCTTCTCACACTGAAGAGCAATTAGTTTATCCTCTCGCATTGGAGAGCAGACCCATATGGGTGTCGGGGAATTAGTTTACCCTTTCGCACTGGAGAACAATTAGTTTATCCTTTCGTATTGGAGAGTAGACCTATATGGGTGTCGGGGAATTAGTTTACCCTCTCGCACTGGAGAGCAATTAGTTTATCCTCTCGCACTGGAAAACAGACCCAGATGGGTGTCGAGGAATTAGTTTACTCTCTCGCACTGGAGAACAATTAGTTTATCTTCTCGCATTGGAGAGCAGACCCAGATAGGTGTCAGGGAATTGGTTTACCCTCTCGCACTAGAGAATAATTAGTTTATCCTCTCGCACTAAGGAGCATACCCATATGGGTGTTGGGGAATTAGTTTACCTTTTCACACTGAAGATCAATTAGTTTATCCCCTCGTACTGGAGAGCAGACCCAAATGGGTGTCGGGGAATTAGTATACCCTCTCGCACTGGAGAGCATGGAAGTCGTTGTCGTGAGTGCAGCTGATGAAAGCTAGACTGCTGGACAACTGAAATAATCCTCAGCATGTGAGGTCTTGTTTGGCGATCTGCTTGTGACTTCAAATTGCTTGTAGAACCCATGTAAGGTTGTAAGTGGGAATCACAACGAGCTGTTCTAGGACTTTCTTCAAGTATTGCGCCATTGTTAGATGTTTCATCGTGTGCCCTTTAGAGGCTTGGTTGATGATCAACTGAGAATCTGAATGGATTGCAAGTTTTTCCACTGCTAAGTCTTTCGCTAGCATAAACGGTTAGTAATGCCTCGTATTCTGCTTCGTCGTTGGATGCTTTGAAGTTTGAAGTGCCATGGGCTTGGTCGGTGCAGATAAGAGCCGCAAGGTGGCACGACTGGGAGCTGTGGTGTAAGATCGGCATGGTTGGGAGCCATGGTGACAGATCAAGGGCGGTCAGGGGCCATGGATCAGGTAGGCATGATTTTGAGCACAAAGTTATGATGAAAACAAGACATGCCCCTAGTTTTTGATGCGTTTGTCAGAACAGAAGTAATCATTGTATCCTCCAGTGCATGTGGGATGGTTCCATCTTCTCGATCTTGTCAATGAGAGGTAACCTGTGGGATGCTTTGGCCGAAGAATCTCCAATGCCAAAATTAGAATTTGAGAGAGAAAGTGTTTAGAAATTTTTTGGGGAGATAATGAAATTAGCATTTTAGTGGGAAAACATGACTATTTATAGGGGAGTGACTGGCCCTATTTAGAGAATAGGGCCAACCACATATGGTCAAATTGTGAGTGTAATTGCAAGATATTATGTGAAATAATATCTTGCAATTAACTTGGCAATTAATCCCAAATTGAATAGGAAAATTGGGAGTTACCTTTTGAGTGAGGATTTAATGAAGAGTGATGAGAGGGTTTTGAATAAATACCATTTTGATCACCCTTGACTCTTCCTTAATTGAGTCGTTATTGTCCGTTGCATGTGTGTGAGAATCCCGGTGCCTCGAGGGTAATTTTTCATTTTAACCCAATAGTACACGTGTCGCCCCCATAATTTTCTTGATTTTTTTTCGCTCCACAACGAGCCTTAGCATGAATATGTAGTTTCTTTTTAATTTACTTATGAAGTTATGCATACAAGTTTTGAATTATTAATCATTGAGTTTAAACTATCTATATATCTGCTTGATCACCATTATGATGTTTAGAAAAGTAGTCGGATGCAATTTTTGTTGGATTTACCCTGAAATTGATTAATGCTTCTCTTGATTGATAATTGTGAGTTCACTTAAGGCAAATGCCACACTCTTAAGGGTTGTAAGGTTTTTCAAATAGTTTTCATAGAACTTAATAAGTCTTGCATGTTTAGATTTGATCTGAATGCCACAAATGGATTACATGTTTAATATACGTATTAGTTTGAATGCCTCAAGTAGAATATGCATTAGAAAAGCCTAACCTTCAAAGTTTGTACGGGTTAACCCATAAGTAATTATTAGAATTATGTAAGATTGTTAATGATGACGGCTAAATTGTTGGAAATGTGCTCTAAAACCAATCATATGATGATAATTTACGGACATTTCACATGTTGAACTAATCTAGTTTAATATCAAGGGCAAAGATTATTGTTTAAGCCGTCTCATATAAATGTTATATGCTTAAACGATAAGTCCAAGGAATATGTAATTAGGAGAATGTAATTTAAACAAGTTAGATTAATGAGACCATTCTCTTTCGTATACATATCCTAAACGTTCCTAATCATAGGATTGCCAATTGGGCATTCACAGTCCGTTAAGATCAGTATGTGCTATGTCTTCTCTTAGTGAGAGTGACTGGTCTCGAGTCATTGGTGTGACTGACACCAAGACAAGTACGTAGGTGCTCAATAAGGAATGAGTTCACTGAACACGATCAACGAAGAGTTCTCATACTCATGTCACATGAGAACTCATGGTTGGGATAATGCAAAGTAGTCATTTGACCTGAGGCATCATAGTTGTCTTGTGGTTAGGTCCTTGATCTTTGATTATGTCAAAGTCACTCCATTCGCGGGTGTCCACGGCATAGTTGGGGTTAAGCCACTTAGCCATGGAGGCAAGTGAATGCGCAACAAGGGATCTTTAACCTTCAAACCGTTTGAGGGAGAGTACTCTATGATATGATTAAGAATCTCTGGCCAGAGTATGAATGAGATTTAGGAAGTCATTCCAAATCACATTCAAGGTAATCATATAAGTAAATGAATCACATTGGATAGTCGACATGAATAAACTATCAAACCAAACAATGTGGTCAAGAGTATTGTATTAGAGAAAGACCGTATTGCATTGTAATCCTAAACTGAATAGGTTCTCCACCTCTTCTGATTAGCTTGGGTAACCATGACATATTGCTAGGTGTCACTCATGGTTTGTGGAAGCCCTAAACGTGTATAAACACTAAAGGGAGAATTGAAAGTAAGTTTCAATTCACAATCGATTTGAAAGAGTTTTAATCGCCCACTGCCTCGCTAAAAGGAACCTAATGGATCGTACACCGTGTAAGGTAGAGATTGAAGAAACAACGGAGATGAGTAAGAATAATTAAATGGTTTAATTATTTATGGCAAGGATTAATTAATACATTAATTAATCAAACGAATAAGTTCATTAAAGACTTCGGGATAGTATTGGACCTTAAGGCCCAATGGGCTTTGAACGTCAAGTCCATTGACTTAAGTTGTATGACAACTTAATGAATAATGATTCACAAAGGCCCAAATAGCCCAATAATACCCTAAGGCCGGCCATTTAGAGGAAGGGTAGTGAACTTGCTTTAATTACAAGTTTGCCACTCCAATGAATAAAGGTATAAATATGACTTTATAGCCAAAATTTATTTAGGGTTTTTTTTAAGGAAATTGGAGAGAACACAAAGCTCTCCTTTCTCTCTAAAGAGGCCGGCCACCCTTTGAGGGATTAGCTAGTAATCTTTCTCCTCCAAGGTCACTCATTTCATCCTCACATCTTACCTTGGTGTGGAGACTTAGAGGTTCTCTATTTTGAGAACTTGGAGAAACATATTCTTCCATCCAAATCCATGGATCTAAGAAGCAAGGAATGAAGGCCCTCTCCTTGGGTGATTATCCTTTGCTTATGCAAAGAGGAATCAACAAAGGTATAATATTTCTCAACTCACTTTGTTCTTGAGTTGAGTCTTGGTTCACCAATCTACTAGGCTTTGAATTTCATGGTTAATGTTTTGTTTTTAAGTGCATATAAGCATGATTCCGCTTTTAATTGTTAATTGCATGCTAATAGGTGTTGCTTAAATGAACATGTTTTTCACAAAATTTCCTTCATAAATCTAGTGCCTTTTACCTTTGATTTTCTAAGCTGTGTGTTATTTTTACTTTGTGTGATTTTTATATTGCCGATTTACTTTAATACATGATTTCAAATCTTTTCTAAATTTTGTGTTGAATAGTTAATTAAGAATTGGTTTTAAATACAAGTTATTCATATCAATCTCTGTGGAGAACAACCTTGTTTGAGCTATCTTTGCTACAATTACCTTATTCTTTTGCAAGTATTTCAACGTGATTTAACACTACTTTTGCAGGTGGTAAAAATCCTATCAATGCATGTCTCATACCATGCTTTTATCACTTGACTCAAAATACTATAGAATATGATTTAACTCCCATACACCTCTTAACCCCAATTTAATTAACAAACCCTAGCTTGCTACCATAGATTATGTGATTAAATTTAGAGGCTTTGTTTTCATATCTTAAGGAATGGATCATGATGAACAACAAAAAGTAAGCCATGGTCTCTCCTAATTGGCGTCCCTCTATTGGACAGCCAGCTGGCTAGGAGGGTAAGTAGAGCCTCACCAAAGACTCATGTAAGTGGTGCAGTTTTGGTGCATGCAAATATATGACATGTATGGTTGAATGTGAAGGGACACAGCTAAAAAATATGTACAAACAAAAGGGGGTGATTGTTTAACTTCCTCTCAAGTTTTTTTCCCACCCGACAAATTATGGTGGAGGACCCTAATTATCTTCAAAAAAATCAAACACCATTTCACATTTCTCCTTTTCCTTTTTAACCTAGTCAAGTCTACCGCACAAGAAACCAAATTTCAACCTCTTTTAGCGCCATTCTCTCTCCATCTCTTTTTTGTGTGTTCTTTATAAAAAAAAGTCTTTGCCAAATCTCCCTTTCACACATACACATATGGTTATGTTTTTGCTTTTTGGGTTTTGATTAACTTTTATAACTAAACAATGAAAATGCTCAAGGTAAGATTAAAGTTTTTCTATCCATCTCAATAAATCAACACCCAATCATTATATAATTGATGTTATAACCTCGATGGTTGATTATTAGGTATTGGCACCCAAATTGGACTCACACTGTATGCCCACCTTGCCATTTGAAAAATTGGAAATAATTAAAAAAAAAAAACCTATTTTATGTTAAAGCATATTGATCATGATTGAACGGAACAATTATCTCAGCTACGTGCATCTTCTGTAGTTATGCTGCCAACAAAAAATTAGAAAGGTGATGAAACTACATGCATCTCCCCCTGTATTTTAAACAAAAAAAAATTGCAATTTCTGTTCTCTATATTGATTAAAGCAAGCCATTAAGGATTATCATGGAATTAGTCAAAAAGCAATCTAGCTACCATATTAGTTAATTAATTATCCTTCCCTTTGTTTTGTTCATGTTTATACCCTACCCCTTATGCACCCTTATATTAGTCATAAGTAGATACTAAGATCATCAGACATTAGAGAAAAATCAAAGATTTCATTCTCTTTAGCATGAAAAGTTTATCATCAATGAAAGAAAATATAAAAGAGAGAGAGAGAGAGAGAGAGAGAGAGAGAGAGAGAGAGAGAGAGAGAGAGATCATATAGGTGATTATCCAGAATACAAACATTTCAATTTGATAATACAGCAATCATGTAATAGATTACTAGTTGGAAATGAAGCTGATAAATTTTCTCCTTGGGGGATGCTACAAAAGATTGTAACTTTGTGGTACCTACCATGAGTTGATAGGAGAAAGAAAATTCATCTGCTTCATCACTTCAAGTAATCATCAACTTATTTATATTTAAACCACTAAGCAAACTGTTTGGAGTTATTAATGACTCCCTAACACACAGCAAGTGCTCCGTAGCAAACCGCTCCCCTATGTGCATGGTGTGCAAGCTGCTGAGAATTTTTTGTTACAGAGCACAAGGTTGGATATATATATATAGTACGTACCCTACTAATTACCTTCATTATTTGCCTTCCATAATTTCAAATCTTAAACCCGACCAACGAAAGAGAATAAGCTCTATAAGATGAAGCCTCCTCATGAGTTTTTATCAAAACTAGCAAAAGTTTACCCCTCGTTCCTATCATTCGTATCTCACACATCAGGTTACGTGTAACGAAATGTGTGAGATAGGAACAAAAGTTTACTCCTCATGAGTTTTTATAAAAAAAATGCTATTTTCCTGGAAAACGGGGCAAATTACTTTGGCTAGTTTTGATAAAAACTCATTCCTCTTCCGAACCAGTTACGCATTCCTTCTCATCCTCGTGAAAACCCTCAAGAGACGGGTGCGGAGAATGTCCCTTTCCAAAGGATCTAATATGGTCCTTGAGAGATCTTTTGTGTTTAAAATCAGATCCGCAAGTGCAATACCATAGCTTGCCACAGTTCTTTTCATGGGTTCTCCAATCTCCTTTAACTGCAAATGTTTTGGCACATTTTCTACACATGAATGGCTTTGCTCCGTGCTTTCTCTTGTAGTGAGTTTGGAGAGTTCTGAAGTCTTTGAGTGGCTTGGCTCTTGGGTGGTTAATGTTGTTCTTGCAGCCTTGAGCACAACAATAGCATGGTAGCCTCAGCATTGCGGCTGGTTGTGTTCCTTTTAGAGAATCTGGCCCTTTTCTATATTCAGATCCATGGCCCCACATATGCATCTGTAACCCGAATACACAGTACATATTTTGTTCATTAGTTGAGCTCAAATTAACTTGCATAAGAAATCTTTTATGTAAAATGCATATATATATATATAAGGTTAAATGTAAATCAAAATGGACTTCGCAGTTCGTGGTAAGCTTGGTAGGTTCACTACTAACTTTATCCTCATTTGGTTTTGTTTTTCTATATAAAGTATTTCTGAGTCCAAAAAGAAATTTTGAATGTAAAAATTACCATAGGGAAGTGATTGACTAGTGTCGAGTAATAATCTATAGCAAGATACGTTCTAGATACTTTGGTCGATGGGTTATTGATATTATCAAATATCAACACAATGCCAAGAAAATATGAACCAAATATACTTTGGTTTTTTTATGTTATCGATATTATCAAATATCAACTCAATGTCAGGAAAATATGTACCAAACTTCGTCATTCATGCTCTCAATATATATCATGTATAAACTTCTAACAAGGCCAAAAGTTTTCCCCAACTTGCTCCAGCTTCTTAAAAGAACACCTTTTAGTTCGTATTTGAACATTGAGGAACTAGAAGAAGGAAAAGAAATGGCAATGAGAGTTCATATGATATGGCAGTTATATCCTTATATATTGTAAAATAATTTGATACCACAATCGAGTCCTGAGATTTTTGGATTCAATTAGCCTCTTCCTCTTGTGAACAAGGGTTAAGATATGAATGACTGAAAAATCCAATAACCAAGTTTGAAATCACCCCCAATATGTCATTAGATTAGAATAGAATATCGTTAATTAAAAAAAATCGTAAGGTCAACCAACATTGCATGCTAAAATGAAAAGGGACAACATTTACCGGACTGTGAACCTAAACTACGAATAACTATAGTATTTAACTATTGGTTGTTTGACTATCTTTTCAGTTTTCAATTTCTAGTTTTCAGCTTTCATGTTGTAAGAAAAATGAAAACAAAAACTAGTTCTGTAACTAACCATTTAAGTTTTCAATTTTCAAACTCTTTTTATGTGAGAATTGGTAGAAGTAAATACGTATAATAACATTTGAATCGAACTTGAGACCTTTTACTTACGAGTCAATAAAAATATCATTAAATTGTAGTGCTATATATAGTGACTACATGTTAAAATTATAATTAGTTTAATTTTCCCAAGAATTTCTTTTACTATTTTCCCTCATTAGCTAGATGTCCGTCCATTCATGTGTATGTTCCTTTACCTCCTCAAAGATAATGAAAACTTTAATGATCAATAATCTCCTCAAAATCCGGTGTCTCGCTTTTGGAAAAGTTGAACTACGTAATGAAGCCAAGCAAAAAGCAAAGAATATACAATTAATTGTAATTTTTCGAACCATGGCAAATACAATCTTGCAAAACGGAAGCAAGCATATAGGGGGAAGAGATGCATATATATATATATATATGTATACGTGCTACTACAAGTATTTACTTCTACAATTCTCACAGAAAAGGTTTTTGAGTAATAATTTGCAGTCATTGATCAACATCAGTCTAAACTTAAGTACACAGTAAACTTAGTAAATCTTTATATAACGATTCACAAGTTCACCACAAACTCTGTTCTTTTTGTTCACTTACATTTTGTAACTTGACTCAGGCAGTTTGATTGTAGCTGAAAATTAGTCTTTAAGGTCCTCAATTTTGAAACCCTAAAAAAATTTGTTCAACAAATAGATGATGCGTAGGAATTAATACTGATTAACTAACCTGCATGTTATTGTACCTATTGAAGGTCTTGCTGCAAATGGAGCAAGCAAATTGCATCGGCCCGACAAGAATCTGAGCAGGCGTTGGTATCCAAAACCTACTTTCTGCGTTAAAAGAACACCCAAGAAAGCTCTTTTTCATGACTACTTGTTCTTCCTTGAGATTCAAAACCTTCTTATTCTCATCATATGTGTCTGAGTAAACACCTGTAGTAGTACTTGTACTATTAGGCAGTCCAATGTGCAAGGCAACTGTAACTTTCTCCATCTGCTCTTCTTTGACCCCATAACCTTCTTTCTGCACCCCAGCATCTTCTATTTTCACAGGCTTGGTGTCCTTAAACCGGCTTAAAAGAGGCAAGCATTGCATAGTGCTATCCTCAGATATGCAAAAGGAAGATGATGATGATGATGAGGATGATGAAAAAGAGGAAGGTGGCTTCAGCCATTCAATAAAAGGAGGTGCTTGAAAGCACAAATTTTGGTCTTCAACATGATGGTTCAATAAACCCATCTGTAGAGAGAAAGAGAGAGAGAGAAAGAGAGAGCTCCTTGATGAATTCTCTCCTCAGAGGATTTATCCAGACCTTTTGTGGGAAAGCTTCACTTATAGGGTTGATTTATGAAAGGTGGTTTGGTTTGTCTTTTTTGGAACTTATTTTCTCCTTTCCTTTTCTACCTTTGCCTTTGTTTGGTTAAGAGAGAGATAGAGAGAGGGGGTAGTAGTGGTGGGGTTACAGATAATGACATGCAAAACTGAGACTCACCTAAAGGAAAGAGAATCCTAGAATAGTCTGAATATCTCAACTTGTTGGCTTATAATTATACATGCATTTTCTTTTATTCTTTCTCGTATTAATAATATAATGGAATATAACCTATGTGCACACATTTCTCATACTACATTGACATTTTACAGATGACCTGAAATGGCGGAAGGAAAAAGGCGAAAGCATTTCGTCAATACCTAAAAGAAGAGGAAAATATTTCAAGAGAAGCAAAACGGACATTGAACTTGATAGGCTTGTGGGATAATGTATGTATTATGCCTAATCTCGTTTAACTTCCATTATATACATTTCAAACTAACTTTTTCGTAATAGGTATTTCATTAATCAAATAAAACGAAAAACATTATTCATCAGGAATACAATTCTATGATTGCACACACAGTAAAAGGACAATACAAAACCACACACAATAAAAAGACAATACAAAACCTATCACATATAATCACATCTAATAAAATGGAAAGATAATGCTCACAAAACAAAACCTTGCATCACTTTCTGATAAACTTGCAAAAGACGACGCTCCTTAGGAAAAGAAGCCTTGCTATGAGACATCACGAAGATGTCCTCATAGCGACAACCAAAACAAAATAAAAAATGATACAACACAAAATAAACTCTTCAGAGGTTTCCTCAATCACGGGAGACTCACACCTAACCGACGTCAAAGATAGCTCACAAGTCCTAAGCCCTACGAGCCATACCTAACACCATCAAGACACATAATGTAAATATCGTATCATCACCTGAATACTTTGCAACCGACAAGAAAACATGATTGTGAATCCCTCAAACCTCTACAACAACAATCACAAAGAAAAGACCGCACCACCTTTTGATGATCTTGCGATAGGGCCACTATTCTAAAAATCTCCGCCTAGGCCCTGCCTAGGTGCTAGGCGGCTGGCCACAGCCTCGATTAGTCTCTAGGCATTTGAAAATTAAGAAAGTGTGCCTAGACCCACTTAGGCAGCTGCATTGCCCGTCTTGGTGCTCGCCTAACACACCTAGGTCACGACTCTTGCTTAGACAAAAAATTGATAACTTTCATTTGCATTTTATTTTGTAAATAAAATGTAAGGGACTTGTTGAATACTTGGATAACACTCATTATATGCTTGTTTCTCATGTTTTCAATATGTTCTAATATTTTATAATCTATATGTCATTTTCTTTTGCAGTTTATGTATCCCAATACAATTATGTGTTCTTTTAAGTACAAATAGGCACTTATTTCTACAATATATAATAAGTTTACTTAAATCCGCCTAGGCCTCTGCCGCTAGGCCTCGACCCACTGCCCAACTAGCACCTAGTGTCTTTTAGAACCTTGTCGTCGACAAAAAAATCCTGCTATGAGTTACCTCTAACAAATGTCGAACTTCCTCCACATAACCCTTGCCAAGCATGCAAACCATAAAATAAAACCTTATATTTGAACCGTATTTGTCGCTTTAAGATCTAGGATTGAGCAATAAGTCATAACCGCTACAAAAAATCTTCTCTTCAGAGAGAGAGAGTGACCACAACAACAACCACAGAGGCTCGCCTCGACAAGCGAGAAAGCGACCATTCCAAAAAACAAGAAAAGAAAGAGAAGAAAGGGATCAAGAAGGATTGGTGCCAACCCCAAGGCCAAAGAATGGGTTGGTGGTGACAAGTTTTTCTGAGTAAACCTTACATGTTTAAATTGAATAAGCGCATTATAAACATTGATGAAAAATTCAACCCCAAAAGAACTCTTGTAAAATAAATCTAAAATAATCACAATAAAGCATGACAAATCGTAAAACAATTATTAGACTTCAAGCACTTTGTTGAAAGTCTAATTCACCGAAAATCGCAATATTACAAGGATCAAATGAGAGAGGAAAAAATGGATAATGCTAGGGAGACTAAATTTGTAGACAAAAGTTTGCAAACTAAATGATGTGTCACCAATAGAAATGAGCACGTTTATTAACGCTTAAGTAATAATCCAATAATCAATTTCTATGTCATTTAGTTTACAAAATTTTGTCTACAAATCCCTAGCATTAATCTGAAAAAAAAAAAAACTAAATTTTATGACCATCGTGGTGAGGTGGCCTTAATGGAAATTGCAATTTAATTTTCAAATTTAGCTGCGGAACAATTTGTTTACTTTGTCTTGCCGTGATGTAATCAATTTAACTTTAATTATGTAAAAAATACCCAAAATTAGACAAATATATAGGAGATATAGGACATCAAACAAATATACATATATATATATATATATATATATATGTATATGTATGTATGTATATATCATAGGATCACACTATATGGGCATGGAAAAGAGTGGTTATTAATTAATGTACTTATAAATTGGTGCTTGAGCGCGCTCCATGAACATGATCACGGTGTACATGCAATGCATTATTATTTTATTGGTTTTAATTGGATATGATCACGGTGATAAATACTTGTTCGACGTAATGGGAGCGTGTTACTTCCCGTAGAAAAGATTTGTTTGGATATATAGCTAATTCGTGATTGTCCTTTCATTGCACTTAACATAAACAAGATTTTATTTATTTATTTAGAAAACTTAGAATTTAATCCTTAAATAAGATGAAGTTTAGATTAATGCCTAATACGAGATCCAAGATTGAGTTTAGTCTCTTAGTTCTATTTAAATGCCCGCGTTTATATTCTATGTCATATTTATTTATTTATTTTTGGTAATTTCATGATATTTGTTTTCCTAAGTCTACACGAATTCATTATAGATATATTGCGCAAGAAATAGTTTGATACACTACAACAACAACAACAACAAAGCCTTGTCTTACTAAGCAGCATCGACTATATGAATCAAGAACACCACTGCACTCGATTAGTTGTCATGTATTCCGTTAGTTCCAAGTAGTCCAAGTCTTTTCTTGGAGTCTCTTTCCAAGTCTTCCTAAGTTTTCCTCTACCTCTTTGACCCTGAGCCTCTGCCTCGTAATCACATCTTCTAACTGAAGCGTATGTAGGTCTTTGTATCACTTATCCAAACCACCTTACCCGATTTTTTATCTTCTTATCTTCAATTTTGGCTACTCCTAATTTATCTCAGATATTCTCGTTCCTAATTTTGTCCTTTCTCGTGTGCCCACACATCCAATGAATCTTTCTCATCTTCGCTACACTCATTTTGTGTTTGTGTTGATGCTTCATCGTCCAACATTTCGTGTCATAATGCATTGCTGGCCTAATTACCATCCTATAAAAAAATTCCTTGAGCTTTAGTGGCATATGACGGTCGCACAACACACCTGATGCACTCTTCACTTCCTCCATCCAACTTGTATTCTATGATTGAGGTCTCCATCCAATTCTCCATTCTTTTGCAAGATAGATCCAAGATAGCGAAAACGTTCGTTCTTTGGTACTTCTTGATCTCCAATCACCCTAACTCAATTTAACCTTTGTTTCCATTGAACGTGCACTCCATATACTATGTCTTGGTCTTTGACCTACTTAGGTGAAGACCTTTAGATTCCAACACTTCCCGCCAAAGGTTAAGCTTCACATTTACTCCCTTATGAGTTTCATTTATCAACACTACATCATCTGCTAAAAGCATACACCAAGGAATATCATCTTAGATATGTCTCGTCAACTCCTCCATTACCAATACAAAAAGGTATGGACTTAAAAATGAGCCTTGATGTAACCCTACATTTATGGGAAAGCTTTCGGTTTATCCTTTATGAGTTCTTACAGCAGTCCTTACTCCATCATACATATCCTTTATATCTTGGATATATGCTACTCGTACTCCTTTATTCTCTAAAATCCTCCAAAGAACATTTATTGGGACCTTATCTTCCAAATCTATAAAGACCATGTGCAAATCCTTTTTCATATATCTATATCTTTCCATCGATCTTCGTAAGAGATAGATTGCCTTATGGTTGAGCGCCCTGGTATGAACCTGAATTGATTATATGAGACATGTGTCTCTTACCTCAGTCTATACTTAATTACTCTCTCCCAGAGCTATATTGTATGACTCATCAACTTAATACCCCTATAGTTCATGCAATTTTGTACGTTGCCCTTATTCTTGTAGATAGGTACCAAGGTGCTTTTTGCCACTCGTTTGGCATCTTCTTCGTTTCCAAAATCTTATTGAAAAGGTTGGTGAGCCATGCTATACCCGTCTCTCCCATGACATTCCACACTTGGATCGGTATATCATATGTGCCCCCTGCTTTTCTATGCTTCATCTTTTTGCGGACAATTGCAAGATTACCAGAGGGCAGTGCGACTTTTCCTCATCATGCCTTTACTGTGCAACTATGACTTGTAAAGTTAGTACTAGTGGGTGTTCTCTTTCATGTTGGTTAAGTAATTATAAGAACTTGTTTACGAGTTTGTAATTGCAATATTGTGGTGATTCTTTTAGTTTGTGTGACTTCTTGAGACTTTCTTCCATTGATGAGGGAACACTTATCACATGTCGCTTGTAAGATATTATAAACACAAATTTTTCTTCAACAAGTGACATAAGAACATGCGTACCAAATAATAATTTGTATTAATGAAAAATTAGGATTAAACAAAACTTGGCCTCTAATTTGACCTCCGAATATGTGTGTGTGGTTGATCCAAGGGTCGTAGAGACTTGATTTCTTCAAGGGCCGTCGAGGTTTGATCTTGAAGTAAGTGGGGCCACGAGCAGTTTCACGTGGTTGGTGGTCTTTGGCTTTGGTGTTGATGAATCGGCATGTGTATCTGTTGTGCTTGTTGATTCTCCATGAGCTTGACAAAGAACGCCAGTGTTTGAGTGTTTTTTTTTTTTTTTTGAACAAACAACATTATTTACACTAAGGGGAATGAAGGGTGGGCTTAGTCTCACAATGGGCTAAAAATAATGTGGTTCAAATTGACCTTTGGCGAGAATCGTACCTAAGATTTTTCACTTACAAGTGAAGAATAATACCACTGAACCGTAATACTATGTGGCATTTGGGTGTTTGAGTGTTTGAGGTTGTGTAGATGTGTGCCTTTTCTTTGTCTTGGAGCCTCATATTTATAGGTCTCCCCATGTCTTGGTAGAGGCTTAATTTGGTCTTGATTTTAGATTTGATTAATTGACAAAAGGACCAAAACTTAATTTGGACTTGATTCGTGATTTGATTTAATCAAATAAATCAATAACCTTTTATCTTTAATTTGCTCAATCTCCCCGATTTAGCGTTCATCTCATTTGTTGATTATTATTTTTAATTTAAATCAATTAATTTGTTTAATATAAATGAAGATTAATTAAAAATAAATCCTTAATTATTTTTCGCCAAATGTTAACTCGTGTCATTCTTAATGACTCTCGGTTTTGATGAGTCACATGCCATGTGTGCAACTTGTAAGACCCACGGTGTGCACCATGACAAGCTAAAACTTTAAATTGTTGGTGAGTGTTTGTTTCATCGAAATTTCAATGTTTACAGATATTGTTGGCTACACTCATTTAATCCATAATTTTATTTTCTTTATCACCTAACACCATGGTAATTAAGTTTAGTTGCAGCGTGGTGTGTTCTTTTGTTCCGGCTACAGTTCCGGCTACGCGTTATGAACAGTAGTTGTGTTTACCAGAATTACTGGCAAAAGTAAAATAATTGGAAAAACATAAAAAGGTAGGCGCGCGCACACAGCACAGGACACCACCAAAATTGGTGCAAACCCTTCAATTCAGAAAGTTAAAGCTTGCCGACAACAAGAGATCACAGCCGGATTTTGAGGAGATAAACACGCATAAACTCTCACTTCACATCCTTTTTCACTGTTTAAATTTTTTATTTTTTATTTTTACCACAGTTGCAAACAATTACGACAACCCTGCAAAACTTTTATCTGCATGCATTTCTTCGTCTCCCTTTTTTTCTTCTTCTTTTGCTTGCTCTCTTCGACGAAGTATAAAGAAGCCTTTTAGTAAAGGTGACATTTTACTTCTTTATTTTGCAAGCATTGTTCTTTATCTGTTATATCTGATTTATAGCTTTCCCCATGGAGTTGGAGCGAGACAGCAGTGCAAATGTACAACTTTAAGCAGTAAGTATCACCCTAAAACGATGAAAACTTACATGGCACAAGTATACTGATATGTGGTGTTCCGTATTAATGAAATAAAAATATATACGCGAACAAAAATTTATGCATGTATTTATTTAATTGACAAAGACACTACCGCGACGTTGTTCAATTCAAAGTTCTGTTTATTGGTTAGAGTTTTGGATTAGACATGTATTTAACTTTATGGCGAGTCTTTTAAACCAAAAATCTAATACTTGGATATTCATATGTTAATATAAATAAGTAAAAATAGTTAATATAATTAACCAAAGGATATATTCGTATAGTATTCAAGAATCGTACTCATTTGTATTAATAAGGGTTCTTTAGATATAGACCCTTGCAACTCTTATTTCCTAGACAAAAACCCACCTAGTTATAAACATCCAAATAAAACCCAAATTTAAAAATGATTGCCAAGTATATAAGTAATTGACCTATTATTACAAAATATTTACAATTTGTACCACAATATTCAAAATAAAATCAATAAATGTAATTACTCACATATTATTACCCCTAACACACACATATATATGTTCAAATGTATATATTACTACCATAAGCTCAATATATATATGTGTATATATATACATATATAGTTTACCTATACATACATACACACACATACTATATATATATAGTACTACTATACGTTCACATATATATATATATATATATATATATATATATATACATGCACAGTACTACATATATGATCAAACATATTAAACTAATTAATCCAGCTATATTTAAATTTATGATGAGCAAATAACATATATTTTGTAGGTAAATTAATATTGAATCAAATAACATTCTTTTATTTTGTAGGTAATTTTTTTTTCATGTATTATTACATATATTTGGCACATTTTATTATTATAAGATATATGTACAAATAATAGGTAAATTAATCTTGAATAAAATAAAATTGCTTTATTTTGTAAGTAAATTAATTTTGAATCAAATAACATTTCTTCATTATGTAGGTATTTTATTTTGTATGTATCATCATATATATTGGGCACATTTTATTATTATATGTTTAAAAAATAGGTAAACTAGTATTGAATAAAATAATGACATTTTTTATGTAGGAATATTATTTTGCATGAATTTTTTTTGTATATCAAGCTTCTTTTTTTTTGTTATATATATATATATATATATGTGTGTGTGTGTGTGTGTGTGTGTGTGCGCGTGAAATAATTTACCTACATTTATATGTAAAATATAATTTTATTGACTTAACTAAGCATGTATTACTACATTTATTAGGCATGTTTTGTTGTTATTATATATTAGGCAATGAATTTATTATTTTTTAATTTTTGTGAAATCATTAATTCTCCCTTTCAATTTGTATGGAATTAATTGTGTAAATCAAACATTCAAATAGGGGTGTTTTGGGCATCGAAATTTTTTAAATGTGTAAAGTCAAATATAATTAATGAATTTGCTGATGTGGAATCTAGTCAATGGGTTTTATTCGAATAAAAAACTTATGTCGGATTTTATGTGGAAAAAATTAAGTTTTAAGGGCTAAAGTCATATTTTTAGTATTAATAAAGCGACCGACAATAAAAAAAATCAATAAATATGGTACAAATGTGAAGCGTGTAGTTCTTCCGAACAATCATCATTACTAATCAATTTTTCTAACTAAACGACCTTTCGAGCCAAAGAATAAGTGATGTGCTGGCTGAATTTCCATTAGATGGAAAGATTAATCTTGGCTGCTGGGTGGACCTTGACCCAGGTCTTTCTGCCCGTCTAATTACATATGGCAGTTTTGAGACGTTTAGATCTCAATGGGGGAACACCAAACAGGGTTTCCGAATTCAAAGTGAGGGGCTATGAAAATTAATATTAAGTCTGGGGCCTTTGTTATGCTTTGAAATTGAAACCAACATGTAAAGCTAATTCTTATCTTCATCATTACCTTAACGATTAAATTTTCATGTGCAATTGGGCTTTCACGCCAAAAAAACAAGACCAGGTTTTGAAGGATTGACTTGGGCAAGTCAACATGCTAATTTTACGTTATCAAAACATATTATAATTGTTTACCATAAAAAAAACATATTCTAATTTAAGCGGAGCGGGTATTCAACTTTAAGGTGGAGGGGGGAGGGATTGATTGTGCTAAAGATATATAATCAGCCAACTATACTTAGATATCGAACTTAACAAATATTATACGTTATCGTCATTTATGTGAGTTAAACATAACCTTCAATTTATAAGTGATGAAGAATACCGCTAGATTGTAGGATGAGATTCGTATGATGAATGACTCAATGACTTATGTAACCTTAATTTCTATGCATGATACGCGTGATGCTTAGGTTTGGATTGTATAGTGAGAAATGCTTAGGTTGGTTCTACCACAGTTTGGATGCCATTTTTGAGAGTTTATCCAAATGGAAAGATAAAGTACATACTATTTTCTCATATTACACATTCCCCTTTAATTATGTTAATAGTGTACATTTGAATTATGGCCAAATATAAAAAAGAGTGAAAAGTTAAAAGAAATGTGTAGAAATCAACTCTTTATTCACGGGCAGGGTGCAATTCCCCATAGCCTATTCAGGTCTGTAAATGGTGGATAACCGTGACTTGCCACAAGTTGTCCCTCTTTTTAAAAAAATAAAAATATAAATCTTTATCCAAATATCTCAGGAATTGGAAGCCCTTGCATCCAAATTTATAAATCATGGACCTCTTGAGAAAAAACATAATGTTGTAACTTTAAGCATGGCCTAAATTTAACCTGGTAATTGTTTTTATCAGCTAGTAGGTCTTCCAGTTGGCCAAAAATAATTCAGAAAACTCTAGAGATGACACGTGGATTTTTATTTACAACTGACGATAATACCCTCATTAAATTGGAGAGGCCCACAGTCGCTCCACGCACTGTTCAACCACCATGAAGACTTGAGTTGCTGACTACAAATTCTTCAAACTTCTCTGCTCATGGCAAGGAAATAAGACAAGGGAATTAAAGGTAGAATTAATAACTAATTTCTACCTTTAGTATTTCCTACTTGAATACATATTCTTTTAATCAAGGAAGCACAATCACATCCAACCAAAAATTCTCCTAGGATAATTCATAGATATTATTATTAATTTAATAACATCTCTAAGGATTACTCTCAATCGTCTTTAAGATATTCCAATATCTTAAAGATATTTTGTACTGCATCCAATGAAACACACTCTGGCTAATCATATGCCGACAGATGGCATGGCAATTCCTACACATGTGGCCAGCCCTATCTCATATAAATACACTCATTCTATACTTATCAAGTTAGTTGAAGTGAAGTAGGTTGTTGTGAAATTGAAAGTAGTGAAAAGTCGTCTAGGGTTTTACGAATTCCATTAATGTGAGGGCTTTCCGTTTCTCTCTGTTTCCCTAGTAGTCGGCTAGGGTTTTACAGAGACTCAAGATCTATCCTCCTGCATGTCCTTTCGATTGTGGGCTGCTGCTTAGGGTGGTTTGATTACTTCCAGGTGTACGATTCTTCATTTTTTTCAAAAGATGGATGATGTTGTTCACTCATTTGCCTCGCGTTTTGGCTTGACGGAGGAGGAATGTGAAGTGGTAGTCCGTGACGATTCTCGAGTTCGTGTTTCAGATTTTTTGATGGTGGGCAAACTTCTGGCCCACGAGAATTACAACAAGGAGGCCTTCATGTCATTCTTCAAAAATTTATGGCGCCTCAAAGCCTATGTCTCTATCTGCTCGCTGTGCGGTGATAGATTCCTTTTTGCTTTCCAATCTGAGAGTGATTGTAGTTCTGTCCTTAATGGTGGACCATGGAGTTTTAAGAAGATGTTGTTGGTCCTAGCCATTGTTAAGGAATGTGATGTCCCTTAGTAAATCCCACTTAATACCCAAGCTTTTTGTGTGCAAGCTTTTTGTGATGTCCCTCAATAAAAGAGTTGTCCCTTCAATTGGCCCAAGTAGCTTCGTTAACTTGGACCCGTTTAATCTTAGCCCTTTAATCAGGCAGGTCCTACGTTCTCCCACTATTACCTCTGCATCTCGCTCCCTTTGCTCTGGGTGTAGAGGTCATGTAGTCCCCGGAGCTCCTATTCGCGGCAATCTGCTCCCTCATGCTGGAGAGAAACGTTATGGTGATCCCCCTGAGACTGATGGCTTGGTACTCTATAAGCGTCCTCGTGTCTTGCCATCTTCGTCCCTTATTTTAACCTCATCGGTGGCGGCTGTGTCTGGACAGCCCCGCCGGTCGCCATGAATTATGTAGCCATGAACTGCCGTGGTCTGGGGAACGACCCGATAATTCAAGTGTTGGGAATTTTGATTTCCCAATAGGTTTCCCAAATTCTCTTTCTGTCAGAAACTAAATGTGATTTTAAGAGAATTGATTATATTAAACGTCGTCTTCATTTCAGTAATTGTTTTTCTGTTCTTAGTAAGGGCCGATGAGGAGGTCTCGTGTTTTTTTTTTTGGGCTGATTATGTGCCGTTCAATATCATTAGTTTGTCGGTGCATCACATTGATGCGGATGTTGGGTCTTTTGGTTACTTCCCTCCCTGGCGAATCACGGGTTTCTATGGCTTCGTTGTAACCTCAGAACGATATAATTCCTAGGAGCTCATTCGATAGTTGTATTCCTTTAGCTCTTTCCCTTGGTTGATCTTTAGAGATTTTAATGAGGTTCTGTTGGCATCTGAAAAGTCTGGTGGGACGGTTCGTAGTTCTCAAATGTAGGGGTTTCGTGATATGGTGGGTACTTGTAACCTGGGTGACTTGGGCTTTCATAGAGATGTATTCACATGGGCAAATTCGGTTACGAAGTGCCATTTGGATTAGTGCTTAGTTAATTTGGGATGACGTGCTTTATTCAGACGTTCCCAGGTTTTCTATCTCCCTTCACTTACCTTGGATCATATTCTGATCCTCCTTCAAGTAAAAAATGGTCTGGTGCAAGGCCAACAGAAACACGAACAACTTCGTTTTGAAGAATCCTAGCTCCAAAATGAGGATTGCTCGCATGTGGTTTTTGTTGGTTGGCCTAAAAGAGTCTTTGGAACATTATCCTTTCGTGTTTGTGAGAAAATTAAGGTAGCCCTCGTAGAGTTATTGAAATGGAAACGCTCCTTAAAGTCAGTCCAGGATGAAATAAAGGTGGTTCGAAATCAAATGTAAGTTCTTTTTCAACATTCCTCAGATGAGGTGGAATGGGACCTCAGGAGCACTCTACATAACAAGCTCGAGTCTCTAGTAGCCCAAGAGGAGTCCCATTGGAAACAGCGGTCTAAGGCGGCTTGGTTGCAGGATGGGGACTGCAACACGAGCTATTTCCATCAAAATGCTTCTAACTATCGCAGGAAAAACTGCATAAAAGGATTATTAGATGCGAACGGTGTTTGGTGTACAACCTCTAGGGATATTGAGCAGGTTGTGGTCAAGTATTTCACCTCCATGCTTACTTCAAGTGGTGAGTCTTTATGTGATACGATCTTAGATTCAGTTCGTAGGCGTGTCACCCCTATTATGACACGCCTTTTTCGAGGTTCTGGGAGCTCAAAATGACCTCAATGTCATTGCCCAATCCCCAGTATTCAACGATGTCCTGCAAGGAAAGGCACCAAAAGTCACGTACTGGGTCAATGGACATAAGTACGACAGGCCATACTACATGGCAGACGGCATTTACCCAAGGTGGTCAACGTTTGTCAAAACAGTGCCACGTTCGCGAAGTGCAAAGGAAAAACACTTTGCAAGCTGTTAAGAGGGGTGCATGAAGGATGTGGAGCGTTGTTTTGGTATCCTCCAAGCTCGATGAGCGATTGTCAGGGGTGCTGCCAGAATGTTTGATGTAGAGTTGCTTCGATCCAACATGATGATGTGCATCATTCTTCACAACATGATTGTGGAAGATGAGTACGATTATGATGTTGTTGATGAATATGAGCCGGACATGATGAACAATTCCAAAACACAAATATATTGTGCTCATGACGCCATCGAAGAACTCGTGCAACACGAGCCATTAGAAAGGGATGGACGTTACAATGAAAGGCTAATTCAACGACATACTGCACTTCAAAGGCCATATATGCTCAATACCCGACAAATTGACTTGATAGAGCACTAGTGGGAATTGAAACAAGCTCAAGATACTTAAGTTCATTTAGTGTGTTTGTTTTATTTGGTGTGTTTATTTAATTTTATTTGGTGTGTTTTTTTTAGTTCATTTAGTGAATTTTTTATTATTTGGTATGTTTTTGTAATTTTATTTGGTGTGTTTATGTTATTTGAATAAAGATTCTCTTAGTATAAATAAATTACCAAATTAAATAAATTTACTCTCACTTTAAATAAAGTACTAAATTCAATAAATTGGAAACAACATAAAGTACTTTATTCAATAAATAATAAATTACAACCCAAAGTACTCTATTCATCATCACTTAACCAATTTGCGGTGCTAGGATGATCTTTTCTTGTCGTGCTAGGACCATCTCCTCTTACTCTCGCTTCTCTTGCACGCCTCCTTCGCACCACGTCCACTTTCTTCGACTTCCAAAAATATTTAGAATTTGGAGACTTCCCTTCTAAAGGCGTGTTCATAATGTCACGATCTCGTTGAGCCATTCTTTCTTCTCTAACCTGTTGCCTTTCTTGCCTAAGTAGCTTTCTTTCTCTCTCATTAGCTTGATATGCTTTCTCAACAGCTGCAGCTTTTGCTTCCTCTCTAGCCTTATCAGCCTCAAATTTCGCCATTTCCCGTGCCAAAGTCAATTCACCTTGGCGAGCAAGTTCATCCATATACTTTGCATAATCATTTTTGGAAGCACTCCCTTTTCTCTTTGAAGCCTTCTTACCTTGAGGCCTAATTGGATAAAGGGTAACACCCCGACGCTTCTTTAGGGGGGGGCGTTTCGGGCACTTCTTCTACGTCATATTCATGAACATGCCCACCGGTTGAATGATCGGGTGTAGAGTGTAGAGGGGTGCTGTTCATGAAAACTTTTGGACCGACAGAAACAACTTTGAATTTAGGACAATCTTTGACAATATTCCAACATTCCCACCGGTTGAATGATTTGTTTTTGCTTTTGATTTTGGCATTATACCAAGTTTGTGCTTGAAGTTCCTACACAATGCGGGAGAAGAAATAATTATAATGAAAGTAGGTAACAAATAAATAATACAAACAAATAATTAAAATCAAAGTAGCTAACAAATAAATAAGACAAACAAATAATTATAATGAAAGTAGGTAACAAATAAATAATACAAACAAATAATTATAATGAAGTAGGTAACAAAAAAATAATACAAACAAATAATTATAATCAAAGTAGCTAACAAATAAATAATAAAAACAAATAATTATAATCAAAGTAGCTAGCAAATAAATAAGACAAACAAATAATTATAATCAAAGTAGCTAACAAATAAATAATACAAACAAATAATTATAATGAAAATAGGTAGCAAATAAATAATACAAACAAATAATTATAATGAAAGTAGCTAAAAAATAAATAATACAAACAAAAAAGTAGCTAACAAATAAATAAGACAAACAAATAATTACAATGAAAGTAGCTAACAAATAAATAATACAAACAAATAATTATAATCAAAGTAGCTAACAAATAAATAATACAAACAAATAATTATAGTGTAAATTTGGGTATAGTACAAACAAATAAATAATATATTGTTACTTAATCCGCTAAATTTTCCCCACTTCGAAGATTACCACTAGCTTGTGCCAAGGCGTCTCTCCATGTACTAAATGATTGGCTAAGTAATTTCCAACGACTGGACATCGATTCTTTGGTTCTTTTCCCACCATTTTTTCTCAAGAAAATTGGTATGAATAAGACTCCACATTTCTCGCAACTGCATCTCATTACCCGTAATTGGATCATGAGTAACTTCAACCCAGCCAGTACACAATGCAACATCTTCAATAAGTGTCCAATTTGTACCTACATCAGTAGTCATTTTGTTGGAAAAAAATTGGATTGAAACTTTGAGGGAAAGATAGGAATGTGGTTGAAAGTAGTTGAGAAAATATCAAATTGTGGTGTAAGATAGAAGATAATGAGAAGGTATTTATAGAAAAGTAAAATCAATTTTTTTTTTTAAATTTCAAATTTTTTTTTCAGATTTTTATTAAGTTTTTACATTTTTTTTAATTTTTATTCACCTAATTAATCTCTACCATTGGATTAAAAAAAAATTGAATTCCAACACTCCTAATTAATCTCGGCCAGTGTTCTAAAAAACGGCCTAGGCGGCCGCCTAGGCGCCGCCTAGGCGCTGGGCGCCTAGCAACCGAGGCGTTTTTGGGCAAATCGGGAGGAAAAATCGGGTTGGGCCTAGGCGGCCGCCTAGGCGGGCTAGGCGGCGCCTAGGCGGGCTAGGCGGCGCCTAGGCGGTCTAGGCGGGCTGGGCGGCTAGGCGGGTTAGGCGGTCCTAGGCGGTCCTAGGCGGCCCTAGGCGGTCCTAGGCGGTCCTAGGAGGTTTTTTTTTTATTATTTTTTAATAATTGCGTGCTTTTTTCTTTTTTAATTTCATGGTGGTATACTTATGGAAATGGTGTATCTAATTTGCAAATGATGGATTTACTACAAGTTCATCCAATATTTATGGAAATAGTGTACCTAATTTGCATTTTATCATTATTTTATTATTCATACAAGTATAGTTTTTTTTTAGGTGTCAATATGCACTTATTTACAAGATATACAAGAAATTTACCTAAATCCGCCTAGGCCGCCTAGGCACCCGCCTAGGCGCTAGGCGCTAGCCCGCCGCCCGACTAGCGCCTAGCGTTTTTTAGAACCTTGATCTCGGCACATACATTCTGCTTTCCTGCATAAGCATACCATCAATTTCTCGAATCCTGAAATCTTTCTTCTTCCCTTGATTCCTTGCTTGAATTATTTCCTGGGTCTCTTCATCATTCATCTGGGCCTTGAGCACACAATCAATTAAAAATGGTCTAACTTGAAAATTTGCAAGCAAGGCTTCCTCTCGATCTTCCACTCCTAACTCCACTCCAGTGGACCTCAAATCCACTAGAAGAGGAACATGACAATCATAGATGTCATTAAGTCTAGTTGGAGTCTTCTTACTAAGTGCATCCACCACTGCATTTGCACGACCAGGGTGATACTCAATCGTGCAATCATAATCACTAAGTAACTCAATCCACCTCCGCTGCCGAAGATTAAGATCTCTTTGAGTAAATAGGTATTAAAGACTCTTATGATCTGTGAAGATCTTACATTTCTCACCATAAAGATAATGTCTCCAAATCTTCAAAGCAAAGATGATAACTGCTAACTCCAAATCATGAGTAGGGTAGTTTTTCTCATGAGGTTTCAACTGTCTCGAAGCATAAGCAATCACCCTACCATGTTGCATCAATACACAACCCAGGCCATTCAAAGTGCGTGAGTGAGATAATACTTCAACTGCTGAAAACTTTGCTCACAACTATCATCCCACTCAAACTTAACATCCTTCCGAGTCAACCTCGTCAATGGCAAAACAATCACTGAAAAATCCTTAACGAACCGTCTATAATAGCCTGCTAGGCCAAGAAAACTCCGTACCTCAGTGACGGTTCGAGGTTGCTCCCAATTCTCTACAGCTGCCACTTTCTGAGAATCCACTTGAATGCCTTGAACAGAGATGACATGTCCCAAAAATGCCACTTGATCTAGCTAGAATTGGCATTTGCTAAACTTAGCATATAATTGGTGTTCCCTCAAACTTTTCAACACCAATTTAAGATGTCTAGCATGCTCAACCTTAGACTTAGAGTATACCAGAATATCGTCAATGAAGACAATAACAAATTTGTCCAAATATGGCTGGAATACTCGATTCATCAAATCCATAAAAGCTGCTGGTGCATTAGTTAACCCGAATGGCATCACAAGAAACTCATAATGACTATATCGAGTCCTGAATGCGGTCTTAGGGACATCTTCACTAATAATCTTCAACTGGTAGTAACCAGACCTCAAGTCAATCTTAGAGAACACAAAGGCACCTCGGAGTTGATCAAATAAATCCTCTATATGAGGCAATGGATAATGGTTTTTAATCGTTACCCGATTTAATTGCCTGTATCAATGCACAGCCTCAAGGTTCCGTCTTTCTTCCTCACAAATAAAACTGGAGCTCCCCAAGGTGAAGTACTAGGTTGAATAAAACCTTTATCCACTAGTTCTTGCAACTGAACTTTCAATTCCCTTAATTCAGCAGGAGCCATTCTATAACGAACTCCACGTCTCTATCTGGCGGCAATCCAGGCAAATCCTCAGGGAATACATCCAGAAAATATATGACCACACGCACGTCCTCCACACTACTAGGAGTATCATCGTTCAACACCACATGAGCCAAATATCCCTGACAACCTTTCGACAACAATCTTTTGGCTTTCATGGTAGAAATAATACCATGCCTCACCCCATTAGGCTCTCCTACAAAGGTAACTTCAGGTAATCTAGGACGGTGAAATATGACTGTCTTTCCATAACAATCTATCTTGGCACGATTATAGTGCAACCAATCAGTGCCCAAAATCACATCAAAATCCATAATATCCAACGACATAAGATTAGCTGGCATAACAACATCATCCACCATCATTGGGCATCATGGATATACTCGATCCACAAAACATCTATCCCCTCTAGGCATAAAAAACTCTAAATCAAATCCTAGAGGTGTAGGATGGGGTTGTGTCATTTGAGCAAATGTATGAGAGATAACAGAATGTGTAGCACCACAATCAATCAATACTCTAGCAAAATGACCAAGAACATTTAACGTACCCATGATTAAATCAGGATTGTTCTGAGCATCTTGCAGTGTCATGTTATGGATACGTCCCTGATTCTGCTGTCGTCCACCACGACCTCTGTTAGCATGAACACCACATCCTTGCCTTGGCTGACCTGACTGCCTCGAAGATCCTGCACTGCTAGCAGCAATCTCTACTTGCTAGGACTGTCCCCCTTGGTACCACTGGGATCCACCGGCTGAATGTGGCTGATATGACATAGAACCTCCTTAATACTGAGGGTAACCACCCTGATAATGAGGATCCTGAGAGTGCTGATAATGTTCTGAAGTATAAGGAGCGGCGTCGCCCTGATAATGATAAGCATCTCCTCGTCCAGTCTGGGCATAACCACTAGATCCTGAAGCTTGCTAGGTCGGCACAGGTGGTGGGAAGAAAGGCTGTTGGGGCCTCTGCTGATTCTGAGGACATTGAGCAGCCCTATGCCCCATCTGCCTATAAGTATAGCATCCATCGCTGCCTCTCCTATATTCCACAAAATGCCTATTATTACACCTACGGCATAAAGGAGCACCTGATCCACCTGAACCACCAAAATCCCTTTGCCTATGAAATCTCTGGCCTCCAGGAAATCTACCACCTCTCATCTGCATATTAGAGCTCAAACCTTCGCTAGAAGAGCTGGAACTGCCATCGCTTCTCTTAAAACTCTTGGTCTTATGAGGTCCCTGAGATGATTGACCTTTACCTTTATCATCTCGCCTCTGGTTCACATTCTTTTCTTCCTCATCCTCACTTTCACTGGGCATGTTCTCTGAGTCCTCAATCTGCAGTAAAACCTCATAAAACTCATGGTAAGCGACACAGGGAGTCGATGTCGCTATAGAACGCCAGTTTTTCTTAGTACCCAACCTGAATCGACGAAGCATCTCAACCGGATTAGCAGCAACCTCAAGATCATATCGAGACAAATCAGTGAACTTCCTATAGTACTCATTTGCTGACATCTTTCCTTGCTTCAAATGGGTAAACTCTTGTTTCTTGCGATCAATGTACTCAGGAGGAATGAACCTTTTTCGAAACAACTATTTAAACATTTCCCAATCCGCTACAACCTCTGGTGTCATCTGATATGACTACTGTCTCTACCAGGATGCAGGTTCCGTACCCAGAAACTAGGTAGTCGTCTCGACCCACCTATCGGAGGAAGATTCCCCTGACTCTGCATCACAAGGAAAATCTTCTCAACATGATTAAGCCATTTCTCCGCTCCCTCATGTCCTTCATTTCCCATGAAATGAGTTAGCTTCAGGTTATACATAGTCTCAAGAGGTGTCATTTGAGGAGAACATAATGTAGACTGAATGGCATTAACTATAACTTCCCCCAATTAAGCAATATCAGCTGAGTGACGGGGCTCTCTACGAGGCGGCATAGTTCTGCCAGAAGACATCACAAGGATTAGAATATTCAAGAACTATACAGGACTGTTAAACCTAGGCTCTGATACCAAACTGACACACCCCGACCGAGATCGAGGCATGCTGGTCGTCACGTAAGGGTGACGTAGCCATGTGCACAGTGTAGAATCAATTAAGATAAGAAATATACGAATAAATTAAAACCAAAAGCTACTAATGAGCACTAATAAACATGAAGTGCTAGGAGTGAAATACAAGTGTAAATACTCCTATTCAGAGCACAGAAAGTCTAGGTGCAGTCCAGTAGGACAAGTACTAATTATACAGTACCATAAGATGTCCTACAATTATTTTAATAGGTCAGAATCGCCAGAATCCTCGTACGCCACCAACAGCAATCTTCCTAAAACCTGGAGGGGCGCAAAATAGAAAACGTGAGTGGGCAAAAACAAATGTTTTACAAAACCATTTCATTCCTCAAAAGTTCTAACCCCTCGCCATAAAACATGTATAATTTTCCCAGAAATAAAATATAAACATATGCATAAATATATATGTTAATATATCAATTCAAATCATACTTCACATTTTCATAATCATAAGTATGTCATGCCACGATATAACAGAGTAAGTAATTCAGGTGAGAATAAATTCATGGAAATATAACATATTAGCCGGAACCCCGATGGAAGTCTGTACCGCTGAATTCATAGCTCAATAGTCAAATCTAACCGGAGTCACTACAATGACCTATACGGCACTCTACTGCACACGAGTCGAAACCAATGAGAAAGTTTGTATGATAAGACTGGGTGTAATATAAATATGCTCAATATTACTCTCTCATGATAGCTGGGCGATAAATCGCTAGTCACCTACGAGTCGGAACCACCTATGATGGTCTGTACGACAAGACTGTGCACCTAAATTGGATCCAATGTGAGCATATGGTGTGGGAGGTGACATCAATAACAGGCATGTGCCATATCTTTGGCTAAATCATAAACACCCTAAGTGCAGGTTTATGAGCTCAATGTTTCTCAATCACATATCACATCATCGATGATTCACATAGCCAAACATAACTCACCTGGTACTTACCTGAGTGTCCACAGCACCACAATTATATATATTATGCATCATATACTAGCAAATACAAAATATAAATCTATATGCATGACATTCAAGGCATACTTTCATTTAATTGCATTTTTTGGGAAAATATCAAGTATATAAGTATATACTAAAAATCAAAAGCCCACTCACTGGCATGTCGAAAGGTCGTAGCCCTTGATTGCGCTCGTCCTCGGGATAAGTCTCACCTATATGCGAATTAACTGAATAAACGTTAATTTAAAGCACCTAACCAAAACTAACTAATAACTTCTCATACAATGCTCAAATGGGGTGTTTGAATATACCAACGTGATGTACACAATCTCACGAACTTCCCCATATTTTTAGAAAAAATTTCCGACCAACCATGCGCGGGCACGTGCCAGGCACACTGACGGTAACAGTGATGCCATTAGGAATATTCCATTAAAAGTAACGGAATCCGTTAAAACTAACCAACGCCGTTAGGAATATTCCGTCAAACTTGACGGAATATTCCATCACCCCTAACCTCAGGACTCCGGCGACCGTCGCCGGCGCCGGAAACTGGGAATTTCTTTAAACCTTTATATCTCTGTCGTTTTTCAACCAAATTTCACGAATTATATATCAAAATGAAGCTTAGGACATGTAGAACAAACCCATACTAGGTTTAGGGCCTAAATCTCATGGGATCTAGCCAGAGAATTTCAAGAAAAATCGGGCCAAGCTTGAAACTGACAATCCCGACGTCCAAATCGCTTGGTTTTTCTTCTCCGAGCTTCGTAAGGATGTTTTAAAGCTTCCTACAAGCTTCAAATCACCTGAAATCTTCACATTTACGTGCGCATGAACAGGTCACCAAATCGGAGGTTAGAGTTCTCAGGGTTTTTGAGGTTTTCAGGTCCTAAAAATGGCATATATGAACTCAGGGACTTGCAAGGAGTTCGAATCTTACCTTCTTGACGTCGATCCACTCTTGAAGTGTGAGTTTGGTGTTCGTCCGTACGTGAGGGAAGGAGAGAGAGAGATAGTGAGTGAGTCTGAGGGAAAGTGTATGGGAGAGAAGATAGAATGAGAGTTTGTGTGTGTGGTCCACGTGGGTCACCAACCAAAACCACAAAAATTCCTTTCTAATTTCTTCCAAAAATTAGGGGAAAATGCAAGTTTGAACCCCCATCTACATGCATAACACACTACAATGTTCACATCCAAGGGTAAAATAGTCAATTCATGTCATCGATAATTTATTTCGGGACGAGCTGTGACACGTGGCCTTTAACGGTCACTGACGCAGCTGCGCACGCGGGCCTCACTAACTGACGCAAAACAAAAGAAAAAACGTGGTTGACGTCAGCCTTGCGTCAAACCCACTTCGGGCTCTCGGGCTGGCAACTCTCCACGGGCCTCTCCCTCGGGCCTGCTCGGGCTCCCTCGCCAACACACGTTGGACTTGATTGCTCGGGCTCTTAGGCTCTGTTCCCTCGCCCGTCCCTCAGGCTCCAACCCACGCTGAAGCTGCTCTAACAAGTCATGCATGGGCGGTCCAACCTATTTACCTGTATCTAAGATATATGGCCTATAGGTTTTCATCCATATATTTTCTACTTCATTGATTAAAATCTTATTTCTTTTCAAATTTTAATTAAAGTCCTTAGATTTTAATAAACATCATTAATTATTTAATAATAAAACATTTACATGTCAAGATAATTAAATTTATTTCTTTTTAATTAAATTGTATTTCTAAATATATTCATTTAGTGTTAGAAACGTTACTTTTGGCATATTTATATTTATGGCTAAACTTTGTATCATATATTTCTATTTTTAGTTTGTACCGATTTTTAATTTGCAACCTTTTTTTTTTTTTTTTAATTTTGTCAATTTTCTTTTCAGTTTCAATTGGTACTCATATTATTTTCTTTTTGTGACTATATTTTTTTAAACTTTTATTTGTACTCATAATTTTTTTAACCTTTTATTTGTACACATAATTTATTTATAATGTACTCATATTTATTTAAAAATGTACCACTGTGTTACATGCAAAATGTACCAATTTTTTTGTTTTGTGAGTACCATACGTTTTATGTAAAATGTACCCATATTTTAATGTAAAATCTATTTATTTTTTAAAATCTAAAATGTACCCATTGTTTTTTTTATATAAAATGTACCTCTTGTTTTTTTATATGTAATGTACCCATTTAATTTATATAAAACATGCCCATTTTTTTGTATAAAATGTACAAACTTTTTGTATATGAAATGTACCCACAATTTTATATAATTACCAAGTTTTTATATGTAAAATGTACCCAGATTTTATTATATAAATGTATTCATATTTTTTTTAAAATAAAAAACAATTCTAGAATGCACCCATAAGAAATATTTTTTTTTGTTGTTGAGACCCATAAGCAAATTTCAATAATTAAATTGGTAGTGTAAATAAAAACAAAGTAACGGTTTGAGGCTTTATTGACATTGTTACATCTCTTTTATTATTATATCATTTGCGTGTGACTTTTTAGCTAAAATGGTCTTTGAGATTTGCACAACTCCTTACTTTGGTCCCTGATATTTGAAATCAATAGAAGTGGTTCCCGAGTTTGTCCACCATCAATCATTTTGGTCATTCCATGAAAAATCTCCATCAAATAAGGAAAAATGACAAAAATACCCTCAATATTTGTCAAATCATTTGACCCATTGTTTATTAAATTCAGGGTATTTTTTTCATTTTGGTCCCTATTTAATATAATTTTTCATGGAATGACCAAAATGATTGATGGTAGACAAATTCAGAGACCACTTCTATTGATTTCAAATCTCAGTGACCAAAGTGATGAGTTATGCAAATCTCATGGACCATTTTGGCTTAAAAGCCTTTATGTGGAGAGGGATTTCAATCTAAAACCTAAACTGCATAAGGTTTGAATCTATAACAGTTAGAAGCCACGGACCGCAACTAAACTATCCCTATATATTATCATCACTCAAGAGGAGTGGAAAGAGAAAGTTGAGAAGGATGAGAGTTAGAGAGAAGACTAAGAGACAATTAGTACTCACAAATTTACACTCTAATTAACTACAAAATATTCGTAAGACCATCTCCAATGGTTGCGCTAAAAGCCAAATATTTTAGCCTGGAAAATTTAGATTTTAGCCCAGAAACAGTTTTTCTGCTCTAACCGTTCTTGCCTAAAATTTTAGTCCATGATTATTAAAGAATGAACTTAAACTATTTTTTGTTAAATTAAATTTTAAAAAATAAATATGTAGACTATCGTAACTTAATTTTATGAATATTTTAATCTAAAAAAAATTTAAATTCCGATAAATATTGAAAATTTTAAATTCCGCTTTCTGGGCTAAATTTTGGGAGAAATCTGGCATTGGTTTAGCATTTAGTATTTAGCCCAAAATTTCCCCTTGGGTTGGATTGGGTTTGGAGGGAAATTTTGGGGGGTAATTTGGCTTTTAGCCCACCATTGGAGTTGGTCTAAGTACTACTTCCTTCCACATGGTATATTTGAGTAGTATTGTCACCCGTACTCGTGCTAAGCCGAAGATGTGCAGTGCCCCCAAATACGTCATATTCTTGTAATACTTTCATATTTATGACGTTAATCCATGTTGTTGAATTTATTTATGGAGTAACTTGTTATATTGGCTCTTCATTTAGTCGTATTTTGTTATCAAATCTATGAAATGTCTCAAGTTATAACTATCAACCACGTTGATAAAAGAAACGAAAAGTGATTTTTGGGTAGCATGGTCACAAAGGGTGGGACTCACATGTAAGAAGTCTCGTACCATTGTGAATGTGTTGCGGGATTTGGATGACTAAATAATCTCTAATTTGAATTGTTGGAATGATTTTCAAATAAAGATTAAGAAATTGAACAATTCTAATTATGAAACTTATAAGGTGAATATATGATTTATGGAATTACATCCAGTGGCGTAGTCAGGATTTTCAAATAACGAGGTCATGATTTCGACAAATAAAACTGCATTGGACCATTTCGTTGAGCACCTAGTAAAAATGTAAAGACATAAGCTTCTTGGTCCTAAGTTCCATTTAAGGTTTTGATATAAAGGCTCCCAACTAGTGTTGTAGCAAAGATTTTCAAATAATTGGGTCATGATTTCGACAAAAAAAAATTGCAGTATACTATTTCGTTGAGCACCTAGTAAAAACATGTCAATTCTTGCCAACATCTGCTTAAGGCTTATGCCAACATATGTCAACAATTAGTATGATACGTAGACGCTTGTCAAGGGTGGTTACAAGAAACTGTAGAGTAATGTTCAAGACTGCCAAGGCTTGTCAACTGAGGCATTTCATTCGAGCATTTAGTGTGCACAACAGAGTTGGACACAAGAAGAGAGAAAAGGAATACAAGATAGAAAAAAAAAAATAGAAGTATGAGAATGAGGTAGTAATTTAGTTTGCCCTAACTGTTTATAGGATCAAATAAAATATACATGCAAATATATACTAGGTTTTAAAGTTGTTTGGGTCATGAACAACCAATTATTTCATGCTGGCTCCGCCACTGACTACATCCCATGAGGAATGCAAATATTATCCACTATTTTCTCATGATAATAAATGTTCGCAGGCATAAGATAAAGGACAATACTTGGGTATTAACTAGTCATTACCCAATTTCATTGTCCATCTATGTGGCCCAATAATTATGTTAGAATTTTGTAAGATATTTCAAAATACAAACCATGCTCATTGTGACAATTCATTTTCCGCCAAATCCATTTGTTGGTTGAATTGAAATTCTAGCCAATAACATTGGCATTATTACTCATAATTTCAAAAGAATTGGGATGTTGGCAGTTTTGTAACCTTTCTTCCCTTTATTTGATTATTAACGTGACCATTATTTCTTTTTAACTCTCCAACATTATATACATAGTAAATGACCAACTTCCTTCGTTGAGAGCTCTGATTCGAAGACTCGAAGAAGACTCTCGCTTTCAGCTTCCTTCGTTCGTAAATCCACGACTACGATAGCAGGAAATTCGGAAACTACAATCAATGGGACCCTCTACGTTGAAGGACTTGGACCAAACAATGGAGATTGCGATATGGCTCCACGCCGTCACTTCTCGAGGCGTACCACAATAAGAACTGCACCTGTGCCACCACGAGGTACCGTGGCCATACTAGCAACGGTTGCCGCCTCTATAGTGGCTCATGGGGCAACCTTCATTCATCACGAGGAAACCTTAGAGTAGGAGGCCCGCAACGCCGGCAGCCAGCAACTGTAGGCCTAGGCAGTACCTCTTTCAATTGGACGCAAGCCATAGCCTAGCATGAGCCCAACGCATCTATAACTCAAGGCCAAACAGGACAAACTGAGGTGGCCCATCGCCCATGCGCAGGACAAATTCAGATCTCAAGTCCGACGTTTGAACCAAGGGTATTTTCACCCTACTTGTTGCAGATCTGACTCATCCTAACTTAAACTTTGCACCTAAAGTCCGTTACACTTCCACAACTTAAGCAGACGTATACTGTCTCAGCTCTTCCACTCCAAATGGCGAACAACACCTATCTCGACAGCTCGCCGAATTGACAAGCGCTCTCGCGCAGCAGACTACCTTGGCGAATCAGCTCTTGTAGCACACCGAGATGCAGCGTGCCCCAAACGAGGTGTCCTGAAGTAGGAAAAGGGCAGGCCATGACATTTCTCTCCAGCAACGTCCCAGAAAGCAGCCATTCGACCAACCACAAACTGAGCGGTCTAGCAGTGTACATTCTCGCCTAGACCCCTGAGACAGCGTATACTCTCGTCTTAACACATGGAGGAGCGTACACTCTTAGTTAGGCCTTCGGACGAGCATACATTCACAGTTGGGGCCACACTTCGATAGTCGACATGGACAACCTTCCAGGTGAAGCGTTCATTCGCGACTATGCCCACAAGGAGCATCATCCACCTTACATCAGAGTAGGCAGCACGACAGACAGGGAGAAGTAGTTGCACAATCTGGCTCAAGTTCATTTGGCAGCCTACGAGTAATCCGCTCACATGACATGAATGTAGCACATGCACTGCACCCACGGCATAGACGATCCAAGCATAGGGAAAAATAGTCGAGACCAGCAGGTCATGACTGGGGGCAGTCGAAAACCTCGTTGCCTCGTCAGAGGTAGATTCAGGAAGAAGTAGAGAGACTCATGACTGAGCGATTGCATGGATTCCACCACATCAAGACCATAGACGAGGCCCTTCGTAAAGACGTGGCATACATGGGCAGATCAGATCACCTTTAATGGACAAGATCGAGCAGATGAAGCCTCTACGTAAGTTTAATACGCCGTATTTCACCCTATTCAAGGGAGATGTAGACCGAAAAGGCGCTTGAAGCACTACCGCAGTACGATGATCCTCTACAGAGCCAACGATGTTGTAATGTGCAAGATATTTGCCTTTACTTTGCAGGCGAGTCACATGATTAGTTTCAGACCTTGCCTCCACAATCTATCTGCAGTTTCGACGAGCTCTCCATGGTTTTCACTAAGGAATACTCATCTTACTGCTCGATTAAGAAGAAGTCTGATCATCTCTTAAACATAAAAAAGAATCCAAAGGAGTCGTTCCGCCACTATGTGAAGAGGTTTAGGGTAAAGAAGGCGAAAATAGTCGGTTGCCACGACTCAATCACCAGCATTCTAAAAAGAATTCCAAGCAGATCATCCGCTTATCGGAGAATTGATTATGAAGGAAGACCTGACTCTAGCAGACTCGTTTACTCTAGTAGTGAATCATGCACTTTGGGACGAGGCCCGATAAGCAAACAAGGCACCTGAGCAGTCTTAGAAGGAGTCTGAGATGACTAAGAAGAAGGTGGACAAGAAAAAGTCCAACAACCGAGGCAGCCAGGGGGCCAAGCGTAAAGATTGATCCCAGGCAAGAGTGTGCCTTGGTTTAAGCTGATCCAAATGAGGCACCTCAAGAGTGTGCCTTGGTTCAAGCTGATCCAAATGAGGCACATCCAAGCTAGATCACACCAAGTACTGCACGTTCCACCGAGGTCTTGGTCACACGACCGAGAACTGCTATACCTAGAGGGATTACCTAGAGAAGCTGGTGAAGGAGGGTAAATGTGACATATACCTAGACAAGCCAACTGCGCAGCCTAGGAGGAACGCAGACGAAGACAAGAAGTTGCTTGCCAAGACTATCAAAATCAACGGCATCTTTGTTGAGTTCGAATACTTAGGGGGCATAAACAACTCCAAGAAAAGGAAGATCTAGCAGGCTATAGCAATCTTCCAAGTTCAGGCAGTCGATGCCAAACCTGGTCCTATCATTGGTTTTACCGAGCAGGATGCTGAGAGAGTTGACTTCCCACAGATGATACTCTAGTAGTGTTCGTTTAACTGGCACACGCTATAGTCTACAGAATGATGGTGGACAAAGGCAGCACAATAAATCTACTTCAGATATCTGTCATTCAAAAGATGTGCCTGGAAAGCACGATAATACGCCGAACAGAGGTCCTCACCGGATTCAATGGATACACCTCAACTGTTATTGGCAACATAACACTCGATGTGAGCACACCACCAATAGTCTCAAAATAGACGTTCATTATATTCAGCGACCCGTCTCCCTATAACGGGATTCTAGGAAGACCTTGGCTAGTGAAAATTTGATTCCGCATCTCGAGATGAGGAGTCGGAGAGATTAACTCTCACCAGGCCACATCCCAACAATGCACGGTGCAAATGTTGAAGGAGTCAAAGAAAAAGTCCTTCACCCCCGTAGGAGGTACCGAGGTTGAGAATGACAAGCTTGCTACCAAATAGCAACTACAACAGGCAGATTAAGATAATGGGGTTCAAGATGACACACCAACAGAGGAAAAAGGATGGAAGCCAGAAGAAGACATCGAATACATCATTTTTTATCCCGAGCAACCGGAAAAGACGGCTAGAATCGGCTCACGACTAAGACCGAAGAAAAAAGAAGAACTCACGGCCTTTCTTTGGGAAAACCGTGACATCTTTGCATGGTCACCCTTCGACATACCCTACATTGATTCCAAGATAGCCTGTCATAAGCTACATGTCAACCCCGCTGCCAAACCGATGATCCAGAAGAGAAGACATTTCGCTCCAGGATGAGTAACAATCATTGAGGCAGAGATAGACAAGTACATGAAGCCGGATTCATTAAGGAGGTGATGCATTTAGCATGGCTAGCCAACGTTGTGCTGGTTATGAAGAAAGAAAAGGGCAAGTGGATAGTATACGAAGACTACACCGACTTTAACAAGGCTTGCCCGAAAGATATGTTCCTTGTCATCTGAATTGATTTATTGGTGGACTCAGCTGTAGGGAACTAGCTACTCATTTTCTTGGATGCATATTCTGGCTACAATCAGATCACCATATTTGAGCCCGACAAAGAGAAAACTGCGTTTGTGATAGAACAAGGCACCTATTGCTGCAAAGTTATGCCTTTTGGCCTCAAGAATGTAGAAGCTACCTATCAAAGGTTAGTAAATATGATGTTCAAGAAGCAAATTGGGGTTACCATGGAGGTCTACGTCGACGACATCATGGTAAAAGAAAAGCAGCGGTCAGACCAACTTAGAAACTTGGCAAATATATTCAGTATCCTTAGGGTACACAAGATAAAGCTCAAACCTGCCAAATGCACATTTGTAGTCTCTTCAGGCCGATTCTTAGGGTACCTCGTAACCCAGCGAAGAGTCGAGGCACATCCCAAGTATATCAAAGCAATCTTAGAGATGAAATCCCCAACCACTTTGAAGGAGATTCAAAGTCTAACCGAACGAGCAGCTGTGCTCAACCGTTTCCTCTCCTGCTTAACTGATCAACGCAAGCCTTTTTTCAAGACCATCAAGAAGGTGTAGAGAGACAAATGGGACGACAAGTGCGAGAAAACATTTCAAAACTTGAAGAGATACTTGACATCACCTCCGATACTATCCAAGACGGAAGCAGTCTAGGAATTATACATCTACTTGGTAGTCTCAGACGTAGCAATAAGCTATACCCTCATACGAGAAGAGCTGGGGACCTAATTACCAGTCTTCTACACTTCTAAAGTTTTCCTCAATGAGGAAACAAGATACCCGAGGATTGAAAAGCTAATTTTGGCACTAAATGTTGTAGCTTAGAAGCTCAGACCATACTTTCAGGCCCATACGGTCATCATCATGACTTAATATCCTCTACGATCCTCTACGATCTATCCTACATGGTCCAGATGCTTCTCAACGAGTAATGAAGTGGGCTTTGGAACTCGACCAATACAGCTTGGTTTTCCGACCCCACACCACAATAAAAGCTCAGGCCTTAGAAAACTTCATAACGGAGTTTCACTCCCGGCCTAAAAGATACAGCACCATAGCCCAAAGGTACCCTCGAAGCAGTCGAGCACCCCTTGGCCACACCAACCTTTGTCGACAAAAATTTTTAGCGCTTACACGTCGACGATTCATCTAACTATAAGGGTTCTGAAGCAGGCTTAGTTCTCGTCACCCCAGACAACTCGATGCTTAAACAAGCAATCACTCTAGGCTTCAAGACATCAAACAACAAAGTAGAGTACGAGGCCTTATTGGTAGGCCTTTGAATGGCACATAATCTGGTAGTCAATAAGCTTGCAATCCATTCTTATTCTCAGCTCATCACTAGCCAGACTATCAGGGAGTATGCAGCAAAGCATCAAAAGATGGCACTATACCTCGAAAAAGTACGAAAGTTGCATAAGGCATTTCAGACTTATACCCTCACACTAGTGCCACATGCAGACAACGCTCATATAGACGCCCTGGCAGCCTTAGGCTCCACTTTGGATTACCAGTTCAGACGCTTTATCCCGATCGAGTATTTGGGAAAGTTGAGCATAGAAGAGGAACCAACAGCCGAGGTGTTACAAGTCAACATAACCTCAAGCTGGCAAGACCCCATCATTGACTATCTAGTTAATAAGATACTCCATGCATAAAGATTAGAAGCTAGGAAGCTCTAAATAAAGGTGGCACGCTACTACATGTGGGACGACATTCTCGTCAAAAGATCATTTTCAGGCCCACTTCTTCGTTGCCTAACGCCTCCTAATGACTTGAAAGTTCTGAGCTCGATCCACGAAGGAGTTTGTGGAAACCATTCATGAGGCCGATCCTTAGCACATAAGGTCTTTAATGTTGGCTATTATTGCCCACCGTGCATCAAAACGCTAAGGAATTTGTTCAAAAGTTCGATAGCTGCCAACAAGTCTGTACCTGTAATGCTTGCCAACAAACTTCACCCGTAGACAAGCCCATGGCTATTCATGCAATGGGCAATCGACCTGGTAAGGCTCATCCGCCCGTTACTAGGGGCGGGGGCATGATGATCGTGGTTACCGACTATTTCACCAAATGGGTAGAAGCCGAGCATATGACCACCACTACTCAATCAATCATAGAGCACTTCATATGGAGGAACATCATCTGCCGGTTCGGTATCCCTCAATCTATCGTGACGAACAACGGCCCGCAATTCGTGGGCAAAGACTTGGCGAAGTTCTTACAGAAACATGGCATCAAGCAACACATGTCTACGCCTATATATCCTCAAGGCAACGGGCAGACGGAGGCATCCAACAAGATAATCCTGGAGTGCCTTAAGAAATCCCTCATAGACAAGCAAGGAAAGTGGCTAGACGAAATTCCCGGTGTACTATGGGCGTATCACACAACCAAACGACAAGCAACCAGCTAAACGTCTTTCTTCTTGGCATTTGGTTCAAAAACAACCATCCCTCCCAATGTCATTACGCCAAGTATCATCACCATACTACCAACTTTAGAGCAGAATAGTAAAGAAATGGCCATAAATCTAGATCTGGCAGAGGAGGAACACGAGAAAGTCATCACCCGCATTGCAGTCTACCAGCAGCATCTCTTCTCCATCTATAACAGAAGGGCAAAGATCTAGCAGTGTCAACCTGGAGATCTAGTCTTAAGAAAGCATTCGTCACTGCCCGAAGAGAAGGCTTAAAAAAATGAATCCAATATGGGAAGGTCCGTACAAAGTCAGCAGAGTAGGCTACAAGGGTAGCTACACCATTACCACCATGAACGACAAAGAGATCGATAAACAGTGGAATGCCTACAACCTGCGAAAGTACTACGCATAACCTCTCGCTTCTCCCTGAGCGCTACTTAGACGAAACAAAGCTCGAAAACTTAAGTAGCTCAATGAGCATTACCTCACAAGCCGAGTACTACCCAGTTGTTACTTAGTTTCTACCTTTTAACAAGTTTGATACCCTTCATCTCATTTTTCAATGAAGATTTCTGAAGTTATTCATCATTTGGCTCGATTGCGTTCTACAACAATTGTCTACTCCTGCTCTCATTAAACATTGCACCCAATCAGGGACCTACTGTAGGTATTGCACCCCCTGGAGACCAACCTTGCTCTCCCCCTGGAAGAAAGTAAAATACGCACTCCGAATATCCAGACGTGGATGGGTCAGGCTACCCTGGTGTAACTAGAGCATGATGGCCTGCACCAGCATCCCTAGAAGTAGCCACAATGGTCTTTTTCAAGGCTTAGCTAGATTAAAGGATTTTAGGACATTGGCTTGATCCGCGGGGACTCGGGCCTCAAAGACGGAGGAGGCACGCTGCGCAGCTCGCCCTTTGGACGGCTACCCACGAAGATGGACCACAGTTGAGCATCTAGGATGTGACTGGCTGCTGGCAACCCCTGGTTGAGCATTCTGTATATGACCAACTAGCGATCCTTGTGATGTATATTTAAACTAACCTAAATAATGTATTAATTTAAACCAAATTAAACTCACAAGCACATGAATCAATTGTTGTAATATATGCAAATACGAGGTCGATCCCACAGTGATTGCTTAAATACCAATTTAACTGATTAATCACACTAGACTTAATTAAACAAACTAAGGATATATTGAATTGAATAATTGAGTAACTAAAATTAACAAGAAAAATAAACAATTAATTAAAATAAACACACAACACAAGAAATCCTAAGGTTATGAATCCACTAACAACAATCGTATTTACTTTTCCTAGAGCCAACTACTATCCAATTACCGTGCCAATGTTAAAGGTTGTTCTTTCTAATGTATGAATTAATCCGTGGTCAGGCATCAACTCTTGTATCTCTACATGATAATTATATCCTATTGGTTAGGCATACAATTAAACACATAAAAATCCATTAAGTGTAGAAGGATCATGTCAACCAAATAGGACTAGCTTGATATTGGTCATCCTCACTAGTTTGTCTACTCTTCTTAATCTTAGTTCCAATAAACCTAATTGATTGGTCATCCTCATAGATTTATCTAAATATCTAGATGCAAAATTCCTAAAGGTGATCAGTCATTAGAAATCTGAATCTAGAATAAAATACCCACAAAGATTAAGAATATAACATCGCATATAATCGGATAATAATTAACTAAGTACTTCGCAAATATTCATGTCATGGCTTCATCATAAACCTTAGAAAAAACTTAGTTACGCATAGAAATAAAAATAAAAGAAAGATAGAACCCGGAATCCATTTATCTAATCTCGCAGCAACGTGCATGCAATATTTCTAGTTGTGATCTAAAATTGATGCATTCCATAGATGTCAGGCCTGGCATGCAAGCTATCATCTTTAATTTGACATTTGTTTTTCACATATACGCACATATATATTCTTTGAATTGTTATGATATTTGTATCATAATTAAACTTATGGTTGTGTGGTTTTGGTGTAGTGAGATATGAGGAGTGATGAAGGAGCTACATAAACTGTAGCGAGCTGCATGAAGTAGTGAGATACATGAAGGAGCTATATGAAGGAGTGATGAAAGAGCCACATACATTGTATGTACAAAAGGGAAGATGCTTTTATCTGCACGTCTTCAAAAGAATTCAAGTTTGTATTTTCGGAGTTTGAGGACTTGTGTTAATAAGTTCAAACACATATGTTAGGTTTGTAATGAATGTATTGCCTTTACCACATTGATCTTATATACGTTTGTTTTTATTAATGATAATACAAAATATTCCTTAAACAACGGCGCGCGACAAAGATTTTGTTGGCTAATTTTCAGGCAACGTTTTTTGACTTTGCACGACGAAGGTACCTGCATCGCACACACTGTTTTTTGTACTAGTGCACGGGTGTGTCTTTTTGTATAAACTCTGAAAATTGAGAACTAGAAAGCCAAGGTTCTGTTGGAAACTGTTGATAAGCCATCTCTTTCCTCCTACAGGAAACAATGAAACGGAATTAAAAAGTAACAATGGAAAAGGAAAATAATAAAAAAAATTCGTAAAAGAAAAGTAAGGGAAAGAACTTAATTCCACCACAAAGAGAATCCTATAGTGGGTTTGAAAACTAACAAACTACCGCAACTTTTTTGTTTTCGTTTTTTTTTTCAAAAATAAAATAAACTATGAAAACTAATCTAGAAAAATTAAGTAAAGCGCAATTAACAACCGAATTGGAATTAAGGGGCAATCCCCGACAATGGCGCCAAAAACTTGATGTGTATTTAAACTAACCTAAATAATAGATTAATTTAAACCAAATTAAACACACAAGCGCACGAATCAATTGTAATAATATATGCAAATATAAGGTCGATCCCACCGAGATTGCTTTAATGCCAATTTAACCGATTAATCACACTAGACTTAATTAAACAAACAAATGATAGATTGAATTGAATAATTGAGTAATTGTTTAAGACTAAAATTAACAAGAAAAAAAAAACAATTAATTAAAATAAACACACACCAACAACAATCCTATTTACTTTTCCTAGGGCCAACTACTATCCAATTACCATGCCAATGTTAAAGGTTGTTCTTTCTAATGTATGAATTCATCCGTGGTCAGTGGAAATTTTACCAAAAAGCATATATTTCTTGCCTCAATTTCCATTGGTTTATTAATTATTTTTTATAATTTAATTACAATATTTATAAAAAAAATTAAATAAAAAATATTATGTCCAAAAACAGAAAAAAGAAAAAAAGGGTTTGCGCGACGAAGAAGTAACCTGCGTCGCGCAAAGACGTTTTGCGCGATGTAGGTGCTATCGTCGTGCAAACATAGGTTCTATCGTCGCGCAAAGACCTTTTGCACAACGCAAGTTCTTCTGTCGCGCAAAGTCCTTTTGCGCGACGCAGGTTGTCTCTTCGTCGCGCAAACCCTGCTTTCACTACCTTTGCGTGACAGTTCTCTACATGATAATTATATCCTATTGGTTAGGCATACAATTAAACAAATAAAAACCCATTAAGTGTAGAAGAATCATGTCAACCAAGTAGGACTAGCTTGATATTGGTCATCCTCACTAGTTTGTCAACTCTTCTTAATCTTAGTTCCAATAAACCTAATTGATTGGTCATCCTCATAGATTTATCTACATATCTAGATGCAAAATTCCTAAAGGTGATCAACCATTAGAAATCCGAATCCATAATAAAATACCCACAAAGATTAAGAACATAACATGGCATATAATTGGATAATAATTAACGAAGTACTTCGCAAATATTCATGTCATGGCTTCATCATAAACCTTAGAAAAAACTTAGTTACACATAGAAATAAAAATAAAAGAAAGATAGAACCCGGAATCCATGGCAAAGCACATACCTAAGCTGTTCTTCACAAATTGCGGAGATGGTGAATGATAGTATGGTGTGGGGTGATGTCGAGGGATGCGGGGATGTTATGTAGAAAGATCTTAGGGTACCTTATTTATACAAGAAAAACCCTAAAAGATCGGGGAGAAACTATCCTAAATAAAACAAGCTCCTAAACAATTAATGACACAATCTATGAAAGAATCCTTCTTGGCTTGGGAAACACGTAATTTGTCTTACATGCCAGTTTTGGGGTCGATTTATCTTCTGAACAATTCTGTAAAAATATGAAATACGTAGCTTTATCTCTTATCTTTTGAAGCATATATCGTATGCCACTAGGAAAAATCGGGAAAGCCATCAAATCTTCATTCTCCCACAGCTGTGCAATTCTGACGGGAAAACAACTTTCAGTGGTTTGATTTGTAAAATTGGAATGAATGGCTCCATGGAAACTTATGAAATTCAGATACAACAATCGTCAGCCTCTTAGCTTCCTTCTCCAATTGTCCGTGCATCAAAAATCCTCCGGAAAGTTGAATTATCACTAAAAACATTCTAAGTGCACATAATGGCTGAAACTAAGGAAAGAAAAGTAATAAGGCTCTTTTATAATCAATTCCTTAACAACACTTAGGGATGATTAATATGAAAATATGATAAATAATGCACCTATTATGTTACAGAATAGTATTCTCTCTACCCAGTAGAGGAACATCCCTTTTGAGCATCCACGATGTGACCACCTAGCATTCACAACTAAGCATCCCCGATGCAATACATATGTGATCTCCGTGAGGATACGAAATTTTAACTTTGCCTACATGCGTGGGGTGCACACTATTGAGCATCATTGATGTGACTAGCTAGCGTAAGAAGCTGAGCATTTTGTATGTAACCAACAATCTCTGCGTATCCCTGGAAAACCTAAAGTCGCAGCTCATTTATTGAGCAGCATACGGTTTCTGGAAGATCCTTGGGAACCTAAAGCCGCTGCCAATTCAATGAGCAGCCTACGGTTTCTGGAAGACTGCTTACGATACACCCTTTGAGCAATTAGCCGCATCACCTACAACCGCATAATCTTGTAAAAGGTTAACAGGTTAATGCGAACATGCATTGCCTAGCACAGAACAACCCCTTGGGTTTACACTCACTCTATGGTTAACAACTCTGCAGAGGTCCTAAGCCTAGATCGGCAATCATATAGGTCATGCAAGCCTATCTGCTTATTGAAAAGTAGCACGCTTCACTAACGACCTTATGATTTAAGATCTAGTGGACCACCGATACGAAATATGCAACTACAAAGGTCATTCAGCCCAACAAGTTAGAAGTTTTGAAATATGCCTCAAGCAAGCAAAGATTGACACCCTACAACTCGAAGTTGGGGCCTAAAGCAATGAAGATGGGCTTAACTGCTTTGTTCAAATAAGCTTGCTCAATTGTTCATTCTACTGCAAAACCTTGAAGCAAGGCAAAAAGACAAGGATGAAGCAAGGTGAAGAAAAACAGTTAATTAATTTCTAGCAAATTGGTAAACCGACACGAAGGCCAACAGAGTTCAAGCAAAGGAAAAAACAAAGCAGGAAAGGAAAAGAAAGTAAATCCTACAGTCTATCTAGAAAGACTACTCATCAGCAACTTGGACATCTTCAGCAGTCGCATGAACCTTCCACACTTCACCTATAGCTACCCCATCTTGGGCAACACTGTCATTAGCTGCCCATACTTGGGCAGCACCACCTTCGGCTGCACCTACATGGGCAGCCTAATCCTCAATTGCTCCACCAACAGCGCTTTCGAAGGAAAACTTTAGGAAATCCTCGGAAGAAATAGCAAAAAGCCAGAGGACTTTATCGGATATGCGTAGTCAGATGGCATGCCATGGAAATGATCTATGTAGCCAAGCTTGTAGAAGTCAACTTGACCTTGGGCAATGATGAGCTCAAGACTAGACTTCTTGCTCCTCAACTGCTTATGCTCCTCAATCAGATCAGTACGAGCATTCTGCAAGTTATATAGTTCATTCTTCAGGTTCTCGCTAACAGACAACACTCCTTTCAGCTCCACTTTCTTGGACTCAAGTCTAATGACGACCTTTTTAAGTCGAACAACGTCATTATGCATAGCGAACAACTCTACATCTTTAACATCGCGGGAAGACTGAAATTCTGAAATGGCACACTCAAGGTCCTGCACTAGCAACGCTTGGACTTCAATCTTCTTATCTACAACACCATATTTCCCCTGGATATCATCAAGTTGAGCCTTCAATTTATTAATCTTTTGGTGGGCAGTCTTAAGTTGCTAAGCAGTGGGGGTAGACACATCAGATCCCTTCAAAAAGGCAAGTTCAGACTTCAACTCTTTAATTTTATCAGTAGCCGAGCAAGCCTATACTACCATGGTTGTTGCTATTTCCCTAGCAACTTTGGCGTCATCCTGCTCCATATGAGTGTACTCGGCTGCCAAGATCACAAATTTTTGCATCATATCAAGTAGGGAACCCCTTCGTGACTGAGCATCATGCCTCGCAAAGAAACTAGAGTCGACAACTTTGATCACACCATCAACAAACTTGGCACATGTTTCCGTGTCCTCAAGTAGATCGGGCTTCAACAATGCATGGATCTCATAAAACTTCCCTAAGGTTGGTTTGGCAGGCTGATCACGGCTACTTATGCAGGCAGACGCTTCCTTCTCAATAGGAGAGGCCGACCCTAGCACCGCCTTGATAGTGGAATTGCCATCCTCCCTCTTCGCCGCTACACGCACCTCCGAAATCAAATCAGACTTGGGCACAGAAGGCTGCCTTGGAATATACCCAGGCACATAGGGCATAGCAAAACTCTTTCACTACGCAATCATGTGACCAACAGTTCTAGCAATCCTTGGAGCAACAGGTTTCACAGGCTCAGATCCAGCAGCCTTTTTCTTCCCCTTTGAAGAAGTCAAGTTAATCACGAGCCTCCCAGCAGTGGACGAACCCTCGCAAGCAGTAGAGGAAGTCTTCAGCTTTTTCTCCACCAAAGGTTTTCAAACAGGCGACGAAAATCTTTTTCTCCCGCCTTTGCTTGTAGCAGGCTCCACAGTGACGATCGAACAAGCAAACACCTCACCCTTGATCCTCATAATCTCTTCTAATAGGGATAGCCCACCTGTCTCCCTACGAAGAGGACTGAGCAACCAACACCACTCGCGATATTCAGTAGGGATCCCCAAAGCGATGTTCACCTTCTTCATGTCTGGATAAGTTTTGGGAGTTCAACCGAATTCTGAATCTACATAAATAGAGGAGGACAAATAAGAAGGCAGTTCAACAAAAGTGTAAAGCAACTTAGAGATTAAGTAACCTACTTACCATCGATGAAAGTAGTCGGAACGCGCAGCCCAAGCGAAAAGTCGGATTCCCACTCTCCACTGATCTCTAGGGTCTCTCTAGACAAGTCATGATCCTGTTTGCTCGAGTGATTGAAGAGCCTATGGCGGGTCCTCAGCTACCCAACACCATCGATGTAGCCTATGTCAAAGAAGTACCAAAACTCATTGGCAATCAGGTCCAAGTCAAAGAACCTGCTCAAGTTGTAGAACCCAACCATTAAATGGACACGCTCAAAGGGCACTAAGCAGGAGCTCACTTCATGGAGCAGATCACCACTTGGAAGAATCGAGGCATAGGAAAAGGAACCCCAACACGAAATAGTAGGGGTGAAACTTGATAGCCTTCCTAGAGCCACACGGTTCACTGCTCCATCCTTGAGTCACTTCATGCGAACCCCAGATGGAATTGCTTACTTAAACATCTCGATGAAGTCTTTGAACTGTTCATCGGAACCTACCTTAACGTGAGCAGCCCTGAAGTAGCCTAACTTACTTGCATATCCACCTTGACGATACAACGGTAGAATAAATTTATCATTTTTATGGCTTGAGGAAGATATGTTCGAAAATCCTACAACGGTGCAAGAAAAAAATTGTTAGAAGGTTGCTTGAAGAAGAAACAAAAAATAAACAAATTACTAGGACCAAGACCGCAGAAGGCCAGCAGCCAAGCCAGGCCCCATGGCCTAGTCTCATTTCCTCGGGCCAAAGGGTGCAACATCCCAGATTGCATGGCAAGGGATAGGCGTCATAGCGTTGCCTCTCTTCCCTTCGCAACCCAATAGGCCATCATGACCCAAACCAAATGGAAGAGGGCTAGCGCCCACGCACCTCCATTTCTCTTTTTCACGTCTCCCTTACTGCACGGGCCCAAGCCCAGTAGCCCAACACCCGTGCCCCAGCGCCAAGGTCTGGCGCATGGGCTCGAGCCCAACGCCATCATATGGAAGGCCTAACCCTTCCTTCTCCATAGCCTAGCACACCGAGCCCAGCACCAACCAGCTGAGCTGAGCCACCTGCAGCGGTATAGCTACCACGACAGTAGCACAGCAGCCCCACGGTTGCCATTTTTTGCCACCTCCTCGACCCCCGTCGAGCCAAAAATTCAAGCCTGAGACTCCAAGAAATCAAGAAGAGAAAATTAATTTTTTTTCTTACCTTGGAGAAGAAAAGAAGCAATGAAATACAATTCTTTGCACAAGTAAGCGAAGAAGATTGCTAAGGGAGGGGGAACAAATATCCTCTGGCTTTCTCTCTTTCTTGCAGGGTTTTAATGGCACTCCAAATTTATTTAATCCCATGCTTGACACATACTTAAATAGGTTTTGGTGGTAATTACATTCCCTTTCCTAGAAGAATTTAAATTCCAAATCAAAGAGGAAATCTACATCAAATTGGGACACAAACTCTATTGCAGATTTGACACGTGGATTATTTCCCAAGAAAGACAAGATTGCCCTTATTAAATTAGCAGGGAGCAGTTTCATTCACCACGCTCAACTGAGGTAGAGCAAGTAGAGATCAACGACTGCTCAAGGCCCTCCTGCCCGTAGGAAAAGTCAAAGATATTTATGATAGAATAATCCCTTAGTCTTATCATAAATACATTCCTAATAAGAGAAAACCTACTTCAAGTAATTAATCCTAAATCCATTTATTTAAGATATGTACCTAATTACTCCAAGATATTTATTACACAAATATCTTGGAATATTCTCACTTAAACACAAGCCTAGGGCTGGCCACCCTTAAACCCTAGAAGGCTGACCCATCTCCTCCATTTTTCTCCTATAAATACCCCTTTTATCTCCAAAATTCAGTAAGCTTTAGCTACCCCAAAAGAGGCTTTTTTGCTTCCCTCAAACACTTAAACACATTCTTTTTAGAATTCTAACTTTGGCATCATAGATTCTTCAGCCAAAAGCCCCCCCCCCCCGGTTCGTCGTGGGCGCATGAGGCTTTTAGCCTTAATCTTAGGTGTTATTATTTTGCAGGTGTAGATTCATCAATCAAAGAAAGGCGGAAATTTGCATCCACATTCCACACCACACCTCACTTGAGCAAGCAGTTATTTGCTTAATCATGCTATCTTCGAGTCATTGATCTTATTGGGATATTTCCTAAGACATGCTAATTCTTTCGAGAAATTTCAGGACTTGGTATGAAACCGAACCAAAGGAGACAAAAGAACATTCTCAAAAGCTCAAGTCCACCTTGACCTAATAAAAGTCCCACAACACCTGCCACTAATAGGCATTTCGGTTGCCTAAAGAATATTTTCCATTTTATCATGTTGATCTAGGTTTTTAACTCTCTGTTCAATATTCGGTTTTAATTGTGGCATTCCGAAAATTACATACTTTCCCATACTCCACTAGCCTTTCATACATAAGGCGTAGGGTTATTTTTCGAGTTTAAATGTGAACGATTTTAACATTTAGGGTTTAGTGTTTAGAGATTACGGATTAGGGTTTAGGGTCATAGATTATACTACCGTGCTCCATAGTTTTTAAGTTAAAATAATTAAAGAAAATTGTTATTAGCACTTTCAAAAAGTCATCATGCAATCATTCTACTATTATTTCTCTTATATATTTTTCTTCCGAAAGAATGCAGAGTAGCAATAGTAGCACCCTAATAAAAGACTGTAAAGTTATTATAGGAACTCTTGTACAATTTTTAGGCCAATCATGCTCTCTAATTTAAGGAGTTATAAGAAGCCAACATTAATAGAGTATGTGTCAAAAATAATAATACAATAATAATTACTAACGATAAGTTGGCTAGACCATGTATTGTACTACCTCTTATCTGCTCCCTAGTTCAAATTCTCATATTCGTAGTCTAATATAGAGATGATAAATATCAATCGAAGAATAAATGGAACCACTATGATCTCATTTCTCTCTTCTCAAAATTGGTAATTTTAGACTTTAGAGCAGTTCTAGTGTGGGAACCCTCCCCCCAGGTAATGTTATCCACCCAGCGAACAGTAACTGCCCTTAATGAACAGTAACCGCATTTTGCATCTCCACCGTTGCACTTCAATAGCCTGGCAATAGGTAATAAAATATTAGTATTTTATTTATTTATAAAATAATACAAAATAATTTTATTTGTAATTTCGGATAAGATTTTTAATCGTTCTCGTTGCGCCATGTGTCATTATCTGAAAAGTTATAAAATAATACAAAATTATTTTATTTGTAATTTCGGATAAGATTTTTAATCGTTCTCGTCGCGCCACGTGTCATAATCTGTTTACAATCTTTGAGGATAGATTTCCATCATATTTTTAACGAATGACGGCATGCCACGTGGTATTATCTACAACCTAATCCTTTCTGAATCCTCCATATAATCCACCATCAATCCTCACAAATCTCACACCAATTTTCTCAAGATCTCTATCATTATTCATAGTTTCTGCTTCCTTCTTCACCAAATTCTCTATCATTATTCATAGTTTCTGCTTCATTTTTACAATGTCTTCTTCTTCAAGGATGATGTGGGAAATTGATCAGCAAGAGGAAGAATTGTTTAACTAATCAGAAGGAATGTTCAATCTCCAGGTGGCCCAAACTGAGAGGGAAGATGATGAGGAGCGTAGAAGGAGAGATGACGAAGCAAGAATGGGCAGAGCCTCACATTCCCGTCGAGTCATCCAAGTTGTGGGTCAGATCTGCAGGCCTAGCCGTTCCAGAAACCTTGATAGAAGCAGGCAACGACGAGGTACGAAACTCTTGGACGATTATTTTGTCCGTAATATTGCATTCCCTAATATGTACTTTAGACGTCGTTTTAGAATGGAACGACATTTGTTCAACAAAATCATGATTGCTGTTTGCAACCATGATTCTTACTTTGTTCAAAAGAATGATGCTTTTGGTGCTATGGGTCTCATTCCTCAGCAAAAAATTACTGCTGCCTTGCGGATGCTTGCATATGGAGCATCTGCAGACCAAGTGGATGAGATAACGAGGATGGGGAAATCAACTTTTCTTGAGTCTCTAATGAGGTTTTACGGAGCAATCGAATATATCTACACCGCAAAGTACCTCCGGAAACCTACTAAAATGGACTTGCAAAGGCTTTTGAAGAATGACGAGATGCGAAGTTTTCCTGGGATGATTGGAAGCATCGATTGTATGCACTGGACCTGGAAAAACTGTCCAACTGCATGGCAAGGCGCTTATGGGGACAGAAAATGATCAAAAAATATCATTTTGGAGGCGGTGGCATCTTTTGATACATGGATTTGGCACGCCTTTTTCGGGGTTCTAGGAGCTCAAAATGACCTCAACGTCCTTACCCAATCTCCAATGTTCAACGATGTCTTGCAAGGAAAGGCACCAAAAGTCACGTACTGGGTTAACAGACGTAAGTACGACGGGCTATACTACCTAGCAGATGGCATTTACCCAAGGTGGTCAACATTTGTCAAAATAGAGTCACGTCCGCGAAGTGCAAAGGAAAAACAGTCAAGAGGGGTACAGGAAGGATGTGGAGCGTTGTTTTGGTATCCTCCAAGCTCGCTAGGCGATCGTCAGGGGTGCTGCTAGATTGTTTGATGTAGAGTCACTTCGATCCATCATGATGATGTGCATCATTCTTCACAACATGATTGTGGAGGATGATTACAATTATGATGCCATTGATGAATATGAGCCAGACACGATGAACAATTCAAGAACACATATATATTGTGCTCATGACGCCACCGAAGAACCCGTGCAACATGAGCCATTAGAAAGGGATGGACGTTATAATCAATTAGTCATTCAACGATATACTGCACTTCAAATGCCATATATGCACAATGCCTGGCAAAATGACTTGATAGAGCACCGGTGGGCATTGAAACAAGCTGAAGATAATTAAGTTCATCTAGTGTGTTTGTGTTTATTTGGTGTGTTTATTTAATTTTATTTGGTGTGTTTTTTTAGTTCATTTTTAGTTCATTTTTAATTATTTGGTAGTTTTTAATTATTTGGTATGTTTATGTAATTTTATTTGGTGTGTTTTTGTCATTTGAATAAATATTCTCTTATAGTATAGTAACTTACCAAATTAAATAAATTTACTCTCACTATAAATAAAGTATTAAATTCAATAAATTGGAAACAACATAAAGTACACTATTCAATAAATAATATATTACAAGCCAAAATGATTGGAAAATTATGGGCTCTGATTAGAAAAAAGTACTTTATTCATCATCACTTAACTAATTTGTGGTGCTAGGATGATCTGCTCTTGTCGTGCTAGGACCATCTCCTCTTGCAAGCCTCTTTCGCACCACATCCTCTTTCTCCGACTTCCAAAAATATTTAGAATTTGGAGACTTCCCTTCTAAAGGCGTGTTCATAATTTCACGATCTCGTTAAGCCATTCTTTCTTCTCTAACCTGTTCCCTTTCACGCCTAAGTAGCTCTCTTTCCCTCTCATTAGCTTAAATTCTCTCTCAACAGCTGCAGCTTTTGCCTCATCTCTAGCCTTATCCGCCTCAAACTTCGCCATTTCCCGCGCCAAAGTCAATTCACCTTGGCGAGCAAGTTCTTCCATCTACTTTGCATAATCATTCTTGGAAGCACTCCCTTTTCTCTTTGAAGCATTCTTACCTTGAGGGCTATTTGGATAACGGGTCGACCCATACGCTTGTTCAGGGAAGGGCGTTTCGGGCACTTCTTCTGCATCATCTTCATGAACATGCGAGCCATGATCGGGTGTAGAGTGTAGAGGGGTGTTGTTCATGAAAACTTCTGGACCGACAGGCACAACTCTGAATTTAGGACAATCTTTTACAATATTCCAACATTCCCACCGGTTGATTGATTTATTTTTGGTTTTGGTTTTGGCACCATTCCAAGCATGTGCTTGAAGTTGCTACACAATGCGGGAGAAGAAATAATTATAATGAAAGTAGGTAAAAAATAAATAATACAAACAAATAATTATAACATGAAAGTAGGTAAAAAATAAATAATACAAACAAATAATTATAAATGAAAGTAGGTAATAAATAAATAGTACAAACAAATAAATAATATATTGTTAATCCACGTAATTTTCCCCACTTCGAAGATTAGTACTAGCTTGTGCCAAGGCGTCTCTCCACATACTAAACGATTGGCTAAGTAATTTCCAACGATTGGACATCGATTCTTTGGTTCTTTTCCCACCCATTTTCTCAAGATAATTGGTATAAATAAGACTCCACATTTCTCGCAACTGCATCTCATTACCCGTAAGCGAACTATGAGTAACTTCAACCCAGCTAGTACACAACGCAACATCTTCAACAAGCGACCAATTCGTACCTGCATCAGTAGTCATTTTGTTGAAAAAAATTGGATTGAAACTTTGAGAGAAAAATAGGAATTTGATTCAAAGTAGTAGAGAAAATATCAAATTGTGGTGTAAGGTAGATGATAATGAGAAGGTATTTATAGAAAAGTAAAAACAATTATTTTTTAATTTTCTGATTTTTTTTCGGATTTTTTACAATTTTTTTTAATTTTTATTGAACTAATTAATCTCTGCCGTTGGATTTCAAAAAAATTGAATTCTAACACTCCAGATTGTGCCACGTGTCACAACGGTAACTTTCCTTAATTTTAAAACTATTTTTTCTTTTATTTATTTATTTATAAAGCAGAATAATATCAACCGTTGATCTCAGATCCAACGGTTGATATTAAATAAGATTTTTTTTATTTTTATTACCGTTACAAATCGGACGGCCCAATTTAAAGAGCCGTTGAGATCGAACGGACCGTGGGAAGCCACGTGGCTTCCCAACGGTAACATTGGCAGACTGCGACGCAAGCCAAAAGTCTGAAAAGTTGTCGGCTGACACGCCCCCATGCGCGGGTGAGGCGCACGCGCCTGACAGAAAAAAATAAAAAATTAGGCCGACGCTAGGATGACGTCAGCCCTGGCGTCACATCCACTCAGGCTCTAGGGCTGGCAATTCCTCACAGGCCTGGTGCTCGAGCCTGCACTGTCCCTTAGGCTCCCAACGCTGGAGTGTGTCACTCGGGCTCTCTGGCCCTATTTGGTTCACTGTCCCCCGAGCAAACTCCCACGGTGGAGTTGCTCTTAGTGGCGTGTTTACGAAACGGGGTAGGAATGGGGAGCAATTAGAATTGCACGTTTACTAACATTTGAGGATTCAGAAAATAAGTGGGCTCCACCTAATATCCTGAATTATGCAAAATTGGATTACCAAAATGAAGGTGGTATTTGGATTCCGGGGAGAACACTTCATCCAGAATCAAACCTTTCTTCCCAAAATACCCACATCTTCTCATTGGCTTTGCCATTCTCTGCAGCAGCTATATATTTTTCTTGTTCTCATAATTTAACAAAATTTCCTTACCTCTTCTCCTCCGCCTCCTCTTGCTCCCCCATCTCAAAATCCTCCAAACCCTCATCTATTAGATTCAGCAAATCATTACAAGATGATCCAGAGGACTTGCTATCATTCACAATGGCTTCTTCCTCTCTGCAATAACGTGTTGTCTGCTCTCTACAACAACGCCTTCCCTGAATCCAACCGACCTCGAACGCAACGACATTTTGCCAGAATTCTTCGCCGGAGCTGGACTTGCATGCACAGAAAAAATGATAGGGTTTAAAACCATCGAATTCAAGCTCAAAACCAACTAAAATTCGTCCCTAATCAAGATAATAACCCATAAATTCAGAGAATAGCAAGGAACCTTACCTGGGTTTAAGGTTAGAGCTCGGAGCTCTTGGCTTCGATGGAACTGCACCTCATGGTGCTCCGATGACGCATGCAAGACCATCACCGAGTTCCCTGAGTCCCATTGCTCTCAAAAATGTAAGTTTGGGGTTCGTTTTGTGGAGGAATTTAGGTGGTAGTGAGGTTTGGGGCTCTTAGAGCTTGAGAGAGAGCTAAGGATAGAGTGACTGACAGTTACAGAGAGAGAAAGAGAGAGAGAGAGAGCTATTTACAAAATGAAGGAAAGAGGAAGACCAAGAGTGGATTAATCCCACTTAGAAAATCTAAGTGAAATTAAAAATTTGTCCCTAGTTAATTGTAAATTTTACAATTATGCCATCGAGGCTTCGATTTCGATTTTCGTTTTTCATTTCACATCCATATAGTTAGGAAAACATAAGAAAGTATAAGAAATTGGATTTCGAGTCGAGGCTCGAAAATTATTCAAGACACCCACTCAAGGGCAAAATTATCATTTCACATATCTCGAAAATAAAACACATTATTTTAAGGGACGGGTTATAACATTAAAGTTTAAAAACCCCGTATTTATAAATAATATATTGTACATAGAAAGAAACAATTATTGATTCTTACGATTGATATTACTTTCTTTGATATGACGAGTGATGTGATGTGAACTTGATTACTATTATTGTAGTATTATATGTTTGTAGTTTTTACTATATATATGATTTCAAAATGGAGGTTATTATATTCAATGATTTTAACTAGATAAACTTGATCCACTCACGCTTTGTTTCTTAACCCCTCAGGATGTAACGAGAATAAGGAGAACCCTAGAGGTGACGAGTGGGCTTCATAGTGAGGCATCCATCCCTTGGACTTTTGGTGATGATTCCTTTGCTCCAGTTTGTTCTAGTTTGTAACAATCATGTAATCATACTTTCGATTATGCATAACTGCACTTTTATGTGTTTACTGTTTTATGAAACTTCTAGATGCTCTGGTGTAAATAATAATGAGATTTAATCCCCGAACATGTGTCCCCAACTGGGGACTTTGATTAGGAAACTTTGTAGCAACTCTTATTAATAATCAACATTTTGGTTCAAATTCACTCACATGGTGTTTATCTTACTGTGGCTTTCGTTATTAGGTTGGCTTGTGACGTCATCTCTCAATGGGGAAATATCTCTCAATGGGGACATATGGTCAATTTAGTGATAGCCAGCACATCACGGCCTTGTAACTTGTGTTATTGGGGTCGGGGTATGTCATTTAATTCTTGAAAATTTTGAAATTTTGATTAAAACCTAGTGCTTAAATTATATATTGGTTATAGTGTTTTGATGTGTACTTTAATTCAAATTCATATTTTATTTTTGTTTCAATATTTAGAACTAAGTACCTAAAGCTTCCCAACCTTTTAGTGTCATTCCAAATTAGTCTCAACTTTTTTGAACATTTCAAACAAGTACCAAACCTATTGAAAATGTCATATCCGTTAAGCCCCAGTTAAAAATATGTTAAATTAAGTAGGGCTTACATTGTATCCAAAATCAATAGAAGGTCATAAAAGCATAGCCTCCACCAACTAACGATGACTACCACCCATGTTACGTAATCACCTCCAAATCCAATGCAAAACCACCAACTCCACCCTACAACTCAAGCCGCCAACATCAAGAAAAAGGTTATGGAGGTTGCTGAAATAGTATGGACCGTCATGATGTGGCTATCACCATCTTCATGCCCACAAAGAAGAATTTGAAGCTTTACGAGCTAAGAATTTGCAAATGATGAAAATCACATGAGCATCTAAATTCTTAATCCTCTTTCTTGTTAGGAGATTGCCCACCTGATGTAATTTCTATTTGGATCCATTTTCGATTCGATTCAATACGTGTTTGATCATTTGGGTTCCATATTATATAATTTATATTTGAAAATTAAATTTTGAGGCAACTACTATTAATGTTGACCATGATATACCAAGTTGTTTGGTTTTTATTGTAATCTATGTTTAAAAAATTTACTGGGCTTTAACAGATGTAACATTTCAATAGGTTGAATACTTGTTTGGAATATTTAAAAAGGTTGAGACCAATTTAGAATGACACTGAAATGTTAAGGGGTTTTACGTACTTAATCCTAATATTTAATGTGTATTTTTATAATGTCTCCCTTAATTAAATATTTAAAAAATTTAATATACACATTTTAATTTATTAATTCTGTTTAACTCCCTCCAAATATATCCTTAATAATGTACCTAAATGAGAAACATTCCACAAAAAGGTGACACATAAGAAAAATATGTAAATACATAAGTGTACAGAAATATTAACATGGATTGATGTATCTAAATGTATGTACTGAAATTTATGTACAAAATGGAAGTACTGAAAAGTATTATGAATAATTAATGTACCTAAATGTCTGTATCAATGAATATATATTGAAAGATATTAAATGAATTAATGTACCTAAATGAAAAACACAAATTGTATCGAAATATAATACAAAAAAACTAGTTTACCTATATGTCTACACCAAAATATATAATTAAAGGCAACTAATACATTAAAATTAGAAATAAAGAGAAATAAAACATCAAAATATAATTAATAAATGAGGTGATTAAATATATCAGGGGACAAAAAATTAATTAGATTTTTTTTTTTGAACAAATTAATAATAATGCGGTTTAAATTCCTCTTTGGCGATAATCGAGCCTAAGGCCTCTTACATACAAGTGAAGAGGAATACCGCTATACTGTAGTACTAAGTATCTTAATTACATATTAATCTTATATAAAATTATAGTCTAAAAGTGATCTTTTCGAATGATTAAAATGAAGTTTTCTATAGAAATATTATCTTTAGATCATTAACTTAAGATGCTGCTGAATTACTATCTCTCAAAAGCAATGGTATAAAATAGGCTATTTCATCGGACTAAAGTCATCGGCCTACTATGACAGTCTACCATCTCCTCCCTCAAGCTCAAGATAACCTATCCCGGCCCATCAAGCGGTAAAGGGCCACTTGCTGGCCTATAGAATACTTAAATTGTTATTTATGAATATGAACTTGTGAAAGAAATTCAGTCGTACAATACAATTTTTCCATATTACTATATTTATTTTGGAGAAAAGTTACATAAAGTACACAACCATAAATTTATAAACTTTTGTTAGGTTAATAAAGCAAGAGGGTGCACTTAGCACAAATTTTAAACAGACAGGTCCCCTACTAATTATTCTAAACCATCCATTTCAAGGTACAACTTGGAGAGCAGAGCTGATTTTTTCGGTCAGTGCTATTGTTTTAGCGTCTCCTTGCAGCAGTTTCTCTTTGGGCATTAAAGAAGACAGCAGTCACAGGAAGGCCAAGGTCATTTGCCTCTGCAAATTTTCGGGTATTGAAGTGGTCCCTTGATGCAGGAGGGATCACTGTCTGCCTGCCTTTCTGCTTGAACAGAAGAAACACAAACCTGTGGATCCCTATGTTTGGCCTTGGCATTTCATATTTCACCACCTCCTTTCCTGTTTTTTATTATATATCACACGTTCAAACAAACAAAAAATCATATTCATTATCTCTCTAAGAACATAATGGGCTTACCAAATGTGTTATCAGTAGTGCCTGGGATGTCAGTCACAATCCTATAATGAAGAAGGCCAATTATTTAGTCCAAATTTTTTAACAAAATTATCACACTGAATTCATGAGTATGCAATAGAAGCTTCTGTCTTCTGATTATGTAGGTTTTATCCAAAAACAATTATAAGGAAATAGAAACTCCCTGCATCAGGCCATCTCTAACAGGAAAAAAAAGCCCAGATAAATTTACCAGGTCAATCATGTAAACATACAAACTTATTGGAAAGGAAAAAGATCAGTAAGATTCAAGGACGCAGTTAATTTTATGTTATATAAAAAAGACGCATATGTAGTTTATAATTTGCATGATTTTCTCGATGTCTTATAAAAGTATTGGTAACGCCTAATAACTGATATTCTCTGCGGTATAAAAGGTTTGTGTTTCATATTTTAATCTTCAGGTGGATATAATATTATGCGCAAGTTAATTAATTAGAGTTTGGTACAAGTGTAAGTGTTCCCTCAGATATGGGTCTCTAGGGCCGGGAAAATGATTGCCTTTTATTTTCTTTTCCTTATTTAAGGTTGCATTTTCATGATCATCTCTTCAGGGAAGGGTTTACCAGTGTAAGTGTTCCTTCAGGTATGGGTCACTAGGGCCCGGAACATCTGGATCCGTCATGACCTACAATTTACAAAGAACAAAATAACTATTTTAAATTAAATCCTTATTTAAGAAAATAAATTATGGTATATATAAACATGATAACAAGAGAATATATAGAAGCTGGTAGGGTGACATGCACGTACCAGTGTAAAGAAACTCCTCAAATCGCCTCCATGAACTTCAACCTTAGGTTTGATGGTTACTGAGGAAGGAAATAGCTCATGCCCATTATACACCTTCTTGTTCGAGTTGTATGTGACTGTCATTCTTACAGTGGGGGAGAAGTAATCAACAACATCTCCAATAACTCTCCCGACCAGTGGCGGATCCAGGAAATGATGTTTGGGGGGTCATAGCGCGCGCAGCGCGAAATTTTTTTTTAACAGAAACAGCATGCATATCGTCATTTCATCGGGTCTTGGTATGATGCTTTTAAGTGTTGAGAAGGGTTTCTGTAAAACCCCTCCCCAAAGATCATCACAATAAAGATAAACAAACAGAAAATAAGCTTCCATTCTAAATCTAATTTTTTTAATCGAATTACCAGTTATAGTTGAGAGAGCTGAATTATTTAGGCAAGGTTTTTTTTTTTTTTTTAAATGTGTTCAACATTATATATATTGAACAACATAAGATTACGCATACGAGTTCTCAATCCAGGATCCGCTTCAAGATTACCCAAAACACCATCTAACTGACTTTGTCTTGAACTTGGAGTTCTTGAACTACCAACAGTATTTGGATTATCAACATTATTCGAACTACCCGAACCCGATGATGACTTTCTCTTAAAAAACCGTTCCATAATAATTCTACATATACAAAATATTCAAAATAAATATGAATTGAATTTCAATTAAATTAAATATATTCTACATATACAAAATATTCAAAATAAATACTCACAATATAAACAAACCATCAACATAATCAAAATAAGTATGAATTGGATTTCAATTAAATTAAATATCTCATCTTGCATTCTACATATACAAAATAATGAAAATAAAAACTCACAATATAAACAAACCATCAACATAATCAAAATAAGTATGAATTGAATTTCAATTAAATTAAATATCTCATCTTGCATTCTACATATACAAAATAATGAAAATAAAAACTCACAATATAAACAAACTATCAATATAATCAAAATAAATATGAATTGATTTTCAATTAAATTAAATATATTCTACATATACAAAATTTTCAAAATAAATACTCACAATATAAACAAAACACCAATATAATCAAAATAAATATGAATTAGGTTTCAATTAAATTAAATATATCATACATAGGGTTTAGAACTTACTTGGATTGTGAAATTTCACAATAACAATGAGCAAATACAAAGAGCAAAGCTGGGAGGAGATGGAGTTGAGGGTTTGGAGGGGGGGGATTGAGTTTGGAACTTAGGGTTGGAGGAGGAGAAAACAAAAGAAATTTGGGGGTTTTGGATTCGGGAGGATCTGTCTCTGTGCAAAATAAGGCTGAAAGGACACACTTGGTATTTATTTTTTTGTTCAGACCTGCCCAGGACACGCTGGGCATTTTTGTTTTGTTTAAACCTGGCCCAAAACGACGTCGTTTTGGCCAGGTCATTTAAAAAAATTTCCTGGGCCAAAACGACGTCGTTTTGCCCAGGTTTTTTAAAAATCAAACTGGCGCACAGCGCCTTCGTCTTCTTCGATCTTCGTCCTCTTCGTCTCCAACCTGCCCAGAAAACCAACGGACGGGGTCGCACCAGGGGTCGTCCCACCATCTCCAAGGGGTCTCTAAGGTTGCTTCCATGGCTTCCAAGGGGTCGCGCGACCCCAATGACCCCACTGTGGATCCGCCACTGCTCCCGACCACAAGAGGATCTGATGACATCATTGCCATGATATCTCTCAAAGATTACAACCTTTCTGTTTTTCCTGAGGAAGCAGCTGGTTTCTTAATTGGCTTTGGATTGGAGATACCCCATACTTATAGTGTTGAGAGAAGAACCTCTGAATCTACAGAGATCCATCAAAGTTGAAGGCAAGTGGGGTAGGAAAATAGTTTATGAGGTGGAAGATACATAAAGTTTAGGACTCTGTTTTCTATGTAAAATAAGAACTTTTCAGGCAACGTTATTGTGAAAGTGGCCCTAAATTTCTTTTTTCATGAGTTTTCAAACATATGATAATTTTTTTATATTTCTTTGTATGCGAGCATATATACTCTCTAGTAATCGGTTTGATCGTATGGAGAATTTCAGTAACCATTAAAATTAGATTACTACATTTTTGTATCATATTGATGTACCACATGATACGACAACTGTACTACCAGAAAATAGGGCTTGCCCTACAAAGTTTTGCCCAACAAGAGTTCGTCGTGTAAGTCTCTTTACCCGACAGATATTTGAGTTGGTAAGGAGAGGATGGTCAACATTTAGGGTTTACCCAAAACCCTTAAGTGACAGAAAATATTGGTAGGGCAAGTCAAAATTCGTCGGGCCAACATTTTGGCTCAAAGAGGGAAAAAATGACGATCAAACGGTTTGCCTGACGAATCCTGTCTTCGTCGGCTAGGTAGGCTCTGCTCGACAATACTATATGTCGGCTAAGATGTACTGTCGTTGGTCAAAAGCACATAATGACGTGTAATAAATATCTACCAACACAACCTTTGCCTGATGCTTTCCTTGTATTTGCCCGACTGAATGGCTCGTCGGGCAATCCCCTATCCATCAATTATAAGTCTATGCCTTCCTCTTCCTCTTCATCTTTTTACTCAGTACCTTCCTCTTCTTCTTTCTCCTCCATGCCCTCCTTTTCCTCTTCCTCTTTCTCCCTTTCTTCTTTGCTTCAATGCCCCATTTTCCCATTACCCAAACCCTACCCTTTCACCACTTTGCACAAAGTCCCCAAGTATCTCATGAAAAGCAATAGCAGCAAAGGCACAACTATGGGCCTGAGTTCACAACCAGAAGATGACGGTGCCTAGGTCCACACGGCTAGTTAGGGGAAGGAGGTGCACCTTCAATTATGTAGGTCTAGGGAGTAGTATTGGTGGTAAAAATCAGAGAAGTAAGTATGAGAAGAGCATGGAGAGGATACTACTGTCATAAGTTCCAAAAGTTACTTAGATGTCTTGCATGTGGAAGAACATGAAAAGGATACCACCACCATGGGTTCCAAAGCTCTAAGACCTATGGATGAGCCTTTTTTTTCACGAAAGACTACATTGTACTTAATGGAAGTATAGAATAAACTCTAAGTATATTGGAATCCCAACAAATGCATGAGGCAGTGCAAAATCGAATTTGTCTTGTATCATAGCATTAGCTAGTATCATTTAAATTTCTCTTTTTTTTCTCAATTTTTTTTTTTGTTTGTTTGTTTTGTGAGGGGTTCTAAAGCTCTAAACCATATGGCTGAGCCTTTTTTCACGAAATACTACATTGTATTTAATAGAAGTATATAAAACACTCTTAAGTATTTTGGATCCATTATTTACGAAGGCACATGCATTCTATGAAACTAGTTTCCACGATCCAACCGTTGAACGTGTTTGCATATACTTCGAGATCTCCTACTCCAAAAATCACCCGAAAAACGTTCGGAGATTAGGTAACGGGACAAATCATTCGACAATTAGAAGATAAAATTCACAATTTAACAGTCGTTCTAGCTCCGATTTTGTTCTTTTTTTGCAAATACAATCCACAATTCAATTCCTTTCAATCTGATTACAGATTAGTAAATGAGCCATAAGTGTTTTGGAATCCATTCTTCACCAGGGGACTCACATTCTACAAAACTTGTTTCCACGATCCAATCGTCAAACATATTTGTATATACTTCAAGATCTCCAACGCCATAAATCATCCCCAAAAATATGTTCGGGGATTGAGTAACAGGACAAAATCATTTGATGGTTAGAAACTAAAATTCATTATTTAATAGTCATTTTAGCTCCGATTTTGTTCATTTTTAACAATGCTCCAAATTAAGAGTAAAAGCACACAATGAATTTAATGATCATCAAATTCGATGATTTTTATTGAACCGTTTGAACTTAATGTTCAAAAGTAGAGTAATATTTCTTTTAAGTTTGCCTAACGGAATACTCGTATTCGTCGGACCAACCTTCTAAATTATGTCGGCTTTAGCTATCCTTCCGTCGGGCAATGTTGAAAAAGCCTTATAAAAACTTTTCCAAAAACTGAAATTGGCCCCCAAAATAGAGGTAACCCGATGAAGTATTCCCAAATTTTGGTGACGTTGCCCGATAATGAAGTTATTGTGTTTGCCCAACAGAAATTTAGGATTTTGAACACGTGTCAAAATTTAAAAAGTCTTTGCCCGACTAACCTTCTATCTGGCAAAGGTTTGAAAATATTATAGCCCTATAACCTTCTGCTTTCTTCCTCCTCGTGCCGTTCAACTCTGTAAGCTCTCTCTCGATCTCAAATCCTCTCTCTTAGGGCTGGTTTGGTATTGCTGTGCTTTGAAAAAAAGTTGTTGTGAGAATAAACGGCTGTGAAATAAAGCCAGTAGAGTGTTTGGTAAACTTTTTTGTGAAAGTGCTTTTGGAAAAAAAAGCAGGATGATAGTATGTCTTTTCATTAAAGGAGCACTGTAGCTCCGTGTGCTTTGAAAAAACTGGCTTTTTTTCAAAGCAGCAAATAGCAGCTTCAGCTTTTCCTTTGATTTTCAGCTTATTCTCACAGCAGCTTCCAAAATAAGCCCTTTTTTTTCAGTTTACCAAACACAAAAATGACCCTCAGTTTTTTTTCACAGTGGCTTTTTTTAAAATCACCTCAATCCCAAACGGGGCCTTAGTCCTCTATGTGTGTTAAATCCTCTCTCTACCCCGTGCCCAGCAACTGCATGTTTCTTGCTCTCCTATTTTTTTTTTTTTTTTTTCAATTTGAAGTTGTTAGGATATTGTGATTAGTGGATTGATTATGTTAGGAATTGAAATTGTGGTTGTTTCTTGTGTGATTTGATTTGAAATATTTTGCGATTTGTGGATGGGGGTAGGCAGTGGCGAAGCCAGGAATTTTTAGGGGGAGGGGCAAATGTAAAAGAGTGCAAGGTTAAAAAACATGTCGACAACTAAATACTTTTAGATAGTAAATGACATTAATATCGTCCATAGTTTACCAATACAAATAAGTTACAACTGTTGCCAGACAAGTTTCATATTTTGAATATGTCGTATAATAGGTGTCATTATCAGTAAAAACAAAAACACTGTTAATTTATTTAATACAATGTGAATAACTAAATAATTTTCGACTCAAAAGATTTTTTTTGTAGAAATGATCTTCAAATGAAGAATAAGACGTTTGAACGATTTTGATTATAAAATTTTCACAATAAAGATTCGTTATTTGCAAGTATTCCCAAAAGAAAAAGGAAGTAATTCTCTTATTTACTTGGAGCAAAAAACATATCATTCAAGAAAGTGCAAATACATATTTCAATGCATGTTAATAGTACTGCGGATAAAGGACACGTATCATATACATGGGTGAAGGCCAAGCTGCCACGTGTGCGTGGTAGTTATGAATCAGAGCGGGCCAAGCAATGAAGAAAACTCATTTTGAACCTTTAGTTCCAGAATTTCAATCCCAAGAGCTCGATTTGATTAGAGAGCAAGAAGAAGAACAACTTAAGAAAGAAGTAGGAGGAATAGCATCTAAAACTCGAGCATGTAAATTTGGAGGAAGACAAGGAAACCCAACTCTCTCAGATTCTCATCAATCCCCCCCTCTCTCTATCACTATCTCCAACTTAGTTGTTCATCAGATTCATCCCCAAGGATTCATCTTAGCCCGTCCCTCCTATCCCCCAACCTGGTGAGTTGTGACTAATTCATCTTTCGTCTGTTATGGTTAGTTTTCTCATAAGGCAGAACGACGTCGTCTCACTAAAGGGAATTACTTTTTTTGTTTAACCAGGACCAAAAAACGGTGTCGTTTTGGCCTGACTTTTTTGAAAAAAAATTAGAACTCTTGCGCGCAGAGCTGCGCAGCAGCCGGAAATCCAAAACAACAGATCAAATTTCATCACTTCCGACGGGACCAGAGGGGCGGAACCACCGCTCCAGGCTTGATTTTTGACGAGGGGAGGGGCGACCGCCCCTCCTTGTCCCTATGTAGCTTCGCCCTTGGGGGTAGGTATGAGGAGGTGTTCAGTGGCTGTGGGTAAGGGCACGGTGGTGTTGGAGTGGGGTATTGGTGGTGGCGGTGGTGGGGATGGTGGTGTGGTGGTGGGGTGGGTGGTTTAGGTAAACTGTCGATGGGGTATGGTGGGTGGTGGTGGTGGTGAAATTTTTTAAATTTTAGGAATTTTTAAGAAATTTTAGGAAATTTTGAAATGTTAGGCAATTTTAGAAGGGGAATTGTTATTAGCACTCCAAACTTTCTATGATTAGAAAGAAAAATAGACTTGTGAGGAGTGTATAATGAGACTTTTGGAGTGGTAATAACAATTCCCTTTTAGAAATTGTTTGAAATGTTAGGCAGTTTTAGAAATTATTTGAAATTTTTGAAATATGTGAAACTTTTGAAACACATGAGAAATTATTTAGAAATTTAGAAATTTAGGAAATTTTAGAAATTATTTGAAATGTTACGCAATTTTATAATTTTTTTTTTTGAAATTTTAGCAAATTTTAAAAATTATATGGTTTCTTTTTCCACATATGTCTTCTCGTTTGATAATAGTGGCCGTTGTTCTACTTCCACCTCTTCTCAGAGTGAGCGGTCGGCCCCCAGTGCCATTTTGTCGGCTAGCAGGACCTACCAACCACTGCCAAGTTGACCGCCAGCGTGAGTACGTCTATGCCTTGACCTAGGTCGTCCAATTTGCCAGGCGATTCAATTGGCTATTCGATTTTCCAGGCGACTCCACGACAACAAATAAAGGTAGCTAGGAGAAGAAGTCGTACCTTCATCATTCCGGTTCTCGATCCTTATCTTATCGGGTGGAGGAATAACGGGTGGTTGGAAATCATTTCCCAGAGTGGTGGTTTAAGGGGAGATACACGCCAATTATGGCAACGAGGTCGCAAACGTAATTTCCGTAAGTATTCATTTCTATGTTTTACTTGTAAATCCATTACAATAAATAAGTTCAAATTATGACCGATAACCTTATTTTGTTTTTTTTTTTTTTATGTAGGTTTCTATGGTTCAGGAGAGGGACGAGTACCTCCCCAACCTCTCCCAGCAGCAACCGAACATGCCTATGGAGGAGCTGACACTTGAGCCAGAGGTGTCTCTCCAGATGCTGATGGATGAGGTTGGATGAAGGAAAGGCAAGGAAGTTCGTGGTGTAGTTCAGGAAGTCGGGGGTCTTCTTCTTCTTCAGCCAACTCTAATTTATCGACCAAGACTAATTCCAGACTTGGGCAACTGGAGATGGAGCTGGTGTGCCAAAAGGAAAAAGGTCAGCACTTGGCATAGACTGCTGCGAATGACCGAGAATTAGTGCACCTGTACTTCGGTGTCGTAGCCCAGTCCTTATCAGCTTCAGGCATCAAGATTCTCGAGCCCCCGACCGAGCTTTTGCAGGCATTCCCCCAATCATTCTAGAAGTTGCCCCAACAACCACCCCAACAGCTATCCCAGCAGGCACCACAGTAGTTTACATTTCATTTTTATTTTTTAGTTGTAATTTAATTGTACGAAACAATTTCATTTTGGTTGTAAATTTTCTTTATTCATTTTTATTATAATTATTGATTTTTAAAATTTAAATAAATGATTTAATATATAAAAAATGTTTTTAATATTTTTTAATTAAAAAAAAAAAACTCGACGAACCTTTCGTCGCGCAAAAGGTTTAACAAAATTTTAAATTTGGTTTCGTAGAGTTTGCCCGATGACTGGCTGTCGAGTAAAGCCCATTAAATCATTTAATTATGTGCTAGCCGATGAGATAACATTTGTCGGGTAAGTTTTTTCCGTTGGGTCAATTTGTTTCGGGAAGACAGGTGCCCGACTATTCTTTTATGACAAACCTCCGTCGGTTAAACTCTCCAGCGACGAATAAAGATTTTAGCCGTCGAAGTTGTTCCATCTGGCAAAGTATTTTTTTGTAGTGCAATTAAATGATGCACAAAACTACTATTCAATGAGATAAATTTGTTAATTGACATAACATGTATACATCACTTGCTACATTAGTTGGTGCGCTAATGTGGTACAAAATGTGATCTCTCTACCACTCTTCTAAAATTATTTCAATTTCATATGTTCGGCAGGGTTTAGATCACAACACAGTGACCGATTTGAATAATTTTTTCAAATTTTTAAGGAGAAACTTTAAGAACAAAACTTCTATGGCGCTCGTCTTTCTTTAAGAGTATTTATGCTTTTTTTTAACATCACAAGCATAATACATTACGAGTGGACGTTGTGAACCTGTTCAATCATCGTTATTTACTTTTTGGTCCACAAATTTCATGTGAAGATTAATACTCATAACCAACTTAGAAGCTTATAGAAAGACCAAGAACAATTCAGTACGAGAGAGAGAGAGAGAGAGAGAGAGAGAGAGAGAGATTTCTGTAAAGAATTGCTAATTCTCATTAACCCCTCTTCGAACCATACAATTAGCTATTTATAGTAACTACAACTAATAACCGTTAAGCTTACTCTGTAAGCTACCACTTGTACTAATAACATCTGTCACCACATACAATTGCCACCTGGCATTCTTGATAACTATAGCTATTACCCACCCTCAAGCTTAACCTGGGGTGCCAAGGTTAAGATTGATACAATACCGAACAAAAATAGGACTATGAAGTCCCTTGGTAAGAATATCAGTTATTTGGTCTGTGGTAGAGACATATTGAACCAGCAAATCGCCCTTTTGCACTTTTTCCTGAACGAAATGAAAGTCAGTATCAAGATGTTTGATACGAGAATGGAAAATCGGATTAGTACTGAGTGCCAAGGCTGAAATGTTATCACAATGAAGAACAGGAGCAGAAGGAAGATAAACATGAAGATCTCGTAGCATATTTCGAATCCACCAAACATCAGCATCACAATGAGCAAGAGCCTTATATTCAGCCTTAGTGGAACTCCGAGAAACAGAGGATTGTTTCTTGGATTGCCAAATAGGGTTGGAACCCAAATAAACCACATAACCTGTAATGGACCGATGGTTGTTAATGTCGGCAGCCCAATCAGAATTAGAATAGGTAGATAAGCTAACATCAGAAGTAGTTGTGTATGTTAACCCACAGTGCAGAGTCCCTTGAAGATATCGCAAAATTCTCTTGACCAGGTGCATATGAAGATTAGTTGGATTCTGCTCACCGAATGTGCTATATCAGGTCCGTAAAAGTGAGGTACTGCAAAGCACCCACTATACTACGATAAAAAGTTGAGTCCGAGAGAGAAATGCCTTCAGAAGCAAGCAATTGAGTATGTGGTTTTGATGGTGTCGATGAAGGTTTACAAGATTCCATCCCAGCCTTCTTAAGAAGCTCCTTAGTGTACTTTGATTAATGAACAAACAAATCACCATTTTGTTTGTATTGAATTTGCAGCCCTAAGAAATAAGTCAAAGGACCAATATCTTTCAATTCAAAAATTTATGCGAGACTGTCAATGACTTGTTGAACTTGAGTATCATCAAAACCGGTCATTATAATGTCATCAACGTTTAACAATAGAATGACCACATGTATACCATCATGCTTGACAAACAAGCTAGTATTAGATTGTGAAGAAACAAACCCCAAGGATGGTAGAACTCCTGTGAATTTGGAATACCAAGCTCGAGGAGCTTGCTTGAGCCCATACAAAGACTTAACAAGTCTGCAAACATAAGAAGGATTCTCTGAACTAACAAACCCCTTAGGCTGCTGCATATAGACCTCCTCTTGTAAATCACCATGAAGAAAGGCATTTTTTATGTCCAGTTGTCTAAGTTTCCATTTATGTCTTGTAGCTAAGGCTAGAATAAACCTTACTGTGGAATGCCGTACAACCAGACTGAACGTCTCAGAAAAGTCAATGCCATGTTCCTATGTAAAACCTTGAGCCACCAATCTTGCTTTATAGCGAGCAATACTACCATCATAATTCTTCTTCAGTTTGTAAACTCATTTACATCTGACAACAGATCGATTAACAGGAGGGGGAACCAAAATCCAAGTCCCTTGAGATTGTAAAGCATCATACTCTTCCTGCATGGCCTGCTGCCAATGACTATCAGAAGAGGCAATCTTGAAGTTCTTAGGTTCATCAATATCAGTGACTTGGGCTAGAAATGAATAACCAGCAAAAGAACAAGATTCTGAGTCCAGCTTCAATGACTTTAATTCTGGAAAAAAAGCCAAATATGCAGAATAATCCTGCTTAGATATGGCACCAGTTTTCAATCTTGTTTGAATCAGAGAGGTATCAGAAGACACATTGGTGGGAAGAATATGTGATGAAGAAATAGGAAGTAATACCTGAAGTGGTGCAGGAGGATGGACATGTAACAAAGATGATTGATCTAGAGGAGGAAGAGTAGCACTACCAATTAGTTGTTGAAGAAGATGTTTCAGATTCCAAAAGAGCAGTACTAACAATTGGAGTTGAAGAATTATAAACTGACTGTGGTGAACCACCTGGCATTCTTGTGTCACTGTGTGATACCGGTACTGTATTTTTTTGATGTACTTGAGGAACAGAAACTGGAAGAGTAACCACTATAGGGGAAGACACTGGAGAGTGAGAAACCTCTGAAGATAACTGAGATGGAGTACACTACATTATTGTGGCTGGAAAAATGGTCTTATCATGCACAACATGTCTAGAAATCAGTAATTTGTGAGTCTGAATATTATAGCAAATACAACCTTTATATCCAACTGAATAGCCAAGACAAATGCATAAACTGGACCTTGGCTGAAGCTTAGTATTGTTATAAGGTCTGAGATAAGGAAAAATAGCAGTCCCAAAAACTCTTAAATGTTGCAGCTGAGGTGGCTTGTGATACAAAGCAGAAAAAGGAGAATCCATATGTAAAGACTTAGTAGGTAACCGATTAATCAAATACACAGCATGAGCACAAGCATGAAACCAAAAGGACTGAGACAACCCTGCTGCAGTAAGCAAAGTAATTGCTGTTTCCACAATATGCCTATGTCTTTGTTCAACAAACCCATTCTGTTGTGGGGTATAAAGACAAGAAATTTGATGTACCATGCTTTTGGAAACCAAAAAATTCTGAAACTGTTGACTAAGATATTCACCACCTCCATCGGATTGAAAACACTTAATAACAACACCAAACTGAACAGTTGCAAAATTATAAAACTGCACAAATACTTAAAAAACATCTAATTTATTGCATAGAGGAAAAATCCAGATAAATCTGGTACAATCATCCACAAAGGTTACATAGTATTTATACCCTTCAATGGATTTGATTGGAGAATGCCCCCATATGTCAGAATGTATTTTCTCAAAAGGTAAAACACCTAACAGACTCAGTAGGAAATGAAAGCCTAGACATTTTTCCTTGAATACAATGAGAACACATTTTATGTACGTCATCAATTACATGAAAAATCTGAGACTTATTCAAAACAGAAGACAAGACTTCATTGGTAGGATGGCCCAACCTCTGATGCCACAGGGAAGACTTGATATATTGCCCAAGATATGCGGAAACTGTACTGATCTGCACTGAAGAATTCATAGGTCTTGCAACTGGAATCTGAAACAACTCATGTGGCTTACTCTTGCCTCTGTAAAGGATCTCATTTGTTACCTTGTCCAGCACATAAAACCACATATCATCACATATAAACCAACACTTATTATCCTTACATAATTGTTTGAAAGACAACAAATCCTCTGTAATTTGAGGAACATGTAAAACATTAGTCAATTTCAATTTATATGAAGGAGTGTGTAGTAAAGTAGAACCAATGTGCTTTATAGGCAAACCTTGACCGTTGCCAATTTTAATCCTGTCAGAGCCTTCAAAAGGAGTAGCTTGTGCAAGTTTATGAACATCAGAGGTCATGTGATGCGAAGCCCCGGTGTCAACCACCCAAACTCATTAGGAGAAGAAGAATTCACATGTTGAGCTTGCATAGCATGAAGAGAGGCACTAGGTTGAGAAGAACCAGGAAATGAAGTAGAAGATGATGGATAAGGAAACTCTTGATGAACTTGTAGTGAAAGAGGAAAAGGTGCTCCCTGATAAGCAAAATTCCCGTGATGATAACAATCCAGTGCAATGTGTCCACGTTTTCCACAGATTTGACATTCTTGCGAATGAACCTGATTTGAACTTGGATTCCTGTGATAACAGTTGGGAGTTGTATGACCTCTTCTCAGACATATCTGACATTCAGGTTGCATATTGAATCTAGTGTCTGTGTTACCAGACCAAGACTGCCATCCTCCTTGTCGGTTATTAGAATTCAAATTTCTACCTTTGTTGTAATACCTGTAACCACCTCTTTGCTGTCCTCCAAAGTTATTTCTCGGAGTATTGGAAGGCTTAGGACCATAATTATAAGTAGAAGAGGCATTACCAGTGTAACCAAAACCATAACCATAAGAAGATGATTGCTGAGATGGATCTGGTAGAGGTAATGGAAACTGAGGAGGCAGTGAAGTAGGATGAAAAGAACCAGGGGAAATTGTGCTAACAGTAGCTGAAGACAACCTATCATTAGGATAAGATTGGGATGAAGAACCTGAACTCTCTAGATGTAGAAGAAGAACCTTGCATGTAAAGAGCTGCCATAGAGTGAGAAAGAGTGTGTTCCATATTGTCAATATCCTTTTCGGTGTTAAGAAGCTGAGCACGAAATTCTTTTAGAGAAATAGATGTTTCCCTAGCAAGAATAACTGTTCTAATTATTGCATACTCTCTTGGTAAACCAGCCAAGGCTGCAATGATCAAATCATTATCAGATATTACCTCTCCAGCAGCAATGAGTTGATATCTGATAGATTTAAGCCGAGAAAGAAACTTGTCAATAGAATTGGTTCCTTTTTGTAAAGTCTGAAACTCAGTTTTCAACATATTAATCCTCGATTTAGACACAGTAGCATATCGATCCTCAAGAACTGACCAAGCATCATGAGCAGTTTTACAACCAAGTACATGATCAATAGCATCATCTGTCAAAGTAGCAATCAAAAGGCTAAGGAGTGCCAAATCAATTTATTCCCATTCCTGAAAAGCCACTGTAATTTCTTTTGTAACCCCTGTATCAGTATTGATAACAAATTTGGGAGGACAAACTGAAGTTCCATTAAAATGGTCAAACAACATATAACCCCTGAGTACTGACCTGAACTGATATGCCCATTTGGAGTAATTTGTATCTCTTAACCTAATTGTTAACATCCCCAAAATTCCTTCAATCTTAATTTGAGAATTAGTCATACTGAATTATCAAGAGCAAGCACGGATCTTTAGCAATCAACACAGAAACAATATATTTGGGCAATTGGCCTTCACAAATACATCAAGAACACTAAACAAATTTCACCACAAATTTTGGCATCGGCCTTCACTTATATTCTCAACAATCAATCACTACGATGGCATCGGCCTTTACGTATATTCTTAACAATCAATCACTACTATGGCATCGACCTTAAGAAACAACAATTACAAAGAAACCCTAAAGAACTGAAAATTGCAGATCCGAAATCACCGACTATCGTAAAAAAAAGCAAGAACTACCCAAACATCAACAGAAACATAACATGTGCCAAATTTCCACCAGAAAACAATAGATTCACAAGAAATTAACAGCTCAAGAACAAAGATCAAGATCCAAGAAACCTTACAACCCGCAGCAAAATCAAGCGCCCGTCAACCAAGAACTCTACAATCCACAGGTGAATCGCAAGCTCTGGATACCATCATAACCAACTTAGAAGCTTATGGATACCATTATAACCAACTTAGAAGTTTACAGAAAGATCAAGAACAATTCAGTACAAAAGAGAGAGAAAGAGAGAGAGAGAGAGAGAGAGAGAAAGATTTATATAAAGAATTGCTAATTCTCATTAACCCCTCTTCGAACCATACAATTAGCTATTTATAGTAACTACAACTAATAACTGCTAAGCTTACTCTGTAAGCTACCTCTTGTACTAATAACATCTGTCACCACATACAATTGCCACCTGGCATTCTTGATAACTATAGCTATTAAATACAACATGACATTAAGTGCTGATGTGATTTAACTTCGTAATTACAAGAAACATAAGATTACATGATAACCATCGAACATGTATTGTCCAACAGTATATACTAATGGTGACAGTGGTGGAGCCATAATGTTTTGTGAGAGAAGGCCTTTCATATATGTATTGAGAAAAATTTTGAACTCATAGCATGAGCAATCGAAGTGATCTACACAAAACTAAAAGACCCATTAAATTTAATAAGGAGAATAAAAAGAAGTGTATAATACAAGGAAGTGGGAGGTAGATGGCAGGGTAACCGCTAAAAAAAATTGAAATTATAGGAAGAAAATACAAAGCAATCTGGTTTAAATCGTTTGACAGAAAAAGTAGGACAAAGAAGAGGGTTGCAAATAATAGTTGATTAGGTTGCTTTAGAAATAACATTAAAGTCAATTTTAAAACCTCATCTCTGAGTTTCACTAGTCCACAAAGACAAAACAAACAAAACTGTTCGGAAAATATAAGATACAATGTCCTTCGACTCAATTTCTTCATGAGGAAAATTCATCTTCTTCCTCATGCCTCACGGTTCTACAACTGCAAGCTTAAGATCATTAGAAATTTCTTACACAATGGTTAGCATGAGCCCATGACCACTCTGGTCCCTTAGTGGCTCCGCCCATGAATGATGAGGTCATAAAATGATGTTAATACAAGTTCACCAACATTGTTGTTACAAAGTAGACGTCTTGTTACAATATAGATGGAAAATATTAGAGTAGACTCACGGAATTACCCAATCACTGTGGTTCACTTTGGGCCATCCAACTTTCCCATTAAGGTTGCCATGAGGATCCTCTCCAGATCCTCTTTGTGAGGATCATGAGGATCCTCAAATCATGTTCGTTCATCATATATCGTGCAGTCAGTTTTGGTCAGGTACTATTCATATTTAATTTAAAATAAAAATATTAAAATGATTTCTGGCCACATGATGTACGATGAATTGACACAATTTGAGGATCTCCAGGATCCTCACAAAGAGGATCTGAAGAGGATCCTCATTCTTAAGGTTGTATAATATGAGCATGATTCAGCATCTGAATTGCATGCATTGTAAGGTTGCATTATAGTTGGTAAAGTTTACTGAAAATATGTTTTTAGCCATTGAAACTCAATTTTCTCCACATAAAACCCGACATAAGATTTTTACTTAAAAAAAACTCATTGCCTAGATTCCACATCTGTAAATTCATTAATTATGTTTGACTTTACACATTTAAAGGTTTTTGGATGCCTAAAATACCCCTATTTTAATGTTTGATGTACACAATTAATTCCATGTGGATTGTAAGGGAGAATTAATGATTTTGCAAAAAAAAAAAATAATGTTATAAATTCATTGCCTAATATATAATAACAATAAAACATGCCTTATATATATAATAATACATGCTTAATAAGGTCAATAAAAAAATATTATACTAATTAATTTACCTATATGTAAATTTATGATTAGCAAAAACTATATATTTGGCACATTTTATTATTATTATAAGATATATGTACAAATACTAGATAAATTAATTTTAATCAAAAAACATTACTTTGTTTTGTAGGTAAATAAATTTTGAATCAAATAACATTCCTTTATTATGTAGGTATTTTATTTTGTATGTATCAATATCATATATATTGGGCACATTTTATTATTATATGTACAAATAATAGGTAAATTAGTATTGTATAAAATAACATTGTTTTATTGTGTAGGTAAATTATTTTGCAGATATTGGGTTTGCTTTATCATGTAGGTAAATTATTTCGCATGTATTTTACATATATTGGGTAAATTATGTTGCTTTTTTTTAAGCACTCTAACATTTTAAAATTTTAATAGTAGGTGCATTATTTGAATGAAATAACATAAATTTTTTTTTGTAGGTAAATTATTTTGCATGAATTTTTACGTATATCAGGCATTTTTTTAATACATATGTGTGTGTCAAATTATATAAATAAAGAAATATATATATATATTTAGTTGCAGTCCTATTAGATTAGGAATGTGATTGTGTAAATCCTAGTGTATCTAGGGATATCTTTTAATATTCTCTTTAGTAGTTAATATCCTATTAGAGTTGTAATCCTAAAATGGTAAGGAATTAACATTCCCTACTACTATAAATAAAGGCACAATGGGGTGGAATAGAACACACCTCACAATTACACTTCTCTCTCTTTCTCTCTATGCCGCACCCTCTCTCTCTATATGGCCTCCATAATTGTTCAGTAAATTATGCACGTTATCAGCACGCTCTTGACGTTGCACTAAAGAGAGTTTGATCTTCAATCAGGGGAGTATTACGTTTTAGTTATTCTTTTTATGATTAATTTATTATTTTATTAAATTAATCTACATGCTATTGATTCAACTTAATTTTTCTTTGTTGAACATGATACAACGCATTGGAGATGCAATTCCGGCTTTCCGAGATTGATCTTCTACAAATTCAAAGGTTTTTGTTGTTTTCTGCCAATCAGGTATACTTAAAATAAAGTAAGATATTTGAAATGACCATGAAGCATGAAAACATTCCCCATGATGCATAAACCCCTATATTTATATTTTCCTTTCAATTATATATATTGTTGATGCACAAAACCGGAGGAGTTTTGGAACAACGTAAATCCGACCGTGAATCTGCAAGAAAGTAAATAACACAAGATGTATCGTGGTTCACCCCAAGGTTTGGGGTACGTCCACACTGATATTGTATTTTTGTGAGAGGTGAGGGGAGTGAGGGAGAGAGCTTCTAAGGGTGAGAGAGTTTTTCCCATGGCCTAAGAAATGGCTTCCCTTAATTGTGAGGGTGATGAGTCCTTTTATAGAATAAGAGCTCATCACTTATTACATATTTACCCCTTCTTTTATTACATAATTACATTTAAGTCCCCCGAGTATTTGTACGAGATCTAAATACGGAGGCCCTAAGTATGGTATAAACAGTAGTCCCCCAAGTCTTCAGTCAAGAGAGTCTTTTGGCTGGAGACTTGAAATTCAGTCCATGTGTGGGCCGAAGTAACTAGATGTTGTCTTGAACTGATGCTCGATATGAGGCGGTGCTCAATCTGAAATGATGCTCAATTAGAAGTAGCACATGTTGCGAGGCTGCTCGGTTTGTGGCTTATGTTGCCTTGGTTGGCTCGGCTTGTGGCGTTGAAGGTGAGGGGGTCCCTTTTATAGAATAAGGGCTCGCTCGTCAATACTTCTAATTGAGCATCATTTCAGATTGAGCACCGCCTCATATCGAGCATCAGTTCAAGACAACATCTAGTTACTTCGGCCCACACATGGAATGAATTTCAAGTTTCTAGCCAAAAGACTCTCTTGACTGAAGACTTGGGGGACTACTGTTTATACCATATTTAGGGCCTTCGTATTTAGATCTCGTACAAATACTCTGGGGACTTAAATGTAATTATGTAATAAAAGAAGGGGCAAATATGTAATAAGTGAGGAGCCCTTATTCTATAAAATGACTCATCACCCTCACAAGTAGGGGAGGCCATTTCTTAGGCCATGGGAAGAGCTCTCTCACCCTCAGAAGCTCTCTCCCTCACTCCCCTCACCTCTCGTAGAAATACAATATCAGTGTGGACGTAGCCCAAACCTTGGGGTGAACCATGATACATCTTGTGTTATTTACTTTCTTGCAGATTCACGGTCGGATTTACGTTGTTCCAATACCCCTCCGGTGTTATGCATCAACATATATGTTCATATATTTTGTCAATATATATACTTGTTCATGCAATACGCAATTATGCTATGTGGAATTTTTGAGTAAAAGTATCGAAATTAATTTAGAAGCAATTAAGGGTTTTTAACCCTAGAGATTCGAAAAGAAAAAAAAAAGGAAAATTGGGATTTTTGCGACACCACCACACTGGCCTGAAGCCCAGCCATGTGGAGAAAACAGTGTCTTACAGACACTTGGACCATGCGCACAGGCCTTTGGGCTTGTTGCCGTGTTGAAATCCAACCAGGCTCCGGCCTAGGTTGACCAACCCCATGGGCCTGAAGCCCCGGTCTACATCCTAAGCCTACAATCCGCAAGCTTTTGCTTGCTAGGCTTGAGAAAGCCCCGGCCTGTTGCTACCATAGCCAACCCTGCAAGTTGGGCTTGTCCTACGACCCCAGCTTTGCTAGGCCTCGTGTGAGTTGTCCCGTAAGCCAACTTTGGTTGGGCTTGCTTCCAGCGTTGGTCTCAGCCCAAGAACGCCAGCAGCTTATTGATGGGCTTCTTTTCCCTCAGCCCGTGGCCTGTTAACACTTTTGGGCTACTTTTGTAGCCAACCCAAGACTTTAGAGCTTTGCCCTACTCACGCCTTTTGGGCTATGGTTTTTGAATCCAATGTTATTATTTTGCATTTTAAATCATTTTGACCCGAATATTATTATTATGTTTGCTTCCACGATCGACCACGTATGGTCCCGATGTATTAAATTAATTAAAAGTGACATGCAGTCCATTAATCTGATAATTAATCCAAAATTATTAACCTGAATATCACTTTCGGACATTGTCAATTCAATCATTTATACTTTGAACCGTTGACATCCTTTAGTAGTCTTGAAGCTCTCACACTTGAGTTCCCGAAGAAACTCAAATCCACTACACTTAAATCAGCATATTGCATTCTGTGTTTCTTGTAGGAACCTCTCTTTTATGAACTAAACGTTCATAAACTAAATTGAACCTGTAGTTTCAAGTTTAGTGCCTTTGAAACTCGAAGTTTTCATAAAACAATACACCCATGAAAACCTGATGTTTTTCATGCAAACCATGTCTTGGAACTTGAATGTTCTAACTTTGATGCTTATGGATGATTCAATCTCATAGCATCAGTCATAATCTTGTTCCATCCAATTCAATGGATTGTCGAACCGTCACAAGTTTGATTTCCCTTATTTGGACGTTTCTAATGTAACCACTTTATGTGGGGTACAAGACGTGAATATCCACTTGACTATCAAGAAGCTAAGAAACCATTGAAGCCAACAATGGCAAGGAAGAACTAAATAAGCCTCTGCTATTATCTTCATTCGAAGACTTATACCCAAAGCATTACAAACGAAAGTACCTCCCAAACAAGGATTACATGGCTCTTTGGCTCGCTCTTATGAACTGTCTAATCATGAAAGACATTGCTTGAAGCACACCATGATTACGTCCATGAATGAGTATGATTATGAAGTTTATAAATCCGATCGAATTTTGACTGGAGAATACTTTTCTCGTATTTCCATGTTAGTTTACCAAATTCTCATATCTGATTACTACCACAAATGTGAAAGAATGGTATGGACCCAGTTCGGCTGAAGTCTACTAAAAGGTATAGACTCGGTTCGGCTGGAGTCTACTAAATGGTTCAACCCAGGTCGATCAAAGTCTACCGAACAGTGATGCCCTACTTCGACAATGATGCACCGAAGGGTATGCTCTGTTTTGGCAGATGTGCACAGTACTACTCTGCTTCGGTAGAGACCTACCGAACAAACCCCTCTAACTTCAGCTAGAGGTTACAGAACCCAATTCGAGGCCTGTCTCTCGTACAATCCAATTTCGAGTTTGTTTTTACAACATATGGTAGAATCAGGGCCTGCCAAGGTGTGGCATCACGCCCGAAGTGTGATCCTTGGCACCTAAGACGTCAAACTTCAAGAATAAGGGACAGTATTCCCGAACCTCAACCCTGCAGAATCTACTTCTGTCTTGATGGATTAGATCGTTGGTTATGCACCTGTTCGTGCCCCTACCAATGTTGTTGAGGAGTACCATTCTTGTGGTCAATATCTGAGACTAATTTTGCTCCATCGGACACCATTGGAAGAGCATAATTTTGACATGAATGGCCTTGTTGGCCGAATCCCCTTAGTAACTTTGGTTTACTTTGTGAACATTTCCTTATGTTCTTGGATTCACATTTGGTGTTTGTTTTAGCTATGGATACTCTTATTGATATTGTTCTCGAATACGACTTAATTGAATCATGTTTCTTGTATACATGTGACCGAATTCAATTAAACAAGTGATTAGGCATGAATGTGGGGAAGTTAGTTGTCTGGACGAATGCGATACTACACACACTAACTTTACACCTAAATCACATCTCTAGCAACGACTTCAGGTCTATCCAACCTGATTAAGAGCATTGGCACGCTCCTCGTTGTATGAATGGTATTGAATTACCATGTCAGAGACCTTATACTCTATCCGTTCCGGAAGAACATCGTTGAGTTTTCTTAAGGATATTCAAGATGACAATGATCATGAATGAAACCGTTGAAGAAAATATAGTGAAATATTTTTGCACCACCTCCAAAAATGAGCTTGAAACTTTGATTTGGGACCAATGGGTTGTGTCCCAAATGGGAACACACCATATATGGTTGGCCTGAAGCCTGGTGATTGAGCAGTTTACTTACTTTTGCACCATCTTTTGGGACACTTAGGTCGAACAATGATGCTACAACGCATCTCATTACTCGAAGTAAGGATCTTATGCCTACAAGCACACTTAGCCAAGCCTTCTTGTTGGGGAAATTTATTTTCTAAATCATCCCTCGCAAAGATACGAAATGACCATTTTTTCACAGTGGATTCAAAGGAATATATGTGGACTAATCCAACCAAAATGCGGACCATATAAATACTTATGGTTTTGGTTGATGAATCGACAAACTGGTCACATGTTTGTCCACACACATTACTGCAAAACCCCCTGACCGATTAAGGGTTCACCACCGTACTTATCCCTTAAAGTCTGGGAAACTGGATAATGTCGGAGAGTTTATATCGACAATTTTTTATAAAGTATTGCATGTATTTTGGGTTTATAATTGAACATCGAATTCCCATGTTCACCCAAAATAGCCTCGCCTAGCGATCATAAAGCGCAATTTAAATGATCGCCCTGACCTTGGTGAACATACCAAGTTTTTCAGTTTTTACCTATGGCTATGCAATCAATCTTGTACGCAGTTATGTTGGTCCGCCTTGAGGCCCATTGCCACCCAATCATTTCAACATTACAGTTGGCTACTGGGTACGAACCTGACATTTTTCGTATTTACGAATTTAGGGGTGCACTCCATGTGCCAAGTTGCGTCATCGCAACGTACCAATATGGGTCCTCAGAAAGGATGTGAATCTTTGTCGATCATGATTCTCCTTCATAATAGCTCTCTTAGAGTCCTTGCATGCGATCTCTTTACCGCTCATTTGCGGGTTGTCACTTCAATGAAACAGTTTTCCCGCCGTTAGGGGGAGATAAGAACGTTAACGTTCTTGTAGAACGACGCGAATTTGTATGGACGTTACCCATTATGTCTCATCTCGATCCCCATACCTTATAAGTATGATAAGCAAGTGCGATGAATTCTAGCTTTCAGAATGTTGCTCCAAACGCATTCCTTTGATTTAGCTAAAGAGACGAGATCATATACCAGCTGTAAACATGCTTGCAAGGATAAACATACTTAACGGACGTTGAGTCAACATCCTCGCAGGGTGTGCCGCCCTTATTGGACGGTCCGGTATGCCGGCAGATAGCAAATCAATCTGTCTTGGCCTGGAGCATGACATATCACTTTGTTCATAGGATTCGCTCCCCTAGAAGAAGAAGACATGGCACAACAATGAATCTATACTTGATCGTTGTCTCAAATCATTTTCATCTCATAAGATTAATCTGGATTACTCCCAAGACTTGAAGTTCTTGGTCCAATATACTAGTTTGGACAAGTTAATGGAATTGAAATGGGATTACCATCGATGATGTTTTCACTTATATGGTAGCTACCGACATAAATGAAAAGCGACGATATCGAACCATGTTCTGTTGATTAAGTGACAACATAGAACTGATTGGACAACCCAAATTACAATCCAGGTCAAATTCCTTACCAAAGTGTGTTTTGGACCTATCGTTCCTACAATGCCCAAGGTAACCCTGTTGTGTTACAAGTAGGAAAGGAAACGTAATGAGATCAATGAAATAGTGCGATATGATGCACGTCTTATGGCGCAAGGTTTCTCTCAAACGCCCTGTGATTAATAGCAACATTATGAAATGTGGTTAGTGTTTTCTCCATGAGGATATTGATACGGAGATTTACATGTAAGTTCTCAAAGAATTACAGGGACTGGTACAAATAGTTCCAAATCACGAAACACCCTTTCAACTCGTTTGAGGAGTTCACTTGCGAATTAAAGCAGTCCGACAGATATGGTTTAGCCGTTATTTGATCAATTAGGGATATGAATGAATGTCTTTGCGTGTTAAACTATGAAGTCTTATTCCGAATTGCTAGAGTTACAATTTATGTTTCTGATATGAATCTCACTAAGACTCTAGAAGAGCTTGATAAAACTACCTCGCACCTAAAGATGGAATTTGAGATGAAGGATTTTGGGAAAACTCGTTTATACCTTAACCTGAAGTTCAAGTGTCGTTCTGATGGTACTTTGGTCTACCAATTGAACTACACCCTGAAGGTGTTACCTTTGAGTATACCTATGATCATCCATACATTATATGCAAATGAGACCCTTGAAGAGGTTATGAAATCCGAAATTCCATATCTAAGTTCAACTTTGCGCTTCGTTGTACTTAGCTAATTGTATTAGATAAGACATATCCTTCGTTGTTGATCTATTGGTAATGATGCAACACAGCGCCTGCATGCAACCACTGAATTGGTATTAAAGACGTACCCTGAATGAACTACGAATTTGGGCAAATCCCAACGCATCTTGAACGGATCCGACCCCTCTGATCCTCGAAATGATGCTTGCCTTGTTTGTTATTCTGACACAGGTTACTTATCAAACCCGCACAAGGCAAAATCCCCAAATGGTTATGTCTTTACCGTTAGGGATATCGCAATATCTTGAATGTCCACGATATAACCTTAGTTGCGAAATCTTCGAATTATTCCAAGACTCACCTTACTTCACTACGCCACACATGAGACATGGTTAGGAGTTCTTGTTGAGCATATTCGGAGTATTTGTTGTGTTTTCATCCATCGTTGAGTCCCAACAACGATCCATGAAGACTATGCCGCATGTATCCACCCGACCAAGACATGATACATCAACGAAGTCAACACCAAGACATATTGTGTCTACATTCACATCAGCAAAGCATCAGGAGATTGAAGTCACGCAAGCCGATCCCAGACAAGCTTGCCGACCTCTACACGACGTCACTGTCGTGGTCAACCTTCCAAAAGCTTGTCCGAGGAATTGTTATGCCTAACTATTCGTATGCAATGCTTATAATTCTCATTTGGAAGTTCTATCAAACTCAAGGGGAGTATCCAGAAGTATACTCACTTCATCTTAATGTACTATTTTTCTCTACGATTATGAGCATTTTTCCCACTGGATTTTTGCTACCCAATTAGGTTTTGACGAGACACCCATCCTGGGCTGATTATACCATTGTGAGCTATTCTCCTTGCATCCAGAAGACGTATAGTTTTGACATAATGCAACTTCTCACTTTTTCCTTAGTCTATGGGTTTTTCTCCCACCTTGGGTTTTACCATAGCGAGGTTTTGTGAGTTTTACCTTTTTATGCATTCTTCCATTTATTTGAGACTCACATTCGCTCATTGTGTCGACGACTTCATCAACTGTACTTACTTGATCGCTAAAGACCTGATGCGCCATTTACTTGAGTATTTACACACTTAAGGGGGAGTATTGCAATCCTATTAGATTAGGAATGTGATTGTGTAATTCCTAGTGTATCTAGGGATATCTTTGAATATTCCCTTTTGTAGTTAATATCCTATTAGAGTTGTAATCCTAAAAGGGTAAGGAATTAACATTCCATACTACTATAAATAAAGGCACAATGGGATGGAATAGAACACAACTCACAATTACACATCTCTCTCTTTCTCTCTATGCTGCACCATCTCTCTCTATATGGCCTCCATAATTGTTCAGTAAATTATGCCTACAACATATTTATATATGTTGAACTTATAGTAGTACTATATACTTTTGAACGTGTATGTTTATATATATATATATATATATATATATAATAGTATGTGCAATAATTATTTGTTCATTATAATCAAGGTGAGTAATAACATTTATTGATTTGATTTGAATATTATGGCACAAGTTGTAAATATTTTGTAATAATAGGTCAATTACTCTCCTACGTGGCAATCTTTTTTAAATTTGTGTTTTATTTGGTTGTCTAATATTAGGTGAAGTTTTTATCTAAGAAGTAAGAGTTGTAAATGTCTATATCTAAAACACCCTAAAGTTTATTATCCAATGTAACAAAAATAATGGCATATACAAAGTGAGTCCGTGACACTATTATACATTACTATAAACATCATTGGTTATTACGTCCTATTGCACTATCACCATCGACTAATTGAAAAAAAAAAAAAAAACATCAATATCATTAAAAATGATAAAGGACACCAAAGACCACCACCTAAAGATGGATGACTACAATCATTCGGTTGCACTGCATATATAGTAATCCCAGAAAGTATTGAGTTGACTTATGTGTTCATAAATTAACTAACAATGTATTTCCAAAAAAACTCAAACGATTGTGATGATAAATCTATTTGTGTCAAATTCTCATGGAACCAAAATATATAAATAAATAAAAATAAGGAATTTTAACAAAAAGTTATCGGTACTGTTCATTTTAACGAAAAATCATATTTTTACAATAAAAAGTCAATCCTGATACTATTCAATTTACCCTTTATTTTGTCTTTATAGTTAAAACTCAAAGTTTTCAAGCTTTTTTCATTACTTTTCCTATAAAAATAAGGTGGAGTTTACGGTATCTTTAACAAAAAATAGTATGAATCATTTAGTTTGAACGTTAGTCAAGTTATTGTTAATGACATATAATGTAGGTTGTTATTACTATGATAAGGTTGGTGGGCGCATTAAGGATTCATTTACAATGTAAAGGTAGATTTTTATAATTAGACGCAATTAAATTACAATAACAGCATTTATGGTTACACCATTGACGCCTGATTATAGTATAGACGTAGGTTATTACTAAGAATCTAGATCCTCTTTATGAGGATCCCGAGGATCCGTAAATCGTATCCGTTCATCGTATATTGTGCGGTCAGTTTTCCTCAAGTACTGTTTGTGTTCAATTTTAAATAATAAAATTTAAAATGATTTCTAATCGCACGATGTACGATGAACATACAAGATACTCGGATCACCTGGATCCTCACAAAGAGGATCCAGAGAGGATCTTATTCTATTACTAAGAAACATCATAAAATTACACTTTTTTAATTTTTTGGAACAAGGAAACTCTATTAACTACAAAGAAACATAATTACAAACGAAAGGCTCAGAAACAGGAAAATATAAACAAGCAAAAAGAAGGGCCAAACACCAAACAAATAAGTGCCCAACCAAACAGTTAAGGCCGATAAACAAAAAAACAAAAAACAAAAAAACCGAGAAGTCCGCTACTACCGTCTCCACCAGAACAGTGCATCTCGACCTGCATAAATCCATGCTCACCACCAAACATCGCCTCGCCGATCCCATCATCCAACACCGATCTGCTCCCCGAGCATAGCCATTGAGAAAAGATAACCATAAACTGAAAGAAATCAGTTGGCTATCGATGGAAAGAAGCCCATGGAACACCATGAGCAACACTGCCACACACGGCAGACAACAGAGAGAAGGCGGTGGTGTTGGGAACACCCGAGTCTGTTGAAACACCGAAACTCGAAGCACCATCTCGAAAAGTATGGCTAAAGATCGAACCTTAGATGAAGGAGGAAAAGGGATGTTAACAAGGAAGGGATGTTAACAAGGTAAGGGTAAGAGGGCAAATCAAGATGAGGAGGAGGGGGAAAAAGCAGCAGAGAAGGGGAAAAGAGGAGAGAACAAAAGAAAGGAAAAGTGGCAACCGACCCCAGCTGGAGCTAGAGTTGGTGCCAAAGATCTGATGAATCAAGATTAAAACCCTCACCAAAAGGGGGAAGAACTCTCACGCTGGGAGAGAAGCTCTCTCACGGAAGGAGAGAATCCCAATTACACTATATTGTATTGGTGTTTCAACATGGTGTTAACATTCAATGTTTGCGGTAAGATCACTATAATCGTTCAAATTTACATTTCAAGATTACATAATTATCATAATGTTATAATTAATTACACATAATGACATTGATATTACTATAACAAAGTTGTCCTTTACAATACAGATTGAATGTCAGATTACACTATTAAGGTAAAAAACTTGTGAGCGTTCAAATTAAATAGGGGTGTGCTATCCACACACCCCTTTTTACTTCTCACACACCCCTTGTTAATTTTTGTTTGTTGATCTTCTTTAATTCATCCGATCCGACGGCCGAAAACCAAAAATGTGTGAGAGAAGTAAAAAATGGTATGTGGATATCACACCCCATTAAATACTATCGATACCATTTTTTTTTTTTATTAAAGGTATGATTGTAAAATAACCATAAAATGAAAAGAAAAAAAAAGGGCCTAGGAGACTATTGAAATTCTGATATGAAGGAAAGTCTGAGACTTCTGTGTTTTTTCTGTAGATACTATTTGCGCACGACTACTGTCTAACACGTGTGTGCACACTAGGGCTTGGTGATGGCCCCAAAGATAAAACAGATGGACTTGGTGCACCATATTCTGTACGTATATTCCTAATTAGGAGTGGAAGTAACAAAGCTGAAAAGAAAGTGCAGAAGGGAGCGTTTAGGAGAATATATTTGAGAAAAAAGAAAGGAAAGGTAATAACCACAAGTTGGTACGTGCTTCAGAACTTTTTCTGGTAAATGCCGAACAGTCTTCGACTGTAATTATATTTATCTCTGTGTCTTTTTTGTGGTATTTGTGTTGCATGTTCTTACTTTTGTACGCTGAATGAGTTCTGCTAAAACATTCTGGGAAAGACACCTGGCCTTATGTATAAAAGTTAAGAAAGGTGAAATTTTGAGATAGATTTGTTGACAATTAGAACCTTCCCGCACTAACAATTCACGGATGAAAAGTACTAATTTTAGAGTTACTTAAAAGTAGAGCTTGGGGTATAAAGCAACTCCACCACTACTACAAAGCCAAAAACTTAGGCCGGTGGTGGTAACGAGTCATTTCAATAAAGAGATTCAGTTCGTGTCATTTCTGTGCTTGAATTAGTAATGCGAGAAAGTGGATTGCTATATACAAAAATCCTTTAAGCCTTTGTTTTTCCATATTCCACTCTAGCTAGGATTGCATTTCATAATTTTTATTAGGGATACTACTTTCATCTCCAGCATCTTTTTTCTGATTAGAATTCTGCAATTAATTCTCATCTCCACTTCTTTAGCACATAAACATATTTTACACTTTACATGTACAAGAGAGCTAGCTAGTTTACTTTTGGTTGATTATTGGCAGAAGAACTTTTGTCACCGCATACAGAATTTGGGTTTGGTAGTAGTTTATGTTTGAGTTTTTTGCAAGTCGCTTGTAGCTCAGTTAGTTAAGAGCATTTACTCACGCAAACGAAGCCAATGTTTGAATTTTTCTTCCCGTAGTTGAGACGAATTGGTATAGATTATCCTATTGTTTGTGCATAATAAAACAAAACAAGGGTTAATGGATGCTTGCTACAACACATTTTGCCATATATAATCTAAAACTCCGATGACTTAAAATTCATATTTGGGTTTTCGGTCAACCTGAGACTTAGACTTGGGTCTTCATGCTAGCTTGGGAAATTATGAATACACTCTTTTATACTCCTATACACCTATGTTTAAAGAGGGTGTCTGATAGGCTAAAAAGAGTATGTGGAAATCAACTCCCTGAAATTTGTGTCCATGGTGGAGTCCATATCAACAAGCAATTCAACAAACAAAAAAAAACAAAAAACAGATTTGAATTTTAACTCCAACAATATCTATGCACATACACAAATTGTCAAAAGCTCAACTCCAATATTTTCTTCTCCAATGCAAATACTCAAATCTTAAAGCTCAAAAATATAAGAATATAGGTCTTAGAATACAAGTTTTTTGCATTGGAGGAGAGAAACCAAAAACCTCAAACCCACCATCTTTTTTGGACGTTGATATAAAAATATAAAGGTGTTAGTATTGACACTTCAAAAAATATTTTTGTGGATTCTTAAACTTTTCATATTTTAATGTAAATGAGAAGTTTTAGATTCGATTATCGTTAAAGGCGAATTTGAATCATATTATTGCTCATCATTGTGAGGCTAAGTCCGCATTCTTCCCCATTAGTATAGATAATATCATTTGTTAAAAAAAAAAAACATTTAAGAAGAGTGCACGATAAATTTTTAAATTGTTAATAATAACTCCCAAATATAAGTCGTGCATTAAAGAAGGCATATGAAAAAAGAAACACAAGAAATTTACTAAAGCGAATAGAATTCTAGCTTCCAACAAAATTGCTCTACAAGAAACATGTTTCGGCCTATCTAGGATTCAAGAAATTTAAGGTCAGTTATCATTATCAAGACTAGTGGAATTGACCTCTTCCATATTCTCATTCAAATTAAATAAGATAAAAAAAGAGTGGGAATATGTTTAAACCAATTGGTACCCCGGGCGCTAATTAGTTACGAAGGACCCCGGAGACTAATTAGTTACGAAGGACCCTGGACGCTAACAAGTCGTTGTACGAGTATTCCTTGATGTGACTACTCATAAAGCATGTTACCTGGTCATAGCTTTTGTAAGTATAGGTCCCCACATGAATGACAATGTTTTCTGATGCCTTGGGTTTTTTCTCGTAATATAAGTACAATGTGAAGGAAGGACCGAGGAGGATTCTCTCTCCTTCTAATTTATCTCTTCTAATTTCTCTTTCGAACGTTTATGATTAAGTCGCATCAACATCTTATATTGATTTCTCTTATAAGGGCAGAAAGACAAAAAAACAAAGTGTGAGATGAAGGGAGAGAAAGGGATGAGAATATGAGGGAAGAGAATCATATCTCGTCGACGAGGTATTTTATTTGAATCTAACATATTAAACTAAAAAAAAATTTGAATTTGAGGCCTTAAATTCTTGTTTGGTATGACTGTTTTAAAAAATTGAACTCAAGACTACCTTAAAAAATAGCTTTACTTCTTAAAAACAATAGTGAGTTTTCTTTAGAATGTATCCGCTCACTGCTCTCCCCTCTCTTTCCCTTTCCCTTTTTTTCTCTCTCCTCTCTCCTCCAATTTTTGCTCCTTCTCTCTCATCGCCCTATTTTTTCTTCTTTCTCATAACCATCGTGAATGTGACCTGCATAGAGGAAAGCCAAGCAAAGACCGTTAAGCCTTGTGCCCAGTGTAGGAACTTCGATGGTCAAGTCAGGTCAGTTATAAGTGTGGGTATTATAAGTGTTTAGAGGTTTAGAATGTCTAACCCCATGACAAGAAAGGCTTTGTCTATTTATAGGCAAGGAGGAGTTGGTTTGAGTCCTCCTGACCATGCTCTGATTTATCAGAGTGAGTGAGAGTTAGTGACAGATGTTGTCCCGTCAGACATGCTTCATGTCAGCGCCATACAGCCTGTCCATTGCAGGGCAGAGGATGGTGTACTTCCCATGCTTATCATTCAGAATGAACACCTCATACGAGATGGTAGGTACGGCTTCAATGGGACAGGGCAGCTGACTTTCTGAGTGGGACAGTTGGCGTGAATGGACAGTCTTATTGACTCATTCCACCAGGAGTCAATTTGCTCTGGCGAAGAATGTGTTGATTATCACGCGCGGAAACCACCTGATAAGACTACCTTCTCGTAAAAAAGTGTCTAGCCTCATCCTTACTCCAGGTCAGAGCATGTGGAATGGATTCGAATGTTCACTGTTCCCAGGAGGTGAAAATCAGGGTCTTAAAATTACCCTTAGCTAGTCCTCTTGAGTACTCTCAGAGGTGTAGGTAAATGGAAGAGTGATGCTCTCCCCAGAGTGAAATTTGAGCCTCTGTCCATTTTGGAAGGACTTATGGACGGAGTGGTCAAGTTTTTTTTTTTTTTTTGAGATAAGGGATCATTGTTTCTTTGTGAATTTGACACTTTTCGGCTTCTACCTTTGCATTGATTTGCGAAGCGACTATTGAAAGGTCTGAGTGGATGAGGTTGTGGCAGTTAATGCCCAGCGCCTCCAATTAGACATAAGCAGCGCTTAGGGAAACCGGCAAGTTCTTTGACCTTAGGGGGACGCCTTGTCTTCTAACTCCCTATCATTGTAGGTCGCAGTGCACAGTTATCGAGGGCGAACATGCAACCTTTCAGAGCCGTTGATTTTCATATGGGTGTGCCACGTGTCCTAATGTAGCCTTTTCGCCAAAGATTGACTGTTTTGGCAAATGGGCTATGCATTTAAACCCCGCTAATTTTCCTTTACCTTCCATCAATTCTGCTTTTTCAAAACTCAAACCTTTTGAAGCCTACCCTTCTTTGTGAATTTGAATTCCAGAAATTTCTCTACCCAAGATTTTTAACCTTCAACCATTTATTTCCATGGATGCCCCAAACTCATGAGCCTTTGCCTTGGCCCAAGCGTCGTTGAATCATGCAACGAAGGTGACTGGCAACTCATTGTACAACCTACCAATGTCGACGCCTATCAACAACAAGGAGGATTTGGAAGCCTTCATGTAGGCCCACCATGACGTGTTGGGTCGTTGTCATCTCGAACTGGAGAGGCATGATATTGACATTAGCAGCAAATTGGCCCTAATCATTGGATCTGACCCAGCCGAATATCTACATTCATATGTGGTATTTGAGTTTGGGGCTCAAGTTCCCTATGTCTGGTATCATTAAAGAGGCAGTGGTGCACTACCTACTGGCACCCATTAACCTTACACTGACGGCTTACAGGGTCCTGCACGCTTTCAAGAAGCTGAATAGAATTTCTGAGACTGAAATGGGCCTTCCAAAGTTTCGAGCCCTTTACCTTCTGAAAACCATCTCGGCGAGTTTGCTGTATTTTTTTTCAGAGTCACTCCGCATTGAGGTGGAATCGATCCTGGATTAGGAACCTCCGGACCAAAGGTAAGGACTACGATTGCGATGTGTTGAGAGTGATCGGACAGTGGGAAGGGAATATCAACGATCCTCGGGTTGTTGTGAAGCCCACCACTTCCATGACCTTGTCTGACCCTGCCCACGAAGTAGGTATGGTGAGGACGCATTTGATTGATAGGGCTTACATCGTGATTCTCAATGTTCACAAAGACTAGTCATTGATCGTCTATCCAGATTGGGATGAACCAGAGGGTTTGAAAAATATTGTCAAGAAGTGTCCATATGAGCCTATAGAGGAGAGGATTAGTGATTACGAAGAGTTAGAAAATGTTGACAAAGCTGTTGAGGTGGAGAATAAGGGTCCATCAAAATCGAGATGGGAGAAATAAACGTGATAGTGGCTTCTCAATCCGAAAGCAAGGCTGTGAAGAAGAAGAAGATATAAGAGGCGAGGAATGTCTCAACAAATCAGCCGGTCCATCGAGAGTTCCAACCACTTCAGAGTCTGTGCAACCAGTGATTAAACCTGAACTCATTGAGATTGGAGGTGATGAGCAGGTGAACTCGGAAGATGAGATGCCTTTAAGGAAACGTCTTCGAACGTCTAGTAGGAATATGCCCACAACAACTAGGCTCAAGGTTGTGGAGTCCGTAGAGGCAGGACTAGGGAGTTATGGTGGGGATTTGAACTTGGCTCCTTTAAGTTCGGAACCTATTGGGATTCTTTTCGTGACCGTTGGAGGTGTCGCTGAAGATGTAAGTGGAAATTTTGTCGTTGTTATGAATGAGAATGCTGAAGATAGTCAAGCTTAAGGGGTTCGAGCTAATGTGGCGGAGTCATCAAAAGGTTGTGGCGATGGAGAGGTTGCAAAGCAGAGAATGTGTTGGTTGGCTACCAAAGAGTCCCAAATTTGGTGATTGCTTAATGTTGATTTAACGTCTACAGAGAAGAATGTTCCCCATCTAGCCGAAGTTCCTCATGATGGCCAATACAGGTGCAACGCCCTCCTCGGGTTGGATAGTTACTTGGTCAGCATTCCAGCTATGAACAAAGGTATCTTGGCCAAAGATCCAGCGGTCTGGACAACTCTGCAGTGTAATTGACTTTCATTAGGGTGGCATATCCTCAACATAAAAATTTATTGTGGTGAAAAAGATGTTAGACTTGCCCTGCCTAGGGTTTCATGCTCGTTATCTGGTAAGTCGTTAATTTGCGATTTCATCTATTTTTCACGGAGTCTTTCTGATTTTCTTCTGTTTACTTCTTAAGCCAATTTGTTCATTGAGGATGAGTAACAAAATTATCATATCAAAATGCATACGTTGAAGGCCATGATCACTAACCTGAGGGAGAAGTTGGAAAGCCCTGCCAAGATGCTTGACGAGGAAAATGCTCATGTCTAGGAGTTAAATTCGTGTCTTCAGAAGGGGCATATCCAGGTTTAGCAAGTCATGTCGTTATTTAAGGAATCGCTGTATCAGATTCGACTTCGAAATGAGGAGGCGGAGTCCTTAACAAACCAAGTTCGTATTGAGTTGGATTCGGTTAATGTGACTTTGGCAGATGGATAGGAGGTTGTTCGTGGGAAGGACATGTAACTTATAGCCTCCAACAATAAGATCTTGGGGTTGGAAGACGAACTTAAGGTGAAAGCGGTCGAGTTCATCCGGATGAAGGATTTCCTAAAGCAACAAGTGGTTGAGACCAGAAAGGTTTGTGAAGAGGAGGCTCATGATGAGATTCATGGTTTGAAGGAAAATTTGAGTCTATATAAAGATGTCTCCGACCTCTCTTCTGAGTCATAGGGAACTCTGCCATCTTACAGCACTACCTTTGTCGGTGCAGCGTTTCTTTAGTCGTGAAAATGGTTATGTTGATGCCAAGATGTCCTTATGACAATTATTTTATTTCCTGTCTTTTATTTTTGTGTTAAGACTTTTTGAACATCTTTGTTTTTATTCACTACTCGTACATTTTGCTTTTGGAGCACAATTTATACGTGGTTTCTCCAAGTACTTAATGCATATTTGGTTTGGAATTTCTTTTGATCTTTGCCCCACTTCATCGTGGAATTAAAGTTGACTGGTTGGACAGTCTCTTTGCTCTGTTATTTTGGACTTGATTGACTTCGAATTGACAATTTGGACTTCTGGTTTAGGATTTTGTGCCCCTTATAAGGTGGAATTGGATTTGTTATTTTCTGGCATTATGATGACTCTCGTTCACTAGGTGGAGTAACATTTCTCGCCCTTGAGCAGAGTGATGTCATCACACCTTGAAGTGGCGTAATGACTCTCGCCCTTGAGCAGTTCAGTTACGACTTGTTACCCTCTTTTGTACGATTTTGTAAGTGTTCGATGGTTAGGAATCTACATTTCATCTTTAAGGTGGACTTCGTTTTCAAATGGCCCCGTCACGAATCAATTCTGAACAAAATTGAACTGGACTTTAACTCCAAAAAGATGTTAGTAGTGTCTGCTAGAGAGTTTGTGAACTCAGTTTATGGGGATTTGGCATTACCTATTCCCTTCAAACCTTGTCGCATAAGCAGATAAGGGCCATATAGCGTGGTGGTTTGGGATGGAATTCTACATGCACTACTAGGGTTGAGCTAGACCACCTGCACCTAGTGCCGGAGAAGTTCCCTTAATATTTAGACGGGTCCACCGAGTACTCCATAGAGAAAACTTTCACCAAGGTTGTGAACGAATCCTCCCCGATGGTGATTGTCCTCCTTAGGAAGTTGTATCTTGGCTAAGGGCTCTTATCCACACACCTTGGGATTGTACTGTGAATTAACACAATTTCTAATAAAACTTGTTAAATTGCACAAGGTTTTACAAAAGAATGGTATACACCATCTTGCGTACCCGCCGTAGCTAAGTTGTGAATTCAAAAACTCTTAGACTGGCATTGAGTGTGCACTGTTTTTATAGATTGGTCATGAGTGCACGCCTTGACGGTGTGATTACATATAAAAGAGAAAGTTTATTTTAGTAATAGCGTTTCAATTTAGAGATATTTCAGTGTTTCTATATGGGCGCTCCATCTAAAGTGGCGAGGTTGTAGGTCCCTTTACCGCCCATTCCGACGATCTTTTAAGTGCCTTCCCAATTTACACCCAATTTGCATGTTTTGGAACATTTCGTGTAAAGCCAAATCTCCAATTTGAAAGTTTCGAGGCTTGACTCTCATATTGTAGTAAAATCTAACTCGTTATTGGTGTGCGGTTAGACACATCTGGGCAACTTCTCTCCGTTCCTCTAGGATTTCCAGGTCTCTTCTGATGATGTCATCGTTCTCCATCTCCCCCCGCTCAGTGATATGGAAAGTTGGCAGGGTTCTCTTGACGGGAATGATAGCTTTAGTTCTAAATGCCAATAAGAACAGTGTTTTTCCTATGGCTTTCCTAGTCGTCGTTCTATATGCTCATAGGACTCCAGGTATCTCATATGTCCATGCACTTTTCCTTGCCTAGAGTTTCTTCTTTAACAAGTTGATGATGGTTTTGTTTGAGGCCTCCGTTTGCCCATCGCCTTACGGGTACCTCGGAGTGGAGGTAAGGTGGCAAATCTTCAACTCTTTGTACATGTCAGCTACGAGGGAACTAGTGAACTGGAGTCCGATGTGGGGGGTGCCAAACCTGCATATGATGTTTTTCCGCACGAGGGCTTTTATAGCTGCCTCATTGATCTGCGAAAGTGGTTTTGCCTCAATCCACTTGGTGAAATAATTTGTTGTCACCACCAAGGACTCCTTATTGCCCTTAGCCCATTAGAATGGTCCAACTAAATCAAGTCTCTGCTGCATGAATAGCCATGCACTCGCCATCGTATTCAGCTAATTCGTCGGTTGATGAGTCATCGGTATGAACCTCTGGCATTTACTGCATGTATGTGCTCAATCCTAGGAGTTCCTAGTTATTGAATAACAATAGTAGCCATTAGTGAGGGCTTTCTAGGCCAGTGTTCGGCCTACATAGTGATTGCCATAGACTCTATAGTGTATATCCATCAGAATGCTTAATCTCTGCTCCGGAGCGACAGATAACAACTATGGGCCCAAGTACGAGCGTCGATATAACTTATCCTAAAAATGACATACATGGATGCCCTTTGAATGATTTTCTTGGCCAGGCTTTGATTATCTGGAATGGTGCCACATCGAATATAGGCTAATAGCTCATCCATTTAGTTTTCCCGCATGTCCACCGATGCAATCTGTTCTGGGTATATACCTTGCGACGATGGGAGCCTCTAGGTACTTGAAGACGATGTTTCGTCATAGTCGGTGGTCGACAGAGGATCCTAGGTTGGCCAACACATCGACGTGGAAGTTTTCACTTTTTAAGAGCTAGTGAATATCATACTTGGCAAACTTGCCCGATAATTCATTGGCCTTCTCCAAGTATAACGCCGTAACCTGGTTATGGATGGTGTATTCTCCTATAACCTAGTTAGCCACCAGTAGGGAATCGTAGTAAATAGTTATTTCCTTTACCTGGAGTTCAAAGGCGACTTTCAATCCTGCCAGTAAGGCTTCGTACTCGGCTTCATTGTTGTTAGCACGGAAACCCAATTTTAGCGCTTGCTCTAGCACAGATCTGTCCGAGGTAAACAAAATGAGTCTTGCCCTTGCCCTGCTCGAGTTGGCTGATCCATCAACATATAAACGCTAGCCAATGCTGGTTTCAGAAAGCTTCACGGTTGGTTCTTCCACCTCTGATGAATCTGGAGTGAATTCAGCAATGAAGTCTGCGAGCATCTGCCCTTTGATAGCAGTTTTGGGTTTATAGATTAGCCAATGCTGCCCCAACTCGATGGCCCATTTATTGACTCTGGTGAAGCCGTTAGGACCTTGGAGAACCGACTAGAGTGGAAATTTGGTAATGACCACGATACAGAACGAATGGAAATAAGACCTAACTTTCCTTGTCATCATGACCAGTGTTAAAATCAACTCTTCCATCTTGGGTTACCTCGTCTCTGGTCCAAGGAAAGCCTTCGAGACGTAAAATAGTGGCTTCTGGCCCTCCAGGTCTTCTCATACTAGAGTGGCACAAATTACAACCTCTAATATAGCCAAATACAAATATAAATCCTCCCCAAGTACGGGCTTCGAGAGAAAATGGGGTGAGGACAAGTATTCCTTTAGTTTAAGGAATGTTTGTTCACACTCTTCAGGCCACATTAATCATTTGTTCTTTTTTATGGCATTGAAGACGAGCTTGCACTTATCTGTTAGTCTGGAGAGGAACCGACTGAGTGATGCGGCCTTTTTGGTGAGGCTCTGGATCTCTTTCACTGTTCTGGGGGACTGCATGTCGATGATTGCCTTTATCTGGTCTAGGTTAGCCTCGGTTCCTCTTTAGGTCACCAAGTATCCCAGGAATTTCCTATTTTGGAAGCCCAAGATGCATTTTTATTGATTGAGTTTCTTCTGGTACTTACGGAGCAAGTTGAATGATTCTGCCAAGTCATCCAGATGATCCCTCTTCCGCTTGTTCTTTACGACCATACCATCAACGTATACTTTCATGGTTATGTCAATCTTCTCTTTAAAAATCTGGCTCACTAGCCTTTAGTAGGTAGCCCCATCATTCTTCAGACCAAACGACATAACCCTGTAGCAGTAAGTGCCCTTGTCGACTATGAAATAAGTTTTCTCCATGTTGGATTCATCCATACGAATTCAGTTGTAGCCACTGTAAAGCGCCAATGAAATTGAGCCTTTCATGCCCAGACGTGGTGTCAACAAGCTGGTCAATCCGAGGGAGTAGGAACTTGTCATTGTTGCATGCCCTGTCTAAGTCCGTGAAGTCTAAACATACCTGCCACTTGTCATTCTTCTTAATGACCAACACAAATCATAGCACAAAAGTTGAGGTTATTGCATTTTGGTCCAAATTAGGTTCAAAACAAAATCGTTTTGTCTCTTTAAATGAGAATTAGATTTTTGTTTCATTTAACTCCATTTAAATCAATTCTATGGATACAAAAATCAAATGGCATTGTTGCATTCCAGTTTAATTAGTTAAAGGGATAATTAATTAAAGAAATGGTGATTATGAACCTAAGCCTACAATAATTGAGCTATGTGATTGGCCGTCTCTCAAATTTGTTTGAACCATGCCAATGTGTGGATTAGATTTTGGTTGTAATTTGATTTGATCAAATATTTTAAAAGAGCATAAGCTCTTCTTTACTTTAAAAGTACTTATCTTATGTTTTATTTGGTATGCATGAAATTGGAATAGTTAGGTTCAACCCAATAGGGAAACCGAAAACACGCCTTAATATGATTAAACGCGTTACTAAAATCAATCACTATCCCTAGACCGAGAAAATCAATCACTATCCCTAGACCGAGATCCAACATTAGGCTCGTGTTGGATCAAATAGAAGGTTCATAGTCATCCTAAGGCCCAAGGCAACTATACAGTCCATCAAAGAATGCAAAGCTTATGTTAGTAGTGCCATATACTCTTGCTTTAGAAAAATTTTACTTGATTAGTGGGAGTATCATATACTACTAAATTACTCACATGGACCAATAGTTGTGATGTCACCAAATTGTTTTAATGTGATTAAAATGCTTGCTTATATTTGAGGAGACCAAAAACCCTCAACCAATCAAATATTAAGTAGACAAGTGAGAGGGTGTTTTGAACACTCTTTTGTGGCCTTCCACCATGGTAGGCTCTCTTCGAATGTACACAAGTGCACCACGCTTTAACCCTACATTACAGGGGCGCAAAGCATGCGTTTACATTTAAGGAGTCTATTACACACATTTGATGTTGTGAAAGTAGGCAACGAGTGTGACCAATAAAAAGACATTTTGAGGTCATGCTTGAACCCCTACACGAACAACCATGGTGGGTAAAACTTAACTAAGTGAATGAAGTGTCAATAAGAAGATATTCTAAGGCATAGATTCTCTAAAGGCCAAATCAGATGGGAACTTACAAGAGCTGTAAATAAGTAAGAGTTACTCTCTAATTAAGATTAATGCTAGCCAATAATCAGATATGATGAGGTGGGCATGGTAATGGTGAGCCTCTCATACCCTACTAAGAGTTTCCTCCAAAACTCTCGAATTCTTTTTTAGGGATACGAAATTTGACAAAATAGTGGGTGGTGCTATTTGATTTAAAGACCCAGATCAAATGGCTTAAAATCAATCAATTTATATTCATTATGTATTTATTTACCAATATATTTGCAAACGCTATCCAAACTTGACAAAGAAAAGGCGAAGTTTAGTTTCCATACTTGGTACGACAATCCCATAGATCGTCTTGAATGGATTGTATATGTACCCAAATAGTCTCATCCTCAACACCTTCCTATTGATAAGTATCATTGGAAGAACATGTTAGATATGTCTAACATAATGAGGATAACACAACTAGATAATGTTAGACATATCAATAAAAAAGTGGCGTTGTCCTCATTATGTTAGACATATCTAAAAAGGTGGAACAAGATAGTTGTTAAGGGATGATAGTCCAACAATATGGAGAAAGATGATTTTGAATCATATAGACTAATGATGATTTTGAATATTGAGTGTTGAACTATTAAACCAGTCTACTAGATGGAAACTAGGCTAGGACTTCACCTTTGGATCCCTATCCAAATGGTTCACTGAGTTTATTGTAAACTATATAGTGAATAATAATCACATGCTCTCCAAATCATTTGATATGTATAACACAATTGAAATAAGTTTCAAGAGAGACAATGGGAGTTTAGGGACCTTGAATTATAGTCATAGGAGAAGTCAAACAGAAAAGGCAAAATAACTCCAAGGGAACAAATTTTCTTTATGAAAGGATGGAGATTGGAAGGGGTATTTGCAAGCATCATTTTGTAAGTGTCGAGAATACACATTTCGAATGTGTTGTAAATTGTTCTTGAAATAGTTCAACACAGTTGGTTTTTCTACTTGAATGTCTATGTTTTGCAATCGTTGTAAAAGAGTGACTAATAAGAAGTAGAAGATTAAAGAGAGAAGATAAAGCACTTCACATTGGGAACGTGAATAAAGATATAGATCTCTGTGAAAGCAGTTAGTACTTACTTCCTCATATGAACTACCAAAGAAATTGGAAAAACAAAGATTGTATTTACATTCCAATTTGAATATGGTACTTAATTCCGTCACTATAATTTTAAGATATGGATGGATTGTTTTGTTTGACAAAACGTTGTTTTTTATTAATGAATAATTGGATTATTGTAATTCGATTGATTGTCTCTACATAGTACAGATGATGTGGTAGTGTTAACTATTTAGAATATAATGATGCATAAAACCCAAAAGGTTACAAGGTAGTGACTAACAGTACTAAGTTGTGACACCTTAAAAACATAAATTACAAGTCGGCCTTAGATGGATGCTTTCGATTGTTTGACCCGGATCCAATGCCTTCTTGTTAAAATTGTATAAGGGTGAAATGTTTTAATCTTTATTCTTTTGGAAAGAAGAAAGAGTCACAAAGTTGTTGAGGTTAATTCACTCAGATGTTAGTGGAATATGTCCACTGCATAATACTACTTATGTTGTGTGACATTCACCAAAGATCACTCTCAGTAAGACTATCGTATATTTTGAATGAACACAAGTTTGAATACTTTGCAAAAGGTTTCAAAGAATTCAAGAATGTAGGTTGATGAATAAGACATCTAAAGTATTTCTCTCTTTAGATTTGATCAAAGGAAAATGAACACTTTTGAAGAGTTTTCTTGAAATGAATCAAGGAAAGTTGCATCACAAGTTTTCTTGAAATGAACATATATACACAATATATATTAAATTTTGGAAATGAAAAGCATTCTTCTTTGATAAAGTTATGACTTTAAGCATTCTATATTGATATGATGTCTATGGGAGACATGGTCTATATACTTGGGATAGAAATCTATAATGATAGATTTCAAGATATAATTGGAATATCTCAATCCCTATTGATAGACAAAAGATGCAAGAAAGTTTCCAAATGATAAACTTCAAATAGAAGGACAATTCTAGTGAGACTAGGAAGTTGCTCTTCTTAAGGGGAATATGCCCTTTGACTCCCAAAGAAACATAATGCGTAAATAGAATCATGCATGCATGCACATAAAGGGGATTTATGTATTTCATATTGTATGCATGCGCATGTTACATAAGAAGTATATAGGTGCTCAATAGAGAATGAGTCCACTGAAAACAATCAATAAGGAGTTTTCATACTCATGTTACATAAGATTTCATGGTTGGGATAATGCAAAGTAGTCATTTGACCTAAGACACCATAGTTGTCTTATGGTTAGGTCCTTAATCCTTGATTATGTTAAAGGCATTCCATTGAGGGTGTCCACGACATCGTTAGGGCTAAGCAACCTAATCGTAGAGGCACGTGAGTGTGCAACAAGGGATTTCTAGCCTTCAAACCATTGATGGAGAATACTCTATGATATGATTAAGAGTTTATGGCCATAACATATGAATACGATTTAGGAAGCATGTCCCAAATCACATTCAAGGTAATCACATAAATGAGAGGATCACATTAAATATTAAACATGAATAACTATCATCCAAACAATGTGATCAAGAATATTGGTTTAGAGAATGACCATATTGCATTGTAATCCCAAAATGAATAGGTTATCCACCTCTTTTGTTTAGCTTTGGTAACCATGACATACTGCTAGGTAGCCATGACATACTCCTAGGGTGGCGAGTCCCCTTAAGGAAGGAGATATCTTGTGTTTTCTTTCTATGCCTCTTAGAAAACCCTAATGAGGAATGAAGCTATAAAGTCCTTTTATAGTCATCCCAAGTGAGTGGCAAACTTGTAACAAATCTACCATCACAATCCCTCTCTCTATGGCCTACCATAGTGTTTATGTTTGTGTTAATTCCCTTTTTTTTAGTTGTCATACAACTTAAACTCAATAGGCTTTGTGGACCAAAACCTATTTGGACCGCGAAACCCGAAACTTACTTAAAGCCCGATACGAACTTTTTGTATGTTTAATTAGCATAGTAATTAGTCATTGCCATATACAATTAAACTATTTAATTGTCCTTACTCATCTTCATAATCCTTCAATCATTATCTTACACTCTGTGAGATCCATTAGGTTCCTTTCACCCATGCAATAGGCGACTAAAACTTTTACTAATCCATTGTGAATTGAAACTTACTTTCAATTCTCCCTTTAGTGATTATATATCTTCAGGGCTTCCATAAACCATGAGTGTCACTTAACAGCATGCCATGGCTACCTAAGTTAATCAGAAGAGGTTGGATAACCTATTTAGTTTGGGATTACAATGCAATACAACCCTTCTCTAATTCAATACTCTTGATAACATTGTTTGGTTAATAGTTTATTCATGTCTACTGTCCAATGTAATCCTCTTGTCTATATGATTATCTAGAATGTGATTTGGAACAACTTCCTAAATCTCATTCATACTCTGGCCAAAGATTCTTAATTATATCGTAGAGTATTCTCCCTCAACAGTTTGAAGGTTAAAGATCCTTTGTTGTATATTCACATGCCTACATGATTAAATAGCTTGGCCCTAACTATGTCGTGGATACCTTCAAATGGAATGCCTCTAACCTAGTCAAAGACTAAGGACCTAACCAAAAGACAACTATGATTTCTCAGGTCAAATGACCACTTTGCATTATCCCAACCATGAGTTCACATGTGACAGGAGTATCAGAATTCCTTGTTGATCACGTTTAATGGACTTCTCTATTGAGCACCTACATACTTGTCTTGGTATCATTCATACCAAGGACTCGAGACCAATCAATCTCCTTGGAGAGAAGACATAGCATGTACTGCTCTATCCAGATCGCCAATGTCCAATTAGCAACTCTATGATCAGGAACGTTTAGTATATGTGTATGAAAGAGAAAGGTATCATGAATCTAACTTCTTTAGATCACATTCTCCTTATTACATAGTCCTTGGAATTATCATTTAAGAGTATAACATTTAATGAGATGGCTTTAAATTATAATTTTTGCCCTTACATGAAACTAGATTAGTTTAGGTTAAACTTTCAAACTGCTGTTTAATCCATGGGCAGGCAAGAGACAACCTGGCGTACTAAAACATCTTAGTGGCCAGAGGAAAAGAAAGCAAAAGTGAAAGATTTCCTGCAATTATTTCTAGTATGGAATGAGTCAATCATCCACTTTGGTATCTTATTGAACAAAAATGGTGATATTGTTCCTCTATTGATTAAGAATTTTCACGAAAGCGGTACCAAATCGAGGCAAACTCTTAATATTAGATATGACCTCAAAATAATAGAGGTCAATGTCGGCCAGTGAGATGATAGGGGATAAGCTTCACCATAAAAAAGGAAACAACCCGGATCACCAGCTAAGACCCTTAAATGACCACTCAGTGATAAAGGAGGTAGGGGTATAGAAACAGCCAGGAGGTTTGCCTAGAAGTAGCCACTCTTAAAAGAGTGTGTAATAGCTCAATGATCGAGCGCTCTTGGGCCTAAGATGAACAGGGCTAAGCGATATGTGAGAAATTTCCATATAAACAATTTCAACGAAATCTTTCAATTTCTTATTTTACTATGTTCAACTCTATGTATTCCTCTATTCATAATGTACATTGAAAGTACAGAAATGACTATAATAAAGTTTCTGTTATTCGTATTAACAGCCACTCTAGGATCTTGGTTTACAATTATAGCTTCCATACCTATTTACTTGGGATCATCTCCCGAATAAATAAAGAACAAGAGCATTTTGATCCGAGTCACAATTTGTATCAATTAAACAAATCGTTGGAATTCCCAAAGTGATACATTCTTGAAGAGCCGTATATTCTTCTTGCTGATCAACGATTACTACAATATCGGGTAACCCCGTCATATATTTAATTTCGCCGAGATATGTTTGCAAGTGAAATAATTGTCTCTTCAACACATCTGCATCCCTTTTTTCGGAGGACGTTAAGTCTCCCCGTCATTTGTTCCGTTCTCAAGTCCCTGAACTTATGAAGTCTCGTTTCTATAATATACCATATCCTTAAGCAAAATAAGGTGTATAAACAAAAGTTCTATTTATACACCTTATTTTGCTTATTCGAACGGACCAACTAGACTAGTTACGACATCACATTGATAGCCTCTACTCTTGTCCTAGCTTGTCTGAGAGCTAAATTTGCCTCAATTGTTTGTCTTATGGAACATGAGAAGCAGATGTTCATCTGCTTCTAGAATTTGAATTGAAATTGAGATACAGATGTAAGTTCTTCCTTTCTGAACCAGATAGATTCATATCTGAAAGAGGTTGACCATAAGTTCTTTCAAAATTGACTATTTGTCCCTCTATTAGAAGTGTTCCATAAATTTCTGTGATCGAGTAAATAGCTCTACGAAAGAATGCATTGGATCGAATTGGTGCTATATTGGATTTGAATCGGATTTCGGATCAATCTATATTGATTGACTACCTTCATTATGTTGTTGCTAGCAAATACCACTATTTTTTAATCAATAACGAAATACCGCATCTAGAAGCCCATTTACTCTGCATTTAGACAAAAATGGAATTGTGAAGTTGGGAATCATTGATATTAGACTCAGAACTATTCTAAAAAAGTCGAGGCATTTCGAATTGTTTGTTGACACGGACAAAGTCAAGGAAAATCTTTGAAATTATTTAATTATTAGACCTTGTGTGGAGCCAAAAATAATCCCAAAAACTATGGAGGTGACACGTGGATTTTTGGACAAGAAGAATGAGATTACCCTCGAAGCACACCAAAATTCCCACGCGCATGCAACGGACAATAACGGCTCAATTAAGGAAGAGTCAAAGGTGATCAATATGGTATTTAAATCCCTCTCATCACTCCCTATCAATCCCTTATTAATTTTATTCAAAATATAACTCCCAAAACTTCGTATTCAATTTAGGAATAATTGTCATGTTAATTGCAAGATATTATTTCACATAATATCTTGCAATTATTCACCCAATTACACCATATAGGGCCGGCCATTCTCCACCAATAGGGTCAGCCACTCTTCTATAAATACCCATCTTATCCCACTAAAATGCAAAGCCATTTGCTCCCCACAAACTCCTAAACACTTTTTTTTCTTCAGAATTCTAACTTTGGCATCGGAGATTCTTCGGCCAAAGCCCCCTCATTCATCGTGGGCGTGTGAGGCTTTTGGCCTTAATCTTAGGTGTTATTATTTTGCAGGTGCATTTTCGTCAAAGGAAAAGGGGGCGGAAATTTGTATCCATAAATTGGTCGGCACGGTTAAGAGCTGCAAGGCAAGATCGACACAGCTGGGAATTGTGGTACATGATCGACATGACTGGGAGCCATAGTGAAAGATGGAGGATGGCCAAGAGTCATGGAGCAGGTAGGCACGGCTGTGAACGCATCACTTCAAAGCATCTAACGACAGAGTAGAATACGAGGCTTTACTAGCAGCCTCTGCTAGCAAAAACTTAGCGATGAAGAAGCTTGCAATCCATTCAAATTCTCAGCTGACCACCAACCAAGCTTCAGAATAACACATGATGAAACATCTAAGGATGGCGTAATACTTGGAGGTGCTCCGGGAGCAGCTCACTGCACTTCCCATTTACACCCTTACGCGGACTCCACAAGAAGTTCAAAGTCTCAAGCAGATCGCCAAACAAGACCTCACAGGTTGATGATTATCTCAGTTGTCTAGCAGTCCAGCTTTCCTCAGTTGCGCTCACGACAATGACTTCCAAACTCTCTAGTGCAAGAGAGTAAACCAATCCCCCGACACCCATTTGGGTAAGCTCTCCAATACAAGGGGGTAAACTAATTGTTTTCCAGTGCGAGAGGGTACACTAATTCCCCGACACCCATCTGGGTAAGTTGTCCAGTACGAGAGGGTAAACTAATTCCCCAACATCTATTTGGGTAAACTCTTCAGTGTGAGAGGGTAAACTAATTACTCTCCAGTGTGAGAGGGTAAACTAATTCCCCGACACCTATCTGGGTAAGCTATCCAGTGCTCTCCAGTGCAAAAGGGTAAACTAATTGCTCTCCAGTGCGATAGGGTAAACTAATTCCCTGACACCCATTTGGGTAAGCTCTCCAGTGCGAGAGGGTAAACCAATTTCTCGACACCTATCGGGGTAAGCTCTCCAGTGCACCAGGGTAAACCAATTCCCCGACACCCATCTGGGTAAGCTCTCCAGTGTGAGAGGATAAACTATATTGTACAAGCTTCTTCCAAGGCATACAGCTTTCTGGATGTAGATGATGATATCTATACATAGGGATCTTATATATATCATTTTATGATTGGCTTTAATGCATATTTCCAACACCATTCCCATAGTCAATCTATGATAGTAATTTTGTTCCACTTAACACGTTTAGGATAGCAGAATTTTGAAATGCCAGAGCCATGTTGGCCAAACCCCTTTGTAAATTTTGGTTTATTCAATGAACAATTTCCTATGTTTCTGAATTCAAGTTTTGTGTTTGTTTCAGTCCTAGATGACATTATGGATATTGTCCTCAAATATGAGTTAATTGAATTATGTTTCTTGTATACATATGACCGAATTCAATTAAACACATGTTTAGGTATAAATGTGAGAAAGTTAGTTGTCTAGATGAATGTGTAACTATGTACACTGACTTTATACCTAAATCATCCATCTAGCAACGACTTCAGGTCTATCTAACCTAATTAAGGGCCTTAGCACCACTCCTTATTGTAAATGATACTAAATTTTCATTAAAGAGGCCTTATATTTTACACATTCCAGAAGAACGTCGTTAAGTTTTAAAGAAATTTGAGAGAACAATGATCATGAATGAAACCACTGAACAAAATGTGGAATATTGCACCATTTCCAAAATATGAAGCCCGAAGCTATGTATTAGAGCCAATGGACTGCCTCATAATTGAGAAGCGTCACATGTGGCCAGCCTGAAACCGGGTGATTCGAGCTGGTTACTTACTTTAGCACGATAGTTTGGGACACTTAGGTCAAGATATGATGTCATACTATACGAAGCATCTCCTTACCTAAAGTAAGGATCTTGTTGCCAACAACACACTTTTCCAAGCCAGCTCATTGGGAAAATTGGATTTATATACTATCCCTAACAAAGATACTACATGACCCTCTTTTCACAGTTAATTCAAAGGAATAGTTGTGAACTATCCAACCAAAATAGGACCATGTAAATACTTATGGTTTTGGTTGATGTATCACAAACTAGTCACATGTTTGTCCACATATTGTTTCTAACCTCCTAGCTTATTTTTACCTTAAAGACTCATCACCATGTTTATCCTATAGAGTTTGGAAGACTGGACAATACCGAAGTGTTTATAATGAAGATGTTTCGTGACGTATTGCATGTTTTTTGGATTTGCAATTGAACAATGAATTCTCCATGTTCACCCCAAAACAGCTTCGTGGAGCAATCATAAAGCACAATTACATTGATAGTTCGGATCTTGGTAAACGTACCAAGCAATTTTGATTCCAAGACAACCTTGATAACCTCTTCATGAAGTCACTGCTAAAGTCAACCTTCCAAAAGCTTGTTTGAGGAATTGGTATGCGTAATTATCTCATTTGGAAGTTTTGTCAAACTTAGGGGGAGTAAGATGTATACTCACTTAAACTAAATGTACTCTTTTTCCTTACAATTAGGAGCATTTTCTCACTGTGTTGTTGCTACTTGATGAGGGTTCAATGTGGCACCCATCTTGGGCTGGTCATATCATTGTGTGTGTCTACTTGCTTCATGAAGGTGTTTAGTTTTGACTTGCAACTTCTCATTTTTCTCCTTAGGCTATGGGTTTTTATTCCACTTTGGGTTTTACCATAGCGAATTGATTTTGTAAGTTTTATTACCTATGCATTCTTCCATACGTTTTAAGACTCACATTTGTGCCAACTAGACAAAATGACTTCATCAACGATTTCTACATCATCATATGAAGATGTGATGCATTTACATGAGTTTTTACACACTCAAGGCAGAGTGTTGAAGTCCTAAATTAGTTATGAATGTGATTATGCAAATTATAGTAGATTATGTGTAGGATTCTACAATATCTTTTAAATAGTTTCCTAATTATAATTGTATTCGTTGGGGAGTAAGTTTATCTCCTTTATTAATATAAATAAAGGCACAAGGCATGAGGAATACCATCGTAGAATTCCTCAAGACGTTGTCCATTTCTCTCTCTCCCTCTCTTTGCCACGCTCTTTCAGTAAAATAGGCCACAACGACTTCATCCTATTTTAAAAAGGATAAAATAATTTGAACCATTTATTATCTTTACATCATCTAAAGATCATATGTGCAAAAAAATGATTCAATTTGGATATCTTTTAGTCATTCATATGCATTAAACAAATAGATAGTTCATCATGAAGATGTTACTTGTTATTAAAACCGTTGATTTGTTTGACGGAAGAGAATCCTCTTCGGATCCACTTTGTGGGGATCATCCTAACCGTTCATCGTACATTATGCGGCCAGTTTTCGTCAGATACTATTTATGTTTAATTTTAAATAAAAATGTCAAATGATTTCTGACCGCATGATACACGATGAATGACTAAGATGTGGATCCCCACAAAGTGGATCCGGATGGGATCTAATTCCTTATTTAACACGTATGGATGACCAAACGATATTTATATTGAATAATTTTGTACAAATGTGATTTTCAAACGATGATAAAAAGAATGAACGGTTCATATGGTAAATACACGTTAATCATAAGTGGGGAACAAGTAAATTTCTCAATCGGAGGAACACGAGCATTACAACTTCAAGCCTTTTAGGCGGTAACTACTAATTGTACGGTAGCTTTGATTGAAGAGTAAAGCGGGAAGCTTCAGTCCGTGTCTATTTTTGAGTAGCATGGCAACCAGCGGCAGCCCTCCCTGTATGCTTGTCGCCCAAACCCTCCCAAAGTTCGAGAAATGCAGAGCAATGTCTGAACTCCGGCAACTCCACGCCCACATTATCAAAACAAACCTCGTTACCCACACATTGATCATAAACAAACTCGTATCCTCCTGTTCTCTCTCTGGCGGCCTGGAGCACGCCCTTTCGGTCTTTCGTCGAATTGAAAACCCCAATCCCTTCATGTTTTTCACACTCATAAGGCACATTTCTGATAGTGCGAATCCGTTGGAAGCTGTAGTTCTCTATGCGCATATGCTCTCTTCTTTGAAAAGTTTGGATGGTGTCGAATTTTCGATCCCTGCTGTACTGAAAGTGTGCGGCAAGTCGCGGGCTTTGGAGGAGGGGACGCAAGTTCATGGCCAAGTGTTGAAAACCCAGTTGTTGTTTGATATGTATGTGGCGAACGCATTGATCAGGATGTACTCGGAGCTGGGAGAGATTGAATTGGCAAAGAGGATGTTTGATAAAATGCCTCAGAGAGATGTAATTTCTTGGAATTCACTGATTACAGGTTGTTTGAGGCTGCGGGAGATTGATTTGGCTCATGAGCTTTTCAATAAGATGCCCGAAAGGGACTTGGTTTCGTGCAATGCGATGATCGATGGGTATGGGAAGAGCGGGAAGTGTGAGCTTGCAGAGCAGGTTTTTAGGTCTATGAATAAAAAAGACGTGGTTACTTGGACATCAATGGTTTCAGCATATGTATTCAATCACCGTCCGAAGGAAGCATTGGGTTTATTTAGGGAAATATTGAATGTCGGGATTCGACCTGATGCCCCTGCTCTTGTTAGTGTTCTATCAGCCATCGCCGACTTGGGTTTTGTTGACGAAGGCAAATGGGTGCATACTTACATTTCGACAAATAAGATTAAGCTGAGTTCTGGGTTTATTGCTTCGGCTCTTATAGACATGTATGCGAAATGTGGACATATAGAAAATGCCTATCATGTCTTCAAACAGGTATCTCATTATAAAAATGTCGGGGACTGGAACTGTATGATCTCCGGCCTTGCAATGCATGGGCTTGGTCATCAAGCTGTGGAGGTATTCCTTGACATGAAAACAAAAGAAATCAAGCCAGATGAGATCACTTTCTTAGGACTGTTGAGTGCTTGTAGTCATGGAGGTCTAGTTGAAGAGGGCAAGTTTTGTTTTAAACTCATGCAGGAGAAGTACAAAATCATCCCTACAATTCAGCACTATGGATGCATTATTGATCTCTTAGGTAGAGGAGGGCAATTGGATGATGCTGTTGAGATTGTACAGAATATGCCCATGGAGGCTGATGTTATTGTTTGGAAAGCTATTCTCAGCGCTTGTGTGCAGAACGGTGATTTTGCAATTGGGGAAAGTGCTGCCTTGAAGGCCATAGAGTTAGCTCCCGAAGACTCAAGTTGTTACATTCTCCTCTCAAATATTTACGCCAAAGTTGGGAGATGGGATGATGTGCGCAAGGTCAGATTAATGATGAAACAAAGAGGAGTGAGAAAGATTCCTGGATCCAGTTCAATCCTTGTGAACGGGAAGGTTCATGAATTTCTTGTGGGAAAGGAAATGGATGTTAAATGTAATGTCGAGGTTCTTTCAAAGATAGAAGAGGTGGTCTCTAAGTTGAAACTGGAAGGATATAAGCCTGACCTGACTCAAGTTCTTCTGGATATTGAAGAGGAAAATAAAGAGAGCTCACTTACCCTTCACAGCGAGAAGATGGCACTTGCATTTGGACTAATTAACACTAGCAACGGAGCTCCTATTCATATAGTGAAAAACTTAAGGGTTTGCTGTGATTGCCATTCGTTTATCAAACTGGTTTCTCGCGTTTACAATTGCCGAGTTGTTGTGAGAGACCAAAACCGTTTCCATTGTTTTGAGAATGGTTCCTGCTCCTGCAAAGACTTTTGGTAGTACAATTTTAGTAAGCCCATTTGCAAACTACATGACTGAAGACTCGTATGGTATAGCAACTAATTCACGGGGCAGACACATGCAGGATGCAACGTGATCAAACGGACATGTAATTTTCCTAACATGGTACATTGCCGCAGAGTCGCGGGTTCAGTTCCATTGCCATTGATCCATACATTGAGAATGCCATGCATGGTTGAGAGGACAGCGACTACCGATTTGGACAGATGTGGCAGAGAGAGAGGAAGGGGCAGAGCTTCCTCTTATTTATAGTTATACAGATCCATATCTATGAGGTTTGGGTCCCACAACTAACTAAAACTGCACTACATGATTTCTTGTATTGTAGTTTTAGTTAGCTTATGGGCAACAGTGTTTATGTATTGAAAATATTGTTCCATTGAACTTTTTCATATGTGATAAAAATAAAAGGCACCGAGCAGGCTTCAGTACCATACGATTGGTGTTAAGGAAATGATTTCCGCACTCTTTTTTTTTTTTTTCCTCCCACACTTCTCTGTTATCTTCTAACTGTTGGATAAAAAAATCAAAGTTGTGTAGGAGAAAACAGAAATCATTTTCCTCAATTTTATTTGAATGTCCAGATTTTTCTTAGTTGGAATATTAATCTGGTTTTGTTTTTGACACAATTGTCACCAGCTCTACGACTTAATTGTATTCACCTGTCAGACTTAATTGTATTCACCTGTCAATATCCCAATGAAAATGAAGAGATGATGAAGGGGAAAGCATTAAAATGGCAAGTCTTTCACGTCTCACCCTGATTTCCTCTGAAAGTAAATAAAACATAATTGAATGGCATTATTGCATGTCATTTTGTGGTTTCCTCTAAAAGTCAATAAAACATAATTGAGTGGCATTATTGCATGCCATTTTGCGGTTCAATTTTTCTTGTGGGTCTTCTTCTTGACAGTGACATGTGTTGTCTGTACTTACTGGCTGCATTTTAGAGGGAAGAAATAGGTGGAATGAGCAATATTCCAGCAATAAGTCCTCACTCCAGAAACACAGCAATTTTCCCAATATCTTTCTTTTCATTTTTTTGATGTGGGGTTTTGATTTCTTCCAGGATTTTGGGATTTACTTGTTTGTTTCTTTTTTACTTTCTTTAAAATTCACTTGCTGGGTGGGTTGAGCAAGAAGGTATCAGCTGCTTCAGAAAAGGCTGGAACAGAGAAAGACCAAACCGACTTCTTTTCTATTTTTCAGGTCAGTTTCCTATTTTCTTTCTTTTTTATTATTATTTTTAATTTTTGCTGGTTAGATGGGGTTCTGAGGGGAAAGAGGGTGGGGGAAGCCTCGAACCTGAGGAGGGCCACAAGGGTATTTCCACTAGCCCTCCTCTTTTATTTTTGCTAGTTGGGTTGTCATAGTTTGCTAAAATTCTTATTTACCTGCATTTGATTGTTCCAAAAGATATGAACACTTTTGTATTTCAAATAGTTGTTAATCTTTGTGAAGAAAGTGAATTTGGGATTGGATTTTTGCATGTTTTTTGGAACGAAATTGATATACTTTCTTGTTCCTTTGGTAGAATTTTATCTGATGCAGTATATTACCAACATTTCTGCTGCTTCTATTTAGGTTTTGTAAAAGTATATAACTAATAAACTGAGCTGCATTCCATATTTTTTTGGTGTTTAAATTTTAAAAACAAATTACCAAGGTACAATCTATAATTCTTGCAACGTTTTATCATGTCGTACCGCACAGCAAAAGCAAATATTATCTATATATTTGTTCAATGATTGTGTTACTAAATGGTAGACCCTGTGGTACTATTTTCTCCCAGAAATGATTGGCCCAGTAGCAATAGCTTTGACTGTGGGTCTTCTTGGATGGGCTTATCAGGCACTAAAGCCTCCCCATCCCAAAATATGTGGATCGCCGGACGGTCCTCCTGTCACTTCTCCTAGAGTAAAACTCAGTGATGGGAGGCATTTGGCTTACAGGGAATTGGGAGTTCCAAAAGAAGAGGCGAAACACAAGATCATCGTCGTTCATGGCTTTTTAAGTTCCAAAGATATGAGTTTGCCCGTCACTCAAGTATGAACTAACACTTATTTTCAGTCCTGCACTAGTTGTTATAACTTTTACCAATCTGAGATGGATATGCTGCAACATTGAGTTGATATGATGGGTAGATAGGAGCACTCATTTATGTTCCATGGAATATTAGGAAAAGGAAATGATCTCACTGTAATTGGTTACTGTATTGTGAGGAATATAAGTAATTATTGAAACATGCCGATGTTATGTCATATGTTGGGGTATGCAGAGATTTGAATAAAATGAATAACTGGTGATCATCTGCACTAGACATGAATGCTAATGTTGAACTCCTCTCTGGTCTTCTCTACCTCAATTTGGATTTGGAAGATGTGATGGATTTAAATATTTGCATTTATAGTGCATCATTAGTGCACCTCTCTCTCATTCCTTCTTTGATACAAGTGGAATGCCTTATGTTCGGTTTTGTTTGTCAGGAACTCATAGAGGAGTTAAGGATATATTTCCTGTTCTTCGACAGAGCTGGCTATGGAGAGAGTGATCCATATCCTTCACGTTCTGTGAAGAGCGAAGCTTTTGATATTCAAGAGCTAGCTGACAAGTTGCTGATTGGGTCTAAATTTTATGTAATCGGAATCTCAATGGGAGCTTACCCTGTTTGGAGTTGCTTGAAATACATACCACACAGGCATGATACCTAGTTTAACTACCAGACTACGAGTTTTGCCTATGTTTTATTTTCAACAAACTTTAATGTCAATCTCTCTCTTTTATGTTAGGAAAGCTTGCATCTAATATTACTGATACTGTGATACATTATTTGCAGATTGTCTGGAGCTTCCCTGGTAGTTCCCTTTGTGAACTACTGGTGGCCTCGTTTTCCTGCTGATCTATCAAGAGAGTCCCTTGGTACGCTGCAGCTATCAGACCAATGGACATTCCGAGTTGCACATTACACTCCTTGGTTATTCCATTGGTGGATGACCCAGAAATGGTTCCCTTCACTAAGTATCTTGGCTGGGAATAACGCAATTTTCTGCCCGAAAGATTTAGAGATGTTGCAGAAACTCTCAGAAACACCAAGTATTGGTCAGGTACTCAAATTTTCTCATTGTCTGCCCACAGTACTAGATCGACCAATTTTCTTTTTCCCTCTTGCAATTACAATTTGAGGTTCAAATCTTTCAATGCTAAATTTTGTTGGTTTAGGATTGTTTAAGCTCTTTTATATTCAAACACATCATTTCTCTGATTTGAATTCATAGCTTAGGGGTTACGTTATCAGGGCAATTACTGAAAACAAAATTTTACCTTAAACTTGAAAGTGGGAGGATGGCCTGCATTCAGTATTTGGTTTTAGTAGTGTCGAACGCTAGCCAAAATTATTAATCTTCTGCTGCAGCAATTATCTAGGCTGACTTAATTTTGCAAACACTTTTTGTACTCAATTTTATCGTCTTATTGAAACTATAATTCAGAGGAGAAGACACTTAATATCCACACTTACCTATAACCAGCATATGTGATGCAATCTCAAATCTTTTAGTGTCATTGATGTCTTGAGATTATTCCTTTGCTAGCGAAACAAGAGAGTTGAGAGACATGGGATGTTCTTAATTGCTTGGTAACCGTCAGTGTCTTTTGTTTACGTTACAAACTCAGGAAAAGATTACGCAGCAAGGAGAGCACGAATCACTGTTCCGAGACATACTGGCTGGTTATGGAAAATGGGAATTCGACCCCTTGGATCTCAGCAATCCCTTCCCTGACAACGAGGGATCAGTTCACATTTGGCAAGGCTATGACGACAGGATCATTCCTTACAAACTAAACCGTCATATTGCAGAGAAGCTTCCCTGGATTCGTTACCATGAAGTTCCTGATTTTGGGCATTTTCTGATGTTCGACAAGAATCAATGTGAAGCCGTTTTGAAGGCACTTTTGCTTGGATTATGAACTCCCTAAGTAGTAAGTCTTTCATGAATGCTGCAATGTGTATTACATATAAAGATCTTCTGTATTTTATTGCAATGTAAAACTTAATCATCAGCTTACTTCTCTGGCACAAAGAATTCATAAGTTGTTCGGCATGATTGTACATATCTGCTGTCTCGAAAGTCCTCTTTGGAGCGGAAATATACCGTAATCTGATTCACGTCATTTCTTTGGCACTGTAACATTTTTGCTGCAGGCTTGTAAGTTGCTCTGTATGTATCCAGATTAAGTACCATGAAGTTGAAGATGGTGGTCATCTGTTGATTCATGAGAGTGCTCTATGTGAAGACATTTTCGGGGAACGTTTGCTCGGAGAAGAACCTTCTATCAGATAGTCCTAGCTCAACAGCAACATTGATTATTGCTAGGATTTTGCTAAGGCCAGTCATTCAGACACGCACGCTCGATTTTCTAACAATTGATTAAATCTACGTAACTGTTATAAATAGGCAAAAGTAGAGAAATAACCTTTGCTAAGAGCGAGGACGAAGTGGTGCAAAATATCTCACTGACAAAAGTATTGCAGATATTAGAAAATGAGGGATACTGAGAGTATTATATTTCTTCTTTTTCTCTTCTTGATGTTCTCTTACATTGAACAACCGAAGTGCTCTATTTATAGAGCCACCTCAACGAAAACTTACAAAACTTACTATTCACATGTGATACTTTACTATACACATGTGATACTTTACTATACACATTACTATACCCATGTGGGCAATCCACTATTTACAACACTCCCCCTTGGATGTCCACATATCAGTATCAGTTGCCTCGTTAAAACCTTGCTTGGAAAAACCCAGTGGGAAAAAAACCATAGCAAAGGAAAAAGAGTACAACTTTACCTGGATGGTGTTGAGCATGCTTATGTTGCCTCGTTAAAACCTTGATAGGAAAAACCCAATGGGAAAAATTCCTAATCGAAGGAAAAAGAGTACAACATGCATGTATCATGGATGTTCCCCCTGAATTGTATCTCCCCCTGATTCCGCATTCTTCAAATTTGTAAGCCGACGTAATCCGATTCCCTGCACTAACTTCTGAAATGTGCACTTTGGTAGAGATTTGGTGAACAAGTATGCTAAATTTTCATTGGAACGGATTTGTCTGACTTCAATAACTTTACCCTTCTGAAGTTCATGTGCACTGAAAAATCTTGGAGATATGTGTTTAGTCTTATCACCCTTGATGAATCCTTCCTTCATATGGGCGACACAGGCTGCATTATCTTCATGGATGACAGTTGGAGTGTCTGTCTTTAAAGGTAGACCACATGAATTCCGGATGTGATGGATCATTGATCTTAACCAAGAACATTCACGACTTGCTTCATGTCAAGCAATTATTTTTGAGTGATTGGAAGATGTAGCAACTAGTGTTTGCTTCGTTGATCGCCATGAAATTGCAGTATCTCCATTAGTGAACACGTATCCATTTTGTGAGCTAACTTTATGCTGATCGGAGAGAAAACCAGCATCTGCGTATCCAACAAGGATCTGTTCATTTATGGGCTTGTCTAAGTAGAAGAGACCCATATATGTTGTCCCACACAGGTATCGTAGAACATCTTTGACTCCCTTCCAATGACGAATTGTTGGAGCAGAGATGTACCTGGCTAACAAGTTAACTGAAAAAGCTATATTTGGTCTAGTACATTGTGCTAAATACAATAAAGCACCTATTGCGCTCAAATATGGTACTTCTGGACCAATGACCAGTTCATCATCTTCTTTTGGACGGAATGGATCTTTCTTAATGTCCAAAGAACGAACGACCATTGGGGTGCTAAGTGGATAAGCCTTGTCCATGCCAAATTGCTTCAGTATCTTTTCAATGTAAGCTGATTGATGGACCAAAATTCCATTAGCACAATGCTCGATCTGCAGGCCGAGACAATATTTTGTTTTCCCAAGGTCTTTCATTTCAAATTCGCTTTTTAGATATTCAGCAGTTTTATTGAGCTCTTCAGGGGTTCCAACTAGGTTCATATCATTGACGTATACTGCCACTATAGCAAATCCAGTATTTGATTTCTTAATGAACACACAAGGGCAGATAACATTGTTGGCATATCCTTCTTTAATCAAATACTCACTGAGACGATTATACCACATTCGCCCAGATTGTTTCAGCCCATACAGTGATCGCCTTAATTTGATTGAGAACATACCTCGTGGTTTGTTAGTTGCTTCAGGCAACTTAAGTCCTTCTGGGACTTTCATATATATGTATGTGTATAATTCTCCATATAGATACGCGGTGATGACATCCATAAGTCGCATGTCAAGTTTTTTTGAAATCACCAAACTTATTAAGTAACGGAACGTAATTGCGTCCATTACAGGAGAGTATGTCTCTTCATAATCAATTCCAAGTCTTTGTGAAAAACCTTATGCAACGAGTCGTGCTTTAAATCTTGCAATCTCGTTTTTCTCGTTGTGTTTCCTTGTGAATACCCATTTGTAACCTACAGGGTTCACACCAAGCGGGGTTTGGACTACTGGTCCAAAAACACTTCGTCTTTCCAAGGAATTTAATTCTGCCTGGATTGCATCTTTCCACTTAGGCCAATCTTGTCTCTGTCTGCATTTATCAACAGAGCGGGGCTCAATATCATCACTTAAGATAATTTCAGTGGCTATTGCAAATGCAAACATGTACTTCTAGATATTTCATTTCGATCCCACAATTCAGTAGTACATGCATAATTTATGGATATTTCTTTGCTTTCATGTACTTCTGTCTCTTCAGGGACATGTGTCTCATCAAGGACATTTTCTTTTTTTGTAAGTACAGAATCACGAATTGTGGATTTATCATTCAATTTCTTTTCTTGAATGATATCATTTGGGTTCAACTGTGCCCTCATCTTTCTCTTTCGAGGGGCTGAATCTTTTGAACCTGGGGGTCTACCACGCTTCAGGCGTGCACTAGATGAATCATTCGCTGCCACTTTATTTTGTCCAACAGGGACATCAATTCTTGCAGGTGCGTTTACAGCTGGTATATGTGACTTTGTCACTTTCGAAGCATCATTAAATGCATATGGCATTTGATTAGCAATACCTTGAAGATGAACGATCCTTTTCACTTCATTTTCACATTGAGTGCTTCGTGGATCAAAATGAGATAATGTGGGAACAACCCATGTCAGCTCTTGCCGTTCTTCTAGAACGGTCTTTTCTCCCCCTAACGACGGGAAAACTGTCTCATCAAAATGACAATCCGCAAAACGAGCGGTAAATATATCACCTGTCAAGGGTTCCAAATATCTAATGATAAATGGTGAATCAAAACCCACATAAAATCCCAGTCTGCGTTGAAGTCCCATTTTAGTTCGTTGTGGCGGTGCAATAGGCACATAAACAGCACAACCAAAAACTCGTAAATATGAAATGTTTGGTTAATGTCCAAACACGAGTTGTATTGATGAGTATTGGTGGTTGGCTATGGGTCTCAGTCAAACCAATGATGTTGCATGTAAGACGACATGTCCCCATACAGAGACTGTCAATTTCGTTTTCATGAGCAGAGTGCGGGCTATTAATTGAAGCCGCTTGATAAATGCCTCTACTAAACCATTTTGGGTATGGACATGAGGAATATGATGTTCAACATCAATGGCCAGTGCCATGCAGTAATCATCAAAGGTTTGAGACGTAAATTCACCAGCGTTATCAAGTCGTATGGACTTAATGGGATGATATGGGAACTGTGCTCGCAACTTAATTATCTGAGCAAGAAGTCTCGCAAAAGCTACATTTCGAGTACACAATAGGCAAACATGTGACCATCGGGTAGATCCATCAACCAAAACCATAAAATATCGAAATGGTCCACAAGGTGGTTGAATAGGTCCACAAATATCCCCTTGAATTCTTTGCAAAAATGATGGGGATTCATCATCAACCTTTAGTTGTGATGGTCTAATTACCAACTTTCCTTGGGAACAAGCCTTGCAAGGGTTATCATTTGAGACATCAATGTGTCTGCTCAATAATGGATGTCCACTGGCCTCGCTTGTGGCCACGTCCTCGTTTGTAATTATTACCATGGGAGGATATGGTATTCCTTTCAAGGGAAGCATCATTCACTTCTGGGAACGGTGCTGATCCAGTAGGTCGGGAATTATGGTTTTTCATCAAGAGCTCATTGTTCTGTTCAGCTACCATGAGCACAGATATCAGCTGGTTGTATTTAGTGAAGCCTCGCGCTCTATACTGCTACTGTATGAGCATGTTAGAGGCATGGAATGTGCTGAAAGTCTTTTCCAATAACATCTCATATGTAATAGTATCCCCACAGAGCTTCATCTAAGAGGTAATTCTGAACAACACCGAATTGTACCCAGCCACTGACTTGAAATCCGGATCCTTAGGTGAGTTCAGTCATAGCGAGCTCTTGGAAGAATCACTATTGTCTGGTGATTGTATATGTTTCTCAAGACCTTCCAGATGGCTAACGGATCTTCAACCGTTAAGTACTCGTTCTTTAGTGCCTCATCAAGATGGCGACGAATAAAAATCATGGCCTTCGCCCGATCTTGAGAGGATGAGCTGCTTCCAGATGGATCTTGGTATCCAGTACCCAGGTAAGGTAATTCTTCCCAGTGATGTCCAGGGCAGCAAAATTAAGCTTTGCCAAGTTTGCCATTTTATTTTCTGAAAGAAAAATGAGGTGTGTAAGAACTTGCAATAATATGTGTTCTGGAGGAATATATTGTTAGAACTTCTGGTTCTTACAAATTTTTTATCTTCAGGCCAAAATGATAAGTACTTGAAACTTCAGGCTCGAGATTTACATGATTAATGAGAAGGGCAATTGTACCGCACCATTCTCATCGAAACAAGTATAGGATGGGCGATTATTTCGCACTACTTTAAACAGCAGGAAAAATTTTAATATGTAGACCAAGGTGGACGATTATACCACACCACCTAAAATTGCGGTAAAATTTAAATATGCAAAGCAGGGTGGACGATTATACCGCACCACCTGAAATTGCGATAAAATTTAAATATACAAAGTAAGGTGGACGATTATACCGCACCACCTGAAATTGCGATAAAATATACCGCACCACCTGAAATTGCGATAAAATTTAAATATGCAAAGCAGGGTGGACGATTATACCGCACCACCTAAAATTGCGATAAAATTAAATATGCAGAGCAGAGTGGGTGATTATTCCACACCACCTAAAATTGTGATAAAATTAAATAGCAGGTAAATTTAAATATGCAGGATAGGGTAGGCGATTATACCGCTCCACTTAAAATTTGCAGTAAAATTAGATCTGCAGTCCAAGATAGGAGATAGTACCGCACCATCTTGGATTGCATAAATAATCAGTGGGTTAGTAGTCAATATCTACACCAAACAAGAAATAAAAGATATAAATAATTGTTAGTTTGAGAACTAGAAGTAAACATGGTGCAAACAGTTCTTCGCGAGGGTATATCCAGCAATTGAGGCAGAGGAAGAGGAAGAACAGTAAAAACATTAGAGGAAACTTTTTTTTTCTTTCGGTGAAGGGAAATGAGAAATGATTAGAGAGTCGTGCTGATAACGTGTTATAAATAGGCAAAAGTAGAGAAATAACATTTGCCAAGAGCGAGGACGAAGTGGTGCAAAATATCACACTGACAAAAGTATTGCAAATATTAGAAAATGAGGGATACTGAGAGTATTATATTTCTTCCTTTTCTCTTCTTGATGTTCTCTTACATTGAACAACCAAAGTGCTCTATTTATAGAGCCACCTCAACGAAAACTTACAAAACTTACTATTCACATGTGATACTTTACTATACACATGTGATACTTTACTATACACATTACTATATACATGTGGGCAATCCACTATTTACAACAGTAACATAATTATCTACAACCCGAATTTGCTCACGCGCTTGTGGGCGGTTAGCTTTTTTTATATGTGAACATGCCTCTAAGAGAAGTTTTACCTGTCTTAGGAAGGCAAGGGCGCGGTTACTATTCACTCTCAATAGTACGTCTTTGTGCAACTCCACCTATTGGGTAAGGGCAAGGGCGATTATTGTTCATAAATATTTTTTATTTTATTTTATGGGTTGATTTGTTGGCCTTATCTTTCACGTGTCATGTTCGCTTTGTAGGTGTGTTCTATGTTTTTTGGTGTGTTATTTGTAAGCGTGTTGACCATATATTTAAGTTTGTTTAAATGTGAACTTTGTAAGTTTGTTTTTTGAAAATAAAAAATATTGTCTAATTCCAATAGTTTATTTCAAATACAAGGCAAAAGCAAAGTATTACAACAAGCATAATTAATTAAAAATAAAATGTCTTCAATCTCCTCGACCAATTGTGCATGAATCTTCTTCCACATTTGTTGCTATCTCATCTCATTTTACATGGTCGAGTCATGAGTAACATGCACTCAAACCTCAAACAAAGCAACTTCTTTCCCAATCGACCAAATTGTCTTCTCACTCTTTTTTTCTTTTCTTTTTTGTAAAAAAGAGATTTGGAAAGTAGAAAACAAATATAGAAGATTTAGTAAAAATAAATATTGAGTTGTGTTGTGGGGAATAAAGAAGTTGGTTGGGGTATTTATAGAATAATAAAAACATTCCTAGTTTTTTCCTTTTTTATTATTATTTTTCTATTTTTTTTTAATATTTTATGATTGGATTAATCGTGACTGTTGATTTCCCTACTCATCTGAAATCAGACGCACAAGAACATACAACGTGGCACAATGGTAATTTTTTCAATTTTTTTTCACCGTTGGAAATCCAACGGTCCAAATTATTAGGCTATTGGAAATCCAATGGCTCTCATCGTGCCACACCATAGAGCCTTTGGACTCTTCTGTTAGAGCTGTTGCAGAGGGGTTCATCGCTGCAGAAGTTGACGGCCCTCTCCTCCATTTGCACATGTATTACACATGCTAGACACAAAATAAAAAATGTGACTGACGTCAACCTTGCTCGTTGGTGCAAGGTTGGGCATAACTTGCTCGGGCTTTTGGGTGAGCTTCACTTAGCCCACAACTTGCCTTTTTCAATTTAGTCCACTGAAGGTGTATTTTTGGGTTGAAGGGCATCTTTCAAGTCTTTGTCGTTGCCCTAAACCTGACAATTTCTTACATGACTCATTAACACGACACATAAACAACACGAAAATAACGGGTTTTGGGTCAGCACGATAACTAATCGGGTCGTTATCGAGTCACACGATAAGAAACCATTAATAACAGGTTCTTAACAGGTTTACACGAGGATGACACGCAGGTACCCCGTTTCGACATGTTAAAAAAAATGTTATTTTGATGATTTTAATTTTTTAAACTACTAAAAAAACTTACTATAAAAGACAATAGCCATAGTGTGTATGTATATATTGTATATTAAATATGTATAATTGTATTATTATTTTATATAAATTTATTTATTTATTTATTTATAGTATATTATAGGCAAAGTGTGAGATTAAAAAAATATAAAAACATTAAAAATAAAAATATCAATAATTTAAAAATACCAAACACATTAAAAAAAAATTATAATAATTAATATACAAATGCGAAAATTGTGAAAAAATAGGCAAACACTCATGATTGCATCCTCTACACTTTGAGGATGGGTACATTGCCATTTAGAACAACACAAACCCTCATGAATAGCATTTGTAAGGGAGTTCAAAATAAATAAAATTCATAATCATTAATGTACAAGTCTGAAAAATGTGAAAGCATATATAAACGCTTGTGATTGCATCCTCAACCTTGAAACACAGCTCTCTTCATTTTGCATATCCTTGAACATTTGGTATTTTGTAGCAATGTACTAATGTTTTTTCATTAGCCTCTTATTTTGGGATATGTAATACTTGAAAAAAAAAAAAAAAATTTAATGTTTTGAAGTAATGTTTATGTGATAATGTGGTATGCATATATTAATTGAGTATTATGTTTTATATTTTTTTGGGTCAAATTATGTTTTTCATTTTCATTATTTATTGATTTAAAATATATTTATTTTCACGGGTAACGGGTCGAGTCATATTACCTAATAATATTAACGAGTCGATTTCGGGTCCGGTCATATTACCCATTTACTTTAACGAGTGTTTCACGACACAACCTATTATGATATCGAGTATGACACGAAAATAACACAAATGTCAGGTCTACGTTACCCTTTGGCAACAGGGACTTGCTCTAAAGATTACGTAGTCTAGGATTTATATATTTTTGTGTTATATCTGCTTATTTAACTTTTGAACCCAATCAAAACATGCAACTATGAAATTAAATTTGTTCTCTCTCACTCTCTCTCCTCTCCCACTAAGACAAAAACATAAAACTCTTTTTAAGTTTTTTTCTCTCCAACCGCTGGCTCCTTGCCACGGCTTTGGATCAGCGACAGGCCTCATTCCTATTTTATGTTTTTTCCTTCTCCCTTCCTTCACTACCCCGCAGCTCCCTTTCTCCATCTCTTCACCCTTGCTTTGTGAGCAACCTCCATGTTTTGATGGAGTTCCTCTCCCAAACCCATCTCTACACCCTATTTTTGAGATAGATCTATGAGATGGGGTTCGATTTGTGGTTGTGGTGGGTAGGGGTGCAACTCGGGCAGATTGGGCGGTTTGGAGGGTCAACTCAACCCTAACCCAACATTCACATTTCGGGCTCGGGTTCGAGTTGAATTTCATTCAGGTTTATTCGAATTTGAATTTAATTGAGTTCAGGTTTACTTAGGTTGGGTTTGGGTTGCCCAACTTTTCTTTAGTTTAATCCTTCAACAACTTATTTTGCAATAATTTTTTAAAAATTAAGTCAAATAACTTCAAAGCTAGTTAACCTCAGTATTATAAATCAATCAAAACTTCAATTCAATTCTACAAATTGATATCCGCTTAAAAGTGAAACCAAATACGCAAGTTAAAATAGAAGATACTAGAGCTTGTACAAAAAGGGAAAAAAAAGCTCAACACTTCATATCCAAATATAAACAAACGCCGAACTCAAGTCTTGTTGTCCAAATTCAATTTGCATCTCTATTAAATAAGAAAAATAGTTAGTTGTATATCTGTTGACCCTAAAAACTACAAAGCCTACGTGGCGCGCAGGCCGAGTAATCTAAAAGCTAACTACGTCCTTCGGTGAATGCGGGCGTGCCAACTCGTCGGCCGAGCTCGGCCGAGGAGTAAATTTGTTGATGTTGCGTTGGGTCGCGCTACTGACTTCTGCGTCTTGCGATTGCGGCCGAGAAAGGAACACGCCTCGGCCTCTTGGATTCTCAAACCTGAAGACAAGGTTACTATTATTACGAAGTTCACGAATCGCTGTCGTCGGATTCGGTTACAGTGATGGTATTCGTCAGAGTGAACTCACGCCGAATCGACACCAAAGTGTAAGGACACAAATACTCGAAGCAGATATAAGTTTTTATAGTGAACGTAGTTCGGCCGCCTGAATGCCGAACTCTAAATTCCACTTGAGAATATCCAATCATAAAACAACTCGGCGTGCAATGCGCCGAGCTCAGTAAATGGTAAAACTTCACTTCGCCGAGAAGGCTGATGAAATGACCTCAATCGATAAGGACTCGGTCGTCCCTCTCGACCAAGACTTGGATAGATAACTGACCGTGCCCGCCGCAGTGCTGTTGATGCCAACGGAAGGTACTGCGAGTTCGGCCAATTCTACGGTGATAGAGCTATCTATGCCGACTTAAGATATCACCGGTTGCTTTCACAGTGCTGTTGATGCCAACGGAAGATGTGTCAGCGAAAAAGAAAAGGGAAAAGTTCTCAAGTTGTTGAGGATTTGCGCACGGCAATTTTGTATTGATTTTGTGGGGGCTTTACTGGCTTGCAGCCTCCCCTATTTATAGCACTGGACCTTGAGTTACAATCCTACTCGAACTAGGCTTTCTTCTCCGGATCAACAACAACTCGACCAGTCCTATCTTGACTAGGATTGTGAACCTAGTCCCTTTTTTAGTCGGCTCCCTTCCGGGTTATCATACTTGCCGAGACTCCTTGTTGTACCAGGACTTGTCTTCGTAAATAACCTAGCCGGCCTAGTTTTAGAAGCCCACGACCCGAGCGACCCGAGGCTCCCTTGTTGTCAGGTCTTCCGGGCCGAGATGGTTCTGTACTCGGCCCAAATTGATATTTTGGGCCCAAACATTATCATATCTTCACAACTATCATTATAATCCTTTAAAATAAAGTACATGAGGACCTACAAATTACCAAATAGAATCAAGTTTAGTGCTACATGAAACCTCCAACTTAAGCGAAAAATACCAACGATCATGGTTGGGGGATTGAACGACAATTCCTACGCCCGCCGAGGATGACGTACTGGAACCGTCAAAGTACATCGTCCAATGATTGTCGCGCGTCGCAACCATGCCGATTTCGACATCGGCATCCCCAAAACCGTAGGGGGAAGGGTGTTGAGCAAGGAAGTCGGCCATCGCCTGGCCCTTGACGGCTTTCTGAGGCACGTATTGTAAGCTAAATTCGGACAACGCCATTGTCCACTTCCCAATTCGGCCTTTTACGATTGGTCGGGTAAGCATGTACCGGATAACGTCGGTCTGGGCAATGACTTGGGTGACTGACGGGAGCATGTAATGCCGAAGCTTGGATGCGGCGAAAAATAAGGCCAGGCACAGCTTCTCGACGGCGGGATAATTGATCTCTGGGTGGCTGAGATGGCGACTTAGATAAAAAATCGCCTGCTCTCGACCGGCGTCGTTGTCTTGTGCGAGGAGGCAGCCGATGGACTCTTCGGCCACCGAGATATAAAGCTTAAGAGGTTTCCCGCGCCGAGGAGGAACCAAGACAGGTGGTTTCGTGAGGGAGACTTTGATTTGCGTAAACGCCGCCTGATGTTCGTCGTTCCAAACGAATTTATCTGAGTCCTTGAGTTTCAAAAGCGTGGAGAACGCTTTCATTTTACTGGCCGAGTTAGCAATAAATCGGCAGAGGAAATTGACCTGACCGAGTAAGGACTGGAGTTGTTTCTTCATCGTTGGAGGTGGGGCACTGATTATTGCGCGTGCCTTATTCGCATCGACTTCAATCCCACGGTGATGCACGAGGAAACCAAGGAAATTTCCGGCCGACACGCCAAAGGCACATTTGGCGGGATTCATCTTGAGATTATGCTGACGCATGCGGAGAAAAGCCTGTCGGAGGTCGTCCAGATGTGTCTGTCGGCGTTTAGATTTGATGACAACATCGTCGATGTAAACTTCGACAATGGTTCCAATTAGATCGTGGAAAATGGTGTTCATTGCCCGTTGGTATGTGGCGCCGGCATTTTTTAGACCGAATGGCATGACAACCCATTCGTAAGTGCCGAGTGCCCCCGGGCAACGGAAAGCAGTTTTGTGCACGTCGGCTTCGGCAATGAATATTTGGTTGTACCCCGCGTGTCCATCCATAAAAGATAAGATTGCATGATTCGCCGCGGCATCGATTAACAGATCTGAAATCGGCATTGTGTATTCATCTTTGGGAGTTGCCAGATTGAGATTTCTGAAATCGATGCAGATGCGCAGGGCACCGTTTTTCTTTAAGACAGGTACGATATTCGCCAACCACTCAACATATCGAGCTGTCCGAATGAACCCGGCTTTCAAAAGCCGAACCAGTTCGTCCTTGATGCTGAGTTGCACTTCCGTTGAGAAACAACGTGGTGGCTGACGGAAAGGCTTACATCCGGGCTTAATACGTAATTCATGCTCGACAAGAGTACGATCTAAACCGGGCATTTCATGGTAGCTCCAAGCAAAACAATCTTTGAACTCCGTGAGCAAGGCACGAAGCTCGTCTTTCATTTGCTGAGGAAGTAAAGCACTAATAAACAAAGGTCGTGGGTCATCGGTCGTCCCAACATTAATTTCCTCCAGGGGGTCTTTAACTTGGGGCCGATGATCTTCGAGCTCGGCCGGGGCTGCTTGAATTTTATCAAGAGATAAGACAGGACCATTATCCCCTTCGGCCAGGAACTCAACGAGATTAACGGCCGAATTTGGTCGTCTAGATATAGTATACCAATGGGCCAGCAGTCGTTCCATCGTGGATGAAACCGCGGCCCTACGTATTTCCCGATCGATGTCAGACATCGGCGTCGGGGAGGAAGTTAGCTAATCCGAGTCTCACCGAATCCTGATGGACAGTCTCGGCGCCAACCTCGATAGCTTTCTGTACAGAAATCCGAGTCGGCCGTCCTTCATCATTGAAGCCTTGTAAAGTAATGTAGCCGACGTGGTCATCGTAATACCGTGCTTGGATCATGTTAGCCTCGAAGGGCTGGCTATCGGCCGGATGAACAATGACCGATTTGCCGTCCCAAAAAACAAGCACTTGATATAATGACGAAGGAATACAACTGGTTTGATGAATCCAATCTCGACCGAGCAGTGCGTTATACTCGGTTTTGGAATCAACCACGAAAAAGGCGGTTATGTGAGTGCGACCGGCAATATTTACAGTTAACGGAAGTACACCTTTGGTTTGGGACTTGTCACCGACAAAACTACTCATTGTGATCCCTGACGGAATCAGTTCGTCATTCGAGCGACGCAAGGCCTTCATAATGGTCAGAGGCATGATATTGACGGTAGCCCCACAGTCGACAAAAACTTTAGAAACTGGGTATCCCTCGATATGGGCCGTCACATACAATGGCTTTAAATGGTGAAGCGCGGCCGATGATGAACGAGGGAACAATTCGGCTAAGGCGGCCTTTAAGCTCTCATCTTTTGATGCTGACTCACCTTCAACAACAGAGACAAAATCCACATGGCCGGCGTCTTCGGCGACGACATCACCATCGAGGAAATTCGGTTGAGCCGTGCTTGATTGAAAATCAGCGGGTAACACATGGACCATACTAATGTCCATGTCATCCAAGATTGACGGGCCCATTGGGTTGGAATTCTCCTCGTTATCCTCATCTTGCGTTTGATCATCAACTACGGACTCCGTTTTTGTCAAAGCCGGACAAAGAGACTTTTATGTTCCTTCTTCAATGGCTTGCTCCGGCGGTGCTGCTTCGGCCGCTTGTTGGGTCCGTGAAACTGCCTCAGGTGAGGGTGAGTGCGACAGTGTGCTTGGGGCCGAGATCCGAACCCGCTCCTGGTAATGTATCCGGGCATCCCTGGTATCGAGATATGCATCCAAACGCGCAACACGTGCCATTTCATCGGTCGTAAGGCCGAAGAGAGAAACAGCCGAAAATACCTCGAAGTGACATCGTAAATACTGAAGGTCCTCCATTGAGAAAGGAAGTTCGGCTGCTTCCATATCAATGTATGGGTCAACTTCAAATCCAAAGACGCGGGCTTCTCGTATGTGCTGGAACCTTGCTTTCAATCCTGGGTCTGAAGTTTTCTGGATAATTCTCTCGGCATCAGGACAAACCTGGACCAGATCAATGGTGTCCTGGCATGCCTTCGGCAAACCATACAGGTCGTTGGCCGAATGCTTCTTGTGAAATTCTCGCATATACTCCAAAGCTTCCCCAAGGAACGGTGGATGCAAATTTCTTCGAATTTTGATTAGAGGTTCTTGTACGGCCGACGATGCTAATTCGCCTTCGGCCTCCTGCCTGAAATGTTCAAGGCGTGCCTTTATCTCCCCTGGTCGAATAAGAAGTTTGATCCGTTTATCAGCCTCTTCAAACATGGTTTCGACATCTTGGTCGACCAGTTGCTTCCCTTGCATCGACGTTGTCAGAACAGCTGGATGCGGTTGCTTGTTGTCATTAGCAATTATGTCCTTCGGCCGCCATTTAGGGACCGAAGCCTCTTGGGCTTCCCGTCGGCGTGCCATGCAATCGATCCTTTGGTGCCGGCGTTTCTGGGATTTGGACAGTGCAGTGTAGACACCTTTTGAAGAATGATACGTATACCAACGTTGATCTCTAGGCTCGGGAGGTTTGAAAGTTTTTTGGCTCCGCGATGATTCCGAGCTGCCAGAATTACGTTTATAGTAGGCATCGTCGTAAAATGCCGTATCAAAGTCGAGGCGCCGCCTGACTGATGGTGTCTCTTCCATCCGTGCTTTAGGGCCGAGCCGATCAAAAACCCCCTGATGCCGGCTCACGTTGGCTACTTTTTGCTGGATTGCGACCGTAGGTCGTTCCTTTATCAGCGAAAAGGGCTTCACCTCTGGCTCACTGCCGACCTCGGTTCTACATTTTCTGCACAAAACTGCTGTTCCATTGTCTTCATCGGTGCTATAATCCCTCATAGGTTTAACAATAGCGGGCCCCGTTAAAGCTGTAGGTGGCTTGTTTGCACGAAAATCGGCCATGAAACGAGGCCGAGAATTCTGATTATGAAAACGTTGTGTCTTAACAACTTCGACCTTCCCTTTCCCTTTGTCCTTAGGGAGGCATGCATCGACCATATTTACTGTTGCCGTGGGAAACGGGTCAGTATCGACACTCATCTTTTTCTCTGGAAATTTCAATTTACCATTATCGATCCAGCTTTGGACGTTGTCACGAAAGACGACGCAATTGTTCGTCGTATGTTTGCTTGAATCGTGGTATTTGCAATACACATTTCCTTTAAGTTCTTCGGCCTTGGGAATGTTGTGGCCAGGCCGAAGCTTAATGATTCTTGCTGATAACAGTTGGTCGAAAATTGCGTCAGCCTTTGTAATATCAAAAGTATAAACTTTTGACGGTTTCGATGTTCCTTCAGCGGCTGAACGGCTTTTGACTTCCCTAGAGTCAACTTGAGTCAATGCCTTGCAAACAAAAGGCTTATCTATCACTATCTCGGCTGCATCCACGCTAACGCACTCATCCTCGGTTGACGCATAATTGACAGTAGGTTTCTTGTAAATCGTCCCCCGAGATGGAGCTTTCGAAACCTTTTCCTCGCGGAGCAAATAGTCATATTGTTCGACATGTTGGGCTAATTCGTACATATCCCGAAAGTTTGCCCCCAAGAACTTCTTTTTGTATTCGACGTCGAGGCCGTTCAAAGCGAGTCTGACGAATTCAACTTCGGGTAAAGGCACTCGGCACCAGTTCCTGGATGATTTGAACCTGGTGAGATAATCCATTGGTGACTCATCAGATGCCTGAGCCATCCTTGCTAATGAAGAAACCGACACCTCCATCCCCGGCCGATAAAACTGCTCGTGGAATTTCTCGACCAACTCTTCCCAGTTTTGGACGGAATTAGGAGGAAGATTGATATACCAAGCAAATGCCGAGCCGGTCAATGAAAAGTTGAACAGCCTTAGCTTATGGAAATCACCATTAACATCTCCGCACTGCGCGGTGAATCGAGCCACGTGCTCCAACGAAGACAGAGACGATTCACCGGCAAAGAGGCTAAAATCTGGAATCTTGAAACCTTTCGGGTATCCGAACGTTTCTACGTAGGCCGGGTACAGATGGATAAACTTAGGAAACTTCGGCCCCTTCTTTATGGCCGAGTCGATCATCCGCTGGACTTCGGTCATATCAACATGTGTTGCTTCGACCCTCTGGTCGATTCCGCCTGACCTACTATTCGACCCTCCTACTTTTTCCAAGTCAATTGGCTTGAGCCGAGCAGGAATTGGCTCGGCCTGTACGATTGGTAACGGATTATTTCTTGGTGGCAAGCGCTGGGGAAAATCGAAAGGCATGCCGTCACTGACTTTACTAACCAGCATTTCGAGCAACCTGGTCTGTTGCTCATTGGAACTGAGTATCACGTCATGTAGCTTGTCAATACCTCGACTAAACGTCTGCTCGACTGACCGAGACTGCTCGTCGAGTCGCTTTCGAAGAAACGACCTTGTTGGTGGGTCGGATCCTTCACCGCCATCCTCATCGCAATCCTCCACTATCCCTTCATTGAGAACGCAGGTGTTCCTGTTAGGGATTTCTAGACCGCGGGGTTGACTACCGAGGTTAATTTCCCTCTCTCGGCGAGTTGCGCTTGTGGACTCGGGTGTCACAGCGCTAAGGGGATTCTGTGCCTGGGGCACATTCTGTCCTGTGTTCTGAATCGGCAAATCGGCTGTTGATTTTCCCATAGCTGTTTTCTTTTTTACCGATCGCGTTTCAATTGGCATGAACTTCGTAGTTTAGCACTAGGTCCCACTGGGCGTGCCAAAATGTTGACCCTAAAAACTACAAAGCCTACGTGGCGCGCAGGCCGAGTAATCTAAAAGCTAACTACGTCCTTCGGTGAATGCAGGCGTGCCAACTCGTCGGCCGAGCTCGGCCGAGGAGTAAATTTGTTGATGTTGCGTTGGGTCGCGCTACTGACTTCTGCGTCTTGCGATTGCGGCCGAGAAAGGAACACGCCTCGGCCTCTTGGATTCTCAAACCTGAAGACAAGGTTACTATTATTACGAAGTTCACGAATCGCTGTCGTCGGATTCGGTTACAGTGATGGTATTCGTCAGAGTGAACTCACGCCGAATCGACACCAAAGTGTAAGGACACAAATACTCGAAGCAGATATAAGTTTTTATAGTGAACGTAGTTCGGCCGCCTGAATGCCGAACTCTAAATTCCACTTGAGAATATCCAATCATAAAACAACTCGGCGTGCAATGCGCCGAGCTCAGTAAATGGTAACACTTCACTTCGCCGAGAAGGCTGATGAAATGACCTCAATCGATAAGGACTCGGTCGTCCCTCTCGACCAAGACTTGGATAGATAACTGACCGTGCCCGCCGCAGTGCTGTTGATGCCAACGGAAGGTACTGCGAGTTCGGCCAATTCTACGGTGATAGAGCTATCTATGCCGACTTAAGATATCACCGGTTGCTTTCACAGTGCTGTTGATGCCAACGGAAGATGTGTCAGCGAAAAAGAAAAGGGAAAAGTTCTCAAGTTGTTGAGGATTTGCGCAGGGCAATTTTGTATTGATTTTGTGGGGGCTTTACTGGCTTGCAGCCTCCCCTATTTATAGCACTGGACCTTGAGTTACAATCCTACTCGAACTAGGCTTTCTTCTCCAGATCAACAACAACTCGACCAGTCCTATCTTGACTAGGATTGTGAACCTAGTCCCTTTTTTAGTCGGCTCCCTTCCGGGTTATCATACTTGCCGAGACTCCTTGTTGTACCAGGACTTGTCTTCGTAAATAACCTAGCCGGCCTAGTTTTAGAAGCCCACGACCCGAGCGACCCGAGGCTCCCTTGTTGTCAGGTCTTCCGGGCCGAGATGGTTCTGTACTCGGCCCAAATTGATATTTTGGGCCCAAACAATATCATATCTTCACAACTATCATTATAATCCTTTAAAATAAAGTACATGAGGACCTACAAATTACCAAATAGAATCAAGTTTAGTGCTACATGAAACCTCAGTGCTCAAAAGCTTCACACCATCAACTCTACCAATAAATGAAATTGTACCAAATATTATAAAAGGTTGTTGGTTGTTGGACTTGGGTGTAATATGTGCACTACTTCATTTGGGTTTAATCGGGTTAAAGTGGGTAGATAAATCTGGTTGGGCTTGGGCGGGCAACAAATCAACCCCACCCAACCCAATAAATGAACGGGTTGAAGTTACGTTGGGTTCGGACGAGTTATAACTAAGAAAAAACCCGCTTGTTTGGGTTTAAATTCGCATTGGACGTGAGATCCGGAGAGGATCATCCTGGGGTCGAAACCACCTTCTTCCACTTGGTTTCCATGGTGGACACGCGCTCATCAGTCGTTCCAGCACTCCTTGGCCATAACTATCACAAATTCATATCAAGTCAACGATGTTGCAGACCCTTGGTAATTTGGTCATCATAAAATATAATATAAATATAAATGGGGAGAGAGAAAAGAAAAAAAAATGAAAGGGAAGAGAGAAAAGAATAAACAAATGACAAAGTTGATGGTGCCCAAGTAATGGGGAAGAAAAATATAATAAAAATAAGAAAAATCATGAATGTTGTGTTTAAAACATCTTAAGAGACGTGTAACTTCGGTGATAAAAAAGGAAAATAAGAAGAAAAAAATATTGAAGCAATTCACGCATATAAATACATTTAAAATGTTTAAGTCACGCGTAGCGTGCTGTACTTCAAAAAATACCTTTTGCACGCGGTTGTTTATTAAATATTATTTCTCAATTTTTAAACACTTAAGAAGTGCGTAGTGCTAGTTATAAAAAAAAAGTCTCTCGCACACGCATAATAATGTGATTCAATTAGTTGTCAAATGATCATTTTTTTTAACAAACGATGTTATCTACACTAAGGGGAGGGAGTGAGTTTAGTCTCACAATGGGCTAACAATCATTTGTTTATTAAATATTATTTTTTATAATGTTAATGTAAATTCAATAAAATGTAGATGAAAATTGAAAAACCGCTTTTATTAATATGGATTAAGTTACTTTGATTAGTTAAAAGACCGCTTTTATTAAATGTATTTATTATTGATTTCCATCTACATTAATAAATACATTTAAAACATGTAAATCACGTGTAACACATCGTAATTCAAAAAATGCCTCATGCATGCGTGTGAGCGCGTGCATGGAGGCTAATATGTATTTATTTTCATTGAAATTTAAGAACACGTTTTCATTCAAAAAAAAAGAACACGTATTTGTTGACAACATCGGTTCGAACACTTACTGGGCGTGTAATATTGTTGGACCGGTAGACTCGGGCCTTGATTGAGCCCGGCCCGTATCGTCTCGACTCTTGTCCTTCTTCTTATATTGATCACTCATTGCAATGCATTCATAATCCAAGTATAATTTATCATTATTCTATTCTAAATTAATAGAACACAAATTTGAGGTGCAACTTTCGTATGTTACATTTTTTGGTATATTTTTTTTCAGTTTTCTTATGTGACGTAGTGTATTTCTCATGCAATTTTATATATATTATCGAATGTTGCAAGAAAATTTCAAGATATAATATTTACTTTGTAGCTTAATAATGCTAGTCACGAAATTTATTAATGAAATTTGAATAATTAGTATTGTTTGACCTTTTATAATGTGGCACCCGTGTTTAGTTTGTTGGAAATAGTTTTGAGTTCAGAACGATAGTGTTTGCTTTTTTTTTTTTTTAAAATAACAATATTTATTAAAATAACTTTAAAAATACCTTAAAGATGTGTACAAGACACAAATCCGGCAACTCTAAATGACTAAACTAAAGAGGACAAGATCCGCACAAACATCTAAAAAACACGTAGCTCTAAGATCTAGAATAATATATATGGGAATATTAGAGTTGGTTTGGAATTGTTTTTAAAATGACTGAAAATGTTTTTGATGAAAATATTTTTTGAACCAATTCTTAGTATAAATGCAAGTGAATCCTGAAAAAGCACTTGAAGTACTTCTAGCAAGAAGCACATAACTAGTGCTTCTTGCAGGAATCACTTCAAGTGCTTTTGGAACCCAAAAACATTTTATCTAAAAACGTTTTTAGTTATTTTAAAAGTACTTCCAACCGTGTTCTTAATAACTAGAAATGTATTGTGTAGTGTTTAGAAATTGGAAGCATGTTAAAAGTGAGGCACCAATGTTAAGTCCCACAAGCAAGAACCAATAAACGGAGGAATATGCTCGTGCGTGGGGGTATAAACCCTAGAATCAGGATCTCATTGGAGGATCAATTACAACAAACAGTGACGTTCATGTTTCTGTATTAAAATTCCGTGAACTATTTATAGGCGAAGAATTTGAGCCTTATTTACACGCGAGATATTTGTCAACCGAAGAAACGGACAAAAGACCTCGTGCACTGAAGTAAATGCTCTTACGCTACAGGTCCATTGCAAAAGTAAGGGCTGGTTTGGTATTGCTGTGCTTTGAAAAAAAGTTGCTGTGAGAATAAGCGGCTGTGCTGTGAGAATAAGCGGCTGTGAAATAAATCAGCAGAGTGTTTGGTAAACTTTTTTGTAAAAGTGCTTTTGGAAAAAAAAAAGTAGTCTAATAGTGGGTCTTTTTATTAAAGAATAACTGTAGCTCCGTGTGCTTTGAAAAAAAACCAGTTTTCCAAAGCTGCAAATAGCAGCTTCAGCTTTTTCCTTTGATTTCAGCTTATTCTCACAACAGCTTCCAAAATAAGCCTTTTTTTTTCAGTTTACCAAACACCTAAAACCCTCACAGCTTTTTTTCATGGGTGCTTTTTTTTAAGCACCTCACTCCCAAACTAGGTCTAAGTTGTGCGGATAAAAGTACTTTCGCACCTCGCACGCTAACGTTCTGCGGATAAAAGTAAAATAAAATAAAATTGTTTCATTTATTGGTATGAAATATAATGGTGGTTTGTGTTCGGAAGCCTACTCAACACTCTTACGCAGTGCATACATATAGGAGAGGTGGAACTCGTTCTCTCTTTTTTCGTTGTGTTTTCGCAGAGTTTAGAATTAGTGATCTCGTTTTGTAATTATTTTGGAGGTCGACACTTTGATGATTAGGATTTTCTTTTAACTCACTATGTCTTGGATAAAAACTCTTTGTATTATCTCAGTCCATGATTTGGAAGATAATAATCCAAATTAGTTCTTAATCGAAAGTTTTTGTTGTTCTTTGCGTGCAAGCTACCAGCTAACATGTGCCGCGTGGCTGTTACACCAGCCGGTTAGAATCGGATTGCCAATCTCACTAACCGGCGATGTGAGCTGGCATATGGCAGCACAGAAGCACCTAACTGCATCAGACGCTGCTGCTTCGATCTCACCTGCTCAGAGGGTGCTGCTTCGATCTCACAAATGATTGGTAAATCAAAATACTCTCAACGCAATTATTTGTGCTCTGCATACTAATTATTTGTATATCCTTGATTTATGTTTTTACAATAATCATGTAGTGTAGGAATTAAAGGAAGCCAATTTACAAATGCTAAGTTAAACGTAGAAGAAATATAAATACGATGACGACCAAGAGCCAACCTTTTCACAAATAAAGTGATAGTCAAGCTCAATGTGACGAGTGTGAGCAAGATTAATTAGATTATCAACAAGATAAGTAGTAATGAGATTGTCGCAATGAAGCAGAACATGTAAGGGTAGCCGAACACCTAGTTCATGGAGGAGTAAGCAAAGCTAAGCAGTCTACGCACAAGCATAAGCAAGAAAACGATATTCAAATTCAGCACTAGAGCAAGAGCCGATTGGTTGCTTCTTGGAATGGGTTCAAAAATAACACTAGTGATGTAATTCATAACATGTCGTTCTAGTTAAGTCAAGAGAGGATGATTGGGGTTAGAGACTCGAGGAGATGTTTACAATGTATAGGGTTAGACATAATCCATATGCGGTTCCTAAATTAAATACAATAAAAACTACTTACACAATAAATCTTAATAAAGAATAAGAATACAGAGATGATGATTCTACTCTAACACACAGTCCAACCGCCATTTCCTCGCAACGAAGGGATAGTTGGTATCGGCCAATGTGTCACCCAAATCACGGCTGTGGTCGCCGGAGTTAGAGCGGTTTTCGTCGGTCGTGACAACGGAGTACAGTGGGAGAGGTAGAAAAATGGAAAATTATAGAGGAAGGGCGATGAGGGGTAAAATGGGAAATTCAATGAGAAAGATATACGTAGAAACAAGTGTAGATAGCAAATTGGTAGGGTACATATAGAAATACAATTATAGTAGGATACAGATTCCCATATCAGCGGAACATTCAACAGTATATCCAGGTATAGTAAAAACCCACCAATCTCTTAACCTTTTGAAATCCCAGAAACCCAACAGAGAAAATCATGCCAGGTGAGTTTTCAAATTTTTTTTTTTTTTTTTCAGTTGAATTTTTGGGTCCAAGAAATGAAATTTGAAATTAATTAGATCCAATCTGCCATTTTTGGTTATGTTTTTTCAGGAAAGAATTCAAAAACAAGTGCTGTGGCTGAAGAAGCAGAAGAAGTTGCTGCAGCTTCACCAAGAATAAAGCTTGCAGATGGAAGGCATCTGGCCTACAGAGAAAGTGGGGTCCCCAAGAACAAGGCAAACTACAAGATCATCATGGTTCATGGCTTTGGAAGCTCCAAGGAAATGAGTTTCCTGGCTCCCCAAGTAACTACTCTCTTTCAATCTCTCTTTTCTTAACCATGCTTGTAACTCAGTTGGCTAAGAGTATTCCGCCTTCACCGGGCTTCTCGGTTTGATAGTATTGCTTGTATTGAAAAATTATGAACCTTGATTAAGTGAGAAAGTTAAAAATTGAATTTTTGAGTTAGGTAAAAATGTGTTCTGAAAATTTACATATTCATAAGTCAACGAATTGAAACGTTGATCATACATATGTGTCTATATACACTTGGTTTACAAGAAAAGTTCTTGATTTCGATTATATAGCTCCGATGCATCTGTTTAAAGTAAAACTGTGAAGATGGGTTGAGTTTTCACAGTGGTTCAGTTTGCAGGAATTAATTGATAAGTTGGGGATATATTTCCTGCTCTACGACCGGGCAGGTTATGGAGAAAGTGATCCAAATCCTAAGCGTTCGGTCAAGAGTGAAGCCCTTGACATCGAACAACTAGCCGATCGGTTAGAGCTAGGCTCGAAGTTTTATGTCATTGGAGTCTCAATGGGATCATATTCCACCTGGAGTTGCATCAAACATATACCACACAGGTAAATACGCTCGGTTTTGGATTCTAGGTTCGTGACTTTCTATGATGCACGGATACTTCTGTTTGGTCCCGTATCCCGTATCCGATACTTGCCCAATACTCTCGGATACTCGTCCGACACGTATCCTGGTTGATGGACACGAATTTGACATGATGGATATGCGTATCCTACATTTAGGATACACGTGTCCTGCTTTTAAGATACATTTACACTTTCAAAAAAAGGTAATGAGGAAGAGAAAATTAATAGGAGACATCTATAATTGAAAGTTGCTAAATACAAAGAGCTTCCCTCTAATTAAAACCATGAATACGACTCTCACACTTCTTCTACTGTATAAAGAGGATTAGATTTCGAACTTTCCTTCTCTAACAACTCAAATGTACTTGAATTTGAATGATGAATTATGTTTTAAAATGTATATTTTTGTTGCTATATACATTTTTATTTGCCGTATCCATAGCGTATCGTATCTTAATTTTTTGAGATTTTCCGTATCGCCGTGTCGTGTCGTATCGTATCACCGTATCCGTATCCGTATCCATGCTTCATAGGTGACTTTCTGCTTCATTCAATTCGAATAGTTTCTTTTCACATTTCTTATATCACATTCGCTTGTGTAGGCTCGCAGGTGTGGCCTTAGTAGTTCCAGTTGTCAATTACCAATGGCCTTCTCTTCCCAAGAAACTGATAAAGGATGATTATCGGAGAAGACTCATCCACTGGGGCCTCTTGTTTGCAGAATTTGCCCCCGGACTACTGCGATGGTGGGTAACTCAGAAGTGGCTCCCCTCAACGTCTGTCATGGAAAGAAACCCAGTATTCTTCAACAGCAAAGACATGGATGTCCTCAAAATAATACCAGGCTTCCCAATGCTGACTCAGGTAAAACCAAGTCAGAACGTTCGCTCCATAGTGTTATGTAGTCAAGGCTGCTTCCCCATGAACCGAATTTTCATATTAATCGTTTCTGTCTCGCGATTACTGTAACAATGTTTATGTATGCGCACCTGCAGGAGAATCTACGGCAACGAGTGGTTTTCAATACTCTGCATCGTGACTTCAAATTGGCATTCACTCCTTGGGATTTCGATCCAATGGATCTCAGTAACCCATTCCCACAAAACCAGCGGTCTGTTCACATTTGGCAAGGTTACGAAGATAAGGTTGTGCCGATTCAACTTCAGAGATTCGTGTCAAGTAAGCTGCCATGGATTCAGTATCACGAAGTTCCCGATGGCGGACATTTGATTGTGCATTATGCCGGTTTAAGTGAGGCGATTCTGAGGGCGCTTTTGCTCGGAGAAGAACATCCTCATTACAAACCTAGTATACCCAAACTTGTTTCATAAGTGTGTCAAATATTATTCTTAAAATGTCCAAAAGTGTTGATTGTGTAAATGGTTAATTCTTTTAAAGCAAGCAATGTACATTAGATTTGTTGTTATTGGAAGAAGACAGTTTCTTTCTTTTAGAAAAGGAATGATTAGATAGAATATCCTCTGAAAATATTCTCAAAACTTCATAGGATATCCTAACTTTTCTAAGCCTTCTGACTTTAATTTTGTTTCCGTTTCGAAACGAACAACTTAAAGTTTTTTCATATGACAATATATTTACCCTAAAGGGCGGGAGGAATAAATTCGTATCGAACTTGTCATTCTCGATGGCGACAAAAACAGTTTAAACTTAATTAGTACCGATATAGGTTTGTTAATATCAATTCAAACATCGCAATCGTTTTCAAAGAGACTACATTAACATGTATCATCCCTTTCAAGTCACATTCGCAAACTACTAAAAAAACTGTACAGCTCGTCGTTCTCTACACGGTACGAAAATTGTGTTAACCAGGTGACTGCCTTGGCAGCCATGAAAATTGTTCATCCATCTCATCAGTAGAGCATGTCATTTTTTGTCAAGTAACATCTTTTTCACCGATAACCTTGGTAATCAAGCCAGTAAATTGTGGTTTAACCAAGCTCCGCTAAGCACAGTTACTGTATCGCTAAGGCATTTTGCTAAGGTCAGTTCATAGTGCGTGTAGATGATTTCTTACCATTGACACAATGTGGACTCAACATGGACCAATTGTCGGAAATCGTTCTTGCACGTGTAGATTGATCATAGCACTGCTCTAAAGCTTGGATGCATCACGATCAAAATTTTGAAGTCGCATTTCACAATGGGAGAAAATGTGTCTCTCGGTTTGAAATCAAACAAACTTCAGACAGATAATTCAGAAACTAGAGCTTGCAAAGTTGACATTTAATCGGTCATCTGTGTACAGTGGCCTCAATCTCGAAGAGTCGATCTTGATCAAACTGTGTTAGGGTGACTCCCTTTACCTCCATGAAAATCGACTGCCCGCATCAGCATAGTTTGGCAATTTTTTCAAGCATATTTTTCACCCAAGACCTGTAACTTGATCAACACGCCACCGATGTCTAACCTGTCGATTAGATACAACCAACTGTAAGAAAAACAGGCAGTTGACACAACCATTGAGACAAGAACAAAGCATTGAAGAGCTACTTACACTTTAATTTGTGCCTATTTTCTGTTTAATCAATTCCGCTATCACATTCGATTTCACTGCAAATTAAAAACAATGAACACTTTCAATGACATGCTGCAGTTAAAATTATCAAGAATTAATCGTAGACAAACAAAATCTAAAACTTTCGAGAGAAATTAACATTTAAAATGTCAGTTGGCTTAACATAGAAAGCCGTTGACTAAGTGAGAGAAATTAACTAAACTCAAAACTAAGATTCACAGATCGTTTGTGTTCAATATATACATGCATGTTTAAGCTGGAGAGAGAAGTAATCTCTTTTAAATTTACAACAGAAACTAAACTCAGAAGTACAACCTCAGATGGCCTTGGTCTTTCTCATCATCCACTTGATTCCTTTCTCACCAACCACAAATTCTAGAAATAGCAATTTATTTGTACAAAAAATGCATTTTTCAGATTCATATACAAGTTATTTTCTTCAACACGCTCAAAACTTTCCTCAAATGTACTAGACGTTCTTCCTTGGTGTTCGTGGCGGGAATTACCGTTGAGGATGTTTCCCGGCCGACGAGCACACAGCTCCCCGAGAGGTCGGCGTCGGTTGGTGCTTTCTGTCGGGCTTCTGCTTCGCTGGCGGGCTTGTCGGGCAAGGCTTGTCAATGCTTGCCTGAGGTCTATCAGATGATGCCCTTCTGTTTTAGATTTCACCACAATGTCATCAATGTACACCTCTATGCTCTGGCCAATCAAATCATGAAAGATGGCATTCATTGCCCTTTGGTAAGTTGCACCAGCATTCTTGAGCCCGAATGGCATGAACATGTATTCATATGCCCCCACATGACCGGGACACCTAAAAGCTGTTTTATGTATATCTTTCGGGGCCATCTTTATCTGATTATATCCGGCATTTCCATCCATAAAAGATAAAACTTTGTACTTTGCTACTGCATCTATGGATAGATCGGCCATGGGCATGGGATACTCATCTTTTGGTGTAGCGCCATTAATATTTCTGTAATCAACACAACATCGTACTGCTTTTGTTATAGCTTTTAAAACGGGTACAATGTTGGCTAACCACTCCACATATTTGGCTGGCCTGATAAATTCGGCTTTTACAAGCCTCTCAATCTCTTCTTTGACCTTCTCTTCTATCTCCTTCGACATCCTTCGTGGTGCTTGCTTAACCGGCTTATATCCTTCCTTGATGGGCATTCTGTGTTCCACCAAGGTTGCATCTAAACCTGGCATCTCAGTATAATGCCAAGCAAAACAATTTTTGAATTCTTGCAAGAGACATATAATTTTTGCCCGATCCTCACTCTCCAATAAACCACTGATTTGTATTGGTCTTGGATCCTCCTTTGTTCTTAGCTCAATCACTTCCAAAGGATCTTGGACCTCTGGTGGCGGCTTATCAGGTCTGCACACAAAAATTCGACTAGCTTCGGGCTCTCGGGCAAGTCGTCTGGCCCATCTAGGTCATATATGCACTCGGCCATTTGAATGGCCCTTTCCAATTCCTCTCGACAAGATTCCTCCTTGCTTTTATCTTGGCTGGTTGAAGCTCCTACCTGCCATTCCTGCTCTTCTTTGTCTAAGAGCTTATTTTCTTGCCTCCTCCATTTTCCATACACCAGCAGTCTTTTAATCAGGGATCTGACTGCCATTACCTGATCTTTCCTTTTTTGTTCTGTCATTGGTGGTGTAGGGGTGTCGGGACGATACAAGGTTTATCCCACTCCTCTCTAGTAAGGAGCATTCCTTACTCCAGAAGCTTTTGGGCCGTCACCTTGGTAGGGCGGCCGTTCTCATCAGCTCCTGAACATTTCAAGATTCCTACGTTGGGGTTGTAGAAACTTGCTTCTGCCACATTGGCTATGGGAAGAAATGGTCGTGATTCAGCCTCTACCATCTCCCAAAAGCCTGGTTCTTCTGTGCCTGCCTCATGATAAACAACCACTTGTTGATGAAGAGTGGAGGGTATGGCCAGACTTTGATGGATCCAATCTTTTCCGAGTAAGGCCCCATAGGTGGAAGTGCAGTCCACCACAAAGAATGCCAGCATGATCTGTTTAGACCCCAAGTCCACCTTTAAAGGCAATATCCCATGAGTCTTGGTGATAGAGCCCGAGAAGCTTGAAACCGTGAGGTCTGTAGGAATAAGATATTCCGTGTCTCTTCCCAACTTTTTCATCTGCTTGGCCGGCAGTACATTAACAGCTGCTCCTCCATCAATCAGAATCCTTTTGAAGGGCACTTCCTCCAAATGAGCTGTCATATATATGGGCTTCAGATGATTGGCAAGTGAAACGTTCGGGCGGCTGAACACCATCTTGTCTGTATAGATCCTTAAAGGACCCTCCTTGAGTGTTTCAGATGATTCAGCTTTTCCCGATTCTCTTTCTTCAGTTATCTCCACATTGACATGAGCCATCATTGGCTCAGTTGCTACGTAATCCCCTTCCATGGTGGCGGGCTGATTTGGTCGGGCACCAAACATGGCGGATAGCACATACGCCATGTTTATATGAAAGTTGCTAGGCTCCGGCAGTTATTCTTTCTTGCTCTCAATCTGGTCCATGAACTCATCCAACCAAGCCATTGCATCTGGTGGAAGCAGTGGTTCTGGTGTCCCCTCTAGTTGATTCACACCTAAATATGGTGTTTGTTTTGGAACTTCCCCGAAAGGATCCACCACTGACAGAGAAGGTGGTTTCCTTTCAGGTGAGACAGTTCCAAAACAAATAGGTTGCTTTGTCTTCCATCCGGGAGTTGGCACCATAACCATATCTTCTTGAGCTCTCCTCAAGATTCTATATTTCCCAGGATGTAGGCTCGGTGGCACATGGTCTCCCTCTCCTTCTGTCTTGCTATTAGCCTTTTCCACTTCTTTTTTACTGCTCCATCGGAACTGGCTACTCCCCCCAGATGACGTTTTCTCCAACTTTTGATTTTTGGATGCCTCAGACGTTGCAGGGGTCTTTAAGGAGTTCATGTAGGCTTTGTGTTGCCTTTGGACCCTTCTGACCATGGAAGCTCCCATTTGTTTAACAGGATGTCCGTTCTTCCCAACCACGTACCATTTTCTCCCAAGGCGGGCAGGGTTATCTCTTTGGACAGGATTTGTTATCCTATCATTCCTCTTGGCTTCTCTTCCCATATGGCCGTACTGAGAATGCTTTACACCCTTCCCTTTTGGCCTTTTAGCTTCCTTATCTTCTGCTTCCTCAGAAACCTCATGATTTTGAAATACTTCTGATAAAGCTTTTGGTTGGGAATCACCTCCTAACCGCTAAAAAACACTCCGGGAAGTGTCTCTTCCTGTTGCCCGCCTAGCTCTTTCGCGGGCTTCTTTCCTTTTCTCTTCTTCCTTCCTCCTGATCAGCTCATGATCCATGAGGATTCATGCGGATGGTATTTCGAGCTCACACTCGCATTGGCATTTGCTGCACAGAACCATCCATTTGATTATGGCCGCTTTTGGATGTTCAGGCAATCTGACCACCCATTTTGTGGGTTTGTCAGCCAATCTTCCTTCTTCTATTTCCCTTGTGACTTTTTCTTTCCACTTCTCAGCCCATGCCATGCTAATCATATTCACTGGAGCCTCTGAGAAGGGATCTGTAGTTTTGTCTGCCATTGCTTCTTCTGGCTGACTGGTTTTAACTTTCTCTTTTTCCCTATCATCCTTTTCCCCAAGCTGAGGTAAGGATGTAGGAATAGTTGGTCTTACGACCAGGTCTGCTTTTTCTTTGAAGTCTGTAGAGGCGTTCTCCAATCTTTGCAGCATTTGCAACAAGGTAGTCTGCAACTCTTCTGGCAGTTTTTGAAGGAAATTTTGTGAAAAACATGTTTATTTGAGCAACATCAATAGCATGCAATTAACAAATTAAAGGCGGAATCATGCTTACATGCACTCAAAAACAAAACATCAACCATGAAATTCAAAGCCTAGTAGATTGGTGAACCTTGACTCAACTTTTAAATCAACATTTATTAGTTGAGAAATATTTACCTTTGTAGATTCCTCTTTGCATATGCAAAGGATAATCACCCAAGAGATAGGGCCTTCATTCCTTGCTTCTTAGCTCCATGGATTTGGTTGAAAGAATAGGATTCTCCAAGTTCCCAAAATAGAGAACCTCTAAAGATTCTACACCAAGGTTAGATTGAAGAAGAAATGAGTGACCTTGAGGAAGTAAAATTGCTAGATAATTTCCTCTAGGGTGGCTGAATTTTAGAGAGCAAAGAGAGCTTTTGTTCTCATCTTTTCTCCACAAAAACCCTTAAGGATGAAATGGCTATAAAGTTGCCTTTATACCACCTCACAATGGAGTGGCAAACTTGCAATTAAGCCAAGTTCACTACCCTCCTTAATTATGGCCGGCCTTAGGGTATTTATTGGGCTATTTGGGCCTTTGTGAATCATTATTCATTAAGTTGTCATACAACTTAAGTCAATGGGCTTTGACGTTCGAAGCCCATTGGGCCTTAAGGTCCAAAACTATCCCGAGGTCTTTAACGAACTTATTCGTTTGATTAATTAACATATTAATTAATCCTTGCCATAAATAATTAAACCATTTAATTATTCTTACTCATCTCCTTTGTTTCTTCAATCTCCACCTTACACGGTGTACGATACATTAGGTTCCTTTTAGCGAGGCAGTGGGCGATTAAAACCATTTTACATCGATTGTGAATTGAAACTTATTTTCAATTCTCCCTTTAGTGATTATACACGTTTAGGGCTTCCACAAACCATGAGTGACACCTAGCAGCATATCATGGCTACCCAAGCTAATCAGAAGAGGTAGAGAACCTATTCAGTTTAGGATTACAAATGCAATACGGTCTTTCTCTAATCTAATACTCTTGACCACATTGTTTGGTTTGATAGTTTATTTATTCATGTCTACTATCCAATGTGATTCGTTTGCTTATATGATTACCTTGAATGTGAATTGGAACGCATTCCCAAATCTCATTCATACTCTGGCCAGAGATTTAATCATATCATAGAGTATTCTCCCTCAAACCATTTGAAGGTTAGAGATCCCTTGTTGCACATTCACTTGTCTCCATAACTAAGTGGCTTAACCCCAATGATGTCGTGGACACCCCGATGGGGTGACTTTGACATAATCAAAGATCAAGGACTTAACCACAAGACAACTGTGATGCCTCAGGTCAAAAGACTAATTTGCATTATCCCAACCATGAGTTCTCATGTGACATGAGTATGAGAACTCCTCGTTGATCGTGTTCAGTGGACTCATTCTCTATTGAGCACCTACGTACTTGTCTTGATGTCACACACACCAATGACTCGAGACTAGTCACTCTCCCTGAGAGAAGGCACAGTACGTACTGATCTTATCGGACTGTCAATGCCCAATTGGCAATCCTATGATCAGGAACGTTTAGGATGTGTCTACGAAAGAATGGTCTCATTAATCTAACTTCATTAGATTGCATTCTCCCAATCACATATTCCTTGGACTTTATCGTTTAAGCATATAACTTTTATACGAGACGGCTCAAACAATAATGTTTGCCCTTTGTATGTAAACTAGATTAGTTTAACATGTGAAATGTCCGTAAAGTATCATCATATGATTGGCTTTAGGGCACATTTCCAACAGTTTTGGCATCTTTCTTTTGATCAAGTAGATCCCACCGGGAGTGCCAAAACTATGTTTGTGGCGGGAATTACCGTTGAGGATGTTTCCCTGCCGACTAGCACACAGCTCCCCGAGAGGTCGGCGTCGGTTGGTGCTTTCTGTCGGGCTTCTGCTTCGCTGGCGGGCTTGTCGGGCAAAGCCTGTCGGGCAAGGCTGAAAGAGAAGGACATAGTTAACTTTGAAAGGTGCCTTTGTGGGGCCTTAGGTGTAGGCCTTGAGGCTCACAATCAAGATTAACTTTTAAGTGCTCAGGCGTGCCACTGCCATCTTCAGCATGGCAGATGTAAAACGGATGTCGAGTTCTGATTATATATATATATATATCCTAGAGGTTATATTAGTTATGACAGGTGCCTTTGTAGGGCCTTAGGTGTAGGCCTTGAGGCTTCCCGTTAATAACTAACATAGTACTCGAATATATAAGGTTCGTGTTCTTGGTTATATGAGTTTTATAACCATTATACTTCTGATTACCTGAGCCCGAGGAACAGAATGAATCCAAATATGTGCATTTGTAGGGCCTTAGATGTAGGCCTTGAGGCTTCCTATCATTATTAACTTTATACTCAACGTTCTAGCCCGAGGAACAGAATGAATTCAAATAGGTGCCTTTGTAGGGCCTTAGATGTAGGCCTTGAGGCTTCCCATCATAATTCATCCCGTAGTCAAACGTTCTATGGTCATCATAATATAATAGAAATAAAACTAAATGATATGTCGATTACTTGCGCCTCAAGTAACTTCAGACTTCTTGTTTATCAAAGCTTGTCGTGGATGGGTTAAGTCCACATAAGGTTCTTTTTTACGCCTTGAGGTCAAGGACTTTTAAGTGATCAAATCTTACATGCCCGAAGGCTTAGAACTTAGATCTGACTTGAACTATGAAGACATATTCAAATCGGATTCAAGCGCTGAGAGAGTCTTTTAATAGCCATATCACTAGAAATAACTTGAATACAACTTGTAGTATACAACATATTGCCAGGCTAATGAATAAAAAGACAAAAACAAATAGGGTCGGGCAAGGCTGATCGTCTTGCAACTTTCTATCTTTGTGGTTTATCAGGGGGTTTGAAAGCTTAGAAAAAGAGGGTAAGGAGATGAGTTTATAGAAAGAAATCGATACTACAGCAAGAGTTGAACAGGGTAGCAGAACTATTACAAAGGGTTTATCCTGAAAGGGATGAAGGCTTGGGTTGACTACAGCTTTGTTTTGAAGGCAAATCTGGTTTTGAGCAGAGTTTGTGCTTTTGTTTGTTTGTTTGAGTGTCCTTATTCCTGGTTTCTCTTTCTTCTTTTATAGACAACTCGGCTTAGCCTCCTGTAGCAGCAACCTTGCCCGAATGCAGCTTGAGGGGTAGTGACTCATCAGCTATTTTACTTGTACTGCCACTATAAAGTACTTTATGGGCTGTATAGCTGGTCAGTCTATACCACTTGGCCTTTGGGTAGGTGAGCAAGTGGTTCACATGATCTGCACCTAGTCAGAAACGGGCTCCTCTTGCCTTCTGGACTTCGGCTGGGCCTTGACTAGGCTTTCGAGTTCCTCTCCCTTTTAGGCTGTTTCTTTGGGCCAACTCCCCCCGAGCCCAAAGTTCAAGTTTTGATCCAAACACTTGGTCTTGCTATAGATTAAAATATCGTCGAAATAAGCTACAACAAATAGACCAATAAAAGTACGAAGAACCTGATTCATAAGTGTCATGAAGGTACTCGGTGCGTTAGAAGTCAAAAAGAGTTAAAAACACCTAAAATACTTGCAAGAGAAACAAGGTTATCGTAGTATAGTTGGCTCTAGCAAGGTCATTCTCCACAAGGATTATTGAAAACAGTTTATATGTAAAACTAATTCTTATATAAATATTTAAAAAAGAGTTTAGAGAAGATTAATTTTATGACTTAAAATAATAAAAACGAATTTTAAAAACTTTGCCCTTGCAAAGTCGTTCTCCATAAAGATTATTGAAAACAATTTATATTTAAAACTCGTTCTTAAATAATAATATAAAACATAGTTTAGAGAAGATTAATTTTATATTATGACTTGAAATAATATATACGAATTTTAAAAACAATTTAAAGAAATCGGCAATAGGAAAACTAAACTAAAAAAAAAACGGTTTTGAAAATCAATTGAAAAGACACTAGGGTTCCACTGTCACATTAACAGTCCTAAGTAGTTATCCTAATTACTTATGAATTACCATGCATATTTTGAAGGTTAGGCTTCCTAAAGTGTGTTCTACATGGACCTCCAATCTAGAAAGTATATCAAACATGAAACCCGTCTCGACGTTTGGATCAAATCTAAACATGAAAGACTCATTAAGCTTTATGAAAACCCTTTGAAAAACCATGCAATCCTTAAGGCATGATATTCGCCCTAAGTGAACTTACAATTATTAACCACAAGAAGCCATAGTCAATTCCAGGGAACTTTTTGACCAAAATTGCATCAAACTACTTTTCTAAACACCCTAGTGGTAGTAAGCCTTAAGACAATAGATACTTTAAACGCAATGATTAATAATTCAAAATATAAATGTATAATATCATAAGTAAATTGAAAAGAAACTACATATTCTTGCTTAAGCCTAGTGGCCTTGCTGAGCAAAAGAAAGTTAGTTACGCATATTCGTAATTAAAAACCAAGAAAATATCATTAAGAAGTAAACGAAGGAAAACACCTTGTATCAAAGTAACAATCATCAAAACCCTAAGTCGAATTCTGCAAAGTAATGCATAGAGAATCACAATGGTCGGCTAGGCCTTATTTATACTAGATAAATCCTTATTAAAAAAGGTCTTCTAAAAACTAGGAAACAAAATAACTTAAGATAAACTAGGAGATACACTCCTACATTAGTGTGGAGAATCTGCCCAGTTAACAGAAATGCCACTTTCATAGCTTAAATCACCTCCAAATCAGGCCCAAGAAGTCTATTTTTAAAGCTTGATTTGTCCTGATTTGTCCGTAACATATTTGCAAAATGGCCCATTGTCATAAAACACCATCATGGACGCCAAAAAGCCCAAATAAGCCCAAAACGTCACTTTGACAGCTTCAAATGCTAGTCCTTTATTTCTCCACCGCAATTAACCGCTTGCCATAAAAATTTGAAACTCTGATATGAACAAGTTGAGAGACTCACAACCATCGTCAATTGGAATCACTCCCAAATTTATCCATTTGATCACTTTTTGCTCAGAAGGAAGTCACAAGTCTTACATTAGAATTGGGTAAAATATTTAATATAAAATTGACTCATCAAAATACTATCAAACTTAGCTTTTTACTTGCCCTCAAGTGAAACAAAACTAAAGAACAAAATAAAAACTAACAAACTAGAAGACTTAACTAAAACTCGACTAAGACAAAATTTGACTTTAAATTGCAAGCCATAGAAACCTACACCACCACCACTAGTATGGGATACCGAACCAAAACCTTAGTCCCGATTCCCAAACCGAAATTTTCGGTATTCCCAATTTCAAGACTAATCCCAAACCAAAATTTCGGGAATCCCAATTTTTCGGGAATCCCAAAATAGTTTTGATATTTCGGGACAATCGAGAATCCCGAAATATTTTTAGGCTTTTGGTGATTCTGTATTCTCAATTCCCATAGCTGTTATATTTTCACTGAAATAATCAAGCACATACTTCAAACATTAATGTGCTTCTTGTTTTCCTTCGTTTCGTGATTGTTCTTCCATTACAAGTTTCAACTTCATACTCCCGAATCCCGATGAGTTACCTGGCATGAAGTTGAGGAGGTAGAAGGAATAAAGCATGAATTGATCAAACGATATCGGTAGGCAACATTAAACTCTTAAACAACCACCAGTGCAACCGCGGATAAGTTTTATATGATATCTTCTTTTTTAGTACTGAGATGCATTTATAAGTTTATTACTTATAGAACAGAGTTGTTTTACCATTTAAGAATACACTAGAAGGCAAACCTATTACAGAAGTTATATACCTTTTTGTGATTCTGTGGAATACTCATTACACTTCCGGTGTTTATGTTCTCTACTTTCTTCAACAACTTTGACTTTGGTGTTTGTGTTACTTCCAGTAAAGGTGACTCATATCAATGAAATAGAATGACACATAACACATATCATAATCTTTCATATCTTTATGTTGCAAGGATGAAAAATAAAGTAACATGATTTTTTCATTATTGTGCCAACATGATTTATATATATTATTATGTGTGTGTGTGTGTATATATATATATAAAAAATAATTAAAAATATATATTTCGGTTCGGTATGGGAAAACAGAAATATTGGGAAGACAATCCCGATTTCCATATCAAAATTTCTGTATTTTCTTCAGGATAGCATACCGATAATTTTGGGAAATTCGGTGTGGGACATTTTCGGTTTGAGATCGGTATTTTTTCGGTTTGGTTCGGAATTTTTGAGAATTTTTTCCACCCCAGCACCACCAAATGATTCTGCTTCTGTGCGCTGAGGTCTGGGCTGCACTCCTGGGTTATAACTTATAAATTTAGAACTGGTGAGAAACTTCTTTTAAATTAGAACTTTTACATAAGTAATCACCACCACCGAATGACCCACCGAGACAGCAGAACAATGGCGGCAGCAGCACCACCACCATCCCCCAACCCATCACCTTCCGCCATCTTCTCCCAAAAAGCCTCCAGACTCCCCGACGACACCGTCTTCTACGCCATCTTTCCCGACTCCGCCCTAACCTCCACCACCACCATCGCCTCACTCCAGTCCCTTCACCTCCAAATCCTCCAAACCCTCACTCCCCTCACTGCCGACTACATATGGCAGCACGAGCCCTTCACTCTCTCCCACTCCACGCTCCCCAATACCTCATGCCTCTGCTCCGTCGACCGCCACCTCCCCCACCTCCACGGCAAGCTCCGCGTCGCCGACAACTTCGAAGACGAGTGGTTCACTGTCTTCCTCCTCTTCCACATTTCCTCCACCTTCCCCGACCTCTCAATCAGAGTCTGGGATTCCGACGGCGAGTTCCTCCTCATCGAAGCCGCCTATCACCTCCCTCGGTGGCTCAACCCCCAAAACAGCCTCAATCGCGTGTTTATTCGCCATGGACATCTCCACATCGTCCCTAAAGCTCGACTCCCGAACCCTACCCTTACGGACTCCTTGAATTTCATTGCGAATTTCGGGCAGGAGTCCCTTGCTGCTGAACCGGTCCAGATTTCGGTGAAGAATAGGATATCGGAGTATCCAGAAAAGGCGAGGAGGAATTTGTATGTGGTTAAGGTTAGGGTTCCTGTGGCGGTGGCGCAAGTCTTGAGTCAGGAACCGTGCCTGATTGCTCTAGCCGTTGAAGGTTTCTACGACCGTGATATCGATACTATGAAGTACGCTGGGAAAATGGAGAGGTTCTTGAGCAGAGGGAGGGAAGAGGAGTTGGTATGTGTATCGGTGAAGATGTCGAGGGCAATGTACGCGCAGCTGGTGCAGCAGGCGTTTCAGGCGCCCAAGTGTTATCCGATGCCGAGCAGGAGCGAGGATAGGGCAGCATATATGGAGGCCGAATTGGGGATGAAGATTGGGTGCGGGATGGAGATGATGTATCAGCAGAGGAGAAAGGAGGGGTTGGAAGGGAAAGGGAGTAGTTGGGAGGCATTTAAGGAGAGCTTGGAGGGCAGTGGATACTTTGAAGGGTTGCTTCCCGGGTCGAAAGAATACCAGAGGTTGATGCAGAATGCGGAGGAGTATTATCGAAGTAGTGCTTTGTTTTCGAGGGCAAGGTAGTTTGGTTTTATCAATTGAAGTTTATTGTTATTCTGGTAGAAGATAGCATTTTTATGAATAGGGAATATGTAGTAATGTATAAGCATTACGCTTCTGTTGATAGAAGACATAAAGACTTAAATTCCATTCAAAATCATTTGCGTTTTAGATGCTGCGTAAATGGATGTTGGCATTCTTTAGTGTTGGCAATTAACGAAGGTGTTACTAATCTTGCAGTGATATGATGAGTGCGCCAGTGAGACGCATAGATGAAATTCTTGCTTTACCATATTCAGCTGATGATTTTAGGGGTCAAGAGGTTCCACCTTCTGACGATGATTGTTGGCTTTACAATGGAGAGGAGGAATTGAACTCAGAACTTATGGAGAGACAAAAGGAGATGGAACATTATGACTCAAAAAAGAAAAAGAAGCAGAAATCAAAGGAGCAGGGCGATGCTGGTCCATCATCCAGCTCTAACGTTGATGGGTTCAATCCTGGTGATATAGCAAAAACCATGCAGGCATTTGTCCGGAAGATGTCAAGCTATGAGGGAGCTGAGGTTCCAGAGAGCAGGTTAGTGTACTTCTATTTACGTGTCAATTGTTCATGAGTTTAGTACCAATTTTTTTACCAAATACTGAAATAAGAGCACATTTACATCCATGTGAGCATAGATTTCTAGTGTGGTGGCACCTAGATTTTTTAATGCTCGTAATTGTCATAATGTAGTGCAGTGGCTTTAGAGTCTCCTATCGAAGAAATAAACTTGCATATCATAGGTTTAAAGTGAGTGAGCAACATCTGAATTCTGCATGCCGGATTCTTTGTACGTTCAGTAATTGTAGGATTAGATTGTGTGATTAAAGTTTCCGGCAGAGTACTTAAATCTTAGTGTGAATTTTGAGCCCATGTAACTCTAGCTTTGCTCAGTCTTACAGTACTGCTTGTGTAATCTTGAGTGAGTACCTGTCGTTACTTTAATACTAAGCTACAAGCTTGATTATGCAAATTGATTATTTCCATGTTCTAGTTATTCATGAAATTGATAAAGTTTCCCAATCATTAGACTCTGTATTAAGTCAGTTTTTAGATGTTGGTGAGTTTATTAAATGATTAAAATACGAGCACGGAGTTGATCGTTTTGTATTCTGTAATCATCTTTTGAAGGAACCTAACAGAAGTGGACTTTGACGCGGACCGTTTCTATAAAGATCTAGAATCAATAATGAAGTTTGAAGGCAATGAGGATGCTGCTATTGATGATGATACTGAGGAAGGGTCCTCATCCGACATGGACTTCGGTGAGATGCATATCTTTTTATCATTTCCCTTGATAGACTGAATTTTCAATTATTTTAATGTCCACAAAATTGAAAACTTTGTTAAACCATGTGCGTGCCCAAAGGGAAAAAAACAAGGAACAAAAAGAAAACCAGACCCTAAGCACACAGGTTCAATGGAAAGCCTTTTGTATTAAATTTGAACAACTAGCAATAAATTATCAACATCTAAAAAATTATTGAAAGGACATGGAGTCATTTCATGAATGCAGGACAAACTGTTATAGGGCTTTGAGAAAAATCGATTTCAGCTTGTAGATGGAATTCTATTGCTCTTCCTTCTAAAGCAAGTTTGTTGGGGTTATTCATACTCATACATACCACCTAAAGGAAAGAGGCATAGCTTGCTGTCTGATTCCTTTCATGCCTTTATTTGTCCTCTCACAACCATCTAATAAACTGAAGGACCTTTGGCATAACCCTTCAAACCCCAAACAAATAAAAAATGAGTTGCGTTGTTCATGCACATGGAAATTGTGAGGCAACAACTAAGATTCTCCTTTCATCACTTGAGTAGAAATTGAAATTTCGTGCAGAAAATGGGAGAGTAGTGATATGTCGCACTCTATTTACCATTCTGAAGGACGATCCAACGTTGTTATCTGATGCTTGTTTGTGATGTACTGATGATGTGATTTGAGTTGCATGATCATAATATTGTTAAGCTGCTTGGTTTGCTGTTCACAGATGAATCCGAAGATGAGAGTGAGGATGGGGAGGATACTTTCATGCATTCTTATTCTGACGCTTTAAATGACGAGTTAAAATCTACAACCCTCAAGAAAAGTTTTGTTCGTGCTGATGAACAAGCCCCAAAGAAAAATGAGGTACAGTTGAATTTTTTCAGCAAGACTCTTCTTTGTTGGTACACACGTGGTCTTACTGAAGTGATACTGCATGCATAGTTCCTCGGACTTGCACCCAATCACGCACTTTTTCTTCCAAAGTGAACTTGGTTTTAATCAATAGCCTTTTTGTTCTCGGGGGTGATAAATGGATTGCATTTGTGTATGCAGGGAACGTCGCATGCCACAGAAGATATGGAGGAGGATTTCACTCCTGTGGATGTGGATGTGAATCTCGTAAAGAGTCTTCTCGATTCATTTTCTAGTCAACAAGGCCTTCCTGGTCCCGCTTCCAATTTGCTTGGGCTAATGGGTGTACAACTCCCACAAGATGATAACAAAAGCAAATGAAGATCACATTTAGGTTTAGAACCCAATTTTGTGTTTGAAGGACGGTAACGGGGAAAGCTGATGAAGTGCGGGGGCCTCTTGATCGAGTTCACGGGGAGATTGTCATCCTATCCGAGTGTAGTTCTTAAACCTCTGTTGGAACTTTGTAACAACTCCCCCTTTTTTCTCTCACTTTCTCGTTGTTTCGTAGTGATTATGTAGCACGTATTTGTATCTATTTTTTCGGTTTTTTGGACGTGAAAAGAGTTATCAGCTATGTACCTTTTGTATAAAAGAAAATGAATAAAGTACCATGTTTTTCCCTGGTGAGCGGCCGGGTGCTGCTATTGTTGTTGTATGTCTTGTACATATACAAGACAAAAAAAAAACGTTTGGGTTCTCTTAAAAAAGAGGAGTTACATAGAATGGGTTCATTGTCTTAAAAGTTTTTGAACATATTGTTTTAGTGAATCGGGATGCTACGTGCGTGGCGGTGGCGGTAAACTCATTATATGTAAGTTGTGATTCCATTATTTTCTTCCCTAGAGGCCTTGAAGAAGTGACGAAGTTGTTGTGAGTTTACCCATATGAGGTAGAAGAAACATTACAAAGATGTTCCATCGAAGGGCGGGTTCTGGTGCGCAAGGCACTAGCGTGTCGGTGATGAGTTTGTGCCGTGATGATGAACAAGTTGGTCCCATTGTGATACGATCCAAATCTCTAAGCCCTATTTTGCCTGCAAGTAACACAATAGGCTAGGAAGGAAGAGGGAAGGAAGAGGCCGAGCCTCGTATACAAGTCATGCACACTCATTTTGCCAGCTGGCAATTCTAACAACTTGCTAAAATAACTGCTAATCCCCCCCCCCCATTGAGTAGTTAATAGTGATTAAACCAATCACTATATTACATTTCATATCACATTGACGCAGTCAGTTGAGCATCAAATGACGGTTTATGGGATTTGATTTGATTTTGTGATGTGATAGTGTTTGTTTCCCTTGTTTGATCCACCTCCAAGTCTCTTGTTCTTAGAGCATCTCCAATGAAGTCCTTAAATAGAGTTCTTACCACTTTCTACATTGTATGTCTTTAAATTTAGCTACTTTGCGACTTCCACTGGGGCGGAGCTCCAGTCCCTATAGTATAGGAATTGGCCCGAGTACTAAAAAAATTCCTCACATTTGAGGACCAGTAAGCAAGAAAATTAACTAGTTTCTAGTACTAGATTTTATGTCACAAAAGTACCTTCATGAAAAGCTTCAACACCTATAGGCAAGATGAAAATTTTCACAACTTTTGTGAAATAAAACCCATACTATGCCATCTTAATTAAACTAAAAGAAGTAATCCACACCTGTAGGCAAGAAGATTATCCATTTTATTCTAATTAAGATGCAAAATTGACTAAAGTAACTCAAAAACACAGTCTCATCGTCAACTAAGCCGTTGTGTCTTGCTTAGTTGAAAAGGCATTGGTCAACCCCGTCCTGAAACAATACAAGAAGTCACATGGATTAATTAACTGTAAGTGACAATATTATGATAATCTGATTTGAGCTTCGAGTCTTGCCAACAAATGGCACTAATTCCTTCATAACTCCCCTTGACATTAAATTAATCTCAAAAACTTGACAGCATACTTGAAGGAGATTAATCTCATATAGAACAAGTTTTCACCACAAGAATGTCAATACTTATCATTACAGAGTCAATTAGAAGTACTTTATGTAAAGTGAGAGAACAATACATTCCTTTAAATTAAAAGCTAAATCACTCAAATCAAACGGGTTCCTTTCCTTTTATATATTTCTTTCTGTATTACAAAACTACTAAACATAGCATTAAAATCATGCATTAGCTTTGTAAATACCAAATTAAATAAAAGGAACAACCATAATAATTTTCTTCCATAGAAAACATCTCCAATATATGCCCAACATTAGCCTTGAAAAGTTTCTTTTCTTCTCCCCTTATGGCACATAAAAATTTACCAATCAAAGCACTATTTTAATTCTCTAGGTATAGGAAAAACCACAAACAATAATACATGTTTGAAAATTCATGCTTATCAATTTAGTCACGTACTTTGAATAAAATACATACCTCATGCCTTCATATGTTCACTACTTCTTTATAAACATATATAATCACATGACCACCATAATTCTCATATAAGAATAAATAGAATACAAATGAGAAGTGTCACATAATTACTGCAAACCTCATTCATTTGTATAATGTACTTGTTCTTGCCACCGGATGCTTTCTGTCACTCTCAGTCAATCCACAAGTTATGCATCAATTTCATAGTTAACTAGTCATGTACAATTAAATGACTATATTGAGATAGAAAAGCAAAATTGTAGACAAAACTAATTTGATTAGTCATGCAAATTCCTTATGAAGTTAATATCATTATAAACCGTACTTGAATTAGTCCCCAATCATACTTAAGTACTAGTATACTGCGTTACTAATCTACACAAGTGTGTCTTTACATAAGATCATCTCAAGCTTAAAGCAACATAGGACAACCCAATCCCTTTAATAAAACACGCCATATGTCAATTTTGCTCCATGTTTGCATACTTAAAATTGAATCCATATTAGATATTTCTGACAGCAACCAATGACATGGCTATTCAATTCAGTGTATATATATTTCCTACACATAATCATGTAATGCAAAAGGAAAACAGAACCTGCAATAATCCGTGAGGCATTTGAAGGGTGGTTAGTGTCCCTTTGTCGCCTGTCCACCCAGGACGCACCTCACACATGTGTTCTTGCGTGTGGTAGTAAAAAACCCCCCTTAAACCTGTGGCTGGAGCTTTGGTTTCCAGCAAGCTCGCTCTCTTGTGGCACTAACAAAATTAGTCGCGAACAAACAAGATAGATTTGACATTTACATACTTCTTGGCATGTTTGCATCTGCCATTTGCCGAAACTTATGCAATTATTTCTTGTTAAATTGGAGTATCACCTCAAGCCATGTTGTAGAGAACAAATCAGTGAATGTGTAATAGAAATTTATGGCAACCAAATTATATCAAAACGGTACCTTTACTGGAGTAATAATTCAGATAAATTGCAAAACTTAAATTTATCATTGCTCTTCCTGATCAAAATGAAGTATATTCACATATACCAGACTAAAAATTGATAATCTCAATTCTTATTCAAACACATAAATCATGTGCCTATTTTTATACAGTTGCCAAACATAAAATAATTTGATCCATATTCATGACATACTTAACTGAAACATGGTATTCAATGTATGTACATGCTCTACAATAATTAGCATATCACTAATGCAAGTATATTTTAAACTTATAACCAATTTAAGCTTCAGGGATGCAACCAAATACATATCAACCAAAATACAATACCATAAACCAACATGAAATTGAAGTCAATGAAACAAACCATTTTGCTATGGTAGATGACTTTATTCAGCCTGAACGAAAACATGGTGATATGGATATGATTTTAATTAGCATAATCCAGTAAAAAAAAGGCAAAGATTAAAACCATACTCTGTGATTTATGACCATGTGTTGCCGCAAGAGAAAAGGAATACAACAGTCAAATATGATGATGTTACTCTCGGCAATTGATGTTGTGGGTTAAACGATTGCACAAATTTTTCAGGACATGTGAACTGTATTTCTCTACACTTAATAATACAATGAATTATATATATAGAAAAGTATGCGCAATGCTATTGCCTAATCAGGATTTCCCTTCCTAATCAGCTCTTAGTCATCACCGTAAAGACGAAGAAACCTAACATCTGCATCAATTTTTCAATTTTTCTCGACAACTTTAATCAAATTTCAATTTTAATAGGTTTTAGTCATATAACCGATGGCTCTGATACCAACTGTTAGTCTTATAAGGTTATACAATTTAAACACAAACGAATGAGTGACTGACCTGATTCCAATGGCGGCCATGGAAGTTGAACACAAAAGTAACAGAGCACGGTAACACCAGGATCTTCTATAAACTCCTAGCCGAATACAACTACTATATGGGAAGCATTATGTTGTGTGTTCTAGGGCTTATAGGGACCAGTGTTTATATATAGTCTAAAATCTAGGGTTTCCATCCATAAAGGAAACCTAAACTTTACTTTCTTAGCCTCCAAGTCAAGTATCATAATCATATTCAATTAAGGATTTCATCAATCAAATTTCCAATATAAGACACCTTATATAGGATTGATATCTTTAAGAGATCAAATCACAATCAACATTATTCTCCAATATTACATTCCTATTACATGTAGTAGACCACTTAAAGGTTGACTTATATTGGATAAATCCAACAATTTTAGCCTCTTTTGATTTATTTTTTGGTGGGGTACTAATATTATTTTGATTTGATGAAGTTGGAAATTTGTTTTCACTGAAACTCCATTGTTTTTTTTTTTTTTTCGGTGAGTGCAGTTGCTAATTCAGCCTTTATTATTGTATATAAACTTAAGATCTAAGCATCTGACCTTAAAAATCACATAATTTACATGATTTTGCTCCATTTATGGTAAAATGGTAGTTTCCGATGAGTCTGGAAGCGTCGGCTATGTTCGTAATGACAACATGGAACTCGATCTGCTGCTAAAGACAACTCTCACTTCCTTCGCTAAATAGTACTAAACAGAATTCAATATTCTCACTCATTCTCGATGAAATTCAATGCAAAAGCGGGAGGAATTTTGGGTCCATGAACACGGACGAGTTCCTTGCAAACATTTGGAGTGTTGAAGAAGAGAATCAAATTTCTTCCCAATAACCAAGCAAATGTGATCAAGATTCTGACAATGAGAAAGACACAACTTTCCACCACAAGACTTTGGGCTGGTTTGGTATTACTGTGCTTTGAAAAAAAAAACTACTTCTGCTGTGTTGTGAGAATAAGCAGCTGTGAAATAAAGCAGCAGAGTGTTTGGTAAATTTTTTTGTAAAAATGCTTTTGGAAAAAAAAAAAAGCAATATTATAGCATTTGGTAAACTTTTATGTAAAATAGCAGTGACTGTGTAAAATGACCAAAAATGGTATAATACTAGATGTGCCATTAATTTAATTTTCTTAATGAATAAAGGTGATTACTAAATATACTTGTTTGATCTTAATATACTATTTTTCCCTACGATTAGGAGCATTTTTCCCACTGAATTTTTACTACCTAATGAGGTTTTGTTATTTTTTAATCCTTTTATTAGTATTTTATTATTATTAATTCAGATATTTTCTCCCATTAAAACCCTATCCACCAAACTCATTAAAAAGGTCCAACTCCTAGAGAGTTCCCCATGAACCTGCATCTCTCCACTCTCCCTAAAAACCTTACTGACTTTACCAAAAAAATATGATTTTTTCATATTTTTTTTGTCCATCAATCTGCGTCCAAATCCGAAGGCATGAACCAACTACCAAGCCCACACTCTGCTGCTACTGCAACATCAAATTAGACACAGTCAAACCCAGATCATCAAATCTGCAACCTCTAGTTCGAAGCCATACCTGCAATCTCTGCCATCAAACCTGAACGAAGCTCGAATCGAATAAAGCCTGAATTGCTTGCTGCTGCACCACGAATCTGAATCTCACAAACCCAATTCGCATTTTGACGAAGTCCTAGTTAGAGGTACATGCTTGGATCTAATCTCACAAACCCAGTTAGAGTTGCAGATGAGCATGCTTGGAGACGACGAGGCGTTGGAGACGGGAGGGCAATGTTGGCAAATTGAAAAATTCATTACTAAAATTATTGTAGCTTCGTGTTTTTCACAATAAGCTGTTTTCTGAAGCTGCAAAATGCAACTTACAGTTTTTAGCTTTTTTTTCATCTAAAACTTTGAAATAAAGCTGGTTTGGAGTGTTTACCAAACACCAAAAACTCTCCCAACTTTTTTTGATACCCACTTTTTTAAAATCACCTTAGTACCAAACCGGGGCTTTGTCTCGACAAGGCTCGTTCTCTATTCCTACTTTGCTTTGCAAGAAAACTATCAATGAGGTCTGGTCCGAAATTGGCAAAGGTCGACCACCATTCCATGACCCCAACAACAACATTAGCAGCTCTAGAACTCCGTAGCGCCAGCAGACAATCGAAGAAATTAGTCTAGAAGATTTCCTTGTAAAAGCCGGGATGGTTCAAAAATTGCCGTCCAAGTCCAAGCCTTCTAAGAAGAGAATGTCAAGCACCCCAATTCAATAGCAATGTGGTAACAGATAAGATGCAGATTTTGGAATTGGGGGGCAAATGTTTGCTTCTGGATTTTTAAACCACCAATTGAGAAATGTCATAGTTTGCCAGAATCGAGTACCGGGGGGAGGGGAAGGGTGGGGCAAAGAATTAGAAGAGGATTACAGATGGTTCACCAGAGATAGTAGTGGAACGAAGGCAACAAAGAAACTTAAGAATAGCTGGAGTTCAATGTCAGATTATGGTTGGCTTATTTTGTGGCTAATCCCACGTTTATGGTTGATCACCTTTACAAAGAGAGATGTTGTTAGCACTCCAAAGACAATCATATTGCACTTCTTCCTAAACATGGGTTAGCCGCATTGGCTAGAGCAGATATACTCCCTATGCACCTTGAGTTCAGATTCCCTCCATACATTATAAATTGTTTTCGTACATTATAGATTGTGTAATAGAGACGACATTATAATTAATCACATTATGGGGCCTTCAAATTGTTTTGTAAGGGATCCTTGCATTAGCCATGCTATTTAGGCTAGTAGTAGTATTATTTTTTCCAAAATGGAAGTCTCGAGGAAATGCGATACTTGGTGTGAATTGCAGAATCCCGTGAACCATCGAGTCTTTGAACGCAAGTTGCACCCTAAGCCATTAAGCTGAGGACACGTCTGCCTGGGCGTCACACGCCATTGCCCCCACCCCTCATTCGGGAGCGTCGAGGGGGGGCAGATGATGGCCTCCCGTACGTCACTCTGCGCGGTTAGCACCAAATGCCGAGTCCTCGGCGACGAACGCCACGACAATCGGTGGTTGTCAAACCTCGGTTGGCTGTTGTACGCTTTCGTCACGCTCATAGCAGCATAGTCACAATTTTGGGTTACCTAGTTTTGATGTAAAACTAGTTATGTATAATAACTAAAGAAAACTTCATGTTCAACATTTTAGGTACTTAACTGTTTAGAAAAGAAAAAAAAATGTTTGACTTGCATTTATGGTGGTTGGAGTAGTTGTGGCGGCGACAGTCATGATAAGGAGTGGTGGTAATGGCAACGGTGCTACATGGTTGGTGGCGTTTGCAATGACAATGGTGGTCGTGAAGATCGTGATCGTTGTTACTGCTAAGGTGATGGTGGTGATAGGGTGTAGAGGTAGGAATGGTGGTGGGGTAAAGGCAATCAATGTGGTGGTTCACTCTATTCATATAGCCTTCAAGCTCAAGTAAGGCATAACTCAAAGGCTTTTCATTACCATAATTATTACATTTTTCAAAGTCAAACGACTAACTGACTTGATGGGTGAGATAATAATTTGTACTAGAAGTTTAGAACCATTGACAACATGCTACATGAACTTCTATGCTCATGACTTATAGAATGACATCCCATTTTTGTTGTGAAAGGTAATTGTTCTTCTACTAAGAAACTCTAGCTCTTGAATTCTCATTTATCAAATAAGTCTAACATAGAGGTCGAAGAACGACAAGAGGTCTTAGCTCACACCATGCCTATTAAACAAAATTTTACATATCATTTTTTTCTTGATTGTAAAGACACAACATACATTCTTCAGCTTGTGTAGAATTCACTTATCATGCTAAAAGCTTCCTTATAAAGATTACAAAACACATCAAACTCCAAGTGAATTTCTACAAGTTACAAATGTTGTTGGATAAATAAGTAACTAATGACCGTTTGATAACCATTTCATTTTCAGTTTTCAACTTTAATTTTTAGTTTTTGTTCTTTTAAAAACTAAAAAATCATATGCTAATTACTTTTGATTTAAAAAATTAAATTTAAAAAACTCAATAAATGTTGCTTTTACTTTTATTTATCATTTCTATTTTTTTAATAAAAAATTGTAAATAATTAGTAAACAAATTTGCAGTTTTTAGAAAAATTAAAAACAAAAACTAAAAACTAAAAATTGTTGTGGCTTATTTTATCTGACAGGGAGAGAGGGGGCTGGCGGCACAGAGAGAAAATAGAGAGAGATGTATTTGTAGGATTGTGTAGAGGATGTGTTTGTTCATCCTACGCAGTGCCTTTATTTATAGTAATAAGGGAACGAAGAATATTTCTCCTCTAAGGAATACAAGTCCTAATAGGGTAGAATAATTAGAATCAAATCTAATTTATGATTTACACAATCACACTTAAATACAAAGTTTATAACACCCCACCTTGAGTGTGTAAATACTCAAGTAGATTCGGCATCATGTAGAGTTGAGGAAGTCGACTCGTCGACACTGATTCTGGGAACACACTAATCTCAACTAAGGTAGGAACTTGCTTATGGAACTAAGTTTCACAAAAAATCTTATGGCTATGGTAAAAACCCAAGTAGGGACAAAACCCATAGTCTAAGGAAAAATGCGTGAGAAATGCAAAGTCAAATAAAACGTCTACTGGACTTCATCAGAGATATGATTAACCTAAGGTGGGTGCCTCGTCAAAACCTCAGTGGGAAAAATGCTCCTAATTGTAGGGAAAAAGAGTACACTAAGATCAAGCAAGTATGTTTCAAGATACTCCCCTAGAGTTTGACATAATTCCAAAGAGAACTAACAATTTTACAACTCAGAAAGTTTACACATAACTATTCCTTGAACAAGCTTCTGAAACGTTGCCTTCGGTAGTGATTTGGTGAAGAGGTCGGCCAGATTGTCCTGTGAACGGATTTGCGTGACTTCAATCTTCTGATGCTCTTGCTGTTGATATGAGAAGATGAACTTCGGCATAATGTGCTTGGTGTTGTCTTCCTTGATGTAACCCTTCTTGAGTTGTTTGATGCATGCTGCGTTATCTTCATAGATCGTCGTCAGGACGTCAATGACGGGGTAAAGATTGCAGGAGCTTCGAATATGGTCCACAATTGCTCTCAACCAGAAGCATTCCCAAGTTGCTTCATGTAAGGCGAGAATTTAAGCATGGTTAGACGAAGTGGCAACTAAAGTCTGTTTAGTTGACCTCCAAGAGATTGTGGTGCCTCTAACGGTAAAAACATAACCCGTTTGAGGACGCGCCTTGTGCGGATCAAATAAGTATCTAACATCGGCATAACTAACAAGGCTGGAATCGACTCGAGATATGGGGGTGCGACATCACTCGAGGAACTGTAGAGATAGAATAAGCCCAGGTCCGTGGTACCTTTAAGGTAACGAAAGATGTCTTTAACACCAGTCCAGTGTCTGCGTGTTGGTGCATTACTGTATCTAGCCAAAAGATTAACAACGAATGAGATGTCGGGTCTAGTGCATTGACAATAAAGTGCCTATCACACTTAGATAAGGAACTTCAGGCTCCAAAATCTCTTCATCATCCTCATTCGGACTGAAGGGATCTTGTTTTGCATTTAGCAATCGAATGACCATATGAGTACTCAAAGGCTTCGCTTTATCTTTATTAAAGCGGCGCAGCACCTTCTGGGTGTAGTTCTATTGATGTACTAAGATTCCATCCAAATGGTGCTCTATCTCAAGACCAAGACAGTATCGAGTCTTTCCTAGATCCTTCATCTCAAATTCCGATTCAGGTGTGCGACAGTTCATACTAGCTCTTCAGGAGTTCTGATGAGGTTCATGTTGTCGACATAAACTGCAACTATCGCAAAACTGGAATGTGACTTCTTAGTGAGCACGTAAGGGCATAGTTCATTGTTTACATATCCCTGACTAGTCAAATACTCACTTACACGATTATACCACATTCTTCCGGATTGCTTCAAAATGTAGAGTGAACACCTTAGCCGAATTGAGAGTGTGTTTTAGGGTTTGGAAATATTTGATCCAGTCAATGTAAGTCATTCGAGAACTTTCATATAAATTTTTGTATCAAGATCCCCATAGAGATACGCAGTTACTACGTTCATCAGCTGCATACTTAGTTTTTCGGAAACTACCAAACTGATAAGGTAGCGAAAAGTAATCATATCTATAACGGGTGAATAAGTTTCGTCATAGTCAATCCTAGGACGTTGTGAGAAACCTTGCGCAACAAGACGAGCTTTGTAACTCACAGTTTCGTTCTTGTCATTACACTTCCGAACGAAAACCCACTTGTAGCTAATGAGCTTTACATGTGAAGGAGTAGAAGCAATAGGTTTAAACACCTTATGTTTCGCAAGTGAATCGAGTTCAACTTGGATTGCCTGTTTCCAGTTTTGACCAATCAGTTCCACGTTGACTTTCATCAAAAGAATGGGGTTTAATGTCATTGCTCAACATGATCTCAGTGGCTACTGCATATGCTAATGCATTGTCGATAATTATCTCAATTCTACACCAAACATCATCCAAGCTAGCATATTGGACCAAAATCTCTCGATTCTCAGGAGGTGGATTTGTCTCTTCAAGAACGCTTCCGTAATCAAGAATTTCCTTATGAGTTGGATATAATGAGTAGGCAACAGTCGGATTTACGGTAAGCTCAGGAGGAGCTTGTGTTGTGGGTTTCCTCTTCCGGGGGTGTGAAACTTTTGAACCAAGTGGTCTGCCATGCTTTTGTGTAGGGGCAGATGATTGGCTAGCCGCTAATGTACGTGGATCAACCAAAGTGGTGTCCCAGGTCTCCAGAAGGGAAGTTTATCGTACATTTGGTACATCCATCTTTGCAGGCACATTCACAGCTAAAATATGTGATCTTGTCACTCGTGCTAGATTGGTGAAAGCATCTGGCATGCTCTGAGCTACGCTCTGAAGATCTAATATGCGCTGCACTTCAGTTTTAGACTAAGCGGTGCAGGGATCTAAATGAGACAAAGTGGGAGTCATCCTCGATAATTCATGTCGTTTTTCAGGAACGTTGATGTTTTTATCTCTCTCTAATGATGAGAAGATTGTCTAATAGAAGTGACAATCCGCGAAACGAGTGGAAAACATATCGTCTGTCAAAGGTTCTAAGTAACGAATGATTAGAGGAGAATCATATTCGACATAGATTCCCATATTTTGCTGAGGCCTCATTTTTGTATGTAAGGGTGGCGAAATCGACACATAAACCGTACAACCAAAAAAGTGCAGATGCGATATGTCGGGTTCGTATTCGATAACTAACTGAAGGGCGCTATATGATTAAGTTGCAACATGCCTCAGGCAGACCAACATGGTTGCATGCAATATTGCAAGGCTTCAAGCAGCGATCGAGAACTTAGTACGTATGACCAAGGATCGAGCAATCATTTGTAAGTGCTTAATGAACATCTTTGCTAGGCCGTTCTGGGTGTGAACATAGGGTACTGGATGTTCAACTTCAACCCCAACCGACATGCAATAGTCATCAAAAGTTTTAGATGTGAATTCTCCAACATTATCCAATCGAATAGATTTGATCCGATAATCAGAGTGGTGAGCCCTGAGCTTGATAACATGAGCCAACAGTTTGGAAAATGCAATGTTCCTTGTGGACAACAAGCACACGTGTGACCAATGTGTGGAAGCGTTAACCAAAATCATAAAATATCTAAATGGTCTGCAGAGAGGTTGAATCGGTCCATAAATGTCCCCCTGAATCCTTTGAAGAAAAATAAGAGGATTAGAACGAATCTTGTCATAAGAAGGCTTAATGATAAGCTTTCCCATAGAGCAAGTTTAACATGTGATTCCTTGAATCGAACTTAAACTTCGGGTTAGTGGATGCATGTGTGAAGATTTGAGGATATGGCGCATCGCTGTTAGTCTAGGGTGTCCCAAACGATCATGCCAAAGTCTAATTTCATACGCGGTCCCAGAGGTAGGGCTAACCACATAGTGGCTCTCTATAGGGCGTATGGTTGTAGTATACAGACCACTAGGGATACACTTCATCTTTTCTAGAATACCCTTTTGGCCATATTCGTATGAAGTAATGCACATAAATTCAACTCCGTTTTCTACATAGGTTTTAGCCTAGTAATTATTATCTCTAATGTCCTTGAATTGGTCACATGCATAAAAGTTCTAAAAACAAATATAATAATTTAAGTATTCAAGGATGGTAATTAAAAAAACCTAATATCCAAAAACAAATCACCAACAAATAATCCAAACATAAAGGAAATTGTTCAAACTTAAATAAAAAACAAGGGGGAGTTTGCCACTTGGTAGAATTCGCCCCCATTATTCTAAAATGCAACTAAAAATAGTTTATGTCTAAGATTATAATCTTTCATAGGGGTAATAGCCTCCTGAAAGCCAGAAACCTCCATCTTGGTACTCTCAGGTTCATCCACTTGCATAAAGTTTGATTCAAACTTCTTACGACGAGAATGATATTCAACTACAACCTTCTTGGGAGCACGGCCAACATGGGACCAATGGTCATTTGAACCATAGCGGTAACACATGTCTGCATCCATGGTTTCAGGTGCTTTACCCTTATTCTTGAAGTTTAGAGCCTTGGGAGCGAGGTTAGGGTGCTTCTGGGCTCAGTTTCCTCCCTTAGGTGGGCCTTCGCTCTGTTGACCTTGTTGAGGTGGCTTATGACCACCCGTGAGTTCTGGGCGTTGATTTGTGCTACAATGTGCTTCAGGCACAACAGTCGCCCCAGTAGGTCGAGCTTAATGATTTTTCATAAATAGCTGATTCTGCTTTTCAGCGAGAAGTAAAACAAAGATCAAACTTAGTGAACTTCTAAGCCCTATATTGTTGCTGCAGGACAATATTGGTAGCAGAGAATGTCAAATAGGTCTTTACTAGAAGATCATCTTCGATCAAGGTCTCGTTATAGAACTTAAGAGGTGATCGGATTCGACAAACTTTAGAATTATATTCATTCACAAACTTAAAGTTTTGGAAGAGCAAATGATGCCAGTCATGTCTTGCTTCAGGCAAGAAGATGTCCTTTTGGTGATCAAAGCGATCAGCCAAAGCGACCCAAAAGGCTCGTGGATCTTCCTTAGCAAGGTACTTGGTTTGCAGTACATCATGAATGTGTCTTCAGATGAAGATCATGATAGTGGCTTTCTCAGCTTCGCCAACCTAGTTGTCCGTCCCATCTTCAATGGCGGGATGCAAATTCTTTGTGGTAAGGTGGAGATTCACATCTTGGACCCACTTGAGGTAGTTCCTTCTAGAGACCTCTAAAGCAGTGAAGTCGAGTTTGTTAAAATTCGACATGTCCCTATTACAAAAACAAAAAAACAAAAATGACAAAAACATGGTTAGTGTAATGGAGAAAAAATCAATCCATTCACATAGGAGTAGAACATTCAGGTTCTAATAGACATTTATTGGTTTAAATTTGCATGAAAAGCTTCAGGTTTCATGGGTGATGTTTTTAAGGAAAACTTCAGGTTTTCAAACAAGGCATGTTTCTTAGAAACTTCAGGTTCATATGTTCCTACAGACAAATGCAAATATATATATATATATATATATAGAAATACGGAACAAAAAAAAGATGCAAATAGATCTTTCAGGTCTAGAATTATAATTGAATTAATTATTTGGACTTTAGGCCAAAATTGAAGTGTGGGTGAAAAATTATAAACCTAAATTGTCTAAAAAAAATAAACAATTAAGTTCGGGGGCCCAAAATAATAGGCCAAAGCCCACGGGTGGGCTGAGCAGATTTGGACCGTGCGACCCACACCCAGAAACTGGGCTGGGGTGATTTGATCAAGCTAAGGTGCTGCAGGCCCAAGGCAGCAAACAGGTTGTAAAACAGCTGGGCCAAAAAATAGGCCCAAACAGGGCGTTGATTAGATGTGGTGCAGGTGCACCGATGCACCAGCTGCAAGTTGGGATCGCATGCATGTAGGGACACGGATGCACCAGCTGCAGGCTGGGATCCGGGACTAGTGTCATTTGCGGGTTGGGCTTGGGTAAGAAGCCCATATGCACAAATGTGGGCTGCAAACGCAGGCCCAGATGACTTTGGCCCAAATAAGGGCACCAATCTTATGCGATGCATACACGGATGCACCAGTACAGAGGCTGGGATCCAGTACGGTGGGAACACCATGGCCAATAGGCCGATGTTGGGCCGAGTGTAGCTCGAAACCCCAAAAGGTTGGTGCTAGTCGATAACAGATCAAGCCCAAATGGGCTTGGGTTTTTTTATCCAAACACCCAAGCGCGAGCTGGGTGAACTTGTCGATGACAACTTCAAAGAAAAAAAACATCGAATTTTAGTCAAGGATTTGTCGATGATGACTTTAGGTCGTTAGGGAGGTAGCCATGGTGGCTGGGCATGGCTGCAGGCTATGCTATGTGACGGTTCAAGAGAGGTGACACCGTTTAGGCGTTGAGTTTTAGGGTTTGGGCCTGGAGCCGTGGCTCTAGGTTTGGATTTCTTGGCTCGGGGAATGGGATGGCCGAGCGACATGGTTAGGTTTCAAACGAAACCCTAAAGAATTTCTTTTGTAATTTTTTTCAATTCCATATATAAGATTAATTAAATTTCATGCATATTCATCACATAATTCAATGCATGAGCAGATATATGATGTAATTCATGGCAATATCAATTCACATAATTGAACAATTATGGATACAATGCATACACAATTTATGTAGAATCTAAAATTCGAAAAACGTAAAGTTGGGTCATGTATTATGGTGAATGTTCATGCTATTAGGACTGCAAAATATCGAGATAAAAACGTTGTTTTGAAAGAACCTGATTGTGTGATGATATTGATGAACTAGTTTGATGCAGAAAACTTCCATGTCATATTCCTAAGCGCAGCGGTAAGAGTGTGCTGATAACGTGTTGTGGCTTATTTTATCTGATAGGGAGAGAGGGGGCCAACAACACAGAGAGAAAATAGAGAGGGATGTGTTTGTAGGGTTGTGTAGAGGATGTGTTTGTTCCCCCTACATAGTGTCTTTATTTATAGTAATAAGGGAAGGAAGAATCATTTTCCTCCAAGGAATACAAGTCCTAATAGTATAGAATAACTAGAATCAAACTAATATAGGATTTACACAATCACACTTAAATACAAAGTTTATAACAAAAACAACATAATTATAAAAAGAAAAAGTTTTCAGCAAACTGTAACGATATTTCCCAACCTGTCTTATGGGTTGGCAATCAGTGACTCCTTCGAACAATACAAAAAAAGAAAGATACGTTTTCATTATCGGTATGCTACACTTATCACCTAATTATACTATCATTTTTATCATCTCTTCTTTAAAAGCAGTTCCAGCCTTGCATATAGGCCATGGGACAGGGGAGAAGAAAGGGCCCGAGGGCCTGTCAATCACGTCCAGCCTTGAAGGGCCCAAGCTCGTGGAGAAGGCCCGAGCAGGGGGCCTGTCAATTTGTGACAGCCCCAGAGCCCGAGCTCCAAGCCCATTTTTTATTTTTTTCTGTCAGGCGCGTGCACCCCACTCGCGAGTGGGGGCGCGTCGCCCGACCAGTTTTCAGAAAAGTCAGTCGACTTTTCAGACAGAAAAGTTACCGTTGGGAAGCCACGTGGCTTCCCACGGTCCGTTCGATCTCAACGGCTCATTCATTTGGACCGTTGGATCTCAACGGAAAAAAAAATAAAAAAAATCTTATTTAATATCAACCGTTCGATCTGAGATCAATGGTCGATATTAATATGCTTTATAAATAAAGAAAAAATAGTTTTAAAATTAAGAAAAGTTACCGTTGTGACACGTGGCACAATCTGGAGTGTTGGAATTCAAAATTTTTTAAATCCAACGGCAGAGATTAATTATTTGAATAAAATTTAAAAAAAAATGGAAAAAATCCAAAAAAAATTGTAAAAAATCTGAAAAAAAAATTGTAAAAAATTGTTTTTACTTTTCTATAAATACCACTTCTTCTCCATCTACCTTTACACCACAATTTCATATTTTCTCAACTACTTTCAATCAAATTCCTATTTTTCTCTCAAAATTTCAATCCAATTTTTTTCCACAAAATGACTACTGATGCAGGTTCGAATTGGTCGCTTCTTGAAGATGTTGCGTTGTGCACTAGCTGGGTTGAAGTTACTCATAATTCCCTTACGGGTAATGAGATGCAGTTGCGAGAAATGTGGAGTTTAATTCATACCAAATTTCTTGAGCAAATGAGTGGGAAAAGAACCAAAGAATCGATATCCAGTCGTTGGAAAATACTTAGCCATTCCTTTAGTACGTGGAGAGATGCCTTGACACAAGCTAGTAATAATGTTCGAAGTGGGGCAAATTATGCGGATGAGGTAAGAATATATTATAATTATTTGTTTGTATTATTATTTTGTTACCTAATTTGATTATAATTATTTGTTTGTTTCATTTATTTGTTAGCTAATTTCATTATTATTATTTGTTTGCAATATTTATTTGTGACCTAATTTCATTATTATTATTTGTTTGTATTATTTATTTGTTACCTAATAATTTCATTATTATTATTTGTTTGTATTTTTTATTTGTTACCTAATAATTTCATTATTATTATTTGTTTGTATTATTTATTTGTTATATAATAATTTCATTATTATTATTTGTTTGTATTATTTATTTGTTACGTAATAATTTCATTATTGTTATTTGTTTGTATTATTTATTTGTTACCTAATAATTTCATCATTATTATTTGTTTGTATTATTTATTTGTTACCTAATAATTTCATTATTATTATTTGTTTGTATTATTTATTTGTTACCTAATAATTTCATTATTATTCATTTGTAGCAACTTCAAGCACAAGCATGGTATGCTGCCAAAATCAAATCAAGAAACAAATCATTCCACCGGTGGGAATGTTGGAATATTGTTAAAGATTGTCCTAAATTCAAAGTTATGTCTGTTGGTCCAGAAGTATGCATGAACAGCACCCCTCTACACAACACCTTTGTACACAGCACCCATCCACACTCTACACCCGATCATGGCACCCAGGTTGATGAAGAAGATGGAGAAGAAGTGCCTGAAACGCCCATTCCTGAACAAGCGTCGGGGTCGACCCGTTATCCAATTAGACCTCAAGGTAAGAAGGCTTCAAAGAGGAAAGGGAGTGCTTCCAAGAATGATTATGGAAAGTACATGCAAGAACTTGCTCGTCCAGGTGAATTGACGTTGGCACGGGAATTGGCGAAATATGAGGCTGAAAAGGCTAGAGAAGAGGCAAAAGCTGCAGCTATTCAACAAACATTTCAAGCTGAACAGAGGGAAAGAGAGCTACTTAGGCAAGAAAGGGAGTTGCTTAGAGAAGAAAGAAATGCACAACGAGATCGTGAAATTATGAACACGCGTTTAGAAGGGATGTCTCCAAATTCTAAATATTTTTGGCAGTCGGAGAAAGCGGATGTGGTGCGAAGGAGGCGTGTAAGAGAAGCGAGATCAAGACAAGATGGTCCTAGCACAACAAGACAAGATGATCCTAGCACCACAAATTGGTTAAATGATGATGAATAGGGTACTTCTTGTAATCGGAGCCCATAGTTTTCCAATCACTTTGGGTTGTAATTTATTATTTATGTTGTTTCCAATTTATTGAAGTTAGTACTTTATTTAAAGTGAGAGTACATTTATTTAATTTCGTAATATATTTATCCTAATAATAGAATCTTTATTCATCAAATTGTTCACGTATAATGAAATTATAAAACACACCAAATAAAACTAAAAAACTCACCAATTGGAATTACATAAACACACCAAATAAAATTACATAAACATACCAAATAATAAAAAACTCACTACAAAAAACACACCAAATAAAATTACATAAACACACCAAATAAAACTAAAAAACTCACCAATTGGAATTACATAAACACACCAAATAAAATTACATAAACATACCAAATAATAAAAAACTCACTACAAAAAACACACCAAATAAAATTACATAAACACACCAAATACAAACAAACATACTAAATAAACTTAAGTATCTTCAGCTTGTTTCAATGCCCACTGGTGCTCTATCAAGTCAATTTGCCGATCATTGTGCATAGATGACCTTTGAAGTGCAGTATATCGTTGAATGACCCGTTCATTGTAACGTCCATCCCTTTCTAATGGCTCGTGTTGCACGGGTTCTTCGGTGGCATCATGCGCACAATATATCTGTGTTCTTGAATTATTCATCGTGTCTGGCTCTGGCTCATATTCATCAACCGCATCATAATCGAACTCATCTTCCACAATCATGTTGTGAAGAATGACGCATGTCATCATGATGGATCGAAGTGACTCTACATCGAACATTCCAGCAGCACCCCTGAAGATCGCCCAACGAGCTTGAAGGATACCAAAACAACGCTCCACATCCTTCCTGCACCCCTCTTGACAGCTTGCAAAGTGTTTTTCCTTTGCACTTCGCGGACGTGGCACTGTTTTGACAAATGTTTCCCACCGTGGGTAAATGCCGTCAGCTAGATAGTATGGCCCGTTGTACTTACGTCCGTTGACGACGTACGTGACTTGTGGTGCCTTTCATTGCAGGACGTCGTTGAACACTGGGGATTGGGCAAGGACGTTGAGATCATTTTGAGCCCCGGGAACCCCGAAAAAGGCATGCCATTTCCACGTCCAGTGCATACAATCGATGCTTCCTATCATCTCAGGAAAACCTCGCATCTCGCCCTTCTTCAGAAGCCTTTGCAAGTCCATGTGAGTAGGTATTCGGAGGTACTCTGCCGTGTACAAAGATTCGACTGCTCTGCAAAACCTCATCAGGGCCTCAAGAATGGTTGATTTCCCCATCCTCGTTATCTCATCCATTTGGTATGTAGATGCTCCATACGCAAGCATCTGCAACGCAGCAGTGATTTTTTGTTGAGGCAGGAGACCCATAACACCACAAGCATCCTTCTTTTGCACGAAGTAAGAATCATGGTTGCAAACATCAGTCATGATTATGTTGAACAAATGTCGTTCCATTCTAAAACGGCGTCTGAAGTACGTATCAGGAAATGCACTGTTATGGACGAAGTAATCGTCCAACGGCTCTTCACCCCGTCGTTGCCTGCTTCTATCAAGGTTTCTTGAACGGTTGGGCCTGCATATCTGAGCAACAGTCTGGATGACTCGACGGGAATGTGAGACTCTGGCCATTCTTGTTTCGTCATCTCTCTTTCTACGCTCCTCATCTTCTTCCATCTCATTTTCGGCTATATGAAGGTTGAACATTCCTTCAGATTGGTTAAACAATTCTTCCTCTTGCTGATCGATTTCCCACATCATCCTTGATGAAGAAGAAGACATTGTAGGATGGATGGTGAAGAAGAAGCAGAAACTATGAATAATGAGATAGAGATGTTGAGAAAATTGGTGTGAGATTTGTGAGGATGGATGGTGGATTATATGGACGATTCAGAAAGGATCGGATTGTAGATAAGGCCACGTGGCATGTCGTCATTCGTTAAAAATCTGATCGAAATCTGTCCTCAAAGATTCTGAAAAGATAATGACACGTGGCACGATTGTATTGGATAAAAATCTTATCGAAATCCATCTCCAATAATTATCTTTTCGGATAATGACACGTGGCGCAATTTTGAACGAGTTAAAATCTGATCGAAATCTATCGTCAAAGATTCTCAAAAGATAACGACACGTGGCACGATGACATTGGATAAAAATCTTATCGAAATCCATCGCTAAATAATTGTTTTTTTTTATAAAATGACACGTGGCGCAACGAGAACGATTTAAAAAATCTTATTCGAAATTACAAATAATTTTATTTTGTATTATTTAAACAAACAAACAAAACTAATATTTTATTGCCTATTGCCAGGGGGAAGGGCTCCAAGGGTGGAGATGCAAATGTCAATTACTGTTCATTAATGGCAGTTACTATTCATTAAAGGCAGTTACTGTTCAATTGAGTGGATTCAATAGTGGATTCCCAGGGGGAGGGCTCCATGGGTGGAGTTGCTCTAAAGGGCATGCCAACCCATGTAGGTGTATTAGAAAAATAGTACAAATGATGGTTGTAAGAGTACCATTTTTGTTTTATTATTTACGTGTGCGTATTTATACACTAAAAAGTTTATACATATATAAATATCTCTCCCGCTTTTATTACGTACTCCTCTTTCTCCGATTGCGGGTTTGATCTGAGCTTTACTTTGCTTGAATCTCCGGTACTCTTCCAATCCTCGCTTTTCAAATTTGCTTCATTTCATATATTTTCTGTTAAATTTCGCCTGAATTTAGCTCAATCCCTAGATTTTCTACTTCTGGTCAGCTTAGGGCTCCGCATACTGTTTGAATTTGGATTTGTTAATTTTTTATTAATTGATTATTTTGAAGTCTCATGTACGTTTTTGCTGCTGGAAAACCCGGGAAATCAAGGGAAAAATATAACTTTTAAAATTCCGAGCCAAAGGGGATTGGGTGCAATTGGATGGAGTTTTGTTTTATAAATTTAAATTTCTTATTTGGGAAAATGTTGTAGAGTTCAAATTCTATCATGTTGAAATGTTGGTTTTGGGAGCAATTTATGATTGGTTTTTGCAAAATTTGGTATTATAATGTCAAAGATGTGATCAAAGTATAACGAGCTTTGATCCAACCAGACATCCTCCGGTTTGGTTAACCAGAGAGTTGTGGAAAAGGAAACGAAGGAACATCTGTTTGCGTTTCTGATACGGTAAATTTTAACATTACCCAAATGGGTGAAAGGGTTTTCTTGAGGCTCAATGTAGCTTGCATTCTTGGTTTTGTCAAGTAAAATTCTGAGGTGTAGCTACCGGCATTATATGGTTGTTGAATAGAGGTGTTTTTTAGTATTTAGTATTTTTGTTTAGCGGATATTTTAGCTTACTGCAGCGTAGTTGCTTGTTGACGCGGGTAGGTACTTGATAAGACACTTACTCCTTTTGTTGTTCATTATGTGATAATAGGTACAAACATATTCGATGGTGTAGGACAGGTTCAGAAGCTGCTTAATTAAGGAACTGAGAAACTAATGCTAAGTTCTGGGAATAATTTAAACCGCGGTACTGCAACACCGTCATCAGCTATGCCTCCTTTGCTCCAATGTTTACCATTGGAGCCTATTATGTTAAGCAATCAAAAGTACACTCGCTCAGGTGAACTAAGGAGGGTTCTGGGCTTTCCTCTTGGGAGTTTAACAGATGACCATTCTCTTGGAGTTTTCCATCTGAAGCCTCCACCTCCAGTGGCAACAGAGGAGCTAAAGCACTTCAAAGAAAGTGTGCAAGATGCATCTAGAAAGTCCAGGTATAGTCCGCTCACCCTACAACTACTACTCGCAGTGACAGTTTTTACAACTAATCGTACATCATTGAAGCTGTTGTTCATGTCTCAAAAATAATTACGGATGTTTGTTCAATCAAAATGGGGCATTTGGTGATTGAAATCGTGCGGCTTGGTGTTGTTTATATTTAAGAGTAAATTTACTGTAAATTATTTCCGTTGATGTTGGTGGTAACTCATCTCCTTTGATAACTACACAATTGTAGTAAATCATCTCTGTTGAGATTTTGATTATCTTATCGTTACATGAAATGATTAAAAAATGTTCCAATAATTTCTATAACATATATTAACAATTTTTTTTTTTTCCTACCAGGGACAGAGCAAAAATGTTGCGTGAATCTATTTTCAAATTGGATAAGTACAGAGAAGCTTTAAGCTCAAAGAAGAGACAGCGTAGTGATCTTTCATCAAGTGAGAGGTCCAATGGAGTAAACGTAGTGAAACTCGGAAGTCAGATTTATAAAAACCCTCGTGAAAATATGACTCAAAGATTTGAAGACAGGGCCAAGAGTGTTAGGTTCAACAAACGTTTTAGGACGTCAGTGGCTGATGTGCGGGTTTGTATTCAGATTTAATTGGAATTTTATCCAATTTAATCTAGGTCCCTGTGGCTTAGCAATTTATTATTTATTTTTCATATGACATTGAATGCAGCAAAAGCTATACTTGTTTTCGATTTTCTTTAGCAATTTTTTTTTCCCTTAATGTTACTCTACTTTCACTTCGTAGTGTATCAAAAAACCAAACCCGCTTTAGTCTTTATATTTCAAGGAAAAAAACCATGGACAAGTACACGGTAAGAAGCTTAGTTCAAGCTTACTTTTTGGACCAGAATTCTATACTAGATTGATTGGCGAGTTTTCATGCATTTAATGGTTAAAATGAGGCTGTATGAATTAATTGGTGAGTTTTCATTCTTTATAGTCAGATTTCCTGTCATGTTTAATTGATTTGATTTACGAGTTTTCATGCATTTAGTGGACCAGAATTCTTTACTAAATTAGTTCTTTTAATTAAATTTTAGCTTCATGCTTCTTTAAGTGATGATCAGTGCAAACTTCTACGTACATGTGTTTAAGATGTGCACATTTTCTCTATGATATCAGGCAGATGTTAGGTCAGCTGCTACCTCAAGGCAGCAGGTAGCCACAGACAAGGATGAAAAAATGCCTCAGGCTGTTAATGCGGCTTCTGTCAGGATTGAAGAAAAGACCCGTAGATTGCTTGCTGGAGGTGAAGGGTTGGATCAAAAAGTAAAAAAGAAACGTTCGGTGGGAGCAGTGAGTCATAGAATTACAGGTGGTGAATGGGATATACAACGAGCTACACATCCAAAGCTGAGTGATGATCCTAAGCTACGCTCTTGTGACGTACAAGGTGTCAGGTAGATATATGTGTAAACTATCAATATAATTTTTTAACTTGTCATTCTGCTTGAGTTTTGCAGTTTTTTACTATTTATTCATGTTATCTCTAGTATGACTATTTGAGCAAAGGGAGACTTTTGGGTTGGGAAAATATTTTGTTTTTCAATTTTTTGGACTAGTAAGTTTATTGCAGTTCTTTTTTATGATTATCCACATTTAGAAATGGTAAAAGGAAAAGACAATGATTTTTCCTTTTTAATATTCTTGCTTTTCATATGTTGAAGATTAAAAACTTCACTTGGAGTCGGGGGAATCAACAAGTCAGAACCATCTTTTGAGTCCAGTAATCTCAGTACCTGTACAGTACTCAAGAATGATATGGAAAATGCTCCTGTTCAAAAAGACCATTCAGTTGTTTTAGAGCAGAGGGTTATGTTGAAAGGAAACATTAAGTATGTATTTTATTCTGTTACCATCCTTTCATACTTTGAAGTCATTAGGAATTGTGATTAAAGACCACCAGATAACCTTGACTCTGTTATTTGGAAACCTCACTTTTAGTGGTTACAATTAGGCTGTTGATTTTATCATTGCTCTTTGCATCAGGCTAAATATTCAGGAGGAGAACCCTGTAGGCAGTCTTAATACTGTGATAAAAGGAAAGGTTTCTAGGGCGCCACAAACTGGTTCCATCTTGAATCTAGACTCATCGCCTAATGTTCACTCTCCGTCTGCACCCTTTCAAGGTCGGGAACATCCTGCTGGTGAAAACAAAGGCAAAGTGGCAAGTGTTGTGAGTAATCAAAAGCGTGTAATGTCGAATGGTTCTTCCGTACAACCTATGGCTCAGTGGGTTGGTCAGAGACCGCATAAAAACTCTCGTGCAAGGAGAACAAATTTGGTTGCTCCTATACCAAAAAATGCTGAGGCTCAGATTTCCTGTCACAGTTCTGCAACTTCTGATTTTAGTGCTAGAACTTCTTCTGTTGGGACCAATGGATCACAAATTATGAGCAGTTTAGATAATCACACCCCGAAATCTAAAAGAGAACTTCAGAATGTTTCATCTCCATTTGGGTTATCTGGAAATGAAGAATCTGGAGCTAGGGAAAACAAGTTGAAAGATACGGGAATGGACAGCAGTGACATTGCCTTAGCTGCAGATCAAAAAGTTGTGGCTCACTTATTCCCCAGCAAGAAGAATAAGTCACCAACTAAAGAAATTGGAGATGGTGTACGAAGACAAGGAAGAAGTGGAAGGTGTTCATCTTTAACAAGGCCTGAGATTCCTCCAGTTATGAAGAAATTGGAGAATTTACCAACCACAAAGCCTCTTCAAGGCATGAAACCTATGTCCGATAAGAATAAAAGGTGACTATATTTTGCGTTATCTGTCACATAGGTATTGTGAAAATGAATTGAGTATTTGACTGAAATCTCATCGATTTTTATGGTATTTAGTAAAACAGGTCATCCGCCCTCAAAAAAGATTAAGGATCACAAGTTCTTAACTCGTGTTGGACCTTCAACATGTAATGGTTCGTCAGATTTCACAGGTAGCGATAAAATATTTTTGCTTTAAGAGGGTTGATTTTCCATTTTGTTTTCTTTCATTTAAAATTATTCAAAGTTTAGTAGTTTACTGATATTCATGGGATTTTGATAAACATTGCAGATTTGAAATCAGCATTACAATTTTTCTTGCAAAACTAGATTTTCCCTCCTTGATTGGCATTTTTTGTTTTTTTTTTATTATTTTATATGCGTTTTTTTTTAAATTTTATATGCATTTTTTTTTGCTGGTGTGCATGTTTTATTTAACAAATTCTGTATGAAATATGGTGAAAAAACTTGTGTCAATTGCAGAATTTAGCAATAATACCTTTTAATATATGTTGCCATGTCCTTAATAGGTGAATCTGAAGCCGATCATGAAGAACTATATTTGGCTGCCAATTCTGCTCGTAATGCTAGTAGTATGCTTCTTGGCCTTTTAATACAAACACAGAGTTCAACAGTTCTACACAAAGCAGCATACTTTGTGCTATACATTCATACTTTTTGACTTAAGTTCTCTACGGTTTTTGTAGAATCTGCCTGTTCTGGTCCATTTTGGAAGAAAATGGAATTGCTTTTTGGTTCTCTTGGCTCAGAGGATATATCCTACTTGCAGCAGCAGGTATTAAATTGGCCACCTTGATGAATGTAAAATTTAATGTATATCCTTGGGCCAGACACTTACAATTTTCTTTCCTTATGTATATTGGCTGGATCAGCTAAGTTTTCCAGAGGAGCTTGGTGAGAGTTTGTCTCAGATTTTTAGTGATGAATACAATATTTCGGTAATATAATTAGCCATTGTTCTCGTGAACTTTCATTTGATTTTGTGCATTTCATTAAATTTTCAGATCTTCACGGTTTATGTTCTCAACTAAAAGCAAAGGACAAAAAGGATGTATAGGAAATAAGTCAAACATTTTTGAGGATATTAATTAGTTGGAAACTAATTTGTGCAGGGCATTTTGATGCATAGAGCAGTCCCTAATTGTTCTGGGGAAAGACAAGGGAGCCATTTTAATCAAGATTCACTGAAGACTGATGCTTTATGTGAAAAACGTGACATGAGAAGGTTGGAAAAGGATACTCCATTGTACCAAAGAGTTCTCTCTGCTTTAATTGTAGAAGAAGGTGAAGAACTTTACCATCAGAGCGAAGGGAAAAATATGCACATGTGGTGTGCTAGTGATGATTCTCATTGTGGTTCATGTAATCAGATTGATGTTGAACCCAAAGATTGGGACAGAATAGAATCTGAAGTTGAATCGAAAGTAGATGTTTCGAGATACTGCATGCTGGACAGACTTTCTTGTGATAAAAGTGCTAAAACTAGTACCCTTAGTAATGGAAACATGTCCAGTTCTTTACACAGCCAGGAACAGTGGGATGGAGATGATGGCCTTTCAGATTCTGATGCGGAGCAACTGCAACCTAGGGGGCTAGACACTCCTTGCTTTCCTTCCTCTGACTGCCAATATCAGTTGATGTGTCTGGATGACAGGCTTCTTCTGGAGCTAGAAAGTATTGATTTATGTCCGGAGAGATTGGTAAGCATTCATTTCAAGCCTTCATCTGTCTTATAAGTGTCGTGGAAAACTTTTATGCCAGTAATTTTTGGTGTTTTATCCAGACTTCTTACCTTTCTTCCTGCTTCTTCTCTTTTGTGTGTGCCTTGCTGCAGCCTGATCTAACAGACGGAGAAGACATGATTAATCAAGATATAATGGGACTCGAGCAAGGGCTGCATCAAGAGGTTGAATTTTCATATATATTCTTGTTTCAGCTAGCTATATGAATTATAAATCACTGTATATATGCATCTAATTGACTTTCCACAATGATATTTTCTAAAGTATAAATCCCTTTGATTTTTCCTGTTTCTTGTTTCTTACGTTTCTTTATGTAACTAACAGATCGCGAGGAAGAAGAAAAACTTAGCAAAAATTGATAAAACTATCCAGAAAGAAAGAGTTACAGAAAGACGGTAGGATTGAGAATGCTTTGGCAGTTTTACTTATTGTACTATTTACCTTATTCTTTTAGTTCAGCCATGTTTTGGATTAATGTGGTTTAATATCACAGGAGAACTGAACTAGTTGCAATAGACCAGCTTATTGAGATGGCTTACAGAAAACGATTGGTAATTAGTTTCTATTTTTCAGCTTTGTATTTATACATTTTCAAAATATTCATCTGTTTAAGTTGTTTATCACAAATTCACAAATATAGAACTTTGGAGCATAATCTGACTTTATCGACAGATGTGAGCAAGGGAAGTAAAACAAGAAATTTGATAAAGTTAGGCACAAATAAAATTAGGCAATGCCTAATTCTAAGTTTCAAACAAATAAATCATTTAATGTAGGAGCAGTGGATACATTTGTGATCATATTAGGTAGCAAACCTTGAATGTTACGGTTTAACTTTTCTTACTGTCGTGCCTGTGGGCAAATTACTCTTGTACCCTAGCATCTCTAGCTATGAATGATTCATTGCACTATAAGTCAGGTGCAAACATCGGTTGATTTTAGCAGTCCTAGGACCCTGGATGGACTGATTCTATTTCCACTCAGTTTCCTATTTCCCCATCCCCTTTTAATAATATTTTATTTCAAATTTGTCCTCATAATGTTAACAACAATATTTTCCACTGGAGAATCGGAGATCACCATACTTCCATCACGGAAATCGCTTCATGTACTAACAAACAGCCTCCACAGCAATTCATGTCCTCTTTGCACAGAGCAATCTTTCTTTGTTCCCGTTATCATATTAAAATCCCTAGTGCATGTGCCTGGCTATACCATCTTTCTCATTAGGCAATAGTTTGAGGTGGGTGGTGCCTTTTATTCAATAATTTGTTTATGATGTGGGTGTCCTTTGATTGATGTAGTTGGCGTGATAGATGTCTTTTAGGGTGGGGTGGCTCAGGACTGGGAAAATTGAGTGGTGCCACTATGAATATTTATGAGGAATTCTAATGTCTGCCATAATTGTAATATAGAAGGTGAATTTTTAATCAGACCAATGGTGAACCAAGGTGTATGATAGATTATTGAACATTTTCTTTTGGTAAGAGACAGATTACTGAACATTTTCCATCCTCTTAATTTTTACAGGCTTCACAGGGGAGTAATGGTTCCAAAAATGCAGTACGTAAGGTTTCAAAACAAGTAGCATTGGCTTTTCTCAAACGCACGCTTTCTAGATGTCGAAAATTTGAAGAAAGAGGCATTAGTTGCTTTAGTGATCCTGCACTGCAGAAGGTTATATTCTCTGAATCTTCATGCAACAATGCTGCAAAGCCTGTTGACTTCAAATGCAACGAAGGTTCCCATCAAGCGGAAGTCAGGAGATCTGGTATGTGTCGATTAGACTTTAAATGCTTGTGTTATGATATTTATAACTGCCTTTTATTTAATTTATATCCATGAAAGTTACAAGTTTTCTTGCAGAGCATACCTTTGTTTTATGTTTCTTTATCCTTTCCTTTTTTGTTCTTAGATGATTCCCATTTTAGGGAAAAAATCTTTTTACTTTATCATTAGGAAATTGCAATCAGTAATTGTTGTGGGATACCAAGTTAATAACAATGTAAGATGTGTTGTTTCATTTGATTCTGCAGGGGCAGTGTCCAGTGCGAGTGGGAGATATGATTCCCTTAGTAATAATCTCGACAGGGGTGCTAATCTTGAAAGGGGTTCATCAGCGGCTCTTCATGCTGTCATTGACTCGTCTGGTCAAGCTTCTTCCACACATGGATCAAAGTTGAACCTTAACAAGGGGAAGAAGCGGGAACTGCTGATTACTGATGTTGGTGGAAGTGCATCCTCAATGTTAACTTCAGCTCTAGACACCACTCTTCACGAAGTAAAGGGAAAGAAAAGTGAGAGAGATAAGGACCGAAATTTAGATAATTTCAGAAACAGTTCGCCCAGTGGAGCTGGTCGCGCATCATTGGACTCCTCTGGAAGTGAAAGCAAAACAAAAGGAAAGTCCAGGCAAAAGAATACTCAGTTACCAAGTCAATCAGTTGGTAATGCCAGCAATAAAAGGAGTAGGGTGGGGCCATCGTTGCCCAGCAATACACGCTCATCTTCGTCTAAAAAGACAGATGAACCCGCTGATTTTGCAAATTTGCAACTGCCTGAATTAGATTCACCGGAAGAGAATCAAGATCTCAGTACATGGTTGAACTTTGATGAAGATGGCCTGCAAGATCATGATTCCATTGGCCTCGAAATACCAATGGACGATATCTCCGAGTTGATGCTTATGTGAGACAGTTTAAACTACTTGTTTCACCCTGATCGCCTTCCGGCTGTTGCGTCACAAAACCCCTTTTTCCAGATTGAAACAAAGTTAGTCTAACCACACCAGGTTGTAATTGTAATTCTCTTTTTAACGAATATCGATGTAATCGAAGAATTTTGATTGTAAAACCCAGATGTGTTTTCTTTGATTGTAACAGTGCTTGGTATCCCCTTCCAGAGAATGATACCAGGCATGGAATTGGATCCTCTCCGAGGCAAACCCTCGGGATCCTCCTAACCCACTAACACGGGCCATTGGATTTTGATCCAACGGCTACAAACAAAGAGGTCATTTTAAAAGTTATAATAATTGTAGCCGTTTGATTAAAATCCAACGGCTCGTGTTATTGGGTCAGGAGGATCCCGAGGGTTTGCCTCGGAGAGGATCCAATTCCACCAGGCATTACTCCCACTCATGTAATTTTTTTGCATGTCTGCGTATCTGCAAAGTGATTGGATCTCACTTGTCGAAATGTACAACTGAAAATAATTATAACTGAAAATAGCTCTTATTTTCCAATTTTTCTTATACGGTATGTACCGCTGAGTTTGAGTGGTTCAGAAGGAAAATTAATTGTTAAATCTTGCATATGGTGAAATCATGGACCTTTACGACGGTTAGATCTTGTTTTAAACTAGAGTGAATTGAAAGATTGTGATTTCTAGACTGATCTGTAAATTCCATGCAATTCTTACAAACCCTAGACTCTACTGGCAAGATCGCAGGATTAAACACTAAAATAAAACCATCATGTAGAATGGTTAAATGAATTCCGACCTAGCAAGCTAATTATTTCAAAGATAATATTATTAGTTAAGACCTAAAAAATGGATGATTTAGATCATTGGCCGTGTGGGCTCAAAAAGTGGCTTGTACCATAGTAACATTTCTGTACACGGACGACGAGTTTATGCTTTAAGGTGTTGTATACAAATTTACGTGTTGTAATATAATTAAGTAAATTAGTTATATTATGTGATAGTGACGGTATTATAGTACAAATAATTTCTAGTACAACACATTTCCAATTCAATTATCATTTTAGTGAACGATCATCTTAGTGATAACTTTAAATTCTTTTGTAATTCCCTAATAATCAAATGGAGTTGTCACGAAGGAAGGGGTTGTTTGGGAGTTTGCATTATTCTATATGTTTCTTCCGGAAAGATCATTACGTTAAACAAATAGCTAAAACAATTGACTACAAGTTTAAAATATATATACGCATGTAATATATGCAAACAACTATCCACCAACTACAGGTCAATAGCTTGTTAATTTTAGACGAAAATATAAATCAATTGCAAGCATTGGATTGGTCTCCTACTATTAGTTTTGTAGTATATATGCAAGATCAGGTCAGCTTTAGCAATCAATATAAATTTATGCATAATTCAAGTTCTTTTGAATGTTCAGATTTAAGTTTGGTCAAGTTAGGTTTAATCAATGCATTTGGTTTAACATTCTAGTAGATACGATGTTGGGTTTCTACCTGATGCATTCCCAATTTGAAACTCCTCCTACTCTAAATTATAGTAAACGTTCAAACACTTCATGAAAATATAAGGAAATATATTTTCACATAACGATATATGTTTCATTAAATCATTGGTAAATTAATCGAACCTAATGTACAAAGACGTATGCTTTAAAGTAAAGGAAGATGGATGGATAGGGTTATATATATCATATATAATGTCGCCTATGATATCAAATGGGGATAACAAGGGCATGCTGATAGTGATGGATATTGCCAACCCTAGCCTCTTATTTATAATTTACTCCATGTCGACGCGGTAATGGACCGAAAAGTAGAGGCCAATTGGGAAGCAAAGAAACGTATTATATATAATTTAGAATGCTTAAAACCTACTAATGATTTCATCCTATGGGTATGGGGGGTTAATTAGAGTAATTAACTAGTCAACTTCAACTACAGTAGAATGGCATACTCGACGTTCAGATTCTTCTACTCAACCAAGTGCTACAAAATCTTCACACGAAGATTTGTAAAGGAAATATGTCGGTATCTGCTTAGTTTCTGTTTGGCTACCAACATGGAGCTTATTATTTAACAATTTCATTGACCAATTATGCTTGTTGATTGTTTTGCAAAGTAAGTATGCGATCAAGGCCAGCCCGAGATTTCGAGAGCCCAAGGCGAGCCAGTGAAAGGAGTCCTTGAGTTTTCAAGTCCTTAATGGGTCACACATTCATATATGGTGTGTTTTTAAGTGATAAATTAGAATAATCTAATATATAATGACTTAGAAAAAGTAAAATGGGCGGTAACAAGAAAATAAAAGACCATACGTACAAAGACTTAATCAACACACAAACATCACAAATAATAAAGTTTCCTACCAAACCTTTTTCAATAGATAACATAGTATTTGATCAACTTCAAATAAAATTTAAATTCATAGTTTGATTGTAATTACCTTAAGTTGCAGTCTTCTAGACTTTATGTGAGTTAATTCGAAAATACTGAAATATGAAACCCTAGGTCGTATGTTCCAACATAATCTCTTCCTTCATCTTTACTTGTTTAATGTTCATTTTGTTTGTTTGGCTTTTTACGTCTAATTTTTACATGATGAACGGTGAAGGGATGAAACGAATGGTCCAAAGTAAACAATCCCAGCATTATAAATCGCTCATGTTGGAATGTAATTACGTGAAGTGAGGTAGCTGCGACACATTGGTTTTTCAGTTTCAAACTCTTTCCACTATTTTGGATATTCATGTAACTTAAAACAAGATCTTCCATGCTTTGAGCTGCACAACAAGTGCAACCTCCCTCAGAAGTATGAGAAGGCAGTTGTCTCGAATATGAGTTTGACTTTGCAGGTGCAGATGACAAAAGGACAATAACATACGACCATTCTATCTACGCAAGTTTTGCAATGTCGAATTTCTAGGCATAGAATGACTGGTAGGCTGGGTCGATCATGTGATTGGTGTGGTTTAATCAGGTTTCAAGGCATCATCCAACCGTTCGGCTAGTTCGAGTATTGTCCGTCAAACGAAATGCCAAGGAAGAAGCATGATGAACAATCATCTCTAGGGTCTGGTTTTGGTTCTTAATTCGGATATGAATCTAGTTCGGAATTATTTGGGTCATTTTTTTAATCTGGGTGAGGGTTGTGTTGAGTTTTGCAATCTGAGAACTCCAATCATAAGTAAAAAAAGAAGAAGAAGTAGGATATGGCATGACATGTGGGGTTCTTCCCCCTGGTGTCGCAAACATGGGTATTAGGGTTTGCTAGAGTATGATTGTCAAGATAAATCTGACATGTAGAAGCCGATGAAGAAGTCATTAAGCTATGATCTTCAAAGTTGACCTTCTCCTCTCATTCTTAATACGTTCAAGTAACAATAGATTTTAGTTCAATTATGAGCACAATTTTTGTGAGAGTAAGGTAGGTAGACAATCCCTACGATTCATCTATTAGAATCCTTGTAGGAAAACAACATTGTCTCCCCATTTTAGTTTAAGTGAGTAATTTAAGATCAATTCTCAGTTTTAATCCAATAAGACTTTTATGGATCAATTTGAACTCAAATATTCAATAAAAATACACGTACACTTATGCTCATATTCTAACAATGATTTCAACTAAGCACATAAAATATCTTAAGATCTCTATCTCATACCATGTTAAAAATAGGAATATCAGGTTGACGAGAAGAATTTATGTTGTATTCATCTCTTTTTGGAGGCACACATTTATAGAGATACAATCGTTGTAGGGCAAGAAAAACAATAAATCCTAATCTATTTACAATAGGAAATAAAAACATATAAGGAAATAAAAGAAAATATACTTACATTTTTATTCTAATGTGGACTCATGCCAATAATATGTTCTAGTTGTATAACTGTTAAGGTTCAACAAATCGATCCATTATGCTATCAAGTGGAAAACCAAACACGAACACGATCTACTAAGCTACAAAATTATGACAAACACGACTAGTTGGTAAACGGGTCACTAACAAGTCCACCCGTTGTTTACACGGCCCATTAAAGCTCAACTCAATAAATAAATTTTTTGTGCATGCTCGTATCGTGTTATCGGTTTGTGCATAATTGGCCATGTGTAATATGTATCTCAAATAGATATTATCAAATTAAGGAACATCATTCTCTATAATAGACAAGCGTGCATATGTCCACCTTTTCTGCGAATTGTTTTGAAGGATTTGATAAGAACTGTAATGCAGAAAGGAAGAAGAAGATTAAGAGGGTTTAGAAAGAGAAGGAATCTTGTAAAATGTATTGATAATTCTTGTTAAGAACTGTTTATTACAAGCTATATATAATAGCTATAGTAGTTTGCACTCTAAGCTACATTCTCAACAAACTTAATACTCCTAACATCCCCCTACAAGCTCAGGAGCAGAGAAATTGAGCCTGATATTGGCACAATGTGTATGAAATAGTGGTGCAGAGAGTCCTTTTGTAAGTATATCAACAAATTGTTCATTCGAAGACAAAAAATGTACTTGCAGTTGCTGTTTGGCTACCCTTTCTCAAACAAAATGCATATCAATCTCAATGTGCTTAGTGCGTTGATGCTAAATTGGATTGCAAGTAAGAGTTATTGCTGATAAATTGTCACAAAAGATGAGTGGTTTATCAGAAAATGGAACATGCAGAAAAACCAACAATTGTTTGATCTAATCAATTTCAGCTGTTGTAGTTGACAAAGCCCGATATTCAGCTTCAGTCGATGATCAAGAAACAGTGTTTTGTTTCTTAGATGACCATGAAATGGAATTAGACCTCAGAAACACAACCAGTGGTTGATCTTCTATCATTAGGGTCCCCTGCCCAATCTGCATCACTATAAGTAGTGACATCCAATTAACCTTTGACATAATGAATTCCACAGCCTTGAGTAGCTCTTAAGTATCTGAGAATTCCTTTAATAGCCATAAAATGTGACTCCGTATGACATTGAATAAATTGACATACTGATGCACTGCAAAAGCAATGTCAGGCCTAGTGAATGTCAAGTATTGGAGGGCACCAAGCAAACTTCTATATAATGCAAGATTATTGTAAGACTTTCCATCATCTTTGAGCAATATGTTGTAAGGCAAGCATGGAGTAGCACATGGTTTAAACAACAACATTTCAGACTTGGTTAACAAATCTGTGACATACTTATCCTGAGATAGGAATAAACCATCATTTTTCTGCATAATTTGTATCCCCAAAAAGTAGTGAAGTGGTCCCAAGTCTTTTAAATCAAATTCCTGAGTAAGAGATTGAATAACCTCAGTGATTGCATGTGTTGCACTTCCTGTTATAATGATGTCATCAACATATAATAGCAAGATCACCACAGAATTGCCAACAGTTTTCACAAACAATGATGAATCTGCATATGTTGATTTGAACCCCAAAGATGGCAGAAAACTAGTGAATCTCTCATTCCAGGCCCTTGGTGCCTGTTTCAATCCATATAAGGATTTATGTAATCTGCAAACATAGTCTCCATGTTTGGAATCCACAAATCCAGGTGGTTGTACCATGTACACCTCTTCTTGCAATATGCCATGTAGAAAGACATTTTTCACATCTATTGTCTCAATGTCCAGCCAAAATGTGCAGATAAAGCTAGAACTAATCTCATTGTTGTAGGTTTAACAGTTGGGCTAAAAGTCTCTCCATAGTCAGTACCTTCTTCTTGATTAAACCCTTTAGCCACCAGTCTTGCCTTATTTCTCTCAATTGAACCATCAACATTCTTCTTGATCTTAAAGACCTATTTACAACTTACTAAATTCTTGTGTTGTGATAGAGGAACCAATGACCATGTACCTTGATTGTGTAAAGCTGAAATCTCATCTTCCATAGCCTCATGCCACACTGGTGATTTTAATGCAGATTTATATATTGCAGGTTCAACTTGACTCAAATCAACTCCTCCATTTTCATGTATTACAGCTAGTAAAGCAATTTTTTTTGAGATGCCACTCTTTGACCTTATCTGCATAGGGTGGAGATTGATTGGAGGAATAGATAGAACAACTTGTAATTGTTCAAGTTGGAATTTAGGTACCACATAGAGTGTAGGAGACAAGAGTTATGTTGTTGATGCAGTAATGGATTGACTGGAACTTGTTTCTTCTGAATTTGAACTTGGAATTTTAATTGGTATTGAAGTGGAATCTTCTGCTTGATTAATGGCAGTATTTGGCATGGAACTAGGTATATTAGCTGGACCTACTTGTGTGGGACCTGGTGAGGAACTCAACGTGGAGTGACTGTGTTTCTGAAAGAAAAAAAAAGACATTATTGTGATATGGTACTCGAATTGGTGTTTGTATGAGTGATGGTAGTGGTGTAGTAGTGATAGACTGTTGTTTGGGAACCAAAGACTGGTAAGGAAACTCTACCTCATCAAATATCACATGTCTAGAGATATAAATTTTATTTCTAGCGGAGATACCCTCTATACTTGGATGCATACCCCAAAAATACACACGTTGTTGTTCTGGGTTCTAATTTGGTGTTGTTATATGGTCTTAACCAAGGGTAACAAGAACAACCAAAGACTTTCAAATGTTGGATCTCATGTAATGAATTATGCAACTATTCAAATGGTGATTTATTGTCTGATGTAGGGGTGTCATTTTGTTGATTAAGTATACTGAGGTTTGATAAGAAAATGACAAAAACAAGGATGGTATGAAGCGGATTGCAACAAAGTGATGGATGTTTCAATAATATGTCTGTTTTTCATTTCTGTTATCCCATTTGTTTTGGTGTATAAGGACAAGACATTTGATGGTTCACTCTTTTATCAGAAGAAACATTTGAAATGCTTTACTTATATATTCACCACCACCATCACTTTGGAGAGTTCTTATAGATGTATGAAACTAGTTTAAAATGAAATTGTAGAAAGAAACAAATGTTGCAGAAACATCACTTTTATTGCATATGGAAAAAAAAATCCAACAGTACTTGGTACAATGATGAACGAAGGTCACATAGTATTTGAATCCTTCTAAAGACACAAGGAGCAGGGCCCCACACATCACTATGTACACTATCAAATGGTTTTACACACTTAGCAACTGAAGGGGAAAAAGGCAGTTTACTAAATTTACACTCTAAACATGTTTGGCACGGTGAAGATATACTATCAGCAACACATGAGACGTTTAAAATTCTTAAAACTTGAGAGACGGTTGGATTAGAGGGATGACCTAGAATTTTTTGCCAAATACTGATTGTAACTTGTTTTCCAAGAAAAGTTGCCGGTTGCCCTTTATTGATGACTGCATGAGAACTTGGTGAGATGATGGGGTACAATCCATTGTTACACAACCCTTTGTAGAGTATCTTCCTTGTGGCTTTGTCCTGAATCCAAAATGAAAGTGCATCGAAAATCAACCAATAATTAATATCCAAACATATCATATGCACAGACAATAGGTTTTGTGACAGTTTTGGTACATAAAGAATAGAATTAAGCTTAATAGGCTTCATTGGAGTTGTGAAGAGAGATGAACTAATGTGAGAGATAGCTAAACCTTAACCATTAGCTGTCTGGATTGTCTCATTTGATGGATATGGAGTTGCCAATGAGAGATTACTCAATTATGAAGTCATGTGATTATTGGCACCCGAATCAGTGAGCCAAACCTGTTGCTGTGTTGGTGCAGATGACACTGAGAATTGAGAAGGTTGACCATTAGTTGTGGCAGCATGCATGGCATTCATTGGAGAAGTAGAATTCTTCTGAAAACATGTTTATGCATTGTGATAGGGATTCTCACATATTTGACAGCCTGAAGAAACAACTGCATTTCTATATCTACAAGTATCAGCAAGATGGTTGTTCTTGCCATAAATTTGACATCCCTATGATAAATTTGCATTCCTAAATCGACAAGTAAAAGCCAGATGATTGTTTTTCCCACAGATTTGGAAAGTTTGAACCTGAAAGCCATAATTTTGTGATCTTGGTGGTGATGTACCAATAATTCCAAGAGCATGACTTGAATGAAAGTTCATGTTGTTACCAAATTTCAAATTGAAATTGGAATTAAACCGACTTCTGCCTTTGTTTCTGTTGATGAAATACTTGTATGCATTAGAGTTAGGACTAACATGGTTGCCACCAGAGTTAGAAAAAGATTGATTCTTGGGAGTGAAACCATTGTTTTGTGCCATGAGTGCAGATAACACAAGTGATGCAGATGCATTTTCAAGCAAAGTTTCTTCAACAAGTAATTGAGATCGAAGATCTTTCAATGCTATAATAGTTTCACGACCCCTAATCACAGATGTTATTGTATTAAATTCAGCAGGCAGACCATTTAGTGTAAGAATCACAATATGATCATCCTTAAATATTACACCAGCAGCAGTAAAAAAAATCTCTTGCTTCTTTAATTTTTTGCAAATATAATGTGATGGAATCATTATCCTTCTTTATGGTTTGAAGCTCGAATTTGAGTTGAAAGATGCTTGTTCTTGTGACTGTAGAGAACTGTTCTTTGAGTTGAGTCCACAAATCTTTGGAACTGGTACTGCCAATTGCACAGGAAATTGCAGCAGGAGACAGAGTTGTAGTGATTAACTGCATCAATGCTTTATCATGCATCTTCCAAATCTTTATTCATCTGATGGTACTCTTGTGGAGGAATCACCAGATAAGACTGCAGAGTTATCAGAAGATTCTTGACTAAATTGAGCAGGAGAAGGTGTTGAGCCATCAACAAACCCAATGATACTATGGCCTTCAAGAAGTAACTGCATCTGGAAATGCCATACCAAATAATTTGTATCATCCAATTTCATGTTTACTGAGCTGGAAACAGATGAAATCAATGAAGTGGTTGGAGATTGGAGAATCTGTAACTGAGAAGCTATCACCATTGTTGTAGCTTATGAAAAAATCTTGAAGTAATTTTGACAGAGAACAAATCACAAACACTTGTTGTGCACACTTTGTAGAACACAGAATCAGAAGAAGAGGTGAAGAAGAAGCACCCAAATTTATCAGAGAGAATCACAGTGCTGCAAAGAAAAACTTTGAGATGTAGCGGAAGCAAATGAAACCAAGATCGAAGAACCATTAAGCTTCTATGCTTGTTCCGGCGATGATACCATGAAAACCATTGAAAGATTTGATAAGAACTATTATGCATAAAGGAAGAAGAAGATTGAGAGGGTTTAGAGAGAGAATGAATTTTGTAAAATGTATTGTTAATCACAAGCTATATATAATAGCTATAGTAACTTGCACTCTAAGCTACATTCTCAACAAACTTAACTAACTTCTTAATCTCTCTTGACACATATCAATTTCATAGCCATTGAATCTTAATACTCCTAACAGCTTGTTCATGTAATTTTAGGTCAAACAATCTCTCTCTCTCCCCCACAGATGCATACACACACATCATCTTCGTCCGTTTGTGGATTAAATAATCTCCATTTGTGATTAATTGCAACCACTTGTTATAAATGAAGAGTAACAACCAACCTTTTCCTCTATATATCTATATACAACTTTTGTGCACAAAGTATTAGGAAAAAGACAATCGACTCAGTTTATATCCCATCTCTAACCCTTGTCGCTTCTACACTAGAATACTCTTCTTCTTCGCAACCACTTCATACAAATGAAGTGCGTGCAACAACCATCTCTCTCTCTCTCTCTCAGATACAACCATTTTCGTTTCGAGAATTCCTTATTTTGGATACTGCTATTCACATTACCTCCCACATATCCTTATTAATTTTTTGTCATTGATTTTCTTCAAATCATTTGATCCTGGCAAAAATTTGAAATAGGTGTGTGAGAAGTAGAAACGAATGTGTGAATAGCACTACCTTCTTTCAATAAGGACACTAGAAGATGACAACTTATTGAGTTCTCTCTTTCTCTCACTTGCCACCTTTCTCTCCGGGTCATCTATCTATCCATCTATATATATTATGCATGCAAAAGCCGTTTAGGACCAATTATATTTTTTGTTTCGTTGTTTAATCCTTTTTTTCTTTGTTTAACCAAGTGGAAGAACCTTCTCAGGATGCACAGAAAATATTGAATTGCATTTATAAGATAACGTAGTAACATAAAGACATTAAAAAAAACAGAAATAGAAAATAAGGAAGAAAAAAAATTAATATGTCCTATCTCTTAAAGTAGCTTAATCAAGCTAGAAGCATCCAGCACCGGCAATAATGGACAAAGGACTTCTAAAGTAGCTCTCTGCAGGCTACTGGGATTTGATCAAAAGGATGAGAAATGATTCTGCGAAGGTTGTACCATTTGTAGTTCTGTCGTCGTTTGGCATGAGTTATCATCGCTCATCATGCTCCTGCAGATCGAGTACATGACATAAATAGTAATTATGCGTTACACAAGGATATTAATTCTAAAATTATTAATTGTTAAAGGAGAATACAGGAAGAATAATACTATCGTTGTGCAGCAAAAAATGTTTAGAACCCAATTACTCTATTCCCAATTGTTTTTTCGAACAGTTTGATAGAAAGCAAGACCTATGGTAAAAAGTTCTATAGTCTCATCCGAAAGAAAAGAACTACTACTTTCATAAAGTAATAAACCCTAGAGATTTCTCTAGGATGCGGATGTGGTGGCTTTAGTTGGGCTAAAGATGGATAATCTTTGTATTTGAGACGCATGTATTCCTGTGGAAGCAAAATGGCTTTCCATTTTGACTGTATTGAAACTAGTTATGTAAGAGGTTTCTCCTATTAAAGTTCTTTTCTACCAAAAAAAAGAAAAAAAAAAACCCAGAGATTGTGTACATGAAAAAGTCAAAATGTCATGGATTTACCCAGCCCAAAAAGTTTAACATATGATAAACAGTGATTAAAAACCAATCCTTTGTCATTTAAGTTATATAATAACAAGAACGGAGAATAATGATCATGTTATGACAATCTTACTCTCGCGGTCGAGATGCCCAAAGAGAACTAAGTGCCCTTAATCGTCCATAGTACTCTCCGATTACAAGAAAGCATCTCGCTGCCTGACGAACTGTCAATATGCGACGCAACTGATGAAGGGTTTGTTGTCTCAAGTTATCAGCCTAAACAATTGATCATATACACAAATAATGAGTAACTTAATTTTTAGGGTAGATAAATGCAAATGGAGACATAATATAATACAATATAGGAAAAGAATAAAGCAAACATGTTTGATTAAATTAAACAAGAACCATTATGTAGGCCTTCGGATGCGTCCCTAGTGCAAGAGAAGGGGCACAACCTTTAAACAATATTTTCAAAAGGGTTGAAATTGGAAAACTTGTTCCTTTTATGAATTTGGACTATTCCAATCATGGTTTAGAAAAATAATAGAAATACAAACTTAGTTTAATACCTATATTTTCCATCTCAAATTTTAAATTCATACGATAGGTCTATCTACGGTTTTGATTTCAACAAACATCACATTCAAACCTACCTCTGATAGAAACATTTGGAATGGAAAAACTGCACCAAAACCCTAGCCTTAAGCAACCTGATTGACACCTTAGCTAAAAATACATGTTGGTACACCCCAAAATTATGGGTGATAGTTAAATTATTGTGACCCAATGAAGCACTGCAGACGTGGCAAGCATGTAGAGGATGTGATCAATCTAGCTGTATAATATTATATAACTTCTCTCTCAAAAATTTGACCAGTTGCATGACAGTGACAAAACTATTTCTCACCTTTTTTGTTTTAGCTATTAAATTGAAAAAAAAAATTAAAATAATATCAATGACCAGAATTAAAAAAAAAATATATATGGAGAAGGTGCAAAAACATGTATAGAAAGCACTTCCCTTATTAAAAAGCGGTATAAGCATAAAATGACAGAAATTTACATACAATATCTAGTTGACTATAGTATAGATGGTTCCATTTCGATTTTTTTTTAGTAGAGCTTGAGCTAAAAGTCAATTTAGATGTTAAATCAAGGTGATGTGTGAAAATGAAACCCTTGGGTTCACCTTTCATGTATATATTAGATAATGGAGGCACAAAACAAGAGGACAGAAATAAAGAATATAATGAAATAGTTGGACTAGAAGGACAATTCAGATCAACTAACATGTTTGATGTCACCTACCAAAAGTTCTGTGGTTTGATCGAAAATAATACACCTTTCTAATGATATAAACATGAGAGAGAAACTAATTAACGTGATTGACTGGTAGTTCTTGATTGATAAAGTCTATATTGAACCCTACAATCATCAACGATTTAAAGTCACTTTTTTCAATTAACATAACTTAATCATGTCCATGGTGTTAGCAGATTCCTCACGTAAGATCTAATCAATCCTTGATAGTTTAATTTGAAAACGGTTTAAATCCATATAGAATTTTTTGAATGGATTTCAATTTTCACCTAGACATCCATTTGTATTGGTCAAGTGTGGTCTGCAATTTGAAATTAGGACAACTCAAGTCTTTTCAGAAATCACCTGAACAAGACCTGCTCTTATAGTCATAAATTTTCACAAAGCTTCAGGAAAATTTGCCAATAAAAATATAATACTCCCAAAAATAGCAATAATGACCTCCTAGGGTTCATTAAAAAAAAACTCCTAGGGTTCCAAGGAACACATAACTAAAAGGAATAATATAATCTAATAAAGTTTATAATGCAGTTCTTAATAAAGAGATAACAGAAAATGAGAGAGCATACTGAGATTAATTAATTACGTGAAGTGCATGCATGAACTTGCATGACGGAAATAAATGGTTTACACCGGTAAACCTAAGAAAACTATGCCAGAAATCGGATTATTTAATCATAATTAAGTACCTGGCGAACGAAGCCTTCAAGATTAGTGAGCTTGCCCAAAGCCACAGCCATCTGTTGCATGCCGTCGATGACTGGCCCACCGGCAATGGTGTCGACCAGAGACTGATGAAGCTGCTCTAGACCTTGAGTAAGGGCCTCTTCTGCTTGTTGTGAGGACTGTTGCAGGTTATAGATCCCCATGAATTGCTGTTCTGTTAGTGGGTCTAACTGTCCCATTAGCATCTGATTAAACACAAAGAGAAACACATTAATAATTAATAAGTCAGAAAGGATGAGCAACATGACTGTACTTTTAGTTGGATGTTTATTTATAATAGGCAAATAATTTTTGTATGCGCGGATTATACATAGAGATTTTGGATATCCAGGCTTAAATAAGATGACTCTTTAAATATAACCTAAATGGTTTTATACTTCTGAATTTGATCCTTCTTTTAAAATAGGTAGACTCATCATCTACAATGATACCCATACAATTTTCTATTATTTACAAGCATGACAACCCAGTGTCATTGATGCTAGCTAGATTTATAGTGGAATGCAATATTTATGGCAATTATACCATTTTTACTTAAAGTGATTGTGGGTGTGGCAAAGTATAGTATTGCACAGTTTTTGCTTAGGTCCGTTAATTTAGGTGCAAATTTTTTGCTTAGATACATTAGTTTAGGTCCCTTAATCTAAGTATATTAGTGCTTTAGGTACATTATATGTTTAGGTGCAATGGATGTTTAGGATATTATACATCATATTTATGTAAATTTCTTTTTATGATTGAGAGAGATCCAATTTTTTACATGCGTTGACATAGTAATTAGAATAAGAAAATGAATTAAATTTGAAAAATTATGAAAGGCACATACAGTTCGATGCTCAAACATGTTAGTTCAATTTCAATTGAGAAAGAAAAGTTTTTAGCAACAAAATAATTTAGGAAAAACGGTAACAAACCAATTAAAACAGTAAGAAACATTTTATCTAACACAAGGCGTTATAGGAAAAAGAAGTTAACAATAAATTTGACGTATAATATGAATGCAGCTATAAATATAGGGTCAAAAGACTAAAATCAATATTTATTCTCACACCAAGCGTTTATCTAAAATTGAAATTGTTTTAAGTATTAGAATCAAGTTTTTTTATTAATGTAGATAATATCGTTTGTTAAAAAAAAATAATGAGACCCGATCACATCGTAGCAGTAAGACTACACATACATATTGTAAGCGAGAGATGCACTATATTTTTTTTGTTAAACTACAGATGCATAAACTTGAAAACTCAAACCTTGATGAGCTCAGAGGGTCTAAAACCACCCATCCAGAGGAAGCAACGTTCAGCTGGAGTAGTCCACATTCCAGTTATGAGGTGGAACACATCAGATTTAGCAGCCACTCCTTTCAGCTGGAAAAGTTCATCGTAATGAGAAATATATCCGTCCACACTTAGCCGAAGATCGCTGTCCGATAAATGTGCTTGTAACCCTGTTCGGAACTCCGACATGTGCCGGTGGTCGTCTTCTAGCCATCTTCCATATTCCATGTCAAATATTGCAGCACCTACAACAACAACAATAATAATTAATATCATTGTCATGCACATTATTTGAAACTGATCAGTATATTATTACATATGAGAATAGAGCATATGTTTTGCGAGTACGTTTAACTTTTATTTTCTTAATATTTTTTGTTACTAATTATTTGGTGAAAGAGGACATTATTGTGCTAATACATAACAAATCATTTTACATCTGAAAAATATGCTCCCTTAAAATATTCCATCAACCCTAAGACAAGTTTTCTCAATATTAAAAATTTGGCAACATAATTTGGTTGAACTACGAGATGTCTGCCAAGTAAAATAATCTTTTAGAATATAAAATATATATTTTTGGATTAGAAAAGCTAAAAGATATTAAGCTAGTCAACTTTTCTTTTGGTAAAAGGATTGCACAAGTAAAACACTTTCAGAAATTCATACTAATCTATAATTACGTGGAGTAATTTAAGATACTAACCTGAGCTGATATTGCCAAGACCACCACCGGCACCACCCAAGAACAACCCCTAATAAAATAATTTAAAAAGAAAAATCAATACATTTAACAAAATGAGCAATAAATCAATAAATATACTAATTATTAAATAATAAATAATAAATAATTTTTAATAAGTTTAAAATAAAACCTGAGCGCGCGCTCTATGAAGTTCTTGCTCAAGCTGTGTAAGCTTTATCCTGCTTGACTCTAGCTGTTGTACATAAGACTGTATTGACAAGGAAACAAATGAAACAATATTAGTGGGTAATTATGTTTTGTTTAAACGAAAACATATTAATTAGTGGGTATGTTAGAGAATAAAATATAGTTTATGATAAAGTTTGTGGAAAATGAAACTTTTCAGTGTGAAAAATGACATCTATACCTTTTTTCTGAGGCGGCTTTTTCGTGCAGCTTCTCTGTTTTGAGCTAAACGTCTCAATGTCTACACAAAAAATAAGAACAGAAAGTTGGTAGCTCAAAACTTGAAGTTAAAAAATTGGGAAAATAATGTAAAACAACAAATGCTGGAGTATTGTCATGTTTAAAAAACCTTAGCATCAAGTTGTTTATTCTCTGATGTTGAACCAGCTCCCTTCCTCTGGAACATTAAAAACATGAAATAAGAAAAGGGGAGAGAGAGAGAGAGAGAGAGAGAGAGTAAATTAGTTAGCAAATTGTTTTGATGTTGGAAGGAAGGTGGCATCTCTATTTTTGGAGGAAAAAATAGAAGAAATTGTAAGTAATAATTAACTTTGTGTTTTTTAACATGTATGAAATGAAGAAAATAATTTTATGAGTAGTTTAGTGATATTCCCTACTTTTATCACTGGGAACATTCTATAACATGATTTTCAGAAAAGAAAACACAATGATTAGAGAGAATATCTCACAGAGTTTCCGCAAAACATTTTTTGTTCGAGGCAGGCAGGTGATGTGGGTTTTGGCTAATGGATATTCAAAGTTCAAAAAAAAAAAGAAAAAAAAAAAAGGTTTTGGTTTGAGTTCTATGGAGAGAAGAAAGTAGGTATTTATATTATTATAACAAAGAAATAATAACAGTGGTAAAACTACTGTGAAGATTCTTACATTTTTGCCTTTTCTTTTTATTTTATTTTATTTATCTGTGTGTGTACAGACACTCTCTCTCTCGTGTCAGACATTTTCATCAGAAAATCGTTCAGAAATCAGGTAAACTCCTGTCTCTCCTTGATTTTCTGAGTTTGCGGGGATCTGTGCCATAATATTTCATGAAGATATGCCACAGAGCAGAGAGAGATGTAACAGTATTAAAAACAATAAAGATGCCAGCTTTTTCCTATGGGATATGGTACAAGGAAGATATTGACTGACCTAGAGAGAGAGAGAGAGAGAGAGAGAGAGAGAGAGAGAGAGTCAGTTCTAATTAAAACAGTAATTGAGTTAATTGATTACCTTCTCTTGGGAGGGTTTGGGAGCTGATTGAGTTTGTGAATTAGGTCCTCTGGAAGTGTCACTAATTGCCAACTTTTGCTGTAATTGTTGCTGTTGCTGTTGCTGTTGAAAGTGGAGATGCTTCTGATCAAAAGCAGCCTGTGAAGAAGAAGGATTTTTACTCATGGGAGATTCTGGTTCCAGTTCCAACTGGTTTGTTGTTGTTGTTGTTAGAGTGTTCACTTGTGATTCTGAGTCTGTGCTTTCTTCCCCTCCTGATTTTGAACTCCCCTACATTTATACAAAAATCACAAATCAAATCAAAGAAAAAAAAACCCACCAAAATTTGATTAAATTTTCATCTGGATAATTATCAAAAATGAGAAGGAAGAAGATTAAAAGGGTTAAAGGAGAGGATTACTCTTGAGGTTTGGTGGAATCTCATTGGCCAAGAAGGAAACATTTCAAGAGTTGCAGCAGGCCTGCCTGCTCCTTCTCCTCCTGCTGTGAATAAAGCTGCAAAACAAGGAATCACAAAACCCAAATCTCTTAGAGGATCAGCAAAATAATAAAGATTTTTTCAAAGCACCACCTAATCTCTCTCTCTCTCTCTCTACTTTTCTGCAGTTATGGAGTCAGTAAAAAAATCATGCTATGCAGGTCAGCTTTCCAAGTTTGTAGCCCCACGCCATTCAACTCTCCTCTCTCAGAATCATTACTGTGTTGGAAATGGTAACCCCTCACCCCCCTTCTCTGCCCTAATCAGAAGACATATTCAAACTCTCTCTCTCTCTCTCTCTCTCTCTCTCTCTCTCTCTCTCTGCTTTTTCTTAGTTGGTTATGCTTTATCAAACGTCACCAAAAGGAGAGAAATGATGATAGGGGCGTAGGAGGCATACGTGCTTGAGCTTCATCGTTTCTAACTTGCCGCGCAATTGCTTCTTCCAGCTCCCCAAAATCAAAGGCAGATCCTTCTTGATTACTACCAACCAACAAACAAAAACAAAAATATAATCAGAAACCCATGTAAAAAAAGATGAGCAGATCATAGAAAAAACAATAAAATTACCGAAACTTCTAAAATAAAAAAATAATAAAAAACCCAATTGGGAATTAGTCTTGAAATTGCAGTATCTGAAAGAAAGTTTGGAAATTGATGTGATTTTTCCGTACAGAAAACTGGTGGAAGGAACATTCATCCCATGAAGAACAGCATAGGGGATATGGTGATTGGAAGGGCCTGATTCCGATGACAAACCAGCGGTGGTGGCAGTGGCGGTAGCGTCTCCAACTTGATGACTCGCCGCCATGCAAGATTTTCTCAGACCATTTTCATCTTTGTACTCCAAGAAGAAGCTGGAATCAGGACATGTAGCAGAAGAAATAAAAGCCATAAAAACACACACACACACAAAGTGGTTAACTTATTTTCTCTTCCTTTCAGTTAGCTAGGTAGAGAAGAAACAGAGGAGTTGGCGGAAATGGGAAGAAGGAAAACAATTTCCCAGGAATTATTCAGTTTGCTCTCTTTACCTCAATTTTTGGATTTAAAGGTTCCTAGACCAAAAGCCTATATGGAGCAAACCGAAACAACTTGAAAGAGACCAAAGATCAAAGGAAAGCTAGAGAGAGAAATTACAAGAGAGAGAGAGAGAGAGGGAAGGTCTAGTAAGTCCCTCTCTCTTATATTTATGTCTCTATCTACTTAACTCTCTGCTGCTTCTCTTTCTCTACTTCTCTACGAAGAAATCTTCTAAATTGATGTGTTTGTGTTTTGGGTTCTGCTTTATTTCTCTGTCCCTAGTAAATATTATCAAAATTTTGGACAGAAAATCTTGTCCTTGCAGACAGACCCCTCTCTCTCTCTCTGTGGGGTGTGTGTGGGGTTTGAAAACAGGAAAAACAAAGACATTTTCTTTAAAAATAAATAAATTATTAATATAAATATTAAATTACAAAAAAAAAAAATATTGAAAAATCAAGTATGGGGTCTTTGGCAGGAACCCACTGGAATCACTGACTCCTACTCCACTCTCTCTCTCTTCTAACCGCCTGTGCTGTGCCATTGGTTCTTTTTTGTTGTGCTCCTCAAGGATGCAGGTACTTGGTAGATAATAAATAAATATAAAGGGATATATTCAACATTTTATATGAGATGAGACAAGGTGTTCTTTCACAAAAGATGGTAAAAGCTGAGTACTGTGGAGAAAAAGAAAAGCTGCAAGTAAAGGGCTTTGAGTTTATTTTTCACAACTAGGGAGGTTGATGATGGGACTTTCAGAAAGAAGATTTTTTTTTAAAAAAGAAAAACATATTTTTGTAAAGGTTGTTCTACTTATACCATTTCAACTAAAACATTAGATTAATATAATCCACAAGGAAAAACCCACTTATATATATATAAAAGTATATTTATCACTGTCTTTGTGAGCTTTGTGAGATGGATTTGTTTGGTCTTATCAAGCTTTGTTGATGTGTTAACATCCATTCCATGTCGTTACCTAAAACCATCGCATATATTATTAATAGTAATATGTTTATCTGAGTTCTAATTATAATTAACCAGTAGCAGCCTCCAATGGGGGGTATATATGTATTGTCGTGGCAGAATGATTATTTCATTACTTGTGTTTGTTTCAATTCATAGACTACTCCTAATTCCAGCATTTGCTGTTTTTTGTTTGTTTCAGTTTGTACCAAACCCTAGCGTCTTTTGGGAGAAACCCAATTAAAATGTCATTAGTTTATACCTAAATAGAGAAAATAAAACAAATTTAGACTAATAATAAAAGTTTATCACATAAAAAAATAAGGAAAAGGAGGGAGAAGGTGATGAAAAATAATATTCACAGTAATTTAAGGGTTTTTTTTTTAACAAACAATATTATTTACATTAAGGGAGAGCGGGGTGAGCTTAGTCTCACAATGGGCTAGCAAAAATGTGGTTCAAATTCGCCTTTGACGAGAATCGAACCTATAATATGTATCATCAACAAGCATTATTGAGGAAAATATATAAATTATAATATATATATATATATATATATATATATATATATGTATGTATATGTATGTGTGTGTGTGTGTGGAGAGAGGGAGAGAGTTTGTAAATGGACCCATGATCTCTTTTTAATTTGAGAAATTAAGAGACTGATATATAATGTTCTGCTCATCTACTACCTGTCTAGGTAATATGCCTTCTACCAATTATTCCTTTATGATATACGCCAATGATTGGATTTTAAAAAGCTGGTTTGGTTCAAATTAAGAAGTGTTTAGATGGATTAGGTAAATATGTATTTAATCATACTTTTGTTCCCAATAAACCTTACAACATCTCCTCCATATGAAATATCTCCAAACTTTGTCAGATGATTATATATTGCATGCATAGAGAGAAAGATCTTACATTCCTTCCAACTGCGGTTGTTTATATGTTCTTTTGCTTGTTTTAATTATGTCTGTGTTTAGGGTTTTATAATGTTAATTAAATGGATTTAATCATAATTATTGCTTGTCACCTAAGCAATGAGGACTAAATAAATAAAATATATAGAAATGTGGTAATCTAAATGTACATATATCATTGGATTCAACCAGACCAACTTACACTTTATAACAAAGTAAATTGCATGCGTGTCAAGTTTGTAAAGGTACATGCATGCATGCATATAAATCTGCTCCTTTTATAGGTGAAGTGTAACTCACAAATTTAGGAAGGGGATGCCATGGAGGGTATATATATATAGGTGTTTTATAGATCGTGGCGTTGACCTTACTCCTATTAATGACAATAGGATTACGTTGGCAATTAATGGACCCAATTATAAGATAGTAATCATGAACATCATGATTTGTAAAACTGATCAAATCTAAGAAATTAACTAGTTCTTGCTTGCAACCAGAGGCGGAGCCACAGTGGGGTCAATGGGGTCGCACGACCTCTTGGATGCCATGGAAATAACCTTAGAAGTCCCTTGGAGCTGCTGGTGCGACCTCTTGGAGCTGCACACCACGTGCTCGACGAAACGTCTGAAAGAAGAAGCAGCCTTGCAGGTTGAGGAAGAAGGAGGAGCCGCGCGCCTTTTTTTTTTGGAGCTGCACACCACGTGCTCGACGAAACGTCTGAAAGAAGAAGCAGCCTTGCAGGTTGAGGAAGAAGAAGAAGAAGGAGAAGCAGCCTCACAGACCCGACTCCCCCATTCCAAAACCCCCAAATTTGTCTACTTTCTCACCTCCCCTCTCACTGTCCTGCAAAAAGGTTTGCCCTTTGTCTTGATTTGAGTTTTGTTTTGGTTATTCTCGCTTTCAATTTTAGGGTTTTAGGTTTTCATTTCTGGTAAGATCTTTTTGGGATGGGCAATTGTGGTATTATTTCGACTGTAAGTTTCAGATTTACAATTTTTCATGCATTGGAATTTTTCTGGATATGTTTGATGCAATGAATTTCTTTAGATTAAAGTATGTTCCTTTGGGTTTGGGTAATCTTGATTTTCCTTTAGTCTTAAAGAAAATGATAAAACCATTGTCTCACATTTATTTGTATAGCACAGGGGCTAATTATGTTAAATTGCTGCCAGAATATGTATGTGATAAGTTTCAATGTTAGAATCAATCATGGTTTCAAGGCCTTGAAATCTCGATGAGCTTGCTTTAAGGGCTGATTTAATTAATCTATGAGAAGCCTTATTTCGAGCGAATATATGTTAGAACATGGTTCTTGCAGCTCAAAATTAATCCCCTTTTTCATAGTTTGGCGCATGTTAAATTTTTTCGTTAGCCTGCTTGATTGCATTGTCTCACGTGCATGCTCAGATACATTTGTGCTTCATATTTGTGTGTTTGATTCCGAGAAGGCCGACAAGTTGAAGCAATCTCTTCCTCCATGTTTGAACGTTCAGGACCTTTGAACAAGGATTTTGGAGTAGCTGGTCGCGCTATCCTACCAAGACCCGATGAAATGACGATATGCATGCCGTTTCTGTTAAAAAAAAAATTCGCTCTGCGCGCGCTATCCTTATTGACCCCCCAAACATTATTTCCTGGATCCGCCACTGCTTGCAACATGTGAGAAATTGAGTTTCGTATAATGTGCTAATCAAGGGCGAAGGACTTGAAAGCCCAAGTGATGGTTAAAGTGGTCAGCAAGCGCAGCGGTGGCATATGCATAATCCAAATTTGCACACCAGAAAAGAGAGAAAATACGCAAACGGTTTTGTATTTATTGCTCAGGGGTACATAGCCTTTGAATTATAAAATTGTTTGCTTCCCAATACTCACATTCACACGGTTTGGAGAGAACTTGACCCACCCAATTTGTGATGGCATGATTTTATTTTTACTTTTTCTTTTGAAAAAGAAAGAGAATTCCATCAACACAACGCCAAAGACTACAAATTAAGGTACGGCTGGAGATTTTTTCCGGAAATCCCAAACCAAACAAAAAAAATTCTCAATCTCATACCGAGAAATTCTTAAACCGATCATATCGAATTTTTTGGGATTCATATCTAACCGATCCCAAACCTTTTGGTACAGAAATCGGGATTACATATTCAATGGTTCGGGAATCCCGAACCAAACCGAAAAAATATATATGTTTATTTTAGTTGCATGCATGTTGAATGTTGAATTTAAGTAGTTTGATAGTAGACTATATTAGAAATAGAAGTATAAAATTAAGTAGTTTGGAACTTTGGAACATCAATTTGACTTGGTATGAATGAATTGGCATTTCAATTTGTATGAGGTAAAAAATCTAAATTTCAATTGATATGAAATTGGAGAACACAATTTTAGGCCAAATGCCCAAATTTTAGCCCACAACCCAAAAATCTCAAATTTTAACCCGAATCCCAAAAGTCCAAAACTGAAAATCCAATCCCAATCCATCCCGAAATACTGAAACCATTTCAGGAATCTCAAAAATTGGGAATATTGAAATTTTGGTTTGGGATTGGTCTTCAAATTCCCGTCCCGAAAATGTTCGGTTTGGGATCCCATACCAAATCATCCCTAAATTAAGGCATGTCCATGACAACATCTCCAATTTAAATATGACAATTTCTCTTACAACCGGTTAACGTGACACGAAATGATACGAAAAGAACAGATTTTGGGTCAACAAGTTAACTAATCGAGTAACCCATTGCCATTAAGAAAAAGGTTAGTTTGGTAATTTTATCTACTAAGAAAACCTTACTACAATAGCCATAGAATTTAATCTCACATAAGTGAGATTAAATCCTTACCATTGGTCAATGGTCAACACCGGTTAGCAACTGGTAACCGTGATCAACGGTCATAGTTGGTCAACTTTGACCGCTCATTATGAAATTATGAATTTCTTAATGTAATTTGATTTAGCCTACAAAATACCAACACACGGCAAAATATTCATAATAAATAATTTACAAGTGCGAAAAATGTGAAAAAAAATATGTAAACACTCGTGATTGCACCCTTTACACATTGACGAGGGGTACATTGTCGTTTGGATTTTCAAAACCCTCCAAACCCTCATGAACAGTGTTTTTAGCTTGAGTTCAAAATAAATGAAAATTTATAATAACTAATGTACAAGTGTGAAAAACGTGAAAAAAAATATAGCTCATGATTGTATCATCTACGCTTTGACGCTGGTTACATCATTGTTTTGATTTTTAAAACCCTAAAAAATCTCATGAATAGTTTTTTTTATTTTTTATTTTATTTTTTTTTAATATGAATTTTTAAGGTGATTCTCACTTTACTACTTTGAAGTATCGTGATTTTCAAACTTTGATACATCAAGTTTTTTCATCTCAGTCTCATACCTATAGTTTTCTTCCAAATTCGTACTTCTGTTAGGTTGACCGTTAGTATCTCTGCTAAAGCGTAACGTGGGTCCCACGTTGATGATAAATGTGCATCCACGCAGGGATGGCCCAGGCCTAATGCAGGCAGGGCGACCGTCCATTTTTTACATTTTTTACAAATTTCTTTTTATAAGAGTATAAATTTATAAAATTTGGTTAAATGATCAAGAAGTTTAATTAGAAACAATGATTTTTGTTGTTTAAAATTCCTAAGTTCGAAATGCTATATGTGCATGTTTATTCTTTTCAATTTTTACAAATTTTTGTTTGGTTGTTAATTTATTTTTAGTTACTATCTAGTAGCTATGTGGGTTGTAATTTTTAAATATTCGTTTTAATTCAAGTTTAATCTTCAACAAAGAATAATACGTAGACCAAATTTGCAAATTATATGACGTGTCATCAAAATGTTTAATTTAGTGCACATTCATTAATAATACATATCAATTAAAGACTCGAGAACATCATTATTTTTTAGTCTCGTATTGACAAGGTTAGTAAATAAGAAAGAAAAAAACACCTCACGATTTATTCAAAAACACATTCAAAGTTCAGATGGAAAACAAAACTCATCATCTATCTACTTGTAAGCCTGAAGTTTTTTTGTTTCCCTCCCTCAATACAAAATAAATTAGTCTTTATGTGTTTCTAAATTATTGAGTTTGAAGTGTTTTTCTAAGTATAATTTTATCGATGTCTTATGTGTGAAAATAAATAATTTTCTTACATGAAGTTAGGGCACTTTTTTGACGTCGCCCCGGGCCTAAAAAATCTCTAGACCAGCCACGTGTCACTATGGCTCCACATGGACAATTAAAATAATTAAAAAATAAACTAAGGCCAATTATTTAAGAATTTCAAAATTTCATTTAAAAATATTTAATATAAATAATTAATTAAAATTTTCTTCAAAATACTTAAGAAAAAGCTTAATCAACCATCTTAACTCAACCGAGAAACCTGTAACCAAACAAAAACAACAATGTTTTATCAACCTGGAATCGTAGTCCTTCATCCCAGCCACCGCACCCTCAATCTCCAGATATGTCGAAGAACAAAGGAGTTTCAGAGCATATTACTTAGTTGTCGTCGGATACACTTGGATCTGCTTGTTGGTGCTTGGGTGTTTAGAGTTTTTGAATGCAGCGTATTAAACTTCGATTGGCTAGAAACACAGTGTATTAGACTTCGATTGAGGCGAACTGGTATAGTACTCTCCCTCTCCAAAGGTGCAGTTGTAGCTGCTTGCCTGAACCCAGATCAATCGCGTCAATCCAACCACGAGCTACTGCGTGAATTGATATGCATGGCCGGCCTTGGCCCGGTGCCAATTGGGCGACCGTCCCAAGCCTAAAAAAATATGGGGCACAAAATTATTAGGGTAATGTATTCATATATGTTTCCATAAGTGTATAAATTAAAAACATTTGGTTGAATCATCAAGAATTATGGTGCTGATTTTGTTGTTTACTAATAACGAAATCAGAGTGACTTTTTCTTTGCAATTTTTTAATTAATTTTTGTTTGGTTGTTAATTTCTTATAATTACTAGCTATGAGTAGATTGCAAGGTTTATTACTTTCATTCCAATTTAAGTTTAACCTTCAACAAATTAATGTATGTGTGTCTTTACTAATTTAATTTGGCAAGAGCAAAGATTATTCAGAAAATAAGATCACTTTCAGGCAGCTGAAAAAAATTAGAATTTTCTTTTCTACCAAATCTACAAGGCTTTTACTTAGAAAATTGCATTGTCCCCGTGCTTAGACAATTTAGACATCAAATTGCTTGAACGAGTTTAGGATTTCTCCTCATGGATTACTCCTAAGTGATTTAAAACCTGAAACACCACAATTAACAGAGGCAGAGGAAGAAGGAGAAGAAGCAGAAAAAAATAAAATAAAATAAAAACATTCCACAAATATTCACCTATTAGATATTTGCTTTTCCCCTTTGTGTGAAGGAAGAGAAAGAAAAAGTTACTCATCTGTATTGGAGACACAAAATAATCTTTGTTTACTTATTCTCTTATTCTATACACTTTAATATTAAGGATGAAGAATGTAATTTTATTTATCACTTAATTTTAATTAGAAGTGCGTAAGGATGATATAAGAAAATAGCCTCTCACACAAACTAATAGAGAGACTAGTACTTTTTTACCATATGACAATCTAGACCCGGCAGTTTCTGACACGACACGGTGACACGATACGAAAACGACACTAAAATAACAGGTTTCGGGTCAACACGATAACTTATCGGGTCATTATCGGGTGACCCGTTAATAACGGGTATACACGCGAGTAACACGTGGGTAACCTGTTTCGACCTGTTAAGAAAAAAATTATTTTGATAATTTTAAAGTTTAATTACTAAAAGATTTATTATAAAATACAATAGCCATATTAATATATACAATATATTCTATATTAAATATATAGTTTTGTATTATTATTCTATATAAGTTTTAAAAAAAAGTTTTTGTCATTATTTATTTTTATTATGAGAGTTCCTTATTATCATTACTAGGATAAATTTTACTTAACATGTTGTTGTCCAAAATTAAAATAAACTAATATAGTATTTGTATAGGCGAGAACTAAGAAGACATACATACACATATGAAAAATGTGAAAGAATATATAAACACTTGTGATTCATCATTATTCCTCCACGAGTATATAATGGTTACACTTGCATTATCGTTTAGATTTTTAAAATCGTCCAAACCTTCGTGAATAATGTTTTTTATTTGAGGGAAAAATTAATAATAATTATTGTAGAAGTGTAAAAAATGTAAAAAAAAATATACAATCACTCATAGTGACAAACTTTACAACTTTCATGAAGAAGTCAGCTTCGAAATCCAACACTATAATTCATAACCTTAAATTTATATTTAATCGTCGATTGCCATTTACGCTTTATTCTTCTTACTGAATTTCATTTTTTAAATTTTCTTTTTTGAAAACATGATCATCTGGCGGATGTAAGAAGATGAACGATTCAGATCTTTGATATCACGTTTCGATATTTACGGTTAACTGAAATATGAATCGATGTCATATAGTTTGTAGAAACTTTATAAACATCAAGCAATATTTTCACTAACCGTAAAACTATGAATATAATATCAACGATCCAAACCATTCATCTTCATGCATCCTCTAATAGATCAAGTTTTCAAAAAAGAAATTTGAAAAAGCAAAATTTGATGAGAACAATGAAGCATAAATGTAAACAACAATCAACGGTTAAATTTTGATCTATGATTTATATGATTATAGTGGCGAATTTCGAAGTTAAGTTCTTCATGAAAGTTGTAAAGCTTGTCATTACGAGCGTTTATATATTTTTTGCTATATTTTTTTACACTTCTACATTAACTAGTAGAAAAAACACTTTGCGCGATGAAAACTTTTGCGCGACGTTAAACACAAAGCGTCGCGCAAAAGGCTTTTGCGTGACGGCAGTTTGCGCGACGACGACCAACGTCACGCAAAGGTGTTTTGCGTGACTTAAGTTTACTTACGTCACGCAAAACACCTTTGCGTGACGTTGGTCGTCGTCGCGCAAACTGCCGTCACGCAAAAGCCTTTTGCGCGACGTATTGTGCGTCCCGCAAAAGTTTGGCGCCAAATCTAGGTAGCGTTGCCGCTTTTTTCGTTGACTTTGCGCGACACAAGGACACCTACGTCACGCAAAGCTATTTTGCGTGCGCAAAGTCAACGACCTTTTCTTCCTTCACTTAATCAGTTTGGGAGGTACAAACTGCAAAGTAGTTGCAGCAGCTACCTCCCTCCCCCATCTCCTTCAAAACCTTCTCCAATTCTTTCCCTTCCTCAATCTTTTTCTATCCGGTAAGCGATTTGATTTTGTATATGTAACTTTGAATTGAGAATTCAAACTAAAACTACTAAATTTGTTTTGTACAGGATTTTTGTATACGATTATCATTGAAGAACGAATTTGAAGGTATTTTCTTCATGTTGCATATGAGATTTTTGTATATGTACCTTTGCCTACTTGCTATGCCCTTTTTTGGTAATGGTTTGAGTTTTGTGAGATTGAATTTTGAAGTAATATTTATTAATTTTGCATATGGGTTAACTTATATATTTACATAGAAGAAATTGTAAGAAATGTTGGTTTCCCCTTAAATTATATAGAAAACCTACAAAAGCCATGAACTTCAAAGCTAATCTTATCATCACTATTCTCAATGCTAAGACAACATGTTTTTAGTTCAATAATGAGGGGGTTGATTTTTGTGAGCATATGCCATACTTATGTAGATAAACAATGGCTACGATTCTTCTATTAAATCCTTGTAGAAAATTAATATCGTCTTCCAATTTTAATACAAGTAAGTAATTCAGGATTCATTTTCAGTCTCAACCCTTTGTAAACTTGAAGACAACCAAAATATCTTTCAATAAGATATTTTAAAACCAATATCTAGCCAAAATACGCGTACACTTGTGTTCATATTCTAACAATACATTTATCTCACCACCAAAATTACTCGAGTGTAACTAACTAGAATATGTATATTCTATGATATAATTAGTATAAAGAAATAAAAACTAAGGCCATCAACATTATAGTTTAGAAGTATTAATATTTTGTATCTATTTTATTTAGTTTCACTAATTATTGTGATTTAATTTATTTGTATGCACATATTTTTGTACATCACGTACAAAATTGTTTTGTGTTGTACGAAGTTAATACTACTTAACTTCGTACACTTTTTTCAAGAAAAGCTTAGTTTCCCGTTTGAGAATTAGTTGGATTTTGTGCATGGATGCAAAAGCATGACTGCGGTCCAATTAATTCTTGAATTGTCCCATTTTTTGGACAGTTTGGGAATGCATAGTTATGTGTTGTAGTTTGCGGTTCATGGATTAGGTTTTGATAGCGGAAATTTTGGTAACATTTCCTGATGTTCTTCGAGTACACGGTGGATATTATGTATCTACGGCGTGCACTTGAAGAACTGTAAGGAGATGCTGTCGAAATTTGCCCGCGTCGAAATTTCATCCATTGGAATCGAAATTACAGCACATAACTGTGCATTCCTGAATGGGATAAGGCCTTTACCGGAGGAATAAGGTGACAAGACAATAGTTGAAGTTGTTGTAATTCTTGTTCTTTTATTGGGATTGCAGACAAAATGGACAGACAGTGGATACAGAATCATAATAGATGTGCGGTTGAGTACTTGGATGGAATAGATGAGTTCATTGAATTCGCAACTAGACACAACCTAGGTTCAACTCATATCCGATGTCCGTGTAGGAGGTGTAATAACTCAATGAGGGAGACAATCGAAAATGTTCGATTTCATTTAGTAAGAAATGGGATGATGGAGACCTATACTACTTGGTATCATCATGGAGAACGATTAGACCAACCTTCGTCTTCATATATGACACAAGTGGAGACTGTTGAATCTAATGTGGATCCTAATGAACAAGTTATGGATATTCTAAATGACATTTATCCATACGCCTCGACCAACACCAATGAGGAAGGGGGAGATGACAGTCGTCCAACCATGGACAGTGAGGCATTCAAAAATTATGAAAAACTATTGAAAAATGCCAAGCAAGAATTATATCCGGGTTGCGAGAACTTTTCGGTGCTCACGGCAATTGTGGAGTTGATGCATGGCAAGATCAAGTTTCGTTTGTCAAACAAGTGTTTTGATTACTTTTTGGGAGTTATCAAGAGGATGCTTCCAAAGGAGAATTGTTTACCTGAAGATAATAAAAGTGCCCAAAAAGTGTTGAAGGGTCTCGGATTGGGGTATGAAAAAATTCACGCATGTGTAAATAATTGTATATTGTTCTATAAGGAGAACATACAGTTGGATAAATGCCCTGTATGTAATGAGCCGAGGTTTAAAATGACATCGCAGAATAGAAAGACCAAGATTCCACAAAAAGTAATGCGTTATCTTCCATTAAAGCCTAGGTTACAGCGGTTGTACATGTCGATGCATACGGCAACTGATATGAGATGGCATAAAGAAAGACGGGTAAATGACGATGTGATGAGGCATCCTGCAGACGGCGAGGCATGGAAAGAATTTGATCAGATGTACCCTGATTTTGCAGCTGACCCACGAAACATAAGATTGGGACTTGCCACTGACGGATTTAATCCGTTCGGGGTTCTAAACCAAACTCACAGCACTTGGCCGGTCGTCGTGTTTCCTTATAATCTCCCATCTTGGAAGTGCATGAAAAAAGAATACATGATGTTGACTCTATTAATTAACGAAGATCCAAGAAAGTCCATTGATGTTTATTTGCGACCATTGGTTGATGAGCTAAAAGATTTATGGGAAAATGGTGTTCGTACATACGATAAGTCTACTGGGCAGATGTTCACCATGCGAGCAGCAGTGATGTGGACAGTAAACGATTTTCCCGCGTATGCAATGGTTTCTGGGTGGATGACTAAAGGTTATTTGGCATGTCCAATATGCAAGGAGAACGTAACATCGTCTTGGCATGCGAGAAAAGTTTGTTATCTTGGTCATCGTAGATGGCTCCCTTGGGACAACGAGTGGCGTCACAACGATAAAACTTTCCACGGCACAAAAGAGACTCAACCAAGACCAAGAGAATGGTCCGGAGATGAGATTTTGGATCAGTTAAACCGTTTGAAATTTGGTCATTTTGGCAAAGGGGTCAGTAAGCCCAGACCAACTACACATCTGAACTGGACGCACAAAAGTATGTTATTTGAGCTCCCGTACTGGTCAAAGTTAAAATTGAGACACAATCTCGATGTTATGCATATTGAGAAAAATGTGTTTGATACTTTGGTCGGGACAATTCTAGACATTGAAGGAAAAACGAAGGACACGATCGAAGCTCGCCTGGATTTGGAACGAATGGGCATTAGGTCATCCTTGTGGATGAAGAAAGTTGGTGGTACATTGAAGAAAGGCCATCCTTTTTTTACAGTTAAGCCGAATGGGAAGAAAGAGTTTTTCAACTTTATTTCTTCTGTAAAGTTTCCAGATGGGTATGCTTCCAATATCTCGCGTTGCGTGAACGTAAGTGGGTCTAAATTCTCAAACATGAAGAGTCATGACTGTCATGTGATACTCCAACGTCTTCTACCGGTTGGTATTCGACACTTATTGCCTCTTGATGTGGTGAAACCAATAGTGTTGTTGTCGAGATTTTTTTCACAGTTAACTGCAAGGTGTTTGCGGAAGTCGGATGTTAAACAATTGCAGGACGACATTGTGAATGTCTTATGCAAGTTCGAACAGATATTTCCTCCAGCTTTCTTTACAAGTATGATTCACGTGATGATTCACTTGCCAGATGAGGCATTGCTTGCCGGACCAGTCAATTGTCGATGGATGTATCCAATAGAAAGGTACTTAATTTCTATATATATATAAATCTGTTATATATATATATATATATAGATAATAGATTCATGATCAACGAACGCTTTGAATAATTTGTATCATACCTTTTATTTGTGCAGATATCTTGGTGAGTTGAAAAAGTCTGTCCGAAATAAGGCAAAGCCCGAAGGATCACTTATGGAAGCATGGGTCGCATATGAGTCACTTACTTTTTGTGGAATGTATCTTCAAGATGTTGAGACAGCTTTCAATCGTCCTCAACGCAATAATGACGGTGGTGTCAGAAAAGAGAAACTGTATGTTTTTGCCCAAATTGCGCGACCATTCGGCGATCCTGTAAAAGGCGAATCGTTTACTAAAAAGGACATGGAGGTAGCGCATTGGTTCATACTCAACAATTGTGACGAGGCTTTGCCATACCTTGAACAACATGAACAGTTGATGAAACGGGAACATCCTTCACATTTATATGCCAAGAAGCACCGTGAATTGTTTCCTTCGTGGTTTCACAAACATGTAAGTTGTATGTGTTTTGAATTGAGCATTTTTTCCAAATTGTTCATGGCCGTCTTTAAATTTGGTTACACTAACAGGTTAACTTTTTGTATATGTTATATTAGATGAACAAATTGAAGGAATTGAATTCACCATCTTACGATGAAGAATTATATAACTTGGCGAGAGGACCACTTCACGTTGAATTGTTCTCAGGTTGTCATGTCAACGGGATCAAGTTCTTGGGGGCAACACGTGATGACAAGTTGTGTACTCAAAATAGTGGTGTCCACGTCCCGGGTGCTGGCGATAGTGAAGACATTGATTTTTATGGCAAACTAACTAGTGTAATACAATTGCTTTACAAAGACAGATGTCAAGTGATATTGTTTAAGTGTCTTTGGTTTGATACAAACCCACATAGCCGAACGAGTGTTAAGCGAGACCATGGTTTACTATCAGTAAACACTACCAAATGTTGGTACGATGAAGACCCATACATTTTGGCAACTATGGCGAAACAAATATTCTATCTAGACGACCCTAAAGCCGGCAGTGGTTGGAAAGTTGTTCAGAAGATTGATCGAAGAGGGCTATATGATATTCCGGAACTAGATCATGATGACAACGACGACAACGTCGCTGACCAACAGTTTTCATCTTTGATAGAAATTGGTGAAGAAACACTACGGGATACTAATGTTGTCCAAGAACCATTTGAAGTAGTTGGAGTTCCCGAATTCGAAATATCAATTGACCTTGGTGATCTGCCGCGATACAATGCACCGAAAGAGGCAAACGAAGATGAGGACGAATGGAAATCCGAAAATGATAGTAGTGAGGATAGCGAGAGTTATTACTGTAGTTCGGATGAGGATTAATATAAACTTGTAAAGGAAAAAAGCAGGGGGCTGAGGAGAGGCAAAGTCAAACTAAAAAAGGCACGGGAAGAATTTGATCGTGATCATTTGAAGGTATTCTTCATTTTTTACCAATCTGAACAACGAAGTACAAGTTATTTATACTCGTTATAGGTTATGTTTATGCAGATATGATAGTATTTATGCTCATTCGGTTTTGAAGCTGCATTTTGTTTTAGCATGTAATCATTTGCTTTTATTATGAATTGACATGTTCATTTTGGATTCACTTCATTTGGATCAGGTGTAGATGTCCACACAGACTAAATTATAGTGTGGTAAGTTATACACGCACACTTTGAATTATTTAACTGCCTACACATGATGAATATGAGAACTTTTGTATATGCTGACTTTGATGTGTGATGCAAATCCAGTGGTCTATGCGATTGGAAGGGGAAGAAGTGAAGGTTGTGGCACTTGGTACAGCTTGGGTGGCAGCAATTACGAGTCTTAACTTCCTTCGCATTTTCACTGGCAGTGGTTTGCAGGTATGCTGGTATACTTCAAATCATATTTCTCTTCTAGGTTAATTAAGTTATTCTTGGGGAGTGGGATTGTTAAGTTATTTATAGCTGTCTCTTTAGCAGTGATCTCTCTACAAATTTAATACATTGTACACTAGGAACTGCTTTAGCAACAACCTTTCATATATTTAGTGTAAAACGGCCAGGAACTAGTAGGTGTGATTGAGGTTAACTATGTAAATTAGTTAATGCATCGCACTTTTGATTTTAAGTTACTCTAAATTGTTGACGGTAGTGAGCTTAGTTTCCGGAGATTTCTGTTTTTCTGAATTAGTTAATCCATCCTACTTTTTTCAGGTGATGCCGAAGCCAGTCCTCACTCTGCTAAATTTTTCATTCCCTCTAGCTTCCTCTGATCTAGGTGCAGAAGCCCTTGAAAATGAGTTTATACTAAACAACACGCACCTTGTACAGGTTTGTCCTTTCACTCTGCTCACCTCATAGTGTTTATGTTTCCATGTTTGAGAAAAGAACTGCCTGCTTTATGCATGTTCTACCTGCTGCTGGTGAATGCCTCAGACGCTTACACGTATGCTTACACGTATGCTTTATGCCTGTTCTACCTGTTCTACCTGTCATAAGGCTTTTACTTGCTTGCGAATCTCTTGATTCTAAGGACATATCCCCCGAGGTCATCACCTACTTAGATGAGACATTCGCAAACCGGTACAAAAATTGGAAGTTCGATCTTCATGCACATTTTAAGATATGGGGTGATCTGGAGACTGCTCGCCTACAGGGTTGCCCATCCGAGTTGGCGGATCGGCCAGAGGATTGGGAGTGGCTCTGCAACCATTTTACGGACCCAACATTTGTGGTATGTACATAATATTTTAATAATAGTTCAATAATGTTTTAGTTATTTTTTAAGCATTTAAAAATAATTGCTTTCAAATAGTCGCACTAACATCTATATTATGTGTTTCACAGAAGAAATCTATTGCTGGCAAGATTGCTCGGGAGTCAAAGACACTTCTCCACCATTCCGGTTCGAAGCCCTTTTCGTATAGGCTTGAGGCACGACGTGAGGTAAAAGTATATTACTTTTGAAATTTTATACAATTTTTTTTTATTGATTAATAAAATTTTCTTAATGTTTTTTTTTTCTTTTCTTCAGGAGGGTTCTAAGTTCCCAGAGATCGACTTGTTCAAGGACGTTTACGTTCAACCTGGCGATGAGAACAGTGAGCAACTTTATGTAAGTATATGTAATTGTTATTATTCTTATATTTATGAATCCTTCAAATATTATTTATATTTTGTTATTAAACATTATATGTTTTTTCTTTATTATTACAGGCATCTATGCTGGAAAAGCGTGATGTTGTTCTCCAAGAAGCAACATCGCAACTTCCCCCGGAGACCCCGATCGAGGACGTCACTGTACCCGAGGATGTAGGTTTTGAGATCATGACTGAGGTCCTGAATCAGAAGTTCGGTCGTCGTCATGGCAAAGTTGTTAGGGGCATGGGGAAGGCGCGTGTTCGTGAAACGGGTGCCTCATCTTCCAGATCAACCACAGGAGAGGTCAATGCTCTGAAGGATGAAGTGACAACCCTAAAAGGTCAGCTTGTAGCCCAGGACGAGCAGATAAAGGTCCAGAATGAGCAGATAAAGGTTCAGAATGAGCAGATGAGGGTCCAAAACGAGCAGCTGAGGGCCGAGAACGAGCAGATGAAGGCCCAGGTTAGGACCCAGGGCGACCAGATGAGTATGATTCTACAGGCCTTAGCGATGTCTGGTCTTCCAATTCATATGCCATCACCTGATCTTGCTCCACCTTCGACCTCCCAGCCACTTCATCCAGCTGATACCTAGTAGTTTGATGTATCACACTTAAAAGACTATTTATTGTAGTTTTTTTCTTTTTTTGTTCGGACATATTGTATGTACATTTTCATGTATAGTTTATAATTAAATACTTTTTATTGGTTTATTATTTATTTTAGAATTGAATTACAATATTTATTAAAAATTAAAGCAAAACTATTTTTGTACCCAAAAAAAAAAAAAATAGTTTGCGTGACGCACAATCCTACGTCGCGCCATTTTTTTTGTCCAAAAAAAAAAATGTTTGCGTGACGAAGATGTTGCATAGGTCACGCAAAGTTCCCTTGCGTGACGTGCAATCCTACGTCGCGCCATTTTTTTGTTCAAAAAAAAAAGTTTGCGTGACGAAGAAGTTGCATATGTCACGCAAAGTTCCCTTGCGTGACGTAAAATCCTACGTCGCGCCATTTTTTTTGTCCAAAAAAAAAGTTTGCGTGACGAAGAAGTTTCATAGGTCACGCAAAGTGTCTTTGCGTGACGTAAAATCCTACGTCGCGCCATTTGTTTTGTCCAAAAAAAGATAGTTTGCGTGACGAAGGCGTTTTATAGGTCGCGCAAAGTGGGTTTGCGTGACGTCATATTGTACATTTATACGTCGTGCAAACCCACTTTGCGGGACGTACATCATTTCTTCGTCACGTAAACCCTACTTTCACAGGCTTGCCGCGACGTTTGGTGCGTGACGAAGGTTCGTCGCTCAAATTTTTGCGCGACGTTTTTTTGACTTTGCGTGACAAAGGACCTACGTCACGCAAAGTGTTTTTGGTATTAATTAAAAAACTATTAAAGACTTTAGGTAAGTAAAAATATACTTAAAAGAAAAATGTGTTTTTATGTTTTGGATGTGACAATATGGTATGTATATACTTATTTAGTATTATGTTTTTCATTTGATTATTTATTGGTTTAAAATATATTTTCCTTAACAGGTAACGGGTCGGGTCAAATTACAAGTTAATATTATCGGGTCGATTTCGGGTCGGGTCATTTTACCCGTTTATTTTAACGGGTGTTACACGACACGACCCGTTAAGATATCGGGTATGACACGAAAATGACACGAACACGGAAAACACGACACGAATGCCAGGTCTATGACAATCTTCTTTTCTTTATGGCAAATTGGCCAAGTATTACGATGTAACTTTATTTTTTATACATGGCTAACTTATTGTCCAACAAAGAAAAATGCGTATTCAAATACCTAGTAGAAAAAGAGGAAAAATCCCATAAAAAACGTAAATTTTCTTGTGCGTAATTGTAGGTTTGTGGGCTCATTTATATTTTTGCCTAGGGCCTCCAAAATGTTTGGACCATCCATGCTGATATGTTGTAGCTGTCTTGATAGCACCGCTGCATTGGAACAGCCTAGCCTTCGTCATCTCGTCCGTTGTCTCTCTCTTTCTCTTTCTCCCATCTCTCTCTTGCATCAGGCGTCGTCTTGTTTTCTCTAACATCGTCTTCATCGCTGCAACGTCTCCTCAGGCATCGTCTTCATCCTTGTGTTCACAGACGATCTCAAGTTTAAAACCCCCAATAGCCATTGAATCGTTGAATCGACTCAGTACTTCATATTTGTAGCCAGTACTTCATATTTGTAGCCAAGTCGCAAATCCAAGAATGATTCCATTGCCGAGTCGATTCAGGCCGACTGCAACTCCAACTTAATCAATCATCTGCATCTCTATCCGCAACAAACTCGAGGAGATGAGGTTGTTGTGCTCTCCATTGTTAATATTTTGTAAATTTCTAAGCAGATGCAAACCTCAATTATGTATCAGAAATCCTCAAATTCCAATTCAGTTAGTAATTCTAATACTATGATAATTCAACCCAATTTCATAAATCTACCAAAGAAACTTATTGCTTTGCAAAATAATTTTCTGGGTATGCCTCAATTCAGTTTCGTTGGCCCTACGTCTCAACCGGGTCAGCCAAATGTTGGGTTTTCGGTGCGCAAAGTAAGGGGAGCTCGTTTGGGCAATTATGGTCAATGATAAGATTTTTACCACCTGCAAAAGTAGGGATAAAAACATTTAAAATACTTGCAAGAGAATAAGGTAGTTGTAGTATAAACGGCTTAAGTAAGGTCCTTTCCACATGAATTATTTAAAACAATTTATGCAAAATCAAAATCTTAGTTAATTATTTAAAAACAAAGATTGGAAAGGGTTGTTTTTTAATTTAAATATAATAAAATGAATTTAATAAAAGTAATCTAGGAAAAACAAATTGTAACCAATTAAGAAGAAATCAGATAAAAAAGAAAAGGAATAACCCATGCAACTTTGAAGGTTAGGTTTTCCTAATGTATATTCTACTTGTGGCATTCAAGCTAGAATGCATATCAAACATGCAATCAGTCTGTGACATTTAGATCAAATATAAGCATGCATGACTCATTACGCTTTGTGAAAACCCTTTGAAAAACCATGCAACCCTTAAGATGTGGCATTCGCCATAAGTGAACTTACAACTATCAATCACAAGAAGCAATACTCAATCATCCGGTGGCATTCCGACCGAATTGCATCCGATTACTTATCTAAACATCCTAATGGTAGCTAAGCATTAAAATATAGAGACAGTTTAAACACAACGATTAATAATTCAAAGTATGCATGCATAACATCATAAGCAATTAAATAAAGACTACATATTCATGCTAAGGCTCAAGGCATTACCCTAGAAAACGGAAATTAGTTACGAACGACCATAAAACAAAATATTATTAAGAACATGGATAAAAAACACCTTGTAAGTAAAAAGTCTGAAATTCTCCAAATATTGCCTCCATTCCCTCCCCAATGGCTAAAAAGCCTTATTTACACTACAACAAAATAAAACCCTACCTAGGAAAGGTCTTAGAAAAAAACTACGAAACAAAATAAAATAAGATAACTAGAAAATAAAAGGTTTCCTATTTGAACTGAAATTCAAACTTCTCATAAAATCATACTTATGACCAACCAAATCAACTCTGATTTGGTCCCAAAAGGTTTTGTTTTTTTTTTAAGCTTGAGATGTCCCTAACAAATCGTCAGAAGGAATCTTCCTCAAAATATGCCATCTTGACCTTCAAAATATCAAAAACGTCTAGAAACAGGGAAAGCTGCGCGCTAGACTTTCTTTTCTTCGCCACTATCCAACGGCTTGGTAGAAAAATCTAGAATTTTGGTACAATCATCTTAAAAGACTCACGAATATCCTACAATTGAAATCACTTTAAAATCCCACCGTTTGATTATATTTTACTCAAGAGGAAGTCAAATGTCCTACATTGAAAATATAATCCAAAGTATCAAAATCTCACAAAATAACCAATAAATTAATACTAAGATTAGGGTAAAATATATAGTATAAAAATGACTCATCAACTCGCCTTGTTCTTCGTCAGCGCAGGAGGAAGACATCAAGATGGTAATCGGTGTGCTCGACTCTAACACGATGGAGTATTTGGTGGCTATTATAGAAGATTTATTAAGGATTTATCTTGAATAGTCATTCCCATGACCAAGTTAACACAGAAGGGAGTTAAATTTATTTGGCCTGATGAATGTGAAGAATCATTCCAAGAAATTAAAATTCAATTAACAACTGCTCTGTTGTTAACCTTCCAGAAAGAGACGCCTATTACACAGTTTTCTCTGATGCATCATTACATGGACTAGGATGTGTTTTACTGCAATCTGGAAGAGTTGTTGCTTATGCTTACGTCAACTAAAGCCACATGAAAGAAATTATCCAACACGTGATTTAGAACTAGCGGCTATTGTTCATGCATTGAATATGTGGAGACATTATTTGTATGAGGAGCGATTTGAATTCTTTTATGATCATAAAAGTTTGAAGTACTTATTTACTCATAAAGAGTTTAATCTAAGGCAACGACGTTGGATGAAATATCTTGAGGATTATGATTTTGGTTTACATTATCATCCAGAAAAGGCCAATGCAGTAGTGAATGCCTTAAGTAGAAAACCCCAATAACTTGCAACTAATTTGTTTCACCAAAAGTCAAAGATTTTAGAATCTCTTTATGATTTTGAGTTGCATGTGAAAACGCAAGAAGGTTGTGCATATTTGTGTAATGTAGTCATCACCCCACTTTGATTAAGAGAATCATTGACGAACAATAAAGTGATTTTGTATCTCAATCTTTTCAAACAAAGATTTCATCTGGGGATATACTTGAAGAATGGAAACTTCATGCAGATGGTGGGCTAATTAGGTACTTAAATAGACTATATGAACTGGAAAGTTCCAATTTAAGGAATGTTGTTCTTTAGGAATGACATTATTTATTTTATACGATCCATCCTGGAAGAACCAAGATGTATAAAGATCTTCAGCGTCAATTTTGGTGGAGTGGTATGAAGAGAGATGTAGTAGATTTTGCGGCAAAATGTCACACTTGTCAACAAGTGAAAGCTGAACATCATAAACCCTTAGGTTCAATACGATCATTACCAGTGACAAAATGGAAATGGGATCACATCATCGATTTTGTTATTGGTCTGCTAAAATCCCCAAAACAACAAGACGCAGTGTGGGTTATTGTGGATCGTCTAACCAAGTCAGCACATTTCTTACCAATCAAAACCCCAGACTACCGAAATACTTGGAAAGCTTTATGTTGGGGAAAATTGCATGAAATTCTTATTTCAATTTTTCGATTTTGTCTGATAGAGATCCCATATTACTTCAAAATTTTGGGGGAGTTTACAAAAAGCATGGGTACGGAACTTAATTTCAATAGTGCTTTTCATCCTCAAACGGATGGACAATCAAAACGGACCATTAAATCTTGGAAGACATGTTGAGAGCCTGCATTATGGATTTTTGAGGAAGTTGAAAAGATCATCTGTCACTTGCATAGTTTGCTTATAATAATAGTTATCAGTCGAGCATACAAATGGCACCATATGAAGCTTTGTATGGATGACCTTGTCAACCACCCCTATGTTTGATAGAAGTAGGAGAAACTATGCTATTAGGACCTAATCTAGTACAAGAAAAAACTAAAATGATTATGGTTATCAAACAGTAGATCCTAACAGCTCAAAGTTGACAGAAGAACCATGTAGATCTAAGGATGAAACCATTGAAATTTGATGTGGGTGATATTGTGTTTCTAAAAGTGTCACCTTGAAGAGGAATTAAAAGGCTTGGAAAGTTTGGGAAATAATCACCAAGATTTATTGGACAATTTGAAATTTTGGAAAGAATAGGTGAAGTAGCATATAGTTAGCACCATGGAAGAAAATGCCGATAATATCGGCGAAATATCTCCGATATTATCGGTTTTTCGCGCAATGGATATTTAAATAGGTATCCGAATGGTTTTCGTCAAAATATCGCGATATTTTTTTGAACGGTGCAATCGGACTCCGAGCCGAACGTCGGAGAAGAACGCCGGAGATGGTGTGCCTATTCCCGAGCCGATTTCGTCCCAAAAACCTTGCAAAAACATGATTTTTAACTTCAATTTCACATATAAACTTCAAATTTCACGCATGCAAGAGGTAATAAACGATTCAACATATGTGATGTCGGTTTAGGGTTTAGGGTTTCAATGGAATCTCACCTGAAAACTTGTTTTCTTCGAGTCGAAGACGAACAAGATGACTGAGCCAACTCCTTGCTCAGCGGCGCACCGCCACAGACGACTGAGCCAACTCCGACTTCCTCAGAGCCACGATCAACGGCGGCGACACCCAGAAAGCTGGTTTCTGAAAAGGAAGAGGGATTCGAGATTGTCGGACTGAGGAGCAGAAGGCCGTGGTTTGTGTGTAGGGGAAGGGAGAAGAGAGATCGATAGATCTGTGTGTGTGTGTGTGTGCGTGGGAGAAGGGAGAAGATAGATCGGAGAAGGGAGAAGAGAGATCGAGAGATCTCTGTGTGTGTGTGTGTGCGTGGGAGAAGGGAGAAGAGAGATCGGAGAAGAGAGAATAGAGATCGAGAGATCTGTGTGTGTGTGTGTGTGTGTGTGTGTGGGAGAAGGGAGAAGAGAGATCGAGAGATCTCTGTGTGTGTGTGTGTGTTTGGGAGAAGGGAGAAGAGAGATCAGAGATCTCTGTGTGTGTGTGGGAGAAGGGAGAAGAGAGATCGAGAAGGATCGAGAGAGAGAGACTGAGGTCGTGTCTGCGTGTGATGTTTGTGTGCGTGCGTTGTGTGCGTGTGTGGTTGCGTGCATTGTGTGTGTGTGTGTGGGTTCCTCCTGTCAGGAGGACACATGACTCACTCAGTATTCCCGACAAATTGGATTATTCATTAAATTGGATTATTATTAAAGTGGATTATTATTAAATTGGATTATTATCAAAAAGGAATATTATTCATCACTATGTTTTATATTAGGATTATTTTCATGAAAAATAATTATCATCATTTATATTAGGATTATTTATATTAGGATTATTATCAAAAAGGAATATTATTCATCATTTATATTAGGATTATTTTTTTATGAAATTGGATTATTATTCATTAATATTAGGTTTTATTATTCCATATTATTTTTTTAATTACTTAAATTTTTACAATCATTTTCTTTACTTCATATTTAATTCTTCTGTAGAATAACTTTATTATTTAGGTTCTCTTATATAACCGTCATCACTACTATATTTTTTGGCCAAAAAATATTTGTCTAATTTTCATGAAAAATAAATGTAGGTACATTTACGATGTCCAGTGGAGCTACTAAACGTGATCCAGCTTGGGAACATGGATACCTAATAGACGGAAACAAACATGGCACAATTTGCAAATATTGTGGTCGGGTAATGAAAAGTGGCGGAGTGACACGACTTAAGTACCATATGGGTGACATGTTAACAATTACATGCAAAATTATTTTGGGGATTTATCATTTGATAACTACTCTTCACAATACACTCACTCTACACATAGAGATGATGAAGATAGTCAAAATTTTGAACCTCATAGGAACTCTATGTGGTACTAAGTCACTCATGTATCTTACCATGCAATGTATCAAGTGTAAAATATTGTACTAATTCATTATATATAAATGATTATGGTGTGTTTAAACTTCTTTCATTAATTACTACATATTTTCTACACTCACAATGTTTGTCAGCTCGCTATATAATCAACTTGATAATGTTAAATCCATCATGCAATGTATTTCTTTCCAATTTTTTTGTGATAAACTAATAGATAATTGACTAAATAAACATCCTGCAAAGTTTCAATAAAAATTTCCAAGTTTTTCTTACAATTTCCGTGGTTTCCATGTAATTTTTATCGATATCGATATTATCCCGATATTTCCATCAATATTTCCGTGTTTTCAGACTACCGATATTTCCGATATTACCGATATTTTCTTCATTGGTTAGCACTGACTCCTCAACTTTCACACATACATAATGTTTATCATATTTCCATGCTTCGGAAGTACGAACCAAATCCATCACATGTGATCGATTGGGGAGATCTCAGTATGAACCAATGTATTAAAAGCGAGTGGTGTGGGCGAGGCCTCCGAGGTGAAGCCCGGCCTAGTTGTGAATATATATATATATATATATTATACATATAATTGTATAAAAAATAATACTATGTAAAATAAACATCGATTCTCAATTTTTCATTCAAATCCATAGTCATTCAAAAGATAATATCTTCTAAACTCATCATTCAAAGGTAATATCATCCAAATTCATCATTCAAAAGGTAATACAAACAAAGAAAACAATCATTCATCCAAATCCTCTTCATATAAATCAAAATACAAACAAAGATATCAATCATTCATCTAAATCTTCTTCATCTAAATAAAAGGCAGCATCATCCTCAAGTTGAAGAATCATCTTCATTACCCCGTCTTCAACTTGAGGATTCTTCATTACCCCGTTTTCTTTTGTATGTAATAGGACCCCAAGGAGAAGGAGGATAAGACTCTCTAGGCTCTCGAATGTATAGGCCACCTTTATAAATTGGGGGTGGCACATTCCTTACGGCCTCAACATTATACAATAACTTATCCTTAAGCCATGTAGGATCTTCGGGAAGAATGGGATCTTCTATCTCTGTTATCCATTCATTATCGGAGGCAATTTCTTCCATAACAATAGGATCATACTTCTCCCTTCTTTTCTTACTTTTCTGTTGTAAAGCCAAATTGTACTTGACATAGACTAAATTATTAAGCCTTTTGTGTTCAAGCCTATTCCTTCTTTTTGTATGAATTTACAAATAAATCAATTCTATTATTCAAGTCTAATCATCTTAAACAAAAATGACACTTAAGATACTAATAATATATTTACTTACCATTGAAAATGTGCTCCAATTCCTCTCACATCCCAACGCACTACAAGTAAGGCTTAGAACTCAGATAGCAAACTTCGTTAACTCGGGTGTTTTATGCCCAAAGCGCTCCCACCAAGCCACTAAAAAAACAATATTAGTAAGATAAGTAATTTAAGGGTTAATGATAAAAATATATTAACAATTGACTAATTAAATCTTACTTGGTGTTCGCTTTTTCCTAGTTTGCATAGCCATAGAATCCGCAAAGGACCACGCCTATCATTATATAAATCCAATTGAACATCGGACTCTTCACGTTCTTTCCCTTTCCCAAACATCATATCCATGCAAGCAAACAACCCATTTTGCACTTCATCACATATATTTTTTCTCCACTTTGTTAAGATTGCTTGCAATTTTCTCTTTTGCGGCATCCATCAACTCATATATAAAACCCATGGGGGGTCTCTCCTCCGAATCAACCTCTCTCAAAACACAAACAAGAGGAAGAACACCCTTAATGCAAAAGGAAACTCGACCCCAAAACTCACGATCATGTAATACATGATGCTTAGCCAACTTTGCTTCACGAGAATTTTCTTAGGTACTTTCCGACCATTCTTGAGAGGTAAACAAAACAACAATATTTTCCTTTTGCTTTTGTAAGCTTTGTGGTGTAAGGAAAGAAGTGGAAAACCTAGTGATCACTGGACGAAGAATTTCCGAATTATTGGTGTACGTTCTCATCAAAGCTAGTACCCATTGATGCCCATATAGATACTTTGAAATACATCTAGCATGTTTGAGTGTGTCATCAAACCATGCCATCTTAGAAATATCTTCTAGCATCAAATCAATGCAATGAAACACACATGAAGTCCACCACACCTTCTCTTTCCTCTTCATAAGCTTTGCCCCGACATTCTTGTAGTTCGAAGCATTGTCGAATATAACTTGAACCGCATTCTCCTCCCCAATTTCTTGAATAACATCATCCAAATAGCCATACAACAAATCTCCATTCTTAATAGAGGCCGATGCATCAACCGATTTCAAGAACCAAGTACCTATTGGGCTATTGACAAGAAAGTTGATTAAACACCTAGTTTTTCCATCCAACCATCCATCCGACATAATAGTGCATACATATCTCTTCCAAGCCTTTTGATGTTCTTTCATCATACTTTGTACATCCTCAACTTCTTCTTTGAGCATCCAAGTTCTATATTCATGGCTTGTAGGAGCATCAAAGCCGAGACCAAAATTGGATACCAATTTCATTGCATTAACATAATATTCATCGTTTGCCGCATTGAATGTTATGGCACTAGTGTAGAACCATCGCGCAAGTGCTTGGGATGCTTGTTTTCTTTCCTCTTTTTTGAAAGGTGTATTCAATGTGGTTTGACAAGCTTCCGATGTAACATACCTATCAAGTGGTCCCCTTGACCTAAGTGGTAAAAAAGAACCGGTTTGTTGTGAATGTGCAGCACTCACACTCCTACTCCCACTACTTACATATGGTGTCCTTGTTGTGCCCATGTCGACACTTTCACTTTCTTCTCCACCACCAGACACAACTTATGGCTAGCTTTCCTCTTTTCTTTAGTTCCCATAACATTAGCAAAGCATTCTTCCTTCACATTGGGTGGGACTTTTTTACAACTTATCATTCCTCCCAAACTTACACCACCCAAGTGATGTTTGAATCTAGAAATTGAACCCATGCATTTGTGGTTATAAAAAACACAATAGAAGTGCTTGGTGACAAGATCCAAATCTTTTGTCCATTGCCAAGCAAAATCTTTCTTAGAAGAAGCCATATTCTTCAATGCCTAAACAATAAGCATTCGATCAAACTCTTTTACAAAGTACAACATATTAGGCTCCATCTTAGTAGAAAATAGTTTGCAGTTAAAACAATTCTATATGGGCCTAACTGCACGCTATTAAAGAAAAAAAACAAAGTAATTCCACACGAAAGGTTTGCAAATAAAGAAAAAAACAAAGTAATAGTTTAATGGGCCTAACTGCATGCTATTACAACTTTTTCTTAGCACAATACCGACCATTAATCACATCAAACTTTATCATAAGTTCTACAAGTTACACGATTCTGCCTAAACAATAAAACCCAGCCCTACAAGTTATATGATTATGCCTAAACAATGAAACCCTATCCTTTAAAATTGGGGATTTATGGGCTTCTTGACGGCGCTGTGGTGACGGCGGCGGGGTGATCACTGCGTGGCGACTGGGAGAAGACGATCGCCTAGGGTGACGGCGGTTGTGTGTTCTGGGCCTCTGGTGCGTTGGAGAAGAAGGTGAAGAAAGGGTTTAGTAGAGGGATCGAAGGTATGGGGTGGAATCTGTAACTAAAAACCCTTACCCAAACGGCGTCTTTTGGGTTTAGGTGGTTTTTTTTTATTTAAAAAAGGGGCAGACAAGGCGCCTGCATGCCTTGAGGCGCGCCTCTGCCACCTCAATTTCTTCGGCGAAGCCTTTCGCCCACTCCAGCAAAACAGAGGCTCAGCCTTACCACCCAACTTCAAATGCGCCTTAGGCGGGCCCCGAGGCTAGTTTTTTAAAACATTGGTATGAACTAAAATTTATCCTTTGAGGATCAACTAATTCGAATACTAGATTACAAAAGAGTAAGTGCTTGATAGGAGCATATTTATGCGACTTAGCTTGCTTGTTTTCTTGCATTTTGGTAATTATTTAGTATTTATAATAGTGTTTAAAGCTAAATTCGTGTGTTTGTAGGTTTTATGGGCTAAGGGTGCATTTTGAGCCAATTTGGAGTAGTTTGGAGTGTTTTTGGGCCCAAGATGGATTGCTTATGATCCAAGCTAGATGGATGGACGAATTTGAAGTCAAAAGAAGCTAGGAACATGCTAAAAATATGGTGAAACAAATACAAGTTGCAAGAAGGGATAGGTTTCTAGAAGGATTGCCCAAAACTCCACTCAAAACCATGCCTAACCCATTAGGAAAGTGTGTGGATGATTCAAGACCTAACCCACCATCAAAAACTAGTCCATCCTCTCCCTATAAATACCCATGGCAACAACCTCATTTAGGATGAAGAAAATAAACCATTCTCCAAGCCTTGCCTTGCCTCTCCCTACATCTCTAAACCCCTTCCCATCCATTCCTCCAAATAACCAACCCTTCAACATCATTCCAACCTTGTTGTTGCGGCAAAGAGAAGGAGAAAAGTCCTTGGACGCGCTTGCTATCCAACATGGATCGTTGGAACGTTTAGGTGCTTTATTTCCTTTGTTTTTCAATGTTTAAATTTGTTTATCTTTGTTTTGTAATAATGAGGAACTAAACCCCCCTTGGCTAGGGGGGATTCGAAACACATGTCCATGCTTGCAATATGATTTGATTACTTTTAATTGCGTTTCATAAGTTATGAATTCAATTTACTTATCCGTTCGTATAAAAACTGATTTGTGTATGTTGATTGAGGGTCGACACTTAGTTTGCATGCATGAATTTGATGCTAGAATATAAGGGAGTTTCACCTAATCGTCATGAACTTATATTCACAAGTAGTGAAGGTTGCTAGTCACAATCGCGTTAAGTAAATTCTTGGCATAAGTTTCATGCGTATTCCATAGTAACGAGTGCCTCGTCAATGCTTATGATTTTCATAGAACTTAATGATTCTTGCTTGTATCTCTATTATGCAATTCATGTAGGGAACTTGTGAGGAATGCTTTGGGTTGTCATATGCAATCATCCAACTCAATAAAAGTAGGAAAATATGAGGGTTAATTTAAGCGTACCTAATTAACTTGGGGCGTTGAGAATTAATAAGTTATTGAAATACAATTGGAAATCGTTTTGTATGCAAGTAAGACATGTGTGGAGAAGAACCCTCTAGCTAAAGCCCATCATCCATAGTTTTTAAGTTTTAGTTATTTGTTTTACTTTCACTTCACAAGAACCAAATCCCCCCTTTTACTTTCTTGTCTTAAAAGTCTTTTGTTTACATTTTTTTTTAACTTTGTTTTTATGTTTTTAAATTAGTTTTGAGAGGTTTTAGCAAGCTCTCCTAATCCCCGGTTTAGAACGATACCCTACTTACATCTATACTACAATTGTCACAAGAGGGTTTAATTTGTGTGTCAAGTAATTCTCACATCAAATTTTGGCGCCGTTGCCGGGGATTAGCAAGTTTGCTAATCCCTTGGTTCTTTTATTTTTGTTTAGTTTGTTTTTGTTTTAGTTTCTAACTTAGTTTTATTTTCTTTGGTTGATGTTACTTTTGATATTTGCTTTAGTTCTTTTTCTTTGATTTTAGGTGCTTGAGAAGTAAGACATGGATTTTGCTAGCATTCAAGCTCAATTGGCAAATCTTACTTCTCAATTGTCGCAGTTTGCTGAAAGGACCACAATGCAAAATGTCCCTACATTTAGTGCGTCTTATAGGCAAGGATACCAAGCCAATCAATATCCACAAAGCGATTGGAGTGATCATTCAAACTCTATGTGGTGGGAAGCTCAACAAGTTCAACAAGAAACATATTGGAAACCATATGAGGATTCATATGCACCACCACAGCCTCCCCCTCAATCTTCACATCCAAATTCAGGTATATCAAATTATTATAAGGAAGTTATTCAACAACTGAATTCTTTGGAGCAGGGCAGGGAAGCTCAACCATTTCAACAAGACGCATTTTGGCAACCAATTGAGGATTTCTATCAAGCAAAAGAGTTGGCTGAGTGGAACAATCAATTTAGGCAGAATGCAGAATGCATTGAACAAATTCAAGAACAAATGGTTGAAGATGAGCCCATGGATGAATTGCTACTGTTCGAAGAGGAGGAGGATGCACAAGGCACGGCAAGGGAAGAACAACCATTGCCGCAACCTCCCAATATTCCTACACCACCCCATTCAAGTAAGGTTGTTCCAAATTTAATTATTTCTAACTTTGTTCCCCCAAATGCACCTTTCCCTGGCAGGTTCATGCAATCCATGAAAGATGAGGGGAAGAAAGACATCTTGGACACCTTTCCAACAATTCACGAGGAAAAAGTGGTTGAGGAGTATCAAGAATTCATCAAAGAGGATGTAGTTGAAACAACCAATGCCAAAGAAGTTGAATTTGATGACACGGGACAAATCACTGCCCTAATGCCCAATCTAGCCGAGAACAAACCTAGTGAAATTGTTGAAAATGCTGCTACTTTCAAATCCTCATTGCAACACATTGGTGAGCCACCTCTTCCAATTTCAATTCCCATTTCAATTAATAGGTTGTTACCATCTTTGGCGCAGGTGCTGAATCAAATCCAAATTGGAGGGAGAATTTACACGGACTCTAGAAAGCTCAATGCCATAATTAGGAAGGATCACTATCCCCCTCCATTCATAGATCCAATGCATGGAAGTTTTGTGGAGCATGTCGTGGAAGATGTACTTGTGTTCTTGTCGCAACACACAGGTAAGCCACCTCCTCAAATTTCAAGTTTGTTTTATACTAACAAGTTGTTGAGTTCAATGATCCAGGCACCCATTTTAGAATTTAAAGCATTACCGGATCATTTCAAGTATCACGTTCCATTTAAAGATCACCTCCATGCCGTGGGTCCTATTCAAGCTTGATTGGAGGTATCGTCCGGCTGTACGACGTTAAAGCAAGCGCTACTTGGGAGGCAACCCATGCATGCAACAAAGGAAGACCTAGTGAGCGCTCCAACAACCAGATTTGCGTTCCTAACCCCTTCTCTTTGCTGCACTTATTTCATTCACGCCATGTTAGATTGTTTAGTTGCTGTTTTGTTGTTTGGTTGTTATTTGTGTTAATCTATGCTTGAAACATTGAGGACAATGTTTGATTTAAGTGTGGGGGTAACCAAAGTGTTTTGATGCAAATTCGTAGGGTTTTCTCACTCATAATTTCTAATGTTGTTTTTCACTGTTTTTAAGCTGTTTTGGTGTGTTTTAGTGTGTTTTGAGTCAAAAATCCGAAAATCCCATAAAAATTTGAAAAATTGTTTTAAAAACCCAAAAAAGAGTTGTTTTTGTGTGTTTGTTTGTGTCTTAGGGTACCTTCCAACACAATAATGAGGATTCGGTTTTTAATTGCATGGCTGTTAAAGAAAGTGATTAACATGGATGAAAGTTTGATTTACTCTTTGTTTATGCTTGGTTGTGGTTATAACTTATGAATTCACATGCAATCATAAAGGAAAAATCAGTTTTTGTAACATGCTTGAAGGAAGGAACTTAAACTAACGCTACAACCTTGTGAGACTTGAGCCTAAACGCTTATTTGGAGAGTTAAAATCTGTGCATTCTTTGTTTTCTAAAGTCGTTGCATGATCTCACTATTCTTTGCTTGGTTGCTACTTAGAAGGCGTTTCATCATTTAGTTCCAAATGCTAGAACTCATGCCCATTTCATTCAAAGCATGTCACTGAATTGCATAACACATATTCAAGATAAAGTTGTGTAGTGACCACCACCTTAGCCAAAAAGCCGTGAATCCCTATGTCATTATGTTTTGTAGGTGTTAACCCCATTGAGCCTTGTTTAGCCTTTTCTTTGTTAACCCACATTACCCTCACCTAGCCTAGATTAGGACTACCCATACCCTCGTTCTTAAAGTATAGTAAGCATGATTCAAATTGAATTCCTTTGTGGCAGAAACCAAGTGTGGGGGAAGTTTTTTATTTTGTCAATTGTGTGCCATAGGCACGGGTAGAAAGAAAAAAATAAAGAAAAAAAAAGTATGAAAAAAAAAGAGTTGTGAAAAAGTGTTCCAAAGTATTGTTTGTTGAAGTAAGGGTCCAAAACAATGAATTCGACCCTAAGGAGTTGTCTAAGTCTTCCCCTTGTGTTTTAAAGTTAATTTCTGCATTCTAAGTGAATTCTATGTCTCAATTTCACTACTTTGCTTACTATCGCTTGAAGAACGTTTGTTTTCCCTATCCTTACTTTGTTAACCAATACCCCAAACCCCGTTACAACCCTTAACTTCTATCTTGAGTGTTATGTGTTTCAATTTGTGGAGTTTGAATTTGGTATGAGCATATGGTGTCACTGGTTCTCGCATCTAAGTAGTAGCATTCCATTCATGAGATCATATCTAAACATGCTTGTTAACTCCGGAAATTGCGTTTTTTGTGATACATATATGTGAGCATTCGTTTTTATATCTACATCAATTCTCTCACATATAACTAGTATAGGGTGTGTAGTTAGAAAATCTAAGTGAAAATAGAGTGCATTTCTTGTAAGGATTGAGGGAATTCTCTAAGGCATGTTACTACATTCAAAACATTGTTTTAATTGGTTAATTGTGAACTAGTAAGTAGTGACTATGATTAAGTATGTGCTTAAGTGTTAAATTGACTCAAATCTGTGGGAATGATAAAAATGTCATGTGCATTGGAAATCCCTGAGGCGATTGTTGGAAGGTCGAGGTTGTGTTTTACTTGTTTTTTATTCATTTGATTACTTTGTTTCGTTTTGTTTTGCTCGAGGACTAGCAAAAGCTAAGTGTGGGGGAATTTGATAGGAGCATATTTATGCGACTTAACTTGCTTGTTTTCTTGCATTTTGGTAATTATTTAGTATTTATAATAGTGTTTAAAGCTAAATTCGTGTGTTTGTAGGTTTTATGGGCTAAGGGTGCATTTTGAGCCAATTTGGAGTAGTTTGGAGTGTTTTTGGGCCCAAGATGGATTGCTTATGATCCAAGCTAGATGGATGGACGAATTTGAAGTCAAAAGAAGCTAGGAACATGCTAAAAATATGGTGAAACAAATACAAGTTGCAAGAAGGGATAGGTTTCTAGAAGGATTGACCAAAACTCCACTCAAAACCATGCCTAACCCATTAGGAAAGTGTGTGGATGATTCAAGACCTAACCCACCATCAAAAACTAGTCCATCCTCTCCCTATAAATACCCATGGCAACAACCTCATTTAGGATGAAGAAAATAAACCATTCTCCAAGCCTTGCCTTGCCTCTCCCTACATCTCTAAACCCCTTCCCATCCATTCCTCCAAATAACCAACCCTTCAACATCATTCCAACCTTGTTGTTGCGGCAAAGAGAAGGAGAAAAGTCCTTGGACGCGCTTGCTATCCAACATGGATCGTTGGAACGTTTAGGTGCTTTCTTTCCTTTGTTTTTCAATGTTTAAATTTGTTTATCTTTGTTTTGTAATAATGAGGAACTAAACCCCCCTTGGCTAGGGGGGGATTCGAAACACATGTCCATGCTTGCAATATGATTTGATTACTTTTAATTGCGTTTCATAAGTTATGAATTCAATTTACTTATCCGTTCGTATAAAAACTGATTTGTGTATGTTGATTGAGGGTCGACACTTAGTTTGCATGCATGAATTTGATGCTAGAATATAAGGGAGTTTCACCTAATCGTCATGAACTTATATTCACAAGTAGTGAAGGTTGCTAGTCACAATCGCGTTAAGTAAATTCTTGGCATAAGTTTCATGCGTATTCCATAGTAACGAGTGCCTCGTCAATGCTTATGATTTTCATAGAACTTAATGATTCTTGCTTGTATCTCTATTATGCAATTCATGTAGGGAACTTGTGAGGAATGCTTTGGGTTGTCGTATGCAATCATCCAACTCAATAAAAGTAGGAAAATTTGAGGGTTAATTTAAGCGTACCTAATTAACTTGGGGCGTTGAGAATTAATAAGTTATTGAAATACAATTGGAAATCGTTTTGTATGCAAGTAAGACATGTGTGGAGAAGAACCCTCTAGCTAAAGCCCATCATCCATAGTTTTTAAGTTTTAGTTATTTGTTTTACTTTCACTTCACAAGAACCAAATCCCCCCTTTTACTTTCTTGTCTTAAAAGTCTTTTGTTTACATTTTTTTTTAACTTTGTTTTTATGTTTTTAAATTAGTTTTGAGAGGTTTTAGCAAGCCCTCCTAATCCCCGGTTTAGAACGATACCCTACTTACATCTATACTACAATTGTCACAAGAGGGTTTAATTTGTGTGTCAAGTAATTCTCACATCAGTGCTACGCTCTAAGACAATCCATTAGCAGAAGTTTTCTAGTTATAGAGAGACGTAGAGGAATCAACATGAGAATTAGAGATCGAGATGCGTATGAAATACCCAGAGCTTTTCTCTGATTCCGGTAAAGTATTTTTATTTTAGGAGGGTAGGACGTGAAGACCCTCGTATAAATTATTGTTAAATAGTATGATTAATTTTTCGTAACTATTGTTTATGTGTGTAATACTCTTGAGTTGTTTTTATTAAGGGAAAATTAGAATCCCCCATTCTTTTTTTACATAATTTTTATTAAACATTAATTTGATTAAGATGCTTTAACTAGTGTCCACCTAATCATATTTAAATTTATTTTATTTACATGTCATTAGTTTATTTTTTAAAATAAAAATGCTATATGTTGATTTCCCACTTTATCCTTTTAGTTGATAAGGGGATTTTTTTTGGCTTGTCAGGATTTATACCTTTTTTTAGGGATATTATTAATGGCTATTAACTAAATCACCAATATTATGTATAAACTTTGAATTTTGAATTTTTTTTTTGCGTCAGGGTTTATACCCCTTTTGTTGGCTCGTTCACATCATAAAATTATTATTGAAATATAAAAGTTGTTGATAAAAAGGATGAGTTTGGAGTCTTTGAACTGAGATTAGTGCTATTCGGCGGCATGAGATATATAAATGTGAATTTTAAATTGAAATGAATTTGAAACATATTCAGGTCAATTTGAAACATACCAATAACAACTTGAAACGTACCGATGCTAAATTGAAACGTACCCATTTCACCTTGAAACGTTCAATAACAACTTGAAACGTACCGATGCTAAATTGAAACGTACTCATATATAAATGTGAATTTTGAATTGAAATCAATTTGAAATGTATTCATGTCAATTTGAAACATACCAATAACAACTTGAAACGTATCAATGCTAAATTAAAACGTACCCATTTCACCTTGAAACATTCAATAACAACTTGAAACGTACCAATGCTAAATTGAAACGTACCCATTCTAACTTAAAACGTACCAATATATCGGTTTGAAACGTACCAAATTATCCTTTAAAAGAAAATGTACCACTAAATTCTATTTCCCAAATGTACCATGTTACATGAAAAAGATGGAAAGATGGGTAAAAAGTGTGCAAAAACAAAAAGCATACCCTTTGATATAGATACTCAGATTAAGAGGTGTACATAAAATGAAATATGAAGGAAATGAATATGACCAACAAGGGAGAACGAAAGAGGGTTTGATCGGCCAATCGAGGAAAGCAGTGACATGAAAAAAAAAAATTGCTAATGGTTGTAGAAGAAGATAGAACGTTAGTTACTTGTATGGTATGGAGTTAGGAATAAAATGCACGTTAGAAGCATAATTAGATCAGGTTTGATGTGTTAAGATTTTTAAAACTAATCTACTACATTTTAGGAGATTTGGGATACTAACATGATAATTATTAATTAATTAAAGGTACATCATAATGGCAAATCGTGTAATATGGCATTAAAAGGATGTTACTTATAAAATAAGTGGCACCTTAATTGTAGGAATAATGTTTAATTAAATTATTAAAAGGATCAGATGTTTAATCCAAGAAATTAAAAAAAGAGGCGCCTATATCAAAACTTGACACACCCCGTCCTGAAGGAGGGTATGCTGGCCGTCACGTGAAAGTGACGTAACCATTTACACAGTTCGGAAGTTTTAAACAAAAATACAATTACTAAGATGAAACACCCGAGGGTGAGTCCTACTTTTGTGAATTCTGTCAGAACACCGCTGGATTCCTCGTGGCCACCAAAGCTCTGCTATCTAGAACCTGGAGGGGCGCAAAACAAAATTGAGTGGGTCAGTAAAACAAAGTTTTTCGAAAACAATTCGTTTAAAACATTTCTAACCCCTCGCTGTAAAACCTGTATACTTTCCCAGAAAAATAGTATATAAACATATATATATCATCAAAAGCTCAAATCACAATCCTTCAACGCTTTTCAGAAAGAATATGCCATGCCATGTCATATTGCCAAAATATAATATGAATGCATCAATATAAATCAGGCGAAATAATAAATCAACCGAAGACCCTACAGTGGTCCTGTACGGCTGATTCTATAGCTCAATATCCCATCCAGCCGGAGTCACCAACTGTGACATGTACGGCCCTGCCAGAGTCACCAACTGTGACCTGTACGACACTACACTGCACATAAGTCGGAACTACCTATAGTAGTCTGTACGACTAAGATGGTGAAATAATACGCTCTAGTGCTTCTCTCATCAATCATCTGTGCACATATTCTAAGGTCACCTACCAGTCGGAACCCCTCTAATGGTCTGTACGACTGGCATGTCGGAACCACCTCTAGTGGTCTGTACGACTAGCATCTACTTGGATCCAAGGTGAGCGTGTGATGCAGGGTGAATAACATAAGCACTAACACCAGGGGTGCAGTTTATGAGCTCTCAACATAATTCACATCATCATTCATTCATATAAATCGTATAAACTCACCTGATACTCACTTGTGCGTCCACATCACCAATTCACATATATATGCATCAATATCAATTCATATAATTTATAATATGCATCATGGCAATTGAAAACATACTTTCATATAAATTCAATTTCTGGGACAATTAATAGTATATAGGTAATACGAAAAACAAAAATTGCCCACTCACCTGGAGTTCACCCTACAACTCCCTAGCACAACACATCAAGGCATCATGACGATCGCCGCCTAGAACAATAATCAAATCCAACCTCAGAAATCATATCGATAGAATATAACTTATATAAAACATGTCACTACGTAGTTCGATTCGGAAGATCTACAATTCAGATTTCAAATCCATAATTTCCAGAGGTCCATAATATACCTCTAGGATACCATCCTAAAATTTCATTACCATCCAACGGTCGGATCTCCGCCAATTTCCAAAACCAAGTGACGGTTAACATTCTATTTTATGAACTTACAACTCCAATTCCGGAAGATCCGTAAATCGGATTCCCAATCTGTAAGTTCCTATAATCCTCAAATATTACGTATTACAACGTATCAAAGTTTGGTGACGATCCAACGGTCGGATCGTCAATTCACATTTTCACCTAACCACGAATTGAAACGAACTTAGGTTCAATTACTCAATTTAAGTCCATCAAGTATTAAAACTGAACCTAGAACCTTAAACACATGCTAAGAATGACATTGGCGGACCATTGGCCACGGGCCGCCGCGGGTGGCGGTCGGCCGCCCCGGCTCGCCGGAAAATCCAACTATTTCCAAAAATTCTCAAAAAATACAGAATTGAAGATCTCAATGAGTAGAGCAACTTTCATACCTGAGGCCAAGGCCAAGTTGGCCTGGAAACATTTCAAATTCATCAAATTCCGTGCGGACCCTAGAATTGGGTGAGTTCCAATTCGACCTTCAAATCAACTCCACCGTCCAAATCAAAGCTTGGGCTTTGTTCCAGGTCCTAAGGGAATACTAATAGTGTTAGTAATTGAAAGAAAACATTTCAAGATTTGAAGAATTTGGACAAAAAGGTCGCGGCACCCGTGTGGGTGTTCTTCACGAAATCACCATGAAATTTCATGATTTTTGGGGTGAAACATGAAGAGGGAAGGCCTAGGTGTTGATTGGGAGTGGTACCTTGATCCAATTTGTGAGAAATCCGGTGAAAATCGTCGGAATTTGGGTGTGGGTGTAGCGGGTAAACGGGTTGGGGGAAAACCTGTTTCTAATCTTCTCTCCTCTGCTTCTCGCCCTCTCTCCTTTCCTCCTTTCCTCTGTTCCGATTGGCCATCCTCCCCTTCTCTCTTCTCCTGATTCGTCCCCTCCTTCTTCTTTCAAATTGGGCAGTTTTGCCCAATCCCAATTTTTTTTCTTTCTTCTCTTCTCCCCGACTGCCCAATCCTCACTCTTCTTCTTCTTCTTCTTCTTACGCACACACACACACAAAACCTTTCTCTCATCCCAACCATCCATTTCATTCTTCATTAAATCTGGGCCGTCCAACTTTTAATAATAAAATTTATAAAATGTCCAAACTTCAAACTTTAAAATCTTTTTCGTTATAACTCCAAATAACGAACCGTCTACGCCCACGGGTCCGTAGCTACGAGTACTACGAGGATATGTCAAGAAAACAAATCTTAGATGGCATGACATGATGATTAACCTCGAATAATGCACGTACCTCAAAGGGCATTTTTTTGTAAAATCCTTTATTAAAACTTTAAAAATTCTTAAAATTAGGGACGGGATGTCACAAAACTACCCTTTTATTAATTATCTTTTGTAATTCTTAAAAAAAATGTTATTTTCTTAATTTAATATTATTAGTTAGTAAAACCAAACTTTAATTTGGCATTGAGGGTTACCGCCTTTTCCCATTCCTTTAGTATTTTATTATTATTATTTTCATTCCTTCACTTTATTTTATGGAATACTTTGGATGCGGTCCCTAGTATCTAACACTCTTTGACTAAAACCTTAATAATATTCAAAGTTTGATCAAATTCCCTTAACTTTGTACACCTCATTATATTACTATTAATATTTATAATTTTATAGTTTTGACATTAATTGTTTGATATTTTATGAGATTTATAATCCTATAAATTTAAAATCCCTCATCATAATACTATTAGAAACGGCTACAATAAAAAAATTCAAAACATTTTGATTGAGTAAATGGATAAAAACTATGTAAGAATAAGAAATAATAAATGGCAAAAGAATGTATCCATAGTGTTAAAAAAATGGTACATTTCACATATAACAAAGTGGTACATCAATAAAGAAGAATGGGTACATTTGTTACAACCCGTCCCGGAGATGGGTACTATTTTATTCCTATTGATGTGAAATGACAGAAGTGCCCTTGGCCGTTAAAAAGTTGTGGTGTGTGATTTGTTTTGAATGAGACTAATTAAGTTTTCCTAAGTTTTTGGAACCACTTAGGAACTAAGAAACTTTGGGTTGTGATTGGGTTGTTGACTAGTTTTGCACCACACACATCACTCATCCACTATCTCTCTCATTTCCCGTACTCTCCCTCTCGGTTCTCTCTCTCTCTTCGAACTTGTACGGACACACACAAGCAAACCTAAAATCTACACGGATCGAAGGTTCTGAGGTGTCCAATTGGTTCCTAGGGTCTTTACGAGTCGAGTGGTTCCCATTTTCAGCAAGGAAACCTTCGAGAAACCCTAGTTTGAAAGGGAGCTGTGGGTGTACAGTACACCAAACCAGTTCGTGGAGGTTTCAAACCATTTCAAGGCTTGTAAAGGTATCTCATCTTCCTCCTAAGTGTTTTGGATAAGTTTTGACTAAGTTTGAACGTAAGGAAACCATGGAAATCGAACCTCCGAGGGTGGCACTATTCACCTGTTGGAAGTATGCCCACAAAGCCACTCATTTGATGTAATAGCTTTTGGAATACTTAATATGTTAAACTTTTATATGTTTAACGGAAGGGCAATACTTATTATTAATCACTATTTATTGTATCATGTGTTTAAGCAATAAGAGAATCCAAGGGATGTATTTGACATAAGAGATAAGTGATCTAATGAGTTAGATTAAGGAGACCTTTCTCTTATGCTCATTCCTAAAACGTTCCTAACCATAGGATTGCCAATTGGGCATTGACAATCCACTAAGGTTAGTATGTGTTATGTTGACTCAAACGTGAGTATGAACTAGTCTCAAGTCATTTGGTGTTGGACACTAAGACAAACACATAGGTGCTCGAAAGAGTAATCGAGTACACTGAACTGCGATTAATGAGAGTTCAAACATACATGTCATGTACGAACTCTAAGGTTACAATATGCAAAGTAGTCCTTAGACCTGAGGCATCATAGATGTCTAATGGTTAGGTCCTTGATCTTTGATCATGACAAAGGCATTCCCTCGGATTGTCCACGGCATTGTTGGGGTCATGTGATCTAGTCATGTAGGCATATGAATGCACAACAAGGGATCTCTAACCTTCCATGGTGGAAAGAGTATACTCTAAAATATGATTCTAAAGTCTTTGGCCAAAGCAAATGAATATGACTAAGGAAGATGTTCCAAATCATATTCAAGGGAATCATATAAGAAAGTATCACATTGGATAGTAGACATGAAACAAACTATCACTTAAAACAATGTGGTTAAGAGTATTGTATTAGAGAAGGACCGTATTGCATTGTAATTGTAACTGGATAGGTTCTCCAACCAATTCTACTTAGCTTGGGTAACCATGACATACTGCTAGGTGTCACTCATGGTTTGTGGAAGCCCTATTGATTAGCAAACACTAATCATCAAAAAGGGAGAATTGAAATGTGGTTTCAATTCACAATCGATAGTTAAGAGTAACATCGCCCACTGCCTCGCTAATTGGAACCTAATGGATCGCACACCAAATAAGGATATATGTGAAGCAATTAAATGAAATGGATAAGCAATTAAATGGTTTAATTGAATAATGGTCAAGATTAATTAATTAGTTAATTAATTATACGAAATGTTCGTATTGGGCTTTTAAGTTGGTTTTAGGGCTTCGGGGCCCAAAAGTGTTTTGGTCCACAAGGCCCATTATGTTTAAGTTGTATGACAACTAAAACAAAATGGGCAATAAGCCCAATAACCATATAGGCCAACCATTTAGGGTGAGGGTATGCAAGTTTGCTTAATTGCAAGTTTGCCACTCACCTAAGAAATGAAGTATAAATTCATCTTTATAGCTTTGTTTTCAATTAGGGTTTTCTAAGCTACTTGGGGATAGTTATCTAGCAAATTTACTTCCCTAAGTGATCCATTTTCATTCTCACAAATTACATCCTTGGTGAAGAGACATAGAGACATCAAACTTTTGGTGTTTTGGAGAACTAATCCTCAAATCCTCAAAGAAGCAAATGAGCACTAAAAGGAGGAAAATCACAAGGAAGATCCAAGGAGCAAGGAGGTGACTTGAAGGCCCTCCACTTGGGTGAATCCCTTGTGTAATCAAGGATGAGCTTCAAGGGTAAAGAATCTCTAAATTCTTAATTATCTTTAATGTTGTTAAAGAGTCTTTTGGTTCACCATATACTAGGCTTTGAAAGTCATGGGTTTCATGAATTGTTTTTTGGATGCATGCCTACTTTAAAGAGTTAATTGTTAGCATATGTATTCAAATGTTCATACATGTTCTTAGCTAGGACAAAATTTTTCCTTCAAGTGGTATCAGAGCCTAGGTCTAGTGTATGGTGGATCCTTTTGGGTTTTGTGATTTTCATGTTTTATGATTTAAATGTTGTAAATGTTACAAGCTTTGTTCTTGCTTTGAATATAAATTTTGCTAGAAAATTTAGCATCTCAAATGTTGTAGATGTATTTCATTTAAGCATGAATATTGGAACTAAAAATTTGGTGCCATGTATTTTGAGTTTTCATAAGTGTTCTTCAATGTTCTTGGAGTTCTTGCCAAGAACAAAAAGTTTTGAAGTTTTGATTCAAAAAGTTTTATGTTTTTACATAAAGTTTTGATTTAATTTTAGTGGGTGATGGTTAATGATTAAGTAATTTTAATGGGAGACAAACTTTGTTTTAAAGAATGACATAAATCATTTCTTACAAAATTTTATTTCATCTTTACCTCACCTAACATAACCCACTTACAAAACTTTGTATAAAATTTGAATTTTCATCAATAAAACACTATATGGCAGGCCACCCTTTTAAAATAGGGTATTTTTGGGTGTTTTGTGCACTTACATAAAGTTTTGATACTTTTGTGTATTTGCATTTTGGCCCAAAAGTTTACGTTTTTACGTTAAGGTCCAAAAAACTTTAAAGGACAAATTGTTTTGCTCCTTTAATGATGTTTTGACATTATTAAAAATGTTTGGGTTCTAAGTTGTGATTACATGAAGTTGTGGACTCTTGTGTTTTTACAAAGTGACCCCAAAAGTTTTTGTTTTTAGAAAATGGCCCAAAAGTTGTGGTCATTGTTTTTGGCCCAAATTAGATGAGAACAAAATGGTTTGTCTCTTTAAATGAGAATTGGATTTTCATTTTATTTAGTTCCATTTAAATCAATTCTATGGATCCGAAAACCAATTGTTTAAAGTTGTTTTCTTAATTAAATGTGTTTGATTAAGAGAAGGGTGATTATGAACCAAATGCCTCGATAATTGAGCTATGTGATTGGCCGCTTTACATTATGAATGTTTGGGATTGGTAGTGTAGATTTGAATGTAATTTGATTAATTCAATTTGTTGTAAATGGACATAAGTCCATCATTTGTGTTGTAAAAGGGCATAAGCCCTTATTATTATTTCATGTATTCCTTTTGTTTAAATGTATGCAAAATGGAATAGTTGGGTCCAACGCCCAATAGGAAATAACGGTTTAATTGGATTAAACGCGTAACTAAAATCAACAACTACATACCTTAGGCCCAAGGTCCAACACAAGGCTCGTGTTGGATCAAATCAAACGGTTCATAATCATCCTAAAACCTAATATGACTATATAGTCCATATGAGGATGCAAAGCATTCGTTAGTAGTTCCATATAGTCTCGCTTGTTTCAACGAAACAGTGGGAGTATTATATACTACTAATTCATATAAACTTGGACCAATGGTTGTGATAGGCCCAAGTTCTTTTAATGTGATTAAAATGTTTTGATGTAGCCCAACGCTATTCCCTCAAACAAATATTTAAGTTGATAAGCGAGAGATGTTTAGAATATCTCTTCGTAGGCCTTCCACCGTGGTGGGTTCCAAGCATTTGTGACTCATGCACCGGCTTCACCCTATCATGGGGGAGTACAAAGTATGTGCTTACATCCAGGAGGAAGCCATATACATATGATGAGGTGAGTGTAGGCAACGAGGATAGCCGATATCATATCATTGTGAGGCTATTCTTGAACCCCTTCACGAACTAAGCATGGTGGGAATAACTTAAACTAAGTGCAATGGTGCCGATATCGTATCATCGTGAGGCATCATTCTCTAGAGGCCAAACGAGATGGGTAATTACAAAAGGTTGTAAATGAATAATGCGTTATTCTCTCATCATTATTTTGCTAACCAATATCGTATCATCGTGAGGTGGGCTTGGTAATGGTGAGTCTCCCATAACCCACTAAGAGTTCAATATAACTCTCGAATTCTATTGAGGGATGTGGAATTTGCCAAAAATAGTGGGTGGTACTATTTGATTAAAAGACCCAATCAAAATAGTTTTAAACAACAATGCTAATTCGATTTCTGTTATGTTATGTAGTGAACGACATGCCTAAAATTATACCCACCATTATACTTGACAAAAAGGGCCTAAAAGGCCAACGTTTCCTTGCTTGGTATCGCCACATTGAGAATGTCTCAAAGGTGAAAGACATATTGTATGTACTTAAGCAATCCCCTCCTCATGTACCTCCTACGAAACTAGCTTCAAAGGAGGAGTGTCAAAATTATGTTAGACACTATGAGGATGACTTACAAGCCAAATGCTTAATCCTCACTTCACTTAGTGAGGAGCTTATGAAGCTACATAAGCACATGGACACTTCTTGTGCCATGGTTGAAAGTTTGCATAAGATGCATGACATTGAGACTAGTAATGTACGATTCTCAAATATTTGTAGTCTAATGAATGCCAAAATGGCAAAGGGGACATCGATCCATAAACATGGACAAAAGATGGAAAGGATCTTTCAAGATCTTCAAAGTTTAGGAACTTCCATCGATGGGAAAATGGCCCAAGACTTTTTCCTTGCATCTTTCTCGGATGATTTCACTAAGTTTATCGTAAACTATAAAGTGAATAGATTCGATCATTCTTTGAAAGAGATGATTGACATGTGCTGTAAATTTGAAAAAGGTTTCAAAAAGGACAGTGGGAGTAAGAATGCAATGATAAGGAAAAGGTTGCGTAAGAAGAAGGCAAAGAAATCCAAAGGAACATGCTTTCATTGTGGAAAGGATGAACGTTGGAAGAAGAAATACAGGGTGCGCATTGCGAGCCTTATGACACGGACTTTTTAAGAGACTATTTCTGTCATAGAGAGTGCTTTTACAGTGAGCTCCAATTCCTGGATATTTGATTCAGGTGCTAGTCAACATATCTGTAATACGTTGCAGGGACTAACAGGGAGCAGATCACTGCGCAATGAGGAAATGGTTGTGCGAGTTGGGAACGGCACTAAAATCTCTGCAAAAGCAATAGGCACCTATATGCTTAACCTACCCTCTGGGGAAGTCCTGGAACTTAAAAATTGTTTATATTTTCCTTCATGTATAAAGAATTTGATTTCCATCTCTAAGCTTTTACGAGATGGGCACTCAGTGTTGTTTGACAAAATGAGTTGCACTTTATACTTGAACGGTCGTATTATCTCTCATGGTAATATGATAGATGGACTTTTTCACCTAGAAACGAATAGTGGGATGCACTGTATTGAAAGCGGGAATACCTCAAAACCCAAAAGGGCTAGAGAAGAAGTTAACCAAGAAAAGATGTGGCATCTTAAACTTGGACATGTGAACCTTGATAAGATTCGCAAGATGTCGAAAGACGGATATTTCCGCCCATTAGGTAATGACCGGATGGGTACTTGTGAATGTTGCTTGAAAGGGAAGATGACCAAATCTCCATTTACTGGAAAAGGAGAGCGTGCCACTGAAATTCTAGGGTTAATCCACACTGACGTATGTGGACCTATGTCTACTACGTCGAGAGAAGGCTTCTCATACTATATCACATTCACCGACGATCACTCTCGGTTTGGCTATGTATATCTTATGAAGTACAAGTCAGAATCCTTTGAAAGGTTCAAAGAATTCAAGAATGAAGTTGAGAAGCAAACTGGGAAACAGATTAAACTCCTAAGATCGGATCGAGGGGGTGAATATCTGAGTAATGAGTTCCTAGATTATCTCAAAGAGTGTGGAATAATATCACAGTGGACTCCACCGGGAACTCCACAACTTAACGGAGTTTCTGAACGGAGAAATCGAACCTTGATGAACATAGTTCATTCTATGATGAGTTCCGCTGATCTACCAGTAACATTCTGGGGATACGCTCTATATACAGCAGCTTACTTGCTTAATAGAGTACCTTCCAAATCAGTTTCACAAACACCCTATGAGATATGGCATGGAAGAAAGCCAAGTCTTAATCATATTAAGATTTGGGGTTGTGAAGCATATGTCAAGAAGCTTGAGGCTACTAAGCTTGAAGCGAGATCAGTAAGATGCTATTTTGTGGGATATCCTAAAGAAACTATGGGATATGAGTTCTACCATCCTGACGACCAGAAAGTCTTTGTCGCCAGAACTGCTAAGTTTCTAGAGGACGAATTTGTTCTCAAAGGAACTATAAGCAAACAGATGGAAATTAATGAGATTAATAATGAACCACAAACAAGCACTCGACATATTGACAACCCTGTTCTTGAACCCCTAGCTCCACGTAGATCTGAACGGGTTAGTAAGCTACCTATGAGGTTTGGCTTAAATAATGACTTTGATGAATTGTACCTTTTAGGTGACAATGAAACAAAGGAGGACCCTAGGGACTACACTGAAGCAATGTCCGACATTGATTCAAAGAGATGGCAAATGGACGTGAAGACGGCCTTTCTGAATGGCCACCTACAGGAAGAGCTCTATATGACTCAACCCGAAGGTTTCGTGTCCGAGTCTGAAGAGACTAAGGCATGCAAGCTTCAAAGGTCCATTTATGGACTTAAGCAAGCCTCCAAGAGCTGGAACATTCGTTTCGATACTGAAATCAAAACGTTTGGTTTTACTCAAAACGAAGACGACAATTGTGTTTATCAAAAAGTCGTTGGGGATGCAGTAGTATTCCTAGTGTTATATGTAGATGACATATTACTATTCGGGAATGACACTGCAGTACTTTCTTCTGTAAAAGTGTGGTTGTCTAAAACCTTCCACATGAAAGATTTAGGAGATGCATCTTATGTACTTGGGATAAAGCTCTATCGTGATAGATCCAGAAAATTAATTGGATTATCCCAATCGATGTACATTGATAAGGTGCTAAGTAGGTTCCAGATGGAACAATCTAAGAAAGGTTTTCTTCCTGTGAGACATGGAATTCACCTTTCTAAGTCCATGGGACCTAAGACTCCTGAAGAGATACGGCTAATGAATGAAATTCCTTATGCTTCCGCCATAGGGAGTCTCATGTATGCCATGATATGCACAAGGCCTGATATCGCATATGCTGTGAGCATTACTAGTCGATATCAATCTAACCCAGGATCAGAACACTGGGCAGCTGTCAAGACGGTCCTTAAGTACTTAAGAAGAACTAAGGATATGTTCCTCGTTTATGGAGGAGCGGCAGAGTTGCGAGTGGAAGCCTATACAGACGCAGATTTCCAATCTGACGTCGATGATAGAAGTTCCAACTCCGGATATGTATTCACTCTGAATGGTGGGGCTGTCAGTTGGAAAAGCAAGAAACAAAGTGTAATTGCTGATTCCACGACAGAGGCTAAATATGTCGCTACAGCTGAAGCCGGCAAAGAAGCGTTCTGGATGAAAAAGTTCATTACTGAACTTGGAGTGGTTCCAACCATCACATCACCAGTAACTTTGTACTGTGATAATAGTGGGGCGATAGCTCAAGCCAAGGAACCCAGGGCTCATCAAAAGAACAAGCATTTTGATAGGCGCTTTAATATCATAAGATGATATGCTGCCGATGGGAAAGTCAACATCCTCAAAGTTGCTTCAGCCGATAATGTAGCAGATCCACTGACAAAGCCAATGACTCAAATCCAGCTTGATCATCATATGGATAAGATGAGTATTAGATACATGGGAGGATGGCTTTGAGTGCAAGTGGGAGATTGTTGGAAGTATGCCCACAAAGCCACTCATTTGATGTAATAGCTTTTGGAATACTTAATATGTTAAACTTTTATATGTTTAACGGAAGGGCAATACTTATTATTAATCACTATTTATTGTATCATGTGTTTAAGCAATAAGAGAATCCAAGGGATGTATTTGACATAAGAGATAAGTGATCTAATGAGTTAGATTAAGGAGACCTTTCTCTTATGCTCATTCCTAAAACGTTCCTAACCATAGGATTGCCAATTGGGCATTGACAATCCACTAAGGTTAGTATGTGTTATGTTGACTCAAACGTGAGTATGAACTAGTCTCAAGTTATTTGGTGTTGGACACTAAGACAAACACATAGGTGCTCGAAAGAGTAATCGAGTACACTGAACTGCGATTAATGAGAGTTCAAACATACATGTCATGTACGAACTCTAAGGTTACAATATGCAAAGTCGTCCTTAGACCTGAGGCATCATAGATGTCTAATGGTTAGGTCCTTGATCTTTGATCATGACAAAGGCATTCCCTCGGATTGTCCACGGCATTGTTGGGGTCATGTGATCTAGTCATGTAGGCATATGAATGCACAACAAGGGATCTCTAACCTTCCATGGTGGAAGGAGTATACTCTAAAATATGATTCTAAAGTCTTTGGCCAAAGCAAATGAATATGACTAAGGAAGATGTTCCAAATCATATTCAAGGGAATCATATAAGAAAGTATCACATTGGATAGTAGACATGAAACAAACTATCACTTAAAACAATGTGGTTAAGAGTATTGTATTAGAGAATGACCGTATTGCATTGTAATTGTAACTGGATAGGTTCTCCAACCAATTCTACTTAGCTTGGGTAACCATGACATACTGCTAGGTGTCACTCATGGTTTGTGGAAGCCCTATTGATTAGCAAACACTAATCATCAAAAAGGGAGAATTGAAATGTGGTTTCAATTCACAATCGATAGTTAAGAGTAACATCGCCCACTGCCTCGCTAATTGGAACCTAATGGATCGCACACCAAATAAGGATATATGTGAAGCAATTAAATGAAATGGATAAGCAATTAAATGGTTTAATTGAAGAATGGTCAAGATTAATTAATTAGTTAATTAATTATACGAAATGTTCGTATTGGGCTTTTAAGTTGGTTTTAGGGCTTCGGGGCCCAAAAGTGTTTTGGTCCACAAGGCCCATTATGTTTAAGTTGTATGACAACTAAAACAAAATGGGCAATAAGCCCAATAACCATATAGGCCAACCATTTAGGGTGAGGGTATGCAAGTTTGCTTAATTGCAAGTTTGCCACTCACCTAAGAAATGAAGTATAAATTCATCTTTATAGCTTTGTTTTCAATTAGGGTTTTCTAAGCTACTTGGGGATAGTTATCTAGCAAATTTACTTCCCTAAGTGATCCATTTTCATTCTCACAAATTACATCCTTGGTGAAGAGACATAGAGACATCAAACTTTTGGTGTTTTGGAGAACTAATCCTCAAATCCTCAAAGAAGCAAAGGAGCACTAAAAGGAGGAAAATCACAAGGAAGATCCAAGGAGCAAGGAGGTGACTTGAAGGCCCTCCACTTGGGTGAATCCCTTGTGTAATCAAGGATGAGCTTCAAGGGTAAAGAATCTCTAAATTCTTAATTATCTTTAATGTTGTTAAAGAGTCTTTTGGTTCACCATATACTAGGCTTTGAAAGTCATGGGTTTCATGAATTGTTTTTTGGATGCATGCCTACTTTAAAGAGTTAATTGTTAGCATATGTATTCAAATGTTCATACATGTTCTTAGCTAGGACAAAATTTTTCCTTCATCACCAACTTTTAAACCCTTGAGTTTTTGTGAATTTTAGGACCACAGTGAGCTCAAGGAGGTTCTCACGATGCTCGGAGTGCATCGTTGGTAGGTTTTGGATCGCGGGAAGCTCGAAATCGAAGCTTTGCAGAGGTCGCCAGAGTTTGAGGACTTCTCCGACGTGATTTCACGTGATTCGAGGTGTGAAAGAGGTATAACACGATTCTTTATCTCCTAAGCTTCATTTTGGTACAAATTGCATGCAAAATGGTGAAGAAATGAGTGAGATTAAGAAGTTTGAAATATTGCCCAGTTTCCGGCGCCGGCGACGGCTGCCGGAGCTGGAGGTAGGAGATGGAAGAATATTCCGTCAAGTCTGACAAAATATTCTCACGTCGTCAGTCAAATATAACGGAATTTGTTAGGTTTAACGGAATATTCCCTAACGGTGGTTAGGGAATCCGTCAGGCTTGGGCCGCGCGTGGGGGCACGTTTTTCTGTGCCTTTGTCGGCACGTGGCAGCGCGTGGGAGGTCCAAAATTAATTCTAAAAATATGGAGATGATCCTGAGGTTGTGTAGATCACTGTGGTATATTCATATACCCATTTTGAGCAATGAATGATAAGTTATTAGCTAGTTTTGCCTATGTGCTTTAAAATAACGTTTTTATAGTTAATTCGCATATAGGTGAGACTTATTCCGAGGACGAGCGTATCCACGGGTGACTCGAGGGTTACGACCCGTCGACATATCAGTGAGTGGGCTTTTGTTTTCAGTAAATCATTATATACTTGATATATTTCCCAGAAATGTGTTTTAAATGAAAGTATGCTTTGAAATAATATGTCAAATGCCTTTATATTCTGAATATGCATTTCATGGTTGCATATATATATAATTGTGGTGCTGTGGAGGCACAGGTAAGTTCAGGTAAGCTATGTTTGAGTAGGTGAACTACGAACGGCTTGATCCCTGTTTAGGGTATGTAGGCAGTCCAACGAGAAGTTAGATGCAGCCATTCACTAAATGAGTTGAACATGTTGATTGTCTATATGAGATATGATTGAGAAATGATGAGCTCATAAACTTGCACCCCGGGTGATTGCGATTTAGCCAGAGAGAGTTGGCACATGCCTGTATATTATGTCACCTCCTGCACCATATGCTCACATTGGATCCAATTAGGTGCACAGTCTTGTCGTACAGACCACTATAGGTGGTTCCGACTCATAGGTGACTAACGTATTATCGCACATCTAGCATTGAGAGAGTAGAATTGAGCATAATTATATTACACCCAACCTTGTCGTACAGACCATTTTTAGTGGTTCCGACTTATGTGCAGTATATTGCCGTATAGGTCATAGTAGTGACTCCGGCTACATTGAGTTTGAGCTATGAGTTCAGCCGTACAGACTACCTCAGGGGTTCCGGCTAATATATTATACTTCTATAAAATCATTCTTACCTGGATTGTTTACTTGTTATATTTTGGCATGGCATACATATGAACATGATTATGTGAAGTATGAATTGAATAGTTATGATTTCAGATATATATGTATATGCTTACATCTTGATTATGGGAAAATAATACATGTTTTACAGCGAGGGGTTAGTTATGTTAATAATTGAAATGGTTTTGTAAAAAATTTGTTTTTGCCCACTCACGTTTTCTGTTTTGCGCCCCTCCAGGTTCTAAGTAAGATTACTGTTGGTGGCTCGGGATCTTCGGCAGTTCTGACTTATATGATTAATAGTAGGACATTCCTGCTGTGTAACTAGTACTTGTCCTACTGGACTGCACCTAGACTTTATGCTCTGAATTAGGAGTGTTTACTGTTGTAATTAACTCCTATCACTTTCTGTTTAGTAGTGCACTTGAATAATCTGGTTTTTAATTATTCGTATATTTGCTATCTTTATCGCTTCCGCATTGTGCACATGGCTACGTCACTCTCACGTGACGGCCAGCATGCCTTGACCTCGGTCGGGGTGTGTCAACATTATAAATTAATTAGGATACAGATAAAAGATTAAAAAATTCTGAGTGCAAATGAAATTTTTAAAAATATAGGCGCAAAAAGAAATTAATTCATGGGTACAAATTAAAACTAAAAAGAAAATAGTACAAATTAAAAAAAAGGTTGCAAATTAAAAGTGGGTACAACTGTTCTAAAAATCCCCGCCTAGCGCCGCCTAGGCCCCGCCTAGGCGCTAGGCGGTTGGTCACCGCCCTGATTAATGCCTAGGCGTTTGAAAATTAATAAAGGGCGCCTAGACCAGTTGAGGCGCCCGCCTAGACCGCCTAACCCGCCCAGACCCGCCTAGGCACCTGCCTAAATTGAGACTCACTTTGATAGAAAATAGATAACTTCCAATTTGCATTTAATTTTTTTCAATAAATTGTAAGAGACTTGTTGAATACATAAATTGGCACACACTATATGCTTGTTCCCCATGTTTTCATTATGTTCCAATACTTTGTAATACATATGTCATTCTATTTTGTAGTTTATGATGAAATTATATATATTTAAGTATAAACAATCATTTATTTACACGAAATATAATGGATTTACTTAAATCCGCCTAGTCCGTCTAGGCGCCCGCCTAGACCCCGCCTAGCCGCCTAGGCGCTAGGCCCTAACCCGCAGCCCGACTAGCGCCTAGCGTCTTTTAGAACCTTACAAACTAAAAATATAAATATATGATACAAAGTTTAGCCATAAAACATAAATATACCTGTTGACCCTAAAAACTACCAAGCCTACGTGGCGCGCATGCCGAGTAATCTATAAGCTAACTACGTCATTCGGTGAATGCGGGGCGTGCCAACTCGTCGGCCGAGCTCGGTCGAGGAGTAAATTTGTTGATGTTGTGTTGGGTGCGCGGCTGACTTCTACATCCTGCGATTGCGATCGAGGAAGGAACACGTCTCGACCTCTTGGGTTCTCAAACCTGAAGACAAGGCTACTATTCTTACGAAGTTCATGAATCGCCGTCGTCGGATTCGGTCACATTGATGTTATTCATCAGAGTAAACTCACGCCGAATCGACACCAAAATGTAAGGGCACAAATACTCAAAGCGAATATAAGTCTTAATAGTGAACGTGGTTCGACCGTCTGAATGCCGAACTCTAAATCCCACTTGAGAGTATCCAATCATAAAATAACTCGGCGTGCAATGCGCCGAGCTCAATAAACTGTAACACCTCACTTTGCCGATAAGGCTAATGAAATGACCTCAATCAATAAGGATTCGGAAATCCTTCTGGACTGAGACTTGGATAGGTAACCAACCGTCATCGCCGCAGTGTTGTTGATGCCAACGGAAGATGCTGCGAGATCGGCTGATTCTACGGCGACAGAGCTATCTATGCCGACTTAAGATATCATCGGTTGCTTTCGTAGTGCTGTTGATGCCAACGGAAGATGTGTTAGCGAAAAAAGAAAATAAAAATCTCAAAGTTGTTGAGAGAGTTTGCGCAGGGCAGTTGTGTGTTGTGTTGGATAGACTTTCCTTTGCCATTGCATCTGTATTTATAAGACTGAAGTACTTGGCTTAGACGGTCATATAATGTTGCAGAGTCTGACAGCAACTCGACCTCGCAGAATGAAATCTGATATGTGGCATAGGCTGGCTGACTTTTCAAACAAAATATAAAAACTATCTAGGCTTATCCCATCATGACCAAAGACCTAGCTTACCTAGGCTTCTCTCTCCACCATCAAATCCTAGGCTTATCACATCACTACCAAAAGCCAAGCCTACCTAGGCTTCTCTATCTGTGCATGCATTAGTCCATTTGCAGTTGTATGACTATCATATGCATGCTTCACTATCTGATGTCATGCATATCCCAATATCCCATACGTTCTTCAATTGCGATTTAGATAAATATTAGGTTTAAAATAATTTAATATATTATTAAGAGATAATATCATGATTATCACAATATTATTTCTCAATAATAATTAAAAATTATTTCAACCACTTTATCATCCAACGGTTTAAAATTTTGTTCATTTAACGGCCTTAATCACTTGGGCTGATAGTGTAAAATTGGGCCCAAACATTGCCCCCCAATTTCCTTAAGCTTCGGCTCGTAAGCCGAATGGTCAAGGAAATTCACTCTTGCATTTGAACCCTTGCAGCTGCCAAATAACTCCACTAAATACATACTGATTCGGCAAGAAGACCCTACTTCGTGGTAGCTCGGCCTGTCACCCCACAATGCTTCTGGCCAAGCTCGCCCAATGATGCTGTTAAGAATTCGTAGATGGACTTGTATTTGAACCAAAACTCCTGGACGAACTCCACCGAATCGCTACCTCACCGAATGCGAGGGTTAGCTCACGTGGAAACCTGCCACTTAAAATGGGTGGGCATGAACCAACCGTTGTCTTTTTGCATGCCATCTCCCTTTTGTCTTTTTGATGTGAAGTTGTAGGTGATGAACATGATACATACATATATATATATATATATCAAATGTTGCATATTTCCCTTGTTCTCTTCGATCATGACTTTATTTTAAAACCTATCAGAGTAACCTCTCGGAATGAAATGATTAAACCACCCTCGGCGACTTGATCACCGAGGAATCTTTCGGCGATGTGGATGACGCTTGCCTTCACAACAGATGCTCTATATAACTGAATTTTGAGGCCTGAATACATTCCATGCGCCCCACCACGAATTCAGCTGACATTGTTGTACCAACTTTCATATTTCCCAGTGAACAAAAACACTCTGATTATATTTTTCTCGGCAAGAGAACAAAATATGAATATTTAAATCGCCGAGAAAAATTTATGAGCACACATATGTATATAAAATGAGCCCGTACCGAGCATCAGCTCGCCGAGCTTGGCATGTGTGATATATATTATAGATAGAACACGGGACTGTCGAGCACCATATCACGAGAGGCTTGTATTGAATATCAACGAATGATTCGATGCCACACGGGATGTTCCTTGGCTCAGTGGAAAAACCTTTATTTGAACAAACCAAGTGTGATTTGAACTACCGGGTTGTCAATCACGCATTCTTTCCAGTGTGCCGCATGGGAAGCTCATCGGCCCCTTTTATCTTATTAAGCATCGGCCGAGGAGCCGAATGGTTACGTAAATAATAACGACACCCTTTTTACTGCCGAGCACCAACCCTGGTTTGCCGAGCTCGGCAAAAGTTAGCATATATATTTATGGCCTAACAGTCGCCTATCAATCAATATGTCTGACATAACTTGAAAGCCTCACGCCACAACATTTCTATAGGCTGAAGCCTACATGATTTTCAGCCAACATCAAAATTTTAAAACCGCCGAGCATATCTGCCAATGTCGTAGACTTCCTCGGCTGCTACCATTTCTTATACAAAGCTCGGCAAAGACTCCATTAGAAACTTTGAAAATATTTTGACCGTCTACTTCATTCGGTCAAAATAAAAGTAGGGCCGAGAAAAACAAACTTGATTCTCAGTTATTCGGCCTACCATCAATCCTCGGCCATCAAAACACCCCATAATGTATTTATAAGACTGAAGTACTTGGCTTGCACGGTCATATAATGTTGCAGAGTCTGACTGCAACTCTACCTCGCATAATGAAATCTGATCCGTGGCATAGGCTGGCTGACTTTTCAAACAAAATATAAAAACTATCTAGGCTTATCCCATAATGACCAAAGACCTAGCTTACCTAGGCTTCTCTCTCCACCATCAAATCCTAGGCTTATCACATCACTACCAAAAGCCAAGCCTACCTAGGCTTCTCTATCTGTGCATGCATTAGTTCATTTGCTGTTGTATGACTATCATCTGCATGCTTCACTATCTGATGTCACACATATCCCAATATCCCATACGTTCTTCAATTGCGATTTAGATAAATATTAGGTTTAAAATAATTTAATATATTATTAAGAGATAATATCATGATTATCACAATATTATTTCTCAATAATAATTAAAAATTATTTCAACCACTTTATCTTCCAACGGTTTAAAATTTTGTTCATTTAACGGCCTTGATCACTTGGGCTGATAGTGTAAAATTGGGCCCAAACAATACCATATGTAATTTTTCTATCATTGATTAATTATACAATGTCACATGATGGTAAATAGGGATGGGCAACGGTTATGGCGGGCGTGTAACCGCGATTATTTACCCATAACTGTTTATACTCATACCAGCATAACCGTTTACCCGTTGGGTAATTGCCTAAACGGTTATACCCATACCCATAACCGTTTATAAATGGTTAACCATACCCATAACCGCATACCCATTTAACCGTACCCGTTTAATACATGTTTACCAATTTACCCTTTTTAACCCGTTTATCTTCTTTTTTTTTCTTTTTTTTTACCATTTCCCCTTTTTCACCCGTCTACATGTTTTTTAACAACTTGAAAATTTAAAAAAAAAATTGTTTTCTTTTTGACAATTAAATACCGTTATAGGTACATTCATCATACATTTCCGTATTTTAATTTTTTAAGTCCTTATACCTTTCCAATAATTGAAATAATAATTTACGGACGATATTTCATGTAAAACCGTAATGGCTATGTCTCGGCACATAAGTATATATATGTTACAGACATAATCAATATGCACTTGTAATTAGCATAGTGTAAAAAATAAAACGATGCATGTTGGCGAGTGCCAAACAGTGTGTGGCTTGCCAAAAAGGTTTTATGCTTTGTAGGCTTGTATTAAAAATTGGAGTAATAGAAATATAAGTTATTGAGCACATCATATAGGTTTTATGCTACATAATCATGCACTATAGTCAATAGCATTGATCTAAGTTTTGTCCGATAGGGAACATGGTAAAAAATTTAGCCATAAATATAAATATAGTAATTGTAACATTTTTAACACTAAATGAATATATTTAGAAATAAAAAATATTTTATTATTGAAATAATTAATGATGTTATTAATACCTAAAGATCTTGATCAAAAATTGAAAAACAATAAGGTTTTAATTAATGGAGTTGCAAAAAAAAAGATGTGAACCTAATTTCTTTTTATTTTATTCTCTCAGACTTTTCCTTTTCTTTCTCAAATCTTCATCTTCTTTCTCTCTAAACTCAGATAAAGAGCAACAGGTAGTTTTCCTTCCATAACATAACCTCAATTCTTCTTATTACTCATCTATCTTATCTGGATGACTCAATTTTTATTTGGGATTGGTTTTTTTGACCGGCAGATAGATAGGGAAGCAGAATTAGGGAGCTAGATGACAACATATTAGAGAATTAAGGTGCTTATTCATCCACATATTAGGCTGATTCGGCTAGCCTAATAGCTGGAGTTGGAAATCTAGGTCTAACTCTTAATCAGTAGAATTTGTCCTATAAATAGTGGGCGTTGGAAACCCTAATTTGATTTTCCAAATCTGAGTGTTTTGAGAATTTTGTATATCTGCATACGAAAGGGAAAATTTCAAGTCCGTTTCTGTAAGTTTTAGTCTCCCATTTTGTTAGTTTTTATTCTTCAAATTCGTATTTTAATTTTGATCCAGTTTTACAAATTTTTAAAGAAGTTTATTAATGTCTATAACTTTTGATTTAGTTTTTCAGAGTTGAATTTGTATTCTAATCTTTGATTTTAAATTTTGTTCTATGCATATATGTGTTCGGGAAGTTGAAGGGTTTGAAGAGCTTACGGAGAAGCTCAATTTCTGCAAATAAGGTAGGGGGTTCTGGGAAACCTTCTGTCGCATTTTCTGCATTGGTATATATATATGACATCTTGTGTTGAAATGACTGTGTTCTAATATATGTATATATAATGTGATTTGCTACTATTGTATATATGTGTATATGAATATGTAAATGTTTCAGAGATTAAAGTGGTTGTATTCTGATATTGTTTGGGCCCAATTTTACACTATCAGCCCAAGTGATCAAGGCCGTTAAATGAACAAAATTTTAAACCGTTGGATAATAAAGTGGTTGAAATAATTTTTAATTATTATTGAGAAATAATATTGTGATAATCATGATATTATCTCTTAATAATATATTAAATTATTTTAAACCTAATATTTATCTAAATCGCAATTGAAGAACGTATGGGATATTGGGATATGCGTGACATCAGATAGTGAAGCATGCAGATGATAGTCATACAACTGCAAATGGACTAATGCATGCACAGATAGAGAAGCCTAGGTAGGCTTGGCTTTTGGTAGTGATGTGATAAGCCTAGGATTTGATGGTGGAGAGAGAAGCCTAGGTAAGCTAGGTCTTTGGTCATGATGGGATAAGCCTAGATAGTTTTTATATTTTGTTTGAAAAGTCAGCTAGCCTATGCCACGGATCAGATTTCATTCTGCGAGGTAGAGTTGCAGTCAGACTCTGCAACATTATATGACCGTGCAAGCCAAGTACTTCAGTCTTATAAATACAGATGCAATGGCAAAGGAAAGTCTATCCAACACAACACACAACTGCCATGCTCAAACTCTCTCAACAACTTTGAGATTTTTATTTTCTCTTTTCGTTGACACATCTTCCGTTGGCATCAACAACACTGTGAAAGCAATCGGTGATATCTTAAGTCGGCATAGATAGCTCTGTCGCCGTAGAAGCCGATCTCGCAGCATATTCCGTTGGCATCAATAGCACTGCGGCGAGGACGGTTGGTTACCTATCCAAGTCTCGGTCGAGAAGGATTTCCGAATCCTTATTGATTGAGGTCATTTCATTAGCCTTCTCGGCGAAGTGAGGTGTTACAGTTTACTGAGCTCGGCGCATTGCACGCCGAGTTATTTTATGATTGGATACTCTCAAGTGGGATTTAGAGTTCGGCATTCAGACGGCCGAACCACGTTCACTATTAAGACTTATATTCGTTTTGAGTATTTGTGCCCTTACACTTTGGTGTCGATTCGGCGTGAGTTTACTCTGACGAATAACATCACTGTGACCGAATTCGACGACGGCGATTCGTGAACTTCGTAGGAATAGTAGCCTTGTCTTCAGGTTCGAGAACCCAAGAGGCCGAGACATGTTCCTTCCTCGGTCGCAATCGCAAGACGCATAAGTCAGCCGCGCACCCAACGCAACATCAACAAATTTACTCCTCCGCCGAGCTCGGTCGATGAGTTGGCACGCCACGCATTCACCGAAAGACGTAGTTAGCTTATAGATTACTCAGTCTGCGCGCCACGTAGGCTTGGTAGTTTTTAGGGTCAACATTTTGGCACACCCAGTGGGACCCAATTCTAAAACTACGAAGTTCACATGATATATCAAGATCACGATCGGGATGAGATTCGGCGCCTATTCAAGGAAATTGTCGAGCAACAAAAATTCCTTGGCCAGATCGTTGAAGCAAATGAAGAAAGGCGAAAATCTTTCTCTCAAATGATAAAGGTGAAGGTTCATCACAGATCAATGGTTAAATGAAGATAGAGATCGATATTATGAGTGGCTCGATAAGAAAACGCATTTTGAGTTCAAATCAATTCCATTTGAAGAATGGTTGGCTCAAAAGGTCGGGGGGCAATTTTTCGCTCCGGCCACAATCAAAATTCGGCCTCAGAACGTTGTCGAGACGGCCGAAGAAGAACCTAAGCCACTTGTTTTGTCGGTCGAGACTGAAAGTGTGGTTGACCTAGAAGAAAACGTTCAAGTTTCTAAGCCAAAAATTGACTTAGAAAATGATCCGTTAGAGGAGTGTTCCAAAGACGAACGGGGCCAAGACATGGTTTTAGACGTCGAAACTACGTCAATCGATATGATTATCGGCGATAAAGCCGATATGGGGAAATCCTATTCGGCTAAATTATTTGAGTCAAAAGCCGAAATTAATGAAGGAACTATGCATGGGGGGCATAATAATTATTCAACACATTCGGCGGCCGATAAAAAATATTTCACCAAGGCAAAAATATTTGGAGGTCATTTTTTATTCGGCTTAGAGTGAAATCAATTTGAAAATTTTGATATAAAAAGATCTCGGCTTGGAATAAAGCATCGTTGGCCTCCTCCTGATTATGGTTCGGCCACTTTCCTCTTCGTCTGCTAAAAATATATATATAAAATAAATTATTTTCTTAAACATACGGCTATGCAAGCCGATGTAAAGAAAATAGGGGGCAGACATTATAGGCTTGCTCTCGATAAGGTTCTCATCTTTGAAATTTTAGAGGTAAAGGCCTGATGGTTGGTGCAGTACTAAGGCCTAATGCTTGGTGCAGTGTGCAATCTATTTGGAATTTCAAGCCAACATCATGATAGCCTGATGCCGTGTATATATAAATATATAGCTTGCTTCAGGATGCCACTACTGAGAAGAAAGGTAGTAGGCTTCAGCCTATGGGCATGCTGTGGTGTGAAGAATCATGATTTGTTTCCAAGGTGTCAGAATCCATTGGAAAGGTGAAAGTTTTTGTTTTAGGCTGAGCTTGGCCAACATGTCAAGGTGCATATATATATATATATATATATATATATATATATATATATATATATAACCACTCGGTCAGGGGACTGTTCTAAAAATCCCCGCCTAGCGCCGCCTAGGCCCCGCCTAGGCGCTAGGCGGTTGGTCACCGCCCCGATTAATGCCTAGGCGTTTGAAAATTAATAAAGGGCGCCTAGACCAGTTGAGGCGCCCGCCTAGACCGCCTAACCCGCCCAGACCCGCCTAGGCACCTGCCTAAATTGAGACTCACTTTGATAGAAAATAAATAACTTCCAATTTGCATTTAATTTTTTTCAATAAATTGTAAGAGACTTGTTGAATACATAAATTGGCACACACTATATGCTTGTTCCCCATGTTTTCATTATGTTCCAATACTTTGTAATACATATGTCATTCTATTTTGTAGTTTATGATGAAATTATATATATTTTAAGTATAAACAATCATTTATTTACACGAAATATAATGGATTTACTTAAATCCGCCTAGTCCGCCTAGGCGCCCGCCTAGACCCCGCCTAGCCGCCTAGGCGCTAGGCCCTAACCCGCCGCCCGACTAGCGCCTAACGTCTTTTAGAACCTTGGGTTTAATATATATATATATATAGTAATTTAATAATGTATATATAATTGGCAGTATCACATCAGGTTGTCACTACAGTAAGGCCGAGCTAGATCCACATGTGACTATTTCAAGCTGCAATTATTACTTATAAGAAGGGCAGCCAATATCGTACTCAACCGCCAGGATAAGGGGATTTGGTGAGCTCGACCAGAAACATTATGGGGTGTTTTGATGGCCGAGGATTCATGGTAGGCCGAATAACTGAGAATCAAGATTTGTTTTTCTCGGCCTTACTTTTATTTTGACCGAATGAAGTAGACGGTCGAAGTATTTTCAAAGTTTCTAATGGAGTCTTTGCCGAGCTTTGTATAAGAAATGGTAGCAGCAGAGGAAGTCTACAACATTGGCAGATATGCTTGGCGGTTTTAAAATTTTGATGTTGGCTGAAAATCATGTAGGCTTCAGCCTATAGAAATGTTGTGGCGTGAGGCTTCCAAGTTATGTCAGACATATTGATTGATAGGCGACTGTTAGGCCATAAATATATATGCTAACGTTTGCCGAGCTCGGCAAACCAGGGTTGGTGCTCGGCAGTAAAAAGGGTGTCGTTATTATTTACGTAACCATTCGGCTCCTCGGCCGATGCATAAGAAGATAAAGGGGGCCGAGGAGCTTCCCATGCGGCACACTGGAAAGAATGCGTGATTGACAACCCGGTAGTTCAAATCACACTTGGTTTGTTCAAATAAAGGTTTTTCCACTGAGCCAAGGAACATCCCGTGTGGCATCGAATCATTCGTTGATATTCAAGACAAGCCTCTCGTGATATGGTGCTCGACAGTCCCGTGTTCTATCTATAATATATATCACACATGCCAAGCTCGGCGAGCTGATGCTCGACACGGGCTCATTTTATATACATATGTGTGCTTATAAAATTTTCTCAGCGATTTAAATATTCATATTTTGTTCTCTTGCCGAGAAAAATATAATCAGAGTGTTTTTGTTCACTGGGAAATATGAAAGTTGGTACAGTAATGTCAGCTGAATTCGTGGTGGGGCGCATGGCATGTATTCAGGCCTCAAAATTCAGTTATATAGAGCATCTGTTGTGAAGGCAAGCGTCATCCACATCGCCGAAAGATTCCTCGGTGATCGAGTCGCCGAGGGTGGTTTAATCATTTCATTCCGCGAGGTTAGTCTGATAGGTTTTATAATAAAGTCATGATCGAAGAGAACAAGGGAAATATGCAACATTTGATATATATATATATATATGTATGTATGTATCATGTTCATCGCCTACAACTTCACATCAAAAAGACAAAAGGGAGATGGCATGCAAAAAGACAACGGTAGGTTCATGCCCACCCATTTTAAGTGGCAGGTTTCCACGTGAGCTAACCCTCGCATTCGGTGAGGTAGCGATTCGGTGAGTTCGTCCAGGAGTTTTGGTTCAAATACAAGTCCATCTACGAATTCTTAACAGCATCATTGGGTGAGCTCGGCCAGAAACATTGTGGGGTGACAGGCCGAGCTACCACGAATTAGGGTCTTCTTGCCGAATCAGTATGTATTCAGTGGAGTTATTTGGCAGCTGCAAGGGTTCAAATGCAAGAGTGAATTTCCTTGACCATTCGGCTTACGAGCCGAAGCTTAAGGAAATTGGGGGGCAATGTTTGGGCCCAATTTTACACTATCAGCCCAAGTGATCAAGGCCGTTAAATGAACAAAATTTTAGATAAAGTGGTCGAAATAATTTTTAATTATTATTGAGAAATAATATTGTGATAGTCATGATATTATCTCTTAATAATATATTAAATTATTTTAAACCTAATATTTATCTAAATCGCAATTGAAGAACGTATGGGATATTGGGATATGCGTGACATCAGATAGTGAAGCATGCAGATGATAGTCATACAACTGCAAATGGACTAATGCATGCACAGATAGAGAAGCCTAGGTAGGCTTGGCTTTTGGTAGTGATGTGATAAGCCTAGGATTTGATGGTGGAGAGAGAAGCCTAGGTAAGCTAGGTCTTTGGTCATGATGGGATAAGCCTAGATAGTTTTTATATTTTGTTTGAAAAGTCAGCCAGCCTATGCCACGGATCAGATTTCATTCTGCGAGGTAGAGTTGCAGTCAGACTCTGCAACATTATATGACCGTGCAAGCCAAGTACTTCAGTCTTATAAATACAGATGCAATGGCAAAGGAAAGTCTTTCCAACACAACACACAACTGCCCTGCGCTAACTCTCTCAACAACTTTGAGATTTTTATTTTCTCTTTTCGCTGACACATCTTCCGTTGGCATCAACAGCACTGTGAAAGCAAACGGTGATATCTTAAGTCGGCATAGATAGCTCTGTCGCCGTAGAATCAACCGATCTCGCAGCATCTTCCGTTGGCATCAACTGCACTGCGGCGATGACGGTTAGTTACCTATCCAAGTCTCGGTCGAGAAGGATTTCCGAATCCTTATTGATTGAGGTCATTTCATTAGCCTTCTCGGTGAAGTGATGTGTTACAATTTACTGAGCTCGGCGCATTGCACGCCGAGTTATTTTATGATTGGATACTCTCAAGTGGGATTTAGAGTTCGGCATTCAGACGGCCGAACCACGTTCACTATTAAGACTTATATTCGCTTTGAGTATTTGTGCCCTTATATTCGCTTTCATTAGCCTTCTCGGTGAAGTGATGTGTTACCACTTTGGTGTCGATTCGGCGTGAGTTTATTCTGACGTATAACATCACTGTGACCGAATCCGACGACGGCGATTCGTGAACTTCGTAAGAATAGTAGCCTTGTCTTCAGGTTCGAGAACCCAAGAGGCTGAGACGTGTTCCTTCCTCAGTCGCAATCGCAAGACGCAGAAGTCAGCCGCGCACCCAACGCAACATCAACAAATTTACTCCTCGGCCGAGCTCGGCCGACGAGTTGGCACGCCCCGCATTCACCGAAGGACGTAGTTAGTTTATAGATTACTCGGCATGCGCGCCACGTAGGCTTGGTAGTTTTTAGGGTCAACAGATATACAGATATACATATATGTTTTATAAATGTGATTTGGATAATGGTGTTGTTTCACTTGTTTCTTAAATATGCATATACTATCGATCGGATTGTGAATAATATTTCGCTAGTATCGTTGAGCTTGTTAAATTAATTTGTCATATGTTTGAATGCAGATTGAAATTTCTTTGTTTTTTGTTGTCTAACGAAAAGATGAAATACAAATATGATTGTTACGTTGTGAGATTGAATAGTTTTAGTGCGAAGAAAATGTATTTCGAGTTGATCGAGGTTAGGATTTTTGTGTAGTTGAGTCAATTCTTGGTAGGTACCAAACTCCTAGGTCAGCCCAATTTGATAAGGTTTTGTTAGGATAATTCGGGACTGGCGACAAAGAAATTGGCAAGACGACTAGCAAAAATTAATTAGGAATGATTTGGGGTTTGAGTGATTTGGAATAGTTTTTCACTTGGAATAGTACGGTATGGGACGTACAAATTTTAAGTGATTAATTATTCAAATTAGGGGATTAAGTGATGTGTTTTGTATTATATTTTGTATCTGCATAATTGATTAAACTCCTTTTGTTTTTTTTTGTTTTTTTTTGTTTTTTGAAGGTATAGGTCCCTACTGAGCTTTTAGCTCACCCTAATTAAATTTGTGCAGGTCATGGACCGGAGAACTAGTTGTGTATTTTGTGTGAAGTCTGGAGCAGTGTGTATACAAATAAATGAAGAAGCTTGGATGTTTTCTTCTTTTCTTTTTGTTATTTTGCTTTCTTTCGTCGTTTTTGGTTTGTTGGAATAAGGAACTACTTGTGTGATTTTTTTAGTAGTATTTCGAATGTAAAAGTACTTTAATAAAGTTCATGTTTCCGCTGTTTTTTTATTTTTTATGTATAATTATAAATTTTTTTTCGCTCTTCACATTTGAATTACTTTAGATTAGCTAATTTAGTTAAGGTGTGATCATGTCCTATTCAGAGGTTTAGACTTAATCTTGGATTGGGGTGTGACCTCAACTACGTAAAGCCCAACCATCCCATCACTATGACTAATACCTCATGACGATCATCTTTAAAATTGAGCCTAACATATGGATAAAACAAATCAAGTAACGTGAAGCATGTTTAGCTGCTGGATTTCACACATGGAATAATAGGTATCATTATCCATGATTGGGCTGAGAGTCGGAAGAAAATTATTAATCACCAAAATGGCCACCACTACCATCACTAAACTACCTAAAGCCCAACCATCCTGTCACAATATAACCATCTTCTTCTAATCTTGACATATTTGCGACATTGAGGTCCTGGTCCTGGATGTGTGACTTTTATTTTTGTATTCTTAGGTGTAGTTTTTTTTTTTTAATAAAATATTTTCCTCGTACTGTCTAGGTTTCACCGAGAAAACAAGGGTTCAAATGAATGATAAAGTTTCGACTAAATTGTTAACGAACATAATGAAGGTGGTACATATTAGACTTGTAAATTGAGATCGGTTGGTCATGGCCCTACCCAGCCCTTTAATATTCGGCTTGAGGAGTTAAACGAATTGACCAAATTTGAGATATTTATGGCCCAGCCCAGCTCAAGGGCCAATAACTCTCCTCTCTGTCAAATACGTATAAATATCCTTTCGGCCTGCCCTTATACCTAATAAAGTCTGACCCTACGATCAGGATGGGCCAACCTTGTACTTTAAAAAAATGTTCAAACTCGGCCCGATCCATAAGACCTTGGCAAAATCTAGCCGCTCAAAATATTGATAGGCAATACCATACACTTTTCACATTTCACATACCTTTCGATTTTAGATCGAGTGACTTGAAGATGATTAAATGATAGAAATTAACAGGGGATGTCAGGATGTAAAAAGTGGTGTGTGGATCACACCACTTTTTTTTGGTTTAAAAGTTTAAGGTTAGGATTCTAAATTTTAAGTAAGTCTCACGCTATCTAAAATTTAGACTTAAGTTAATTTGGCCGCGCAAAATACCTGAATTTTAATTTAACTAAGCAAATTTAACTAGGCCAAAAATTCCCATTATAGGTGCTCTTACAAACTTAGTACATGCCCTATAAGACACGAGTTTACGTGGCAAATTGACAAGATTTTTCAGTTAGTATTTGTGCATACTAGTAGTCCATAGGGGATGAGAATCCACTTCATATCTTGTTTGTGGGATCTTCACATCAGAATCGTTTATCGTATATTATGCGGTCAATTTTTGTTATGAACTATTTGTGTTTAATTTTAAATAAATAAATTCAAATTTATTTCTGACCACACAATATACGATAAACAGATAAAATGTGAGAATCCCTAGGATTCCCACAACTTGGATTCGGATAGGATCCAAATCCTTCATATGGTATTTGTGCAATTTTCCCAAATATTTCATCATTGAAATTAAATTGGGCTCGGTATTTTTTATTTATTTTTATTTTGAACAAACAATATGATCTACATTAAGAATAAACTGTAGCAATGGTCCATCAACTAAAAATCCATTGCTACAATTGAGGTTCCTCAGCTCATCAAAACGTGTAGCTATGGTCATTTTCATCAGAATGTCAAAATGAGATATGTTGAAAGAACCATTGCTACAATTGGATTGAAGTTGAGGGACCATTTCTCTAGTTGGATTAAAAGTTGATGGACCAATGATAATGAATTTTTAATTGAGGGACCATAGTTGCATGTTTTGATGAGTTGGGGAACCAATGGTAATAGATTTTTAATTGATTGACCATTGCTCTAATTAAATTGAAGTTAAGATAATATTGCTACAATTTACTCGAAAGTAGTGGTTCCAATTAAATTAAAGTTAAAGGAATATTCACAATGTGATTCAAATTTGCATTTAGTAAGAATCGAACCGAAGATATGAATACTTCCAAGTACTAAATCTTAGTGTTAAGTAGCAATTGACCTTGTAGTTAGATAGATGTTGTCTCTTTATTCAATTTGTTTAGCAATATGGCATCGGTTTGACCAAACCCATCCGTCCACAGTCTGCACTCTTTCTGAATCGAGAGCTGCTGCTGCTGCTGCTTGCAGTTCTTCGTTGCAAATGAGTCTCCTGGTGGTCCTCCTCACGATCCTTACATTCTCACTTCCTTCTGCGACAGCCTCAGCAAGCGATCACAGCTACAATGTAGGAGATCATGTCCCCTTGTTCGTCAACAAAGTTGGCCCCTTGAACAACCCCAGGTACCATTATCTTCCCCACCGCCGATTGAATACAAATTGTTTAAATTCTGTAATTTTTTTGAGAGGAAAAGGCTAGCAGTTTAAAGTTCTTGCATCGTATGATCCGCCGAAAACTACTTTTTAGTTTTCGTTTTCTTCCCAATTTTTCTGAAACAGTGAATTTGAAGATGGAGTACGAAACCCATTTGAATGGTGCTCAACGAACTGATTTTCGTAAAACGATGTTGTTTTTAGGACATTAAGAATTTGATGGGTTTTGATTGTGGAATTCATGAGTATGAAATGAAGTTTAATTGACAGCATTAGGACTAACATTTGAGGGGTTGCAAACTTACGGTGACTTTTAGGAAAGTGAGACAATGGTTGTATATGTAGGCTGTGTGAATATTCGATGAAATTAGTAGTTCTACGATCCAAGTTTGAATTCTCACTTCGTAATGAAAAGCTGATCTGTTCCGGTTTCCTTAACAATTGAATTCTCATTTCGTAATGAAAAGCTGATTTGTTCCTGTTTCCTTAACGATTTGCAAGGTATAACAATTGATAGTTCGAATCAAGATGAGTGCTTTTTAAAGGATTGGGGGGCTTGAGATGCAAATTAATCTTGTTTATTATGTACAGTATGGCTTTAGATCTAGATGACATTGGGTATACTGCATGCTAGCAGTTAAAGATTAATAAACTTAAATGAAATAATCTCTCTTTCCTTGGTAATGTTGCCTTCTTCCGCTTTTAATATTGTTTCCACTTGTTATTCTCTTGCAGTGAGACCTATCATTACTATGATTTGCCATTCTGCTACCCAGGTTAGCCTTTAGGCTCAGAGTGAAATTTTTATTGTGCAATGCTTAGTCGAAGAAGTAACTGAAACCTTATATCAAGATTAGTTGTAACTTGTGCCTAGGTTTTCTGCAAGTACGAACGATGCAACATCAGAACAATGAGTTTTCCATCGTTTAATATCACCAATCTTTGCATTACATAAAGAATGTAGGGAAAAAGTTAAACATATTATCAGATCTTTTTGCTTTTCAAGCTTTGTTTTGACCAGAAACTGTCTTGCATTGCTATTTTATTTTCAATAACTTAGTAAGAGTAGTGATGCCGACCATTGTGGCTTGCAGATCTGGTAATCCAAAAGAAAGAATCCATTGGGGAAGTTTTGAATGGGGATCGTTTGGCCAACTCCTTATATCAGTTGAATTTCAGGCAATACAAAGCTGGAGAGAGTCTGTGTCAGAAGAAGCTTAAAGTTGTTGAAATTGTGAAGTTCAGGGATGTTATCAGTAATGAATTTTACTTCCAGATGTATTATGATGATCTTCCAGTCTGGGGATACATTGGGAAAGTTGAAGATGAGAGTTGGGAAAAAAGGACCAAGTATTATCTGTTCACACATTTGTCTTTTGATGTTCTTTACAATGGAAACCAAGTAATAGAAATACATGCTTTTAGTGATCCAAATCATGCTGTTGATATAACAGAAGATGTTGATATTGACATTGAGTTCACTTATTCGGTTAACTGGAATACCACATCAACTCAGTTCCAGAACAGGATGGACAAGTACTCAAAGGCTTCGTTACTGCCAGTCCGCCAGAAAATTCATTGGTTCTCATTCATTAATTCCATTATCATCATTGTGCTTTTGATGGGATTGCTTACTTTGCTCATAATGCGACGCCTCAAGAATGATCTGAGAAAGTAATACATTATTCACAATCTTTTCCAACTACATTATGTTTTTACTTGGTCAGCCTAGTGTAATGAATCTTGTCATAGGTTCTCAAATAGCGATGAAGAAGAAGACAAGGAGGTTGGCTGGAAATACATTCATGGTGATGTTTTCAGATATCCTCCAAACATGCCATTGTTTTGTGCTGTCTTGGGTGTGGGTACCCAACTGCTTGCCATGTAAGCTAATTTATCATTCTTCAGTCAATTCTCTTCTTGTTTCATAGCTTGTTTCATAGCTTTATGTTTTATAAATAGCATGGTGATAGATATTTCACTCTGTTTTTACCGTGAAGGGAACACCTATAGAACAGAGGGACATCATACCCTCTGTAAATGTTGAACAGTCTAATGTGACCTTTCTTACGTGCTTTCACACATAATTTCATATATGTATAAGATGTAAGACAATAAGAGTAATTAGGCTGACAGGAAGATACTTGGACTCACTCCATCCTTTGGCATCACCAGAAGGTTCCCTGGAATCACTCCAAGGTTGATGTGCCTCACACAAGAGCAGAAAATCCAAGATTTCTTTCCATTAACACTGATTTTGAAAGCTAACAAGCTTACCCCTTTTAGGAAAATTGGTACATGAAACTAGAAAGATCCTCATTAGTACTTAGGAATTCTAAAGACTAATTTATGACACTTACTGCATTAATTGTAACTCAAAGACAATGAACTTGCTGACTATATGTATAAACTGCACTTATTACATAAGTAACCAGTAATACTCTAATTTATTGAGTTTGAACTTGGCTCCTGCATCAGTATATTAACCTACAGTAGAATATCGTGATTACTCAGTACTGTTAAAAAACCGCAGACTGTATGAGTGTCAACTTTTAACCATTGTTTTAGTTTTAACTTTGACTATTTTTTGTTTTAAATCTTCAGGCTATTTATCTTATTTTTGCTAGCACTTTTTGGAGTCCTATATCCGTATAATCGTGGAGCTTTGTTCACTTCTCTTGTCTTTATATATACTCTTACTTCAATCATCGCTGGGTACACTGCTTCTGCTTTCCACAATCAATTTTCAGTGACAGGATGGGTAATTTTCTTCATCATTTTGCTCTAGGATTAGTCTTTTGTTTAGCATCTTATTTATATCTTTTCACACAAACAATGCTAATTTCCAGGAAAGGAGTGTTCTTCTAACAGCTATTCTCTACCTGGGTCCATTGTTCGTAACATCGTCTATCCTTAATACAGTTGCTATATCTTATGGGGCAACAGCTGCAATTCCTTTTGGCACTCTTCTAGCAATTCTTCTCATATATGCATTACTTGTCATCCCATTGCTTGCTTTCGGCGGGGTGATTGGTTATTGTATAAGATCTGAATTTCAAGCACCTTGTGCTATAAAGCAATATCCAAGAGAGATCCCACAATTAGCTTGGTACAGGAGAACCCCTTGTCAAATGTTTATTGGAGGTCTCTTGCCTTTTAGTGCAATTGCTGTTCAGTTACACCACCTGTATGCAAGCATGTGGGGCTATAAAATTTACACTCTACCTGGAATTTTGTTTGTTACGTTTATCATCCTCATTATAATGACTGCAATCTTGACTGTCGGCTTGACATACATTCAGCTTTCTGTTGAAGACCATGAATGGTGGTGGAGGTATATTCTCTTCCTCATGCACTCACAAATACGCATTGAACATTTAGTTGTGTACATTTGCATGAATCTACGTTTCTTCAATTCTGATGTGCTTCACTTTCTATTTTTTGCCTGCCATGTTTTGAATAGAATGGAGATGTTGAATCAAGCTCTTTTCTTTTTATTGGCATTTCCTGTTAGACTTCACTGACGTTGCTGTGTTTGGCTTTAAGTTGTTGATGGTATTTGTTTCATACTCCACTAAACTTTTAACATTTCCCATGAGTGGTTATAACTTAGCGTTGTGATGCCTTTGCGATCCTCTTTCCTCGTGAGCAGTCTAATAACTTGGGCAAATGTTTAAATTTTTTTTATCTGCTATGTTGTTGTACTGTAATTATGGAAGAATGAAGAAAATGTTACTCGATCTAGCAGGGTTATCTTCTTAAATGACAGGTCCTTTTCTCTCTGCAAAGTGAGTGCATTGCTTGAGCCAATGTTGACTCTGTCTTGTGGCTGATGCAGGTCTGTGTTGTGTGGAGGATCAACGGCTATTTTTATGTTTGCGTATAGCATGTACTTCTATTCCAGATCAAAGATGACCGGTTTCATGCAGCTATCCTTCTTCATTGGATATAATGCTTGCATGTGTTATGCATTCTTCTTGATGCTCGGTGCCATTAGTTTCCGTGTTTCCTTGGTATTTGTTCGCCACATATACGGTGCTGTTAAAAGTGAATGAACAATTGCGGCCACCATGCCCAAACCCCTAACATCTATGATTGAAGAATTTGAAACCAGAGTATGAAATCACGACACTCAACTGTGGATGCCGATGTATTCATGCATTCCATTGTAGTAGGTTTTTTTAATGATCATGCAACTACGGCAATGCTGGTTAGTTTCTTCTCTATGCCTCCCCCCTCTTTCGAAATGTTGTATCGTTATGCATTCGGAAAGAATCAAGTTTGATCGAAATATTAACCAATTATTAGCAATGTGTTTACACTTGTAATTTATGGTCTGCCTGCGTTGCTTGCTTTCTGTCCTACTCCACCGAAATCACACCACCAGACCACCACTCTCTCTCCCTGCTCGACTACGACAATGGCTCCCTGGGTGAGCAAATCCAGATTGCCCTTCACCCAAAGCTAAGACCCCCTCTCTCTCGCGTCCTCCATCTCCAACTCCTCGTCTCTGGGTTTTCGGAATTCGATTCTGGGGTTTTTGGACTGGATCGGTGAAATTGAGGAAGAGGGGAGGGGAGAGAGTTTGATGAAGAAGGGTCTTTTTCATTTGGGTCGGTGAAATTGACGAACACACAAGGTTTGTTTTGCAAATGGAAATTCCATGAAAAAGGATTGGGTTTTGCGAATTGAGGTTGGGATTTTTCAGGGTTGCATTTGAAGAGGAAAGAAAACAAATGAAAAGAAAGAGAAATTATGGGTTTGATTTCAAGAGAAAGCAAAGAAAAAGAAGATAAAATACGGTTTTTTTTTTTTTTTCTCTGGGTTTGAATTCAGTGGGGTGCGAAGAATAGAAAGCAAGAAAGAAAAGTGAGAAATGAAAGAGAGTAAAAAAAAAAAAAAAAAAGGGTTTTTATCACAAATAGTCCCTGAAATTGACTCTCACCATCAAGATGGTCCATGAAATTAAAAATCAATCAATGTAGTCCCTGAAAATAGGTGTCACAAATCAATATGGTTCTTCCGAAACAATTCTGTTAAAAATTTGTTAAGTGCTGTTGTGGCACATAAATGGGCTCCATAAGTTTTTCTTTTTTCCTCACATTGAAAATTGATCAATTAGTCCCTCAAGTAAGTGTCTCAAATCAATGTAGTCATTCTGTCATAATTCTGTCAAAAATTATGTTATGTGCTGAAGTGACACATAAATTGGTCACAAAAGTCTAAACAAATTTTAAAAAAAATTACAAATAGGTTTAACAATTTAATAGTTAATAAAAAAATTGTCAACCTAAAAACCCAGTCCTACAATCACCTTCGATCCCAGTTCACATTTCTATACCTCCTTCACTCTCTATTCTCTATAAAAAAAATCTCAATACACCAATTTTTACACACTTCGACACCTTCACCGAATAGAACCTAGATCGAGATCACCTTTGGTGACGGCTTGGCCCATTGGCAACGACTTATGGGACATCACCGTTAACATTTAGGTGATCAACATCCTCACAACCTTAATCTTGGAGAGCTTGTTCGGCGCATCTTTGGTGGCCTAGTGATGCAACGAGGTCTGCCTTTAGATAATGAGGTTATAACTGAGGTGCGTCCATTGTTGGTTGAAAACTATTTCCACACCCCCTACTAGACATTGGTTAAGCCTTGTGCTTTTGAGAATTTACGAAGGGGAGCTCTCTTTGGAGTAGGCCCTACTATAAGAAAAAAAAATTCATTGTGTAAAAAGGTATTTAGACAACTTTTTTAATTAATTATTAAACCCAGATCAGCACATAACAATTTTTTTTTACAAAATTGTGGCGGAAGGATCATATTGATTTGCGACACCTATTTTCAAGGACTGCATTGATTGATTTTCAATTTCTGAGACCATATTGATGGTGTGGGTCAATTTCAGGGACATCTTAATAGTGTGGGCCAATTTCAGAGATCATTTGTTATAAAAACCCGTAAATCTTGTGGGGCCCATTTTTGTCCCACATCAGCACTTAATGAAATTTTAAACAAAATTGTGACGGAATGACCAAATTGATTTGTAACACCTATTTTCAAGGACTACATTTTTTCTTTTTTTTTTGTCGAAAGATAGAAATTTATTAAGATTAAATACGAACGGTTACATTTGCATCATCTGCTAAAATATCGAACAGAAACTCTAGACCTAACAAATCCTAATCAAATCTCCCGTCATGCTTAACAGCGTGCGCCGCCACCGAATGAGCTGCATAATTGCACTGCCGAAGGGTGAAGCAAAACTTCACCAATTGGAACAAATTCGGCATCCTCCAAATGTCTTGGAGATAGATATCAAGAACCACATCAGCCGTGACCTCCTGATTAATCATTTGAATAAAACCTTTTGAGTCCGATTCAACCACCAAACTACCCCCAGATTCCAAAACCCCACTACTAAGAACCATCTCTAATCCATGCCTGACCGCCTCCGCCTCAGCCATTATTGCAGCTGCAAACCTTTGCCCGCCCACCCCGCCTACGAGCTTAGGAAGCCCCGCAAAATCACAAAGAACCCACCCCACCCCACCCACATTTGACTCCTTCCACTAGGCCGCATCACAATTTTATTTTAAGACACCAAAACCAAGTTTTGTCCACTGAAGCCGATCTGCACCCACTTCCCCAACCCCATCTGCACCTACTTCCCCCACCCCTAACTCCCGCCTAGTCCACTGTTCTCCCCCATCCACTACCGTAGACTCCTGAAACTCACCCACCTGCTTGCGCCACAACTCCACTGCAATATGCGGCTGGATGCTACTCCCATTAAATACCGCTTCATTCCTACATTTCCAGATTCGCCAAAACCCGAACACCACCTACTGCAATAATAATTCCGCCTCCTCCTCCTTTCCTAGTCTCGTCACTACCCTCTCCCACCCCTCCAGAAAATCCACCACACCCAAGCATGCCATATCCATTTGCACCTCCGTCCCGAACCAAAAAGCGCGACTAAACTCGCACCCAAAAAATAGATGCCCTTCGGTCTCATCTAGCAAGCCACAGAGCTCACACTTATTCACCACCCAAATCCGCCGGCACTTCAAATTATGCCTCACCGCCAACGCCTTACGACAAGCCCTCCAAATAAATAACCGAATCTTATTTGGCACTAGGAGAGACCAAATTGTTGTCCACACCCATCCCCCCACTCTTGCCGAACTCGGCATCCCCCCCTTTACGCCCAAATTCCCCATTTTTCATCATCTCCATTGCTACATAATATCCCGAGCGAACCGAATAAATCCCATTCTTTGTATAGTGCCATATTCGTTTATCACGACAACCACGTCTACTAATCGGAATAGTTTAAATCAGTTCTAAATCGTCTTGTTCCACCATGATCCCAAGAGTCTCAAGATTCCACCCTTGCTTATCCATAGAAAATAACTCACATACCTTTACATTGGGAGCCCCAATCCTCATCATTGGTTTGAAAGAATGAGGCTTAGGTATCCAAGGATCAGTCGCCACTTTAATAGTCTCCCCATCCCCCACCCGCCAACGAAGCCCACGGGTCAAGACTTGCCGCCCCAAAAGTAAACCTTTCCATCCCCACGAGGATCTGGGTCGGTTGTTAGCCTCGAGAAAGGAAGAGTTAGGAAAGTATTTATCCCTAAGCACCACCCCAAGCATCAAATCCGGCGTATGTAGTACCCTCTAGCAGACTTTGGCAAGCATGGCCAAATTAAAGCCAATTAGGTCCCGAAAACCCAACCCTCAATCCTTCTTCCTCATAGTCAACTTCTCCCACACCACCCAATGACATCCCTTAGCCTTCTCCTACCCTCGCCACCAAAATTGAGCAATAACCCGCTCTAGTTCCTTACACGTACTCACCGGTAATTTAAAGCAAGCCATATCATGATTCGGCATCGCCATGGCCACTGATTTGATCAACACTTCCTTCCCCGCAGGAGATAAAAATTGCTCGGCCCATCCATCAATCCGGCTCTCAATACCTCGACGAACTGACTCAAAAACCGCCTTATTCGAATGCCCAAAATCCGCCTGAATCCCCAAATATTTACCAAATCCCTCTTTAGCTTGGATATTCATCCTCGTAACAATACGTTTTTTCCCCTTCTTCGGGCAACCCTTTGCAAAAAATATAGAGCTTTTCTCCAAATTTATAATCTGGCCAGACTCTTTCCCATACGCCTCCAAGATTTTAACCACGTGCCCTGCCTCCGTCACATCAGATTTACAGAATACTACTGAATCATCCGCAAAAAACAAATGACTAATAGGCACCGCATTCTCTACCACTCGCACCCCACTAATCAAACCCGCCTCTTCAGACTTTCGGATATACGCCGACAAAGCTTCCGCACATAGCAAGAATAAAAAGGGTGACAATGGGTCCCCTTATCGTAACCCCCGTTCTGGTCGAAAATACCCTGAGGGAACACCATTCACCATGACACTATAGGACACTGTAGAGATACATTCACGAATCCATTCACAAAATTTAGGATGAAAACCCAACTTATGCATAACAACGATCAAAAAAGGCCATTCTACCCGATCATACGCTTTCGCCATATCCAATTTAATCGCCATCTGACCATCCACCCCATTCACCCCTTGCTTCAAAGAATGCAATATTTCATGTACCACCAAAATATTATCATGAATCTGTCGTCCGGGAACAAAAGCTGACTGATTAATGCTAATAACGCGGTTCATCACTTTTTTTAATCTCCACGTTAAAACCTTAGCAATAATCTTATACACCACATTACATAATGATATAGGTCTCAATTCCGCCATCCGCCGCGGAGCCTTCACCTTCAGAATTAAGACAATATTTGTGTGGTTCGTCTTTTGAAGCAGCTGCCTTGAATGATAGAAAGCATGCACCATCCGAATAATATCCTGACCCACCACTTCCCAATGATCCTGAAAAAACCCAGCTGTAAATCCATCAGAACCATGAGACTTTGTTGCCGGAATTTGAAACACAGCTTCCCGAATTTCCTCGTCCGAGAAATGGCGGATAAGTTCCTCATTCTCCAAGTCCGATACCTTCGACTCCACCAATGCCGCTACCTCACCATCCTGCCGTGAGTTTCCAGCATGGAATAAATCCATAAAATACGTTATAGCAATGTTCTGCATACGTTCCGGTTCCGTCTGCCATACTCCTGCATTATCGACCAATCCCTATATCCGATTACACCTTATTCGTTGTACAGTTTGAGCATGGAAGAACTTGGTATTTGTATCCCCTTCCCGAAGCCATGTATTCCGTGATTTCACCTTCCAATAATATTCTTCCTCTTTAATAGCCCCTGCAAGCTCAGTCTCATTCTCTTTAATATGCTCTTGCCGCACCAATGGATCCAAAATCCCCCTTTGGATCTCTTCCTTCAATTCCTCAATTCGCCGCTTAGAATTTGGTTTCATAGACTTCTTCCAAGCAACAAGTCTATGACGAGTACCCTTTAGCTTTTCGCTCACTCTAAAGGCTAAAGAACCTTCCACCGAATCCTTCCACACATCCTTAATAATATCCCTACAATCCGGGTTTTTCCCCCACTTCGAATCATAAATAAACCTATGTGGCTTTTGATAATAGTTCCATCAGATGAAAGGACTAACATAGAGTGATCCGATCCTTCTAACACCACATGGTTAATTTTTCGCCCTAGGGAACAATTCCATCCACCCTGCCGTGGCCACTCCTCTATCTAACCGTTGTTGAATCAACCCATCATCACGCTTATTCCTCCATGTAAACGGAAAGCCTTCAAAGCCCAAATCAAGAAGTTCGTTATCTGCCAGGAATTCCAGAAAGTCCCTCGTACTGGCCATTGACCGATAATTACCACCTTCATTCTCTTCATTATCCACAATGTCATTAAAATCTCCAATCACAATGCATTTCCCCTGAGAACTACCAACCCTCATACTCAGCTCTCTCCATTGAGCCATTCTCCGTTTTTCATCCGTACTAGCATATACCGCTAACATCCGCCAATCCAAATGAATCGGATCTCCGCCAAAGCCCAATTCAATAAAGAAATTCTTCCACACAATGCTAGAAATGCCAACCTCATCTCTCCAAAAAACACACAACCCGCCCCCAATGCCTTTAGGTTCAACCGGTTGCATAAAGTCCATCTGTAACACCTTCAAGAGATAACTATACCGCTCACTTTTATTTTTTGTTTCCAGTAAAATCACCACCTCGGGGTTGTGAAGCCTCACCTGCTCCACCAAGGCATCAACTGTCAAGGATCCCCCAATTCCTTGACAGTTCCAGCATAATGTTTTCATGGTGCCCGTGGAGACCCTTCACGGCTGGTCTCCTCCGCCTCAGAAAAAAGTAACACGCTTATTCCGGATACTACACACCTCCCCACCCATATCCGTCTCTTCCGCATCCACTTCTCCGAACCTTCGCTTCCTTCTTCGACTTTCCTTACACACTGCAGCAATAATAGGACCCAACTCAAACGGGTCCGAGTCTTGAGTGTCTCCCTGAACAGTCCCTATAATCTCAATACCATTCACCGCTACCTCTTGATGGTCCCCGACAACCATCCCGCCTTGCTGTGCTACTTCCAGATTCCCCTCCGCTTCCATATTGAGTGAAGCATTTAAGTCCACCTGCAAGCCCTTCTTATACCATCCCTCATCCCCTTCATCTTGCCTCACAGGTTCTACAAAATCAAACAGCTCGACATTCGCTGTTCCAGGCACTATTGATCCAACCTACTCGTAAGTCAAGCAACGGTTCCTTCTATATCCACAGTTCCATCAAGATTAACATCAGTTTCTGCATTAATATGTCCTGGTAGCCTCAAGGAATTCTTCTTTATATATGCATGTGGGCAAGGAATCAAAACATTCAGGAGTTGTGTAAAGCTAGTAAGACATAAAGTAAATAATGAAGAAATCAATTTCAGTTTTGAAATTAATAAAAGGAAAAAGCTTGACATATATTTTCAAGAACTGCTCAATTTTTTACCTATTTTAAACTGTTTTTGTTGCGGTAATGTATTCGTCTCTAGGGTTTGAATGTTATAACTCAGTTGGGCAAGGGCAACCTCAAATTTTCGATTGTTGATGTGGCAATAACATTCAACTTTTGTTTTTTTAGAGTGTCTTAGGGTCTTAGCCAGAATAGAATGTAGGAGAAAAATTGCGTGATTGTAAGAATTTGATTATTGGGTGTGAGTTTATTGACAATTTTAGTTTTATTGTTAATTTCATCTTGTACTTGATGGTAATTCTACAATAGAATAAATAAGGCAACTCACATATAAAGTTTAAGTTGGGTTAAAGTGAGGTTGTATGGGTGTTGGTCCTAAAAACTACAAAGCCTACGTGGCGCGCAGGCCGAGTAATTTAAAAGCTAACTACGTCCTTCGGTGAATGCGGGCGTGCCAACTCGTCGGCCGAGCTCGGCCGAGGAGTAAATTTGTTGATGTTGCGTTGGGTCGCGCTACTGACTTCTGCGTCTTGCGATTGCGGCCGAGAAAGGAACACGTCTCGGCCTCCTGGATTCTCAAACCTGAAGACAAGGTTACTATTATTACGAAGCTCACAAATCGAATTCGGCTTTCAATGTGCCGAATGTAATAACTGTAACACCTCACTTCGTCGAGAAGACTAATGAGATGACCTCGACCAAAAAAGGATTTAGAAACCTTCTCGACCGAGACTTGGATAGATAACTGACCGTGCCCGCCGCAGTGCTGTTGATGCCAACGGAAGGTACTGCGAGTTCGGCCAATTCTACGGTGATAGAGCTATCTATGCCGACTTAAGATATCACCGGTTGCTTTCACAGTGCTGTTGATGCCAACGGAAGATGTGTCAGCGAAAAAGAAAAAGAAAAGGTTCTCAAGTTGTTGAGGATTTGCGCAGGGCAATTTTGTATTGATTTTGTGGGCCTTTTGAATGTGCACAGCCTCCCCTATTTATAGCACCGGATCTCCTTGAAACCGAATTGAAATCCTACTCGGACTAGGTCATTCCCTCCGGATCAACACCAACTCGACCAGTCCTATTTTCACTAGGATTGTGAACCTAGTCCTTAATCGAGCCGGATTCGCTTCCAGGTTATTAATCCTGCCGAGACTCCTCATTGCACTAGGACTCGACTTGTTTTGCGTTATGACCTAGCCGACCCAGGTTTGGAGGCCCACGTACTGAACGATCCACGCCGCAAGGCCGAGCATGATTCTTTACTCGGCCCAAACTTTTATTTTGGGCCCAAACACGTGGCCAAAACCAACATCCCATCCAAAGGCAATTGAGATATAATAATTTAAAATATTACTAAGAGATAACATCATGATTAAAATCTTAATATTATCCTTTAATAATGATAAAAATTATCTTCACTTTGTCATCCAACGATTGAGAGCTATGCTCACTCAACGGCCTTGATTGCACGGGCCGATGGTGTAAATTTGGGTCCAAACATTGCCCCCCAGTTTCCTTAAGCTTCGGCTCGTAAGCCGAATGGTTAAGGAAATTAGCTCAGTCGAAGAAATGTACGGTCGAGGAGTCCACTCCATAGCCTGACACGTCTTGAATATGATCAAATAAGTAATAATCTTGGTAGCTCGGCCTTTCAGGTCGAAAAAAATTCATTTAGGCCGAGGTCGAGGAAAGTTATGTATGCTTGGCGGGCCGAGCAACACCAAGATAATTTCTGTATCGCCGAGAAGCTTTAATAATTTTTTACTCGACCCAATCTCCTCGGTCATGCTAAGCAGCATTAACAATAACTTGCCGTGGTGAATCTTGATTGTAAGTAACTCGCCGAAGAGACATTGGGCCGAGGCGGAGAAAATCTCGGCCGAGGTCAAGCAGAATTCCTGAGCAGTTCGGCCTACCCCCAGAAAGGATGCAGCAAAAGTGGACATCATGTGCCAGATCACCACAAAAAAGTAGCTTTCCTTTTAGCTATTATAAAGGGAATAGTGGAAATGTGACGTCCAGACATTTTTTTTTTTTTTTTTTTCTTTCTTTTATATACATATATTCGGCCAAAAGCTGCTTTTATATAGATATATATGTATATCTGTTTCGGCCGAGGCTTTGTTTTGTAATGGGGCCGAGGCCGAGGCTTTTGTAAAGTAGCCGAGGCCGAGGCTAAAGCCGAAGTTTTTTTTTTCTTCTCGGCCATCTCGGCCAACCAATATATATAAGCCTGGATTGCTTCTTCGACCAACTAATATATATATATATTTGGATTGTTGCCCCCCTTATTTTCTTATACATCAGCTTAATTAGCCAGATGATTAAGAAAATAATTTATTCTTTTTATTTTTTTCTAAATGGAAAAAGTAGCCGAACCATGGTCAGGAGGAGGCCAACGATGCTTTATTCCAAGCAAAGATCTTTCAATAACAAAATTTTGAAATTGATTTTGCTCTAGGCCGAATAAAGAATCATCTCCAAATACTTTTGACTTGGCGGAATATTTTTCATTTTCGGCCGCCAAATATGTTAGACAATTATTATGCCCCTCAGGCATAATTACGTTGTTAATTTCGGCTTCTAACCCAAATAACTCGGCCGAATGAGAATTCCCCATATCGGCTTTATCGTCGATAATCATATCGATTGACGTAGTTTCTCGGGCTAGGCCAATATCTCGGCCTCGTTCGTCACTGGAGCATTCTTTTGACGAATCTTTTTCCAAGTCAATTTTTGTATATAGCTTAGGGACTTGAATTTTTTCTTCTAGGCCTACTATATTTTCAGTCTCTACCGAAACAACAAGTGGCCTTTGTTCTTCGGCCAAATAATCAATTTTCTTAGGCCGAATATTGGTTGTGGTCGGAGTAGAGATTTGCCCCCCGGCCTCTTGCCTTTCAGGAATTCTTCTCAAACTCTCGAGAAGTTGTTTTTGCTCCTTTAATAGGCGATAACACTCATCCCTTGAAGCCGGATCGAGATAGATCATGTGAACTTCGTAGTTTAGCACTAGGTCCCACTGGGCGTGCCAAAATGTTGGTCCTAAAAACTACAAAGCCTACGTGGCGCGCAGGCCGAGTAATTTAAAAGCTAACTACGTCCTTCGGTGAATGCGGGCGTGCCAACTCGTCGGCCGAGCTCGGCCGAGGAGTAAATTTGTTGATGTTGCGTTGGGTCGCGCTACTGACTTCTGCGTCTTGCGATTGCGGCCGAGAAAGGAACACGTCTCGGCCTCCTGGATTCTCAAACCTGAAGACAAGGTTACTATTATTACGAAGCTCACAAATCGAATTCGGCTTTCAATGTGCCGAATGTAATAACTGTAACACCTCACTTCGTCGAGAAGACTAATGAGATGACCTCGACCAAAAAAGGATTTAGAAACCTTCTCGACCGAGACTTGGATAGATAACTGACCGTGCCCGCCGTAGTGCTGTTGATGCCAACGGAAGGTACTGCGAGTTCGGCCAATTCTACGGTGATAGAGCTATCTATGCCGACTTAAGATATCACCGGTTGCTTTCACAGTGCTGTTGATGCCAACGGAAGATGTGTCAGCGAAAAAGAAAAAGAAAAGGTTCTCAAGTTGTTGAGGATTTGCGCAGGGCAATTTTGTATTGATTTTGTGGGCCTTTTGAATGTGCACAGCCTCCCCTATTTATAGCACCGGATCTCCTTGAAACCGAATTGAAATCCTACTCGGACTAGGTCATTCCCTCCGGATCAACACCAACTCGACCAGTCCTATTTTCACTAGGATTGTGAACCTAGTCCTTAATCGAGCCGGATTCGCTTCCAGGTTATTAATCCTGCCGAGACTCCTCATTGCACTAGGACTCGACTTGTTTTGCGTTATGACCTAGCCGACCCAGGTTTGGAGGCCCACGTACTGAACGATCCACGCCGCAAGGCCGAGCATGATTCTTTACTCGGCCCAAACTTTTATTTTGGGCCCAAACACGTGGCCAAAACCAACATCCCATCCAAAGGCAATTGAGATATAATAATTTAAAATATTACTAAGAGATAACATCATGATTAAAATCTTAATATTATCCTTTAATAATGATAAAAATTATCTTCACTTTGTCATCCAACGATTGAGAGCTATGCTCACTCAACGGCCTTGATTGCACGGGCCGATGGTGTAAATTTGGGTCCAAACAATGGGTTCGAAGTGAAGTCCATTTCTGATCACTGTGTTTGGAGCTTGCAGTTCAATGACAATGGAATAGTTGCAGCGAATTTTCAGCAATGACAGATAGTGGTCAGCGGTTTAGGCAGCGAGCAGCGGTCGGGATCATGGGTGCATGCAAGGGAGAAACTAAGGGCACTTGGCCTTCCTCAACTTTTGGGGAAAGTGACAGTTAAAATCGAAGGAATTGGGCATTGTAGTTGTGTCATGAATTATGCTTTATGTAAGACCACCATAGTTAGCTAACTTACAAGCTATGAAGCATCGATTTTTCAATTGGTGTTGAATCCCACTCCGACTGTAGGAACATATTGAATTGGCGTTCAATTCGCTCATCGGACAAACACAAAACAATTTAAGCTCAAAATATGGCCAAACAATTTAGTTTCCCACTTAAAAATTTGTTTATAGTTGCATTACGTTAGATGAATCAAAGCTTAAGCTTCTGAAAAAATGTTCTTCATTTCTATTTATTTTAAAGGTTTAGGTCTAGTTGCAATGTACGGCTAGGATTACAATATCTTAATGGCTTGTACGGTGCCTGCTGTCATATGAGTTGTGTAGAATAACTGAAACATGTACAGTGCACGTGAGGTTGTATTGAGGATGACTCATGTGAAATTCTAACGGCCATTTTTGTCCTTTTGTTCTCACACATTCAGTGTAAATTTTGTTATCGAATCCAACAATCAGAGAAAAAGCAATGTCCTCTATTGTTCTCTGTTACTGTCATCTTCTTCTCCAATAGATTCATACAATATCGAATCCAAATCATAGATTAAGAAAACAACAAACACTAACATGGCATCAGAGCTTGGTTCAATTTGAATCCAGGGGCGTGAATTGTGAAGAATTTTTATGGGTTTTCAACGAAGAACTTAGTTGAATCAAAGAATGAGATGACTAGATTTGGAGCTAAGCTTCGAGCTCCGATCTCTACCGGAGTTAACTATGACTTCTGGTGACAGAAGGAAGACGATTTTCAAGTCTCATAACCTTTGAAAATTTTTGGACGAAAGTTATGAACTTTCATCAGATTCAAAAGATGAGCTTTTTGAGAAGCAAGAAATCGTTGCTCAAGATCTGATTGCTCATGATGCAAGGGCCTTGGGGTTGATCCAATGGGTAGTTTTCGACAAGATCCTAGAATTGTAAATCAAGAGATTACCAAAGTAGCTTGGGATGTCTTGAAACAAAAGTACAAGGGTGACTAATAAGTTATGGCAGTTAAACTTCAAGGTGTTGATCGCAACTTTGAAGGAGAAATGGTGAAGCATTGTTTGATTTTGACTAGATTGTTTGGATCGATTAATCAAAATGAAAATGTATGGTGAAGAATTGTCAAACAAAAATAGTTGAGAAGTCATTGATTAATTTTACCTCAACATATGATAACATTATATCTGTGATTGAGGGAACTGAGAAGATTAGTGAGATTGATCCCATTAAGTTAATTGCTACACTTAAGGGATATGAATAAAGTTGATGAGACATGCTGAGGATGGAGATGTGACTGAGAGAGCATTCAGTAATCTCAGTATTCAGCTTAGAAATAGCTCATAGGCTAGTAATTCCAAAATTAAGAAGTTTTAGAAGAAAAAAGAGAAAAAGGGGTTTGTGAAACCAGAAGAGAAATTTAGTGCAGTAGTGAAGTACAATGGCAATAAAATGAATTCCAAAGAAGGGTGTAAAACTTGTGGGAATCTTCACTATGGTGAATGCTGGTTCAAGGGAAAACCAAAATGCCACTAATGTGAAAAATTTGGTCCCATTGCCAAAAATTGCATAAGTAAATTGGTTCAACAGTTTCATTATGCCAAGCAAGTTAATGAGGAAACTCCAATGTTCTTTGCATGCCATTCTAAAACTATGGTTAGGAATGAGCATGTATGGTTGTAGTAATCACGTTTAAGTCATTACTTATAAATGTGGACAAGACTATCACTACTAGGATCAAAATTGGAAATGGTCAAATTGTTCAAGCTACAAGGAAAAGTACTTTAGTGATTGAGACTAAAAATCGAATAAGAAACATTAAGGAGGTAAGTTGGTACCTGGTCTAGATGGAAACTTGTTGAGTGTGGGTCAAATGATCCAACATGGTTATTTCTTGCCTGGAGTGGCAATCTTTGAGGATAGGCAACTTGAGTGTCATGTGGGAACTGTCATGATGACAAGGAATATATGTTTTCCTCTTCTCACGGAGGACATGAATCGAGTTGCTAGAAAAGTTATGATTCTTCTTGGGAATAACATTGGAGAATTGGACACCTGAACTTTCAAAGGCTGCAATTACTTGGAGAGAAAGAAATGATGTATGGGCTACCAACATTGAAAGAAAGTGGTGGAGTTTGTGCAGGATGTGCTGCAGGAAACCAACACATGGAGGCTTTTAGTATCTCATATTCGGAACATTCCCTTGGTCTAGGCCGAAACTTCATTTCCCATCAAATGCTACAGGATCGCTATGCCTCTTGTGATCCCATGGGAGCTATTTTCGGTGGCTCAAGTAGCATACTTTTCCAACGTGACAAAAAGATGAGGTGTCCCCACCTCATGTTGGGCATGCCGTATAACCTTTGGTGCTCTAAGTCGACAACATACTATAAGTTGGGAAATCATTAATTGTCCACATAACTACTGTTGGCAGAGTAAACATTTCCCCAATGGCTTTTCACACACCCACACACCATTTTTCCATAATCTATCAATTCATCAATCAACAGCCGCATATAAACATTAATGGAATCACCGGGTGATCATGGCCCAAGTATGAAAAGACACATGATCGTTGATTCTTTCTTCATGCACTTCCAGATGGCAAGTTATAAGAAACGACGACCATCAGCCAAGTGATGTGCTCATTCAAAAAAATTTCAAAAGGATTAAAGCCATTGGTAGCAAGTTCTAATCTGACATTTCTTGACACTGTGGGAAAATCAGGCTACATTTATCAAATTATTTCCATGCTTCACCATCTGTTGAATGCCGGATTACATCATCGTTAACCCATTCGCCTTATGGCACCTCATATCACGTGTAGTGTGTGTCGACATGTACAATTTTTATGATCTTGGCTTTAGTGGAAAATAACGCACCTTGTTCGAAATCTTGTTCTTTCGATATCTCGGCTTATTGCACTTGGGACAATTGTCTAGCTTCTCGAATTAACCGTGAAACAATATACAATTGTTTGTGCATGCATGGATCTTGTCATATCCCAACCCGAGATCTTTCAACATCTTCTTCGAGCTAGAATGATTTACAAAACAATTCATTAGGTTTTGGTTGAAGGAAAATTTTGATTATACTAAGGCCTAGTTTGGTATTGTTTTTTCTTTTCACCAAAAGCTGCTTCACTTTAAAGTTAAGCAGTAAAAAGTGTTAGTAAAAATAAAATATCCTGGTTATTTTAAAAGCAACGGCCTCCAGACAAAAACTTTTAACAGGAGCCTGTAGGTTGCTTTTTAAAGCTGCTTTAATAAAAAACGAAGCTACGCATTTAATGAATATTTTTAATTCATGTAATACACTCATTAATTTTGAAAATAACATTACTTATCCTTCTAGACACATTTTATTCTTGGAAAACAAAGTGACGACCACCATTTACCACTACAAGCCTTAACCTCTTACATCACCGTTGCCAGTACCACCACCACACTACAATCGCACCGCCACCACTACCACCACTACAAACACACCACAACCACAATAGCCACTACCATTGTTGCCACCACCGCTACCCCACCTTAAACACTACCGCTAACACTGCCACCACAACCATAACCGCCACCATCGTCGTTGTCGCCGCCCTACCATCGTTTTTACCTCTGTATCGCAACTACACCCTTTATTGGCACCACTACCACTACCATCACAACCATTGCCCTCACCACCATTATTGTTGTCACCGCCCACATTATCATGTCCACTTTTGTCATTATACACAATTATATCACTTTACATTAAACTTTACCAACATTTTTACACTACTTTTCATATTCACAACAATTTTAAAAGTGCAGTTTATCATACGTTCAACTGCTTTATTTTGTAGTTGATTATTCGTAAAGCACATTAGAAGTAGTTTTCAGAAAAAGCACATCCACCCCAAATTTGCCCTAAGCTCATTTGAGCAACATACATATAGCATTTAACAATTAAATGGCGAAAGTGTGCTTATATGCCCTCAAAAACTAAGCTTTACTAAATTCAAAGCCTAGTAGTTGTGAGACTCAACTCAAATCAAAGAGAAAAACATTGAGATTTCTTATATCTTTGTAGATTCCTCTTTGCTTAAGCAAAGACTAATCACCCAAAAGAAAGGGCCTTCATTCCTAGTTTGTTTGCTCCATGGATTCCTTGGCTTTTGGATTTGGATGGTGAAATAAGAACTTCAATGCTTCCAAGAAGGAAACCTCTATGTCTCCACACCAAGGAGAGGCTTGAAGAAGAAGATGAGTGGCCTAGGAAGATGATTGATATTAGTGAATCCTCTCCTAGCGGGCCAGCATCCTAAAGAGAAAAGAGAGAGAGAGAGAGAGAGAGATTGAGCTCTCTTTTGCCTCTTGAAAACCTTAATGAGGGAAAGGCTTAAAGCCACTTACATTTGAATGGTACAATTGAAATTAGTCTAGACCCTCTTCTATGGCTGGCCATGCTAAAGCCATTGAGCTTTTGGGCCTTTCGAGTTTTTAATTATTAAGTTGTCATACAAATTAAGTTAATACGCTTGACGGTTCAAAGGCCAATGGTCCTTGAGGCCTACGGTTCAAAGGCCAATGGTCCTTGAGGCCTAAAACGAACTTATTTGTTTGATTAATTAACATATTAATTATTCTTAGCCCTACAGTTAAACCATTTAATTGTCTTTACTCAACTCTGTTGTTTCTTCAATCTCTACCTTACACAGTGTACCATCCATTAGGTTTTAATTAGCGAGGCAGTGGGCGATTAAAACTTTTACTAATCAATTGTGAATTGAAACTTAATTTTAATGCTCCCTTTAGTGAAGATTAATGATTGCTAACCTTCAGGGCTTCCACAAGCCATAAATGACACCTAGCAGTATGTCATGGCTACCCAAAGTTAAGTAGAAGAGGTAAAGAACCTATTCAGTTTGGGATTACAATGCAATACGGTTCTTCTCTATATCAATACTCTTGATCACATTATTTGGTTGATAGTTTATTCATGTCTACTAACCAATGTGATTCTCTTGTTTATGTGATTACTTTGAAGTGATTTGGAACCTACTTCCTAAATCGTATTCATGTGCTATGGCCATACAATCTTAATCATACCATAGAGTATTCCCTTTAACGATTTAAAGGTTAAACCGTTGTTATGCACTCACTTGCCTCAATGATTAGGTAGCTTGACCCCAATGATGTTGTGGACACCATCTCAATCGGAGTGCATTTACCATAGTCAAAGATCAAGGACTTAACCATAAGACAACTATGATGCTTCAGGTCAAACGACTACTTCGCATTATCCCAACTAGGTGAGTTCTCACATGAGATGAGTATGAGAACTCCTAGTTGATCATTTTCGGCGGACTCGGTTTCTGTTAAGCACCTATATACTTACCTTGCTGTCTTTCACACCAATAACTCAACACTAGTCACCCTCTGAAGAGAAGGTATAATATGTACTAATCTATTCGGATTGTCAATGCCCAACTGACAATTCTATGATCGGGAACATTTAGGATATGTGTATGAAAGAAAAATGCCTCATGAATCTAACCTCTTTAGATTACATTCTCCTCATTACATATTCCTTGGACTTATCATTTAAGCTTATAACATTTAATGAGACGGCTTTAAACAATAATCATTGTCTTTAGATTAAACTAGATTAGTTTAATATGTGAAATGTCCGTAAAGTATCATCTCATGATTTAAATAAACATAAACAAAACTAATAATTGAATAAATAATACTAAACAAAACTAATAATTATCCGCCATAATATTACTTATATATATAAAAGTTCGTTAATTATGTTTATAATCTTTTACTAGTTATATAATTGGTAAGAAAAAGAAAAAATATACCTACATTCGACTTCCTTTTCATCTTCCTTAATCAAGCGCCAATCCCTCGTCAAAGGAAAAATATACAATTTGGGATTCCACAGCTCCTAGTTCTCCGTTAAGGCATTGCTCCTTGTTAATAACAAAAAAACATTTGTGATGCATATTTACAAAAACAAAACCTACATAAAAGCTCTAAACAAAGACCAATTTTCAATTTATGCATAATATTTTATAAGGTATCGCAAGTTAAGATTCAAAATACAAACTCAATTTAATAACATAATCAAAATTTAAAACACAAACAGAACGTAATACAAATAATTTAAAACGTACTGCTTTCAGAATGTTGCTACTCAAATTGTTCATCCATGGTGATTGAAGCGAGAAGGAGAAGGGGAGAAGAGAATGAGAAGGAGGAGAGAAGGAAGAGGGAAGGAATGGGGAGGGGAGAAGGTAGGGGCGCAAGGGGTTTTATTTTGTAGAATTAGTATTACTGTTGGTTAAAACCGACATCAATATGTTTCTGTAAAAAATTTAAAAAACTTATCCGACACACTTTCCTATTGCCGTCGAATATAACCGACAACACTAAGAATGGTGGGAAATCTCCCGCCCAAAATTCCCTCCCAAATTTTTTTCACGATTTAAAAAAATAAAATAATAATTGTTTGGTTTAATATATAAATAATACGTTTTTAAATAGAATACGTTTTAAAAAAAATAAAATAAATAGTTTGGTTTAATGGATAATACGTATTTAAATAAATAATAACCCATGTAAAATATACGACAAAGAAACAAAAAGATAATTGTACAATGAAAATGTCATCACACAAACTAATATTGTCTAATCAATACTTCAAAATATATATATATATAAAAATTTAGCACAAATCACTTTTCCCACTTCAAAATTTTGGGCACAAATTTAACGGAGATATGCATTCTACGAAACTAGTTTCAACAACCAAACCGTCAAACTTGTTTGTATACACTACAAGACCGTATATGTAAAAAATAAAAAAAAATAAAAAATTTAGAGATTAGGTAATAAAACAAAAGTTTTCAACGGTTATAAACGAAAAAAAATCACAATTTAACGATTATTTTAGTTCCGATTTTGATTATTTTTTGCAGCTACACTCTTGAACCTATAAGAATGCAATGAACGAATTCGATCTTCAATTTAAAATATTTACACTAGTGGATACCACAAAATCTTATTTTATACTTAATGGAAGTATAACATTAACTCTAAATGTTTGTTAAATCTATCAATTTGATGGGATATGCATTCTACGAAACTAGTTTCAACGATCCAACCGTCAAACTTGTTTGTACACACTCTGAGATTGCATACATAAAAAATCGCAAAAAACAAACATTTAGAGATTAGGTAACGGAACAAAAGTTTTTTACAGTTATAAACGAAAAATCATAATTTAACGGTTATTTTAGCTATGATTTTGATGATTTTTTACATCTATACTCCTCGACTCTATAAGAATGCAATGAATAAATTCGATCTTCAATTTAAAATATTTACACTAGTGGATACCACAAATCTTATTTTATACTTAATGGAAGTATAACATTAACTCTAAGTGTTTGTTTAATCTACCGTTTTGACGTGATGTGCATTCTACGACACTTTTTTCAACGATCCAACCATCAAACTTATTTGTACACAGTCTGAGATCGCATACGTAAAAAATTGCAAAAAACAAACATTCAAAGATTAGGTAATGAAACAAAAGTTTTCGACGGTTATAAACAAAAATTCACAATTAACAGTTATTTTATAGCTACACTCCTGGACCCTATAAGAATGCAATGAACGAATTCGATCTTCAATTTAAAATATTTACACTAGTGGATTATTTTATACTTAATGGAAGTATAACATTAACTCTAAGTGTTTGTTTAATCTACCGTTTTGATGCGATACACATTCTACGAAAAAAAATTCAACAATCCAACCGTCAAACTTGTTTGTACACACTTTGAGATTGCATACATAAAAAATCGCAAAAAAACAAACATTTAGAGATTACGTAATGGAACAAAAATTTTGAAGGTTATAAACGAAAAATCACAATTTAACGGTTATTTTAGCTTCGATTTTGATGATTTTTTACAGCTGCAAATTAAAAAAAAATCAAAGATTATCAAAATTATACTTATCTAATCGTGATTATTCATTAAATTCAAGTTTTGTACATCTTCATACCAATTATAGCGAAAAAATATATTAATTTAACATAAATAAATATTTAATCACCCCAAAAAAAACATAAATAAGAATACAAAAGAAATTTATTTTACAAATATAACTAACAATTCTAATTTCAATCAATTAGACAATTAGAATTATAAGAAAAAATAAGTAGTTCAGAAACCACTCTAGCTTCGAATTAACTAGTTTAAAGAATATATTTAATTGACTATTTGTGTCAGATATAACCGCCAGAGTTAGTTTAAAAATTTTGAAAATATTTATGTCGGATGAAACCACCAGAGATAGTATAAAAAATTTGAAATAATATGATATAATCTGACACATTACTTACTCATGTCGGATATATCCGCCAGAATTGGTTAAAATTATTTAAAAAATAAATATGCTGGAGTTAAGGGCCCGCTTCATTATTCTTGTTAGATATATCTGATAGTAATACTTTGTTATCCGACACTTTTTAAACATGTTGTCGGAAATATTTTATCCGACAGTAATAGTGTAAAACCGCCACCCCTTTCTGATACATTAAGCCAATTTTGTAGTAGTGATCTAAGCGTCCTATTGCCGGAAGATGTTGATGTTATAATGGGTGGTTCTCCTTGATAAGTCCAATTCGAGTAAGTGTGTACCATCCTATTCCCGTACAAGTGATATTGAATTTGGTCCAATATCATTCAAACGCAATTGTTACATTCCACGCATAGACACCTAATACGATTCTAAGCACTGATATGGTTGCTTGTAAATTCAATAAAATGTCTCAATCATATCTAAATATTCGTCACAACATCTATCGTTCAACTTTGTCCACCCTTTATCTATTGTGCCTATTTTCAAAGAATTTAGTCACCATAACAAGTTGATATTCGATTATGCATCCCCTTATGTCTCCGGTAATGATCCTATCCCAGTAGAAAGTACACTATCTATGTTACAGTTTGCGATTCACGCGACTATTTTCGATCATAAAAAATTCGGCAACGTCTCCCTATAGTTCCCAAGTGCATGACGTAGATATTATAAATAAATATCTAGTATGCGCTTGAATAACATTAGGGGATACAACCAAATTTTTGACAATTGAAACTTAGCCACATTCACTGCAAACCCTAACACATAAGAGTACACTATCGAAATGTCCAAACTGGACAATTCAAGAATCTGTTAGATCGCGGAGATGCATGTTGCGTGTACACACACATCCAACAGACTCTCAAACAGGTCTAAGTTATTTTTATTTTATTACACGAAGTTAATCAACATAAGTAATTTTGTGTAAACAGTTATGAAATTTCCAAACAAATTTCACACCGCGATTTCCTAGCCTAGAGCTACACAAATTAAATTCACCAAAGCTATATGTTTCAATCACTCACATTCTCAAAATTTCATATAACCCACAATTTCAACAGGCATATATATATCACAATTAATTAAATTAAAATTTACTAATTGAGAGACAAGTAAATATCACTTTAATTTTCTTCCAATTCAATCACAAACCTACAACAAACAAAAGTAATTAATTACACAATTAAACAAACAAAATTTTAACAAATAAAAAAACCTTAAATTAATTGGGTGATGAGGTGGGTGTGAGTGGGAGAGAGAGAGAGCACAAATATAGCAGAGAAGAAGAGAGTTGATGGGGTAAAGAAAGAAGAAAGGAACGGCCTATTTTAATGAACTGATGTTTGTTCATTGGGTAACGTCACCAATGTCGTCGAACAAAGAATCGTCATCGGGTGAACACACACAAAAAATCGTCGGGCAAAACATATCAGATAGGTTTAGGACAGATCATCATGGATCTTTATTCGATGACTCGTATACGTTTCTTGACAGAACGGTTCGTCGGGCAAAGTCACTTTACCTGATGAACTTGTTCGTCGGGTTCATAGTGTAATATTATTATCCAACAAAAGAAAATACCTCTAACAAAATGAAATAGATTACACCACTGCTGAAGATTTCAGTGGAGCTGGAAATCATGATGGCTTACAACGACAATCGTGCTTACATTTGAACCTGTATTCAACAAAAGCTACCAAAATGTCGAGAATTTTTTGTTGCGATGTACATAAAATGTGCACAATTTTAGGTTGGTTGCTGTGGAACACTGGACTCATGATGGACTTCTAATATCAACAAAATGCGATCGAATATTTTGTAAATTCTCGGTTGCTGGCTACTTAACTGTTACCTATATATTTTCAGTTGATTACTATTGAATTGTTACACAGTTTTCAACTGGTTGTTAATGAATTCCAAGACTCATGGTTGGCTTCAAGTATTCGGTTGAAACCAACTGAACATTTTGGGGATTGTTAATTGCTGGCTACGGAAAAACTTTACACAATTTTCCATTGGTTGTTACTGATATTTATTGCTTCAACAATCATTGCACCTTAGAAAACAAGTATTTTCCTACTAAAATTTTATAGGATGCCAAAACAGCCACCCTAAATGATTATGCGAATTAAAAATTAAAAAATTAAAAAGAGGTGGTTTTTAGGGCTCATATCAGCCAAAAATATCTCATTCTTTTGTCTCAAGTTCAGTACGTCGACATCTTAGCCACATTCAGAAATCAATCCTGAGATATTATATCCAAACACCCCAAATTACTTCTCTCACATCTTTTTAATTTTTTAATATTTTTCTATCAAGTGTTAGTGATGTGTAGAAAATATTAAAAAATTAAAAATGTGTGGGAGAAGTAATTTGGGGTGTGTGAATATAATATCTCTTCCTTTATGCTCACTGGTTGGTCCACCTCATATGCCCTCCAATTTAGCCCACCAACCTCATTGGACGAACCTCCCAACAGTTTTAAAAAATACACACACCATGCACCAAACACATGTCCACCTCACAAACACAAAAACGCAAACCATTCCAAATCTTTTCCCTTGTGAGAACTAAACCACACAAATATAAACCCATAAAGCGAGCAAGAGACGTAGATAACTCACGTACCATACAACCCTATATTTCATGACGTGTAATGTAAACCCCCACCCATTCTCTCTCTGGTTTTGCTTTATTCCAACACAAGCACACACATAGCAAGCTCCGTCTATAAAATCTCAAATACCTATAGAAGGTCTCAATAGAGAAGAACCACAGTACGAGCTAGCTATGAAGAGAACCCATTTCTCATTCATAGAAGAAAACCCTAACCCTAACAATAATCTTATTCACGTGAGTAACCAACAGAATCCTGCATTTTCCCGGAAAAGAAACAAACACAGCGATCCAAACAATCTTGTGGGATTACAAAACATGCAGGGTGTTGACTTACATGTTAGTAATCCTCAGATGGGCAACTCGGGACGTGAGAGACTAAAGAGGCACCAGGAGGAGGTGGCCGGCCACGTAGTGATACCGGATTCGTGGGGTCAGGAGGAGTTGCTCAAGGATTGGATCGACTACTCTCCTTTTGATGCGTTGTTGGTGCCAAAAGGTCTCACTTCGGCTCGTGAAGCACTTGCTATGGAGGGACGTCGAGCAACTACTTCTCAAGGAGTACTGAGGATAGAGAGTAGGTGTTGAGAAACTTTGATATTTTGGCCTTGCATTTATATTTTAATTAGATACTAAATAAAAAAACATTACTAAATTTGTTTGATTTTAAGTTTTTGTAATAATAATAATAACAATAATAATGATAAAAGGAATATCTCTAGCTAGCCATTATATAATCTTTTCCGGAACAAAGGTAGCCAGATATCAAGACATGTATGAATAACCAAAAACAAAGATTGGCATATGAAATACGTGGATATGTAATTATGTATTGTGTTATATATTGGGAAATTGATATACTCAAAATAAATATATTTTTACACTACTTTGAATCATGATCATGAATTATTAGCTAGGGGAAAATTTCTTGTTTGGATCTAATTGTATTATATATATATAGAGAGAGAGAGAGAGAGAGAGAGAGAGAGAGAGAGAGAGAGAGAGAGAGAGAGAGAGAGAGATACACTATCTATTAATAGAACACTTTTTATCAATAAAAAAACCAAGGAAAATACTAATACCCTTTCATGCATAATTGAAAGGAAATATCAACAAAAAAATATATAAATCATGGCCCGGCCATCGGCGGAGCTACACCCACGGCTATGGTGGCTGTAGCCTAGGTAGGTTTTATGAAAATTCCTACCATATTAGGTTATTAGCGTATCAATTAGGTTACTCTAGCCTATTGTCACCATATATAGCCCAACCAGTTCTACTATTATCATATATATGTAGTGCATCATAAGTAATAAATTTGATATATCTATTTTCTTTTTATTGCATTTTATATATTTTCCTTTCAAACACGAGTTAAGAGTACTGACTTTTAGATTTTGATCCAAGTGGAGTTTTGGTATCTAAATTAAAATATGTGAATAGTAGTTCTTGAACTCATCACACTAGAGCAATAGTTAATTTGAACAACATCGTTAAAATTTTCGCCCAAATAAAGGGTTTTAAAGGGCGAAAAAGAGACTAAAGTTGTAACAGAGTAACACAAAAGAATCATTGCTCTACATTGTGATAAGTTTAAGAATCAATACTAATGAATTATTATTTGAAGGATCAAAGCTCTAATTAGATCAGATCAGGAGTCAATGATCCACTTTTTTACTTTTACTTTTATTTATAAAGTCGGCTGGAAATTAATTAATGGAAAGTCATAAGATTGTTTGGTTTATTAATTAAAAAAAATTATTTTCAAGTTGATCAATGTAACTTTTTGTAGACAAAAAAACTTTGATCACATCGCTTTAGGGTAATTTTTTTTGCCAGCCCACCTTTGACGAAATCCTAGCTCCGCCCTTGGGGCTTGCATTAAAGTAATTTTGTAGATCTCTACTAATTAATAAAATACTTATTATCAATAAAAATTATATGAAATTACCAGTTTAACTCTATAATTAATACAGAATATAAATAAAAAATATGGAGCATAAATGTAATTTCACACAACCAAATTTTGCTGTTTTTTTTTTCTTCAAAGCCTCATCTACATGTAATCCTAACATATCTTTAATTAAAATTAAAAAAAAAAAACTTCTCACTCCCACATTCTCTATCACTCTCTTCATCTCTCCTTCTATTTCAAAAACAAAAATAAAAAAATTTCTTACACACTTTGTGTGTGCCCATATGTAGTTATATATCTCTACTAATTAATAAAACATTCATTGTCAACCAAAACCCTCCGAAATTACTAGTTTAAACCTCTAATTAAAATAGAACATGAATAAGAAATATAGGGCAGAAATGTAATTTCACACAACCAAATTTTGCTCTTTTTTTTTTCAAAGTCTCACCTATAGACTTGACAATTTCTTACACGACACGTTAACATGACACAAAAACGATAACTAATAGAGTCGTTATCGGGTCACCCGTTAAGAACCCTCTAATAGCAGGTCCTTAACGAGTTTACACGTGGATAACCCATTTCAACCCATTAAGAAAAAAATTATTTTGATGATTTAAAGTTAAACTACTAAAAAAACTTACTATAAAATACAATAACTATAGTGTTTATATTATATATAAAATATGTATTATTGGATTATTATTCATATATATGTTAAAAAAAATTTGAGTTTTATTTATTTATTTATTTATTTTTGTTATGAGAGTTTCTTATTATCATTACTATGATAAATTTTACTTGACATGTTGTCCAAAATTCAAATCAACTAGTTAGTATTAGTATAGGCAAAAAGACAGACTTTCAATTTTAGAGTCAACGGCCTAACAAAGTTATTTACTCTCTTTCATACATCATAATCATAAATGTTTTATCCTCTCAAAAGTGAGATTAAAATATTATAGAATACATTAAAAACATTAAAAAAATCAAAGTAATTTAAAAATATCAAACACAATAAAAAAATGTAATATTAATTTACAAGTGCAAAAAATGTGAAAAATATGCAAGTGCTTGTGATCACATCCTCTACACTTTGAGATGGGTACATTGTTGTTTAAACGTTTAAAATCCTACAAACCCTTGTGAGTAATATTTTTAGGGAAGTTCAAAATAAATAGAAATTCATAATAATTAATCTACAAGTGTGAAAAATGTGAAAGGATATATAAATGCTCGTGATTGCATCCTCCACGCACAGACGAATATCATTTTTTTATTTACGATTAATTGAAATATGAGTCGATATCATATAGTTTATAGAGACTTTATAAACTCCAAGCAATAATATCATTAACGATAAAACTCTGAACGTAGTATCAACGATCTGAACCGTTCACCTTCCAACATCCTCCAAAATATCATGTTTTCAAAAAAGAAAATCTGGAAAGAAAAAAAAAATTGGTGAGAAAAATCGAGCGTAAATGTAAACAACAATCAACGGTTGAATTTCAGTTTATAGTTTATGTACCAACCTGTCCCCAATTTTACGGCTTTATTAATTTTAAAAGTGTGAATTGACCAAAATGCCCCTTGATGCGAGATTGTTGACTGTCTATTTTGTGACCCATACAAGCTACTATTTTACCGTATTTGTGTAGTACTCGTTACTACGAAAGTGTGGGCACAAGTGGAATTGAAATCGAAGTTACGGTTGAAATTTTATGGAACTACGAACGTGATGATACTTTAGTAATTTTGCATTTTTTATTTTTGGTCCTTGATTATTTTATTATTTACTTTGAAGATTTTTTTTCCTGGTGGGGCCCACTCCCCATTCAAAATTCTCGCGCTCCCATATCTTTTCTTTCAAACTCTCCCTTCTCTCTCCCTCCCTCCTTCACGCTCTCTCTTCCCCCCTTTCTCACTGTGCACACATGGTGCACAAATTTATGATCACCACCACCCACCACCAAGAGCACCATGAGCTTCATTTCGTCCTCAACACCCAACCTTACATCGAGGCTCAAACTTCTTTCCTGATCGTTGGGATTGAAACTCAATCGAGCCGTGACTTTTTCGACCATTTTTCGGCCAAACCACATCGAGTTAGCCGTCGAGAAATGTACCATTCTCTTCGTCTCATCAAAAGGTATGATTTTCATTTCTGAATCACCAAATTTCGTTGAGTATTGAAGAAGTTATAACCATTTGAATTCTCCCCAGTTTCCGACGACCTCCGTGCATTTGCAAGCGTTTTCCGACCATCTTCGGCCACTTTTTGAACTCCAAACGATCTTGTTCTACACTTCCCTAGCTTCGTTTTGATATATTATGGGTCAAATTTAGTTGAGAAACGAGTGAGTTATTAAGCTTTGCAAATTGGCCAGATATCCGGCAAGAAATTTTAGATTCTGGCGAGGTTCTTAGCGGCCCGCGATCGGAGTCCATTTTTGACATCCATTTAGTGAAATTCCAAAGTTTTAACGTAGTTGACCGCCTTGATTGCTCGGTTGACTTTTTGGGGTTGACCATTGACTTTTCGTTGACTTTTCATGAAAATTGCTCAGGACTCTTCTTAGCGTATTTTGACGCCCTGATTCCAAATCTGCACTCTATTTTCCCAAATTTAATTGTTTTACTTGAGTTTTACTAATGGGTCCCAATATTATACTTAGGTGTGATCACTATCGGAGACTCCGACTTTCCTAATTCGAACAGCCGCGACTTCGCAAGTATCTATGAGTGGGTCTTTGCTTTTAAATATTATATATTTATTTAGTTTCCATTTATATATTTGATAAAGAATTTTCTACTTTACGCGTAGATTAGATTAACATTTAAAAGAATTAGTGCATTGACGAAATATATGAAATTGTTTTGAATCCTGCGGGATGCACATGTATGTGTACTATTATGGGATGCCTTAATTATATTTGCGGCCATGAATAGTGTTATGTTGACTAGAATATTGATTTACCTTTACATGATCATAATTATTCTACACTAGTGTTAGTACTCGCTAGGGCCAGGGCCAGGGCCAGTCTTCACGTGTATGTTCAAATCGCACCATACGCTCACTTTGGATCCATTGTAGGTGCCAATCCTGTCCTAGATTGCTATACACAGTCATGTTCATGTCAAAATACCTCTGCATGAACTTGTGTGTCAGCATACGTTGATGAGCACCTGTTCTTATATGTTCGTTTATTCGAGATATTGTGATTACCGGATGTTATGTGTTTATTTACGAAATATTATGAAGTATTGCATTCTCGATGATATTATTTACTGTAAGTATTTTCATACTATATGTAGTATGCTATGTTTGGAAACTATACTTGTTTTACGGCGGGGGATTATTACGTTTTCAAAAGGTTTTACAAAGCTTCATTTTTAGGCCCACTCACCCTTGGCTTTTGCCCCTCCAGGTTTTAGTGATAGAGCTTTCATGTCGACAAGGATTCATGGCAAATGTTGGTATAGGAGATTACTTCCGATGGTATAACTCTTATTTTACTTTTACTATACCTTACTTATGCTCTGACATCACGTGTGAATTGGGTTCAATCCAGCTCACATGCGCACTTTTGCATTTAGGCACTTTTAGGTTTAAATTCATTCACATTTTCCACCTCCCTACACTTTATGGCCTCGTTACATTCCGGGTATCGGCCAACATAGCTCGATTCAAAGTCCAGGTGGACATTCCAGGTCGGGATGTGTCAGTTTATGTGATTATAGTGGCGATTTTCGAAGTTGAGCTCTTTACAAAAGTTGTAAAGCGTATCATTACAAGCGTTTATATATATATATATATATATATATTCATAATTCTTCATTAATTAATATTTATGTAATACTTGAAAGAGAAATATGTGTTTATGTTTTGAAGTAATATTTATGTGACAATGTAGTATGTTATACTAATTTAGTATGATGTTTTTCATTTGATTATTTATTGGTTTAAAATATATTTTCTGTAACAGGTAACGAGTCAAATCATATTACCCGTTAATATTAACGGGTCGAGTTCAGATCCGGTCATATTACTCGTACATTTTAACTGGTGTTACACGACATGACCTGTTAAAATATCGAGTACGACACAAAAACAATATGAATACGGAAAACATGACACTAACTGAGCATCAAGTTCATTCCTGAGATTTTTGTTATTATATATGTTAAGTTTTTCACTAGCTTTACGTGTGCAAACTCTTGACAATTATAAAGGTTATCTTTGTCAAAATTTAGGAAATTAGTATGTAAATATAAAAACATCATAATTGCTTTCTTCTTATAAAGGAAAATGAATGAAAATACCTTGAAAACTTTGAATTTTAACGATAAGGACAAAATAAAGGGTAAAGTAAATAGTACCATGTTTGACTTTTTAGTGTAAAAATGTGGTTTTTTGTTAAAGTAAACAGTACCACGGGATTTTCGTTAAAACTCCCTTCTTATAATTCAAAGTTGAAAGAATTCATGTAGGTGTATAATGTTTATTCACTACCAAAAAAAAAAACCCCTTTCCCGATGTAAGCCTTTCGTCGGGCCAAATAAGCTTTAGCTGCCTAACATTTAGTCCGATTGAACTTTTTCGAACAAAATTAGTCGCCCAAACAATGTTAATCCAAGTTTGGGCCAACGAATTTTAGAAGTCGTGTTTGCCCAGCGAAACTACCGACGAAAATTTCGTCTAGCAAAACGCGTTGACCAACTTGGCCGAATGAAGATAACATGGTCGACGAAAGGTTTTCGTTAGTCAACATTGTATTTTATGCACATAAAAAAATTAAAAGAAGGTTTGCCCAACGTCTTTTCGTCGGGCAAGTAATATAAAGAAAATAAATAAATAATCACAAAATACATTCTCGACGAATGTATTGGTAGGGCAAAATATTTATTTATTTCTTTAATTAATAACATAAATTGTATTTAATTGACATTAATTAATTAAAATCTTAAAAGATATCATAATAAAAATATTTAATTATATTAAAACTGAAGAAAAAAAAATTACTCTAAGTGGCGCATTGGGTCAATGTAGAACTGCTTCAATTTAGAAGACATCCATCTCCAGAAATTACAAGCTCTGAAAATGATTGCAGAGTCAGTGCTACTTGTCCATCCTTTCCACATAATTTGGGGGGATGGATCAGAGCTTCATCATGAGATGCAAAAGTCTCATAGTAGTTGTGCAGCTCATGCATCTGCTTCTTAAACCGATAAGTCCACAGCCAAGTTATGTAGTCGGACCTACACGGCTAGGACAGGTCGATCTTGAAGTTGTCCTCAAATAGACAAAATACAAGTGTTAGTTTAAAAAATACATTGAATAAGTAAAACTAATTAAATATTAATTATAAAAAAATTAAAAAAACTTATTGAGACCAAGGTATTAAATATCGGTAATATCGGAAATATCGGTAGTCCGAAAATACGGAAATATCGACGGAAATATCGATAAAATATCGATATCGATAAAAATTACATGGAAACCACGGAAATTGTAAGAAAAACTTGGAAATTTTTATTGAAACTTTGCAGGATGTTTATTTAGTCAATTATCTATTAGTTTATCACAAAAAATTGGAAGGAAATGCATTGCATGATGGATTTAACATTATCAAGTTGATTATATAGCGAGCTGACAAACATTGTGAGTGTAGAAAATATGTAGTAATTAATCATTTATATATGTAGTAATTAATGAAAGAAGTTTAAACACACCATAATCATTTATATATAATGAATTAGTACAATATTTTACACTTTATATATTGCATGGTAAGATACATGAGTGATTTATTCTTATAACGGGTACATATCAATTTTTTTTTATAAAAATTAATGGGTACAAACTTATTCTTATTTTATTTTTTATATATTTGAAATGTTTGAATTGAAAATTAATTAGGAGTTTAATAAGGATGTGAGTATTAAAACTCTAAATAAATTACTAATTATTGTTCATATGTGCTAGTTTGGTTTCCCTCGTTAGCCCACAAATAAATCGAATGATAAAATGTAAAAAGAATATCCAACCAATCTAAAATTTAAAAATACATTAAGTCATATAACCTAAGATATTTTGAATGGTTATATTTAACTTTTTAAAATTAAAAGTAAAAATCATGGTTGGGTGGGTGGTTGAAATTGAAACTTTGAAAAGGTGCAGCATGCTTCCCCATTTCAGCACCACGTGTGTGGTGTGACCTCCCCTCCATCCCGATTCCCCATCCTTCACATCTATCTTCTCTCTCAGTCCTCTCTTTCTCTCCACTTTCCCAGGCTCTCTCTCTCTCTGCTTCTCTCCCTCAGTCTCTTCTTCTCTGCAAAACACGCACACACCACACACGCACACACCACACACGCAGTCTCTCCTTCTCTCCCTCAGTCTCTCCGTCGTCCGTCCATCCTTCTCCCTCAGCCTCGATCTCGATCCTTCTCTCCCTCAGTCTCTCCGTCCGTCTATCCTTCTCCCTCAGCCTCGATCTCGATCCTTCTCCCTCAGTCTCTCCGTCCATCCTTCTCCCTCAGTCTCTCCATCCTTCTTCTTCTCCCTCAGTCGTCTCTGGTGGTGCGCCGCTGAGCAAGGAGTTGGCCCAGTCATCGATATTTCAGGTGAGATTCCATTGAAACCCTAAGCCCTAAACCGATATCACATATGTTGAATCGTTGATGCATGCGTGAAATTTGGAGTATATATGTGAAATTTAAGTTAAAATTCGTGTTTTTGCAAGGTTTTTGGGACGAAATGGGCTCGGGAACAGGCACACCATCTCCGGCGTTCTTCTCCGGCGTCCGATATCGGAATCCGATTGCACCGTTCAACGAAATTTCTCGATATTTCCAAAATATCGCGATATTATCGATAATATCGATAATATCGCGATATTTGGACGAAAACTACACGGAAACCAGTTTAAATATCCATTACCCGAAAAATCGATATTATCGGCGATATTTCGCCGATAATATCGATATTTAAATCCATGATTGAGACAATGCCATCATCGCCTCCTTCACCTCAGGGGGCAAGCTTCTTCCATTTAGAGGCTTTCATGGGGTACTTGGTGCAGATGATGGCTTCTATCTCGCAACTCAACCGCATGTTGACTTCCATGTCTGCACGCATATGTCGTGGGCCATAAGGTAGTGTTTGGTACGCAGACGGGAAGGAACAGAATGGGATGGGACGAGACTGGACATGACGGGACAGAACAGTGGTTCCATGTTATGTTTGGTATGCGCAGGACAGAACGGGAGAGTTGTTCCGTTCTACGTTTGGTGCACAGGACGGAGAACGGAACCAAAATATTAAAATGACTAATTTACCCCTATTCCGTATGTTGTTTGGTAAAGGCTTGGGACGGGACGGAACAATTTTTTTTTTTTCTTCTTGCTGCTGCTTACCTATGATATATTTTGTACACTATACTTGGACTTTCATGTGTTCATATATTCGTACTGTGTATAACAGAAAACAAGAGACATGTATTTGTACTTTATGTAGCTCATATAATTAATTGAGGTATTCATCAATTCCCCCCGTGAACTTGTGACCATTGGCCAATTTCCCCCCTCAACTTTAATTTTGGCCAATTTCCCCCCTCAACTCTCATAATTAGTCAATTTCCCCTCTCAACTTTAATTTGGCCAATTTCCCCCCTCAACTCTCATAATTAGTCAATTTCCCCTCTCAACTTTAATTTGGCCAATTTCCCCCCTCAACTCTCATAATTAGTCAATTTGCACCCTATTGTTAATTTTTTTTAATTTTCCATATATTCTTTTTTTTTCTTTCAATCTTTCTAACAACTTCCAACAAAGTACTAAAATTAACATAAACTCACCTGCATAATATAGGGTAAAATGTACAAAAACATAATACAATTAGTATGTGATATGGGTTGATTATAAGAAAAAGTTATGAATCGGGTTTAAAGCATGTAGAAGAAGAAATAATAATCATAAACTCATGGATCATACCTATTTCAATAAAATGGGTTATTCTTAATAAGGAGTCGAAAATTATGAATTGACTAGCAATTTTTGCACTAAAGCTCGATTCTCCGCAATTTACTTGAACTTAGCTTTCACTTTTATAAAGAAAATTGTATTCACATACAAAAATGTACACATCAATCCTTTTCGTTATCAATTTTGTATAGTAAAAAATAAAATAAAATTACTCCATACTGATTTATTATGACTAATAATACTATCTATGATAAATTGTAAAATTCTGAATTTTAATCTATTTGTAATAGGATAAAGACATAGGAAAATGATTAACATACATCTTATTTAGTTTCTTACACACACTTGTTTAATTATGATCAAATTAAAAAATTAACAGTAGGGTGCAAATTGACTAATTATGAGAGTTGAGGGGGGAAATTGGCCAAATTAAAGTTGAGGGGGGAAATTGACTAATTATGAGAGTTGAGGGGGGAAATTAGCCAAAATTAAAGTTGAGGGGGGAAATTGGCCAATAGTCACAAGTTCAGGGGGGAAATTGATGAATACCTCTAATTAATTTAGTGGGACAATACGTGAATTAATTTTAAGTGATTTAAAAAAATAATAGGGTGAGAACATGCCATTGGCTTGGCACATAGCAGTGTAGCCACAAGTAGAAATGCGTAAGCATTCATGCCAATATGTATATGGTTACGTATATGTGTAGATTTTCTAGATTAAAGTTTCTATGTATATTTCATGTATATTTGTACAAGAGTGAGTCCGGGTATATATGAGAAGAGAGAAGGAAAAGAGATGGGAAGGATGCTGCAGCAAGCATCCGACAAGAAAGAAGAAGGCATGTTGCCTATCTAATGTAAACCTTACACAAAGACATTACCCCAATCAATCTCCTCCCTTAAATCAAGGGATAAGTGATTTACATAGCCTTACCCTAAAGATTACAATGAGCCTTACCCTAGGGGTCACCTTGGTAGTAGACTTCATATGCAGCATCAGTCATATGCAGCATCACAACAATATGTGATGAATTAGATATGAAGAGGTTAGTGTGGTAGAACAACCGTTGATGCAATGACTATGTTGGAATCTTTGACACAATCTGCTTTCATCTCTTCGTCATCACATTGAAATGCAAATTGTGTCAAACAATATGTATAGTATAAGTTGAGTTGTGAGACAATTGGATATCTATGGCAATGGTTGTCATGCAAGGATGAAAAATATATAAGTTTAATAATAATATCTTACTAAAGCAATAAACATGAAATATCTAGAACTTAAACATGAAATCCCAAATTAAACATTCGTCCTGACTTAAGAAAAAAAATAAAAGATAATGTCTTACTAAACCCCAGAAGTTGATATAGTTCATATCATACTAAACCCCCTAATGCTCAGAGGCCATCCATAAACATCTTAATGAAATCTGCCTTGTGTGAGTCATCCAAGGTACACCAAATACGCATCATATCAATATCTTTCACTAACTTCATTGAAATTTTTAGCACCTAATCGTATGGGAGACCCATAGCCTGAAGCTTAGAAGGTAACATGGCTTTCGCTTCTCCGAAAGTAAAACTTTCACCTAAATTCTTCATTTCAATAACTGCTTTATCCTAACCTTCCGGATAACAGCTACAATATTTGCATCGGCATCATTCTTATTCCTCTTCCTCTTCTTAATAGGTTGAGATGCACTAGATGTACCAACAGAAGGAGATGGGGTAGGTGAAGTCGGAGGCATCTCAAAGGTCTCATTGCAATCCTCATTTTCCAACCCTATATTTTCGATTGCATCTATTGCTGATTCAGCCATACTACCAGTGGCTCGGTCTCTCCTAAACACTGTACACAAGCGTGGATACAACGGAAATGGCTTATTTAGTTTGCAAGATGCATTAGGATGTTTCTACAATAAGAACCCAAAGAAATCAAAGTTATGACTTTTAAAGCAACTAATTGAAAAAGAATAAGAAACAAAATGTACCTTCACCCACAACTGTAGTACATCATCACTGTCCACAACAACACATTTTTTCTCATCATCCCAACCAAATCCACTGGTATTCATCATGTCATATGCAGAGGAATACTTTTCTTTTAGACGCTTCAGCTTGTTTTGTATATGCTTCGACTCTATATTAATGCCCAGAATCATCTCCCTCATCTTGGTGGCAACCATTACAAATGTACCAGCCTTAAAACTGCAGGTCTCACACCTAACACCATCAACAACCATCTCCTCAAGGATGGTAAGCAGTACATCCTCCTCATGATCAATCCAATTACGTGAGGTGGCCATATAATCTATCAAAGAAGCCATAATATTACATATGTAAAACAAAGAAACATATTGTTAGTAGAGCAAACATGATGCAATTAAGTTAATATATGCCTACAGCTTTTTACAAAGCTAAAACACTTCCTACTGGAAAAGGTAATCCAATGAACAATATATATGATCAATTAAAAAGTAAATTCTAATAATTTTTGGCATGTGGGTGCAATCAAATTCGAATATTTATGAAAGCAAACAATGTTAGTATATTGTGATTAGATCAGACGCATGCAGCAAAAAAAAGACACCAGGCTTTATCAGCCATAACATCCAGATAAGTCCCAATTACTACTTTACAAATTCAAGTCTACTTATTTCGATACATCCTTTTCCAATCGAAACATAAACTCAATACACATACCCCAAATGGGACAAACGGTACTAACTCATCTAGCGTCTTTGCAAGCACTTGTAGTTGTTGAGAATAATTCCAGCAGTATTTTCCCAATTATTAGCTAGTAAGACAACTTACGGCAAGTAAGAAGGGACTAAAATGAAGAAATGAAAAGGCCATTGCAACCAACGTTTTTTTTTGTCTTCTATATTCATATGCTTGATTCTACAATATGAAGAAATGAAAAGGCCATTGCAATCAGTTTGTTGCAAGTTATTTTGCTAAATGTTTATTCTATGTCTTTTACTTTATTGTTAGTATTTTCTTCTTGCTGATAATTTGAGGAGTTACAAACGTATAAAGCTATCAATCTATGTTACGAATTGCAAGTTTAAGATATTTCATGTTGAATTCTAATGTATTACTGATCAGTAGAAAAAGTTGTGCATAATTGAAGAGTATCATGCAATTCCTTCTTATAATCTAAAAGATTGGAAATTTTATCATACAATTAAAGAATCACCATGCGGAAACAACTCATTCCAGCAAATAAAAAACAATAACAAACATCTCAATAGTCTTGATGTTACAAATTTTCAAGCCAATTACAACAACTAAATTGAGTCCACATCTCAATAAAAGACAATTACAACGACTACCATGTCAACCAATTTTCAAGCCCTCCTTCCTCTCCACTTATCATATATTTCTCTTGCAAGATCATCCCTCTATTGAGTCCATGTATGGCTTGACTCAACAGTTTCAATGTAGGCTAATACTTCTGGTAAATCTTCCCTTATAGGTAATTCATCAAATGTAAGGCTTGCATTTTCCTCAGGATCAATCGCCATATACATTCTAATAAAATTATGAAGTAAACTACATGCGGTGATCATTCGTCCCTGAATCTTGATTGGATAGTGGGAAGGACTTCGCAAGATAGCCCTACATCTTTTGAGGAAGCCAAAACATCTCTGAATGACATTCCTAGCACGTGAGTGTTTCATATTAAAATATTCTTCATGATTCCTAGGTGCACGTGAATTGTCTTCCCACCCTTGGAAATGGTATCTAGTGCCTCTATACGGTGCCAGAAAACCCTCACCATTCATATATCCAGAATCAACCAAATAGTATGTACCTATATTAGTTGATAATAAATTTTAGTTGTTGGCCAACAAAGGTAAGGAAGAATACTAGGTACTTGTCTATCTTACCAGTTGGGACCTTGAGGCCATTAGCTCTAGTAATAGCGTCACCTAGAATTCTCGAATCAGTAGCTGATCCCTCCCAACCGGATAACACATATACGAATTTGAGGTCGTGTGTGCATTCACCTAACACATTAGCTGCTATATGACCCTTCCTTGTTCTATATCTTGGTCTATCGACATCAGGCACAGTGACCACTATGTATGTTCCATCTAACGCTCCTAAGCAACCCTAGACAAAAGAAAAACTTATATTAATTAGCAACTACAAATAATTATGTTATTAATGATTTTACTATGATGCTTACCTTAAAGCATTTCCATCTCGATTCCGTGCAATCTTCTGGGATAAGGGTTGGTTTTGCAAACAACACGTCTTGCAAACTGAGCAACGTACGCAATACTCTGCGGATATACCGACTAATAGTTTCACCAGACCTAATGACTCTAACTTGCATTGACCTATTTTTATTGTGGTGGGCTAATATGTTAGCAAAAGTAGCTACTTGCTCCTCTATTGTAACATGACCATCATCTACCAATCCACCACGAGTTTGTAGTAAATCACATAAAACTGCAAATGCATTCCTATCCATTCGCAGCTCCCACAAACAGTTAGTATCACTCAATCGCGTGATACGATTTATTTCCTCTCTCCTAACATGAAGTCTAACAAATGTCCTCTGCTCTAAACTAGCTATTTCCCGTTGTCTCTTTTGTTGTTGTCTATACCTCAACAATTGTGCATTCATAGTAAAGACTTGTGCCATTATAATCCAAATGTTCAAAAGAACAAAGAATTAAGTCTCATGTTCATCCATACCATCACATGCAAAAAAACAACACATGAATGAGTGGAGCATCAACATACGCAGGATTCAATTACAAGCGTACGATTAAATGGTAAAACAAAGTGGCGCATCATATCCTAATTGCAATTCTTAAAGTGGAGCATCAACTTTGGCATGCACTAAAAATCTGAGAGTGCTACCATCTGAGGATTCGACTAATGCTAGATGACCTAAATGCACTTCAGTCTTGCAAAAACCAAGGTCATTAAAAATTAATGCAAACAAAGAGATGCTACAATGAAAAGGTGAAATTTCGAAAGATACATTTGTCTGTGTCCATATTCAAGATATGGTGCTCGGTTCTTTTGCAAGCAAAATTATATATTGTATATTGAAACACCAAATAATGGGACTTAGTCAGTCAAATTATTTATGTGCTTGAAAATTCTAAAATAAGTAACTTCTAATTTCAAGTTTCAAATTATTATCATTTGAGACGCTGATATGAAATAGAGCGAGGGAAAGGCATTTTCTTCCCGGGAAATCCGTGTATTATAGTCAGCATACCATATATCTTAAATACTATATAGAATCAAAAGACAATGGAGACATTTAAGATGATAATAAATGTGTAACTATGAAATTTCTAAGACAAGAAAGAGAATAATCCCTGAACTCATTCGAAAATGATGCCCAATATCTAACTCTACCCTATAGTTCATCTACTCCCACTCCCTTATAATCCTCAAAATTCTTATACTACACACAACCAAATGTTTAAGAAAACTACCAACGTCAAACAGCCCCATGAAACTTTAGCTTTTTCCCCCTTCCTAGAAATCAAAAACTTCTAAGCCAAGCAATTATCCTCAACAATCATATATATTGGTGAGGTCAATGTACAGAAACCTAGATATAAAATGACTATATTTTGAGCAGCAATGAAGTTCAAAACTATACGTTGCGACTTATAAGAAATTTCCAAGAAACACATGGAGGGTGAGGTTCCCCGTTCCCCGGCAGGAACTTCAGATCTCCAGTTCATTCGAAATGCAAGAGTAACACAACTAAATATAAAGCAAATTACTAAACAAATAAACCCTGAGGATATTCATGCTTGAAAGAGCTTTCTTCTGCCATGTAAATCAGAAAAGAATATGATATTTATGGTTCTCTCTATTTCAGAATTGGTTATTTTTGGGTCGATTTGATAGAAACCATTTGGGTGTTTCTTCAAACAGTTGTTCAATCTACAGAGAACAATTTACATCTGGGTATTTCTTGAATAGAGAAACAATGAATTGCTAGGAGTGGAAGAGGAAATAAAAAGGATGATGGGAGTGGTTCTTGAACATAGAAACAATTTAATTTGGTTTTAAAAAAAAAACATAGAACACGATCCAACAGAGGAAAATCCAAAACATGTAACCCAATCCAATCCAACAGAACCCCAAGACATCAGATTTATAGATTTCAGCCCATAAAAATCGAAACTTGAACACTGAAAAAATGAATCCAGATAGAGATACCTCTGAAATGCAGTACTACTCAATAGGGGGAGTGGAAGTAGATAAACAGAGGCAGATCTTTGGTTGCAGATGCAGTATTAGGCAGATCGAAGCACTACAAAATAGAAAGAAATCGAAACAAGCAAATCAGAAAAGAATACAAAGAAATCGAAGTACTACAAAATACAAAGAAATTCAGCAGAATTAGGAACTAGGTGTTAATGAAATCGAAACAAGCAAATCAGAAAAAAATAATAATGCCACTTCAAATTTACATCAAAATTAATTAAAGGACCTCCTGGAAGCAATTTTTTTATTTTACAAAGAAAAAGAGACCGAGAGGCTACACAATCACAATCAGATCAAACCTAGAACGGAGATGCAGAGCTGAAGTTCATAGAGAGGCTACACAAAAGAGAATGGGGAGGAAGGTTGCGAATGGGAGATACAGAGGTGAAGAATGTCACAACGGCAGAGAAGAGAAGATGATAGTTTTAGGGTTTGTTGTATGATTTAGATGGTGTAAATATTGAAAAAGACAAGGGGTATTTTTGTCTTAAAATGTTATAATTTTTTGTTCCACGGAGGTGGAACAAGTCGTTCCAAGGGGGAGACGAAACGAAAAATCACCCAAAACTTGTCCCGTGGAACAGCGCATTCCACCCATTTTAGGCGCACCAAACGTGGGACGGAACGCCTCGTCCCACTTCGTTTCGTCCTGTCCCACGTACCAAACGCACCCTAAATGACCTGATTGTGCCTTGCCTTATGCGGACAGTGCGTGACGACGACATTTGTGGAAAAAATGGCAAATATTTTTAAAAATTCTAATATTCCTAAAATATAAATGATTTCTACAAATTTCTAATATTTAAAAAAAATTATAATATTCCCTAAAAATTTTCTAATATTTTCTTAAAATTTTTAATATATCTAATATTTCATAAAAATTCCTAATATTTCTGAAATTTCCTAATATATCTAATATTTCCTTCTTCTTTTTTTAATATTTTCAAAATTTCCTAATATTTCAAATATTTCCTACAAATTTTTAATATATCAAATATTCCATAAAATTTCCTAATATTTCTAAAAATTTCATTATTTTTAAATTTCTAATTATTGTAAAAGTACAAAAAATTATAATATTTCATAAGAAAAATTAGAAAAACAATCGCGCCCACCCATCCCACCACCCTCCCAGCGCAGTCCCCCCCCCACCCCGTCCCCAAATGTCACTGTACAATTACCATACCTCGCAATTTCATGAAAATATTTTAATTTCATTAATTTTGGATTTTTGGTTTCTTAGTTAAAGTTTAATTTTTCGTAATTAGTCATTAAAAATTCATGGTCCTTTCGAGAATAACGTTAGTATTTTCAAATAGCTTGATCCTACAAATGTGTAGACGAAAACCGTTCGTGAATTGGAGTTAAATAGATATAGAAATTAATAAGCAAAGGCAAGGGCAAAAATGTGAATTGCAGATGTATATATATATGGACCCCGAGAAAATTGAACCCACCTTCCCCTTTCGGGACACCGGACCCGATGGCCAAACCGGGCGACCCAGTTCCCTACTAATTTGACCAGACAATCTGCAATAAATTTTCGACGCCTTTCCGGCGTTCTCTAGCCATTGCAGTTGACATCACCACTTGGGTTCGACTCCCCTCGACCTCCAAATCAAAAATCACCCAAGGTTCACCCTGATTGATCGCCGTATGTGGCTAATTGACGACATGAAAATCCTGAACTCAAGCGATCGATGTTGTCGCCTTTCCAGTTATCTGTCCACCACCACCATCATTTGACAGCCATTGGTTCCTGGAACAAAACCCTAACCTCAGTTTGGGCGTTAGTGCATAGGCGGCGGCATAGTGGCGCCAAGATAACTCCGGCCACCCGAGGCCTTTTCGACAAATTTCGTCGTCTTCCAGCCACAACTGAGCTTCGACTGATGGTAGCCGACGATCCGACCGTTTGATCGTCATAAAATTTTAATATGCTGTTGTGGGATTAATATAAAGCTCTTAAGAATTTACATATTGAAAATTCAATAAGCAGATCTTCCGAATTGGATCATGTAGGGTGGTTGACCATATAGTTGACCACGTTGAACGAGAGTTGAGTTTTGATCAAACATGTTTTAAATCGTTCATAGGTGCGGTAGTTAGCACTACTAAAGGTCTGATAGAGCTTAGTGGGCCTACTTCGGTCAATGGCGCATCTCGAGGATGTACACCTCAGTTTGTGTGCAAGTGTCATCTTACTAGGATTTACTTATTTATTGAATTCCTATATGAGATAAATGATACGTATGATTGCTATTATGAAGATGAGCCAAAGATCATATTAGAATTATCTAGTAGAACTTGTATATCTGGGTGGCTAGATATTTGATTGTCATGTGGATTTGACAGTGTATATGCTCACAACTCAAATCATATGTGTTGATGTAGATGTAGGATGTATGATGTCTGATGTAATTGCACCATGTAGCAGTGTGGTACATGGATGATCCTGTCTGGTTAATCCGTATTGGGAGATCATACTATTATGTGTATGTTTATGGTCCTTCCTGTTAATCTGTATTGAGGGATGACCCGCCTGGTTATTTTGTATTGGGAAGTCCTGGTGGATTGTTGTTAAAGGCTGAAAAGATTGGATTGGACTATATGGATGTTGAAGGGCTGAAAAAGCTTAAACAAGAACTAGAAGTAGGTTAAGAAGTTGGCAAAGAAATACCACGCCTCTTTGGCATCAGAAGCTGCTATTATGCAGTCGGCTTGTTGGTGCTCGCTTAGTGACTTAATTTATGCTTGGCATACATTCTTTTATTATTGCGTTGGCTTGTAGATTCGGTGTTTGTAATGAATCTTTTATGGGGTTATGAACTGCAGCGCCGTGTGCTATTTCTGTTTTCAGTGATTTGGTATCACAAGGCAGGAAATTTCCTACCCTTGTTACTCACCAAGAATCCCTCAAGTCTAAGAGGTTTCCGAGACAAAAGCAATGATCAAGTTCCAACTGAAGAAGCATCTGCGCATGGAACTTGCCGTAGGAAATGTCTCAATTCTATGTCATAAGCCTTGTGATGGTTGAATGCCCCAATTCTATCAAAACAGAAAACCAATAGCAGATACAGTAAACCAGTCGAGAGGAAACTAGGCATCTTGTAATCAGTTCAATATATTACATATTACGTTCGCAAAAACTATTTCGGAACAAAAGCAAAAGAGAACATAGCTGCAAGTGAGATAGAAATTGGTGCCTGATGTAGAACCATCTGCAATTATCTTTCGATCACTGATACGTGCATTCAAATGCTCTAACTTGGTCCACAAGAAAGAAATCGAGTGGAGCAGTCTGTCAAAATTTTAATAGCAAACTGCTGTCACAATGGATGCTAATCAAAGAGTATAAGACTATGAATAGAGAGTGTGGGTAGAGTTATTCGTAATCGGATTTGAATAATGAATTTTGATGCAAAAATCTATATGCAAAGATGTCTGAATTGAGCATTACCTGGCAAACCTTTGCATCCACACTCATTCATAGTCACATTTTTTGATTTGGTAGAAAAACAAAACACTGCTGGAAAAACTCCTCAGCGAACTGTGCGGAGAAAATCTTGGAACATTGAAAAGAACATCGGTGGGAAGGAGGAACAGCCCTGTGGAAGGACTACTAAGTCAGCATATGAAACTTTGAGGAGTTCAGCGGCCTCATGATCGTCAACAACAGATCCAGAAGTCCCCAACACTGAAGTTTGGAAGAAAGAAAGCTGAAGCAACCTGTCCATCAGTAACGGAAAATCTTGAAACAGACTTTTGAGAAGTGGCATCAAATGAACCTGTCCAATTGCGATTGAATGAACAGGTCAAATTTTAGGGATAAACACTGTAGAAGAGGAAACCCTCTTCAGTTTCAGTCCCTCTCCAACTTAGCATTACAACAAGAAGTAAAGAAAACGATAAAAATGAAATGCAAACAAGATATATTGCCAAAAAGATGAGAGGTCCGTAAAAGTAAGCACTTTGAAAATCAATACTTTTATAACTTACAAGTACAGACTACAGATATTGTCTATGATAAAGAGTAAATAATTACCACCAAAAGAAGTCGGACCCCCTAAGATATTTATATGGGTTCCCCATCGATCTCTATGCGAGGAATGTGAGCAATCTTGGGCCAATCTTCCCCTTCACTCTGGCACCGTTGCTGTAGCAAAGGACATTTCTTCAATATCAACTCAGAAAGAGAAGCAGGTAGCCCTTCCTCTGGCAAGCGCTGGAGCTCCGGGCATTTCACAATTGTCTAGTTTTCAAGGGAGGTGAGATGTCTAAACCCCTTGCCGTCCAGATTTGAAAGACGTGAGATGAAGACAGAAGTGATACTGGTGGGGAGCAGCCCCTCCTCAGGAAACATATCACGTTCTTCACTGTTTTCAAAGCTAACTTTCAAGTTTCTGAGAGAGGTGAGCGTTCGTAGACCCCACTGCATACGGTTTGCAATGAGCTTTTTGCAAGAAAGGATGGAAAGTGATTTTACTTGTGAAGGAAGTCCCCCTTGGGGAAATGATTCCAATTCCGGACAGTCTCTAATGAGCATAAATTGAAGAGATGGGAGAAGGGTGTGCATCTGTTCGGGCAATGACCTCAATTTCTCACACCCACAGATCTTTATCTCGGTCAAGTTGGGTGCTGGCAACCCTCCGTCGGGGAAACAAACAAAATTTGGGCATAAAAATATATCCAAGTAATTGAAGAACAGGAGACTAGAAGAGTGAGATTCTTGTGAAACAGTAAGGGATTCTAGATTAGTTCCAAACAATTTCAGCTTTTCAAGTTTTGGAAAGCAGTCTAATGGTAACATTCGGCTTAGATTGGGGCAAATCAGCAAACCGAGCTGGGAAAGATTGGGGAAAGCTCCATCGTCTTCATTACATCCAATGTAACACCATTCTTGCAACTCCTGCATATTGCAGAATTTCAAAACTTTCAGGCATCTAAATGACTTGATTCCACAACTACTGCCGTAGCCATGAAACTCAGGACCTATCGACACCACTCCATTTAACCCTTCAATAGAAAGATCTCTGAGGGAGGGTAGCTGACCCAGTGGTGGCAAGAAGCAACAGTTTCCACAGTTCACAAGTTTCAGACCAACTAAATTAGAGTAAGAAAAATCTCCTAACCAGCTAGGAAATCTTGTACCTCCATAAAAATGGATACTGAGTATTTTTATGTTCGTATGGGGTTGGAGGCTGTCGAGCACTTCTCTATCTTTTTGTGAGTTGTCAGTGTCACCTTCCCATTCCAAACTTAGTTCACTGAGGCAATTCTTGTCCCGTATACTGGCCTCCGATGCATCCGTGACATTGTCAATATGATGAAGCCCTAACATACGAAATTTTCCACACAAATGTTTAAGCTCCTTCAACTCTACAATGTTATGCCCAGTAGGTTTGTCTAAGACAAACTCACTTAACGTCTGTAGATCTTTCAATTTTCCAATATGTGGTGGCATCCTTTCTAACTTTGTACCTTCGATATCAAGATGACGCAAGTTGATTAGTGCTCCCAAGTTAGTTGGCAACTGAGTGAGAGCTCGACAATAAGATACCAACAGCGTTTGTAAATTATACAAAGTGCATAATGTCTCAGGTAACTTTTCCAGTAGAATGTAAGATAGGTCCAAGAACCTTAGATGTTTCAAGTTGCTAAACGAGTTAGGCAACTCCTTAATTGTGTAGTATGATAAAGTGAGCACTCTTAAGCATTGTAGCCATGGCAATAGATCATTCAGTACCGTGTCCAACAATTGAAATGACGGACATATTGGATTCCATTGTGGTAATGATAGGAAGGTGTGCAAATACTTAGCTTTATATAAAGCCTCAAATTTCTCAAAATCACGACCATCCCTACCGATCAAAAATGAAAAATGACGTGTCTTCCTCACAATGTCGAATGAGTCATTGTCTTCCAACCTCAAACAGAATTCTCCGGATACAAACTTTGCTGAATCGTTGATGAGATCATGCATGATGTAACCATTGTGAACACTTGATGAATGTTGAAAAAATGACCTTGATACTAGCTCATTGAAGTAGTCAACTCCAACTTCTTCCAACGGTTTCTTCTTTTCTTGTCGTAAGAAATCTTCGGCCATCCACAGCAAAACCAATCTTGATTTTGTAAATTCATAACCTTTGGGAAATATCAAACAATAGGCAAAACAACGCTTAAGATGTGGAGGCAAATAATAGTAGCTCAACCATAAAGCTGGCAGAATGTTACTTTCCTTATTTGACAACTCCCATATGTCACTCTTAAGTACATTTTCCCATTCTTTCGTACTGAATTTAGAACGTAAGAGACCCCCGAGTGACTTTGCAGCTAAAGGAAGTCCTTTACACTTTCTAACAATTTGTCTTCCGATAACTTCAAGATTGGGATGCGCGCTAATGACACTGGCATTTTGGAAGGCATGCTTTGCAAATAACCACCAACAGTCTTCCTCGGATATCTGCATCAAACGGTGAGCTGGAAGAGTACCCATCATAGACGCAACGCTTTCATTACGCGTTGTGACAATGATTTTACTTCCATATGTGCTCCAAATTCAAAGGGATGCCTTAAAATATCCCACTGAATGTAGTTCTCATTCCAGACATCGTCAAGAACTAAGAGAAACTTCTTCCCTGTCAAAGCTTCCTTAAGTTTAACCTGAAGCAGATTTAGGTCGGCGATATCACAAGTTCGTAAAGTGACGAAGCCACATATTACTTGTGTGACTCTAACAATGTCAAATTCGTCTGAAACGCAAACCCACGCTAGAAGGTCAAAATGCTGCTTCACTCTTACATCGTTGTATACAAGCTGAGCAACGGTAGTCTTTCCGATCCCGCCCATACCCACTATAGGAATGACACTTATCCTATCGTCGATCACATCATCGGATAACAAAAGTTTAGTGATCCTCTCCTTGTCCTCTTCTCTTCCATACACACTTGAGTCTTCCACCAAAGAAGTTGCAAGTAATCTCATCTTTGTTCTATGTGCGCCACCTATTTTCAAAGCGAGGACATCTTTTTCCTTTGCAATAAAATCCAGTCTCTAAAAAATTTCCTCTATCTTGGGGTCTTCGTTAAAAGAAAGAAAGGAATCAGAGAAAAGTTGTTGTACCCTACTGATGCTACTTCCAGATTGATCAGCTTCTAACTTGCGCTTTAGTACTTCTGTTTTGATGTCACTCAACAGTTCCTCAGCATCGTAGACCGCATCTTTAAGCTCATCGAGCCACTCCTTCACGTCGGAGTTGATAATTTGCTTCTCCTCAGCATCATCAAGAACAACATTAACAGATCGTAACGTGCTCTTCAGCTTGTCTAGTAATCTTTGTGTCTGCTTCTTTCCCCTCATGTAGTCCATGACCTTCCGAGAAGCCATCTTACGAAATACCTCCTGAAATAAAGCCGACAGAAAAGCTCCACCAACAGGACGAAGCCAGAAATTTAACTAAGAGGGGGCACCTTAAAAAAATTGAGCTCATTTTTTGGACAAATAAAGCTAGTTCTTTTACAAATGCTGAAAAAAATAATTACAAAATGCCTAATTTTATTACTCTATTGTCTAATTTTGTCTTTAATTGTTGACAATCTAATGCTCATTTGTATTAATTAACCAAATACATGCAACTCAACAAGGTTTAGACATTAGTTCGTGAGAAAAATATTCAAGACGGGGGACATTTAAAAACTAAAAGAGGATTTTCACTATTTTAATATGATTAATTGAATAATTTGCAAAGCAAAAAAATTAGGAATGATTAATTAAATACTTTGTAATAAATAAATAAAAGGATGAGAGGGGGCATGTGCCCCCACTGGGCCTTACCTCCCTCCGTCCATGTCCACCAACAACCTCCAAAGCCATTTTTTTAGTTTCTTGTAATTTGCAAATGGAATTGGGAACTGAGAGAAGGGAGACTTGGAGGGACTTGGATTGTCTGCCCTCCCATCCCATCCCGTCTCCATGCCCTCCTATGTCTGTAGTCACGGTTAAGACACGTCAACATTTTATATTCCCATTGCTTTTTGTCTTATTATTTCTATAAAAAAAAAATCAATATAAAATGTTGACATGGCTTAACCGTGACCACAGAATATAGGAGGGCATGGAAAATGTATGGGATGGGGAGGGCAGACAATCCAAGTCCGTTTTATGCATCTCCAAGTCGGTCTTGGATTGTCTGCCCTCCCCATCTCATACCATTTCCATGCTCTCCTATATTTTGTGGTCACGGTTAAGTCATGTCAACATTTTATATTGATTTTTTTATAAAAATAATAAGACAAAAAACAATGAGACAAAAAACAATGAGAATATAAAATGTTGATGTGGATTAACCGTGACCACAGAAATAGAAAGGCATGGAAAGGGTATGGGATGGGGAGGGTAGACAATCCAAGTCCGCATAAAACAAACCACATTCATTAGAGCAAGTCCACTCCTAAAGACTTTGCGCCAGCACCCAGCGCATTTACCCACTCAAGTAAACAGTAATAGACCCTAGTGAACAGTAATAGGCCAAAGCATCTCCACCCCTAAACAAAAAATAGGCTGGTCAATTTATTAAAATATTATTATTTTTTATTATAAAATAATAATTTAATTTTTACTTTTTGACTTCTTCTTCCCTTTATCTCCTGCAACTTCCCATCCCTTCCACACAAAAAAAACCCGACTCTCAGAAACTCACTGCTCCAACCCCAAAACTCCAATCCCAGAATTCCACTTTCCCATAAAAGCTCAAAAGTTCCAATCTTAGGTGGTTGAATCGCGGGAGGCAGTCCAATTTGGAGGAAATGCACATGCAGATTTGGAGGAGCTCTGCACCAAGGCCCCGGAATCTCCCTCCGCCCTGGAATCAACCTCAGCCCCGAGGAGCTATGCGACGATTTGATCGTGCGGGAGGTTGATGGCCCGGCTGACGTCAGATGGCCCGGCATGTGGGTCTGTCGATTTTAGGCCGGTCTCTTGCCTGGCTTGGGCTGGGTGCCGGTCAAAATGCTCGGCTAGAGTGGATAGACTGGGTGCCGGGCTGGTTTTTTGGCTGGGTGCTGGCCTATCAGTTCCCCGGTAGACTTGCTCTTACTTGTCAGACTTCATGTTCCCCATTTTAATAGAATAATAATCAAATGGAGACCAATTAGTCTACAACTAATATAATAGTACGTTGTTCATTTTTAGGTCACTATGCAATATATAATTATTTTTTTAAAAAAGAGATCAGTTGTGACTTCATCACGGTAATCTACCTTCTGAGAGATTATGTAATGTATAATTAGTTAGGACTTTTTATACATGCATCTTAAGCCTATAAACAAGCACTCTAATAAGAAGGAAATGACATTCAAATCTCCGTCACTTTCTCTCTTGTCTATCTATTCTCTCATGCTCCATATTTTATTTACAATACATTATCAGCATGCTCTTGATATGATTCTTATGGCTAGTCTATTATTGTTGTGCTTTAAAAAAAAATTGATTATATTGTGTTGTGAGAATAAAACTGGGCAATAAAAGAGTAAAGTGTTTGATAAATTATAGTTGTAAAGTGCATTTAGCAAACAAAAAAAACGTATTATAATGTTTGAAAACTTTTTATGTAAATTAACTGTAAATGTATAAAATGAGAAAAGAGACATATAATTCTTAATTTGAATTTATTCTAAATACTAATTTATTTCAATTCTTTATTTTTTTTATTCTTCAAAATATCTGGTATTGTGTATGTTAAAATATCTGGTATCATAAATTAATGTTATTCTTGGATAAATTCACTTAAAATTTTCATTTAAAACCTTTATTGATGAAAACTGGGTTCAGTCTTCAGTGGATTATTATTAGGTGCCTTAGAGCAGTTCCACCGTGGTGTATTACCCGGTGGATTGGGGATGGAACAGAGCCAAATAGGCTGGGGGATAAGGTCCAGCGTATGCCAGCCCGAGGGACAGGCCAGGCCAGGCTCGAGCGACAAGCCAGGCAGGGATTGCAAGCCCGAGAGCCCGAAGGCCATGTGACGTGGGCTGACGTCAAAGCGATGTCAGCCATAATATAAAATTAATAAAAATAAAAAAAATTAATAAATTAATAAAAAAAATTTACAAATGTAAAACTCTAACTTCGAACTCAACGGCTCTCGCCGGAGTTCGACGCCGAGACTGATGATACACCCACAAATAAATGGAAGAGATCCAGTCCCTCATTTGCCGCAGTTGCCGCCACACCACACACCGCCTTCGCCTCCACGCACTCGCGATTCCCCTCATTCCACTCACGCGCCCAAATCGCACGATTTGGGATTCGTTTTTGGGGGAGAGAGAGATAGAGATAAGATGACTGAGCTTGAAAAAGATGACGGGGATTTGTTTTCGCGCGCCCTCATCGGCTATTGATGTTGAGAGAGAGAAGATGACTGAGCTTGAAAAAGATGACTGGGATTTGTTTTCGCGCGCCCTCATCGGCTATTGATGTTGTCAGAATCTGAGGCCCTGCCTCCGGAGCTCAAAGTGAGAGAGAGCTGCTGAGCTTGAAAAAGATAGAACAAAAAACACACAGTGGTGCGTTGGCACCATGTGAAAAGAAGAAAAAAAATAATAAAAAAAAGGTTTTGGAATGGTGCATCGGCACCATGTGAAAAAAAAACAAAGGTTTTGGAATGGTGTGCTGCACCATGTGAAAAGAAAAAAAAATAATAGAAAGTGGTACAACGAGACCGATTAAAAATCCTATCCGAAATTACAAATAAAATTATTTTGTATTATTTAAAAAATACTCATATTTTTGTGAACACGGAAAATTCCTGAAACGAAAGAGACAAGAACAACGTGCGCAAACAAATATTTTGTATTTGATGATTTTGGGTTACAATCTCTCTCAAATTTGATCCTCTGATTCGATCTCCGTAAGGTGTTGATTTGTGGATGTGCGATTGATCCAAAGGGTCGTTGGGCTTGATCTAAGGATGAACGTTCTTCAAGGGCCGTGGGCTTGATCTTGAAGGTGGATTTGAGCGGATCTTCAAGGAGCTGTTGGGGCTTGATCTTGAGGATGAGCGTTTCTTCAAGGGCCGTTGAGGCTTGATCTTGAATAACGGTGATGAACGGATCTTCAAGGGCTTTTGGGCTTGATCTTGAAGAACAGTGATGAACGGATCTTCAAGGGCTCTTGGGCTTGATTTTGAAGAACAGTGATGGGATGTATGGATTTGTCGACGTTGTTGATCCAAAGGGCTGTTGGGGCTTGATCTTAGGATGAACGGATGATGAACGATGAACACTTTCTTCAAGGGCCGTCGGGGGCTTGATCTTGAATTGGTGGAAGTTCTTCAAAGGGCCGTCGGGGCTTGATCTTGAAGGTGGATGATTGTTGATCCAAGGGCTGTCGGGGCTTGATCTTGGAAGAATGATGAACGAAGAACGAATAGGGCTTTCTTGATTCTTCGGGAACCTGGATGCTTGAGAGCTTCGGAGTTTCAAAGCTTCAAGGTTTTGGTGTAATATGAATTCCCCCCCTTAAATGAATGAAATTGGCTTCTATTTATAGAATTTTCCAAGGCCTAATTTTGAATATAATATCCCAGATGAAATAAGTCGTTTATGCCAGGTGTTGACACGTGTCTTGTTTGATGACTTTCCCGACTCATTTCAATTTTTCATTTAGACACACGCTACGTGTAAAATTTATGTAATACATGAGCGTTGAAATTTTGATTTATCGGTCAACATTTATTTACCGAAATTTCGATGTCTACAAATGCCCCCACTTTAAGGCGCGTCGTATACATGTGCTTGTCACGTGTAGGAGATGCGTTTTGAAGTCCCTTACTGTAGATGTCGATCCAAGGGCCATCGAGGCTTGATCTTGAATTGGGCTGGAGATTTCTTCAAGGGCCGGTGAGGCTTGTTCTTGAACTTTGTTTGAAATTTCTTCAAGGGCTTTTGGGCTTGATCTTGAAGGTTGAAATTTCTTCAAGGGCTTTTGAGGCTTGATCTTAAAGGTTGAAATTGGACCACAAGGAGCTTCATGTGGTAGATGATATTTGGCTTTGGTAGTGGATGAATCAGCACGTATTTTGTTGCGCTTGTTGACTTTCCACAGCTTTGATCTTGAACTGGGTTGGAGGATTTTCTGGTTTCCTCCAATTGTTTGACTTTCCACAGGCTTATTCTTGAATTGGGTTTGGAGTTCTGAGCAAGGAAGGGGATAGTTCCTTGTGCTGGTGATTTGGTGGCATTGTACGGCAAGACTTTGCTCTTTGGCGAATGTGCCCTCAAAATGTTGTTGAAGCTTCTCGAGTTCTTCAACTCAGACTCCTTCTTCTCTCTAATTCTTCAACTCGGACTCCTTTTGCTGAGTTGATTGTGCATGCCGCATTTCCTTATTTGTTCTTCAGGCAGATGTGGCAGCTTCTCGAGTTCTTGGTTTCAACTCAGACTCCTTCTGCTGGGTTGATTGAGTGTGTAGGCAACATTCTTCTCTGCTTGTTTCTTCTGCACGGCAGGTAGGCACGAGGTAGAGGTGATGGTCTGTTTCTTTGTTCAATCTGTCCAAGTGTCGACCGATTGCTTTCTTTCTCCTTGTCTCGTAGGCAAGAGCAAGGGTAAAGGAAAAGCATGCCATGAGATATCTTTGCCTTTGACTCTGATGATATGAGGTACTTTTGCTTTTGAAGAAGTATCTTTCCACAGGTTTATTCTTGAACTGGGCTGGGGAACTTCTTAGCAAGGAAAATGAAACTAATCTTGAAGATGAATTAGCACGTTGTCTCCACATGCTTCAAGGTATCATTTTCACTTGCCTAATCTGTTCTCCAGGCAGATGTGGCATCTTATTCGGAACTACATCAGCAGTTGAAGATGAGCACTCGAGAGCAATGCTAGGTAAGCAATCAGGAAGGAGTTCCAGGCAATCGGTTCTTAGATCGGAAGATTGACACCGAGTGCTGGCTGATTGCTCGCTTTCCCCTTGTCACAAAGACAAGGAAAATGACAGGGAGAAAGCATGATATGAGATACTCTTGCTTTCAACCTTCATGATATGAAATACTTTTGCTCTTGATGACTTGTTTGCAGAGGTACCCCAAGGGATGAGAAACACAGAGTAACTCGAGAGGGTTTGTTGGAAAGGCATTTTCGGAGATGAAGAAGGATTATGTATGTCTGCCTTGCTATGGAGGGCGAAGGTAGATACTTATAGGACTTTTCTTCACAACCGGAACTATTCTCTCACTCATTGTCGGCAACCGGTGGATGGATGAATAGTACAAATTACGCGCTTTCTAACAAAGCTGCCCGTAATTTCCGCAAAGCTGCACGTTGCATGTGACGAGTGACGACACGTCTGGACAAATTGATCGTTTGAAATCCGAGGTTCGGCTCGTGGTTTCTGAGCAAGCCCAGCTTTTGAGAAAGGAAACACCGTTTTTGAGAAAAGAATCCGGCTTTTGAGAAAGGAGCCCCGACTCTTCGATTTGCGAGATGACGCCTCTTCGATTTCTGAGGAGCGCCTCTTTGATTTCTTCTTTTTATAGAGGCGCTAATTTTGTTCCACAACACACTTGAGCTCCCTCCTGTAAACACTCCCTTCTTGCACTTTTTTAGAACTTGATTTGTTCGACCTCTTCTTTTTCTTCACACCTTCAAATATGTCTTACCCTTCTGACCGTCGTCTTAACTTGAATGTCGGGGAAGATAGTGACATATCTTCTCCAAACAACATTTGGCAACCATCCTTCGTATCTCCCAGTGGTCCTCTTACAGTTGGGGATTCTATGATGATGAACGATACAACCGCTTCGGTGGTGGCCAGAAATCTTCTCACTCCTAGAGACACTAGGATACTTTCCAGGCGGTCCGACGAGCTGGCTGTTCAGGACTCTCTGGCCTACAGCGTCCGATGTGCAGGGTCAGTTTCAAACATGGGCCAACGCCTTCTTGCTCGATCTCGTCAAGTTGAGTCGTTGATGGCTGAGGTGGCCAGTCTTCGACAAGAGGTCAGAGTTCTTAGGCACGAGAATAAAGAGTTGCACATGCTCGCAACTAATTACTCAACAAGCATGAAGAGGAAGCTTGACCAGCTGCAGGAGTCCGAACTTCGGATTCAGAGTGATCATCAGAAGTTTGTGGCGTTACTCCAGCGGCAACTTCTGCCTTCGTCCTCTAGCGCTTCACCAAGTGTTGAAGCTCCAGATAATCAATCTCTGGTGCTTCGTCTTTCTGGAGCTCCGCCGAGTGATGAGGCGCCACCTGATCGTCCTTGAAGATTCCCCTTCCTGTAAATTTGATTTGACTTTTTTTGTTTTTTTTTTTTGTTTTTTTTTTATAGGTATGTATAATGCAAATTTATGTAAAATTTCCAGAAAAAAATAAATAAAATGGACTTTATTTCTCTTAATGCATGTTGTTGTTTTTTTTTTTTTTTTTTTTTTTTTCATGATGTCAAAAGCACACTATGATTACTTTTTTCACATGGTGTCGTCCACCATCATTTTTTTTTTATTATTTTTTATTTTTTTATTTTTTTTGCTTTCGGTGGTGCTTACACTCATTCCTTAACAAATGATGGCTAATCATTTTCTTTTTTTTTGTTTACTATCTGTTTTGGATGGTGCCTGATGCACCCAGATTCCACCACCCCAAAACACTTTATATTATATATATATATTTTCTTTCATTTCTGTCGTGCACCATTCCTGCAACCTTTAAAATTTTGTATTGTTTTTTTTTTTCTTTTGTCATGGTGCCGTGCACCATTCCTGAAACCTTTAAAAATTTTTATTGTTTTTTTTTTCTTATTTTTTTTTTTTATACATAAAACATATGTTTTTTTTTTTGGTACAAATAAATTGTAATAGCATCAAACTTTTAATAAAATCTTTATTCCTTATTTTGGTGTGACTGAACTCAAATTTTGAATATTCGAGCTGCCTACGTACCCCTCCAAAGAAGAGATCAAGTCGTAACGTAGTTCAAAATACATTTTTTTTCTTGGTATTTTTTTTTTGGTGCCGTTTGCAGTTTCAACTTGTGCGGACAAGGAGTGTTGGTGTCGTTTGCAGTTTCAACTCGTGCAGACAAGGAGCATTTGGTGCCGTGTTGCAGTTTCAGCTCATGCAGGCAAGGAGTGTTGGTGTCGTTTGCAGTTTCAACTCGTGCAGACAAGGAGCATTTGGTGCCGTGTTGCAGTTTCAGCTCGTGCAGGCAAGGAGCGTTGTGCCATGCAGTTTAGGCTCGTGCAGGCGAGGAGCCTTGTGTCTTGCAGTTTAGGCTCTTGCAGACCAGGAGCTTTGGTTCGTGCAGTTTAGGCTCGTGCGAACAAGGAGCATTGGTGAATTTGTCAAGCAATCTTGGAAAGGCATTCCTCACAATCTTCATAGCAAGGAGCCTTGACCGAGTGATTGAAGAAGTCTTCGGGCAAGAAATCGCGCATTGTGATGGGGATGGACGATCTATGTGTCGAAATTTCATCATCTTCAACACGTTCACGTTGCTTTGAAGGTTGACAATAGCTGCTTTGCCCCCATTCCGATTGGCGGATTTGTGGAGGAGGCGTATGCTTCTTGTGCAATTTCTTAGGAGTGACTTGAGTCCATCCTTCAACTTTGCTCGTCTTGGAGGATGCCCCCAGCGGTTGAAGTGAAAACTTTGAGTCGGAAGAGCCAAAAGTGATGGTGGTATAGTTTGACTTCACCACATCGTCAAGATCTAGCTCGATGATTCCTTTCTGAGCCAGCTTCATGATGAGATCTTTCAGCACGAAGCATTTTTCCGTTGGATGGCTAATGAAGCGGTGGAATTTACAGTATCTTGGACTGTCGGTACGATTTATCTCTTCCGGTCGTCTGCACTCAGGCAAACTGATCACCTTCTTGTCCAACAGGTCATCCAGCATGGCAACCACATCAGAGTCGGGGAATGGATAAGTTTTCTCCTCAAGCTCCTTCAAAGTGCGTCTACGCATCTCTTGATCACGAAAAGTTTCGGTTTGAATCGCCTTGCCTCGTGTAGGGATTTTGACGGGAGCTGTGTTGACCGTCATTGCTTCTTTGGTGGGTTTCCACGCAGTCTTCTCCAACTTTGGCCCAAGAACTTTGTCGTTCTTGTAGTCGGCGATTGGTTCTTTCTTCCCATGATGGGCGATGCTCAACTCCATGTCATGGGCGCGAGTGGCCAATTCCTCGAAGGTCCGTGGTTTAATGCCTTGAAGGATGTATTGCAAACCCCATTGCATGCCTTGGATGCACATCTCGATTGAAGAGGTTTCCGAGAGCCTGTCTTTACAGTAGAGGCTTAGAGTGCGCCATCTGTTGATGTAGTCAATGACTGGCTCGTCCTTCCACTGCTTTGTGCTTGTTAGCTCTAGCATGCTCACAGTGCGGCGGGTGCTGTAGAAGCGATTGAGGAATTCCCGCTCTAATTGCTCCCAGCTGTTGATGGACTCAGGCTCTAGGTCTGTGTACCACTCAAAAGCGTTTCCTTTCAGCGAGCGCACAAACTGCTTGGCGAGGTAATCCCCTTCGGTCCCTGCGTTGTTGCAAGTTTCGATGAAATGTGCAACGTGCTGCTTCGGGTTTCCCTTTCCATCAAATTGCATGAACTTTGGCGGTTGATAACCCCTTGGCATCTTCAGGGCATCAATCTTCTTGGAGTAGGGCTTCGAGTAGAACAATGAGGTATGTGAGCTTCCTTCGTACTGTGCCTTGATGGTGTTGGTGATCATCTCATGCAGCTGCTGGATAGAAAGAGATCCCATGAGTGCCGTTGCTTGGTCTGGCTCCGGCTTCACATCGATTTTCTTCACCGGAGGCTCATCTTCTTCGCTAGCTCCTCCCTTTAGTGGATCATCCTCTGGGTCGGGTTTCTCGTCGTCCTGTGACTCCAGTCGGCTGACGAGTGTAGCGATTTGCAAGTCTTTTTCTTCCACAGTTCGGGTTAGCCTTGCGATTGCTTCATTCATTTGAGCCAGTTGTTCTTCGATGGAGGTAACGCCGATGGTCATGACTTGTGCAACCAATGGACGCAGCTTTTCTTCAGACGTCCAGGATGCTGACGAAGAACGTCGTTGGCTGCTTTGGGATGTCATCTTGTGTGCCTCAGCATCATGCTTCGGTGCCCTCAGCGAGGTCAGGTTGATGACGGACTCGCGCCTTTGATGCTCCCCTTGCTCCTTTAGCGACACCAACTTTGAAGTGGCATGTTGAGGAGCGGTTATGGCGCCAATGGATGCTCCGTTCATGGCGGAAGTGCTCAGGCTTCTTCCCTTTGTGAGAACGGCTTGTCCTTTGCTTGATGCCATTGATTTTGGAAGTGTGCTTTGAATTTCTTGAACGGAGAAAGAGATGAGAGGTAGAGATTGTCCCACCGGGCGTGCCAATTTGTGAACACGGAAAATTCCTGAAATGAAAGAGACAAGAACAACGTGCACAAACAAATATTTTGTATTTGATGATTTTGGGTTACAATCTCTCTCAAATTTGATCCTCTGATTCGATCTCCGTAAGGTGTTGATTTGTGGATGTGCGATTGATCCAAAGGGCCGTTGGGCTTGATCTTGAAGGTGGATTTGAGCGGATCTTCAAGGAGCCGTTGGGGCTTGATCTTGAGGATGAGCGTTTCTTCAAGGGCCGTTGAGGCTTGATCTTGAATAACGGTGATGAACGGATCTTCAAGGGCTTTTGGGCTTGATCTTGAAGAACAGTGATGAACGGATCTTCAAGGGCTCTTGGGCTTGATTTTGAAGAACAGTGATGGGATGTATGGATTTGTTGACGTTGTTGATCCAAAGGGCTGTTGGGGCTTGATCTTAGGATGAACGGATGATGAACGATGAACACTTTCTTCAAGGGCCGTCGGGGGCTTGATCTTGAATTGGTGGAAGTTCTTCAAAGGGCCGTCGGGGCTTGATCTTGAAGGTGGATGATTGTTGATCCAAGGGCCGTCGGGGCTTGATCTTGGAAGAACGATGAACGAAGAACGAATAGGGCTTTCTTGATTCTTCGGGAACCTGGATGCTTGAGAGCTTCGGAGTTTCAAAGCTTCAAGGTTTTGGTGTAATATGAATTCCCCCCCTTAAATGAATGAAATTGGCTTCTATTTATAGAATTTTCCAAGGCCTAATTTTGAATATAATATCCCAGATGAAATAAGTCGTTTCTGCCAGGTGTTGACACGTGTCTTGTTTGATGACTTTCCCGACTCATTTCAATTTTTTGTTTAGACACACGCTACGTGTAAAATTTATGTAATACATGAGCGTTGAAATTTTGATTTATCGGTCAACATTTATTTACCGAAATTTCGATGTCTACAATTTTATTGCCTATTGCCAGAGATATTCAATGTAGGGGTGGAGATGCAAAAGGCAATTACTGTTCATTAAGGACAGTTACTGTTCACTGGGTGGATTAAATAGTGAATAGCCCGTGGGGGCCTTAGCAACGGTGGAACTGCTCTTATCTATCATTTTTGTTGTACTAGTCATCTTCATCATCTACAAATTTCATGTACTAGTCGTCTTCAACATCAACAAATTTCCTGGTATCAATAAAGAAGTTTTAATGAAAAAGAATTCTCCAAACATTTTATTAACCAAATTTTATTTAATAATTTTATTTATTGAAAGAAAAAAAACTTAAAAATAATGAAAATAACTTAAGTTTTAACGAAGAGGACACAAGTTTAATATATTAAAATAAAATAAAAAACTTAGGCGCGATCACACACTATCTCGCTCCTCCCTCACTATTTCTGAAACTGAACACTGGCACCACTATTTCTTAAACTAAATATTGACTATTTCTTAAATTGAACACTGGTATTATCACTATTGCTTAAACTGAATACTGATTATATCTTAAACTGATTATTATTGAAACTGAATAGGATACTAATTTTGAAACCGAACACGAGTTGGCGTGCGCCTTGCACGCGTTTGGAAGGTTTGTTTTCATTTCCTTTCATTTGTCCTTATCATTAAATAAAGTTATAAAATGACATTTTAGTTAAAATTCAAAATTTTGAAGTCATTTTCTTGGTTTTCCTTTAATATAACTCCCTACTACCAGTGGCGAAGCTACAGAGGGTCTGAGGGTCTGGGAGGGGTAGCCGCCCCTCCACTCGCTGAAAATCAAGCCCAGAAGCGATGGTCCACCCCTTTGGTATCGTCGGAAAACCTATAAGGTGAAGCCATGGCTGTTGCAGGCTGCATATCTGTGCAACAGCTGTGTTTTGTTATAAGCAATCCCACGAAGAAGACGCGTCCTTTGCCTTGGAAAAACAAAAATAATAGACGCCTAACGGCGTCGTTTGGGCATTAAAAATATCAAAAAAAACACATACAGATGGTGACCACTTATCCCCATTAACTCTCACACATTCACTTCCCTACTTCCCACCCCACTGACGTGCCTTCCGCCTTTTTTTTTTAATTTACATTATTAATTCATAATTTAACATAAACATTTGCTTAATTGACATTCTTTATAAGAATTGCAGCATAATATACATATTAATTATTGATATGAATGATTGATTATTGATGAATAAATGGATATGTTTGTTCCTAATTGGAATTTAAAGAATTGAATCTTGATGCATATTTTTACATGATTTTTATTGCAATTTGATCTTTGATTTAGAATAGCTTTTCACCAAATCCTTCATTTTTGCTACTAATTTCACTGTGGGAGTCAGATTGGTCCTTAAAATTGTAGATTTTTAGGCAAAATTTAGCTACCATTATTCGAAAGAGTTCAAATTTTGTTAAAATGTGATGCTTGAAGTGTGACAACCTGTCCCTAATTTTACGATTTTATAATTTTTAAAAGCGTGAATTGACGAAAATGCCCTAGATGCGAGATTATTGACTTTCGTTGACCGTTAGCTCGTGACGCGTATGAGCTATTACTTTACCGTACCCCCAAAGTGCTCAACAATACGAACTCGTAGACGTAAGCATAATCAAAATTCGAGCTACGATGAAGATTTCACGGAACTCGAATCCGAGAAATACTTTCGTGAAAAATTACTATTTTATATATTATATATATATATATATATATATATATTTTTTTTTTTAAGTTATTATTTTAACATTTTCTGTTTGGATATTTTGAATATTTATTAATTTATATTTGACCTATGGGCCCACACATCCCAAAACTCCCCACTCTCTCTTTGCCACGTTTCCTCTCTTCTTTCTTCCACAAACCGGTACTCTCTATTCTCTCTATTCTCTCTATTCTCTCCCGTCTCTCTCACTCTAGCACTCTCCTCTCTCTATATAACCACCAGCGCCAAGACTGAAGCACCGCCTAAACCAAGAGCACCACGAGCTTCCTCGTGTCCTCACGAACCCAGAACACCCAACCTTACCTCGAACTTCCTTCCAAATCGTCAGGATCGAAACCCAAGTCAAGCCGCGACCTTTCAAGCTATTTTTGGGCCAAATCATGATGAGCTAGTCATCGAGAAATGTACCATTCTCTTCGTCTCATCAAGAAGTATGACTTTTGTTTTTGAATCACTCGATTTCGTTGAGTATTGAAGAAGTTATGAACGTTTAAAGTTTACCCAATTTCCAGCGACCTTTGAGGCTTTCGAGATATTTTTTGATCAAATCACGGCGAGTTAGCTGTCAAGGAGGGTACCAATCTGTTTGTCTCATCCCAAGGTACGATTTTCGTTTTTTGAATCACTCAATTTCGTTAAGTATTGACAAAGTTATGGGCGTTTAAAGTTTGTCCAGTTTTTCGGCCAATTACCCAATTTCCGACGGACCAGTCGCCTTTCAGGCGAGATTCAGGCCATCTCCGGCCACCATTGGACCTCCAAATATGTATAATCTTATTCTACACTTTTCTAGCTTCGCTTTGATATATTATAGGTTGAATTTAGTTAAGAAACGAAGAAGTTACAAAGCTTTGAAAATTGCCTAGATTTCCTGCCAAAACCCCATTTTCTGGTGAGTTTTCTGGCTATCGGGTCGACCCGACCCAAACCAAAAAAAAAATAATCCAACCCGAATCCGGATCCGAACCCCAGATTCGGCTCAAACCCAGATTCATTTATGAAATTGGAGGGAATATTTCTTTGGAATATTTTCTGTGTTGACTTTGATGAAATTTTCTCAGAAACCCTCCTAAGCTAATTTCGACGCCCCGAGTCCGTTTTTTACATCCATTTAGTCAAATTCTAAAGTTTTAACGTAGTTGACCACCGAGGTGTCTCGGTTGACTTTTTAGGGTTAACCGTTGACTTTTTACAAAATATGTCGAGGATCCTCCTTAGCGTATTTCGACGCTCTAATTCTAAATTCGCACTCCCTTTTCCCAAATTTAATTGTCTTAGTGGAGTTTACTAATGGGTCCCAATATTATGCTTAGGTGCAATTACTATCAGAGACTCTAGCTTTCTAGCTTGAATGGATGTGACATTACAAGTAACTGTGAGTGGGTCTTTGCGTTTAAATAGTATATATTTATTTAGTTTCCATTTATATATTGAAAAAGAATTTCCTACTCATGCCTAGAATTAGACTAATTTTTAAAAGAATTAGCAAAATGACAGAATTTACGAAATTATTATGAATCCTGCGGGATGCACAGGTATCAGTGTTCTAAAAATCGGCCTAGGCGGCTCCTAGGTGCTCGACGGTGGAGTCCCGATCCGATTTGGGCTAAATCGTTCGGGTAAGGCGGGAAGGATTTAGGCTGCCGCCTAGGCGTCTCTAGGTGCTCAAGGCGGCCTAGGCGGTGCTAGGTGGCGGTGTTAGGCTGTAGCCGATGCTCTGCAAATCTCCCCTCGCATCCGCACGATCCACAACCCACAACCCAAATCTTCAAAACAATACACATAATCCGTCTGTTGAGTTTTACTGCAGAGAGAGAAGGGAATCTGTTGAAGAGATTTGTCCGTTCTGTCTCTTCCGTCCGTCCTGTTGAAAAGAAGAGAGAGAGAGAGAGAGAGATAGTCGAAAGAAAAATTGAAAGGTCCGTTCTGTTGAAGAGAAGAGAGAGAGAAAGAAAGAAGAGAAAGAAAAACTGAAAATGGGAGTTAAAGAAAGGCATAACTAAAGACTAAAGAGAGAGTCTGACAAAAAAAAAACTAAAGAAAGAGAAGGGGATCTCTCTGCGTAGAGAGAAAGAAGAGGAGATCTATTGATAATAAATGCAAGCCTAGAGCCACTAAACAAGTGATGGTTGATTGGGACTACCATTGGAGAAACCAGAAAAGTTGTCGGTTTAATTGAAAAAAATATCTTTTCTTTCAAGTTGGGTTCATTTTGGGGCCCACTATTTTGTTCAAAGAAAAAACAAACTAGGCCCAATATTCTTTGTATAAAATTAGAAAAAAAAAGTCCTAAAATTATACACATATGCTCATATTTTATAATATATAGTGTAAATTTATGTAAATCCGCCTAGGCCACCTAGGCGCCGCCTAGCCGCCTAGGCGCTAGGTGCTAGTCCACCGCCCGACTAGCGCCTAGCGTTTTTTAGAACCTTGACAGGTATACATACTATTATGGGATGCCTTAATTAATGTTATGTTGACTAAAATTATCGAATCACTGTGGCATACTATATTTATGTTATCTCATTGTTTGATGCATCAATGTTAGTACTCACCCGAGCCAGGGCCAGTATTTCACGTGTATGTGCACATTCCACCGTACGCTAACTTTGGATTCATTGTAGGTGCCTATCCAGTCTTAGATTGCTATAGGCAATTAGGACTCGTATGTGTTGCGCATAGCGCCATTCTTCACGTGATTGTAGTACTATAGCGTATATCATTGTTACACCCAGTCTTGTTCATGTCAGAATATCTCTGCATGAACTTATGTGTCAGCATATGTCGATAAGCACTCGATATTATATGTTTGCTTATGCGAGATTATGTAATTATTGATGTCATGTATTTATTTACGAATTTTGTGACGTATTGTATTCTTAAGATATTACAAGTTACAGTAAGTATTTTCATGCTATACGTAGTATGTATATTTTGGAAATTATACTTGTTTTACAGTGTAGGGTTATAATGTTTTCAAAAAGGTTTTTATAAAACTTTATTTTTAGGCCCACTCACCGTTGTTTTTCGCCCCTCCAGGTTTTAATGACAATGTTTGTGTCGACGAGGATTTCTGGCAAACGCTGATATCGGAGACTACTCCCAATGGTATAAGTCTTATTCTAATTTTACTGTACTTTACTTATGCTCTGACATCACGTGTGAAATGGGTTCATTCTCGCTCACAAGCGCACTCTTATATTTAGGCACTTTTAGGTTTAAATTTATTCACATTTTCCACATCACTACACTTTATGGCTTAGTCACCATCTAGGTGTCGGCTAGCACAGCTCGATTTGGAGTCCAAGTGGACATTCCGGGTTAGGGTGTGTCATGAAGGGGGTTGACGCATCAGCTATTGGTTAAAGTTACAATTTTTTATCTTGAAAGAAAAAGTTAATAAGGTTCACTGTTTTCGCATTTGGCATATCACACTAGAGTTGCTTGTATCAAATATAGGCTTCGTTTAGATTCTAGGATTGGATTTGAATGGACAAACATGTAAATCTTCTAGACCAAATGAGGTTATATAGTATTATGATCAAAGATATGGGCATCACTGCAATGCCCCTTTCACTTAAAGCTATCAATGAGTAGCAAATTTACGGCATAAAGTCTCGTTGGCAACAATTGTAACTTGTTTGTCTTGATAAATATATGAAAGAATTTAATGTTGTATACTATATAGAATAATTTGGTTGTCTACATTTAGTTTGGAACATTTCTCTTTTAAATTTCGTCCCTCCCCTCGACAATTCCTGGCTTCGCCACTGCCTACTACCTATGAAACACGAATACGATACTCGTCGAATACTCCCGAATAATTGACGGATACAAGTATTCTGCTATTAGGATACTGTTATAGTTTCAAATTAGAAATTAAGAGGAGAAAATTAATAGGAAGCAAAGATTTTGTTGAAAGCTGATGAATACAAAGAGCTTGCCTCTAATTGAAACAAGGAATATAACTCTCTCTTGAATAAACTTGAACTTGGATGTTTTCATGTACATATTTTTATTGTCATATCTATAATGTATCGAATCCTAGTTTTTTGAGATTTTATGTATTAAAGTGTCGTGTCGTGTCATGTCGTGTCATATCGTATCTTATCACCTTATCAATATCCATGTTTCATTGCCTACCCCAAATTCCAAATCATTCATAACCCCAATCTTCCAAAGCTCAAATAAAGAATCCCAAATCCGATCCCTTCCTCTGCACACATTGTTGGAGCACACTGCTATAAGTCGCCAAGAATTTGCAACATACGATTTGAAGGAAGATAAGGTTTGCTGGTGGTTTAGGGATCCCATGAAAGGGAAGGAAGATAGGGATCCCCTGAAAGTTAAGGAAGAAAAAGAGGGAGAAAGAACGGGGAGAAGAGAGAGAGAGATAGGGTGACAGACTTCTCCAGTTGATTTCTTTTTGGTTTTATATATGCTTTCAATACATGCCTGAAACTTCTAGTTCAAATTGTTAGATATAAGAAACGATGGAAACTTCTGGTTCCATGAATATGATTCAATGAGTTTTTAAGTTAAGATGTTTACTAATATCATATACTTCCACATGAATTCTCGAGCATCATGAATCCAGGAAAGTATTTCTTGCCTAAGATGTCAATGGTAACCACATCGAGTTTTGCTAAGTTCACCATTTTCTTATTCCCAAAAGGAAGAAATTTAGGTATGACGGATCTTGTGATAATTAACTCGTACCATATAAACACATGTCTATACGAAGTGTTAGAACTTCAAATACTTAACATTATTTATATTTTGAACTTTAGGTCAAAACTCTATACATATGTATTCGAAATTTATCCTCGATATCGACATTATTAGAACTTTTAGGTTCCTAATTTTGGAATTCATGCACATACTTAATATGTACATGGATTAAGAAGCTTATGGTCCTTATTTACATAAATTAAGAAACTTTTGGTCCTTATTTAATAGTTTGTGGACTGAGATGCTTATAGTCATCCTTTCAATTAGGTTAAGGAAGCACTGCTCTCTCAATTAGTTCAAAAACTTCAGATTTTAAGTTTACAGAAACTTCACATCCGATCATTTTATATGATGAGAATCAAGAAACTTCAAGGCCGATCTTTTTGTATGATGCAACTTCAGGCCCAATCTTTTTATATGATGAGGATCAAGGAACTTTAAGTTATAATTTGATCAAAGGAATTTCGGGTCCTGTATATACTCATCATAACAAATTTAGTACAATAAATAAATTAAACTAAAGGGCGGTAATTTCTGCCACTTTAAATAAATTGCTTTTGAATAAGAAAAGATTGTGACAAGGGCTTTAATTTAGCAGTATTCACATAAACATCATAACTTAAAGATAATAATTGTTACTATAAGAAGGGCGATAATTCAACGCCATGCATACATATATATTAAATATAGGAAGGGTGAGGGTGATCAATCCGTACCATTCATATTATAATAGTCCAAAATGGTCCATGTGGTCATAAGATATTCAGAAAATAGCACATGTGGTAAAAGAATTCGAATTTAAACTCATATGATGTAATCCATTAATTTAGTCCATACTTTTTCATTAAATGTTCGTTCGTTAAGGGTGCGTTTGGTACGTGGGACGGGACGGGACGGAACGGGACGAGGCGTTCCGTCCCGCGTTTGGTGCGCCAAAAATGGGTGGAACGAACTGTTCCACGGGACAGATTTTGGGTGTTTTTGCGTCCCACCTCCCCCCCTGGAACGGGTTTGTTCCACGTCTGTGGAACACAATGTTTTACCATTTTAAGACAAATATACCCCATGTCTTTTTAAAAAATTACACCTTCGTTCCGCCTCGTCCCGTCCCGTCCCGTTCCGTCCCGTCTGCGTACCAAACGCACCCTAAATGCATAGGTAAACTTGTACGTGTTGTGAAAAGCAATATTTTAATAGCAATAAATACCTTTTATTCCAATTCACCCACCATTTTTATTCTGGAGGATTTTATTTTGTTGATTATACTAAAATTTAGAAGAAGAAAAAGAATTTAGCTTTGAGGAGGAGGAAGAGTTGTGCTTCCGTATTCTTTGTTGGGTAGTTGCCATTCTTGGAGAGAAGTCGTCTTGCTCTCACAATTCCCCAAATTGTTTTCCAAGTGGGTTGGATCACAGCAAGAAGCCGATTCAGACCAACTGTTTACGGGAAAAGCTGCTTTATCATCCTCTCAAGCAGCTCAAGCTTTGTGCCGCCCCACCCTCTTGAAAAAAATTGAGGGCTCCTCTTTGTTTTGTGCACGAATGCACCATAAACATGGTACAAAACATAATGGAGTGTTCTAGATTCGCAGCACCATTTTTGGGAGAAACCCATAAATTCACACAAAGTTGGGGTTTTTAATCAATTTAAACAAAACCCATATGGGATTATATGGAAATTTCAAGAAACCGACAAGAACCCTAAATCTGGTGTTGGGAAAAATAAGATTTTTGTGAATTTTATCATCGAAAAATCATGATTTTGAGGGATGACCAAATTAGAGATTACTTGAAATTTTGAAATAAATACTGATGAACTATAGCGATTGTGAATCGAGAGGCATGGGCGGTGAAGAAATCAAAAACAAAAACAAAAGAGGAGCGAGGGGAAAGAGAAAGAGTGGGACATACAAAAACAAAAACAAACAACATAAATTGTGGGATTAGAATTCTCTCCCCTATTCTTTCCATTCCCTTCCATCTCCTCAGCTCATATTCTCTTATTTTGTCTTTCTCTTGCTATAAAAAATTAATATAAGATGTTGATGTGGCTTAACCTTGATCGTTCAAATAGGAGGGGGGGAAGGAGAGGGAAAAAAAGAGGAGAGAGAATCCTGCTCCTGGGCTGTAAGTAAACATGAGATTGACACGGTGGATTGGGGACAGTGCCACCTCGTGCTTTAACGGAAAGAAAAATTATTTTTGAACTGAATTTGCTAACAGAATACACCACAGTGTTTTAAATCTAATTTTTTTTTTTTTTACCATAAAGGGTTATCTTCCAAATACCTTATGACCACAAGTACCATTTATCCGCATCAATCACATTAATAACAAAATTAATAATAACAAAGATATTACAGTCATAATGAGGGTGATCAATCTGTACCTTTTTTGCTTCTGCAAATAATGATATACAATCATACAATAAGATATATACTTGCTTTAAGAAAATTAGTCGTACAAAGGTATGAGTATAAAATAAAAGGATTTTCTTATATGTGAGATTCTAGATGACAGATGTGAGAGGTAGGTAGTGCTCCATAAGATTTATGACATTGTGCTTTCAACTAACATAAGAGTTTCTTGTGCTGATAACGTGTTGTAAAATTGAGGGTACGTGTGTAATGGAATATAGTAAATAAGACACCATATTTATGAGGTTCAACAATTGTGCCTACGTCCTTAGGGCAGTAGTAGTACTTTTTTCATTATCTGAAATAATAGGAGCACAAAATAGCTTTGACTATTTTCTCTCTTCCCTCTAGCCTGCCTCACTGGTTTTTTCTTTTGTATCTCTCTTCATTCATTCTTTTCTTTCTATCTCTTCTTTCTTTCCTCTCTTCCTTTCCTTTCTTCCATATGTTTCTCACCTCACTTCTTTCTTTTATTCTTCAATTTTTAATAGACAAAAGTCAGGACCTAACAAACCTATCATATAGGTTATTTTAGTACATTATGAGAACCAAAAGTCATCAAGTGAAGTAAACTTTAATCATCTCTTGAATCAATAAGCATTCACATTGCTTTTCAGTGGATATTCACTTGCTTTTATAATATATACATATTTGTTACATATTACACCATACTCTATTTTACTAACTATATACGGGACAAAGTGAAAATCAAGTTTTGTTTGGGGGCAAATGAATAAAGAAAGAGAGGAGTGTGTACTTGGGCCTTTTGGCTGGCGGCCTTGATGGCTTTCCGAATATGCCAAAGGCCATCCCTTTCGAGTCCCGGATTTCACAATTCACACCCTCTCTAGGACTCTGTCTATATAAATAGCCCTCACAAACTATGACGACTCCGCCGAATCAAAAACATCCCCGCCCACCTGAGTGTCTTCATCAACCCTCTCATCTCTCCTCACCGAACCCTCCCTCTCACCCGTAAGCTCCCTCTCTCTCTCTCTCTCTACATGTTTGTATTTGCATGTCGTATTGGGTTCTTTGGTATTTGAGATTTGATCTTATATTAGTGTACTTGTTAATTGGTAATTTGTTCTTTTCAATTTGGGTTTTGTTTTTGGGGTTTAAAAATTTTGGGGTTTTGGTTTTGAGATGAATAATTGATTGAAAACTAAAGATAGGGTAATGAAAAGTTGAAAGCCGCAAGGGTTCAAGCACCCTTTTTTTTTCTTAGATCAAAGTTCGTTTCTTTTTCTTTTTAATATCTTTTGTTTTGGGTTTTTAGAATATAATTTGTAATCATCAGGGTGTATGTTTTGAACTGAGAATTAGATTCTAGAACAGCCTAAGCTGCAATTTGGAAATGATATGATTTGATTTGTGTTCTGGGTCGAATTTGGTGAAAAAATTTCGGTTTCGGAATTCATGTTGTGGATGTTAAAAAATGGTCAATGATCGCTTGCATTGAGTTTTATGTCTGTCTCCTAACTCCTTTTGTTAACTAGATGTTGAAATAATATCACTTCCAGCAAATCATAAGGTTGACGAATTAAAATTTGTTTCATGAGTTCGTATGAGTGCATTATGCATGTGTTACGATCACGAAGTTGACGATTTCTTTATATCATACGAGCTCTTGTGGGAAGGGTACCAATTTTCAGTGCTTTGGTTTGAATAGTGGATGCATACCTTTCGTACAACTTCTTGTTTTAGAATTAATATAGTTGTTTGAGATTTAAAGCAACAACCTATGTATGCTAGTTAACCAAAACGGGGCCTCGAGTGAAGAACATAGAGCCATGAGCTTGCTCCTTCTCATAGTGCCCCGGACATTGATTGCCTTGCTGTTGACTGCAAGTATCACCCATCTTGCTCAGTCAGGGTTGTTGGAGTGACAGTCTGAAATTCAAGAGCGGACAGTGCTGTATAATGCTAATCTGTAACGCATCCAAGCTATGGGTAGTGGTATAGGTGTTGAGGGCTGCGGCTGATTAGGTGTTTGAATGGTTTAATTTGTTTCATCTTGTATATATGCATTTACTTGGTTGTTAGTCAATATTGTGTGAATTCCTTCTTGTTATAATTTGGTGCTTAAATGCCGTATCCCTCATTTGATATTGTCGTTAACTCAATTTTACTCGTCATAATTGTTAATGATGATGTTTATGTTGATTCACTGTGCTTTAGCTTTTACTAATCCTCTTCTCCGTTGGTGTATGAATTCAGGGCTAAGCATGTCAGCCATGGCAACCGTTCAAGTTCCCTCCCAATGCATGTTCAGACATGCGCCCCAGAAGCAGTTCACCAGTTCAATTGTGAAGCTATCTTCTCCCCTTGGATCTGTGAAGAATATCTCCAAGTCCTTTGGCTTGAAAGCATCCTCAAACTTCCGGGCATCAATGGAGGTATACAAGGTGAAGCTGATTGGGCCAGATGGTGTGGAGAATGAGTTTGAGGCGGCAGATGATTGCTACATCTTAGATGCAGCTGAGAATGCTGGAGTTGAACTGCCATATTCTTGCAGGGCTGGGGCATGCTCTACCTGTGCAGGGAAGCTGGCGTCGGGTTCAGTGGATCAGTCCGATGGTTCATTCCTCGACGACAACCAAATGAAGGAGGGTTATGTGCTGACTTGTGTATCGTACCCGACTTCGGACCTTGTGATTCACACTCACAAGGAGAGTGAGCTGTATTAGGTGGTTTGCCGTCGGCATAAGTAGAATTATGAAAGAACGTGTTATTGTCAAGTCTCTCAATCATAGACCTTCCTTTTGTTCTGTTTGTTGTGGAATCGTGTATCGCCGTTTATGTTAACGGTTGCTGTTTTATTGGTTTCTGTCTGTGGCTCTTGAGTTTGACACATTTGGAGAGACATCAACTTAATGATGTTATGGCTTCATCAATTTAAAACATGAACAAAAGCTTTCACAGAGATAATCACCTATTGATTGGGGTCCCAATTATCAATGGAACATTATCCTATCCGGATCCTTGTTGTGAGGATCCTAGGGATTGGTTTATCCTATCAGTTCATCAGTTATCTTATAGTTAGAAATTATTTTGAAATTTTTATTTAAAATTGAACAAAAACAGTACTTAACGAAAATTGGCCGCACAAAGTACGACGAACAGCCAAGATGAATTGATCCCTAGGATCCTCACAAAGAGGATTGGAGAGGATCCTCATTCTAGTTAAATCACCTTTAAGATCACTCGATTAATTGACCATTATTCCCACATACAACACCACCATTCATTAACGAAAATTATTTTCGTTAGGAGAGAGGGATTTAGTGGAGATTGAATCTAAATTAGGGCGTATAGACATGATTGTTTTTCATAAGTAAAGCTTTGTGTAAGTAAAGCGCCATTTGCAGAATTCTTCATTAATTATGTGAAAATTTCAAAAATAAATGTAAAGGGTTATTTTCTATTCTGAAACTAATTAATTATGTGACGAATTATTTGATATTCATTAGTTTAAAAAAAATTGAATCTAAGAAGAGTACTAAACATGAAGGTCGATTTGAGACTTTCAGACTTGTAAACCGATCAAATTCGTTAATCCTTATGAAAATATATTGATTAATCTTTAATACTAAACTTGGATGGGATTCAAAATACCAAATTAAAAAGCCTGTTATTAAATTTCAGGCTCGTTTGGAAGTGTTTTAAAATGATTGAAATCGTTTTTGGATAAATTAATTTTAAATTCCAAAAGTACTTTAAGTGTTTACCAAAAAAAAAAAGTACTTTAAGTGCTTTTTGGAATTGCTTCTTGCAAAAAGCATCTGAGATGTACTTCTTACAAGAAGCACTTATAGTGCATTTTTAGGATCCACTAAAAATTTTACTAATGATTAGTTTTAAAAACATATTTACCAAAATAGTTTTTTTTTTTCATTTTAAAAGCACTTCCAAACAAATTATCTATACCTATATAATTGAACTTAGGGAAACCAATTTACTAGAGCATTGTAGGTGTTTAGATTACAGACTTGAAGCAAAAGCCAACTGGGCTTGGAACTGTAAATTTCATATTAGATTTTGGTTGGTGCACCAGGCCCATGCTGGGTTGTAATGCCTAGGCAAAAATGTGGGTTAAGCCTTTGTACGGGGCAATGCCAACAAAAAGAAAAAAAAGGTGGAAAGTACAAAACAGATGAACTAAGGTTTTTTTTTTTTTTTTTCTTGTCAAATAATAGATTTTGTTAAATTAAATGTCAGATTAGTCACCGACGAGATTTGAACTCATGCCATTATGCAAAGACTCAATATCTTTTTACTATTATAGTAAATGGCCACTTGCGAGGAACTAAGGTTGAGTTTGAAAAAAAAAAAAACACACACACACACAAAAAAAATATTGTTGGCATCAGCAATTTTCGAATGGTCAAACTCAACTCACCAATTTTTATTGACAAAATTGTTAGATAATAAGTTAGCAAAATTTCAGGACGGGCCTGGGCCTATCTAAGCCCCAATGTGGCTCCACCACGTGGAAAAGTGTAAGATTGTGGTAATTTATTTTTCTTCTAAATAAACAATATTATCTATACTAAAAATGGGAGAAGGTAGGCTAAACCTTGTAATGGGCTAGTCATAATAATATGGTTCAAATTCGTCTTTGGCGATAATTGAATCTAAGACCTCTTACTCACAAGTGAAGATGAATATCACTAAACAACAGTACTAAGAGGAATACCACTTATTTTGAAATTTTGTTTTTTTTTTGTTTATAAGAATAAACGATATTATAAATTAACTTATTTTGATCTCTTTTCTTTTTTTATAATAAGTGATATTCTACATTAATTTATATTAAGAAGATAATGAGAGTTTGGGTTCAGAATACAATGAGTTAAAGAAGACATTAATCACCAAGATAATCCACCGCCACCATTTCATTGAACTTTGAATATTTATGAATTTGCGTTGAAGCATAGCCGCACAACTCATAAACACGTGATTTATGCTAACCTACAATTGGACGATATGAGGTTTCCTATAATCACATTTGTACACTGCAGCTCACGTTCGTAAACTTGTAAATTACAAAAACAGAAATGGTGGTTGGGATGTGGCGTGCTGGGACGGTGGTGGTAGAGATGATGGTGGTCATAGTGGAGGGCGATGGCGGTGGAGAATGTGACAGTGGTGTTGGTGATGGCAGTGGCAGTGACACGTAATAGATGCTACTTTCAAGTTTCAAGTTATGAACAACATGTATTTTTGGATCATGCGCTCCCTCACTCGGTTAATCATTCTCTTCTATTTTATTATTCTGAAATATGTTTTTTTAGTATAAAAGGGCGTGATCATGCGCTTTCATAGAGAAATCTGATAAATAAACAAATAAAATATATGCATTTCAATATAATAATTAAAAAAAAAAAAAACTAATGAAAATGATTTGAAAACTTTGAGTTTTAATGATAAGGACAAAATAAAGGGTAAAGTGAATAGTACCATGATTGACTTTTTAGTGTAAAAATATGGTTTTTCGTTAAAGTAAACAGTACCGGATGCTTTTCGTTAAAGTTCCCTAAAAAAAAACTAAAACAAAGGCCGCAAACCCGGAAAAGAACCATGACACGTGCCATTGCTGAGCTGTCAACCGACCTTTCTGTTGAACGTGCGAAGAAGCCGCCCCAAAGCGGTGCTAGACACGTGGGTTTTATTAAGATTTGTGTCAGCAAAACACACCTTTTATTAAAAACACCATAATTAGTTAGAAAAAAAAAAAAATAATCATGATAAATTTACCTATTTGTATCGTATGGTGTTAGAAATAGAGTCTCTCTACATTATTTTTGGCTAATACTAGGAGATCACATAATTTATTTTAAATTAAATTTACAAACAAATAATGTTGTTATATATAATTAGATTATTAGTTAAGTGTTCATAAACGTTCATATTTTTTATTAATAACGCGTTATTTAATTTATAAATTTTAATTTAAAATTTTAATCTTTCTAATAATATTCTATATTATTTTGTAATTGACACAGAAGAGCACCAGTCTGAGTATACCTGCTTTCCTATTGTTGGCTTATATCAATGTCATCACTTTGGACATTTGGAATAAAAGGTGACCTTTCAGCTGACACCTTTTCCCCTTTCATACCCCATTCATAGATTCTCTATTTTCTCACCACCATAAACTGTTATATATGTTAACTACACACTTTATCATTCATCGTGTATTATTTTACTTAGTTTTAGTTTTTTCTTTTTTCAAAATTAAAAAAGTAACATTTAACACAAAAGTTAACTAGAGTAGGTGAAGTGACATGTGTCAGATGATTAGATGTCTAATGAACATACACCATAGTTTATGATGATGAGCAAAAATTACTCCCTCTCGACATCAGTGCTCCGCCTTTTTTATATTCCATTTTTAACTAAATATATTATATTGTTGTGACACTAGCACACTAAATTTCAACTGCTAAACTCAGTCTTATAATTTACATTCTTGAATTTGATCAGTTGTAGTATAAGAACTGTCACGATGCTCGTTTGGAAATATAAATACTAATCATTCACACACATATAAACGAATATAAACATAATAATTTTTTTTGCGGCGAGATGTGTATACAATACCTACTTTTTTCACATTAAAATAACACTATATTTTATGAGATGAAAAGATCGCTTTCATAAATGGCGGTTTTTGTTTTGCAGAAGTTTTCTTCAACTTGCTCGGCATGGTGGATCTCTGTATTTATCGGACGTTGATTAATTGATAAAACTTGGTAAAAGGCCAAGCACGCTGATAGCGAAGCACCTGATGCCAAACTTGATTGCATCATATGATAGACTTCGTTGAATTACTTTCCCCTGCACTTATGTATACAATGAATTCGTTTTCTTTTCAAATGGTAGGGATTTAATGAATTCAAAAAGCTGTTACAATCCTGAAATAGAACTAAATTCATGTTATGTTTCTATTGATTGAACCAAAAATAAGTCAAAATCTGATATGTATACAATGAATTAAGTAAAGTTTTGGTTAGAGGATTCATGAACTCATACAACAAGGTTAGAAGTCAAACCAGCAAAAAATCTGACCCAAAGAGTTCCATTCTCCTTTTGCATTTGATAATTCAATGGTAATTAATGACATGGACAATTGCCTATAATCTCATCTTAGCTCCTTCATTATCTAAACCGAAACCTAACTGTCACTTAATACTACGATATAGTGTATTATTCTTCATTTGTAAGCAGGGAGTCTTAGGTTCAATTCTCGTCAAATGCAAATTTGAATCATATTATTGTTAACTAATTATGAAGCTAAGCACACTCTTTATTCCTTAATGTTGATAAATATTTTTGGTTAAAAAGGAGTTCGCAAATCAAACTGCCCAAAGATGGCAAAAGAAACAGAAAATATTTGAAAAATCACTTTGACTTTCCATACGTAACCTGACCTAGTGGTAAGGGCGCGAATTACGGCTCCCCAATAAACAAAAAAGGGTAAACTACACTGTACCACCTCAGGTTTTGGGTCTATTACAATCACATACAACATCTTCAAAACATTTCACTTTCATACCTCACCTACTATTTTATTTCAATATAGTACCTCCGTTACATTTTCCATCCATTGATCCGTTAAGAGCTGACGTGACTGACACAGTTGTGCCACGTGGCAAAAAAAATAATTTTTTATTCATTTAAAAATAATTAATTAAAGAAAAGTTAAAAAAATAATTAATTAATTAAAAAAAACCATAACCCATCTTCTTCCCCGAGACCCCCTGTAATACCCTGAAAATTTAAATATATGGATTATATATATTCATAATTATGAAATGTGGAGAAAATCGAAAATAAATCGATTTATGGTTATGAAGAATTTAATCGAGAACTTTTAAAGTTTTGTTTCCAGAAATTATTAAAAGTTACGGGTTTGTATTATTGAGATTTTATGTTCTTTTCGGAGAAATTATATTAATTCATATGAACTTAGTTTTAAATTAAACTGATTATGAAGTTTGAAGTTTGAGAATTAATTATTTAAAATATGTAGACCTTTGGAAGTCACAATTTATATTTTTGGATAGAGGACGATCCCACGAGCGTGTAGGCGAAAACTGTGGAGCCAAAAATAATCACAAGGCGACACGTGGATTTTTGGTGAAAAAGACAAAGTTACCCCTGAGACACACCGGTTGTCCTACGCGCGAGCAGTGGACAATCATTCTTTAATCAAGCCAAGAGTGTCCAAAAAAGGTAACCAATTCCAAATTATCTCATCTATCCTCATCTTAGGTAATTACTTCATAACCTACAAATTATTCCATATAAATGGAGATTAATTGGCTAATTAATGGATTAATTCCTAATTAATCCATTAATCACCAATTTTCACACAAAAAACCTCTAAGGGCTGGCCACCTCCATTCCCTATATATATGACCTTATTTTTTCTAAAAAAGGAGGTCCACACTCTTGCAAAACTCCCAAAAACTCTCCAAACACTTTTCTCTCTAAATTCTAACTTTGGCATTGGAGGTTCTTCGGCCAAAGCCCCCCCCATTCATTGTGGGCACGTGAGGCTCTTGGCCTTGACCAAAGGTGTTGATTGTTTTGTAGGTACAATTTTGTCAAAGAAGGAGAAGGCGAAAATTTGCATCCACAAATTGGTGCTTTCATTGAGAGTTGAGTCCCACACTCGTAGAAGACTTTCGCATCCAAGGTTTTTTATTTTCTTGTCCATTTGTAGATTTTTCGTACGTTCTTATTATTAGAATTTTTTTTATTTGCAAAAATTCTTTGATAAAACGTAAAAGAGAAGTACAATGGCTAGAAATTTAGAAAATTCAACAAATAAAAATTTCAACATTCAAGAGATGGGACCACGGCGATCTATGAGGCTAAATGTGACAATAGGTGGAACGGCACCACCACCACGAGTTTCCACCACTGGAACCACCTGCGGCGAGGTCCATGGTGTCACCACCACGGCCCGAGCCGTGCCATCTAAGACGGCTCACGGCACTAAGGCCACGGCCCAAGCCATGTCACTCCACGCCCAACGTGTTGCCAAGCCGAGCCCAAGCTTCGCACATGCATGCATCATACTTTGAGCAGCCCACTTCCATGGCCCAGCCTGCTCTTGCGGCCTAGCCTGCTCTTGCGGCCTAGCCTGCTCCCGCGGTCCAGCCTGCTCTCGCGACCCAGCTTGCTCTCGCGGCCCAGCCTGCTTCCGCGACATTCCAAGCAGCCCAAATAGGCCCAAGACTATCTCAACCATCCAGACCAACCATCGAGTCGGGGGCATTTTCACCATGTTTCTCCGTGGATTTGACATTTCCCAATTCAAATCTCGCGCCCAGAGCTTACCACACTTCCATTGCTCAATGAGGCATATTCCTTCCAAGCTCTTCTAATCCAAATGGCGAACAACACTTGTCTCGACAAGTCATAGAGTTGACGAACGCCCTTCCATAACAAACAACCTTGGTGAATCAACTCTTGCAACCTACCGAGATCCAACGTGCCCTGGAAGAGGTGTCCCAAAGAAGACAAGGGCAAACGAACCTCTCCACCAACGTCCCGGCAAGCAGCCACTTGACCAGTCACGAACCGAGCGATCTAACGGAGTACTCCCGATTGGACCCCCGAGATAGCGTATACTCCTGTCTTAGCACGTTGAGGAGCGTGCTCTCTCAGTTAGGGCTGGAAAAAAATCCCAAAAATCCCAAACCAAACCGAAAAAATCCCGATCCCAAACCAAAAAAATCCCAAACCAAAATTCCCGAAATTTTCGGGATATAATCCCAAACCAAACCGAAAGTTTCAGTATGGGATTCGGTTTTGCATTTCATTTTTTCGGTATTCCCATACCGAACAAAAAAAAAATTTATATATATATATATATATTATTTTTTAATTATAAGAAAATTATTTGAACCGTTCATTGTTTTGGATTTAATCTGTGTCGTTGATTTGTTTTAGGTCTGATCTCACTAACTTCACTTCACCTTCGTCTCCATTTGTTCCATCGAACTGGAATTGAAGCAGAAGCGTTGCGCAGCCCCTGTCCGGTTGTCCTTGCCTGAGCCTCCCTCACCAATCCCTTATCTCCAGCCCCTTAGCCTCCCTCACCACACCATACTATCGTCTCTCTCTGACTCTCCACTCCAGCCTTCCTTCACCACACAGCCACCGGCCGACCGCCACACCACCGTTTTCTCTCTCGATCTGTTATCTCCTCGGAGGCAAAATCCGAAGACCCAATCATAGGCAGGCAACAATTTCATCAAGGTTGGTGCTTTCTTGATTTTTGAGGCATTTTATTTTCTAGGTTTGGTCGATTGTGGCTTGATGCTACTGCCTTACCATGAAAGTTGGCGGCTTTATGTGTGTATTGTATATTTTGGTTTTTGGTGGTTTCTGGAAATTATTAGGATGAACAGATTATGTTTTGATTGTGTAACGTTTCGTATGAATGTGTTTTTTACTTGGTTTTTTGTTGCATTTGTTTTTGTGTTCTGAATTTAAGGAAGATGACCTCGTACCTGAATGATTTGAGGAGCTGATTCTGGTTATGGGAAGTGAGTATGTGTGTGTGTGTCTGTCTGTAAGGGTTGCACCGACAAACAACTTAACATGCCTCCATAATCCGCGAGTCTTACCATTTGATATATCAATATCAATGTCTGTACATTATGTTGGCTTCTTTTGTATGCTTATTTGGCTTCTTTTGACATCTACATTATGTTGTTATATGTTATTTCCTTTGTGTTGTTTTCGATAAGCTGCAGTTTGGAAAACTTGTGCCGTGTTTTGATCACCATGTTGGATTTCCAATGGACACATGAATGATGCGAAAATTACTTAACACACAAATTAAACCCTATTGTATCAATTGTAGTAAAGAATGTAAGTAGAGATCGTTCTGAACCGGGGATTAGGAGGGCTTGCTAATAACCTCTAAACTGACTTAAAAACATATAAACAAAGTTAAAAACACTAAACTAGACTCAAAGAATTCAAAACAAACTCAAAGAACTCAAAACAAGCTAAAAACGCACAAATCTGCCTAAAAACACAAACTGGGCAGATTTGGACTCTAAACACACTTTTGGACGAATTTTGGTTTCAACTTGGTTCAAAATACTTAAAGACACAAACTAAATCAGTTGCTAACTAATATGGCTCAACAAAGTGAATGGGGTTTGGTTTTGACGAATTTGAAAACAAAACAAGTAAAGTAAAGAACTAGTGAAATCTGGACGAATTTGAGTGAATTAAATGGATAAAAGGCTAGCTAGGAAGTTCTTCTCCACACATGACACACTTGCATACAAAACGATTTCCAGTTGCTTTTCAATAAACCATGAATTCTCAACGCCCTAGATTAATTAGGTACGCTTAAATTAACCCTCAGATTTTCCTAATTTCATTGAATTGGATGATTGCATACAACAACCCAAAGCATTCCCCACAAGTTCCCTACATGAATTGCATAATAGTGATACAAGCAAGAATCATTAAGTTCTATGAAAATCATAAGCATTGACGAAACACTTGTAACTATGAATTGCATGAAACTTATGCCAAGAATTTACTTAACACGGTTGTGATGAGCAACCTTCACTACTTGTGAATATAAGTTCATAACGATTAGGTGAAACTCCCTTATATCCTAGCATCAGATTTATGCATGAAAATTAAGCGTGCACTCTCAACCAACACACATAAATCAGTTTTAATTCAAATGGATAAGTAAATTGAATTCACAACTTATGAATCACAACTGAAAGAATTCGAAATTCGAAATCATATTGCAAGTATGAACATGGTTTCGAATTCCCCCATAGCTAAGGGGGGTTTAGTTACTCATAATTGCAACAAAATCAGAAAATAACAAAGTAGACATTGAAAGCAAGAACGAAGTACACCTAAAAACGCTCCAAAGTTTCAAGCTTGAAACGCCAAGGACCTTCATTTTCACCACCTTGTTGCAGCACAAGTGTCTAAGGATGTGTATGGATGAATGGATGGTGCTCACGGTTAAGGAATGAAAGTGTAAGTGTATGGAGTTGTGAGATGTGAATGTAGTGTCTTTGGATGGATTTTTTCTGATCCTCTCCTCTTTTGTTGTGGTGAAGGGTGGATGTATTTATAGGCTAGGGAGAGGACCACCATCTAATTAAGGTGGTAGTGGTGTATGTTGTGGTAATGAGTGGATGTAATGGGTGTAGTGGATAGATGTTTGGTAATGAGTGGATGTAATGGGTGTAGTGGATGAGTGTTTGGTAATGGGTGGATGTAATGGGTGTAGTGGGTGAGTGTTTGGTAATGAGTGGATGTAATGGGTGTAGTGGGTGAGTGTTTGGTAATGAGTGGATGTAATGGGTGTAATGGATGGATGTTTGGTAATGAGTGGATGTAATGGGTGTAGTGGATGGATGTTTGTAGTTGTAGGTCAACACACTTGCACACACACATGCTGATTTCTAGCCTTCTAATCTTCAAAAACGTCCATCCTCATGTCTCCATGCTTGCACTATCCAATCTTGGCCCAGAAATGCTCCAAAATGCTCCAAATAGCGCTTTGTTGCCAACTTTGTTATTTGAACCTACAAACACACGAAAATAGCTTAAAGTGACACGCCCCGACCCTGATATTCCCCGAATACCAGGATAGACACGTGTTGGCCGACACCCGAGGGTGACGAAAGCCATTAATTGATACAAAAGCTAAGAATAAGAAATAAATGAGGGTTAGAAATTTAAAATACCATGAGTTAAAAGTTTAGGAACGTGTTCAGAGCATACAACTAAACCTAATCACTAAGAAGAATTAAGATAAAATTTAATGAATAAAAGAGTGAGTCCTACATTCGAGAGGATCCGAAGATGCTGCTGCGGAAGTGTCTTGACGCTGGGATTATGTGCCTTGATTCTAAGTCCTGAATGGGGGCGCAAAACAAAGGTGAGTGGACCAAGTTTATATATATATAATAATATAACAGTTATCAAGATACTAACCCCCAAAGTTTATATAAATGAAAACTACTAGCATAATAAGTGATGGATTTAAATCAAAATCCTAGCATGCCAAATATCTTAAAAGCCAACATCGCGGAAACGCATCGCGGAAATCAAAACAGTAAACATATCATAAATCGTCTCGTAAACGCGGTGTGCTGCTAGAAAGATCACTGAATAAATATAACTCCCGGCCCAATGCCTGCACCTCAGTCTCTGTGCCCGTAGCCAGAGATAACTCACTCCCGGCCCATTGCCTGTCTCCGTGTCCCTCAGCCTTTCGCTAGGGATTATTTCTCCCGGCCTACATGCCAACACCAGATCCTCGCCCCAGGCGGCATAGTGTCTACTAGGTACGCACAAATATTTACGCCTCTCATAAATAACCACTTCATAGCATAGGTTACCGATCATCGTCTACACTATAAAGAGGGGTTCAAAAACATGTTCTAGCATCCTATCGTCATCTGTCAGATAGTCTACCAGTTCATGGCTTTTATAGAAAATATGATATATATTAAAATATAGCTCAAAATAAGCTAACAATTATTTCCTCACTAAAACACGAGACGAAATCCATAAATTCAGTAAACAGGATTGATATAAATCAATTCACAAAATTCGTAGGCATGCTAATCATTTATGCAATTAAATAATAAATCATGTAATTTTAGAAGGGGTCCACTCACAGTACTTAGTCGCCAAAAGCTGCGCCACTAGCGAAGACGGAAACGTCACAATAATTGCCCCTAAGCACATTAAATGGTACAATTAATAAAACTATATAATAGCAATTGAATTTGGGAAAACGGATATTGGAAACGGATTCAGAACGTTGAATTACCCTAAGAAGGATCCCGGACGAAAACCCAAAAAGTCAACCCTAAAGTCAACGTTGACCGGGGGTCAACGGTCAAATTAGGTCTAACGGGTTTTCGGGAAAAGGAAAGGGAGAGAGTTAGGGTGCTGCCACTTGGCAGTTTAGGAGAGAAAGACAATTTAGATGAACGGCTAGGATTTCGTTAGGATAAGGGGTAAAAGTGAAAAGTAAGCAAAATTTTGGGAAGAAGAAAAATTTACCTCAAACTTCCGGGTTGGGGTGTTTCAATCTACCACCCTTATAAAAAAATTTCGTCCTCGAAATTTAAAATAACATACTACGCTGAAAATACTCGAACATAGGAAGAAGAATAATATGCATATATGTAACAATGAGATTAGGTAAGAGCGGTTACACAAAAGGGAAAATGTCACGCCGTCGCGATCGGCTGCAATGATTCCATCTTTCGTGCCTCCAGGCTCATACCTCTTTCCCCATCAGTGTAAAAATAGAACACATACTTTAATAAAATATAAAGTTGAAAACACAAAATAATTTAAGGCCAGATAACGCCAAAATAGATATGTACTAACATATATTCCAAAAACTCGAATCAACTTAAAAAATGAAAACAGAAATACTCTTCCAAAAACATTTGTAACTACAAAAACAAATAACTAGAGTAAATGAAGTTAAAATACTTATACTGAAAACCAAAACTGAAAAATGAGAGTGGGTATCGCCCAAGAATTCGAAATGTCACATACTCCGAGAATAAATGTGTCTTTGGATCGAGTCCCAAGAATAACAATTCTGAATCTGCATCAGCTGCTGTAGGCGAATCTTCTTGCCCACTTGCTTAACGAACCCAACAAATAAGCTATCGATATACCGGTCGGCCGCCCGTGATATCGATCACACATTTGTTATCTCGATAAGCAAGCAATAATTTCCTGAGGATGAATAATTTCACACGTCGAAAATTCGATCATTCAAATACAAGCTCGTACAACTCCTCTAACAACCAATGTTACCCGTAGAAACTCTAGTACCATGTCGCAATAGTGCCATACCCAAACCAAACTTCCGGGTTGGGGTGTTTCATAAAGTACTAAAATAACTAGAATTAAACTAAGTAAATGCCAAGAAACAAGCTAACTAAGTTGCATAAATATGCTCCTATCAATGAAATGCGTAGTTAAATGTTGTAGTAGCTAAAACTAATCCAGATCATAAAATGGTAGATGTGGCTGACATGGTTTTTCTGATCAGGATTCATTTAAATCAGAGGATTTAAGTAGAGTTCGGGAGCCTGAGGATGATTATGATGTTCTAATCGAGTGTAGAGACGTCTACAAATCGTTTGACATTTGTAGTAGAAATTGAATAGGCAGATTTATGCTATTGTCATTGTGCACAGATTTGTGCACACTGCACAGATTGGGCAGATTGGCACACTGCACACTGCACAAATTTGTGGTATGTTTTTATTCATTGAGAACTCCATTTCATTTCATGTTTTAGTTAGTTAGCAAAATTTCTCCTTAAAAAACAAAAACAAAGAAAAGATTTGTGTTTGTACAGTTATATGTTCAACAAATTGGTAGCCCAAAAGCATACTATATCAAATTTTAGTCCAAAAGCCCAAAACTATTTTGGGATTCCCGATTTGTCCCGAAATCCCGAAACTATTTCAGGATTCCCGAAAATTGGGATTCCCGAAAATTTGGTTTAGGATCGGGATTGAAATTGGGATTCCCGAAAATTTCGGTTTGGGAATCGGGACAAGGGTTTCGGTATGGGATCCCATACCAAACCACCCCTACTCTCAGTTAGGCCCACATACAAACATACACTCACGGTTGGGGCCACACTTCGATAATCACCATGAGTAACCTTCTAGGCAAAGTGTTCATTCGCAGCAAGGCCTGCAAGGAGCATCATCCACCTCACATCGGAGTAGGCAGCACAGCGGACGAAGATAAGTAATCACTTAATCCGGCTCAAGTTCAACCAGCAGCCTGCGAGTTACTCGCTCTCTTGATAGGAGCATACCACACTGACCGCAGTCGCGGCATGGACGAGCCGAACACATGGAATAGCAGCCTAGACCAGCAGGTCACGACTGGGGGCAGCCGAAAGCTCTGCCACCCCAACAAAGGAAAATTCAGGAAGAAGTAGAAATACTCTTGAATGAGCGATTATGCGATTTCCCGCGTAACGAAGCTATTAACAATGTACTTCGATGAGACATGACCAACATAAGCGAGTCATCGTTCAATGACAAGATCGAGCAGACGGGACTACCCCACATAGATTGTCGGATATAAAGACTTCTTCTGTTCCGACAAAACACAGCAGCTCAGCCTAATGGCACGCCGAGGGCAGACGAGTACCAAAAATACACATTAACCCAAGTACCAAGAACTGGGGGCATGCCTTGTTCTCAACACTCCAGACAATTCCTCCTGCTGCGCACAACTTGGCCCAAGCCAGCCTCATCTCTGCTTTCATAACCACATCTGCCTACTCCACGGCTCCCGGCAACCATTAATCTTGCACCATGGCTCCCAGCCATGCCGATCTTGCCATGTGGTTCGTGCCAACCAAGCCTCAAAAAGACACACGACGAAACACCTAATGATGGCACAATAAGTCTGGGAGCAACTCACTGCGCTTGCACCCTTACGCGAGGTCTTCAAGCAGTTTGAAGTCTCAAGCAGATCGTCAAACATGACGTCGCAGGCTAAAGATTATTTCGGTTGTCCCAGCAGTCTAGCTTTCCCCAGCTGCATTCACGACAACAACTTTCATGCTCTCCAGTGCGAGAGGATAAACTAATTGATCTCCAATACGATAGGGTAAACCAATTCCCCAACACCTATATGGGTCTGCTCTCCAGTGCAAGAGGATAAACTAATTACTCTCCAATGCGAAAGGGTAAACTAATTGTTATTCAGTGCGAGAGGGTAAACCAATTCCCCAACACCCATATGGGTTTGCTCTCCAGTGCGAGAGGGTAAACTAATTCCCCAATACCCATATGGGTTTGCTCTCCAGTGCGAGAGGATAAACTAATTGCTCTCTAGTGTAAGAGGGTAAACTAATTGCTCTCCAGTGCGAGAAGGTAAACTAAATCCCTGACACCCATCTAGGTAAGCTCTCCAGTGCGAGAAGGCCACATAGTTCAAAAGATCGAATGCTTGAAGACCAACTAATCAACAAATGGTTAGTGGGCAGCCGCCACTTTTACCCTTAACAGTTCGCTCATCCGACATTTCATCTTCAGCAACTCTGATCTTGGCAGCTTCATCCTTGACTGCTCCATCTATGGCAATTGAAAAAATCAAACTCAAGCAGTTTCCTCATTTTCAGCAGGCAGCCCAAACAATTGCCTATTCCACGCCACTTCCTCGGCTTATGCCGAACCAATTCTTGGCTTCAATCAAGCCAAGCTGCTCAAGCAATGGCCCTTGCCACATCACCTCATTGGCCCATGCCAAGCCGACTCCTAGCCCCTGTCAGTCGACGTGCCACACCACCCCGACGACTGCTCCGTGGCAGCACCACCCAAGAAGAAATTAAGTTTTTATTACATTGGTACGGCACGGAGAAGACGAAGAAAGCAACGAAAGACGGTCCTTTGCACGGGCAAGATGTAGAAGATTGCTAGAGGAGGGGGAACAAATATCCTCTAAGCTATCTCTCTCTCTCTCTTATAGGGTAGAATAAATCATTTTCCAAAGTTGATTTAATAACCCACTTAAGGTGGACTTAAATAGGATTTGAGAGAAATTTATTTCCCTTTCCTAGAAGGATCTAATTTCATATTAAAGAGGGAATCAACATCAAAACAGGAAGCAGTCCTAAGTTTCCTAGAGCAAGAAGATCTCTACACATGCTACCCTTTCCTACGAGCAGCCCAGCAAGTGTGGGGCATTTGTGGAGCCAAAAATAATCACAAGGCGACACGTGGATTTTTGGTAAAAAAGACAAGGTTACCCCCGAGACACAACGGTTGTCCTACGCGCGAGCAGTGGACAATCATTCTTTAATCAAGCCAAGAGTGTCCAAAAAAGGTAACCAATTCCAAATTATCTCATCCATCCTTATCTTAGGTAATTACTTCATAACCTACAAATTATTCCATATAAATGGAGATTAATTAGCTAATTAAAGGATTAATTCCTAATTAATCCATTAATCACCAATTAAATCACCCATTTTCACACAAAAAACCTCTAAAGGCCGACCACCTCCATTCCCTATATATATGACCCTATTTTTTCTAAAAAATGAGGTCCACACTCTTGCAAAACTCCAAAAAACTCTCCAAACATTTTTCTCTCTAAATTCTAACTTTGGCATCCGAGGTTCTTCGGCCAAATCCCCCCCCCCCATTCATCGTGGGCACGTGAAGCTCTTGGCTTTGACCAAAATTGTTGATTGTTTTGTAGGTGCAATTTTGTCAAAGAAGGAGAAGGCGAAAATTTGCATCCACAAAAACCATTCGTGAAACGGAGTTGTAACGAAAGAGTTATTAATGTTTAAAGTTAGGGACATTTTTGTATTTTTGACCCTCCTCTAGAGAGCTCCAGATTTGTGGGAGCTCTGATCAGATGCCACGTGGGTGGCTGTGATGGAGAAAAGAAAGAAATTGATGACTGGGATTGAAAGAAAAAGGGAGAAAGGGAGAGAAATTAGGACGAATGGGGGGGGAGGAACCGAGGAGGGAAATGAGAGAAAGGGAGAAGCATGGGGAAACCGGGTTTTTCCCCAACCCGTGACCCGACCCTGTGTAATCTTCCAACTTCGGTCAATGTTGATGACAAGGTTGGTGTCCAAATGACCCTTACCTCAAAACCAATTGATCACTCTTCCATTTTCATTCGAAAATGTAGGAAAATTGGGTGGAATTTTTGGGTGAAAACCGTACGAAGGGGTGCACGGGTTGGGCTTCAATTCGCCACGATCTGAAGCTAACTCCTCCAATTACTAACACCAAAACACTCTCCTTAAACCCAAGATCGAAGCCCATGCCTTAGTTAGGGCAGCGGAGTTGTTTTGGAATCGAATCAAGAACAACCAAAAACAAGGGTTTCTGGCGATTCATGCAAATTTGAGGTGTTTCCCGGCCAAATTGGACTTGGCCGCAAATATGAAAGTTGCTCCACTCATTGAGTATACTTGCCTGTAAAATTTGGTAATTTTTGGAAATAGTTGATATTTTCCGACGATTCGGGGCGGCCGACCGCCAGTTGCGGCGGCGCACGGCCAAGGAGCTGACGTTGCCATTTTTCATGTAAATTTCGATATTCTGAATCTATAATTGGTAACCATTTGATATGAATTGGATTATGAAGGTTAGTGTTGACTATGGTGGTTACTAGAATATGTTTGGAAATTGGTAAATAATGAATTGTGAACTACGAATGGCTTGATCCTTGTTTAGTGTACGTAGGCAGTCTATCGAGACGTTAGATGCAGCCATAAAATAAGTGAAATTAAATAATCGAGAATTAATAATTAGTTGGAGTCTTGAGCTAAGAGAATAAATTGGGAATAAATTGGTTAGATAATTGAATATTGGTATGGTTGGTGAGAGCATTATGGTTTCGACCATTTTGTGGAATTAAGGAATTAAAAGCAAAGAACCTTAACCTTTGAATAGAAAATTTTCAAGAGTTTAGAGTGGGCCTACCATCAAAATTATTATCGGAAATAAATTATTCGAGGCTGGGGTGTTACACCCCCTCTCCCTGCAACCAAAACCCCTCATCCCACCCCCACCCCCACCTCCCCCGTAACCCCTACCCGCCCCACCCAAAACCCCAAAAAAACCCAGTTGTTCAACCCAAAATCAAAAGAGGGAATTGAATTCCCGAGACCAAATGAGGGAGTGGGAGTTTTGGGAAGGGCAAAGCAAAGTGAATTCTAGAGAGAAAGAGAGAGAGAGAGAGAGAGAGAGAGAGAGAGAGAGAAGAGAAGTGGATCGAGAAGGAGAAAACAGCTACAAGACCCGACCTGTCTTCTTCTCCTTGTCTCCGTGGGGGCACCTCTGTGTGTCTTCTACAACTCTCGCTTCCAAAAAAACCCAGCTGGGTTTTTTAGGGTTTTCGGTGGGGTGGGTTGCGGTGGAGTTGTGGGTGGGGTGGGGTGGGGTAGGGGGGTTGCGGCGGAGGTGGGGGTGGGGTGGGATAGGGGGTTTAGGTTGCAGGGAAAATGGGGGTCTCGGGAAGAAGATGGGTTATGATTTTTTTTTTTAACTTTTCTTTAATTAATTATTTTTAAAATTAATAAAAAATTATTTTTTTGCCACATGACACAAATTTGTTAGCCACGTGGCACAACTGTGGCAGCCACGTCGGTTCTTAACGGATTAATGGATGTAAAATGTAACGGATGTACTATATTGAAATAAAGAGTGGTGATATTTCCACCCCGGTGTCTTATTTCCCCACCCACCATTTAATGAAAATGTTAATAACATATTTATCCTTTTAAAAGAAGACTCTTAAACCCCTATTTAATTCAATACTAAAATTTTGAAAAGACAAAAAATAATTTAAAATAATAAATAAATAATGGTGGGTGGGGTGTGATATCTTTGGGGGAAAGAGGTTGGGAAAGATTTGGGTTAGAATCGACGGAAAGGTTGGTGGAAGGAATGAGCGTGTGCTGGACGAAGGTGAGAAACTTCAATGGAGAAAAAAGATAATTGAGTGTGAGATATGCGGTTTTGACAAAAAATGAGGAAGAAGAGTGGTTTGGGGGTCCGGGGTCTATGTAGGGCGGCGATAGGTGTGAAGGAGATGATAAATGTCTAGGTCTTAGGTCTTGCATTTTCTTTCATTTTTTCTATTTTTATTTATTTAATTATAATATTATTTAAAGATATATTAGAGTTATTTAAAAAAAATATTATGGTTATTTTGGGAATAATGGTGTGTGGGGAAATAACATTTTACTTTTTTAATTTTTTATGGTGGGTGAGATTATCATGTGGGTGGGAAAATAGGACACTGGGGTGGGTCTAGTAGCACTCGAAATAAAATAGTAGGTAAGGTATGAAAGTGAAATGTTTTAAAGATGTTGTATACGATTGTAATAAACCCCAAACCTGAGGTGGTACAATGTAATTTACCCAACAAAAAAATATGGAAGGTCCTGGTTTCGATACTCCGAGTTGGTGAGTCTGCTTGATAGTGGCCACGAATAGAGTGAAATTCCCCATAGCCTATTCGGGGGCGGGAATAGGTGAATAATTGTGGCTTGCCACAAGTAGTCTTTTTTTTTTTTTTTTTTTTTTAACAAACGATACTATCTACATTAAGGAAAAGATGGTGAGTCCAACCTCACAATGAACTATCAATAATTAACAAACAAATTTACCGTGTGGGTAAGGAGATGAGATCTTCTACACCCAAATACCCATGTGGCCTCTCTGTGTCTTCCTTAATTGGCTGATGATTTGATTTATTATTTATTATTTTAATTATGATCAAGTTAACATTAATTATGTTTAGTTCAAAAACCAAAGGCACAGAGAGGCCACAAGGGTATTTGGGTGCAGAAGATCTCATCTCGTGGGTACGTCACTACATCCAACAGAGACTAAGCTGAATTTAATACGTCAAAGCAAACAATTGGCTTTTAAGAATCGCTAAATCAAAAGCCCACATAAAACAACAAAATATAAAATCCAAATAAATATTAGTGCAAAAGTTGGAAACCCCTCCACCATGATCTAAACGAATCAGTGTGTACCCCAAAAACAAAGCTTTACTTTGGTGTACACTAGATCCTTTTTTTGTCTACTCAATTGTGATTGAATGTCACTTAAAAGTTCATTTTGGCTTGAATTCAATCAAATTGAAGGTTGTTTAGTGACCTATATGTTTCAGGTGGATAGCAAAATTTACTATGCTAATTATAATTCTTAATTGAATTGTTGATTTATTTGACATCAAAACAGATAAAAGTGTTCAAACAAGAAATCTGTGTGGGAGTTGCGCTGCTCAAGCAATCATACACAACTTGTTTTTTCTGAACAAATATTTTTTCTTTGTCATTAGCACTACTATTGAGTGACATATCTTTCTACTTGTAAGTAGTGGCAGATTCATAATTTTAACTTTAGGGGGTTTCTCTGTAAAACGTCCAAGTTTTTTTAGTGAGGCAATTCGTCGAGCATTTTGTGGGCATGTCGTCATCTGTTGAGCCATTTGGCCGTATGTCAATCGAGTTTGTCGAGATCCTCTACCTAATGTTGTCGAGGCCTCCTGTAGAGATACTTCGAGCATACATTTCATCAAGTACTTGGTGGGCACAAAAAAATCACATACCATAAATTCAAAGGACTTTACATTTGTTTTCCGACCTCTATAGGTTCTACAACCACCTTAGTCCCTATATCGATTCGCCCCTGCTTATAAGTTATAAGTAGAATATCTAAAATTTTGTTCCCATAATGAGTTTAATGCTTGATTATATGATTTCACGTAGTGTATAAATTTTTGTAAAATATGTGTATCAAAACAAAATCTTTTCTTCTTTGACCAAAAAACCTGTTCTTGGAAGGCAAAGTGCACGCTCCTATATATATTAAAGGATCTTGGGCATTGCTAGGTGGTAAAAGTTGTACGTAGTTCTTGGGATACAGGCTGCAGGGGCTAGTGGGGAAGGTGGCGGAGTTGCCTTGTTGGAGGTGAAGCCCAAGATCCGATCAGTAATGGCAGCCTCCACTGTCCTATTCACAATTATTCTCTTCCTCGGTCTCTCAGGTTCGTCCTCCTACTTTCTTCCACCTTCACCTGTTTGGTTCCCAAGAAAGTGCAGGAAAATAAAGTAAACACAGAGAAGAAAAAGATGGAAATTTTGAGCTACAAGTCTCAGATTTTCTTTCTGGGTCCTCTTAAAAGAAAATTTTCGCAATTGGGTCTTTATATATTTCCTTTTTGGCTTTCATGAAAGAAAAAAGTAACTGAAAATTTGAAAATTCTCTTTTTCCTCCCGTCTAGTTTCCTCTGTTTTCTGACCAACCAAACATAATCCAATCTTCTGTTTTGTGATCAATTTATATTAACCACTCACTAATCTACGATGGTTTTTTTTTTCTTTCTAAAATTCGGTATTAGACATTTGACAACGTATTTTCATCGAATTTAGTATCTGAATTTAGTATCTGTTTTCAGATTCAACACTCCAAGTCCAGAGCCTGAGCTTCGGAATCAACTATGGACAAATAGCCAACAACCTCCCATCTCCGTCGCGAGTGGCCGTCCTCCTCCAGTCCCTCAACGTCAGCCGCATCAAACTCTACGACGCCGATCCCAACGTCCTCCAAGCCTTCTCCAACTCCGACGTCGACTTCATCATCGGCCTCGGCAACGAGTACTTGCAGAGCATGTCCACCGACCCTCTCACAGCCCAATCCTGGATTCAGCAGAACGTGCAGCCCTATCTCCCCCAGACCAAAATCACGTGCATCAATGTCGGAAACGAAGTCCTCGGCGGCAGCGACACCCAGCTCTGGTCGTACCTCCTCCCGGCAATGCAATCCGTCTACAGCGCCCTCGTCGACCTCGGCCTCTCCAAACAAGTAGCTGTCACAACCGCGCACTCGCTTACTATTTTAGGAAACTCCTACCCACCGTCGGCGGGGAGTTTCCGACAAGATCTCGCTCAGTATATCCAGCCGATCCTCAGCTTCCACTCGCAAGTTAATTCGCCCTTTTTGATAAATGCTTATCCCTACTTTGCTTACAAGGCCAGTCCAAGTGAAGTTTCTTTGGAGTACGTGCTGTTCCAGCCTAATCCTGGCATGGACGATTCAGTCACGAATCTCCACTACGACAACATGCTGGATGCCCAGATTGACGCCGTTTATTCTGCCATCAAGGCGATGGGGCATTCAGACATCGAGGTCCGGATATCCGAGACCGGCTGGCCTTCGAAGGGGGATGCGAACGAGGCCGGCGCCACGCCGGAAAATGCTGGTATTTACAATGGTAACCTGTTTAGGAAAATTGAAGAGAAGCAAGGGACGCCGGCGATGCCTAAAGTTCCGGTCGACATTTACGTTTTTGCACTTTTTAATGAGGATTTGAAGCCCGGTCCGACGTCGGAGAGGAACTACGGACTATATTATCCGGATGGTACTCTGGTTTATGATATCGGATTCCAGGGTAATCTTCCTGAAGTCCAGGGTAATCCTCCTGAAGTCCAGGGTAATCCTCCTCCTGGAGTACAAGGTCTTCCTCAGCTAACTTTTTCTGCAGACTCGAATGTACATGTAAGTAAACATTACCTTTTGTTAATTATTCTTTCTATGATCTTGGTTGGAGTTAATTTTCTTGAATTTTGAATACAGCGATATATTTATATTAATTTGATATCTAAGCAGAGAAAATTATTACTAGACCATAATTTTCTTAAATTTCTTAACAATGATGTCTAATGCTATATTTTTCTTTGTTTTTTCAGGCCATGTCCATCTTCAATTTTCTGATCCTTCTCATTGTGTACTTATTATTATGTGCTTATTAGAGCTCATATATTTTATGAACAACTTTTTGGGGAGGAAGACATGCAGACAGGAGCAAACATGAAGAATTCCAGAAGATTTTTTCAGAAGCAATAGGAATTCTAATAGGTTATATTAATAGCTTTAATTCTTCTTATACTGTATACATTTAGTTTCATTGATTTTCTACACTAGTGAGCTAGCCAATAATCTTCCATAGCAGCTCAATTTTACACAATATTGCTCGATAATGGGAAAAAAGTACACACAATTGTCGTTCTCATTGTATTTTTATCGAGATTCACTACTCTGCTTTTGACGTCTTATGTTCGATTTTTTTTTCTCACTTCTATCGGAAAAAAAGATATTCAGAATGTGTCTAGTGTTTTATGTTCGATTTTCTTTCTTCCGCTCTCGATTGTATCGAGAACAAAAAAAAAATATCATATGCATGGATTACTTGGATCTAATATAAGACCTAATATAAAATCGAGCGTAATGATATTTTAGGATTCATCTAACCAATATCATTTAGTGAAATACGATTTTGTTGTTGTTGCTGTTGTATGGTGGGAAATCATATGGCATCTGTGAGGTAAAGGCTGTCAGGTTCTGTCCACTTCATACGTGCACCAAGTGGACTTTTGACACCAAAAAAAGAAAAAAAAATCATATTTTATGACTACAATGACACATAAATTGTTTGTTTTTATGAGCGGAAGCCGTCCCTATCCTTCCTTATCATTCCACTTGTAATCATGCATGTGAATCTTTCTGTGTACAAAATTCTGTATGGCTTCTGCTTCACAAAAGTCCGAATTGGCTTTTGACTCTTCCTTTTGGGTTGCCTTTTCTATTTTTCAAATTTTAATTTTAGAGCTATCTGAATTATAGAATACAGTCCATATCAAAAATAAAACAAAATAATATATAAATTTGTAAAGGGACAACATGAAAAATAATTTAAAAAAAATCTTATTAGTGTTTAGGAATTTCAAATGACGACGTATCACAATTCCAATATTATAAAAACTTTAATGTAGTAGTGGAAAGTGGCAAGTTGATGGGAAAAATATTAGGAAAACTAATGAAAATGACTTGAAAACTTTGAGTTTTAACGATGAAGACAAAATAAAGGATAAAGTGAATAGTACCAAGATTGACTTTTAGGGTAAAAATGTGGTTTTTTGTTTAAGTGAACAGTACCGGGAGCTTTTCGTTAAAGTTCTCAAAAATATTAACACACAAGAGACGGATTAGGGATTTATCGGTTTCGATGACATAACAAGATCACTTTTGATCATATTAAGTTTGATATAGAGTAGAAGTAGTATGAAGGTATGCTTAATATTAGACATATATTTTCTTCAAATATAACACGTGTATATATATAATTGCAGTATGCAGCTTAATTAACGAATTATTTGAGTAGGGACATCTACCTCTAGTAGGCATTCATTGGATCCGTCCATGAATTTGTATGAGAAGTATATTTTCCAAACTCTCACGATTTGTTGTGATAAAATTCAACGATTAATAATAAGTAATTTAATTAAAATAATATCGATGATATTGTTATTGACCCATAGTACGGCTTAACGTCCATGAAATCTTTCATATGGTCACCAAAATTAAACGATAATTCAGAAATCCTTATCAACTTTACCTTTGGCGTGTGAACTGTTATCTCAAAAGTGGTCGGCAACACGGCTCTGCATTTTGTTTTTCCTCTATTTGCGGCGGCCTTTCGAGTTATCGAAATCGAAGTTTTTGAGTTTACATGCATTAGGGTGACGAAGTTTTTGCTTGATTTTATATCTCCTGTCAAGCTTAAGTCAAACTTTAACCAAATAAATATTATTCTTCAGACTTTGGATATTATTATTTTCTATCGTATCCAGTTTAGACCTTCAAGGCTTCAACTAACTTCAGTTCGACTTGCCAATGTTATTTGCGTCCAGTGCTATTTATTTTTACGTGCGTGAGAATTGAGAGACTCTATTGTAAAAAATATATTGTTCTATAGATTTGCAATCGATGATTGTCATTTGTTTAACAGTATAACTCGTCCGATAAATACTAGTCACGTGGTTTCATCGATTACAAGATAGTTTTCTCCGCTCGATCACCCTGCTAATTTGTCCATACCTGACATTAGTATTCTCTGCCGCTTGTAATATTTCTAATCCTTAATTATGTGATAACGACGGTTAGAAGACTTAGAACAAATTAAATAATATAATTATATGATAAAAATAGAGGTATTTTTCTTCAGTACTTTGTGCAAAGATTTTCGTCAAAAAAGCAGGCGCAGTGAGTATAATCTTGTAGACAAATTAAACTTAGCAACCATGATTTCTTCATTAATTATTTGGTGGGTGAAAAAAATAATTAGTGTTAGAATAATTTTGTTTTACGAATGTAAACAAGATCAAGCAAAGCAATATAAAGCGCGGGTCGCTTTCATTCTTTTGCATTGTAGGATTCTCAACAGCAATTCAGCTGCAGCCTGGCCCCCCAAACCCAAGTAGGATAAGCTTTTTAACAGATACATATATACACATGGAGCCCATATCACACCGAGCTTCAACGATATGAACTGTTTATTTTTCAACTTAGACGCTGAACTAATTAGTGGAACCCAGTTGATAAAGTGTGGATCAAGCAAGATAGGTGATGTTGGGTTGGCAGTTGACAACCAACTCGATTTTTAGACAGCTTGATCCAACCATTTGGTTTAATTAATTAATGATGTCAAATATAAGAGGTTTCATGTCATTGGTTTTAAGAAAACAGAATACCACATTTAATACAATTCTTCTAATTAAATTGTTAGCCTCACATTTTCTGGGAGTCTTGGATGATTGCGGACATGCCAATACGCGGTCGAATAGGCGAAGTGTGTACTTCAATTTTTTTATTTTATTTTATTTTTTTTGTTTTTCTTAACTTCTTCAAACAATTACGGCTGAGGAAGTAACCCCTCGGAGTTAGATGTTGCATGTTGTTGAGGCCTAAAAATGTGCAGTGATTATGTGCTTCGGGTTGCATGTTGTTGAGGCCCAAAAACGTAATGAGCAAGCCCAATCAAGTCTTGAAGCTCAATTGTCACGAGAGCCCCAAGTCAAGCGCGAATACATGCAAAGGTGCGGGATTGAGGAAAGAATATATTCACAACCATGCCACACTACGTTAATTGAGCCAGATATTTATATAAATCATGTCATGTCCATGCCTATTTGTCACGCTAAAGTAAGCCCAAGCCACATGCTTAGGGTTTGTCAAGTGAATTGTGGTGTAGATGGTTACATGAGTTTATTGGGCCTATGTGGAGTCAAGATTATAGAGGATTTTATGCTGCTTGGGGTTAAAGATCCAATCACATAACCCTTGTAGCCCACATAGGCAAGCATTGAGAGAGAACATACTTAATTTACCCATTACCTAGCAAGCTAACCAATCTAATTAGAAAGGAATCAAGTCCTAGCTCTAAGATCACGTGAAACCCCTAGCAAAACATGCATTTAATAAAGAGAGAGGCTAACTTTCCCTTCCCAGCTCACACAGAAGTTCAACGTGCGAAAGCCATGAGGTGCGCTACCAAAAGTAGCGCTTGTGGAAAGCTAACTTGGGAAAGCAACGCCTTGGGAAAAAGGCATGATGCAGGTTTGACAGGTTGGTAGCACCTAGCCATCTTGCACTGAAAATAGAGGGTAGCAGAAGAACTAGGGAGAAAAGGGAGAAAGAAACAAGCCATAACTAGAGATTCCTTGGGAATGAATCATCCAACTACAAATATAGGTCAAGAACTTTAGAGGGGGATTCAAGATAACAAGGAGGGCCAAAGAAACCCACGAGGCATCACTCTGCAACACCACTCAATAAGTACAAATAGTAGTTAGTGTAATTAATTTAAATAGGTACAAATAGTAGTTTAATTAATTTAAACAACACATAGGAGTTGATGTGACTAATGTACTGTAATAATTTTCAATGTGGTGGGAACATGACTCAATACACCAAATGTCATAATACAATTGGTTAAAAAAAAGTTTCAAGTTTCCAACGAATTATAATATTATACTTAATGTACCAGACCGTGTATCCGATACACTAAAAAATCTATCATTCGGCAAAGATGGTAAGAACTTCGAGTGAGGGCTTCATTGTTGATCAAACGAGAACCTAAGGCCATCTCAATTGAGGGCCAAATCCCCAACTTAGCCCCTTTTGTCAAAACCCATCTTCAATGGAGGGTTATAAAGAATCTACCCTAAAGGATTTAGGCGCCAATTCCTGAGGGCTTGCTACATAGAATGAGTCATCACTGTTCATGGCCCCATACAGTGAAAAAGACTATCTGGGACATCATATAGCAGTAATTGTGTGCTTCTGGTTGCATGTTTTATCATGCACCCGCAACTTTTTATACACAAACTGACAAACTGTTTATATGCGGGCCCAGATCTCTAACCGTTACAATTTTTTTTAAACGTGAAAACAAATTTTATGTGAAATCTTGCTAATCGGTTCTCATTCTTACCCCTGTTATACTCTAAATACTTCTCTCCAAAGATAGATATATTCGGTATACATCTTAAAAAAATAATTTGTTCAAAATATTATATTTAGATAGGTACAGATAGTGTTTTAATTAATTTAAACAACACATAGGAGTTGATGTGTGAATATTGTACCATGATATTTTTCAATATGGTAATTAAAGAGTAATAAAATATTGAGAGGAATAAAAAGTAGTCCATGTACCCAATGTTCTAAAAGACACTAACCGCTAGTTGGGCGGCAGATTAGGACCTAGTGACTAAGTGGCCAGGCGGACTATGCAGATTTAATTCAATTTATTATATATATGAATTATAGCCTACTTACACTCTAAAAAAGTTTATACTTGTAGTGAGAAATTGGGATAAGCTAAAACTTAAGCGATTTTGGCATTGGCATCATCACACCTGTATGTGCACACACAGAGAGAGAGAGAGAGAGAGAGAATGCGTCTGTGTGAAGAGACATAATGAAGAGAAACACGAAACAGTGAGAGAAATAATATGGGTTCTTTTTAATAAAAAAATAAAAAAATAATGGAACCCTAAACTTTGAATTGCCTAGCCACTGCCTAGGCCGCCTGATCAACTTAGGTGGCCTAGCCCTTCTAGCCCGTCTAACCCGCCTAAGCAGTTGCCTACCCCTACTTGATTTTCCTCTACATTTTGACCTTAATCGCATCGATCCTCCACCGCCTAAGTCGATTTTGAGAACAATGCATGTACCATTCAAGATGAAAAATTATAACCCTACACTATTCCTTAAAGATTATATTTTTAGTGTGCTATATTTAAGAATGGTGGCTAAATATGGCCAAACCATTGGAGATGCTCTTAAGAAGGCTAATGAGATCTAACTAGAGTTCTTTTTTCCTTTAAGCAATGGGACAAGAGAAGGGGAAATTTTTCCAGGTTCTGGTCACTATGACCCCTGGTGTTCTAATGAATGAAAATTAGACAAGTGGCTCTTCCATGTTTAAATTAAATTGCAGTCTGATAATTTCTGAGATAGTGGGCCCCGCAAACTAGAAAATAGAAACTTCGTTAAACTCCGTCAAACTGTGTCTTTATCTCTGCCTCCTCCATCATCTCCAGATTGCTGCAATGTGCGATGGCCTCCTCCTCCATTGCTAATTTCTCAGTTCTCTATAGCTTCTTTGAGTAATTTCTTATTCTTTTATGGGTATTTATTTTTCTTCTTCTGGTTTTCATACTCTGATTTTCATGAAATCAAACAAGGAGTATTGAATGATTTGGCTTGACAAGGCATGCATGGCGGCCTATTTGCACTGATTTTTCTGTAAAATGAGGTTTTTATCTAATTTCATAAAAGGGCCAAAATAACACCCAAGAAAAATGAACACCTCAAATTAAATTGATAAAAACCTCATTTTTATCTAGTTTCATACAGAGACACCAATCTATACTGCAGTTTATCAACAATTGCTTCAGATTTAGTTTCAACATATCCTAACCGATTATCAAATTAAATTGGTTGGTATAGTCTGTGATAGAGATTTTTACTACTCATGTGAATGGGCTAAAAACTCCTATTATACTTGCAAGAATCACAAGGTCATTCTCCACAGGGATTATTAAATAATTCGAAGCAAACCAAATTCCAATTAGTTATTGTAAAGTAGAAATTGAGGTGATTGATTTTATAACCTACTTAAAATAAAAACGAAATTAATTAATTAATTTCAAAAATCTACACTGGATCGAAAATAAATAAATAAATTAATTAATTGATGTGATTCGAAGCAATTCAAAATCTACACTGCATCGAAAATAAATTGGCTGAATCTTATCAGTTTTGAAACAGATGAACACCAACGTAACGTGGATCGAAAAAATATTAACAAATTCCAGCCCACGATTGATGAACACCTCTATCAAAAGGTAAGAAATGTTTTAATTTACAAAACAAAAAAGTGAGGGTAAGAAATGTTTTAATTTACAAAATAAAAGGTAAGAAATGTTTTGAAAAAACTGGGAATTAGTTGTGGGACCCACTTCACATTAAACTTCAACGATCCGAAATGTTTATTTAATAAGTCTTGATTCATAGATTATCCTTGCAAAAATTTAATTCAATACAAAACCGTTTGCCTATTTAATTATCACGATGAAATCAATGTTTCTTGGACAACAAAGTGTTTGTCAATTTCTTCGAACTCAATTAGATGCCTCAAATATTTCTGATTTGGCTAATATTTTGCAAAGATGATCTATGAGTGAAACTTAAAAAATAGATAGTTCGGATCGTTAAAGTTCGATGCGGTATGAGCCCCACAACTAATCCTCATTAAAAAAAATGGAAATTCATTCTCTAAAAGGCTTCCTACATCTATATATATACACACACACATACCATAATGCTTCTTACACACACCCTTTTTACTTTCCACACACCCTTGTTATTTTTTAGGCATTGATTATCTTTAATTCATTTGATCCAACGGCATGAAATTGAGAAGAATGTGTGAGAAGTTTAAATAAGTATGTGGATCACTATCCTAGGCCAAATTACTTGAAAAGCATTGAACCAATTCTTGTCTAGGTGGTCCACTGCATAGTCTGCATTTTATTAGTGAACGTTTAATTGTATTCATAGTTTCTTATGAAAAAAAAAATATCCTTGGGTGTTCCGGAGTGATGGACGGAGCCAATGAAGGCCTCGCTCAAGTAATTCGTTTGTTTAGTTGCATACTACAATTATATAATATATACGAGTTATCTTTGAAGAAAATATATGTATATAATATCCAACATACATTCATTCTACTTATACTCCATATCAAATATTATATGAGCAATAGTGCTATTGTTCTGTCATTCAAACCCAAAAAACCCTCTCCCGCCTATCATGTACTTATATTTTTCTCATCACTTTGCCACTTTCTATTACTATATTGAAATTTTTGTAACATTGGAATTGTAATACATCATCATTTGAAACCATTCTAATATCATATTGCGTATGACCATACTATAATAAGGTTTTCTTAGTTGTTTTCGATTGCCCCCACTAAAAGAAATTTCTGACTTCGTCCCTAAGTACTTAGTACTCTGGTTGTTTTAATTGTTAAATCTTGATTTTATTTTTTTAAACAAAAACTTAACAACTAAATAATTTAGAATATCATATACTCCAGAGCACTCCAGAACGTCTCTTCTCGTGGGATGGAATCATATGGATGCATATTCGCAAGGAAATGATACACGTGCTTAAAATTATTACTCCAGCCGCCCAAGGCTAAAGATCCATCCTTTGTCTCCTGTGGAATACTGCAACACCGTGACGACCTTTTCGACTACAATTTACAAACGTGTTGGTGTTACTACCGGTTGGCTAAGCAGCCACCCCCCATGTGTGTAATTTCAATCAGAATTTTTTCACTTTACAGTCGTGTGCGGCCCGTTACAAGGTTGTGTCACGAAATGAATGTGGAAAATGAGAAGAGATATCTCTTGATCTCTTACAGCAAGATCATCGGATTAACTGATCCGTACTTTTGAAATTTCATCTAATAGTCTTCATCTGCAAATGAAAATTTCTAATTTCTAATCACAAACATAAAACACTGTAAAGATTGAGCGTCGCTAGAGGAAACAAAACAAAGGATAATTATCGAAATTAAAAAGTTAAAAGCTTTTGAAAGAAAGAGAAGAAGATGCATCAAGGAGCATATAAAATAATCAGACAAAATCAAAGCAAGGAGGCAGCAGGAACAAGAAACATGAAACAAACAAATACTTTGTAGGGTAAAAATAGAACAAGTTGTAGGAATCACTCCACGTCGAATTTAACGATCCGAACAATCTATTTTATAAGTCTCAATTCATAGATCATCTTTGAAAAAAATCAATTTAATCCGAAACTATTTGTCTATTTAATTATCACATTGAATTTCATTGTTTCTTAGAGAACAAAATGTTCGTCAATTTCTTTGAACTCAATTAGATGCCTCAAATATTTTCGATTTGGCTAATATTTTACAAAGATATTCTATAAGTTGCAACTTGAAAAATAAACGATTCAAATCGTTAAAGTTCGATATGTCCACCGAGAAACAAGCACAATTTTTTCATATAAGGGATCAGTAGGATGACAGATGACTCCTGTTTCAAACAAATGAGGGCAAATGTAACAAGAAGATTAGGCGTTAATTACAAAAAAAGTTGGAATCAGTAGAATCCTATTTCAAACGAATGATCTCAATCGAATACACCCCCCTTTATCGGGCATGTTTTCTCCTTTTACATCGTATTGACAAAGGTTCAAAATCAACAATCAAATATACAATGCGAGCAACTTTTACAATTCAAAGCATAAAGCTTGCCTAATGTACAGTACAAATTCCTCACCAGCAACGAAATACTTAACAAACTAAATACTTACAAAGAGGAAGGCCAAATCAATTATACGACACAAGAAATGGGATGACCATAGACATAAATTCGTCGTAACCAAAAGTTGCCGAACCAGTATACCGCCGATCTTTCTCTTTGAACCTATCGGTCAAACCCTGAAATCAAAATAATAACAATATTTACATGTAATTAGCAAATTCCGGCAAAAAATTCAGAATGAAAGATAACTGTTTCTCTGTCAAACAGCACACTGCATTAGAATTGCATCAAACTAGCAATTTGCTCACCCTCACAATCATCCCGCATCTGCATATCAAACAAAACGCTATGTCAGAAGAAGCATAGCCACAAAATGATTCTTAGGAAGAACTGAACAATTCATGTGAAACCATCTAGGGGTTATGCCAGACGTCTGCCTTTTAGACATGATTTTACCTGAGCAGTGGTCCTCATTCACATACTAGCAAAAGAAAGCTTCCACTACATAATATTAGAAGACTTACTCGACAAAACTGTCAAAATTGAGTTCAACCCTGCGCCCGCTTCCATCGTCATATTTGGAAATCAAAAGTTGAAGAGCAGAAGGTGGCATGGCAAGGCCTAGACCGTAGAGTGCATCTCTCAGTTCCATAGAATCAATCTTTCCACTCCTATCTTTGTCATACCTCTCGAATATGGACTGCAATTTCAGGTTTAAACGATAATTCAGTGTGACAATTTATAGCAAAGAGAACATGGAATGGATTTATAAAATCTAAAGCATGTTCTTTTAACAAGTAGAGAGTCAGGCAGCATTCTCTGACTCCTAAAAATGGCATTGCAGAATGGCAGGTGTATGACAAGATTTGATTGGGTTCCACAAACTAAATTATCAACAACCATATGAAACATATTTAGCAGTTATTGAAACCAATCGGCATAGAGAACTTCATCACTAGGTGATCGTTACAATTTAAATAGTTCTATAGTAGTTTATATAAATTAAGAGTTGAACCATCAAATGAGTACACCTCAATCCTTACAAGTTACAATAGTACCTACTACATGAGATATATTAACAAAAACCAAAGCATTCTTCAAGCAGAATAAACGGGAACCGAAAGCACCCTAAACCCTAATCATAAGCAACCATTAACTATCTCAAGAACAGATACATATCACAAAAGATAGTAAGGGATGATACTTACTTGCCATTGTCCAAGACAAGTCCAGAGTGCAGCAAACTCCTTCGGCCCTATATCGGAAAATTTATGACAAATTAATAAAGTAAGAAGAATTAAAGTAATAAAAGGGAACGAAAAACAATCTACTAGCTTGAAAGGGGCTATCCATTTTTATCAGGTCAAACAATACAGAATTCTGATTCAATGAAGAAGTCAAAAACCATTGATGCACACATAGTCAGAAGAAGTACAATAAAATTCCCAGCCAAAGTTCAAGTTGGCATTATTTAACAAAAATATATTAATTTTAGTTAAGCTTTGGCAATTGAAATGGATCCTAAAACACCAGAAATAAGCAACCCATAGATTCAATTGAGACAGAATCCATATTTGTAAAATGCTATCTGAAATTCTAAAAAATACCCTTTTCAAACCTAACAAATAAGGTTTGAAATTCCCTATTTTTGTTCTAATTTCTAATCAATTAAATTCGAAGAACAAAGAAGGTATAGATTGAAAGGCAAAAAACTCACCGACTTTGAGAGAATCCGTGGGACTTTTGAAGAGAAAAATGAGCAGGCGAATGGTCCTGAGGCTAAACCTCTGGTACCCAGAAGACAGAGCTTGCTGCAGCTCGTGCTCGTCGATGTACCCACTCCTGTCCCTGTCCACCATCTCAAAGCTTCTAATCACGGCCGGGTCGGTCCCTGCGGGAAAACCCGACTGCCCATATGAAGAAGAAGAAGAAGAAGAAAGAGACGACCCATATGGCTGATGCTGCGGCTGCCCGTAACCATGGGAGTACTGGGGAGAAGAAGACGAATTATGCTGCTGTTGGGGCTGCCCGTAACCATGGGGGTATTGGGTGTGCTGCTGCCCGTAGGACTCGGGCAGGGATGGCGCAGAGGGCGCGTAAGGGTGAGAGCCGTATTTCCCATTGGAATCCATTGAAGCAAATTTGTTTCTGGGTTGCTGAAATTACAGATTTTGGGGGTTTCTTTTTTTGGTTGCGTGGGAGGAAACGCTGCGTTTTATAAACCGTTGTAGCGCCGCGAACCGACGCAAGCAAGCGTGTGGTGGGTTTGTTTCGGCGAATTGCGGTCGGGCGATTTGCGTCCGGTGTTTGTATACAAATTGAAGTGTTGGACTTCCATTGCATACGGTTACAAATTTTTAACTGTTAAAAGTATATACGGTTACCAATTTTTAACCGTTAGGCGTAACATATATACTTTTAACGGAAATGAGATGACCATTTAGAACAAAGTACTCCTGGCCTACTCTATCTGGACTACTTTTATTCTAATACGAGTCGCACGAATGAACCGCGTGAATAGACTATTGTAATGGATAAATTACTATTTACAAAGTATTTTGACATAAGAAATGAATTTTTTTTTATCCATTGAGAGGTAAGAGATGAATTACTCAAGAATAAAATTTATTTATTCATACCCTCCTAAAAATGGGACGATTAGAAGGGAGAAATTTTGCATGTTTTTCGATATTAGGATAATGCACAATTCAGTTCGGTACTATATGGGGTTGGATCAAAATCGAAAAAAAAATTCAATAGGATTCGGTGCGGTATAGGGTGGAACAAAGTTGACCGTTTGGTACTGGTTCGGTTTCAATTTTGGTTGCATTGATAGAAACACACACATTGTATTCCGAGAAATTTTGATTGACTTCAACCCACCACATTCAACGCACACCACACTCCAACTTCAACTATTACAAATTTAAGTAAAAAAAATAAAAATAAATAGGATATAATTAATTAAGCATTACAAATTTACAATTTTATTTTATCTCCAAAAGAGAAAGCTAGCACAAAAACCCTTGATTTGCAATCCATTAAGCTTACCGTTTAAATTTTGGAGTAGGATTCTCTCCCCTCCTAATTTCTCTCCCCTTCTATCCCCTCTTATTTAGACGATTACGATTACGTCCCGTTTACATCTTTTTTTTAATACTTTATATAGAGAATAAGACAAAAAAAAGAGTGTAAAATGAGGAGATGAAAGGGGATGGTAATAAAAGGGGAAATAATCAACTCCTTAAATTTTGTAGGTTGTTAAAAGCTTAGGAGTGGACGCCAACGGCGAGGAGCTTGAGCCTTTGAACTTTCAAAGTCCAAACTTCAGATTGCAAACGATGGGCTGAGGTGGGAGGAGGCGAGGAAAGGGGGTGGAGGAGGGGAGGGATGAGGAGATGCCAGGAAGAGGGTGAGATACTTTACTTTTCCATTGTCGTCAATCATTGAGCAATTAAATTTGGAAGTGGACTTCTAGTCATTGGTAGTTGAGATTGGAGGAACGAGGTTGGAAGGTTGGAGGTTGAGATTCGAGGCCCATCGACTGTTTGTCTGTAGGAAGAGAATAATTAAATACGCATCAGAAAATAGTAAATAACATAGAATATGTTATCCCAATAATGTATCTGATTGATTGGTTGTAATATGATAATGCAACAAAGAAGATGGTGATGAGATTAACTTACATGAATCATTAGCCACGTGTGCACTGCTTTGTACTATCATCTTTGTGTTTTTGTTTTTCCTCTTCATGATTGATTACGAGAAACTCCCCAAATGTTGAGCTTCAAAGAGTATTCACATTAATACACCAACGACAGATGATGAAGTGAGAGATTCGATTGTGCTAGCAAGATGACTCACTTCTTGGAACAGTATTTTTGGCGACACACTGTAGAGATTTTCGACTAGGATTTTCTTTCTTTTCTCTGAGGGACAAATCGAGATCATTCGGGAGTTATGAGAGAACAAATATGGATACATATAATAACCCAAGCCGCATCCTACCATTGGGCTTGATGCCAAGAACTTTACTCCTTGCGTTAAGTCCACTCCTCTAGCCCACTTAGGCTTGTGAATTGGACTCCTTTCAATTAAATAAGCCCAATGTTTATTTTAATTAAAACATGCCTAGTAGGTCCAAATAATTAATCCAAAATAATACTATCGTAGGTGTGTGACCCCTTAGGTTATAACTAAAACCAGCAGTGAAATTAATTAAATTTCATAAGTCATGAGTGACACCCAGCAGCTAGGCCTGGCAAACGGGTCGTGTCTGTCGTGCTTGTGTCGTTTTCGTGTAACACATGTTATCTTAACGGGTCGTATCGTGTCACACCCGTTATCTTAACGGGTCCTTAATAGGTCGGGTCACTTTACCCAACGGGTAAAGTGACCCAACCCGTTATGACCCGTTAAGAAAAATATTTTTTTCTTTCTTAAATTTGCACATACCATACATTGCCACATAAATATTACTTCAAAACATTAAAACACATTTGTCGTTTAAGTACTACATCTACACTCGAAAATAGGATCTAATAAACAAACATCCATACACTACTTGTCACAGCCCGTCCCGGAGATCTACATTGTTTTATTCTCGATGATGTGAAAAGACGGAATTGCCCTTGAGCGTTGATGGCGTGGTGTGACTAAGTTTTGGTTTAAGGACCAATTTGATGAATCCCTAGTATATTGGACCCAATTACAAGTAAGGAAAATATTGGTTTGATTGGTGGGTGTGCAGATATGACCACACACACATCCACATCACCTTCTTTCTCTCACTCCCCTACTCTCTCTCGGTTTCACTCTCTCTCTCCTTCGAACTCGTACGGACAAACACCCAAACCCCTTGAAACTTCACGGATCGTGGTCAAAGTAAGCACCATTGTGTTCGTGAAGCTCATACGAGTCGATTGATACCCATTTCAGGTAAGGATACCTTCGAAAACCCTAGTTTTTCATAACCCCCGATTTGTGCACTGTTCATGCACACATATTTATGGATGTTTTTGGGAATTTGAAGCTTGTAGGAAGCTTAGTGAGGTCCTTAGGAAGCTTGGAGTGCTACGTTTGAAGGTTTTGGACGTCGGGATCGTGTGGACGAGTTTGGCCAGTTTTTCTTGGATTTCTCCAGTGAGATCCCGTGACTTTTAGAACTTTAAATTAGTATGATTGTGTTCTACAAGTTAAGAGCTTCATTTTGGTATAAAGTGCGTGAAAAATGGTGCAAAAATAAGCGAGAAATAGGCAGTTGCAGGTCTGCCCAGAATCCGGCGCCGGTGACACTATTCCAGCGTCTGGAGGTTGAAGATGACGCGCGTGAGGCCGTGCCCTCCTCGGCGCGTGGGGGCACGTGAGCCACAGAAAAATTTATCTAAAAATATCATGATGTTCGTGAGGTTGTGTAGGTCACGTTGGTATATTCAAATACCAAAATTCAGCTTTGTATGATAAGTTATTAGCTAGTTTTGCCTATGTGCTTTAAAATAATGTTTTTATTGTTAATTTGCATATAGGTGAGACTTATCCCGAGGATGAGCGTATCCACGGGCGACTCAGGGGTTACGACCCGTCGACATACCAATGAGTGGGCTTTTGTTTTCAGTATATATTTATATACTTGATATATTTCTCAGAAATGCATTTTTAAGGAAAGTATGCTTTGAAATAATATGTCAAATGCTTTTATATTCTGAATATGCATTTCATGGTTGCATATATATATATATATATATATATATATATATATATGTGGTGCTGTGGAGGCACAGGTAAGTTCAGGTAAATTATGTTTGGTTATATAAATCATCGATGATATGATATGTGACTGAATAATGTTGAGCTCATAAAACTGCACCTAGGGTGATTGTGATTTAGCCAGAGATGTGAAGTACAGGCCTGTTTATTTACGTCACCTCCTGCACTATATGCTCATATTAGATCCAACTTAAGTGCACAGTCTTGTCGTACATACCTTATTTATGGTTCCGACTCGTAGGTGACTAGCGATTTATCGCCCGGCTATTATGAGAGAATAGAATTGAGCATAACTATATTACACTCAATCTTGTCGTACATACCCCTTTTTAGTGGTTCCGAGTTATGTACAGTATATTGTCGTATAGGTCATTATAGTGACTCCGGCTAGATTGATTTTTGAGTTATGAATTCAGCCGTACAGACTACCACATGGGTTCCGGCTAACATATCATATTTCTATGAAATCATTCTTACCTGGATTGTTTACTCTGTTATATTTTGGCATGGCATACATATGAATATGATTATGTGAAGCATGAATTGAATTGTTATGATTTCAGATATATATATATATATATATATGTATATGCTTATATCTTGATTCTGGGAAAATTATACATGTTTTACAGTGAGGGGTTAGATATGTTGATAAATGAAATGATTTTGTAAAACTATTATTTTTGCCCACTCACGTTTTCTGTTTTGTGCCCTTCCAGGTTTTAAGTAAGTTTGCTGTTGGTGGCTTGAGGACGCCGGCAGTTTTGACTTATTTAAATAATAGTAGGACATTCCTGGTACTGTATAACTAGTACTTGTCCTACTGGACTGCACCTAGACTTTATGCTCTGATTAGGAGTGTTTACTGTTATAACTAACTCCTATCACTTTCTGTTTAGTAGTGCACTCTAGTAATTTGGTTTTCAATTATTCGTATAATTCTTATCATTATCGCTTCCGCACTGTGCACATGGCTACGTCACTCTCACGTGACGGCCAGCATACCTTGATCTCGGTCGGGGTGTGTCACTACTAGTCTATTACAAAATATTAAATGTGCAAGGATATGCAAAATGAAAGAGTTTTTGTTTTCAAGGTTGTGAAGCCTTTCTCAAAAATTTAAACCTTACCAATGGAACTCAAAGCTTGTATGTTATTCCTTTTACAAAATCCTCAATTTTCATCGATCATCATGACATAAGATTTTGTGGTATCCACTAGTGTAAATATTTTAAATTGAAGATCGGATTCATTCATTGTATTCATATAGGGTCAAGGAGTGTAGCTGTAAAAAATCATCAAAATCGGAGTTAAAATAACCGTTAAATCGTGATTTTTTGTTGATAATAGTAAAAAGTTTTGACCCGTTACTTGATCTCTGAATGTTTTTTTGCGATTTTTGGCTTATGGGATCTTGAAGCATATACAAACAAGTTTGACGATTGGATCGTTGAAATTAGTTTCATAGAATGCGTATCCCATAAAAACAATACATTCACTAACACTTAAGAGTTTATTCATACTTTCTTTAAGTATAACATAAGATTTTGTGGTATCCACTAATGTAAATATTTTAAATTGAAGATCGAGTTCATTCATTGTACTCATATAGGGTCAAGGAGTGTAGCTGTAAAAAATCATCAAAATCAGAGTTAAAATAACCGTTAAATCGTGATTTTTCGTTTATAACCGTCGAAAAGTTTTGTCTTGTTACTTGATCTCTGAATGTTTGTTTTTTGCAATTTTTGGCATATGCGATCTCGAAGTATATACAAACATGCTTGAAGGTTGGATTGTTGAAACTAGTTTCGTAGAATGTGTATCCCATAAAAACAATACATTCACTAACACTTAAGAGTTTATTCATACTTTCTTTAAGTATAACATAAGATTTTGTAGTATCCACTAGTGTAAATATTTTAAATTGAAGATCAAGTTCATTCATTGTATTCATATAGGGTCAAGGAGTGTAGCTGTAAAAAATCATTAAAATTGGAGTTAAAATAACCGTTAATAGTGATTTTTCGTTGATAACCATTGAAAAGTTTTGTCCCATTACTTGATCTCTAAATGTTTTTTTTTTTGCGATTTTTTGCTGATGCGATCTCGAAGCATATACAAACAAGTTTGACGGTTGGATCGTTGAAATTAGTTTCGTAGAATTCGTATCCCATCAAGTTGAATGATATATATATATATATATATATTAAGTAGATTTAAATTGATTTATTTTGTATGTATAACACTTAAGAAATTGAATGGTATGTATATTTAAGCAGATCCAATGGTCACCAATTTTTAATATTTAATTTAATATATATATATATAATTATTATAGTTTTTAGGGGTATAAAATTGTTAAATTAATATATATATATAATTATTATAGTATTTTTTTAGGGTTATAAAATTATAAAATTAATATTTTGCTTATCGTGTTACCCACGTGTATACCCGAACCAACCCGTTATCTTAACAGGTGTTTATCGGGTTACCCGATAACGAGCCGATTTGTTATCGTGTCAACCCGAACACCTGTTAATTTCGTGTCGTGTCGGGTTATCGCGTCGTGTCAGGAATTGCCAGGCAGCAGCATGTCATAGCTATCCGGATTAGGTTTACATGATGTAATCATGATATTTTTCGAACCTTGATTTTAGTTACATTGCAATTCGGTTCTTATCATCCATATTTTGATCAAGATTTATGTGATATGAAATTATGTCAAATCACATATAGATATCTATGTTCACCATAATGAATCTTATGTTGAAGCAGTTCTTACAAACATAGCTTGATCAATAGTTACTCTGGCTAGAGATTTTCGAGATGGGTCTTCAAGTGACTTCAAGGGATATCTCCTTCTATTGAACTATTACTAAAGGGCGATAAATTCTTTATTGCACATTCGTATGTCTCCATACTCATACACATGAACCCATGAAACAAACTATCAAGCCCTGCAAAGTAATGATAACTTTAAGGTGAAGTCAAAGTTCATATTATAAGCATAAGATATCCGATGATGAGAACTATTTTCATACTACATCCTGAAGATTTGTAATGTTTGACATGTGGTAAATATCCATACGTTTAAGTTTCTTAGGTGGTTAGTGGTCACTGAACTTTGTTCAACAGACAAGCACATGTATATTCACAGTGTGTCCAACACGCGTAGCACAATATCATGCTACCTTAATTAAAAATAATATCTAAGAAAAAAAAAAGGTAAAACAATAAAAAAGAGTCAATTGACAAAAGGCTAGTATGTATGTAAATTTGAGTAGAGTTGATGATTAATTGATGTTAGGAATTCTCTGTGTAAGTCGAAGGTCAATTTTGGTTAAATGATAGGGCTCATGCTTAATTAATCTAAGCACGTCCATGATAGGCTGGCTCATGCTCCTTGGCTAGCTCTTCCTTCCACGACGAGATTTCTGACTGCGATTTCCCATCAACTTAAGACCTGCAAGAACCAAGCAGGGAACCTGTTTTCCAAAACCAAGAAGGGAAGCTTATGAGGGAAACATTAGTTAAAACCCTGACAAAGAAGCTATGTCTAGGGTATTGTTAGGGCTGGGTTTGGTGTTTTGCCAAAACCGAAAACTGAACCGAAATTTCGGTTTAGTTTGGTTTTTTCCATGAAAATTGTTTTTTTTTTTAAATTTTATTTTATAAATTTTAAATGTGGATATTGGCATGTTATTTAGCTGCCCCTAAAATCATTCCAAAAACATTTAGACCTTAAACTTGATAAAATAGCGTGATAAACTATATTACTAAAACCTAGCTACTAGAACAAATTAATATCAAATCAAGTTGTTTTCGTGACTACCTGGAACAGTAGGCTCTTATTCCGTGTATGCAAGAAATACCATCATCATGGCATGGCATCCATCCAAGTGGAGAACACTCATCAACCTGTGATTTATAAATTCTCTCCGAGAAGCTTATGGTTTTCGTTGCAGTATCCGTGGGTGGGTAGGTTATATATTGCATAGGAGATGAATGAGTTGGGAAAGGAATATAAGCCTAATATTATCCTAATGATTGTTATTTGCTGCAGGTTTGCTATACATAGAGAAATACATATCCCATGCAAAATAATATTTGAAATGTGGCATGCATATAATACAGTTTACTCTCGTTTTTTTTTTTTTTTTTTTTTTTTTTATTTGGATATTGGTAAAGAAACAATATTTTGGGCTTAAAGTTTGGGTTTAGAATTTCTTAAGACTTTATTTTTAATATTTTGGGTTTAAAGTTTGGCAACACATTGGGTTTAGCACATTTGGGCTTACAAATTGGGTTTAGAAAATAATACCCAAAACAGATAATTAAATTAAAAAAAATAAAAAAATATTAATTTAATCAATTTGGTTCGGTTCGGTTTCTAGACCACTGAAATCAAAACCGAACCAAAAGAATTTGGTTCGGTTCGATTTTTTTGGTTTCGGTTCGGTTCGGTTTTCGGTTTTCAATTTTTTGAACCCACCCCTAGGTACTGTTACACTATAATTGTAGCGTTTTATCTTAATGACACAAAGATATGTTTATTTTTTTTTATTTTTTTTTCAGATGACATTGGGGAGTGCTAGCAATTCTCTCACTTACTCATGCCATGCGTATTCCACTAGCACGTAAAACTAAAAATTTAATTATTATTTGGTTGACCAACTAAAATTTTCATTATCCTAACTAGGGATGGTTTCAGTTCAGTAATCGAACTGAAAACACAAACTAAAAACCGGACTCGATAAGTTTGTAATTTTTGGTTTCACAAAATTCGGTATTTCGAGTCAGTTCGGTAATCGAAAAAGAAGAAAGAAGGAGAAATTGCAGGCGGATTCAAATTTAGCAACAACCAATTGCTCTAAACTAGAAACAACTGCAACCACCAAATTCTTAAACCCTGAACTTCAAACCATGCTCTAAACAATTTATCCCAAATTAAAAGCCTAAGTTCTGAAATTCATCCTCAAATCAAAATTAAAACTCTAATTCTCATTCACAAATTCTTAAATCCTGAATTTCATCTCATGCCTTAGTAATGTATCCCAAATTAAAACATAAATCCGAAAATTCATTATCTATTTGAAATAAAAAAAAACTATAATTTCACAATTTCACATTTTGTAATTTGACACACCCCGACCGGAGTTGAGGCGTGCTGGCCATCACGTGAAAGTGACGTAGCCAAAAGTGCAAAAGAAGTAATTAAAAAAAATGTGAACAAATTAAAACCAAACTAAAACTTATTCAACTATAGATAAGTGAGTATGCAGAAGTGGTCAAACCCAAATTACAAACATTCAGAGCATAGGTTATAATAAAGTGCATTCATACAAAAAAGAGCACAAGATACACAACTAGAGAAAAGAACCCTACATAATTTAGTGGAATGTCAGAACCGCCGTAAATCCTCGTGTGCCACCAAGAAGAACAACTATCTAGTACCTGGAGGGGCGAAAAACCGAAGGGTGAGTGGGCAAAAACAAAGCTTTAGAAAGCACATTTATCTTTTCTGAAAGTACTAACCCCTCATTGTAAAACCCGTATAGTTTACAGAAAATAATACTACATATATGAATGAAAACCCATGCACCAAAAGTAGTGACAACAATAGCATGACATGTCACGATATCTCAGTAATAATAAATGTAAGTCAGGTGTGAATCAATCTAAACTATCATGCCAGTTGGAGTCACCTATTGTGACCTGTATGACTAGACCTATTGCTCATCAGTATATGCTTGCACGCGAGTCGGAGTCACCTAGTGTGACCTGTACGACAGGGTTGGGTGTAAATATGTACACTGTAGTGCAACGATCACGTGAAGACTAGCGATAAATTGCGGGTCACATACGAGTCGGAGTCACCTAATGTGACCTGTATGACATGGCTGGCACCAAACTTGGATCCTAGGCGAGCGTGCAGTGCGGGAGGTGAACATCATGTGAAGGACTGGCCTTGGCCCGGGGCGGGAGCATTAACACCGGGGTGCAGCAATGATGAGCTCTAAATGAATATATGCACACCAATATAATGCAACCATTTCAATCACATAACAACTCACCTAAACTTACCTGTGCTTCTCGTAGGATTATATGGCATGTTCACAATTTCATAACAATGCATATTTAAATATAACTCAATTAAACCAAGGCATGCTATGCATAAATGAACTTTAAAACATTTCTGGAAACAGTAAAGTTTATATATATACACACGAAAACAAATGCCCACTCACTGATATGTCGAAAGGTCGTAGCCCCCTAGCCTCGCTTGTCCGCGTTCGTCCTCAGGGTAGGTTTCCCCTATATGCGAAACAACTACTTCCAATTAATTAAAATAGCACATAAATCAAAATCTAGGATAAACTTCTAATAGTTTGCTCAAATGGAAGGTTTGAATATACGAAAATGATCTACTCGAAGTCACGAACCTACACATGAAAACCACTCGCCGGCCGGAGGCCGGACGCGCCCTCACGCACCGTCCAACCCACAACCATACGCGTAAGCACGTGCACGGCATGTGCCGACCGAACCCTAACGGATGTTAGGAATATTCCGTTAAATAGTAACGACGTTACCTGACGCCGTCAGAATATTCCGTCAACTTTGACTGAATATTTGCCTTCTTCTTCGGTGAGCTTCGCCGTTCGTCGACGCCGGTGCTGCTTTCTGGTTCGCCGGTTTCTGGAAAATCTCGTCGGATTTTGGGAAAATTTTCAAACCTTTATATCTTTGTCATTTCTCAACCAAAATCCATGAAATTTATACAGATTTGAAGCTCTTTAGGAGTAGAACAAGTTCGTACTTCTTGAGAGTCTAAAATCAAATGAAAAATGGCCTGAAAATCCCTTGAAAGATTTGGCCAAAACTGAAGCTTCTCGAACTCGCTTAATCCGATGTCAACTCCACTCCAAACTTAGTCTAGGGTCCATATGGAGTTGAATAGAAGATTCCCCACGTCCTAACACCTTGCAACCTCACCTGAATCGCGTCGGAGCAAAGTGCACCAAATCAGAGCTTCCGAGTTGGCGAGTCAAAACTCGTCCGTTCGACAATCAGGTGGTACGACTGGGTTCGTGAGGTCAAGATGAACACTATGGTGGTCTTTGCAGGTTCTATTTGTGATGATTTGATGTAAGAGTGTGGTGATGGTGGCTCAGGTGCAAGAAGGAAGAAGAAGGTTCGAGAATGAGAAAGAGAATACTTGATTGGGCAGAGAAGAGAGAGATATAATTTGATTGGGCTAGGGAAAATAAGAGCTAAAATAATTGGTGGATAAGGATAGGTAAAGGTCAACGTTTCAACGAGAAAAGTGATAAAGGTTCGTAAAAACGTAATCTAACTTACTCTATCCAAAACAGTGTCTCCAACACTGATTAATTAATGCACCCATGAAAATAATTCTACCCGTTTGCGCACTTTAATTATTCGTAACTTTTCGTTACGACTCTTGCACTGAAGCACTTGTGACGTCGAGGCCAATTTAACTACGATAGCGAGAAAATAATTTAAAACTACATATGTACATCCACGTCGGCATTAACGTCCTTTACACACTCAGGGAGAAAATTACATAGAAAATAGGGACGGGTCATCATATAATTAGATAGCGAAGAAGAGAGAGAGGTATGAGTTCGAGATTTTCATGATTGCGGTGTGATTGAGGGCGTGGTGTGGTTAGTCATCATTGGGGTTTGGTGTGGCCAGCTTTTTGATAGTTGGAAAAGAAAGTGATTTGATCGAGAGAGAGGGGGCGTCAGAGTCAAGATAGAGGGAGTGAGTAATTGAGGTGAGGTCGAGAGAGAGAGTTGAGTTTAAACGAACTGTTGAGATTCAATCTTAACCAAATCCAACAGCTAATATTAATTTACTTAGATATAAAATTATATTAAAAACTTTTTCGGTTCATTTCGGGTTTATCGAACAAATGATTATTGGAAACCAAATACCATATCGAATATTTTGGTAGTTTTCTGTTTTGGTTTTTCGATTTTGGTTTGTTTTTTCTTTTTCTATATTCGAGTATTTCGGGATTTTTTCCCAACCCTAATAGTAATAAAGAAGAAATTAAATAATGGGATTTAGTATAATTAAAAGTTTAGTTTTAAGTGCTAGTGGAGTACACGTGGCATGAGAAGAATGAAATGAGAATGTTTCTAACATTTCTTTCATTAGTATATGACGTCACGGTAATGATGTACATGTGTCATATGAGTTGCTTTTCTGTTCAAGGACCATAGTTAGAATTTACTGAAAAAGTTTGGACTAGTGCAATGGCCTAAACAGTCACTTTTATTTGGTTTTGAATAGTATTTTGCAACTCAATGATGAGTAGGAGTTACTACACAAAACTCTTTAAGTTTGACTCATAAAATTTTGTGCTTATGAACGAAACAGTCATTATAGGCCTAGTTTGGTATTATTGTGCTTTTAATAAAAAAAAAAATTGTTTCTGCTATGCTGTGAGAATAAACAGTTGTAAAATAAAGTTGTTAAGTGTTTGGTAAACATTTTTCTGTAAAAGTGCTTTTAATAAAAAAAAAACAGTGTCTAAGTGTTTGATATACTTTTATATAAATTGCTTTAAATATGTTAAATGACTAAAAAATATATAGTATTTAATGTGATATAATAATTGTCAAATAAAATAATGTAGGGGTAAATATTGTAATTTTGTAAAACATGTAGGGGTATAGTTGTCATTTGAAAAGTTCATTAAATGAGCATTGGTTACTATACTTTGAAAAAAAAAGCACTTTTTTAGAAGTATAATAGATCTTACTTCTGCTTTTCTATGTTTTTATACTTTCATTGACAACAGTTTTGTTGAAAAAACATCTTTTTTTGTTTTACCAAATACATCTAATGTTTCAGATTTTTTTAATAAACCGATTTTTTTTTAAAGTACCACAATCCCGAACCAACCCATAATCACTTTGCAAGTATCATTTATGTTAAAAATCAATTAAAACTAAGGCCTTTAATCAATAAACTAAAACAAATACATAAGTGGGTCGTTTCGTTTGTTAACAACAATTTTAAATAAAACAAAAACAAAAAAAACAAAAACAAAAACAAAAACGGAGGGAAAAGAAAATGAGGATTAAGGAATGGCGGGAATGAACACCGAAATTACCATCATAACCTCGGGCCCCTTTTTGATACCCCCGATTGGACGACTGGAGACAAAGTGTGACAGAAAGAATCATAGAAGGGAGAGAAGGAAAGGAAAAAAGAAATGGAAAAAGTGGTGGCGGAAGCGGAGGAGCTGCCGAAGGCTATCGTGCGACGGGTGGTGAAGGATAAGCTTTCCCAGTGCCACAAAGGCGACGGCGACCTAATCGTTCACAAAGAAGCGATCCTAGCATTCTCCGAAAGCTCCCGGATCTTCATCCACTACCTTTCCGCCACGTATGCACCTCCCGCCCTCTCTCTAGTCTCTCTCTGCCATAATCTTTTAATTATTCGCAGTAATTGTAATTAATTAGGTTAAATGTGTGATTTGGGTGCAGAGCAAATGACATATGCAGGGAAAAGAAGAGGCAGACGATCAGCGGCGACGACGTGTTGAAGGCGCTGGAAGAGATCGAGTTTCCTGAGTTCATCAAGCCTCTTGAAGGTCAATCGCTTTTCAGTTTTCATTGGTATATGTCAAAAGTTGTGCCCGTGAGGTGTTTGATGAAATGCCTAACTCGCTGGTTTTTTCTATGGATCTGAAATGCGCATATGATTGATTTCTCTTTGGTTTTTTGAAAGAAAATTCGTTCAATTTGGTTGATTTGGATGCGTGCAGACCTAAGGCCGAAGAATCCCGGGAAGGGTGCAGGAAAGAATGAAGGAAAGAATGCGACGAGGAAGGCAGGAACAAGTGGAGGAAAGAATGCAGGAAAAAAAGCGGGAACGTCAAAAACAAAAGAAGTGAAGAAGAAGAGGAAATTGGAAGAATCATCGTCGCGGAAGCAAGGCGGAAAGGATGAGGATGGCAGTGGTGATGAATGAGTAAGCAGGCGGAGAATACACATATTCTGCTAGTTTTCGTGTTATTCGTTTTCTTCTTTGTTTGCTTCTCCATCAAAATCTATAGCTGCCCATGTTATTTTCGAACAATCAGCAATTTGGTTATCCTTCAGAATCTTCATATTTTTACTCTTCGAATGCGAATTAAGATGAAAATTGCTTCTGTGAAAGCTACTTGGCAAAGAAAAAGCCACCACCGTCTTCACAGCCTCCAGTTCTTGCATTGTATAAGTAACCTTGTGGTTGTATTTTAGAAAACTTTGACGTACGAACCAAATATGAACTGGTGTGAGATTTTGCATTGTCCATTTAGAAAGATGAACGAACAAATGAGTAAAGAATCCAAGGGATTGTATCCGACGTTAGTGATTATCGACAATTTTTCATATCCATTGCATGACTGATGATACAAACGGTTTCACTTAAGTTAACAAATCCGTTTACACCGAAAATGTGTTCATTTAACAAATAAGGGTAAGGTACATAGGTGTGATTGAATGAAGAAATCAGTATGCCATATAAAACCTTGCTGTTACAACTGTATGTAACAATCTTGAACATGTCGATTCCCAACTTCTAACCATTACAGGAACAAATCAATATGGGTTATACCTGCGTCCATGCCCAGAATCATTGACGTGCCTACCCTTATTCGAACTTCCACTACTTCTGTTACCGCTCCCACCATTACCCCAGCCACTACTTTGATATGATGGCGAGGGGTGTGGCTGCACACCTGGTTGTTGCCTGCAATGAGGAAAAATGAATTTAGCAAGTGTCAAAATGTTATTTCATGGCCTCTATGTACCACCCCAAGCGATTGATTATGCCATGGAAGAGTGGACACAATTTACAGATAAACTGGAATTTCATAAAACCCGACAGGAGTCCTCGATTAGGGCCATTGTAAACATAACTTTCAAAGTCCAAATCGTAACCATCACTAAACTATTATATGGATCAATTTGTGGTCATACCAGATACATGTTTCCGATTACTATCCAGGTTGCCTGAATAGAAAACTGGAAAGTGGAAACTAGAGCCGAAAAGAATGCACACGAGAGGTGGGTTTTTAAATACGACTTGTCCAAGTCACTAGTTTTCAACTTTACCCCATTATAGCAGAAAAATTGAATTGCATGCTTAATTGAAGGCTTTCTGCAGAAATACACTCTCCAGCTTTATTTTATGTAGAAAGGATTAAAGCTATACAAGGAAAAAGATGTATTGTGCTTACATAACGTATCCAATCCGTCCATCAGGTAGAAGAATCGGCATCATTGCCATGCCAGCAGGAACTGGTCCCGGTCCAGACATCAAGGGCTACAATCAGAATTCAGAACATTAGAAATTATGCACCTAAAAAGTATTGCAGAGAAGATTTGGACCCAATAGCATTAGATAACAAATTATTTGCATTTCATGTGCATTGAACAAAGCATGCAGAACTTTTGAAGATCTACAACACGTGCATTGGTGCATGGAGGAAAGACGATATACCAAAATCACAACTCATTCCGAAACAAATGCATTCACGTGGTAACCCTAACTTTTTAAATTATAGAGTCATGAAAGGAAAAAGAACCTCGACACCTAAATCTTAATGCCCAGCCAACTTTCCCCCCTTCCTGTTCTCTCTCAGCTATTTTCCCTTTCTCCACATAGACAAGATAAAAGGTGACACAGAAGCAAGAGTAGTTTTTGCCCAATGTCGACTTATATGGCTATGTTCACCCCAGCCATGAAATTTTGAAAAACCACTTGTTTTCTTAAGTGCTGTGCTCTGAATCTGTCCGCACCAACTACCAAGTCTAAGCCCAAAACAATTTGATTTCTTCATCAGACATGAACAGACGCGTAGTTTAGGTGAGCTCAATGAGGTGTTGAACCACCCCTAGGCTAACTGTTTCATTTATTTATCGCCCGAACCCAATAGTAAATAAAAGGGTTTTTATCACAAATGGTCCCTTATGTTTTAGGAATCAATCGCTTTCGTCCTTTATGTTTCAATTCAATCAATTTGGTCCTTCATGTTTACTCCCACACATAAATTGATCCCCGCCGTCCAAATCTGTAAAAAATCGGTTAGTGTGCTGATGTGGCACACGTGTGGATTAAAAAAATTAATTCAAGTAAAAAAATGGTTGAAAATTATAAAATAGGAATAACTCTTTACCCGTCACTCACCTCCCTCTCCCACCCACCCAAACCTCACTACAGATTTCCCCCACTGCCTAACACCCCCTCCCGAGAGTCTGAGTCTTCCTCATGAATATGTGGAAGACACAAATATATGAAATCCTCTTCTGTTCCACTCTTTGAGGCTGTTAAGACACCGTCTCCATCTCCAGTTCCAATTCATTGTTCCAGTTTTTTGGGGATGGGGGTTACCGATCTGTTGAATGAGTGACACTAGGAGGTGGGGGGATGGCCTTGAAGGTATTGTGTTCTATTTATTATTATTATTATTTTATTTTATTTATTTATTTATTTTTTTGTAAAACTTTAAATCATCTTTTACTAGTTGAATATTGTTTAAATCATTTCATTCTTCCAGTTTTTTGGGGATGGGGGTAATTGATCTGTAGAATGGATGAGACTTTAAGAGGAGGAGGAGGAGGAGGAGGGGTAGGGTGAGGCCGTGAGGGCATGAGGGGGGATGGCCTTAAAGGTATCGTGTTCTATTTATTATTGTTTTTTCATTGTAAAACTTTAAATAAATTTTTAATAGTTGAATATTGTTTAATCCACATGGCAATTAATAAGTGAATTTCTAAGTCCCACATGTGTGCCACGCCAACACAAACAAAGTTTTGGACGTTGGGGACAAAATTGATGTGTGGGAGCAAACATGAAGGACCTAATTGATTGAATTGAAACATAAAGGACGAAAACTATTGATTCCTAAAACATAACGGACCATTTGTGATAAAACCCCGTAAATAAAATAATATGTATAGGTAAAGAAACTCAAACTGCTAACAAAGCACAAAAGGAAGACAAGAAAACCAGAGATGAACAATCTAACCAGCCCCAGCAAAAGTTCTAATTCATAGTAAAAGTCAATTGAAAGATTATAATTGAAATCCGTTTAATGCCAAGTAATGATGGTCCATGAGCAATTTATTTGAGGGATAAATAACAAATTCCATGAGCAAAAATGTAAGTTAAATTCAATATTCACTTGAAACTGTAAACTAACTAGGAAATCACCATACGTTGGCACACATCTCACCTGTGGAAAACCTGCAGCACCGTACCCTGCACCAATACCACCATAGGCACCACCAGCCATACCAACAAAACGAGGAGGATAACTAGGAAGCAACCCTGACCTCTGTGAATTTGATCCACCAGACTTCTGGTCTGCCTGTGGCCTTGCAAGAGAGCACTCCAACAGCTGGCCTGAAAATGGTGAGACCCGTCAAACATTAAAAACTACTTTCACCATCTTTAGAATGAAAAAAGCAAACAAAAAAATGCAGAAAGGAATACCATCAAGTTCATAGCTTTCAGTGTTCTTCAATGCTTTCATAGCACTTGACCTCTCTGCAAAATGTACAAAACCAATTCTACTATTTTCCTGTCCGGATTTTGCAGCTGGCAGAACAACTTTTGTGATTTTCCCGTGGTGTTCAAATAGCTCCTTTAACTGGTCTTGGGTCACATTTTTAGGTAAATTCTTCACATAAACTGCCTTCACCTGTATGAGAATGGTGAAATTAAGAATATGCACCTCACAATCAAATAATTATTAGATCATCTGGAGTCTGAGCTATCCCAAATAGAAGTGGCATGACATGCAAACTGGTCAAGTCCAAATTACCACACGCCATCTTTATTTACACGCTCTATCTATGCGCATCTGGAAAGCAATTGTCATTTCAAACTCCTACTAATTCGACAGTTTACCTAGTAGAATTCAGAATATGGCATCTTCATTACTGTGCACACCATCATAAATACATAAATGACTTTATCTTGACAAGTAAAATTCTGAAACCAAAACTATGTGATAGTTTATTTAGATTTTTACCAACTCATACACTGAAAGTTCCGTCAACATTCCAGCTACATAGATCCTCAGATATAACATGTGAAAAAAACAGGAAGATAAAAAGAATATAATTACTCATACACTGAAAGTTCAGTCAACATTCCAGCTACATAGATCCTCAGATATAACATGAGAAGAAAACAGGAAGATAAAAAGAATATAATTACTCAGAAAGAACCTGAGAAGTAGAAGACTCGTCATTTTTAGGGTCAGCCCAACTCACTGTGGGAGCATTATTTTCTAGCTTAAATTTTGGGTCCGTCATCTTCTGCCTTGAATAGTCAGCACAGGCGTGGTTATAGTAGTCGACAAAAGCAAAGCCTCGGTTGTTGCCTGTGTTCTTCATATCCTGTGACAAATGTTTAAATCATCAGTGAATTGAAGAAACTATAAACCAGTGAATAAGCATAACAACTGATAATGATTACCAGACTTTTTGAAAGATAAGAGTTCAGCCAGAGGATACAATAACACACACATAAGCATGCTATCAAAACCAAAAGTACTGTGTAATCATCGCACAAACCTTGACCAGCTCTATAACATTAACTCCGGGCCCAATCTTCTGCACAACCTTCCTTAGATCATCTTCTCCCCAGCTCCTGGGAACATTACCAATGAATAAACGGTTCTTTGCTTTAGATGTCGAACATTTAATTCTTCTACCCTGAGAGAGAGAGAGAGAGAGAGAGAGAGAGAGAGAGTAAATACAACAGAAGAGTCGCATATTTGGATTGAAAAGAAAATAGCCCAAAGTGTACCAAAACAAAGATGTTAATATGAGAAAATAAAAAAAATCATCATTTTTTTTAAAAATTGTATATCCCTGCTTTTGAGTATTATACGTGTGGTCCTAGTTAATCTGCTCATGCACAAAAAGGTTACTTTACCTTAAATTCAGTGTTATTCAACTCATCGATGGCATCAGAAGCCATTTCCATGTTTTTGAATGTAACAAATGCAAAGCCCTTGTTCTCACCTGAATCTTTGGCTCTCATAATCCGAACCTGTCATTACAAAACAGTACAATATAATAATTTATTTTGTAAAAGGAAAAAAACAGAAGTACTTAAAAAGCAAATGAACTAACCTCTATTACTTTTCCCACAGCCTCACAAAAAGCCTTTAAATCCTCTTGAGAAGCATCATGAGGAATGCCACCAATATAAACTTCAGAACCATGTGGTGGAAGGGCAAGAAATTCAGCATGCTTTTTCTTCTCGTCCTCATCTCCAGACCTACTCTGAGATTTCTGGATATCAGTTCCAGTCAGATTATTAGAATCTTCATCCTCCACCTCTTCTTCCACCTCCTCCCCCTCTTCCTCTTCTTCCTCTACCTCTTCTTCTTCCTCCACCTCTTCCTCTACTTCTTCATACTCAACCTCTTCATCTGTTGCCTCATCAGGATCATTATCTCCATCAAGATCAACCCTCTCATTGGATTCTATTGCCTTTTCAGGTTCAACTGGTTTAGCAACTGATGAAGCATTTTCCTTTGACCTTGGCATCTTATGTATCTAATTAAATAAGCTTGCAAGGCAACTGTGAAGAAGACACAGAAGCCAGAAGAATTCATGGGAAGAAGTAAACACATGTTGAAAGGAGGAAAATAAATGAATGGGCAAAAGGCGATGCAGCTTATGATTCCCAAATGAACTGGGCTCATAAGAACAAACTCAAAGGGTTATCAATTTGAAAACCGTTTATTAAGGAGCAGTGATAGCATTAACAGCAGCATTAGATACAAGAAAAAGAGAGTTTTGAATGATTATCATGAAGATTATGAAGGTGGTCCAATTATTTGAGAAATGAAAATCTTGAAGTCACAACGAGATTGCTGTCCATGAGAGAAAAAAAAATATTGGCAAGTTTAAACTTATCTGAGGACACATTTAAGATTACAATAAAAAGAATAGTAATGAAAGCAATATATAAGGGGGGAAAGTTAGAGACAATTGGAGGAAGGAGACATTTATAATGCTTTATGAATTCATGGGTATGCACGGCCACACAATGACTTAATAAAAAAGTAGTGACCAAGAATTTATTTAGATGATTCAGATATAAAAAGGAATGAGACTAGTCCAATTTGACAAAGGTAAAACCATTTCCAAACTAAATGTACCAACGTGAGTACTGACCTGCAATAAAATGACATATAATGACAGAGATGGGATGGAGACTACAGCTACAATCAAAATTCGAAATTCAACAATACATCCTCTCCACCCCTCTTAATAGGTCCTGAAAAATAGAACTTGAACCAGTGACATTTTAACAAATGAAAATACGGGGTTTTACAAAATAATTTACCGTCTTTGTCAAAAAAAAAAAAGAGAGCATGTAATGCAATCTATTTGACAAAGACGAATTAAAGAATATATATCTCTCATGGAATCAAAATATATGTATGTGGGTGTGTGTGTGTTCTATGTCTTTAGTGAATCATACTATAAGGCCGTGTTTGGTCTTTACAATTGGATTTGAATGGATAACCCACCATATTCAAAGTACATTGAAGGTAGAAGTGAATGATTTTTCTCCTTTGAGGGGACGGAAACTTATCGCTTCTAATCCCCACAATTTTGAGGGGGATTGGAATGGATGAGTTTCTTTATCGAGCAATCCATCTTCTACCTTCAAGTTGGACACAGTTTTTCCAGCTTAATATAATATCCAGATTTCTTTTCATTTTACCTCCTGTTCGGATTCCTTTTCATCTAACACATAAATGCCCCACCATAGCTGAGCTAATTCTTCTGCCAACATAAACTAATGCTTCCACTGGACCAGAATCTAAGATTTGACTATACAAAACGGATCTTCCTTTATCTAGCTCAGCACAATCACTAAGAAAATGTGAAAGAAAAAACAAGAATTTAAAATTTTTGCAAATACCCACTTGAAATATCCAAAACCCAACTCAACATTCACAACAGGCATCGAATTTCAACAGAAAGTCGCATTATCCAGCCAAGAAACATAAAAGAGAAATGTAGCGCAGAGAGAGAGAGAGAGAGAGAGAGAGAGAGAATTGGAGAGGGAAGTACCAAGTGATATAGAGTAATCTGCGTGTGGTGATTACTGTAAAAAGCGAAGTTGGGGAAGCTTTGAATCCGAACTTGGCGCTGCGCGGAAATATAATTGAAGTTTGGCTCTGTTGGTTGGGTTTCATATACAGGGCCAATATAATATTAACCCTAGACACCGTCAGTCGTGGCCAAACTTTGGATTCTGTTTCACAATTTGGAGATGTAAAATATTATGGGAGCAGATCCTCCGGACTTACACCTCAGAGTCTTAGACCTACTCAAACTTTTAGAGTAAAACTCAAATTTTAGTTCTAAACTTACTTCAACTTACTCTAACCCCTCGATAAATATGAGTTAAAATCTAAACTCATTTTTGGGGAAAATTTAGCCCAGAATTTCCTCTGAGTTAGTGGGATTGGCCCACCATATATATGTATTTTTTTTAATTTTATATTTATATATTTATTGAATATAACGGCTAAAATCTAATTTGATCAAATCCAATGGTAAAAAAAATATCTAACGGTCCAAATTCAAATCTAACTGCTAAAGTAATTAAAAAATATATTTTATGTGTTTCATATTCTTTTGTAGTGTTCCACAAGTTTCATGGTGTCGGTTTAGTGATTTTTCAATATTTATCGGAATCTAAATATTTTTAAGTTAAAATGTATCTAAAATTAAATTAGGGTAGTCTACATAATTTTTTTTAAAGTTATTTTAAGAAAAAATTTATCTTAAATTCATTCTTTAAAAATCTCGGGCTAAAAATTAACCCAAAAGAGTTGGAGGAGAAAAACTGTTTCTAGGTTAAAACCTAAATTTTATGGGTTAAAAATTTTAGGTTTTAACCTAAAGATTGGAGATGGTCTCAGGAGCCTAAGGATTAAATAATTCTAGCCTTTAAATTTGATAATGCCGCCAAAAGCTATTGTACCTTTTAAAAGGCCATGAAAATTTTGGCCGCATGATCAAATTTTAAAGGCTAGGGTTATTTGATCCCTATGCTCCACAGAGGATTTGCTTCCAAAAATTATAGGCTTTTTGGTTGAAATAGGCGGATGTGACTTTAATGTTACATATTATTTACTTACAGGAGTTTTAGTCGTTAGATTTAATTTACACAGTTATTTAGATATGTTATTTTCAATCTTAACTGTTCATTTTTGTATTATTCAATGTTAAGTAGTATTAAAGAAATAAACATGTAATGAAAAGGACTTGGAACTTCCAAATAGTACACAATGGAGTTGTAGACTTGTAGTAGAACGTATTGGTTAATTTTTCGGATAAATCATTTCATGTTAATAATATAACAATTCGTAGATTTTTTTTTGTATAAGGTTGTGTTATTAGCATGAGATATTATGATAACAGTATACTAGTACATGGAAGATCTTTAATTGAAAATAGACTTGCAACAAATCCATCATTCCGGTATATAGACCAGAAGGATTAGTAAAATGTGGAAGGTGACACACAATATGACTTCTTGGGGGTGTTTGTTTACCTTCTTTAGCTCTCACTGGACTGGCTTATGTTAAAAGTTAGTGCTATCCGTGTTTGTTCACTGGCGGGACTAAGTTAAATGGGACAAAGGAGGACTCGCCTCGACTAAATCCCTCACTAGGAGGTCTTAGCGAGGCCCCCCAAAAACAACAGGATTGCTAGTCTTGTCTCCCTCGTCTGCGAGCAGCGTCCTACAAACCCACATGAGCAGCATCAACCCCATTCTCCAGTGACCAAACCAGAAACGGTTGTCACCGATCTCTATCGTCCTGCAAACCTAGCGCCCTTTTGGCATCTGGGTCGGTGATTTGGGATTTTTTGCCATCTGGGTCAACCCGAACGACGAAAAAGAAGAAGGAGAGAAAGAATATTTCTTGCCTCTTTTGTTTCAATGGCGCATACTGAAACAGCAACCTCCTCCTGAGATTTCTCACAATCTGAAATCTCGACTTTCGCAACGGACGACATCGTTTTACGGTGATGATGAACTAGTGGAGAGTGTTGAAGTCCGTGCAGGCCTTGGTGGCCCACAACCTCCTCTTCTCCTTTACGCTACTGCTCATCCTCAAGCTATACAGCGTCGCCGCCTCCTATTATTGGTGATCCATTTACTCTCCCTCCCCCCTCTCTCTCTCTTTCTTTCTTTCCTCAGTTTTTCAGCTCTAACTTTTGTTTAATTTGAATGTAATTGTCAAATTTTAGGGTGGGAAAGTTTGAGAATTTTGTTGGATTGATAAGGCAGGTGATGGGTTTTGTTTGGTTTGATGGAAAATTGGTTTGCATGTGAACTGTGTATATTTGTGATCGAGAAGAAAAGGAAAAAGGAGTTGGACAGGAAAGGAAAATGGAAGAGATGGAGAAAAAGGAGGAGAGATAGTTTGACCAAAGAAAATGGAGAGACAGATAAGAGTTCTTTGTTTTTGGAAAAAAAAAGGAAAATTAATTTTTATCCTGCTTCTTAGTCCGATACTGCACCAAACGCTTTACTAAGCTAATCCAGCTTAGTCTGGTCTAAGCCAGTTTAGCTTAGTTCCTGAAGCTAGTCCAGTCCGAGACAGTCCGGTGCAACAAACGCACCCCTTAAGTTTATATTCTCCATATGAAACTCTTTGTTCTCGTACCATTTATAAATTATTTTTTTTCCTAAATACAAGCGATATTACTACTTTAATTTACACAGAGAGAATAAGAAAGAATGATTCATTGGAAAGAGAGGGAATGATTTGAACTCCACAATGGCAACCCCTGCAGATGTTCAAAGAAAAGAGATAAGCCTTGGAGAAAGAAGAAGGTACACGTTCTTTAGAAAAAGAATAAGCCCTCTCTCTAAGTTCAATAAATATTTAGGAAAACTAATGAAAAGGGCTTGAAAACTTTGAGTTTTAATGATAAGGACAAAATAAAGGGTAAAGTGAATAGTATCAGGTTTGACTTTTTAGTGTAAAAATATAGTTTTTCGTTAAAGTGAACAGTACCTTGGGCTTTTCGTTAAAACTCACAAACATTTCTTATGTGAAAAAGGGGCATTGGGCAAAACAATGTCCAAAAAAAGAAAAGGGCTCCAACACACTAGTACTAATGGTAGATGATCCAGAATTCCAAGACAACTGGTAGGAATAGGCAACTTACCCAGAGGATCGCAGCCTGTAAACTAATTTGAAGATTCAAGCAGTCTGTTAGGCCCAAAAATCTCACGTATAAGCCTAACTACATCTTGAAGCTCGATCGTCGTAAAAATGCCATGAGTCAAGCTTAAATACATGTAAAAGTGCGAAGTCGAGGAGTACGTGATTTTATGATAACACCATGCTAATAAAATAATAATTTATAAAATGGACATTTGTATAACCACGCCAAGCTCATGCAAATTCATGGACGTTTATCATGCCAAGCCATGTTACGACATTAATGTTATAACTAAATCACGCCAATCACGCTACACGCTAAAGTGGGCCCAAGATACATATCAGGGCTTGCCAAATGGATCGTGGTGTGGATGGTTACAAAAGTTTATTGGCCTATGTGAAGCTAAGGTTATAAAAAACTTTGGACTGCTTGAGAGCACTAAAAGACCAAGCCCATAATTTTTGGTTTCACATGGGTAAGTCTAAAAGAGAATAGACTAAGGTCAAGTTTGGGAGTGAGGTGATTAAAAAAAAAGTTGGTAGCAATTTTGGTGTTTGGTAAACTTTGAAAAACAGCTTTATTTTAAAGTTGAGGGTGAAAAAAAGCCCAAAACCTGAAGCTGACCTGAAGCTGCAAATAGCAGCTTCAGAAAACAGCTTATTTTCAAAACACGGAGCTATAGTAATTATTTTAATGAAATTTTCAAATTACCAATGTTGCCCTCGTTTCTCTCTGCCTTCTCTCCCGCACGCCCTCCTGGAAATCACAGAACATTCACGCCCTCTTCTCTCTCGCACGCCCTCCTGAAATCGCCCTCTTCTCCTATGTTGCCTGCAGCTGCACCTCTTATCCTCCTCCTCATTTTCCTCTATCTCCGTCGGTCTCAGCGCCATCCGTCGCCTTCCCTCTTTCCTCTGGTAAGCTTCTCTTCTCTAAAATTTTGTTATTTATTTGTTTGGATTTTTTAATTTGGGGATGGGAAGAGTGAAAGAGGGGTGGGAAAGAGCAAAGGGATGAGTGTATGGGTGTCGAGAAAACTGGGGATGGAGAAAACAATTGGGGAAAAATTGGGGAAAAAATTAGGGTTTGTGGAGGAAACAAGAAAATTTGAGAGACAAGAAAATTTGTGCGCTGGGGAGAATGTGTATGTTGTATGCTGTATGCTATATGTGTAGAGTGCTCTGTGTGCTGGGGAGAATCCGGCTGGCTCACCGAAACAGAAAAACGGGTTCAGTGGTAGATTCATGTTTAGACCCAAATTTTAGATTATTGAATATATATGTCCAAGAAATCTTTGTGTTAGTAAGATTCCGAGAGTAGCAGTAGATTTCATTATCTTCTTAGTTAAGCGGTTTGATCTTCTTCTTCGCATCGATTTGGTTCTCTACCATCCCTCTTTCATTGTCTTCCGCAACTTCCTATCTTTTCCCCTTGGTTTGGGATGGTTTAGTTCCCGATTGGAGAGATTTTGAGTAGCTGTGAAAACGTACTCTTGGAAAAATGAAGAAATGACCTTAAGGTGTTTACTTCTTTAACCAAAATGCCCTTCAAAATTTGGTCAAGTTATTTGTGTAATGGTAGAAAGTTCTTGTGTCGAGCACCAAACAATGTGTTCAATCAACACCTACAGCTGAAACTACCCTCGATTGTAAGTTTAAGACAAGAAAAGATGTGGACAACCATCGACGTTTAGCCTCCAAATCAGGATTTCCTGTTTTGTAACCTTCACTTTGAGCCTTCAAATATATTCAATAACCATTCAGATATTTCATCTGTCTCAATCCCATTACACAAAAAAACTGGAGAACAATGGTAGCATAGCATGCATATACGGTGAAAATTTCTTACAACACATTTCATTACCTCTGTTGTGTGCAAGAATTCTTCTGCGCATAAGGTGCACTGCATGAATCTTAACTTGTATTAATCTAGAGAAAACTTCTAGTAACTAGGCCTTATTACGTACAACAGTAGTGTTAAATTAATCTAGCCATCCTTAAGGGGAAAATATGCTATCACCGCAGGCACATTTCCAAACCTGTGGATAATACTCGCTCTCTTCCAATGCCATTGCTCGAACAGATACTTGTATTGTATATCTGCACTGTGGTTTAAATGACACTCACATATAAGCAGCTTTAAGCACAGATTGAAGCTCCAACTAGTTTGCAATGTTACTCTCTTGAAGTTTGTTTAAGGTGCTGTTTCTTGGTTATGAGATATAGTCTGAATGCTTTTGTTATGTCTTGTTGCAGATGAGTCTAATGTACAAATTGCACCAGCTTATGCCAAAGAGGGAAAATTTTCGATTGACTATATTTCCTGGACCTGTGGATCGTGCTTTGGTAGCAGCCTTGATTGTAATATTTCTCGATTGATCCCGGATTATAGAAGACCTGACATTGAACGTTTTCAAAATTCTCAACGCTACAATACAACCTAACAGGGGCAGAATCAACGAGACGTGAAGACATGAAGTAGTTAAAGCCCCCGATACTTATAAACACACCGATCTCTGGAACCATTTTTCCCGTTCAAGAGTTGGATTACATTTCGTTGTCAGCTATTAGGCACAATACGGTGTACTTCAGCATCACTTTTTAAAGATCTATGATCAAGTAGCTTAGGTCTTTGCTGTTCTTTCAAAGAAATTGTGGTCTTCAGTGCAAATTCTATGATTTTTTTGAAGTTTGCGAAGGGTTGAAACTGGCTAGGATTTTCCAGTTACTTGTCTTAGGTATGAACTTACATGTTTCAAGTCGAGAAGTGCAGCAGTGGCAGTAGCTGCAACCTCTCAACCTTCTCTTACGATTTCTTTTTATTCCTACTCAAATTCTCTTTCATCGAATTTCGTGCTTATAACCGACACTTCTACAACCAAACATGCAACAATCTCTCAATCTTCTCCTATGATTTCTTTTTGAATAATACTTGGTTGCTCAATGATAAGTAGGAAATTTCTACTCAAAATTTTTCGTTTGCAGAATTTCGTGCTTATGATCCCGATCTATCATATCATACATTACTTTGTAAATATAATCTTTGTAAAAAAAAAAAATCAATTAAAATTAAGGAAAATTAACGAAAAGTTCAAAAAAACTTATCTTTTAACGAAAAACCTTTTTTAAAGGTATAGTGAATAGTGACAGTTAAAAGTAAAAATTTGGATTTTCGTTAAAAGTGAACAGTACCGGAAGTGTTTTGTTAAGAAAATTAAATTAATAGCACATCTAGTATTATACATTTTTTGGTCATTTCACACAGTCACAGCTGTTTTACATAAAAGTTTACCAAACACTATCATACAACTTTTTTTTCCAAAAGCACTTTTACAAAAAAGTATACCAAACACTTTGCTGCTTTATTTCACAGCCGCTTATTTTTACAGCACAACCGCTTATTCTCACAGCAGCTTTTTTTCAAAGCACAGCAATACCAAACCAGCCCTAAGTTTCCCCATCTCTTGCATACCAAATTGGGACACTTAGGAAGCAACCAAAACCCAAAGCTGAGCTGCCTACAAAATCACATTCAAACATAAAGCCACACGCTCCATTAATGAGGAGAGAATGGATCTTTCCCTTCCAAGCTTACACAGGAAAACGAGGAAGCAAAAAAAGGAGGAGTGTTGCTAAAAGAGAAGTTTGTGGACATTGAACATGTAAGAGGGTGCAGCCCAGTCTTCACGAGGCAAGCTGCATTCTTCTACGAAACACCAAAAACGAAAGCTATAGCTGCGCCCATGAAAAGGAGAAAAGGAGACTTAACGAAAAAACAAGAAGAAATAAGGAAACCAAAGGATTTCCTTAGAGAAAGTTGGAAAGGAACACCACGCCTACAAAATTGGAAGGAAGTCAGCAAAACAAAGTGGGACAACGCGGGAAAACAACACAGACAACGTGGAGAAAGAATCAAGGTGAGATTGCGCTAGGCAGAGCAAGCTTTTCTCTAAGTGCAAGAAACCTTGATTCTTGATGAAGGAATTCTCCTAACTTTTCAGGAATTTCTTCAAGCTTCCTTTAGATTTCCTTAGCCACTATAATATTCCTAAAATATTAAGAATCCTAGATTAGCCATCCCAAAACGATACAAGCATGCACTGAGTTCTCTCTTACGCTAAACCAATAAGCTTTTAGCTTCCACGTCATGCTCTACTCAGGAAAATCATAGTTCATGACAATTATTCAGTTTTTGAGCCATTGATTCAATTGAGGTGCTTCCTAAGACACGCTAATGCTTTGAGGAATCTCAAGACTTGGTACCGGAAACGAACCATCAGAGCTGAGAGTTTCCACCGATTCCCAAATCCAACTAGATCAAAAGGTCCCTAATTCTGGTGATGAAGCATTATTTCCAATACATGCAACATAAAATCAACGAGATTCTTTCAGGCCTCATATTCGCCTGATTATTATTCCTCCAAATGAAATGCCTTCCCAAGAGATCATCTGTTGAAGACTAAAACGTTGTTTGAAGACTAAAACGTTGTTTGAAGACTAAAACGTTGTTCTCGAGTGTTCATAGTCACAAACGGAGAAATTCCAAGGTAATCCAGTGTCCTCGAAATCCCTGCATCATCAAAACATCCCTCATCAGAATCTGCACTCGCTTTAGCTCCGTTGGATGGCATAAGTTTTTGAGGTGTAGCTGAATATGGGGAAATCGAGAGCTGATGCGCCAAGGATCATGCACGAGTCCCCACCTTAGGTTATCCGTCTTCCGTACCATCAATCTATGGAGTACATGTTGTCCAAGATGTGTACTTGCACGACAAATCTCCAGGATGTTCGCCACAATTGCATACGTGGCAGCATGAACAATTTCCACCGGAACAAGCAGAGGACAAAGTAGACAAGAGAAATCACTTAATGGTATAAGGTAATATAAAGTAGAAGAATCTTATCTAGAATACTGTTGGTTGTGATGTAAAATACCAGAGCGACAATTTCCACCTTCAACTACATGGTTTTAAACCCAAGCAATGGAAAACGCAAAAGCAACTTTTACCAGAAAATGTTGAGCTCTTCCATGCCTGCTACTATCTTTTACAACAACTATTAGTAAATGTGATTTCTGTGTAATTTGTACCTCGCAGGTTGCTCTTGAATAAAAAAGGATTAGATGCCGTTGCTACAGTTGATTCGACCCGCAGGATTCAAACTCTCAACGTCCATCTCCACACAAGTTTAAACGAGCAGTCAGTGGACTCGGTACTAAGAACTCTGATTTAATCACCCCTTCAAAATGTACAAGTTGCACCCTGTTTTCTGTACCTTGTGATTGAATTCAGATGCCAGACTTGATGTATTCTAACACACACTCTGTAAGATCATCAAGAAAGGAAACAAAACCCATAACCCTCGTTATACCATTCCCGTCAACCTCCTGTTCCTCAATAAGATAAGTCTCAAAAGTTGTGGCGTCGTCCTGCCCTCCTCTGATAAATATGAGCTTGGGGGTGATGCATCTCTCTTGCTTCAATTTGTTGATCACAGTCCGCAGCAAACCTAATGGATATTATGTCAGAAGGGAAGCACTGCCAGATTCTTTCAAATTTAATGACCATATATATGCTTAGGAAGTTTCTAGAACTGGCTTATAACTTACAATCATGAGGTGGAGGAAACGCAAGTGAAGGATCTGCCGTAGAAGAGTAGAACACAATCAGAGCCGTAAATGCATCAAGGAAAAATATAGGACTACCACTGGTAATCAGTGCTGCACGACTCAGTGAAGGGAGTGGGGTATGCTTGTTTGTCTGGAGTAGAATAGGAGGTCAGCACAGGATACACGGCACGATGAAGTGAACTTGGTTCCAGAGCGCTGCACAAAGTTTCCAGAACAGAAAATTGTAAAGTTTATGCTTCGTCATAAGTGAGAAGAGAACAGGTAATTCTGCAAGCATCAAATGTAGTAAAATATATGTACTGCAGTAAGAATTTCAATCTTCTTGAGCACAAAAATACATAAGACAGGGCGGGGAATCAAACAACTTTTGTTTGTTTTTAGACAACATACGTTGTCCCGTCACACAATATAGCAATAAGAATATGATGATGCATAAGATGCAAAAAGAAAAGTACGTTCCATAATCTTATAGTTTGAAGTTTGAACCCATCAACAAAATCCCAGAAAACATTTTTGTGTGCATCACATACCTGAAAAGACACTGCAGGTAGATTCGGTAGTCTGGATGAACGCCTTCTTCATGAAAACGGAGCAGAGGATTTCGAAGCAATGCAAAAACCAAGCAGGGTAAAGCTGCAGTTCTGGACAGTGTGTGAATGCAATATCAATCTGAGCAGTTCCTGCACTTCCATTCTTGTACTGAATTAGTTTATAAGCTTCATTGTATTGAGCTGTTAGGATCACAAGCCAATCATGAAGCAATATTCTGCCTTCCCGAACTCCTTGCTCCAAAGAGGCTAGTATAACCTATAGAACAAAAAACAACTGTTGGTGAGAAATGCTAAGTGAAATGAATAAAGATTTTTTTTTAACTTTTAGTACTTTCTAGACGTATCAACAATAACGCTAGAGTCCTATTCCACAACATGCCCAAATTTTTTGAACGGAGAGTTGTTCTATCACTCAAATATTTATCCTTTTCTTCATTGACAATTCTATTAACCATAAAGTTTATAAGGGCAGTAAGTTTATCGAAATTAACAACAAATTGGAGCAAACGTTAAGTAACTGAACCCAACATCAAGTTAATTCACACCAAGCAGTAATATATTAGTAATCAAAACAAAAGACAATCTGAAGAACACAAGGAACAGAACTGGAGGAGTATACCTTGTGAACAAGCAGTGACAGGATCACTTCAGGATCAACACTGTCATAGAGTTCATTCATATTTTGGGCAACTCCACATTGGAGTGTTCGGATCCTTAGTCGTCGTTTAAGGGAATACTTGCCTCTACAAAAACATTAGCAGGTTCAGCCAAAAGTAGATATTAAATGTTAGAATTTAAAAAGTGATCATAATTGCAATAGTGGTGGTGGCAACACCACACAGAGGCAAACATTATGGAGGGGAGAAAATAATTTTTTAGTAGGGGCTCAATCACTGAAACTTGGCATCAATCAGATGCAAGCATAAGAGAAGTAACTTCTAACTTCTATAAGCATACTTAGGTAAAATAACTGTTTGACACCATATTCAATATAAGTATAGACAAGATGCAACAAAATGTTGAATTATAAAATAAGTTAAAACGAGAACTAAAAAAGCAACTGAGGTGGTAGGATGATTACCAAACATAGGCTGTCTGTAAAAACTAACCATACCTACTTGAGGAAACAGATGTTGAATCGGAGAGCTCCTCAGGAGGCAGTACAACAGTGTATTGAAATGCAATCTGTATAATAGGAGGCTCTGATCCATGTCTGCAAAATACAACAGTGTACCCAGGACTGGATTAAAATGCATATATCACACAATCATAGGGATTGAAATCCGTAAATGATAACTTGAAGTAATATTCTAGTCAAGAATTAAAAGCTACAACATGCAACAGATGATTGGTAAAATTCGTTGTGTTTGAAAGAAGTAGCATTCACTCTTCTATATATGATTAAGCTGTTTTGCGTTGAAGATTGGCAAGCTGATTGATAATTAATCTTTCACCGGAAATAACCAGAAGAGAATTAGTTTCTTTGGGTATCTTTATCGACACGGCAAATTTTTTCTAGACACCCATTTCCAGATTTTAAATAATGTATTAACTCACTACACTTAAAATTTACTTTTCATTCACTAAAAGTTACAAGAAAACTAAACCATAAAAAATCAAAAGGATGAGGGAGTAAAGACGGCCAGCTTCGGAAGAGAGAATGGAGGAGGGAGCATGGCAGGCGGAGGGAGGAGGAGGAGGAGGAGGAAGGGCGAGGGGGCAGCAGGAGAGAGGAGGAGGGTGCACAGCAGGAGGAGGAGAGGGGGAGCGCAGCAGAAGCAGCAGGAGGGAGGAGATCCCTTCCTCTCCTTTGATCACAAAAAAGAAAAAAGGTCATTTATTGAAATTCCTTTAGAAATTATTTCATTGGTTATAATTTATGGATTTTAAGTCAACTGAGCAGAGCAGCGGCAGGAGGAAAGAATCCTCTTCCCCAATCTTATTTATTAAAATTTCTCAAAAAATATTTCATTTGGTGGTAATGAAATATTAAAGTTTTATAGAGCAAATTTTTGGGCGCCCAGTGTGTCCTTTTTGTAATTACTTTATGGTCTCTCAAAACTAGTTGATTATAACCACCAGATAAAATCTAGCATACTTGACATAGTAACTAACAAGGATCTTTAACTAAACAACTTTTTGAGGTAGAGAGCTGGAAAGTTGGCATACAAAGGACTGATCAATTAGTGAAATTTCCCCCCACAAATGATGGAGATGGGGTGTGGTTTGGGGAAACACATGTTTCAGAGATCTTTTAAGGTAAGCTGACAAAGACTAGAGGATCATGCTAAAAGTTTAGTAAGAAGAAAATAGCAACTAGAAAAGGAAGAGAAAGTATGAGTTTCAAGTTAGGGATTTCAATATTATTATAATTAGCCATAAATAAGCACCTGAGAATCCTTGGTATCTCCAAACTCAAAGTCATATAAAGCTATCAAAAATCATTTGTGTTTAGCCAAAATAAAGATGCCCTGATGGCCATCTGAGGAAAATACTTACTTTGCAAATCCCTTCGTATCTTCAAATTCAAAGTCATAAGCATATGTAGCATAAGAATCACAACAGATAATGTGTTGAACATTCTCATACTGTGGATCTGGAAAGAAATGACCATACTGCAAAATAAACAAAGGATATAGAATAAGAAAATGATAAAATTGTAACTCTAAAATGAAACAACAAAACACTCACAGAGTGGCCGGTCTTAAATTCAGATGAGGTCCTTAACCGCAGTACACAACCAAAAGCATAGGGCCGACTTAGCATTCGGTACCTGCAAATAATGCATAGGACAATCAGCATACCCTAAAAATTTGAACAACCAAAACACCCATCTCATATCAGTACTCTCTAAAATATGTAAGAATTCATGAAATCTAAATTGCTTCTCATTTATTTTATGGATGAAGAAAGCCACTGTATTAAATGTACTGGAAAACATGCTTACTTGTATAAAAGATAAACATGAGTTGTCCATCAAATTATTCATAATATTAAGAGCCTAATGTGTCATCTCCAATTTTCATAATCATACACACAGACATGTATGCAAGTCAAAATAATACAGTATTTTCTGAGGTATACTCACATGTCCTGAGGAAGAGTTGAATCATCGGTATTCGAATACAAATACAATGAGCCTCCACTGTCTACACTTAGAAACTTCAAAGACGCCAAATCTGTATACTCATTTGTAACAGCAAAAATGTCTACGCAAACACCTGCTTGAACAGCGACAGCAGCCTGTAAAATATGTCAAAGTTTGCATTTCCAAAATAAATCCCCAGCATACAATAACAATGATACGGAAGATTAAACTACCAGATCTTTGTAGAACGGTGTCTGCTCAGGAAGCAATGCACGATCCGCATCCTCTCCCTTACTAGCATATTGTTCACCGTACCGTCTTGTATCTAGTTGCCCAGCTCCATAATCAGGAGGACCCGACAAAAATGCAAAAACTCTACCTGCAGTTACATTCAAAGGAGATAACAACATACGTCACGAATTTAAATCATCTGATGAAATGAAGAAGATTTGAAACACTACTGATGTATGGAAGAGCATTGTGCTACCAAATAAATATACAGTTTATTAGCTTTCACATTCATCCCCTCACCTAATGCAATGTACTTCCAAATTCTGACCCAAGGTAGTTCAAAAGCCCTTCCATTGCCACCCCAAAACCTCGCCCACCCATCAAAACACCATCAATTCCTTCACCAGCTGCTGTAGTTCTCTCCCATGAAGTTGCTGGCCTAAGCGTTTCAAGTGCAGATCCAATACGGTCCTTACAAGTTTCCACCTGTGACAAAGTTGCTGAATTTAGCTCACACAAAAATTATATATACCACAGCTCCACAACTGTGAATTTGGCACAAAAAGAAGATAAAAGTCAAAACACTGTGGCTGACTTACTGGTGCCAAAAACTGTAACAAAGGCATGACATCTTCAAGCTTAAATGGTAGGTTGCCCTCTGTTTCCGGTGGAATGAAAACATTCTTCACAACTGGTATAGGTCCTTGAACATCATACAACCCTAATTTGTGGCTAAAGGTAGCAAGACCAAACAGAGAACCGGGCCCAAGAGCTGTAAAAAGAAAATTGAATTTGAGAGTTTAGCTGTCAAGTACAGCATCATTAAGAAATGAAACAAACAAAACCATTTTCAAGTAACAAGTATCAACCAACCTTCCAAAGAGGCCAGCAATGCACTTTTAGTAAGTTCCAAAAATTCTTCTGAAGCTGAAATAAACTCCACAAAAGACAAATGTCACTGATCTGATGATACTATAACCAATTTAAAAAAGAGGAAATGCACAGATTAAGAAACGTAAACGATACATGGCTAGAAGATCTTTCTCATATCTTAACTCTTTTAACTAGATTTTTCGGCTTTGATTAAAAGAACTAAAAGCCAAGTGAACAACACATTTGATTACATATGATACATCTAACTATTTCCCATACAAGGCTGGAGTCCAAGGGTTTCCACCTCCTCTCTGTAGCCCAACCAAAAACATTGAAACTATCAACATCAACCACAATGTCAATATAGCCGACAATATGCTTAAATTTCCACTCCAGGTGCTACAATGCTTAAAGAATTAAATTAATGTTCCTTGTCAAGTTCCAAATGTTCGCCTTCAAATATAAGTGTTTTTTAATCATCTATATTAAAGCTAAGCCCGAGAATGTTTTTCTTAGGTGGCAAGCATGGAAGAATGATGAAAACAAACACAAGTAAAAGCCCTCAAATCTCAAAGATTCAAGTACGAATTAAGTTCTCCAAAGTTCATACGTATAGCCTTGGATAGTCATTTGAGTCTTTCAAATAATACCCCCCAAAATAAGCATTTTGAAATACATATTTGTTTTAACTTGACACCCTCACCGGTCTCCAAACCCAGAAAAACAGAAGCCGAATAAGTAACTAGCAGAAACCTGAACATCATTTTTTAAATTCATGAAAAGGTAATCGCATTCGTAAGAATATCTTTCAGCTCTAGTGACATATATACCAATGAGATTAAGCTTCAAATCTATATCCTAAAGCACATACCCCCAACTAAACCGACATATCAAACATTACGAAAAATTACAGGATCAACACATCAGAGAAATGAGTTGAACAGAACCTAATTGGATATCAATTCTCATCGTCATCATCAACAACACGCAGCCCAACGACATGACTAGAAATCATCAACCTTATTTCGAAGACAATTACGCCAAATTATACATATGAATGGCCATTATCCAATATGATCAACTGCAATCAGCCAATAAAAACATTACAACTTCCACCAAGTGACATCAAATTTGAAGCACCAAACTTACAGGACAAATCAATGGCCGCAACATAAACCGGGCGAGGTTGCATTGCTTCATCTGACTCTTCTGCTGCACAATAGGAGAACAAGAAAAAGCACAAATACAAATTAGCACTAAAATATTCGAAAATCGAAGCGCATTTTCTCGGCAAACAAACAGAAAGAGAAATCATATTAGCACTGAAAAATTGGAAAATTCTAAGTTCATTTTCTCGGCAACCAAACAGAAAGAGAAATCGGACGAAAGTGTGGGCAAATGACCAGCCAGGAAGCTCCAGATCTACGAACGAGGACATCGTCTCGGGGCAAGACTCAGGGTGGGAGTATCGAGCAATGGCCTGAGACGAAAGCCCCTGAGGGTTTCCGCACAGGGCACAGTTCCACGACCACGGATCCAGCTCGCAGTAAGTGTTGAAATACGCCCAGCAGTTCTCACACCTCGGCAGCAGCTGGCCGTCCGATCCGTATTCCGGCGAATGGCCGCTCTCGTCCTTGGTCGCGAACGGCGTCACCGAAACGCCCCATGGGATGCCTGAGCTTTCGTGGGCTCGGGCGTCGATTGGGAACTGCGAGACGGAGGCTCGAACCGCCATACAGAGCGGGGCGCGGTGTTTTTCGGTTTTTTTATTTTTAATTTTATTTTTCGGATTTTCTCGGGAAACAAACGGCAGATGAGAAGTAGGATGGGTGCAGGTTAAGATCCTGGGAGGGTGCGCATGTTAGTGGACTTGGTTGTGCCACTTCAAAATTCTGTGTTGGCCAGGCCTAGCTTACAGTATTTGTGGGATTCTATAGATCTGGCACTTTTCCTGGCACTCCGTTGTCCTGTGTTAATGATGCTAACGCATAAAAATATTATATCGCATTCACAAAAAATCAAAGTCACAATGTATTCAAACAATGTACCTCACTTTTCACTAAATGAGATAACTAATTTAGATAGATGAAGCACATTTTGATATGCATGATTCATGATACCTCTCATTTAAAACTAGCTTAATCATGAAGCTTGACATCTTCTTTACATATTCATATTTAGAACATATAGTGCTAGCATAAATCCACCGTCTTTAATCTTGACGAAATTATACCTACAAAACCATTAAATACCTTTGGCCAAAGAACAAAGCCAGCGCTCAAGAAGTGAGAGGTTTGACCAATGAATCTCTAATGTCTAAGTCAGTTAAGAGAAAGAGTTTAGAGCTTGATTGCATAACAAAAGTTTACCATAATTTGGTGGAGAATGAGGTATTTATAGGGAGATGTAGCCGGCCATGAGTAAAAGGAACTCGTCTACGTGGCGCGCAGGCTGAGTAACTAATGAGCTAACTACGTCATTCGGTTGATGCGGGGCGTGCCAACTCGTCGGCTGAGCTCGGCCGAGGAGTAAAATGTGTTGATGTTGCGTTGAGCGCGCGTCTGACTTCTTGATCTTGCGACTGCGGCCGAGTGATGCGAAAATTAATTAACGCACAAATTTAAACCCTATTTGTGACAGTTGTAGTATAGATGTAAGTAGGGATCGTTCTAACCGGGGATTAACTAGGGATGCTAACCAAAGTAAAATTAAATTAAAAACGTAAAAACAAAATTTAAAACACTAAACTAAAATTAAAACACTTAAATAGAATCACTCAAAATAAAACTAACAAATAAACTAAAATAATTCAAAAGACTCAAAATAATGAAAACAAACTAAATAATATAATTTAATAATGGGGATTGATTTTTTTATGAAAAGTAAATTAAAACAGAAACTTAAAAACAAACTCAAAGAAAATATATTTTATAGAAATAAAATGATGAAACGTTAGTTAGAGGGGTCCTTATCCACACATGAACAAATGCATATAATTTGATTCCCAGTTATGACTTCGACAAACGAATAAATGACAACGCTCCAAGTTAATTAGGTCCGCTTAAATTAACCTTCAGATTTCCCTAGATTCATTGAATTGGACGGGAAACGCATCACAACCAAATTATTTTTATCAAGTTCCCTAACTATGGAATACGCATGATAGAGAGACATATCAAAAATCATTAAGTTCAATGGAAATCATAAACATCGACTAGGCATTCATAACTATGGGATACGCATGTTAATCCAACCTAGGGTTTATTAAACACAATCGTGACTAGCGATTTTTACTACTCATGGATATAAGTTCATAACGATTAGGTGAAATTCCCTTATATCCTAGCATCAAGTCTAAGCATGCAAATTAAGTGTCGACCCTTAACCCACATACATAAACAAGTTATTAATCAACACAGAATAATAAACCACATCCAACGTTCAAGAAATCATAACTGGAGTAAATCAAATCATAGTAAACATAAATCCAAGGTTTCAAATTCACCTCTAACTAAACAGAAATTAATTACATATTATTCATAAATTAAACCATAAAATAAAACATAAGTTTGGAGGAAGAATAACACCGAGAGAAAAGACAACTCTTCTGTTTTTCTGTCCTTCTTTCCTGCGTCTTTGACTTGCACAGTCGCTGACTCCTCCCTGTCAGTTTTCCTGCGCTATTCTTCACGTCTCTCAGCTGCCACCCCCGTGTCTCCCTCAGGCTGTCCTTCTTTCCTCGTGTCCCTTCCAGCTGCCTCAAGGCAGCTGCTGCTTTCTGACCTCCTCGCTACCTCTATTTCTGCGTCCCTCGGAGCTCTCGCTGCTGATTTCCACGCTGCCTCGCGTCAGTCTCTCCACCGTTCCCTCGCTGCCAAGCAGCTCTCGGCTCTCTAACCTCGCTGCCAAAGGGCAGCGTTATTCCACCCCCCTTCTTCCTTTTTTTTTTGCTGCCGTCAGGCCTCCCTTTCCTTCTATATCTTTTTCTGCGTGCTCACTCCTTTCAGTCCCCGCGCCCCTTTTTTTTTATTTCTCCTTATGCCAGCTGATCACCAGCTGCCTATTGCTTTCCACTTGCCATTTGTTTTCTAATTCTTTTTCTTTTCTTTATAAAACAAACCATGATGATGTTTCAAACATCATCATGAATCATTATTATTATTATATATATATATATATATATTATTTAATTTAAAAGCTAATCTACATTGACGAATTTATTACATAAAATCACACTTATGTTATTTTTATTTTCTTAGCTAGATAAATTCTATAAAACACCAAAACAAAGTAAATAGCACAAAAATATGAGGAAATAACTAACAAAAGACAAGAGAATTTGATGTAAAATATATATAAATATGAGCTTATCACCGAGGAAGGAACAAGTCTCAGCCTTTGGGTTCTAGAGCTTGAAGACAAGACTGCTAATTTTGCGAAGTTCACAAATCTTCGACGCCGGATTCGGTCACAATGATTATATTTGTAAGGGTTTAAGCACGCCGAATCGACACCAGAGTATAGGGGCACAAATACTCAAAACAGATATATGTCTTGATGGTAAATGTGGTTTGGTCATCAGAATGCCGAACTCTAAAGCTTACTTGTGAGTATCCAATTATAAAACAACTCGGGGTTCAATGTACCGAGCCCTAGTAAATTGTAACACCTCACCTCGCCGAAAAGGCTAATGAGATGACCTCTGCCAATAAAGACCCGAAAGTCTTTCTCAACCAAGACTTGGATAGATAACCAGTCGACCTCGATGAAGTGCTGTTTATCTAAATTGAAGGTGTTCCGCGGTCGGTTAGTTCTACGGCGATAGTGTTGTTTATCCAAACTGAAGGTATCACCGGTTGCCTTCACAGTGTTATTTATCCAAACTGAAGATGTGTTGCCGGAAAAGAAAATAAAAAATCTCAAGGTAGCAAACCTTGAATTGGAGGGGCTTTGAATGATGCACTCCTCCCTCTATTTATAGTAGCAAACCTGCTTCTGATCGAATCAAACCTATACTCGAATTAGGACTCCTTAACCCGATCCAATCTTATCTCGGCCAGTCCTACTCCTATTAGGACTTTGGACTCAACCCCTTATCAGGCCGTATTCATTCCCAAGTTTCAGCATCCTCATCCTACCGAGACTCCTTATTGTATCAGGATTCAACTACCCATCCTTATAGGACACGGCTGGCCCCTGAGCAACGCTTCCGGGCCGAGAACAATTCTAAACTCGGCCCAAACCAATATTTTGGGCCCAAACATTGCCCCCTCGCTTCTGAGGTCGTCGACCTACATTCCTTGGTTCGAGCCTCGGCCTTGAAGAAGTGAAACCGACCTAAAACAAACATTGAACCTTTTCGAGACATACCACTATGTGCATTTATGAGACATGATCTCACGTTCTTGATTTTCTGAACCGTCCTGCCACATGTCGGTCCCTTGGTTAACGTAGCAGCCCTTAATCATGACCCTCGAAAACGTGCGACCGCCGAAACGTCTCTTTCACACTAAACCTACCACAACACGCAATCGTGCATCCTCAAACAACGAAAACCTAGGTCATTTCGCCTGGATTTTCTGAATATCCATAATGATTAGCAATTTTCCCGCTCGATCCTATCCCTAATTTTGAAAATCAAACATTTAACCTTCCTTCCAAAATGCCTATAAATACTTGAATCCTTTCCATTCGTACGTTACACTTTCCAAGCTTTCCGACGAATGCAACAAGTGCAATGACTTCATTGACCGGAGCGTCGTTAAGACTCTGCACTTCCAGAGTGATTTAAGCACCACTCATCAAATCCTGGGACCACTTTTCAAGGATGCAGTGCTATTGTCCATCACCAACCACTTCAAAGACCATTGCTTGACACCCTTGCTGCAAGGGTTTGATTGGTCGAAGTGGTGCCTGGCGAAGCCCCAAAGAGCATGGCCTTCGACCAATGTGACCTGGGCGGTCTGGGTCGAATGGATGGAAAAATTCTTCGACAAAGAATGAGAGGCTCTTGGCATCTACGACGCCATTAAACTTTCGGCCATGGAGATTACCATGGATAAATAACTTCTTATGGCAGCTCTGAGCTTCTAGTGCTTGGCCATCAACACCATGATCCTTCCCTTCGGCCCTATCACCTCCACCATCATCGACATCTCGGCTATCCTTGGGACTTCTCCCTCTGGCATCCTAGTCGATGCCGCCCTTTTTGGGTGCCCGTCGAATCTCGACCTTAAAGCACTATTTGACGAACGGGCCATCGAGATGTTGAGCCAAGAAGGTCAAGAGCCTTCAAAAGAAGAAGTTCCGAAGTTGCACAAGAACTTCTTCAACTACAACACCCTTATCTTCCATTTTGCTGGCCCATGGAGGGAGAGTCAGCGAAAGGGAGAGCACGAAGCCTTCCTATTTTACTGGTATAACAAGTTTATTTGTTGTACCAAGTCAAATAAGTGCTTGGTCGAAAACATGCTGGTGGCTGAAGCCTTGGCTAGTGGTCACTTCCTGGCGCTTAGTCCAGCTATCCTTGCCAACCTCCTGCACTGTCTGGCCGAAGCGACCATCAATAAGATATATCAGCACCAGAACGGTCATCTCTGGGTATTCCAACTCTGGCTGCAGGTCTATTTTTCCACACTTCGACCAGAGATCCCTAACTTTCAGTCTACTGCAGCGCTCGACCTTCAGTTGGCCTCTCGACCGGCGCCTCATCACCCGGCCGAAGAAGTCTTCAAATACTTCTTTAGATGTTCTCTCAGACGATGAATTTTTGATGTGTCGTCGTCAAGAGTACCCTTTTTCCATCAGGCTTTCAACATCCACATGGATTGAAAGTGAGGATGCTGGTCTTCGTCAAAATTGGGGGTCGTTCGTGATAACACTCGACTTTCCCCTAGGCTGCGACGCTCGTCGAGTGAGCTGGGAGGTCTACCACCCCCATTTCGCTGCACGACAGCTTGGCTACCTCCAAGGTTACCCGGTGCCTCTACTTACTTCCCGCTCCCTTCTAAGCCGAGGACGCCTCTCTGGCTCCTCAGAGAAAGAGTGCAGAGATACCGAGAAAGAGTTTCAGGAAAGGTGTAAAAAATTTCATCTCCGACCAACTGTTCCTGAATCTCTCGGCATTGACACCTTTGACGACTGGTGGGAAGGATACACTCATGACTTTTTTGGCGCTTCGGTCGTAGACGTGGTTAACAAAATTTTTGACGACTGACCCAAAAAAACCCCTGCCCCCCAATCCAAAGAGACGACCCAAGGTATATGGCTATCTCTACCTTTATTCTTCAAACACTTACTCGATTTTACTAACTTGACTTCGTTTTCTCAGGAGGTCGAGTACTGAAGCAAGTAGACGTGATCGCCACGGCTAAGGCCAGGAAAAAGTTACCCCATTCCTCCAAGAAAACTAAAACTGCCGTGCAAACCCCGCCGAGCAAACGGCATCGCCAGGAAGTCGAGACGGTAGATGAAGCTCCTTGTCCCACAAAATGCGTCAAGAAATTGGCGAAGAAAGGGGAACGGGAAATTCACGTTATCTCAAACCAGACCACAGGAGCGACGACTCCTAGTGTTTCTCCTCCTGCTCCCGTTGTCCAAGCCTCGACGGAGAAGCAGCCAACTCCGATTAGCCCAGCACCCCAAATTCAACCCGTCCCTGATGTTCCTGAGGTTGTGGTCGAACGAGTTGCTGCATTGCTGGTTGAAAAGCCTGCAGCTCTGGGGCCGATTGTTGCACCCGTCTTGGAGGAGGTAACCCCTTTGGTCAGGAAAAGTCTCCCCAAAAATCCAAAACAATCGGTGATCATCTTGGAAGAGGTATGATTATGTTGTTGGTAGCTCTCTTTTCTCATTACTTTCAAAAGTATTAACAACTTTTTATTTCAGGATGACGAGAACGACGAGATTCTGCTGGCGAGTCGCCCTCGACTAACCACACCTCATTCCATTGTGCCTTCCCCTATGGTTGAGGCGACTGACCAGGTTGATTCTCCTGCAGCCGATCGTGGAAAAAGGGCTCATGTTGAGCCTGAAGCGAAGGTAGAAACACCTATTCACTCGTAGGATCAAGGCCTCGACATTCCCCCTCAAGAAGCGAGAAAAATATTACATGTCAGGTGCCCAATTATTCATTTCACCAAAAATTTTATGCTCCGAAGGGCCTTATCTATATTTCCTGGCCACCTCAGTGACCGTCGAATGTAGATAACCTTCATCGTTCGTGTGAATTGAGAAGCCGTCTAAAACATTGGGCTTGGCCATTAAGCTCTCTAGGTTCGAGCAATGAACCAGGAGACATGGCCGAAGTCTCCTCTCGGTAGGTCTAAAAACAAATTCTCTCTGCTATATTCTTTTACGTTTTCCCTTTGCCTAAATTCTTTTCATGTGCAGCCTTCATGGGAAGTTGAGTTAGATGTTATTCTTTTGAATACTTCGGGAGTGGCTGGCCTTTCGGCAGCTACAACCGGGTCCCCCGTATCAACGGTCGAATCAAATGCTCTTGTTACGCTGTAGGAGCTATTGGCTCTCTCAACTTCACAAGTTCTCGAACGCCAAGGCCTCGACTCCATGGGTGTATGTCTGAACGATCTCGTAGCTAATGGTCAATTGAGTGCTGAAGCTATCACTCGAGCGTCTTTTTCCTTGGAACGAACCTGAGAATATTTCGGTATTTTCGAGAAAGCTCTTCGGGCGGAAGATGACTTGAAAGCTGCAACAGCTATTTGAGAAGCTCTTTGTCCAAAGGTTGAAGTCTTGAAGGCGAAAAAAGAAACATTGGCCGACCTTGACCGTCAAATTACCGAACTCCAAAATCAAAGGTCGGCAATTGCTTCCGAGCTTACAAAGGATTTTGAGTTGAGCGGTAAATCTTGCTTAACTGAATACGCGGCTAGCGTGAAGCGGGTCGAACAACTAAAGATGGATAAGAGGAATCAGCAAGCTGAGGTCACCATGGGCGAGGTGAGGTGGTTGGAGTTAAAGGTCGTTCTTAAATCTTTCATTCCTTCATCACCCTAGAATTATTTAGTTGTAAACTGATCGACCAACTCTATTTGTACACCATTTTGCAAACTTAATGGAATGAACTTTTATTCCCGCATTTCCCATGTGACTGGATATTATTTCTTTAAAAACTTCCCATTAATTGGCAACTTGTGAATTACACTAGTTTGATCCCTAAGATGGTATGCCCCCTTGCAGAGAACTTTATGAATAACGAATGACCCTTCCCAATTCGGCGACCACTTGCTGAACCTGGGGTTTTTAATTCCTACGGGTAGTACGGTTTGCCAAACCAACTCCCCTTCGCCGAATGTTTTTCGTCTGACTCGTTAATTATAAGCTCACTCGGCGATCTTCTTTTATGCCACTAATAAGTTAAAAGCATCAAGCTGAGCTTCTTCTAAATCTTCTAACTCTTGTCTCATGGCCCGACTGTACTATGTACTGAACAAACTACTTTGTTCGATTACTCGTAACGAGTTTATACTTAGTTTGATCGGCAACATTGCATCGTGTTCATAAGTCAACGCGTATGGAGTCGTTCTAGTGGCTGACCGGAGAGAAGTTCAATAGGCCCATAACTCTTCGTTTAGCTTTAGATGCCACATACTAGGCCTTTCTCTCACCATTTTTTCAAGAATACCAATCAAAACTTTTTTACTTGCTTCGGCTTGCCCGTTTGCCTGCGGGTAATATGGCGTAGACTGCTCAAGTCAAATTTTCAAATTCGCCGTATACCCCTGAAACCTATCGGATGTGAAAATCGTACTATTATCTGTTATGATTATTTCTGGTACGCCGAATCTAGTCACGATGTTTTCTTCTACGAAATTACAAACTTCTTTAGACGTTAACTCAGCATATGACTTCGTTTCGACCCATTTGGTGAAGTAGTCCATCACGACAAGTATCCATGAATGCTTTGCGGACCTGGAAGATGGCATAATTTTGCCTATTACATCCATGGCTCATCCCTTGAACGGCCATGGTTTAGTGACCGAATGTAGTGATTCGGCCGGGACCCTCTTTACAGGACCATGAATTTGGCACTGTACACATCCTCGTGCGAACTCAATACAATCCTTCAGTTTACTTGGCCAGAAATTGCCGTGTCGGTGAAACAACCATCGCATCTTTCGGTCGGACTGATGAGCCCTGTAAATTCCTTCATGAACTTCTACGATTGCTTGGGTAGCCTCTTGCGGTCCGAGGCATAACAGTAATAAACCGTCCTCACCTTTTTGGTATAATTCATTTTGGTATAATACGTAGTTTGTGGCTTGGACCCTTGTCCGACGGTCGTGTTTTTCGTTGGGGTTATCAATATATCGCATAATCGCCCCTTTTCAATCGTCTGGTAATGCCTCGACAACATAAACCTCAATAGTGTCCTTCCGTTCTAACAACGAAGGTAAGGACATGACCCGTGTACAGATCACGCAATCGCGTTGGAGAACTTGTTGATTAATCAAGGCCGAGTGTGCTTGCCGTGACACATGTATTTCTCGGCCTAATTTGCCCCAAGGAGTTGTGCTTCGGAGGCTATTTGAGCTAATTCATCGGCATCAGTGTTATGAACTCATGAAATGTGTTTGAAAGTAACGCTGTCGAAAAACTCGGCCAAATAGCTGGCAACCATGTGGTAGGGCGCCAGAGTACAACTCATGCAACGAAAAAGTCTCATTGAGTTGATTACTTACAAGTTCGGAGTCACCAAGAATAAGGACACGAGTCTCCCACAAATCGTGGTGTACACCGAGGTCGATGACAAAGGCTTCGTATTCAGCCTGATTATTTGTACAATCGAAATCGATCTTGAGAGAAAAATACCAGCGGCTATGTGGGGGATTGAATAACAATCCCAATGCCAGCCGAGACTGAAGTACTAAACCCATCAAAGTACATTGTCCAGTAATTATCACGTGTTGCTACCATGCCGATTTCAACGTCATTGCCCCCGAACTCGTACGGGGAAGGGTGTTGGGCCAAGAAATCGACCAACGCTTGGCCTTTGACAGCTTTCTGGGGCATATATTGCAAGCTGAACTCAGAGAGGGCCATCGTCCACTTGCTGATTCGGTCATTTACGATTGGCCGAGTGAGAATGTAACGAATGACATCGGTTTGGGCGATGACCTAAGTGACTGACGGGAGCATGTAATGTCTGAGTTTTGATGCAGTGAAAAATAGGGCGAGACAAAGCTTCTCGACAGTGGAGTAATTAATCTCTAGTGGTTTGAGATTTCAGCTAAGGTAAAAAATGGCATGTTCTCGCCCATCGTCATTGTCTTGTGCAAGAAGGCATCCGATGGATTCTTCGGCCGCTGAGATGTATAGCTTAAGAGGTCTTCCACGTCGTGGTACGACAAGGACGAGTGGAGTTGTTAGGGAGACCTTGATCTGCGTAAACGCCTCTTGGTGTTCTGCACGCCATTCGAAGATGTCAGAATCCTTAAGTTTCAAAAGCATGGAGAAGGCTTTCATTTTCCCGACAGAATTAGCAATAAATCGACGGAGAAAGTTAATCTTGCCAACCAGCGATTGTAGTTATTTCTTAGTCGTTGGGGATGGAGCGTTGATGATTGCGCAAGCCTTGTTGTTGTCTACCTCAATACCACGATGATGTACGAGGAATCCTAAAAAATTACCAGCTGATACGCCGAAAGCACATTTGGCGGGATTCATCTTAAGATTGTGCTTGCGCATACGCAGGAAAGCCCGACGGAGGTCATCCAAATGTGTCTGTCGACGTTCTGATTTGATTACAACATCGTTGATGTAGACTTCGACGATGGTACCAATCAAATCATGGAAAATAGTGTTCATGGCTCGTTGATATGTGGCACCGGCGTTCTTGAGGCCGAATGGCATGATGACCCATTCTTATGTGCCGAGTGTGCCGGGGCAACGAAAAGCGGTTTTATGGACATCAGCTCTGGCAATGAAAATTTGGTTATAACCAGCATGTCCATCCATAAATGATAAGATATCGAGTTGTACAAATTCAAATTTGGTTATAACCAACATGTCCATCCATAAATGAAAATTTAGGCGTTGCTAAGTTCAAATTTCGAAAATCAATACAGATGCGCAAGGCACCACTTTTCTTTAAAACGGGGATGATGTTCGCCAGCCATTCGACGTATCGAGTTGTACAAATCAACCCAGCTTTTAAAAGTTGAACGAGTTCGTCTTTTATGCCGAGTTGTACTTCGGTTGAGAATCATCGAGGTGGTTGGCGTAATGGTTTACACCCAGGTTTGATGCGCAATTCATGTTCAACTAGTGTGCGATCTAGACCAGGCATCTCATGGTAACTCCAAGCAAAACAATCTTTAAATTCTTTAAGCAAATTACAAAGCTCAATTTTTACATGTTGGGTGTAACAAAGCACTAATGAACAAAGGCCGTGGCTCTTCGGTCGTTCCAACATTTATTTCCTCTAATGGATCTTTAACTTGAGGTTGACTATCCTCGAACTTGGCCGGTGCAGCTTGAACTTTATCTAGTGATAGTATGGGACCGTTGTCTCATTCGGCCAAAAATTTGACTAAGTTGACGCCCGAATTTGGGTGTTTGGAAATAACGTACCAGTGGGCCAGCAGTTATTCCATGGTAGATGAAACCGCGGCTCGGCGTCTGTCCTGTCTTTCTTCAGGCATCAATGTCGGTGATCAGGTCGGCTAACCCAAGTCTTGTCGAATCCTGATGGACAGTCTCGACACCTACTTCGATTGCTTTCTGGATTGAAATTTGAGTCGGTCACCCTTCCTCATTCAAACCTTGTAGGGTAATATAACCGACATGGTCATCGTAATATCGTGCCTGAATCATATTGGTTTTGAACGGCTGACTGTCGGCCGGATGAACCACAACTGATTTTCCGTCCCAAAAGATGAGAACTTGATATAAAGAAGAGAGAATGCAATTCGTTTGATGAATCCAATCCTGACCGACTAATGCATTATACTTGGTCATAGAGTTGACCATAAAACATGCGGTCATGTGATTGCGACTTGCAATGTTTACCTCTAAAGGGAGCACTCTTTTAGTTTGGGATTTGTCACTGACAAAGCTACTCATGGTTATTCCTGATGGGATGAGTTCATCGTTGGATCGTCGTGATGCTTTCATGACAGATATGGGCATGATAGAGATTCGCCCCATAATCGACGAAAATTTTAGAGATTGGATAACCTTCGATGTGAGCTGTGAAATACAACGGCTTTAAATGTTGAAGAGGTAATGCAATTGTATGGCCAGAGCTGCTTTAAGTTTGTCGTCGTTATTTGCTTGCCCATCTTCGGTGGTGGCCACGAAATCGACTTGTGTTGCTTCCTCGGTGACCACATCACCATCCAAGAAATTTGGTTGGTGTGCAGTTGGCTGGAATTCAACAGGTAGAACATGAACCATGCTGATTTCCATGTTCTCGAGGATGGAAGGGCCCATCAGATCTTGGTCGTCGTCTTCCGGGTTATCGAGGACTGCAACATCGTGCGTTAGCGCATCCTCGGCCTGATCATCGTGTGTCTCAATAGGTACTTGCTCTTGTGACATGTAACCCGACCTCGCTTCCTTTTGACTGTCGTCTTCGAACCCTTTCATTTCTGGTGTCTGACTTTGCCCCTACAGTGCTTTACGGGCTCATTCTTCATAGGGAATCCAAGCGTCCCTTATGTCTAGGTAGGATTCCAGACGTGCTACCCGATCTTTTTTATCGGCCGTAAGGCCGAAGAGAGATACGACCAAGAAGACTTCGAAGTGGTGTCGTAAGTATTGAAGGCCTTCAAGAGAAAAAAGAAGCTTGGCCATATCAATGTCCATGTATGGATCGACCTCGAAGCCAAGGACCCTAGTTTCTTGTATGTGCTGGAACCTGGCATTCATTGCTGGATCTGTGGTTTTTTTTGATAATTTGTTCAGCATCAGGATAAGTGAGTGTCAGGTCGAGAGCTTCTTGACACGCCTTGGGTAGGCCGTACAAATCGTTGGCAGAATATTTCTTATGAAACTCTCTCATGTACTCCAAAGATTCACCGAGGAATGAAGGGTGTAGATTATGTCGAACTCTTATTAACGATTTTTGTGGGGGTAACGGGGGAAGTTTGCTTTCGACTTCTTTCCCAAACTGCTCGAAACAAACTTTCATCTCTTCAGGCCGAATGAGGAGTTTGATGCGTTTCTCGGACTCTTCAATGGTGGTTTCGAAGTTGCAATTGGTTCCCTGTCGCCCTTGTAATTCAGCTATGATTGTTGATGTTCGTTAGTCATCTCCGCTTCTTATTGCTTCTATCGGCTGCCATTTAGTGGTTGAAACGGTATGGGCTGCCTGTCGTCGAGCCATGCAATCTATCCGTTGGCATCAACGTTTTTGAGATTTGGATAGTGCAGTATACATGCCAGTGGGAGAGTTGTAACTATACCAACGTTGGTCGCGCAGCTCAGGCGATTTGAAGATTCTTTGATTCGCTGATGAACTTGAACTGCTGGAATTACAAGAGTAAGAATCCTCGTTATAAAATGGTGCTTCGAAATCAAGACGCTGTCTGGCCGAGGTAGGGCCGTCTGTCCGTTCCTGAGGGCCAAACCTATCGAACACTTTCTGACGCTGGCCTCCGCCAAGTTCCTTTGGATGGTTCCCGTGGTGTTGGAGTCTGAGGCGGTTTCTCATTCGGTTCGGTTAATACAACGCGTGCCTTACAATTGCTGCACAAAACCATCGGCCCGTTAGTTTCCTCTGCACTGGAGTTTGACATAGATTCGACTACGGCCGGTCCTGAAAACCTGGTGGGCGGTTCATTGGAAAATAGATCAATTTTGAGTCGTGGCTGAGAGTTTTGCTTTGGGATGTGTTGTATTGGGACAAACTCGGCCTTCCCTTTCCCTTTGCTCTTGGGCAAATGGGCGTCTACCATGCCAACTGTTGCCGAAGGGAATGGATCAACGTCGATCGCCATTTGTTTTTTAGGAAACTTTAACTTGCCTTTATTAATCCAACTTTGAATATCATCACAGAACACGACGCAGTTGTTCGTGGTATGCTTAGTCGAGTTATGGTACTTGCAATATGTCTTTCCTTTAAGCTCTTCGGCCTTGGGGATGTTATGTCCTGGCCGAAGTTTGATAATCTTTGCTAACAACTGGTCAAAAATTGCATCGGCCTTGGTGATATCAAAAGTGTAAACTTTTGATGTTTACGCTGTTTCTTCAGTGGCTGGGTAGGTTTTCGCCTTCGACTGATGCGTAGCTGACCGTGGGATTTTTGTAAATCGTTCCTCAGGATAGGGACTTCGAGATCTTTTCCTGTCGAAGCAAATGATCATATTGCTTGACATGTTGGGCTAATTCGTACATATCTCGGAAGTTTGCCCCCAGGAATTTTTTTTTGTACTCTATGTCTAGCCTATTCAGAGCAAGCCTAACAAATTCGACTTCAACTCTCTAGTCGCATCCATCTGACCTACTACTTGATCCTCATTTTTTTTCCAAGTCAATTGTTTTGAGCCGAGTAGATCTTACTTCGGCCTGTAGCGGGTTACCTTTGAGTGGAAATTGTCGAGACTGATTAGTAGGTCTCCCTGCGAAGACTCTGCTAACTAATAATTCGAGCAATTGGGTGTGTGTCTCACCATTACTTCGTATTACCTCGAGCAAACTATTCATTTTTTAGATAACTGTCTGTTCAACCTGCCGAGATTGCTCGTTAAGTCGTTTTCGAAGAAACGACCTAGTTGGAGGGTCAGAACCTTCACCACCGTCTTCATCGCAGTCATCCACTATTCCTTCAATGAAAACGCCTGTGGTTCGGTTGGGTACTTCTGTGTTTCGGGGCTGGGTACCGAGACAAACTTCATTTTCTCGATGTGTCACACTTGCAGCCTCAGGGGTCACAACAACGAGGGGATTTCGCGCATATGATACTTCTTGTCCAGGATTCTGAATGGCAGATTGGTCGTTGACTTTCCCATGATTGTTTTCTTTTTAACCTATCGTGTCTCGATGGTCATGAACTTCGTAGTTTTAGCACTTATCCCACCGAGCGTGCCAAAATGGTGACCCTAAAAACTACTAACCCTACGTGGCGCGCAGGCCGAGTAACTAATGAGCTAACTACGTCATTCGGTTGATGCGGAGCGTGCCAACTTGTTGGTTGAGCTTGACCGAGGAGTAAAATGTGTTGATGTTGCGTTGAGCGGGCGGTTGACTACTTAATCTGCGACTGCGGTCGAGGAATGAACACGTCTCGACCTTTAGGTTCTAGAGCCTAAGGACAAGGCTGCTAATTCTGCGAAGTTCACAAATCGTCGGCGCTGGATTCGGTCACAGTGATTATATTTGTAAGGGTATAAGCACGCCGAATCGACACCAGAGTATAGGGGCACAGATACTCAAAACAGATATGTCTTGATGGTAAATGTGGTTCGGCCGTCAGAATGCCGAACTCTAAAGCTTACTTGTGAGTATCCAATCATAAAACAACTCGGCGTTCAATGTGCCGAGCCCTAGTAAACTGTAACACCTCATCTCGCCGAAAAGGCTAATGAGATGACCTCTGCCGATAAAGACTCGAAAGTCTTTCTCGACCAAGACTTGGATAGATAACTAGTCAGCCTCGACGCAATGCTGTTTATCGAACCTGAGGTGTTCAGCGGTCGGCTGGTTTTACGGCGATAATGCTGTTTATCCAAACTGAAGGTATCACTGGTTGCCTTCACAGTGCTGTTTATCCAAACTGAAGATGTGTTGCCGCAAAAGAAAATAAAAAATCTCAAGGTTGTTGAGAGGTTTAGCGTAAAGCGAGAGTTTGCGCAGGGCAGTTTGTGTGTTGAATTGAAGGGGCTTTGAATGATGCACCTATCCCTCTATTTATAGTAGCAAACCTGCTTCTGATCGAATCAAACCTATACTCGGATTATGACTCCTTACCCCGATCTAATCTTATCTCGGCTAGTCCTACTCCTATTAGGACTTTGAACTCAACCCCTTATGAGGCCGTATTCATTCCCTAGTTTCAGCATCATCATCATGCCGAGACTCCTTATTGTATCAGGATTCAACTACCCCATCCTGATAGGACACGGCAGGCCCCTGAGCAACGCTTCCGGGCCGAGAATAATTCTAAACTCGACCCAAACCAGTATTTTGGGCCCAAATAATATTATTAATGAAATAATATCTTGGAATTATTCATGGTATTCTTGATTAAATTTGATTGTGATTTCTTGCTTGATTGAGTTAGTCTTCAATAAGGGAAGCTTTAAAGATATGATTTGATTATTAATCCTATCTTTAATATCTTTGACTTTTCTCCTTGCCATGAGCAGAAGAGCTTAGAAAGGTTGTAGCCAGCAGCTCAGGACTTCTTGGTTGTTGTACTGTGTATGGAACATATGTGAGTCTTGTCAAATTAATGAGGCATTCTCGTCTCTTGAAGGTAAAAGTTCACTTGTCAGTTCCAGGATGTTTTGAATTAATTTTAGCTATACAAATGTCACGACACTCGTTGTGATGCGCGTAGGTGGTGCAAGAGGTCCAGAAGTACAAATTGAGTAGGCCTGCCAAAAAAATGTTCTTCAACTGCATTGGATTCTGAGCTCTGACTTATGGTAAAATTCTCATGGGATATGGAACCTAACTGCCTATTGAATTTAGGTAAATGATTAAATAAACCTAGAGAGCAATTATTTTTCAAACAAGAAAGAGAGAAATCACAAGATATTGTTCCTTATCCTCCAATTTTCTTCTTTGCTTACCCCATGAAGAGTTGGTCGTCGTCGTCGTTGATGTGCCTTCAAGGTAAGAGAAAGATAACTTTTTCCTTCAGCTATGGCTCAACTGGACACTTGGGGAGCTGGAGGCTTGGTTGTGAGGTGTATTGGTGTGGCTAGGAACTGCTGAGTGAAAGGAGTTGAGGAGTTGGGTTGGCCTGGTATGTTGGGCTTGCCTAGTGCCATGTGGAGATGCTGACCCATAGAACTCCTACGGATGAAGATGCTGATCCCAATGTAGGGTGTGCCTGCTGAATGGGTTGCAGAGCTTGGTGATGCAGCTTATGTTGTTACTGCTTAGGCCAAAAACATATAGCGTTGTGATGTGGCTGGGAGTTGTGGGGCTAGAGTGAGCGTGGCTAGGAGCCACATAGATGAATTGAAGCGGCCAGGTGCCGCTGAACAAGTGTCGGCATGGCTATGGGTGGTAAGAGAGTCGTGTGGCCTTACTGGTAGGTTAGCCTGCTTGTTGAACCTTCAATCAAGAAGAAATCAAGGTCTTTTTTTTTGCTTCTTGTGAGAGTTATGCTACTTCTGGGAAGCTTGTTATCAAGCTATCCTCTTCAAAGGATAAAAAGAAAGCTGTTGATCCTGTGAAATCTATCACTCCTAAAAAAGCTAAACTTTTGGCTGAAAAGATCGTTCAACGCAGGAACTATGCTGCCCTCAGTGTCTGGGTTCAAAGATATAATGAAGTGTTTATCTGTTGCTAAGTTTAGATTGACTTCTAAATGGCTCGCCATTATGAGAAGTGGGAAGGAAGTTCGTCACTTGGAAAAATGGGTTTAGTTGCTTAAGAGGCATCAAAGTTTGCTCCTTAAACTGTTGCTTCGCCTACGTTGCCTGCCAATAAAGAGGAAATTGCTGGAGTTTGATTTCTCAATTGCTATAGATGGAGCAATTGAGGGTGAAGTTGTCGAGATTGGAGCTGCTAAAGATGAAGTGGTGGAAGTGCGAGCTGCTAAAAGTGAGGTGGTTGCTGAGAAGCCAAGGATCATCCGAGCTGCTAAGAGTAGTCTACTTTGCATATCTTGTGTCAGATTTTGGTGGCCTTCATGCCAGTTTATCAATTTGCTAGAAATTTAATAAACTTCTTTCTTTGGTTTACTCCATCTTCGTTATTCAATTGATATGAATGTTCTTGAAACTTTTCTTGCTTGAAGTGTCTTGTAAAACTTTAGCCATAAAAGTGCTAATTATTTGTGCGACTTTAAAAAAAACATGCGCTCCTAGTAGGTGTTGCTAAGCCGCAAGTTTTGGCTTTTATGGGGTGTTGAGTTGCTAAGTTCATCGTTCACTACTGCTTCTGATTGTGTGATGCTGGCATTGCCAAGCTTGTTTGTTGACTTCATTGCTCGAATGAAAGTCGTCTAAAACGAGAATCTCATTATTCGACTACTACGAGATTCTATGGGCAGTGTACTCTGAGCTTATGTGAACTTGTACTTAACAAGGTTGATGCGTGACACGACGAAGTTTCTCATAAGCTGTCGAAGAGCTGGACTGCTCTTGCAATTTGGTGTCAACGATCCATTGAGCTACATAGCCTGTAGCACAACATGATAAAGATCTGTGGGACATGAAAACCGCTAACTAGTCACATCAAAATTGTGCAATTGTATTGAAATTCGTGGGGACAACGATTCGAGGATTGCAGTGCTTTGGGGTCACATATCTAATGGGCTATGTAGCTAGCAGCACATCATGATACAATTCTGTTTGGACATGAAAAATTGATAACTTGTCACAACAAACTGTGTAGTTGTATGAACTTTTGCAGGCATCAGTTTAGGAAATGTACTGCACTTTTGTGTTTCTTTTAGTATAAAGCCTAGGTTCACACGAATTGGGCCATGGGCATAATATTTTAGTTAGCTATGCCTTGACGAAGACTATGGTAGTTAATTTCAAGAACGGCGACATAGGTTGTCGTGCAACTAGTTCACTGAGGTAGTCGAACCCATATATATATATGAATATTCGGGCAGTTTACCAGGGAGAGCATAACCATATGGGTGTCGGGGAATTAGTTTACCCTCTTGCACTGGAGAGCATGGAAGTCATTGTTGCGGGTGCGGCTGAGCAAAGATGGATTGCTGAAAAAAACTGAAATAATTCTTAGCCTGTGAGGTCTTGTTTGGCAATTTGTTTAAGATTTTGAACTATTTAGATAGGCCTAAATGGGGTTTAGGTGGTGACGATGGAATATGAGAATTTGAATCAGCATATGATCTTCTTCTAAACTAATTTCTCTATGTCCGTATCGGTATTTGTTGTCATGGGTTGAGCTTAGACCCATTTAGTGAAGTAGTTGGTTTCTAAAATCATCATGCATTTGCCCTTAGTAAAAAACGCATTGGTCTTATCAGGTTAATTGCCTTGCTACATGAATAGCTAATGGCTTGTCTGTAGATGGAGTCTGTTGGCAAGTAGTGTGGGCACTATCTTGAAGCAATGGCAGCTGTCGCAAATTTGTACAAAACCCTTAGCTCTTTGATGCATGGTTAACCAATAATAGCATGTGTTAAAAGTTTTTTGAGCTAATGAGCGACCTTTAGAGTGATTGCCAAAAACACCTTTGTGGATGAGGCTGAGAATCATGAGGTTTTCAGGTGGTTTTAGGAAGCAGAGATGTGGTCCAGTCAAATGATCCTTGAATGAGCATGCCGTTTCACATGTAGTAGCGTGCCACTTTTGTTTGTTTGGAGCTTTTTCGACTCTGGTTTATCTTCAATGAGTGCTCTATTGACTAGGTAGTCAATGATAGAATCTTACCAACTCGAGGTTGTGTTGATTTGCGCCACCTCTGGTGCTCATTTTGCACATATGTTCTACTTCCCAAAGTATTCAACTAGGATGGAGCGTTTGACTTGGTGATCGAGGACAAAGCCTAAACTTGCCAATGCGTCTGTGTGAATGTTCTTTACTCGTGGAATATGCGTAAGGGTGTGGTCGAGCTTCACGGTCAGCTAGTCGTTTGACAGTGGTCACTGAAGTTGTAGGTAGTTGCGAGGAGAAGTGCGAAGATCAGTGGCAACCGAGACCAACGACTCGTGATGCTGGCCCAAGAGCTCTTGGATGTCAGCTTCCCCATGTTGGAGAGAATGATCCAAGATGTTGTTGTGCTATGCGGAGGAAAAAATAACGAGATGTAGCTGTGCCATGTAGAGGAGAAGGCGAAGCAGCTGCAGTCTGGGAATAAGCGGAAGCACAAGGAGCAAACGCCACCGTCTACCTGTAGAGCCATCAGTTTCTCGGCCTTCATCGAGTCATCATCCAACCGACGGCGGCAGAAGATCGATCTGTACTGGTCTTTGTCGTCTGTACCACAAAACACAGCCAAAAGCTCGAAGAAAGGACTCGAAGGGTTTAAGCAAAGTACGGTGAGTGTCGTGGAGTTTTCGATACGGTGGACGTCTTTGTTGACTGAAATCTGACGGAGGATGGCGGACTTGAAATCGTCGAGGAGTGGGATTCCAAGAGCACGAAGTTTCTGAAAGTCTGTGAGTGTGTAAGCAGCTGGTGACTGAGACGTCGAATGAGAAACAGATGATGTGCAGATGGAAGATTTCGATAAGCTTGATTTGAGTCGCGGAGGGACATGAAGGTAGACGAGAGAAGACGAGAGCAGATCTACCATTTTCTCTGAAGGCTTTGTAGAGCTCTTAGCGAGAGAAGATCCTCAGCAAATCCCTATCGCCTTTGGTTGTCTGTACAACTTTATTCACATCTGTCGCAGCTGTCACCTCACCTATTATCTACCTTGGCAGCCTCACTGCTCAGTTGAGCATCTTCGAAGCCATGTCCACGCTCATTGTCAGCGACAGCTTCTCGACGATGAGGCAGAGAAGTCGGCGTCGCAGCAAGTCATGTTGAAGGAGATGCGGACGACGGACCTGATCAAATTGTAGGGGAGGAAGAAGTTCTGGGGGAAGAACCTAATCTTGGAGAAGTTTTGATCGGAGAATAAAGATGGTGACGGCTACTTGATAGGAGCATATTTATGCAACTTAGTTAGCTTGTTTCTTGGCATTTACTTAGTTTAATTCTAGTTATTCTAGTACTTTAAGCTATTTTCGTGTGTTTGTAGGTTCAAATAACAAGGTTGGCAACAAAGTGCTATTTGGAGCATTTTGGAGCATTTTTGGGCCAAGATTGGATAGTGCAAGCATGGAGACATGAGGATGGACGTTTTTGAAGATTAGAAGGCTAGAAATCAGCATGTGTGTGTGCAAGTGTGTTGACCTACAACTACAAACATCCATCCACTACACCCATTACATCCACTCATTACCAAACACTCACCCACTACACCCATTACATCCACTCATTACCAAACACTCACCCACTACCCCCATTACATCCACTCATTACCAAACACTCATCCACTACACCCATTACATCCACTCATTACCAAACACTCATCCACTACACCCATTACATCCACTCATTACCAAACACTCATCCATTACACCCATTACACCCATTGCATCCACTCATTACCAAACACTCACCCACTACACCCATTACATCCACTCATTACCAAACATTCACCCACTACACCCATTACATCCACTCATTACCAAACACTCACCCACTACACCATTACATCCACTCATTACCAAACACTCACCCACTACACCCATTACATCCACTCATTACCAAATACTCATCCACTACACCCATTACATCCACTCATTACCAAACACTCATCCATTACACCTATTACATCCACTCATTACCAAACATCCATCCACTACACCCATTACATCCATTCATTACCAAACATCCATCCACTACACCCATTACATCCACTCATTACCACAACATACACCACTACCACCTTAATTAGATGGTGGTCCTCTCCCTAGCCTATAAATACATCCACCCTTCACCACAACAAAAGAGGAGAGGATCAGAAAAAATCCATCCAAAGACACTACATTCACATCTCACAACTCCATACACTTACACTTTCATTCCTTGACCGTGAGCACCATCCATTCATCCATACACATCCTTAGACACTTGTGCTGCAACAAGGTGGTGAAAACGAAGGTCCTTGGCGTTTCAAGCTTGAAACTTTGGAGCGTTTTTAGGTGTACTTCGTTCTTGCTTTCAATGTCTACTTTGTTATTTTCTGATTTTGTTGCAATTATGAGTAACTAAACCCCCCTTAGCTAGGGGGGATTCAAAACCATGTTCATACTTGCAATATGATTTGATTACTTTCAGTTATGATTCATAAGTTGTGAATTCAATTTACTTATCCATTTGAATTAAAACTGATTTATGTGTGTTGGTTGAGAGTGCACGCTTAATTTTCATGCATAAATCTGATGCTAGGATATAAGGGAGTTTCACCTAATCGTTATGAACTTATATTCACAAGTAGTGAAGGTTGCTCGTCACAACCGTGTTAAGTAAATTCTTGGCATAAGTTTCATGCAATTCATAGTTACAAGTGTTTCGTCAATGCTTATGATTTTCAAAGAAATTAATGATTCTTGCTTGTATCTCTATTATGCAATTCATGTAGGGAACTTGTGGGGAATGCTTTGGGTTGTTGTATGCAATCATCCAATTCAATGAAATTAGGAAAATATGAGGGTTAATTTAAGCGTACCTAATTAATCTGGGGCGTTGAGAATTCATGGTTTATTGAAAAGCAACTGGAAATCGTTTTGTATGCAAGTGTGTCGTGTGTGGAGAAGAACCTCCTAGCTAGCCTTTTATCCATTTAATTCACTCAAATTTGTCCAAATTTCACTAGTTCTTTACTTTACTTGTTTTGTTTTCAAATTCGTCAAAACCAAACCCCCTTCACTTTGTTGAGTCATATTAGTTAGCAACTGATTTATTTTGTGTCTTTAAGTATTTTGAACCAAGTTGAAACCAAAATTCGTCTAAAAGTGTGTTTAGAGTCCAAATCTGCCCAGTTTGTGTTTTTAGGCAGATTTGAGCGTTTTTAGCTTGTTTTGAGTTCTTTGAGTTTGTTTTGAATTCTTTGAGTCTAGTTTAGTGTTTTTAACTTTGTTTATATGTTTTTAAGTCAGTTTAGAGGTTATTAGCAAGCCTTCCTAATCCCCGGTCCAGAATGATCCTACTTACATTATTTACCACAATTGATACAAGAGGGTTTAATTTGTGTGTTAAGTAATTTTCGCATCAAGTTTTTGGCGCCGTTGCCGGGGATTAGCAACATTGTTAATCCCTTGTTATTTCTTTTTTGTTTATTTTCGTGTGTTTTTATGTGAGTTACCGTCCTTGTTTGTTTTCTTGTTTTAGGTACTAGTTTATGACTCGGAGTTCTCATCCGATTCGTGAGCATATCTTGGACTTTGACGACGATTTTGAGAGGACTTTGAGAAGGAATAGGAATCAACAAGATTGTAACCCACCTATTCCTGAACCTGAGTTTGAAGAACATCCACTTGAAGAAAAAAAGGAAGATCCCGACATGGCAGCGGACAATCGAACAATCAAGGAGCTTTCCGCTTCGGGATTGGACAATGCCGCTCCCCTATGCATCCAATACCCCATGGCTGCCCTAGGGAAGACGCATGAGTTCGAATTGAAATCAAGTTTGTTGCATCACATTCCTAAGTTCCACGGGATGTCCATGGAAGATCCTAATAAACATTTGAAGGAGTTCGAGGTTGTTTGTTCGAGCATGACCCCTGTGAATGTTGATGGGAGCATTCTAAAAATGAAGGTTTTTCCCTTTTCTCTCTTAGAAAAGGCTAAAGATTGGTTGTATGAGCTAGCCCCCGGAACTGTCACATCATGGGAGAGTATGAAACGGGCATTTTTGGAGAAGTTTTTCCCAACTTCTCGAGTCATTCTACTACGCAAAAGGATTAGTGGCATTCAGTAAAACCAAGGTGAATCATTTCCCACTTACTATGAGCGTTTTAAAACCCTTGTTGCTTCATGTCCACAGCACCAGATGAAGGAATAGCTTATTCTTCAATATTTCTATGAAGCGCTTCTACCAATTGAACGCCAAATGCTAGACGCCTCAGCGGGATGAGCTTTGGTGGACAAAACACCTATGGCTGCCAAAACCTTAATTGCTAACCGACTATTGAATGCTCAACAATATGAAGGCGTTGGTCAAATGGACACCCCACGGCAACAAGTGAATGAGGTAAGTTCCACATCCGACATTCAATTGCAATTAGCTAATCTTACTTCCATTGTGTCTCAGATGGCCGAAGGAATAAGGATGAAAGAACCAAGTGTATGTGGTGTGTGTTCTATCCAAGGACATGCCTCTGAAAAGTGCCCTCAATTGATTGAAAATGGTGGATGGGAAAACGCCAATGCAATTGGATTTCAAGGCCAAAACCAGCCAAGGAACGATCCATATTCTAATACGTACAATCTAGGTTGGAGAGACCATCCAAATTTCAAGTGGAGGGAGCCCCAACAACCCTAACAACAAGGAGGCTTTAGGCAGCAACCTTTGGGCTTCTATACCAAGCAATACGCACCAACACAAGCCCCACAACAACCTGCCTAAAACACTTCAGGTACATCTCTAGATAATGATACACTTCTTAAATTACTCACCAATTTGTCTCAGGGGCAAGAAAATCAAGCCAAAGCAATGCAAAACCAAGACAAAAGGGTGGATCAATTGGAGAAGCAAATTGGGCAGATTGCGGAGTTTGTTGGGTAGTTTAGAGAACAAGGAAAACTTCCTAGTTCAACCGTTGTGAATCCGAAATGAGGCTTTGAATCTGCCAAGGCAATCATGCTAATGAGTGGAAAAGAAGTTGGAGCTGACCATAGACCATCCAAATCAAGTGAAAAGGAGGATGAGAAGTTGCAATTCAAGGAGGAAAGCCAAGACAAGGCCACAGCAAGGATTGAGCAATCCATGCCACAACCCCCTACACCCTCTCCACATCCTAATCCGTCCAAATCAGGTAAGATGGGTCCAATTTCGGTTAATACTAACCATATTCCACCCAATGTACCATTTCCTAGCAGATTTTTGCAAGCCAAGAACGAAGAGGAGGAAAAAGATGTTCTGGAGACGTTTAGAAATGTGCATGTCAATATCCCACTCCTTGATGCTATAAAGCAAATTCCGAAGTATGCCAAGTTTTTAAAGAAGCTTTGTACAACAAGGAAACGTATTCGGGAGAAAGAAGTGGTACATGTAAGCGAGAATGTCTCTGCAATGTTACAAAGAAAGCTGCCACCCAAATGCAAAGATCCGGGTAGTTTCACAATTCCTTGTGTAATTGGTAATACAAGGTTTGAGCATGCTATGCTAGATTTAGGTGCATCAATTAATGTCATGCCATATTCTGTGTATGCATCTATGAATTTAGGAGAACTAAAAAATGATGGTGTGATTATTCAATTAGCCGATCGATCTAATGCATATCCAAAAGGAGTGTTGGAAGATGTTTTAGTGTAGGTAGACCACTTGATTTTTCCTGCAGATTTCTATGTGCTTGATATGGAGGATTCAGCCCACTCTTCACCATCACCGCTCTTACTTGGACGACCTTTCATGAAAACGGCTCAAACCAAGATTGACGTGGCCAAGGGAGCAGTAACTATGGCATTTGGTGGTGATATGATTAACTTTAAGATTTCTGAATCTGTTGAGAAGACTAATGATGTTCGTTCTTGTTGTGCCATTGATGTAATTGAAAATATAGGGCATGAATGTTCAACACTAATCAAGAAGGATGTTTCTCGCACCATAATCGAGGAGGGACTTGGAGTAAAGCACAAAGAGCACGCCCCGACCTTCAAATCACCAAATCTGGCCGAGAGTATCCCTTGTGCATCTGTTCAATGTGCTGCCACTTCATTGCAGCACATTGGTAAACCACCTATTCCAATTTCGATTCCCATTTCAACTAATAGGTTGTTACCTTGTATGGTGCAGGTCCCCAATCGAATCCAAGCTGGTGGGAATGATTACATTGACTTAAGGATGCTCAACGCCCCAATCAGGAAGGATTACTATCCCCTTCCATTCATAGAGCCAATGTATGAGTATTTTGAGAAGCATGCCGTACAGGACATACCCCTCCATGCCGTGGGCCCTATTCAAGCTTAAATGAAGGTATCGTCCGGCTGTAAGATGTTAAAGCAAGCGCTTCTTGGGAGGCAACCCATGTATTCAAATAAGGAAGATTTTTGAATCGCTCCACAATCAGTTTTGCGTTTCTAAAAACCTTCCATTTTCTGCATTTTTATTTTGCCATGATTGTCATTTTTATTTGTTGCTTATTTAATTATTTTTGGGTGTGGGTTTATTTTTGAAACATTGACAGATATGCAAGGTATTTTCACATTAATTTTTATGGTTAGGTGGAAAGGTAGAAAAAATACAAGCAAGTGCAAACAAGCAGGAATGAGCCTTTATTGGTTAGGTGTTGCCTCAGCATTCAATGGACCTCCAGAAAGTCGAAGCGCCATAGTTTGATTTTTCGGAGCCTCAACACTTGGTGAAGCGCCAGATGACGAAGGCAGAAGTTGCCGCTGGAGTAAGGCCACAAACCATTGATGATCACTCTGAATCTGAACTTCAGACTCCTGCAGCTGGTCAAGCTTCCTCTTCATACTTGTTGAGTAATTAGTTGGGAGCATGTGCAACTCTTTATTCTCATGCCTAAGCACTCTGACCTCTTGCCGAAGACTAGCCACTTCAGCCATCAACGACTCAACCTGACGAGATCGAGCAAGAAGGCGCTGGCCCATGTTTGATACTGAGTCTGCACATCGGACACTGTAGGCCAGAGAGTCCTGAACAGCCAGTTCGTCGGACCGCCTGGAAAATATCCTAATGTCTCTAGGAGTGAGAAGATTTCTGGCCACCACCAAAGCGGTTGTATCATTCATCATCATGGAATCCCTAACTGTAAGATGACCATTTGGGGATACGAAGGACGGCTGCCAAATGTTGTTTGGAGAAGACATATCAATATCTTCCCCAACATTTAAGTTAAGGTGACGATCAGAAGGGCAAGACATTTTCGAAGGTGTGAAGAAAACGAAGAGGTCGAACAAATCAAGTTCTTAGAAGTGCAAGTAGGGAGCTTCTACAGGCGGAAAATTCAAGTGTGCTTTGGAATGTGATGCGTGCCTCTCTTTAAAAATCAGCACTAGACGGAGCTTCAAAAATTGAAGAGGCGAGTTCAGAAATCGAAGAGGCAAGCTCAGAGATCGAAGAGACGTCTACTTTCTTAAAAGTTGGGCTGCTCAGAAACCACGGGCCAATATCAGAAATCGAAGAGGCACTTGCTTTTTCAGACGTGTCATCACCTGTCACATGCACACTCAGCTTTGCGAAAATCACAGATAATTTGTCGAAGCGCCGATCTCAGATATCGAAGAGGTGCCAGTCTTTTTTAGCCTCGTCAGCACCTGTCACACGCAAACTCAGCTTTGCGGAAATCACGGGCAGTTTGTCGAAGCGCCGATTCCAGATATCGAAGAGGCATCTGCTTTATCCAGACATGTCAGCATCTGTCACATGCACACTCAGCCTTGCAGAAATTACGGGCAATCTGTCGAAGATTTTTGGTGAAGTAGAAAACACGTGAAGTTTATTGTTCAATCATCCAACGGGTGCCGACAGGAGTGAAAGAATAGTACCGGTTATTAATTCCTATAAATGTCGTCCTTCACCCTCCATAGCAATGCAGACATACATAATTCTTCTTCATCTCCGAAAATGCATTCCCAACGAAGCCTCTCGAGTTACTCTGTGTTTCTCATCCTTTGGGGTACCTCTGCAAACAGGTCATCAAGAGCAAGAGTATTTCATATCATAAAGGTTGAAAGCAAGAGTATCTCATATCATGCTTTCTCCCTGTCCTTTTCCTTGTCTTTGTGATAAGGAGAAAGAGAGCAATCAGCCAGCACTTGGTGTCAATCTTCCGATCTAAGAACCGACTGCCTGGAACTCCTTCCTGATTGCTTACCTAGCATTGCTCTCGAGTGCTCATCTTCAACTGCTGATGTACTTCCGAAGAAGATGCCACATCTGCCTGGAGAACAGATAAGGCAAGTGAAAATGATACCTTGAAGCATGTGGAAAGATACTTCTTCAAAAGCAAAAGTATCTCATATCATCAGAGTCGCAGGCAAAGATATCTCATGGCATGCTTTTCCTTTACCATTGCTCTTGCCTGCGAGACAAGGAGAAAGAAAGCAATCGGTCGGCACTTGGACAGATTGAACAAAGAAACAGACCATCACCTCTACCTCGTGCCTGCCTGCCGTGCAGAAGAAACAAGCAGAGAAGAATGCTGCCTGCACACTCAATCAACCCAGCAGAAGGAGTCTGAGTTGAAACCAAGAGCTCGAGAAGCTTCAACAACATATGGACGCATTAGTCGCTAAAGAGCAAAGCCTCGCCGTACAAGGCCATCAAATCATCACCACCAATCAAGTCTCCTTTTCCTTGCTAAGAAGTTCCCTAGCCCAGTTCGAGATCCAAGCTGTGGAAAGTCAACAAGATCATCTATCCATAACCAGAATTGCGTTCTTAAACTCTACTCTGTCTGGTTTTTACTTTGCCATACTTGTCATGTTTATTCGTTGTTTGTTTGTTTGCTTGTTTTTGTGTGAGTTTATGCGTGAAACATTGAGGACAATGTTTGATTTAAGTGTGGGGGGGGGTAACCAAGTTGTTTTGCATGAAATTCATGGGAGTTTATCACCCATTACTTCTAGTGTTGTTCCTTGCTGTTTTTAAGTGTTTTATGCTGTTTTGGAGTGTTTTAGTGTGTTTTGACATAAAAATCCGAAAATCTCATAAAAATTTGAAAAATTGTTTTGAAAAACCCAAAAAGAGTTGTTTTTGTGTTTATTTGTGTCTTAGGATACCTTCCAACACAGTGATGAGGAATTGGTTTTTAATTGCATGATTGTTAAAGAGAGTTATAAACATGGATGGAAGTTTGATTTACTCCTTGGTTTATGCTTGGTTGTGGTTATAATTTATAAATTCACATGCAATCATAAAGGAAAAAAAATCTGTTTTTGTAACATGCTTGAAGGAAGGAACTCAAAGTAACGCTACACCCTTGTGAGACTTGAGCCTAAAAAGTTTATTTGGAGAGTTAATAATCTATGCATTGTCGTTTTCTAAAGTCGTTGCATGATCTCATTATTCTTTGCTTGGTTGCTACTTAGAAGGCGTTTCATCATTTAGTTCCAAATGCTAGAACTCATGCCCATTTCATTCAAAGCATGCTATTGATTTGCATAACACATATTCAAGATGAAGTTGTGTAGTGACTACCACCAAAGCCAAATTGCCGTGTATCATACTTCATTATATGTTTAAGTTTAACCCTATTGAGCCTTGTGTAGCCTATGTTCTTTGTTAACCCACACTATCCTTACCTAGCCTAGTTTTAGGACCATCCATACCCTTGTTCTTGAAGCATAGTAAAGCATGACTTAAAATGAACTCCTTTTTTATCAATGTATTACATAAACCAAGTGTGGGGGAAGTGATTCTTGTGTGTGTGTGTGTGCCAAAATCCGTAATAATGCACGGGTAGAAAAGAAAAAAAAAAGAAAAAGAAAAAAAAAAGAAAAAGAAAAGTTGTGAAAAGAGTAAAAAAGACTTGAAAAATATATGAGAAAGAGCTCTAAAGTGTTGATTGTTGAAGAAAGGGTCCAAGGCATTGAATTCGACCCTAAGTGTTGCAAGAATCTTCCCTTTGTGTTTAAAAGTTGATTTTTGCATTCTAAAGTGAATTCCAAGTGTCGATTTCATTACTTTGCTTGCTATCGCTTGAAGAACGTTTGTTATCCCTATCCTTTCTTTGTTAGCCATTACCCCCAAGCCCCATTACAACCCTTAACTTCATCTTGAGTGTTGTGTGTTTCAATTTGTGGAGTTCGAAATTGGTATGAGCATATGGTGTCACTGGTTCTCGCATCTAAGTAGTAGCATTCCATTCATGAGATCATATTTAAACATGCTTATTAACTCCAGAAATTGCTTTCTTTGTTGTAACATATGTGAGTACTAGTCTTTCATGTTTACATCAATCTTCTCACATATAACTAGTGTAGGGTGTGTATTAAGAAAATGTGCGTGAAAATATAGAGTATCTAGTAAGGAATTGAGGGAATTCTCTAAGGCATGTTACTACATTCAAAATGTTGTTTTAATTGATTAAATGTGAACTAGTGAATGGTAATTATGATTAAGTATGCTCGAGGGTAAGGATTGCTTAAATCTATGTAAGTGATGATCTTTGGCATGTCATGTTTCATTAAAAATTCCTGAGGCAAATGTTGGAAGGTTAGGTTCTGTTTTGTTTGTTTTGTTTCATTTTGTTTCTTTTGTTTTGCTCGAGGACTAGCAAAAGCTAAGTGTGGGGGAATTTGATAAGAGCATATTTATGTAACTTAGTTAGCTTGTTTCTTGGCATTTACTTAGTTTAATTCTAGTTATTCTAGTACTTTAAGCTATTTTCGTGTGTTTGTAGGTTCAAATAACAAAGTTAACAACAAAGTGCTATTTGGAGCATTTTGGAGCATTTTTGGGCCAAGATTGGATAGTGCAAGCATCGAGACATGATGATGGATGTTTTTGAAGATTAGAAGGCTAGAAATCAGCATGTGTGTGTGCAAGTGTGTTGACCTACAACTACAAACATCCATCCACTACACCCATTACATCTACTCATTACCAAACACTCACCCACTACACCCATTACATCCACTCATTACCAAACACTCACCCACTACCCCCATTACATCCACTCATTACCAAACACTCATCCACTACAACCATTACATCCACTCATTACCAAACACTCATCCACTACACCCATTACATCCACTCATTACCAAACACTCATCCATTACACCCATTACACCCATTACATCCACTCATTACCAAACACTCACCCACTACACCCATTACATCCACTCATTACCAAACATTCACCCACTACACCCATTACATCCACTCATTACCAAACACTCATCCATTACACCCATTACATCCACTCATTACCAAACATCCATCCACTACACCCATTACATCCACTCATTACCAAACATCCATCCACTACACCCATTACATCCACTCATTACCACAACATACACCACTACCACCTTAATTAGATGGTGGTCCTCTCCCTAGCCTATAAATACATCCACCCTTCACCACAACAAAAGAGGAGAGGATCAGAAAAAATCCATCCAAAGACACTGCATTCACATCTCACAACTCCATACACTTACACTTTCATTCCTTGACCATGAGCACCATCCATTCATCCATACACATCCTTAGACACTTGTGCTGCAACAAGGTTGTGAAAACGAAGGTCCTTGGCGTTTCAAGCTTGAAACTTTGGAGCGTTTTTAGGTGTACTTCGTTCTTGCTTTCAATGTCTACTTTGTTATTTTCTGATTTTGTTGCAATTATGAGTAACTAAACCCCCCTTAGCTAGGGGGGAATTCGAAACCATGTTCATACTTGCAATATGATTTGATTACTTTCAGTTGTGATTCATAAGTTGTGAATTCAATTTACTTATCCATTTGAATTAAAACTGATTTATGTATGTTGGTTGAGAGCGCACGCTTAATTTTCATGCATAAATCTGATGCTAGGATATAAGGGAGTTTCACCTAATCGTTATGAACTTATATTCACAAGTAGTGAAGGTTGCTCGTCACAACCGTGTTAAGTAAATTCTTGGCATAAGTTTCATGCAATTCATAGTTACAAGTGTTTCGTCAATGCTTATGATTTTCATAGAACTTAATGATTCTTGCTTGTATCTCTATTATGCAATTCATGTAGGGAACTTGTGGGGAATGCTTTGGGTTGTTGTATGCAATCATCCAATTCAATGAAATTAGGAAAATCTGAGGGTTAATTTAAGCGTACCTAATTAATCTGGGGCGTTGAGAATTCATGGTTTATTGAAAAGCAACTGGAAATCGTTTTGTATGCAAGTGTGTCGTGTGTGGAGAAGAACCTCATAGCTAGCCTTTTATCCATTTAATTCACTCAAATTCGTCCAGATTTCACTAGTTCTTTACTTGTTTTGTTTTCAAATTCGTCAAAACCAAACCCCCTTCACTTTGTTGAGTCATATTAGTTAGCAACTGATTTAGTTTGTGTCTTTAAGTAGTTTGAACCAAGTTGAAACCAAAATTCGTCCAAAAGTGTGTTTAGAGTCCAAATCTGCCTAGTTTGTGTTTTAGGCAGATTTGAGCGTTTTTAGCTTGTTTTGAGTTCTTTGAGTTTGTTTTGAATTCTTTGAGTCTAGTTTAGTGTTTTTAACTTTGTTTATATGTTTTTAAGTCAGTTTAGAGGTTATTAGCAAGCCCTCCTAATCCCCGGTCCAGAACGATCCCTACTTACATTCTTTACTACAATTGATACAAAATGGTTTAATTTGTGTGTTAAGTAATTTTCGCATCACTACTCTCAGAGACTGCTCGTTCGCCGCTGGCTGCACAGCCCAAGGGATTGCTGAGAATGGGTTTCTTCATTCGATGCTATATGGAGGTCTTCTTTTTGGTGAAGACGTTGATGAGGAACGTGGGCTGGAAGAAATGGCTGTGACCTGTGTTTTGGAGGGCAGACCCGAGGTGTGTGGTGAGCTGCAAGTCGAAGGCACGGATGGAGGAGAAAACGCGGATTGGGCTTTGAGAGCCGGGCTTGGGCCTGGAGGGAGAAAAAGCAAAGCTCTTTGCACAGCAAGATCAAAACAATTGTGTGTCTGAGAAGGGATGGGCCTGGCATTTGGGTTCCTTTTTTTTAGGATCTCAACTTCTGTTTTCTTTGATTTGGCATGTGTCTTAGTGTAGAAAGACCCCCTTTAACATGTATACATTTGTTTTATTTTATTATTTATATATATATATATATATTTATTTATTTTTTTTAATACATAATAACATATGTACTTTTTTTTATTTTTTATTTTTGGGTAATGAAATTGACTTTCATTAGTTGAGCCCTTAATAAAGCCTTATTTTTTATTCTGATGTGATTGAACTCGAAATTGAACGTTCGAGCTGCCTATGTACCCCTCGAAAGAAGAGATTAAGTCATGATGTAGTTCAAATACATATATTTTCGGTTTTTTTTTGTTTTTTTGTGCCGTACGCAGTTTATGCTCTTGCGGGTAGGAGCATGGTCCATTTGTTTTAGGGGTAGTAACGCTTCAAGAATCTGCCATTGATGGGGCCGATCTTCAAGCCGTCTTCTGCCATGATTAAGTAGGCACCATTAGTGTAGACTTCTTGTATTACGTAAGGTCCATCCCACTTTGATGTGAACTTGCTTTTTGTTTTGTGAGTTGTGATGATATGCCTACGCAATGCAAGGACGAGATCTCCCACTTGAAAAGAATGAGGGTGAACTTTCTTGTTGAAAGCCTTGGAGAGTCGTGCCTAATAACACTCTAAGTGCTGCTGAGCTTCGAGCCTTCTCTCATCTAGCGCTTCCAGCTCTTGAAGGCTCAACTTTGCATTCTCTTCATCAGTCAAGCCTTCTTGTATAGCCATCCTTAGTGAGGGGATTTGACTTTTGAGCGGTAGAACAACTTCCACGCCATATACGAGAGAATAAGGCGTAGCTTGGGTAGGAGCCCTATGTGTCGTCCTATATGCCCAAAGTGCTTCGCTTATTCTTTCGTGTCAGTCTCTCTTTGTTTAGCCGATCACCTTCTTCAAGAGGTTGCACAATGTTTTGTTGAATGATTCTGCAAGACCGTTGGCCAGAGCATGATACATGAAAGACTTGTGCTGTTTGAATTTGTATTTGTCGCAGAGTTCGTCCACGAGTTGGTTGGAGAATTATTTTCCATTGTCAGTGATGATGTAGCGAGGCACACCATATCGGTGGATGATATGCTCCTTGATGAAACAAACGATGGCTTCCTTCTTGACTTCCCTTAGAGGTATGACTTCAACCAACTTGGAGAAGTACTTTGTTGCAGCTACGACGTCCAATCCCCATGCATTGAATGACCATGAAGCAACTGTAGGGTGTAATGGTTCAGGCAGTTGATGTATGAAGTTTGAATGGAATTAGCAGGCTTGGCACCTTTTGGCGTGTTTGATGCGAAAATAACTAACGCACAAATTTAAACCCTATTTGTGACAATTGTAGTATATGGATAAGTAGGGATCGTTCTAGGCCGGGGATTAACTAGGGATGCTAACCCAAGTAAAATTAAATTAAAAACGTAAAAACAAAATTTAAAACACTAAACTAGACTCAAAACATTTAACTAGAATCACTCAAAATAAAACTAACAAATAAACTAAAAAGACACAAAATAATTCAAGACTCAAGAAAATACAAACTAAATTGATTTCTAATAAATCTAACACCTTAAAATAAACGGGGGATTGATTTTTGATGAAAAGTAAATTAAACTTAAATAAATTACAAAATTGACAAAAACATAAAATTAAGGTAAAATGATAAATGACGGACTGGCTAGAGGATTATTCTCCACACATGCCACATATGCAACCTAAATTGATTTTCAGTTGTTCTTTCAATAAATTGTAAATTCTCAACGCCCCAAGTTAATTAGGTCCGCTTAAATTAACCTTCAGATTTTCCTACTTTTATTAGGTTGGATGATTGCATACGACAACCCAAAACATTCCCTACAAGTTCCCTACATGAATTGCATAATAGAGAAACAAGCAAGAATCATTAAGTTTTATGAAAATCATAAGCATTGACGAGGCACTTGTTACTATGAATTGCATGAAACTTATGCCAAGAATTTACCTAACGCGATCGTTTATAAGCGACCTTCACTACTTGTGAATATAAGTTCATAACGATTAGGTGAAATTCACTTATATTCTAGCATCAAATTCATGCATGTAAATTAAGTATGCATCCTTAATCGACATACAAAAATAAGTTATCAATCAAGCAGTTAAGCAAATTAAATCACAACTCAGAAATCACAACTGAAGGTAATCAATTCAAATTACAAATATATCCATGGTTTTGAATTAAACTCTAGCCAAAATAAAATTAGTTACACATTATTAAAATTAAACAGGAATAAAACTTGAGTTTGGAACGAATTAACCGAATTGAGGATGTGCAAGGATCTGTGCATAAGCTGCCTCTGACAAGAATTCACACTGCCAAAGGCAGCATCTCCATTTTCTTGCTGATTCCCCTTCTTTCCTGCGTTTTTGACTTGCACAGTCGCTGCCCGCGTGTCCGTGCTGACCCAAGTCAGCACTGCTGCTTGTTTCCGCGCCTTGCTGACTGCCCAAGCTGCTCCACGTGCAGTGCTCTGTCTCTTCCAGCTGCCTCAAGGCAGCTGCTGCTTTCCGTTTTAAAAAACTCCCCCCCTCACGCTGCCCAAGTTCCCCTTATTCTTTCTTGTCTCCCCACCTATTATTTTCTATCCTTCGCATGTCTGACCTCCTGCGCGCCTTCCAAGTTCCCATGCTGCCTAAGGCAGCAACTCCACACTGCCCAAACTGCCCACAAAAAACCCCTGTACACGAGGACTTCCCCCCTTTATTCTATCCACCTTGTCAGCTTCCTCCCTTGTTCCTTTTTATTTATTATTTCTTTTTTTTAAGCTTTTATTCGGTCCATTAACTTCACCAACCCAATTCCATTCACTCCACTTTCCTTTTTCTTATTTATTTCCTATTCTTATTTATTTCCTAATGCCGTATCCACTTCTTCCACTTTTTTTTTTTTTTTTATTCCTTATTATTTTTCTCACCTTTCCTTTGCCAGCTGCTTGACAGCTCCATTACTTTATTTTATTTTCTTTCCTTACTAGCTCCACTCTCCCTTATTCTACAAAACAAACAATTATTATTATATACATATATATATATTTTTATTTAATTGAAAAGCTAAACAGTTTTGACACAAATTTATTACATAAAATCACACTTATGTTATTTTTATTTTCTTAGCTAGATAAATTCGATAAAACACAAAAACAAAGTAAATAGCACAAAAATATGAGGAAATAACACAGAAAAGACGAGAGAATTTGATGTAAAATATGTATAAATATGAGCTTATCAGTGTTCCAGACAATCCTTCACCATGCTTGGCCAGCAGTAACCATTCTTTTGAGCTGAAAATGTAGCTTTGGTCCAGACTGTTGTGCCCCGCATACGCCTGAGTGTGCTTCTTCCATGGCTTGATTGGCTTCTTCATCACCTAGGCATCTCAAAAGTATTCTTTCAAAAAAAACGTCGGTAGAGTGTTCCTTTGTAGTAGAGAAAGCGAGGTGCTCGTCGACGTATTTCGAAGCGATGTCTAGGATCATCTGGAAGCTTTCCATGCTCCAGGTAGTCGATTAGCAGATGTCTCCACTCTTCAGCATCGACTGAAAGTACTGAAACCACATTTGTATCATCCAGTAGCATTTCAGTGACGAGCAGGATCACCCATCTTTGGCAAACTGGCATGTCTGCAGCTTCCTCTTTTCCTAGTGTCATACTTGAGGCTAGGTTGGCGAGAGCATCTGCCATTTGATTTTCTTTTCTTAGCACATGTTCTAGTGTCATAGTCTCGAACTTTTGTAGCAGTTGAGTTGCCAGCCGGAGGTATGGGACGATATTATCTTTCCTCACCTCATATTCAGTTAAGAGTTGATTGATTATAAGCTTGGAGTCACCAAATACCTCAAGGGCTGTGATTCCTATGTTGATCGCCATTTGGAGCCCGTTGATCAGTGCTTGGTACTCAGCGACGTTGTTGGAGCATAGTTCGCTTAGTTGGAAGGAATAAGGTAGTATTTGCCTTTGTGGTGACATACATATTACTCCTGCCCCCACTCCGTCTGCTCGTGCAGATCCGTCGAAGAACATCATCCATGTCGGGAAGATGTCGATGTAGAACACCTCTTCGTCAGGCAAGTCGTCTGAGATTTTCCAATCGGCTGGGATTGGATGATCGGCAAGGAAGTTTGCTAGCGCTTGTCCCTTGACAGCTTTAGCTGGGACGTAGACGATCTCGTATTGATTAAGAAGCAACGCCCATTTAGCTAGTCTCCCTGTCAAGACTGGTTTAGACATGACGTATTTAACCGGGTCAGCTTTATCAACCAGGTGGATGGTGTAAGCGTGCACGTAATGACTGAGCTTCAGGATGGCGAACATCAAGGCAAGGCACATCTTTTCTATTGGGTAGTAGTTCAACTCGACGCCGGTGAGAGTTCGGCTGAGGTAGTAGAGCGCACCTTCTTTCTGGGATTCATTCTCTTGTGCCAAAAATGCTCAAACTGAACTTTCCTGAGCGGCGATGTACAATATGAGTGGTTTCCCGGGCGCAAGCGCCCCCATGACAGGTGGACTTGGTAAATACTTTTTATGCTTTCAAAAGCATTGTGGCATGCTTCGTTCCATACGAACGGAACATCCTTCTTCATGAGTCGACTGAACGGTTGACAACGCCCTGCAAGGTTGGAGATGAAACGTCTGATGAAGGCTAGTCGTCCTTGTAGACTTTTCAGCTCGTGTAGGTTTCTTGGTTCAGGCATGCTTTGAATGGCCTTGATCTTGATTGGTCCACTTCAATGCCACGGTGCTTGACAATGAAGCCGAGGAACTTTCTCGAGGTGACGCCAAATGCGCACTTTAACGGGTTCATCTTAAGGTTGTATTTTCGCAACCTTTCGAACACTGTTCGCAAATCCTTCAAGTGATATGATCTTTTCTTTGTTTTGACCACAACATCGTCTACGTAACATTCTACGTTTTTATGTAGCATATCATTGAAGATTTTCTGCATTGTGCGTTGCTATGTGGCTCCAGCGTTTTTCAGACCAAAGAGCATCACCTTGTATTAGTAGATACCTTTTGGAGTGCGGAAGGCTGTTAGTTCCTCGTCTTCGAGAGCCATGTGAATTTGATTGTATCCAGAAGAGCCATCCATGAATGACAGTGCTTCATGGCCAGTGGTTTCATCCACCATGATTTCAATGATTGGTAAGGGGAAGTCGTCATTCGGGCAAACATCGTTGAGGTCCCGGAAGTCTACGCAAACACGTATTTGTCCAGATTTCTTAAGAACGATGACGATGTTGGAGATCCACTTGGGGTATTGCACCTCTCGAATGAAGCCTCATTCGATTAGCTTGTCAATCTCAGTCTCAATTTGTGGGATGAGCTCCGATCGATATCGCCTTTGAGTTTGCTTTATCGGTCTCGTTCCAGGCTTGACTGCAAGATGACGCACAACGATGACAGGGTCAAGGCCGGGCATTTCCTTGTAGGTCCAAGCAAATACGTCTTTGTACTCCAGTAGCAGTTGGTAATACTCTTCTGTCTCATCCGCACTTAGCAGCGCACTTACAAAGATAGGCTTCGACTCCTCTTTTGTGCCTAAGTTGAGCTCCTTGAGATCATCAACCGTGGCTTGCCCCCCATCCTTAAGTTGTGGTGGTGCGGCAGTGACGTCTTCCTCGGGGATTTCGTCTTCTTTACCTTCTTGGATCATGATGTGGAAAGCGTCTTGGACTTCTTCTTCAGTGCCGTCTTTTCGGGCTTGTTGGCATGAAGATTGGCCTGTGTGAATGATGGTGCGCCTTTTCACTTTCAGTGATCCAATTGTGTCAACCTCCAAGATTGCTTGGCGTTTCATCCTTGAAGGAATAGAGCTTCGAACATCATCTTTTCTTGCCAGATCGTCGAGCTTTTCTTCCTTCGGCGTCATTTCCCTCTTTTTAAAAGGTTTCTTGTTGTCTTCAAGTCTTTCCAAAATTGACCATCGCGGAGGAGAGCTAGCCGTGTTGCTTCGTTTCTTGGGTTTTGACAACCTTTCAAAAACAAAGCTTTGGGATGTTGGTGTGTTAAGCTTCTTGAAAACGAAGGTTTGGTCTTGACGTCCGAGGAATGGACTTAGGTTCGTCTTGATTTTGTTCAACACTCACGCTGATGTGTTGAGTGCTAGCATTTTTCGCTTTGCTTGAAATCTTCACGGGTGCATTTGGTGTGAAGTCGAGCCTAGCTTTGTTGTTGTCAACTCCATAACCATGCTCCTTCAACTTCTTTTGAGTCTTGGTGAGGTTATGTTCTTTGTCGTTGACGGTGTTTGAAACCTTCTTTCCAGGATTCGAAGAGGAAGCGAAGTCGTACCCAGCTTTCGACATAAGCTTGTAGGCGTTTGGATCAAAACCTTCTTTGGTCCTCTTGGTTGGAAGAAAGCTTGGTTCCACCCCCTTTGGCATGGCTTTTATGAAGCCTTGTGGTAGTCTTGCAACCTTAGCATCGCCTAGCTGTGTCAGAGGCAAAACTGCATTCGTCTTGAGCAACTTCACATTATCCTTGTGCCACTGTGTGTCGGCTTTGCTTGCTCCGGTTTCAAAAAGGGATTGACCATTCTTTCTTCTTGACATCGGGATGTATCGGAATATGGGTGTGTTCAATCCTTCTAAAGGCGTCCTACTCCCTTTGGTTGTTGTTGGTTTAGCAGGCTCGTCATCGTTTTTGCTTAAAGATGGCATGGCTTGCCCTTCTTGCTTATTGGGCATGGCTTGCCATTTCTGCTTTTTAGGTGTTGCTTTGCTTGTGGATTTGATGTCTTCTGGAAGAGCTTCGGGCACCATGTCTTCATCCATGTAGAACTTAGCGTCTGCGACGTATGATCCAGCTTCTATGAATGGCTTGGTATCACCTTGGATCACCTTTACTCCTTCATGGTAGAATTTTAAGCATTGGTGGAGGGTAGATGGCACTACTCCATTCCCGTGGATCCAAGGCCTTCCTAGGAGCAACCTGTAGGAAGTTCTTGCATTAATCACGTGGAATATCATGCTTGATTTGAGTTCACCAATAGTCATCTCCACTCGAATCATGCCCATCGTTTTTTGTCCTCCTTGGTTAAAACCCTGGATTAGCAGACGGCTTAGGGATAGTTCATCCACCTTAATGCTAATTGTGGTTATTGTTGACTTTGGCATGATGTTTATGGCCGATCCACCATCCATAAACATGCGGTTAACTTTATGCTCCCTTATGTACCAGAGACGAAGAGAGGGCGGTTGTGAGGCCTTGATCCTAGCAGTAAGTCTTCGTCAGTGAAGTTGATTACATCGTGGGTGGTACAGCATGTGGTACATTCGTGTGGCCAAAGCTTCAAGCCTTCATTCTTGCTGTCTTGCACCTCATGGTCGTCAGGACTCACCAAGACCGCTATTAGTGATTTTCGCATCCCCTTGAGCAATCGTAAAGCTTCCTTAATGTTGACCTGTGTCGGTAGGCCTTCTTTGGGTGTGAGAGTCATCTCTTCCTCTACTGTGATAACATTACCTTTCAAGGGCTATTCTATCTCCACATCCACCATGTGACAAGCAACGGTAGTGCACTGTTGGAAGAAGTCATTCGGGAAGTACTCGTGCAAGGAGATGGGAATGCGTGGCTCTTGCTCCATAGGTTCCCCAACGTATGTTGGCTTAACAGCCCTTACGTTTCCTTTGGGTTTCCTATTATTGCAGCGGCGATGCTTTCTCCCTTGTTCCGCCTTTGGCCTTGTGGCTTGTGGTTTTGGCTTCCATGTCTATTTGTAGGTCACCAAGGTCCATCATTCGTCATCGTTGGTAAGTGCATCTTGGTTGATTGCCCCCAGTGATGGTTGTGCAGAAGGTGTCGTACAACTTGAGTATTGACGGGAATGGTCAGATGTCACTTGGAGAGGCACGGGATCGAAGGATCCAAACGCAATTGTAGTAGTATGTGTTGTAGTTGTGTCTTCAAGGTCAAGCTCGATTTGCCCTTGTTGTGCTAACTTCATGATGAGTTCTTTAAGGACGAAGCACTTACCAACATGATGGCTCATGATACGATGGTACTTGCAATACTTAGGATCGTTTACGCGATTCATCTCCTCGGGACGCTTGCATTCGGGTAGCTCGATTACCTTCTTTTCTAGCAAGTCGTCTAACATTGCAGCCATATCTGAGTCAGGAAAAGGGTACACCTTCTACTCCAGCTCCCTTAAGGTGTTTTTGTACCTGTCTTGGGTGAGAGGAGGCTCACCTCTCTTTATCTCCTTTGCTTTGTTCTTGGAGGAGATCTTGATAGGTGCATATGAGGTTTTGAATGGGGTAGTGTTGACGGTAAAAGCTTCCTTGGTGGGTTTCTTCCCAGTCTTGTCTACATTCAGGGCAAACACCTTATCCTTCTTGAAGTCGGTGATCGGCTCATTTTTCCCAAGATTGGCGATACTCAGCTCCATGTCGTGGGAACGAGTTGCCAGCTCCTCAAATGTTCTTGATTTTATGCCTTGAAAGATGTAATGTAACCCCCAATGCATGCCTTGAACGCACATCTCAATGACAGATGTTTCAGAAAGCCGATCTTTGCAATCTAGACTTAATGAACGCCATCTATTGATGTAGTCGACAACATGTTCATCCTTCCACTGTTTCGTACTGGTCAGCTCCAGCATGCTTACGGTGCGGCAAGTGCTGTAGAAACGGTTGAGGAACTCCCTCTCTAGCTGATCCCAATTGTTGACAAATTCGAGCTCGAGGTCGGTGTACCAGTCAAATGCGTTACCTTTCAACGAGCACACAGACTGCTTGACGAGGTAGTCTCCCTCCGTTCCAGCATTGTTGCAGGTTTCAATGAAATGGACGACATGTTGCTTTGGGTTTCCTTTTCCATCGAACTGCATGAATTTTGGTGGCTGATAATCCCTCGGCATCTTCAAAGCGTCAATCTTCTTGGAGTAGGGCTTTGAGTATAGTACGGAGTCATGTGAGCTTCCATCGTACTGCGCCTTGATAGTGCTGGCGATCATCTCCTGCAGCTGCTGGATAGAGAGAGATCCCATGAGCGCCGCTGCTTGGTCTGGCTCTGGCTTCACATCGACTTTCTCCACCAGAGGCTCATCTTCTTCGCCGGCTCATTTATTTAGTGAATCAACCTTTGGGTTGGGGTTTTCGCTGTCATGTGCCTCCAATCGGTTGACGAGCGCAGCGATTTGCAAATTTTTTTCTTCCACAGTCCGTGTTAGCCTTACAATCACTTCATTCATTTGAGCCAACTGCTCATCGATTGAAGTCTCTCTGGTGGTCATGACTTGCATGGCTGAGCTGCTGCTTGAGTCGGCATCCGAAAACATGGAATCAGAGTACTTATTCGAACTTTCCTCCCTTGGTGCTCTTAGCGAGGCCAGGGTGATCACGGGCTCGTGCCTCTGGTGCTCTTGCTCCATCGTCAGAGTTGATGTAGGGGTGGAAGAAGCGGCAGAAAAAGCTCTTGCCTTGCTTCGAGTTATGATGCCCGAAGTGACACCACTTGCGGCGATGACGCTCTTGTTTTTTGCATTGGTTGCAGGAATCGCTTGAACCTTCCTTGATGCCATTTGTGCTTTTTACGGATTTGAAGATAGAGATGAGAGGTAGAGATTGTCCCACTGGGCGTGCCAAATTTGTAAACACGAATATTCCTGCGATGAATGAGACAAGAATACGTGTACAAAATAATATTTGTATTAATGATTTAGGGTTACAATCTCTTCTACAAATTTAGCCTCTGATTCGATCTTTGTAATATGTAGATTTATGGATTGTGATGTTGATCCCAGGGCCTTCGAGGCTTGATCTTAGGATGAACAGGTGATAAACGATGAACGCTTTCTTCAAGGGGCCGTTGGGGCTTGATCTTGAATTGGTGGAAGTTCTTTAAGGGCCGTTGGGGTTTGATCTTGAAGGAGGATTTGGTGGAAGTTCCTCAAGGGTCGTTGGGGCTTGATTTTGAAGGAGGATTTGACGAAGAACAAAGAGAGCTTTCTTGATCCTCCGGGATTTGCTTGGGAGCTTTAGAGTTTCAAAGCTTCAAGGTTTTGGTGTGATGTGAATTCGTGAATGAAAATGAATGCCTTGGCTTCCTATTTATAGAATTCCAAAACTTGATTTTTGGATTTAAATAATCAGACGAAACAAATCATTTCTGCCAGGTGTTGACACGTGTCCTATTTGATGACTTTTCCGATGATTTTCAATTTTTCGTTGAGTCACATGCTACGTGTAAAATTTATGTGACAGATGAACGTTGGAATTTTAATTATTGATCAACATTTATTTCACCGAAATTTCGATGTCTACAAATACATCGTTTCGAAACCATGAAAATGAGTCGTGGAGAATTGTAACTTGTGTTGTTATTTGTTCTATAAATTAAAATATACATGTCGATTCAAGTTAAAGAAGAAATAGTACTTTTGTTCAATAGGGATTTGAAATAGGGATTGGTCTATCTCACAGATGAATAAAATGTCCCAAGTGTTGAATGATGGAATTATGGTTTAATTTTTAAGGTTATTATATGTCTAGGAAATGTTTGTGAATCTTTACATATGACCCTCTTGCGAGACCATGATTTTTTGGGCCCATGATACATGAAAAGAAAGACCAAAATGCCAGAAGCCTATTGAGCGTAGTCTGGTAGGATAAGCTTAGGCCTATTAAAGATATTGTTTGTCTCCCAAGTAAAGGAAACCCTAGTTAAAGTCAAATTATAATACCATCGTGATTACGCAATATAATCGCGATTCTAAGAAGATTCGGTATCTTATCCTAGATTTTCTTCTAGATAGTCTCGTGATTTGATTAAGATTACTTTCCTTACAAGAACTCTCAGGATCCTTATAAATACACAAGCTTGAGTATTTATCAGTGGGACATCTATGTCTCTCTCGATCCCTCAACATATATACACATATTCTCTATATGCCTAACAGAGTCCGTTAAGCCGCCATCTATGTGTAGACACATATATGGAGAACTCATCCCCCAATGCTCCGCTATAGGCTATTCGTCAAGGATGGTTCACACCATTCTTGCTTAGAACTACACTCGCGGGTTTGATTCTCCTTCAGGTTCTTAACTTCTGCTATCAATGTGGCGACTTGTCCCGACCTCCCTCTGGTAGAAGATAAGGCTCTAGTGTCACGGTGTTGCTCTCTCTATCCCTCGAAAAACCCTACTAGGCCTATAAACGAGAGTCTGATCCAAGGTCTCAGTCATGATCTGAAGACATGCATCCTCGGTCGAAGTCATGTTCTCAATATGGGTGTCAGGGAGAAGCTGCAGTGCCACCTCTTGGATAAGAGCATTGCTTATCTCCACCATAGTAGCCTATCACAAGAAAATACATTAATATTTAATTAATATTTACAACATTTCTAAATGAAAGAAAAGTAACAGTTAGATAAACTTACATGGAGTTGTTCAACCATCTCCTCGCAGGGTTGATCATAAAACTCCTAGAACATGTCGATTTCCAAACACTTAGAACCTTCTTGAAAAAAAAAATGTTAGGAAATTTTTATTAAAATTAAAATATAAAAAATAATATACTTTTACCTTTCGTTGCTTCTCCAACCTATGGGAGAAAGACCTCGAACTGCATTGGTGGAGAAGTTTCTTTTTTCGACCAATTGATCTTATTTGTCGTAGATACTTTCTGTTAAGCACAAAATGTACGTATTGGTGCGTATATAAAAAAATTAATAAAACATTATTATACGTATCATAAACTTCGGGTCCTGAAAATGGCCGGACAACCATTTCCACTCCTTTGAGCACTCCACCAACTCTTGAGGGAAGCTTTCTTTGAGAGCGGTCTCCACATCTGAAAAAGTCTCAAAATGTTTGTGCACTACTTATTATTTTGCAAATTTCTTCCAGCTCAACTATCCATTTATTGATCCGTTTCTTGGAATAAAAACTAGATTTCTAGGGCTTTCCAATCAAGGTTCTAAAAGACGTTAGGCGCTAGTCGGGCACTAGGCTGGGGCCTAGCGCCTAGGCGAACTAGGCGGAGGCCTATATGTATTTAAGTAAATTTATAATATATTGTGAAAATAAGTGCCTATTTATACTTAAAAAAAAACATAATTGTATTGTGATACATCAATTGCAAAATAAAATGAAAGATTATAAATTATTACAACATATTGAAAACATGAGGTATAAGAATATAATGAGTGTTCATTCAAGTATTTAACAAGTCGTTTACATTTTATTGACAAAATAAAAGCAAAATGAAAGTTATTGATTTTCTGTCTAAGTGAGAGACGCGACCTAGACGGGCGCTTAAGTGGGCTAGGCAGACTCCGAAGCGGGTCTAGGCGTACTTTCTTAATATTCAAACGTCTAGGAACTGATCGGGTTGGTGACCTACCACCTAGGCGGGGCCTAGCGCAAGGATTTTTAGAATAATGTTTCCAATGATATATGATTTGGCTCGTAAAAATTCAAAACAAGTCAGTCCAAAATAGTATTGAAACATAGATACAGATGTTGAAATATGACAGTGATGAAGATTTCCTAGACAAATTTATGACTCCTAAACAAAATTGAACAAAATAAAACAAATTAAAATAATTAGATATGAAGTAGGATATCAAGTTGGGAACTCAAGCAGAGTCTCCGGCAACAATGCCAAAAATTTGGTGTAAACTTGCAGTGCACAAGATAGTTGTAGTATAATGAACTAGAGTTGTGCTTGTAGTGGTCTTTTTTGTTTTTCAGTGACTGGCCTTCTTCACCATATTTGTGGTAGTGACGGAGGGTGACCTTTCTAGTACTTCTCTTAGGTCTTTGTTCGTGGCCAATTTTGGGCCTTTTTTGTGTGGGCCTCTATATCATTTGAGTTGATATCCACTTGATCTAATATATTGTTTCGAGTAAGAGCAAATCCTTTGTGACATCTCGTTTGTACCCTCGTCAATCCAGGTGGTTGGTCTACCTACATATGCCTGTTTGGACTTTGTGGTTATCTCTAATTGACAAGAAAATTAAAATAAAATAAAAACATTATATGTATCAAACAATTTAGAACTTTTTTAGTATAAGGTCAACAAATAATTTAACCATTTCCTCCAAATTACATGGGATAACCCGCGTATGAAGCCCTACGCGTCCCTCTTTATCCCAATGAATGAAGGGCTCAGATCTTAACCTACTGGCTCTCCATGCAGGCATATGTGTGTGTGTTCGTCCGTATCAGTTTCTTTTTTAAGAAAGAAAGAAAGAAATCGTCAAAGGTCTCAAACAGTAAGTTGCTGCACAATTTCTCATATTTTTTTGGGATCTTTAGATATAGACCCTTGCAACTCTTATTTCTTATATAAAAAATCATCTAATTATAAACATTCAAATAAAACCCAAATTTAAAAGTGATTGCCATGTAGGAAAGTAATTAACCTATTAATACAAAATATTTACAACTTGTACCACAATATTCAAAATAAATCAATAAATGTTATTACTCGCCTTAATTACAATGCATAAATAATTTATTGCATATTATTACCCCTAACACACACATATATATACATATATACGTTCAAATGTATATAATACTACCATAAGCTCAATATATATATATATATATATATATATATATATGTATATGCACAGTACTACATATATGATCAAACATATTATACTAATTAATCTACCTATATGTAAATTTATGATGAGCAAATAACATATATTTTGACACACCCCGTCCCGAAGGAGGGCATGCTGGCCGTCACGTGAGAGTGACGTAACCATTTACACAGTTCGGAAGCTTTAAAGATACAATTTCTAAGATATAACACCCGAGGGTGAATCTTACATTTGTGAATTCTGTCAGAACACCGTTGGATTCCTCGTGGCCACCAAAGCTCTGCTAACTTGAACCTGGAGGGGCGCAAAAACAAAATTGAGTGGGTCAGTAAAACAAAGTTTTTCAAAAACATTTCATTTAAAACATTTCTAACCCCTCGCTGTAAAACCTGTATACTTTCCCAGAAAATAGCATAATAGCATATAGTTTTTCATAAATCTCAAATCATCATCTTTCTTAAAACCAGAGAGTACGCCATGTAAAAACTTTTAAAAACAGTTTGAATGATGCATCAATGTAACAGGTGAAATAATGAATTAACCGGAGACCATGCAGTTGGTCATGTTCGGTTAATTCTATAGCTCAACATCCAATCCATCCGGAGTCACCTCGGTGACCTGTACGGTCTAACTCTGCACGTCACTCGGAACTACATAAGGTAGTCTGTACGATGACAGGTGTATAAATACGCTCTAGTGCTTCTCACATCAATCATCAGCGGGCATATCTAAGGTCACCCACCAGTCGGAACCCCTCTAATGGTCTGTACGACTGGCATGTCGGAACCCTCACATGGTCTGTACGACATCCACCTACTTGGATCCAAGGCGAGCGTGCGGTGTGGTGAATAATATAAGCACTAACACCTAGGGTGCAGATTATGAGCTATCAACGTCATGCACATCATCAATGATTCACATAAATAATATAAACTCACCTGACTTACCTGTGCGTCCACAGCACCAATTCATATATATATATACATGCATCGATTATCAATTCATATAATTCATATCATTCATCACATGCATATCATTCCTATCATGGCATTTCATTCATATCATGCATCTCATTCATGCATGGCATTTTAGAAACATACTTTCATTAAAAACTCAGTTTCTGGGAAATTCAATAGTATATAGGTAAATACAGAAAATACTGCCCACTCACCTGGAGTTCACCCAACAACTCCCTAGCACAACACATCGAGGCGTCATGACGATCGGCGCCTAGAACAATAATCAAATCCAACCTCAGAAATCATATCGATAGAATATATAACTTATATAAAACACGTCACTACGCAGTTCGATCTGGAAGATCTGCAACTCAGATTTCCAATCCATAACTTCCAGAGGTCCACAATATATCTCTAGCACAACATCCTAAAATTTCATTACCATCCAACGGTCGGATCTCCGTCAATTTCCAAAACCAAGTGACGGTTAACGTTCTATTTTATGAACTTACAACTCCAATTCCGAAAGATCCGCAAATCGGATTCTCGATCCGTAAGTTCCTATAATCCTCAAATATTACGTATTATAACGTATCAAAGTTTGGTGACGATCCAACGGTCGGATCGTCAATTCACATTTTCACCTAACCACAAATCGTAACGAACTTAGGTTCAATTATTCAATTTACGTCCATCAATTATCAAAACTGAACCTAGAGCATTAAACACATGCTAAGAATGACATTGGCGGGCCATTGGCCACGCGCCGCCGCACGGGCCGCCGCGGGTGGCGGTTGGCCGCCCCGGTTCGCCGGAAAATTCAACTATTTCCAAAAATTACCAAAATTTGTATATTTGAAGATCGCAATGAGTAGAACAACTTTCATACCTGTGGCCAAGGTCAATTTGGCCTGGAAGTGCTTCAATTTCACCAAAACCGTGAAGAACCCTAGAATTGGATGCTTCCAATTCGACCTCCAAACGTGATCCAACGCCTCAACTACCTCTTGGGCTTTGTTCTAGGTCCTAAAGGAATGCTAATGGTGTTAGTAATTGAAAGAAAACATTTAAAAATTTGAAGAATTTAGACAAAAAAGGTCGCGGCACCCGTAGGGTGTTCTTCACGAAATCACCACGAAATTCAATGATTCTTGGGGTGAAACGTGAAGAGGGAAGGTCTAGATGTTGATTGGGAGTGGTACCTTGATTCAATTCGTCGGAAAATTGGTGGAATTTCGACGGGAATGTGTAGAAAACCGACGGGTCGCGTTCGCGGGTCATGGGTTCCCCAACCCGTTTCTCCCTTCTCTCCTCCGCTTCTCGCCCTCTCTCCTTTCCTCCTTTCCTTCCTCTGGTTGGTCAGATTCTTCCTCTCTCTTCTCTCCATTCGTTCTCATCTTCTTCTTCTCCGATTGGGCAGCTTTGCCCAATCTCCATTTTTTTTTCTGTTTCTTCCTCTTCTTTTCACGCACACACACACACAAAACCTCATTTCTCTCATCCCAACCACCCATTTCAAATTCCATTAAATCTGGGCCGTCCATTTTCATAAAAGAATTTTAATATTTTTCTAAAATTATAATTCCTTAAAATCCCAAATTTCAAACGTTAATAACTTCTTCGATATAACTCCAAATCACGAACCGTCTGCGCCCACGCGTCCGTAACGACGAGTACTACAAGGATATGCCAAGAAAACAAATCTTAGATGGCACGACATGACGATTAACCTCGAATGACGTGCGTGCCTCCAAGGGTATTTTTGTAAAATCCTTTATTAAAACTTTAAAAATTCTTAAAATTAGGGACGGGTTGTCACATATTTTGTAGGTATCATCATATATATTGGGCACATTTTATTATTATGTATACAAAAGAATAGGTAAAATAGTATTGAATAAAATAATAACATTTTTTTTATGTAGGTACATTATTTTGCATACATTGGGTTTACTTTATTATGTAGGTAAATTATTTTGTATGTATTTTACATATAATGGGGAAATTATTTTGCTTTTTTTTAAGCAATCTAACATTTTAAAATTCGAATAATAAGTGCACTGAATCAAATAACATTTTTTGTAGGTAAATTATTTTGCATGAATTTTTACGTATACCAGGCATGTTTTTTTGTTTTTTTTATTTTTTTTGTTTTTGGTTATATATATGTGTGTGAAATAATTTACCTACATTTATATGTAAAATATAATTTGTTGACTTAACTAAGCATGTATTATTACATATATTAGGCATGTTTTGTTGTTATTATATATTAGGCAATAAATTTATTATTTTCGTAAAATCATTAATTCTCTCTGACAATCTATATGGAACTAATTGTGTACATCAAACATTCAAATAGGGGTGTTTTGGGCATCAAAAATTTTTAAATGTGTAAAGTCAAATATAATTAATGAATTTGCTGATGTGGAATCTAATTAATGAGTTTTATTTAAGTAAAAAACTTATGACGGATTTTATGTGAAGATAATTTAATTTCAGGGGCTAAAGTCATATTTTCAGTATTTTTTTCCAGAAACACAAAGAAGAGATTGATCGCTAGGTAAGACTGACGGAACATTAACAAAATCAGAAATACGTGTTCGTGAACGGAAGGGAGGTGCCGCCGAGTGAAGCATAAAAAATAAGATATAAACTGATGAATTTTTGACCCAAGGAGCCATGCATGCATGTTAATGGCACACGAAATCCAATAGTTTCCTAGCTGCCACGTTTTGTGTGTGTGTGTGTGTGTGTGTATATATATATGGTCGACACGTTTTGACATTAAGACATATTCATCAATTACATTACTGCTTTCTAAGCATTACACAAACCCCTAGCTTGCCTGAACCGAGTGAAACCGCAGGGCTTATTTAAAATGAAAAAGGGTCAAGGGTCAAAAATTCAAAGTAGCAGCTTAGTTGGAGTGCTCATGTGGCACTACACGAAAACTACTATCACAAGTGTTTGCTTAATTTTCAAGATAACATCAATTTACGGTCATGACAGTATTCAAATTACATTAATCTAAAGTCAATGATCCTAGAAAATACAAAGAAAGTGAGAATGATCAAGTTTTATAATTTAAATTAAGTAGCAACTTTGAGTTTTGATATTATGTAGTACTACAGTCTAGTAATATTCTTCTTTCCTAGTAAGTGAGAGGTCTTAGTTTTGAATCTCGTGAATAACGAGTTGGCAACAATTCTTTTTCTCCGCCATGTTAGTGTTTGTATATATAAAAAAAAAAGTAGAAGATTACAACAGTTAAACTGGTGTGGCAGTTCTCTAAGAAATGAAAATTAAAGGTGCTTGGAGTATCATCATTTTATAAAAATGAATTTACAAATATATATCGAATGAAAAATTAATTTCCTTCGAATTTTGTAATAATATGAAAATTTGGATATATATGGTTCTTTATGAAAGTCTTTTTTATTTTAAACTCCCTACCTATGAAGATTATACTACACGCCACCTCTTAAGATATGCTGGATGTTCCAACATTCGTTAATCCGTGTTTCAAGGAAGTTTAAGTTTTTGCAGGCCTTGAACATTTATTGTGAAATATGAAATCTGAGGACGCACGGGTTTCGACCCCTTAATGTTTTTCTCTTCATTTTCTTAGATGGTTGAAAGTCAATACACACACACACACACACAAAAACAGAGAAAGGTACACCAGAAATTAACAATGGAGAGAAACGATTTTAACAGAAATTTCCCATATAATGTAAATATCCACGTATTAATTTAATTAATATAACAAAGATTCTAGTCAAAAACTTGTTCTCATTTTCCATTTGTGATACTGCGTTGCACACGCGGCCTAAGGACCAATTAATTCTTCTCAGCTCATCCGACCATTTGGTATGCAACTGGAAATATAGAAAGAGGAATTAAAATTAAACAAATAAATTACTTATGCTGTTAGGTTACCCTAATTTCTTGGTAATTCCTATGCAAACCAAACTGCTAGGGTACTAACCCTAACGCCCTCCCCTCCCAATGCTATAAATATCCAACATTAAGTTGAATATCAGAGTGCGCATATCACAATGAACGAACAAACAGATTACAAAACTAGAAATATTATCGGTATCAAACACTACAAAATCGCCGAGACGGCTACATAAACTCCAAGAGGCTACATTGTGTGTAACATCCCACATCGCCCAGGGAAGTGGATCCTATAAGCCTTATATGTATATTCCCATCTCTACCTATCACGAGGCCTTTTGGGAGCTCACTGGCTTCGGGTTCCATCTGAACTCCGAAGTTAAGCGAGTTCACGCGAGAGCAATCCCATGATGGGTGACCCACTGGGAAGTACTCGTGTGAGTTCCCAGAAACAAAACCGTGAGGGCGTGGTCGGGGCCCAAAGCGGACAATATCGTGCTACGGTGGAGTCGAGCCCGAGATGTGGTGGGGGTCGGGGCCAGGATGTGACAATTTAACTTACACACCTCGACCCGAAATGTCCACTAGGACTCCGAATCGAGCTGTGCTGGCCGACACCTGGAAGGTGACGAAGCCATAAAGTGTGATGATGTGGAAAAATGTGAATAAATTTAAACCTAAGAGTGCCTAAATACCAGAGTGCACTGGTGAGCGAGCTTGAACCCACTTCACACGTGACGTTAGAGCATAAGCAAGTACAGAAGAGTGAATTAAGAATCGTACCCTCAAAATAATCTCTAATACTAAGAATCACCACGAATCTTCGACGATAAGAAAGCTCAGCTAATAAAACCTGGAGGGTGAAGACAAGACAAGGGTGAGTGGCCATGTAAATAAAATTTTAATAGAAACCATATAAAGCATTATAACCCCTCGCTACAACACCTGTATAATTTCCAGAAAATCATAAATATACCACAACACAGCATCTCGTCAGCAATATCAAATAATCAAGTGATTAATAACTCATACTCGCACGCAAGTCGGAGTCACCTATGGTGACCTGTACGACTTACCCATATCTCATCACATATATTAGTTCATCACATATTTTATCACATATGCTAGCTTCTCACATATTTCATTACATATGCTAGCTCATAACATTGTCATCACATATGCTAGCTCATCACATATTTCATCATATATGCTAGCTTATCACATATTTCATCACATATGCTAGCTCATAACATATTTCATCATATATGCTAGCTTATCACATATTCATCATATATGCTAGCTTATCACATATCTCATCACATATGCTAGCTCATAACATTTTCATCACATATGCTAGCTCATCACATATTCATCATATATGCTAGCTTATCACATATCTCATCACATATGCTAGCTCATAACATATCTCATCACATATGCTAGCTCATCACATATTCATCACATATGCTAGCTCATCACATATTCATCATATATGCTAGCTTATCACATATTCATCATATATGCTAGCTCATAACATTTTCATCACATATGCTAGCTCATCACATATTTCATCAAATATGCTAGCTTATCACATATTTCATCACATATGCTAGCTCATCACATATTCATCACATATGCTAGCTCATAACATATTTCATCATATATGCTAGCTCATAAGTCGGAGTCACCTATAGTGACATGTACGACTTATCCATAGCTCAATAAGTATACCTGCACACGAGTCGGAACCACCTAAAGTTGTATGTACGACAGGACTGAGTGTAAATAAATACGCTTAAGTGCTATGATCACGTGAAGACTGTACGAATAATCGCGGGTCACCTACGAGTCGGAACCACCTATAGTGGTTTGTACGACAGGACTGTGCACCTACCTTGGATCCAAGGTGAGCGTAAAGTGCGGGAGGTGAACATAACGTCAAGGACTGTGCCCTGGCCATGGGCGGGAGCACTATCACCGGGGTGTAGGTTTATGAGCTCTTAATGTATCTCAACATAACATGTACGACTCATGGGCAACCCGTACGACAATGTCAGAGTTGCTTAAAACATGCATGTAGTCATGCTATAACTCCATCATTTCAACTAATACCATAAACTTACCTGAACTTACCTGGGTATCCTGCGTTCGCCTTGCACTTCAAAGCGTTCATAATAATTGTGCTCAATAATATACTTATGGACATGCCTTGAGGCAATTCAAAACTTAACCATATCGTAGCGCTGCCCAATATATATATATATATATATATATACATTTTCGAACAATGACCCTCACCATGCACAATTTCCCAAACAAGGCTATTGTCTTAATTATTTGATCTCATTTATGTTATGGCTACATCTAACGTTTCGTTAGACTGCCTACGTACCCTAAATAGGGATCAAGCCATTCGTAGTTCACAATAATTATTTCAAAACATTCACAGTAATCATAAGCAATAATCAATTTATAAACGTTTATGAAATTATTAGTCATATATATATATACACACACACATAATGTACATACGATAGAAAGGAAAAGACTCACTCACCTGGAGTTTACGCTACAACTCCCTAGCACACACATAGAGGCGTCACGAACGATCGGCGCCTAGAACAATTATCAAATCACATCTCAGAATTCTTATCGATAGAATACATAATTTACATAAAACACAGCCCTAAGATTTGGTCCCGAAGATCCGCATCACGGATTTCAGATCCATTACTTCCAAAGATACACATTATGCTTCTAGAACAACATTCTAAAATTTCATTATGATCCAACGGTTGGATCTCCGCCAATTGCCAAAAACCAAGTGGCGGTCAATATTTTATTTTATGAACTTACAAATCCAATTCGGGAAGATCTGTGCGTCGGATTCCCAGTCCGTAAGTTTCTATTCTCCTTAAATATTACGTACTATAATGTATTAAAGTTTGGTGACGATCCAACGGTCGGATCATCGATTCACATTTTACTAAGTAGTGTATCGTAAAGGATTTAGGTTCAAACGATCCACCTACATTATACAATTACCAAAATTGAACTTAAGGCATCTAATTTAGCCTAAAAATGACGTTGACTGTCCCCTGGCCACGCGCCGCCGCCGCGGTGGCGGTAAGCCACCCCGGCTGTCCGGAAAATCCAACTATTTTCAAAAATTACCAAAATTTACAGAAATGAAGATCTCAATGAGTAGAATAACTTTCATACATGCGGCCAAGGCCAATTTGGCCTGGAAGAGCCCCAATTTTGCTAAAACCCGTCGGAAACCCTAGTTTTGGGTGTCCTCAATTCGGCTCCATAGCAACTCCGACACCTCGACTATTGCTTGGGCTTTGTTCCTGGGTTCTAGAGGAGTGTTCTAATGGTGGTAATTGAAGGAGATGGTTTCACAATTGATAGATTTTGGGCAAGGTCTCCTGCGGCACCCATCACCATTTTTGTACTAAAATACTATCAATTTCCCTCTAATTTTTGGTGGAAGAAGAAGAGAAAAGGCCAAGGTGATGATTAGAAGCAGTTCATAGGTCCAATTCGTCGAAAAATTGGACGAGAAACGGCGAGAAGCCGCCGGTTTGAAGACATGGGTTGCACGGGTCAAGGAAGACCCGTTTGGGTCCCTTCATTTTCTTCTTCTCTCATTTCCTCTTGCTCTCTTTCCTATTGGTCAGTCTTCTCTCCTCCTCTCCTCTGATTAGGCAACAACACTTCTCCTGTGCTCTCTCTCCCGTCCCTCATTCTTCTTCCTCCTCTTCTTCAACTATTTTTAAAATCACTAAATGATAAACAAAATATATCATTATAAAAATGTATAAAATATATAAATAGCGACTAAACAAAAGTACTTCTCGGTTTTATAATTCCGTAGCGTCAAGTACTTCAAGAAAATGCTAAGTATTAATTCAAACACCTTGCTATACATTGGTCAACGGATATCAAGACCCTTGCCTCTAAAGGCATTTTCGTAAAATCACACTTTTAAAATTGATAAAAATGTAAAATTTGGGACGGGATGTCACATTGTGAATGACTTGTTTCTCAAACTAAATTACAAGCAATATTTATAGAGAACTAAACCTAAGAAACCCTAACTCGAATGGGCTAGGCCCAAATCTTAAACTAACAAGCAAAACCCAAATATTAAAATTAACCTAAATACTAATATTTACCAACACCCCCCCCCCCCCGGTCAAACTAATGGCAGTATACGACATGGGTTTGCTAAAGTAGATGTGGATGCAAAACTCCAAATTCCAGTGTCAATGCCAATGCCAATGCTGATGCCGATGCCGATGGCGATGCCAATGCCAATCCCAATACCGATGCCGATGCCAATGCCAATACCAATGCCAAATTTCCATTCCAAGTCCAAGCTACCATGCCCAATGCAACAATACACGGGCCACAAAACAACCATATTTTTTTCATTTTTTTCTTCCTTCTTCTTCCTTTCCGTGGTTCCTTTTTTTTTTCTCCTTCGTCCCTTTTTTTTATTTGCTGGGGGATCTTCTCCTCTGCAAGCAAAACTTTTTTTTTTCTTTCATTTTCTTTTCCTTCCAAACAATCAATACCAACTAACAAATCTAAAACGAATGACGACAAAGGCAGACAAATTGATACCAACGAGAACGGATTGAACCCTAAGGATCGAACCCGCTCTGATACCAAGTTGAATATCAGAGTGTGCATACCACAATGAACGAACAAACGGATTACAAAACTAGAAATATTATTGATATCAAACACTACAAAATCGCTGAGACGACTACATAAACTCCAAGAGGCTACATTGTGAATGACTTGTTTCTCAAACTAAATTACAAGAAATATTTATAGAGAACTAAACCTAAAAAACCCTAACTCGGATGGGCTAGGCCCAAATCTTAAACTAACAAGCAAAACCCAAATACTAAAATAAACCTAAATACTAATATTTTCCAACACATTATTTTCCTGGTAAAGTCACAACGATCTCCTTTTACACCTTTAACTTGTGTACAAGATTAGTTAAACTAATTAGCATTCATGTCTTCTAGTACGAAATTCGATGCAGCAACGGTCCTTTATCCTGGCACGAGGCACTGTTTGTCGTCCCAGTCATCTTCTCAGAGTGGTGGAGGCTCGTATCCACCAAATGCTCAAAGTTCTTTAGGAAGGGACAAAAAGAAATCTGGAAAAAACAAGTGAAGAATTATATATGCAGACTGCCGTTTGTATTATTATTGAATTCTAAAAAATGCTACTCTTATCATATATTTGTGCCATCATCTACTTTTATTATAGAGATGATACGAATGACGATACAAATAAGTGATGAGTGTACCATTACTCTTGAATTATTGATTAATTTGTTGGCAACTATGGAGTTATACAGTTGTACGTAAATAAGCACAATTGCATATTTATATTTACAAAATTGAAGGATATTTGTACCAAATAATATATTTCTTTTCAAGTTTAGAACATGTATATTATAATTTCTTAAGTTTAGTCACAATTACTTTATTGTAAAAATGGGCGGGTGCTGCCAAGAACAAATCCCACTATGATGTAACGAAGTAATGCATTCATATATCATTTGATTTTGTTCTATAGTTGATGTTGCATAGAGCAATTTCAATCATGGTTTTTGGTAGAGCGACATCGTTAGTTAAATAATTAGTTGTTAGGAGGGATGAAATTGGTGAGGATCTGTTGACCCTAGAAACTGCAAAGCCTACGTGGCGCGCAGGCCGAGTAATCTAAAAGCTAACTACGTCCTTCGGTGAATGCGGGCGTGCCAACTCGTCGGCCGAGCTCGGCCGAGGAGTAAATTTGTTGATGTTGCGTTGGGTCGCGCTACTGACTTCTGCGTCTTGCGATTGCGGCCGAGAAAGGAACACGTCTCGGCCTCTTGGATTCTCAAACCTGAAGACAAGGTTACTATTATTACGAAGTTCACGAATCGCTGTCGTCAGACTCGGTCACAGTGATGGTATTCGTCAGAGTAAACTCACGCCGAATCGACACCAAAGTGTAAGGACACAAATACTCAAAGCAAATATAAGTCTTTATAGTGAACGTAGTTCGGCCGTCTGAATGTCGAACTCTAAATCCCACTTGAGAGTATCCAATCATAAAACAACTCGGCGTGCAATGCGCCGAGCTCGGTAAATGGTAACACTTCACTTCGCCGAGAATGCTGATGAAATGACCTCAATCGATAAGGACTCGGACGTCCTTCTCGACCAAGACTTGGATAGATAACCGACCGTGCCCGCCGCAGTGCTGTTGATGCCAACGGAAGGTACTGCGAGTTCGGCCAATTCTACGGTGACAGAGCTATCTATGCCGACTTAAGATATCACCGGTTGCTTCCACAGTGCTGTTGATGCCAACGGAAGATGTGTCAGCGAAAAGAGAAAATAAAAAATCTCAAAATTGTTGAGAGAGTTTCGCAGGGCAATTGTGTGTTGAATTGGAGGTCGTTTTACTGACGCACAGCTTCCCCTATTTATAGCACTGGACCTTGAGTCAAAATCCTACTCGAACTAGGTTTTTTTCTTCTCCGGATCATCATCATCTCGACCAGTCCTATCTTGATTAGGATTGTGAACCTAATCCCTTATTGAGTCGGATCCCTTCCGGACTATTAAACTTGCCGAGACTCCTTGTTGTACTAGGACTCGTCTTGCAAATGACTTAGCCGGCCTAGTTTTAGAAGCCCACGATCTGAACGACCCGAGGCTCCCTTGTTGCCAGGCCTTCCGGGCCGAGAATGGTTCTATACTCGGCCTAAATTTACATTTTGGGCCCAAACATTGCCCCCTCGCTTCTGAGGTCCTCGGCCTGAACCCTTTGGCCGAGTTTCGACCTTGAAGAAGTGAATCTAATTCACAGAACCCAAGTACTCTATTTTCAAGGCGCATTTATTGAGCACGATCGCACGATCTTAATCCTGCAAACCTTCACACCACGTGGCAGCCTGTGACTCGGCCACTTCCTAATAATGACGTCTGAGGCGTGCGGTTACTCGAACCGTCAGGTCATCATGATCTTATGGCTAAACCTAGCCACTTATCTCAATCCGCGAGCCACTTCTCAGCGTGCGGGCGCCGAAACGTCCTTCGCCATTAATCTCGCCATCACACGCAATCGTGCGCCCCCAAAACCTGAGACCCCCGGTCTTCTCAACTGCATTCCCTGAATGTTCATCATGATCAGTGATTTCTTCGGTCGATTTTACCCTTTATTTTGAATTTCGAACGATTGCACTTCCTCCCCCAACTCTATAAATACCGGAATTTTCCCATTTGCACTTTACGCTCTCAAACTTTCTGAAATTTCTTGCCATTTCTCTCTAGTGCACCTCTTTCGTTCAGGTCTTCGTTTTCAGATCCCTCAACCCAGAAAACTTTTTACGCCGTGCTTCCTTCCTACAATGGCATCCTTCATTTCTAAGCTTTCCAGAGAATGTGACCAGCATCAGAAAATACTTGATCGGAGCTCGATCAAAACCATACGGTTTGAGAGTGACATGAGCACTCCCCACCAAATCCTGGGTCCTCTTTTCAAGGCGACAGTGTCGCCGGCCATTACTGGCCTTCTCCAGGAGCACTGCCTAACACCCTTGCTTCAAGGGTTTGAATGGTCGAGATGGGATGCGGCGAAACCCCAAGGCTCCTGGCCTTCGACGACCACAACCTGGGCAGCCTGGGTTGTCCGAATGGAGAAGCTCTTCGGCGAGCAATGGAAGGCCCTCGGCATCTACGACGCCATCCTCCTCTCGTCTATGGATATCGTTCCCGACAAGGAGCTCCTCCAAGCCACCTTGTGCTTTTGGTGCTCGGCCACCAACACCATGGTGCTTCCTCTTGGTCCCATCGGCCCCACCACTCTAGATGTCACTGCCATTTTGGGCACTTCAGCGACCGGGATCTCTATCGACGCGGCCCTCTCTGGGTACCCGTCGAATATTGACCTGAAGACGCTTTTTGATCGACGGGCCTTCGAGACGTTGAACCATGAAGGTCGAATCCCGTCGAAAGAAGACATTCAGAAGCTTCACAAAAACTTCTTCAATTACAACACCCTCTACCTCCATTTCGCCGGCCGAGGAGAAGAGGACCTGCGAGAAGGGGAACATGAAGCCTTCATCTTCTACTAGTACAACAAGTACATTTGTTGTACCAAGTCGAACAAGTGCTTGGTCGAGAATATGCCGGTGGCCGAGGCCCTGGCTAGTGGCCATGTCCTGTCACTGAGCTCCAATATTCTCGCCCATCTCTTCCGCTGCCTGGCCGAAGCGACCCTGCACAAGATCGACCCACACCAGAACGGTGTTGGAAATGTGCCCTAAAGCCAATCATATGATGATACTTTACGGACATTTCACATGTTAAACTAATCTAGTTTACATATAAAAGGGCAAACATTATTGTTTGAGCCGTCTCATATAAATGTTATATGATTAAACGATAAAGTCCAAGGAATATATGATTGGGAGAATGCAATCTAATGAAGTTAGATTAATGAGACCATTCTTTCGTAGACACATCCTAAACGTTCCTGATCATAGGATTGCCAATTGGGCATTGACAGTCCGTTAAGATCAGTACGTGTTATATCTTCTCTAAGGGAGAGTGACTAGTCTCGAGTCATTGGTGTGTGTGACATCAAGACAAGCATGTAGGTGCTCAATAGCGAATGAGTCAACTGAACACGATCAACGAGGAGTTCTCATACTCATGTCACATGAGAACTCATGGTTGGGATAATGCAAATTAGTCTTTTGACCTGAGGCATCACAGTTGTCTTATGGTTAAGTCCTTGATCTTTGATTATGTCAAAGTCACCCCATCGGGGTGTCCACGACATCATTGGGGTTAAGTCACTTAGTTATGGAGACAGGTGAATGTGCAACAAGGGATCTCTAACCTTCAAATGGTTTGAGGGAGAATACTCTATGATATGATTAAATCTCTGGCCAGAGTATGAATGAGATTAGGGAATGCGTTCCAAATCACATTCAAAGTAATCATATAAGCAAACGAATCACATTGGATAGTAGACATGAATAAATAAACTATCAAACCAAACAATGTGGTCAAGAGTATTAGATTAGAGAAAGACCGTATTGCATTTGTAATCCTAAACTGAATAGGTTCTCTACCTCTTCTGATTAGCTTGGGTAGCCATGATATGCTGTTAGGTGTCACTCATGGTTTGTGGAAGCCCTAAACGTGTGTAATCACTAAAGGGAGAATTGAAAGTAAGTTTCAATTCACAATCGATGTAAAATGGTTTTAATCGCCCACTGCCTCGCTAAAAGGAACCTAATGTATCGTACACCGTGTAAGGTGGAGATTGAAGAAACAAAGGAGATGAGTAAGAATAATTAAATGGGTTAATTATTTATGGCAAGGATTAATTAATATGTTAATTAATCAAACGAATAAGTTCGTTAAAGACCTCGGGATAGTTTTGGACCTTAAGGCCCAATGGGCTTCGAACGTCAAAGCCCATTGACTTAAGTTGTATGACAACTTAATGAATAATGATTCACAAAGGCCCAAATAGCCCAATAAATACCATAATTAAGGAGGGTAGTGAACTTGGCTTAATTGCAAGTTTGCCACTCCATTGTGAGGTGGTATAAAGGCAACTTTATAGCCATTTCATCCTTAGGGTTTTTGTGGAGAAAAGATGAGAACAAAAGCTCTCTTTGCTCTCTAAAATTCAGCCACCCTAGAGGAAATTATCTAGCAATTCTACTTCCTCAAGGTCACTCATTTCTTCTTCAATCTAACCTTGGTGTAGAATCTTTAGAGGTTCTCTATTTTGGGAACTTGGAGAATCCTATTCTTTCAACCAAATCCATGGAGCTAAGAAGCAAGGAATGAAGGCCCTATCTCTTGGGTGATTATCCTTTGCATATGCAAAGAGGAATCTACAAAGGTAAATATTTCTCAACTAATAAATGTTGATTTAAAAGTTGAGTCAAGGTTCACCAATCTACTAGGCTTTGAATTTCATGGTTGATGTTTTGTTTTTGAATGCATGAAAGCATGATTCCGCCTTTAATTGTTAATTGCATGCTATATGATGTTATTCAAATGAACATGTTTTTCACAAAATTTCCTTCAAGTGGTATCAGAGCCTAGGTCTAGTAGTTGGTGAATCATTTTGGGTTTTGTAGTTCACAGTTTTTGATTTAAAAGTTGTAATATGTTACAAGCTTTATTCTTGTTTCTTTGAATGTAAATTTTGTTAGAAAATTTGCCATCTCAAATGTTGTAGATGTAGTTCATATGAGCATGAATTTTGGAGCTAAAATTTGGTGCCATGTTTTTTGGGAAATTCGGCCAAATCCAAAGGGTGATTTTTTGGGTTCATGTTTGTCTTGTTAAAATGGTTTTAAAGTGACTTTTGGAACCCCTAAGTACCCTAGGATGTTAGCCCTCTTTTGAGTGGTGAAAATTTGAGTTTTGGTGAGTGAAAACATTCATGGAGCTATTATGAGTTTTCATGAGTGTTCTTCAATGTTCTTGAAGTTATTGCCAAGAACAAAAAGTTTTGAAGTTTTGATTCAAAAAGTTTTATGTTTTTACATAAAGTTTTGGTTTAATTTTAGTGGGTGATTTTAGTGCGTGATGATTATTGGTAAAGTATTATTAATGGTTTTAATGGTAGACAAACTTTTTTAAAAGTTTGACATAAATTCAATTAATGGCTATAATGGTAGACAAACTTTTTTAAAAGTTTAACATAAATTCAAAATATTTCATCTTTACCTCACCTAACAAAACCCACTTACAAAAACTTTGTAAAAATCATATTTTTTCTATCATGGCCGGCCACCCTAATAGAATAGGGTATTTTTGGGTCTTTTATTCAATTACATAAAGTTTTGATACTTTTGTGTATTTGCACTTTGGCCCAAAAGTTTACGTTTTTACGTTAAGGCCCAAAAACGTTAAAGGACAAATTGTTTTGCTCCTTTAATGAAGTTTTTTGTATTTGTTGAAATTTTTGGGTTCTAGTTGTAATTACATGAAGTAGTGGACTTTTGTGTTTTTACAAAGTGACCCCAAAAGTTTGTGTTTCGCAATATAGCCCAAAAAGTTGTGGTTATTGCATGATGGCCCAAATTAAGTAGGGAACAAAAATTGTTTTGTCTCTTTAAATGAGAATTGGATTTTCATTTCATTTAGCTCCATTTGAATCAATTTTATGGATACAAAAACCAAATGAAAATGTTGCATTCAATTTAATTAATTAAAGTGTTGATTAATTAAAGGGTGATTATGAACCTAAGCCTACGATATTGAGCTATGTGAAAGGCCGTTTCAAATTTGTTTGAACCATGGGAATGTGTAGATTAATTTTGGTTGTAATTTGATTTGATCAAATGTTGTAAAAGAGCATAAGCTCTTCTTTACTTTAAAGTAATTTGTTTTATGCAAATGTTGTAAAGAGCATAAGCTCTCTTTTACTTTAAAGTACTTCTTTCTTGCTTTATTTGATATGCATGAAAATGAAGTAGTTGGGTCCAACGCCCCTAAGACAACACGCCTTAATGTGATTAAACGCGTAACTAAAATCAATCTCCATCCCTAGTCCGAGATTCAACACTAGGCTCGTGTTGAATCTAAACAAAGGTTCATAGTCATCCTAAGGCCCTAAGGCAACTATATAGTCCATCAAATGAATGCAAACCTTATGTTAGTAGTATCATATACTCTTGCTTTAAAAACCGTTTTATAAGTATAGTGGGAGTATTATATACAACTAAATTGAATCAAATGGACCAATAGTTGTAATAGGACCAAAATTGTTTTAATAAAGATTAAAATGAATATTTATATGTGATGAGACCTAAAACCCTCAACCAAACCATTATTAAGTTGATAAGCGTGAGAGTGCTTAGAACACTCTTTCGTGGCCTTCCACCGTGGTGGGATCCAATCGTTTATGACTTGTACACCGGCTTCACCCTATCATGGGGGAGTACAAAGTGCATGCTTATACTCAGGAGGAATCCATAAACATATGATGAGGTTAGTGTAGGCAACGAGGATGGCCGACATCGTATCATCGTGAGGCTATTCTTGAACCCCTTCACGAACTAAGCATGGTGGGAATGACTTAACTAAGTGAAATGGCGCCAATATCGTATCATCGTGAGGCAACATTCTCTAGAGGCCAAATTGATGGGTACTTGCATTAGTTGCAAATGAGTAAGCGTACTCTCTCATTATTATTCATGCTAGCCAACATCATATCATTGTGAGGTGGGCTTGGTAATAGTGAGTCTCCCATAACCTACTAAGAGTTTCCTCCAAAACTCTCGAATTCCAATGAGGGATATGGAATTTGCCAAAAATAGTGGGTGGTGCTATTTGATTTAAAGACCCGAATCAAATGGCTTAAAATCAATCAATTTATATTCGTTATGTATTTGTTTACCAATATATATTTGCAAACGCTATCCAAAACTTGACAAAGAAAATCCGAATGTTTTAGTTTCCGGACTTGGTAACACAATCCCAAAGATTGTCTTAAATGGATTGTGCATGTACCTAAGAAGTCTCATCCTCACAATCTTCCTATTGATAATGTATCATTGGAAGAACATGTTAGAAATGTCTATCATGAAGAGGACAACACAAACAACCAATGCTTATTCCTTCGTTATATGAACAAAAGGAACTTACGAAGATTAGCATAAAGACAAGGACACTTTTAGTGCCATGATTCTTCACTTACAAATTGTTGTATGAAGAAATGAGAGTTGCCTTGAACAACTCTTGAAAGTTTGTAATTATGTTTAGAACATAATGGTTGGTTGACAAAAATAGTCCATCAACATGGACTTATGATGATTTTGAATCATTGAGTGTTGAAGTGATAAACCACTTAACGAGACGGAAACTAAGCTAGGACTTCACCTTTATGTCCCTATCCTAATGGTTCACTAAGTTTATTGTAAACTATGTAGTGAACAATAACCACACACTCTCCAAAATGTTTGATGTGTATAACACAATTGAAAAAGGTTTCAAGAGAGATAGTGGGAGTTTAGGGACCATGACTATTGTAGTCAAAGGAGAAGTCAAATGAAGAAGATAAAATTAACTCCAAGGGAACAAACTTTCTTTATGAAAGGATGGACATTGGAAGGGGTATTTGCAAGAAATGTCTTGCAAGTGTCAAGAACACACCTTTCGAAGGTGTTGTAAATTGTTCTTGAAAAGTTCAAAACAGTTGGTTCTTCTACTTGAATGCTTGATTCCGTATTAGTAACTATGTTTTACAATCGTTGTAAAAGTGTGGCTAATAAGAAGTAGAAGATTAATGAGAGAAGAGAAAGTACTTCACATTCGGAACGTGAATAAAATATAGATCTCTGCGAAAGCAGATGGTACTAACTTCCTCATATGAACTACCAAAGAAATTGGAAAAACCAAAGATTGTCTTTACATCCCAATTTTAAGGAACTTAATTCCGTCACTATAGTAGAGATGGATGAATGTTTTGTTTGACAAAACATTGTTCTTTATTAATCAATGATTGGATTATAGTAATCTAATTGATTGTCTCTATAGTTGAGATGATATGGTAGCGTTAACTGTTTAGAATATAATGATGCTTAAAACCCAAAAGGTTGCAAGATAGTGACTAATCCCAACTGAGTTGTGATACCTCTAAAACATAAATTACGAGTTGGTCATAGATGGATGCTTTGGATCGATAGATCCGGATCCAATACCTTCTTGTCAAAATTGTATAGAGGCGAAATGTTCGAATCTTTATTCTTTTGGAAAGAATAAAGAATCACAAAGTTGTTGAGGTTAATTCACTTAGATGTTAGTGGCACTTGTCCACAACATAATACTACTCATGTTGTTTGACATTCACCGAAGATCACTCTCGGTTGGACTATAGTTTATTATGAATAAACACAAGTCCGAATACTTTGCAAAAGGTTTCAAAGAATTTAAGAAATGTAAGTTGATGAGTAAGACGTCTAAAGTACTTACCTCCTTAGATTTGATCCAAGGAAAGGTAACACTTTAGATGAGTTTCCTTGATAGATATCAAGGAAATTAGCATCATAAGATAATGATTTTCTCCATTAGGAGAAGAACGAACTTGAATAAGATTTAGTTCGTTGGATATTATCAAGTACCCATATATAGGATATATATGCTTCTAAGACAATATGATTGTCAATTAGAAGATCTTCCAAAATTTTCATAACTCCATAGGATGTAGTTGGAAAGAAAGACAAATCTTAATCATGTTAAGATTTGGGGTTGTGTGCTAATGAGCAATATTTGTTTAAAAATTATCTTGTGGATATCCTTAAATTAACCTTTGGATATCACTTCTATAAACCAACCAACAAATGTTGTTTGTTGAGTAGTTCATTGTAATCCTACAATGTGATTTGCCTTAGAGCAAATGAACTAGGAATAGAACTCAAAAGAATGGGTTCTTTGAGAGACAAGATGATAATCAACAAATATAACAACCTAGTTCCTATACCACAAGCTCCAAGGTAGTCAAGAAGGATTTATAAACCGTCTCAGTTGAATGGTTTGAACTTTATGACTACATTAAGTGTATATACGATATATACTCAAGGAAATGGTAAAGTACCATTTGACCCGAAATAATGAAACCTTCATAGCTAATTGGTAGTTTAAGGTGACTATAATCAAAGAGAATGGTTGACTTTGAAGGAACCATTTTTGACGTAGTCTTAGTTTCAATTAATTCGAAGATAGCTAGCTACAACTAAATGTTGATTCAATGTTTGGACATAATATAGGTTTCCGAAACCATTATTAAGATAGTCCTAATAATATATGTCTAAAACTATGAATCACAAAACATGTAAGTTGTAGAGATCCAACCATCATGGATCTTAGCAAGCTAGTGGGAGCCATAAGCGTCTTATGAGAGAAAGATCAAATTGTTTGATTTCTCATAAAGATGTAAGTGAATCTTTTGTTTACTAGGTTTACAAAAGATTAGTGGGAGTTAATCATGTTCCTAAAATTCAATATGTATATATATGCGCATATATGATATATTAATTTTGGAAATGAAAGGAACACTTCTTCGTTAAAGTTATGACTTTAAACTTTCTATAACGATAGAATGTATATGGGAGACATAGTCTATATACATGGGATGAAAATCTATAATGATAGATTTTAGGATATAATTGGATTATATTATGCCCTAATAATAGACAAAAAGATGCTAGGAAGTTTCTCATATGATGATAAACTTCAATAAGAAGAACAACTCTAGTGAGACTAGGAGGTAGCTCTTCTCAAAGGGAACGTACCCTTTGACTCCCAAAGAAATAATGCGTAAATCGAATCCTTTATGCATACGCAGAAAGGTGATTTGCGTATTTCATATTGTATGAAAAACATTGATATGAGTTGTACCTAGAAAGGTACAAGGCGATATCAATGCAAGCCCAAGATCAGAACCATGGCAACTGTCAAGTGAGTCCTTAAGTATTTAAGAAATACTAAAGGATAGGTTCCTCGAAGAATGAGGAAGAATTAGAGTAACGTAATGGAAGCGTAAATGTATTAGATTGTGAATCTAATCCATCATTGGATGTTTCTTCATTATGAATGAAGAGATAAACATATATCTCTTTATTATGACTAAAGAGATATTTGGATGGAAACATTAAAGTAATGACTTTAGTGTGTTCCATTATGAATGCAAAATATATTGCCATATAGAAGTTTACAACAATGTTGTTTGGATGGGAAAGTTCATTTATGAACTCTCTATTCGGTTCCAACCAGAAAGTGTATGACACTAATGGGGCGATAGCTCAAGCCAGGGAATCAAGGTCTCATCAAGATCCGAACTCATATGAGAGACTGAACCACATGATTGGGAATCATGTATAATGGTGACGTCGATATTCTCAAGGTTGCTTCTATGGATAACATATAGATATCCATTGCCTAAGCCTACTACTCAGCCATTTATGAAATGACTACAGAAGAGGAATCATAACAGATGACCAAGCTGATTGGCTCTAGTGCAAGTGGGAGATTGTTGGAAATGTGCCCTAAAGCCAATCATATGATGATACTTTACGGACATTTCACATGTTAAACTAATCTAGTTTACATATAAAAGGGCAAACATTATTGTTTGAGCCGTCTCATATAAATGTTATATGATTAAACGATAAAGTCCAAGGAATATGTGATTGGGAGAATGCAATCTAATGAAGTTAGATTAATGAGACCATTCTTTCGTAGACACATCCTAAACGTTCCTGATCATAGGATTGCCAATTGGGCATTGACAGTCCTTTAAGATCAGTACGTGTTATATCTTCTCTAAGGGAGAGTGACTAGTCTCGAGTCATTGGTGTGTGTGACATCAAGACAAGCATGTAGGTGCTCAATAGCGAATGAGTCCACTGAACACGATCAACGAGGAGTTCTCATACTCATGTCACATGAGAACTCATGGTTGGGATAATGCAAATTAGTCTTTTGACCTGAGGCATCACAGTTGTCTTATGGTTAAGTCCTTGATCTTTGATTATGTCAAAGTCACCCCATCGGGGTGTCCACGACATCATTGGGGTTAAGTCACTTAGTTATGGAGACAGGTGAATGTGCAACAAGGGATCTCTAACCTTCAAATGGTTTGAGGGAGAATACTCTATGATATGATTAAATCTGTGGCCAGAGTATGAATGAGATTAGGGAATGCGTTCCAAATCACATTCAAAGTAATCATATAAGCAAACGAATCACATTGGATAGTAGACATGAATAAATAAACTATCAAACCAAACAATGTGGTCAAGAGTATTAGATTAGAGAAAGACCGTATTGCATTTGTAATCCTAAACTGAATAGGTTCTCTACCTCTTCTGATTAGCTTGGGTAGCCATGATATGCCGCTAGGTGTCACTCATGGTTTGTGGAAGCCCTAAACGTGTGTAATCACTAAAGGGAGAATTGAAAGTAAGTTTCAATTCACAATCGATGTAAAATGGTTTTAATCGCCCACTGCCTCGCTAAAAGGAACCTAATGTATCGTACACCGTGTAAGGTGGAGATTGAAGAAACAAAGGAGATGAGTAAGAATAATTAAATGGTTTAATTATTTATGGCAAGGATTAATTAATATGTTAATTAATCAAACGAATAAGTTCGTTAAAGACCTCGGGATAATTTTGGACCTTAAGGCCCAATGGGCTTCGAACGTCAAAGCCCATTGACTTAAGTTGTATGACAACTTAATGAATAATGATTCACAAAGGCCCAAATAGCCCAATTAATACCATAATTAAGGAGGGTAGTGAACTTGGCTTAATTGCAAGTTTGCCACTCCATTGTGAGGTGGTATAAAGGCAACTTTATAGCCATTTCATCCTTAGGGTTTTTGTGGAGAAAAGATGAGAACAAAAGCTCTCTTTGCTCTCTAAAATTCAGCCACCCTAGAGGAAATTATCTAGCAATTCTACTTCCTCAAGGTCACTCATTTCTTCTTCAATCTAACCTTGGTGTAGAATCTTTAGAGGTTCTCTATTTTGGGAACTTGGAGAATCCTATTCTTTCAACCAAATCCATGGAGCTAAGAAGCAAGGAATGAAGGCCCTATCTCTTGGGTGATTATCCTTTGCATATGCAAAGAGGAATCTACAAAGGTAAATATTTCTCAACAAATAAATGTTGATTTAAAAGTTGAGTCAAGGTTCACCAATCTACTAGGCTTTGAATTTCATGGTTGATGTTTTGTTTTTGAATGCATGAAAGCATGATTCCGCCTTTAATTGTTAATTGCATGCTATATGATGTTATTCAAATGAACATGTTTTTCACAAAATTTCCTTCAAACGGTCCCCTCTGGGTCTTCCAGCTCTGGTTACAAGTGTATTTCGCTTCCCTTCGGCCGGCTATAGCCGACTTCTCACCAATAGAGGCACTTGGGCTTCAGCTGGCTTCCCTACCGACACCTCCTCATCAAGCCGAAGAGGTATTTAGGTACCTCTTCGCTCTTGATAACCTCTCCAACGACGAATTCCTGATATGCCGTCGTCGAGACTATCCTTCCTCCATCAGACTGCCTACATCCACGTGGGGCGCGGGGGAAGATGCCGACCTTCGTCAGACCTGGGGGTCGTTTGTGCTCACTCGCGACCTTCCCCTTGGCTGCGATGGGAAACGAGCGGGTTGGGAAGTGTACCATCCTAACTTCCTCGCTCGACAGCTCGGCTATCTCCAAGGCTGCCCGGTCCCCCTTCTCTCCTCCCGGACAGTCTTAAGCCGCGGACGTGAACCCCGTTCTTCGGAGAAGGAATGCAAGACTGCCGCGAGGGAGTTTCAAGAGCAATGCCAAAAATTCCGCCTTCGACCGGCCACTCCAGAAACCCTTTGCACTGACACCTTCGGTGAATGGTGGGAAGCTTACATCCAGGAATTCTTTGGTGCTCCGGTCGAAGATGTGCTGAACAAACTCTTCGGTGACCGGCCTAAGAAGGCCTCGGCCCCCCAAACTCAAGGTAACTGTTCATTTCTCCTGTTTTCCTTTGCATATCGATTTGCCTTACTGATTTGCTTTTATCTTCTCAGGTAGTCGGCCATTGAGAAAAGTAGGGGCAGTTGCCGCAGCCGAGAAAAAATCGGTCGTGGCTAAGAAAGATAAAACTGCTGGCCGGACCGTGCCGACCAAACGGCCTCACCAAGAGGCCAGGCCGACTGTCGAACCTCCGCCGCCTGCCAAGCGGGTAAAGAAACTGGCAAATAAGGGCTCACGGGAGATCCACGTCATCTCCAGTCATACTACAGGGGCGACGACCCCCAGTGTTTCCCCTCCACCTGCCGTCGGCCATCGCTTGGTCGAGGAGCAACCAGCTCCGGCCGCAGAGATAAATCAGACGCGGCCTGTTTCCGGGGTCGGTACACCAGTTGTACCTCCTTCTGTCGAGGCTGCGCCGATTTTGGAAAAGACGGTTTCTGCGGCCGATGGAGCTTCCCCTGTAAATCCAAAGCCCTCGGTCTTCGTTCTGGATGAGAGCGAAGGGAGCGACGAGGCTCCGCTGGCAACTCGCCCTCATACTCGCCGGCAACCTCCTCCCATATCCGAGAGGGCTGTTCAAGCAAGTCCCTCCATGGCTCACCGTGGCAAACGTCCGGTCAAGGAACCGGTCATGGTGGCCGAACCTTCCGCTTCTCCCCAGGACCAGGACGTCCCCCCTTCGTCCGAAGCGGCTATCCCGGTCGGCCCATCCGCAGCCGATCGCGGCAAACGACCGGCCGATGAGCCAGAGGCAACGGCGGAGACGCCCGTTCATCCTCAGGATCAGGACCTCCACATTCCTTCGCAGGAAGCTACTTCGGCCTTCGTAAGTACCCTCTACCGTCTTTCCTTGATTACTTTACTGCCATAAAACTCTAAACCCCAAAAACTGTCAGGTGCCTATATATTCTTTTCATCAAAAGTTCTATGCGCCGAAGGGTGTTATCTATGTCACTTGGCCACCTCAGTGGCCGTCCAACGTAGATAACCTCCATCAGCCGCGTGAGCTGAGAAGCAATCTAAGATACTGGGCTCGGCCATTAAGTTCTTTGGGTTCAAGCAACGATCCTGAAGACATGGCCGAAGTCTCCTCTCAGCAGGTTAAAAAAACGAAAACCCTCACGCTATTTTTTTTTTATATTCTCTGTGAGCTTAACCCGATTTGTGTGTGTGCAGGCGTCATGGGAGGTCGAATTCAAAGCTCTCCTGTCCAGTACTACTGGAGGGGCTGGTCCTTCCGCCGCCGCGACCGAACCTGCCGATTTAACCGCTCTGTCTCGGCTGCAAGAAATCCTGTCGCTCTCGGCGTCGCAAGTTCTTGAGCGCAAAGGTCTTGATCGGCTGGGTGAATGTCTGAACGACCTCGGACCTGACGGTCAACTGAGCGGCGAGGCTTTTGTTCAGGCCTCAACTGCCTTGGAGCGCGTTCGAGAAACTTTCAACGTTTCCGAAAATGCTTTGAGGGCCGAGCAGGACCTGCAGGCTGCCATGGCCGTTCAAGAGACCCTTCGCCCGAAGATTGACGCTTTGAAGGCTAAAGGGGATGTCTTGGCCGACCTCGACCGTCAAATGGCCGAGTTGTCGAAAATGAGATCGGCCATTGCTTCTGATCTTGCCAAGGACTTCGAGTCGGGCGGCAAGGCTTGCTTAACCGAGTATACGGCGAATGCAACGCGGGTCGAGCAGTTGAAGCTGGAGAAGAAGAATCGGCAGGCCCAGGTCATCATGGGCGAAGTGCGGTGGTTGGAGCTGAAGGCCCTACTCAGCACTCTTTTACCTTCTTCACCTTGAATGTATCTGAATGTAAACCGGTCGACCTACTCATTTTGTAAATGCCTATTAATTCTAATGGACTGGTTTTCTTATTCTCGCATTTCCCATGTGACTGGATAATACTTTTTCAAAAACTTCCCATTGATTGGTAACCTGTGGACCACACCAGTCCGGTCTTTAAGATGATATGCTCATTTGCCGTATACTTTATGCACAACGAACGACCCTTCCCAATTCGGCGACCACTTGCCGAACCTAGGATCTTTTAGTCCAACGGGCAACACCGTTTGCCACACCAACTCACCCTCGCCGAATGTTTTTTGTCGCACCTTTTGATTATAGGCTCGCTCGGCAATCCGTTTTTGTGCCACCAGTAAGTTATAAGCGTCAAGTCGCGCTTCTTCCAAATCTTCTAGTTCCTGTCTCATGGACTGATTATATTCGGCGCTAAACAAACTACTTTGTTCGATTAATCGCAACGAATTTACGCTTAACTCGACTGGTAACATTGCATCGTGTCCGTAGGTTAATGCATACGGGGTTGTCGCAGTTGCTGATCGGGGCGATGTTCGATATGCCCATAATGCCTCGTTCAACTTCAAATGCCACATGCCGGGCCTTTCTTTTATTATTTTTTCGAGGATGCCGATCAACACTTTATTACTTGCTTCGGCCTGCCCATTCGCCTGTGGATAATACGGTGTAAATTGTTCGAGCCGAATGCTCAAATTCGCCGTATACTCTTTAAACCTCTCGGCTGTGAAGATGGTTCCATTGTCGGTTATGATCGTTTCTGGTATGCCAAATCTGGTCACGATGTGTTCCTCCACGAAGTCGCAAACCTCTTTAGATGTTAGTTCGGCATATGATTTCGCTTCGACCCACTTAGTAAAGTAGTCGGTTGCGACTATTATCCATGCGTGCTTAGCGGCTCCAGAAGATGGCGTGATTTTGCCGATCACGTCTATGGCCCATCCTCTAAACGGCCATGGCTTTATGACCGAATGCAATGATTCGGCTGGGACCCTTTGTATAGGTCCGTGGATTTGGCACTGTACACATCCTCGCGCAAACTCGATACAATCTTTTAGTATCCTTGGCCAAAAATAGTCGTGCCGTCGAAGTAGCCATCGCATTTTCCGTCCGGATTGATGAGCTCCGCATATCCCTTCATGGACTTCTGTAATCGCCCGACCACTCTCTTGGGGGCCGAGACATAGCAATAATAAACCATCTTCGCCTTTTCGGTATAACTCGTTCTGATACATGACATAGTTCGTGGCATGAACTCTTGTCTTGCGATCGTGTTTATTATTGGGATTGTCAAGGTATTGCATAATGGGCCCTCTCCAATCATCTGGTATTGCTTCGACGGCGCAAACGTCCACTGGATCGTCTCGATCTAACAACGAAGGTAAGGACATGACTCTTGTACGTATCACGTTGTCGCGCTGGAGGACTTGTTGGTTAACCAAGGCCGGGTATAGCTGTCGCAACACGGGTATTTCTCGGCCTAGCTTGCCCCCCAAGAGTTTTGCGCCGGAGGCGATTTGAGCCAACTCGTCTGCGTCGGTATTATGACTCCGGGAAATATGTTGAAATGTAATACCGTCGAAGGACTCGCCAAATAGCTGGCGATCATGTGGTAAGGCGCCAGGGTGCAACTCATGCAACGAAAAGAACCATTAAGTTGGTTAATCATAAGTTCGGAGTCGCCGAGGACGAGGGCGCGGGTCGCCCGTAGGTCATGAAGGATCCCAAGGCCGATGATTAGGGCTTTGTATTCGGCCTGATTGTTGGTGCATTCAAAATCCAACTTAAGCGAAAAATACCAACGATCGTGGTTTGGGGATTGAATGACAATTCCTACGCCCGCCGAGGATGACGTACTGGAACCGTCAAAGTACATCGTCCAATGATTGTCGCGCGTCGCAACCATGCCGATTTCGACATCGGCATCCCCAAAACCGTAGGGGGAAGGGTGTTGAGCAAGGAAGTCGGCCATCGCCTGGCCCTTGACGGCTTTCTGAGGCACGTATTGCAAGCTAAATTCAGACAACACCATCGTCCACTTCCCAATTCGGCCTTTTACGATTGGTCGGGTAAGCATGTACCGGATAACGTCGGTCTGGGCAATGACTTGGGTGACTGACGGGAGCATGTAATGCCGAAGCTTGGATGCGGCGAAAAATAAGGCCAGGCACAGCTTCTCGACGGCGGGATAATTGATCTCTGGGTGGCTGAGATGGCGACTTAGATAAAAAATCGCCTGCTCTCGACCGGCGTCGTTGTCTTGTGCGAGGAGGCAGCCGATGGACTCTTCGGCCGCCGAGATATAAAGCTTAAGAGGTTTACCGCGCCGAGGAGGAACCAGGACAGGTGGTTTCGTGAGGGAGACTTTGATTTGCGTAAACGCCGCCTGATGTTCGTCATTCCATACGAATTTATCTGAGTCCTTGAGTTTCAAAAGCGTGGAGAACGCTTTCATTTTACCGGCCGAGTTAGCAATAAATCGGCGGAGGAAATTGACCTGACCGAGTAAGGACTGGAGTTGTTTCTTCGTCGTTGGAGGTGGGGCATTGATTATTGCGCGTGCCTTATTCGCATCGACTTCAATCCCACGGTGATGCACATTTGGCGGGATTCATCTTGAGATTGTGCTGACGCATGCGGAGAAAAGCCTGTCGGAGGTCGTCCAGATGTGTCTGTCGGCGTTTAGATTTGATGACAACATCGTCGATGTAAACTTCGACGATGGTTCCAATTAGATCGTGGAAAATGGTGTTCATCGCCCGTTGGTATGTGGCGCCGGCATTTTTGAGACCGAATGGCATGACAACCCATTCGTAAATGCCGAGTGCCCCCGGGCAACGGAAAGCAGTTTTGTGCACATCGGCTTCGGCAATGAATATTTGGTTGTACCCCGCGTGTCCATCCATAAAAGATAAGATTGCATGATTCGCCGCGGCATCGATTAACAGATCTGAAATCGGCATTGTGTACTCATCTTTGGGAGTTGCCAGATTTAGATTTCTGAAATCGATGCAGATGCGCAGGGCACCGTTTTTCTTCAAAACATGTACGATATTCGCCAACCACTCAACATATCGAGCTGTCCGAATGAACCCGGCTTTCAAAAGCCGAACCAGTTCGTCCTTGATGCTGAGTTGCACTTCCGTCGAGAAACGACGTGGTGGCTGACGGAAAGGTTTACATCCGGGCTTAATACGTAATTCATGCTCGACAAGAGTACGATCTAAGCCGGGCATTTCATGGTAGCTCCAAGCAAAACAATCTTTGAACTCCGTAAGCAAGGCACGAAACTCGTCTTTCATTTGTTGAGGAAGTAAAGCACTAATAAACAAAGGTCGTGGGTCATCGGTTGTCCCAACATTAATTTCTTCCAGGGGGTCTTTAACTTGGGGCCGATGATCTTCGAGCTCGGCCGGGGCTGCTTGAATTTTATCAAGAGATAAGACAGGACCATTATCCCCTTCGGCCAGGAACTCAACGAGATTAACGGCCGAATTTGGTCGTCTAGATATAGTATACCAATGGGCCAGCAGTCGTTCCATCGTGGATGAAACCGCGGCCCTACGTGTTTCCCGATCGATGTCAGACATCGGCGTCGGGGAGGAAGTTAGCTAATCCGAGTCTCGCCGAATCCTGGTGGACAGTCTCGGCGCCAACCTCGATAGCTTTCTGTACAGAAATCCGAGTCGGCCGTCCTTCATCATTGAAGCCTTGCAAAGTAATGTAGCCGACGTGGTCATCATAATACCGTGCTTGGATCATGTTAGCCTCGAAGGGATGGCTATCGGCCGGGTGAACAATGACCGATTTACAGTCCCAAAAGACAAGCACTTGATATAATGACGAAGGAATACAACTGGTTTGATGAATCCAATCTCGACCGAGCAGTGCATTATACTCGGTTTTGGAATCAACCACGAAAAAGGCGGTCATGTGAGTGCGACCGGCAATATTCACAGTTAACGGAAGTACACCTTTGGTTTGGGATTTGTCACCGACAAAACTACTCATTGTGATCCCTGACGAAATCAGTTCGTCATTCGAGCGACGCAAGGCCTTCATGATAGTCAGGGGCATGATATTGACGGTAGCCCCACAGTCGACAAAAACTTTAGAAACTGGGTATCCCTCGATATGGGCCGTCACATACAATGGCTTTAAATGGTGAAGTGCGGTCGATGATGAACGAGGGAACAACTCGGCTAAGGCGGCCTTTAGGCTCTCATCTTTCGTTGCTGACTCACCTTCGACAACAGATACAAAATCCACATGGCCGGCGTCTTCGGCGACGACGTCACCCTCGAGGAAATTTGGTTGAGCCGTGCTTGATTGAAAATCAGCAGGTAATACATGGACCATACTAATGTCCATGTCATCCAAGATTGACGGGCCCATCGGGTTGAAATTCTCCTCGTTATCCTCATCTTTCGTTTGATCAGCGACTACGGACTCCGTTTTTGTCAAAGCCGGACAAAGAGACTCTTCTGTTCCTTCTTCAATGGCTTGCTCCGGCGGTACTGCTTCGGCCGCTTGTTGGGTCCGCGAAACTGCCTCAGGTGAGGGTGAGGGCGACAGTGTGCTTGGGGTCGGGATCCGAACCCGCTCCTGGTAATGTATCCGGGCATCCCTGGTATCGAGATACGCATCCAAACTCGCAACACGTGCTATTTCATCGGTCGTAAGGCCGAAGAGAGAAACAGCCGAAAATACCTCGAAGTGACATCGTAAATACCGAAGGTCCTCCATTGAGAAAGGAAGTTCGGCTGCTTCCATATCAATGTATGGGTCGACTTCAAATCCAAAGACGCGGGCTTCTCGAATGTGCTGGAACCTTGCTTTCAATCCTGGGTCTGAGGTTTTCTGGATGATTCGCTCGGCATCAGGACAAACTAGGACCAGATCAATGGTGTCCTGGCATGCCTTCGGCAAACCATATAGGTCGTTGGCCGAATGCTTCTTGTGAAATTCTCGCATATACTCCAAAGCTTCCCCAAGGAACGGTGGATGCAAATTTCGTCGAATTTTGATTAGAGGTTCTTGTATGGCCGGCGGGGCTAATTTGCCTCCGGCCTCTTGCCTGAAATGTTCAAGGCGTGCCTTCATCTCCCCTGGTCGAATAAGAAGTTTGATCCGTTTATCAGCCTCTTCAAACATGGTTTCGACATCTTGGTCGACCAGCTGTTTCCATTGAATCGACGTTGTCAGAATAGCTGGATGCGGTTGCTTGTTGTCATTAGCAATTATGTCATTCGGCCGCCATTTAGGGACCGAAGCCTCTTGGGCTGCCCGTCGGCGTGCCATGCAATCTATCATTTGGTGCCGGCGTTTTTGGGATTTGGACAGTGCAGTTTAGACGCCTTTTGAAGAATGATATGTATACCAACGTTGATCTCTAGGCTCGGGAGGTTTGAAAGTTTTTTGGCTCCGCGATGATTCCGAACTGCCAGAATTACGTTTATAGTAGTCATCGTCGTAAAATGCAGTATCAAAGTCGAGGCGCCGCCTGACTGAGGGTGTCTCTTCCATCCGTGCTTTAGGACCGAGCCTATCAAAAACCCCCTGATGCCGGCTCACGTTGGCTACTTTTTGCTGGATTGCGACCATAGGTCGTTCCGTTATAAGCGAAGAGGGCTTCACCTCTGGCTCACTGCCGACCTCGGTTCTACATTTACTGCACAAAACCGCCGTCCCACTGTCTTCATCGGTGCTATAATCCCTCATAGGTTTAACAATAGCGGGCCCCGTTAAAGTTGTAGGTGGTTTGTTTGAACGAAAATCGGCCATGAAACGAGGCCGAGAATTCTGATTACGAAAACGTTGTGTCTTAACAACTTCGACCTTCCATTTCCCTTTGTCCTTAGGAAGGCATGCATTGACCATATTTACCGTTGCCGTGGGGAACGGGTCAGTATCGACACTCATCTTCTTCTCTGGAAATTTCAATTTACCATTATCGATCCAGCTTTGGACGTTGTCACGAAACACGACGCAATTGTTTGTCGTATGTTTGCTTGAATCGTGGTATTTGCAATACACCTTTCCTTTAAGTTCTTCGGCCTTGGGAATGTTGTGACCAGGCCGAAGCTTAATGATTCTTGCTGATAACAGTTGGTCGAAAATTGCGTCAGCCTTTGTAATATCAAAAGTATAAACTTTTGACGGTTTCGATGTTCCTTCAGTGGCTGAACGGCTTTTGACTTCCCTAGAGTCAACTTGAGTCAATGCCTTGCAAACAAATGGCTTATCTATCACTATCTCGGTTGCATCCACGCTAACGCATTCATCCTCGGTTGATGCATAATTGACAGTAGGATTCTTGTAAATCGTCCCCCGAGATGGAGCTTTCGAAACCTTTTCCTCGCGGAGCAAATAGTCATATTGTTCGACATGTTGGGCTAATTCGTACATATCCCGAAAGTTTGCCCCCAAGAACTTCTTTTTGTATTCGACGTCTAGGCCGTTCAAAGCAAGTCTGACGAATTCGACTTCGGGTAAAGGCACTCGGCACCAGTTCCTGGATGATTTGAACCTGGTAAGATAATCCATTGGTGACTCATCAGATGCCTGAGCCATCCTTGCTAATGAAGAAACCGACACCTCCATCCCTGGCCGATAAAACTGCTCGTGGAATTTCTCGACCAACTCCTCCCAGTTTTGGACGGAATTAGGAGGAAGATTGATATACCAAGCAAATGCAGAGCCGGTCAATGAGAAGTTGAACAGCCGTAGCTTATGGAAATCACTATTAACATCTCCGCATTGCGCGGTGAATCGAGCCACGTGCTCCAACGAAGACAGAGACGATTCACCGGCAAAGAGGCTAAAATCTGGAATCTTGAAACCTTTCGGGTATCCGAACGTTTCTACGTAGGCCGGGTACGGATGGATAAACTTAGGAAACTTCGGCCCCTTCTTCATGGCCGAGTCGATCATCCGCTGAACTTCGGTCATATCAACAGGTGTTCCTTCGACCCTCTGGTCGATTCCGTCTGACCTACTATTCGACCCTCCTCCTTTTTCCAAGTCAATTGGCTTGAGCCGAGCAGGAATTGGCTCGACCTGTACAATTGGTAACGGATTATTTCTTGGTGGCAAGCGCTGGGGAAAATCGAAAGGCCTGCCGTCACTGACTTTATTAACCAGCATTTCGAGCAACCTGGTCTGTTGCTCATTGGAACTGAGTATCACGTCATGTAGCTTGTCAATACCTCGACTAAACGTCTGCTCGACTGACCGAGACTGCTCGTCGAGTCGCTTTCGAAGAAACGACCTTGTTGGTGGGTCGGATCCTTCACCGCCATCCTCGTCGCAATCCTCCATTATCCCTTCATTGAGAACGCAGGTGTTCCTGTTAGGGATTTCTAGACCGCGGAGTTGACTGCCGAGATTAATTTCCCTCTCTCAGCGAGTCGCGCTTGTGGACTCGGGTGTCACAGCGCTAAGGGGATTCTGCGCCTGGGGCACACTCTGTCCTATGTTCTGAATCGGCAAATCGGCTGTTGATTTTCCCATAGCTGTTTTCTTTTTTACCGATCGCGATTCAATTGGCATGAACTTCGTAGTTTAGCACTAGGTCCCACTGGGCGTGCCAAAATGTTGACCCTAGAAACTACAAAGCCTACGTGGCGCGCAGGCCGAGTAATCTAAAAGCTAACTACGTCCTTCGGTGAATGCGGGCGTGCCAACTCGTCGGCCGAGCTCGGCCGAGGAGTAAATTTGTTGATGTTGCGTTGGGTCGCGCTACTGACTTCTGCGTCTTGCGATTGCGGCCGAGAAAGGAACACGTCTCGGCCTCTTGGATTCTCAAACCTGAAGACAAGGTTACTATTATTACGAAGTTCACGAATCGCTGTCGTCGGACTCGGTCACAGTGATGGTATTCGTCAGAGTAAACTCATGCCGAATCGACACCAAAGTGTAAGGACACAAATACTCAAAGCAAATATAAGTCTTTATAGTGAACGTAGTTCGGCCGTCTGAATGCCGAACTCTAAATCCCACTTGAGAGTATCCAATCATAAAACAACTCGGCGTGCAATGCGCCGAGCTCGGTAAATGGTAACACTTCACTTCGCCGAGAAGGCTGATGAAATGACCTCAATCGATAAGGACTCGGACGTCCTTCTCGACCAAGACTTGGATAGATAACCGACCGTGCCCGCCGCAGTGCTGTTGATGCCAACGGAAGGTACTGCGAGTTCGGCCAATTCTACGGTGACAGAGCTATCTATGCCGACTTAAGATATCACTGGTTGCTTCCACAGTGCTGTTGATGCCAACGGAAGATGTGTCAGCGAAAAGAGAAAATAAAAAATCTCAAAGTTGTTGAGAGAGTTTGCGCAGGGCAATTGTGTGTTGAATTCGTTTTACTGACGCACAGCTTCCCCTATTTATAGCACTGGACCTTGAGTCAAAATCCTACTCGAACTAGGTTTTTTTCTTCTCCGGATCATCATCATCTCGACCAGTCCTATCTTGATTAGGATTGTGAACCTAATCCCTTATTGAGTCGGATCCCTTCCGGACTATTAAACTTGCCGAGACTCCTTGTTGTACTAGGACTCGTCTTGCAAATGACCTAGCCGGCCTAGTTTTAGAAGCCCACGATCTGAACGACCCGAGGCTCCCTTGTTGCCAGGCCTTCCGGGCCGAGAATGGTTCTATACTCGGCCCAAATTTACATTTTGGGCCCAAACAGGATCAAACCCACATCAAAAGGTGAGTAACATGATTGTTTTCCACCACTACAAAAAAGAGCCATCTGCAGCAATCATGTTTTTACATTTCAAGTAAAAAGGGGCAGAAAGCTATTAATTTTAGTAGCTTCCTAAAACATTTCTACTCCAACCATACCATCGAATTTAAGGAGTCATAGAAACTTGAACCAATAGAAATAAAGTTTTTATTTAAAAAGTTATTTAAAAAATAGTAACTAAAACTAAGAGCCTTTACGAGCTCATCTTTTCTCCTTATCACCTCACATTTGACTATGTAATAGAGAGAGCCATTTATTGCCCTTTCTCTTTATTTAAATCAATGAGAAATAGCATATAGAAGAAATCCAATATGAAAAACTATCCAATATGAAAAACTATTAAGGTTGCAACATAGAAAAGTGTGGATGGGGGGTGATTGCAAGAAAATTGGGAGATGAGACAACATTAGGGAGGAGGGAGGGGAGTTGGGAGGAGAGTAATCTTTCTTTTAATTTTAAATTTAATTTAATTTTTTAATATTTTATATCAAATAGATAACTTTATAAACAATTTTTATAAATATTTATGAATTTTTAAACAAAGATTGGCTTGAATGTTCTTAATTGGCTAACAAATGTAAACACAATGATTAAATTGGTCAAATTAAAAACATGTAGACTAAATTAACCTAATGACTAGAACGTAGAAACCATTTTGATATTTAAGCCAAAAAATAAAAGTAAAAATATAGTCCAAAACACCACCATCTCTGACCCCATTCCCCAAACCACACATCCATTGCTCTTTGACATCGTCTCTTTGTGTGTATGTTTTCCATCTCTTTAATTTATTATTCACTTCATAAAAAAATATATGCGCTACTGTTGACCCTAAAAACTACAAAGCCTACGTGGCGCGCAGGCCGAGTAATCTAAAGCTAACTACGTCCTTCGGTGAATGCGGGCGTGCCAACTCGTCGGCCGAGCTCGGCCGAGGAGTAAATTTGTTGATGTCGCGTTGGGTCGCGCTACTGACTTCTGCGTCTTGCGATTGCGGCCGAGAAAGGAACACGTCTCGGCCTCCTGGATTCTCAAACCTGAAGACAAGGTTGCTATTATCACGAAGCTCACAAATCGAATTCGGCTTGCAATGTGCCGAATGTAATAACTGTAACACCTCACTTCGTCGAGAAGACTAATGAGATGACCTCAACCAAAAAGGATTTAGAAACCCTTCTCGACCGAGACTTGGATAGACAATTGACCGTGCCCGCCGCAGTGCTGTTGATGCCAACGGAAGGTACTGCGAGTTCGGCCAATTCTACGGTGACAGAGCTATCTATGCCGACTTAAGATATCACCGGTTGCTTTCACAGTGCTGTTGATGCCAACGGAAGATGTGTCAGCGAAAAAGAAAAAGAAAAAGTTCTCAAGTTGTTGAGGATTTGCGCAGGGCAATTTTGTATTGATTTTTGTGGGGAATTGGAGATCCTCCTCTCCGTCGCAGAGCATCTGTATTTATAGAGACATATGCGCGTAGGTTGATAAGATGATATAAGCTTCTTGCTATGTATTAGAACTCTTCCACTGAATGCGTAAGCCTTACCACATCACATCCTTGTGCTTAGCCTTATCACATCCCACTGGAAGTCTAGCCCACCTAAGCTTCTTGTCTTGATAACTTCATCATAGCCTTTATCCCATGCATACATAATAAAATAAAATACAATCCCATCATAATTAAAAGCCTAGCCTAGCTAGGCTTTCTTTTCTTGTCATATGCAAGTTACGGCATATACATATATATAATCATATATATATATATATATATATATATATAATAGGCAACCAAACCGAATTGCTCTAACCCACATGGTACACTGCTAACAAATCCAAATTAAATTGGATTGCTCCACCTGTCTCTCCATTGGAATATAACTCTGTCTTATTTATCTGGTTTAAGAAGATGCAGATGATTCGTATTAAAAGAATATTATGATAAAAACCATAATATCCTTTAACAAAAATATCTTCACCATTTCATCCGACGGTTGAGAACAATGCTTACTCAACGGCCTTGATTACCCGGGCCGATGGTGTAAATTTGGGTCCAAACATTGCCCCCCAGTTTCCTCGAGCTTCGGCCCGTAAGCCGAATGGTGAAGGAAATTAGTCAGTCGAAGAACTATATGGTCGAGGAATCCACTCCATAACCTGACACGTCTTGAAAAAGATCTTGATGAACTGGCCGAGAAATTGTCTTGAACATCAACGAATGTAGGCCGAGAAACACCAAGGCCAAGGTGAAAAATATGTTCCATTCGGCCAATCTCTTTTTACTTCGGCGACCTTTTACTTTTCTCAACCTCGGCGACCTCGACTTAATATATTGTTCCAAGTTGCCACCTTATTTTAAGCCATATATATATATATATATTAAACCTGATAGTATCTGTAGCTTGGCTGCTTGATGTGATGCCGATATATATATATATATATATATATATATATATATATATATATATATATATATATATATGTATATAACCCCATGAAATGATGTGTCGGCCATGACTATAAGATTTCAACCAAATGCCAACAAATGGCTTTGTAAAAACCAAGGCTGGAAAAGATGTTGTCAGTCATACATGTCTTTATCACACTCCTTTCTGACTTGGTGACTAAAGCTCTGGCCGAGGACAAGAACTGCTGAATGGCCGAGAACAAGTAACTATTTAAATTCACTCATTTTCGACGAGATTAAAATAATTTTAATCGCCGAAACCTTCGAACTATACCACCTATGCCCCCTTTATTTTAGTAAGTATCGGCCCGAGCAGCCGAATGGTTAAGAAAAGAAATTATTTATTTTACAAAAGAAAACAAAAGTGGCCGAACTATAAAGTGGAGGGGGCCAACGATGCTTTACTCCAAGCCGAGATCTTTGAATATCAAAATTCTTAAATTGATTTCGCTCTAGGCCGAATAAAGAATTTTCTCCAAATATTTTTGACTTGGTAAAATATTTTTCATTCTTGGCCGCCGAATGTGTTGGACAATTATTATGCCCCCCAGGCATAATTTCGGCTTTTAATTCAAACAAATTAGCCGAACAGGATTTCTCTATATCGGCTTTATTGCCGATAATCATATCAATTGGCGTAGTTTCTTGGGCTAGGCCAATATCTTGGCCTCGTTCGTCATTGGAGCACTTTTCTGTCAAATCAATTTCCAAGTCGATTTGTGGCTCGGAAACTTGAATTTTTCCTTCTAGGCCTACCACACTTTCAGTCTCGACCGAGAAAATAGGTGGCCTAGGTTTTTCTTCTTGGCCGACCATATTTTCAGCCTCGACCGAAAAAATAGGTGGCCTTTGTTCTTCGGCCAAATTAACAATTTTCTTAGGCCGAATGTTGATTGTGGCCGGAGTGGAAATTTGCCCCCCGACCTCTTGCTTTTTAGGAATTCTTCTCAATCTTTCAAGGAGTTGTTTTTGCTTCTTTAATAGGCGATAACACTCATCCCGTGAAGCCTGATCGAGATAGATCATGTGAACTTCGTAGTTTTAGCACTGTGTCCCACTGGGCGTGCCAAAATGTTGACCCTAAAAACTACAAAGCCTACGTGGCGCGCAGGCCGAGTAATCTAAAGCTAACTACGTCCTTCGGTGAATGCGGGCGTGCCAACTCGTCGGCCGAGCTCGGCCGAGGAGTAAATTTGTTGATGTCGCGTTGGGTCGCGCTACTGACTTCTGCGTCTTGCGATTGCGGCCGAGAAAGGAACACGTCTCGGCCTCTTGGATTCTCAAACCTGAAGACAAGGTTGCTATTATCACGAAGCTCACAAATCGAATTCGGCTTGCAATGTGCCGAATGTAATAACTGTAACACCTCACTTCGTCGAGAAGACTAATGAGATGACCTCAACCAAAAAGGATTTAGAAACCCTTCTCGACCGAGACTTGGATAGACAATTGACCGTGCCCGCCGCAGTGCTGTTGATGCCAACGGAAGGTACTGCGAGTTCGGCCAATTCTACGGTGACAGAGCTATCTATGCCGACTTAAGATATCACCGGTTGCTTTCACAGTGTTGTTGATGCCAACGGAAGATGTGTCAGCGAAAAAGAAAAAGAAAAAGTTCTCAAGTTGTTGAGGATTTGCGCAGGGCAATTTTGTATTGATTTTTGTGGGGAATTGGAGATCCTCCTCTCCGTCGCAGAGCATCTGTATTTATAGAGACATATGCGCGTAGGTTGATAAGATGATATAAGCTTCTTGCTATGTATTAGAACTCTTCCACTGAATGCGTAAGCCTTACCACATCACATCCTTGTGCTTAGCCTTATCACATCCCACTGGAAGTCTAGCCCACCTAAGCTTCTTGTCTTGATAACTTCATCATAGCCTTTATCCCATGCATACATAATAAAATAAAATACAATCCCATCATAATTAAAAGCCTAGCCTAGCTAGGCTTTCTTTTCTTGTCATATGCAAGTTACGGCATATACATATATATAATCATATATATATATATATATATATATAATTATATAATAGGCAACCAAACCGAATTGCTCTAACCCACATGGTACACTGCTAACAAATCCAAATTAAATTGGATTGCTCCACCTGTCTCTCCATTGGAATATAACTCTGTCTTATTTATCTGGTTTAAGAAGATGCAGATGATTCGTATTAAAAGAATATTATGATAAAAACCATAATATCCTTTAACAAAAATATCTTCACCATTTCATCCGACGGTTGAGAACAATGCTTACTCAACGGCCTTGATTACCCGGGCCGATGGTGTAAATTTGGGTCCAAACAGCTACGTGTGTATGTTTTCCATCTCTTTAATTTATTATTCACCTCATAAAAAAATATATGCGCTACGCGTGGATGAGGGTTTTCCAAGTTTTAAGGGATTGAAGTCAAACTATGAAGGAATGGACCACAAAATATAACATTTAGGTGATTAGAAAAGTCCTCCATGAGCATGATAAAGATATGTCAGAGGGATTTGCAAAACCCTACTTGGAAGGTGTCATCTACAAAAATCCTCCCACATGTTTGTGAGTAATGCTCATGGTGGGTTTTTCTAATCCCCTCTATGTTACATTTTGTTGTATATTCCTTCATAGTTTGATGTAAACCCTTGAAACTTGGAAAAGCTTCAACCAAACATATCCATGGGGTTAATTCCATAGTGGTTGATGTGGGGTATCAAATACACACAACAATTCTCATTTCTCACTCCCTAGATTTAGGATTTCTAACGATTTTGCTATCCTAAGAGCATGATAGGGAGTGTGATAGGAAATAAATTTTTTCTAATCTTCCCTAAATTTTAGTTAGGAGCTTATTTAAAGAGCTCATTGAAGTTGTTTTTAATTGATTATATTTAAGATATAGTAATTTATCTATTTTCTCTTTGATAATGTTTTTGTGTCACATTACTAATCTCTGCTCTGTCTAAAACCTTAAATCCAAAATGATCAAGCCGAAATCTTGACGGACCTTCTAAAATCCTAAAGCCTCAAAGTCAATCTGGAACTCCATTATATGATTCTTTGAAAAATTAGTTTGAGGACAAGATGGTAATCTTCCCTATATTTTATTTAGTAATACACACACATTGCAGTAAAATTTGTGGCATATCCAAAATATTTGGTTGGGGTTGGTATTTTTTTCTTAAAACCTATGTCTAACTTCGTATTTAATTTGACTTTATACCTTAAAATGAAATAAGGTCATGTTGGTCAATCTAGTAGCCACCATATTGACGGATATGCGAACATGACAAGTACATGACGTAGGACACAACCAACAATCTAAAGCCCAAAAAATTCAATTCTGACAACTAGATAACCCATTGCATGTGAGAGATTCTTCACACATATATAACTGTCAACACAACTACTAATTAAGAAAACATTGACTTCAAGGAGTCTTGCATTTTTTTTTTAACAACTTGAAAACTTGGTTATATATGGGTCCCAACAATTCCAAATGAAAGCCTGAAGAAACTCTATGCATCAACTCTCTCCACGATTTTTTTCACCTTATTGTAATTCTCTGTTATTTCGAGACACATTTATTTTCACATTCCAAATTCTTTGTTATTTTACATTCAACATATAAAGATTAGACTACACGCCACCTCTTAAGATATACATTGGTGTCGTTCTCCAAACATTCCTTAAACCGTGTGTGCCGCGGAGGACTATTTTCTGCATGGATGGCCTTGAACATTTGTTGTGTAATATTATATGAAATCTGAGACCGCATATATAACGCATACATAATTATTACAATATCTATTAATGCTTAATTTTGCACATGTGCAAGCTTTTCTATTCATTTTCTCAGGAGGCTTGAAAGTCAATATATTACCGAAAACGAAATTTCAATATATATCACAGAGAAACATCAGAAGATAATAATGGAGGTAAAATATTAACAGATATTCCCCTTGCAATTTAAATCTCGACACACACACACACACACACATATATATATATATATATTAACTTAATATAACAAAGTCGGCCTAGTAAAAAATATGTTTTCCTCCCTTCAAAAAAAAAAAATGTTTTCCTTTTCGAGGAATATGTGTGTGTGATTCACGAAGAGAAATGCTCCAAAGCATTCACAAGCATGCATGCGGTCAACCGTCAAAGAATTTTTTTTCAAACGCCCACCGCTTCTCAGCTCATTAGACTACTCGGAATTCGGGATATATATCGAAACAAAAGGCATTAAAATTAAACAAATAAATTGTGTTTACTTGTGCTGTAAGGTTACTTAATTTCTCGGTAATTTTGTGGAAACCGAACTGCTAGGATACGAACCCTAATGCCCTCCCCTCCCAATGCTTTAAATATCCAACATTATTTCATGGAAAAGCAACAACTTGATCTCTTGTTATGCCTTTCATTTGTATACAAGTTTAATTAAGCCGATCATTAGCAATTATGTCTTCTAGTAAGAAATTTGATGCAGCAACGGTCCTAATTCCTGGCACAAGACATGGTTCATTGTCCAAGTCGTCTTCTCAGAGTGGCGGAGGCTCAAATCGACCAAATGGTAAAAGTACTCTAGGAAGGGACAAGAAGTAATCTTGAAAAAACAAGTGAAGAATTATATGTGCAGATTGCTGCAGTAAGTTATATAATACTATTATTGAATTATTGATTAGTTTGTTGGGCAACTATGGGATATACATAATACATTTGTAGATAAACGAGCACAGTTGCGTATTTATATTTGGAAACTTTGAAAGATCTTTGTACCAAGTAATGGCTACAAAAATTTCTTCAAGATAAATAAGCACATTATTTCTTAAAATTTAGTTAGCATTATTTTATTGTGAAAACGGGTGGGTTCTGCTAAGAACAAATCCCAAGACTTGGAAGTGAAACACATGTCACAGTGAGATACAATAGTGACAAGCACACCATGAAATTCAAACAATGTAGTTAACAGTGTCTTAGTGAGTAGATTCATTATGAATTTATCTCGAGTTTAGCGGAAAATTATGCAGAAAAGGTTAAATGAACACTCAAGAATTTGAGGATCAAAACAAGTCCATCAAATCTAGAATACAAAGTAACTGGGTTAAATGCATATATCTCATTTCAACTGTAGTTTCCTGAATGTTCAATCACCAACGGTAAAGATTCGTTCAGCAGAGTATTTGTTGGGTGATTGAAGCATTAATGGTCAAAACTAAAAATTTCATGATTCGAGCGATTCTCCTAAATGGTCTGTTTGCCTCAGAAATAATATGAAGTGTATTAGGGTGGACACGTGCCTAAAGTTGATTGGAAAGTCTTCCAATACACGGAGGTGAATCTGGAATCATAATTAGAGTAGATGCTGATCAAAATGTCAGAAAATTCGATAAATTCAAGAATGAGAAATTTTTATTAAGTGGTCAAGAATGTAGTCCTTCTGGACCAACGGAAAGTAAGCTGACTTGTCAAGTTGATCGATAATCACCGAAACATTATCATAATCTCCACATGTACAAGATAGCTTGTACATGGAGCTTATGGTGATATTTCCCCATCTCCATTTGGATACATGAAGTGATTATAACCACTCGAACGATTTCTTGATGATCGTAAGTAACATCAAATCGATACTCGTGAACCCCAACTAGACTAGGATAGACAAGCTACAAATGTTCAAGGGTAGATATGTCTTTTGCTGCTATAACAGTAATTACGTTTGCACAACCGGGGTAATACACGATAGTGCAAGCGTAGACGTTGATTTGGTTTTTCCATCGCCACGGTCAGAAATCTAGTTCCTTTCAAATGAAGATGTATTTGAGAAGTTTTTAAGGTTGGTAAAGATTTTGGACACGTTTTTCCACAGAGAAGTGTCATCTGGTTTCTCAAGAAAAAATGGTAACTATTGACTCTAAGTCATGAGTAAGGTGGTTCATTTCATACGGTTCCAACTGTTTGGAAATATAAGCGATACACCGTCATGCTGCATCTACATAGACAAAACATCCAGATAAAATATCATTGTGGGTTTCCAAATTACCGACGTTGTTGAAAATGTAAGAATAATACTCGAGAAGGGACAACACTTAAGTTGTCAAAAATTTTATTCATAATTAACATCATAACTTAAACTAACTTTCTTCGGTCAACTTGGAAGGAAAATGCTACAGCTGAAAAATTGCTAACAAACTGCCGATAAAAATCGATAAGGCCAAAGATATCTCGAATTTCACAACACTTTGTGAGAATTTCAACCTCGTTTAGCTACAACCTTTTGGAAAAAGAAAAGAATATCTTTTACTGAGATCACGTCTCCCAAGAAAAGTACCAATTTAATCAGAGTGAACAGTTGAGGACTTTGGTATAAAGCTGACTGTCAGTGTTTAGAAAATTTGCTCTCTTTACTAGGGTAGGTGAGAAAGTCACCGGTTTTAATCATCACCAGATTGAGTTGCTAATATCTAGGTACGATCCTAAGGTTTAGTATTTTGCCTTCGCGAATAGGTTTAAGGTTCCCTAGATAAAGTGTTTGGTTGGGTAAATTCCTTATCGGTAAGCTTTTGTAACTAAGTTTTCTCAATGATGTAGGAGTTATTCAAAAAATGTACAAGGAAAACTAGTGTAGTATGAGAAAATGGATTTATGGAGTACTTCACCTCACAATTTGGTGATATCCCAGGTAAAATTCTAAGAAACGACGCCAAAGGTATACGTCCTCAAAACGTACCGTACTACTTCCTTTCTTTATGACACACACTAAAAGGTCTTCACAGTTTTCTCGATACTCATTTCGCTCTTACAGCGGGAAATAAAGTTATGCCTCCATTCTAATATTTGTTTGTGGAAGTGATCAGAAAAGTAACTGGTCGAAAAGGTTTTGGTTACCTAAGTGGAATATATGGTTAAAACAACTGCAAGTTTACTATTCTATAACAAGACTTGCTCCTAAGTTTCCATGATTTAGTTTCTTTGGCTCAGGTAGTCACTATTAATCAGTCTATCAGTCGCGTCACTAATTAACGCATTCATGATACTTTTGATATTTTTGATATTGTTCGTTACCCTAAAACTATGAACCGGCATTTTGGCATAAAGGTATCACTCCCAGATAATAACAGGTGTCCGGTATCAGAAATCATACGGCCTGAATACTGGTTGACAACTTCTGGATATCAAACAGTATGGTCAATTAGTAGCGCCACCGTAGGCTGATTACAGGTTAGAACCCGCTCGGGTGGATGGTTTCAGACGATTGGTAAGGAACTGGTTCTTTTATGTGGTTTCATTAATTCTTGGGAAAATACTTACTACTTCGGGGTTTTCTACTGACCGTAGGTATAACAACTCGTATGCCTGTGCCTATGCTCATCGAAATGACGTGTATAGCACCAAAGGAAATTCTGGAAACTAGTATTGGTTGGAAAGTCCTAAGGCCGAAAAAAGGAATTTGCTAATAATTTACTTTAGAACGGATGTAAACGGAAGTCGATCTTCCTCTTGAAGATCCAGAACAATCATTAGTGCGTTTTGAAAATATTAGTGATATTGGGGACCAAAAGTGGATGTCCGTCAGATGTTCTTCCGTGGAGTACTACCATTTTAGCACCAGATTGTCGCTCAAGACATTTCAGAAGGGTTGGTAGAAATTTTAACAAGTGGTATTTTAGCGAGTACTGCCAAGGAATTGAAACTATTTATGGTTTCCTATCTCATAAGGGTTGGTAGAAACGACTAAATGGCGGTGGGATTGATTGGTAACTCTCTGGTGGCACACAATTATCGATACATTAGCCCTGCTTCAAGGCCATCAACTTGTCTCAATTTGTGCTTTTCCTAGGTAGGAAGGTTCTTTGTTTAAAGTCTAAAGGTGGTCGCCGAAATGTTCTTCTAGAAGGTCAATAAGTCGTCCAAATCTTTCACAACTTAGAAAAAGTTAACACATTTTTTCGTGCTCAACGAGGTGGCAAGAATCAAAAATTACGCTCAATAACCGAGAATGATTACATCACGCGTATGATGAACGCAATACTGCCTAAACCTGGCTCTGATACCAAACTGACCCACCCCGACCAGGAATGACCACCTGGACTCCGAATCATGTTATGTTAGCCAACACCAGGAAGGTGACGAAGCCATAAAGTGTAGTGATGTGGAAAATGTGAGTAAATTTAAACCTAAAGGTGCCTCAATGGAAGAGTGCACTAATGAGCAGGAATGAACCGATTTCATACGTGATGTCAGAGCATAAGCAAAGTGCATTAAGGTAAAATGAGAATTATACCATCGAAGGTAATCTCCAACACCAAGATTTGCCAAGAATCCTCGCCGATATGAAAGCTTAACTACTAAAACCTGGATGGCCGAAAATCAAGGGTGAGTGGGCCTAAAAATAAAGTTTTGTAAAATCCTTTTCAAAAACATAGTAACATCTCGCTGTAAAACAAGTATAATTTCCAAAATATACACACCGAGGTCAAGAAGAGAAGGGATCGTCGGATCCTCGTCGGCATTTTCGTGTAGTGAGCGCCGAGAGAGAGAGAATGTGTCCAAGTTTGAGACGATGAGGGAAAACGACGATGATGTGCTGGCCTCGGTTGGTTGGTGCAGCTCGCCGATGTTGTAGCGGCAAGGTGGCGGTGGCGTTCTTGGAGGGTGAAGGTAAGTGAGAGAGAGAGAGAGAGAGAGAGAGAGAGCTTACAAAGGGAGGAACGAAAGAGAGAGTGGGAAAATAGAGAGATCCAGGAGAGTGGGGTGAGAGACACGTGTCAAGGGATGAGAGGAGAGTTTGGTAAAATGTGGGCCCCATGGCCAGGAAAATTAATAAAATATTAAAAATATCCTGTCAGAAAATACTAAAATAATAAAATACCCAAAATTCGAATTTCATATAACACCCTTAAGTTTCGTAGTTCTGTAAAATCTTTATCGTAGCTCCAAATTTGATTCCGCTTGCGCCTACGCATTTGTATCATCGGGTACTACACAAATACGCTAAAAGAATATTTTGTACGTCTCACTGTAAGCTGGTCAATGAAAGTCAACACCCTCACCTCTAGGGGCATTTTCGTCAAATCACTCTTTTAAAATTTATAAAATCGTAAAATTAGGGACAGGATGTCACATGACAGATCTTAGATTTGAATCTCAGAAATAACGAGTTGACAAACAATTTATTCTTCACCATGTTAGTGCATGTATAAAAAAAAATTAAGTACAAGATTAGAACAATTAAACTAATGTGTCAGCAAAAGAAATAAAAATTAAAGGCGCTTGCAATACCATCATTTTATAAAAAAGAATTACAAATATATATCAAAGGAAAAATGAATTCCCTTCGACTTTTTTTAATAATATGAAAATTTGGATACATATTGCTCTTTTTTGAAAGTCTTTCTTATTTTAAACGGAAAATTCTATTCTAATCCTTGTTCAAGATTACTTTTTGAATAAACCTTGTCTAAGATTAAAAACTAATTTTAATCCTTGGCATTTAATTGTACTTTTTTTAATATTAAATAGGTTGTAATAATTATTTGGTTTTTTGTTTGTAGGTTATAGATTAATTCCCATAAATAATAAAAATGTTATTTATCATTGATAGTTGTTATTAAGTTCCCATAATAAGAAAAGTAATATATTATTATTTTTTTTTTTATCAAATGATAAATTTTGTTAGATTAGATATTATATATATTTTTCATTGTGCATGAATTTCTCCATATATATGTATATGCATATTACGTACATACGTATGTTGAGATTGACACACCCCAACCCGGAATGTCCACTTGGAAATCCGAATCAAGCTGTGATGGCCGACACCTGGAAGGTGACGAAGCCATAAAGTGTAGTCTAGTGGAAAATGTGAATAAATTTGAACCTAAAAGTGCCTAAATATAGGAGTGCGCTGTGAGTGGGAATGAACCCATTTCATACGTGATGACAGAGCATAAGTACAATACAGTTAAATAGGGTGAGAATTATACCATCGAAGGTAATCGTCTACACCAAGATTTGCTAAGAATCCTCGTCGACATGTAAGCTCACCAATAAAACCTGGAGGGGCGAAAAACAAGGGTGAGTGGGCCTAAAAATAAAGCTTTATAAAAACATTTCTGAAAACTTTAATAACCCCTCGCCGTAAAACAAGTATAGTTTCCAAAATATACATATTACGTATAGTCAAATTACTTTTCTAAAGATCCTAATGGTGATCAGGCATTAAGACAATTAGATAGTTTTTATCCCGGTGATTAACAATTCAAAGTATGCATGCAATCAATCATAAGCAATTACATAAAAATCACATATTCATGCTAAGGCTCAAGGCTTCGCCCTAGCAATAGAAATTAGTTCCGCATATTCATAATTGAAATCATAGAAAATAGATTCAAGAAAAGGATTGAAAGCACCTTCAAGTAAAAAGTCTCCAAAACCCTAACAATTCTCTCTGTCTCCCAAAATTGCATAAAAGAAAGCGTTCTCCGAAATATGGTAGACGGCCAAGCAATATATTTGCCAAGCCACCACCACAAACCCTAGGAAACAAAACCCTAAATTAAATGATAAAATTCGTCTAAAATCTGAACAGCCACGTTTTGGCCCATAAGCTGCTCTAAAACTGGCCCAATATAGCTGGATTTAATGTTTGGAATATTCTGAACACTTCTCCAGAAGGCCACGAACCCATCCGAGGTCATCTTGGGCTCCAAAAACGCAATTTAAGCCCAAAAACGTCATTTTCCAGCACTGCGCACTGCTTCTTTATTTCATCGCCAGAAAATAACCGCTTGGTGGAAAAATCCCAAATTTTGATACGATCAAGCTAAGTGACTTACGAACGTCCTCCAACTGGAATTACTCCAAAATTCGTCCATTTGGTCCTGTTTTGCTCCAGAGGAAGTCGAAAGTCCTATATTGAAAATACAATTCAAAGTATCAACATTCTTCCAATATATTAACCAAAATATACTAAGATTAGGGTAAAATATATAATATAAAATCTACTCATCATATAGCATGCAAATACTTACCGTAGCCCGCAAAATCCCAAGAATTCAATATGACATAATACTTCATAAGTACGCAAGACATCTGTAATCACATAATCTCGCATAAGCAAACATATCATAATGAGTGCTCATCGACACATGCTGACACACGAGTTCATGCAGAGCTATTCTAACATGAACATGACTGGGTGTAATCATAATATACGCTCTAGAACTACAATCATGTGAAGTCTGGCGTTATGTGCAGCGCATACGAGTTGGAGTTACCTATTGCAACCTGTACGACAGGACTGGCACCTACAATGGATCCAAAGTGAGCGTACGGTGCAATGTGCACATACACATGAAAGACTGGCCCTGGCCCGGGCGAGTACCAACACCAGTGCAGCAAAACATGAGCATATAACATCAATATAGTCATGCCATAGTAATTCCATAATTCTAGTCAACATAATAGTAATAAATAAGTTATTACTCATGGCCGTAATCAAAACCCCATAACAATGCGCATACCTGTGCATCCAGTAGGATTTCTATTAATTTTGAAATTTTCTGTTATTTCGCTAATTCTTATAAGCATTAGTCTAATCTAGTCATACGTAGGAGATTCTTTTTCAAATGTATAATTGGAAACCAAATAGATATATAATATTTAAAAGTAAAGACCCATTCACATATCATGTCGTCGAGTCGAACTCGTTTGAACTAGAATAGCCGAAGTCACCGATAATAATCGCACCTATGCATAATATTAGGACCCATTAGTAAAACTCCACTAAAACAATTAAATTTGGGAAAACGGATAGCGAATTTGGAATCGGAGCGTCGAAATACTCTAAGGAGGGTCCACAACCTTATACAAATGAATCTGGAACATCCGCCATGGATTTCCAATTCGTAACTTCCCAAAGTCCACACTATGCTTCTAGAACAACATACTTAAATTTCTTTACGATCCAACGGTCGGATCTCCGCCAATTGCTAGAACTAGGTTGCTATCAACATTTGTTTTACAAATTTAGAAATTCAATTTGGGAAGATCCGTATGTCGGATTCCCAATCCGTCAGTTCCTATAGTCCTCAATTATTACGTACTATAAAGTATTAAAGTTTGGTGATGATCCAATGGTTGGATCGTCGAATCATAAAATGGTCAAGTGGCGTAGTTTTCCATACTAGGTTCAAACTATCGAACTATAACAACGGTTATCAAATTAAAATCATAACATTGAATTTAACTTAAAAAGGCAGCGTTGGCCCACTAAACACGCGTCGCCGCACATGGCGGCTGGCCGCCCCAATTCGCTGAAAAATCGAACAACTTAAAAAATTCCCAAATTTTATAAGAATGAAGATCTCAATGAGAGGAACAAATTTCATACATGGGCCAAAGTCTAATTCGGTCGGGAAGTGGCCTGAAATTACCACGAACCTCTGGAAACCCTATAAAGGGTGTGCTTCGATTCGTCACCTCCGGTGCTCCCCCGCACCAACCAAGGCTTGGGATTTGTTCATGGGTTCAAGATGAGGCTAATGGTGGTGGTGGTCGAAGGAATCACCTTAAAAAATGGTGGATTTCCGCCGATCTCCCCCACGGTGCCGCCGGTGTTATCCCCACGAAACTGAGACAAAAAACGGTCAGGTTTGGGGTGGAACTTGAAGAAGGAAGGTCATGGAGTTGGTTTTGGGTAGTGGCGACAATCATCTCATCGGGAAAACGTCGGAATCGGCATTGGGGTGTTTCGAAATCGGGTCGGGTTGATAGGAAAAAACCGAGTCAAGGGTGATCCGATGCTCCTCCACTCCCTCATTTCCCCTCCTTTCTCTCCTCTCTGGTTGGTCACTCTCCCTTCCTCCTCTTTCTGATTAGGCATCCACCCTCATCTCTCTCCTTTCTCCCTTCTTTCATCTGTCCATCTTTCTCCTTTCCTTCATTTCTCTCAACTAATGTTAAAATAATAATATAATAACTATGAGAGATATATAAAATAATAAATAGTAATTTTTACAAAAGTACTTTTCGGATTTGTATAAACTTCGATTCAGATTACGCTTTTGCTGTCTTCCCGCCGAGAACTTCGAGAGTACGGTAAAATAGTAACTTGCATGCATCACTAAATGACGGTCAACGAAAATCAAAAATCTCCCCAGTAGGGATATTTTCATCATTTCACTCTCTTAAAAGTTAATAAAATCATAAAATTAAGGATAGGTTGTCACAAAGATACTACAGTTACATACTAATACATTTGTACCGACACATTTGTAAAGATACATTCGTACCGAAAGTTATGTACCAATAGATTCGTATCGAAACTTACAAACCGATACTCTGCACCTATGAGTAAAATAAGATACCTAAAGTTATGTATTGATACATTTGTACCGAAAGTTATGTATGAATTGTTTTTGTTTTGCTTTTGAATTTTTTTATTAATAGGAATTTAAATTTTGAATAAATTTTTATCTATTAATATGATTGGAGCACAAAAAAAAAACATTAATTATGGATAGGTAAACAATTTCGAATGGTAAGTTTATAATAATAATTGTACTATAATTACTTAAATATGGTAAGTTTTAAAAATAGAGGCTTAGATTAGATTTTGAAAACCATTCAGATTAAAATCTAAAAACAATCTTCTTGAAACCCTAAAATCTAAAAACCCCTATTTTAAATTACATACCTATAAAACATTCCCTACGCACCATCTCTCAAGATATTCATCGGTGTGGATCTTCCAACATTCGTTAAACCGTGTATCGAGGAAGATTAATTTTTGTAGGCCTTGAACATTTGTTGGGAAATATGAGATCCGAGACCCCTTAATGTTTTTCTCTTCATTTTCGTAGATGGTTGAAAGTCAATATATATATATATACACACACGCAAACATTTTGACATTCCTTTTAAGTCGTTAGATTACATAACATCTAAAGGTCCTCATGATCTTAAATATCATGGATGCTTTGTGAACTATAGTTAACATTCAAAAAGAATAAAAATAGATAAGGAATAAAAAAACTAGAAAAATAACTGATAAAGAATAAAAACTAGAAAATAATTAAAAATTAAAAAGAGGAAGAAAACCTTGCGCACAAAGTCCTCCATTGATTTGTGCAAAATACCTTCAAAGTCTTTTGAGTCTTCATTCTCATATTTGGGTAAAACCCCCAAAAACATCTTTGATTCTATTTCAAATCCACACTCAGATTTAATTGTATAAAAAAATTGAGGGAGGCAGTGAGAGTTGTTGATTTAGGGTTTTGTTTTGTTAATTTAATGGAAAGAGCGAGGAACAAAGATTTGAAGCAGACTGATACTTGATTTTACATCAGAATTTTGTATCGATCAATTGAAGGAATGACACTAAGTTTGACAACGTGAGTGATAGGAATTTGAGGTGTTGGGGCTGGACGAAGCAATTTGGATGGACGTGCTTTTGCAATTGCATCCATGACAAACGCCAATTTCATTTCTTCCTTATGTATGCAGGACTTTTTATTTATTTTTATTATTCCCTAAGTTTTTATTCTTTTCTTAATTTTAATTTTTAGTTACTTCTTAATTATAAATTTATACCTCATTTAATGTTTAAAATCCTCTGCATAACTCATAATAAAGACCATTGAATGTTACAAGATATAAAGGCTATAAAGGAGTGTAAAAATGTTTATCAAAATCTTTGTCCCTTGATCCCATGATCCTTACCTATATATATAACACACCCCGACCCGGAATGTCCACCTGGACTCCGAATCGAGCTGTGTTGGCCGACAACCGGAGGGTGACGAAGCCATAAAGTGTAGTGATGTGGAAAATGTGAATAAATTTAAACCTAAAAGTTCCTAACTATAAAAGTGCGCTGGTGAGCAGGAATGAACCCATTTCACAAGTGAGGACAAAGCATAAGTAAAGTACGGTAAAGTTAGAATAAGACTTATACCATTGGGAGTAGTCTCTGATATCAGCGTTTGCCAGAAATCCTCGTCAACACGAACATTGTCACTAAAACCTGGAGGGGCTAAAAACAAGGGTGAGTGAGCCTAAAAAATAAAGTTTTATAAAAACCTTTTTGAAAACATTATAACCCCTCGCCGTAAAATAAGTATAGTTTCCAAAATATACATACTATGTATAGTATGAAAATACATATTGTAGCCTGCATTATCTCAAGAATACAATACATCACAAAATTCGTAAATAATACTCACATAATCTCGCATAAGAAAACATATCATATCGAGTGCTCATCGACACATCCTGACACACAAGTTCATGCAGAGATACTTTGACATGAACATGACTGGGTGTAACAATGATATACTCTCTAGTACTACAATCACGTGAAGACTGTCACTATACACAGCACATACAAGTCCTAATTGCCTATAACAATCTAGGACAGGACTGGCACCTACAATGGATCCAAAGTAAGTGTACGGTGCGATGTGCACATACAGGTGAAAGACTGGCCCTGGCCCAGGGGAGTACTAACATTGGTGCAGCAAACAATGAGCAGATAACCTAAATATAGTCATGCCACAATAATTCGATAATTCTCGTCAGCATAACATTCATCATAGCCGTAATTTTAATTAAGGCATCTCATAATAGTATGCATACCTGTGCATCCCGCAGGATTTAGAATAATTTAGTAAATTCTGTCATTTCACTAATTCTTATAAACATTAGTCTAACCATAGGCATGTGTAGGAAATTCTTTTTCAATGTATAAATGGAAACTAAATAAATATATACTATTTAAAAGAAAAGACCCACTCACATATCATGTCGTCGAGTCGAACCGGCCTTGTAGTATCGAGAGTTCTTGTGATGCGTTTTTCCTAGAAACGAAACCATTTAGGTAAATATGATGTACTAATATAATTACACGTTTTCGTACAAAGTACGGCTAATAAAGGAACTATTGTAAAACGGTCGAATTTCAAAAAACAGATGGTGGATTCGGATTCGGCATGTCAAGAAACCTAAGGAGGGACCTCGGGTTCCTCCACGCAGTGCCGCACGCGCCGCCACAAGGTGGCTGCACAAGCATCCACGCGCCACTCACGGTGGCTCCTTTACGCGCACCCACGCACCTGCGAGTACGACTGTACTCGCCTTCCTCTTGAAGGCCTGCATTTTACAGGTTTTTGGTCTGACTTCCAGAGCTCCTATCGAGCTCGATTCTCCACCAAAATCAATGATTCAAAAGCCATTTTGAAGTTAGAAATGTAGGGAACAAAACCATACCAAAGTAAGGCCGAGTTAGGGTCGGTGTTGGCCGAAAAAATGGCCAGAAAGTGGCTAAGTGGTCATGGTCCTATTTTTTTTTTCAAGAAATTTGGGGAGTCTCCTTGAGGTGTTTCTTGTTACAAACAAGCCTACAAGTCATAGATCACACCTATAAGTGATTCTAAACAATGAGAAGAGTTCGTCTAATGTGTTTTTAAGCTCACCATCACTAAGATCGGTGAGATCCGTGCCGGAGGTTGCCAGAGAAAACGTTGAGCAGTGGTGGTTCTCACTAAATGGGAAAAAGCCTCAAGCCCGAGTGTGTAGAGTAAAATGGTCAGAGGGAGATTGTGATATCCCACATCGACCAACGGAGAGGGGGTGATGTGCCTTATATGTACATACTCCCCTCCTTATAGCACGAGGCCTTTTGGGAACTCACTGGCTTCAGGTTCCATCAGAACTTCGAAGTTAAGCGACTTCGGGCGAGAGCATTCCTAGGATGGGTGACCCACTGGGAAGTTCTCATGTGAGTTCCTAGAAACAATACCGTGAGGGCGTCGCCGGGGCCCAAAGCGGACAATATCGTGTTATGGCAGAGCCGGTCTAGGATGTGACAGAGATGGTGGTCCACTGCGGCAGAATGATGGTGGTCGTGTGGTTTTCCAATCACGAGAATAGTGATGATGGTCACGGTTTGCATAAGAGAGAGGAACGAGAAAGCCTGAGGGTTTTTCCCCTGCTTCTGGATTTCGTGGAGCTTGTCCAAGCAGTGAGATGGCGGTGGTGGTTCAAGTGTAGTTCACCTGAGAGGTGGTGAGGTAGTGGTTGTGTTGCTCGGCTCCACAATTTTTTTACAGAGAGAAGAGAAAGATGCGAGATGAGAGGGAGAGAGCTGAGGGAGAGAAGTGAGGTGAGGTGGCAGTCATCGGGTGGATGAGTGAAATGATGAAGGTTTGAAAAATGAGAGAGAGAGAGCGAGAGAGAGAGAGAGTGTGTGTGTGTGTGTCCCGAGAGATAGGGAGACACGCAAGAGGTGAAGGAATGGGGCGTGGGCCCCACATGTCTCACAAAACAAGTCACAAAATATCTCCCAATTGAAATTACCTAATCGCCCTTCATGTCTCACTATACGCTAGTCCACGAAGGTCAACACCCTCGCCTATATGGGCATTTTCGTCAATTCACACATTTAAGATTAATAAAGTCGTAAAAGCAGGGACGGGTTGTCACATTAACAATGGAGAGAAAAGATTTAAAAGAAATTTCCCATATAATGTAAATATCCATGCCTGTATTAACTTAATTAATATAACAAAGTTCCTTGTCAAAAACTTGTTCTCATTTTCCAGGAATATGTGTTTGTGATACAAGAGAAGAAATCCCCCAAGCAATCACATGCATGCATGCATGCGCATTCAAAATTGCCGTCAAAGATTTCTTCGTAACTGCGTTCCACACGCGGCCTAAGGACCAATTCTTCTCAGCTCATCCGGCCAGTTGGTATGCAACTGGAAATATAGAAAGAGGAATTAAAATTAAGCAAATAAATACTTATGCTGCTAGGTTACTCTAATTTCTTGATAATTTTGTGGAAGCCAAACTGCTAGGATACTAACCCTATTTTTAAAAAGTTATTTAAAAAATAGTAATTAAAACTAAGAGCTTTAAGAGCTCATCTTTTCTCCTTATGAAAAATTATTGTGTGAATTCAATACACAATGTCGACCGTGTGTGAATTCGATACACAATGTCGAGCGTGTGAATTATATATGTTACTTTTTGTAGTACATTCCCTCTATGTTACCCTAAATCCAAAATGAAAAAAATCTTGACGGACCCTAAATCCTTAAGCCTCACAGTCAATCTTGAACTCCTGTATATGATTCTTTGAAAAATAAGTTTGAGGACAAGATGGTAACCTTCTCTATATTTTATTTAGTAATAATGGCCCCACATTGCAATAAAATTATAGGCCAAAATATTTGGTTGGGGTTGGTATTTTTTCTTAAAACCTATGTCTAACTTCGTATTCAATTTAAGTTTATACCTTAAAATACTTGGAAATTTCAATATATATCACAGAGAAACATCAGAAGATAAGAATGGAAAAAAAAATATTAACAGATATTCTCCATACAATTTTTTTTTTTAGTACATCAATAATTTTTACACTAAGAGTAAGAGAAAGGGAAGTTCGGCTAAGCCACACAATGGGCAACCTAATTTGGTATATATAGGAGAAATTAGGTTCTCATCCCTCTTTTTTTTCATTGCATTGATTAAAATCTTATTTCTTTTTAATTTTTGATCAAGGTCCCTAGCTTTTAATGAATATCATTATTTCAATTATATACGAACATGATTAAATTTTATTTCTCAAATATATTTATTTAGTGTTAGAAACGTTACATTTGGTATATTTATATTTATGTTAAACTTTGTATTAAATATTTCTATTTTTAGTTTGTACCATTTTTAATTTGCAACCCTTTTTTAATTTGTACCAAATTTCCTTTTAGTTTTAATTTGTACCCATATATTAAGTTCATTTTGTGCACATATTTTTAAAATTTTAATTTATACTCATAATTTATTTATAATGTACCCATTTTTCTTTATAAATGTATCACTTTGTTATATATAAAATGTACCCATTTTTTTTTTTGTGAATGTACCTTTTTTTTATGTAAAATGTACCCATTTTTTAATGTATCTTGTTATTTTTTATTTATCAAGTATACATATTTTATATAAAATGTACCCATTTTTCGATTTTTTTGAACACCATGGTACATTTGTTTGACATTTATTATTTTAAAGTGTATGACCGATTCACGAAATTTCGATTCAATCTAACTATCAATCTATATATGTGTGAAATGACCAATTCATATACGTACATTATTCATTTTACCGAATCTAAATGGGTGTATTTTATATGGCAGTTAACACACGTATACGAAGTGAATGCGCAAACATACATAAAAGAATACATTTGAACATTTGAGTAGGAGGGAATGCATACAATTTGACGCTTATATACATTTCCTCCTACTCAAATGTTCAAATGTATTCCTTTATGTATGTTTGCGCATTCACTTTGTGTACGTGTGTTAACTGCCATAATGTAGGTATATGAATCGGTCATTTCACACATAGATTGATAGTTCGATTGAATCGAAATTTCGTGAATTGGTCATACACTTTACGTGATTTCTATGCGGGAATGTTGGTGAATGCTTTATTTAATTTCAAAGAAATTGAAGTTGAGAATACGGTATTTTCCCTTTGCCATGGAAATAGAATCGTGGATTCTGTGGTGCAGTAAATATGAGGCCTAATAAAAGTTTATTTTTCCTTGTTTCTTATATTCATCTGTTTTCAATATCAGATTGGATTTGCATTAAGGGTTTTGTTGATCTGATATTATTTATAAAATACTAGGAAACCCACCTGAACTTAAGCAATTTTAGGGGTTTGTTCTGCTTTAGTTCACTTAATATACACACCTGTTAATGTTTTTACTTTTTAAGTGTATGTTTTTAAGTTTTTTTTGGTCTATGTAAGAATGTGTCCAACATGGTTTCTTTTTCTCACATCCTTTCAATAATTTAGATTGACTTCACCCCAAATCCATTGACAGTTACTTTGTATATGTTAGGGATGGGTCTTATTCTTCAGCTTAGTGGGCACTGAACCCTTAGCAGAGCGTCTAGGTAATGCGACTGAGTAAGTGCTAGCTTTTTATTTTTAGCATTAAGTTCTCTTAACTTTACCTACAGCTAATTCTTAAGTTTTTCATTGTTGTGGTGCATGCAACTTGCTTTCTACACAGGACCAACAGGTATAACAGGTATAATTTTTACCACTAGTACAAAAACATGTTTGCGCGACGGAAACTTGCGCGACGCAGAAAATTTCGTCGCGCAAAGTATGTTTGCGCGACGCTAAACACAAAACGTCCCGCAAACATCGTTTGCGCGACGAAGACGTGCGTCGTGCAAAGCTGTTTTGTGTGTCACGCAAGATTTTGGCGCCAAACCAAGCATAATTTACCCTTTTTTCCCAACTTTGCTCGACGCCACCTACGTCGCGCAAAGTCGACAACTTTTTTTTTCTAAAATAAGCACACACAAGAGCCTTTTTCTTCACATTCAACCTCTCTCTAACCCTTTCTCTTTCACTCTCTTTCAGACTCTCCATCTCTCTCAACCCTCACCATTTTCACCTTCTCTTTAAAACCCACTCACTCTGTTCTACTCAGGTTACGAGTTAGCGGGTTCTTGCGTCAGGTCGTTCAAACGGGGCCTTCAAGTATTGTATTTATTTGATTAATTAATTAACTATTTATTGATTACATTTATGTTTGGTTTTTTTTTTTTTTTTTTTTGTCTATTTATGTTTTTCTTTAATTATTTTCTGGAATTTGGACTTTTGAGTTTTGCATTCATGCAACTTTATGCTTCTAGGCAATCTGAACATAACTTTTTTAGTTACATATGAGACTAGCAAAGGAAAAAAGGATGTAATATATGTAAACGACTCAAACCATAGGAAGCCTTTGTCCAATTCCATGGGAAACCCGTATGTTACTTTTATAATCGCTTAGTTACACTAATATACGTATGTGTGTGTGTGTGTGTGTGTATAAGGCCTCGTTTGGCAGCTCGGACTGTACTGACTATTTCTGTCGGATAGGATAAATAACCACCGGATAGTACTGACTAAATTAGTCGGACGTTTGGTGCAGCATCGGACTAATGACCGTATTATTTATATTGTGTTTGGTATTATACCGGATAGGAGGAATCAAACTTAGAATAAAATTAAACTTAAAAAAAATTAAAAAAAAAAAGTTGAAATCATCTCTTTTTCCCCCGATCTCTCCGCCGCACCCCCCAAACTCCCTCCCTCTCTCTCCCTTCTTCTTCTTCCCCGACTGATTTTCGACTCCAAAGCTCTGCAATTTACACCCACAGACTCAGTTTTCCTTCACTGCAATTCGAGAGAGCAAGAGTGCGTCTGGAGAGGAAGGAGAGAGCGAGAGATTTCAGCCCGACTAAATTGTACCGAGGTTTTGGACGGTATAAGCAAGCGGGTAAAGACAGTATAAAAAAGGTGGGCCCGGATTATTTAATCTGGTGCCTATTTAATCCAAACGGACACCAAACACAGTACTCTGTATTATTAGTACTATCCGGTGTCTTATACGGTGTGCCAAACAGGGCCTAAGTGGTTATGATTCGGAGACACAAATTTTGACACTCATACTATAAGGTCCATTTCATAACATATTTGTTTACTATGAATTGTAATAAATGAGTGTTTTATTTGTTTATTCCAAATATGGCAGTTTGTCTTTTAGGACACGGATAAGTACTATACCTACATCGCGCAAAGTTTTTTTTTTCTTTTCCCCTTTTGCTTTTCTTTTGGGGTTCTTGCATTGCCTTTTTTTTGTAGTATCCACTTGTGTAAATATTTTAAATTGACAATCGAATTAGTTCATTGTATTCATATAGGGTTAAAGAGTGTAGATATAAAAAATCATCAAAATCGGAGTTAAAATAACCGTTAAATCGTGATTTTTCGTTTATAGCCGTCGAAAAGGTTTTTCCCGTTATTTGATATCTGAATATTTGTTTTTTGTGATTTTTGGTTTATGCAATCTCGAAGCATATGCAAACAAGTTTGAAGGTTTGATCGTTGAAACTAGTTTCGTACAATACGTTTCCCATCAAAACTATATATTCACTAACACTTCGAGTTTTATTTATACTTTCATTAAGTATAACATAAGATTTTGTGGTATCCACTAGTGTAAATATTTTAAATTGATGATCGAATTAGTTTATTATGGTATATATATATTTACTAAGTAGATTTTAATTTATTTATTTTGTACTCATAAGCAAAAGGGAAGAAGAAGGAAAAGGGGCAAAAAAAAAAAAAAAAAAAAAAAAACTTTGCGCGACGTATGTACACTTGCGTCGCGCAAAACAGCTTTGCGCGACGAAGACCTACGTCGCGCAAAGTTTTTTTTTTTGCCCTTTTCCTTTTCTTTTGGGGTTCTTGCATTGCCTTTTCTTTTCTGGTATCCACTTGTGTAAATATTTTAAATTGACGATCGAATTAGTTTATTGTATTCATATAAGGTTAAAGAGTGTGGCTATTAAAAATCATCAAAATCTGAGTTAAAACTACCGTTAAATCGTGATTTTTCGTTGATAACCGTCGAAAATGTTTGTCCTGTTACTTGATATCTGAATGTTTGTTTTTTGCGATTTTTGGCATATGTGATCTCGAAACATATACAAACAAGTTTGACGGTTGGATCGTTGAAACTAGTTTCGTACAATGCGTTTCCCATCAAAACAATAGATTCACTAATACTTGGAGTTTATTTATACTTTCATTAAGTATAACATAAGATTTTGTGGTATCAACTTGTGTAAATGTTTTAAATTGACGATCGAATTAGTTCATTGTATTCATATAGGGTCAAGGAGTGTAGCTGTAAAAAATCATTAAAATCGGAGTTAAAATAACCATTAAATCGTTATTTTGTACGTATAACACTTAAGAAATTGAATGGTAAGATATTTGTTAAGTAGCTTTAAATTTATTATTATAATTCGAATCGGGTTTTTGTTAGAAAAATATATTATTGTGGGTTTTATGTTAAAAAAAATTGAATTTAAAAGGAATAAAGTCACATTTTCAGTATTTAAAAAAAATATATATATAACTTGCGCGACGCCACAATTAGGTCGTCGTGCAAAATCACTTTGCGCGACGTCATGATGTATACCTCCGTCGCGCAATCTATCAAAATTTTGGCGGCATTATTTTCGTTAATAGGCGCTTTTTTTTTAAATTATTCCAATTTTTCCGGTCTCTCTTCCCTCTCTTACTCGATCTCTCTCGTGCCTCTCTCTCACTCTGTCTCTCTCTTCCTTCCTCCGACTGCACCCAGCCTCCTCCTCATCCTTCCTTCCTCCCGTCTGCACCCACCCAGCCAGCATCCTCCTCATCCTTCCTTCCTTTCGACTGCACCCAGCCAGTACTTATCTTTGCTTAATTCTGTATTTTGCCGGTCTCTCTTCCCTCTCTTACTCGGTCTCACTCGTCCCTCTCTCTCACTCCGTCTCTCTCTTCCTTCCTCCGATTGCACCCACCCACCCAGCCTCCTCCTCATCCTTCCTTCCTCCCGTCTGCACCCACCCAGCCAACATCCTCCTCATCCTTCCTTCCTTTCGACTGCACCCAGCCAGTACTTATCTTTGCTTAATTCTGTATTTTTCTTCTTTCTAATGCCTTAATTTGAAGATTTTGGTATTGTAATTAGATTCAATTAGGAAAATTAAAATAGAAATTGTGGGTTTTAGTGTTAAATTAAATTGGGGGTTTTAGTGTTGAATCGAATTTTAGTTATTTTTGTGTGTTTTTGTTGGAATTATTTTAGTTTAGCTGCTTCATCACATGTACTGCTTTCTTTCGTTCTTGCAGCTGATTAGTATTATGTTAAAGCTTGTATAATTACTAGCTCTGGGAAATTAATGGTTATTAGGTGATGGATTTTTCTCATATGATCACAACTAACTAGTTGCATTGCATAGAACAACTTTCCATGAAATTAATGATTATTAGGTGTGGACTATACTATAGTCCACATGCATCCTTCTGTTTCAATCCAAACAGTTGCTTCTGTTTGTAGCTAGGACCCTGTCCTGAAACCAAAATAGAAATTGTTCAGAATTTACACGTTCTTTAAGTTGTTTAGATGACTTTATTTGCAGATAATTTGATGCAAACAAGGTTTTTTTATTCTTTGCAGAACATATCATTCAGTGATCAGAACATATAATTCAAAATTTGAAACCCCTGATTTTGCACTTAATGGCAATGCTATCATTATCACAAGCTAACTTCATATCAGTTACATGTCATATATAATTTTGGCTACATTCTTAGGTTTTCCTTTTGCCTTTCCCGACGTTGAGTAATTTTGGCTGTTCTCTATTTGGAGTAGTTGCGAGAAGTTCCTATATATTTTACATCAGTTACATGTCATATATAAGTTGTTAATTCTTGTGGTTCACTATGTTTCTCATGATTACTCTTGTCAACCGAACACATTATATGTTTGTTGAATCCCATGGTGATCCTCAAGCATATTGCTTTCTTTATGCCATCTATTTGCAGGCACAAGATAACATTACGAACCTTCCATTATTAAATGGTTGGGGTGAAGTGGAATTATGTTGAGGCAAAGGTATCTTGCACTTTCTGCTCGTCTTTTTTATGCTCTTACCACTATCCTTCTAAACTTATGAGTTTACCTCCCACTATAAGGATAGTGTCTATGAGAGTAATAAGGAAACCAAAAGCGTGATTTAACATGTATGTTTTATTTATGGAGGGAAAATAGTGGCCTTGTAGTGATTCCTCTAGAAAGCACACTTGCATTTATCTAAAAAAAGATATCAAGTTGGTCATTTGTATTTTCTACGTTGGTGATTACTCGCTCATTCGGTTTGTCTTCCCTTGTATTAGATTACGTGCATGCAGATTTTGATACCTATGTTCTAGGTTCTGATGCGCTATTGTCTTTTCTGAACGAGTAACTGCCAAATGAAAGTATATTGAACTATTCATGAAGAACCATGTAGTTTAGTTCATTCTTTCGAGTTGATCTAGCTGATAGGGAGGGCTCTTACGCTGCTAATGTTGAATATTTGATTTTAATTACGAATTACGATTGAAGTTTGTGTTCTGAACAGCTAACCAAAGTTCTTCCAATTTTGACCTTCCCATTTTAACCAGGCTGCTGCATATTACTATCATGGTTTGATCCTTGATGAGGGTAACACAGAAAAATTTCATGGGATGGCTGTAGCTGCTTTGCAAGCAGCAGATGAGTATTTCAAAGAAAGTAAGAAGGCATGCGAAGCATTTAACGCTGCTCCCCCTTTGTCAAGGTAGGTAGAGGCTGTATTTGCGTATTCATTTTGCTGATTTCATTGGCTGGCATCTAGCAGATTATCTGCCCGTTTTTTCTAGGGGCAATAAAGTATATGTTGTAGCCGCAATATCTTTATCCTCTCTCCCTATCTCCAAGAACGTCAAACACAAACACGTACAAGGAACGAACATAAAATTGTCTTTAGTATGAGATTTGCAACCTTAGGCTATTAAGATGGAGTTCAGTTTCTACGAGAACTCTTCCTAAGAAAACTGTCTCCTAAATTATCTACTCTAGAGTCTAGTCCAATCTCTAGATATTAGCAAAGATTATTCTACCGTCTCGTATGTAGCATTGGATGTTTCATGATTGAAATGTCCATTAGCTGATCAGTTTTCTTCTTCTTGTCAACCTTTCTTCTTTTAATGGTTAAGTGCTTTTTTATACACATTATGCAGAAATCCACCACTCTGGGGAACCATGAAGTATCTATCTGAGAAAATTCCAAAAGATGCTTCAAGCAAAGTGCGGATAAACCGTGATCTGTACTCACACGAAAAGTATGTCCTGCCTGAGAGAACTATTACCAATAGTATTTTGTTTATGCCTAAATGCAATCTCCTTTTCACTCTTGGCACCCCTAATTGCAATCTCAATGTTCTTGGTTGATGATACATAGAACAAATCCTCGGGAATAATTAACGTGTGTTTTTGGATATTTCAACTGCAGAATCATGGAGACAGCACCAACATTGCCCAATTTCGCATTGGCCTTGAAACCAGAGAAATTCCAACTTCCTCTAGTAGACCCCTCTTGGAACATGGAGCACATGAATAAGGGCTCCAACCAGCTTAGGAATGATAGAATATAAGCAATACATGAGTGTAGTTTTCTGCATTCGATTAGGCCCCATGTTGTAGTTTTTTCTTTTTTGTTTGGACATCTTGTATGTACATTTTCATATATTTCATAATTAAATACTTTTTCTTGGTTTATTAATTATTGTTTAGAATTTAATTACAATATTTATTAAAATAAAAAAACAAATATTTTTGCAAGAAAAAAAAAAAAAAAGGGTTTGCGCGACGAAGAAGTTACCTACGTCGTGCAAAGTGGGTTTGCGTGACAAAGGACCTGCGTCGCGCAAAACCACTTTGCGCGACGAAGAGTTACTTGCGTCGCACAAACCCATTTTGCGCGACGAAGGACTTGCGTCGCGCAAAGTGGATTTGCGCGACGCATGTAACTTCTTCGTTGCTCAAACCCTACTGTCACTGCCTTGGTGCGACGGTTGGTGCGCGACGAAGGTTCGTTGCGCTAATTTTTGCGCGACGTTTTTTGACTTTGTGCGACGAAGGACCTGCGTCGCGCAAAGTGTGTTTTTTTACTAGTGTACCCTGCCAAGTGATGGAGGCCTGAATTTCTGTATCCTATCCATAAATTTTTGTAGTGATATTTATATGGGAAATTTTATTTGAACGCATATAACCTATTTCTACACTCAACTTACTCTCTGCACATTTTATTTTTAATTAAATTGTCAATATGTCTTTAAACCCAAATTTATTACCTAACTTACCCTCACAAACCCAATCCATATGTAAATTTATCTTTACACCCATTTAGAAAATTAAAAAAACCAATTTCTCTGGCTCCTCAGTGACTCTAGTGATTGCTGCAGACTTTCCAGGCTTCAACACGCATGGCCTCTCCATTGTGCGAACAGACTTGAGAATCGATGGCTTGCTGAGCCTCCCCTCCCTCGCATTCAAACTGTTCTTTTTGAGCAAAGGAATTGTGCTTGCTGGGTTTATTGACACCCAAAACCAGCCATTCCAAAAGGTTCTTACAGCAGGAGATGTATTGGTTTTCCCAAAAGGTTGCTTCATTTTTATCAGAATGCTGGGTACGATTTCACCACTGTTTTCTGGATATGAATATGGTTGACAGGATGATAAAGGGGTTTCTCACTCATGACATTGGAAATCTCACTCTTAACAAGAAGCAATTCAGAAAGTTAAATCCTATTATTTGAAGATAATTAAATGGTTCTGAGTGTATGATCTAGTAGTTAAATGCATAGGGGTGTGTGAAGTGTGGCATTAATCTCATGAGTTTGTGGTTTGAGATTAAAAATTATCATATTCTATGCTGTTCTAATTTATGGGGAGGGGTTTGGACTTGAGTACAAGGAGATGGACACTGTCTTGACCAACATCCCTAATTCCTCTCCTCCTTCATTAAGCGTATTAAAGAACATAGGATATATAACAATTGTGTGATCGGGGTTTGATGGTAGGATAAGGATTGCGCGATGGTAGGGTTTGATTATTGGGTGTGGGTTTATTGATAGATTTTAGTTTTATTGTATATGTTCAAATAAAATTTCCCAATTCATATTGCTAACTGGATTACGATTGAAGCTGTTTTTGTAGTAATATTCATATTGTGGTGCAGGCAACTTGGGTTAAAGCTGTTTTTAATTTGGTTCACAATCTTAACAGGATTTGAATGAATGTAGGTCTGTGCTATCATTCCTGATGAGTTGTGTGCTTCTAGGAGCTCTATATTTAAGGCTAATTCTTAAGTTTTTCATTGTCCTCATAACTTTATATTTTTTATTTTTGTAAATATCATTTAGTAATTTACTATAATCTGATTGCTTTACCATTTGATACTTAAGAATTTATCCGGGGCATCGGATGTTCAACTTGACATCACAAGTAAATTGCGATGGTTCTTTCCATTGAATTTGTACTTTAGCCTTGCTCAACTGAAGTACTTCCCGAGAGACATGGAGCACCAGATTGTCCTGTAAGTAGCACTTGAATTCTTTCTTCTTTGGCTTTTTAGCCAAAATGGTCATTAAGATTTGCAGAACTCCTCTCCGGATCCCTTCCTCTTAATCCACCAAGTCCGAGGATCCGGACCATTGAAATTTGATCAAACGGCTAAAGTTATTATAACTTTTAAACTAGACCCATGTTTATAGCCGTTGGATCAAATTTTAATGGTTCGGATTCCCGGACTTGGTGGATTAGGAGGAAAGGATTCGGAGAGGATCCATTTCCCTTGTAATATATGTCAAAATGTACGTACAAGTAATAAAAAAAAGTTATAACATTCTAATCACTAGCAGATCCATTAAGATGAAAGGGCGGGGCAATTATGTGTATTTGCTAATTACAAATGGTGGAGACATGGAGGAATAGAGTATAATCATGTGTATTTGCTAATTACATTGTGAAAAATTAAAAGTTCATTGCGTAACCGAATAGGAGATCAATGATTGAGTGATAGCATGGTGAGTTATATTGAAAGTACTGTTTTTTCTTTCATAGATAATGAAGCTATAATACATCTTTTCCAAAACATGAAAATGCATTGTGGAGAGTTGTAACTTGTATTGTTATTTATTCTATAAATTAAAGTATATATGTCGATTCAAGTTAAAAGAAGAAAGATGACTTGTCACTCAGTACTACGGTTTGGTGGTATTCCTCTTCACTTGGAAGTGAGAGGTCTTAGGTTCGAATATCGAGGATGGCGAATTCGACACCAAATTAGGTTGCCCATAGTGTGGCTTAGCTGAACTCCCCCTCCCCTTAGTTTAAAAATATCGATGTACTAAAAAACAAAAAAAAAAGAAGAAATAGGACTTTTGTTCAATAGGGATTTGAAATAGGGATTGGTTTGTCTCATAGATGAATAAAGTGTCCCAAGTGTTTGAATGATGGAATTATGGTTTAATCTTTAAGGTAATTGTATGCCTAAGAAATATTTGTGAACTTTTACATATGACCCTCTTGTGGGACCATGATTTTCTGGGCCCATGATAAGTGAAAAGAAAGACCAAAGCCCATTGAGCGTAGTTTGGTAGGATAGGATTAGGCCTATTAAAGATATTACTTGTCTCCCAACTAAAAAAAAAACCCTAGTTAAAGTCAAATTATAATACCTTAGGGATTAGACAATATAATCACGATTCTAAGAAGATTTGGTATCTTATTCTATATTTTCTTCTAGATGGACTCCCGATTTAATTAATATTACTTTCCTTACAAGAACTCTCAGGATCCCTATAAATACACAAGCCTAGGTATTTATCAGGGGAGACATCTGTCTTTCTCGATCCCTAAACATATATACTCATCTCCCAATGCTCCGTTATAGGCTATTCGTGAACACCATTCTTGCTTAGAACTACACTTGCGGGTTTGATTCTCCTTCAGGTCCTTTAGGTCCTTGGTTGGAGTCACATTCTCAATCTGGGTGTTAAAGAGAAGCTACAATGCCACTGCTTGGAGAAGAGCATTGCTTATCTCCACCATGGTAGTCTATCATAAGAAAATACATATTAATATTTAATTAATATTTACAACATTTCTAAATGAAAGAAAAGTAACAGTTAGATAAACTTACATGGAGCTGTTCAGCCCTCTCCTCGTCGGGTCGAACATAAAACTCCTGGAACATGTCGATTTCCATAAACTTAGAACCCTCATGAAAAAAAATGTAGGAAATTCATTATTAATCTTAATAAAAATTAATATATATTTATTACTTTTACCTGTCGTCGCTTCTCCAACCTATAGGAGAAAGGTCTCAAACTGAATTGGTGGAGAAGTTTCTTTTTTTTTCGACCTATTGATCTTATTTGCCGTAGATACCTTATGTTAAACACAAATTGTACGTATTGGTGCGTATATAAAAAAATTATTATACTTATCACAAACTTCGGGTCCTGAAAATGGCCAGACAACCATTTGCACTCCTCTGAGCACTCCACTAACTCTTGAGGGAAGCCTTCTTTAAGAGCGGTCTCCACATCTGAAATAGTCTCAAAATGTTTGTCCACTGCATAGTATTTTGCAAATTTTTTTTCCAGCTCAAATTTCCATTTGTTGATTTGTTTCTTGGATTAAAAACTAGAATTCTAGGGCTTTCCAATCAAAGTTCTAAAAGACGCTAGGCGCTAGTAGGGCACTGGGCTGGGGCCTAGCACCTAGGCGGGCTAGACGGAGGCCTAGGCAGATTTAAGTAAATTTATAATAGATTATGTAAATAAGTGCCTATTTATACTTAAAAAACACATAATTGTATTGTGCTACATCAATTGCAAAATAAAATGAAAGATTATAAATTATTGCAACATATTGAAAACATGACGTATAAACATATAATGAGTGTTCATCCAAGTATTTAACAAGTCTTTTACATTTTATTGACAAATTCAAAGCAAAATGAAAGTTATTGATTTTCTGTCTAAGTGAGAGTCGCGACCTAGGGGGGTGCCTAGGTGGGCGCTTAAGTGGGTTAGGCGGACGCCTAAGCTGGTGTAGGCGCACTTTCTTAATATTTAAACGTCTAGGAACTGATTGGGGCATTACCAGGCGTGGCCTAGCGCAGGGATTTTTAGTACAATGTTTCCAATGATATATGATTTGGCTCGTAAAAATTCAAACAAGTAAGTCCAAAATAGTATTGAAACAGAGATGCAGATGCTGAAATAGGACAGTGACGAAGATTTCCTAGACAAATTTATGACTCCTAAACAAAATTGAACAAAATAAATTAAATTAAATTAAAATAATTATATATGAAGTAGGATATCAAGTTGGGAAACTCGAGTAGAGTCTCCGGCAACAATGCCAAAAATTTGATGTAAACTACCAAGTGCACAAGATGGTCGTGTATAATGGACTAGAGTTGTGCTTGTAGTGGTCTTTTTTATTTTTCCGGTGGCTAGTCTTCTTCACCATATTTGTGGTAGTGACGGTGGGTGACCTTTCTAGTACTTCCCTTAGGTCTTTTGGCCAATTTTGGGCTTTTATGTGTGGGTCTCTATATCATTCGAGTTGATGTCCACTTGATCTAATATATTGTTTCGAGTACGAGCAAATCCTTTGTGACATCTCATTTGTACCCTTGTTAATCCAGGTGGTTGGTCTATACCTGCATATGCTTGTTTGGACCTTGTGGTTAAATCTCTAATTGACAAGAAAATAAAAATAAAAAAACATTATATGTATCAAAGAATTTAGAACTTTTTTAGTATAGGTCAACAAATAATTTAACCATTTCCTCCAAATTACATGGATAACCCACGTACGAAGCTCTACGTGTCCCTCTTTATGCCAATGAATGAAGGGCTCAGATCTTAATCTACAGGCTCTCCATGCATGCATTTGTGTTTGTATTCATCCGTATTAGTTTCTTTTTTAAGAAAGAAAGAAAGAAATCGTCAAAGGTCTGAATACAGTAAGTTGCTGCACAATTTCTCATATTTTTCCCAGAAACACAAAGAAGGGATTGATCGTTAGGTAAGACCGACGGACCATTAACAAAATCAGAAATACGTGTTCGTGACCGGAAGGGAGGTGGTACCGAGTGAAGCAGAAGAAATAAGATATAAACTGAAGAATTGTTGACCCAAGGAGCCATGCATGCATGTTAATGGCACACGAAATCCAATAGTTTCCTAGATGCAACAGTGGGAAATGAAAACGGACGGCTAGTACAACCACGTTTTGTATATATATTTATATATATATATATATATATATATATATATCGTCAACACGTTTTGACATTAAGACATTCAGCAATTACATTACTGCTTTCTAAGTATTACACGAACTTTTAGCTTGCATGAACCGAGTGAAACCGCAGGGCTTAATTAGAATGAGAAAGGGCCAAGGGTCAAAAATTCAAAGTAGCAGTTTTAGTTGGAGTGCTCATGTAGCACTACACGAAAACTATTATCACAAGTGATTGCTTAATTTTCAAGATAACATCAATTTACGGCCATGATGGTATTCAAATTACATTAATCCAAAGTCAATGTTCCTAGAAAATACAAAGAAAGTGAGAATGATCAAGTTTTGGAATTTAAATTAAGTAGCTACTTTGAGTTTTGAAAGTACATAGTAATACAGTTTAATGTTATTCCTTTTTACTCGTAAGTCAAGGGTCTTATGTTTGAATCTAAAAAATAGCGCGTTGACAACCAATTTATTCTTCGCCATGTTAGTGTTCGTATAAAACAAATTTAAGTAGAAGATTACAACATTTAAACTGGTGTGTCAGTTTTGTGAGAAGTGAAAATTAAAGCAGCTTGGAATATCATCATTTTATGAAAAAGAATTACAAACATATATCAAATGAAAAATTAATTTCCTTCTAATTTTTTTAATAATACGAAAATTTGGATTATATGGTTCTTTATGAAAATCTTTCTTATTTTAAATTCCATACCTATAAAGATTAAACTACACGCCACCTCTTAAGATATGCATCGGTGTGGATGTTCCAACATTCGTTACACCTTGTTTCGAGGAAGATTAAATTTTTGCAGGCCTTGAACATTTGTTGTGAAATATGAAATCGGAAATCCCATAATGTTTTCTCTTCATTTTCTTTGATGGTTGAAAGTCAATATATATATATATATAGAGAGAGACGCAAAAACAGAGAAACATCATAAATTAACAATGGAGAGAAAAGATTTTAACAGAAATTTCCCATATAATGTAAATATCCACGTATTAACTTAATTAATATAACAAAGATCCTAGTAAAAAACTTGTTCTCATTTTATAGGAATATGTGTCTGTGATACAAGAGGAGAAATCCCCCAAGCAATGACTTGCATGCATGCATGCGCAATCAAATTACCGTTCAAGTTTTCTTCTTAACTGCGTTACACGCGGCCTAAGGACCATATTCTTCTCAGCTCATCCGACCACTCGGCATGCAGCTGGAAATAGAAAAAAGATTTAAAATTAAACAAATAAAATACTTATGCTGTTAGGTTACTAATTTCTTGGTAATTCTTTGGCCTAACCCTAACGCCCTCCCCTCCCAATGCTAAAATATCCAACATTATTTCATGGAAAAGCCCCAACTTGACCTCCTCTCATACCTTTAATTTGTGTACAAGATTAATTAAGCTAATTAGCATTCATGTCTTCTAGTACGAAATTCGATGCAGCAACAATCATTTATCTTGGCACGGGACATGGTTCGTCGTCCCTATCATCTTCTCAGAGTGGCGGAGGCTCGTATCCGCCAAATGCTCAGAATGATTTAGGAAGGGACAAGAAGAAATCTGGAAAAACCAAGTGAAGAATTATACATGCAGACTGCTCCAGTAGGGTTATATATTATTATTGAATTCTCAAAAATACTATTCTTACCACATATTTGTATGATCAGTTGTACCATCTCTTTAATAGATATGAGACCCACATGTATTTGTGGGCCATACCTCTATTATAGAGATGATACGAATGATGGTACAAATATGTAGTGAGTGTAATGTTACTCTTGAATTATTGATTAATTTGTTGGCAACTATGGAGTTATGCAGTTGTACATAAATAAGCATAGTTGCATATTTATATTTACAAAATTGAAAGATCTTTGTACCAAATAATTGATACAATATTTCCTTTCAAGAATAGAACATGAACATTATAATTTCTTAAGTTTAGATACAATTATTTTATTGTAAAAATGGGTGGGTGCTGCCAAGAACAAATGCCACTAGGATGTAACAAAGAAATGCATTAATATATTATTTGATTTTGTTCTACAGTTGACGTTGCTTAGAGCATTTTCAATCATGTTTTTCTTTTATAGAGCAACATTGTTAATTAGTAGGTTAAATAATTAGTGTTAGGAGTGAGAAAATTGGCGAGGATCGAATCCACACCAAAAGGCGAATTGCATGATTGTTTTTCACCATTTTTCTTAATTAGTAGTTGTGTTGGCAGTTTTGTGTGTAGAATCTCTCATGTGCGATGGGTTATCTAGTTCTCAGAATTGAATTTTTTTGCCTTTAGAGTGTTGGTTTGCATCCTGCTTCATGTGTTTGTCATGCCCGCATATCCGTCAATATGGTGGCTACTAGATTGACCAACATGACCTTATTTCATTTTAAGGTATAAACTCAAATTGAATATGAAGTTAGACATACGTTTTAAGAAAAATTACCAACCCCAACCAATTATTTTGGATAGGCCACAAATTTTATTGCAACTTGGGGCTATTACTAAATAAAATATATGGAAGGTTACCATCTTGTCCTCAAACTTATTTTTCAAAGAATCATATAAAGGAGTTTAGGATTGAATTTGAGGCTTTAGGATTTTAGAAGGTCCGTCAAGATTTTTTTTCATTTTGGATTTAGGGTTTTAGACAAAGGGGAGGTTAGTAATGTGACATAAAAACATTATCAAAGAGAAATTAGATGAATTACTATATCTTAAATATAATCAATTAAGAGCATCTTCAATGAGCTCTTTAAATAAGATTCGAACTAAAATTCAGGGAAGATTAGAAATGTTTTATCATCAATCTCAGTCCCTATCATACTCTTAAGATAGCAAAATCGTTAGGAACTCCTAAATCTAAGGAGTGAGAAAGGAGAATTATTGTGTGCATATGATACCCCACGTCAGCCTACTGTCGAATTAACCCCATGGATATGTTTGGATGAGGGTTTTCCAAGTTCCAAGGGTTTAGGTCAAACTGTGAAGGAATGTACTACAAAATGTAACATAGAGGGGATTATAAAAGTTCATCATGAGCATTACTCACAAATATGCGGGAGGATTTTGTAGATGACACCACCCAAGTAGGGTTTTGCAAATCCCTCTGACATGTCTTTATAATGCTCATGGAGAACTTTTCTAATCACTTGTATGTTATATTTTGTTGTCCATTCCTTCATAGTTTGAATTTAATCCCTTAGAACTTGGAAACCCCTCATCCAAACATAGCACATATATTTTTTATGATGTAAATAATAAATTGAAGAGAAAAGGGTAGTATATGGCTCTCTCAATTGCGGTCAGTTTTTCGATTACATAGTCAAATGTGAGGTGGTTGTGGTTTATTTTCTTGGGACTACGATGATGGAACTCATGCGGTGACAAGTGGGGTTGAGGTGGATCAAGAGATGCGTTCGTCGAGTTGCCTACTTGTGTGGCTAGGGTTGTCGTTTGGGTGAAGGACAAGGCAGATGGGAGGTTGTATTTTAATTTGAAAAATATTTTTCTACAGAAGGGTACTAATTGACCAAATGACTATAACATCTGAACCATTTTGACATTTAATCCTTATTTTTTAGCATGTAAATGGAGTTTAATTCAGTTGTATTTTTTAAAAGTTATGTGGGGAATTTTGAGTGGAATGATACACGGTCGACATTATGCATCGAATTCACACAATAATTTTTCATAAGGAGAAAATATGAGCTCTTAAAGGCTCTTAGTTTTAATTACTATTTTCTAAATAAATTTTTAAATAAAAACTCTATTTCTATTGGTTCATAGTTTCTATGACTCCCTAAATTAGATGGTATGGTTGGAGTATAAATGTTTTAGGAAGCTACTAAAATTAATAGCTTTCTACTCCTTTTTACTTCAAATTTAAAAACATGATTGCTGCAGATGGCTCTTTACTATACAGTATTTGAATTCAAGCAGTCTGTATTTTTTTTTTTAATAATTTGAAAACTTGGTTATATATGGGCCCCAACAATTCCAAATGAATGCCTGGCAAAACTTCACACATCAACTCTCTCCACGATTTTTTTCAATCTTATGATAATTTTCTGTTGTTTCACGACACACTTATTTTCACGTTTCAAAGTCTTTGTTACTTTACATTCGACATATAAGATTAGACTACACGCCACTTCAAACATTCGTTAAACCGCGTGTGTTTTCTGCTGGATGACCTTGAACATTTGTTGTGTAATATTATATAAAATCTAAGACATATATAATGCATACATAATTATTACACTATTATAATTATTTCGATCTATTAATGCTTAATTTTGCACATGTGCAAGCTTTTCTGTTCATTTTCTCAGATGGCTTGAAAGTCAATATATTACCGAAAAGGAAATTTCAATATATCACAGAGAACCATCAGAAGATAAGAACGGAGAGAAAATATTAACAGATAATCCCCATATAATTTAAACCTCCACATTATATTATCTTAATGTAACAAAGTTGGCCTAGTCAGAAATTTGTTTTCCTTTTCGAGGAATGTGTGTGTGTTATTCACGAAGACAAATGCTCCAAGCAATCACAGGTATGCATGCGATCAACCGTCAAAGATTTTTTTTCAAACCCCCAACGCTTCTCAGCTCATCAGACAACTCGATTGGCATTCGGGATATATATGAAAAAAAATAAGGGGTTTAAATTAAACAAATAAATTGTGTTTACTTATGCAGTTAGGTTACTCTAATTTCTTGGTAGTTCAGTGGAAACCAAACTGCTAGATACGGAACCGTATGTCTATAAATATTTCCAACATTCAATGAAAAAGCCACAATTGTGTACATTTTTATACCTTCTGTGTACAAGTTTAATTAAGTTGATCATTAGCAACTATGTCTTCCAGTAAGAAATTCGATGCAGCAACAGTCCTTTATCCTGGCACAAGAGGTGGTTCGTCGTCCCATTCTCAGAGTGGCGGAGGCCCGAATCCGTCAAATGTTCAGAGTACTCTAGGAAGGGACAAGAAGAAATCTGGGAAAAACTAGCGAAAAATCATATATGCATGGCTGCTGTTGTGGGTTGTATAGTACTCTTATCAAATTATTAATTAATTTGTTGGGCAACTATGGGGTACGTATACATCATACGTTAGTAGATAAATGAGCACAGTTGCATATTTATATATATTTACAAACTTGAAAGATCTTTGTACCAAGTAATGGCTACAAAAAATTCTTCAAGATAAATAAGCACATTATTTCTTAAGTTCAGTTAGCATTATTTTATTGTGAAAATGGGTGAGTTCTACTAAGAACAAATCCCACTAGGATGTAACAAAAGAAATAAATTAATATGTTCTTTCATTTTGTTTCACAGTTGATGTTTCTAAATTGATTATATTTAAGAATCTAGTAATCCATGTGTATTCTCTTTGATAATGTTTATACCACATTTTAATTTTGAGCCTCGACTATTCCACAGGGAAGTATCAACTATGTAAAAGAAAGGGCAAATTATTTATCTCTATAGGAAGCAAGCAATTATATATCTATATGAGAGAAGAAATCCGATTTTTAAATTAAATGGTCAATGAGCATATCTAATACATGCAATATTTAACTCCAAATGACTGAAAATCAATTTCGAATGGGACATATATATCTTGCCTATGGCTCTTCAAGGGGCCAATTTGTCTCCAGCTCTTGCCCAGAGCTCCTCAATTGGTCAGTTTAGGAAGAAACTGGTGGTGAATGAAAATTAGTTACCCAACACTTTTTGGCCATTAGCCTCTCATACTATTAGAACAACAAGAAATTTGGAAGGCTATATTTCATAAATAGTGTTGGTTTTTTATAAGAAAATTTTACCACCTGCAAAAGTAGGGATAAAAACACTTAAAAATACTTGCAAGAGTACAAGGTTGTCGTAGTATAACAGCTGAAACAATGTTGTTTTCCACAGGGATTGAATGAATAATTTGTATTTAAAACTAACTCTTAATTATTTATTTAAAACAAAGTTTAGAAAATGTTGATTTTAGAATTTAAATAATAAAAACAATTTAAAATAAAAACAATTTAAAATAAAAACAATTAAATAAATCAAGTAAAAATCAATTTAAAGAAAATCAATTTAAAGAAACACTATTTTAAAAAGCACTAGGGTTCTGTCGTCACCTTAACAATCCTACGTAGTTCTTCGAATTATGTATGAATTATCCATGCATATTTTGAAGGTTAGGTTTTCCTACTATATATTATACTTGAACATAGAACATATATCTAACATATAACTCGTCCGGACGTTTGGATCAAATATGAATATGAAAGACTCATTAAGTTTTATGAAAACATTTTGAAAAACCATGCAACCCTTAAGACTTAGTGTTCATCCTAAGTGAAATTACAATTTTTTACCACAAGAAGCCAGTGCCAATTTCAGGGAACCTTCCGACCAAAATTACATCAAATTACTTTTCTAAATATCCTAATAGTCGCAAATCACTAAGAGAATTAGATAGTTTAAAATGGTGATTAATAGTTCAAAACATGCATGCATAATATCATAAGTAAATTGAAAAGAAATTACATCTTCTTGCTAAGACTTAAGGCTTCGCCCTAGCAAAAGAAACTAGCTACGAACAATCATAAAACAAAATATTATTAACAACAATGATAGAAAACACCTAGAAAATAAACTTCACGTGTTCTTCTCCTCTCCTTCTCTCATTCTCCTCTAAAACCCTAATGGCTAAATATATTTATTAATACTACTACCAAAATAAAACCCTAAAAAGTCTTAGAATAAAGCTAGGAAACATAATGAAATAATAAAACAGAAAATAAAAGGTCCGATTTGGTCCCAAAAGGTCTCTTTGAAAGCTGAAGATGTCCCATACAAATCGTCAGAAGGAATCTTCCTCAAAATCTGCCATCATGACCTCCAAAATACCCAAAACGTCCAGAAACGTCAATCTAAGAAAGCTGCGGGCTGGGCCTTTATTTCATTGCCACGGCCAAACGGCTTGGTAAAAAAACATGAAAATTTGATACAATCATCTTGAAAGACTCACGAACATCCTCCAATTGGAATCACTCTAAAATTCATCCGGTTGATTACTTTATGCCCAAGAGGAAGTCGAATGTCCTACATTAGAAATATAATTTAAAGTATCAAAATCTCACCAAAATAATCAATAAATTAATACTAAGATTAGGATAAAACATATAGTAAAATATCAGCTCATCAATTTTCTAGACATCAAAATTTCGGTGGTCAATAATCCAAAGTTTAACCACTTGACTAGTCGAAACTGACTAGGCCAATTCATGGGTCCCACAAAATACTCGTGGTACATGACAAACACAAGCAATCAAGAATGACACATGTTGACATTTGAGACCTCCGTCAAATAAATTAAATCAAGTACAAAAGGGGGCAAAATAATGCTAATTTGATCAAATTATATCAGTTAGGGTTTAATTTACTAAATAAAAAATTATGATCCAATTAAGATCTAAATTAAATAATTAGTTGAAATTAAATCAAATTAGAAAATCATTCTCAAAAATTAGGGACTTAGATTTGGGATTCTAAACTAATATTAAATCCCTTGCCTATAAATAATAGGCTTGTTTTTAATAGATGGAGTGTGACATCCCGGCCTGGGCCGTCACCACATCCTGAGTTTGACTCCACCGTAGCACGATATTGTCCGCTTTGGGCCCCGACCACGCCCTCACGGTTTTGTTTCTGGGAACTCACACGAGAACTTGCCAGTGGGTCACCCATCATAGGATTGCTGTCGCGCGAACTCGCTTAACTTCGGAGTTCCGATTGAACCCGAAGCCAGTGAGCTCCCAAAAGGCCTCGTGCTAGGTAGAGATGGGAATATACATATAAGGCTTAGAGGATCCACTCCCCTGGGCGATGTGGGATGTTACAATCCACCCCCTTAGGGGCCCGACGTCCTTGTCGGCACATTTCCGGCCAGGGATTGGCTCTGATACCAAATTGTCACATCCCGACTCGGGCTCCACCACATCCTGGTCTGGCGGTAATCCAGGTAAGTCATCAGGAAATACGTTAGTGAAATGCCTTACTACTCGTACATCCTCCACACTGATAGGAGTATCTACATTTAATACCACGTGAGCCAAATACCCCTAACAGCCTTTCCTCAATAACCTTTTAGCCCTCACGGCAGAAATAACGCCGTGTCTCACTCCACTACGCTCGCCTATGAATGTGACCATAGGCAAGCCCGGACGATGGAAAGTGACTGTCTTTCCATAACAATCCATCTTGGCACGATTGTAATGTAGCCAATCCATGCCCAAAATAACATCAAAATCAACGATATCTAACGAAACGAGATCAGCTGGCATAACGACATCCTCCACCAACACAGGACATCCTGGATACACCTAGCTAACATAACATGTCTCACCTCTAGGCATTGAAAACTCTAACTCATACCCGAGAGGTGTGGGATGAGGTTGCGTCGTCTGAGCAAACATATGAGAAATAACAGAATGTGTAGCACCATAATCAATTAATACTCTAGCAAAATGATATGGTGATATGAGCATCCTGTAAGGTGATATGGTGAACACGGCCTTGTTGCTGTTGTCGTCCTCCACGACCTCTGTTAGCTTGATTTCCACGTCCTTGACCAGGCTGGTTAGGCTACCCCGATGATCATGCACTGCTAGAAGCAACTTCAACATTCTGTGACTGTCCTCCAGGATGCCACTGTAATCTCCCAGCTAAATACTGTGGATATGGTGTATAACCTCATGGATACTGAATGTAACCACTCTGCTGATACGGATCGTGTGGATATTGATACTGCCCTCCAGAATATAGAGCTATATCACCATGATAATGATAGACACCCCTGTGACCCGTCTCGGTATAACCACTAAACCTTGGAATCTGCTGGATAAGAATTGGTGGTGGTAAGGCAGATGGCTGGGATTTCTGCTGGTTCTGTGGGCACTGGATAGCCCGATGTCCCATCTGGCCACAAGTAAAACATCCTCTGTTACCTTGCCTGCACTCCCCAAAATGTCGACTGTTACATCTACGGCAAAATGGACCACCAGAACCACTAGAGCCTCTTTAACCCCGGAAGCGAGAACCGCCTAAACGGCCGCCCCTCCGCTGCGCGGTGGAACTCAAACCTCCACTGGAAGAACTGGAACTAGTACCACTTCTCTTAAAACTCTGTGTCTTGCGAGGTCCCTGTGATGACTGGCCCTTATCTTTATTATTATTTTTCTTCTGGTTATTATCTTTTTCTTCCTCTTCCTCTTCCTCTTCCTCGTTATCACTGGGCATATTTTCAGAATCCTTAACCTGTAGTAAAATCTCATAAAACTCCTGATATGTAGCATGGGGAGTCTTGGTCGCCATGGAATGCCACTTCTTTCTAATACTCATTAGCTGACATCTTCCCCTGCTTTAGATGCGTGAATTCATACTTCTTACGATCTATAAACTCTGGGGTACAAATCTCTTCTGGAATAACCACTTAAAAATATCCCAATCTATAACTTCCTCTGGTGACAACTGAAAAGATTCCTGCCTCCACCAGGATGCAAGCTCCTCACCCAAAAACCAAGTGGTCGTCTCAACCCATCTATCTTCAGGAAGATTTCCCTGTCTTTGCATCAATCGAAAAGTTTTCTCAAGATGATTGAGCCAACGCTCGGCTTCCTCAGGCCCCTTAGTACCTACAAAATTATTCAACTTTAGATTATACACAGTCTTCAACTTTAGATTATACACAGTCTCCAGGGGAGTCCTATGGGGAAGACAAAACGAAGACTGAATGGCATTGGCAATTGCTTCCCCAAGTTGAGCAATATCGGGAAAACTAGACTCAGATGAAGAATTGGTTCTGACAGAAGACACCTAAAATAATTAGAATACTCACAAAATATGCAGAATTGCCAAACCTAGGCTCTGATACCAAACTGACACACCCCGACCCCATTCGAGGCATGCTGGCCGTCACATGAGGGTGACGTAGCCATATGAGTGAACGTGATATAAAAAATGTGGGTAATCAAAACCCAACTAACTAATTTACACTAAACTAGCATATAAGTACGAGTGAAAGTGTTTAGAGTGTGGATGCACACACAACCAGAACATAGGTATCAGAATGCAGCCCAAAAGTCTAATTACTAATCATAGAGATCATAAAAGAAACCTTACATGAATGGATGTCTGTCAAAACCGACGTGGACTCCTCGTGAGCCACCAGCAAGAACTTCTATTTTAGAACCTGGAGGGGCGCAAAACAGAAAGTGTGAGTGGGCAAAAACAAAGCTTTTCAAAACAATTTATCTTTCCAAAAATAATAACCCCTCACCGTAAAACCCGTATAATTTCCCAGAAAATAGTACTACGTACGTATATAAGAACCATGCTCGAGAGTAGCAAAACCCACATGTCAATCAACTCCACAATGCATAAGTAAGTCAAGTGAAATGAATCAATATAAAATGACATATCAGTCGGAGTCACCTAATGTGAACTATACGGCTGAGTCTATAACTCATCAGTTAAGTCCTGCACACGAGTCAGAACCACCTAATGTGGTATGTACGATAGACTAGGTGTAAATACGCTCAGTGCTACGATCACGTGAAGGCTGTGCGAAGTATCGCAAGTTACTTACGTGTTGGAACCACCTAATGTGGTCTATAGGATAGGCTGGCACCTGCCTTGGATCCAAGGTGAGCGTGTGGTGCGGGAGGTGAACGATCACGTGAAGGCTAGGCCTGGCCTCGGGCAAAACACTAACACCGAGGTGCAGGACAATGAGTTCTACGCACAACAATTCATCACTAACTACTATGTAATCATTTCCACAATGAGTACTCACCTGAACTTACCTTGGCCTCCGCAATAGCATGCAATATTATGCAAAGCTATACTAAATCATATGCTAAAATATAAAGCAATTATGACATGGCATTTTAAAACGTAAAAACATTTAAAACTATTTCTGGGAAAACGTAAGCATATATACGTATATATAGAAAATCAAAAGTCCACTAACTAGTATGTAGCTGGGTCGTAACCCCCTAGTCTCACCTAGATGCGGTCGTCCTCCGGAAACGTCTCACCTATATGTGAAACCGCTATTTTAACATCAATTTTAAGCACATAACCAAAACTATGTAATAACTTCTCATACGTTGCTCAATTGAGGTGTTTGAATATACCATTGTGGCCTACTCAACACCACGAACATCCCTATATTTTTAGAAAAAATTTCCAACGTCCCACGCGCCAGCCACGTGCAGGCACATGCCTGGCACATTGACGGTAAACCTAACGCTGTTAGGGAATATTCAGTTAAATGGTGGGGCCTTGGGCCGAGATGTGACATGGAGGTCAGAGAAAGGAAGCAAACCAGAAAGCTCTTTGGCCAAAGCAATCACCAAAAACTCGTGTTCTTCACCAAGCTCGTGGAGAATCAACAATCACAACAAATACACGTGCTGGTTCATCCACACTAAAGCTGAAGACCACCAACCATGTGAAACCTCTCATGGTGCCATTTCGTTCAAGATCAAACCTCGACGGCCCTTGAAGAAATCTCGTTCTGGTTCAAAATCAAGTGCTTGCCCACCCTTGGATCAAATCTCAAGATTGGAGATCGAATTAGAGGGATATTTTTGTAAGGAATAAACCACAGATATTGAAACCCTAAATACTCATTAATACAAATTTATTATTTTGTACACATGTTATTGTTTTGTTTGTTTGCAGGAACATTTTGTTTATAGGTTTGGAGGGCAAGATTTTGTATTTAGCCCATGACCCTCGCCCTTACCATTAACATGTTAAGAACAATATTATAATTGTATCTTAGGTCACGTTTGTCAAGCAAACCTATGAAGCATTAGGGATGAGACAGTTTAGTCTTAACGAGAAATAACACAAGCTTTGTTTTCTTTCCTGTTTGTATATATGGCTAATGGGTTATGGCTATGTAGGATAAAGAAGGATGATCATCCTTTCATGAAAAATCCTTTCAAGGCACATAGATTACTACACTAATATCATTTAACCTTAATTCCCCTCCACTATTTGTGTCAAGAAAAATTGTGGATAAATATTTTGGATGCATCGAAGTCTAAATTAACGTTTGTTATTTGTCAAAGTTGTGCATGCTTCTATGACCACAATCATACCAAGAATAATAAGAACACTCAAATTTTTTCGAGAACAAGAGATTCATAAACTATATATTACCCTGCTTAATCTGGTCAATCAGTTACCGTGAGTTTGGGGCAAAACGTTTTCCATGGATTTAATATTTGGGGTTAATTTCAGTTTACTATCTTGGTTTTCAGAATTTGGTACATGAAATTTTTTTCTTCCCAGAGTGGTACCTAAAGTCATAATTTTGGGATACTTTCATACATCTGTTATGGTTGCTGTTAAATCATCTGTTAACTAGTGATGTGGCACCTACGTGGACAATGACAGGACGGCACGTCGATATTAAGAAATTAAAAAAATTAAAATTTAAAAAATCATAAAAAATCAAAAGAACAAAAAAGAAAGAATCTAGGCCTATCTATCTCGCCCCTCACCAACCCCACCTTCCCCTTCCCTGATACCCACTCTGCCACCAAGCTTATTCCCCATCCCTAAAACCCAGCCCTTTCCCTTCCCCAAAACCCCAAAATTCCCTCCTTTTCTTCTCTCCTTTGCGCCCACCCTTTATACCTAACTTGCCCAACAACTTGTCCACTCCGGGAAGCTTACGAAAATAAAAATTCATCTCAGTTTCGTCTATCCTCGACCGCACTATGAAATCAAATTTCTCCAAATGTGGGTTGACCTGTGCGTACACTAAGGTCTCATCCAGACCAAGAAACACGGTCATCTTCTCTGTAGAAACCTACGGTGCAAGTGGTGGCTCAAACAAGAGCTTGCAGTAAATCAGGTTTCCCGATCCAGGTTTGCATTCCGGGTTTGCATTTTCAGCGACGACTGTAGAGAGAGAAATGAGGGAGGGTAGAGTGGGCGGGAGGGAGGGTTGGGTGGGTGAGAATAAGGGAATTTTGGGGAAGAGGAAGGGGCTATGTTGCAGGGATGGGGAATAAGCTTGGTGGCGGGGTGGGTATCAGGGGGTATTTCATTAATAACCAAAATTTAACACTTAATTTCATAAATGTCACTTTAAAAAAAAAAAAACTTTCAAATATAGCAGAAAATTCACATGAATAGACCTAAATACCCTGAAAATCCAAAACCCAACACTTGAATAGATCTCGTCGGCATTGTTGTTCAATGTACGAGGCCGCCAGAGAATGATTTTGATGGTAAGGATGCTAGAACTAGTAAAACATCCTCTACAGTCAAACCCAATGCCATGAGTTCCACAAAGAACTAGTTAAGTAAGTTGATTGTTTAAGATTAATCACTCTCTAATTCAACAAAAGCAAAACCCATTCTCCTTGTAAGACTAATACCTTTAAGTGCCGCTAACATTTCAATCTAGGCAACATACCTAATTCCTACCTTGTTTCATGCACTAGCAGCAACAAAAGCACTTTGCCAATCCCTAATAATTACACCCACTTGTCCCAGACTATTCTCTAACCTTGTAGCTCCATCCACGTTCACCTTAACCCAACCTTCTCTAAGAGTCTTCTATCGATGCTGCAACAGTTGCCGTGGCGACAACGAGTGAGAGACAATTGCCATAAATTCCTGTAACCATGTAGTAGCTTGCTGAACAACATCAAGTGGTGACCGATCCTGCCTTTCCACATTCTTGAATTTCTCTTCTGCCAAACAGCCTAAAGAATCATGCAAACTGAATTAAAATTCTTTGGTTTATGTTTATTTGGTTTTAATTTTGAGGGTTTAATTCATTGAATTTAGATTATGTTTATTTGGTTTTAATTTTTAGGGTATTTAAGTCTATTTAAGTGAATTTTTTGTTATTTTTGAAAGATTTTATAAAATGTGACATTTATGAAATTTGGTGTTAAATTTTGGCTATTATCAATAAAAACTGGTATTAGGGAAGGGGAAGGTTGGGGTGGGTGACACTACTACAAAAGGGCCTTATAGTGTAAGTGGGTAATGTCGGTTTAATATAATATAGTGGCGGATAAGACATTTGCGACACCTATTGAACATGACGTTGCATTTACTGTTGCTTGTAAGCGTCGTAAACTGTCTATGTCACTTTTAACCGACGTAAACATTTAATGTCACTTATAACCGACATACATTTTAATAATTTTTAAATAATGGTGTCGCTTTTAAGCGACATAAAGTATTAGTGTCGCTTCTAGCTGACACTAATTATTGTTTTTAAATATTTTAAAGCCTGCGTCGGTTCTGAGCGACACAGATTTTAGTTTTTTTTAATATTTTGAAACTCGGTGTAGGTTGTAAGCGACAAATTGATGGTACTCTCCCCCGTGTTTTCTTCTTCCTCTCTTGCATCTTTCTTAAGGATGAGTTTATGAGGTGGCACACAACTAGGTCTGGCAAACGGGTCGTGTCTGTCGTTTTTGTGTAACACCCGTTAAGAAAAATATTTTTTTTTCTTAAATTTGCACATACCACACATTGCCACATAAATATTACTTCAAAACATTAAAATAAATTTGTCGTTTAAGTACTACATCTACACTAAAAAATAAGAGCCTAATAAACAAATATCCATACACTATTAGTCTATTACAAAATGTTAAATGTGCAAGGATATGCAAAATGAAAGACTTTTTATTTTCAAGGTTGTGAAGCCTTTCTCAAAAGTTTAAACCTTGCCAATGGAACTCAAAGCTTGCATGTTATTCCTTTTACAAAATCCTCAATTTTCATCGATCATCATGACATAAGATTTTGTGATATCCACTTCTGTAAATGTTTTAAATTGACGATCAAATTAGTTCATTGTATTCATATAGGATCAAGGAGTGTAGTTGTAAAAATCATCAAAATCGGAGATAAAATAACCGTTAAATCATGATTTTTCGTTTATAACCGTCGAAATTTTTTGTCTCGTATCTCTGAATGTTTGTTTTTTGCGATTTTTGGCGCATGCGATCTCGAAGTATATACAAACATGTTTGACAGTTGGATTGTTGAAACTAGTTTAGGAGAATGTGTATCCCATCAAAACAATAGATTCACTAACACCTAAGAGTTTATTCATACTTTCATTAAGTATAACATAAGATTTTGTGGTATCCACTAGTGTAAATATTTTAAATTGAAGATCAAGTTCATTCATTGTATTCATATAGGGTCCAGGAGTGTAGCTGTAAAAAATCATCAAAATCGGAGTTAAAATCACCGTTAAATCGTGATTTTTTGTTGATAACCGTCGAAACGTTTTGTCCCGTTACTTGATCTCTGAATGTTTGTTTTTTGCGATTTTTGGCGTATACGATCTCGAAGCATATATAAACAAGTTTGATGGTTGGATCGGTGATATTAGTTTCGTAGAATATGTATCCCATCAAAACGATAGATTTACTAACACTTGAAGTTTATTTATACTTTCATTAAGTATACTAGTGTAAATATTTTAAATTGAAGATCAAATTCATTCATTGTATTCATATAGGGTCAAGGAGTGTTGGATTCCTTGTGGCCACCAAAGCTCTGCTATCTAGAACCTGGAGGGGCGCAAAACAAAATTGAGTGGGTCAGTAAAACAAAGTTTTTCGAAAACTTTTCATTTAAAACATTTCTAACCCCTCGCTGTAAAACCTGTATACTTTCCCAGAAAATAACATAATAGCATATAACTTTTCAAATATCTCAAATCATCACTCTTTCTCAAAACCAGAAAGTATGCCATGCTATAAATGTCAAAACAGAATGAATGATGCATCAATGTAACAGGTGACATAATGAATTAACCGGAGACCCTGCAGTTGGTCCTGTACGGTTAATTCTATAGCTCAACATCCAATCCAACCGGAGTCACCTCGGTGACCTGTAAGGCACTACACTGCACATGAATCGGAACTACCTGAAGTAGTATGTACGATAGGAATGGTGTAATAATACGCTATAGTGCTTCTCTCATCAATCATCTGTGCACATAATCTAAAGTCACCTACTAGTTGAAACCAACTCTAGTGATCTGTACGACTAGCATGTCGGAACCCTCTCATGGTCTGTACGACATGCACCTACTTGGATCCAAGGTGAGCGTGCGGTGCGGGTGAATAATATAAGCACTAACACCATGATTGCAGGTTATGAGCTATCCACATAATATACATCATCAATGATTCACATGAATAACATAAAACTCACCTGATACTCACCTATGCGTCCACAGCACCAATTCACATATATATATATATATGCATCAATTATCAATTCATATAACTCATATATGCATGCATGGCATTTTAGAAAAACACTTTCATTTGAACTCAATTTCTGGGAATTTCAATAGCATATAGGTATAAACAGAAATACTGCCCACTCACCTGGAGTTTGCCCTACAACTCCCTAGCACAACACATCAAGGCGTCATGACGATCGGCTCCTAGAACAATAATCAAATCCAACATCAGAAATCATATCAATAGAATATATAACTTATATAAAACACGTCACTACGTAGATCCATCCGGAAGATCTGCAACTCAGATTTCAAATCCATAACTTCCAGAGGTCCACAATATACCTCTAGGACAACATCCTAGAATTTCATTACCATCCAACGGTCGGATCTCCATCAATTTCCAAAACCAAGTGACGGTTAACATTCTATATTATGAACTTACAACTCCAATTCCGGAAGATCTGTAAATTGGATTCCCAATCCGTAAGTTCCTATAATCCTCAAATATTACGTATTACAACGTATCAAAGTTTGGTGACGATCCAATGGTCGGATCATCAATTCACATTTTCACCTAACCACGAATCGTAACGAACTTAGGTTCAATTATTCAATTTACGTCCATCAATTATCAAAACTGAACCTAGAACCTTAAACATATGCTAAGAATGACATTGGCGGGCCATTGGCCACGCGCCGCCGCAAGGGCCGCCGCGGGTGGCTGTTGGCCGCCCCGGCTCGCCGGAAAATTCAACTATTTCCAAAAATTGTCAAAAACATACAGAATTGAAGATCTCAATGAGTAGAGTAAACTTTATACCTGAGGCCAAGGCCAATTGGGCCTGGAAGAGCTCCAATTTCACATAAATCCGTGCGGAACCCTAGAATTGGGTGAGTTCCAATTCGTCTTCAAATCAACTCCGATGCTCCAACTAATGCTTGGGCTTTGTTCTAGGCCTCAAGATAAGTGTATGGGTGGTGGCAATTGAAAGAAATTGCTTCGGAATTGGGCGAATTTTGAACAAGAAAGTCGCGGCACCCGTGTGGGTGTTCTTCGCGAAATCACCACGAAATTTCATGATTTTTGGGGTGAAACATGAAGAGGGAAGACCTAGGTGTTGATTCGAAGTGGTACCTTGATCCAATTTGTTTGAAAATTGAACGAGAACGGCGAGAAACCGCCGGTTTGAAGGCATGGGTCGCACGGGTCAAGGATGACCCGTTTCCTCATTTTCCCCCGTTCACCACTCTCCCTCCTTTCCCTCCTTTCTTCTCCCTCTGATTGGTCCTCCACCTTCTCTTCTTTCTGGTTGGCCCAACTCCTCCCTCTCTCCTGTTCCGATTGGGCAGCTTGCCCTTCTCTCATCCTTTCTGTTTCTCCTCTTCTTTTCTTCACATACATACACACACAAAAACCTTTCAACATCTTTTTATTTTTTATTTCCTTTCCCTTACATCCAAGCCATCCATTTCAGATTTCCTTTAATCTGGTCCATCCAAATTTTAATAATAAAATTCATAAAATGCTCAAACTTCAAACTTTAAAATCTTTTTCGTTATAACTCCAAACATCTTTTTCGTTCAAACTACAAGGATATGTCAAGAAAATAAATCTTAGATGGCACGACACAATGATTAACCTCGAATAATGCGCGTGCCTCAAAGGGCATTTTTGTAAAATCCTTTATTAAAACTTTAAAAATTTTAAAATCAGGGACGGGCTGTCACAATCTACCCACCTTAAAAAAAATTTCGTCCTCGAAATTTACACAATCTTTACAATCCATCGATGTCCATAAAACAACCTGGAACACATCCCTCTCATTCGATCTTTTGTCTCCCAAGTAGTTTCTTCAGCTGAATGATTGCTCCATAAAACTTTTACCAAGTACACTGTTTTATTTCTCAGGACTTCCTCTTTCTATTCCAAAATAATCATGGGTTCCTCATTATAAGTCAAATCCGGATTAATCTCTAAGGGCTGAACCGAAATCATACACGACGAATCTGCTACTTTGTAACGAAGCATCAAAACATGAACTACACTATACACCTTATCCAATTCCTAAGGTACTTAAACTTGAAAGTATTTCACCGATTCCTTCAATAGTCAAAGACGGCCTGATGTACCTAGGATTTAACTTGTCTTCCATTTCAACCCGAACCACACCTTTCCAAGGTGATAATTTCAAAAACATCCAATCTCCTGCATTACACGTCCGGTCAGTGGCATGTTTGTCTGCTAAGCTCTTCAGCCGATCCTGGCTCACTTCCAGGTTAGACTTAATTACTTGAATATTCCGAGTAGTCTCCTCCACTAACTCAGGGCCTTGAATACCATCTGTCCACAATTCTAACAATTTCGAAACACAAGACACAACTTTCCACGGCCTTATGGCGTTGCTCTAGGGAACAAACTGAAAGGACCAACATACCCAAGAAGTTCAACAGATCCGTAAGCCCAAATCTCTTTTCCATAAGACAGATAAATAACTGTTGCACTTCTGGAAAGGTTACTGCTCTTTCATTGAAGAATACTGCGCTGATTTAGTAAGCCAATCAATTATCACCTCAATTTCATCATAACCATCTCGTGAACGAGGAAACTTGCACACATAATCTATATTAATATTTTCTTATTTCCGCTGTGGAACGGGAAGTAACTACATCAATCCAAATGACTTATTTCTTTCCGCTTTAACCTGCTGACGGATGATACGCCACCATTTCTCTTTTCATACTCGGTCAATAGTAAAATGTTCGAATGATATAATACATCTTAGTACCTCCAAGATGCATTGTATAAGTTGAACAGTACGCAAATTCCAAAATTGCTTCCTTTAATTTCATAACATTAGGTATAAACACCTTGTTCTCTTGCATAAGCTTGCCATCTGATTCTCTAACTCTGAGGTCTTTCTTTTTCCCGTTATTCCTTGCTTTAAATAAATTCTTGAATTTCTTCGTCAAATGCTTGAGTCTCGAGTACGACCTACCAAATAGGCCTAACTTGAAAATTAGCAAGTACGTTTTCTTTTCGATCTTCCATTCCCAACTTTACTCCAGTAGATCTCAAATCCACAAGAAGATGAACATGGCAATCGTACCAAGCATTAATTCTCGCTGGGGTCTTCTTACTAAAAGCATTGGCCACAACATTTGCACGATCACCCTGGTCGTGCAATCATAATCACTAAGCAACACAATCCACCTTCGTTGCCTAAGATTTAGATACCTCTGAATAAACAGATATTGGATACTCTTTTGATTCGTAAAAATCTTGCACTTTTCTTCCCATAAAGACAATGCCTCCAAATCTTCAAAGCAAAGATGATAGTTGCTAATTCTAAATCATGAGTAGGGTAATTCATCTCATGAGGTTTCAATTGTCGTGAAGTGTAGCAATCACTCTATCATGTTGCATCAACACACATCCTAACCCATTCAAGGATGCATCACTGTAGACCTCATAATTACCTTTATCATCTGGGGGTGCTAAAACAGGTGTATGAGTGAGATAATGCTTCAGTTGCTGAAACTTTGTTCACAATTTTCATCCACTCAAACCTAACCTCTTTTCTAGTCGATCCCGCCAATGGCAAAGCAATGACTGAAAAATCCTTTACAAACGTCTATAGTAGCCTGCTAGACCAAGAAAACTCAGTACCTCAGTGACGGTTCGAGGTTGTTCCCAATTCTCCCCAGTTGTCACTCATTGAGGATCTACTTGAATAACTTGTGCAGATATCACATGTCCCAAAAATGCCACTTGATTCGTCCAAAATTGACATTTGCTAAACTTAGCATACAACCGATGTTCCCTCAAGCATTTTAATACTAATTCAAAATGACTAGTATGCTTTACTTTCACTTAAGACTATACCAGACCTCAACTCTTTCCTTGAAAACACATAGGCACCTCTAAGCTAATCAAACAATCATCAATGCGCGGCAATGGATAATGGTTCTTACTCGTTACCCGATTCAATTACCTAATATCCATACATATTCTTAAGGTCCCGTCTTTCTTCCTTATAAACAAAGCTGGGGTTTTCCAAAGTAACATACTAGGTTGACTGAAACCTTTATCAACCAATTCCTGTGATTGAATTTTCAATTCCTTTAAATCTGTAGGAACCAATCTATAGCATAAAGTCTGTACTTGGAGACAATTCAATAGTGAACACCACATCTCTGCCTGGTGGCAATCCATGTAAATCATTCCGGAAACACATTAGGAAAATGTCTACCACTCGTACGTCATCCACAATACTAGGAGTACGATCCTGCAACACCACATGAGCTAGGTATCCTTGGCAACCTTTTGATAACAATCTCTTTGCTCTCACAACAGAAATAACGGCATGTCTCACTCCACTTTGCTCAATCACAAAAGTAACCTCTGATAATCCAAGACAATGGAAAGTAACTGATTTCCCGTAGCAATCCATATTGGCATGATTATAATGTAACCAATCTGTGCTTAAATTCATATCGAAATCCACAATGTCTAACGGGATACGATTCGCTGGCATAACTACTTCTTCCACCATCACTGGACACCCTGAATAATCATAACCGACATAGAATGAACTACCTGTTTACTTGCTTAATGAATCCAACAAATAAGTTATGGATATTACGGTCTGCAGCCCGCAATAACGATAACTCACTGTTGTCTCGATAAGTAAACAACAATTCTTAAGGGTGCAATATTATCATTTTACTCCTCACAGGGAAAATACATATATACGCCTCGATCGTGCTCATTCACTACTTCCTTTGGCAACATCGTCAATAATAGGAATTATATCAGCCGGAGTCAGCTAGAATGACCTGTACGGCTGAGTCTACAGCTCGATCATCCATGTTAGCACATAAGTCGGAGTCACCTATAATGACCTGTACGACTTACTCATAAATTTTCCAAGTAATATGTCAAGGAAGACTGCTGGGTAATAACTGATCCTAGGGACAATTCATACCTCTATGTCTCATCTAACCACATGAACACATTCACAACTTCCCACTCTCCAAAGTGCCTAATATTGTACCTACGGTACAAAGATACATTTCCTCTACCAGAGTCACTTTGTCTCTGAGATCTGGGATCACTAGTAAATCTATCACTTTGCCTCTGACCAGTGGCACTAAAACCTCAGCTAGGAAAATTAACTCTAGTTTCACTTCTTTTGAAGCTATGAGTCTTCCGAGGTCTTTGATACGATAGATCTTTAACTTTATCGTCTTTCTTCTGATTCTCATTCTTTTCTTATTCCTCTTTACTCTCGCTGATCATGTTCTCAGAGTCCTCAATTCTCAACAACATCTCGTAAACTCCTGGTAAAAAGTACAATGAATAGTGGTCGCCAAAGAACGCCACTTCTTCTTATTATCCAGCCAAAAATGACATAACACCTCGACCGGATTAGCAACAACATCCGAATGGAAACAAGGCAAGTCTGTAAACTTTCTATAATAATATGTTGGAGGAATGAACTTTTCCTTAAACAATTCTTTAAATGACTTCCAAACAGCTGTTCTTATAACATCGGATAACATTCCTATCTCCATCAGAATGCAGATTCAACACTCAGAAACTAGGTAGTCATCTCGACCCACCTGTCGGGAGGAAGATTCCCTTGACTTTGCATAATCCGAAACGTCTTTTCCAAATGATTAAGCCATCGATATGCTCCCTTAGGTTCTTCCTTTCCCCAAAGTGATTCAAATTTAACTTATAACCAGTCTCAAAAGGTTCCTTTAGATAATAGACTGAATCACAATGGCAATAGTTTCCCCCCAAACTATGATATCAGGGAAATTAGGCTCATCCGAACTACGTGGCTCGCTAAGAGGCGGTATAGTTCTGACAGAAGACACTAGGAAATTCCCAAGATGTCCAGAATTGCAACCTAAGCTCTGATACCAACTGACACGCCCCGTCCCGAAGGAGGGCATGCTGCCCGTCAAGTGAGAGTGACGTAACCATTTACACAGTTCGGAAGCTTGAAAAATACAATTACTAAGATGAAACACCCGAGGGTGAGTCCTACTTTTGTGAATTCTGTCAGAACACCGTTGGATTCCTTGTGGCCACCAAAGCTCTGCTATCTAGAACCTGGAGGGGCGCAAAACAAAATTGAGTGGGTCAGTAAAACAAAGTTTTTCGAAAACTTTTCATTTAAAACATTTCTAACCCCTCGCTGTAAAACCTGTATACTTTCCCAGAAAATAACATAATAGCATATAACTTTTCAAATATCTCAAATCATCACTCTTTCTCAAAACCAGAAAGTATGCCATGCTATAAATGTCAAAACGGAATGAATGATGCATCAATGTAATAGGTGACATAATGAATTAACCGGAGACCCTGCAGTTGGTCCTGTACGGTTAATTCTATAGCTCAACATCCAATCCAACCGGAGTCACCTCGGTGATCTGTACGGCACTACACTGCACATGAATCGGAACTACCTGAAGTAGTATGTACGATAGGAATGGTGTAATAATACGCTCTAGTGTTTCTCTCATCAATCATTTGTGCACATAATCTAAAGTCACCTACTAGTCGAAACCACCTCTAGGGATCTGTACGACTAGCATGTCGGAACCCTCTCATGGTCTGTACGACATGTCGGAACCCTCTCATGGTCTGTACTACATGCACCTACTTGGATCCAAGGTGAGCGTGCGGTGCAGGTGAATAATATAAGCACTAACACCATGATTGCAGGTTATGAGCTATCCACATAATATACATCATCAATGATTCACATGAATAACATAAAACTCACGTGATACTCACCTGTGCGTCCACAGCACCAATTCACACATATATATATATATATATATATATCTGCATCAATTATCAATTCATATAACTCATATATGCATGCATGGCATTTTAGAAAAACACTTTCATTTGAACTCAATTTCTGGGAATTTTAATAGCATATAGGTATAAACAGAAATACTGCCAACTCACCTGGAGTTCGCCCAACAACTTCCTAGAACAACACATCAAGGCGTCATGACGATCGGCTCCTAGAACAATAATCAAATCCAACCTCAGAAATCATATCAATAGAATATATAACTTATATAAAACACGTCACTACGTAGATCCATCCGGAAGATCTGCAACTCAGATTTCAAATCCATAACTTCCAGAGGTCCACAATATACCTCTAGGACAACATCCTAAAATTTCATTACCATCAAACGGTCGGATCTCCGTCAATTTCCAAAACCAAGTGACGGTTAACATTCTATATTATGAACTTACAACTCCAATTCCGGAAGATCCGTAAATTGGATTCCCAATCCGTAAGTTCTTATAATCCTCAAATATTACGTATTACAACGTATCAAAGTTTGGTGACGATCCAACGGTCGGATCGTCAATTCACATTTTCACCTAACCACGAATCGTAACGAACTTAGGTTCAATTATTCAATTTACGTCCATCAATTATCAAAACTGAACCTAGAACCTTAAACACATGCTAAGAATGACATTGGCGGGCCATTGGCCACGCGCCGCCGCACGGGCCGCCGCGGGTGGCGGTTGGCCGCCCTGGCCCGCCGGAAAATCCAACTATTTCCAAAAATTCTCAAAAAATACAGAATTGAAGATCTCAATGAGTAGAGTAAACTTTATACCTGAGGACAAGGCCAATTAGGCCTGGAAGAGCTCCAATTTCACAAAAATCTGTGCGGAACCCTAGAATTGGGTGAGTTCCAATTCGTCTTCAAATCAACTCCGATGCTCCAACTAATGCTTGGGCTTTGTTCTAGGCCTCAAGAGAAGTGTATGGGTGGTTGCAATTGAAAGAAATTGCTTCGGAATTGGGCAAATTTTGAACAAGAAAGTCGCGGCACCCGTGTGGGTGTACTTCGCGAAATTACCACGAAATTTCATGATTTTTGGGGTGAAACATGAAGAGGGAAGGCCTAGGTGTTGATTGGAAGTGGTACCTTGATCCAATTTGTCGGAAAATTGAACGAGAATGGCGAGAAACCGCCGGTTTGAAGGCACGGGTCGCACGGGTCAAGGATGACCCGTTTCCTCATTTTCCCCCGTTCACCACTCTCCCTCCTTTCCCTCCTTTCTTCTCCCTCTGATTGGTCCTCCACCTTCTCTTTGTTCTGGTTGGCCCAACTCCTCCCTCTCTCCTGTTCCGATTGGGCAGCTTGCCTTTCTCTCCTCCTTTCTGTTTCTCCTCTTCTTTTCTTCACATACATACACACACAAAAACCTTTCAACATCTTTTTATTTTTTATTTCCTTTCACTTACATCCAAGCCATCCATTTCAGATTTCCATTAATCTGGGCCATCCAAATTTTAATAATAAAATTCATAAAATGCTCAAACTTCAAACTTTAAAATCTTTTTCGTTATAACTCCAAATAACGAACCGTCAGCGCCCACACGTCCGTAGCGACGAGTACTACGAGGATATGTCAAGAAAATAAATCTTAGATGGCATGACACAACGATTAACCTCGAATAATGCGCGTGCCTCAAAGGGCATTTTTGTAAAATCCTTTATTAAAACTTTAAAACTCTTAAAATCAGGGATGGGCTGTCACAGTGTAGCTATAAAAAATAATCAAAATCGAAGTTAAAATATATTAATTATTTTATGTATTTTAAGTATTAATTAGACTATGTTTCAATTAGAATGTGATGATATTTTATAATAAAATTATATTTCTGTTTTTTATTACGTATTTTATTTATTAAAATCTTAAAATGTTATATGAGATAAAAAAAAAGAGCTGGTTATTTTTTTTCTTTGGGTTAAACATTTTTTTTTTAAAACTAGTATGTTGTCGCTTTTAGCCGACGACATTGGTCGGATAATTTGAAATATTAGGCAGGAAATTTCCCGCTTGTTTTGCACGAGGAAATGGATGGAGAGACTTAGTGTTGGTTTTAACCGACGCTATCATCTTTTAATTCGACGCGAGTTTCATTAAACCGACGCTACGTGAATTTCAAAAGTGTGTCAGAAGTTGGTGTCGGTTTGAACCGACGTTATCATCTTTTAATTCGACGCGAGTTTCATTAAACTGATGCTACATGAATTTCAAAGAGTGTGTCAGAAGTTGGTGTCGGTTTTAACCAACGCTATCGTCTTTTAATTCGACGCGAGTTTCATTAAACCGACGCTACGTGAATTTCAAAAAGTGTGTCAGAAGTTGGTGTCGGTTAAGACTGACACCAACATTAATTTAAACTGACGCCATGATTTCCAATAAAGAGTGTTAGAAAGTTCACTGGTTAATTTCAAGAGGCTTCACCTCAAGCCCAGAGGCTAACCTCCATCATTTATCTTTCCCTTCTTCCAAGCACACCCTAAAACCGCAGCTCATCTCTCCATATTTTCTCAAACACTAACCTCCGTTTCTGCAAACCAAACCTTAATCTTCCATCATCAACCCATAAGACCTCGCAACCATGGATGTACTGCATCACCAAAAGGGTAGCAGCACCGACCTTGGTGCCGACGCACTCAGAGGTAAACTTCTCACCCTCCATTGACGATTCATGCACTCAGCACCGATTGAAATATATCATACAAGAAAAAAATCTTCAACTCCTCATGCTTGTGTTGTTTCTTTTGCAGTGACCTGAGATCTGTAAAAAATAAAAATAAAAAAAATAAAAAAACACAATGCAACCACTGGTACAGCCCCAAATTGCATCTTAAGGAAAAACCACCACAGAGTTGTCTCCGTTCTAGATCTGTCATTTAAAGGTATAATCTCCAATGAGCTCATCTTTAATGTTCTTGTTCAGTAAGATCAGCAGTTCGAATATCCATATAAAAATTCATGCATGTTCATTTTGGATCTGAAGAGTAAGGACACTAGAAAGCATGGAGCTACAAAATATGTGGTCTTCGACAAAGGCAAGCACGGGAAAGCATCATGGCAGCTGCTAATATTAAATGCAAGCATGAAGCTCTGATTAGTATTATATGTAATTGTTAGTTTTTTTATCTTCATCTTGTAATCGGTTCTCTAATAGCTCCTATATATGTGTTATTTGTACTTCCTTATTTATATGAAATAGAATGCATTTAACAAGAAATTCTACACCCAAAGATCCCATTTGTATGTTATGTTTGTAATGTCGGATTTAGTGTTTGTTATGGCGGATGAGTTTTTGTATATTATGTGGAATGTTAGATGTAAAATATTTGTATATTTTGGCACTATTTTTATTGTTAATTATTTTTATTAATGTTTGTTTTGGCCTATACTTGAAATTTATTATTTTGGTTATATAATGTTTGTTTTTTTTTTGGAGAAAGTTATATAATGTTTTTTAGTTACAATTAATTGAAAACAAATGCAGAGAAAGATTTTCACATTTTTTTATTATTATTAACAAAGGTGGTGCCTATTAAGACCTTTACTAGTTTGTATATTTTATTTATTTAATTGTTATCTAACGTTGGTTAAGGGATATTATATTTGTTTAATTTTATCATGATGTCGGTTAAAACCGACAGTAGGTTGGATATTTTATAGTTAAATTGCTAGTGCACGTCGCTTTAAACCGACGTAATGTTGAAGTATACGTCGCTTTAATCCGACGTCAACATCAGTGTCGCTTTTAACCGACGCTGAGTAGTGGCGGATTAAGAGAACAAACTGACACTGAAGCCCTTTCATGATGCTAGCATTGGTGTCGCTATTCCAATCCGACATTACATTGTTTTATGTCAGATTTGTGCCAAATTTCCGACAGAAATTGGACTTCTTGTCAGTTTTTGATTCGCCGGTGATAGCCCATATTGTAGTAGTGTGAGGGGCGAGATAGATAGGCCCAAATTTTTTTATTATTTATTTTTTTAGAATTTTTTAATGTCTTAATATCCACGTGGTATCCAGTCGTTGTTTACGTGGGTGTCACGTCACCAGTTAATAGTTGATTTAACAGCAACCTTAACGAATGTATGAAAATGTCCTAAAATTATGACTTTAGGTACCAAATATTGAAAACCAAGAAACTTCAGAGTAGTAAACTAAGATTAACCATAATATTTAATACCTGGTACCCAAGGTGACGTTTTTCCGAATCAACGTCATCGAGGAGAGCTTTTGAGCTCTGCCCTAGGCTTACAAGCTTACTCGTGTTTCGCTTTGGTACTCCTTATTTCGAAGTTAGCTTACTTCGGAAAGATTGACGAATTAGGAGGCTTAGGATGAAAATTCCAAGTGTTTTACTCTAACAGGCTTAATGATTTGAGTAAAATAAGCTTAGCAGTATAGTCCAGCTGAACGCGGACCCACTCCTTTTGGGATCAACAAATCTGACGTTTAAACATCAATGAAGATAATCAAAGGTAATTTCTTGTTTTTGCGCACACAATCAACATACACAAAGTTTCATCATTACATACTTTACAAGCATTGGATCACTTCACGAAGAAAGAAGACTAAACGGTACATAATCAGCTTACTCCGAAAGGCATGGTTGTTGGATAACTGTTCATTCTCAAGACGAACATGTGGCCTTTTAGATACATAATTAGAGGCAATTGTGAGACCATGATTTTCCAAGGCCGGAGTAAGGCTGATTCGAATATAGTTACCTCAAAAGTCTAGTCATAGAATCAACAACTTCGGGCATAACTGGATTAGAATGGTGCCACCATTATCCTGTTTTGGGGCAATAAGCGAAGTCCGAGTGGCTTTGCTGGAATGACCATGCTTGATCTGCAAGACGCGTGATCTAAAGAGGGTGCTCCCAAGTAATTACAACTCCTAAGAGGGTGCAATATCTACTTATAGATATTCTTTAGGATTCTCCTAGACTAGAACGAGAATTATATCTTAAGAAGATCAAACTTTTGAAGACACAAGCAATCAGGAGTAGCCGAATTTGGTTAGTTATGAATCACGTAAGCAGTTCAAATGCCATTTCGAAAAAGTTATTTTGAGATAATTCAATCATGGTCCGTTGGTAACTATCTATCTTCGAAGTAGAGTGCATTCTCAGAAGCATAGTTAGGGGCAATTGTGGGACATGATTTTATGGACCCAAGACATGTGGTGTCTTAGGTGGCAAGAAATACCGTAATGCCTATAGTACGTGATATTTAGGTGAATAAGCTGAGAGGCTTGATGTGGATCAGAACATGTTACTTTTACAGTTAGAGAGGACTAGCCTTCGTCAGATATAAGTAGCCTTAGTCAGATCTGAACAACCCTAGTCAGATTCTGAGTAACCCTTGTCAGATTTGGAGCAGCCTTAGTCAGATGAAGTTAGAATACCAAGTGAAGTCAGACAGCTTTATTCAGATAAACCAGGCCTAAGTTCATTGAACTTATTACTTGTCTCCCAAGTAAGGAAGCCCTAATTAAAGTCAAATTAGAATCTCTTAGGGATTATGCAACACAATTAAAATTCTAAAAAGATTAGGTATCTTATCCTAGATTTCTTCCTAAATAGTCTCCCAATTTGATGAATATTACTTTCCCTACAATGACTCTTCACTCTTAAGATCCCTATAAATACACTGGCCTGGGTATTTATTGGGGGATGACCACTTTATTCTCGATAAGACTACCATAGACATACAACTCTCTAGCAATATCATCAATCATACAACCACATCTCTCCATCCATCTATCTATCTTGTAGGATCACTTAATTACTCTCTCGTTCAGACTTTTACACACATATTCTCTCTATGGCTAACATAGGCCTTTACGCCGCTGTCTATGCGTAGACACGTCCATAAAGAACTCATATTTCGACGTTTTGCCATAGGTTATTCGTCAATGATGGATTACAACATTCTTCCTCAGAACTACACCGTGATTTGATTATCCTTCTTGGAGATATGTAGGCAGTCCTTTCCAGATTCAACCACACCCCTTAATCAACCTCATTCTCCCTTCGCCGGTGATCATGGACAATTCCAACTTGGTTCTCACCTTTGTTTGCGAATGCATGCGAATTTGGTTCCAACAGAGTCCATTTTTTTATAAAGCTGTCAGATATGTGCTTATTTTTTTTACATTGGGCACAATAGTGGTGCTCTTTATTGCATAGGCATGGTTCCACTTTATTGGTGTTTAAAGAGACAAAATCCTCATTTGTGTGATGTCTCGTCCCAAATTTAATATTATCTTATTCTCTAACCTTGGTAAATTATGAAAACGCCCCTGATGGATTATATTCGCGAACGTTTGAATTCTTATTACTCTTTATCACCGTGCAAATATTTCTAGGTCGTACGTGTCCTTACAAACACATAAGCGTGAACGGGAGTAAATCAAACAATTTATGCACGTTTCCCAATGAGGGGCAAAATAGTAATTTTGCACTCTTAAGAATTTATTACTTGTCTATCAAGACAACAGTGAGTTGTCGGTATTGCAGGGTGCATACCATAATATCGATGGCTTATTCGTTGGGTTCGTTAATCAAGTGGGCAATTAGGCCTGTTGATGTTAGTATTTTAATTAATTTGGCCTCGTGCCTAATTAATTATTATTTGGGCTTGACCCAAAATCACATACACACATATTCTCGTAGTACTTGACGATACGAACGTGTGGGCGCAAAAGGAACCGAATTCAGAGCTACGATAAAGATTTTACACAACTACGAAGACGAAGGGCAATTTAGTCAATTCACTATTCTAGATATTCATTCTTATTATTTTATTATTTTCCTTTGTGATGTCTGTGTTTGTGGGACCCTCCTAGGTCTCATTTCCTCTTTGTCCTTATGTCCCGTCTTTCCCCTCATCTTTCTATCCATCTCAACTCTTTCACTCTCTCTTAGCTCTCCCTCGAACTCTCTACCTCTCAAACTCCCTTCTTCCTCTGCACACAAATGAGGCCAAGAAGCTAGGAGACACCCCACCTGCCACCTCATTCGGCGAGCTCCAACTGAACCACCCACTTAGTGCAGGCCTCGTAGTAAGTCGCCATCAACCTTGATGCTCTCTTAAATCACTATCTCTTTTTTCTGCAAACCGAGACCACCATCATCATTTTCATGGTGGAAAAACCACATGATCACCATCATTCTGTTGTAGTGGACCACCATCTTCTCCTTCCTGCCGATTTACTTAGGACACCCATGTCTAAGGCCTTTTCCCATTCAGTGACAACTACCACTTCTCAACATTTTCTTTAATGATTTCCAGCGTGGATCCCACCGATCCTAGTGATGATGAGTTTGAAAACACATTAAATGAACTCCTCTCGTTGTTTAGAATCACCTCTAGGCGTGATATATGATTTTTGGGCTTGATTTTTGATGTGGTGCCATAAATATATTTATGGTCACAAATATTATTATTTTATTGTTGTGAATTACAAAATTTTTGTAGCTTGATCATATTTATGTTACTGCTCATTTGTACTCGCCTGGGTTAGGGCTAGTCTTCATGTGTATGTTCACATCTCACCGATACGCTCACTTTGGATCCGTTGTAGGTGCCAGTCTTGTCCTAGATGAAGGAAATTTTGTGAAAAACATGTTCATTTGAATAACATCATATAGCATGCAATTAACAAATTAAAGGCGGAATCATGCTTTCATGCATTCAAAAACAAAACATCAACCATGAAATTCAAAGCCTAGTAGATTGGTGAACCTTGACTCAACTTTTAAATCAACATTTATTAGTTGAGAAATATTTACCTTTGTAGATTCCTCTTTGCATATGCAAAGGATAATCACCCAAGAGATAGGGCCTTCATTCCTTGCTTCTTAGCTCCATGGATTTGGTTGAAAGAATAGGATTCTCCAAGTTCCCAAAATAGAGAACCTCTAAAGATTCTACACCAAGGTTGGATTGGAGAGGAAATGAGTGACCTTGAGGAAATAGAATTGCTAGACAATATCCCCCAAGGTGGTTGGCCTCTTAGAGAGAAATGGAAGCTTTGTGTTCTCACCAATTTTCTCTAAAATCAACAACTTATAAATTTTAGGTTATAAAGTTCTTTATATAGTCACTTCTTTAAATGACCTAAAGAACCAAAAACCCTAATTCAACACTAAATGGATATGGGCTTTTGGGCCTTTGTGAATCTTTATTCATTAAGTTGTCATACAACTTAAGTCAATGGGCTTTGACGTTCGAAGCCCATTGGGCCTTAAGGTCCAAAACTATCCCGAGGTCTTTAACGAACTTATTCGTTTGATTAATTAACATATTAATTAATCCTTGCCATAAATAATTAAACCATTTAATTCATCTCCTTTGTTTCTTCAATCTCCACCTTACTCGGTGTACGATACATTAGGTTCCTTTTAGCGAGGCAGTGGGCGATTAAAACCATTTTACATCGATTGTGAATTGAAACTTACTTTCAATTCTCCCTTTAGTGATTACACACGTTTAGGGCTTCCACAAACCATGAGTGACACCTAGCAGCATATCATGGCTACCCAAGCTAATCAGAAGAGGTAGAGAACCTATTCAGTTTAGGATTACAAATGCAATACGGTCTTTCTCTAATCTAATACTCTTGACCACATTGTTTGGTTTGATAGTTTATTTATTCATGTCTACTATCCAATGTGATTCATTTGCATTTTATGATTACCTTGAATGTGATTTGGAACGCATTCCCCAATCTCATTCATACTCTGGCCAGAGATTTTAATCATATCATAGAGTATTCTCCCTCAAACCATTTTGAAGGTTAGAGATCCCTTGTTGCACATTCACTTGTCTCCATGACTAAGTGGCTTAACCCCAATGATGTCGTGGACACCCCGATGGGGTGACTTTGACATAATCAAAGATCAAGGACTTAACCACAAGACAACAACTGTGATGCCTCAGGTCAAAGGACTAATTTGCATTATCCCAAACATGAGTTCTCATGTGACATGAGTATGAGAACTCCTCGTTGATCGTGTTCAGTGAACTCATTCTCTATTGAGCACCTACGTACTTGTCTTGATGTCACACACACCAATGACTCGAGACTAGTCACTCTCCCTGAGAGAAGACATAGCACGTACTGATCTTATCGGACTGTCAATGCCCAATTGGCAATCCTATGATCAGGAATGTTTAGGATGTGTCTACGAAAGAATGGTCTCATTAATCTAACTTCATTAGATTGCATTCTCCCAATCACATATTCCTTGGACTTTATCGTTTAAGCATATAACATTTATATGAGACGCCTCAAACAATAATGTTTGCCTTTTATATGTAAACTAGATTAGTTTAACATGTGAAATGTCCGTAAAGTATCATCATATGATTGGCTTTAGGGCACATTTCCAACACTAGATTGCTATAGGCAACTAGGACTCGTATTTAACGCCAGTTTTCACATGATTGTAGTACTAGAGTGTAAATCATTATTACACCCAGTCCTGTTCATATCAGATTACATCTGCATGAATTCGTGTGTCAACATACATCGATGAGGACCTAATAGTATATGTTCATTTATTCAAGATATTGTGATTATTGGGTGTGATATGTTTTATACGAAATATCATGAAGTTTTGCATTCTTGAGATTTTGCCGTTTACGGTAAGTATTTTCATACTATTTGTAGTATGCTATTTTGGAAACTATACTTATTTTATTGCGAAGGGTTATTACATTTTCGAAAAGGTTTTACGAAACTTTATTTTAATGCCCACTCACCCTTGTTTTTTGACCCTCAAGGTTTTAGTAGCTGAGGATTCTTGGCAAATCTTGGTATAGGTGATTACCTTCGATGATATAATTATTATTCTACCTTTACTGTACTTTACTTATGTTCTGATATCATGTGTGAATTGGGTTCAATCCTGCTCACATGCGCACTCTTACACTTAGGCACTTTTAAGTTTCAATTATTTATAATTTCCAGTAGTGTAGGCCAGTATAGCTTGATTCAAAGTCCAAATGGACATTCTGGGTCAGGGTGTGTCATTTGTGTCTTTTGGTAATTCTCTATTATTTCACGACACATTTATTTTCACATCCCAAAGTCTATTATTTTACATTCAACATATAAAGATTAGACTACACGCCACCTCTTAAGATATACATTGGTGTCGTTCTTCAAACATTCGTTAAATCGCGTGTCGGGGAAGATTATTTTCTGCATGGATGGTCTTGAACTTCTTGTGTAATATTATATGAAATCCGAGACCGCATATATAATGCATACATAATTACTACAATATTATGTTTCTTTTGTGGGTTTCGATCTATTAATGCTTAATTTTCGACATGTGCAAGCTTTTCCTGTTCATTTCCTCAGAAGGCTTGAAAGTCAATATTTACCGAAAAGGAAATTTCAATATATATCACAGAGAAACATCAGAAGATAAATATGGAGGGAAAATATTAACAGATATTCCCCATACAATTGAAATCTCCACATACATATTAACTTAATATAACAATGTCAGCCTAGTAAGAAATTTGTTTTCCTTTTCAAGGAATGTGTGTGATTCACGAAGAGAAATGCTCCAAAGCAATCAAAGATTTTTTTCAAACGCCCACCGCTTCTCAGCTCATCAGATTACTCCGCATTAGGGATACATTTAGGAAAAAAAGGACTTAAAATTAAACAAATAAATTGTGTTTACTTATTGTTGAAGTATAATTATTGGAAGATATTGGAGTGATGGGAAGATATGCATATGACTTTATGGAATGACTGATAGACCTAGTTGTCATGGGTATGGTCCCCGTAATGGCTCCCTCAAATTAAGAATTAGTTGACTTGTTGATATGGTTTTTTAGTTATTTGATGTAATCCCTTGATTTAAGGATGTTGATAGCTTTAGGGTTTACCTAGTTGTTAGAGTGGTTTAGAGCAAGTTTTGTAACCTGCCTCTGGTCATTTTTCTTTCCTCTACATCTTTCCTTCAACCTTAAGCCATGGCTGAAGAAGATTCAGTAAATATTGAGGGTGACATCTCACATACCTCTCCTTCAAATTTCTCAGAAATTGATTTTAACACAAATCAGCGTTTGTGTTCAGCATTGCTGAATGAGTACAACTACCTACCGTGGTCTCGTGCAGTTTCACTTGCCCTATGAGGGAAAGGAGAGCTTGGCATTGTAAATGGAAGCATCGAAGCTCCTAAAATCACCTCACTAACTTATGAGGCTTGGCTATGCAAGGATTAGCTCATCATGTCCTTACTTCTCAATACTATGGAGAAGCATGTCGCATAAATTTTTAGTTACTCAAAGTCCTCACGAGATTTGTGGAACTCAGTGAAGGACATGTATGGAAACCAAAACAACTATGCAAGAGTGTTTCAACTGAAGAAAGACATTGCAAGTGTTCAACAAGAAGGGAAGTCCCTGTGCAACATCTTGGTAGCCTCAAAACTATGTGGAATGAACTGGATGTGTATCTTCCACACACCACATATGCAAGTATCTTACTAAAGAGAGGTGAGGAAGACAAGATATACCAATTTTTGGGAAGCTTAAGTTCTAAGTATGAGGATCTCAGAAGCCACATACTTATGAGCCAAGAACTGCCAACCTTCAAGAGTGTGTGTTCTAATGTCCAACGTGAAGAAGCTAGAAAGAAAGTTATGAATAGTGAGATTAGTTCAAGGCCAACTGTAGCTCGAGCCTATGCTGCAAACCAAAGGTATACAAGGGTAAGAATACTCTTCTCAAGTGTACCTACTGTGATGGTATTGGTCATGTGGAGGAAAGGTGCTGCATTTTTCATCCTGAGTTGAAGCCTAAATTCACCAAAGAAGGGAATATGGTTTCCTCAAAACACTTCAAGAGTCAACATGCAACAAACTTCACCTCCGGGGTCTCTTTTGGATCCATGGACTTCACTGCAAGTCCTATGACTCCCATAAATGAATTTGCTACATATTTGCAAACCAAGGGTCATGTGAATGCTGCATGAAACCCTACACAATAAGCCAGTCAATTTGGCACATTTTATAACTTTTGGTTATAGCTGCTTTGTTCATGTGCAAGCACCTAATCGTGACAAGTTGGAAGCGAGAGCAGTGAAGTGTATCTTTGTTGGATACTCACCAACTCATAAGGGATACAAATGTGTTGATCTTATCACAAAGAAGTGTATTATGTCCAGGGATGTTCGTTTTAATGAAACGATACCCTACTATAAAAGAAAAGGGACTCATAATGATGAAAGGGAGACCTTGAGTGATTTGTTTCCCTTGCCAAGAGTCACTGATCACGACGCACTAGAAGATGATCACCTCTCTAATTGTCAAAAGATTGAAGAAGTTCAAGCTGACTTGATTTCAAGTGCGGGCCAATTACACACTCAAACCATTAGTGAGCATACAAGTGAAGTGCAAACAAGCTCATCCCCTTCACAATCAACCACACCTCAAGAGGCCAGAAGATATCTCGTTCGAACAAAAAAGCCACTAGCCAAGTTGGTGGACTATTTTACTTATGCCTCAAGGCAATGGCGGAGGAATTACAAGCCTTGAGTGACAACAAAACCTGGAGTCTTGTTCATTTACCACCTGACAAGAAAGCTGTTGGCAGTAGGTGGATATTCAAAGTGAATTAAAGGCTGATGGCTCGATCGAATGGCACAAAGCCAGACTCGTTGCATGTGGATTCACTCAGACCTTTGGAATGGATTACAAAGAAACCTTTGCTCCAATAGCCAAGATGAACATTGTTAAAGTTCTTTTGTCTGTGGCAGTTAATCGTGGATGGTCATTGTATCAAATAAATGTAAAAAATGCATTTCTCCATGGAGAATTACAAGAGGAAGTGTACATGCAACCACCATCAGGTTATGGTCAAGCTCAAAATGGTATGGTATGCAAGCTTCACAAGGCTATTTACGGTCTAAAGCAATCTCCAAGAGCTTGGTATGCCAAGCTTAGCTTAGTTTTGGAAAAGGCTTGTTTTCTTAGAAGTAATGCATATTCCTTTCTATTTGTTCGAACTGGCACAAGAGGAAGGTTGATGGTTCTTATCTATGTGGATGATCTTATAATCACAGGTAACAATGCAACTGAGATTGCAGCCTTGAAGCAATCTTTACATGAGACCTTTGCCATCAAGGACCTTGGAAGGCTAAAGTATTTTCTTGGCATAGAAATGGCTAATTTTTCCAAAGGGTTGTTCCTAAATCAAAGGAAATATGTAACCGATCTTCTCAAGGAGACAAATTTTCTTGATTGCAAACCTACAGCCTCTCCAATTGACAGCAAACTCAAGCTTACCATGAATGGAGAAACTCTTCATAATGTGAGTTATTATCAAAGATTGGTTGGTAAGCTAATTTACCTCACCATCACTCGTCCTGATATCACCTACGTAGTGGGGATAGTTAGTCAGTTTATGCATTCTCCCACCATTGATCATGTCAACATTGTTAAAAAGATTCTTCATTATCTTAAAAGGTCCATTTGGAGAGGAATTCTCATGCAAAATAACCAATCTACAAGCATAAATGGTTACACTAATGCTGATTGGGCATGCAATGCCATTGATAGAAGGTTCACAACAGGTTACTGCACATTTATGGGAGGCAATATTGTAACCTGGAAAAGCAAGAAGCAACAGGTCATTGCTCGATCAAGTGTAGAAGCTGAGTATTGTGCAATGGCAGCCACTGCATGTGAGCTTATTTGGCTCAAAGGACTTCTATCTAATCTAGGATTTCATAATTCCAACTTTATGCCTTTCATGTGTGACAATCAGGCAGTCATGCACATTGCTACTAATCATGTCTTTCATGAAAAAACGAAGCATGTAGAGGTAGATCGTCATTTTGTTCAATCTCAAGTTCAATCTCAGGTCATTCACACTGTGTTCACTCACAGTTATGATCAACTGGCTGACATATTCACTAAAGCACTGCCATCAGCTCAGTTTCATTATCTTTTGGGCAAGCTTGGCTAGATAAATCCCCTCGATCCAGCTTGAAGGGGGTGTTGAAGTATAATTATTGGAAGATATTTGAGTGATGGGAAGACATGCATGGGACTTTATGGAATGACTGATGGACCTAGTTGTCATGGGTATGGTCCCTGTAATGGCTCCCTCAAATTAAGGATTAGTTGACTTGTTGATATGGTTTTTTTAGTTGTTTGATGTAATCCCTTGATTTAAGGATGTTGATAGATTTATGGTTTACCTAGTTGTTAGAGTGGTTTAGGGAAAGATTGCTAGGAACCGGTTCCCTTTTTTTCCTTCTCTTTATATTCTGCCTTGTACATTCATTCTTCATCTATGAAAGATATAATTCAAACATACTTAAATATCAACACTTACGCAGTTAGGTTACTTAATTTCTCGGTAATTCTGTGGAAACCGAACTACTAGGATACGAACCCTATCACCCTCCCCTCCCAATGTTATAAATATCCAACATTATTTCATGGAAAAGCCACAACTTGATCTCCTTTTATACCTTTAATTTGTGTACAAGTTTAATTAAGCGGATCATTAGCAACTATGTCTTCTAGTAAGAAATTTGATGGAGCAATGATCCTTTATCCTGGCACGAGACACGGTTTGTCGTCCAAGTCGTCTTCCCAGAGTGACGGAGGCTCAAATCCGTCAAATGGTAAAAGTACTCTAGGAAGGGACAAAAAGTGAAGAATTATATATGCAGACTGCTGCAGTAAGTTATATAATACTATTATTGAATTATTGATTAATTTGTTAGGCAACTACGGGGTATACATAATACATTTGTGGATAAACAAGCACAGTTGCATATTTATATTTGCAAACTTTGAAAGATCTTTGTACCAAGTAATGGCTACAAAAATTTCTTCAAGATAAATAAGGACATTATTTCTTTAAGTTTAGTTTATTTTATTGTCAAAATGGGTGGGTTCTGCTAAGAACAAATCCTACTAGGATGTAACAAAAGAAATAAATTAATATATTCTTTCATTTTGTTCCACAGTTGATGTTTCTTAATGGATTATATTTAAGAATCTAGTAATCCATGTGTATTTTCTTTGATAATGTTCATACCACATTTTAGTTTTGAACCTCGACTATTCCACAGGGAAATATCAAATATATAAAAGGAAGGGAAAATTATTATCTGTAAAGGTAAGCAAGCAGTTATCTATATGAGAAAAAGGATCCAATTTTTTATTTGATAGGTAAATGAGTATATCTAACACGTGCAATATTTGACTCCAAATGATGAAAATCAATTTCGAATGGGACATATCTTGCCTTGGTTAAATTAACTAGCCCATGACTCTTTAGGGGGCTAATTTGTCTCCAGCTCTTGCACAAGGCTCCTCAATTGGTCAATTTAGGAAGAAAATGGTGGCGAATGAAAATTAACCACCTAATACTTCTTGGCCATTTTTTTTTATAGATAGAGTGAATTTTGTAGACATCGAACTTTCGGTATCAATAATTCAAAGTTTGACTAGTTAATTAGTTGAAGTTGACTAGCCAATTCATGGGTCCCACAAATGCACATTGCATAACAAAGCGAGCAATCAAGAATGAAACATGTCGACATATGTTATGCAATTAGCGACCTAAATATTAAGCTACTAATTACACGTTTTAAACTCGCATGTGCACATGAACAATGACATAGTATAGAAAGCAAGTATGAGATCATTCCCACAAGGATTGCACAAATATGTATCTAGGTTATGATTCCTAACAATTTAAATTAATTCTTTCACAAAAAGCTATCAAATATACATATAAAGGATTCCACAAAATAGATTGAGATGTCTTAAATTAAAAAAGTATAAAAACACAATTTAAAGCAAGTAGGAAAAGAAGAGTAATTGGCAATAAGGGTTGAACGGTTAGGGTCAGTCAGTCCTCCCAAAGTGGAATTAAGGTTGTGCTATCAAAATCCTTGGGAAACAGACAAAGATGAAAAAACAACCGTGGTTTAGGAGTGGAATTTCTCTTCCAGTGACCAGATTAGATCCAGTATCACCGACCACTTCTTCAAATGTAGTTCTTCTTGATACTTCAAAGAACAACGTAGAGATGTCTGTACCCAAGAACCTCGATCTTCATGCGTGAATAGCTGGGAGGAAAGAAAGGGCGGTATATGATAATAATAAGGGGCGTTGCATCTGGACGAGCGGGAGGAATGGATGTGCAAAAGGTGCCATGGAGTGGGGAATATCCCAAGTCTCATGTAAGACAACTAAAATTTTCTTTTCATGAATAAGCTTTTTCCGCTTTTCATTCCTCATGCTAAAGCTTTTTAGTTAAGGCTTTTCACTCCGATTATCGTTATTCAAGCGATACTACGGAGAATCTTTCCTTTCGTCCTTCTGCCAAGGGTTTGAAAATGGGCTTGGTAAGAGGAGACCACCTCCTTTTCCATTTTCAGATCAAAAAGAAGATGCTTGGGGTTCAATTCCAAGGCTCATGAAAACCCGGGTCGGTCGGTCCTCCCAGAGTGGAATTAAGGTTGTGCTATCAAAATCCCTAGGAAACAGATAAAGATGAAAAAACATTCGTGACCATATTAGATCTAGTATCACCGACCACTTCTTCAGACGTAGGACTTTGGTTTCCATCTCTATTTTTTTTTCGCCTAAGCAATCAATACACATAATGACACAAGACAAATTTAGATGCATAACGTTTGTCAACCTAAAGGCTGTATGTAAAAATTACGATCCGTTGGACTTTGGTTTCCAGGTGGAATAACCTGTATATAAAAAATTACGATCCGCTAAACGGACTAGTTAAGCCCGCTAGTCAACTAAGATAGATTTGATAGTAAAAAAAAATCTAAGATTCAAATAGTTTCCAAAAACTATCCTAATCAGCAAGGCTATAGTTCGTTGCAAGTTATCAATATGTCAAGTGAGCATAATAGTGAACACATACCATTTAGATGTTCAACAAATATATGTACCATGTATGTGTGTGTGAGATGTGTGACACAATAAACATAACTTGAACTCAATAAACGTAACTTGAACACAAGATATTTTTGGCCCAAAAAACCCACATCTGGGTTAAAAAACAGGGGACTCTCCACTGAGTCCAATCCACTATTGTGCAACCTTGCCTTACATGAGACGGACTCCTTCAGTCTTCACGAAGTAGCAGCTCCTCTTAAGCTCATCACCTTGTGGCACCGAGATCAACATGATCAATGATGTCATATGACTTTAGGATATGCACATGAAATCTAGATTCAAATGACCAGTCAGATTCTCCAGTCAAACGATTGAAGGAAGAATCTAACTTGAATCCAAAAGCTTGGTCTAAAATGAATTTAAAGCTTAAACCCAGACCAAGACATAAATGCAAAATCTTAAAACAATGCAATCCTAATATACAATTTGGGTGTTTAATGCATAAGGGATGTTTGGTAGTTAGGGTTCATAAATGGAGAATATGCAAGCTTCAAGCCTTTAAGCAACTCTCACTCTAAAACTAAGTTCTAAAACCCCTAAGAACAAACTGAAACCCTAAGGAACAAATTACCCAAGGAAATCAGAATTTCCATCAGCTAACTTGTCGTAAGGACATTTGTCGGCTGCAGAAGAGATCTAGCCAGATCAATGGCCAAAAACTGGCTACCATCAGAAAGGTGTTAGTCAATCCATATGGGTTGTCTTAATCAGTGTGCCTAGACAGTTGGAAGTCAATGCGCAAAACTGACTAGCCAATCAAACTGGATATAATACAACATAAATAAACATATGAAATGCACATGTATGAACAAACCTTTGAGTTCAAATGTTCCACTTCTTGAACATTTACTCCATCAACAACAACCCATAATCTGAGTCTATTCTAAAGCTAGACTGAGCATGTGTAATGGTTCAATTACAATATTTGACAAGGAAAGCCAAACACTTAAAGCTAGACTTTACAATCTCCCCCTTTAGCTTTCCTTAACAAAATATCCCAAGTCTATAACGTATTTAACTCAAAACTCACACTTAAGAGAACATCAATCAATAGAAGACGACCAAGTAACAACTCCTGCAAAAGAAGTGATGCCTAATGTCAATGTGTTTGGCTCTTGAATGTTGGATAGGGTTCTTAGAGATATTAATTGCACTCATGTTATAACAATAAACAAGAAAAATGGATTGAGATATACCATAGTCATTGAGCATTTGTTTCATCCACATCAGTTGAGTGCAACAGCTCCCGGTAGCCACATATTCTGCCTCGACAATTGATAAAGAGACACAATTTTGCTTCTTGTTGTGCCAAGTAACCAAATTGTTCCTAACATAGAAAGCTCCCCTTGAAGTACTCTTTAGATCATCAATGCACGTAGCCCAATCAGCATCAATGTACCCAACCAGGTTTGTGTTGGTCTCATAAGTATATTGAAGTCCATAATCAGTGGTCTCACTCATATACTTGATGACCCTCTTGACTGCTTGTAAGTGAGACTCCTTAGGACAACTTTGAAATCGTGCACACACCTTAACAACAAATATGATGTCTGGTCAACTAGTAATCAGGTAGAGTAAGCTTCCAATCATGCTTCTATATAGAGTCTGATCAACATCCTTGCCACTTGAGTCTTTATGAATTTTGGCACATGTGCTCATGAGAGATTTAACCGCTTTTGAACCTTCGAGGCCAAACTTCTTCACTAAGTTCTTGGCATACTTTGTTTGAGAAATGAAGATGCCATTATTTTCTTGTTTCACTTGAAGTCCAAGAAAGTAGTTTAATTCACCAACCAAGCTCATCTCAAATTCACTTGTCATCATATCGATAAATTGTTTCACAAGAGAATCAAAAGTAGACCCAACAACTATGTTATCCACATACACTTGAGCAATCACAACATGAGTAAGAAGATGAGAATATAACCTTTCATACCAAGCACGTGGGGCTTGTTTGATATCGTATAGAGCCTTCCTCAGTTTGTACACCCCATCTGGCTTGTGAGGATCCTCAAAGCCCTTTGTTTGTTCAATGTAGACCTTTTCATTAAGATATCCATTAAGGAATATAGTTTTGACATCCATTTGAAAAAGTTTGAACTTTAAATGGCATTCAATAGCACATAGAAGTCTGACTGATTCAAGGCGAGCAACATGAACGAAGGTTTCATCAAAACCAACACCTTTAAGTTGAGAGTATCCTTAACCAACAAGCCTGGCCTTATTTCTAATTACATTCCCTAACTTATTAGACTTGTTCTTATAAATCCATTTTGTCTCATATAACATTAGTGTTTAATGGACGATCAACAAAGGATTAGACTTGATTCCTCTCAAACTGATTCAGCTCTTTCTACATGGCTAAGATCCATTCAGATCCATTCATCATCAGTTAGAGCATCTTTGATATTCTTAGGCTTAATTTGGAAGACATAGCAAATATTTGCAACTTTATCAGCTATTTGTCTTCAAGTTTTAACGCCTTTGTCAATCAGACCCATAATTTCCTCATCACGATGACCTCTGGCCCACTTTGGTTTGTCCTTGAATAGGACACGAGAGTCTTGATCAGTGTTTGGTTCATTCTCATTGTGACTTTCTGACACCACACTTGACTCACCAGAAACATCACCATTATCCTTAGAAGAGTGAAATAACACATCGTCATTTTCAGTTGCTAAAGAGGGAGAGACATCTATGTCATCAATCTTGACATTTATGGACTCCATGATGGTCTTTGTCCTCAGATTATAAACTCTATAGGCCCAACTTGTGTTGGAGTACCCCAAGAATATTCCTTCATCACTCTTAGTATCAAACTTTGCAAGATGTTCTCGATCACGTAGAATGTAGCACACACTCCCAAAGACTTTGAAATACTTTACCATTAGTTTCTTGCACCTCCAGGTTTAAGGAACACACGATTTGAGATGTAACAAGCAGTGTTCATTGTCTCGGCCCAAAAGTTCTTTTCCAAGTTTTTGCTATGAAGTAGCACCCTAGTCATCTCAATCAAAACAGGATTTTTCCTTTCCACTACACCATTTTGTTGAGGGGTGATTGGAGTAAAAACATTCATGCTTGATGCCATTGGTTGAACATAAATCATCAAAATGAGCATTCTCAAATTCGGTTCCATGATCAGTTCTAATTCTGACTAGAGCAGGATGGCTAGACAAAAATTCATTCAACATTACTTTGTACACAGTGATGAATTGTTGAAAGGTATCAGACTTTTCCCTTAAAAAACATACCCAAATGAATCTACAATAGTCATCCATAATTACCAAGATGTACTTCTTGCCATCAAGATATAAGGTCTGAATTAGTCCAACAAGATCTATATGAATCAATTGAAGAAACTTAGTTGTTCCGATGTCAGTCACTTTCTTGTGTGCCACTTTAGATTGCTTTCCCAGTTGACATGGTCTGCAAACATATGAGTTAGAAACAGAAAGAGGTGGCAACCCTCTCACAACATCTTGTTTAGACAACTTCTTGAGGTCTTTAAAGTTCACATGCCCAAGTTTCTTATGCCACAGAACACTAGCATCATCATTAGCTTTATGGCACTTGGAGTGTTCAGCAACTTTAGAGACATTAAGAATGTAGCAATTGTCTCAAGATCTTAGGAGTACAAGCAAGTTCTTTTCATGTTCATCTACAATTTGATACCCTCTTTCTAAGAAGCACACTTCATCAGCCACATCATCACACAACTGGCTAATGCTAATGAGATTTGACTTCAACCCATCAACATAGCTAACATTTTCAAGCTTAGGTAATCTAAGGATCTTGACATCACCTTTCCCTGTGATCTGAGACTTGTATCCACCACCAAACACAACACCACCCCCAATAAAAGGAGTAATATATGACAAAGCCTCATTGTCTCCAGTTATGTGACGAGAGCATCCACTATCAAGATACCATACGTTTGACTTGGTAACAGATAGAGCATTTAGAACTACAAGGTACCTATTTGAGTTCTTCTGAACCCACTTCGAACTTTGCTTAATATTTCTAGATGAACAAGAATGAACAAGCTGAGCAATTCTGTTGACTTCGATGACTAGACGGTCTACCTGATCCTTTAGCAAGTTGATCTTTCCAAGGTACAATTTTTTACATTTTGGATGAATGTGCCAAAGTTCACCATAGTGATGGCGCGTAGGAACATATCTTGTCTTTGGACATGGTTTGACATTCTGATATACAGGCCTAGATTCTCTCACAAATTTTGTTTTGGTGGGAATAGAATTTGAGCCACTTTCTACAAAATCAAGACCACTTTAGTCACTGTGTAGTTTTCCAAAACTAAGCAGCTTGTCAATTTTTTCAGCTCCAATAGTAAGGCGAATAACGTTATCATTTGCCTCATTCAGCTTAAGTAGCTATTTTCTGTTAGCCTCATGATACATCACATTGTTTGCCTTCAACATATGAATTTGATTCGTCAAGTTTTCTTGAGATTTTAACAAGTTCTGGACCTGAGCGTCAAGAGTAGAGATAACATCTTTATCTTCAACTTTGTCATTGCAATTAAGAGCTTTCTCATTTAGCTCCTCAACATGAGCCTCAAGATAACCAATCTTTTCATCCAGTTCAATTCTGACTAGACGAAGAGACTTGTTTTCCTTTTAGAACTCAGTAACTTTCTTAGCTAGTTTAATCTTCTCCACTTTTGTAGAGCAAGTCTCATCAAAAAGTGTATTATACTTATTGCACAATTCATCATAAGTCATCTCCTCATTTCCATCCAGAACAGAATAATCATCATTTAGAGACACTTTCTTAACTGGAGCAACAAAAGCAACAACCTTTTCTTCATCATTTGATGACTCATCAGACTGCACAGAACCTTGTTCATTGTCATCATTCCAAGCAACAATCATTGCCTTTTCTCGCTTTTGACCAAGGAGTTTGGTGTTAGCACAATCAGCTGCACGGTGCCCACTTCTACCACATGCAAACCAAGGACCAGGTACCTTTAATAAACCTTTGTCTCATTTTCTAGTGAACAGTTTATTCTTCACTCCAGTGGTTGTTTTTCCCAACTGCTTGATGGCTCACTAAGCCATTTAGAATCCTTCCTTTTGTTTTTTGAGAATTCTTCTGAATTGTTTGACAAATAGAGCAATATCATATTCTGAGGCATGTCTACACACATCACCAACATCCTCACAGTTCTGAACACCAAGAATGGTCACTTCTTTTCTCTTCTTGGAATCACTTTCATCCATGTCAACCTCCATCTCATAGGTAATGAGTTTCCTAAACAATTTTTCAAGCTTAATCTTATTTAGGTCCTTCTGAAACTCTTGAATGGCAGCCTTCTTTGCTTGATATCTCTTAGGCAAGCATCTCAAGATCTTTTGAACAATGGTTGTTTCATTAATAGGCTTCCCTAACCCTAAGGCTTCATTTGTTAACATTTCAACTTTCTCATAGAAGACCGAGAAAGTCTCAGACTAATTCTAAAATTTTGAAAGGGTCATTTGGAGCTTCAGATCTCTCACTTGTTTATCACCCTCATGAAGAATTTGGAGTTTGTCCCAAGCTTGCTTGGCAGTAGTGCAATATCGAACATGAGGAAACTGATTAGACGAAATGGCAGAAATAATTGCATTCTTTGCTTTCCTATTTGCCATAGCCGAAGCAATTTGTCCTTAAGTCCATTTACCTTTTGGCTTAATCACAGACTCTCCATTGACTAGCCTCGATGAAGCCTTCCACTCAAGTGTGAGATAAGCAACAACAATAAGATCTTATGCCTCAAGAAAGATTTGAAACTTCTCGTTCCAAGCAGCATAATTTGTATCATCAAAGAATGGAGGTGTATTACATGAGCTATCGACACGATCATGGTCCATGGTGACATTCCACCCAATACCAACAAATCCCAGAGACCACTCTATGTATATCTAGAGCAAGGCTCTGATACCAATTGAAATTGATACCATATGGAATAACCTGTATATAAAAATTACGATTCACTGAACTGACTAGTCACGCCCACTAGTTAACTAAGATAGATTTGTTAGTCAACAAATATATGATTCAAAAACCAATTTCAGTTTCCAAAAACTATCATAGTCAGCAAGGTTGTAGTTCATTGCAAGTTTTAATGTGTCAAGTGAGCATAACAGTGAACATATGCCATTTAGATGTTCAACATATATATGTACAATGTATGTGTGTGTGGGATGTGTGACACAATAAACATAACTTGAACTCAATAAATGTAACTTGAACACAAGATATTTTTGGCCGGAAAAACCCACCTTTGGGTTAAAAAACCGGGGACTGTCCATTGAGTCCAATCCACTAGTGTAAACAAAGGTTCATACAAAGATCACACAAGCTCAATTCTTAGATCCCTATCTATGGAATAGCTTTACCTTTGTGCAACCCTGCCTTACACAAGACAAACTCCTTCGGTTTTCACGAAATGGCAGCTCCTCCTGAGCTCATCACCTTGTGGCACCAAGATCAATACGATCAATGATGTCATATGGTTTTATGATATGCATATGAAATCTGGATACAAATGATCAGTCAGATTCTCCAGTCAAACAGTTAAAGGAATAATCTAACTTGAATCCAAAACCTTGGTCTAAAACGAATTTAAAGCTTAAAACCAGACCAAGACATAAATGAAAAACCTTAAAACAATGCAACGCTAATATACAATGATTGGGTGTTTAATGCATAAAGAGGTTTTGCAGTTAGGGTTCATAAATGGAGAAGATGCAAGCTTCAAGCCTTTAAAGCAACTCTTACTCTAACATTAAGTTCTAAACCCTCAAGAACAAACTGAAACCCTAGGGAACAAATATACCGAAGGAAATCAGAATTTTCATCAGCCAACTTGTCATAAGGACACTTATCGGCTGCAAAAGAGATCTAGCCAAATCAATGGCCAGAAATTGACTACCATAAGAAAGGTGTCAGTCAAACTGGACAAAATGAACAAACCTTTGAGTTGAAATGTGCCACTTCTTGAACATTTACTCATCAACACCAACTCATAATCTGAGCATATTCTAAAGCTAGATTGAGCACAAGTGATGGTTCAATTACAATACTTGACAAGGAAAGCAAACACTTAAATCTAGACTTTACATATTTGCTTCCAGACTTTTGGCTTCGCCCACCAAGTTAAAACTTCTAATAAATAAGAGTTTTAACTTCGTTTAATTTGTCAAGTGGTAGAAACTAGACCTGGCAATTTCCTTACACAACCCGTTAACATGACAAGTAAATGACGCGAAAATAACGGGTTTTGGGTCAACACGATGGCGAATTGGGTCGTTATCGGGTCATATGAAAAGAACCTATTAATAACGGGTCCTTAACAGGTTTATACGAATGTGACACGCGAGTAACCTGTTTCAATACGTTAAGAAAAAAAAGTTATTTGGATGATTTTAATTTTTTTTAAACTACTAAAAAACTTACTATAAAATACAATAACCATAGCGTATACGTATACATTGCATATTAAATTTGTATTATTGTAGTATTATTCTATATAATTTAAAATTTTAAGTTTTATTTATTTATTTTTATTGTATACTATAGGCAAAGAGTGAGATTAAAAAAAATTATATAACACATTAAAAATAAAAGTATCAAGTAAATTTAAATATATCAAACACATTAAAAAAGTTATAATAATTAATCTACAGGTGCGGAAAAATATGCAAAGACTCGTGACCGCATCCTCTATGCTATGAGTATGGGTACATCCTCGTTTGAATTAAAGTCATACAAACCTTCATGAATAGTATTTTTAAGGGAGTTCAAAATAAATAAAATTCATAATCATTAATGTACAAGTCTAAAAAATGTGAAAGCATATAAAAATGTACAAGGTTCCTCAAAATTCAACTCCCTTCATTTTCCATATCCTTGAATATTTGGTATTTTCTAGTAATGTACTAATGTATTTTCATTAGGCTCATATTTTGGAGTATGAAATACTTGAAAGACAATTTTTTATTTTATTTTATGTTTTGAAGTAATATTTATGTGACAATGCGGTATGCATATACTAATTTAATATTATGTTTTCTATTTTCTTTTTTAGTCAAATTATGTTTTTCATTTTCATTATTTATTGATTTAAAATATATTTTCTTTAACGGGTAACGGGTCAGGTCATATTACCTAATATTATTAACGGGTCGATTTCGAGTTGGGTCATATTACCCGTTTACTTTAACAGGTGTTATACGACACGACCCGTTAAGATATAAGGTATGACACAAAAACGACACAAACACGGAACACATGACACAAATGCCAGGTCTAGTAGAAACCTTTCATTTGTGTGCAGCCCAACCTTCATGTCCTAAACCTACTAGAACTCCTTCTAGAAAAATGATATTCACGAACCGTAACATTCTACGGAAAATAGACATCCATATCTTTCCATGCATATATGGCACATATTCTAATTCTTCCCGAGTAATACAGTTTAATCCACAAATTTAGCTGATCTTCACAGGCTGGGCTGATGACATAGGATTGTAAAAGCCTTCTTAGTCCTTTTTTTTTTGTCAAATGATAGATTTTGTTAGATTAGATATTAGATTAGGCACTGACGGAGTTTGAACCCAAGTCGTCATGCAAGGGCTGAACACCTTTCCACCACTGTGTTAAAGGGCCACTTGCGCCTTCTTAGTCTCAATGCTTTATTTTTAGCTCATTTTCCACTCTTTACTTGTTACAACCTACAAAACACAAGTAGAAAGTAAAATCTATATAAAAACAAAGTGTAATATATGATGACGAATTTATGAGCACAACAACATCTGAGACATTCATCAAACAAAATAAATCAAGAACAAAAGGGGACAAAATAACCCTAATTTGATCAAATTTTATCAATTAGGGTTTAATTTCCCAAATTAAAGATTCTGATTAAAAAAATCACTGAAAATTAAACCAAATCAGAAAATCAATCTCACAAATCATAGATTTTGATTGGGGATTCTAAACTAATACTCAATCATTTTCCTACAAATACTAGGCTCATTTTCAAGAGATGGAGGTCAGATAAACGAAGCAAGTCCAAACCTTTGGAGAAAACCAGAAAGTTCTTTGGCCAAGGCAAACACGAACACTCATGTTCTTTATCAAGCTCGCGGAGAATCAACAAGTACAACAAATATACGTGTCGGTGAGAACATAGACAACTTTGAGAAGATTGAGATAGAAAAGGACTTCGCCTTCCACTTCTTGAAGTGAGCTCCCTTGAAACGGAATGACTTGTTGAGATCTCCAACATTGTCGAACAACTTCTCAGGTATAGGCTCCATGATATGACTCTCCTTAAAATTGTTGAAAAAATTACACGTATATTGTAATACTCTTCTAAAAAGCGCGCTGACAATTAGGCTAAGGCATGGGATCTCATTCTCATTAAGGATATTTAAGCCGAGTGCGATTTGACAAAAGTTCACGAATTGTGCAACAATATATCTCTTGACCTATCCCCTCCAGTATACAACGGCCCAATTGAATTGTTGTTTAATTCAAACCTATTGGCACAAAAATGGATGAGTCTAAAGCTCCACCACAAGAACACCATTCTTTGGCGAATAAGTAAAAGATAGAAAATATGGAGGAATAAAGATTGTAGTTACAGAAGAAATTGGCAGTGGGATTATAAATAAAAAGATGATGGGAAAAATACTAATAATTATATGTTCCTTACCACCTTTAGTGAATAGGGTAATAAACACAAATTAACAAGAAGAAACGTTACAAGAGTTACAAAAGATGAAAGGCTATAGTCTTCATCTTCATTTCCCACTAACCACAAATAAAAACAAATAAACTTACTTCCCCACTAACCACCAAATAATGACAATTATAATTAATTTAAGCGAAAACTAATGTAAAGGGGTTCAATCTTTGCATTTTAATCAAAAACCATATACTAACTTTATTTAATGATAAGGACAAAAGAATAAAAATAACAAAAAACATAAAAAACACCACATGCAATGTGTGCGTACCCCCACCCCCTCTCCCATTTCCACTCTTTTTCCTCCCCGTTGTCAGCTATCAATAAGAGAGATTTTTGTTTTAAAGTGAAAGACTCCAAATTGAATTACATTTCTCAATTTTATTTTTGTGGTGTTGTTTCCCAGTAGTAGTCAAGATGACGAGAGATTTTTCAATATGCCAAGAACACGGGGTGGTATACCACGTGTCTCTATACAAGTTGTGAGATTCTTGTGTTAAAAAATAAAGTTTCTCACCACTTACATCATAACGCGTGGTGTACTACTTCTCTTATGGGCATAAGGAAAATTTCTTCAAGATGACACCCAAGTTAAAGAAATTGGATGGAGAGCTACATTTAATTATAGGTATGTAAAAAATGTGAGAGAATTTTAATTTGGTAATTGTAAACAGCTTTTAAATATAATTACTGATGACATAATCTTATCAAAGTTTTGATATAAAGAATCATTTCTGGGTTGATCATTTTTGGTGCAATACGTGCTTTTATAGGACCAAAAAGCGTCTAAGTTTTAAACTTTACGAAACTGAACTAAGAATTAGACACTATTTATTAAACTTGTCCAATAAGTAGATACTATTTATGAAATTGGACCAATAAGTATATACTATTTATGAAACTGGACCAACAAATAGACACTATTTATGAAATGAAATCAAGAATTAGGCACTATTTCTAAAACTAAACCAATAGGTGGAAACTATTTATGAAACTGGAACAAGAACTAGACACTATTTATGAAACATGACCAAGAACTAGGCACTACTTATGAAAGTGGACCAATAACTAGACATTATTTATGAAACCAGATCAAGAAATAGACTATTTATGAAACTGTACCAATTACTATACATTATTTATGAAACTAGACTTAACTAGGCACTATTTATGAAACACGTGCAAGAACTAGGCACAAGAACTAGACACTATTTATGGAACTGGACCAATAAATAGTGTAGTATCGTTTAGTTTCATAAACAATGTCTGTGATGGATGGGCGTCAAGTTTTTTTATATTAAAATTGTGTCATTTTCATTAAAATTTAAGTTCTTTTGTCATTTTTATTCAAATTTAAGGGTATTTCATTAATATTTAATTCTTTTTCTTTAAATAAAGTTATAGCATCGTTTTTTGTTAAAATAAACTTAGCTCAAGCCATTTTCATGAAAGCTCCCTTAATATAATAGGAGAAATTAGGTTCTCATCCCTCTTTTTGCTACTCTAGGTCCTTAGGTTTTAATAAACGTCATTAATTATTTCAATAATAAAATATTTTTTATTTCTAAATGTATTCATTTAGTGTTACTTTTTTACTTTGTACCAATTTTCTTTTCAGTTTATTATGTACCCATATATTAATTTCATTTTATGTCCATATGTTTTAAAGTTTTATTTGTATTTGTACCCATATTTTTTTTATTTGTACTCATTTTTAATGTTGCTAAATGTACCCATGCTAATTATATGTATTTATTTTATGTTTTAAAATATATCAGTAGTTATTTTTTAAAATATGTTAATAATTATGTAGGTACATTATTTTCTTGCTGCAATATTACTCTAATATTTATTTTGAAGCATTTATTATATTTTAAAAATATTATTTAGTTTGTTTAAATTTCATAATTTGTGGGACATTAAATACATAAATGCATGAGTTAAATCTCTTAAATGATGTTAATTGTGACAACCCGTCCCAAATTTTATTAATTTATAAATTTTAAAAGTGTGAATTTACGAAAATGCCCTAGAAGTGAAGGTTTTGACTTTCGTTGACCAATGTATAGTAAGACGTACTAAATATTCCTTTTGAGTATTCCTGAAGTACTCGACGATACGGAAGTGTAGGCATAAGCAAAAATGAATTTGAAGTTACGGTCAAGTTTTATGGAGTTACGAATTCGAAGTATTTTGGAGAAAATTTCCATTTTTAATTATATTATATTACTTTATAATTCTAAAGGGTTATGCCACATGGGTGTGGCTGAGGGGGAGAGAAGAGGAAGAAAAGACCAATCAGAAATGGAAGAAATAGGGGTTTCGGGGAGAAAAAAAATGAGGGAAGGTGTGGCAAATCGGGGAAGGAGAGAGGGAAAAGATACCCAATTGGAAGGAGGGAAGAGAGAGCCCAGGAGGGAAGGAGAGAACAGGGGATTTGACACCCTTTCTCTTCAACCCTTTACTGATTCCGTGACCCGGTCCTGAGCCGGTTATTGCAGCAAATCCCGACGCCATTTTAGGCATTTCTCCGACGAATCAAGGATCTCCATCACCTGCAAACATCATCCCACTCCTTGTTCTTCATTTTCCATCCATGGGATGATGGTAATTGGCCCCATTTCATGACGGGGAGCGACGACGCTGCCAAGGAACATATGATGGCAACTCCCATACCTGAAACTAATTTCATCGATTACCACCCCCAATGTACTCTCCTTGATCTCTGGAACAAAGCCCAGCCATCTACGGTGGTGGCGGAGCACCGGTGACGGTGAATTTCAGTGCACCCAATTTTAGGGTTTTCTGGCGGGTTTGATGAAATTGGAGCCTTTCTAGGCCTAATTGAACTTGGCCATAGGTATAAAACTTACTATACTCATTGAGATCTTCATTTCTGTTAAATTTGGTAATTTTTGGAAATAGTTGAATTTTCCTGCGAGTCGGGGCGGTCGACTGCCACCCGCGGCGGCGCGTGCGTGTAACATCCCACATCACCCAGGGTAGTGATCCTTAAATGTATATTCTCATCCCTACCTAGCACGAGGCCTTTTGGGAGCTCACTGGCTTCGGGTTCCGTAGGAACTTCGAAGTTAAGCGAGAATGAGGTCAGAGCACTCCCAGAATGGGTGACCCACTGGGAAGTTGCTCGTGAGTTCCCAAAAACAAAACCGTGAGGGAATGGTAAGCCCAAAGCGGACAATATCGTGCTACGGTGGTGGAGCGGGCCCGGGAAGTGGTCCGTCCCGGGCCAGGATGTGACAGTGCGGCGGCACGTGGCCTGTGGGCCAATGTTGTTTTAATTAAGTGCTATTAGTGCCCTGGGTACATGATTGATATCCGTATGACGTAATTTCATTATTTGGGTTTAGTTTCATTTAGACACGTGAATAGGTCGAATCAACTATCCGACCGTTGGATCGTCACCAAACTTTAATACATTATAGTGCATAATATTTGAGGATCATAGGAACTTAAGGATCGGGAATCCGACGTACGGATCTCCCCGAATTGGATTTGTAAGTTTATAAAATAAAATGTTAACCGGCACTTGGTTTTGGCAATTGGCGGAGATCCGACCGTTGGATCTTTCCGAAACTTTAGTATGTTATTCTAGAAGCATAATGTGTATCCTTGGAAGTTACGGATCAGAGATCTGATTTGTAGATCTGCTGGAACGAATTACGTAGACTCATGTGCGATGTAAGTTATGTATTGTATCCACGAGAATTCTGAGATATGGTTTGATAATTGGTCACAGGCGCCGATCGTTTGTGACGCCTTGATGTTTGTGCTAGGAAGTTGTAGCGCGGACTCCAGGTGAGTGGATCTTTCCTTGCTTATCATATTTTTCATAATTGATAATTCTATAAATGCTTTTAAATAAAACTGAGAAATTTATGCCATGCCATGACATATATATTTATATGTTATAAAATACTACGAGATGGTTGAGTTTAAATTTCATCATGATATATCCATATGCGTATTACTATAAATGATTATTGTGAACTACGAATGGCTTGATCCCTGTTTAGGGTACGTAGGCAGTCTAACGAGACGTTAGATGCAGCCATATAAGAAATGAGATTAAATAATCGAGATCATAGCCTTGTTTAAGGAATTGAGCAATGTGTGTGAGCTTTTGGTTTTAAGGATATATATATATATATATATACACACTTGATGTTTTTCCCAGAAAATGCAAATAAATGATTTATACTTTAAAAATGCCATGCATATTGAATAATGCTTAAATGATGAGTTGAATTGTTTGCATATATATATAATTGTGGTACTGTGAACGCTCTGAAGTGCAAAGGTGAACGCAGGACACACAGGTAAGTTTAGGTAAATTCAAGTAAGTATACGATATTAGTGGAATTGATGAGATATGTGATGAGATATCAATATGTCGTATAGGTCACTAGAGGTGACTCCGACTTATGTGCTAGCCATGATTGATGAGATATGTTATGAGATATCAATATGTCGTATAGGTCACTAGAGGTGACTCCGACTTATGTGCTAGCCATGATTGATGAGATATGTGATGAGATATGAATATGTCGTATAGGTCACTAGAGGTGACTCCGACTTATGTGCTAGCCATGATTGATGAGATGTTATGAGATATCAATATGTCGTATAGGTCACTAGAGGTGACTTTGACTTATATGCTAGCCATGATTGATGAGATATGAATATGTTGTTTAGGTCACTAGAGGTGACTCCGACTTATGTGCTAGCCATGATTGATGAGATATGAATATGTTGTTTAGGTCACTAGAGGTGACTCCGACTTATGTGCTAGCCATGATTGATGAGATGTTATGAGATATCAATATGTCGTATAGGTCACTAGAGGTGACTCTGACTTATGTGCTAGCCATAATTGATGAGATATGTGATGAGATATCAATATGTCGTATAGGTCACTAGAGGTGACTCCGACTTGCATGCTAGTCATGATTGATAAGATATGAATATGTCGTATAGGTCACTAGAGGTGACTCCGACTTAGATGCTAACCTATATATGGTGAAATGCTAGCATATATATAATAAATATATGTGATGAGCTAACATATGTGGTGAATACGTGATAAACTAGCAGACGTAATGAATATGCGATAAGTTAGCATGTGATTATAAATATGTGAAGCATGACTTGAACTGATATATATATATATATATATATATGGATATTTTTATATTCTAATTCTGGAAATTTTACAGGCTTTGTAGCGAGGGGCTATAGAAATTTATATGGTTTCTATTAAACTTTTATCTACTGGGCCACTCAACTTTGTCTTGTCTTCACCCTCCATGTCTTCTTAGCTGAGTCTTCTTATCGTCGAGGAATCGTGGCGATTCTTAGTATTGGAGGTTATTTCGAGGGTACGATTCTTAATTCACTCTTCTGTACTTGCTTATGCTCTAACGTCACGTGTGAAGGGGGTTCATTCCCGCTCACCAGTGCACTCTGGTATTTAGGCACTCTTAGGTTTAAATTTATTCACATTTTTCCACATCATCACACTTTATGGCTTCGTCACCTTCCAGGTGTCGGCCAGCACAGCTCGATTCGGAGTCCTAGTGGACATTCCGGGTCGGGGTGTGTCATTAATGACCTCAATCAAAATATTAAACAAACAAGGTTTTAGTCAAACAATTAGGTTGATTAGGGACGGGAACCAAAATGACCCTAATATTAAAAATCAACTAGCAACTACTAATTAAGAAAACACTATTTGAATTCAAGCCGTCTGCATTTTTTTAAAAATAATTTGAAAACTTGGTTATATATGGGTCCCAACAGTTCCAAATGAAAGCCTGATGAAACCCTATGCATCAACTCTCTCCATGATTTTTTTCCACCTTATGGTAATTCTCTGTTATTTCACGATGCATTTATTTTCACATTTCAAAATCTTTCCAAAGTCTTTGTTATTTTACATTCAACGTATAAAGATTAGTCTCCACGCCACCTCTTAAGATATACATTGGTGATCTTCTTCAAACATTCGTTAAACCGCGTGCGTCGGGGAAGATTATTTTCTGCATGGATCGATGGCCTTGAACATTTGTTGTGTAATATTATATGAAATCTCAGAAGGCTGGAAAGTCAATATATTACCGAAAAGGAAGTTTCAATATATATCACAGAGAAACTTCAGAAGATAAGAATGGAGGGAAAATATTAACAGATATTCCCCATACAATTTAAATCTCCATATATATATTAACTTACATAAAAATGTCGGCCTAGTCAGAAATTTGTTTTCCTTTTCGAGGATTTTTTCCGAACCCACAACGCTTCTCAGCTCATCAGACAACTCGGTCGGCATTCAGGATATATATAGAAAAAAAAAAGGAGTTAAAATTAAAACAAATAGCTGTGTTTACATTTGCAGTTACGTTACTGTAATTTCTTGGTAGTTCTATGGAAACCAAACTGCTAGATGCGAACCCGGTGTCTATAAATACATTTCCAACATATTCAATGCAAAAGCCACAACTTGATCTCCTCCTTCGTATCCCTTCTGTAAACAAGTTTAATTACGTTTATCATTAGCAGTTATGTCTTCTAGTAAGAAATTGGATGCAGCAACGGTCCTTTATCCTGGCATGAAACGTGGTTCGTCGTCCCCTTCTCAGAGTGCTGGAGGTCCGAATCCGCCAAAAGTTCAGGGTACTCTAGTAAAGGACAAGAAGAAATCTGGGAAAAACTAGCGAAAAATCATATATGCATGGCTGCTCTTGTGGGTTGTATAATACTCTTATTGCATTATTGATTAATTTGTTGGGCAACTATGGGGTATACATAATACATTATTTTCTCTTACGTTCAGTTAGTATTATTTTATTGTGAAAATGGGTGGGTTCTGCTGAACAAATCCCACTTAGGATGTAATAGAAGAAATAAATTAGTATATTCTTTCATTTTGTTCCACAATTGATGTTTCTTAATTGATTATTTTTAAAAATCTAGTAATTCATGAGTATTCTCATTGATGATGTTTATACCACATTTTAATTTTGAGACTCGACTATTCCACAAGAAAATATCAAATATGTAAAGGAATTATGAAATGCATTCAGCATGTGAATCATATTTTACTTTTTTATTTAAAAACGATACGAATAATTTAAACTTAAAACGCAATAATCTGAAGATAAACACTTTTCCCATAAATATAAATTTTTTGCTTGGCATCCTGATTCTCGTTCGGCTGCCAATATATTTCTGTACCTGAAAAAATACACAGGAGCAGGAAAACAAAATAAAAAAAAAACTAAAAGCTGGAAGTACAGAATACGTGGCGCAACTCCCGATGCGTTTACAACTTCCCAGTTCCCACCAACACATCATCCCTTCCGTTCCCTTTAACTCCGTCACAACAACGATCTTTACTTTATGCCGCCAAATCCGACCCCTTCACATCCACGCCGTTATTCTCATACCGCTCAATCCTCTCTCTCCTCTTTCTCTCTCAGCTTTAGGCGGAAGAAGATGAAGACCTCCCTCGCACTGTGAAACCCTAAACGGAACGAAACGGTAATTTTCAGCGACTTTTCCTTTCTCTTTCGTTCACTCCAGCAGATTGGAAACCCTAGGTTTTTTTCTGCAATTTATATTTCCATTATTGAACTTTAATGCTTATTTTTCCTAGGGCTTCTTCAATTTTATGATTTTTAAGAATCATTGAATTTTGTTTGAATTTTTTTTATTTTTTATTTTTTTGTATGTGTTTGTTAGGTTACTGATTACTTTACTTTGCTCTTAACTTTCTTTTTTTCTTTGTTCATCATTTTCGTTTTGGTTTTTGAATTGGAAATTTAGGGGAGTGGTTGGTTTAGATGTTAATTTTGAGGACTTAGTTTGCTTCGTAGTATAATATGTAGAAACGCATCATGTTAGTCTGGAAGCAATAATGTGTAGAGTATTTCCTTAAAAGGTGACATACAAATCGAAGAAACCGAATAATTGTTCCATTAATTGAATACAACAGATGATGTCGCAGTAATTAGATACAGGTGATTATGATGCAGTATTGATTTTCCCTTGCCTTTCGTAAGGATGAGCTGTTCTTGGATTCTCTACTTAGAAGATTAGGTTGCGGCTATTAAACATGAATGACGGACTAAATCTTGTTTATTTTCTGTCTTCCAGGAGAGTGAAATTTTGGCTCACAGTGAGGGCGAACGCTATCTGGACGATCATGGGATCAGTTTGCTGTGTTGCTGCGAAGAAAAGAACCCACCCAAATCGAACTGAAGGTGAAACATTGCGCAGGAATGCCATACGTTCACCGTCATGGAATTTTCAATGGGATAATCGACAGCGTGTTTCTAGTGAAATTGGTACTCCATATCAAGTCTCTCGTGGAATCAGTACTAATGATAGCATGGAGTTAAAAGGTGCATTAAGTTCTGAAAGGGGTAATTTCTTAGATCTGGGAAGCCCACTGGAGAATTTTGGAACACCTATATCTCAAAAGTCCCCTGTTCATGGAGGAACAGGTACAAGTCTGAGTCCATCTCCAGGTAACGTTACTCCCACTTTGGTAAATGAAGCCTTCTGAACTTCCTGCTTTTCATCATGAGATTAATTTACATAAGATTGAATGTAGTGAATACCTAATGGCCTCTTTTACTAGGTTTATAAACTATTACATCAGAAATGCCTGTAAAAATGAAAATTTAACTTTGCAATCCTCGGTGTGATGCAAATTGCACAGTGGCATCATGTTTGCATTGATAGGAATTTCTGATAGTCCTGAATGAGAATGATCGATCTTTTCTTGGTATTTGTAAACACATTGAAGAACCACACAGTAGCCTTATACCAAATATATGCCTCTCTCTGCTTCCTAGTTTCCTGCTTTACATATCATCAAAATAAGATAAAGAAAGCTCAAATGTACAATTTTCTTCTTTCAAAATAGAAATTCTGGACGTGTCTTTGTTTTATGGATCGACAGCGTTTGTCTTAACAGAACATATATCTTAAATTTTGAGGACATATTTCTTCTATTTTCTTTTATTTTGAGCACATGTTAAGAAAGTACATTGATAACCTGCAGTTCCTTGTTTTACAATTATTTGTCCAGTGGAAAATTGGTAGCCCTCACGATGAGGTCTTTGGATGCTTGCATGTGATGTTTTGCACATGCACACTTATCAGACGTACTTCTATTTTATGTTAGGTAGTCTCATAAGTTTAATCGATGGATTGCTGGCATTTGTTGCTTCGTTTGTTTGTGATTTACTGAGCTGAGTATGTGCATTTTGCAGATATATCCATTGCAAGAAATTATTCTCCAGATGTGAGCTTGACTCCATTAAAACTAGACGTGTTATACTGGGTTTTATGCATTGTTGTCTGATGCTCTAGCCCTTTACCCATTGTCATTAGATTGTGTGTCCTCTTTCCAATTGCATTTCAGGTGAAGAGTTTGACAGAATCACCGGCAATTGCAAATTCATTTGCATCAAATGTTTTGTTGTCCATGCCTACAAATTTTTCAACACCAACTGCAGAACCATCACGTACCCCTAGCTATCCACTATTTCCCAACTCAACCCCATCAAGACGAGCCCGTCGTTCACCAGGACATCAGCTGTTGAGACAGGTTTCTGATAGTCGGATATTGGGATTAAAATCTCCAAATAACAACTCAATATCTGAAGGAAGACAATCATTTGTACTCTCTACTTCCAGCAATGACTTGGCGACTGGATCTCTAGGTGGGTCTTCTGATGGCTTCTATGCGTAGCTTTTCTGAGCTCGTGGCCTATTCTCAAAGGGAAAGATGGTCTTTTGACAGTGAGAACTTTGGTTCTATCCATGGAAAGCTAACTGGATCCAGCAGCAGGTTCTCATGTTCTCCTTCCATAGATTTGCAGTCTTGTGGAGTCTGCTCAAAGCTTTTAACAGAGAGATCTTCATGGAGCATCCAGAAAATTATTGCCGGCAGTGATACATCAGTGGTTTCTGTGTTGCTATGTGGACATTTGTACCATGCCGAGTGCTTGGAGACTATGACATTGGAGGTTGATAAGTATGACCCGGCTTGCCCAATTTGTATGGTCGGAGAGAAGCAAGTCTTAAAGATGTCGAGAAAAGCTTTGAGAGCCGAAGCAGAGCTCAAAGCCAAAAACCTTAAGATATCCAAAAATAGAGTTGTAGATAGCTACTTTGATGATGATTATGATGTTTTTGATCATCAGAAGAATGCCGATAGGAAAGGAAAAGTATCAAGATGGAACCCAGTTACAGCGCTCGGAACAACTCTGCGAAACCTTTCTTGAAACGGCACTTCTTGCTTGGGTCAAGGTGGAGTAGATCCCTATCAGAAAACGATTATGCTAGGAGGAAGTGGTTCTGGACCAGACATCGCAAAGATTGAGCTCCCGAACCCCAGCTGGTAAGAAAGAGGCAAGCAGAAGTCTAATTATAGATGTTATACCAGCACTTTTAGGTTTTTTCTTCTGGAATTTGTATAGTCTAAGCTTCGATAATAAATTGAGTTTCATTTCAAAAGTTCCTTTTCGCAGAATTCCCAGATATCTGTCGTAAAAACCATGCCTGTGCGTACGTACGTGTTTGCGAATTCATCAATTGTCATGGGTTCGGAGAAAGATGGAATCCAATTCCTCGTACGTTGTTCTGAATGTGGTAGAATCTAGTTTTGCAGTTGCAACCGTTTTAGTTAAGAGAGCATTTTCGGCGATTAATCAAAGGTTAAGTAGAGCTTGGTTATTTACGAGAGATGTTATTGTTTGTATTGATGATGGAACCACAATGCGACGTTTTCAAAATATGAACGTTGATATTGTAGCTTGTAAATTTGTAACGTTGTTTCTTCCATGGAATGATGATAGCACTGTTTAATTTTTTCGGGTGTTACAGATTTGGATCCGCCGTGGGTATGGTAATGTGGGCGAGGGGTTTACTAAGAACCTCACTGGAACTCCTGTGGACTGCGCCAGCTCCTCCCATCGCCATGGTCAAGAGGTGCATTGTTCTAACCGCTTTTCTCGATTCCATCTAGAAAGAAATTTGGTTCCCTGGAACAAGAGTAGAGAGAGATTATAGTTCAATCCCAGCAAAAACCAAACATAGGACTGTTATTTTCATTATTCAGCTCACTTTCGAATGAGTTCAGGGATTATTCTCTCTTTCCCATATAGCGTGGGATATCTTAGCTAGTTTTGCTAGATGAGGATTTCTTATTCACTATTTTGTAATTTATGTTATTGTCTAAATAACTTGTTATCGTTTCTTATGAAAAGAAAATTGCTTAATTTAAAAAGAGAACTAATGAAAAGGGCTTGAAAAGTTTTAGTTTTAATAAAAAACCATGTTATAAGTTTTGTTTAATGATTAGTACAAAGCCCATATTAAAGCAGTCCAACTAAAAATGACCCAACTATAATAAATTATGATTTGTCGATTTTACCCCTAACTTTTTAAGGTTGAGTTCCGGATTTTCATCGTTAATGAAATTCATCGTTGTTTTGTAGACCTTCTTTTTCTTTGAAACAAAAATATAGATCTCATGCTATTTTATTTATATTTTGTATTATTTCGTTGAAATGTGATCGTCATTATTATTTATAGTGTATTCGAGGTAATGTTTTTCAATTTTTCTTCATTAGTGGAGTTCATCGTTTGTTTCTCCAGAAAATAAATTTAAGATCTGCATGCTATTCAATAATAACGACGGGTCACTGTTTCTAGACTGTAAAAATAAACCGTTTATGGATTTTAAGTAACACTGTTTCTGGAATCTATGTCACAGTTTTTTTAATTTAAGTTACTATTTCTGGAATCTAAGTCACTGTTTATGAATATAAATGAAATATACACACAGTTTCTTAAATGTAAGCTATAAAAGAAATGGTGAAATTTACTGTATCTGGATTCAAAGCAAAATAAGCACTTTGTTTCTTCAATATAATCAGCTATGCATGAAAGAAAAGAAACAGTCAAAGGTTAAAAAATAGACTGCTCTGGAATGTAAGTTACTGTTTCTGGAATGTAACTCAATGTTTATGGAAAAAGAAATAGTGAAATTTACTGCATCTGGATTCAAAACAACATAAGCACTCTGTTTCTTAAATATAATCAGCTGATGTATGAAAGAAAAGAAACAGTCAAATGTTAAAAAAATAGACTGTTTCTGGAATGTAAGTCATTGTTTAGGGTTGTCCATGCTGCTGCTGCATATGCATGAAATAGGGTTTCGTAGTTAAAAACATAAAAAGGCAGTAGCGTTGGTTTTTGAGCAGAACGAATTGTTTTCTTATTGCTGCCATCTTGTGGTTTCAACAACATGCGTTTTTAAAGAGAAAAAATTATTTTCATGCTGTTTTCATTTAAGGTTTTAATTGAATGTCAATTATGAAAATGTCCCTTGTGATTTTCGTAATTGATTGTTTTTCAAATAAAAACTTCATCATATAAACATTATGCATGATCGAGTTAGTATCTTGCAAAGTTCGAGGAAAAGGTGATTGACGATTGCGTTAGTGTCGTGCTACTTCAACTCGAAGACTGAAGAGAGATTGAGTAGCAAAGCGCGGAGACAAACTGCCTACTAGTATGCGTGTCTAGTTGATGAGTTTTGTAAGTCTTTCTGTACTTATTTCTCTTAGTGTTTGTCCTGGCTTGGTAGCCCGAGAATTTTCCAGTGGTGGGTTTTGCCTCGTTAAATCCTACATCATGTGTGCACTTTTTATTTATCGTTTTAATTGCATATGAGTATGATAGTTTGATATGTGATGTGAATGTGGATTTAATTTGAGAACTGAAAATTAAATTGAAAATTGAATTGGATTTTTAAATTGGAACCTATTCACCCCCTCTAGGTTAAACTAGTACCCATTCTAGAACTTTCAATTGGCACCAGAGCAGGTCACTAAAAATACCTAGTGAGATCCGTGGGTAGTCTAGGATGAATCGTGCTATGGGTTCAGTTTCTCATCCACCACATTTTGATGGTGACAACTATGCTGCATGGAAGGCAAAAATGAAATCGTTTTTGTGGGCGCAAGATGACAAGGTGTGGCTTGCTATTGAAGAAGGTTGGGAACCTCCAACGATTGAAGAAACCAAAGGTAAAGGAAAGTCCTCTGTGTCTATATCTAAGCTTAAGCCTAGGAAAGAATGGAGCAATGATGAGCGTAGCTCTAGCACTTTTAACCAAAGGGCTTTGAATTCTTTATTCACAGCTGTTTCGCCTGAACAATTCAATTACATAAGTAAGTGTACAACGGCGAAAGAAGCGTTGGACATTCTTGAAGTTACTCATGAGGGTAACTCAACTGTTAAAGAATCCAAACTTCAACATCTCATCACAAAATTCGAAAATATCACAATGTCTGATGATGAAAGTTTCTCTAACTTATATGCTAAGCTTAGCGTAATTGTCAATGGCTGTCACAATCTTGGCGATAGTATTCCTGAGCATAGAATTGTGAAAAAGATCTTAAGATCACTTCCTATAAGGTTTCATGCTAAAAGGACAGTGATTGAGGAATCGAAAGATCTAAACACCTATAAGCTTGAGCAATTGATTGGGTCTCTGCAAACGTATGAGTTAGAGCTTCCTGATTCCAAAAAGATGAAAAGCATTGCTCTCAAAGCTGTCAAAGAAGAAGAAAGTGATAGCTCAATTGAAGATTTGTCCGAAGATGAATGGTTGAATTAACCATGCAAATTAGAAGGTTTTTCAAGTCTCAAAATTCCAAGAGTCGTGAGCAATGAACCAACTCAGGTTCGAACTCAAAAAACTTTTGTTCTCTAGATGTCTCACATGACAAAGCCTCTAGATCATCTAGAACTAGTGAACATAAGAATTCTAACAATAGGATTCAATGCCATGAGTGTCAAGGCTATGGACACAAAGCTTCTGAGTGTGCAAACACTATTAAGAGAAAAGAGAATAATAATAGGGCAATGAATTCTCCCGAATACGTTTCCTTGTTGTACAAAGCTTCTTAAAAAACTTGGCATACTTCGGGATTTGCTTTATAGCATCAAGGAGTGGGATATTGACATGCACCTTTCTAAACGTCTCTAGAACATCTTTTTCCTCCTCTTCGTTCTTGGCTTGCAAAAATCTGCTAGGAAAGGGTACATTGGGTGGAATATGGTTAGTATTAACCGAAATTGGACCCATCTTACCTGATTTGGACGAATTTGGATGTGGAGAGGGTGTAGGGGGTTGTGGCATGGATTGCTCAATCCTTGCCGTGGCCTTGTCTTGGCTTTCCTCCTTGAATTGCAACTTCTCATCCTCCTTTTCACTTGATTTGGATGGTCTATGGTCAACTCCAACTTCTTTTCCACTCCTTAGCATGATTGCCTTGGCAGATTCAAAGCCTCATTTGGGATTCACAACGGTTGAACTATGAAGTTTTCCTTGTTCTCTAAACTGCCCAACAAACTCCGCAATCTGCCCATTTTGCTTTTCCAATTGATCCACCATTTTGTCTTGGCTTTGTATTGCTTTGGCTTGATTTTCTTGCCCCTGAGACAAATTGGTGAGTAACTTAAGAAGTGTATCATTATCTAGAGATGTACCTGAAGTGTTTTGGGCAGGATCTTGTGGGGCTTGTGTTGATGCGTATTGCTTGGTATAGAAGCCCGGAGGTTGCTGCCTAAACCCTCCTTGTTGTTGGGGTTGTTGGGGCTCCCTCCACTTGAAATTTGGATGGTCTCTCCAACCTGGATTGTATGTATTAGAATATGGATCGTTTCTTGGCTGGTTTTGGCCTTGAAATCCAATTGCATTGGCGTTTTCCCATCCACCATTTTCAATCAATTGAGGGCACTTTTCAGAGGCATGTCCTTGGATAGAACACACACCACATACACTTGGTTCTTTCATCCTCATTCCTTCGGCCATCTGAGACACAATGGAAGTAAGATTCGCTAATTGCAATTGAATGTCGGATGTGGAACTTACCTCATTCACTTGTTGCCGTGGGGTGTCCCTTTGACCAACGCCTTCATATTGTTGAGCATTCAATGCTCGGTTAGCAATTAAGGTCTTGGCAGCCATGGGTGTTTTGTCCACCAAAGCTCCTCCCGCTGAGGCGTCTAGCATTTGGCGTTCAATTGGTAGAAGCCCTTCGTAGAAATATTGAAGAAGAAGCTCCTCCTTCATCTGGTGCTGTGGACATGAAGCAACAAGGGTTTTAAAACGCTCATAGTAAGTGGGAAATCATTCACCTTGGTTTTGCTGAATGCCACTAATCCTTTTGCGTAGTAGAATGACTCGAGAAGTTGGGAAAAACTTCTCCAAAAATGCCCGTTTCATACTCTCCCATGATGTGACAGTTCCAGGGGCTAGCTCATACAACCAATCTTTAGCCTTTTCTAAGAGAGAAAAGGGAAAAGCCTTCATTTTCAGAATGCTCCCATCAACATTCACAGGGGTCATGCTCGAACAAACAACCTCGAACTCCTTCAAATGTTTATTAGGATATTCCATGGACATCCCGTGGAACTTAGGAATGTGATGCAACAAACTTGATTTCAATTCGAACTCATCCGTCTTCCCTAGGGCAGCCATGGGGTATTGGATGCATAGGGGAGCGACATTGTCCAATCCAGAAGTGGAAAGCTCCTTGATTGTTCGATTGTCCGTTGCCATGTTGGGATCTTCCTCTTTTTCTTCAAGTGAATGTTCTTCAAACTCAGGTTCAGGAATAGGTGGGTTACGATCTTGCTGATTCCTATTCCTTCTCAAAGTCCTCTCAAAATCGTCGTCAAAGTCCAAGATATGCTCACGAATCGGATGAGAACTCCGAGTCATAAACTAGTACCTAAAACAAGAAAACAAACAAGGACAGTAACTAACATAAAAACACACGAAAATAAACAAAAAAGAAATAACAAGGGATTAGCAATGTTGCTAATCCCTGCCAACGGCGCCAAAAATTTGATGCGAAAATTAACTTAACACACAAATTAAACCCTCTTGTTGTCAATTGTAGTAAAGAATGTAAGTAGGGATCGTTCTAGGCCGGGGATTATGAGGGCTTGCAAATAACCTCTAAACTGACTTAAAAACATATAAACAAAGTTAAAAACACTAAACTAGACTCAAAGAATTCAAAACAAACTCAAAGAACTCAAAACAAGCTAAAAAAGCTCAAATCTGCCTAAAAACACAAACTGGGCAGATTTGGACTCTAAACACACTTTTGGACAAATTTTGGTTCTAACTTGGTTCGAAACACTTAAAAACACAAACTAAATCAGTTTCTAACTAATATGACTTAATAAAATAAAAGGGATTTTGGTTTTGGACGAAAACAAGGAAAACAAAGCAAGAACAATTTAAACAGATTCTTAGACAAATTTAGGTGAATTGATGGGTGATGGGTTAAACTATGGATGATGGGCTAGCTAGAGGGTTCTTCTCCACACATGACATACTTGCACATAAACCAATTTTCAGTTGTTCTTTCGATAAATCATGAAACTCAACACCCCAGATTAATTAGGTCCGCTTAAATTAACCTTCAAGTTCTCCTTAAGTTAATGAATTGGATGGGAAAGTGCATACAACAATTCAAAGCATTCTTCAAAAGTCATTTACGTGAACAACACAATAAAGATACAATCAAAGATCTTTAAGCATCATGAAAACTATAAGTATTGACGAGGAATTCGTTACTATGATGAGCATGAAACTCCTGCCAAGAATTCATTTAACGCGATCATTTATAAGCGACCTCCACTACTTGAGAATATAAGTTTGTAATTATTAGGTGAAACTCCCTTATACTCTAGCATCATATTCATGCATGCAAACTAAGTGTGCACTCTTAATAAACATACACGAATAAGTTATCAATCAAGCAGTTAAACAAATTGAATTCACAACTTATGAAATCACAACTGAAAGTAATCAAATCATATTGCAAGCATGAACATGGTTTCGAATCCCCCCTAGCTAAGGGGGGTTTAGTTCCTCATACTCATAAAGCAAAGATACATAAACTTAAACATTGAAAACAAAGAATGAAAACACCTAAAAACGCTCCAACAATCCGACTTGAATGGCAAGCATGTCCAAGGGTCCTCATTCTTCTCTTTGTTGCGGCACAAGGTGTAGTTTGATGGATGCGTATGGATATATGGAAGGGAATGGCTAAATGTGGTTAGGTTGGGTGGAGGTCACGGCAAGGAAAGGGAAATGAATGGATGAATGGATGGTGCTCACGGCCAAGGAATGAAAGTGTAAGTGTATGGAGTTGTGAGATGTGAATGTAGTGTCTTTGGATGGATCTTTTCTAATCTTCTTTCTTGTTATGGTGAAGGATGGATGTATTTATAGGCTAGGGAGAGGATGAGTGTTTGGTAATGAGTGGATGTAATGGGTGTAGTGGATGGATGTTTGGTAATGAGTGGATGTAATGGGTGTAGTGGGTGAGTGTTGTGGTAATGAGTGGATGTAATGGGTGTAGTGGATGGATGTTTGGTAATGAGTGGATGTAATGGGTGTAGTGGGTGAGTGTTGTGGTAATGAGTGGATGTAATGGGTGATGTAATGGGTGTAGTGGGTGAGTGTTGTGGTAATGAGTGGATGTAATGGGTGAGTGTTTGGTAATGAGTGAATGTAATGGGTGTAGTAAAAGGTGAGTGTTGTGGTAATGAGTGGATGTAATGGGTGTAGTGGATGGATGTTTGTAGTTGTAGGTCAACACACTTGCACACACACATGCTGATTTCTAGCCTTCTAATCTTCAAAAACGTCCATCCTCATGTCTCCATGCTTGCACTATCCAATCTTGGCCCAAAAATGCTCCAAAATGCTCCAAATAGCACTTTGTTGCTAACTTTGTTATTTGAACCTACAAACACACGAAAATAGCTTAAAGTACTAAAATAACTAGAATTAAACTAAGTAAATGCCAAGAAACAAGCTAACTAAGTTGCATAAATATGCTCCTATCACAGATTCGACAAACTTTATAATTATATTCATTCACAGACTTAAAGTCTTGGAAGTGCAAATGTTGCCAGTCATGTCTTCCTTCAGGCAAGAAGATGTCTTTTTGGTGATCAAAACAATCAGCCAAAGCGACCCGTAGTGCTCATGGATCCTCCTTAGCAAGATATTCAGTTTGCAAGGCGTCGTGGATATGTCTTCGGATGAAGATCATAGCGGTGACTTTCTCAACTTCGCCAACTGGGTTGTCCATCTCATCTTCAATGGCGGGACAAAATTCTTTGCAGTGAGGTGGAGCTTCACATCTTGGACCCACTTGAGGTAGTTCGTTCCAGAGACCTCCAAAGCGGTGAAGTTGAGTTTGTTTAAATTTGAGATGTTCCTATCACAAAATAAAGGACAAGATGTGATTAGTGCAATGGAAAAAAAAAATCAATCCATTCACGTAGGAGTAGAACATTCATGTTCTAATAGACATGTATTGGTTAATATTCGCATGAAAAAAACTTCAGGTTCATATGTTCCTGCAGACAAACGCAAATATGTACAAAGAAATATGCAACAAGAAAATATGCAAATAGAACTTCAGATCTACAATTATATTTGAAATAATTATTTGGACTTCGGGCAAAATTTAAAGTGTGGGTGAAAAAATAGAAAACCTATTAGGCCTAAAAAAATAATTAGGCAATTAAACTCGGGCCCCAAAATAAGACCGAAACCCACAGGTGGGGTGAGTGGTGTGAAATATACAGCTTAGGCCCAAAAATTTGGGCTAGATTGTGCTCGGCTCGACTGCAAGCCTAAACAGAAAGGGCACGGATCTGGTGCAGTGGGAATTCGAGACACCAAAGCCACATGGGCTAGTGTCGAGAATTGGGCTGAGCTAAGTTGGCGGGCCGCTATAGGCGGGCCCTAAGATTTATTTATTTATTTTTGGGTGGTTTTATGGTTGGGTTGTGCTCGGAAAAAAAAGCCCAAAGAAAAAAACTTTTTTTTCCGGCCCGAGATCATACCAGGCCCAAACTGGGGTCGAGTTGAACCAAAAAGTCCAAGTAGAGCTAGGAGGTGTTGCCGGAGAAGGTGACCGGCGCCACCACTGCAAGTGGTCAATTCTTGGACGGGGGGAATCAGGGCACCCTTGGTGGGTGTTTTTTTTTTACCACAATTACGAATCGGAGATTGGGAAATCTCAATGATTCAACCAAAATCCGAGAAAATAAAATCAAAATTTTGAGAAATTCGATGGGATTCAAACGAATCTTCAACCAAGGGACATCGTGGACGATCTTCAGGTCGTCGGGCAGGTAGCCGAGGTGGCTGGGCATGGCTACAGGCCATGCAGCACGGAGGCTGAAGGGGTGGCTGTTATGATCCCACATCAACTACACTTATGGGAGTGTAGGGGTTCTTAAGTCCTTGGGCCCTCCCACCTATTGGACTAGTCTTTTGGGTTGGGCTCTTCCCTTGGGCTTGAGTTCCTAACATTGGTATCAGAGCCTAGGTGCCCGACGCTGCGGGTCTTGGTGACGTGACGTGCCGCCTCGTGATTACCGCCTTGGGAGTATGGGCTCCAAGGGACTTGGTGACGAGGGACTGGGCGACGTGATTACCGCCGTGGGCGTCGGGTCTTCCGAAGGGTGGTGTAATGTTATGATCCCACATCAACTACACTTATGGGAGTGTAGGGGTTCTTAAGTCCTTGGGCCCTCCCACCTATTGGACTAGTCTTTTGGGTTGGGCTCTTCCCTTGGGCTTGAGTTCCTAACAGTGGCGACACCTTCTGGGAAGGACCAGATCAAGAGCCTTATCGTCTCCCTAATGTTGTTCGCGACCCAACACCCAACCTAGACCCTAGGTCGTTAACCCTCAACCCACCCTCCCTCCTCCTTTCTCTCTCATTTCTCTCCCTCTCTCTCATTGCAATTTTCCTTTATTTTTCCTTTTCCCTTCTAGCTCGTTGCTTCCCTTTCCCTCAATTACGCTATCTCCTCCTTCCACGACTTGGTTCTCCCCAATCCCACCAAAACTCGGCATCTCCGGCCCTTTGCCTCGACAATTCATCAAGATCCCAAAATTTAAATTTCCTCAAATTTATAAATGATGGTATTGTCTGGAACGGCTCTCCGGATTTGTTGTTGCAGAGGTCAAGACTGAGGAGTCACTGGAGGGAGATCTCGACATAATTTTTCTGGATAGATTGTTGTCGGCAAGGTAGAAGAGCTTGAGTTTGGTTCAATTGGCAAGAGGAGAAACGAGGCCGTTGAGGGCCCAATTAGAGAGGAGGTAACAATGGATGTTGGTCGGTAGGCAGAATTGGGTGAGGGCCATATGGTTGGATTTTGGCTCGGTGGGTCCTAAAGGTTTTTCAGCCAGCCCTCTATTGAAGATGGGTTTCGTGCCAAAAAATGTCATATTTTGGCTTATAGCCCTTTGGCGGATCCGGTTGGAGATGGCCTTAAGTCTTTGTTTGTGGCCAATTTTGTGCCTTTTTGTGTGGACCTCTTTATCACGCGAGTTGATGTCCACTTGATCTAATATATTGTTTCGAGTACGAGCAAATCCTTTGTGACGTTTTGTTTGTACCCTCCTCAATTCAGGTGGTTGGTCTACCTGCATATCTCTATTTGGACTTTGTTGTTAAATTTCTAATTGACAAGAAAATTAAGAAAAAAAAAAATTATATGTATCAAATAATTTAGAACTGTTTTAGTATAGGCCAACAAATTTTTTTACCCTTTCCTCCAAAGAAGCCCTACGTGTCCTCTGTTCTGTATGCCAATGGATGAAGGGCTCAGTTCTTAATCTACAGGCTTTCAACCATGCATGGATATGTGTGTCTATTCATCCGTATCAGTTTCTTTTTTAAGAAAGAAATAAAGAAATCGTCAAAGGCCTGCATACAATAAGTCGCTGCAATATTTCTCATATTTTTTTCCTACAAACACAAAGAAGGGATTGATCGATAGGTAAGACCGACGGACCATTAAGAAAATCAGAAATACATGTTCGTGATAGGAAGGGAGGTGCCTGCCGAGCGAAGAAGAAAAAATAAGATATAAACCGAAAGATTTTTGACCCTATGGAGCCATGCATGCATGTTAATGGCACACGAAATCCAGTAGTTTCCTAGCCTGCAACAGTGGGAAATGAAAACGGACGGCTAGTACAACCATGTGTTGTGTACACACACACACACACACACACACACATGTGGTCAACAAGTTTGGACATTAAGACATTCCAGCAATTATCATTACTGCTTTCTAAGCGATACACGAACTTCTAGCTCGCATGACGCGAGTTTTCAGGGAATTATTTAAAATGAAAAAGGGCCAAGGGTCAAAAATTCTAAGTAGCAGTTTTAGTTAGAGTGCTCATGTACACTACACGAAAACTATTATCACAAGATTGCTTAATTTTCAAGATAACATCAATTTACGGCCATGACGGCATTCAAATTACATTAATCCAAAGTCAACGTTCCTAGAAAATACAAAGAAAGTGAGAACGCTCAAGGTTTTTTATTTTTTAACAAACGATATTATCTATATTAAGGGGATGAGGGATGGACTTAGCCACATAGTGGACTAGCAATAATATGGTTCACATTCTCCTTTGGCGAGAATCGAACCTAAGACATCTCTTTTACTAGTGAAGAGGAATATCACTAGACCGTAGTATTAAGTGGCATGATCAAGTTTTGCAATTTAAATTAAGTAGTACTTTGAGTTTTAAAGTTACGTAATACTACAGTCTAGTAGAATTTCTCTTTAGTCGTAAGTGACATGACATAGCCTAACCCATAATGTCCACCGGGACTCTGAATCGAGTTGTGTTGGCCGACACCAAGAGGGTGACGAAGCCATAAAGTGTAGTGATGTGGAAAATGTGAGTAAATTTAAACCTAAAGATACCTCAATGGAAGAGTGCGCTAGCGAGTGGGAATGAACCCATTTCACACGTGATGTCAGAACATAAGTAAAGTACAGTAAGGTAAAATGAGAATTATACCAACAAAGGTAAGCTCCAATACTAAGATTTGCCAAAATCCATGTCAATATGAAAGCTTAGCTACTAAAACCTAGAAGGGTGAAAAACAAGGGTGAGTGGGCCTAAAAATAAAGTTTTGTAAAAACCTTTTCAAAAACATAGTAACCCCTCGCTGTAAAATAAGTGTAGTTTCCAAAATATACATACTATGTATAGTATGAAAAATACTTACCATAGCCTGCACTATCTCAAGAATTCAATACAGCACAATATTTCGTAAGTAAACACATGGCATCCATAATCTCATAATCTCGCATAAGCAAACATATCAGATCGAGTGCTCATCGATACATGTTGACACATGAGTTCATGCAGAGGTATTCTGCAATGAACATGATTGGGTGTAATAATGATTTACGTTCTAGTACTACAATCATGTGAAGACTGGCGCTATATGCAGCACATACTAGTCCTAATTGCCTATAGCAATCTTGGACAGGACTGGCACCTACAATGGATCCAAAGTGAGTGTACGGTGCGATGTGCACATACACGTGAAAGACTGGCCCTGGCCCGAGCGAGTACTAACACCGGTGCAACAAACAATGAGCAGATAACATAAATATAGTCATGCCACAGTGATTCGATAAATCTTAATAATGTCACGCTAATCTAGGCGTATTGTGGAAAACTCTTTATGAAATGTATAAATGGAAACTAACAATTATATATACTATATAAAAGAAAAGACCCACTCACAGGTCATGTTGCCAGGTCGAAGCCGCTAAAACTAAGAAAGCTGGAGTCACCGATAATAATCGCACCTAAGTATAATATTAGGATCGATTAGTGAAACTCCACTAAAACAATTAAATTTGGGAAAATGGAGTGCGGATTTGTAATCAAGGCATCGAAATAACCTAAGGAGGGTCTCTAACAAATTTTCCTAAAAAAGTCAATGAAAAGTCAACGGTCAACCTTAAAAAGTTAGACGAGAAGCCCCGGTGGTCAACTATGTTAAAACCTCTAAAAAAGTCAACACGTGGAATATTTCAAAGAATATTCTAAAGACGCCATTTTGGTTGGCACAAAGGTTTGGGCCGGTTAGGCTAAAGATTTTGGATCGGCTTTTGGGCTTAAGGCCCTTTTTTTCTGCATTTGGTCAGGTTGACCCATCAGGTTTGCGGGTTGTACCCTGCAGACCTAGGAAGAAGAAGGCTGGATTATGGAAAATATTGGCTGGAAAACTTCAAGGGCTTATAACAGGACCAAAACTCAACCATTTTCAAATATTTAAATATCAAAATGAAGCTAGGGAGATAAGGATTCAGATTATACCCATTCCAGGCCTAGTCGTGGTCAGAGTTGGCTGGAGAAATCTTGCAAACCTCGAGTTCCTCACCGAAAACTGCGTAGCATTCCCCCATCCCCTAAGTTGATTTCTATGTAAAAGCTACCGAAAACTTGCGAGTAAGCTCAAGATCGAGCAAGAAATCGAAAATTGAAAGAAAATGGAGGAGTGTGAGCCCTTACCGAGGTCGAGAAGTGAAGGGGATCGCCGAATCCCCTTCGACATTTTCGTGAAGTGAGCGAGAGAGAGAGAGAGAATGTGTCCAAGTTTGAGACAAGGAGGGGAAACGACTATGATGCGTTGGCCTGGGTTGGTTGGTGCAGCTCACCGATGTCGCAACAGCAAAGTGGCGATGGCGATGGCGTTCTCGAAGAGTGAAGGTGAGTGAGAGAGAGAGAGCTTACAAAGGGAGGAACAAAAGATAAAGAGGGATGAGAGGAAAGTTTTGTGAGATGTGGGCCCCACGGCCAAGAAAATTAATAAAATATTAAAAATATCCTATCAAAAAATACTAAAATAATAAAATAATAAAATATCCAAAATTAAAATTTCATAAAACACCTTCAAGTTTCGTATTTCCGTAAAATCTTTATCATAGCTCCAAATTCGATTATGCTTCGCCTACGTGTTCGTATCATCAAGTACTACACAAATATGCTAAAAGAATTTCATCCCCTTAAAAAAATTTCATCCCCGTAATTTGAAATCATTTGTTATACAAAAATAGTGGAAAGACTGCAAGAAAATAAATATGTAAAGAAGATATCAAGTTAGAGCGGTTGCATAAAAGAGAATGTCATTCTGTCGCGATCAAAGTGCAATGATTTCTCTTTCAAGTCCCCAAACTCATACTTTCCTTCTCCTTCATTACAATACTATAATATAATACTTTTTGTAAAAACATAAAGTCGAAAGTATTTATATATGTATAATAACATCACGTCAAAATACATATATATATATATAATAACGTAAAGTTAAAATAATTATATTGATATTAAAACTGAACATAGGAAATTTTTCACCTACGCACTTGTTGTGTCATGTACTCCGAAGGTAAGTGTGTAGTATCCTTGGGTCAAGCCCAAACAATAAATAAATGACTAAAAATGCTAACGTAAAAAGACCTACTTGTACACTTGTATAACGAACACAACGAATAAGTTATCGATATTGCGGTTTACAGCCCTTGATATTGACCGCTCACTGTTGTCTCAATAAGCAAACAACAAATTCCTAATGGTGCAATATTACCATTTTGCCCCTCATTGGAAAATACATATAAATTGTTTGATAAGCACCTCAACCGCGCTCCTGTACTACCTTCTAGGGTGACAACACAAATAGCACATAATTTCCTTAATTGTAATCTCGATTATTCAAATAGTTGTTCATAACATTCCTCTATCAAACATGTATTGTGCATAAAGTCTCCATACAACGTCTCAAACAGTGCCATAACCAAGCTTGAAAATTGTAACCGTGGTTACACGCAACTCTAACAGAGATAGGTGTCAGTCATAATCATACTAAAACTATAGAACGAATAAACGCAACATGTCCACCAAGGTCTAGATTATTCGTTCAGACTGGCCGTTAGTCTGAGGGGAAGATAAGGTACTGGACATAAACTTAGTACACATAGCCTTCAAAAAAAGACTTCCCAAGACTTGGAAGTGAAACACATGTCATAGTGAGATACAATAGTGACAAGCACACTATGAAATTCAAACAATGTAGTTAACAGTGTCTTAGTGAGTAGATTCATTATGAATTTATCTCGGGTTTAGCAGAAAATTATGCAGAAAAGGTTAAATGAACACTCAAGAATTTGAGGATAAAAACAAGTCCATCAAATCTAGAATACAACGTAACTGGCTTAAATGAATATATCTCATTTCAACTGTAGTTTCCTGAATATTCAATCACCAACGGTAAAGATTCGTTCAACAGAGTATTTGTTGGGTGATTGAAGCATTAATGGTCAAAACTAAAAATTTCATGGTTCGAGCAATTCTCCTAGATGGTCTGTTTGCCTCAGAAATAATATAAAGTGCATTAGGGTGGACATGTGCCTAAAGTTGATTGGAAAGTCTTCCAATACCAGGAGGTGAATCTGGAATCATAATCAGAGTAGATGCTGATCAAAATGTCAGAAAATTCGATAAATTCAAGAATGAGAAATTTTTATTAAGTGGTCAAGAATGTAGTCCTTCTGGACCAACGGAACGTGAGCTGACTTGTCAAGTTGATCGATAATCACTAAAACATTATCATAATCTCCACATGTACAAGATAGATTGTATAGGGAGCTTATGGTGATATTTCCCCATCTCCATTTGGATACACGAAGTGATTATAACCACTCAAACGATTTCTCGATGATCATAAGTAAAGTAAAATCGATAAGCTCCCTATTCTTGTGACTGCCAACTAGAATAGGATAGGACAAGCTAAAGATGTTCAAGGGTAGATATGTCTTTTGGTGCTATAACAGTAATTATGTTTGCACAACCAGGGTAATACATGATAGTGCAAGCGTAGACGTTGATTTGGTTTTTCCATCGCCACAGTCAGAAATCTAGTTCCTTTCAAATGAAGATGTATTTGAGAAGTTTTTGAGGTTGGTAAAGATTTTGGACACGTTTCTCCACAGAGAAGTGTCATCCGGTTTCTTAAGTAAAGATGGTAAATGTTGACTCTATGTCATGAGTAAGGTAGTTCATTTCATACAGTTCCAACCATTGGGAAATATAAGCGATACACCGTCATGCTACATCTACACAACCAAAACATCCAGATAAAATATCATTGTGGGTTTCCAAATTATCGACCTTGTTGAAAATGTAAGAATAATACTCGGGATAGGACAACACTTAAGTTGTCAGAAATTTTATTCATAATTAACATCACAACTTAAACTAACTTTCTTCGGTTAACTTGGAAGGAAAATGCTACAGCTAAAAAATCGCTAACAAACTGCCGATAAAAATTGATAAGGCCAAAGATATCTCGAATTTCACAACACTTTGTGAGAATTTCAACCTCCTTCCGCTACAGCCTTTTGGAAAAAGAACAGAATATCGTTTCCTGAGATCACATCTCCCAAGAAAAGTACCAATTTAATCAGAGTGAACAGTTGAGGACTTTGGTATAAAGCCGACTGTCAGTGTTCAGAAAATTTTCTCTCTTTGCTAGGGTAGGTGAGAAAGTCATCGGTTTAATCGTCACCCGATTGAGTTACTAAAATCTAGGTGCGATCCTAAGGTTCAGTATTTCGCCTTCGCGAATAGGCTGAAGGTTCCCTAGATAAAGTGTTTGGTTGGGTAAATTCCTAATCGGTAAGCTTTTGTAACTAAGTTTTCTCAATGATGTAGGAGTCATTCAAAAAATGCACAAGGAAAACTGGTGTAGTACGGGAAAATGGATTTTATGATGTACTTCACCTCACAATTTGGTGATATCCTAGGTAAAATTCTGAGAACTAACGCCAAAGGTATATGTCCTCAAAACATACCATACTACTTCCTTTCTTTATGACACGCAATAAAAGGTCTTCACAGTTTTCTCAATACTCATTTCGCTCTTACAGCGGGAAACAAACTTGTGCCTCCATTATAATATTTGTTTGTGGAAGTGATCGGAAAAGCAATTGGTTGAAAGGTTTTGGTTACCTAAGTGGAACATATGGTTAAAACAACTACAAGTTTACTGTTCTCTAACAAAACTTGCTTCTAAGTTTCCATGATTTAGTTTCTTCAACTCAGGTAGTCATTGTTAATCAGTCTATCAGTCGCATCGCTAATTAATGCATTCACGTTACTTTTGATATTGTTCGTTACCCTAAAACTATGGACTGGCATTCTGACATAAAGGTATCACTCCCAGATACTAGCAGGTGTTCGGTATCAGAAATCATACCGCCTGGATATTGGTTGACAACTTATGGATATTGAACAGTATCGTCAATTAGTAGCGCCACCGTAGGTTGATTACAGGTCAGAGCCCGCTCTGGTGGATGGTTTCAGATGATTGGTAAGGAACTTGTCCCATTAGGTGGTTTCATTAATTCTAGGGAAAATACTTACTAATTTAGGGATTTCTACTGACTGTAGGTATAACAACTCGTACGCCTGTGCCTATGCTCATCGAAATGACTAGTATAGTACCAAAGGAAATTCTGGAAACTAGTATTGGTTGGAAAGCCCTAAGTCCAGAAAAAGGAATTTGCTAATAATTTACTTTAGAATGGACTTTAACGGAGGTCGATCTTCCTCCTGAAGATCCAGAATAATCATTAGTGCGTTTTGAAAATATTAGTGATATTGGGGACCAAAAGTGGCTATCCCCTAGATATTCTTCCGTCGAGTACTACCACTTTAGCACCAGATTGTCTCTCAAGACATTTTAGAAGGGTTGGTAGAAATTTTAACAAGTGGTATTTTAGTGAGTACTGCCAAGGAATAGAAAACTATTTATGGTTTCTTATCTCATAATGGTTGGTAGAAACGACTAAATGGTGGTGGGATTGATTGGTAACTCTCTGGTGGCACATAATTATCGATACATTAGCCCTGTTTCAGGGCCATCAACTTGTCTCATTTTGTGATTTCCCTTAGCACGAAGGTTCTTTGTTTAAAGTCTAAAGGTTGTTGCCGAAACGTTCTTCTAGAAGGTCAATAAGTCATCCAAATCTTTCATAACTTAGAAAAAGTTAACACATTTTTCGTGCTCAACGAGGTGGCAAGAATCGAAAATTACGCTCAACAACCGAGAATGCTTACATCATGCGTATGATGAACGCAATACTGCCTAAACCTGGCTTTGATATAAAACTGACACACCCCGACCAGGAATGACCACCTCGACTCCGAATCGAGTTGTGCTAGCCAACACTGGGAGGGTGACGAAGCCATAAAGTGTAGTGATGTGGAAAATGTGAGTAAATTTAAACCTAAAGGTGCCTCAATAATAGAGTGCACTAGTGAGTAAGAATAAACCCATTTCACACGTGATGTTAGAGAATAAGTAAAGTGTAGTAAGGTAAAATGAGAATTATACCATTGAAGGTAATCTCTAACACCAAGATTTGCCAAGAATCCTCGCCGATACGAAAGCTCAACTACTAAAACCTGGATGGCCGAAAAACAAGGGGGCCTAAAAATAAAGTTTTGTAAAAACCTTTTCAAAAACATAGTAACTCCTCACTGTAGAACAAGTATAATTTCCAAAATATACATACTACGTATAGTATGAAAAATACTTACTGTAGCCTACACTATCTCAAGAATTCAATACAGCACAATATTTCGTAAGTAAACAATGATGTCCGTAATCTCATAATCTCGCATAAGCAAACATATCATATTGAGTGCTCATTGATACATGTTGACATACGAGTTCGTGCAGAGGTATCCTGCCATGAACAGGACCGCGTGTAATAATGATTTATGCTTTAGTACTACAATCACGTGAAGACTGGCGCAATGCGCAACACATACGTTTCCTAATTGCCTATAGCAATCTAGGACATGACTGGCACCTACAATGGATCCAAAGTGAACGTATGGTGCGATGTACACGTACACGTGAAAGACTGGTCCTGACCCAGGCGAGTATTAACATCGGTGTAGCAAACTTTGAGCAGATAACATAAATATAGTCATACCACAGAGATTCAATAATTCTAGTCAACGTAATATTATTCACATCCATAATATAATTAAGGCATCAATAATAATACACATACATGTGCATCTCATAGGCTGCAGCATAACGTCATAATTTCTATCAATGCGCTAAATCTTAATAATGTCACGCTAATCTAGGCATATTGTGGAAAAATCTTTATGAAATGTATAAATGGAAATTAACAATTATATATACTATATAAAAGAAAAGACCCACTCACAGATCATGTTGCCGGGTCAAAGCCGTTCAAACTAAGAAAGCTGGAGTCACCGATAATAATCACACCTAAGCATAACATTAGGACCCATTAGTAAAACTCCACTAAAACAATTAAATTTAGGAAAATGGAGTGCGGATTTGTAATGAGGTCGTCGAAATACGCTAAAGAAGGTCCCTTGCCAATTTTTGTAAAAAGTCAACAAAAAGTCAACGGCCAACCCTAAAAAGTCAACCGAGATGCCCCGGTGGTCAACTATGTTAAAACTTCAGAATTTCACTAAATGGATGTAAAAAACAGACTTGAGGCGTCGAAATTAGCCTAGGTAGGTTTCCGAATTTTTTTTGAAAAAGTGAACATTTGGAATATTCCAGAGAATATTCCCAAAATATTCTAACCCCATTTTGGAACTAGGTTGGGTTGCAACATTGGCCCAAAGGTTTGGGTCAGTTGGGCTAAAGATTTTGGACTGGGCTTTGCGCTTAAGGCCCTTTTCTCTGTATCGGGTTGGGTTGACCCATTGGGTTCACGAGTTGTACCCGTCGGACCCAGGAAGAAGAAGGCCGGATTCTGGAAAATATTGGCCGGAAAACTTCAAGGGTATAACGGGACCATTTTCAAACATTTAAATATCAAAATTAAGCTAGGTGTTGGAAATGTGCCCTAAAACCAATCATATGATGATACTTTACGGACATTTCACATGTTTAACTAATCTAGTTTAATATCAAGGGCAAAGATTATTGTTTTAAGCCGTCTCATATAAATGTTATATGCTTAAACGATAAGTCCAAGGAATATGTAATTAGGAGAATGTAATTTAAACAAGTTAGATTTATGAGACCATTCTCTTTCGTATACATATCCTAAACGTTCCTGATCATAGGATTGCCAATTGGGCATTGACAGTCTGTTAAGATCAGTACGTGTTGTGTCTTCTCTCAGGGAGAGTGACTGGTCTCGAGTCATTGGTGTGATTGACACCAAGACAAGCATGTAGGTGCTCAATAGCGACTGAGTCCACTGAACACGATCAACGAGGAGTTCTCATACTCATGTCACATGAGAACTCATGGTTGGGATAATGCAAAGTAGTCATTTGACCAGAGGCATCATAGTTGTCTTGTGGTTAAGTCCTTGATCTTTGACTATGTCAAAGTCACTCTATCAGAGGGTGTCCACAGCATAGTTGGGGTTAAGCCACTTAGCCATGGAGGCAAGTGAATGCGCAACAAGGGATCTCTAACCTTCAAACCGTTTGAGGGAGAATATGTTGGAAATATGCCCTGAAAGTCAATCTTTGGAAGAAACCTTTCAGGACAAATGAATGGATGTATAGATGATTCTTATACATCAAATGGCAAAGACACGAATTAGGACTATCTCAATGAACGACATATGTCTTAAATAGTGTATCCATGGACAATGGATCGATTGAAGAAGTAATCTAATGATGTTAGACTACAGAGACCTTCTTCACATAACCAAATGTCCAAAAAGGTTCCTGGTCATTGGATTGTCGGAGGGATACTGACAATGCATAGATCGGTACATGCTGTGTCTGCTTCAAATGGAAGGATGGAAAGTCTCGTCCCATTCGTGTTGTGACACTAAGACAAGTATGTAGGTGCTCATTAGGGGAATGAAGTTCACTGAACACAATCGAACGAGAGTACTTGTATGGAGGTCTACTCACATGTCAAGCAAGTAACTCAAATGGTTGGAATAATGTAAGTAGTCCTTAGACCTGAGGCATCGTCGTTGTCTTGTGGTTAAGTACTTAATCTTTGATTATGTCAAACGTCACTCTATCAGAGCGTCAACGGCATAGTCGGGGTTAAGCCACTTAGTCATGAAGGCAAGTGTATGCGCAACAAGGAATCTCTAATCCTCGAGAAGAGAGGAAGAATACTCTAAGATATGATTCGGGAATCTTCGGTCGAAGTATCGAGCGTATTAAAAGGAAAGCGTTCCTATACGACTCAAATGAATCATATAAGAAGAGATAATCACATTAGGGGTTTGACATAATATATCCATACCCTAGTAATGTGATTGAGAGTATTGTATTAGAGAAGGATCGAATTACATTGTAATTCCAATGGAATAGGTTCTCCGAATAAACTTCTACATTAGCTTGGGTAGCTATGACATATGGTTAGATGTCACTCATAGCTTGTGAGTTCTTCTAGATGATTAAATGTATTCATCAAAGAAGAAGGTGAATTAAAATGAAGTTTCAATTCACTAAGTGATTGCATTAAATATAATCAAATGAATTGATGCCAATCACCTCACTGCCTTGCTAATTAGAACCTAAAAGATTGTTCACCAATACACTATTGTAGTGAGTAATTAATGGATGATGGAAACAATTAATTGGATTAATTAAGTGTTGTGATTAATTTAGAAAGTCTAAATAAATCATAAAAGCGATAAAGATCGTTTTGGGCTTAAAGAAACGTTCGGGTTTAATTGGGCCCATTGGGCCTAAACCCATTGGGCTTTTATTCAAGCATTGGATGACTTGAAATAATAAAAGCCCAAAGCCCAAACAACACAAAGAGGGCCGGCCACTTTAGATGGGAAAGGGTGAGATATTTAGTCAAGTTGTTGACTAGGTTTCTTTGGTCTATATATAAAGAACTTTATAGAGATATTGTTCATTAGGGTTTTTGTGAGTTTTGAACAACAAAGAGGCAAAAGAAAATAGCTCTCTTGAACCACAAAGGCCGGCCACCTTAGGGGTGTTTTTACTAACATATCTTACACCCTTTTGGTTATTCCTTCATCCTTCTCACTACACTAGTGGGTGAGGATCTTTAGAGGTTTCCTACTTTGGAAACTTGAAGAGAACCTAGGAGCACTCATTCTAACAAAGTGGAGGAGGCAAGGAGGGAAGCTAGGCTCAAGGAATTCAAGGAACAAAGGGCTTGGAGGTGGTCCATCCTTGGTCTCAAGTCTAGATCAAGAGGTATAAGACTAAACCTTCACTTTGTTCTTCCTTATAAAATTGTTTTTGATGCATCATATATAAACCTATGAACCTTAAAGGGGATTTGCATGACTATAGCTTTGATAATATGTTATAAATGCTTCCGCTGCTTTCGTATATGAAATATGATTTGTATATGCATGATAGTCATATTGAAATCCCATTCAAGAATCTCATAAATTTCCCTTCAGAATACTCTATGATATGATTAAGAATCTCTGGCCAGAGTATGAATGAGATTTAGGAAGTCATTCCAAATCACATTCAAGGTAATCATATAAGTAAATGAATCACATTGGATAGTAGACATGATTAAACTATCAAACCAAACAATGTGGTCAAGAGTATTGTATTAGAGAAAGACCGTATTGCATTGTAATCCTAAACTGAATAGGTTCTCCACCTCTTCTGATTAGCATGGGTAACCATGACATACTGCTAGGTGTCACTCATGGTTTGTGGAAGCCCTAAATGTGTATAATCACTAAAGGGAGAATTGAAAGTAAGTTTCAATTCACAATCGATTTGAAAGAGTTCTAATCGCCCACTGCTTCGCTAAAAGGAACCTAATGGATCGTACACCGAGTAAGGTAGAGATTGAAGAAACAACGGAGATGAGTAAGGATAATTAAATGGTTTAATTATTTATGGCAAGGATTAATTAATATGTTAATTAATCAAATGAATAAAGTTTGTTAAAAGACCTTGGGTTAGTTTTGGGCCTCAAGGCCCAATGGGCTTCGAACGTCAAGCCCATTGACTTAAGTTGTATGACAACTTAATGACTAATAATTCACAAAGGCCCAAATAGCCCAACAAAACCCTATGGCCGGCCATATTGATAAAGGAGTGGGTTTTGGACTTATTACAAGTTTGCCACTCCAATGAAGGTAGGTATAAATATGACTTTATAGCCTTTTCTTCATTAGGGTTTCTTTTAGAGAAAAGATGAGAACACAATGTCTCTCCCTTTCTCTCTAGGAGGCCAGCCCCCTTGGAGGAGATTAGCTAGCAATCTGTCATCCTCCAAGGTCACTCATTTCTTCTTAAAGTCTCTCCTTGGTGTGGAAAATTAGAGGTTCTCAAATTTGGGAACTTGGAGAATCTTTTTCAACCATCCTCATCCAAGAAATCCATGGAGCTAAGAAGCAAGGAATGAAGGCCCTCTCCTTGGGTGATTAGCCTTTGCTTATGCAAAGAGGAATCAACAAAGGTATAAAATTCTCAACTCACTTTGTTCTTGAGTTGAGTCTTGGTTCACCTTTCTACTAGGCTTTGAATTTCATGGGTAATGTTTTGTTTTTGAGTGCATACAAGCATGATTCCGCCTTTAATTGTTAATTGCATGCCATAGATGTTGCTCAAATGAACATGTTTTTCACAAAATTTCCTTCACTAGGGAGATAAGGATTTGGATTATAACCATTCCAGGCCTAGTCGTGGCTGGACTTGGCTGGAGAAATCCTGCAAATCTCGAGTTCCTCGTCGGAAACTTGGAGCATTCCCCCGCCCTGTTGGAAATGTGCCCTAAAGCCAATCATATGATGATACTTTACGGACATTTCACATGTTAAACTAATGTAGTTTACATATAAAGGGCAAACATTATTGTTTGAGCCGTCTCATATAAATGTTATATGCTTAAACGATAAAGTCCAAGGAATATGTGATTGGGAGAATGCAATCTAATGAAGTTAGATTCATGAGACCATTCTTTCGTAGACACATCCTAAACGTTCCTGATCATAGGATTGCCAAATTGGGCATTGACAGTCCGATAAGATCAGTACGTACTGTGCCTTCTCTCAGGGAGAGTGACTAGTCTCGAGTCATTGGTGTGTGGGACATCAAGACAAGTACGTAGGTGCTCAATAGAGAATGAGTTCACTGAACACGATCAACGAGGAGTTCTCATACTCATGTCACATGAGAACTCATGGTTGGGATAATGCAAATTAGTCTTTTGACCTGAGGCATCACAGTTGTCTTGTGGTTAAGTCCTTGATCTTTGATTATGTCAAAGTCACCCCATCGGGGTGTCCACGACATCATTGGGGTTAAGCCACTTAGTTATGGAGACAAGTGAATGTGCAACAAGGGATATCTAACCTTCAAATGGTTTGAGGGAGAATACTCTATGATATGATTAAAATCTCTGGCCAGAGTATGAATGAGATTAGGGAATGCGTTCCAAATCACATTCAAGGTAATCATATAAGCAAACGAATCACATTGGATAGTAGACATGAATAAATAAACTATCAAACCAAACAATGTGGTCAAGAGTATTAGATTAGAGAAAGACCGTATTGCATTTGTAAATCCTGAACTGAATAGGTTCTCTACCTCTTCTGATTAGCTTGGGTAACCATGATATGCTGCTAGGTGTCACTCATGGTTTGTGGAAGCCCTAAACGTGTGTAATCACTAAAGGGAGAATTGAAAGTAAGTTTCAATTCACAATCGATGTAAAATGGTTTTAATCGCCCACTGCCTCGCTAAAAGGAACCTAATGGATCGTACACCGTGTAAGGTAAAGATTGAAGAAACAAAGGAGATGAGTAAGAATAATTAAATGGTTTAATTATTTATGGCAAGGATTAATTAATATGTTAATTAATCAAACGAATAAGTTCGTTGAAGACCTCGGGATAGTTTTGGACATTAAGGCCCAATGGGCTTCGAACGTCAAGCCCATTGACTTAAGTTGTATGACAACTTAATGAATAATGATTCACAAAGGCCCAATTAGCCCAATAAACCCATATGGCCGGCCATGTTAGAGAGAATGGGCTTTTGGTTCTTTAGGTCACTTATTTGAAGGGACTATATAAAGGACTTTATAGCCAAAATTCAATTAGGGGTTTGTTTTAGAGAAAATTGGTGAGAACTTGTTTCTTCATTTTCTCTCTAAGAGGCCAACCACCTTGGAGGGTGAATCTAGCAATCCTACTACTCCAAGGTCACTCATTTCTTCTTCAATCTAACCTTGGTGTAGAATCTTTAGAGGTTCTCTATTTTGGGAACTTGGAGAATCCAATTCTTTCAACCAAATCCATGGAGCTAAGAAGTAAGGAATGAAGGCCCTATCTCTTGGGTGATTATCCTTTGCATATGCAAAGAGGAATCTACAAAGGTAAATATTTCTCAACTAACAAATGTTGATTTAAGTTGACTCAAGGTTCACCAATCTACTAGGCTTTGAATTTCATGGTTGATGTTTTGTTTTGAGTGCATGTAAGCATGATTCCGCCTTTAATTTGTTAATTGCATGCTATTGATGTTGCTCAAATAAACATGTTTTTCACAAAATTTCCTTCAAGTGGTATCAGAGCCTAGGTCTAGTAGTTGGTGAATCATTTTGGGTTTTGTAGTTCATAGTTTTTGATTTAAAAGTTGTAATATGTTACAAGCTTTATTCTTGTTTCTTTGAATGTAAATTTTGTTAGAAAATTTGCCATCTCAAATGTTGTAGATGTAGTTCATATGAGCATGAATTTTGGAGCTAAAATTTGGTGCCATGTTTTTGGGGAAATTCGGCCAAATCCAAAGGGTGATTTTTTGGGTTCATGTTTGTCTTGTTAAAATGGTTTTAAAATGACTTTTGGAACCCCTAAGTACCCTAGGATGTTAGCCCTCTTTTGAGTGGTGAAAATTTGAGTTTTGGTGAGTGAAAACATTCATGGAGCTATTATGAGTTTTCATGAGTGTTCTTCAATGTTCTTGAAGTTCTTGCCAAGAACAAAAAGTTTTGAAGTTTTGATTCAAAAGTTTTATGTTTTTACATAAAGTTTTGATTTAATTTTAGTGGGTGATGGTTAATGGTAAAGTATTTTTAATGGGAGACAAACTTTTTAAAGATGTGACATAAATCATTTCTTACAAACTTTTCATTTCATCTTTACCTCACCTAACAAAACCCACTTACAAAAACTTTGTAAAAATCTTATTTTTTTTTAATCATGGCCGGCCACCCTAATAGAATAGGGTATTTTTGGGCCTTTTGTACAATTACATAAAGTTTTGATACTTTTGTGTATTTGCATTTTGGCCCAAAAGTTTACGTTTTTACGTTAAGGCCAAAAAACGCTAAAGGACAAATTGTTTTGCTCCTTTAATGAAGTTTTTTGTATTTGATGAAATTTTTGGGTTCTAGTTGTAATTACATGAAGTAGTGGACTTTTGTATTTTTACAAAGTGACCCCAAAAGTTTGTGTTTCGCAATATAACCCAAAAAGTTGTGGTTATTGCATGATGGCCCAAATTAAGTAGGGAACAAAAAATTGTTTTGTCTCTTTAAATGAGAATTGGATTTTCATTTCATTTAGCTCCATTTAAATCAATTTTATGGATACAAAAACAAAATGAAAATGTTGCATTCAATTTAATTAGTTAAAGTGTTGATTAATTAAAGGGTGATTATGAACCTAAGCCTACGATAATTGAGCTATGTGAAAGGCCGTTTCAAATTTGTTTGAACCATGGGAATGTGTAGATTAATTTTGGTTGTAATTTGATTTGATCAAATGTTGTAAAAGAGCATAAGCTCTTCTTTACTTTAAAGTAATTTGATTTATGCAAATGTTGTAATGAGCATAAGCTCACCTTTACTTTAAAGTACTCATTTTCTTGTTTTATTTGATATGCATGAAAATGGAGTAGTTGGGTCCAACGCCCCTAGGAACAACACACCTTAATGTGATTAAACGCGTAACTAAAATCAATCTCCATCCCTAGTCCGAGATTCAACACTAGGCGTTGAATCTAAACAAAGGTTCATAGTCATCCTAAGTCCCTAAGGCAACTATATAGTCCATCAAATGAATGCAAACCTTATGTTAGTAGTATCATATACTCTTGCTTTAAAAAACCGTTTTATAAGTATAGTGGGAGTATTATATACAACTAAATTGAATCAAATGGACCAATAGTTGTAATAGGACCAAAATTGTTTTAATAAAGATTAAAATGAATATGTTTATGTGATGAGACCTAAAACCCTCAACCAAACCATTATTAAGTTGAAAAGCGTGAGAGTGCTTAGAACACTCTTTCGTGGCCTTCCACCGTGGTAGCTCCAATCGTTTATGACTTGTACACCGGCTTCACCCTATCATGGGGGAGTACAAAGTGCATGATTATACTCAGGAGGAGTCTATATACATACTTGATGAGGTGAGTGTAGGCAACGAGGATGGCCAATATCGTATCATCGTGAGGCTATTCTTGAACCCCTTCACGAACTAAGCATGGTGGGAATGACTTAACTAAGTGCAATGGCGCCAATATCATATCATTGTGAGGCAACATTCTCTAGAGGCCAAATTGATGGGTACTTGCATTTGTTGCAAATGAGTAAGTGTACTCTCTCATTATTATTAATGCTAGCCAATATCATATCATTGTGAGGTGGGCTTGGTAGTAGTGAGTCTCCCATAACCTACTAAGAGTTTCCTCCAAAACTCTCGAATTCCAATGAGGGATATGGAATTTGCCAAAAATAGTGGGTGGTGCTATTTGATTTAAAGACCCGAATCAAATGGCTTAAAATCAATCAATTTATATTCGTTATGTATTTGTTTACCAATATATATTTGCAAACGCTATCCAAAACTTGACAAAGAAAAACCGAATGTTTTAGTTTCCGGACTTGGTAACACAATCCCAAAGATTGTCTTAAATGGATTGTGCATGTACCTAAGAAGTCTCATCCTCACAATCTTCCTATTGATAATGTATCATTGGAAGAACATGTTAGAAATGTCTATCATGAAAAGGACAACACAAACAACCAATGCTTATTCCTTCGTTATATGAACAAAGGAACTTACGAAGATTAGCATAAAGACAAGGACACTTTTAGTGCCATGATTCTTCACTTACAAATTGTTGTATGAAGAAATGAGAGTTGCCTTGAACAACTCTTGAAAGTTTGTAATTATGTTTAGAACATAATGGTTGGTTGACAAAAATAGTCCATCAACATGGACTTATGATGATTTTGAATCATTGAGTGTTGAAGTGATAAACCACTTAACGAGACGGAAACTAAGCTAGGACTTCACCTTTATGTCCCTATCCTAATGGTTCACTAAGTTTATTGTAAACTATGTAGTGAACAATAACCACACACTCTCCAAAATGTTTGATGTGTATAACACAATTGAAAAAGGTTTCAAGAGAGATAGTGGGAGTTTAGGGACCATGACTATTGTAGTCAAAGGAGAAGTCAAATGAAGAAGATAAAATTAACTCCAAGGGAACAAACTTTCTTTATGAAAGGATGGACATTGGAAGGGGTATTTGCAAGAAATGTCTTGCAAGTGTCAAGAACACACCTTTCGAAGGTGTTGTAAATTGTTCTTGAAAAGTTCAAAACAGTTGGTTCTTCTACTTGAATGCTTGATTCCGTATTAGTAACTATGTTTTACAATCGTTGTAAAAGTGTGGCTAATAAGAAGTAGAAGATTAATGAGAGAAGAGAAAGTACTTCACATTCGGAACGTGAATAAAATATAGATCTCTGCGAAAGCAGATGGTACTAACTTCCTCATATGAACTACCAAAGAAATTGGAAAAACCAAAGATTGTCTTTACATTCCAATTTTAAGGAACTTAATTCCGTCACTATAGTAGAGATGGATGAATGTTTTGTTTGACAAAACATTGTTCTTTATTAATCAATGATTGGATTATAGTAATCTAATTGATTGTCTCTATAGTAGAGATGATATGGTAGCGTTAACTGTTTAGAATATAATGATGCTTAAAACCCAAAAGGTTGCAAGATAGTGACTAATCCCAACTGAGTTGTGATACCTCTAAAACATAAATTACGAGTTGGTCATAGATGGATGCTTTGGATCGTTAGATCCAGATCCAATACCTTCTTGTCAAAATTGTATAGAGGCGAAATGTTCGAATCTTTATTCTTTTGGAAAGAAGAAAGAATCACAAAGTTATTGAGGTTAATTCACTTAGATGTTAGTGGCACTTGTCCACAACATAATACTACTCATGTTGTTTGACATTCACCGAAGATCACTCTCGGTTGGACTATAGTTTATTATGAATAAACACAAGTCCGAATACTTTGCAAAAGGTTTCAAAGAATTCAAGAAATGAAAGTTGATGAGTAAGACGTCTAAAAGTACTTAAGGAAAGGTAACACTTTAGATGAGTTTCCTTGAAAGAAAGACAAAAGGAAATTAGCATCATAAGATAATGATTTTCTCCATTAGGAGAAGAACGAACTCGAATAAGATTTAGTTCGTTGGATGTTATCAATTACCCATATATATAGGATATATACTTCTAAAACAATATGATTGTCAATTAGAAGATCTTCCAAAATTTTCATAACTCCATAGGATGTAGTTGGAAAGAAAGACAAATCTTAATCATGTTAAGATTTGGGGTTGTGTGCTAATAAGCAATATTTGTTTAAAAATTATCTTGTGGATATCCTTAAATTAACCTTTGGATATCACTTCTATAAACCAACCAACAAATGTTGTTTGTTGAGTAGTTCATTGTAATCCTACAATGTGATTTTCCTTAGAGCAAATGAACTAGGAATAGAACTCAAAAGAATGGGTTCTTTGAGAGACAAGATGATAATCAACAAATATAACAACCTAGTTCCTATACCACAAGCTCCAAGGTAGTCAAGAAGGATTTATAAACCGTCTCAGTTGAATGGTTTGAACTTTATGACTACATTGAGTGTATATACGATATATACTCAAGGAAATGGTAAAGTACCATTTGACCCGAAATAATGAAACCTTCATAGCTAATTGGTAGCTTAAGGTGACTACAATCAAAGAGAATGGTTGACTTTGAAGGAACCATCTTTGACGTAGTCTTAGTTTCAATTAATTCGAAGATTGCTAGCTACAACTAAATGGTGATTCAATGTTTGGACATGATATAGGTTTCCGAAACCATTATTAAGATAGTCTTGATAATTTGTGTCTAAAACTATGAATCACAAGACATGTAAGTTGTAGAGATCCATCTATCATGGATCTTAGCAAGCTAGTGGGAGCCATAAGCGTCTTATGAGAGAAAGATCAAATTGTTTGATTTCTCATATAGATGTAAATGAATCTTTTGTTTACTAGGTTTACAAAAGATTAGTGGGAGTTAATCATGTTCCTAAAATTTAGAATATATATATGATATATTAATTTTGGAAATGAAAAGAATACTTCTTTAAAGTTATGACTTTAAACATTCTATAACGATAGAATGTATATGGGAGACATAGTCTATATACATGGGATGGAAATCTATAATGATAAATTTTAGGATATAATTGGATTATATCATGCCCTAATAATAGACAAAAATATGCTAGGGAGTTTCTCATATGATGATAAACTTCAATAAGGAGGACAACTCTAGTTAGACTAAGTAGTTGCTCTTCTCAAAGGGAACGTACCATTTGACTCCCAAAGAAATAATGCATAAATAGAATCCTTTATGCATAGGCATAAAGGTGATTTACGTATTTCATAATGTATGAAAACGTTGATATGAATTGTACCTAGATCGGTACAAGACGATATCAGTGCAAGCCCAGGATCAGAACCATGGCAACTGTCAAGTGAATCCTTAAGTATTTAAGAAATACTAAAGGATAGATTCCTCGAAAAAGGAGGAAGAATTAGAGTAACGTAATGGAAGCGTAAATGTATTAGATTGTGAATCTAATCCATCATTGGATGTTTCTTCATTATGAATGAAGAGATAAACAAATATCTCTTTATTATGACTAAAGAGATATTTGGATGGAAACATTAAAGTAATGACTTTAGTGTGTTCCATTATGAATGCAAAATATATTGCCATATAGAAGTTTACAACAATGTTGTTTGGATGGGAAAGTTCATTTATGAACTCTCTATTCGGTTCCAACCAGAAAGTGTATGACACTAATGGGGCGATAGCTCAAGCCAGGGAATCAAGGTCTCATCAAGATCCGAACTCATATGAGAGACTGAACCACATGATTGGGAATCATGTATAATGGTGACGTCAATATTCTCAAGGTTGCTTCTATGGATAACATATAGATATCCATTGCCTAGGCCTACTACTCAGCCATTTATGAAATGACTACAGAAGAGGAATCATAACAGATGAACAACCTGATTGGCTCTAGTGCAAGTGGGAGATTGTTGGAAATGTGCCCTAAAGCCAATCATATGATGATACTTTACGGACATTTCACATGTTAAACTAATGTAGTTTACATATAAAGGGCAAACATTATTGTTTGAGCCGTCTCATATAAATGTTATATGCTTAAACGATAAAGTCCAAGGAATATGTGATTGGGAGAATGCAATCTAATGAAGTTAGATTCATGAGACCATTCTTTCGTAGACACATCCTAAACGTTCCTGATCATAGGATTGCCAAATTGGGCATTGACAGTCCGATAAGATCAGTACGTACTGTGCCTTCTCTCAGGGAGAGTGACTAGTCTCGAGTCATTGGTGTGTGCGACATCAAGACAAGTATGTAGGTGCTCAATAGAGAATGAGTTCACTGAACACGATCAACGAGGAGTTCTCATACTCATGTCACATGAGAACTCATGGTTGGGATAATGCAAATTAGTCTTTTGACCTGAGGCATCACAGTTGTCTTGTGGTTAAGTCCTTGATCTTTGATTATGTCAAAGTCACCCCATCGGGGTGTCCACGACATCATTGGGGTTAAGCCACTTAGTTATGGAGACAAGTGAATGTGCAACAAGGGATCTCTAACCTTCAAATGGTTTGAGGGAGAATACTCTATGATATGATTAAAATCTCTGGCCAGAGTATGAATGAGATTAGGGAATGCGTTCCAAATCACATTCAAGGTAATCATATAAGCAAACGAATCACATTGGATAGTAGACATGAATAAATAAACTATCAAACCAAACAATGTGGTCAAGAGTATTAGATTAGAGAAAGACCGTATTGCATTTGTAAATCCTGAACTGAATAGGTTCTCTACCTCTTCTGATTAGCTTGGGTAACCATGATATGCTGCTAGGTGTCACTCATGGTTTGTGGAAGCCCTAAACGTGTGTAATCACTAAAGGGAGAATTGAAAGTAAGTTTCAATTCACAATCGATGTAAAATGGTTTTAATCGCCCACTGCCTCGCTAAAAGGAACCTAATGGATCGTACACCGTGTAAGGTAAAGATTGAAGAAACAAAGGAGATGAGTAAGAATAATTAAATGGTTTAATTATTTATGGCAAGGATTAATTAATATGTTAATTAATCAAACGAATAAGTTCGTTGAAGACCTCGGGATAGTTTTGGACATTAAGGCCCAATGGGCTTCGAACGTCAAGCCCATTGACTTAAGTTGTATGACAACTTAATGAATAATGATTCACAAAGGCCCAATTAGCCCAATAAACCCATATGGCCGGCCATGTTAGAGAGAATGGGCTTTTGGTTCTTTAGGTCACTTATTTGAAGGGACTATATAAAGGACTTTATAGCCAAAATTCAATTAGGGGTTTGTTTTAGAGAAAATTGGTGAGAACTTGTTTCTTCATTTTCTCTCTAAGAGGCCAACCACCTTGGAGGGTGAATCTAGCAATCCTACTACTCCAAGGTCACTCATTTCTTCTTCAATCTAACCTTGGTGTAGAATCTTTAGAGGTTCTCTATTTTGGGAACTTGGAGAATCCAATTCTTTCAACCAAATCCATGGAGCTAAGAAGTAAGGAATGAAGACCCTATCTCTTGGGTGATTATCTTTTGCATATGCAAAGAGGAATCTACAAAGGTAAATATTTCTCAACTAACAAATGTTGATTTAAGTTGAGTCAAGGTTCACCAATCTACTAGGCTTTGAATTTCATGGTTGATGTTTTGTTTTGAGTGCATGTAAGCATGATTCCGCCTTTAATTTGTTAATTGCATGCTATTGATGTTGCTCAAATAAACATGTTTTTCACAAAATTTCCTTCACGCGCCCCCCTCCCGACGAGTTAATTCCTATAAAACTTGCGAGTAAGCTCGAGATCGAGCCAAAAATTGAAAACTAAAAGAAAATGGAGGAGTGCGCGTCCTTTCTGCGGTCAAGAAGAGAAGGGGATCGTCATATCCTCGTCAGCATTTTCGTGCAGTGAGCGCCGAGAGAGAGAGAGAATGTGTTCAAGTTTGAGATAAGGAGGGGAAACGACGATGATGCGTTGGCCTTGGTGGGTTGGTGCAGCTCGCCGGTGTTGCAGCGGTAAGGTGGTGGTGGCATTCTCGGAAGCTGAAGGTAAGTGAGTGAGAGAGAAAGAGAAAGCTTACTGAGGGAGGAATGAAAGAGAAAGAAATCCAGGAGAGTGGGGTGAGAGACACTATCAAGGGATGAGAGGAGAGTTTGGTGAGATGTGGGCCCCATGGCCAGGAAAATTAATAAAATATTAAAATATCCTGTCAGAAAATACTAAAATAATAAAATACCCAACATTCGAATTTCATAAAACACCTTCAAGTTTCATAGTTCAGTAAAATCTTTATCGTAGCTTCAAATTCGATTCCGCTTACGCCTACGCATTCGTATCGTCCAGTACTACACAAATACGCTAAAAGAATATTTCGTACGTCTCACTGTACGTTGGTCAATGAAAGTTAACGCCCTCGCCTCTAGGGGCATTTTCGTCAAATCACTCTTTTAAAATTTATAAAATCGTAAAATTAGGGACGGGTTGTTACATGACATATCTTAGGTTTGAATCTCAAAAATAACGAGTTGACAAACAATTTATTCTCCACCATGTTAGTGTATGTATAAAAAAAATTATGTACAAGTTTAGAACAATTAAACTAGTGTGTCAGCAAAAGAAATAAAAATTAAAACCGCTTACAATATCATCATTTTATAAAAAAGAATTACAAATATATCAAAGGAAAAATGAATTTCCTTTGACTTTTTTTAATACTATGAAAATTTGGATACATATTGCTCTTTTATGAAAGTCTTTCTTATTTTAAATGGAAAGAATTACACATATACATATCAAAGGAAAAATGGATTTCCTTCGACTTTTTTTAATAATATGAAAATTTGGATACATATTGCTCTTTTATGAAAGTCTTTCTTATTTTAAACGGAAAATTCTATTCTAATCCTTGTTCAAGATTACTTTTTGAATAAAACCTTGTCTAAGATTGAAAGCTAATTTTAATCCTTGGCATTTAATTGTAATTTTTTAATATTAAATAGGTTGTAATAATTATTGAGTTTTTTGTTTGTAGTTTATATATTAATTCCCATAAATAATAAAAAAATTATTTATCATCGATAGTTGTTATTAAGTTCCCATAATAAGAAAAGTAATATATTATTATTTTAATTTTTTTTGTCAAATGATAAATTTTGTTATATTAGATGTTATATATTATTATTTTTTTCATTGTGCATGAATTTCTCCATATATATGTATATGCATATTATGTACATACGTATGTTGAGATTGACACACCCCGACCCGGAATGTCCACTTGGAAATCCAAATCGAGCTGTGCTGGCTGACACCTAGAAGGTAACGAAGCCATAAAGTGTAGTGTAGTGGAAAATGTGAATAAATTTGAACCTAAAAGTGCCTAAATGTGAATAAATTTATACCATCGAAGGTAATCGCCTACACCAAGATTTGCTAAGAATCCTTGTTGACATGTAAGCTCACCAATAAAACCTGGAGGGGTGAAAAACAAGGTAAATGGGCCTAAAAATAAAGCTTTATAAAAACCTTTCTGAAAACTTTAATAACCCCTTGCCGTAAAACAAGTATAGTTTCCAAAATATACATACTACGTATAGTACGCAAATACTTACCGTAGCCCACAAAATCCCAAGAATTCAATACAACACAATAGTTCATAAGTACGCAAAACATCTGTAATCACATAATCTCGCATAAGCAAACATATCATAATGAGTGCTCATCGACACATACTGACACACGAGTTCATGCAAAGCTATTTTGACATGAACATGACTGGGTGTAATCATAATATATGCTCTAGTACTACAATCATGTAAAGTCTGGCCTTATGCGCAGTGCATACGAGTCAGAGTTGCCTATTGCAACCCGTACGATAGGATTGGCACCTACAATGGATTCAAAGTGAGCGTACGGTGTGATGTGCACATACACATGAAAGACTGGCCCTGGCCCGGGCGAGTATCAACACCAGTGCAACAAACGATGAGCAAATAACATTAATATAGTCATGCCACAGCAATTCCATAATTCTAGTCAACATAATAGTAATAAATAAGATATTACTCATGGCCGTAATCAAAACCCCATAAAAGTGCACATACCTGTGCATCCAGTAGGATTTTTGATAATTTTGAAATTTTCTGTTATTTCACTGATTCTTATAAGCATTAGTCTAATCTAGGCATGCGTAGGAGATTCCTTTTCTAATGTATAATTGGAAACTAAATAGATATATAATATTTAAAAGTAAAGACCCATTCACAGATCATGTCCTTGAGTCGAACTCGTTCGAACTAGAATAGTTGAAGTCACCGATAATAATCGCACCTATGCATAATATTAGGACCCATTAGTAAAACTCCACTAAAACAATAAAATTTGGGAAAACGGAGTGCGAATTTGGAATCGGAGCGTCGAAATACTAACGAGGGTCCACAACCTTATACAAATCAATCTGGAACATCCACCATGGATTTCCGATCTGTAACTTCCCAAAGTCCGCACTATGCTTCTAGAACAACATACTAAAACTTCTTTACGATCCAACGGTCGGATCTCCGCCAATTGCTAGAATTAGGTTGCTATCAACATTTGTTTTACAAATTTAGAAATTCAATTTGGGAAGATCCGTACGTCGGATTCTCAATCCATCAGTTCTTATGGTCCTCAATTATTACGTACTATAAAAGTATTAAAGTTTGGTGATGATCCAATGGTTGGATCGTCGAATCATAAAATGGTCAAGTGGCGTAGTATTCCATACTAGGTTACTATCGAACTATAACAACGATTATCAAATTAAAATCAGAACATTGAATTTAACTTAAAAAGGCAACGTTGGCCCACTAGATACGCGCTGCCACACGTGGCTGCTGGCCTCCCCGATTCGCTGGAAAATCGAACAACTCCAAAAATTCTCAAATTTTATAGGAATGAAGATCTCAATGAAAGGAACAACTTTCATACATGGGCCAAAGTCTAATTCAGGCGGGAAGTGACCTGAAATTACCACGAACTGCTTGAAACCTATAAAGGGTGTGCTTCAATTCGTCACCTTCGGTGCTCCCCCGCACCAACCAAGGCTTGGGATTTGTTCTTGGGTTCAAGAGGAGGCTAATTATGGTGGTGGTCGAAGGAATCACCTTAAAAAATGGCAGATTTCCGCCAATCTCCCCCACTGGGCCCCTGGTGCTATCCCCACGAAATTGAGACAAAAAACGGTCAGGTTTGGGGTGGAACTTGAAGAAGGAAGGTCGTGGAGTTGGTTTTGGGGAGTGGCGATAGTCATCTCACCGAGAAAACGCCGGAATCGGCATTGAGGTGTTTTGAAATCGGGTCGGGTTGGTAGGGAAGAACCAAGTCAAGGGTGATCCGATGCTCCTCCACTCCCTCATTTCCCCTCCTTTCTCTCCTCTCTGGTTGGTCACTCTCCTTCCTCTTCTTTCTGATTGGGCATCCACCCTCCTCTCTCTCCTTTCTCCCTTCTCTCCTCCGTCCATCATTCTCCTTTCCTTCATTTATCTCAACTAATATTAAAATAATAATATAATAACTATGAGAGATATATAAAATAATAAATAGTAATCTTTACAAAAGTACTTTTGGGATTTGTAGTTCCGTAAAACCCCTATCGTAACTCCGGTTTCGATTCAGATTACGCTTTTACTATCGTCTTGCCGAGAACTTCGAGAGTGCGGTAAAATAAGAACTTGCACGTGTCACTAAATGACGGTCAACTAAAATCAACAATCTCTCTCATGATGATTTTTCTTCATGTGAGGGCTTTGCAAATTTACAAAAGTAATAAGAAAATATCATAATGGGGTTCATGCTTCATGAGATGTTTAAACACATAATTACGAGTTTGGCATGAACTTGAAATCATGAAACAAAATATTTACTTCAACACAAAAATGATCCTACTTTAAAAATTCAGAAAAAAAAAACTGAAAGTTTGTTGCCAAAAGTGAGAAAAACCAATGTGCATGTGGGCATTTTCGTCAATTCACTCTCTTAGTTAATAAAATCGTAAAATTAGGGACGAATTGTCACAGAGATACTACAGTTACGTACTAATACATTTGTAACAACACATTTGTAAGGATACATTCGTACCGAAAGTTATGTACCGATGCATTCGTACTGAAAATTACGAACCGATATTTCTGCACCTATGAGTAAAATAAGATACCTAAAGTTATGTATTGATACATTTGTACCGAAACTTATGTATTGACACTTCCGTACCTATGAATAAAATAAGGTACCGAAAGTTATGTATGAATTGTTTTTGTTTTGCTTTTGAATTTTTTTATTAATAAAAATTTAAATTTTGAATTAATTTTTATCTATTAATATGATTGGAGCAGAAAAAAAAAACATTAATTATGGATAGGTAAAGAATTTCGAATGGTAAGTTTATAATAATAATTGTACTATAATTACTTAAATATGATAAGTTTTAAAAATAGAGGCTTTGATTAGATTTCGAAAACCATTCAGATGAAAATCTAAAAACAATCTTCTTGAAACACTATAATCTAAAAGCCCCTATTTTAAATTACATACCTATAAAAAAATTCCTACACGCCACCTCTCAAGATATTCATCGGTGTGGATGTTCTGACATTCGTTAAACTGTGTATCGAGGAAGATTAATTTTTGCAGGCCTTGAACATTTGTTGGGAAATATGAAATCCGACACCCCTTAATGTTTTTCTCTTCATTTTCTTAGATGGTTGAAAGTCAATACACACACACACACACAAACATTTTGACATTCCTTTTAAGTCGTTAGATTACATAACATCTAAAGGTCATCATGATCTTAAATATCATGGATGCTTTGTGAACTATAATTAACATTGAAAAAGAATAAAAACTGATAAGGAATAAAAAAAACTAGAAAAAAAACTGATAAAGAATAAAAACTAGAAAATAAGTAAAAATTAAAAAGAGAAAGAAAACCTTGCGCACAAAGTCCTCCATTGATTTGTGCAAAATACCTTCAAAGCCTTTTGAGTCTTCATTCTCATCTTTGGTTAAAAACCCCAAAAACATCTTTGATTCTATTTCAAATACACACTCAGATTTAATTGTATAAAAAATTTGAGGGAGGCAGTGAGAGTTGTTGATTTAGGATTTTGTTTTGTTAATTTAATGGAAAGAGCGAGGAACAAAGATTTGAAGCAGATTGATACTTGATTTTACATCGGAATTTTGTATCGATCAATTGAAGGAACGACACTAAGTTTACGTGAGTGATAGGAATTTGAGGTGTTGGGGCTGGATGAAGCAATTTGGAAGGACGCGCTTCTGCAATTGCATCCATGACAAACGCCATTTTCATTTCTTCCTTATGTATGCAGGACTTTTTATTTATTTTTATTATTCCCTCAGTTTTTATTCTTTTCTTAATTTTAATTTTTAGTTATTTCTTAATTATAAATTTATACCTCATTTAATGTTTAAAATCCTCTACATAACTCATAATAAAGACCGTTGAATGTTACACGATATAAAGGCTATAAAGGAGTTTTAAAATGTTTATCAAAATCTTTGTCCCTTGATCCCATGATCCCATCCCTATATATAACACACCTCGACCTAGAATGTCCACCTGTACTCCGAATTGAGTTGTGCTAGCTGACAATCGAAGGGCGACGAAGCCATAAAGTGTAGTGATGTGGAAAATGTGAATAAATTTAAACCTAAAAGTGCCTAAATATAAAAGTGCACTGGTGAGTGGGAATGAACCCATTTTACAAGTAATGACAGAGCATAAGTAAAGTACAATAAAGTTAGAATAAGACTTGTACCATTGGGAGTAGTCTCTGATATCAGCGTTTGCTAGAAATCCTTGTCAACATGAGCATTGTCACTAAAACCTGGAGAGGCGAAAAACAAGGGTGAGTTGGCCTAAAAAATAAAGTTTTATAAAAACCTTTTTGTAAACGTTATAACCCCTCGTTGTAAAATAAGTATAGTTTCCAAAATATACATACTATGTATAGTATGAAAATATGTATTGTAGCCTGCATTATCTCAAGAATACAATACGTCACAAAATTCGTAAATAACTACATGACGTTTGTAATCACATAATCTCGCATAAGCAAACATATCATATCGAGTGTTCATCGACACATGCTGACACACAAGTTCATGCAAAGATATTTTGACATGAACATGACTGGTTGTAACAATGATATACGCTCTACACAATAACGTGAAGACTGGCACATACGAGTCCTAATTGCATATAGCAATCTAGGATAGGACTGGCACCTACAATCGATCCAAAGTGAACGTACAATGCGATGTGCACATACACGTGAAAGACTGGCCCTGGCCTGGGGGAGTACTAACATTGGTGCAGCAAACGATGAGCAGATAACATAAATATAGTCATGCCACAATAATTCGATAATTCTAGTTAGCATAACATTCATCATAGCCGTAAAATTAATTACGGCATCTCATAATAGTATGCATACATGTGCATCCTGCAGGATTCAGAATAATTTCGTAAATTTTGTCATTTCGCTAATTCTTATAAACATTAGTCTAACCATAGGCATGCGTAGTAAATTCTTTTTCAATGTATAAATGGAAACTAAATAAATATATACTATTTAAAAGCAAAGACCCACTCACATATTATGTCGTCGAGTCGAACCCGCCTCGTAGTATTGAGAGTCCTTGTGATGCGTTTCACCTAGAAACGAAACCATTTAGGTAAATATGACGTACTAATGTAATTACACGTTTTCGTACAAAGTATGGCTAATAAAAGAACTATTTTAAAACGGTTGAATTTCGAAAAACGGATGGTGGATTTGGATTCGGCACGTCAAGAAACCTAAGGAGAGACCTCAGGTTCCTTCACGCACCACCACAAGGTGGCTGCACAGGCAGCCACTCGCCGCACGCACCACTCGCGGTGGCTCCCTCACGCGCGCCCACATACCCACACATTTATGAGTACAACTGTACTTGCCTTCCTCTTTAAGGCCTGCATTTTGCAGGTTTTTTGTCCGACTTCCAAAGCTCATATTGAGCTCGATTATCCACCAACATCAATGATTCAAAATCCATTTTGAAGTTAGAAATGTAGGGAACAAAACCATACCAAAGTGAGGCCGAGTTAGGGTCGGTGTTGGCAAAAAAAATGGCTTGAAAGTGGCCAAGTGGTCACGGCCCTATTTTTTTTCCAGAAATTTAGGGAGTCTCCTCGAGGTGTTCCTATTACAAACAAGCCTACAAGTCATATATCACGCCTATAAGTGATTCTAAACAATGAGAGGAGTTCGTTTAATGTGTTTTTAAGCTCACCATCACTAAGATCAGTGAGATTCGTGTCAGAGGTCTCCAGAGAAAACATTGAGCAGTGGTGGTTCTCACTGAATGGGAAAAAGCCTTAAGCCCGAGTGTCCAGAGTAAAACAGTAAGCGGGAGATTGTGATATCCCACATCGACCAACGGAGAGGGGGTGATGTGCCTTATATGTACATGCTCCCCTCCTTATAGCACGAGGTCTTTTGGGAACTCAATGGCTTTAGGTTCCATCAGAACTTCGAAGTTAAGCGAGTTTGGGAGAGAGCATTCTTAGGATGGGTGACCCACTGGTAAGTTCTCGTGTGAGTTCCCAGAAACAAAACCGTGTAGGCATGGCTGGGGCCTAAAGTGGACAATATTATGCTACAACGGAGTCGATCTGGGATGTGAAAGAGATGGTGGTCCACTGCGGCAGAATGATGGTGATCGTGTGGTTTTCCAGTCATGAGAATGGTGATAGTGGTCACGGTTTGCAGAGGAGAGAGGGACGAGAAAGCCTGAGGGCCTTTCCCCTGCTTCTGAATTTCGTGGAGCTTGTCTAAGCAGTATAGTTCACCGGAGAGGTGGCGAGGTAGTGGTTGTGTTGCTCGAGTCCACAATTTTTTTACAGAGAGAAGAGAAAGATGAAAGATGAGAATGAGAGAGATGAGGGAGAGAAGTGAGGTGAGGTGGCAGTCATCAGGTGGAGGAGTGAAATGAGGAAGGTTTGAAAAATGAGAGAGAGAGAGAGAGAGAGAGAGAGAGAGAGTGTGTGTGTGTGTGTGTGTGTCCCGAGAGATAGGGAGAGACGGGAAAGCTGAAGGAATGGGGCGTGGGCCCCGCATGTCTCAAGTCACAAAATATCTCCCAATTGAAATTACCTAATCGCCCTTCATGTTTCACTATACGCTAGTCCACGAAGGTCAACACCCTTGCCTCTAGGGGCATTTTCGTCAATTCACACATTTAAAATTAATAAAGTTGTAAAAGTAGGGACGGGTTGTCACATTAACAATGGAGAGAAAAGATTTAAAAGAAATTTCCCATATAATGTAAATATCCATGCCTGTATTAACGTAATTAATATAACAAAGTTCCTTGTCAAAAACTTGTTCTCATTTTCCAGGAATATGTGTTTGTGATACGGGAGGAGAAATCCCCCAAGCAATCACATGCATGCATGCATGCACATTCAAAATTACCATCAAAGATTTCTTCGTAATTGCGTTCCACACGCGGCTTAAGGACCAATTCTTCTCAGCTCATCCGACCAGTTGATATGCAGCTAGAAATATAGAAAGAGGAATTAAAATTAAGCAAATAAATACTTATGCTGTTAGGTTACTCTATTTCTTGGTAATTCTGTGGAAACCAAACTGCTAGGATACTAACCCTATTTTTAAAAAGTTATTTAAAAAATAGTAATTAAAACTAAGAGCTTTTAAGAGCTCATCTTTTCTCCTTATAAAAAATTATTGTGTGAATTCAATTTGTGGTAGTGACGGTGGGTGACCTTTCTAGTACTTCTCTTAGGTCTTTGTTTGTGGCCAATTTTGGGCTTTTATGTGTGGGCCTCTATATCATTCGAGCTGATGTCCACTTGATCTAATATATTGTTTCGAGTACGAGCAAATCCTTTGTGACATCTCGTTTGTACCCTTGTTAATCCAGGTGGTTAGTCTACCTGCATATGCTTGTTTGGACTTTGTGGTTAAATCTCTAATTGACAAGAAAATAAAAATAAAAAAACATTATATGTATCATAGAATTTAGAACTTTTTTAGTATAGGTCAACAAATAATTTAATCATTTCCTCCAAATTACATGGGCTAACCCACGTACGAAGCTCTACGTGTCCCTCTTTATGCAAATGAATGAAGGGCTCAGATCTTAATCTACAGGCTCTCCATGCATGCATTTGTGTGTGTATTCATCCATATTAGTTTCTTTTTTAAGAAAGAAAGAAAGAAAGAAATCGTCAAAGGTTTGAATACAGTAAGTTGCTGCACAATTTCTCATATTTTTTCCAGAAACACAAAGAAGGGATTGATCGGTAGGTAAGACCGACGGACCATTAACAAAATCAGAAATACGTGTTCGTGACCGGAAGGGAGGTGGTGCGGAGTGAAGCAGAAGAAATAAGATATAAACTGAAGAATTGTTGACCCAAGGAGCCATGCATGCATGTTAATGGCACACGAAATCCAATAGTTTCCTAGATACAACAGTGGGAAATGAAAATGGACGGCTAGTACAACCACGTTTTGTATATATATTTATATATATATATGGTCAACACGTTTTGACATTAAGACATTCAGCAATTACATTACTGCTTTCTAAGTATTACACGAACTTTTAGCTTGCATGAACCGAGTGAAACCGCAGGTCTTAATTAGAATGAAAAAGGGCCAAGGGTCAAAAATTCAAAGTAGCAGTTTTAGTTGGAGTGCTCATGTAGCACTACACGAAAACTATTATCACAAGTGATTGCTTAATTTTCAAGATAACATCAATTTACGGCCATGATGGTATTCAAATTACATTAATCCAAAGTCAATGTTCCTAGAAAATACAAAGAAAGTGAGAATGATCAAGTTTTGGAATTTAAATTAAGTAGCTACTTTGAGTTTTGAAAGTACGTAGTAATAGAGTTTAATGTTATTCATTTTTACTCGTAAGTCAAGGGGTCTTATGTTTGAATCTAAAAAATAACGAGTTGACAACCAATTTATTCTTGGGAGTTTTAATGAAAATGGCTTGGCACTATTCATTCTTAATCAAAAGGACATTTTGTGTATGAAAAGTCCATAATGGATCAGACTCTTTTCCTTATTTACTCTTATGCCATTACAGCGCGGTCCACAATGATGTTAATATTTCTGTCTGGGAAAACATTATTTTACATTATGCTATTAAACTTATGCTAATTTACAACTAGATCTTCATGCTTCCATCATGTTGTCGATGTTATGCAGCTCTTCTTCTGTTAAATTATTCCAATATTGTTCATCGCCTTCTACTAGCTCTGCATCTCTTTCTCTATCTTCTTTCACCTTGTTGTACATTTCTATTCTTTCTTCTTTGAAATTTTGAGGTTTCCAATAAGGCTGATGACTGATCCTTGTCTTGCTGTAAATATACATCTCTTCTTCCTCTGCTACTAATACCATATCATACCTAAAATCTTCAAACTCATCTAAGGCATACATTTGGATCCCCCTAAATTTTAAAATATCTTTGTATGAAGGAGTCCACCTATGTGAGGAGATAGGGGATATTCTAAAGGACTCTTTATTAATCATGGCTATATGCCTAGCTTTCTCTTTATGCATATGTACTCTTGAGGGCAACTAATTAATGTTTGAGGATTTGCTTTGTATTCTTGAGGGTAGCTAATTAATCCCAAAGTTGAATATATTTTAATTATTATTGCGTAACATATTGTACATTCTTTCATTCATTCTGATTTGCATCTTATTAAGGGATTAAAGAGTAGCTCTCAAATGGCAGGTGGTCTGAGATGTTGATTGCAAGGTTTGGAATATCTTTTACTATATGCTTTATCATCCAAGATGGAAGTGAAATTCAAGTCTGACTATATGCTTGATTACGTGATTACATGCTTTCTAGTTGACAAATTGGTTAAGTTTTCATTGTTTAGTGTAACTATGGTGTTAATTGCAGCCCATCCCCATTTTCTAACAGATTGTTGTGTTAAAGTATCTTCAATTGAATGTATCTTTTTCATGATGTAGTGTGAATCAGTGCAGCTCCATAATGTTATTACTTATAGAAAGATTCCTAGCTACAATTTGATTGTTTTGGTTTTAAGCATGCTCTTTCTTATGTTGTCATACATAATAATTACCATTTGTATTATTTTTGCAGGATATTATTGTGAAGCTATTGCTAAACCGATACTGAGAAATGGGAGTAGGATAGGATTATTGTATAATATAATACTTTGTATAACCACTGTACATATACATATTACTAATCAAAGCAGCATTATTAGAAATTATTTTGTGTGTTTTCAAGCATTTTTTTTTATAAATTAAAATTCTCTCACTACAAACTAATTTTGTTGGTAGAGTAAAATAGTGCCGACAAAATACCTTTTTTGACGAACACATCTTGTTGGCAAAACGGTGCATTTTGTAGGCTTAAAAATCATTTTCCAACAGAATTTTTTGTTGGGGTTTAAGAATGCCGACAAAATATGTTTTGTCGGGAAAGAACCACTTCATAGCTGACGAAATATTGAATTTTGTTGGCTAGAGTCTTGCACGACAAAATGGCCAACAAATTTTTTCGTCGTGAAAGAGTCTTTACCGACAAATTTTGACTTTTGCCAACAAATTCATTTTGTCGGTAAAGTCAAAATTTCTAGTAGTGTGACAAGTGGGGTTGAGGTGGATCAAGAGATGCGTTCGTCGAGTTGCCTGCTTGTGTGGTTAGGGTTGTCGTTTGGGTCAAGGACAAGGCAGATGGGAGGTTGTATTTTAATTTGAAAAATATTTTTCTACAGAAGGGTACTAATTGACCAAATGACTATAACTTCTAAACCATTTTGACATTTAATCCTTATTTTTTAGGATGTAAATGGAGTTTAATTTAGTTGTATTTTTTTTAAAGTTATGTGGGGAATTTTGAGTGGAATGATACACGGTCGACATAATGTATCGAATTCAACAATAATTTTTTATAAGGAGAAAAGATGAGCTCTTTAGGCTTTTAGTTTTAATTACTATTTTCTAAATAAATTTTTAAATAAAAACTATTTCTATTGGTTCATAGTTTCTATGACTCCCTAAATTAGATGGTATGGTTGGAGTAGAAATGTTTTAGGAAGCTACTAAAATTAATAGCTTTCTACTCCTTTTTACTTCAAATTTAAAAACATGATTATTGCAGATGGCTCTTTACTATACAGTATTTGAATTCCAAATGAAAGCCTGGAAAAACTTCACGCATCAACTCTCTCCACGATTTCTTTTCATCTTATGATAATTCTCTATTGTTTCAAGACGCACTTATTTTCACATTTCAAAGTCTTTGTTACTTTACAATCAACATATAAAGATTAGACTACACGCCACTTCAAACATTCGTTAAACCGCGTGTGTTTTCTGCATGGATGGCCTTGAACATTTGTTGTGTAATATTATATAAAATCTAAGACATATATAATGCATACATAATTATTACACTATTATAATTATTTCGATCTATTAATGCTTAATTTTGCACATGTGCAAGCTTTTCTGTTCATTTTCTCAGATGGCTTGAAAGTCAATATATTACCGAAAAGGAAATTTCAATATATCACAGAGAACCATCAGAAGATAAGAACGGAGAGAAAATATTAACAGATATTCCCCATACAATTTAAACCTCCACATTATATTATCTTAATGTAACAAAGTTGGCCTAGTCAGGAATTTGTTTTCCTTTTCGAGGAATGTGTGTGTGTTATTCACGAAGACAAATGCTCCAAGCAATCACAGGTATGCATGCGATCAACCGTCAAAGATTTTTTTTCAAACCCCCAACGCTTCTCAGCTCATCAGACAACTCGATCGGCATTCGGGATATATATGAAAAAAAATAAGGGGTTTAAATTAAACAAATAAATTGTGTTTACTTATGCAGTTAGGTTACTCTAATTTCTTGGTAGTTCTGTGGAAACCAAACTGCTAGATACGGAACTGTATGTCTATAAATATTTCCAACATTCAATGAAAAAGCCACAATTGTGTACATTTTTATACCTTATGTGTACAAGTTTAATTAAGTTGATCATTAGCAACTATGTCTTCCAGTAAGAAATTCGATGCAGCAACAGTCCTTTATCCTGGCACAAGAGGCGGTTCGTCGTCCCATTCTCAGAGTGGCAGAGGCCCGAATCCGTCACATGTTCAGAGTACTCTAGGAAGGGACAAGAAGAAATCTGGGAAAAACTAGCAAAAAATCATATATGCATGGCTGCTGTTGTGGGTTGTATAGTACTCGTATCAAATTATTGATTAATTTGTTGGGCAACTATGGGGTACGTATACATCATACATTAGTAGATAAATGAGCACAGTTGCATATTTATATATATTTACAAACTTGAAAGATCTTTGTACCAAGTAATGGCTACAAAAAATTCTTCAAGATAAATACGCACATTATTTCTTAAGTTCGGTTATTATTATTTTATTGTGAAAATGGGTGAGTTCTACTAAGAACAAATCCCACTAGGATGTAACAAAAGAAATAAATTAATATATTCTTTTATTTTTGATATGATATTAACTAGCACTCAAATTAAACCCTCTTTTTATCAATTGTAGCAAAGTATGTAAGTAGGGATCGTTCTAGGCCGGGGATTAGGAGGGATTGCTCAATCACTTGAAAACTGACTCAAAACGTAAAAACAAAGTTTAAAACACTAAACTAGACTCAAAGAATGCAAAACTAAACTCTAAAACACTAAAACAAACCAAAAGACTCAAAACAGCAAACAAACACTCAAAACTGCCTTAAAAACACTTTCTGGGCAGTTTTGAACACTAAGGAAGAATTTGGACGAAAATTGGTTTTAACTTGACTCAAGACACTTAAAAACACAAACTAACTTGATTGCTAAAAGGGGATTGATTTTGGACGAATTTGAAAACAAAACAAAAACTTTGTAAAACAAAACAGATTTTAAAACGAATTTGGTTGAATAGAGTGGATGGAAAGCTAGCTAAGGGGTTCTTCTCCACACATGTAATACTTGCATACAAAACGATTTCCAATTGCGTTTCAATAAACCATGAATTCTCAACGCCCCAAATTAACCGTGAATTGCACTAATTAATCCTCAGATTTTCCTAAAGTTATTAGATTGGATGATTGCATACGACAACCCAAAACATTCCCCACAAGTTCCCTACATGAATTGCATAATAGAGATACAAGCAAGAATCATTAAGTTCTATGAAAACCATAAGCATTGCCGAGGCACTTGTTACTATGAATTGCATGAAACTTATGCCAAGAATTTACTTAACACGATTGTGATCAACAACCTTTACTACATGTGAATATTGTTGGAAATATGCCCTGAAAGTCAATCTTTGGAAGAAACCTTTCAGGACAAATGAATGGATGTATAGATGATTCTTATACATCAAATGGCAAAGACACGAATTAGGACTATCTCAATAAACGATATATGTCTTAAATAGTGTATCCATGGACAATGGATCGATTGAAGAAGTAATCTAATGATGTTAGACTACAGAGACCTTCTTCACATAACCAAATGTCCAAAAAGGTTCCTGGTCATTGGATTGTCGGAGGGATACTGACAATGCATAGACCGGTACATATTGTGTCTGCTTCAAATGGAAGCATCGAAAGTCTCATCCCATTCGTGTTGTGACACTAAGACAAGTATGTAGGTGCTCATTAAGGGAATGAGTTCACTGAACACAATCGAACGAGAGTACTTGTATGGAGGTCTACTCACATGTCAAGCAAGTAACTCAAATGGTTGGAATAATGTAAGTAGTCCTTTGACCTGAGGCATCGTCGTTGTCTTGTGGTTAAGTACTTAATCTTTAATTATGTCAAACGTCACTCTATCAGAGCGTCAACGGCATAGTCGGGGTTAAGCCACTTAGTCATGAAGGCAAGTGTATGCGCAACAAGGAATCTCTAATCCTCGATAAGAGAGGAAGAATATTCTAAGATATGATTCGGGAATCTTCGGCCGAAGTATCGAGCGTATTAAAAGGAAAGCGTTCCTATACGACTCAAAAGAATCATATAAGAAGGAATAATCACATTAGGGGTTTGACATAATATATCCATACCCTAGTAATATGATTGAGAGTATTGTATTAGAGAATGATCGAATTACATTGTAATTCCAATGGAATAGGTTCTCCGAATAAACTTCTACATTAGCTTGGGTAGCTATGACATATGGTTAGATGTCACTCATAGCTTGTGAGTTCTTCTAGATGATTAAATGTAGTCATCAAAGAAGAAGGTGAATTAAAATGAAGTTTCAATTCACTAAGTGATTGAATTAAATATAATCAATTGGATTGATGCCAATCACCTCACTGCCTTGCTAATTAGAACCTAAAAGATTGTTCACCAATACACAATTGTAGTGAGTAATTAATGGATGATGGAAACAATTAATTGGATTAATTAAGTGTTGTGATTAATTTAGAAAGTCTAAAGAAATCATAAAAGCGATAAAGATCGTTTTGGGCTTAAAGAAACGTTCGGGTTTAATTGGGCCCATTGGGCCTAAACCCATTGGGCTTTTATTCAAGCATTGGATGACTTGAAATAAATGAAAGCCCAAAGCCCAAACAACACAAAGAGGGCTGGCCACTTTAGGTAGGAAATGGTGAGATATTTAGTCAAGTTGTTGACTAGGTTTCTTTTGTCTATATAAGGAACTTTATAGAGATATTGTTCAATAGGGTTTTTTGTGTGTTTAAAACAACAAAGAGGCAAAAGAAAAATAACTCTCTTACTACACAAAGGCCGGCCACCATTGGGGTGTTTTTACTAACATATCTTACACCCTTTTGGTTATTCCTTCATCCTTCTCACTACACTAGTGGGTGAGGATGTTTAGAGGTTTCCTACTTTGGAAACTTGAAGAGAACCTAGGAGCACTCATTCTATCAAAGTGGAGGAGGCAAGGAGGGAAGCTAGGCTCAAGGAGTTCAAGGAACAAAGGGCTTGGAGGTGGTCCATCCTTGGTCTCAAGTCTAGATCAAGAGGTATAAGACTAAACCTTCACTTTGTTCTTCTCTATAAAATGTTTTGATGCATTATAAATAAACCTATGAACCTTGAAGGGGATTTGCATGACTATAGCTTTGATAATATGTTATAAATGCTTCCGCTGCTTTCGTATATTAAATTTGATTTGTATATGCATGATAGTCCTTTTTGAAATCCCATTCTAGAATCTCATAAATTTCCCTTCAAGTGGTATCAGAGCCAAAGGTTTATGTATAATGTGTCCTTTTGGATTTTATGCATATGGGTATTAATGTTATGTATGACATATTATTGTTTCATTCAAAATATGTTTATCTTTTGTTTTTCAATAGTTGAAAAATGTTAGTCAATAGTTGAGAAAGGTATGGATGCAAAAGTTGTTTTGTATGCATGAATGAAAATTAAGTTTTAAACTAATTTGACATATTATTTCTTCATTTAAAAGTGTGTTTATCTTTTGTTTTTCAATGGTTGAAAAATGTAAATCAAGAGTTGAAAAGATATGCATGTAAAAGTTGTTTTGTATGCATGAATGAAGAATAAGTCATGAATAAAATTTTGGGATTTTGTTCTTTATGGTTGGCACGGTTTTGGGGGAATTTTGAGCATGTGTTTGTGTTTTATTGTAAGACACTCACACATCATTTTAAAGCTAGAAAATTGAAACCTTGTCACTTTTGTTTTTGGGTTTGAAAAATCACCAAGAATACACAAATCTTGAAAAAGTGTTCATGGTTTTGTTCTTGGTGTTCATAGTTTGGTTTTGGGTGAAAATGGTTGTATTTGGTTTTCATGCATAGTTTTATGGTTTTGGATGATGTTCTTACCATCCATAACCATATTAAAACTTATAAAACCCTAGACTTGTCTAGGAGATTTCCATCACCTTTTTTCATTAAAACCTTGAAAGCCAAAACCAAGTGACATGCAAATTTGGATTTTTCTACCTTGCATTGAATTTGTGCATGTGGGTGAGACTTCCCATCCCCCCATTAAGTGGCCGGCCTCCCCTAGTGGATTTATCCACTTGTAGGGCTTTTTGTAATTTTGAAAAAAAGATATTTTATACTTTTGAGTATTTACGGTTTGACCCCTAACTTTTTCATATTTGCATTTAAGCCCCTACTAACTAGAAAGTTAAAATATTTGATTTTAATTTTGTTAGTTGTTTAAACTCACAATACTCTTATGCCCATATGTACTAAATCTAAATGTTTATGTTGCATTCCATTTAATTATTTAAATGTGTTTAAGTAGTTATAAAAGGGTGACTATGGACTTATGCCTTAAACGATAATTGAGCTATAAGATAAGGCGTTAAAATCAAATTGTTTGAACCTTGGGAATGTGTTTTAATTACTGTTTAATTGGACCTTGTCACGTTTGACGTTTATCTATCTCTCCCCTTTTAGTATATGTAATTTATAGGATTTTGTACAAATCGGTTTGTAATTCTTATTACTTCTTAATCTCTATTCGCTAGTTGATTCCCTCTAGTGCTAGACTAGAGTTTCTTTAACTATTGGTAAGGAGACATAACTAAAAGAGGGTTTTGACATGAGATTAAAGATTAAATGGGTCCAATGCCCTAATTAGCAATGAATGATTGTCTTTCATTTCTAATGGCTCAATGAAAATGTTTTAATTGGATTGATAAGCACGTAATTAAATGACACAACCTCCCCGAGTTTATATTCAACAATGATGGCTCGTTGTTGCAATAACCTAATAAGTCCATGGTCATCCAAGAGCCTAAGATAACTATAAAGTCCAATTTCAAAGGAATGCAAAAACCTTAGTAGTAGTAGTTACTTCCAATATTTGAAAAATTTGTTTTTGATATTGATTTGTTTTTCTTAAAACAAATAGTGGGAGTATCATACGCTACTAAACTATAATGAATACAATTAGTAGTTATATATATCTCCAATATTTTGAAAAATGTTTTGATATTGATTTGTTTTATGAAAACGAATAGTAGGGATATCATATGCTACTAATTTCATTAACTTTGGACTAGTAGTTATAATAGGACATTATTTATTTGATTGTGATTAAATAAATAAAATGATGAGACCTTAAAAATCCCTCAAACAACAATCATATTAAGTTGTAAACGTAAGAGTGCTTAGAACACTTTTTCGTGGCCTTCCACCATGGTAGGCTCCAATCGTTTATGACTTGTACACCGCCTTCACCCTATCATGGGGAAGTGACAAAGTGCATGCTTATATTCAGGAGGAGTTTATTTAAAACATTTGATGAGGTTAAGGTAGGCAACGAGTGTGGCCAACATCGTATCATCGTGAGGTCATGCTTGAACCCCTAGCTAAACCGGCATGGTGGGAAAGAACTTAACTAAGAGAAATGATGCCAACATCGTATCATCGTGAGGCATTGTTTTCTAGAGGCCAAATAGATGGGTAATCACAAGAGGTTGTTGTGAATGGGTAATTGTACCCTCTCATTATTATTGTTGCTAGCCGACATCGTATCATCGTGAGGTGGGCTTGGTAATAGTGAGCCTCCCATAACCCGCTAGGAGCTTTCTTTGAAATCTCCCGGATTCCATTATGGGGGATATGGAATTTGCCAAAAATTGTGAGTGGTGTCATTCTGTTTAAAGACCCAAATCGTTTGACTTAATCAACAATCAATCTAATTATTTTATTTGTTTATGTATTTAGATATGGTTGGAAGCACACTCGCGAAAATACTCGACAAACATTGCCTAGAGGGGCACAATTTCCCATCATGGTATCGTAATGTCAAGATTCTCCTAACATTGGAGAAGATTGTTTACGTACTAGACAAGGCTCCACCTCACATACCTCTCAGCCCTGAGGCTACTGAGGATGAACGTGCTAAGTATGACAAGCACGTTGAGGATGATATACAAGCCAAGTGCTATCTGTTGGCTTCCATGAATGAGGAGCTACAGAGACAGCACGAGGGCATGGATAGTGCATCTTCCATAATACTCCATCTTACGGAATTATATGGTGAAGGGACGCGCAACTGTCGCTTTAGCACCGTCTGTGAGCTTGTAAAGACCAAGATGGTCAAGGGGGCTCCAGTACACCAACATGTACTGAAGATGATAGGATTCATTGAACAATTGGAGAACCTTGGTACTCCACTTGACGGGGAATTGGCCCAGGACTTTATATTGGCTTCTCTTTCTGATTCATTCTCGCAGTTTGTAATGAACTACAAGATGAATAAGATGGATAGTACTCTCTCTGAGTTACTAAACATGTTAGTAACTGCTAAGAAGACTATGAAGAAAGAGAGCGTTGTAGGGACTGCTGCAGTAGCCTACAACAAGCCATCCTCTTCCAAGGCCAAGCCGCAAGGCAAAGGCATATGGAAGGAGAAGAAGTCACCCACTCCTAAGCCGAAAGGAGGAGTGAAGAAAAAGAAGGCAAAGGAGCCCAAGGGGACTTGCCACCACTGTGGAAAGGAGGGGCATTGGAGGAGGAATTGCAGGTTATACCTAGCAAGTCTTAAGGACAAACCACAAGGTATGGTTTATGTTCTTATCTTCAATTATAATTGTTAGATCTTCTAAATATTTATATTTGATATAAAGAGCTAATCACTTGTATAAATTGTATATAGGTGGAGAAGCCAAGTAGAAGAAGAACAAGCAAAGAAAATGTGGTGAAGGGTTCGGCCACTATGTTTTTTGCTCACTACTTAGGAAGTTAGTTAGGCGTTAAAGATTGTCTTTAAACTTTCTTATTTTGATAAGAACTTGTTATGTGGCTTCATATGATGGAAGACCACTATTAGTGCCTAAATGTGTAAAGGTATTTATATTAGTCTCTAAATGTATAGAGCTAATACTTTTTGTATTAAACATTATGAATGTTTGAACTGTCATATTAATGTAATGTGAAGAATGCCTTTTTAATATACTATTTCCTTAATGTAGTGTTATGAATTGATAATTGTCTTGTTGTATCCTAGATGAGATACAAGATTTATATCACTTATTGTAATGTGATAAACCAAACTTTAGATTTATCAATTATGGATAGATCTCACATGTAGGACATAAATGGATACAATGAATCTTTAGATTTGGTTCCAATTGTCTACCTATGAGTTCTATATGAATTGACAAAAGTCTAGAGATTCCTTTCTTGAAGAAAAGGAAGATCACATTATAATGATATAAGTGATAAGAAAAACGTTTCTTATATGGTTGTCACTTGAAACACAATGATCAAGATCACTCTTGATTCAATTAGTAGTTTTGAACAACTAATTGGGCATTCTTTAAAAGGTTTTAAAATGTCAATTGTGTTAGTGATTAAGCCAAGAAAGAAGTATCTAAATCTATAAAAGGTTTAAAGACTTTAGCTACTTAAATAACAAGACATTAAACTTAGTGAAGATTGAAACAAATAAGCTTGAAATGTTTTAAAGCTACTACACAATGTCTTCTACCAATATAATCCACTTTTATACATTTTGTATGTATGAAATGATTTCTCATTAAAGTCATGAGAAATAGTGGGAGGTGTGAAAATGGATATAAACTTGAATATGATTGGTTTATAGTTGTCTAAAGAATAATAGTACTTGACTATTATTAAAGGTTTGTAATTTTAATTGTTAAAAGATTCAAGCTCTTCAAACGTTAAAATTCTATGTTGTGTGACATTCTAAAGAATAGTCTTTGAATGTTGGTTTCGTCAACCTAGCATAAAATGGTTATATGTTGGGAGTTGTCCATTATTCTCTTTTATGAGAACAAGCTAATAACAAAGCATATGGACAAGTTGATGAAACAAAAGGGAATTAGTTTCAAAATGAGTCACAACATATGGTTTAACAAAGAGACAATCCAAATTCAACATCTCATGTAACGATATTGCTCTATGTAGTTTTGATAATGAATTATATCAACCACCTAGAAGGAATGGTTGAGTTTCTATATCCTTAGTAGGAGCCAAGCTTCCACTAAAGACTTGGATAATTCTTATATGACTACATTAAAGGTCTTAGTATGACTAAAACTTGAAGTATGGTGTATGACACCATATAATTTAAATGAATAGACTTGATAAAGCAAGTCACACATTTCATGGAATTACTTGAGAAAGAATTCTTTTGTGTATGATTCATTTAAGTTAGTGGGAGCAATATGCATTCAAATCAAGAAAATATAATTGTTATTTTTGAATGAATGCTAAGTTACGACAAGGCCAATGGGAGTGATGTTATAATTTGAGCAACATGATGTGAATAAAGTCTATTTGATAGAATTGACAAAACATAGATATTACTCGAAAATGACAAAACATGACACAGTCAATTTTGAAGTATAGACTTGAAATTGGACTTATTGATATAGCAAGGCTATCTCAATAATGTTATATGGGAATTAAATCTCAAATGTTGAAGATTTAAGAAAGCATTTTCCTATGTGATAGGAAGTCACTTTCATAACCCTTATAATGAATGTGTCATAAAATCACAAAAGGGACACATGTATTGACTTGTGAAGTAGATATCCAAAGGTGAAGAAACCACTGAGTTTATCACTTTAAGATATTACTATATCCCAGGATCAGAACCAAAGCAACTGATAGAGTATTATTGCCTTTAAGAAAGAAACATCAGAGTGGGACTCTGGAAGCGTGCATTCACTTAGGTTGTTAACCAAAGTGAAAATAAGCCATTTTAACAAATGGAACTTCATAATGGATGAAGTACTAATCATATGAATGAATTGTTAGTATTGTACTACAATGGTCTCAAGGTTGGAGCAAAGTTTGTATAAAGTATACAAACGAAATATATGTCGATATATAGTTTTAGAAACTGCTTCAAAAAGGTGTTTTGAATGGAAGGGGTTCTTTTAGAACCAATGATTGAATCCAAACCATAAGGTCGTTAGTAGGGTACTACGACGTAATGGGGCGATAGCTCAAGCCATGGAATCAAGGTCTCATCAAAATATTCGAACACAATAAAGAGACATCATCAAATCTTTTGGAAACATTTGATAAGAAAATCCCTTTTAAATAAAAAGGGGATTAATACATAACCAAGTTAACCTACGAGCATAAGCTCTCTCAACAAGATGTATAAGATACACTAGTGATTGACTTTAGTGCAAGTGGGAGATTGTTGGAAATATGCCCTGAAAGTCAATCATTGGAAGAAACCTTTCAGGACAAATGAATGGATGTATAGATGATTCTTATACAACAAATGGCAAAGACACGAATTAGGACTATCTCAATAAACGATATATGTCTTAAATAGTGTATCCATGGACAATGGATCGATTGAAGAAGTAATCTAATGATGTTAGACTACAGAGACCTTCTTCACATAACCAAATGTCCAAAAAGGTTCCTGGTCATTGGATTGTCGGAGGGATACTGACAATGCATAGACCGGTACATATTGTGTCTGCTTCAAATGGAAGGATGGAAAGTTTCATCCCATTCGTGTTGTGACACTAAGACAAGTATGTAGGTGCTCATTAAGGGAATGAGTTCACTGAACACAATCGAACGAGAGTACTTGTATGGAGGTCTACTCACATGTCAAGCAAGTAACTCAAATGGTTGGAATAATGTAAGTAGTCCTTTGACCTGAGGCATCGTCGTTGTCTTGTGGTTAAGTACTTAATCTTTGATTATGTCAAACGTCACTCTATCAGAGCGTCAACGGCATAGTCGGGGTTAAGCCACTTAGTCATGAAGGCAAGTGTATGCGCAACAAGGAATCTCTAATCCTCGATAAGAGAGGAAGAATACTCTAAGATATGATTCGGGAATCTTCGGCCGAAGTATCGAGCGTATTAAAAGGAAAGCGTTCCTATACGACTCAAAAGAATCATATAAGAAGGAATAATCACATTAGGGGTTTGACATAATATATCCATACCCTAGTAATATGATTGAGAGTATTGTATTAGAGAAGGATCGAATTACATTGTAATTCCAATGGAATAGGTTCTCCGAATAAACTTCTACATTAGCTTGGGTAGCTATGACATATGGTTAGATGTCACTCATAGCTTGTGAGTTCTTCTAGATGATTAAATGTAGTCATCAAAGAAGAAGGTGAATTAAAATGAAGTTTCAATTCACTAAGTGATTGAATTAAATATAATCAATTGGATTGATGCCAATCACCTCACTGCCTTGCTAATTAGAACCTAAAAGATTGTTCACCAATACACTATTGTAGTGAGTAATTAATGGATGATGGAAACAATTAATTGGATTAATTAAGTGATGTGATTAATTTAGAAAGTCTAAAGAAATCATAAAAGCGATAAAGATCGTTTTGGGCTTAAAGAAACGTTTAAGTTTAATTGGGCCCATTAGGCCTAAACCCATTGGGCTTTTATTCAAGCATTGGATGACTTGAAATAAATGAAAGCCCAAAGCCCAAACAACACAAAGAGGGCCGGCCACTTTAGGTAGGAAAGGGTGAGATATTTAGTCAAGTTGTTGACTAGGTTTCTTTTGTCTATATAAGGAACTTTATAGAGATATTGTTCAATAGGGGTTTTTGTGTGTTTAAAACAACAAAGAGGCAAAAGAAAAATAGCTCTCTTACTACACAAAGGTCGGCCACCATTGGGGTGTTTTTACTAACATATCTTACACCCTTTTGGTTATTCCTTCATCCTTCTCACTACACTAGTGGGTGAGGATCTTTAGAGGTTTCCTACTTTGGAAACTTGAAGAGAACCTAGGAGCACTCATTCTATCAAAGTGGAGGAGGCAAGGAGGGAAGCTAGGCTCAAGGAGTTCAAGGAACAAAGGGCTTGGAGGTGGTCCATCCTTGGTCTCAAGTCTAGATCAAGAGGTATAAGACTAAACCTTCACTTTGTTCTTCTCTATAAAATGTTTTGATGCATTATAAATAAACCTATGAACCTTGAAGGGGATTTGCATGACTATAGCTTTGATAATATGTTATAAATGCTTCCGCTGCTTTCGTATATTAAATTTGATTTGTATATGCATGATAGTCCTTTTTGAAATCCCATTCTAGAATCTCATAAATTTCCCTTCAAATATAAGTTCATAACGATTAGGTGAAAATCCCTTATATCCTAGCATCAAACTTATGATTGAAAATTAAGCGTGCATTCTCAACCAACATACACAAATCTGTTTTAATTGTTGTAGATAAGTAAATTGAATTCACAATTCATGAAACACAATTAGAAGTAATCAGATCATATAGCAAGCATAAACATGGTTTCGAATCCCCCCCTAGCCAAGGGGGGTTTAGTTCCTCATACTCGCAAAGCAAAGATACATAAATTTAGACATTAAAATCCAAAGAAAGAAAACACCTAGATGATCCAACTTGGACAACAGGTGCATCCACGAGTCTTCCTTCCTCCTTGCTACGGCACTTGGTCTAAAGTCAGGTTCTAGGGGTTATTTGTATGGATGAATGGGTAGGGGATGGTATGGTATTGTTTAGGGTGGATGAATGGTGCGGCACGGATGATTTTGGGTCAGAAAATATGGAAGAATGGTGAAGGAAGGCTGCGACAAAGAGGGGTGATGATTTCTGGCGAAAATTTTGAATATGGAGGGGTGGTATCTGCGGCATAGAGTGAAAACACATATATATAGGCACCACAAACCCTAGAGAAATCAGGTTAGGCAATGGGCTAGGGTTTAGGTGCGGCAAGGGGTGAAAATGTTGGAAATGTGCCCTAAAGCCAATCATATGATGATACTTTACGGACATTTCACATGTTAAACTAATCTAGTTTACATATAAAGGGCAAATATTATTGTTTGAGCCGTCTCATATAAATGTTATATGCTTAAACGATAAAGTCCAAGGAATATGTGATTGGGAGAATGCAATCTAATGAAGTTAGATTCATGAGACCATTCTTTCGTAGACACATCCTAAACGTTCCTGATCATAGGATTGCCAATTGGGCATTGACAGTCCGATAAGATCAGTACGTACTGTGCCTTCTCTCAGGGAGAGTGACTAGTCTCGAGTCATTGGTGTGTGTGACATCAAGACAAGTACGTAGGTGCTCAATAGAGAATGAGTTCACTGAACACGATCAACGAAGAGTTCTCATATTCATGTCACATGAGAACTCATGGTTGGGATAATGCAAAATAGTCCTTTGACCTGAGGCATCACAGTTGTCTTGTGGTTAAGTCCTTGATCTTTGATTATGTCAAAGTCACCCCATCGGGGTGTCCACGGCATCATTGGGGTTAAGCCACTTAGTCATGGAGACAAGTGAATGTGCAACAAGGGATCTCTAACCTTCAAATGGTTTGAGGGAGAATACTCTATGATATGATTAAAATCTCTGGCCAGAGTATGAATGAGATTTAGGAATGCGTTCCAAATCACATTCAAGGTAATCATATAAGCAAACGAATCACATTGGATAGTAGACATGAATAAATAAACTATCAAACCAAACAATGTGGTCAAGAGTATTAGATTAGAGAAAGACCGTATTGCATTTGTAATCCTGAACTAAATAGGTTCTCTACCTCTTCTGATTAGCTTGGGTAACCATGACATACGCTAGGTGTCACTCATGGTTTGTGGAAGCCCTAAAAGTGTGTAATCACTAAAGGGAGAATTGAAAGTAAGTTTCAATTCATAATCGATTTGAAAGAGTTTTAATCGCCCACTGCCTCGCTAAAAGGAACCTAATGGATCGTACACCGTGTAAGGTAGAGATGGACGAAACAAATGAAATGAGTAAGAATAATTGAATGGTTTAATTATTTATGGTTAGGATTAATTAATATGTTAATTAATCAAACGAATAAGTTCGTTAAAGACCTCGGGTTAGTTTTGGGCCGCAAGGCCCAATGGGATTTGAATGTCAAGCCCATTAACTCAAGTTGTATGACAACTTGAATAAACAAAGGGCTTGAAAGCCCAATAAACCCAATGTGGCCGGCCATAATGTTAAGGGGTAGTGAACTTGACTTAATTGCAAGTTTGCCACTCCAATGAAGAAAGGTATAAATATGACTTTATAGCCATTTCTTCATTAGGGTTTTTTCTAGGAGAAAAGAAGAGAACACAAAGCTCCCATTTCTCTCTAGAGAGGCCGGCCACCTTGGAGGTGATTAGCTAGTCATCTAGTCCTCCAAGGTCACTCATTCATCATCCATGCTCTCCTTGGTGTAGAATCTTTAGAGGTTCTCAATTTTGGGAACTTGGAGAACCTTTTCTTCCATCCAAGTCCATGGATCTAAGAAGCTAGAAATGAAGGCCCTATCTCTTGGGTGATTAGCCTTTGCTTATGCAAAGAGGAATCAACAAAGGTATATATTTCTCAACTCACTTTGATTTGAGTTGAGTCATGGTTCACCAATCTACTAGGCTTTGAATTTCTTGGTTAATGTTTTGTTTTTGAATGCATGAAGGCATGATTCCGCCTTTTAATTGTTAATTGCATGCTATAGATGTTATTCAAATGAACATGTTTTTACAAATCTTCCTTCAGAAAATCCACAAGGAATTAGGGTTTTGGCCCACTTAGTTTTAGAAAGGGATTTGTATAACCCAAATCCACAAGGAAAGGGCCTAACAAGTCAGAATCCAAGAGGGATTGGGCTAGGAAGGTGCGGCCCAAGTCTAAGAGAGTAAGGATAGGTCATCTAAAAGCCCAAAGCCAAGAATAGAAACTCTCAAAAATGGAAACCTCCAAGAATAGAAACTTCCAACTTTAGAAACTTTGGTTTCCAATTCTGAATTCTTTGTTCTTCACTTTCATTTCTTCATTTCTTAAGCTCCTTTGACCTTCAAACTCATCCAGTCCTTGTGCTCCATAAGCATACACTCCATTCCAGCTCAATTTTGCTCTAAAATGCTCCATTTTGCACTTCTTTGCACACTTTGTCTCTAAAACCTGAAATTGCACGAAAATGACTTTAAACACTAAAATAACTAAAGAAAAACAACATAAATGCAAAAGAACAAGCCAACTAAGTGTTGGAGATATGCCCTGAAAGTCAATCTTTGGAAGAAATCTTTCAGGACAATGAATGGATATATAGATGACTCTTATACATCAAATGGCAAAGATACTAATTAGGACTATCTCTATAAACGATATATGTCATAAATAGTGAATCCATGGACAATGGATTGATGGAAGATGTAATCTAATGATGTTAGACTACAGAGACCTTCTTCACATAACCATCATGTCCAAAAGGTTCCTGGTCATAGGATTGTCGGAGGGATACTGACAATGCATAGACCGGTACATGCTGTGTCCGCTTCGATTAGAAGGATGGAAAGTCTCATCCCATTCATGTAGTGACACTAAGACAAGTATGTAGGTGCTCATTAAGGGAATGAGTTCACTGAACACAATCGAACGAGAGTACTTGCATGGAGGTCTACTCACATGTCAAGCAAGTAACTCTAATGGTTGGAATAATGTAAGTAGTCCTTTGACCTGAGACATCATCGTTGTCTTGTGGTTAAGTACTTGATCTTTGATTATGTCAAAGTCACTCTATCAGAGTGTCCACGGCATAGTCGGGGTTAAGCCACTTAGTCATGAAGGCAAGTGAATGTTCAACAAGGAATCTCTAATCCTCGTTATGAGAGGATGAATACTCTAAGATATGATTCGGGAATCTTCGGCCGAAGTATCAAGCGTAATAAAGGAAAGCGTTCCTATACGACTCAATTGAATCATATAAGAAGGAATAATCACATTAGGGGTTTGACATAATATATCCGTACCCTAGTGATGTGATTGAGAGTATTGTTTTAGAGAAGGATCGAATTACATTGTAATTCCAATTGAATAGGTTCTCTTAACAACTTCTACATTAGCTTGGGTAGCCATGATATATGGTTAGATGTCACTCATGGCTTGTGAGTTCTTCTAGATGATTAAATGTAATCGTCAAAGAAGAAGATGAATTAAAAGTAAGTTTTAATTCACTAAGTGATTGGATTAACTATAATCAATTGGATTGGTGCCAATCACCTCACTGCCTTGCTAATTAGAACCTAAAACGATTGTTCACCAATACACTCTTGTAGTGAGTAATTAATGGATGATGGAAATAATTAATTGGATTAATTAAGTGTTGTGACTAATTAGAAAATCTAAAGAAATCATGAAAGCGATATAAGATCGTTTTGGGCTTAAAGAAACGTTCGGGTTTAATTGGACCCATTGGGCCTAAACCCATTGGGCTTTTATTCAAGCATTGGATGACTTGAAATAAATAAAAGCCCAAAGCCCAAACAACACTAAAGGGGCCGGCCATATAGAGTGAAAAAGGAGAGATATGTAGTCAAGTTGTTGGCTAGGTCTCTTTGGCTATAAAAGGAACTTTATAGCAAATGTTTTCATAAGGGTTTTTTGAAGTGTTTGAAGAACAAAAGAGAAAAAGAAATATATCTCTTTCACACTCAAAGGGCCGGCCACCGTTGGGGGGTTTTTAGCTAATCATCTATTCACCCCTTTTGGTTATTCCTTCATCCTTCTCACTACACTAGTGGGTGAGGATCTTTAGAGGTTTTCAATCTTGGAAACTTGAAGAGAACCAAGGAGCACTCATACTAACAAAGTGGAGGAGGCAAGGAAGGAGGCTAGGCTCAAGGAGTTCAAGGAACAAAGGGCTTGGAGGTGGTCCATCCTTGGTCTAAAATGTAGATCAAGAGGTATAGATCTATTCCTAAACTTTGTTCTTCATTTAAATGTTTTGATGCATCTTACATAAACCTATGCATCTTGAAGGGGATTTATTTGACTAGTGCTTTGATATTATTTGATAACATGCTTCCGTTGCTTTCGTATATAAATTTTGAATTGTATATGCATGCTAGTCATTATGAAATCCCACATGAAATCTCATAAATTTCCCTTCACTAAGTCGCATAAATATGCTTCTATCAATTTTGTTCCACAGTTGATGTTTCTATATTGATTATATTTAAGAATCTAGTAATCCATTTGTATTCTCTTTGATAATGTTTATACCATATTTTAGTTTTGACCCTCGACTATTCCACAGGGAAGTATCAACTATGTAAAAGAAAGGGCAAATTATTAATCTCTATAGGGAAACAAGCAATTATATATCTATATGAGAGAAGAAATCCGGTTTTTAAATTAAATGGTAAATGAGCATATCTAATACATGCAATATTTAACTCCAAATGACTGAAAATCAATTTCGAATGGGACATATATATCTTGCCTATGGCTCTTCAAGGGGCCAATTTGTCTCCAGCTCTTGCCCAGAGCTCCTCAATTGATCAGTTTAGGAAGAAATTGGTGGCGAATGAAAATTAGTGACCTAACACTTTTTGGCCATTAGCCTCTCATACTATTAGAACAACAAGAATTTTGGAAGGCTATATTTCATAAATAGTGTTGGTTTTTGATAAGAAAATTTTACCACCTGCAAAAATAGGGATAAAAACACTTTAAAATACTTGCAAGAGTACAAGGTTGTCGTAGTATAGCAGCTCAATGAAGATCGTTTTCCACAAGAATTGAATGAATCATTTGTATTTAAAACTAACTCTTAATTATTTATTTAAAACAAAGTTTAGAAAATGTTGATTTTAGAATTTAAATAATAAAAAAGAATTTAAAATAAAAACAATTAAATAAATCAAGTAAAAATCAATTTAAAGAAATATTATTTTTAAAAGCACTAGGGTTCCGCCGTCACCTTAACAATCCTACGTAGTTCTTCCAATTATTTATGAATTGTCCATGCATATTTTGAAGGCTAGGTTTTCCTAATATATATTATACTTGAACATAAAATGTATATCTAACATACAACCCGTCCGGACGTTCGGATCAAATATGAATATGAAAGACTCATTAAGTTTTATGAAAACATTTTGAAAAACCATGCAACCCTTAAGACGTGGTGTTCATCCTAAGTGAAATTACAATTTTTTACCACAAGAAGCCAGCGCCAATTTCAGGGAACCTTCCGACCAAAATTACATCAAATTACTTTTCTAAATATTTTAACGGTCACGAATCACTAAGACAATTAGATAGTTTAAAACGGTGATTAATAATTCAAAACATGCATGCATAATATCATAAGTAAATTGAAAAGAAACTACATATTCTTGCTAAGGCTCAAGGCTCGGCCCTAGCAAAAGCAACTAGCTACGAACAATCATAAAACAAAATATTATTAAGAACAATGATAGAAAACACCTAGAAAATAAACTTCACGTGTTCTTCTCCTCTCCTTCTCTCCTTCTCCTCTAAAACCCTAATGGCCAAATATCTTTATTTATACTACTAAAAAAATAAAACCCTAAAATGTCTTAGAATAAAGCTGGGAAACATAATGAAATAATAAAACCGAAAATAAAATGTTTCCTATTTGAACTAAAATTTAAACTTCTCAGAAAATTAGTCTTTTGACTGACCAAATCAACTCCGATTTGGTCCCAAAAGATCGCTTTGAAAGCTGAAGATGTCGTCTACAAATCCTCAGAAGGAATCTTCCTCAAAATCTGCCATCTTGACCTCCAAAATACCCAAAACGTCCAGAAACGTCAATCTGGGAAAGCTGTGGGCTGGGCCTTTATTTCATTGCCACAGCCAAACGGCTTGGTAGAAAAACACGAAACTTTGATACAATCATCTTGAAAGACTCATGAACATTCTCCAATTGGAATCACTCCAAAATTCATCCGTTTGATCACTTTATGCTCAAGAGGAAGTCGAATGTCCTACATTAGAAATATAATTTAAAGTATCAAAATCTCACCAAAATAATCAATAAATTAATACTAAGATTATGATAAAATATAGTGAAATATCGGCTCATCAGTTTTCTAGACATCAAAATTTTGGTGGTCAATAATCCAAAGTTTAACCACTTGACTAGTCGAAACTGACTAGGCCAATTCATGGGTCCCACAAAATACACGTGGCACATGACAAAATGAGCAATCAAGAATGACACATGTTGACATTTGAGACTTCCGTCAAATAAATTAAATCAAGTACAAAAGGGGGCAAAATAATGCTAATTTGATCAAATTATATCATTTAGGGTTTAATTTACTAAATAAAAAATTCTGATCCAATTAAGATCTAAATTAAATCATTAGTTGAAATTTAATCAAATTAGAAAATCATTCTAAAAAATCAGGGATTTAGATTTGGGATTCTAAACTAATATTAAATCCCATGCCTATAAATACTAGGCTTGTTTTTAATAGATGAAGGTCAGAGAAAGGAAGCAAACCAGAAAGCTCTTTGGCCAAAGCAATCACCAAAAACTCGTGTTCTTCACCAAGCTCGTGGAGAATCAACAAGCACAACAAATACACGTGCTGGTTCATCCACACTAAAGCTGAAGACCACCAACCATGTGAAACCCCTCGTGGTCCCATTTCGTTCAAGATCAAACCTCGACGGCCCTTAAATAAATCTTGTTCTGGTTCAAAATCAAGTGCTTGCCCACCCAAATCTCAAGATTGGAGATCGAATTAGAGGGATATTTTTGTAAGGAATAAACCACAAATATTGAAACCCTAAATACTCATTAATACAAATTTATTAGTTTGTACACGTGTTCTTGTTTTATTTGTTTGCAGGAACTTTTTTGTATACAGGTTTGGAGGGCAAGATTTTGTATTTAGCCCATGACCCTCGCCCTTACCATTAACATGTTAAGAACAATATTCTAATTGTATCTTAGGTCACGTTTGTCAAGCAAACCTATGAAGCACTAGGGAGGAGACGGTTTAGTCTTAACGAGAAAGAACACAAGCTTTGTTTTCTTTCCTGTTTGTATATATGGCTAATGGGTTATGGCTATGTAGGATAAAGAAGGATGATCACCCTTTCATGAAAAATCATTTCAAGGCACATAGATTACTACAGTAATATCATTTAACCTTAATTCCCCTCCACTATTTGTGTCAAGAAAAATTGTGGATAAATATTTTGGATGCATCGAAGTCTAAATTAACGTTTGTTATTTGTCAAAGTTGTGCATGCTTCTATGACCACAATCATACCAAGAATAATAAGAACACTCAAATTTTTTCAAGAACAAGAGATTCATAAACTATATATTACCCTGCTTAATCTGGTCAATCACTTACCGTGAGTTTGGGGTAAAAAGTTTTCCATGGGTTTAATATTTAGGGTTAATTTCAGTTTACTACCTTGAAGTTTCTTGGTTTTCAGAATTTGGTACATGAAGTTTTTTTTCATCCTAGAGTGGCACCTAAAGTCATAATTTTGAGATACTTTCATACATCTGTTATGGTTGCTGTTAAATCAGCTGTGATGTGGCAACTACGTGGACAATGATAGGACGCCACGTGGATATTAAGAAATTAAAAAAAAATTAATTTAAATAATCAAAAAAAAATAAAAAAAATAAGGGCCTATCTATCCTACCCCCTCACCAACCCCACCTTCCCCTTCCCTGATACCCACTCCGCCACCAAGCTTATTCCCCATCCCTAAAACCCATCCCTTTCCCTTCCCCAAAACCCCAAAATTCCCCCCCTTTCTTCTCTCCTCTGTGCCCACCCTTCGTCCCTAACTTCCCCGACAACTTGTCCACTCCGGGAAGCTTACGAACATAAAAATTCATCTCAGTTCCATCGATCCTCAACCGCACTATGAAATCAAATTTCTCCGACTGCGGGTCGGCCTGTGCGTCTACCAAGGTCTCATCCATACCAAGAAATAAGGTCATCTTCTTCGTAAAGCTTGCAGTAGATCGGCTTTCCCGATCTAGGTTTGCATTTTGGGTTTGCATTCTGAGCGGCGGCTATAGAGAGAGAAATGAGGGAGGGTAAAGTGGGCGGGAGGGAGGGTTGGGTGGGTGAGAGGGAGGGAATTTTGGGGAAGGGGAAGGGGCTGGGTTGTAGGGATGGGGAATAAGCTTGGTGGTGGGGTGGGTATCAGGGGGTATTTATCATTAATAACCAAAATTTAACACTTAATTTCATAAATGTCACTTTTTTAAAAAAACTTTCAAATATAGCAGAAAATTCACATGAATAGACCTAAATACCCTCAAAATTCAAAACCCAACACTTGCATAGATCTCGTCAGCATTGTTGTTCAATGTGCGAGGCTGCCATAGAATGATTTTGAAGGTAAGGATAATGAAACCAGTAAAACATCCTCTACAGTCAAACCCAATGCATGAGTTCCGCAAAGAACTGGTTGAGTAAGTTGATTGTTTGAGATGAATCACTCTCTAATTCAACAAAAGAAAAACCTATTCTCCTTGTAAGACTAATACCTTTAAGTGCCGCCAACATTTCAATCTGGGCAATAGACCTAATTCCTACCTTGTTCCATACACTAGCATCAAACAAAAGCACTTTGCCAATCCCTAATAATTACACCCACTCCTCCCAGACTATTCTCTAACCTTGTAGCTCCATCCACGTTCACCTTAACCCAGCCCTCTCTAAGAGTCTTTTACCGATGCTGCAACAGTTGCCACGGCGACAACGAGCAAGAGATAGCTGCCATAAATTTCTGTAACCATGCAATAGCTTGCTGAACAACATCAAGTGGGTGACCGATCCTGCCTTTCCACACTCTTGAATTTCTCTCCTGCCAAACAGCCTAAAGAATCATGCAAACTGAATTAAAATTCGTTGGTTTATGTTTATTTGGTTTTAATTTTGAGGGTTTAATTCATTGAATTTAGTTTATGTTTATTTGGTTTTAATTTTGAGGGTATTTAAGTCTATGTAAGTGAATTTTTTGTTATTCTTGAAAGATTTTATAAAATGTGACATTTATGAAATTTGGTGTTAAATTTTGGCTATTATCGAAAAAAACTGGTATTAGGGAAGGGGAAGGTTGGGGTGGGTGAAAGGCAGGATAGATACGCCTAGATTTTTTTATTATTTATTTTTTTAGAATTTTTTAATTTCTTAATATCCACATGGTATCCAATCATTGTCCATGTGGGTGTCACGTCACCAGTTAATAGTTGATTTAACAGCAACCTTAACAGATGTATGAAAGTGTCCCAAAATTATGACTTTAGGTACCAAAGATTGAAAACCAAGAAACTTCAAAGTAGTAAACTGAGATTAACCTTAATATTTAATACCTGGGACCCGAGGGGGACATTTTTCCGAATCAACGTCATCGAGGGGAGTTTTTGAGCTTTGCCCCAGGTTTACAAGCTTACTCGTGTTTTGCTTTGGTACTCCTTATTTCGAAGTTAGCTTACTTCGGAAAGATTGACGAATTAGGAGGCTTAGGATGAAAAAAAGTGTTTTACTCTAACAGGCTTAATGATTTAAGTAAAATAAGCTTAGCAGTATATTCCAGCTGAACGCGGACCCATTACTTTTGGGATCAACGAATCTGACATGTAAACATCAATGAAGATAATCAAACGTAATTTCTTGTTTTTTGCGCACACAATCAACAAACACAAAGTTTCATCATTACATACTCTACAAGCATTGGATCACTTCACAAAGAAAGAAGACTAAACGGTACGTATTCAGCTTACTCCGAAAGGTATGGTTGTTGGATAACTATTCATCCTCAAGAGGAACATGTGGCATTTTAGATACATAATTAGAGGCAATTGTGAGACCATGATTTTCCAAGGCCGGAGTAAGGCTGATTCGAATATAGTTACCTCTAGTTGGATTAGAATGGTGCCACCATCATCCTGTTCTGGGGTAATAAGCGAAGTCCGAGTGGCTTTGCTGGAATGACCATGCTTGATCTGCAAGACGCGTGATCTAAAGAGGGTGCTCCCAAGTAATTACAACTCCTAAAAGGGTGCAATATCTACTTATAGATATTCTTTAGGATTCTCCTAGACTAGAACGAGAATTATATCCTAAGAAGATCAAACTTTTGAAGACACAAGCAATCAGGACTAGCGAATTTGGTTAGTTATGAATCACGTAAGCAGTTTAAATGCCATTTCGAAAAAGTTATTTTAAGATAATCCAATCATCGTATGTTGGTAACTATCTATCTTCGAAGTAGAATGCTTTCTCAGAAGCATAGTTAGGGGCAATTGTGGGACATGATTTTCTGGACCCAAGACATGTGGTGTCTTAGGTGGCAAGAAATACCGCAATGCCTATAGTACGTGATATTTAGGTGAATAAGATGAGAGGCTTGATGTGGATCAGAACATGTTACTTTTACAGTTAAAGAGGACTAGCCTTAGTTAGATATGAGTAGCCTTAGTCAGATCTGAACAACCCTAGTCAGATTCTGAGTAGCCCTTGTCAGATTCTGAGTAACCCTTGTCAGATTCGGAGTAGCCCTAGTCAAATGAAGTTAGAATACTAAGTGAAGTCAGACAACTTTATTCAAATAAACCAGGCCTAAGTTCATTGAACATATTACTTGTCTCCCAAGTAAGGAAGCCCTAATTAAAGTCAAATTATAATATATTAGGGATTATGCAACACAATTAAAATTCTAGAAAGATTGGGTATCTTATCCTAGATTTCTTCCTAGATAGTCTCCCAATTTGATGAATATTACTTTCCCTACAATGACTCTTCACTCTTAAGATCCCTATAAATACACTAGCCTGGGTATTTATTGGGGAATGACCACTTTATTCTCGATAAGACTACCATAGACATACAACTTGTTGGAAATGTGCCCTAAAGCCAATCATATGATGATACTTTACGGACATTTCACATGTTAAACTAATCTAGTTTACATATAAAGGGCAAACATTATTGTTTGAGCCGTCTCATATAAATGTTATATGCTTAAACGATAAAGTCCAAGGATGTGATTGGGAGAATGCAATCTAATGAAGTTAGATTAATGAAACCATTCTTTCGTAGACACATCCTAAACGTTCCTGATCATAGGATTGCTAATTGGGCATTGATAGTCCGTTAAGATCAGTACGTGCTATGTCTTCTCTCAGGGAGAGTGACTAGTCTCGAGTCATTGGTGTGTGTGACATCAAGACAAGCACGTAGGTGCTCAATAGAGAATGAGTCCACTGAACACGATCAACGAGGAGTTCTCATACTCATGTCACATGAGAACTCATGGTTGGGATAATGCAAATTAGTCCTTTGACCTGAGGCATCACAGTTGTCTTGTGGTTAAGTCCTTGATCTTTGATTATGTCAAAGTCACCCCATCGGGGTGTCCACGACATTATTGGGGTTAAGCCACTTAGGTATGGAGACAAGTGAATGTGCAACAAGGGATCTCTAACCTTCAAATGGTTTGAGGGAGAATACTCTATGATATGATTAAAATCTCTGGCCAGAGTATGAATGAGATTAGGGAATGCGTTCCAAATCACATTCAAGGTAATCATATAAGCAAACGAATCACATTGGATAGTAGACATGAATAAATAAACTATCAAACCAAACAATGTGGTCAAGAGTATTAGATTAGAGAAGGACCGTATTGCATTTGTAATCCTTAACTGAATAGGTTCTGTACCTGTTCTGATTAGCTTGGGTAACCATGATATGCTGCTAGGTGTCACTCATGGTTTGTGGAAGCCCTAAACGTGTATAATCACTAAAGGGAGAATTGAAAGTAAGTTTCAATTCACAATCGATGTAAAATGGTTTTAATCGCTCACTGCCTCGCTAAAAGGAACCTAATGGATCGTACACTGTGTAAGGTGGAGATTGAAGAAACAATGGAGATGAGTAAGAATAATTAAATGGTTTAATTATTTATGGCAAGGATTAATTAATATGTTAATTAATCAAACGAATAAGTTCGTTAAAGACCTCGGGATAGTTTTGGACCTTAAGGCCCAATGGGCTTCGAACGTCAAAGCCCATTGACTTAAGTTGTATGACAACTTAATGAATAAAGATTCACAAAGGCCCAAAAGCCCATATCCATTTTGTGTAGAATTAGGGTTTTTTGGTTCTTTAGGTCATTTAAAGAAGTGACTATATAAAGAACTTTATAGCCTAAAATTCATAAGGGTTGTTTTTAGAGAAAATTGGTGAGAACACAAAGCTTCCATTTCTCTCTAAGAGGCCAACCACCTTGGAGGGTGAATCTAGCAATCCTACTACTCCAAGGTCACTCATTTCTTCTTCAATCTAACCTTGGTGTAGAATCTTTAGAGGTTCTCTATTTTGGGAACTTGGAGAATCCAATTCTTTCAACCAAATCCATGGAGCTAAGAAACAAGGAATGAAGGCCCTATCTCTTGGGTGATTATCCTTTGCTTATGCAAAGAGGAATCTACAAAAGTAAATATTTCTCAACTAACAAATGTTGATTTAAGTTGAGTCAAGGTTCACCAATCTACTAGGCTTTGAATTTCATGGTTGATGTTTTGTTTTGAGTGCATGTAAGCATGATTCCGCCTTTAATTTGTTAATTGCATGCTATTGATGTTGCTCAAATGAACATGTTTTTCACAAAATTTCCTTCACAACTCTCTAGCAATATCATCAATCATACAACCACATCTCTCCATCCATCTATCTATCTTGTAGGATCACCCAATTACTCTCTCTTTCAGACTTTTACACACATATTCTCTCTCTATGCCTAACATAGGCCCTTATGCCGCTATCTATGCATAGACACATCCATAAAGAACTCATCTTTCGACGCTTTGCCATAGGCTATTCCTCAAGGATGGATTACACCATTCTTCCCCATGACTACACCGTGATTTGATTATCCTTCTTGGAGATATGTAGGTAGTCCTTTCCAAATTCAACCACACCCTTCAATCAATCTCATTCTCCCTTCACCAGTGATCATGGATAATTCCAACTTGGTTCTCACCTCTGTCTGCAAATGCGTGTGAATTGGTTCCAACAGAGTCCATTTTTTTTATAAAGCTGTCAGATATGTGCTTATTTTTTTTACATTGGGCACAATAGTGGTGCTCTTTATTGAATAGGCATGGTTCCACTTTATTAGTGCTTAAAGAGACAAAATCCTCATTTGTGTGACGTCCCGTCCCAAATTTAATATTATCTTATTCTCTAACCTTGGGAAATTAGAAAAATGCCCTGATGGACTATATTCGCGAACGTTTGAATTCCTATTACTCTATATCACCTTGCAAATATTTCTAGGTCGTACGTGTCCTTACAAACACATGAGCGTGAACGGGAGTAAATCAAACAATTTATGCACGTTTCCCAATGAGGGCAAAATAGTAATTTTGCACTCTTAAGAATTTATTACTTGTCTATCAAGACAACAGTGAGTTGTCGGTATTGCAGAGTGCAGACCATAATATCGATAGCTTATTCGTTGGGTTCGTTAATCAAGTGGGCAATTCGGCCCGTTGACGTTAGTGTTTTAATTAATTTGGTCTCGTGCCTAATTAATTATTATTTGGGCTTGACCCAAAATCACATACACACATATTCTTATAGTACTTGACGATACGAACGTGTGGGGGCAAAAGGAACCGAATTCGAAGCTACGATAAAGATTTTACAGAACTACGAAGACGAATGGAAATTTAGTCAATTCACTATTCTAGATATTCATTCTTATTATTTTATTATTTTCCTTTGTGATGTTTGTGCCTTTGGGACCCACGTAGGTCTCCTTTCCTCTTTGTCCTTATGTCCTGTCTTTCCCCTCATCTTTGTATCCTTTTGAACTCTCTTTTCACTCTCTCTTAGCTCTCCCTCAAATTCTCTACCTCTCAAACTCCCTTTTTCCTCTACACACAAATGAGGCCAAGAAGCCAAGAGACACCACACCTGCCACCTTCTTCGACGAGCTCCAACTGAACCACCCATTTGGTGCAGGCCTCGCAGCAAGTCGCCATCAACCTTGATGCTCTCTCAAATCACTATCTCTTTATTTTTCTGCAAATCGAGACCACCATCATCATTTTCATGGCGGAAAAACCACATGATCACCATCATTCTGCTACAATGGACCACCATCTTCTCATTCCTGCCGATTTACTTAGGACACCCATTCCTAAGGCCTTTTCCCATTCAGTGACAACTACCACTTCTCAACGTTTTCTCTTATGATTTCCTACGTGGATCTCACTAATCCTAGTGATGATGAGTTTGAAAACACATTAAATGAACTCCTCTCGTTGTTTAGAATCACCTCTAGGCGTGATATATGATTTTTGGACTTGATTTTTGATGTGGTGCCATAAATATATTTATGGTCACGAATATTATTATTTTATTGTTGTGAATTACGAAATTTTCGTAGCTTGATCATATTTATATTATTGCTCATCATACATGTTACACTAGTGTTTGTACTTGCTCGGGTCAAGGCCAATCTTCACATGTATGTTCACATCGCACTGATATCTCACTTTGGATCATTTGTAGGTGCCAATCTTGTCCTAGATTGCTATAGGCAACTAGGACTCGTATTTAACGCGCATAGCGCCAGTCTTTACGTGATTGTAGTACTAGAGCGTAAATCATAATTACGCCCAGTCTTGTTCATGTCAGATTACATATGCATAAACTCGTGTGTCGGCATACATCGATGAGGACCTAATAGTATATGTTTGTTTATTCAAGATATTGTGATTATTGGGTGTTATGTTTTATAAGAAATATCGTGAAGTTTTGCATTCTCAAGATTTTTCCGTTTACGGTAAGTATTTTCATACTATTTGTAGTATGCTATTTTGGAAACTATACTTGTTTTATGGCAAGGGGTTATTACATTTTCGAAAAGGTTTTACGAAACTTTATTTTCAAGCCCACTCACCCTTGTTTTTCGCCCCTCTAGGTTTTAGTAGCTGAGGATTCTTGGCAAATCTTGGTATAGGTGATTACCTTCGATGATATGATTATTATCCTACCTTTACTATACTTTACCTATGCTTTGATATCACGTGTGAATTGGGTTCAATCCTGCTCACATGTGCACTCTTACATTTAGGCACTTTTAAGTTTCAATTATTCACAATTTCCACTGGTGTAGCCCAGCACAGCTTGATTCGAAGTCCAAGTGGACATTCTGGGTCAGAGTGTGTCATTTGTGTCCTTTATTTTGTACCCAAAAGCCATTTTTCTTTTATACTGTACCTTAAAATGAAATAAGTTCATGTTGGTCAATCTTGTAGCCACCATATATACTGACGGATGTGTGGGAATGACAAACACATGATGCAGGACGCAATCAACACACTAAAGCCAAAAATATTCAATACTGACAACTAGATAATCCATCACACGTGAGAGATTTTGAGCACAAAACTGCCAACACAACTACGAATTATGAAAACAGTATTTGAATTCAAGCAATCTGCATTTTTTTTAATAAATATGAAGACTTGGTTATATATGGGTCCTAACAGTTCCAAATGAAAGCCTGGCAAAACTTTATGCATCAACTCTCTCCACGATTTTTTTCACCTTTTGGTAGTTCTTTATTATTTCAGGACACATTTATTTTCACATCCCAAAGTCTATTATTTTACATTCAACATATAAAGATTAGACTACACGCAACCTCTTAAGATATACATTGGTGTCGTTCTTCAAACATTCGTTAAATCGCGTGTCGGGGAAGATTATTTTCTGCATGGATGGTCTTGAACTTCTTGTGTAATATTATATGAAATCCGAGACCGCATATATAATGCATATATAATTACTACAATATTATACTTCTTTTGTGGGTTTCGATCTATTAATGCTTAATTTTCGACATGTGCAAGCTTTTCCTGTTCATTTCCTCATAAGGCTTAAAAGTCAATATTTACCGAAAAGGAAATTTCGATATATATCACAGAGAAACATCAGAAGATAAAAATGGAGGGAAAATATTAACAGATATTCCCCATACAATTGAAATCTCCACATATATATTAACTTAATATAACAATATCGGCCTAGTCAGAAATTTGTTTTCCTTTTCAAGGAATGTGTGTGATTCACGAAGAGAAATGCTCCAAAGCAATCGCAGGCACGCATGCAGTCAACCGTCAAAGATTTTTTTCAAACAAATAAGGATACATTTAGGGAAAAAAAGGACTTAAAATTAAGGATACATTTAGGAAAAAAAGGACTTAAATTAAACAAATAAATTGTGTTTACTTATTGTTGAAGTATAATTATTGGAAGATATTGGAGTGATGGGAAGATATGCATAGGACTTTATGGAATGATAGATGGACCTAGTTGTCATGGGTATGGTCCCCGTAATGGCTCCCTCAAATTAAGAATTAGTTGACTTGTTGATATGGGTTTTTAGTTATTTGATATAATCCCTTGATTTAAGGATGTTGATAGGATGTTGATAGCTGTAGGATTTACCTAGTTGTTAGAGTGGTTTAGAGCAGGTTTTGTTACATGCCTCTGGCCATTTTTCTTTCCGCTACATCTTTCCTTCAACCTTAAGCCATGGCTGAAGATGATTCAGTAAATATTGAGGGTGACATCTCACATACCTCTCCTTCAAATTTCTCATACATTGAGGTTAACACAAATCAGTGTTTGTGTTCAGCCTTGGTGAATGAGTACAACTACCTACCGTGGTCTCGTGCAATTTCGCTTGCCCTAGGAGGGAAAGGAAAGCTTGGCATTGTAAATGGAAGCATCGAAACTCCTGAAATCACTTCACTATCTTATGAGGCTTGGCTATGCAAGGATTAGCTCATCATGTCCTTACTTCTCAATACTATGGAGAAGCATGTCGCAGAAATTTTCAGTTACTCGGAGTCCTCACGAGATTTGTGGAACTCAGTGAAGGACATGTATGGAAACCAAAACAACTATGCAAGAGTGTTTCGACTGAAGAAAGACATTGCAAACGTTCAACAAGAAGGGAAGTCCTTTGTGCAACATCTTGGTAGCCTCAAAACTATGTGGAATGAACTGGATGTGTATCTTCCACACACCACAGATGCAAGTATCCTATTAAAGAGAGGTGAGGAAGACAAGATATACCAACTTTTGGGAAGCTTAAGTTCTGAGTATGAGGATCTCAGAAGCCACATACTTATGAGCCAAGAACTACCAACCTTCAAGAGTGTGTGTTCTACTGTCCAACGTGAAGAAGCTAGAAAGAAAGCTATGCATAGTGAGATTAGTTCAAGGCCAACTGCAGCTCGAGCCTATGCTGCAAACCAAAAGGTATACAAAGGTAAGAATACTCATCTCAAGTGTACCTACTGTGATGGTGTTGGTCATGTATAGGAAAGGTGCTGCATTCTTCATCCCGAGTTGAAGCCTAAATTCACCAAAGAAGGGAAGATGATTCCCTCAAAACACTTCAAGAGTCAACATGCAACAAACTTCACCTCCGGGGTCTCTCTTGGATCTATGGACTTCACTGCACGTCCTGTGACTCCTATAGACGAATTTGCTGCATATTTGCAAACCAAGGGTCATGGGAATGCTACATCAACCTCTCAAAATAAGGATGAAAGACACACTGCCATGCTAGGGCAGTTTACAGGATTCCTTGCAAATAACAAATCTATAACGCATGAAGATGCCTCAGGTCTACTCAAAGCTTTCTCCACTGCATTACAAACAAGCACTGAATATGATTGTGGGATTGTTGACCCTGGTGTCACTGATCACATGACAAACAAACTTTCAAATTTACATGATTTTCAAGCATTCAAAAAACCCTCACTAATGTCGGTTTCAAATGGAAAAAAAAATGTGTCAGATATGGGTAAGGGAAGAGCTAGTATACTTATAAATAGTAATGAGTCATTAGCCCTTTATGTTCCCTCATTTCCTTTTCAATTACTTTCAGTATGAAAGATTACAAACTCCCTAAACTGCCATGCCATTTTCTCACCAAACAAAGTTACTTTTCAGGATATCATCACCAAGAAGATGATTTGTGAAGGGTTCCTTCTTAATGGTCTCTACTACTTGTGCAAAAGATCTATCATGCCTAGAGCCTTTCAAGCCGGACCAAAGTATTTTGAACATAAACAACTATGGCACCAAAGACTTGCTCACCCATTTGAACTTGTTTTGTCAAAACTGTTTTCCATGTTTTGTCAGTCACCACTTAAATGTGAAACATGTCATTTTTCGAAGTCAGTTAGATTACCTTTTGGCACTTCTGTTTTTAAGACATGTAAACTATTTGAGATGGTACACACTGGTGTTTGGGGACCTACAATTGAATCAATTGATGGTTATAAATTTTTTGTCATATTTGTTGATGATTTCACTTGTACCACCTTTCTATACCTCATGAAATCAAAAAGTGAGGCTTTCTGCATATTCAAAGATTTCCATAACCTTGTACAAACTCAATACAACTGAAACATTAAGGTACTTAGGTCAAACAATGGCACTGAGTTTTTGTTCAATAACATGGTTCAGTACATGAGTTCCCAATGGATCATTCATCAAACCAGTTGTGTAGGGACACCTCAACAAAATGGGGTATTAGAAAGAAAGAATAGAGACCTACTTGAAAAAACTCGAGCATTAATGTTGCACATGAATGTTCCCAAAAGATATTGGTCACATATTGTTCTCACTGCTACTTATATAATTAACAGACTTCTAAGTAGAGTATTAGGGTTCAATCCATATGATATCCTACACAATAAGGCAGTCAACTTGGCACATTTTATAACTTTTGGTTGGAGCTGCTTTGTTCATGTGCAAGCACCTAATCGTGACAAGTTAGAAGCGAAAGCAGTGAAATGTATCTTTATTGGATACTCTCCAACTCAGAAGGAATACAAATGTGTTGATCCTATCACGAAGAAGTGTATTCTGTCCAGGGATGTTTATTTTGATGAAACGATACCCTACTATAAAAGAAAAGGGACTCATGATGATGAAAGTGAGACCTTGAGTGATTTGTTTCCCCTACCAAGAGTCACTGATCACGACACACTAAAAGATGATCACCTTTCTAATTGTCAAAACATTGAAGAAGTTCAAGCTAACTTGATTTCAAATGTGGGCCAATTACACCCTCAATCCATTAGTGAGCATGCAAGTGAAGTGCAAGCAAGCTCATCCTCTTCACAATCAACCACACATCAAGAGACCAGAAGATATCTCGTTTGAACAAGAAAGCCACTAGCCAAGTTGGTGGACTATGTTACTTATGCCTCAAGGAAATGGCGGAGGAATTACAAGCCTTGAGTGACAACAAAACCTGGAGTCTTGTTCATTTACCACCTGGCAAGAAAGCTGTTGGCAGCAAGGGGATATTCAAAGTGAATTCAAGGTTGATGGCTCGATCGAAAGGCACAAAGCTAAACTCGTTGCACGTGGATTCACTCAGACCTTTGGAGTGGATTACAAAGAAACCTTTGCTCTAGTAGCCAAGATGAACATTGTCAAAGTTCTTTTGTCTATGGCAGTTAATCGTGGATGGTCATTGTATCAAATGGATGTAAAAAATGCACTTCTCCATGGAGAATTACAAGAGGAAGTGTACATGCAACCACCACTAGGTTATGGTCAAGCTCAAAATGGTATGGTATGCAAGCTTCACAAGGCTATTTAAGGTCTAAAGCAATCTCCAAGAGCTTGGTATGCCAAGCTTAGCTCAGTTTTGGAAAGGGCTACTTTTCTCATGACTAATGTAGATTCCTTTCTATTTGTTCGAACTGGCACAAGATGAAGGTTGATGGTTCTTATCTATGTAGATGATCTTATAATCACAGGTGACAGTGAAACTGAGATTGCAGCCTTGAAGCAATCTTTACACGAGACCTTTGCCATCAAGGACCTTGAGAGGCTAAAGTATTTTCTTGGCATAGAAATGGCTACTTCTTCCAAAGGGTTGTTCCTAAATCAAAGGAAATATGTAATTGATCTTCTCAAGGAGACAAATCTTCTTGATTGCAAACCTGCAACCTCTCTAATTGATAGCAAACTCAAGCTTACCATGAATGGAGAAACTCTTCATAATGTGAGTTATTATCAAAGACTGGTTGGTAAACTAATTTACCTCACCATCACTCGTCCTTATATCACCTACGTAGTGGGGATAGTTAGTTAGTTTATGCATTCTCCCACCATTGATCATCTCAACATTGTTAAACATATTCTTTATTATCTTAAAGGGTCTATTGGGAGAGGAATTCTCATGCAAAATAACCAATCTACAAGCATAAGAGGTTACACTAATGCTGAATGGGCAGGCAATGGCATTGATAGAAGGTCCACAACAGGTCATTGCACATTTGTGGGAGGCAATATTGTAACCTAGAAAAGCAAGAAGCAACAGGTCATTGCTCGATTAAGTGCAGAAGCTGAGTATTGTGCAATGGTAGCCACTGCATGTGAGCTTATTTGGCTCAAAGGATTTCTATCTGATCTAGGATTTCATAATTCCAACTCTATGCCTCTCATGTGTGGCAATCAGGTAGCCATGCACATTGCTACTAATCCTGTCTTTCATGAAAGAATGAAGCATGTAGAGGTGGATTGTCATTTTGTTCGATCTCAAGTTCAATCTCAGGTCATTCACACTGTGTTCACTCGCAGTTATGATCAATTGGCTAACCTATTCACTAAAGCACTGCCATCAGCTCAGTTTCATTGTCTTTTGGTCAAAATTAGCTTGATACATCCCCTCGATCCAGCTTAAAGGGGGGTGTTGAAGTATAATTATTAGAAGATATTGGAGTGATGGGAAAATATGCATGGGACTTTATGGAATGACTAATGGACCTATTTGTCATGGGTATGGTCCCTGTAATGGCTCCTTCAAATTAAGGATTAGTTGACTTGTTGATATGGTTTTTTTAGTTGTTTGATGTAATCCCTTGATTTAAGGATGTTGATAGCTTTAGGGTTTACCTAGTTGTTAGAGTGGTTTAGGGAAAGGTTGCTAGGAACCGGTTCCCTTTTTTTCTTTCTCTTTATATTCTGCCTTGTACATTCATTCTTCATCTATGAAACATACAATTCAAACAAACTTAAATATCAACACTTACGCAGTTAGGTTACTTAATTTCTTGGTAATTCTGTGGAAACCGAACTTCTAGGATACGAACCCTAACGCCCTCCCCTCCCAATGTTATAAAATTCCAACATTATTTCCTGGAAAAGCCACAACTTGATCTCCTTTTATACCTTTAATTTGTGTACAAGTTTAATTAAGCGGATCATTAGCAACTATGTCTTCTAGTGAGAAATTTGATGCAGCAACGGTCCTTTATCCTGGCACGAGACATGATTCGTCGTCCAAGTCGTCATCCCAGAGTGACGAAGGCTCAAATCTGTCAAATGGTAAAAGTACTCTAGGAAGGGACAAGAAGTGAAGAATTATATATGCAGACCGTTGCAGTAAGTTATTTAATACTATTATTGAATTATTGATTAATTTGTTGGGCAACTACGAGGTATACATAATACATTTGTGGATAAACAAGCATAGCTGCATATTTATATTTGCAAACTTTGAAAGATCTTTGTACCAAGTAATGGCTACAAAAATTTCTTCAAGATAAATAAGGACATTATTTCTTTAAGTTTAGTTTATTTTATTGTCAAAATGGGTGGGTTCTGCTAAGAACAAATCCTACTAGGATGTAACAAAAGAAATAAATTAATATATTCTTTCATTTTGTTCCACAGTTGATGTTTCTTAATGGATTATATTTAAGAATCTAGTAATCCAAGTGTATTTTCTTTGATAATGTTTATAGTTTTGAATCTCAACTATTCCACAGGGAAATATCAAATATGTAAAAGGAAGGGAAAATTATTATCTGTAAAGGTAAGCAAGCAGTTATCTATATGAGAAAAGGGATCCGATTTTTAATTGGATAGGTAAATGAGTATATCTAACACGTGCAATATTTGACTCCAAATGATGAAAATCAATTTCGAATGGGACATATCTTGCCTTGGTTAAATTAACTAGCCCATGACTCTTTAAGGGGATAATTTGTCTCCAGCTCTTGCACAAGGCTCCTCAATTGGTCAATTTTGGAAGAAAATGGTGATGAATGAAAACTAACCACCTAATACTTCTTGGCCATTTTTTATAGATAGAGTGAATTTTGTAGACATCGAACTTTTGGTATCAATAATTCAAAGTTTAACTAGTTAATTTGTTGAAGCTAACTAGGACAATTCATGGGTCCCACAAATGCACATGGCAAAACAAAGCGAGCAGTCAAGAATGAAACATGTCGACATCTATTATGCAATTAGCGACCTAAATATTAAGCTACTAATTACATGTTTTAAACTTGCATGTGCACATGAACTATGACATAGTATAGAAAGCAAGTACGAGATCATTCCAACAAGGATTGCACAAATACGTATCTAGGTTATGATTCCTAACAATTTGAATTAATTGTTTCACAAAAAGCTATCAAATATGCATATAAAGGATTCCACAAAATAGATTGAGATGTCTTAAATTAAAAAAGTATAAAAACACAATTTAAAGAAAGTAGGAAAAGAAGAGTAATTGGCAATAAGGGTTTTGAAAATGATGTTTGAACGGTTTGGGTCAGTCAATCCTCCCAGAGTGGAATTAAGGTTGTGCTATCAAAATCCTTGGGAAACAGACAAAGATGAAAAAACAATCGTGGTTTAGGAGTGGAATTTCTCTTCTAGTGACCAAATTAGATCCAGTATCACCGACCACTTCTTCAGACATAGTTCTTCTTGATACTTCAAAGAACGACGTAGAGATGTTTGTATCCAAGAACCTTGATCTTCATGCGTGAATATCCAGGAGGAAAGAAGGGGTGGTAGATGATAATGATAACGGGCGTCACTTCTGGACGAGCGGGAGGAATGGATGTGCAAAAGGTGCCATGGAGTGAGGAATATCCTGAGTCTCATGTAAGACAACTAAAATTTACTTTTCACGAATAAGTTCTTTCCGCTTTTCATTCCTTATGCTAAAGCTTTTTCTTGAAGGCTTTTCACTCCGATTATCGTTATTTAAGAGGTACTACGGAGAATCTTTCCTTTCATCCTTCTGCCAAGGGTTTGAAAATAGGCTTGGTAAGAGGAGACCACCTTTTTTTTTCATTTTCAAATAAAAAAGAAGATGCTTGAGGTTCAATTCCAACGCTCATGAAAACCCAGGTCAGTCGGTCCTCCCATAGTGGAATTAAGGTTGTGCTATCAAAATCCCTAGCAAACAAACAAAGATGAAAAAACATCTATGGTTTAAGAGTGGAATTTCTCTTCCAGTGACAAAATTAGATCCAGTATCACCGATCACTTCTTCAGACGTAGGACTTGGGTTTCCTTCTCTATTCTTTTTCGCCTAAGCAATCGATACACATAATGACACAAGACAAATTTAGATGCTTAATGTTTGTCAACCTAAAGACTGTATATAAAAATTATGATCCATTGGACTTTGGTTTCCAGGTGGAATAACCTGTATATAAAAATTACGATCCACTAAATTGACTAGTTAAGCTCATTAGTCAACTAAGATAGATTTGATAGTAAAAAAAATCTAAGATTCAAATCCTAATTTCAGTTTTCAAAAACTATCCTAATCAACAGGGCTATAGTTCATTGCAAGTTATCAATATGTCAAGTGAGCATAATAGTGAACACATACCATTTAGATGTTTAACAAATATATGTACCATGTATGTGTGTGTGAGATGTGTGACACAATAAACATAACTTGAACTTAATAAACGTAACTTGAACACAAGATAGTTTTGGCCCAAAAAACCCACATCTAGGTTAAAAAACAGGGGACTCTCCACTAAGTCCAATCCACTAGTGTAAACAAAAGTTCATACAAAGATCACACAAGCTCAATTCCTAGATCCCTATCTACGGAGCAGCTTTACATTTGTGCAACCTTGCCTTACATAAGACAGACTCCTTCAGTCTTCACGAAGCGGTAACTCCTTTTAAGCTCATCACCTTGTGGCACCGAGATCAACACGATCAATGATGTCATATGACTTTATGATATGCATATGAAATCTGGATTCAAATGACCAGTCAGATTCTCTAGTCAAACAATTGAAGGAAGAATCTAACTTGAATCCAAAAGCTTGGTCTAAAACGAATTTAAAGCTAAAACCCAGACCAAGACATAAATGCAAAATCTTAAAACAATGCAATCCTAATATACAATTTGGGTGTTTAATGCATGAGGGACCTTTGGTAGTTAGGGTTCATAAATGGAGAAGATGCAAGCTTCAAGCCTCTACAAACAAACTGAAACCTCTACAAACAAACTGAAACCCTAGGGAACAAATTACCCAAGGAAATCAGAATTTCCATCAGCCAACTTGTCATAAGAACACTTGTCGACTGCAGAAGAGATCTAGCCAGATCAATGGCCAAAAATTGACTACCATCAGAAATGTGTGAGTTAGCCCATATGGGCTGTCTTAATCGGTGTGCCTAGACAGTTGGAAGTCAGCGCGCAAAACTGACCAAACAATTAAACTGGACATAATACAACATAAATAAACATATGAAATGCACATGTATGAACAAACCTTTGAGTTCAAATGTTCCACTTCTTGAACATTTACTCCATAAACAACAACCCATAATCTGAGTCTATTCTAAATCTAGATTGAGCATGTGTGATGGTTCAATTACAATATTTGACAAGGAAAGCCAAACACTTAAAGCTAGACTTTACAATCTCCCCCTTTAGCTTTCCTTAATAAAATATCCCAAGTCTATAACTTATTTCACTCAAAACCCACACGAAAGAGAACATCAATCAATAGAAGACAACCAAGTAATAGCTTATGCAAAAGAAGTGATGCCTAATGTCAATGTGTTTGGCTCTCGAATATTGGACAGGGTTCTTAGAGATATCAATTGCACTCATGTTATAATAATAAACAAGAAAAATGGATTGAGATATACCATAGTCATTGAGCATTTGTTTCGTCCACATCAGTTAAGAGCAACAACTCCCGGCAGCCACATATTCTGCCTCGACAGTTGATAAAGAGACACAATTGTTCCTAACATAGAAAGCTCCCCCTGAAGTACTCTTTCGATCATCAATGCACCCAACCCAATCAGCATCACTGTACCCAACCATGTTTATGTTGGTCTTATGAGTATATTGAATTCCATAATCAGTGGTCCCACTCACATACTTGATGACCCTCTTGATTGCTTGTAAGTGAGACTCTTTGTGACAACTTTGAAACTGTGCACACACCCTAACAAAAAATGTGATGTCTGGTCAACTACCAGTCAAGTAGAGTAAGTTTCTAATCATGCTTCTATATAGAGTCTGGTCAACATCCTTGCCACTTGAGTCTTTGTGAATTTTGGCATACTTGCTTACGGGAGATCTAACACTTCTTCACCAAGTTCTTGGCATACTTTGTTTGAGAAATGAAGATGCCATCATTTTCATGTTTCACTTGAAGTCCAAGAAAGTAGTTTAATTCACCAACCAAGCTCATCTCAAATTCACTTGTCATCATATCAATAAATTGTTTCACAAGAGAGTCAGAAGTAGACCCATCAACTATGTCATCCACATACACTTGAGCAATCACAACATGAGATTTAACCTTCTTAACAAACAAAGTTTTATCAATAGAGCCACGAGTATAACCATGAGTAAGAAGATGAGAAGATAACCTTTCATACCAAGCACGTGGGGCTTGTTTGATACCGTATAGAGCCTTCCTCAGTTTGTACACCCCATCTGGCTTGTGAGGATCCTCAAAGCCCTTTGTTTGTTCAACGTAGACCTTTTCATTAAGATATCCATTAAGGAATATAGTTTTGACATCCATTTGAAAAATTTTGAACTTTAAATGTTATGTAATAGCACATAGAAGTCTGACTGATTCAAGGCAAGCAACATGAGCGAATGTTTCATCAAAATCAACACCTTCAAGTTGAGAGTATCCTTACGCAACAAGCCTGGCCTAATTTCTGATTACATTCCCTAACTCATCAGACTTGTTTTTATAAATCCATTTTGTCTCAATAACATTAGTGTTTCAAGGACGATCAATAAAGGATCAAACTTCATTCCTCTCAAACTGATTCAACTCTTCCTACATGGCTAAGATCCATTCAGATCCATTCAGACCCATTCATCATCAGTTAGAGCATCTTTGATATTCTTAGGCTTAATCTGGAAGACATAGCAAATATTTGTAACTTCATCAGCTATTTGTCTTCGAGTTTTAACGCCTTTGTCAATCGGACCCATAATTTCCTCATCAGGATGACCTCTGGCCTACTTTGGTTTGTCCTTGAATAGGACACTAGAGTCTTGATCAGTGCTTGATTCATTCTCATTGTGACTTTCTGACACCACATTTAACTCACCAAAAGCATCACCATTATCCTTAGAAGAGTGAAATAATGCATCGTCATTTTCAATTGCCAAATAGGGAAGGACATCTATGTCCTCAATCTTGACATTTATGGACTCCATGATGGTCTTTGTCCTCAGATTATAAACTCTATATGCTTGACATGTATTGGAGTACCCCAAGAAGATTCCTTCATCACTCTTAGTATCAAACTTTGCAAGATGTTCTCGATCATGTAGAATGTAGCACACACTCCCAAAGACTTTGAAATACTTTACCATTAGCTTCTTGCACCTCTAGGTCTAAGGAATAGATGATTTGAGATGTAACAAGCAGTGTTCATTGCCTCGGCCCAAAAGTTCTTTGCCAAGTTTTTGCTATTAAGTAGCACCCTACTCATCTCAATCAAAACACGATTTTTCCTTTCCACTACACCATTTTGTTGAGGGGTGATTGGAGTAAAAAAAACTCATGCTTGATGCCATTGGTTGAATAGAAATCATCAAAGTGAGCATTCTCAAATTCGGTTCCATGATCAGTTTTGATACTAACTAGAGCAAGATGGCTAGACAGAAATTCAGTCAACATTACTTTGTACACAATGATGAATTGTTGAAAGGTATCAGATTTTTCCCTTAAAAAACATACCCAAATGAATCTACAGTAGTCATCCACAATTGCCAAGATGTACTTCTTGCTACCAAGAGATAAGGTCTGAATTAGTCCAACAAGATCTATATGAATCAATTGAAGATACTTAGTTGTTCCGATGTCAGTCACTTTCTTGTGTGCCACTCTAGATTGCTTTCCCATTTGACATGGTCTACAAACATATGAGTCAAAAACAGAAAGAGGTGGCAGCCCTCTCACAACATCATGTTTGGACAACTTCTTGAGGTTTTTAAAGTTCACATGCCCCAAGTTTCTTATGCCACAGAACATTAGCTTCATCAATAGCTTTATGGCACTTGGAGTGTTTAGCAACTTTAGAGACATCAAGAATGTAGCAATTGTCTCCAAATCTCAGGAGTGAAGGAAAATTTGTGGAAAACATGTTCATTTGAATAACATCATATAGCATGCAATTAACAATTAAAGGCGGAATCATGCTTTCATGCACTCAAAAACAAAACATTAACCATGAAATTCAAAGCCTAGTAGATTGGTGAACCAAGACTCAACTCAAATCAAAGTGAGTTGAGAAATATATACCTTTGTAGATTCCTCTTTGCATAAGCAAAGGCTAATCACCCAAAGAGAGGGCCTTCATTCCTTGCATCTAAAATCTATGGATTTGGATGGAAGAATAGGTTTCTCCAAGTTCCCAAAATTGAGAACCTCTAAGTCTCTTCACCAAGGTTAGATTGGAGAAGAAATGAGTGACCTTGGAGTAGTAGGATTGCTAGATAATCCCTCCAAGGGGGCCGGCCTCTTTAGACATAAATGGAGAGACATGTTCTCTCCAATTTTCTCCAAAAGAAACCCTTAATGAATTTTAGGCTATAAAGTCATATTTATACCTTAATTCATTGGAGTGGCAAACTTGTAAATAAGTCCAAAACCCACTCCATCTCTAAATGGCCGGCCTTAAGGGTTTCATTGGGCTTTTAAGGCCTTTGTGAATTATTAGTCATTAAGTTGTCATACAACTTAAGTCAATGAGCTTGACGTTCGAAGCCCATTGGGCCTTGAGGCCCATAACTAAACCCGTGGTCTTTAACGAACTTATTCGTTTGATTAATTAACATATTAATTAATCCTTGCCATAAATAATTAAACCATTTAATTACTCTTACTCATCTCCATTGTTTCTTCAATTTCCACCTTACACGGTGTACGATCCATTAGGTTCCTTTTAGCGAGGCAGTGGGCGATTAAAACTCTTTCAAATCGATTGTGAATTGAAACTTATTTTCAATTCTCCCTTTAGTGATTATACACATTTAGGGCTTCCACAAACCATGAGTGACACCTAGTAGCATATCATGGTTACCCAAGCTAATCAGAAGAGGTGGAGAACCTATTCAGTTTAGGATTACAAATGCAATACGGTCTTTCTCTAATACAATACTCTTGACCACATTTTTTGGTTTGATAGTTTATTCATGTCTACTATCCAATGTGATTCGTGTGCTTATATGATTACCTTGAATGTGATTTGGAACGACTTCCTAAATCTCATTCATACTCTGGCCAGAGATTCTTAATCATATCATAGAGTATTCTCCCTTAAAAGGTTTGAAGGTTAGAGATCCCTTGTTGCGCATTTAATTGCCTCCATAGCTAAGTGGCTTAACCCCAACGATGCCGTGGACACCCGTGGATGGGGTGACTTTGACATAATCAAAGATCAAGGACCTAACCACAAGACAACTATGATGCCTCAGGTCAAATGACTACTTTGCATTATCCCAACCATGAGTTCTCATGTTACATGAATATGAGAACTCTACGTTGATCGTGCTCAGTGAACTCATTCTCTATTGAGCACATGCGTACTTGTCTTGATGTCACACACACCAATGACTCGAGACTAGTCACTCTCCCTGAGAGAAGACATAGCACGTACTGATCTTAACGGACTGTCAATGCCCAATTGGCAATCCTATGATCAGGAACGTTTAGGATGTGTCTACGAAAGAATGGTCTCATGAATCTAACTTCTTTAGATTGCATTCTCCCAATCACATATTCCTTGGACTTTATCGTTTAAGCATATAACATTTATATGAGACGGCTTAAACAATAATCTTTGCCCTTGATATTAAACTAGATTAGTTCAACATGTGAAATGTCCATAAAGTATCATCATATGATTGGTTTTAGGGCACATTTCCAACAATCTCCCACTTGCACTAGAGCCAATCAGCTTGTTCATCAGTGATGATACCTCTTCTGTAGTCATTTCAAAAAACTGGCTGAGTAGTAGGCCTAGACAATGGATATCTATATGTTATCCATAGAAGCAACCTTGAGAATAACGACGTCACCATTATACATGATTCTTAATCATGTGGTTCAGTCTCTCATATGAGTTCGGATCTTGATGGGACCTTGATTCCCTGGCTTGAGCTATCGCCCCATTAGTGTCGTATTGTCAGTACACTAGAGACACTTTCTGGTTGAAACCGAATAGAGAGTTCATAAATGAACTTTCCCATCCAAACAACATTGTTGTAAGCTTCTATATGGCAATATATTTTGCATTCATAATGGAACACACTAAAGTCATAACTTTAACGTTTCCATCCAAATATCTCTTTAGTCATAATAAAGAGATATTTGTTTATCTCTTCATTCATAATGAAGAAACATCCAATGATGGATTAGATTCATAATCTAATACATTTACGCTTCCTTTACGTTACTCTAATTCTTCCTCATTCTTTGAGGAATCTATCCTTTAGTATTTCTTAAATACTTAAGGACTCACTTGACAGTTGCCATGGTTCTGATCCTGGGCTTGCACTGATATCGTCTTGTACCGTTCTAGGTACAACTCATATCAATGTTTTTCATACAATATGAAATACATAAATCACCTTTCTGCGTATGCATAAAGGATTCTATTTACGCATTATTTCTTTGGGAGTCAAAGGGTACGTTCCCTTTGAGAATAGCTACCTTCTAGTCTTACTAGAGTTGTTCTTCTGATTGAAGTTTATCATCATATGAGAAACTTCCTAGCATCTTTTGTCTATCATTAGGGATTGATATAATCCAATTATATCTTGAAATCTATGATTATAGATTTCCATCCCATGTTTATAGACTATGTCTCCCATATACATTCTATCGTTATAGAATGCTTAAAGTCGTAACTTTAACGAAGAAGTATTCTTTTCATTTCCAAAATTAAATATATCATATATATGTGTATATATATATATATATACAAATTTAGGAACATGATTAACTCCCACTAATCTTTTGTAAACCTATTAACTCCCACTAATCTTTTGTAAACCTAGTAAACAAAAGATTCATTTACATCTTTATGAGAAATCAAACAATTTGATCTTTCTCTCATAAGACGCTTATGGCTCCCACTAGCTTGCTAAGATCCATGATGGATGGATCTCTACAACTTACATGTCTTGTGATTCATAGTTTTAGACATATATTATCAAGACTATCTTAATAATGGTTTTGGAAACTCATATTATGTCCAAACGTTGAATCACCATTTAGTTGTAGCTAGCAATCTTCGAATTAATTGAAAACTAAGACCACGTCAAAGATGGTTCCTTCAAAGTCAACCATTCTCTTTGATTGTAGTCACCTTAAGCTACCAATTAGCTATGAAGGTTTCATTATTTCGGGTCAAATCATACTTTACCATTTCCTTGAGTATATATCGTATATACACTCAATGTAGTCATAAGGATTTTTCATTCTTATTTCTTTCGAATTAAGAGGTGCAACTCTATGACATAGTCATAAAGTCCAAACCATTCAACTGAGACGGTTTATAAATCCTTCTCGACTACCTTGGAGCTGGTGGTATAGGAACTAGGTTGTTATATTTGTTGATTATCATCTTGTCTCTCAAAGAACCCATTCTTTGAGTTCTATTCCTAGTTCATTTGCTCTAAGGCAAATCATATTGTAGGATTACAATGAACTACTCAACAAACAACATTTGTTGGTTGGTTTATAGAAGTGATATCCAAATGTTAATTTAAGGATACCCACAAGATAATTCTTAAACAAATATTTCTTGTTAGCACACAACCCCAGATCTTAACATGATTAGAAGTATATATCCTATATATGGGTAATTGATAATATCCAACGAACTAAATCTTATTCAAGTTCGTTCTTCTCCTTATGGAGAAATCCATTATCATATGATGCTTCTTTCCTTGATATCTTTCAAGAAAACTATTCTAAAGTGTTACCATTCCTTGGATCAAATCTAAGGATGTAAATACTTTAGACGTCTTACTCATCAACTTACATTTCTTGAATTATTTGAAACCTTTTGCAAAGTATTCGGACTTGTGTTTATTTAAAATAAACTATAGTCCAACCGAGGGTGATCTTCGGTGAATGTCATACAACATGAGTAGTATTATGTTGTGGACAAGTGCCACTAACATCTAAGTGAATTAACCTCAACAACTTTGTGATTCTTTATTCTTTCCAAAAGAATAAAGATTCAAACATTTTGCCTCTATACAATTTTAACAAGAAGGCATTGGATCCGGATCTAACGATCCAAAGTATCCATCTATGACTAACTCGTAATTTATGTTTTTAGAGGTATCACAACTTTAGTTGGGATTAGTCACTACCTTGCAACCTTTTGGGTTTTAAGCATCGTTATATTCTAAACAGTTAACACTACCAAATCATCTCTACTATAGAGATAATCAATTAGATTACTATAATCCAATCATTGATTAATAAAGAACAATGTTTTGTCAAACAAAACATTCATCCATCTCTACTTATAGTGACGGAATTAAGTTCCTTAAAATTGGAATGTAAAGACAATCTTTAGTTTTTCAATTTTCTTTGGTAGTTCATATGAGGAAGTAAGTACCATCTGCTTTCGCAGAGATCTATATTTGATTCACTTTCCGAATGTGAAGTACTTTCTCTTCTCTCATTAATCTTCTACTTCTTATTAGCCACACTTTTACAACGATTGTAAAACATAGTTACTAATACGGAATCAAACATTCAAGTAGAAGAACCAACTGTTTTGAACTATTCAAGAACAATTTACAACACATTCGAAATGTGTGTTCTTGACACTTGCAAGACATTTCTTGCAAATACCCCTTCCAATGTCCATCCTTTCATAAAGAAAGTTTGTTCCCTTGGAGTTATTTCGCTTTCTTCATTTGACTTCTCCTTTGACTACCATAGTCAAGGTCCCTAAACTCCCACTATCTCTCTTGAAACTTATTTCAATTGTGTTATACACATCAAATAATTTGGAGAGTGTGTGGTTATTGTTCACTATATAGCTTACAATAAACTTAGTGAACCACTTGGATTAGGGACTCAAAGGTGAAGTCCTTGCCTAGTTTCCGTCTCGTTAAGTGGTTTATCACTTCAACACTCAATGATTCAAAATCATCATAAGTCCATATTGATGGACTATTTTTGTCAACCAACCATTATGTTCTAAACATAATTACAAACTTTCAAGAGTTGTTTAAGGCAACTCTAATTTCTTCATACAACAATTTGTAAGTGAAGAATCATGGCACATAAAGTGTCCATGCCTTGGTGCTTTCTTCTCAAGTTCTTTGTTCATTTAACAAAGAAACAAGCACTAGTGTTTGAAGGAAATTTTGTGAAAAACATGTTTATTTGAGCAACATCAATAGCATGCAATTAACAAATTAAAGGCGGAATCATGCTTACATGCACTCAAAACAAAACATCAACCATGAAATTCAAAGCCTAGTAGATTGGTGAACCTTGACTCAACTTAAAACAACAATTTGTTAGTTGAGAAATATTTACCTTTGTAGATTCCTCTTTGCATATGCAAAGGATAATCACCCAAGAGATAGGGCCTTCATTCCTTGCTTCTTAGCTCCATGGATTTGGTTGAAAGAATTGGATTCTCCAAGTTCCCAAAATAGAGAACCTCTAAAGATTCTACACCAAGGTTAGATTGAAGAAGAAATGAGTGACCTTGGAGTAGTAGGATTGCTAGATTCACCCTCCAAGGTGGTTGGCCTCTTAGAGAGAAAATGAAGAAACAAGTTCTCACCAATTTTCTCTAAAATCAACACCTATGAATTTTAGGCTATAAAGTTCTTTATATAGTCACTTCTTTAAATGACCTAAAGAACCAAAAAACCCTAATTGTACACAAAATGGCCTGCCATTTAAGGGATATGGGCTTTTGGGCCTTTGTGAATCTTTATTCATTAAGTTGTCATACAACTTAAGTCAATGGGCTTGACGTTCGAAGCCCATTGGGCCTTAAGGTCCAAAACTATCCCGAGGTCTTTAACGAACTTATTCGTTTGATTAATTAACATATTAATTAATCCTTGCCATAAATAATTAAACCATTTAATTATTCTTACTCATCTCCTTTGTTTCTTCAATCTTTACCTTACACGGTGTACGATCCATTAGGTTCCTTTTAGCGAGGCAGTGGGCGATTAAAACCATTTTACATCGATTGTGAATTGAAACTTACTTTCAATTCTCCCTTTAGTGATTACACACGTTTAGGGCTTCCACAAACCATGAGTGACACCTAGCAGCATATCATGGTTACCCAAGCTAATCAGAAGAGGTAGAGAACCTATTCAGTTTAGGATTACAAATCCAATACGGTCTTTCTCTAATCTAATACTCTTGACCACATTGTTTGGTTTGATAGTTTATTTATTCATGTCTACTATCCAATGTGATTCGTTTGCTTATATGATTACCTTGAATGTGATTTGGAACGCATTCCCTAATCTCATTCATACTCTGGCCAGAGATTTTAATCATATCATAGAGTATTCTCCCTCAAACCATTTGAAGGTTAGAGATCCCTTGTTGCACATTCACTTGTCTCCATAACTAAGTGGCTTAACCCCAATGATGTCGTGGACACCCCGATGGGGTGACTTTGACATAATCAAAGATCAAGGACTTAACCACAAGACAACTGTGATGCCTCAGGTCAAAAGACTAATTTGCATTATCCCAACCATGAGTTCTCATGTGACATGAGTATGAGAACTCCTCGTTGATCGTGTTCAGTGAACTCATTCTCTATTGAGCACCTACGTACTTGTCTTGATGTCACACACACCAATGACTCGAGACTAGTCACTCTCCCTGAGAGAAGGCACAGTACGTACTGATCTTATCGGACTGTCAATGCCCAATTGGCAATCCTATGATCAGGAACGTTTAGGATGTGTCTACGAAAGAATGGTCTCATGAATCTAACTTCATTAGATTGCATTCTCCCAATCACATATTCCTTGGACTTTACCGTTTAAGCATATAACATTTATATGAGACGGCTTAAACAATAATGTTTGCCCTTTATATGTAAACTAGATTAGTTTAACATGTGAAATGTCCGTAAAGTATCATCATATGATTGGCTTTAGGGCACATTTCTAACAATCTCCCACTTGCACTAGAGCCAATCAGCTTGTTCATCTGTTATGATTCCTCTTCTGTAGTCATTTCATAAATGGCTGAGTAGTAGGCCTAGGCAATGGATATCTATATGTTATCCATAGAAGCAACCTTGAGAATATCGACGTCACCATTATACATGATTCCCAATCATGTGGTTCAGTCTCTCATATGAGTTCGGATCTTGATGAGACCTTGATTCCCTGGCTTGAGCTATCGCCCCATTAGTGTCATACACTTTCTGGTTGGAACCGAATAGAGAGTTCATAAATGAACTTTCCCATCCAAACAACATTGTTGTAAACTTCTATATCGCAATATATTTTGCATTCATAATGGAACACACTAAAGTCATTACTTTAATGTTTCCATCCAAATATCTATTTAGTCATAATAAAGGGATACCTGTTTATCTCTTCATTCATAATGAAGAAACATCCAATGATGGATTAGATTCATAATCTAATACATTTACGCTTCCATTACGTTACTCTAATTCTTCCTCATTCTTCGAGGAACCTATCCTTTAGTATTTCTTAAATACTTAAGGATTCACTTGACAGTTGCCATGGTTCTGATCCTGGGCTTGCACTGATATCGCCTTGTACCTTTCTAGGTACAACTCATATCAATGTTTTTCATACAATATGAAATACATAAATCACCTTTCTGCGTATGCATAAAGGATTCGATTTACGCATTATTTCTTTGGGAGTCAAAGGGTACGTTCCCTTTGAGAAGAGCTACCTCCTAGTCTCACTAGAGTTGTTCTTCTTATTGAAGTTTATCATCATATGAGAAACTTCCTAGCATCATTTTGTCTATTATTAGGGCATGATATAATCCAATTATATCCTAAAATCTATCATTATAGATTTCCATCCCATGTAAATAGACTATGTCTCCCATATACATTCTATCGTTATAGAATGTTTAAAGTCATAACTTTAACGAAGAAGTATTCTTTTCATTTCCAAAATTAATATATCATATATATATTCTAAATTTTAGGAACATGATTAACTCCCACTAATCTTTTGTAAACCTAGTAAACAAAAGATTCATTTACATCTTTATGAGAAATCAAACGTTTTGATCTTTCTCTCATAAGACGCTTATGGCTCCTACTAGCTTCCTAAGATCCATGATGGTTGGATCTCTACAACTTACATGTTTTGTGATTCATAGTTTTAGACATACATATTATTAGGACTATCTTAATAATGGTTTCGGAAACCTATATGATGTCCAAACATTGAATCAACATTTAGTTGTAGCTAGCTATCTTCGAATTAATTGAAACTAAGACTACGTCAAAAATGGTTCCTTCAAAGTCAACCATTCTCTTTGATTGTAGTCACCTTAAGCTACCAATTAGCTATGAAGGTTTCATTATTTCGGGTCAAATGGTACTTTACCATTTCCTTGAGTATATATCGTATATACACTCAATGTAGTCATAAAGTTCAAACCATTCAACTGAGACGGTTTATAAATCCTTCTTGACTACCTTGGAGCTTGTGGTATAGGAACTAGGTTGTTATATTTGTTGATTATCATCTTGTCTCTCAAAGAACCCATTCTTTTGAGTTCTATTCCTAGTTCATTTGCTCTAAGGCAAATCACATTGTAGGATTACAATGAACTACTCAACAAACAACATTTGTTGGTTGGTTTATAGAAGTGATATCCAAAGGTTAATTTTTAAAGATATCCACAAGATAATTTTTAAACAAATATTGCTCATTAGCACACAACCCCAAATCTTAACATGATTAAGATTTGTCTTTCTTTCCAACTACATCCTATGGAGTCATGAAAACTTTGGAAGATCTTCTAATTGACAATCATATTGTTTTAGAAGTATATATCCTATATATATGGGTAATTGATAACATCCAACGAACTAAATCTTATTCGAGTTCGTTCTTCTCCTAATGGAGAAAATCATTACCTTATGATGCTAATTTCCTTGATATCTTTCAAGGAAACTCATCTAAAGTGTTACCTTTCCTTAGATGAAATCTAAGGAGGTAAGTACTTTAGACGTCTTACTCATCAACTTATATTTCTTGAATTCTTTGAAACCTTTTGCAAAGTATTCGGACTTGTGTTTATTTAAAATTAAACTGTAGTCCAACCGAGAGTGATCTTCGGTGAATGTCAAACAACATGAGTAGTATTATGTTGTGGACAAGTGCCACTAACATCTAAGTGAATTAACCTCAATAACTTTGTGATTCTTTCTTCTTTCCAAAAGAATAAAGATTCGAACATTTCGCCTCTATACAATTTTGACAAGAAGGTATTGGATCCGGATCTAACGATCCAAAGCATCCATCTATGACCAACTCGTAATTTATGTTTTAGAGGTATCACAACTCAGTTGAGATTAGTCACTATCTTGCAACCTTTTGGGTTTTAAGCATCATTATATTCTAAACAGTTAACGCTACCATATCATCTCTACTATAGAGACAATTAATTAGATTACTATAATCCAATCAGTGATTAATAAAGAACAATGTTTTGTCAAACAAAACATTTATCCATCTCTACTATAGTGATGGAATTATGTTCCTTAAAATTGGAATGTAAAGACAATCTTTGGTTTTTCCAATTTCTTTGGTAGTTCATATGAGGAAGTTAGTACCATCTGCTTTCGCAGAGATCTATATTTTATTCACGTTCCGAATGTGAAGTACTTTCTCTTCTCTCATTAATCTTCTACTTCTTATTAGCCACACTTTTACAACGATTGTAAAACATACTTACTAATACGGAATCAAGCATTCAAGTAGAAGAACCAACTGTTTTGAACTTTTCAAGAACAATTTACAACACCTTCGAAAGGTGTGTTCTTGACACTTGCAAGACATTTCTTGCAAATACCCCTTCCAATGTCCATCCTTTCATAAAGAAAGTTTGTTCCCTTGGAGTTAATTTTATCTTCTTCATTTGACTTCTCCTTTGACTACAATAGTCATGGTCCCTAAACTCCCACTATCTCTCTTGAAACCTTTTTCAATTGTGTTATACACATCAAACATTTTGGAGAGTGTGTGGTTATTGTTCACTACATAGTTTACAATAAACTTAGTGAACCATTAGGATAGGGACATAAAGGTGAAGTCCTAGCTTAGTTTCCGTCTCGTTAAGTGGTTTATCACTTCAACACTCAATGATTCAAAATCATCATAAGTCCATGTTGATGGACTATTTTTTGTCAACCAACCATTATGTTCTAAACATAATTACAAACTTTCAAGAGTTGTTCAAGGCAACTCTCGTTTCTTCATACAACAATTTGTAAGTGAAGAATCATGGCACTAAAAGTGTCCTTGTCTTTATGCTAATCTTCGTAAGTTCCTTTGTTCATATAACGAAGGAATAAGCATTGGTTGTTTGTGTTGTCCTTTTCATGATAGACATTTCTAACATGTTCTTCCAATGATACATTATCAATAGGAAGATTGTGAGGATGAGACTTCTTAGGTACATGCACAATCCATTTAAGACAATCTTTGGGATTGTGTTACCAAGTCCGGAAACTAAAACATTCGGTTTTTCTTTGTCAAGTTTTGGATAGCGTTTGCAAATATATATTGGTAAACAAATACATAACGAATATAAATTGATTGATTTTAAGCCATTTGATTCGGGTCTTTAAATCAAATAGCACCACCCACTATTTTTGGCAAATTCCATATCCCTCATTGGAATTCGAGAGTTTTGGAGGAAACTCTTAGTAGGTTATGGGAGACTCACTATTACCAAGCCCACCTCACAATGATATGATGTTGGCTAGCATTAATAATAATGAGAGAGTACGCTTACTCATTTGCAACTAATGCAAGTACCCATCAATTTGGCCTCTAGAAATGTTGCCTCACGATGATACGATGTCGGCGCCATTGCACTTAGTTAAGTTATTCCCACCATGCTTAGTTCGTGAAGGGGTTCAAGAATAGCCTCACGATGATACGATGTCGGCCATCCTCGTTGCCTACACTAACCTCATCATATGTTTATGGATTCCTCCTGAGTATAAGCATGCACTTTGTACTCCCCCATGATAGGGTGAAGCCGGTGTACAAGTCATAAACGATTGGATCCCACCACGGTGGAAGGCCACGAAAGAGTGTTCTAAGCACTCTCACGCTTATCAACTTAATAATGGTTTGGTTGAGGGTTTTAGGTCTCATCACATAGAAATATTCATTTTAATCTATATTAAAACAATTTTGGTCCTATTACAACTATTGGTCCATTTGATTCAATTTAGTTGTATATAATACTCCCACTATACTTATAAAACGGTTTTTAAAGCAAGAGTATATGATACTACTAACATAAACTTTGCATTCATTTGATGGACTATATAGTTGCCTTAGGGTCTTAGGATGACTATGAACCTTTGTTTAGATTCAACACGAGCCTAGTGTTGAATCTCGGACTAGGGATGGAGATTGATTTTAGTTACGCGTTTAATCACATTAAGGCGTGTTGTCTTAGGGGCGTTGGACCCTCTACTCCATTTTCATGCATATCAAATAAAGCAAGAAAGAAGTACTTCAAAGTAAAGGTGAGCTTATGCTCATTACAACATTTGCATAATTCAAATTACTTTAAAGTAAAGAAGAGCTTATGCTCTTTTACAACATTTGATCAAATCAAATTACAACCAAAATTAGTCTACACATTCCCATGGTTCAAACAAATTTGAAACGGCCTATCACATAGCTCAATTATCGTAGGCTTAGGTTCATAATCACCCTTTAATTAATCAACACTTTAATTAATTAAATTGAATGCAACATTTTCATTTGGTTTTTGTATCCATAAAATTGATTTAAATGGAGCTAAATGAAATGAAAATCCAATTCTCATTTAAAGAGACAAAACAATTTTTTTTTTCCCTACTTAATTTGGGCCATCATGCAATAACCACAACTTTTTGGGCTATATTGCGAAACACAAACTTTTGGGGTCACTTTGTAAAAACACAAAAGTCCACTACTTCATGTAATTACAACTAGAACCCAAAAATTTCAACAAATACAAAAAAACTTCATTAAAGGAGCAAAACAATTTGTCCTTTAGCGTTTTTGGGCCTTAACGTGAAAACGTAAACTTTTGGGCCAAAGTGCAAATACACAAAAGTATCAAAACTTTATGTAATTGAATAAAAGACCCAAAAAGACCCTATTTTATTAGGGTGGCCGGCCATGATAAAAAAAATAAGATTTTTACAAAGTTTTTGTAAGTGGGTTTTGTTAGGTGAGGTAAAGATGAAATATTTTGAATTTATGTCAAACTTTTAAAAAAGTTTGTCTACCATTATAGCCATTAATAATACTTTACCAAAAATCATCACCCACTAAATCACCCACTAAAATTAAACCAAAACTTTATGTAAAAACATAAAACTTTTTGAATCAAAACTTCAAATCTTTTTGTTCTTGGCAAGAACTTCAAGAACATTGAAGAACACTCATGAAAACTCATAATAGCTCCATGAATGTTTTCACTCACCAAAACTCAAATTTTCACCACTCAAAAGAGGGCTAACATCCTAGGGTACTTAGGGGTTCCAAAAGTCACTTTAAAACCATTTTAACAAGACAAACATGAACCCAAAAAATCACCCTTTGGATTTGGCCGAATTTCCCCAAAAACATGGCACCAAATTTTAGCTCCAAAATTCATGCTCATATGAACTACATCTACAACATTTGAGATGGCAAATTTTCTAACAAAATTTACATTCAAAGAAACAAGAATAAAGCTTGTAACATATTACAACTTTTAAATCAAAAACTATGAACTACAAAACCCAAAATGATTCACCAACTACTAGACCTAGGCTCTGATACCACTTGAACGAAATTTTGTGAAAAACATGTTTATTTGAGCAACATCAATAGCATGCAATTAACAAATTAAAGGCGGAATCATGCTTACATGCACTCAAAACAAAACATCAACCATGAAATTCAAAGCCTAGTAGATTGGTGAACCTTGACTCAACTTAAAACAACAATTTGTTAGTTGAGAAATATTTACCTTTGTAGATTCCTCTTTGCATATGCAAAGGATAATCACCCAAGAGATAGGGCCTTCATTCCTTGCTTCTTAGCTCCATGGATTTGGTTGAAAGAATTGGATTCTCCAAGTTCCCAAAATAGAGAACCTCTAAAGATTCTACACCAAGGTTAGATTGAAGAAGAAATGAGTGACCTTGGAGTAGTAGGATTGCTAGATTCACCCTCCAAGGTGGTTGGCCTCTTAGAGAGAAAATGAAGAAACAAGTTCTCACCAATTTTCTCTAAAATCAACACCTATGAATTTTAGGCTATAAAGTTCTTTATATAGTCACTTCTTTAAATGACCTAAAGAACCAAAAAACCCTAATTGTACACAAAATGGCCTGCCATTTAAGGGATATGGGCTTTTGGGCCTTTGTGAATCTTTATTCATTAAGTTGTCATACAACTTAAGTCAATGGGCTTGACGTTCGAAGCCCATTGGGCCTTAAGGTCCAAAACTATCCCGAGGTCTTTAACGAACTTATTCGTTTGATTAATTAACATATTAATTAATCCTTGCCATAAATAATTAAACCATTTAATTATTCTTACTCATCTCTTTTGTTTCTTCAATCTTTACCTTACACGGTGTACGATCCATTAGGTTCCTTTTAGCGAGGCAGTGGGCGATTAAAACCATTTTACATCGATTGTGAATTGAAACTTACTTTCAATTCTCCCTTTAGTGATTACACACGTTTAGGGCTTCCACAAACCATGAGTGACACCTAGCAGCATATCATGGTTACCCAAGCTAATCAGAAGAGGTAGAGAACCTATTCAGTTTAGGATTACAAATGCAATACGGTCTTTCTCTAATCTAATACTCTTGACCACATTGTTTGGTTTGATAGTTTATTTATTCATGTCTACTATCCAATGTGATTCGTTTGCTTATATGATTACCTTGAATGTGATTTGGAACGCATTCCCTAATCTCATTCATACTCTGGCCAGAGATTTTAATCATATCATAGAGTATTCTCCCTCAAACCATTTGAAGGTTAGAGATCCCTTGTTGCACATTCACTTGTCTCCATAACTAAGTGGCTTAACCCCAATGATGTCGTGGACACCCCGATGGGGTGACTTTGACATAATCAAAGATCAAGGACTTAACCACAAGACAACTGTGATGCCTCAGGTCAAAAGACTAATTTGCATTATCCCAACCATGAGTTCTCATGTGACATGAATATGAGAACTCCTCGTTGATCGTGTTCAGTGAACTCATTCTCTATTGAGCACCTACGTACTTGTCTTGATGTCACACACACCAATGACTCGAGACTAGTCACTCTCCCTGAGAGAAGGCACAGTACGTACTGATCTTATCGGACTGTCAATGCCCAATTGGCAATCCTATGATCAGGAACGTTTAGGATGTGTCTACGAAAGAATGGTCTCATGAATCTAACTTCATTAGATTGCATTCTCCCAATCACATATTCCTTGGACTTTATCGTTTAAGCATATAACATTTATATGAGACGGCTCAAACAATAATGTTTGCCCTTTATATGTAAACTAGATTAGTTTAACATGTGAAATGTCCGTAAAGTATCATCATATGATTGGCTTTAGGGCACATTTCCAACAGTGTTTGCATTGACTAAGGGTTGTTCAAAGCAACTCATTATTTCTTCATACAACGATTTGTAAGTGAAGAACTAATAACACTAAAAGTGTCCTTGTCATTATGCTAATCTTCGTAAGTTCCTTTGTTCATATAACGAAGGAATAAGCATTGGTTGTTTGTGTTGTCCTCTTCATGATAGACTTATCTAACATGTTCTTCCAATGATACATTACCAATAGGAAGATTTGGAGGATGAGACTACTTAGGTACATATACAATCCATTTAAGACAATCTTTGGGATTGTGGTACCAAGTCCGGAAACTAAAACATTCGGTTTTTATTTGTCAAGTGTTGGATAGCGTTTGCAAATATATTGGTAAACAAATACATAACGAATATAAATTGATTGATTTTAAGCCATTTGATCCGGGTCTTTAAATCAAATAGCACCACCCACTATTTTTGGCAAATTCTATATCCCTCATTGGAATTCGAGAGTTTTGGAGGAAACCCTTAGTAGGATATTGGCTAGCATTAATAATAATGAGAGAGTACGCTTACTCATTTGCATCTCTTGCAAGTACCCATCTTATTTGGCCTCTAGAGAATGTTACCTCACAATGATATGATATTGGCTCCATTGCACTTAGTTAAGTCATTCCCACCATGCTTAGTTCATGAAGGGGTTCAAGAATAGCCTCACGATGATACGATGTCGGCCATCCTCGTTGCCTACACTAACCTCATCATATGTTTATGGATTCCTCCTGAGTATAAGCATGCACTTTGTACTCCCCCATGATAGGGTGAAGCCGGTGTACAAGTCATAAACGATTGGATCCCACCACGGTGGAAGGCCACGAAAGAGTGTTCAAAGCACTCTCACGCTTATCAACTTAATAATGGTTTGGTTGAGGGTTTTAGGTCTCATCACACACAAATATTCATTTTAATCTTTATAAAACAATTTTGGTCCTATTACAACTATTGGTCCATTGGATTGAATTTAGTTGTATATAATACTCCCACTATGCTTATAAAACGGTTTTTAAAGCAAGAGTATATGATACTACTAACATAAACTTTGCATTCATTTGATGGACTATATAGTTGCCTTAGGGCCTTAGGATGACTATAAACCTTTGTTTAGATTCAACACGAGCCTTGTGTTGAATCTCGGTCTAGGGATGGTGATTGATTTTAGTTACGCGTTTAATCACATTAAGGCGTGTTGTCTTAGGGGCGTTGGACCCTCTACTTCTTTTTCATGCATATCAAATAAAACAAGAAAATGAGTACTTTAAAGTAAAGAAGAGCTTATGCTCTTTTACAACAATTGATCAAAATAAATTACTTTAAAGTAAAGAAGAGCTTATGCTCTTTTACAACATTTGATCAAATCAAATTACAACCAAAATCTAATCTACACATTCCCATGGTTCAAACAATTTTGAAACGGCCTTTCACATAGCTCAATTATCGTAGGCTTAGGTTCATAATCACCCTTTAATTAATTAACACTTTAACTAATTAAAATGAATGCAACATTTTTCATTTGGTTTTTGTATCCATAAAATTGATTTAAATGGAGCTAAATGAAATGAAAATCCAATTCTCATTTAAAGAGACAAAACAATTTTGTTCTCAACCTAATTTGGGCCATCATGCAATAACCACAACGTTTTGGGATATATTGCGAAAACACAAACTTTTGGGGTCACTTTGTAAAAACACAAAAGTCCACTACTTCATGTAAATACAACTAGAACCCAAAATTTAAACAATGCAAAAGCTTCATTAAAGGAACAAAACAATTTGTCCTTTAGCGTTTTTGGACCTAAACGTAAAAACGTAAACTTTTGGGCCAAAGTGCAAATACACAAAAGTATCAAAACTTTATGTAATTGCATAAAAGCCCCAAAAGTACCCTACATGTAGGGTGGCCGGTTTTGGAGAGGGAAAGGAGTGATGTGTGTGTTGATTTGTGAGTTTTGACATAAAGCATGCAAGTGGTGCAAGTGGTGTGTGTGAAAGGGAATTAATCCTTTCACACCCACCAATAATTCTATCACCATTTAAACAAATATCTAACACATTTTAACATTTGAAAAAACATAAAACATAAACTTTATGAAATAAATCAAAACTTTGAATCAAAACACAAACCTTTTTGTTCTTGGCAAAAATGTCAAGAACAATGAAGAACACTCATGAAAAACTCAAAAAATTTCCATGAACATTTTTCATCCAAAAACATCCCAAAACCATTTTAACTTAAGGGAAATAACATATAACCAAACTAGGGTACATAGGGGTTCCAAAAGTTACTTTAAAACACTTTTAACAAGTCAAACAAGAACCCAAAAATCCACCCTTTGGATTTGGCCGAAAATCCCCAAAGTCATGGCACCAAATTTTAGCTCCAATATTCATGCTCATATGAACTACATCTACAACATTTGAGATGGCAAATTTTCTAGCAAAATTTACATTCAAAGAAGCAAGAATAAAGCTTGTAACATATTACAACATTTAATCATAAACTATGAACTACAAAACCCAAAAGGATTCACCAACTACTAGACCTAGGCTCTGATACCACTTGAAGGAAAATTTGTGGAAAACATTGATCATTTGAATAACATCATATAGCATGCAATTAACAATTAAAGGCGGAATCATGCTTTCATGCACTCAAAAACAAAACATTAACCATGAAATTCAAAGCCTAGTAAATTGGTGAACCAAGACTCAACTCAAATCAAAGTGAGTTGAGAAATATATACCTTTGTAGATTCCTCTTTGCATAAGCAAAGGCTAATCACCCAAAGAGAGGGCCTTCATTCCTTGCATCTAAAATCTATGGATTTGGATGGAAGAATAGGTTTCTCCAAGTTCCCAAAATTGAGAACCTCTAAGTCTCTTCACCAAGGTTAGATTGGAGAAGAAATGAGTGACCCTGGAGTAGTAGGATTGCTAGATAATCCCTCCAAGGGGGCCGGCCTCTTTAGACAGAAATGGAGAGACATGTTCTCTCCAATTTTCTCCAAAAGAAACCCTTAATGAATTTTAGGCTATAAAGTCATATTTATACCTTAATTCATTGGAGTGGCAAACTTGTAAATAAGTCCAAAACCCACTCCATCTCTAAATGGCCGGCCTTAAGGGTTGCATTGGGCTTTTAAGGCCTTTGTGAATTATTAGTCATTAAGTTGTCATACAACTTAAGTCAATGGGCTTGACGTTCGAAGCCCATTGGGCCTTGAGGCCCATAACTAAACCCGTGGTCTTTAACGAACTTATTCGTTTGATTAATTAACATATTAATTAATCATTGCCATAAATAATTAAACCATTTAATTATTCTTACTCATCTCCATTGTTTCTTCAATCTCCACCTTACACGGTGTACGATCCATTAGGTTCCTTTTAGCGAGGCAGTGGGCGATTAAAACTCTTTCAAATCGATTGTGAATTGAAACTTATTTTCAATTCTCCCTTTAGTGATTATACACGTTTAGGGCTTCCACAAACCATGAGTGACACCTAGTAGCATATCATGGTTACCCAAGCTAATCAGAAGAGGTGGAGAACCTATTCAGTTTAGGATTACAAATGCAATACGGTCTTTCTCTAATACAATACTCTTGACCACATTGTTTGGTTTGATAGTTTATTCATGTCTACTATCCAATGTGATTCGTGTGCTTATATGATTACCTTGAATGTGATTTGGAACGACTTCCTAAATCTCATTCATACTCTGGCCAGAGATTCTTAATCATATCATAGAGTATTCTCCCTCAAAAGGTTTGAAGGTTAGAGATCCCTTGTTGCGCATTTAATTGCCTCCATAGCTAAGTGGCTTAACCCCAACGATGCCGTGGACACCCGCGGATGGGGTGACTTTGACATAATCAAAGATCAAGGACCTAACCACAAGACAACTATGATGCCTCAGGTCAAATGACTACTTTGCATTATCCCAACCATGAGTTCTCATGTGACATGAATATGAGAACTCTTCGTTGATCGTGTTCAGTGAACTCATTCTCTATTGAGCACCTACGTACTTGTCTTGATGTGACACACACCAATGACTCGAGACTAGTCACTCTCCCTGAGAGAAGACATAGCACGTACTGATCTTAACGGACTGTCAATGCCCAATTGGCAATCCTATGATCAGGAACGTTTAGGATGTGTCTACGAAAGAATGGTCTCATGAATCTAACTTCTTTAGATTGCATTCTCCCAATCACATATTCCTTGGACTTTATCGTTTAAGCATATAACATTTATATGAGACGGCTTAAACAATAATCTTTGCCCTTGATATTAAACTAGATTAGTTCAACATGTGAAATGTCCATAAAGTATCATCATATGATTGGTTTTAGGGCACATTTCCAACAAGGAGTACAAGTAAGTTCTTTTCATGTTCATCTATAATCCAATACCCTTTTTTTAAGAAGCACACTTCATCAGCCACATCATCACACAACTGGCTAATGCTAATGAGATTTGAGTTCAACCCATCAACATAGCTAACATTTTCAAGCTTAGGTAATCTAAGGATCTTGACATCACCTTTCACTGTGATCTGAGACTTGTATCCACCACCAAACACAACACCACCCCTAATAAAATGAGTAATAGATGAGAAAACCTCATTGTCTCCAGTTATGTGGCGAGAGCATCCACTATCAAGATTCCATACATTTGGCTTGGTAACAAATAGAGCATTTATAACTACAAGGTACATATTTGAGTCATTCTAAACCCACTTCGAACTTTGCTTAATATTTCCATTGATTGCCTTCAACACATGAATTTGATTCGTCAAGTTTTCTTGAGATTTTAATAAGTTTTGGACCTAAGCTTCAAGAGTAGAGATGACATCTTTATCTTCAACTTTGTCATTCCAATTAAGAGCTTTCTCATTTAGCTTCTCAACATGAGCCTCAAGATAACCAATTCCAGTTCAATTCTGACAGACGAAAAGACTTTTTTTCCTTTTAGAACTCAGTAAATATCTTAGCTAGTTCAATCTTCTCCACTTTTGTAGAGCAAGTCTCATCAAAAAGTGTATTATACTTAATGCACAATTCATCATAAGTCATCTCCTCATTGCCATTCAGAACAGAATCATTATCACTTAGAGACACTTCCTTAATTGGAGCAACAAAAGCAACAACCTTTTCTTCATCATTTGACGACTCATCAGACTGCACATAACCTTGTTCATTGTCATCACTCCAAGCAACCATCATTGCCTTTTCTCACTTTTTACCAAGGAGTTTGGTGTTAGTACAATCAACTGCACGGTGCCCACTTCCACCACATGCAAACTAGAGGCCAGGTACCTTTAATAAACCTTTGTCTGATTTTCTAGTGAACCGTTTATTCTTCACTCCAGTGGTTGTTTTTCTCAACTGCTTGATGGCTCACTAAACCATTTAGAATCCTTCCTTTTGTTTTTGAGAATTTTTCTGAATTGTTTAACGAATAGAGCAATATAAAATATTTTTTATTTCTAAATGTATTCATTTGGTGTTACAAATATTACATTTGGTATATTTATATTTATGGCTAAATTTTTTATCATCAATTTTTATTTTTGGTTTGTACCCATTTTTTTACACACCCCGACCGAGATCGAGGCATGCTGGCCGTCACGTGAGGGTGACGTAGCCATGTGCACAATACGGAAGCAAATAAGATAAGAAATATACGAATAAATAAAAACCGAAAGATACTAAAGTGCACTAATAAACAGGAAGTGCTAAGAGTGAGATACAAGTGTAAACACTCCTAATCAGAGCATAGAAAGTCTTGGTGCAGTCCAGTAGGACAAGTACTAATTATACAGTACCATAAGATGTCCTACAATTATTTTAATATGTTAGAACCGTCGAAGTCCTCAAGGCCACCAACAGCAAGCTAACCTAAAACCTGGAGGGGCAGAAAACAGAAAACGTGAGTGGACCAAAACAAATGTTTTACAAAACCATTTTATTTATCAACATATGTAACTCCTCGCCGTAAAACATGTATAATTTCCCAGAAATAGAATATAAGCATATACATAAATATATATAGGTAAATATATCAATTCAAATCATGCTTCACATAAACATATTCATATGTATGCCATGCCAAGATATAACAGAGTAAGTAATTCAGGTTAGAATAACTGCATAGAAATATAACATATTAGCTAGAACTCCTGCATAAGTCTGTACGGCTGAATTCATAGCTCAATAGTCAATCTAGCCGGAGTCACTACAATGACCTATACGGCACTATACTGCACATGGGTCGGAACCAATGAAAAGGTTTGTACGACAATACTGGGTGTAATATAATTATGCTCAATACTACTCTCTCATAATATCTGGGCAATAAATCGCTAGTCACCCACGAGTTGGAACCATTTATAACGGTCTATACGACAAGACTGGGCACCTAAATTGGATCCAATGTGAGCATATGGTGTGGGAGGTGACATTAATATACAGGCTTGTGCCATATCTCTAGTTAAATCACAATCACCCTAGGTGCAGGTTTATGAGCTCAATGTTCCTCAATCACATATCACATCATCGATAATTCACATAACCAAACATAACTCACCTGGTACTTACCTGAGCGTCCACAGCACTATAATTATATATTATGCATCATATACTAATTCATATATGGAATATAAATTCATATGCATGGCATTCAAGGCATACTTTCATTTAAACGCATTTTATGGGAAAATATCAAGTATATAAATATATACTGAAAACCAAAAGCCCACTCACTGGTATGTCGAAGGGTCTTAGCCCCCGAGTCGCCCTTGGCTACGCTCGTCCTCGGGATAAGTCTCACTTATATGCGAATTAACTATAAAAACGTTATTTAAAGCACATAGACAAAACTAGCTAATCACTTCTTATACAATGCTCAAATGGGATGTTTGAATATACCAACGTGATCTACACAACTCCACGAACATCCCTATATTTTTAGAATAATTTTCCGACCACCCACGCGCCGCCACACGCAGGGAACCTAACGGAATCCCCTAACCCCATTAGGAATATTCAGTGGAATATTTCATTAAAAAGTAACGGAATCCATTAATTTTACCTGAAGGCGTCAGAATATTCCGTCAACTTTGACGGAATATTCTATCTTCTTCTCCGGTTAGACTCGCCGGTCGTCGTCGCCGTCGCCGTTTGCCGGAAAACTGGAAAATCACAGAAACCTTCATATCTTGTCCAAATCTCAACCAATTTAAAGCTTAGGCAAGTAAAGCAAAACCTTACCTTTCAAAGGTCCTAAAACCGACGGAACTTGCCGGAAAATCCTTCGATATTCCAGCTAAACCTGTAACTCGTCGTATCTCAACTTTTCGACATCCATATCACTTCATTTTTCTTCTCCGAGGTTAGTGAGGGCCTTCTAAAGCTCCCTGTGAGCTTAAAATCCATTGAAACCTTCACATTTACGTGTGCATGAACAGTGCATCAATCGGAGATTCTTGGTTCTCATGATTCCGACGTCTTCTCGACCAACTAAGGGTACCAATGTGCTCCTGGGCTTACAAGGAACACAAAACCACCCTCCAAATTTTTGATTTGTGACTGGTTGAAGGGTTTGAGGGTTGTTCGTACAAAGTATACGGAAAATGGATGAATTCTGAGAGAATGAGAGAAAGAGAGGTCAACGGCAATGATGTGGGTGTGTGTGGTCTAGATTTTGGGTCACCAACCAAAAACAAGTAAAATCTAGGTTCTAATTGGGTCCAAACAATTAGGACTTAAAATGATTGGCCCGTTTCACACACTCACGACCCAAAGCTCATGGGCAAAATCGATATTTCACGCCATCGATAAAAGTAATTCGGGACGAGCTGTGGCAATCTACCCACCTTATAAAATTTTATCCTCGAAATTACATACAACCAATACATCCACTAATAGTCATAAAACAAGCGTGGATACATCTCTCTTATCTAATCCTCTGTCTCCCAAGTAGCTTCTTCCACTGAATGATTTCTCCACAGCACTTTCACCAAGTGCACTGTCTTATTCCTCATCTCCTTATCTTTCCAATCCAAAATAGTCACTGGTTCCTCATCATAAGTCAAATCCGGATTAATTTCCAAAGGTTGAGGAGGAATTACATGTGAAGGATCTGAAACATAATGTCGAAGCATCGAAACATGAAACACATTGTGTACGTTGGACAACTCTGGAAGCAACTCAAGCCCGTAAACAACCTCATCGACTAGCTAGGTGATCATATACGGTCCAATGTACCTAGGACTCAACTTGCCTTTCTTTCCAAATCACACAACACCTTTCCAAGGTGATAGTTTCAGAAATACCCAATCACCTACAGTATACATCCGGTCAGTGGCATGCTTGTCTGCTAAGCTCTTTTGTCGATCTTGGGCCTCTTTCAGGTTAGACTTAATTACCTGAACATTTTGAGTAGTCTCATCCACAATCTCAGGGTCCACTAAAACTCTTTCACCAACCTCTGACCAACATAGAGGCGTACGACAAGATTTCCTGTAAAGTGCCTCAAATGGTGCCATACCAATGCTCGAATGGTAACTATTGTTGTAGGCGAACTCCATCAAATTCAAACAATCATGCCAACCATCGCCAAACTGAAGTACTGAAGATCTCAGCATATCCTCTAATGTCTGAATAGTCCGCTCAGATTGTCCGTCTGTCTGAGGGTGATATGCCATACTATAAAGCAATCTCGTACCAAGAGCTTCCTGAAACGCTATCCAGAACTTTGAAGTGAATCTAGGATCCCGATCCAAGATAATATTAACTGGAACACCATGGTACTTCACAATCTGTGACATGAATAACTTAGCTAATCGACTTAATGAATACTTCTCCCTCACTGGAATAAAATGTGGTGACTTAGTAAGCCGATCAACTATTACCCAAATGTCGTCATAACCATTCTGTGTACGAAGAAGCTTGTACACAAAATCCATAATAATATTTTCCCACTTCCACTGTGGAACGTGAAGTGGCTGCATCAACCTAAACGGCTTCTTCCTTTCAGCTTTAATCTGTTGGCAAATGGCACACCTACTCACATATTCGGCAATTTCCCTTTTAATACCTGGCCAATAATAAAATGGTCGAATGGTATGATACATCTTAGTACCTCCTGGATGCATTGCATATGCCAAAATATGTGCTTCATCAAGGATTTCTTTCTTTAACTCTGCATTATTTGGCACATACATTCTGCTTTCCTGCATAAGCATACCATCAGTTTCTCGAATCCTGAAATCTTTCTTCTTCCCTTGATTCCTTGCTTGAATTATTTCCTGGGTCTCTTCATCATTCATCTAGGCCTTGAGCACACGATCAATTAAAATTGGCCTAACTTGAAAATTAGCCAGCAAGGCTTCCTCTCGATCTTCCACTCCTAACACCACTTCAGTGGACCTCAATTCCGCAAGAAGAGGAACGTGACAATCATAAATGGCATTAAGTCTAGCTGGAGTCTTCCTACTAAGTGCATTCACCACTGCATTTGCACGACCAGGGTGATACTCAATCGTGCAATCATAATCACTAAGTAACTCAATCCACCTCCGCTGTCGAAGATTAAGATCCCTTTGAGTAAACAGGTACTGAAGACTCTTATGATCTGTGAAGATCTTACATTTCTCACCATACAAATGATGTCTCCAAATCTTCAAAAAGAAGATGATAGCTGCTAACTCCAAATCATGCGAAGCATCACTGTAGACCTCAAAATTACCACTATCATCTGGGAGTGCTAAAACAGGTGCATGAGTGAGATAATATTTCAATTGCTGAAAACTTTGCTCACAATTATCATCCCACTCAAACTTAACATCCTTCCGAGTCAACCTTGTCAATGGCAAATCAATCACTGAAAATTCCTTAACAAACTGTCTATAATAACCTGCTAGGCCAAGAAAACTCCGTACCTCAGTGACGGTTCGAGGTTGTTCCCAATTCTCCACAGCTGCCACTTTTTGAGAATCCACTTGAATGCCTTGAGCAAAAATGACATGTCCCAAAAATGCCACTTGATCTAACCAGAATTGACATTTGCTAAACTTAGCATATAATTGGTGTTCCCTCAAACTTTTCAACACCAATTTAAGATGTCTAGCATGCTCAACCTTAGACTTAGAGTATACCAGAATATCGTCAATGAAGACAATAACAAACCTGTCCAAATAAGGCTGGAATACTCGATTCATCAAATCCATAAAAGCTGATGCTGCATTAGTTAACCCGAATGGCATCATAAGAAACTCATAATGACCATATCGAGCCCTGAATGGAGCCTTAGGGACATCTTTATTTCTAATCTTCAACTGGTAGTAACCAAACCTCAGAAAACACACAGGCACCTCGGAGTTAATCAAATAAATCATCTATATGAGGCAATGGATAACGGTTTTTAATCGTTACTCGATTCAATTGCCTGTAATCAATGCATAGTCTCAAAGTTCCGTCTTTCTTCCTCACAAATAAGACTGGAGCTCCCCAAGGTGAAGTACTAGGCTAAATAAAACTTTATCCACTAATTCTTGCAATTGAACTTTCAATTCCCTTAATTCAGCATGAGCCATTCTATAAGGAGTTAAAGATATAGGATTCGTACCTGGAAGCAGATCAATAACAAACCCCAAATCTCTTTCTGGCAGCAATCTGGGAAAATCCTCAGGGAATACATCCGGAAAATACCTAACCACACGTACATCCTCCACACTACTAGGAGCATCACCGTTTAACACCACATGAGCCAAATATCTCTGACAACCTCTCAACAACAATCTTTTGGCTTTCATGGCAGAAATAATATCATGCCTTACCCCACTAGGCTCTCCTACAAATGTAACTTCAGGTAATCCAGGACGATGAAATGTGACTGTCTTTCCATAACAATCTATCTTGGCACGATTATAGTGTAACCAATCAGTGCCCAAAATCACATCAAAATCCATAATATCCAACGACATACGATTAGCTGGCATAATAACATCGTCCACCATCACTGGACATCCTGGATATACCCGATCCATAAAACATATATCCCCTCTAGACATAGAAAATTCTAAATCATATCCTAGAGGTGTAGGATGAGGTTGCCTCACTTGAGAAAATGTATGAGAAATAACAGAATGCGTAGCACCACAATCAATCAATACTCTAGCAAAATGACCGAGAATATTTAACGTACCCATGATTAAATCAGGATTGTTCTGAGCATCTTACAGTGTCATGTTATGGATACGTCCCTGATTCTTCTGTCATCCCTCACGACCTCTGTTAGCATGAACGTCATTGCCTTGGCTGACCAAACTGCCTCGAGCATCCTGCACTGCTAGTAGCAATCTTTACCTGTTGGGGCTGTCCCCCTTGGTACCATTGTGATCCACTGGCTGAATGTGACTGATAAGGCATAGAACCTCCCTGATACTGAGGGTACCCACCCTGATATTAAGGATCCTGAGAGTACTGATATTGTCCTGAAGTATAAGGAGTGGTGTCACCCTGATAATGATAGGCACCCCCTCGTCCAGTCTGGGCATAACCACTAGATCTCGAAGCTTGCTGGGTCGGCACAGGTGGTGGGAAGGAAGGCTGTTGGGGCCTCTGCTGATTCTGAGGGCATTGAGCAGCCCTATGACCCATCTGTCCATAAGTGTAGCATCCACCGCTGCCTCTCCTACACTCCCCAAAATGCCTATTATTACACCTACGACATAAAGGAGCACCAGATCCACCTAAACCACCAAAATCTCTCTGCCTCTGAAATCTATGGCCTCCAGTAAATCTACCACTTCTCCTCTGCATATTAGAATTCAAACCTCCGCTAGAAGAGCTGGAACTGCCACCGCTTCTCTTAAAACTCTAGGTCTTACGAGGTCCCTTAGATGATTGACCTTTACCTTTATCATCTCGCCTCAGGTTCACATTCTTTTCTTCCTCATCCTCACTTTCATTGGGCATGTTCTCTGAATCTTCAATCCCCAGTAAAACCTCATAAAACTCCTCGTAAGTGGCACAGGGAGTCAATGTCGCTATAGAACGCCATTTCTTCTTAGTACCCAATCTGAAACGGCTAAGCATCTCAACCGGATTAGCTGCAACCTCCGGATCATATCGCGACAAATCAGTGAACCTCTGATAAGCTCATATTTATATATATTTTACATAAAATTCACTTGTCTTTTCTTAGTTAGTTCCGTATATTTTTGAGCTATTTACTATGTTTTTGTGTTTTGTGTGATTTATCAAGCAAAGAAAAGAAAAGTAGCACAAGTGAGATATTAAGTAACAAATTAATCAAAATTGCATGTGCAGATTAGATGACTTTGGAAGCATGTTACGAACAGCTCAGAATGAATGAGAAAATAAGCCTTATATGCTTGGAAAGCTACGGATGTCTATTTTCTGGAGCAATTTACAAATTGTTAATATCTTTTTTCTAGAAGAAGTTATGGGCATTGTAACACTGAAAGGTTTAGAAAAGGGCTAAGGAGTTTTGGCTAATAAAATGAGAAAGTAAAGGCACTTGTTTTGTGTTTTTCTTTGTCATCAACACTCAGCAGCAAATGGGGTTATGATTGCACTCATTTGGCTTTGGAGCAAGTGGAAATGCACAGCTAGAAAGAGAAGGCACATGCAAAAGAGAAACATAGACAGCTACACACATGCAAACTGCACAGGTTGGAGGGCATACACACATTCTACATGGACAGCACACACACAACAAGAAAGGCACGGCATGGAGGGCTTGGCATGGGCAGAAAATGGGTGGATTGTTGGCTGAAATAATGAAGAACATGTGTGTGCAAATGCAAAGGAAAAACACACACACATGGGCAAAGGAAAGACACACACATGGGCAAAGAGAAAGGCATGGCATGGACAGTTGGCATGGGCAGAAAATGGGTTGATTTGTGGCTGAAATGATGGAGGTCATGTCTGTGCAAATGTAAAGGGAAACATGAACCTCACACACCCATACAAACTGCATTTGCAAGGAATTGAAGTGGTCCTCTCCTTAGCCTATAAATACATCCACCATTCCCCTTCCTAAGAAGAATCTTGATCCATCAAAAGAGCTTCATTCATAAACACAAGTCCCTTGCCTTGAGCTCCATTCCATTTCATCCATACATTCAAACACATCTCCATACATTTCCATTTTCCATGCCGTTCAAATCCATTCCATCCATATATCCATACACATCCTAGACACTTGTGCTACAACAAGGTGGTGAAAACAAAGGTCCTTGGCGTTTCAAGCTTGGAACTTTGGAGCGTTTTAGGTGTACTTCGTTCTTGCTTTCAATGTCTACTTTGTTATTTTCTAATTTTGTTGCAATTATGAGTGGCTAAACCCCTATTTAGTTAGGGGGAAGTTTGAAGCCATGAACATGCTTGAGATTTGAATTGATTTCTTCCAATTGTGATTTGATAAGTTGTGATTGCAATTCAATTATCTATTTTATTCATAACTGATTCTTGTATGTTTATTAAGGATGCATACTTAGTTTTCATGCATGAATTAGATGCTAGAATATAAATGAGTTTCACCTAATCGTTACAAGTTTATATTCATGAGTAGTGAAGGTTGTTTATCACAATCGCGTTAATTGAATTCTTGGCAATTGTATCATGCATTCATAGTTATAATTGCCTCGTCAACACTTATGATTTTCATTGAACGTAATGATCTCTGATTGTATCTCTATTATGCATTCATATAGGGGACTTTTAGAGAATGATTTGGGTTGTCGCATGCATTCATCCAATTCAATGAGTAAAGGAAAATCTGAGGGTTAATTTGTGCATCACGGATAATCTGGGGTGTTGAGCATCATAGTTTATTGAAAAGCAATTGGAAATCAATTCATGTACAAGTGTGTCATGTGTGAAGAACGGACCTCTAACTAATCCATCCATCATCTTATTTCTTAAATTCGTTTTACAATTTACCTAGTTTTATAACTTGTTTGTTTGTTTCAAATTCATCAAAACTAAAATCCCCCTTTTACTTTCTTGTTTCAAAGTGTTTAAAATTTGTTTTATTTGTGTTTTAGAGTGTTTTGAGTCAAGTCAAAACCCAAATTTCGTCCAAAGTTGTGTTAGAGTCAGAAACTGCCTAGTTTGTGTTTTTAGGCAGTTTTGAGTGTTTTTAAGTTGTTTTGAGTCTTGTGAACCTGTTTTGAGTCCTTTAAGTCTATTCAAATGTTTTTAACTTTGTTTTTATGTTTTTGAGTTAGTTTAGAGGTTTTAGCAAGCCCTCATAATCCCCGGTTTAGAACGATCCCTACTTGCATTATTACTACAATTTGACAACAAGAGGGTTTAATTTGAGTGCTTAAATTTCATCGCATCAACCTCCTGTAATACTCATTTGCTAACATCTTTCCTTGCTTTAGATGGGTAAACTCTTGTTTCTTACGATCGATATACTCAGGAGGAATGAACCTTTTTCGAAACAACTTTTTCAATACTCCCCAGTCCGCAATCTTCGCTGGGGTCAACTGGTAGGACTCATGTCTCCACCAGGATGTAGGTTGCACTCTTAAAAACCAGGTAGTCATCTCGACCCACCCATCAGGAGGAAGATTCCCCTGACTCTACATCACAAGAAAGGTCTTCTTGATATGATTAAGCCACTTCTCCGCTCCCTCGCGTCCTTCATTTCCTATGAAGTGATTCAGCTTCAAATTATACACAGTCTCAAGAGGTGTCCTTTGAGGAGGACGGAGCGAAGACTAAATGGCATTAGCTATAGTTTCCCCTAATTGAGCAATAACAGAGAAACTAGGCTCAGGTAAGCTACGGGGCTCTCTACGAGGCGACATAGTTCTGACAGAAGACATCACAAGGATTAGAATATTCATGAACCATACAGGACTGCTAAACCTAGGCTCTGATACCAAACTGACACACCCCGACCGAGATCGAGGCATGCTGACCGTCACGTGAGGGTGACGTAGCTATGTGCACAGTGTGGAAGCAAATAAAATAAGAAATATACGAATAAATAAAAATCGAAAGATACTAAAGTGCACTAATAAACAGGAAGTGCTAAGAGTGAGATACAAGTGTAAACACTCCTAATCAGAGCATAGAAAGTCTAGGTGCAGTCAAGTATGACAAGTACTAATTATACAGTACCATAAGATGTCCTACAATTATTTTAATATGTCAGAACCGCCGAAGTCCTCAAGGCTACCAACAGTAAGCTTACCTAAAACCTGGAGGGGCACAAAACAGAAAACATGAGTGGGCAAAAACAAATGTTTTACAAAACCATTTCATTTATCAACATTTCTAACCCCTCGCCGTAAAACATGTATAATTTCCCAGAAATAGAATATAAGCATATACATAAGTATATATCTAAATATATCAATTCAAATCATTCTTATGTATGCCATGCCAAGATATAACAGAGTAAGTAATTCGGGTGAGAATAACTTCATAGAAATATAACATATTAGCCGGAACTCCTGCATAAGTTTGTACGGCTGAATCCATAGCTCAATAGTCAATCTAGCCGGAGTCACTACAATGACCTACAAGGCACTATACGGCACATGGGTCGGAACCAATGAAAAGGTCTGTACAACAATACTGGGTGTAATATAATTATGCTCAATACTATTTTCTCTTAATAGTTGGGCGATAAATCGCTAGTCACCTACGAGTCGGAACCATTTATAATGGTCTATACGACAAGACTGGGCACCTAAATTGGATCCAATGTGAGCATATGGTGCGGGAGGTGACATTAATATACAGGCATGTGCCATATCTCTAGTTAAATCACAATCACCCTAGGTGCAGGTTTATAAGCTCAATGTTCCTCAATCACATATCACATCATCGATAATTCACATAACCAAACATAACTCACCTAGTACTTACCTGAGCGTCCACAGCACCACAATTATATATTATGCATCATATACTAATTCATATATGGAATATAAATTTATATGCATGGCATTCAAGGCATACTTTCATTTAAACGCATTTTCTACTATATAAATATATATTGAAAACCAAAAGCCCACTCACTAGTATGTCGAAGGGTCATAGCCTCAGAGTCGCCTTTGACTGCGCTCGTCCTCGGAATAAGTCTCACCTATTTGCGAATTAACTATACAAACTTTATTTAAAGCACATAGACAAAACTAGCTAATCACTTCTCATACAATGCTCAAATGGGATGTTTGAATATACCAACGTGATCTACACAACTCCACGAACATCCTCATATTTTTAGAATAATTTTCCGACCACCCACGCGCGGGCCAAGGCACGGCAACACGCGCGGCCATGCGACGGGAACCTAACGGAATCCCCTAACCCCGTTAGGAATATTCCGTTAAAAAGTAACGGAATCCTTTAATTTTACCAGACGGCGTCAGAATATTCCGTCAACTTTGACGAAATATTCTATCTTCTTCTCCGGTTAGACACGCTGGTCGTCGTCGCCGTCGCCGTTGGTCGGAAAACTGGAAAATCACAGAAACCTTCATATCTTGTCCAAATCTCAACCAAATTCCACGAAACTTGAACCAATTTAAAGCTTAGGACAAGTAGAACAAAACCTTACCTTGCTGGAAAATCCTTCGATATTCCGGCTAAACCTGCAACTCGTCGTATCTCAACTTTCCGACGTCCAAATCACTTCATTTTTCTTCTCCGAGCTTCGTGAGGGCCTTCTAAAGCTCCATATGAGCTTAAAATCCACTGAAACCTTCACATTTATGTGTGCATGAATAGTGCATCAATCGGTGATTCTTGGTTCTCACGATTCCGACGTCCTATCGGCCAACTAAGGGTACCAATGTGCTCCTGGGCTTACAAGGAACACAAAACTAACCTCTAAGTCTTCGATGTGTGACTGGTCAAAGGGCTTGAGGGTTGTTCATACAAAGTGTACGGAAAATGGATGAATTCCAAGAGAATGAGAGAGAGAGAGGTCAACGACAATGATGTGGGTGTGTGTGTGGTCTAGATTTTGGGTCACCAACCAAAAACAAGTAAAATCTAGGCTCTAATTGGGTCCAAACAATTAGGACTTAAAATGATTGGCCCGTTTCACACACTCACGACCCAAAGCTCATGGGCAAAATCGATATTTCACGCCATCGATAAAAGTAATTCGGGACGGGCTGTGACATTTTCAATTTGCAACCTTTTTTTACTTTGTACCAATTTTCTTTTCAGTTTATTATGTACCCATATATTAATTTCATTTTATGTCCATATTTTTTAAAGTTTTATTTGTATTTATACCCATATATTTTTTTATTTGTACTCATTTTTAATGTTGCTAAATGTACAAATGCTAATTATATGTATTTATTTTATGTTTTAAAATATATCAGTAGTTATTTTTTAAAATATGTTAATAATTATGTAGCTACATTATTTTCTTGCTATAATTTTGTGCAAAATAATATTACTCTAATATTTATTTTGAAGTATTTATTATATTTAAAAAAATATTATTTAGTTTGTTTAAATTTCATAATTTGTGGGATATTAAATACATAAATGCATGAGTTAAATCTCTTAAATGATGTTAATGACCTCAATCAAAATATTAAACAAACAAGGTTTTAGTCAAACAATTAGGTTGATTAGGGACGGGAACCAAAATGACCCTAATATAAAAAATGAACTAGCAACTACTAATTAAGAAAACACTATTTGAATCAAGCAGTCTGCATTTTTTTATAAATAATTTGAAAACTTGGTTATATATGTGTCCCAACAGTTCCAAATGAAAGCCAAGTGAAACCCTATGCATCAACTCTCTCCATGATTTTTTTCCACCTTATGGTTAGTGGCGAAACTACGTGAGGGCGAGGAGTGGCTGCCTGTTGGAAGTATGCCCACAAAGCCACTCATTTGATGTAATAACTTTTGGAATACTTATTGTATTAAACTTTTATATGTTTAATGAAGGGCAAAGCTTATTGTTAATCACTATTTATTGTATCATGTGTTTAAGCGATAAGGGAATCCAAGGGATGTATTTGATCTAAGAGACAAGTGATTTAAGTAAGTTAGATTATCGAGACCTTTCTCTTATGTTCATTCCTAAAACGTTCCTAGCCATAGGATTGCCAATTGGGCATTGACAATCCGTTAAGGTTAGTATGTGTTATGTCGACTCAAGCGTGAGTATGACTAGTCTCAAGTCATTTGGTGTTGGACATTAAGACAAACACATAGGTGCTCGAAAGAGTAATCGAGTACACTGAACTACGATCAAAAGAGAGTTCGAACATACATGTCATGTAAGAACTCGATAGTTGCAATATGCAAAGTAGTCATTTGACCTGAGGCATCATAGATGTCTAATGGTTAGGTCCTTGACCTTTGATCATGTCAAAGGCATTCCATTGGAGTGTCCACGGCATTGTTGGGGTCAAGCTATCTAGTCATGTAGGCATATGAATGCACAACAAGGGATCTCTAACCTTCCATGGTGGAAGGAGAATACTCTAAGATATGATTCGAGAGTCTTTGGCCAAAGCATATGAATATGATTTAGGAAGTTTGTTCCAAATCTTATTCAATAGAATCATATGGAGAAGTATCACATTGGATAGTAGACATGAAACAAACTATCACTTAAACAATGTGATTAAGAGTATTGTATTAGAGAAGGACCGTATTGCATTGTAGTTGTAACTGGATAGGTTCTCCAACCAATTCTACTTAGCTTGGGTAACCATGACATACTGCCAGGTGTCACTCATGGTTTGTGGAAGCCCTAATGATTAGCAAACACTAATTTTAAGGGAGAATTGAAATGTGGTTTCAATTCACAATCGATCGTTAAGAGTAACAATCGCCCACTACCTCGCTAAATGGAACCTAATGGATCATACACCGAGTAAGGATGATAGTGAAGAAATTAAATGAAATGGATATGGAATTAAATGGTTTAATTGAAGAATGGTCAAGATTAATTAAATTAGTTAATTAATTTTACGAACTGTTCGTATTGGGCTTTCAAGTTGGTTTTGGGTTTCGGGGGCCCAAAAGTGTTTTGGTCCACAAGGCCCATTATGTTTAAGTTGTATGACAACTAAAACAAAATGGGCAATAAGCCCAATCACAACAAATAGGCCGGCCATGGTGAGGAGATGGTGAAGTTTTGCTTAATTGCAAGTTTGCCACTCACCTAAGAAAAGTGTTATAAAAGCAACTTTATAGCTATTTTTCTCATTAGGGTTTTTTCTTGTAAGAAAAGAGGTGAAACCTATTCTCTCTTTTTAACAAGGAGGCCGGCCACTTAGAGGAGATTCATCTAGCAATCTTTTCTTCTCTAAGTCATCCATTTCATCTTCACACCTCACCCTTGGTGTGGAGACTTAGAGACACCAAACCTTTGGTGTTTTGGAGATCCTTTCCTTACATCCTCAAGGACCAAAGGATCACAAAAGGAGAAGGAAATCACAAGCAAGATCCAAGGAGCTTGGAGGTGACTTGAAGGCCCTCCACTTGGGTGAATCCCTTGTGTAAACAAGGATGAGCTTCAAGGGTAAAGAATCTCTAAATTCTTCATTCTCTTTAATGTTGTTAAAGAGTCTTTTGGTTCACCATATACTAGGCTTTGAAAGTCATGGGTTTTATGAATTGTTTTTTAATGCATGCCTACTTTAAAGTGTTAATAGTTTGCATATGTATTCAAATGTTCTTACTTGTTCTTATCTAGGACAAAATTTTTCCTTCAAGTGGTATCAGAGCCTAGGCCTAGTTTATGGTGAATCCTTTTGGGTTTTGTGATTTTCATGATTTGTGATTTAAATGTTGTAAATGTTACAAGCTTTGTTCTTGCTTTTGAATATAAATTTTGCTAGAAAATTTAGCATCTCAAATGTTGTAGATGTATTTCATTTAGGCATGAATATTGGAACTAAAATTTGGTTCCATGTATGTTGGGAAATTCGGCCAAATCCAAAGGGTGATTTTTTGGGTTCATGTTTGTCTTGTTAAAATGGTTTTAAGGTGACTTTTGGAACCCCTAAGTACCCTAGGATGTTAGCCCTCTTTTGAGTTGTAAAAATTTGAGTTTTAATGTGTGAAAACATTCATGGAGCTCTTATGAGTTTTCATGTGTGTTCTTCAATGTTCTTGAGTTTCTTACCAAGAACAAAAAGGTTTGAAGATTTGATTCAAATTGTTTGTTGTTTTACATAAAGTTTTGGTTTATTTTTTATGGGTGATGGTTATAGGTGAAGGATGTTTAATGCTTTTAATGTTTCACAAAACATTTCTCTTACAACCCATCCCATTCACTTTTAACCTCACCCACCTATTCCACTTGCATATTGCACATGCATGCACAACTTGCATAAAGCCCTTTCACACTCCTTTACTACTCTAAAAACCGGACAACCCCATGTGGGGGTGTTTTTGGGCCTTTTATGCAATTACATAAAGTTTTGATACTTTTGTGTTTTTGTATTTTGGCCCAAAAGTTTACGTTTTTGTATTTTGTATTTTGTTCCTTTAAAGATGTTTTTACATTATTAAAATTTTGGGTTCTAGTTGAAATTACATGAAGTTGTGGACTTTTGTGTTTTTTCAAAATGACCCCAAAAGTTTATGTTTTTGCATTGTGGCCCAACTGTTGTGGTCATAGTTTCCTTTTGGCCCAAATAAAATGAGAACAAAATGGTTTTGTCTCTTTAATGAGAATTGGATTTTCATTTCATTTAGTTCCATTTAAATCAATTCTATGAATCCGAAAACCAATTGTTTAAGTTGCTTTCTTAGTTAATATGATTGATTAAGAAAAGGGTGATTATGAACCAAAGGCCTCGATAATTGAGCTATGTGATTGGCCGCTTTACGTTATGAATGTTTGGGTTTAATAGTGTAGAATTGAATGTAATTTGATTAATTCAATTTGTTGTAAATGGACATAAGTCCATCATTTGTGTTGTAAAAGGGCATAAGCCCTTATTATTATTTCATGTATTCCTTTTTGTTTATATGTATGCAAATTGGAATAGTTGGGTCCAACGCCCAATAGGAAATAACGGTTTAATTAGATTAAACGCGTAACTAAAATCAACAATTATCTACCTTAAACCCAAGGTCCAACACAAGGCTCCTGTTGGATCAAATCAAACGGTTCATAATCATCCTAAAACCTAATATGACTATATAGTCCATATGAGGATGCAATGCATTCGTTAGTAGTTCCATATAGTCTCACTTGTTTCATCGAAATAGTGGGAGTATTATAAACTACTAATTCATATTAACTTGGACCAATGGTTGTGATAGGCCCAAGTTCTTTTAATAAGATTAAAATGATTTTGATGTAGCCCAACACTACTCCCTCAACAAAACGAATATTAAGTTGATAAGCGAGAGATGTTTTGAACATCTCTTCGTAGGCCTTCCACCGTGGTGGGCTCCAATCGTTTGTGACTCATGCACTGGCTTCACCCTATCATGGGGAAGTTCAAAGTATGTGCTTACATCCAAGAGGAGTCCATAAACATATAATGAAGTGAGTGTAGGCAACGAGGATAGCCGACATTGTATCATCGTGAGGCTATTCTTGAACCCCTTCACAAACTAAGCATGGTGGGAATAACTTAACTAAGTGCAATGGAGCCGACATCGTATCATCGTGAGGCAACATTCTCTAGAGGCCAAACGGATGGGTAATTACAAAAGTTGTAAATAAATAAAGCGTTATTCTCTTATCATTATTTTTGCTAACCAACATCGTATCATCGTGAGGTGGGCTTGGTAATGGTGAGTCTCCCATACCCCGCTTAGAGTTCAATATAACTCTCGAATTCCATTGAGGGATGTGGAATTTGCCAAAAATAGTGGGTGGTACTATTTGATTTAAGACCCAATCAAGTAGTTTTGAAACAAACAATCTAATACGATTTCTGTTATGTTATGTAGTTAACGACATGCCTAAAATAATACCCACCATTATACTGGACAAAAGGGGCCTTAAGGCCATACATTTTGGGTATGGGGAAAAACCATGAATATTATTCGGTTATGGTTTTGGATATGGTTATAGGGGTCCCCAATCCATATCCGTTCTCGAATCCGAACCGAATAATATATAATATAATTATATGTATATATATATATATGTATTTCATTATTCACCGAATCCATTACCTTGAGAATACAAAAATTGCATTGTGTGAGTTTTATTTTGTGGCAAAGTTCAAAAGTTTTGATATGAATCAAAATCTATAAGAATTTAATAGTATTTATGCGAGATATCAAAGATCAACCAACATTATCAATGTTTAGCTTTAATTTTTATGTTCCACAAGATCCATTAATTAAATCATTTTATACATCAAATATTTAATGACGAAATTAATATTTACTAAATTATTATGCATCAATTGGCTCGAATATATTTTTTGTATTAATGAAGATGGATATAACCGTTAACCGATGAGAAATCCGTTATCCAGTGGGTATGGTTATGGATAATACCCGATGGTTAATTTGCGGTTATGGATATGATTAATTTTCGTGGTTATGGGGATGGATATAGCATTTTCGTCCCCAAACCGATCCGTTGCCATCCCTATATGAAATGCACATGCATGAACAAACCTTTGAGTTGAAATGTGCCACTTCTTGAACATTTACTCATCAGCAACAAGTCATAATATGAGTATATTCTAAAGCTAAATTGAGCACGTGTGATGGTTCAATTACAATACTTGACAAGGAAAGCCAAATACTTAAAGCTAAACTTTACATATTTGCTTCCAGACTTTTTGGCTTCATCCACCTAGTTAAAACTTCTAATAAATAAGAATTTTAACTCCGTTTAATCTATCAAGTGGTAGAAACTAGACCTGGCTATTTCTTACACAACCCGTTAACACAACAAGTAAATGACATGAAAATAACGGGTTTTGGGTCAACACGATGGCTAATTGGGTCGTTATCGGGTCATATGAAAAGAACCTCTTAATAACGGGTCCTTAACAGGTTTACACGAAGGTGACACGCGAGTAACTTGTTTCAATACGTTAAGAAAAAAAGTTATTTTGATGATTTTAATTTTGCTTAAACTACTAAAAAAACTTACTATAAAATACAATAACCATAGCTTATACATAGACATTGTGTATTAAATTTGTATTATTGTAGTATTATTCTATATAATTTAAAATTTTAAGTTTTATTTATTTATTTATTTATTTTTATTGTATACTATAGGCAAAGAGTGAGATTAAAAAATTTATATAACACATTAAAAATAAAAGTATCAAGTAAATTTAAATATACCAAACACATTAAAAAGTTATAATAATTAATCTACAGGTGCGAAAAAATATGCAAAGACTCATGACCGCATCCGCTACGCTATGAGTATGGGTACATCCTCCTTTGAATTAAAGTCATACAAACCTTCATGAATATTATTTTTAAGGGAGTTCAAAATAAAAAAAATTCATAATCATTAATGTACAAGTCTAAAAAATGTGAAAGCATATAAAAATGTACAAGGTTCCTCAAAATTCAACTCCCTTCATTTTCCATATCCTTGAATATTTGGTATTTTCTAGTAATGTACTAATGTATTTTCATTAGGCTCATATTTTGGAGTATGAAATACTTGAAAGACAATTTTTTATTTTATTTTATGTTTTGAAGTAATATTTATGTGACAATGCGGTATGCATATACTAATTTAGTATTATGTTTTCTATTTTCTTTTTGAGTCAAATTATGTTTTTCATTTTCATTATTTATTGATTTAAAATATATTTTCCTTAACGGGTAACGGGTCGGGTCATATTACCTGATATTATTAACAGGTCGATTTCGAGTTGGGTCATATTACCCGTTTACTTTAACAGGTGATATACGACACAACCCGTTAAGATATAAGGTATGACACGAAAACGACACAAACACGGAATACACGACACAAATGTCAGGTCTAGTAGAAACCTTTCATTTGTGTGCAGCCCAACCTTCATGTCCTAAACCTACCAGAACTCCCTCTAGAAAAATGATATTCACGAACAATAACATTCTACGGAAAATAGACATCCATATCCTTCCATTCATATATGGTACATATCCTAATTCTTCCCGAGTAATACAGCTAATCTGCACAGGCTGGGCTGATGACATAGGATTGTAAAAGCCTTCTTAGTCTTTTTTTTTTTTTTTTGTCAAATGATAGATTTTGTTAGATTAGATGTTAGATTAGGCACTGACGGAGTTTGAACTCAAGTCGTCATGCAAGGGCTCAAAACGTTTCCACCACTGTGTTAAAAGGCCACTTGTGCCTTCTTAGTCTCAATGCTTTATTTTTAGCTAATTTTCCACTCTTTACTTGTTACAACCTACAAAACACAAGTAGAAAGTAAAATCTATATAAAAACAAAGTGTAAACAAGGAGAATTATTATGTATATGATGACGAATTTATGAGCACAACAACATCTGAGACATTCATCAAACAAATTAAATCAAGAACAAAAGGGGACAAAATAACCCTAATTTGATCAAATTTTATCAATTAGGGTTTAATTTCCCAAATTAAAGATTCTGATTAAAAAAATCACTGAAAATTAAACCAAATCAGAAAATCAATCTCACAAATTATAGATTTTGATTGGGGATTCTAAACTAATACTCAATCATTTGCCTACAAATACTAGGCTCATTTTCAAGAGATGGAGGTCAAATAAACTAAGCAAGTCCAAACCTTTGGAGAAAACCAGAAAGTTCTTTGGCCAAGGCAAACACGAACACTCATGTTCTTTATCAAGCTCGCGGAGAATCAACAAGTACAACAAATATATGTGTCAGTGAGAACATAGACAACTTTGAGAAGATTGAGATAGAAAAGGACTTCCTCTTCCACTTCTTGAAGTGAGCTCCCTTGAAACGGAATGGCTTGTTGAGATCTCCAACATTGTTGAACAGCTTCTCAGGTACAGGCTCCATGATATGACTCTCCTTAAAATTGTTGAAAAAATTACAAGTATATTGTAATATTCTTCTAAGAAGCACACTGACAATTAGGCTGAGCCATGGGATCTCGCTCTCTTTAAGGATATTTAAGCCCAGTGCGATTTGATAAAAGTTCATGAATTGTGTAACAATATATCTCTTGACTTGTCTCCTCCAGTATACAACAGCTAAATTGAATTGTTGTTTAATTCAAACCTATTTGCACAAAAATGGATGAGTCCAAAGCTCCACCACAAGAACACCATTCTTTGGCCAATAAGTAAAAGATAGAAAATATGGAGGAATAAAAATTGTAGTTACAGAAGAAATTGGCAATGGGATTATAAATAAAAAGATGATGGGAAAAATGCTAATAATTATATGTTCCTTACCACCTTTAGTTTATAGGGTAATAAACACAAATTAACAAGTAGAAACGTTACAAGAGTTACAAAAGATGAAACGCTATAGTCTCCATCTTAATTTCCCACTAACCACAAATAATAACAAATAAACTTACTTCCCCACTAACCACCAAATAATGACAATTATTATTAGTTTAAGCAAAAACTAATGAAAAGGGGTTCAATATTTGCATTTTAATCAAAAACCATATACTAATTTTATTTAATGATAAGGACAAAAGAATAAAAATAACAAAAAACATAAAAAAATACACCACATGCGATGTGTGTGTACAGTCACGCCCCGATCCCGACCAACGTCCAGGATCGACACGTGACGTCACCAAGTAACCATATACTCAACAGATCCTGCCTCCGAGATATGAACGAAGCATAACTTAAGAATCGAGTCGCATAATAATTTTTCGTATACTTTATGGCTGCATCTAACCTTCTCGTTAGACTGCCTACGTACCCTACACAGGGATCAAGCCATTCGTAGTTCATCCTGCACTATAATTGACATGTATCACAGTCCGTTTAAGCCAAAAGGCATAACATTTCTCAATCAATCAATAGAACTTGACAAGCATGAAATTACTAGACTCAGGGTTACATAACAAACCCACCTGAAAATCATGATTTCCCTTCCATCTTCTATATAAGTCATTATGTCACAATATGGTACCGCAATTCACAACATATATCATATCAAAGAACCGACGAAGCCCAATACAATTCTCTAGCCACATTAATTAACTAATTTGACCAAAATAATAACAACTATAACCATATCTTATAAATTCATACTTTATGAAATCATAATCAATCATAGAAAATCCGGAAGGAGTAACCCAAACGTCCAACAACTTTTCTAATTCAATTCACAAGATTATCAAAACCATTGCTCACAAATATACTAAAACAAAACTAAGGCTAGAGTGAAATAGTTAAGCCAAGCTTACATCTCTAAAGCTGATATCAAATCTAAGAAACCAACAAATCAAGTGATGCGACTTTGGACCACTCAACGGAATCCAAACCAGGAAACTATTTCAAACCATCACTCAACGGAATCGCGGAGTAGAAGGGATTTTGGACCATCACTCAACGGAATCCAAATAAGGATACGATTCTGGACCATCACTCAACGGAATCGCAGAGTAGAAGGGATTCCGGACCATCACTCAACGGAATCCAAACAAGAATACGATTCCGGACCATCACTCAACGGAATCACTTGCACTATCAACTTCTCATGACCATTAGCATACATATCATGCAAGCATATAAATTCTATGGAATACTTCTAATAAGATTTTAGGATCACATGGTCATAACCTTTATCATTCATATTATCAAGAAAATAACTAAACACACACACACACACACACACACATATATACATATATATCACAATATGACTTCGCATACACGTAAACCGACGTATATATTATCCGGATAACTCACTAACCAATATAGGCCTACTAAGCCTTACATAGTCTTTAGTAATACTGAATTTAATATTTAAAATCAATTCGTAGCATATTGACCAAAAGTAAGCAGTAATTAGATTAATACATATAAGGTTTCCCAGAACCCCCTACCTTGAATTCGATTAATTTTGTTCCTTTGAAGAACCTAATCGGAACATAAAATTACAATCAACAGTATAAATACTAGTAACACGCCTTAATAACCAAACTAAGTGTTTAAACACAAAATTAATATCATCTAAATAAAGTACACTGATTCTGGAATCTACCACTCAAATAATATCACTCAAATAGTAGTAAAGAAGATTAGAAAGGAATCTGGAAATAAAGATAGGTATGGCAAAAACAGTATTGTGCTTCTCCACAAAATCTTCAGAAAACAGCACCATTGGACCAAGTTTAGACTCCCTTTGGAACATTCAAAACTAAACCAAATCGGGTAATATTATATGGGTTTTGAAGCTTGTGATTTGTACTTTAAAAGCATATAAAGTTTGTAGAAAACGGAACTCTGAATTGGAAGTTATGCCAACAGAAAAATGGAGTCTTGAAACTGGAAACCCAGTTTTCTGCTGCTGTTTGGCAGGTCGTGACCCAAGTTTAAATAAGGTTTTGATCAACCAAAACTCAACGGAACTGAGTGAAAACAATGGGGTTATGATCATGAACATATGCACTTTCGATGCACTAAATTTTTTTCTTCAAATGAGCACATAAAGACCTAGAAATTAAGAGCCAAAGAAGGCTACTCGAAACTTGAGTTTTCTTTGTCAAGAAATCAATTTTCTGCAACTTACGTAACAGCCCATCTCCAATTCATATAACAAATCCCAAAATAGTTCCAGGTAGTCCAGAAGTCATGTATACAACATCCAAAACTAACATGACTCAAAATTAACAAGAAATTGACCTTCTGAACCAAACCCTTAATCAAGAAATTTGATCTACACACCCAATCCGAATTACCCAACTCTAATTCATGTTCAGACTGGTTCATTGAATGGTAGAAAACCCTAAACAAAACCAAGAACTCCAAATATATCGTGGCAGTTTCAATTCAAATATATATGTAGCAAGCGTCGACAACACCGACCAAAACCAGAAAAGAAATTGAAGTAAAAGAACCTCATGCTCATTCATTGAATCTGATCAACAAACACCACACACAAACGAAGAACAACAGATATTGTACGACATGTGAAATTAACCCATGGTTTTCAAAATTATAAAAATTAATTAACAAAACCAGAAAATATCAAACACATTTTAAAGCCTTCTGTCTGTTATGCTACTCACCATTTATATGTATAATCTCTTGATAGTCTTGCTAATCTGAAGGGCATCATAATGACTGGACCAACATGAAGTCCATCGAATCTTGCTGCAATTGTGTCCTCCATCTCTCCTTCTTTGTTTATTTCTTCAATCACCAAATGCTCAGCAAACAGAATTTTACAAATTCCTTCTTCGTCTCCTTCCTCCTTCGTTTTGGAGCTGCAAAAAAGAGAAAACTGAGGGAAAGAAGAAGATTCCACCAACCCTTCCCCTCTCTCTGTCCCACTCCTTCTCTCTCTCTTTTCTGATTTCCCCCTTGCCTTTCACTATCCTTTTTTTTTTCTTTGGGTTTCCCCCACAAAGTGGGAGTTATATTAAATTTATAATCTAAAGCTTAGTAAAATGACTTTAAATATCTGCAACTATACCGTAATAATCCGGACTCGCAAACGGCCTTCGCCTATGTGCTCGTGGTTTCGAGATTTATTCGAAAACGTTACTTGTGATCTCGACAGGTCAACGAATTTTAAAGATTCAATACGAAATTTCAAACCGATAACTATTCAATTTAATTTCTAAATTAACGGAATTAAAATTAACTAATGAAAATAGCGAAAACGTGTAATACGAATTTAAATAACGAGATACGTAATTAATAGTGAAATTCTAGAGACGGGATTTCACACGTACCCCCAACCCCCTCTCCCCTTTCCACTCTTTTTCCTCCCCGTTATCAGCTACCAATAAGAGAGATTTTTTTTTTAAGAGAAAGACTCCAAATTGAATTACATTTCTCAGTTTTATTTTTGTGGTGTTATTTCCCAGTAGTAGTCAAGATGACAAGAGATTTTTCAATATGCCCGGAACACGGGGTGGTATACCACATGTCTCTATGCAAGTGGTGAGATTCTTGTGTTAAAAAATAAAGTTTCCCACCACTTACATCATAACGCGTGGTCTACTACTTCTCTTATGGGCATAAGGAAAAATTCTTCAAGATGACACCCAAGTTAAAGAAATTGGATGGAGAGCTACATTTAATTATAGGTATGTAAAAACTGTGAGAGAATTTTTATTTGGTAATTGTAAACAACTTTTAAATATAATTACTGATGACATAATCTTCTCAAGGTTTTGATATAAAGAATCATTTATGGGTTCATCATTTTTGGTGCACTACGTGCTGTTATAGGACCAAAAAGGGTCTAAGTTTTAAGCCTTACGAAACTGAACTAAGAATTAGACACTATTTATAAAACTTGTCCAATAAGTAGATATTATTTATGAAACTGGACCAATAAGTAGACACTATTTATGAAACTGGACCAACAAATAGACATTGTTTATGAAACGAAATCAAGAATTAGGCACTATTTCTAAAACTAAACCAATAGGTGGAAACTATTTATGAAACTGGAACAAGAACTAGACATTATTTATCAAACATGACCAAGAACTAGGCACTACTTATGAAAGTGGACCAATAACTAGACACTATTTATGAAAACAGATCAAGAAAGAAACTATTTATGAAATTGTACTAATTACTATACACTATTTATGAAATTGGACTTAACTAGGCACTATTTATGAAACATGTGCAAGAACTAGACACTATTTATGGAACTGGACCAATAAATAGTGTAGTACCATTTAGTTTCATTAACAGTGTCTGTGATGGATGGGCGTCAAGTTTTCTTATATTAAAATTGTGTCATTTTCATCAAAATTTAAGTTCTTTTGTCCTTTTTATTAAAATTTAAGGGTATTTTATTAATATTTAATTATTTTTCATTAAATAAAGTTATAGCATCGTTTTTTGTTAAAATAAACTTAGCTCAAGCCATTTTCATGAAAGCTCCCTTAATTTAATAGGAGAAATTAGGTTTTCATCCCTCTTTTTGCTACTTCATTGATTAAAACCTTATCCCTTTGCAATTTTTGATCAAGGTCCTTAGGTTTTAATAAACGTCATTAATTATTTCAATAATAAAATATTTTTTATTTCTAAATGTATTCATTTGGTGTTACAAATATTACATTTGGTATATTTATATTTATGGCTAAATTTTTTATCATGAATTTTTATTTTTGTTTTGTACCCATTTTTAATTAGGAAAACTAACCAAAAGGGCTTAAAAACATTAAGTTTTAACCAAAAACCATGTTACAAGTTTATTTAATGGTTAGTACAAAGTTCATTTTTAAATCAGCCCAATAAGAATGGCCCAAGCAATAACATTCCGCTTTTGCCCCTGACGGCAAGCTTTATCTCTCCCTCCCTATTTCGATCTCTCCGTCTAATATCTGTTACCTTTTATTCCAAGTTCAATTCCAATTCCTCCATTTTTCAATCGAATCAAATTGATCGGATCTCTTTCTCCCTCTCTCTCGATCTCTCACCCAATATGTATTTTCGTTTTCAATTCAATTTGAGCTCACCATCTTTCAAATCAATCGAATTGATCGAATTCGATAAGCACGGGCGACCTTCTCCGCATCGATTCTCTGGAGCTCGAGTTCCCCTGTCAGTATAACACGTTACCTTTCTCTTTCGATCTGGTTTTTGTTTTCAAAAATTTGCATGTTGCTGTTTCATTCCTATTTTCAATTTACGATTTTGAATCTTTGCAGTTGAATTTCTTTTGCATACGTCATTAGTTCTCGAACGCTTGAGATTTCTATGAATCCAATGATCTATTGCAACACCAACTGCACAAGTTCTTGGTATTAACAAGCCCTTTCTCTTTTATCTTTAATTTGTGGCTTTTACATATATTTCCCTAAAATTACAGAATAATAGGAAAATAGATTAGAACTGTTGTTTTCACATTTGGTTTTTGAGTGTTTTATACATTTTGGTTGTTGGCTTTTTCGTAGTTGATGAATCGAGCGTTCGAAAATCAAAAGGGAGTTGTGCTTGCCAGTTTCTTCAGGTGCTGGATGATTCCGTTAAGGCGAAGTTCATTGAAGAGCATCCAGAGAGGTCAACCCATCCTTATTTTCTCAATTTACATGTAGTCACTCAGCTATGGATTCTATTGATAGCCAAATTATGCTTACATATTTCCATATGACCATTTCAGAACAAGTTTTCTCCTTACATTCCTGCATTCTCATTACATTGTTTTTTTTTTTTATAATGAGCATGTTATTTTGGTACATTCGTAAAGAAAATAGATCAGGAAAATAAAAGAGGAAAAGAGCAAATTGTTGGGTTGTGCAACTTGGATTGCTCTTCCTTCTTTTTGAATAATCCTCATAATGATGTTTTTCTGGTTTTGAAATACTGAAATTAGCAGAGGAAAAGAGCAAATTCTTGCTTTATTTGGTGTGGCTTTGCTTGTTTTGTTTGAGAAGGTTTAGTTTCATACCTCTAGTACAAATCAAATTCGGGATAAGGTTTGGTTTGCTTGGGTATTTCTGGTATGGGATTTTATAAGGCCTCATTATCCCAATACCAATATGTTGGTATTCCAACCTCCTACCTGATTTGGATGCCTTTTAACATTACATGTTGAGTCGTTTATCAAGTTTCAAGTTACTAAGGGCTTGTTTGGTATCCTATTTGAAATTTTTTATAATTTCTCAAAACATTTCTTAAGAATTTTTCTTGAAAACAATTTTCTTTAAGATTCAAAAACTTGTTTGGTATGTGATTTAAAAATTTTAAATCTTACAACTTAAACTAGACAAAAAGATCCATAAAAAGGGGGTCTAGAGAGAAAGAGGAGAGATGAGGAATGAAAGTAAGAGATGATTGGAGGAAAGAGAAAGAAGTGAGAAGATCGGAGGAGATAGAGAGGAAGAGGAGTGAGAGAAAGAACCGAGAGAATGAAGAGAGCGGATTGGAGGAAAGACGAAAAAGGTAAAACAAAAAAAGAGAAGGGGGAGAGAGAAAGACGAAAAGAGAGATAGATTTGGAGTGAGAGGGGAGGAGGGAGAGAAAAGAAAGAAGTGAGTTTAAGTTTAAAAACTCAAAAAACTCACTTTCTGTGTTTTTAGATTATAGACTATATTTTTTAGTTAGTCTTGAGTTCAGTTTTTGAAAATAGTCATATCAAACAAGTTTTTAAAGCCTAAAACTTGAAAATTGTTTTTGAGTTAAAAAAATTGGATTCAAGTAGAGTACCAAACAGGCTCTAAATAGCTAGTCCACTTTTAGAATGTTTTTCTTCAAGTATTTATGTGAACGTACATGGACATGTTTTTGTGGGTGAGAGTGGCTAATTGCCTTTCTTTTCCTAGACTATTTATTCTCTTGTAGTCCTGGTTTTTCATGCATTTGGTGTTAGGATATATAATTAATAACAATTGCAGACCGACAGAGAGAGAGGAGAGAGAGAGAGAGAGAAATGGTTAACCAATGATATAGGAGGGAGGATGTATGGGAGGGTGATTGTTCTTGTTTGCAGGGAGTCTCGGTGAATTGCGTCACAATTTTAAGTTTAGTTGGAAGGAAGGAATTGGATCTTGGGTGATAATATTTTCTTACTTGTCACGTCACAATCTTGTTTACAGAAAATCCAATTTTCTGGATTTTCATGATTTTTGTGTGATCTGAGCTTGATTCATTGATCTAGCTCTTCCTTTTTTTTGTAGTGAGAATGAGAAGAACGAATTCACCAACCTCTTCTCTTGCTACGTAAGGTAAATTGAATTGAATCGAATCGAATTTTCTTGTTTTTATTTCTCTGTTTGGTTGATGAGAAAATGATGAAAAAATTGGTACTGAAATCTGTGTGAATTTGTGTATCTTGAATTGGCACTTTGATGGAATTTGATCTGACAATGCATGTTGTAGTGGAAGAGAAGCACATGCTCAAAGAGGAAGGGGAAGGAATTGCATGTCCGCTGGATGGTAGTAGGTTGCTTTGCAGTTTCAAAGACTAATTGTGTTCTTTTGTGCATCATGTGGAGTTTCATGTTCAAGTACACACTTGTGTATATCATTGAGCCATTTAGGCAATTCATTAGGTTTAAGAGAGAAATCGATCTCTTGGAGGGTGAATTATGAAAACCCATTTTGTACATTTCTGTAGAACATGTTTCAGTCTGACCTTGATTTAGGTAGCAAGTTGACTTGAAGAGTCATCAACCATTCATGTGGGTGAAATTTTGATTGGGTTGAAGCCCTTTTACACAGTCCCATATTAATAGGGAACATAAGATCGATAAACATTGAAAGTTAATCGATTTTTTTTTAATGTCAAGTTCTTTGTCTCTCTTCATATTTCATCTTGAATATGCAGACTCCCTTGTATCTTCCTCTTTTTTTATGTAACATGTGTATTGATGCATTGATGAACTTGTTCTTAATTCGTCGAGTGTTTGAGATGTTTGCTAAACCATTGTGCGTTCTTGAAAATTACGATGGCTCAAATATATTATTGGTGGAAAATTTTAGAGAAATTTATGTCTAGTTCCCGAAGTTTCTTGTAATTATATCAAATGATATTTGAGCTTGTGAGCAATTAAGCTAAAAACCCCGAAATAACTCATACTATTTCTGGAACTACAACAAAAAAAAACTCACGCTATTTATGAAATCTAATCAAAATAACCCATATTGTTTATGGAAGGGACCAAAATAAACACTATTTCTTGAACTATTACAAAATAACCCACACTATTGTTGAAAGTGAACCACTATTTCTTGAACTTCAAAAAATAACTCACATTATTTTTTAAAGTGAGCCAAAATAACTAACATTATTTTTGAAACTATTGTATAATAACGTACAATATTTTTGAAAGTGAACCAAAATAACCTACATTATTTCTGGAACTACATCATAATAACTCATACTATTTATGGATTTACAAGATAATAACTCACACTATTTCTGAAACTACATCATAATAACCTATATTATTTTAGGAACTACAACATAATAACCCACACAATTTGTAAAAGTGAACCAAAAGAACTCACATTATTTCTGGAACTACAGAATTCATATTATTTTTAGAACTACATCATAATAACCCACACTATTTCTGAAAATGAACCAAAATAAGTCACACTATTTCTGGAATTACAAAATTATAAACCACACTTTTTTTTAACTGAACCAAAATAACTCACACTATTTCTAAAACTACAGTAAAATTACCCATACTAATTATGAAAATAAACCAAAATAACTGACCCTATTTATGAAACTACAGCATAATAACCCATATTATTTCTGGAACTACAATATAATAACCGACACTATTTCTGAAAGTAAACCAAAATAACTCACACTATTTCTGATATTACAGAATTATAACCCACACTATTTCTGAAACTGAACAAAAATAACCTATATTATTTCTGGAACCACTGTAAAATTACTCACTAATTCTAAAAATGAACCAAAATAACACACTATTTATGGAATAGAAAAAAATAAATATTATTGTTAGAACAATAGCAAAATAACCGACACTTTCTGGAACTACAGCAAAATAGCACATTATTTTTGAAATTGAACTAAAATAACTCACACTATTTAAGGAAACAAAATAAACACTATTTCTGAAATTACAACAAAATAACAAAATAATTTTTAAAATTGAACTAAAATACCTTACACTATTTCTGGAAGGGAATAAACTATTTCTAGAACTAAAACAAAATAACAAATACTATTTCTGAAACTAAACCAAAATAGCCTACACTATTTCTGGAAGAGAACAAAATTAAACACTATTTCTGAAAGTACATCAAAATAACTCACACTATTTCTGAAACTTAATCAAAATAACACACAATATTTTTTAAACTGAACTAAAATAATCCGTATTATTTCTGGAAGTGAACAAAAAACACTATTTTTTTAAATACAACAACATAACCCGCACTATTTCTAAAATTGAACCAAAATAACTAACACTATTTATGGAACTACTACAAAATTACACACTATTTACGAAACAGAACCAAAATAATCCACACTATTTCTGAAAGGGACGAAAACACACAGTTAATGAACCAGGTTTTTATAGAGAAGTAGTGCAAAAACTAAGTTTTCTAGAACCGAACTATTTCTTGATCTAAAAAAAAAACCACTAATGATCACTCTGAACCAATTATATCATACAATTTACCTCAAAAAATTCATGATACTTCCAATCAGAGCATATTTATAGATTTCTTTCGAAATAGATTTTCTTTTATAAAATTTTGGTGTTTTGTGATGGTTTTAGATTTGAATTTGAGCACAAGCATCTAAGAGATGTTTTTTAGATTTCCTCTATCTAATTTTTACAAAAACACAAAGCGTCTATTCGATCGTTTATTACTGTGCATTAATTTACAGGAGCATACTAACGAAAAGTTTGTTTCATGATAACAAAAGCTAAAAATTTGCTGAACAGATGGCAGTGTACTTCACATTTGGTGCGACATATATACATGCTACTAATATTTGTTGAAAGCAAGATTTTCAAAGATTTTGCTTTCAAATTGATGGGGCTTTGACATGTGGATTTGCATCATGTATGCTAATGGCTTTCGTATCCTCCATCATCACTTTCATGTTTAATGGGTAAGGTAGTGGCATTAACTGACAGAATGGGGCTTCTGTTAGGGGTAGCACCTGGAAAAAAAAAGGTTTGGTTTTGCACATGGGCTTGTTTTTCGTTAGAGTATTTAGTTTTTGTCCTTTTTATTAAATTTCAAGCCCTTTACACTAAATAAAATTGTTATATCATTTTTTATTAAAATAAACTTAACTCAAGCTTTTTTCATTAAAGTTCCATTTTTAATTCGCAACCTTTTTTTTTACTTTGTACCAATTTTCTTTTCAGTTTATTATGTACCCATATATTAATTTCATTTTATGTCCATATTTTTAAAGTTTTATTTGTATTTGTACCCATATTTTTTTTTACTTGTACTAATTTTTAATGTTGCTAAATGTACCCATGCTAATTATATGTATTTATTTTATGTTTTAAAATATATCAGTAGTTGTTTTTTAAAATATGTTAATAATTATGTATGTAACATCCCACATCGCCCAGGGGAGTGATCCTTAAATGTATATTCCCATCCCTACCTAGCACGAGGCCTTTTGGGAGCTCACTGGCTTCGGGTTTCGTAGGAACTTCGAAGTTAAGCGAGAAGGGGGCTAGAGCACTCCCAGGATAGGTGACCCACTGGGAAGTTGCTCGTGAGTTCCCAGAAACAAAACCGTGAGGGCGTAGTCGGGGGCCAAAGCGGACAATATCGTGCTACGGTGGTGGAGCGGGCCCAGGAAGTGATCCGCCCCGGGCCGGGATGTGACAAATGGTATCAAAGCCAATCCCTGGCCGGAAGTGTGCCGACGAGGACGTCGGGCCCCTAAGGGGGGTGGATTGTAACATCCCACATCGCCCAGGGGAGTGATCCTTAAATGTATATTCTCATCCCTACCTAGCACGAGGCATTTTGGGAGCTCACTGGCTTCGGGTTTCGTAGGAACTCCGAAGTTAAGCGAGAAGGGGGCTAGAACACTCCCAGGATGGGTGACCCACTGGGAAGTTGCTCGTGACTTCCCAGAAACAAAACCGTGAGGGCGTAGTCGGGGCCCAAAGCGGACAATATCGTGCTACGGTGGTGGAGCGGGCCCGGGAAGTGATCCGCCCCGGGCCGGGATGTGACAATGTAGGTACATTATTTTCTTGCTATAATTTTGTGAAGAACAATATTACTCTAATATTTATTTCGAAGTATTTATTATATTTTTAAAATATTATTGAGTTTGTTTAAATTTCATAATTTGTGGGACATTAAATACATAAATGCATGAGTTAAATCTCTTAAATGATATTAATGACCTCAATCAAAATATTAAACAAACAAGCTTTTAGTCAAACAATTAGGTTGATTAAGGACGGGAACCAAAATGACCCTAATATTAAAAAAGAACTAGCAACTACTTATTAAGAAAACACTATTTGAATTCAAGCAGTCTGCATTTTTTTATAAATAATTTGAAAACTTGGTTATATATGGGTCCCAACAGTTCCAAATGAAAGCCTGGTGAAACCCTATGCATCAACTCTCTCCATCATTTTTTTTCCACCTTATGGTTAGTGGCGAAGCTACGTGAGGGCGAGGAGTGGCTGCCGCCCCTCCTCTCGTCGGAAAACACGCCTAGGAGCACTGGTTCAGCCCCTCCGCTCTCGTCGGAATTCATGGCACCTGTAAAAGTGGGTTTCACAAAGAAGGAATTGGGGATTGGTTCGACGAAAGGCAGAGGTTTTAGTGAAGGAGAGGGTTCGACGGAGGAAGGGATGGGTGGGTGTTCAACAGAGGAGAAAGGGACTAGAGGGTGAGATTTGCAGTGATGGCAAGAAGGTAGGAAGATGAGAGGTTGTGTTTGGTCTCGAGTTCAATGGGAAACTCAATGTTTGTTTACAAATGTATAGAGAAAGTGTAGATGACAGATGTTTCAAGATTATTGGACCACATAAGAAGTGAGTAAAATTTGGGTACTCCCTTGTGAGTACCCAAGTCTTAATTATTTGGGTGTGAGTTTTAAAGACAGGTGTTGGATAAATATTGGGCCACCTAATAAGTTAGTAAAAATTGGGTACTGACACCTTACCCAAGTATTATCCTGCTGACCGTTTGTTTACTTTTTTTTCTCTCTTAAAATATTGTGCTGACCCACCACTTCTTTTCCGGTCCTTATCTTCCTGCCCCACTTGTTTGTTTACCCATTCCCTCCCCCCTTTTTTTCCTGACTCCTACCGTATTTATCTTAAACTCTCACATTATTTATAAATATTGTATTACTTTTTAAAAACAATGTAAATATTGTTTAATGCTTATTTTAGAATAATTTAAATTCATCTAGGTTCTTGCTTAGATCTCACCTAGGCACCTAGCTACTAAGTACCAGTTCGCTGTTTGACTAGCGCCTAACTTTTTTTAGGATCTAATCCTAGCCAATTTAAGCTTCTTACATTGACTTTGATATTATTGCTTACAACCGCTTTGGTGGAGATATTATATTATGCTATGAATTGACTCAAAACTTTGCACTCTCCAATGTGAAAGCAACGCTTTGATTGAACCTTGCACTTTTTTGAATTTCGCCCCTCTCCTTGGCAAATTCTGGCTTCGCCACTACTTATGGTAATTCTCTGTTATTTCACGATGCATTTATTTTCACATTGCAAAATCTTTCCAAAGTCTTTGTTATTTTACATTCAACATATAAAGATTAGTCTCCACGCCACCTCTTACGATATACATTGGTGATCTTCTTCAAACATTCGTTAAACCGCGTGTGTCGGGGAAGGTTATTTTCTGCATGGATCGATGGCCTTGAACATTTGTCGTGTAATATTATATGAAATCTCAGATGCTTGAAAGTCAATATATTACCGAAAAGGAAGTTTCAATATATATCACAGAGAAACTTCAGAAGATAAGAATGGAGGGAAAATATTAACAGATATTCCCCATACAATTTAAATCTCCATATATATATATATATATATTAACTTACATAAAAATGTCGGCCTAGTCAGAAATTTGTTTTCTTTTTCGAGGATTTTTTCCGAACCCCCAACGCTTCTCAGCTCATCAGACAACTCGGTCGGCATTCAGGATATATATAGAAAAAAAAAGGAGTTAAAATTAAAACAAATAGCTGTGTTTACATTTGCAGTTACGTTACTGTAATTTCTTGGTAGTTCTTTGGAAACCAAACTGCTAGATGCGAACCCGGTGTCTATAAATACATTTCCAACATATTCAATGCAAAATCCATAACTTGATCTCCTCCTTCGTATACCTTCTGTAAACAAGTTTAATAAGTTTATCATTAGCAGTTATGTCTTCTAGTAAGAAATTTGATGCAGCAACGGTCCTTTATCCTGGCATGAAACGTGGTTCGTCGTCCCATTCTCAGAGTGCTGGAGGTCCGAATCCGCCAAAAGTTCAGGGTACTCTTGTAAAGGACAAGAAGAAATCTGGGAAAAACTAGCGAAAAATCATATATGCATGGCTGCTGTTGTGGGTTGTATAATACTCTTATTGAATTATTGATTAATTTGTTGGGCAACTATGGGGTATACATAATACATTATTTTCTTAAGTTCAGTCAGTATTATTTTATTGTGAAAATGGGTGGGTTCTGCTGAACAAATCCCACTTAGGATGTAACAAAAGAAATAAATTAGTATATTCTTTCAATTTTGTTCCACAGTTGATGTTCTTAATTGATTATTTTTAAAAATATAGTAATTCATGAGTATTCTCATTAATGATGTAATATAGTAATTCATGAGACTCGACTCAAATATGTAAAGGAATTATGAAATACATTCAGCATGTGAATCACATTTTTCTTTTTTATTTAAAAACGATAAGAATAATTTAAACTCAGAACGCAATAATCTAAAGATAAACAATTTTCCCATAAATATAAATTTTTTGCTTGGCATCCCGATACTCGTTGGGCTGCCAATATATTTCTGTACCTGTAAAAATACACAGGAGCAGGAAAAAAGAAAAAAAATAAAAAATAAAAAACCTAAAAGCTGGAAGTACAGAATACGTGGCGCAACTCCCGACGCGTTTACAACTTCCCAGTTCCCACCAACACATCATCCCTTCCGTTCCCTTTCACTCCGTCACAACAACGATCTTTACTTTATGCCGCCAAATCCGACCCCTTCACATCCACGCCGTTATTCTCGTACCGCTCAATCCTATCTCTCCTCTTTCTCTCTCAGCTTTAGGCGGAAGAAGATGAAGACCTCCCTCGCACTGTGAAACCCTAAACGGAACGAAACGGTAATTTTCAGCGACTTTTCCTTTCTCTTTCGTTCACTCCAGCAGTTTGGAAACCCTAGGTTTTTTTCTGCAATTTATATTTCCATTATTGAACTTTAATGCTTATTTTTCCTAGAGTTTCTTCAATTTTATGATTTTTAAGAATCATTGAATTTTGTTTCTATTTTTTTTATTTTTTTTATTTTTGTATGTATTTGTTAGGTCCACACAGTAGCCTTATACCAAATATATGCCTCTCTCTGCTTCCTAGTTTCCTGCTTTACATATCATCAAAATAAGATAAAGAAAGCTCAAATGTACAATTTTCTTCTGTCAAAATAGAAATTCTGGACGTGTCTTTGTTTTATGGATCGACAGCGTTGGTCTTAACAGAACATATATCTTAAATTTTGAGGACATATTTCTTCTATTTTCTTTTATTTTGAGCACATGTTAAGAAAGTACATTGATAACCTGCAGTTCCTTGTTTTACAATTATTTGTCCAGTGGAAAATTGGTAGCCCTCACGATGAGGTCTTTGGATGCTTGCATGTGATGTTTTGCGCATGCAAACACTTATCAGACGTACTTCTATTTTATGTTAGGTAGTCACATAAGTTTAATCGTTGGATTGCTGGAATTTGTTGCTTCGTTTGTTTGTGATTTACTGAGCTGAGTATGTGCATTTTGCAGATATATCCATTGCAAGAAATTATTCTCCAGATGTGAGCTTGACTCCATTAAAACTGGTCACGGATTGTTTTGTATGGAACCTTTAATCAGAAAATTAAATGATTTAGCAAGTATTCCTAAATCTCATATTGGTTTACTCACCTCCCACTAGTAAAAGAAACACTCACCTCCCACGTCGCGCAAAACTTTGCCCAACTCACCTTGGTCGCGCGCAAACCGTCGCGGCAAGCAGTGACAGAAAGCTTTGCGCGACGCATGTAACCCTTCGTCGCACAAATCCACTTTGCGCGACGCAGCCTACGTCGCGCAAAGTAGTTTTGCGCGACGCAGCATACGTCGCGCAAAGTGGATTTGTGGGACGAAGGGTTACATGCGTCGCGCAAATACACTTTGCGTAACGCAGCCTACGTCGCGCAAAGTGGTTTTGCGCGACGCAGACTACGTCGCTCAAAGTGGATTTGCGCGACGAAGGGTTACATGCGTCGCGTAAATCCACTTTGCGCGACGTATGTTGCGTTGCGCAAAGTAGCGTCACTTGACTTTGCGCAAAGTAGCGTCACTTGACTTTGCGCGACGTAGGCTACGTCGCGCAAAGTGGATTTTCGTCATTTTTTATTTTTGAAGAAATGATCAAAAATATTATTTTCTTAACTTTTTTAATAATATTGTAATTAAAATTCTAAACATAATTAATGCACCAAAGAAAAATATTTCATTATAATATATATATATATATATATATATGGAAATGTATTGTATATGTCTGAATGAAAAAGAAAAAAACTACAAGTAATCTTCTTGGTGAAATGGCTACTGGGTATCAGTAGGGTGAAATGGCTCGAAAGTCGAAGGTGTAGCAAGATCAGGTACTACTGGTAGCGAGATTTGGAGGCCAGTCATCTGTATGGCTCGTACAAGGTCTCTTACTTGGCCAGCATAGGCCTGCAGCTGCTCGCCCTGGGCCCTTATCTGCTCCCTCATCTGCTCGCCCTGGATCTGAAGCTGACCCTGTAGGGTTGTCACTTGCTCCTTCAATGAATCGACCTCTGTGGTGTTCGATCTGGAAGAAGAGGCACCAGTCTCACGAACTCGTGCTTTCCCCATGCCCCAAACAACCTTGCCGTGACGACGACCAAGGTTCTGATCCAAGACATCAGTCAGGATCTGAAACCTGCCTCCTCGAGTACCGGGACGTCCTCAATCGGGGTCTCAAGGGGAAGCTGCGATGTTGCTTCTTGGATAACAGCAGTGCGCTTTTCCACCATAAGAGCCTGTAATAATAAAGAAAAAACATATATATAAATAATATTTGAACGATTCATGCATACATATAAGAATAATAACAATTGCATTTACTTACATGAAGATGCTCAGTGTTCGCATCTCCAAGTCGAACGTAAACATCCTCGAACATGTCGATCTCTGGGAACTTAGAACCCTCCTGAAGAAAAAAAAAACATTAAGAAAATTTTATTAATCAATAATAATAAATAAATTGTATAAAATTTCTAAATTAATATACTTTTACCTGACGTCGTGCCTCAAGCCTATACGAAAAGGGCTTCGAACCGGAATGGTGAAGAAATGTCTTTGACTCCCGAGCTATCTTGCCAGCAACAGATTTCTTCTGTTAAACACACAATATACATGTAGGCAAAGGTACACAATAACAGCTTTACGCGACGCATGATATACATCATGCAAGAATTGATGTCATAGACATGTTTTTGTTCTGTAGGGTTTAGGGTGTAAAGGTATGACCAAATTGCACTAAATGCACGAATTGATTATGTTCCTATTGGTCAATTGTGTCATAGACATGTTTTTGTTCTGTTTCTCATTGATTTGTTGCTGTTTCTCACTCATTTTTTACTTTATGTTGTTCTCAATTGGGTGTACATAACCCGCAATTTATTTGTTATGGTTATAATTTTATACCAATGTTCTATTCTTTGCAACCATTCTGATTTTTGGGTTGTTTCCATTTTTTTCCCCTCTGTTGCGTAGGACTTGGATGGTATGATTATATGCATCATTGCAAGTTCGAGCACCATCGAGAACAGTGATGTACATGCAATTTTGAATACGTTTCGTCAAACTACAGAATATGAAGGGAAAATCTTAGTTTCTACAGTTCATGAACCTAATCTAGACCCCAACTTGGCAGTCACAACGGTTCTTATTGTAGGGTAACGTTTTTCCTTTATGCCTCATGTTAATTATTTAACAGTAGTATTTGTTACTTTCTGACTGTTTATCAAATTTTGATTTGTTGATGCATGATGTTCTAATGTACATTTTATGTGATCACCAGTTTTGCCAGAAAACAAGTTTCTCAGAAAAGCGGCATATTTTCGGGACTGGCCCAGCATTTTCCTTTCATTTTCAATCTTTTCAATAGGCACCAGTGGCTACTAAATGACACTCGGGAAAACCTACCTCTTGATAGTGCAGATTCACCAGATTCTAGTGAGATGGGAATTAGAAAGGCTGTTGTTATAGCCAAAGGTTTTGATAAGTACTCTGAAGGACCCGAGGAAGTAACAAACAGCAACTACGATGAGTTCCACCTTTCAAGGTTAAATTGGTTTCCCTATTTTAATTTAGTTCCCTATTTTAATGAACTCCAGTTTAGATGGTAATCTTAATTCTTGTAAGCTTTTTGGGTAAGTAATGATCGGGTTCCCCACCATCTACCTGCCATGAAAGCTTAGGTTATATTAACAATAGCCACACCTAGTTTGCTACTGCTAGGCAGATATAGCTATTTTTAGGATCCCACCATTTATCTGTTCAGACACCATAAGATAATTTGGTGAAGGGAAGATCATGTGCCATCATCAATAGGAGATCAAAATTTTCAATATATTGGGTATTTACCAAACTAAGTATTTACCCTCAATCATATATGCATGATAAGAACAAAAAAGATCAAAATTTTCAATATATTGGGTAATATTAACCAAAATTTCAATACAATCATACATAAAAAAAAATGGATAAATAACATAGAGGTTTTTAATGTTGGAAATATGCCCTGAAAGTCAATCTTTGGAAGAAACCTTTCAGGACAAATGAATGGATGTATGGATGATTCTTATACATCAAATTGCAAAGACACGAATTAGGACTATCTCAATAAACGATATATGTCTTAAATAGTGTATCCATGGACAATGGATCGATTGAAGAAGTAATCTAATGATGTTAGACTACAGAGACCTTCTTCACATAACCAAATGTCCAAAAAGGTTCCTGGTCATTGGATTGTCGGAGGGATACTGACAATGCATAGACCGGTACATACTGTGTCTGCTTCAAATGGAAGGATGGAAAGTCTCATCCCATTCGTGTTGTGACACTAAGACAAGTATGTAGGTGCTCATTAAGGGAATGAGTTCACTGAACACAATCGAACGAGAGTACTTGTATGGAGGTCTACTCACATGTCAAGCAAGTAACTCAAATGGTTGGAATAAAGTAAGTAGTCATTTGACCTGAGGCATCGTCGTTGTCTTGTGGTTAAGTACTTAATCTTTGATTATGTCAAACGTCACTATCAGAGCGTCAACGGCATAGTCGGGGTTAAGCCACTTAGTCATGAAGGCAAGTGTATGCGCAACAAGGAATCTCTAATCCTCGATAAGAGAGGAAGAATACTCTAAGATATGATTCGGGAATCTTCGGCCGAAGTATCGAGAATATTAAAAGGAAAGCGTTCCTATACGACTCAAAAGAATCATATAAGAAGGAATAATCGCATTAGGGGTTTGACATAATATATCCATACCCTAGTAATGTGATTGAGAGTATTGTATTAGAGAATGATCGAATTACATTGTAATTCCAATGGAATAGGTTCTCCGAATAAACTTCTACATTAGCTTGGGTAGCTATGACATATGGTTAGATGTCACTCATAGCTTGTGAGTTCTTCTAGATGATTAAATGTAGTCATCAAAGAAGAAGGTGAATTAAAATGAAGTTTCAATTCACTAAGTGATTGAATTAAATATAATCAATTGGATTGATGCCAATCACCTCACTGCCTTGCTAATTAGAACCTAAAAGATTGTTCACCAATACACTATTGTAGTGAGTAATTAATGGATGATGGAAACAATTAATTGGATTAATTAAGTGTTGGGATTAATTTAGAAAGTCTAAAGAAATCATAAAAGGCGATAAAGATCGTTTTGGGCTTAAAGAAACGTTCGGGTTTAATTGGGCCCATTGGGCCTAAACCCATTGGGCTTTTATTCAAGCATTGGATGACTTGAAATAAATGAAAGCCCAAAGCCCAAACAACACAAAGAGGGCCGGCCACTTTAGGTAGGAAAGGGTGAGATATTTAGTCAAGTTGTTGACTAGGTTTCTTTTGTCTATATAAGGAACTTTATAGAGATATTGTTCAATAGGGTTTTTGTGTGTTTAAAACAACAAAGAGGCAAAAGAAAAATAGCTCTCTTACTACACAAAGGCCAGCCACCATTGGGGTGTTTTTACTAACATATCTTACACCCTTTTGGTTATTCCTTCATCCTTTTCACTACACTAGTGGGTGAGGATCTTCAGAGGTTTCCTACTTTGGAAACTTGAAGAGAACCTAGGAGCACTCATTCTATCAAAGTGGAGGAGGCAAGGAGGGAAGCTAGGCTCAAGGAGTTCAAGGAACAAAGGGCTTGGAGGTGGTCCATCCTTGGTCTCAAGTCTAGATCAAGAGGTATAAGACTAAACCTTCACTTTGTTCTTCTCTATAAAATGTTTTGATGCATTATATATAAACCTATGAACCTTGAAGGGGATTTGCATGACTATAGCTTTGATAATATGTTATAAATGCTTCCGCTGCTTTCGTATATTAAATTTGATTTGTATATGCATGATAGTCTTTTTGAAATCCCATTCTTGAATCTCATAAATTTCCCTTCATTTAAATCACCTGAGTGTGATCAGCGGCTATGGAGGTCTGCAGGGAAGGAAGAGGGGAAAGCAGCTATGGAGCTTTTGTGTTTTAGAACACTGGAAAGAAAGACAAAAATGCACATTTTCGTGTTGACTTTGCGCGACGAAGCTAGACGTCGCGCAAAACAGCTTTGCGCGACGTAATAAACCTGCGTCGCGCAAAGTTGGAAAAAAGCAGTAAAACAAGCTTGGTTTGGCTCCAAACTCTTGCGCGACGCATGGAACGTCGAGCAAGTGGTCTTTGTGCGACAGTACTTTGAGCGACGAAGTTATGCGTCGCGAAAACAGATTTGCGCGACGTAGTTGTACCTTCGTCGCGCAAAGTACCGTCGCGCAAAGACCACTTGCGCGACGTTCTGTGTGTTGTCGTCGCGCAAACATACTTTGCGCGACGAAATGCTCTGCGTTGCGCAAGTTTCGGTCGCGCAAACATGTTTTTCTACTAGTGTCCCCATTTGGCTATAAAGTTTCAAATCTAATTTTTGTGGATGATTGTCTCATTTTTATTAAAGCTACTACTAAGGGTGCTAGGAGTGCTATGGATGTTCTAAGTAAGTTTGCTACTGCTTTGGGGCAGCAAATAAATTTTAATAAATCATCTCTTTATTTTTCTTCAAATACTAATAGCCAAATTAGAAATGAGATTGTAAATATTCTTCACACTCAGCATAAATCTACCATTGGAAAATATCTTGGAATTCATAACATTGTCTTTTGGAAGGATCCTTTGAATGGAAGTGAGCTGATCAGAAGGGTTAAGTAGAAGTTAGCCGGTTGGAAGGCTAATACTTTGTTTAAGGCTGGAAGACTCACTCTTGTTCAAGCTAACCTCACAGGTTTGCCTAATCATATAATGTCTTGTTTCAAGTGTCCTAAGAAGTTAACTAATAAATTAAATAAGGGTTCCAGACAATTCTTCTGGGGTAATACCCATAAGTGCAATCCAGTAAGTTGGAAGGAAGTTTGCAGACCTAAACAAGCGGGTGGCCTAGGTATTATAAACATTGACCACCTCAATAGAGCTTACCTTGCTAAGCTGGGATGGAAAATTTTATTTGATAAGGATAACTGGTGGGCAAACATAGTTAAAAGGAAATACCTTAGGAATGAGAACTTTTTGGAAACTAAAGTAAAGCAACACCATTCTGTTGCTTGGAAAGGTATACTGGGATCAAGGGATATAATTTCAAAAGGTATGAGATGGGTGGTCGGTGATGGCGAGGACATCTTGTTCTGGACTCATGATTGGGTTTTTCCTCACCCCATTTTTCATCTTATACCAAAAAACCAATTCCCTCGTATTAAGTGGGATACAAAAGTAGTTGAGTTTTTAGTTAATGGTCAGTGGGAAAGAAACAAGCTTGAGAATGTTATAGATGTTGATATTGTTAATAAGATTTGAAACATCCCTCTTCCTCTTAATAGTGCCACATACATTGTTGTTTGGGGTCCTAATCCAAATGGAAAGTGTTCGGTGAAATCCACGACTTGGCTCCAAGTCGAGGATTTACATACATCCCCCACACAAATACTTATTAATAGGATTTGGAAGCAGATTTTGCCTCCTAAGAGTAAGTTGTTTGCCTGGACTCTAGTCAAAGGAAGGTTACAAACCAGTAAACGTCTTAGCAAGTTTTTACCCAATGTAACTAACTAATGCCCGATGTGTCATAATTATAAGGAAGACCAGGATCATCTTTTTCTTCACTGCCAGTATGCTGTGCAGGTCTGGACTTGTTCGAATCAACCTCATTTTAGTAATATTGCAAACAATCTCAAAGTAAATGATTGGCTAAGTACTTTGCCACATGATGGGAAAAATGAAGTTAGCTGTTTAAGTAAAGCTTTGTCTATTTGCTTGCAAATCTAGAATGATAGAAATGCAAGTATATTCAGAAATGAGAATCCTATATATTATTGGTTTGTTATTAGAGCCTTGTCAATGGCTAAGGAATATTTTAAAGAGGATACTAATCACGATAAGAAACCTGAGGCAGGTTCCAAAGATAATTTGATTAAATGGAGCCCCCCCCACCCCCTTATGTTAAAATAAATTTTGATGGGTCTGTTTCACACTCAATGGTTGTTGGAGGGTTTGTCGTTAGAAATTGGGATAGTAAACCTATCCTAGCTAATGTAATTCAACTCTGTGAGCATCAATGTTGCTGAGGCTTTGGCTCTCTGTGAAGCTCTGATTTGGGCAAAGAGAAGGAATTGGAGACATGTATGGGTGAAAGGCGACTCAAAGCTTGTCTTGGATGCAATTTATGGAGCTTGTGATGTGCCTTGGAACCTAAAACCAGTTATTGAGGACATCAAGTCGTGTGCCAACATCTTTCAGGACATTAGATGGAGCAATATCTTCAGGGAGGCAAACTTCGTTGCGGATGCTTTGGCGTCTATTGGTCTAAATAGTTCGAATCTTTGTATTTGGGAAGCTTGTCTCCCTATGGATGCTCATCTGCCTTTTCAATTTGACTGTATTAATATTGGCCGTGTAAGGGGCTTTTCTCTCTAATATATTCTTTTTTCTATATAAAAAAAAGGAATATTTATTTTTACTATTATTTTATTTCTGTATTAGAGAATTGCGAGTTTAGTCATTGAATATTTATTTTTACTATTATTTTATTTATGAATACTAATACTTATTTTTAAAATTAGTCTTTTTTATAAAATAAGTATTTTAATGTTTTTTTAAATTGCTAATGTTGTTGGATATATGCCCTAAAGCCAATCATAAATGATATTTTACGGACATTTTACATGTTTTTTTTTTTTGGTCAAACGATAGATTTTGTTAGATTAGGTGTTAGATTAGCCACCGATGGGGTTGAACTCACGTCGTCATGCAAGAGCTCAACATCTTTCCACCACTGTGGTAAAGGGTTACTTGCAGACATTTTACATGTTAAAATAAACTAGTTTAATATAAGGGCAAAAATTATTGTATAAAGCCCCTTCATTAAATGTTATATGCTTAAACGATAAGTCCATGGAATATGTAATTAGGAGAATGTGTTCTTAAGAAGTTAGATTCATGAGACCATTCTCTTTTGTACACATATTCTAAACATTCATGGTCATATGATTGCCAATTCGACATTGACGATCCTTAGATCAGTACATGTTATGTCTTCTCTCCAGGAAAGTGACTCGTCTTAAGTCATTGATGTGAATGACAACAAGACAAGTATGTAAGTGCTTACTAGAGACTGAGTCCACTAAACACGATGAAGATGAGTTCTCACACTCATTTCACATGAGAGCTCATAGTTGAGATAATGCAAAGTAGACTTTTGACCTGAGACATCATAGTTGTCTTGTGGTTTGGTCCCTAGCCTTTGACTATGTTAAAGGCAAATCATTTGAGGATGTCCACGACATAGTTGGGGTTAAGCTACTTAATCATGGGGGCATGTGAATGTGCAACAAAAGATCTCTAACTTTGAAATCATTGAGGGAGAATACTCTATAACATGAAAGAATCTCTAGCCAGAGTATGAATGAGATTTAAGAAGTCGTTCCAAATCATATTCAAGGTAATCATATAATTAAAAGAATCTTGTTGAATAATAGACATGAATAAACTACCAAACCAAACAATGTGATTAATAGTAATTAGAAAAAGACAGTATTGCATCTGTAATCCCAAACTGAATAGGTTCTCTAACCTCTTATGATTCGCTTGGGTAACCATGACATGCTGCTAGGTGTCACTCATGGTCTGTGGAAGCCTTGAAGATGTATATTGAAATTGGTACCAGGTGGTATATCATGCAATTTAAAATTTGATATATGCTTGACTAACTAGTCAGCATCACTGGTGAACTAAGATTAGATTTGTTAGTTTACCAAAATCGAGAATAAACAACTGTACCTGGTTTACTAACATAACTCTAGTTAACAAGGGATTAGTTCAGTGTATTTTTAAACTTTATTAAACTTAGTTGACAACACATATCTATTTGCAAACCCTAGAGTCAATGTGTAACATACAAACTAACAAGATATGTGAGCAAGAATGACAATAATCAACACAAGGAGTTTTTGGCCCGAAAAACTCACCTTTGGGTTAAAACTCACCATTGAGTCCAATCCACTAGTGTAGACAAAAGTTCATCCAAAAATCCACAGAAAGCTCAATTCCTAGAACCTTATCTATGGAGAAGCTTTACCTTTGTGCAACCTTGCCTTACACGAGATGAACTCCTATGGTCTTCATGAAGTGGCAGCTCCTCCTGAGCTCATCACCTTGTGGCACCGAGAATTAGTTACTAACAACCATAAACAAAATATTATTAAAAACAACGATAGAAAACATCTTGAAAATAAACTTCAAAAACCCTCTAAAGTAGTGTGTGTGTTTCCTCCACTCTTCTCCTCCTTAACCCTAATGGCTAAATATCTTATTTATACTACTACAAAATAAAACCCTAAAAGGTCTTAGAATTAAACTAAGAAACATAATAAAATAATAAAACAGAAAATAAAAGGTTTCCTATTTGAACTAAAATTCGGACTTCTCAGAAAATCACACTTTTGACCAACTAAATCAACTCCGATTTGGTCCCTAAAGGTCTCTGTTGAAAGCTAAAGATGTCCCCTACAAATCCTTCCTCAAAATATGCCATCTTGACCTCTAAAATACCCAAAACGTCCAGAAACTTCAATCTGGGAAAGTTGCGCGCTGGGCTTTAATTTCATCACCACAGTCAAACGGTTTCGTAGAAAAATTTTGACACAATCATTTTGAAGGGCACACGAACATCCTCCAATTGGAATCACTCCAAAATTCATTTGTTTAATCACTTTTTGCTCCAGAGGAAGTCGAATGTCCTACATTAAGAATATAAATGAAAGTATCAAAATTCTACCAAAATAACAAATAAATTAATACTAAGAATAGGGTAAAATATATAGTAAAATATCGACTCATCATTGGTCATGCTTCAATCAGAGATAGAGAACTCGCTGGGCTCAATGGGATCAAGCCAAACTTCCTCTTGACCATGCTGTTTCTGGGACAACAATTTTGTAGCTTCCTTAGGATTTTTTGCAAAAAAGAAAAGGCATGGAGACTATGCTTGAAAGACTAGGGAATAGGTTTAGAGGCCTTGGGTTGTCCTTATTGCTTTTTTATTTATTTTTATATATTTTTTTAACGATAATTGTTTTTATTTTGCCTTTTTTTTAAATATTTTTTTTTACTTTCCGTTTTCTTTTGATAATTATTTATCTACAGGTGAAGTCACTAGCTCCGAGCAGGGCTATATCAGATGGAGTAGCGGTGCCACCATCGCTCTACTTTGAGGCACTAGGCAGAGTCCTAGCGACTTCGCTAGATGACCATGCTTGTTCTGCAAGACACACGATTTGATCGGGATATAGACACAATCAGATCTTATGGGTCTTAGAGTTCCTACAACCTAGGGATTGGCGTGTACTACAAGTAACCACAACTCCAAAGAGAGTGAAATATTTACTTTTAGATATCCTCTAGGATTCTATCCTAAAAATGTCTATTTCCCCACAGTATAAATACACCCATCTAGGGTTCATCTATGGTAACACAATCTAAACACTTGAATTCTCTTGCCCACTACTTGAGTCTAAAATCATTTACTATCTTGACCATCGGAAAGCCTTTGGCAAACACACCCCATCCCCGGTCTTAGGCTTGTTTACAAGTGTTTACTATTTTACAAGCTGCTCAGGTTTACTCAGATTTGCACTCTACCACCATTTACGGAGGTGCGCGAATTTGGTTCCAACAAATGATGTTTTCATTGAGAGTGAACTTATATTCCTATCAGCTAGATCACTCTGCCTCGTAGAAGCTATGTCTAAAAAAACATTTCATGGTCAAGACACATGCATGGGAAGCAAAGATGCCTTCTTTATAAGTCAAGTCTGGGAAGATGCCCCAAAAGATACACACATCAGTGAGAGATCTTAAAAAGAACCTACGAACCAAGGAACGAGCTAGGTTCTCCAGATAGATGAAATGATGAAAGTTGTTAAAGACACTATCCCTCATCCCTCATCTCGAAGTCTCTGTCTTTCTGGTTCCTCTAGAAACAGTTAACCAGAATCCAAACCGCCTGACTCCAAAGCTTGTCCCAACAAAGGGCATTGAAAGATCGTAGAAGATCTTAGGTTCACCACTGCACCACCATTCGAGGCAAAAATGTTTCCTTAACAACAACTGTTGGAGCATATTTTGGCCTGCTGAGGAGTGAAACATGCATAGGCTAAAGACAAGGAAACACCGTGAGTCCAAGAGCTTCATTCCTGGCATGGAGGCTCTAATGGTTAAGTCAATCGCGATCATAAGGAGGGTGTCAACTGTATTTTTAGGGTGTTATTGGCTTACCTGCAATGAGGAGTCATGAGGCATATTTAAGGGCCTTCCATAAAGTTAGTTCACGTCACTCGACATTCCCCTTCGTGGCCAGGAATAAAAGGTTTGACGAAAAGACTGTTCTGACGTATAGACGCCATGTCAAAGAAAGACCTTTTGTCTCTTCTCTATCATGGGTGGGAGGAGCGGTTGGGACAAACTGCGTCGCCTGACACATTAGTGGCCCATAAGGTATTGTGTTGACTAGCCTTCACAGCTTAGTACCTGGACAACTGGCCGATTTCGTACTCCAGACTTTGAGCTCACTCTAATGGTGAATCAGTTGCATCTGACCACACTGGGAACCACCTGATTGGATCAGTCCCCTTCGGGGGTAGGCTTAGCTTTTTATTAATTCTAGGTTGCACCTGATAGTGCGAGTTTATGTTATGTTCACTCCTGATAGGTGATCATTTGTGTTCTTACAATTTCCCCTAACTATCATTCCTGAGTTCCCTTGGAGGGATATTTACAAGCATTTGAGGTACCTATTTCTGGAGCGATATTCAAACCTCATTGTTGTCGAGCTATCTGTTAAGGTCTTTCCCCTAGCGAAGGGTGTGTGCTTGTTTATTTTAGGAGTGATGTGAACGATGTTTAGGCATTTTCTAGGAGTGGGTTCTTTAGGCGGATCCTTACCCTTCACCCTTTGTTGTTTCTGTTGCCTTTCTTTGTGAATAATTGGCAAAGTGACCATTGAAGAGAGATGAAAAGGCGGGACCTTAGCAATTAATGTGAAGGGTCATGTCAGGTCATGTCTTTTGGGGCATAATGCTCAAGGTTTGCTTTTAGCGATTTTAGCGTGTGTGAGATGCCAAGCGATGCCTTATTCTCCGATGAACATCATTAGTGTGTCGTTGCACATGGATGGTGAGGTGTGAAGGTCGCACAGGTCCTCAACAACTATCGATCGCTTATTCGAATTGCCATGTGTCGAGATGTGACTCTTCGCATGAGGCTACATGTCTTTTTGAATGGGCTACATCAGGGTATTTATACCCCTTGAGTCCTTTGTTTTCCTTTTGTTTCCCTTTTCTTAGAGATTTAAGAGTTTGTTTTTAAGAGACAAAAACCCTTATTTCCTTCTCCCTACTTCCCTTGCATCATTTCCTTATCCTTTTGCCTCTCTCAAATCTCTTCCCCTAGTATTTCTTACTCGTCCATCTGCCATGGACGCCGTATATTCTAGGTCCTTGAAGCTCATTAATGGAGGTCTTAAATTTGATGTGCCTGTTTCCAGCAAATCGTTGTACAACCCTCATATGCATTCTCTTATAAACAATAAGGGTGATCTCAAGGCACTCGTGGAGTTGCACTACGATGTGTTGGGGGGTTGCCACCTAAGGCTGGAGGCGTGTGGGGTGAACTTATTCTCTGACCCACACGAGGGCAAGAAGGTGACCTAGCCGGATGTTCATATCCATCCTTGGTACCTTAGTCTGGGTCTTCAATTCCCCATGTATGCTTTGGAGCGTTTAAATAGGATTTACAAGGCTGGGTTGGGTCTTCCTAAGTTTTGAGCTTTTTATATGTTGAAGAGCATCTCTACAAGTCTAAGATACTTTTTCTAGAGTCGCCATGCTGGATGATGGAATCAAACCTGGATTAGGGGCTTGCCAAACAAAGATAAGGACTACGATCGTGATGTACTCCACGTCATAGGGAATTAAGAAGGTGAAATAAATGGCCCTCGCATTCTTGTGATACCTACTGCCTCATCTGCTATCTTCAATCATACTCGCTCTATCGGAGTTGTGGGGTGCATCTGAATGATCGCGCCTTCACTGTCATACCTGACATTCATAGAGATTGGTTTTGGATTGTTCTGTTGTGCTAGGATAACACCAAACCTTATGGAACCAACTCAAGCTAACCCATAGGAAATATATCAAATGGAATGCAAGAACAATATAAAAGAACACCAAGATTTTAACAAGGTTCCTCAATAGTCAGTGTAACTGGAGAACGTCCTCGGAGCAGTAGGAGCTCACCCAATAATCCATTATCAACCAAATGGGAGTTTACAAAGTGTTGGCAATCTCACAACCCAAATAACCCAATAGCTCTCACACACCACAGAAACAAATAGAGAAAGAAATATAATGAATAATTTCTTCTCTATACATATAGCTTAAAGCTATTACAACAACAACTACTTTGGTGGATGATTACTAACCAAATGAAGCAGCAACTTCTTCTTTCTTTTTGGGCTTTCTACAACTCTCCTTGCTCTCGGCAGAAAATGAGCTCTCCCTTCTTTATTTCTTCTATCCGAAAAAAACCCCATAATTATGGCTTTGAAAAAGCCACAAAACAAGGAAACATAATCATGATGCCTCCTCATCATGATGTTCCCTCATCATTTTGTCTTTCACCTTTTTTTTTCTTTTGGTTTGTTTATTAGCTGAAAGGTAATGCTGAGTTGGCCACTTGGCCACAATTCAACAATCTCCACCTTGGCCAAGTTCCGAAAACACCATGATAAGCCAAAAAACATAATTGACCTAAAAAATCACTCCCAAACACTAGCAAGAGAACAACTCAAGCAATGAACAAACTTGGCTACACCAACAACCTTAGTCAACATATCAGCGGGGTTGTCTTTAGTTGGAATCTTCTGGAGAATGATTTCCCCTTCACCAACAATTTCACGAACAAAGTGATAACGCACATCTATGTGTTTGGTCCTCGCATGATAAACCTGATATTTAGCCAATAAATGGCACTCTGACTATCACAATGTACCTCCACCTGCTTCTGATCAACCCCCAAATTTCTAATCAGCCCATGTATCCAAATGGCCTCCTTTATAGCTTCAGCAACTGCCATATATTCAGCCTCTGTAGTAGACAAGGCAACAGACGACTGCAAAATGGACCTCCAACAAACTGGCCCTTTAGCCATAGTAAACACATAGCCTGTAGTAGATTTCCTTCCATCCAGATCACCTGCATAATCTGAATCAACATAACCAACTGCAAAATGACCAATACCAGAGTCATCTCTCTCAAGGCATAAACCAACGTCTCGAGTACCATGGGGATACCTCAATATCCACTTAGCTGCTTGCCAATGCTCTTTACCTGGATTATGCATATATCGACTCACCATGCCAACTGCATGAGCAATATCCGGTCTAGAGCATACCATTGCATACATCAAACTACCAACCAAATTTGCATATGGTATATTTTTCATTTGCAACTTATCTTTATCAATTTTAGGACATTGTAGAGAACTCAATTTAAAATGAGGAGCCAAAGGGGTACTAACCGGTTTGGTTGAATCATGAACTCCAAACTTCCGAATCAACTTCTCAAGGTATTGTTTTTTATTCAAACTGACCAAACCCTTCTCTCTATCTCTAGTGATCTCCATGCCAAGGATCTTCTTCGCTTCACCAAGATCCTTCATCTCAAACTCATTCTTCATTTGCTTCTTCAATTTCTCAATCTCTTCGACATTCTCTGAGGCAATCAACATATCATCAACATATATCAACAAATAAATGAAAGACCCATCTTGCAACTTCTTGAAGTACACACAATGATCATATTGACTTCTAGAATAATTTTGGCCTCTCATAAATTTATCAAACCTCAAATACTATTGTCTTGGAGATTGCTTCAAGCCATATAATGATTTCTTCAATTTGCAAAACAAGTTCTCCTTCCCTTTCACTATATACCCATCCGGTTGACACATATAAATCTTTTCATTCAAATCACCATGTAGGAAAGCCGTCTTCACATCAAGTTGCACAAGCTCAAGATCATATTGTGCAACAAGAGCTAACATAATACGAATTGAGGAGTGCTTCACAACCGGAGAAAATATTTCATTGTAGTCAATGCCCTCCTTTTGTGCATACCCTTTAGCAACTAATCTTGCTTTGAATCTCACATTGCTTTTGTCATCAGCATTTTCCTTCTTGGCATACACCCATTTGCAACCGATAACTTTCTTGCCCTTAGGCAATTTAGCTAACTCCCAAGTCTTGTTCTTCAAGAGATAATTCATCTCATCACCTATGGCATTGCACCACCTCTCTTTCTCCTCACTCTCAATGGCTTCCTCGAAATTGGATGGAATATCATCAATGATAATAGGAAGAGCAAAAGCAACATAGTCACTATACCGTGCTGGCTTGGTAATTTGTCTTTTTCCTCTGTTCTTGGCAATAGACTCTTGAGGTGAAACTTCCTCTTCAACTTGAATAGAATCTTCAAGTTCAACTTCTTCAACATCCTTATGGTCTCCAACTTCTTCACTTGTAGTGGCTTCAATATCAGCGGAAATAGGATTTGAAGTACCAGAGGCAACTTTCTCAAGCTCCACCTGTTGGACATCTTTCACATTCTTCTCAGAGCCTTTGTACATACTTTCTTCATCAAATGTCACATCTCTACTGATTACAAGTTTCTTCATCTCTGGGCACCACAACCTGTAACCTTTGACACCACTACTAAAACCAAGAAAGATAGCCTTTTTGGGTCTAGGATCAAGTTTATTTTCAGTCACATGAAAATAAGCAGGTGAACCAAAAATACGGATATAGTCATAATCAGAAGAAGGTTTTCCAGTCCATACCTCCATTGGTGTTTTACCCTGAACAATAGCTGAGGGTAACCGATTGATGATGTGACATGCATAAGTAACTGCCTCTGCCCAAAATGACTTGCTCAAACCCGACAGAGACAACATACATCTAACCTTTTCAAGCAAGGTTCGATTCAATCTTTCTGCAACTCCATTTTGTTGTGGAGTTCCCTTGACACTGAAATGTCTTATAATCCCTTCTTCTTTGCAAACTTTAAAGAAAGGGTCGGATGTGTATTCACCACCATTATCCGATCTCAAAATCTTAATATTTCTCCCAGTCTGGTTCTCAACCATTTTCTTCCAACCCAAGAAAATGCTCAACACCTTACTTTTGTGCTTCATAGTGTAGACCCAAGACCTTCTTGAATAATCATCAACAAAGGTCACGAACTAATGTCTACCACTCAAAAAGAGAGTCTTTGTAGGACCCCAAACATCTGAATGCACATAATCAAGAATGCCCTTCGTCTGATGTACTGCAGTACCAAACTTCACTCTAGTTTGCTTCCCCAAGACATAATGCTCGCAAAAATCAAGCTTACAAGTCGTGGCACCTTTTAAAAGACCTTGTTTCACAAGCCCTTGTAGAGCTTTCTCACCGGCATGGCCTAATCTCATATGCCACAGTCTAGTAGTATCAGAATCGGATGTGCCCATATTTTCTGAGACTACAGATGCTTCACCTGTCACAGTGCTTCCTTGCAATAAATACAAATGGCCACATCGAGGAGCTTTCATCACAACAAGTGCACCATAAGTAACTTTCAATGTCTGTCAATCTGAATGAAACCTGAAGCCCTTGGATTCCAAAGTACCCAAAGAAATAAGATTTTTCTTCAAATTCGGTACATACCGAACACCTGTCAACTCTTTAACCATGCCATCATGCAACTTCAAACGAACTGTACCAATCCATTTTGTTGTGCAAGGATTGTCATCTCCCATGAACACAACGCCACCATCAAACTCTTTCAAGCTTGAAAACCAATCCTTGTGAGGAGTCATATGATGAGTACAACCCGTATCCAACACCCACTTAGTAGCACAATTAAATGATGAGGAAGTGGTTAAAGCAAAATTAGAAAAATATGTTTCAACCTCAGCAACATTAGCTTCAGAACTTTCTTTGCCTTTGGTCTTCAATCTAGGACAATCTTTCTTCCAATGGCCCTTATTACGACAAAAGGCACATTCATCCATTTCCAAAGGTTTTCTACCTTTAGAGTTTCCTCAAGGCCGAGACTGTGATTTTTTCCTACTAGAAGATGATCTTCTCTCCAATGATCTACCTCTAACAAATAAAGCTTCAGATATACTATCATGATTTTTATCTCTATGCCTCATTTCATAATTCATCAAGGCATTTGACACATCTTCAAATTTCACAGTTTCTTTACCATGCATAATAGTGGTAACAAAATGCTCATAAGAGTCCGGCAAGGAATTCAACAATATTAAGGCCTTATCTTCATCCTTAATATCCTCATCTAAATTTAACAAGTCGGCAATCAACTTATTAAAAGCATCAAGGTGTCTAATCATTTTTGTACCTTCTTTGTATTGGAAGCGGTAGAGTTTTTTCTTCAAGTGTAGCCGGTTCTCTGCACTCTTCGTCATATACTCGTCTTCCAATTTTTGCCACAACACACTTGCTAATGTCTCCCGCATCACAAAATACTTCTGAGTTTTTGCAAGGCACAACCGAATTGAAGAGCAAGCCCACAAATTTAATTTCTCCCATTCCGGCTTCGACCTAGCTTCCGGCTTCTCTTCCAAAGCGGCAAGTAGATCTTGTTGAGCCAACACATCTTTGACCTCACATTGCCACATCCCGAAGTTGTTTGTGCCATCAAACTTTTCCACTTCGAAGTTTTCATTTTGCACCGTAGTTCTTGCAAACCCGGAGCTGCTTCCAAAAGGATTCTCATCTTGCCCGTCTGACATCTTTGACAACTAGACAGTACCCAAGAGCAACCAGTGCTCTGATACCAATTGTTGTGCTAGGAGAGCACCAAACCTTATGGAACCAACTCAAGCTAACCCACAGGAAATATATCAAATGGAATGCAAGAACAATATAAAAGAACACCAAGATTTTAACGAGGTTCCTCAACAGTCAGTGTAACTGGAGTACGTCCTCGGAGCAGTAGGAGCTCACCCAATAATCCATTATCAACCAAATGGGAGTTTACAAAGTGTTGGCAATCTCACAACCCAAATAACCCAATACACCTAATAGCTCTCACACACCATAAAAACAAATAGAGAAAGAAATATAATGAATAATTTCTTCTCTATACATATAGCTCAAAGCTATTACAACAACTACTACTTTGGTGGATGATTACTAACCAAATGAAGCAGCAACTTCTTCTTTCTTTTTGGGCTTTCTACAACTCTCCTTGCTCTCGGCAGAAAATGAGCTCTCTTACTGAAAATGAGCTCTCCCTTCCTTATTTCTTCTATCCGAAAAAAACCCCATAATTATGGCTTTGAAAAAGCCACAAAACAAGGAAACATAATCATAATGCCTCCTCATCATGATGTTCCCTCATCATTTTGTCTTTCACCTTTTTTTTTCTTTTGGTTTGTTTATTAGCCGAAAGGTAATGCTGAGTTGGGCACTTGGCCACAATTCAACATGTTCATCCAGACTGAGATTCTCTCGACGGACTAAAAGATGTTACCAAGCAGTGCTCTGAAAAGGTGGTACCTGAGAAGGTTGACGATTATTTGGTTGTGAAGAAACTAAACACAACTATCGGAGTTCCTAGGGACGACTAGTCAGAGTCGAGGGCGGCAAAGAGAAAATACCTCTGCTCAAAGAGAAAGTAGGTCATCCCGGGGGAAGGCTCGGGAAGAAGTTGTTGATTTATGTAAATCTGTTGGTGTTGCGAAATATGGAGCAGAGTCAGAGACGGAGCTACTGGCGGTTGAATCTAAACCCACAGTAGCAGTCAAATCTGGTGAGGTGGACCCAGATGACCAGGTACCTTTGAGAAGAAGGCAACTTCGCAAGGCCAACTAAGTGGCTGCGACCAAGTCCAAAAAGAGAAATGTAGAGTTGGTTGAGGCTGTCAATGTTGTGGAGGTTAACGATGCCGGCCATGTTGTCGCGCATGCTGACAAAGGGACGAATACTGTGGAGTCGACACTGGAGCTTACTGGCGGAGTGCAGTTGGTGGACGCGGAAAGACAATCTGCTGAAGTGGATCTTTAGGCTTCGGTTACTCATATTGACAAAATAAACCTTCAGGTCGCAAAAGCCAGTGGTCTTGATAGGGTGGGCACCAGAGAGTCAATGATCTAGAGGCTGTTGAAGGCTAGGTTGTCTTCCTCTGGGAAGGCAGTCCCCTGCCATGTGCTCGCTTCGGAGGACAGTCACGACCGATGTAATGCTGCCCCGGGACAAGATTTTCACCTTGTCGTCACTCCGGTGATAGACAGAGGTTACTTGGCTCTAGATGCAAGCAGACTGGACGATTCTATAGTGGCGTCTACCTTCATAAGGGTTGCATATACCCAGCACGATTTTTTAGTAAGGAAGATTGAGGATTTGCCGTACTTGGGTTTTCATGCCCGTTATCTGGTAAGTCTGTGCTTTATGAGGAGTGACTCTTTCTTCTCTTTGTTTACTTTTTTTTTTTTTTATTTATATTTTCGTTATCTTCCATCCTAGGCTAATTTGTTCGTTGAAGCTGAATAACGGAACTACCTGATGAAGATCAAACAACTAGAGGCAGAGCTTGTAAATCTACAGGGTAAGTTTGAGCGTGCAATCAAGATGCCTGAAGATGGGAAAGCTCACTCTGAAATGCTAGAAGTTGTCATCCAGAAGGATCAGACTCAGATTCAGCAGGTTAAGGACATGTTCGAAGGTTTTCTGTATTAGTTGCAACTTCAGAGAGAGAATGCCGATGCTACCACCAACAACGTGCAAGCAGAACTGGATTTAGTGAGAGCAGCTATGGAGCCAGGGAGAGGCTGTGGGTGCTCGAATCATGAAGTTGGAGAAAAAGTTAGGAGTTAAGACTACTAAGTTCGGAATGATGGAAGAGTTCTTGCGCCAACAAGTGATGGACACAAAGAAGGCCTGGAAGAAGGAAGCTCACGACATAATCCATGATCTGAAAGAAAGATTGAGCCAATACGTTCCTACAGTTTCTTTTATGTTCATTATCATCTTTGGACATCTTTCTTTTAGTAAGTCGGGGCGTGTTGCTCACGGTTTCCCCATTGCCTTGTTTTATTGAAGTACTAGGTTGACATTCCATTGAAGTAATCGTGGTTTTCCTTTCAAATATGTTTTGCTTGCTCTGCCTTTTTTTGCTTTGCTTTGTAAAGTTTCAACCACATCATTTTGCCCCCTTTATTCAGACTGGACGATATCCTGTTGACTCCAAATATGTGTATGATAGTCTGGACTTGTTTTCAACATATTTAACATGTTGACCTTGAGTTGGTATGTTAGATTGAGTTGAACTTATGTTTCTGCTCATTCCGCGGAGTGATTATAATCACACCTCTTTAGGTGGTGTAATGATTCAGACACCTTGAGTGATTTGACTTACGACCTTTTACCTTCTTTTGTAATGTTTGTCTAGTTTGCACGATAGTCGAGAGTGGACACGTCGTTCTTAAGATGGGCTTCGGAGTTGAAAGGACCCATTAGGTGTTTGACTTTGAGCAACATCATTCTACCTTAAAAGTTTTCTAACTTTTAAGGTAATGGGGATTTGACATTGCTTGCACCCCTTCGAACCTTGCCTACTCAAGCAGGCAAGTGCCATGGGAAATTTTCTCATGGTGGGTCGGGATAAGACCACCTTTGCCAAGCGCCTCAAAAGTTCCCTTAATATATAAACGTGTTTGCCAAATGCCCTCTAAGGAATGCATCCACCAAGGTTGTGAACGAATCCTTCATGTTGGTGTTTGCTTGCCTGCGGGAGTTTTAAACCTTGGCAGGGATCCAGTCCGCTTGCCCTAGGGGACTATGTGAATTGAACACATTCTTTTGATAAAAACTTGACGATATATTAGACAAGTTTAAATCAAGGTCACGGTATATATCGTCTTGCGGACTTGTTGTAGCTAAGTCGCGATTACAAAAACTCTCGGGCTGGCACTGATTGCGTGTTATTATTACAAGCTGGCCGGAGTGCGCACCTTGGCTACGCAAGTTAAATACAAAAGAGGGGTTTTCTTAGTAGTAGCACTTCAGCTTGAAGATATTTCAGTGTTTTTATATGGGTAATCCGTCTAGGGTAGCAAGGTTGAAAGTCCCTTTGCCTCCCACTCCGACAATCTGGTAGGGGCATTCCTAATTCCCGCCTAGTTTTCCTTCACTTGGGACTTGTGTATTCTGGAATACTTCTCTCCGGACCAGGTCTCTAACTTGGAATCTCCGGAGCTTGACTCTTTTGTTATAATACGATCGCACCTATTGTTGGTATGTCGTTAGGTGGATTTGTGCCATCTATTTCTGTTCCTCAAGAAAGTCCAATTCTTTCTTAGATAATTTATGAGTTTTCCATCTTCGTTTGTTCCACTATGTGGAGAGTTGGCATTTCTCGTTGGATGGGGATTATAACTTCAGCTCCGAAAACAAGTGAGAATGGCGTTTTGCCCATGGCTTTTCATGTCGTAGTCTTATATGCCCAAAGGACTCCAGTATTTCGTCTACCCATGCACTATTTCTTACCTTGAGCCTTTTCTTCAGGCAATTTAGAATGGTCTTGTTGGAAGCCTCTACCTACCCATTAGCTTGGGGGTATCGGGGAGTGGAGGTGAGATGGTGAATGCCTAACTCCTTGTACATATTAAAATGGTCTTGTTGGAAGCCTCTTCCATACAAAGGTTCGTATAACCACCTCAGTGATTTGAGAGAATGACTCAGCCTCAATCCATCTGGTGAAGTAGTCCGTCACAAAAACCATTTATTCCTTATTTCCTTTGGCTTTTTTAAAAGACCCAATTAGATCCAACCCCCATCGCATGAAGGGCCAGACACTATGCATTGAGTTCATCTTTTCTGCTGGCTGGTGGGTTATAGGGGAAACCTCTGTCATTTTCTATATGTAAAGGTGCATTCCCTGAAGTCCCTAAATTGAAGGCTAGTAGTATCTTGCGGTGAGGGCCTTTTGTGCCATCGTTCGCCCTGCAAAGTGATTACCAAAAACTTCAGAATGGGTATCCGTCAGGATGCTTAGTCTTCGCTCTAGAGTGATGCAAAGTAGGTGCGAGCCCTAGTAAGAGTGGCGATATAACTTATCAAGGAAAATAACATACCAGGATGCTTTCTGGATGATTTTTCTTGCCAACCCGCGGCCGTGTCTGATGTAGGCCAATATTTCATCCATCCAACTTTCATGCTCGTCAACCACATTTATTTGTTCCTATGTCTACTTTGTAATGCTTGGCGCTTTAAGATATTAGAAAGGGATGCTACGCTGAAGTCGATGGTCGACTAATGACCTCAAATTGTCCAACATGTCAGCATGGTTGTTTTCACTCCTCGGTAATTAGTGGATGTCATACTTATTGGACCTATTTAGTAGTTCTTTAGCCTTCACCAGGTGTAACGGCATGACCAGGTTATGAGTGGCATAATCGCTCGTGACCTGATTCACTACCGAAAGGGCTCGTACTTTTACCTGGAGTTCGGTGGTAACTTTTAACCCAGCTAATAGGGCTCGTACTCGGCCTTATTGTTGCTAGCCCTGAAACCCAACTTCAATGCCTGCTCCGTTACAGAGCCATCCGAGGTGAACAGTACTAGACCTATGCTGCCTCAGATATCTCTAAATATAAGTATAAATCCTCTCCAAGGACATGTTTCTAGAGAATAATAGGTGAAGACAAATACTCTTTTAACTTGACGAATGCTCGCTCGTATTCTTCATCCCACAATAGCCCCTATTTCGTTTAATGATATTAAAGAAGGTTTTGCACTTATCGGTTAATCTAGACAAGAACCTGCTAAGTGTTGCCGCTTTCTCCGTGAGATTTTGAATTTCTTTCATCGACCTGGGAGACTGTATATCAACAATCGCTTTTATTTGATCAAGGTTGGCCTCAATCCCTCTTTGCATTACTAGGTAGCCTAAGACCTTCCCACTCTAGACACAAAAAATGCAGAGTAAATTGAATGACTTCGCCAAGTCCTCCAGGTGATTGGCCTTTTTTTTACTTTTTACCACCATGTCATCGACGTAGACCTCCATAGTCTTACAAATCTTTTCTTTGAAAACCCGACTCACCAGCCGTTGATAAGTAGCTCCGGCATTCTCTAATCCGAACAACATCACTTTGTAGCAATGTACCTTTGTCCATAAACGAAGGATGTTTATCCCATATTAAACTCATTCATGTGGATCTGGTTATAACTGCTATACGCGTCCATGAAGTTAAGACTTTCATGACTCAAAGTGGCATCGACTAGTTGGTCAATCCGCGAGAGTAGGAAGCTATCTTTGGGGTAAGCTATGTTCACTACGAACTCTACATCAATAAGCTTGTCAATTTTAGTTTCAATAATTTTACCTCACTCTGGGCCATGATTTCTCTTATTTTGTATGATCGGCCTGAAGTTTGGGTCCATATGTAACTTGTGACAAATCACATCCGGGTCGATCCTAGGCATATCTTGTGTTGAATAGGCAAAGACGTCCTGGTTACTCCACAAGAACCCTGTAAAAAGCTTTTTCTCATATGTCGAGAGCTTGGCACCGAACTTAGCCATTTGCTCCAGCCTCTTTAGATCAAGGATTATGTACTCAGCGTCTTCATCCACCTTGGACACAGGCATGCTATCATCCTGGGGGTCGAGATCAATATCAAACTCTTTAATGTTTCTCAACGAACCCCTAGGTTTTGATTGTTAAGCAATGTTGATGCCTGGAGTGGGTGACCTTGCTTAGTTGAGCTTAAGGACAATTTTGAAACTTAAAACAACGTAGAAACGGGTGCTTGCCTGGTCTTCCTCAATCCCCTTTACCTCGGTCGGAGTGGGGTATCAAATCACTTAATGGTAGGTGGAAGATTGACCATATGACTGTAGGGATCAACAACGACCAACAACTTGAGAGATCCTAAAGTTTGGACAAGTGTCCATTCAAACGTCATCATAACCGACTGAGTTTTTGTGATGTCGTTGAGCAGCCCCATACGCTTCATGGTGTCCTTGAAGAGCAGGTTGACTTTAGCTCTGCCATCTACTAGGGTATGACTTACCTTCACGTAGGCTATTTGTACAGTTACAACGAGAGCATCGTCGTGCGGAGTGCAAACTCGTTCCATATCCTGATCTAAAAACATGATTATGTTGCCGTCAATGGGGAGAGCTTTGTTAACGGAGGTTACCATCCTCAGTTTCTTGCAAGTGATCTTCTGCTCTTTTCGTGAGGTCATTCCATACTATTAGGCCATATAAATGCAACTGATGTAAAGTGTTGGCCTTTTCATAGGCTTCTCGTCTCCATCGCCTTTGTTCACCGAAGTCGATCTCCTAGAGTCATCTCGTTTACCCTATTTCGCCTTCTCAGTTACGAATTCCCAATAATGGTCACGGTCAAGTAGATCATCGATGAATTCTTTAAGGTTCCTGCAATTCCTTATTTGTGACCACATGCTTTATGGTAGTTGCAGTATTCTTTGGAGTTAGGATTTGAATTCGCCATTGGACAAGGCTTCTTGAAGTACGACTTGTTTCTAATTTCATTTAGCACGTTGTTGAAAGACATGTTCAACAGAGTGAAGGAGGACGAATCATTGCGATGCTTTCCACGTGGCCCTGCGAGGTCCAAATGCCTCGATCGTCTTTCCTTGCCCTTGCTTTGCTCATACCGAGATGGAGTCGGCGGAGGTCCAGACTTCGATGGTTTCCCATTCCTCTAGTTTTCCCCATCCTAGGCGACTATCTCAACTGCTTTGTCGAAACACTCCGCGAGTGTGATATACTCGTACTTAGGCTTATGGAGCTTGTGACTGAGTTCAAACTCGGTGGGAAGTCCCTTCTTGAATGGAGTGGTGGCTATACGGTCATCAGGTCTGTCTACCTTTACGTACTCGGTATGAAATCTCTTTGTGTAATCTTTGAGGATTTCGTTGTCCCTTTAACGAATCAAGAATAGGGTATCCGTTCTACACTTCACCTCATTGTATGCTGAGAAAGCCTTCATGAACTGGTCGCTGAGGGTTTTGAAGTCAGTGATAGATCCAGAGGGGAGTCTGGCATACCACTTCATGGTGTTCTCCTTCAATGTTGCGGGGAAAATCTTACACATTAGGGAATCATTATGGCTGTATAAGGCCATAGTGTTCTGATACGACATTATATGGCTTGATGGGTCGGAGTCCTATTTAAAAATATTCACCCTTGGTTGTGAAAACTTGTCCGGGGGCACCTCTCATGCTAGGGCATTAGAGAAGGAATCACCACTGTAACATGGTTGTGTGCCCCCTTCTGATTGTGCCTAGCTTGGGCCATTAAGATCAAAGTTTAGGTGTCTAAGATTGATTGAAGGAACCCTGGTTTGACTATGTGCTCCTCAAGACCGTAAGACTGGGGGGGATCTAATGGTGCCTCTCTTACCCTTGGAGGAGTTTCTGCAATTGCTGGGGCCTGGACTGGTCGGGACATTCGGGGGGGACGACATTTTCCAAAGTGCCCACCATGGAGTAGAACCTACACAGGCCAAGGACAAGGAAGCACCATGAGTCTAAGTGTCAGGAAGGGTGGTTCTCGGCATGGAGTTTTTGATGGCTAAGTCAGTTGATGTCGCAAGGAGGGTGTCAAGTGTATTTCTGGGGTGTTCTTAGCTTACCTGCAGTGAAGAATCATGGGGCATATTTATAGGCCCTTCGTAGAGTCGTTCCATGACACTTAACATTCCTCTTTGTGGTCGGGAATAAAAGGTTTGACAAGGACAAAAAGAACAAAGAAAGGTTCACGTTATAAATGATTTGAAGACATAGAAAGAACATGCCCTCTTCTTAGACGGGAAGAAATTAAAATCAACTTTCTTCCGCGGCTCATTTCCCCTTACAGGTGGCAGAAGGTTCTCTGTAGACGTTAGTTTCTAGATTGTGTTTGATAGGCTCTCTTTCATCTCCAAATCCGAAAGCTCATTCAACAAGTGTTGGGGAGGAGAAAAGTCCGTAGAGAGATCCTTTTATAGGTCTTGGTGATATTTCCAAGCATAACCAGAAAGATATCCAAAATCGTACTCCTCCTTAAGCTCTTTGTCAATTAACTTTCAGTGCTCATACCGAAGCATTGACGTATCTGGAATGTGTCTGCCAGAAAGATGCTAAAGGTCGGTTATGTGTTTGTTCTCCTTGCGGTCTACCTTTTAACAAAGTTGCTCAACCTCCTGCAGAAGAGCCGACCGTTCTACCATCCACGTATGACGCTCCGAAACTAGTGTGTGTTCTGATTCATCTCTAGGCAATCAAGGCCCGATCTGCTTTGACTTTCACTTGGCCCTCTGAATTCAAGTCTTCCAACACCTGCTAAAAGTCTTCTCGATAGTCTTTAGCCTTTACCTTCTCCAGCATGGCTATGTCTATGTACCATTATATCTCCGCTTCATGGCATCCTTCAAAGTGTGTTGCTCAGGCTGCATCTTCATGAGCTCCACCAGTTGAGACAACATATGTTGCTCTGCCAACAATCACGCCTCAATCTCCAAATTGCGGGACTGATAAAGCTTTGGATTTGTCCCATTTACTGCAAAAGGGCCACCTCAGTCCACGCATTAGCCTAAGGAACAAGAAGCATCCAAAAACAAGTTTTGGCAAAACATATAAATGAGAAAGAGGAAAAATGAGAACATAAGTTACCTCATAAAGGCTCGTATAACTCTTCATCATGATGTCTTCGAAAGATGTACTAATTTCTCTAAAATCAGCTGGGGGAATCGTAGCTCTGATAAGGGCGCAAGCAATGTCAATGTTTCGGAGTCCATAATATCTATAAGAAGAGCCTCATGGTTAACTGAAGGGTGAATCAAACTGCGTAAAAATCATTGGAGAAGGTTAGTCAATCAGAAGGGGTGAAGCGGCATGTGTCTGTAAAGGAAGAGGCGAAATGGAAGTTGGTGTGAGGTGAAAAATAGTAGCTTTACTCGATAAAGGAAGAAGTTCGGCCTTAAGTTCGATCAATGTACGCAAAGGGGGTGAAATAGATGATCCACCTACCAAGAAAGAACGGGCATACGTTTCGAAAACTTGGAAACATCTGAGGGGACCGTGCGTCGTTTTCTCATAAGAGGAATGTCGTCTTCTTCCCCTAGAATTCTAGATGCAACATCTCTTATTATCAATTGAGGTAGTGGGAAGCAACAATGGTTGTGAGGAAGAACGGTTGGGTTGCTTTCGTTTTTTAGAAATTGAAGACGAGGCTACTTGTAGCGTGGACGAGCTGAATTTTTTGTGAGCAAGCCGGGCTTCGAGCAATGATGGCAATGATAAGGGTGATGGTGACTGTTAGTTGGTAGAGGCTATACTTTTATGACCTATTGATTTTGGAGACAAAAGTATCCCCTAGTTAATTTAACATATTTTAACTGGATTTAATGGATGTGACATTTTTAATAGGTTGGATACTTATTTAGAATAATAAAAAAGGTTGAGACCAATTTAGAATGATACTAAAAGGTTGGGGGGGGGGGGGTTTTAGGAATGATAAACAAAGGTTAAGGCCATCACCTCCAATCCTTACGCAAAACTACCAACTTCACCTTACAATTCAAGCCGTCAATATCAAGAAGAAGATCATGGAGGTTGCTGAAATAGTATGGATTGCCATGTTGCGGCCACCACCATCTTCACCGCCTACAAAGAAGAATTAAAAGCTTTACAAGACGAGGATCGGTGTATGATGAAAATACATGAGCAGAAACAACCTTTTTGAAATCCTATCTAAATTCTTAACTCTCTCTCTTGTTAGAAGATTGCCCTCCTAATGTATTTTCAATTTGGGTGCGTTTTCGATTCAATTCAAAACTCGTTTGATCATTAGGTTCCATAAAATGGGTATGGTTTAGTTGTAACTATAGCTAATCTAAACCCCCCCCAACTTTTTAATTATATTCCAAATTGGTCTCAATCTTTTTAAACATTCCAAACAAGTAACCAACCTATTGAAAATGTCACATCCATTACGTCCCAATTAAAATTTTAAAACATAGATTATATTCAAAACCCACCATATCATGGTCAACATTGATATGAGTTGCCTTAAAATCTAAATTTCAAACGGAGATTATATAATATATGGAACCCAATCATGAAACGAATTTTGAATTGAATCGAAAATCTACCCAAATTGAAATTACATCAGGAGGGCAATCTTCTAATAAAGGAGAGGGTTAGGAAAACATATAGGGTTTCAAGAAGCTTGTTTATGCTTTTGTATTTTACTCATATGCTGATTGATGAGTAGATTTTATATTATATATTTTACCCTAATCTTAGTATATTTTGGTTAATATATTGGAAGAATTTTGATACTTTGAATTGTATTTTCAATATAGGACTTTCGACTTCCTCTGGAGAAAAACAGGACCAAATGGACGAATTTTGGAGTAATTCTAGTTGGAGGACATTCGTGAGTCACTTAGCTTGATCGTATCAAAATTTGGGATTTGTCCACCAAATGGTTATTTTCTGGCGATAAAATAAAGAAGCAGTGCACAGTGCTGGAAAATGACGTTTTTGGGCTTAAATTGCGTTTTTAGAGCCCAAGATGACCTTGGATGGGTTCGTGGCCTTTTGGAGAAGTGTTCAGAATATTCCAAACATTAAATCCAGCTATATTGGGCCAGTTTTGGAGCAGCTTATGGGTCCAAAACATGACTGTTCAGATTTTAGACTAATTTTACCATTTAATTTAGGGTTATGTTTCCTAATGGATTGGTTTTTTATTAATTTTTTTAGTTTCCTAGGGTTTGTGTGGGGGGCTAAGCAAATATATTGCTTGGCCGTCTACCATTTTTGGACGCTTTCTTTTATGCAACTTTCGAGACAGAGAGAATTGCTAGGGTTTTGGAGATTTTCTACTTGAAGGTGTTTTCAATCCTTTTCTTAGTAATATTTTCTATGATTTCAATTATGAATATGCGTAACTAATTTCTTTTGCTAGGGCGAAGCCTTGAGCCTTAGCATGAATATGTGATTTTTATTTAATTGCTTATGATTGATTGCATGCATATTTTGAATTGTTAATTACCGGGATAAAAACTATCTAATTGTCTTAATGCCTGATCACCATTAGGATCTTTAGAAAAGTAATTTGATGCAATTTTGGTCGGAAGGTTCCCTGAAATTGACGCTGGCTTCTTGTGATTAATAATTGTAATTTCACTTAGGATGAATACCACGTCTTAAGGATTGCATGGTTTTTCAAAGGATTTTCATAAAGCATAATGAGTCTTTCATGTTCAGATTTGATCCGAACGTCCGGACGGGTTGCATGTTAGATATACGTTCTATGTTGGAGGTTCCAAGTAGAATATGAATTAGGAAAATCTAACCTTCAAAGTGGCATGTGTAGATAATAAGTAATTGGTAAAAGTTCATAGGATTGCTAGGTGATGGTGGAACCCTAGTGTTTTCTTAATTTGATTCTCCCAAAACTGTTTTCTTAAAGTCTAGTTTTAATATTGCAGATTGTCTTATCTTTAATAGTTAAATTCGTTTTTAATTTAAGTAGGTTATAAAATCAATCATCTCAATTTCTACTTTACAATAATTAATTGGAATTTGGTTAGTTTCGAATTATTCAATAATCCTTGGGGAGAACGACCTTGCGAGATCCGTTTATACTTCAACAACCTTGTGATTCTTGCAAGTATAATAGGAGGTTTTTATCGCATTCACATGAGTAGTAAAATCCCTATCACTGATCCTCGACTATTAAACCTTTTAGTTCTTCTTTGTAGGAGGTGAAGATAGTGGTGGTTACAACATGACAATCTATACTATTTCAGCAACCTCCATGACCTTCTCGATATTGGCAGCTTGAATTGTAGGGTGGAGTTGGTGGTTTTGCATTGTTATTGGAGGTGATGGCAATGATGAGGTTGGTGATGACTCTTTGCTAATAGAGGCTACACTTTTATGACCTTTTATTGATTTTGGAGACAAAGTATTAATTTAGTAGATTTTAACTGGGACTTAACGGATTTGACATTTTTAATAGGTTGGGTACTTAATTGGAATGATAAAAAAGGTAGAGACCAATTTGGAATGACACTAAAAGGTTCGGGGGGTTTTAGGTACTTAATCTTTTTTTTTAGGGTAAAAGACTGTTTACTACCCTCATGTTTCGTGGTTTTCAACATTTAGTACATCAAATTTTTTTCGTCTTAGAGTCATACCTAAAGTGTAAATTTTGGGACAGTCTCATACATCCGTTAGTCAAACTGTTAAGTTTTTCGTTAACTGTGACGTGGCGCACTGACTGGGCGCCACGTGTCATCCACGTTTTTTTTTTTTGTTTTTTTTTTCTTTCTTTTTTGCTTCTTCCTTCTCCTTCTTCCTTCCTTCCTCATTCCTTCCCTTTCTTCCCCTTCTTCCTTCTTCTTCCTTCTCATTCTCCTTCTTCTTCCTCCGAAATCTGGGGAAGTTTGTTTTTTTTTTCTTTCTTCTTCTTCCTCCTTCTTCCTTCCCCTTCTTCCTTCTTCTTCCTTCTCCTTCTTCTTCTTCTTCCTCCGAAATCTGGGGAAGTTTGTTTTTTTTTTCTTTCTTCTTCTTCCTCCTTCTTCCTTCCCCTTCTTCCTTCTTCTTCCTTCTCCTTCTTCTTCTTCTTCCTCCGAAATCTGGGGAAGTTTGTTTGTTTTTTTTTTTTCTTTCTTTCTTCTTCTTCCTCCTTCTTCCTTCTTCTTCTTCCTCCGACTGCAATTTTTTCTTCCTCCTTCTCCTTCTTCCTTCCCCTTCTTCCTCCTTCTTCTTCTTCTTCTTCTTCCTCAAAAAAAAAAAAAAAAAAAAAAACTGTCATCTTCCCCAAATTCAGAGGAAGAAGAAGGGGAAGGAAGAAGGAGGAAGGAAGAAGGAGAAGAAGGAGGAAGAAAAAAAAAAACTGAATCTGGGTAGATTCGGAGGAAGAAGAAGAAGAAGAAGAAGAAGAAGAAGAAAGAAGAAAAAAAAAAGAAAAAAAAAAGAAAAAAAAGAAATAAAAATGAAAAAACTGAATCTGGGTAGATTCGGAGGAAGAAGAAGAAGAAGAAGAAGAAGAAGAAGGAAGGAGGAAAGAGAAAGAAGAAGAAGAAGAAGAAGAAAAAAAAAAAAAAAAAAAAAAAAAAAAAAAAAAAAAAGCTTCCCCAGATTCGGGAAGAAGAAGGAGAATGAGAAGGAACAAGAAGGAAGAAGGGGAAGAAAGGGAAGGAAGAAGGAGAAGGAGGAAGAAAAAAAAAAAAAAAAAAAACGTGGATAACACGTGGCGCCCAGTCAGTGTGCCACGTCACAGTTAACGGAAAACTTAACAGTTTGACTAACAGATGTATGAAACTGTCCCAAAATTTACACTTTAGGTATGACTCTGAAACGAAAAAAACTTGATGTACTAAATGTTGAAAACCACGAAACATGAGGGTAGTAAATAGTCTTTTACCCTTTTTTTTAATACATCAAAACTATTGCTTCTGATTAAACTTCTTCTCTTTATATCCTTCTTGAATAATGCTCATTGATCAATCCATTATTCATATATTAATGCCAAGCATAACTCCATCCGTTTAGTTTTTTTCTTTCTTTGCTTGATTTTCTTTCCGTAACCGACAAAGGTTTAATCACTAATTTATTATCTTGTGCCTCATCCTTTAATTGCCTTGCATCATTCTCATGGTCTTGCTCATTAAAATTAGTATAACATTAGTCAAGATTAAGCAAAATGGATATAAAACATATGTGACTAGTTATACATAATAAAGCACAAATTCGATAAATTACTAGAGAAAAACATTTAACTGTATAATCAAAGCACATTAAACATGCATTTTTGAGCAATCATCATATACATATATACACATCACTGTGGAGGCAAGGTATCACTAGCCCTCGACTTTGTAGTAAATCATATCCCTCCTTGGCTGAAACAGAAGACTTGAACAGTATGTTGAAAAGAACATGTCAGACAAGAGAGGATACTGCAAGAAAGCGAACAAGGCAACTGGGACAAATGAAAATATAAATATAAGATCCGGAACCCATCTTAATTCATAATGACAAGATAAATAGAATGCTGTACTGAAAGCTACCATCATCGATGTTATAGATACGAAGAGTGATGTGAGTCCAATCATCAACTTTAACGGTAAGGATTTGAGAAAGTCGTTTTCAGCATACCGCGATGTAAGGATGTACAAAAACATGAGGATTGCAGTTGATGAGGAAAAGAGTGCTACTCCATCAGATATGGTGAAGATTAGAAATGCTGTATCTTTTACAAAATTCGGTGTTCCTTTATTATCAGATATACCCCCTGGAATGCTAAATGCGGCTGAAAACACTACAGTGGCGATAATAGTTGAAACAAGCATGCAAGAATTTGCAGTGTCCTTCATCCATGATTCTCCCTTGCGCAATAGATCCTTATGCTCGCTAGTGAATAATTCTCGAGGTGTTTTGTCTTGGTTATTTTTCATGTCTATGAAGGGAGGTTGCACAATCTTCTCGACTTCCTGCCACATCAATGATTGATAACGAAATTAAAGAATGCAAGGAATTTCTTGGCGATTAAAGTTGATTATAAAATAATATTTAATCATACCTCAAACCATACTAATTCTCGTTGCATTTGAAGAGCCGCTCCAGACACAAGATTGAGTTGGTCTTCAGGTGCCAATTTTGCAGCTTGATGTAGAATGTTGTTATTCTCATTGTCAATATATGTTGCTATGATATATTTGATGGAGCCTGTCTCATGCACTAGATTGAAGATAGTCGCATGACGATGCAAGACTGCAATATGGAATATAGTCCGATTGTTGTCATCATATTCCCATAGCAACTCTGGATAAGAGTCAATAAGCACGGACAAGAATTCATAATTTCCTAATTTCACTGCATCAAAGACTAATTTTGAAGGCTCTCTTATCAGACGCATGACTTCGTCATCGTCATGTTTCAACATTTCTTCCCAAAGGTATTTGACCAGTTTCAGGGCTTCAGTTTGCTTCAAGTTTCTTTTGGAAGAAACCTTCATGCCTAGGAGTACTTTCCCTGTAAATTAAAATTTACAACATAAACAACAAGGTTGATATTCACAAGAACAGGCAATTTTCATACTAATGTGGGATGATCAAACACCATAGTACGGAAAGTTTATTTTTATATAACTTATCAAAGTTTGATATTATAATTTCAGAGGAATTGACTCACATGTGTTCATAAGTCTACTGCACATTCCAGGAGTACTTTGGTCACCAAATTCTAAAGACTTTCGAGCTAAGACATGCAAGGCCGTTTCACGGCTGCCTTTGCGAGCCGTTGCTAATGTTCTATCATCTTGTAGTAACCTCAGTGCTAAATCTGCACAATACACAAAGATTAAAAGAAGAGGACGGGTTCGGAAAGAATGCTAATAATGATTAAAAGAAGAGTAGTCAAGAAATAAAGATGTGTTTAATGTTTAACAAGTTCCAAGTATTTACCATAAAGATCATGATCGATACAACAGAAGAATAGAAATCTGCGGCTCTTTTCATCCAACGTTTCATATGTTTTATGGTATAAATGCCACGCCATTTTAGACTGTCCAAACAAAGCAGCCACATAGAGTGGTGTCATTCCTTGACCACCTGGAATTGTTGGCAAGGACCTATTTTTTCGTATCAAAATATCGGCAATTTCTACAGTTCCAGTTGTAGCAGCAAAGCTCAGTGCCGTATTTCCTTTAATGTCTTGAAGTGCCAAGTCTTCTTCATCCATCATTTTGACTAGTTCCTCTACGAAGTTAATATTGTTCTTTACTCCTGCTGCAACGTGAAGAACAGTTTCCCATCCTTTTGTTATGCTCGCAGTTAAGAGTGTTCGGTTGTTATTTAATATGCCTTTGGTGGTATGCCAGTCACCTTTCATTGCAGCTTTGTAGAGGGGCATACACAAGTTCAAGTAGGCCTCTCCTGTGTTGGATGAAAGGGATGAAGTTAGATTGAGCCTATGATTGCTTTGTTGAATGTAACACACACACACACACACATACTAGGTTATTTGTGCCCATCCCACTAGTTATTATTAGCTTATTTTGACAGTATGAATGCTATAATTGTAACTATTTTCTTTCGTATTATCTAAAGATCCATTTTACATCAAATAAATGGACAGTTTATCATCCTAATTAGGAGGTTACTTGTTATCAAACCCGTCGATCTATTCAATACATATGAATGTGGCAAAATAAACTCCAAATTTTTTTTTCTTTTTTACAAAGAAGATATTTTAATAATGATGAGGAAAATAAACATTTGTTATTATTATGTTTGTACAGTGAAAATACATTAATCATAAGTGTTCAAAATATTAGGTGCACGCATGTGGCGGAGCAGTTATTATCAAAACTAATATACCCTTAAGTTTATGTATGGCATATTATAGTTACGATATAATTCTTTGTTAACGCAAGATGGTGACATTTAGTACTATAGTCTAAAAGGTTTCTCTTTACTTATAGGTGCACAAGAGGTTCTGATTTGAATATTGTGGATAGCGAGTTGGAAATCAATTTATTTTTCAAATCATTATTAATGTAAAATTATGGTGTTATATAAGGAAAAAAAACAGTAAAATAGTAAAATGACGTTAATTTATGTACTTTACATATTGAAGAAGTTTAAAAATATCCTAATTCTTTAATAAATATTAGGATAATGTAGTGATAAACTGTTTATTACAGTTAGCTTTACCACCACTTGCTCTCTTCACACCCTGTTTCCTCTACTCCATATTTTGATCTTCACACCTTCAAGCAGTATCTACGATCACATGCTACTGCCTGTAACTTACCCTACCTCTGTATTATTAGATAATAGCAGGCCAAATAATTTTGCTGATTGTTTTGCCACTTTAATTAACCAACATGCAAGTACAACGGTTGTGCTTGTTATGACCGGCCCTGGCTCAGGGCTAGCTGGGCGATCGTCCGGTGTCTCAAAACTCAAGGGGCATAAAAAATTGTTAGGGTAGTATACCTACTTTCATTAGTGTATAAATTCTAAAAATTTGGCTAAACAAACAAGAACTTTAAGCAGAAGCAAGGGTTTTTCGCTTCTTACTATTAACAAGAAGTTGTCGTGTTTGAAACTCAATGGTGTTCATTTTTCTTTCCAATTTTTTTACGATATTCTGTTTGGAAGCAATGCAAGGCACCTTTTTGCTTTTCCTTTCATGCCTTTCCCTTCACCATTTAACAAGTGTTCGAAAATATGACATGTTTTTTCAGTTGTATATTGACAAGGTAAGTAAATAAGAAAAAACACCTCACAATTTATATAAAAGCACTTCAAAGTTTCAGTTAAAGGGAAAATATCTACTTGTAAGCCGGAGTTTTATGGTTCCTTTCTCTCAAATACAAAATAAATTGGTTATTCTGTATTTCTAAATTGTTGAATTTAAAGTGTTTTTCTAAGTTATTTATCAAAATCTTACGTGTGAAAACAAATAATTTTTATTATATGGACTTAGGGCATATTTTTTGGTCTCCCTAGACCTCAAAACTCTCATGACCGCCCTTGGTGCTTGTGCCATATTTCCGGGATAATATATATGTGTACTAATCATATATATAGGATAAGACTTGCATCTCTTCATAAGAAAAAAAAATCATATATGCATGGGATGTGCATGAAAGAGAAACATCGAACGTACTGTTGGTCCCTTCTAGTAGATGACATGAAGGATGGTTCAGTTGATGGATAGGTTCTGTAGAAGCGGGAATGCCGATGATGACATTTTCAGCAACCGGAACGCCATTTACTGCCGCCATTTGAATCCCAGCTGGAGCTGGTATACTTTGTGCTCGTGGACTAGACATTTTTCCTAATTGAACTTGTGGGAATTAACGTAAACGCCTGTAAATTATTATATCTACACAGAAAAACCTGAATTAGCAAGTATTTTATACTGTAGCATGTTTCTAAAGCGTTAAGCTACAAGTTAAATAGCGAGAGAGCCAATAATACGTGATATTTGATTTACATTTTTTATAGGGTAAATTACATTTTACCCCCTCAGGTTTGGGGTTGATTTCAATTCCTTACAACATCTTCAAAACATTTCACTTTCATACCTCAAGTACTATTTTATTTCAATATAATATATCCGTTACATTTTTCATCCATTAGTCCGTTAAAAGCTGATGTGGCTACCAAATTTATGCCACGTGGCAAAAAAAAAATTTATGCCCCAAAAAACCTAGATTATTTGTATGAAACCTACAAAAATAAAAAATAAAAATCCACTGGTGCTTGGAGAGAAGGGCCAACATTCCCCAGTGGTCGACGGCACAAACGGTGATAGTGGTGTGGTCATGATGTTGGCGGCAAGGTGGGTGAGGTGAGGTAGTGGTTGAAGGTCGAGAACTGGGAATTTTGGGTTTTGGATCTGGGGATTTTGGGGGGTTTGGGGTTCGAGAGAGAGAGTGAGGAGAGTGGAGGAGGGTCAGCGTGTGATGTTGTGCACTTTGGTGAGGGTGGTGAGGAGTGTGAGCATGAGGGGGATTATGGGTTGGGGGTGTGCTCGGGTGGGGAGAAGGGGTGAGGAAGACGAACTGGGTTTTTTTTTTTTTTTTTTTGTTTGCTTTTTTTAATTAATTAATTTAAATTTTAACTTTTTTATAAAGTGTTTCACATCAGTACAAATGGGGACCCCTTATTTGCCACGTCATCACTTAACGGTTTACTTAACATATTTTGTAACGGATGTATGAAATTGAAATAAAATAGTACTTGAGGTATGAAAGTGAAATGTTTTAAAGATGTTGTAAGGAATTGAAGTCGACCCCAAACCTGAGGGGGTAAAATGTAATTTACCCAAAATAAAACACAAACACAATTGGTTCGATTCTTTATACCGTTATACGTCACTCACCTACGTTAGGCTTACGAAGTACCAAAATGTTATTGTAACACCAAGAACCAGCCATGCGTCCGGCACTAAAAGCACGTTAAACCCTATTCGTAATGCTGGGGATTTTTTTTATTTTATTATTTTTTGAAAAAAAAATGTTTAATCACTAAAATCCTTCGAATGAGCAGCTAAAATTGGAGCGAGTCAATGATCGATGTATATTTTACATAAATAACAAAAACAAAAGATAAAGAAAATTTAGCTTAATCTGTTAATAATTGTTTGTTCAATTCTGGTAGAAAGTTTTTCAAGAAGAATAAGTGGCTTCGCCGAAGCCGGCAATGGGCAACGTCGTAATAGTGGTTGATGATGTACTCCAGCTTGTTGTTCTGAAAAACAGAGTGGGTAGGAGTTTCTCGAGTAACAAACAGAAGAAGTGAAGAAGAAGAAGAAGAGTTGAAGTAGAAGACGAAGCAGAAGGAAATCTGCAGAGATGAAAGAAGAAAAAGAAGAAGGATCCGGAGAGGAAGTAAAACTGCAGAGATGGAAGAAGAAGAAGAACGATCCGGAGGATCCAGAGAGGATCCTAGTCCTCCATTTTGTTCCAGAAAGAAGAAGAAGAAGAAGAAGAAGAAAAAGTCGGACGATCCAGAGAGGATCCTAGTCCTCCATTTTGTTCCAGAAAGAAGAAGAAAAAGACGAAGAAGAAGAAGAAGAAGAAGGATCTGGAGGATCCGGAGACGAAGAGAAACTGCAGACATGGAAGAAGAAGAAGAAGAAGAAGAAGAACGATCCGGAGGATCCAGAGAGGATCCTAGTCCTCCATTTTGTTCCAGAACCATTGGTCAACCTTTGCCTATTATTCTTACAAGTTACAGTTTACAACAAGGCTGGCATGGTGAATCTGTTATGCTTCTAATTAAGCCATGTAATGGTACGTACAAGATTGACAAATAAAAGGAAGAACTAATTATGTATTCAAGTGATACACACAGACACACACACACACACACACACACACACATATGATTATTTAAGGTACTGGATTACAAAAAAATAAAGAGTGTACGGAAATTAAATAAAAATAGCGATCTTACTTGCACGATGATATTTGTTTGGTTTTGTTGCAAAAAAAATATCATGCAAGTAATGTTTTGATTATTTTTGTTTAAGATCATTATTATTAATTTTGATAAGCGAAAGCTTGAACTCAATATACACATGGAAATTTTGTTGAACCAACAAACATTAAGAGTGTGAGAGCTTTTATCATTTTTTCCGTAAACTAAAAGAAGAAAAACAGAGCCAGCAGACTAAATAAAAAGAAAAGAACAAGGAGAACTGGAGAAGAATTTATGGATTGATATTATATGTATTTATAGAAATATTACTTACAGATTTCCAGCACCGACCCAAGTGGAGCTAATTACACAGCAACAGCGCTACTCATCTCTTGCTTGGCTTAGTGGAAAGTAGTTTAGAGAGAGAAAGAAGTCTTAGCTGTGCCTGTGTATATATATTGAGAGCTTATCAGTTACCAGGGTTTGTTGAAACTTGAAGAACTTGTACATATAGAGTATTGAAATTCAAGCCGAAAGAGGCCCCCACAGTACTCGTACACCCACTTGGGAAGATTCTTTCAAGACTTAATATGTGGCTACCGTAACTCCATGCATGGGTTTTTTAGGTGTTACAATCCACACTCTTTTTTTTATTATTATTTCTAACATACTTTTATCAATTTTCGGCTATCGGATTGAATGAATTGAAAATGATTAAATGATATAAATTAATAAAGAGTGAAAAATAAAAATAAATATGGAGATAGCACAATTTCTTTTAGTAATGCTACACATACCACTTATTTGTATCATCATTTGTACCATCACTAATAGAGGTAAGGTCTGCCGATGCATATGAGTTCCATTGCTATTAAAGAGATAATAAAAATAATAATACAAATATGTTGCAGGAGTAATATTTTTGCAGTTTTTTTTTTTCATAATAAGACCCGATGGAGGGCGGTGGAAAAAGTAGTCTTGATCGGCAAGACTAGTAATAGTGGAGTCTATAATGTGGTGGCCTCCGCTCCGTACTCACTTTCAGGTGCAGAGGAGCCCGCCAAAACAATATAGACGGAGAAAAATATTGTATGTTCATATATGACAAAAGTCAGTGGTTTCCCCACTTGCAGTTGGTCTTGGAGGGTAGATACAAAGCTAAACTCTATATAATTGAAGGGAAACTTGAAGGAAATTTCCTCTCCCATATATTCAACTACACAAGTGAAAGGTCCGTATCGCACGCCCATTTATCAATCTTCTTTATTTATTTATTTTTTATTTCTTTTAACAAACGTTGAAAGATTATGAGAAAGATGACATCTTCCCGTAACTCTTGGGATTAATTTAGTGCAGCCTCTGTGCTGATTTGGTATCATTTCTGGATCTGTCTCCAAGATGACTTGTAAGCAAAAGTTACTTCGATTCCTGGGCTGTGTGCAAGCTTCTCATGTGTTTCATCATGAGCGTGGGAGAGGAAGAATTTGATTGCTTGAACATTACCCTCGAAGATAGTCTTGACCTTGAGGAAAGGTTTGATAACACCACACATCTTGTGGGTAGACTCATTGCTGACCATGAACCATCCCAGACTGTGGTTGGAAAAGATGAGGGTTGTTCGGATTCTTCGTGCGAAAGCCAACGTATATGCTATCATGGTTGGGGAAGAGGCTGTCGCCAGGAGGCTTTTGGAAGGAAACCCCTGGTTCATTAGAGACTACTCTTTCTCTGTGAAATTATGGCATCATTTCACTCTCTTGATGACATCAAAGCTAATCGGGCTATTAATTGGGTCCGGGCGCAAGGCATTACAAGGAACTACTGCACTATGAAGAACACTAGAAGCATGGGGTCCAAGATGGGGGCAACTTTAGAGGTTGAGGACCCTCTGGAGGCTGGGTTCAGGGGGTTTCTTCGATTGAGAGTTGATTTCGATACCTTTAAACCTCTACTCACTAGCTTCTCTGTGCCGTGTCCCAAGCTTAGGTCATATACCATCCAGCTGCGATATGAAAGTCTCAGGATTTTCTGCTACAAGTGCAACTGACTTGGTCACTCAAGCGGATGTCCTCATCCAGCGCTCCTTTTGCCGTCTGGCGAGAGCTGATTCAACTAATCGTTTACGTGCTAAAGGTGCTTCTCGGGCGAGCTCACTTCGGTTTCCTACTTTGAGGCCTATCACCAGGTTCAGTGCCAACGTATGCCACTAAAGACGTAAATGGGAAATCGGTGATGAAGGTTTCTACGACTTGCCGGACAACGATATGGACATTCCAGCAACTACTTTCCTAGCTCGGTGGGCCAGACGGGATCAGTCTGTGTTGGTTGGGTACATCGAAAATCTGCTGGCCATCACTCATGCCAACTCTGCGACTGCTGAAACGTTGCCTCCTCCCCACGATTCATCTGCTTTGTCAGAGTAGAGCTCGTGTCCTCTCCTAGCCACCCGATCCAATTTGCACCCAGACTCTAATCACATGTGGCACCCAGATAGTTACGGAACCTTGTTCTCCAATGGCACTTTGTCCATTGCTGTTAATGGATTTTCTCTAGAGAAAAATTGGTGTGACCCCAATAGGCTTCCTCCGTGGGCTTTAAGGATGTGGATGGGCTCCTGTTGGCTTCGGATCATGTTTGGGCCAGTCTTATTAAGTTTTCAGCCCAAGATTGTTTTCTACCTGGCCCGAATTTACTATGTATAAATAACTCTAAACTTAAACAAGCATCCAAGTTGGTTGAGCAATCCAACGATGGGAATAGGGAGTCGATTCTAGTCTTTCCCCCCGACCAAAAAAGCTTGACTTTCTTTCAACCCAAAAATAGGCCGCCCCCTTCACCTTTCAAATCTAAACTATCGTGGATGCAAAATTTGAAATGGTGGATGTTTGGGCAATGGCTCTCTTCATCCAAGGGCGGTACATGAAGGTGAGAATTCAGATTTTGATAATTAATGCGAAGTTACTATCAGCCCATCCAAGAAGATGGAAGAGGCTAAGGAATGGGGCTTGCTAGGCAGGAACAGGCGTGCGTCCTCCATTTCATTGGCAGCGATTGACAGGGTGCAACTGTGCCGTCAGCCATGAAAATCCTATTTTGGAACTATCAAGGGCTTGGGAACCCCCCGAAAAGTTCAGGCCCTGCAAGGTATCATCGGGTAGCAAGATCCCAACTTGGTTTTCCTATATGAAACCAAATCATCAAGTTCTTTTGTTTCATCTCTGAAATTCAAACTGGGTTTTGACAAATCTTTATGTGTCGAGTCTCGGGGTAGCATAAGAGGCATTTGCTTACTCTGGTACTCTAACACTGATTTAAGAGTACTTTTCACTTTGGATAATCACATTGATTCGGGGATTGGAGTAGCGATGACCCCCTTCATTGGAGATTCATTAGTTTTTATAGCAACCCTGTAACAGCTGATCGGTCAATCACTTGGAATCTTGTTCACTCATTAGCATCATTTTGCTCCATTCTTCGGGTTGTGGGAGAAGATTTCAACGAGCTCTTTAGCGTTAACGAAAAGGAGGGCGGCCCAACCCGGCCAATCAACCAGATTCTTGATTTCAAGTCGGCGGTATCAGATTACAATCTTCGGGACCTTGGTTTCTTTGGGAATCAATTCACCTGGATAACCACGCGTTTGGAAGGTATAAAGGAGCTATTAGATTGGGTTTTGGCCTCCCCTTTATGGATTTCTTTGTTTGGCAATGCCACGATACACCATTTGGATCCCACCAAATATTATCATATTCCTACTATCCTCTCCATGGATGGGGAGCCTGCTTACAGGAGAAAATGTCGACATAGATTCCGCTTCGAGGAGGTTTGGGCCTCACATGAGGAGTGTGAGAATGTTATAAGGGAAGCGTGGAATTACCCTGTGGCCGGGGTGCCTATGTTCCAGGTTGTCCATAGAATCAAGGCTACTAGGGTTGCCCTTCTTAAGTGGCAACATGTAGTTTTTAAGAGGCAAAATGAGGAGATAAAAGGTCTCAGTCCCTATGGCTACGACAATAGGATATGAACACTAGATTCTTTCATCAGTGGGCTAAAAACCGCAAGTCCAAAAACTTTATCAAATGGCTGTCTGACAGGAATGGAACATGGTGTACTGATGATAGTGGCATTGAGACTACGATCTTGAACTATTTTGAGGATTTATTAAGAGCCGGTTCGTCGGGGGGGGGGTGGCGAGGAAGTTCTCCAGACTATCGAATGTCGGCTAACTCCTGATATGAACCTCAACTTGGAGATGCCTATGTCGACTGAAGAAGTTCGGGAGACTTTGTTCAATATGTATCCCTCCACGACATTGAGCCCTGATGGAATGTCTCCTTTATTCTTCCAACGATTTTGGTCTATCATTGGACCAGATGTGATAGCCGTTATCCAATGCCTCTTGTACTTGAGCAGATTACCAAAGCAGATAAATTACACCCATGTTTGCCTCATCCCCTAAGTGAAAGCTCCCAAAGATATTACTCAGGTGGCAAGTGAAAGCTCCTACTTTTGGAAGAGCATTTGTGCAACTTGGAATATAATATCCCTGGGATCCAGGTGGCAAGTGAGTAGTGGCGCTTCGCTGAAAATATGGGAGGATCCATGGATTCCTTTGCCAGCTCGTTTTCGAATTTTCACTCCCAAGATGGATACCTCGCCTCTCTAGATGGTCAATGAACTGATTGACTCTATCTCTAGATCGTGGAAGTTTTGGTGTCTTCCCTACTCTCTAAGTTGGAAGTCAACGCCATTCGGGCTATCCCCTTAAGTTTTCACAGCTCCGTTGTTCTACTAACCTAGCGCTACGAGAATGATGGAAGATTTACGGTGAGCAGTGCCTACCACCTTGCAAGAGAGTGGTTATATTCGAGTAGCTTAGGATCCTCCTCCTCCTCCAATCCTAACCGTAGATCCATCTTTTGGTCCAGGTTTGGCAAGCCAATGTGCCTCTAAAGGTCAGAGTTTGCATATGGCGTCTTTGCAACAACATCATCCCTACTAAAGTGAACCTCACTAAGTGTTATTTCACCACTGATATGATGTGCATGATGTGCAACCACCATGAGGAATTAATCCTCCACTTACTGAAGGATCCTTCCCCCAAGGATCCTTCCCCCAATCCTTCCTCTTTGGCTATTTGTGTGCTTCTCTAATATGATGTGCTTGGTTATCTTCTCACTTTGGCTATTTGTTACAAGGATCCTTCCCCCAATCCTTCCTCTTTTGGGCCATGGAAATCGCGAAGCTTATCAAACCTGTCTTTTTTTAATCCTTCATGATGATATGTTGGGTGCTTTAGGGCACCAGGAATGGGAAGCTCTAGAATAAAAAATGTGATTCTCCGAATGCTATTGTAGCAAGAGGAACTCAGTTGTGGTAATCTTTTGTGTCGGCCAATGAAAGAACATCTCCTAGCTCTCCCTTTCAAGCTCCATCAAAATGGTGCTGCCCTTCACCGGGACGTCTTAAACACAACATCGACGGCTCCTGGAACAGTGAAAAGTGCTTTAGTGGTTACGGCTTAATAATGCGAAATGCAACATAAGGCTTTTTGGCTGCAAGTGCGGGAGCTTCTCTAATGTTTTCTCACCACTCCAGTCAGAAGCTATGGCTATTAGAATTGGTTTGATTTGGGCGTTTGAAATGTGTTTTTCTAATATCCTATGTGAGTTTGATTCGCTTCAAATTGTTGAAGCTTCGTGGGATCCTTCGGTTAACTTATCGTCATTAGACAACTAATCGAAGACATCAAGTCGCTTGCTCCAGCAGTCACTGAAGCTTCTATCACCCACGTTCGTTGTCAAGCTAATGGTGTGGCCTATAGACTAGCTCGTCTCGGTCTCACTGTAGATCAGTGCGTTCAATGGATGAGGTCTACCCTTAGTATTATCATTAATATACTAGTTGTGGATTGTCCTTCTACTATGTAATCCTTTGTGTTGCACTGTCTACATTGATACGTGTCACATCCCGGCCCGAGCCCCCACTAACATCTCTGGCTCGACTCCGCCGTAGCACAATATTGTCCGTTTTGGGCCCCGACCATGCCCTCACGGTTTTGTTTATGGGAACTCACACGAGAACTTCCCAGTGGGTCACCCATCATGGGATTGCTCTCGCACTAAACTTTGGATTTCCAATGGAACCCGAAGCCAGTGAGCTCCCAAAAAGGCTCGTGCTAGGTAGAGATGAGAATCTACATATAAGGCTTACATGATCCACTCCCCTAGGCGATGTGGGATGCTACAATCCACCCCACTTAGGGGCCCGACGTCCTCGTCGACACACATCCGGCCAAGGATTTGGCTATAATACCAAATTGTCACATCCCGGCCCAGGCCCCCACCACATCCTGGGCTCAACTCCGCCGTAGCACGATATTGTCCGGTTTGGGCCCCGACAACGCCTTCATAGTTTTGTTTTTGAGAACTCACACGAGAACTTCCCAATGTGTCACTCATCATGGGATTGCTCTCGCACGAACTCGCTTAACTTTGGAGTTCTAATGGAACCCGAAGCCAGTGAGCTCCCAAAAGGCCTCGTGCTAGATAGAGACGATAATATACATATAAGGCTTATAGGATCCACTTCCCTGTGCGATGTGAGATGTTACAATATGAATGAAACACAATATCATTTCCTTCAAAATAAAAAATAAAAAAAAATACCCATGCCTACCAAATATTATAATGGATAATACTTTCATTCCTAATAAGAAGAATGCACATATGCTACTCATTGGGAATTATATATTTTCACTGTGTAAATTTTATAATCATAACAGTTTAACTCTTAATGTTTTTTTTTTTAAATTATTGGGATTAAAGATCATTTATGCATCCAAATGTATGAAACAAACCAACAATGTTAATACTAGTAGCATATCATGAATAACATTTTATTTATATGACCCGTTGTAGTGATTAAGCGATCTATTTCAAATTTTTTTTTTTTAAGAATTGTTGACCCTAAATACTAGGGGTGGGTTCAAAAAACCGAAAACCAAACCGAACCGAAACCGAAAAAACCGAACCGAATTGAAAAAACCGAACCGAACTGAAAAAACCAAACCGAACCGAATTCTTTTGGTTCGGTTCGGTTTTAGTGATCTAGAAACCGAACCAAACCGAACCGAACCAAACCGAACCGAACCGAATTAATTAAATTAATTTTTTTATTTAATTATTTGTTTTGGGTATTATTTTCTAAACCCAATTTGTAAGTTAAAATGTGCTAAACCCAATGTGTTGCCAAACTTTAAGCTCAAAATATTAAAAAAAGGCCTATAAAAACTCTAAACCCTAACCTATTATTTCTCCCCCATATAAGGTTCCGGAACCAAACCTCCTCCTGAAGTTCCTACATCCATCTTCATAGCGCTGTCTACTTCTACCCCAGCTTTCTTTTCCAAATCTACTCTCATATAACATGTAACATAATCCATAAACATTTATTTCGGGTAGATTACTTGGGTAATTTGTGATGGAAAAGAATCCAACACACACTAAATAAATCCACCCACACATTACTTTTACTAATCAAGTTGTCAACATGCAATTACAAGCAAACAACCCTGATCTTTGAAATACATCATACAATTAAACTTTTCTAAGTCATTTGTACGATTTTTGTGTTGTGAGGTTGTTAGTTTGGACTTTGGAAGACTTGATTGATGATTTTAGTTCAACTTTAAATGTTTATTTTCATTGTCTTTGATTCTAGTTAGAATGCTTATGTTATGATTGTGTTGGATATGTTAAAATTTAAAATTTCAATGTTTTTCATTTTTTGAAAAAATAAAAAACAAAAAACCGAAACCGAACCGGAAAAAACCGAACCGAAAAAAAACCGAACCGAAAAAAACCGAAAAAAAAATGAACCGAACCGAACCGAAATTTCGGTTTGGTTTCCGTTTTGGCAAAAAACCGAACCGATTTAAACCGAACCCACCCCTACTAAAAACTACCAAGCCTACATGGCGCGCAGGCCGAGTAATCTATAAGCTAACTACGTTGGGTGCGTTGGGTGCGCTGCTGACTTCTTGATCTTGCGATTGTGGCCGAGGAAGGAACACGTCTCGGCCTTCGGGTTCTAGAGCCTGAAGACAAGGCTGCTAACTTAGCGAAGTTCAATATCCAATTCGGCTTCCAATGTGCCAAATGTAGTAACTCGTAACACCTCACTTCGCCGAGAAGGCTGATGAGATGACCTCGACCAATAAGGATTCAGAAATCCTTCTCGACCGAGACTTGGATAGGTAATCAACCGTCCTCGCCGCAGTGTTGTTGATGCCAACGGAAGATGCTGCGAGATCGGCTGATTCTACGGTGACAGAGTTATCTATGTCGACTTAAGATATCACCGGTTGCTTTCACATTGCTATTGATGCCAACGGAAGATGTGTCAGCGAAAAGAGAAAATAAAAAAATCTCAAAGTTGTTGAGAGAGTTTGCGCAGGGCAGTTGTGTGTTGAATTGGAGGGCTTGAAATGTTGCACGGCATCTTGTATTTATAAGGACGACTTAGCTTGCCACGGCCTGAATGATAAGCAGAGGATTTCAATTGCACCTAAAGACTTGTAATGGAATATTCTGAGAAATAAAACGATCACCACATAAGGACTCTGCATGCTAATCCTGTTTTATTCCCACTTTGACTTAACTTTATCCCATCACTGAATTTGTTGGATAGTCACACACTGCTCTTTTCACATCCAAAACAATAACCTTGTTTTTCTCAATGTCTATACGCCCCACACGTTGCAGACACCTATCCAACTTACTACTGGAACTTATCCCACCTGCAAGTCACCTATGCATGCATAAAGACCATGCATCTAACAACTCTAATCAAACCCAATGTTGATATATCCAGCCGCAACCATGCATGAAGGCCATATGACAAGATGGAATCCTACTACAATTTTGTTGGATAAAAATCTATTTTATGATGTACTTAAATTCCAAGATAACTATTCTGATTGATAATATCTAGATATCGTTAACCAGAATAATTATCGTAGAAATAAAAACATCTTTATCCTAGGAACGATCCAAATATTTTGTCCATCCAAAGCCGAACTGATTTTGTAAAATCAGGTCCAAACATTGCCCCCCAGTTTCCTTGAGCTTCGGCCCGTAGGCCGAATGGTTAAGGAAACTAGGTCAGTCGAAGAAATGTACGGTCGAGGAATCCACTCCATAGCCTGACACGTCTTGAAAGAGACCTCTATATATATATATATGTGCTTTTATAGTCCTCCCACATCACTTTATTGACAAAGTCTGCAACCATCAGCCCCCTTGTCCCTTTCATGCACATGCATATATGCATGCATTCTATTTATTAGCATTTGATGGGGTGAGAAAGCTACCGCAGTGACTTGATGACCAAAGGTATGATCAAAGAAGTAATAATCTTGGTAGCTCGGCCTTTCAGGTTGAAAAAATTCATTTAGGCCGAGGTCGAGGAAAGTTATGTATGCTTGGTGGGCCGAGAAACAAAGCTTTAATAATTTTACTCGACCAAATCTCCTCGGTCATGCTAAGCAGCATATAACAATAACTTGCCATGGTGAATCTTGATTGTAAGTAACTCGCCGAAGAGACATTGGGCCGAGGCCGAGAAAATCTTGGCCGAGGTCGAGCAGAATTTTCCTGAGCAGATCGGCCTACCCCAAGAAAGGATGCAGCAAAAGTGGACATCATGCGCCAGATCACCAACAAAAAGTAGCCTACCTTTTAGCTATTATTAGGGGTGGGTTGGAAAAACCGAAAACCGAAAAAAACCGGACCGAAAACCGAACCGAGACCGAAAAAAACCGAACCGAAAAAAAAACCGAACCGAAGCTGTCAAACCGAACCGAACCGAGTTTGGTTGGTTCGGTTTCGGTTTTTGAGGTCCAGAAACCGGACCGGACCGAACCGAACCGATATATGAAAATCATATACAAATACCTCAAAACCTGGTGGCTTGAGGATTCGAACCCCTGTCCTCTAAGTTCGGATAGTTGTTTCATACCAACTTGCTGTTGGCTTTGTGTTGCTATAATTGTACAACTAATTTATTTATAGGTATTCTAATCTTTAGGCTTTATAAAATTTCTAAAGTTTACAAACCCTAGCCGACTTCCATTTTAGTTTTCACTTTTCTTCTACACACTCTCTCTCCCCTCCGCTACTTTCTTCTTTGCGCAGCAGCCTCCTCTCTCTCTCAGTCTTCAATTCAATGACTCTCTCAAACTCTCTGTCTCTCATTCCCAGCGGCGTCCCTTCTCACTCTCAATCACAGCAAAAGGTTAGTCTCACTCACACTCTGAAGTTTAATTTTCTGTTCGATTCCTTTTCTTCTGATCTGATCCCCTATAATTTTTTTCCCTCCTTGTTTAGATTTATTTTTTAATTTGATTTGTTTTGTAATTGATTTTATTCTGTCTGTTTTGGATATTTTGATTTTGCTTCTTGTGAATTGTATTGCGATTTTATTCGACTTGTGTTTTGGGATTTTAGGATTAGGGTTATATTTTTAACGTGTTTGACTGGATGTGATTATTCGGTTTCGGTTTGAGAAGTATGTTTGGTTGCTGAGGAATTATGGGAAATGAAGGGGTTCAGAGCTTGACTATTTTAGGGCTCTATTTTTGTTGGGTTTTCATCCTCTGGGTTATTAAGGTTTGATGATTTTTTTTTTTTGATTGGATTATGTAACAGAGATATATCGCGGCATATACAGTTTTAGAAGTTTGGTTTGAATGTTTGCTCTCTGTGGTTGTTTGGACCTTTTGGCTCTAATTATCTGGAAGTATATACAGGTAGGGTTGAGTGAAGCTCCTTGGAGCCCCTTTAGGCTTTAGTTGTAGAAAGAAAAAAAGGGATTGCATTTGCAAGCCGCATTTGTGATGGGTTTTAGTGTGATGGTTATTTATGTATAATGGGATTCCAAGCCGCGTAATAGTCATGTAAAAGGAGAAGGATAGGTCTCAGGAAGTTATGGAACTAATTACTATTTATCAAGGGGACTCATCATATACTTTGTTTATACTTATACTTTGTTGTTTATGTATAATGGGTTATGCTGCATTCACCATGAACCTGTTTCCTTTCTTCGATATCAGTTTGATTCTTGCCTTTGTTGTTGTATTAGGTTATTATAAATAGGTGCGTTGTAATTCAATGTTGGGAGACTTGATTTTGTCTTGCTGTAAACTGTAAAGGATGATTGGCCTTCCAGATTTTGTCTTGATTTTGTATCATTGGCCTTCCAGATTTTAATTAACATTTACTTTTGTATAAGTTTGTAGTACTAACTACTATCTTCTTATTATTTTGTGTGAATTAGATGAAGTCAATGTTGGAAATGTGCCCTAAAGCCAATCATATGATGATACTTTACGGACATTTCATATGTTAAACTAATCTAGTTTAATATCAAGGGCAAAGATTATTGTTTAAGCCGTCTCATATAAATGTTATATGCTTAAACGATAAAGTCCAAGGAATATGTGATTGGGAGAATGCAATCTAAAGAAGTTAGATTCATGAGACCATTCTTTCGTAGACACATCCTAAACGTTCCTGATCATAGGATTGCCAATTGGGCATTGACAGTCCGTTAAGATCAGTACGTGCTGTGTCTTCTCTCAGGGAGAGTGACTAGTCTTGAGTCATTGGTGTGTGTGACATCAAGACAAGTACGTAGGTGCTCAATAGCGAATGAGTCCACTGAACACGATCAACGAGGAGTTCTCATACTCATGTCACATGAGAACTCATGGTTGGGATAATGCAAAGTAGTCCTTTGACCTGAGGCATCATATTTGTCTTGTGGTTAGGTCCTTGATCTTTGACTATGTCAAAGTCACTCCATTCGGGGTGTCCACGGCATCGTTGGGGTTAAGCCACTTAGCCATGGAGGCAAGTATATGCGCAACAAGCGATCTCTAACCTTCAAACTGTTTGCGGGAGAATACTCTATGATATGATTAAGAATCTCTGGCCAGAGTATGAATGAGATTTAGGAAGACGTTCCAAATCACATTCAAGGTAATCGTATAAGCACACGAATCACATTGGATAGTAGACATGAATAAACTATCAAACCAAACAATGTGGTCAAGAGTATTGTATTAGAGAAAGACCGTATTGCATTTGTAATCCTAAACTGAATAGGTTCTCTACCTCTTCTGATTAGCTTAGATAACCATGACATGCTGCTAGGTGTCACTCATGGTTTGTGGAAGCCCTAAACGTGTATAATCACTAAAGGGAGAATTGAAAGTAAGTTTCAATTCACAATCGATTTGAAAGAGTTCTAAGTCGCCCACTGCCTCGCTAAAAGGAACCTAATGGATCGTACACCGTGTAAGGTAAAGATTGAAGTATCAACGGAGATGAGTAAGAATAATTAAATGGTTTAATTATTTATGGCAAGGATTAATTAATGTGTTAATTAATCAAACGAATAAGTTCATTAAAGACCTCGGGATAGTTTTGGACCTTAAGGCCCAATGGGCTTCGAACGTCAAGTCCATTGACTTAAGTTGTGTGACAACTTAATGAATAATGATTCACAAAGGCCCAAACAACCCAAATACACCCTAAGGCCGGCCATTTAGAGAAGGGTAGTGAACTTGCTTTAATTACAAGTTTGCCACTCCAATGAATAAAGGTATAAATATGACTTTATAGCCAAAATTCATTTAGGGTTTCTTTTAGAGAATTGGAGAGAACCTATCTCTCTATTTTCTCTCTAAAGAGGCCGGCCCCCTTGGAGGAATTAGCTAGTAATTTTGCTCCTCCAAGGTCACTCATTTCTTCATCAATCCATCCTTGGTGTGGAGACTTAGAGGTTCTCTATTTTGAGAACTTGGAGAATCATATTCTTCCATCCAAATCCATAGATTTCAGATGCAAGGAATGAAGGCCCTCTCTTTGGGTGATTAGCCTTTGCTTATGCAAAGAGGAATCTACAAAGGTATAAATTTCTCAACTCACTTTGATTTCAGTTGAGTCTTGGTTCACCAATCTACTAGGCTTTGAATTTCATGGTTGATGTTTTGTTTTTAAGTGCATGCTAGCATGATTCCGCCTTTAATTGTTAATTGCATGCTATATGATGGTTCTTAAATGAACATGTGTTTCACAAAATTTCCTTCAGTCAAAGGCGTCAAAGGTCTCAAGGGTCTCAAGCTCAAGTTCAAAGATCAAAATCAAATAGCTTATTTGATCGATAATGTTGAAATGAGACTTTGATTTTATTTATACTCCTTTGGAAGATGTATTACAAAATGGCTGTAAGTTGTTTTCTTAGAATTTTTTTTTGCTATTGGGAAACACAAAAAAAAAAAAAAAAAAAAAAAAACCGAACCGAGCCGAAACCGAACCAAGAAAAACCGATAGAAAACCGAACTGGACCGAACTGTAATTTCGGTTTGGTTTCCGGTTTTGCCAAAAAACCGAACCGAACCCATCCCTAGCTATTATAAAGGGAACAGTGGAATCATGACGTCCAGACTTTTTTTTTTTTTTATTTTACATATATACATATATATATATATGTTTTGACTGAGGCTTTGTTTCGTAATGGGGCTGAGGCTTTTGTAAGCAAAGTTCACAAATAAATGCATTCGGCCAAAATAGTCAAACAAGTGTATTCGACCAAATTTTTTATTCGGCCAGAATGTTGTTGCCCCCTTATTTTCTTATGCATCGGCTTGCATAGCCGTATGTTTAAGAAAATAACATATATATATATATATTTATATTTAACAAACGACAAGAAAATTGGCCGAACCATAGTTAAGAGGAGGCCAACGATGCTTTATTCCAAGTCGAGATCTTGTAATAACAAAATCTTCACATTGATTTCGCTCTAGGCCGAATAAAGATTTTCCTCCAAATATTTTTGACTTGGCGAAATATTTTTTATCATCGGCTGCCGAATGTATTGAACAATTACTATGCCCCCCGGGCATAATAATTTTGACTTTTAATTCAAACATCTTAGCCGAACGAGATTTCTCCATATCGGCTTTATCGCCAATAATCATATCAATTGTCGTGGTTTCTTGGGGTAAGCCAATGTTGTGGCCTTGTTCGTTATTGGAGCACTCCTCTAACGAATCATTTTCTGAGTCAATTTGTGGCTCAGAAACTTGAACATTTTCTTCTAGGCCTACCACACTTCCGGTCTCGACCGAAAAAATAGGTGGCCTTTGTTCTTCGGCCAAATTAACAATTTTCTTAGGCCGAATATTGGTTGTGGCCGGAGTGGAAATTTGCCCCCCGGCCTCTTGCCTTTCAGAAATTCTTCCCAATCTCTCGAGAAGTTGTTTTTGCTTCTTTAATAGGCGATGACACTCATCCCTTGAAGCCGGATCGAGATAGATCATGTGAACTTCGTAGTTTTAGCACTGGGTCCCACCGGGCGTGCCAAAATGTTAACCCTAAAAACTACCAAGCCTACATGGCTCGCAGGCCGAGTAATCGATAAGCTAACTACGTCCTTCGATGAATGAGGGGCGTGCCAACTCGTCGGCCGAGCTCGGCCGAGGAGTAAAATTTGTTGATGTTGCGTTGGGTGCGCTGCTGACTTCTTGATCTTACGATTGTGGCCGAGGAAGGAACACGTCTCGGCCTTCGGGTTCTAGAGCCTGAAGACAAGGCTGCTAACTTAGCGAAGTTCAATATCCAATTCAGCTTCCAATGTGTCTAATGTAGTAACTCGTAACACCTCACTTCGCCGAGAAGGCTGATGAAATGACCTCGACCAATAAGGATTCAGAAATCCTTCTCGACCGAGACTTGGATAGGTAATCAACCGTCCTCGACGCAGTGCTGTTGATGCCAACGGAAGATGCTGCGAGATCGGCTGATTCTACGGTGACAGAGTTATCTATGCCGACTTAAGATATCATCGGTTGCTTTCACAGTGATGTTGATGCCAACGGAAGATGTGTCAGCGAAAAGAGAAAATAAAAAATCTCAAAGTTGTTGAGAGAGTTTGCGCAGGGCAGTTGTGTGTTGAATTGGAAGGCTTGAAATGTTGCACGGCATCTTGTATTTATAGGGACGAGTTAGCTTGCCACGACCTGAATGATAAGCAGAGGATTTCAATTGCACCTAAAGACTTGTAATGGAATATTCTGAGAAATAAAACGATCACCACATAAGGACTCTGCATGCTAATCCTGTTTTATTCCCACTTTGACTTAACTTTATCCCATCACTGAATTTGTTGGATAGTCACACACGGCTCTTTTCACATCCAAAACAATAACCTTGTTTTTCTCAATGTCTATACGCCCCACACGTTGCAGACACCTATCCAACTTACTACTGGAACTTATCCCACCTGCAAGTCACCTATGCATGCATAAAGACCATGCATCTAACAACTCTAATCAAACCCCATGTTGATATATCCAGCCGCAACCATGCATGAAGGCCATATGACAAGATGGAATCCTACTACAATTTTGTTGGATAAAAATCTATTTGTTGATGTACTTAAATTCCAAGATAACTATTCTGATTGATAATATCTAGATATCATTAATCAGAATAATTATCGTAGAAATAAAAACATTTTTACCCTAGGAACGATCCAAATATTTTGTCCATCCAACGCCGAACTGATTTTGTAAAATCGGGTCCAAACAAGAATATTCTTTAAATAAAGATTAAAAAATTGAACAATTTATGACTCTAATAAAATATGTATATTCTCCATATGATGCAAGTTTGACTCTAATAATAATTAGCAATAATCGTAATAAATATTAAAAGAATAATTTATATGCATGGTGGCATATAAAATGGCTTCCAGCATCCGAGGAGGCCACGCCCGCCGCACTACTTGTGCTCGGAAAGAGGACAATATGCCGAAAAGAAACGAGGATTGAAAATCAAATACAAGGGAAAGTGGTAAGGCGCAGCCAGATGCTCAACCATTGGTGAACCTTATTATGGTTGGGGCACAAATTTGTGAGAATATCTGTTGGAGCAGTTATGTTTTTTTTTTAAATATTCATATATATATTTATGTTTTGGTTTATTAAAAATATTTATATAATTGTTAATTGTTATTAACCTTATCAGGTAGCCCTGACAATTCCTGACACGACCCGATAACCCGACACGACACGACACGAAATTAACAGGTGTTCGGGTCGACACGATAAACTTTGAGTTTCATTGGCAAGGTTTAAACTTTTGAGAAAGACTTCACAACCTTGAAAACAAAAACGCTTTCATTTTGCATATCCTTGCACATTTAATATTTGTAATAGATTAGTAGTGTATGAATGTATTTTTTATGAGGCTCTTATTTTCGAGTGTAGATGTAGTACTTAAACGACAAATGTGTTTTAATGTTTTGAAGTAATAATTATGTGACAATGTGTGGTATGTGCAAATTTAAGAAAAAAAAAATATTTTTCTTAACGGGTCATAACGGGTCGGGTCACTTTACCCGTTGGGTAAAGTGACCCGACCTGTTAAGGACCCGTTAAAAACAGGTGTGACACGACACGACCCGTTAAGATAACAAGTGTTACACGAAAACGACACGAACACGACTGACACGACCCGTTTGCCAGGCCTATTATTAGGTAATAAGGAGTAATTGGCACCGCATAAATATGTTTTGAGATTTCTTCTTTGTATAGAGAAGAAGAACCAATCTTTATCCATAATCATTATGTGTTGATTTTTTTATAGGTTTTGATCTCTTCCGTTTTGTTTTTTCATTTTGATTTCGTACGGTTTTGCACCCCCAGTAACTCCCTTGATTTCTTACGGTTTTGCGCCCCCAATAACTCCCTTGATTTCTTATGGTTTTACATTGATTTTCAATCTCAGGAATCAAGGTGAAGTGTTATACAAATCTCATGGACCATTTTAACTAATACTCTATACTATTTAATTAATAGACTTATGAAAATAGTGCTGAAGATGTACTTACCAAATATATGTATACTTTATACTATTAATTAATTTCACAGTATTTCCACTACAACTACAATCAAAGTTGAAAAGAATAGCAATATTCTTGATAGAAGATCACTTTTTTGTTCTGTAACACATTATTAAGACAATGCTCTCTTTAACATATTCTCTTTCCGTTCTTCATAGATGTGTTTTCTCTATATGCATTCATCGTTGACGGTTTACTCACGCTCTATTCCAATGACGACGTGCAAATCCATTGCTTTTATCATACTTCTTATGTTAGCAATTTGAAAATTTTGGTATATTTGTCATTGGTTTAATGACACACTAATTAATTTTTAGTGCAAGTGAGAAATTATTGGAACTCGAATGTATGTCCTAAAATCAATTATTGTAGTAAAAGTTTAAGACGATACAATAGATTAGCCTGGGCAAGACCACTACTTAAAAATAATTCTATTAATCTTAAATAGGGGACCCATGGACCATGGGTAATAAATACTAGTCTCTTGCCACATGCATATGCGTGTGACAATTGACCTTTTTATATTAGATTATGTCTTTTAATTTTTTTAAATAACTATTTTATATTTTTATTCAAAAATTATTCAAAAAAAAAATGATGCAAAACCATGAAACCACCCACTAACATGGGAGTTTTTTTTTTAAAATTAAATTTATAAATTTAAAATTCATCCAAAATTAAAATGTGGTGAATTACTTTAATTTTTACAATTCTTGAAGGACAATTTTTTGTATTTTGAATGTTTCACATTTTTATCCTTCTCACTTTATATATATATATATGGATAGGATCAAGGGACAAATACTTTTACATTTCTTTTAAGCCTTTTGATTACATGACATCCAATGGTTCTTATTTATTAAATGACATGGATGCTTATGTGGATTTTAACTAGTATTAAAGATAAAATAAATTTTGAAAAATTAAAAAAGGATGATAATTTAACTGAAATTGGTTCTCCCATTCCCATTTCGATCAAGACTTGGATTCAGACTTTGAACCCTAATAAAAAAAATCATAAAACTTTACTAAAAACAGCTTCGAGGGGTCGCCTCAATTCTTCTTCTATTATGTCGAAGGCAACCTGAAGCAATGCATGCCATATGCTATAATAAGTTAAGCAAACCCCACAAAGTAGAAGTGTCTCATCACAAATGCAAGCAACTGGAACCAATAACTTTTTAGTAAATTGAGATTTTACCTTATTGGGTAAGGGAGGAACGTCATCTTGAAGAATGCACAGTTCGTTCATATAATCTTCTCTGATAATATCAGGTCTGTTTGCGAGAACCTTTCAATACAAGGGTGAAATCAGGCATGTGTTTAATTGCACAAGCATATGAATTTAAAGAAGAAGTTTCATGATATTTTTATTAGGGTTCAAAGTCTGAATCCAAGTCTTGATCGAAATGGAATGGGAGAACCAATTTCAGTTAAATTATCTTCATTTTTTAATTATATTTTTAATTTTCCAGATTTTATGTTTGTTTTTTTCAGTTTTATTTTATCTTTAATAGTAATTAAAATCCACATAAGAATCCATGTCATTTAATGAATAAATAAGAATCATTGGATGTCATGTAATCAAAAGGCTTAAAAAGAGTGTAAAAATATTTGTCCCTTGATCCTATCCCTATATATATATATGTGTGTGTGTGTGTGTGAAGGAAAAAATTTGTCCTAGCTAAGAACATTGAAAGAACATTTGAATACATATGCAAACTATTAACACTTTAAATTAGGCATGCATTAAAAAACAATTCATAAAACCCATGACTTTCAAAGCCTAGTATATGGTGAACCAATAAACTCTTTAACAACATTAAAGAGAAGTAAAGATTTAGAGTTTCTTTACCCTTGAAGCTCATCCTTGTTTACACAAGGGATTCACCCAAGTGGAGGGCCTTCAAGTCACCTCCAAGCTCCTTGGATATTGCTTGTGATTTCCTTCTACTTTTGTGCTCCTTTGGTCCTTGAGGATGTAAGGAAATGATCTCCAAAAACACCAAAGATTTGGTGTCTCTAAGTCTCCACACCAAGGGTTAAGTGTGAAGATGAAATGGATGACTTAGAGAAGAAAAGATTGCTAGATTAATCTCTCTAAGTGGCCGGCCTCCTTTGTGTAAAATGAGAGAAAGTGTTTCACCTCATTTCACCAAGAAAAACCCCAATTGAGAAATAAAGCTATAAAGTTGATTTTATACTTCATTTCAAGCGAGTGGCAAACTTGTGATTAATCCAAGCTTGCCCATTCACACTAATGGCCGGCCATATTAATGTTATTGGGCTATTTGCCCATTTTGTTTTAGTTGTCATACAACTTAAACATAATGAGCCTTGTGGACCAAAACACTTTTGAGCCCCGAAGCCAAAAACCAACTTAAAAGCCCAATACGAACCTTTCGTAAAATTAATTAACTAATTAATTAATCTTGACCATTCTTCAATTAAACAATTTAATTGCATATCCATTTCATTTAATTTCTTCACTATCGCCCTTACTTGGTGTACGATCCATTAGGTTCCAATTAGCGAGGCAGTGGGCGATTGTTACTCTTAACGATCGATTGTGAATTGAAACCACATTTCAATTCTCCCTTTAATGATTAGTGTTTGCTAATCATTAGGGCCTCCACAAACCATGAGTGACACCTAGCAGCATATCATGGTTACCCAAGCTAAGTAGAAGTGGTTGGAGAACCTATCCAGTTACAACTACAATGTAATACGGTCCTTCTCTAATACAATACTCTTAATCACATTGTTTGAGTGATAGTTTGTTTCATGTCTACTATCCAATGTGATACTTATCTATATGATTCTCTTGAATATGATTTGGAACAAAGTTCCTAAGTCATATTCATATGATTTGGCCAAAGACTTTAGAATCATATCTTAGAGTATTCTCCTTCCACCATGGAAGGTTAGAGATCCCTTGTTGTGCATTCATATGCCTACACGACTAGATAGCTTGACCCCAACAATGCCGTGGACACTCCGAGGGAATGTCGTTGACACGATCAAAGATCAAGGACCTAACCATTAGACATCTATGATGCCTCAGGTCAAAGGACTACTTTGCATATTGCAACTTTAGAGTTCTTACATGACATGTATGTTCGAACTCTCTTTTGATCGTTGTTCAGTGTACTTGATTACTCTTTCAAGCACCTATGTGTTTGTCTTAGTGTCCAACACCAAATGACTTGAGACTAGTCATACTCACGCTTGAGTTAACATAACACATACTAACCTTAGCGGATTGTCAATGCCCAATTGGCAATCCTATGGCTAGGAACGTTTTAGGAATGAACATAAGAGAATGGTCTCGATAATCTAACTCACTTAGATCACTTGTCTCTTAGATCAAATACATTCCTTGGATTCCCTTATTGCTTAAACACATGATATAATAAATAGTGATTAACAATAAGCTTTGCCCTTCATTAAACATATAAAAGTTTAATACATTAAGTATTCCAAAAAGCTATTACATCAAATGAGTGGCTTTGTGGGCATACTTCCAACAATCTCCCACTTGCACTCAAAGCCATCCTCCCATGTATCTAATACCCATATTTTCCATATGACGGTCAAGCTTGATTTGAGACATTGGCTTTGTCAGTGGATCTGCTACGTTATCGGCTGAAGCAACTTTGAGGATGTTGACTTTCCCATCGGCAGCATATCTTCTAATGATATTAAAGCGCCTGTCAAAATGCTTGTTCTTTTGATGTGCCCTTGGTTCCTTGGATTGAGCTATCGCCCTACTATTATCACAGTACAAAGTTACTGGTGATGTAATGGTTGGAACCACTCTAAGTTCAGTGATGAACTTCTTCATCCAGAACGCTTCTTTGCCGGCTTCAGCTGCAGCGACATATTCAGCCTCTGTCGTGGAATCAGCAATTACACTTTGTTTCTTGCTTTTCCAGCTAACAGCCCCACCATTCAGAGTGAATACATATCCGGAGTTGGAACTTATATCATCTACGTCAGATTGGAAATCTGCGTCTGTATAGGCTTCCACTCGCAACTCTGCCGCTCCTCCATATACGAGGAACATGTCCTTAGTTCTTCTTAAGTACTTAAGGACCGTCTTGACAGCTGCCCAGTGTTCTGGTCCTGGGTTAGATTGATATCGACTAGTAATGCTCACAGTATATGCGATATCAGGCCTTGTGCATATCATGGCATACATGAGACTCCCTATGGCAGAAGCATAAGGAATAATATTCATTTGCCGTATCTTTTCAGGAGTCTTAGGTTCCATGGACTTAGAAAGGTGAATTCCATGTCTTACAGGAAGAAAACATTTCTTAGATTGTTCCATCTGGAACCTACTTAGCACCTTATCAATGTACATAAATTGGGATAATCCAATTAATTTTCTGGATCTATCACGATAGAGCTTTATCCCAAGTACATAAGATGCATCTCCTAAATCTTTCATGTGGAAGGTTTTGGACAACCACACTTTTACAGAAGAAAGTATTGCAGTGTCATTCCCGAATAGTAATATGTCATCTACATATAACACTAGGAATACTACTGCTTCCCCAACGACCTTTTGATAAACGCAATTGTCGTCTTCGTTTTGAGTAAAACCAAACGTTTTGATTTCAGTGTCGAAACGAATGTTCCAGCTCCTTGAGGCTTGCTTAAGTCCATAAATGGACCTTTGAAGCTTGCATACCTTAGTCTTTTCAGACTTGGACACGAAACCTTCGGGTTGAGTCATATAGAGCTCTTCCTCTAGGTAGCCGTTCAGAAAGGCCGTCTTCACGTCCATTTGCCATATCTCATAATCATGGTACGCAGCTATAGCAAGCAAAATCCGAATGGACTTAATCATGGCTATAGGAGAGAAAGTTTCTTCATAGTCAATCCCTTCTCTTTGCCTGTAACCCTTGGCTACTAGTCTAGCCTTATAAGTCTCCACGTTCCCATCAACGCCTATCTTCCTCTTGAAGACCCATTTGTTTCCAACAAGTACAATACCTTCTGGAGGGTCTATAAGAGTCCAGACCTGATTTTGATACATGGAATCCATCTCGGATTTCATGGCCTCTTGCCATCTCTTTGAATCAATGTCGGACATTGCTTCATTCTAGTCCCTAGGGTCCTCCTTTGTGTCATTGTCACCTAGAAGTTGCAATTCCGCAAAGTTATTGTCTAAGCCATACCTCTTAGGTGGCTTACTAACCCGTTCAGATCTACGTGGTGCTAGGGGTTCAGGAACAGGGTTGTCAACCTGTCGAGTGCTTGTTTGTGGTTCATCATTAATCTCATTAATTTCTTTCAATTCTATCTTGCTAGTTCTATTAAGAACGAATTCATCTTCCATGAATATAGCAGTTCTGGCGACAAAGACTTTCTGGTCGTCAGGGTGATAGAATTCGTATCCGTAGGTTTGTTTAGGATACCCCACAAAATAGCATTTAACTGATCTCGCTTCAAGCTTTCCAGCATCTTGTTTCTTAACGTATGATGGACAACCCCAAATCTTAAGATGTTTAAGACTTGGCTTCTTCCCATACCATATCTCATATGGTGTTTGTGGAACAGATTTAGAAGGCACTGCATTCAACAAATAAGCTGTTGTGTGTAGTGCATATCCCCAAAATGATATTGGTAGATCAGCGGAACTCATCATAGAATGAACCATGTTCATCAAGGTTCGGTTTCTCCTCTCAGAAACTCCGTTATGTTGAGGAGTTCCTGGTGGAGTCCACTGTGATACAATTCCACACTCTTTGAAATAATCTAGGAACTCGTTACTCAGATATTCACCCCCTCGATCCGATCTTAGGGTCTTTATCTGTTTCCCAGTTTACTTCTCAACTTCATTCTTGAATTCTTTGAACATTTCAAAGGATTCTGACTTGTACTTCATAAGATACACATAGCCAAACCGAGAGTGATCGTCGGTGAATGTGATATAGTAGGAGAAGCCTCCTCTCGACGTAGTAGACATAGGTCCACATACGTGAGTGTGGATTAACCCTAGAATTTCATTGGCACGCTCTCCTTTCTCAGTGAATGGAGATTTGGTCATCTTCCCCAGTAGACAAGGTTCACAAGTTCCCATGAGGTCATTACCTAATGGGCTAAGATATCCGTCTTTCGAGATCTTGCGAATCTTATCTTGGTTTACATGTCCAAGTTTAAGATGCCAAAGTCTAACTTGGTTAACTTCTTCTCTAGCCCTTTTGGGTTTTGAGGTATTCTCGCTTTCAATACAGTGCATCCCACTATTTGTCTCTAGGTGAAAAAGTCCCTCTATCATATTACCATGAGAGATAATACGACCGTTCAAGTATAAAGGGCAACTCATTTTGTCAAACAACACTGAGTGCCCATCTCGTAAAAGCTTAGAGATAGAAATCAAATTCTTTATACATGAAGGAAAATATAAACAATTTTTAAGTTCCAGGACTTCCCCAGAGGGTAGTTTAAGCATGTAGGTGCCTATTGCTTTTGCAGAGATTTTAGTGCCGTTCCCAACTCGCACAACCATCTCCCCATTGCGCAGTGACCTGCTCCCAGCTAGTCCCTGCAACGTATTGCAGATATGTTGACTAGCGCCTGAATCAAATATCCAGGAACTGGAGCTCACTTTAAAAACACTCTCTATGACGGAAATAGTCTCTTCAAAAGTTCGTGTCATAAGGCTCGCAATGCGCACCCTGTATTTCTTCTTCCAACGTTCATCCTTTCCACAATGAAAGCATGTTCCTTTGGATTTCTTTGCCTTCTTCTTATGCAACCTTTTCCTTGTGATTGCATTCTCACTCCCACTGTCCTTTTTCAAACCTTTTTCAAATTTACAGCACATGTCAATCATCTCGTTTAAAGCATGATCGAATCTATTCACTTTATAGTTTACAATAAACTTAGTGAAATCATCTGAGAGAGATGCAAGGAAAAAGTCTTGGGCCATTTTCCCATCGATGGAAGTTCCTAAACTTTCAAGATCTTGAAAGATCTTTTCCATCTTTTGTCCATGTTTATGGACCGATGTCCCCTTTGCCATTTTGGCATTCACTAGACTACAAACATTTGAGAATCGTACATTACTAGTCTCAATGTCATGCATCTTATGCAAACTTTCAACCATGGCACAAGAAGTGTCCATGTGCTTATGTAGCTTCATAAGCTCCTCACTAAGTGAAGTAAGGATTAAGCATTTGGCTTGTAAATCATCCTCGTAGTGTCTAACATAATTTTGACACTTCTCCTTTGAAGTTAGTTTCGTAGGAGGTACCTGAGGAGGGGATTGCTTAAGCACATACAATATGTCTTTCACCTTTGAGACATTCTCAATGTGGCGATACCAAGCAAGGAAACGTTGGCCCCTAAGGCCCTTTTTGTCAAGTATAATGGTGGGTATAATTTTAGGCATGTCGTTAACTACATAACATAACAGAAATCGTATTAGATTGTTTGTTTTAAAACTATTTGATTGGGTCTTTGAATCAAATAGCACCACCCACTATTTTTGGCAAATTCCACATCCCTCAATAGAATTCGAGAGTTATATTGAACTCTTAGCGGGGTATGGGAGACTCACCATTACCAAGCCCACCTCAGAATTATATCATGTTGGTTAGCAAAAATAATGATGAGAGAATAACGCTTTAGTCATTTACAACTCTTGTAATTACCCATCTTGTTTGGCCTCTAGAGAATGATTGCCTCAGAATTATATCATGTTGGCACCATTGCACTTAGTTAAGTCATTCCCACCATGCTTAGTTTGTGTAGGGGTTCAAGCACAACCTCAGAATTATATCATGTTGGTTATACTCGTTGTCTACACTCACCTCATCATATGTTTATGGATTCCTCCTGGATGTAAGCACATACTTTGAAACCCCCATTATAGGGTGGAGCCGGTGTATGAGTCACAAATGATTGGAGCCCACCATGGTGGAAGGCCTACGAAGAGATGTTCAAAACATCTCTCGCTTATCAACTTAATATTCGTTTGTTGAGGGAGTAGTTTTGGGCTATATCAAAATCATTTTAATCTTATTAAAAGAACTTGGGCCTATCACAACTATTGGTCCAAGTTAATATGAATTAGTAGCATATAATACTCCCACTGTTTCGTTGAAACAAGCGAGACTATATGGAACTACTAACGAATGCATTGCATCCTCATATGGACTATATAGTCATATTAGGTTTTAGGATGATTATGAACCGTTTGATTTGATCCAACACGAGCCTTGTGTTGGACCTTGGGTTTAAGGTAGATAGTTGTTGATTTTAGTTACGCGTTTAATCCAATTAAACCGTTATTTCCTATTGGGCGTTGGACCCAACTATTCCATTTTGCATACAAATAAACAAAAGGAATACATGAAATAATAATAAGGGCTTATGCCCTTTTACAACACAAATGATGGACTTATGTCCATTTACAACAAATTGAATTAATCAAATTACATTCAAATCTACACTACCAAACCCAAACATTCATAATGTAAAGCGGCCAATCACATAGCTCAATTATCGAGGCCTCTTGGTTCATAATCACCCTTTTCTTAATCAATCACATTAACTAAGAAAAAAAACTTTAAACAATTGGTTTTTGGATCCATTGAATTGATTTAAATGGAACTAAATGAAATGAAAATCCAATTCTCATTAAAGAGACAAAACAATTTTGTTCTCATTTTATTTGGGCCAAAAGGAAACTATGACCACAACAATTGGGCCATAATGCAAAAACACAAACTTTTGGGGTCACTTTGAAAAAACACAAAAGTCCACAACTTCATGTAATTTCAACTAGAACCCAAAATTGTATTAATGTAAAAACATCATTAAAGGATCAAAACAATTTGAGCTTTAGAGTTTTTAAGCCTAAACGTAAAAACGTAAACTTTTGGGCCAAAATACAAAAACACAAAATTATCAAAACTTTATGTAATTGCACAAAAGGCCCCAAAAGTACCCCCACTAGGGGGTGGCCGGTTTTTAGAAGTGTGAATGAGTGTGAAAGGGTTTTATGCAAGTTGTGAATGCATGTGCAAAATGCAAGTTGATTTTGGTGGGTGAGTTATTGGTGAAATTGATGGTTTGTAAGAAAAAATTAAAGTCTATGACAAAACATTAAAACCATTTCATCACATCTCACCAATAACCATCAACCATCAAATAATAAACCAAAACTTTATGAAAAACATAAAATTTTTGAATCAAAACTTCAAACCTTTTTGTTCTTGGCAAGAACTTCAAGAACATTGAAGAACACTCATGAAAACTCATAATAGCTCCATGAATGTTTTCAATCACCAAAACTCAATTTTTCACCACTCAAAAGAGGGCTAATATCCTAGGGTACTTAGGGGTTCCAAAAGTCACCTTAAAACCATTTTAACAAGACAAACATGAACCCAAAAAATCACCCTTTGGATTTGGCCGAATTTCCCAAAATACATGGCACCAAATTTTAGTTCCAATATTCATGCTTAAATGAAATACATCTACAACATTTGAGATGCTAAATTTTCTAGCAAAATTTATATATTCAAAAGCAAGAACAAAGCTTGTAACATTTACAACATTTAAATCATAAATCATGAAAATCACAAAACCCAAAAGGATTCACCATAAACTAGGCCTAGGCTCTGATACCACTTGAAGGAAAAAATTTGTCCTAGCTAAGAACATTGAAAGAACATTTGAATACATATGCAAACTATTAACACTTTAAAGTAGGCATGCATTCGAAAACAATTCATAAAACCCATGACTTTCAAAGCCTAGTATATGGTGAACCAATAAACTCTTTAACAACATTAAAGAGAAGTAAAGATTTAGAGTTTCTTTACCCTTGAAGCTCATCCTTGTTTACACAAGGGATTCACCCAAGTGGAGGGCCTTCAAGTCACCTCCAAGCTCCTTGGATATTGCTTGTGATTTCCTTCTCCTTTTGTGCTCCTTTGGTCCTTGAGGATGTAAGGAAAGGATCTCCAAAAACACCAAAGATTTGGTGTCTCTAAGTCTCCACACCAAGGGTTAAGTGTGAAGATGAAATGGATGACTTAGAGAAGAAAAGATTGCTAGATTAATCTCTCTAAGTGGCCGGCCTCATTTGTGTAAAATGAGAGAAAGTGTTTCACCTCATTTCACCAAGAAAAACCCCAATTGAGAAATAAAGCTATAAAGTTGATTTTATACTTCATTTCAAGTGAGTGGCAAACTTGTGATTAATCCAAGCTTGCCCATTCACACTAATGGCCGGCCATATTAATGTTATTGGGCTATTTGCCCATTTTGTTTTAGTTGTCATACAACTTAAACATAATGAGCCTTGCGGACCAAAACACTTTTGAGCCCCGAAGCCCAAAACCAACTTAAAAGCCCAATACGAACCTTTCGTAAAATTAATTAACTAATTAATTAATCTTGACCATTCTTCAATTAAACAATTTAATTGCATATCCATTTCATTTAATTTCTTCACTATCGCCCTTACTTGGTGTACGATCCATTAGGTTCCAATTAGCGAGGCAGTGGGCGATTGTTACTCTTAACGATCGATTGTGAATTGAAACCACATTTCAATTCTCCCTTTAATGATTAGTGTTTGCTAATCATTAGGGCTTCCACAAACCATGAGTGACCTAGCAGCATATCATGGTTACCCAAGCTAAGTAGAAGTGGTTGGAGAACCTATCCAGTTACAACTACAATGCAATACGGTCATTCTCTAATACAATACTCTTAATCACATTGTTTGAGTGATAGTTTGTTTCATGTCTACTATCCAATGTGATACTTATCTATATGATTCTCTTGAATATGATTTGGAACAAAGTTCCTAAGTCATATTCATATGCTTTGGCCAAAGACTTTAGAATCATATCTTAGAGTATTCTCCTTCCACCATGGAAGGTTAGAGATCCCTTGTTGTGCATTCATATGCCTACACGACTAGATAGCTTGACCCCAACAATGCCGTGGACACTCCGAGGGAATGCCGTTGACACGATCAAAGATCAAGGACCTAACCATTAGACATCTATGATGCCTCAGGTCAAAGGACTACTTTGCATATTGCAACTTTAGAGTTCTTACATGACATGTATGTTCGAACTCTCTTTTGATCGTTGTTCAGTGTACTTGATTACTCTTTCAAGCACCTATGTGTTTGTCTTAGTGTCCAACACCAAATGACTTGAGACTAGTCATACTCACGCTTGAGTTAACATAACACATACTAACCTTAGCGGATTGTCAATGCCCAATTGGCAATCCTATGGCTAGGAACGTTTTAGGAATGAACATAAGAGAATGGTCTCGATAATCTAACTCACTTAGATCACTTGTCTCTTAGATCAAATACATTCCTTGGATTCCCTTATTGCTTAAACACATGATATAATAAATAGTGATTAACAATAAGCTTTGCCCTTAATTAAACATATAAAAGTTTAATACATTAAGTATTCCAAAAAGCTATTACATCAAATGAGTGGCTTTGTGGGCATACTTCCAACGATGTGTGTGTGTGTATTAGTCCCTAGAATTGCAAAAAGGTTAAGAAGAAAAAAAATAGAAGCTTTACATATATTGATTTAATAGCAACATATCGAAAAGGTGTAAGTTCGAAGGTTCTTCCGTTGTGCAGGGAAGAACTTCATCAGAAGAAGAAGGTTTTGGGCTGTTTTATCCTGGGGACGACGTGGTATTTGTGAACTGCTTGCACACTTTGGGTAGAGCCGTGAAACGTCTTAAAGAGAGCGACTTAGTCTGTGACTCATCCCAAGAATCATTCACCACTCATGGCTTCTACATTTTTCAGGTAACTTTGTTCCTTTCTATTTCAGTTTACAACAATTTTAAGACGAAATCAATCTGCCATGCATTATAAGGAAAACTTTGCTTCTCGGGCAAATCTTGTTGAAGAGCAACTGATTTTAATGATATCAGAAATCAACTTAGTTGATGGATCTGAGGGGTGGTAGGTGGACACTGGTGCTTCTAGCCATGTTTTCTACGATTGTTCTCTTTTCAAGACCTATTCTATTGCTGAGGAAAGGAAGGTGTTGTTGGGTGATTCGCACTCAACTGATGTTGGTGGTACTAGAGAGGTGGAGTTGAAGTTCACCTCTGCAAAAACCATGATACTGAAAGATGTGATGCACGCTCCAACGATAGGGAAGAATTTGGTCTCGGACTTTCTTCTCAACAAGGTTGGATTCACTTAAACCATTGGAGCAGATACGTATACTCTTACTAAAAATGGGATTTTTGTGGGAAAGGGATATGCTACTGATGGAATGTTTAAATTGAATGTTGATGCTAATAAGATGTGTACTTCTACTTACATGTTGTCTTCTTTTCAAGGTTCTAAAAGATGTTAGGCGCTATTCGGGCGGTGGGTTGGGGCCTAGCACCTAGGCGGACTATGCGGATTTAAGTAAATCTATTGTATTTTGTGTAAATAAGTTTCTGTTTATACTTAAAATATATATAATTTCATCATAAACTAGAAAATAGAATGACATATATATTATGAAGTATTGGAACAATAAAATGTAAAATAGAAGAATACATAAATTATAAAGTTTACATTTTATTAATTTAACGAAATTCATTATATAACATATATATGTTATGTGATTTTATATGTAATGAAACATAAAACACTTAAAAATTAATTATAGCGTGTTTTTTATTTGATAGTGTATACCAAAAAAAAAAAAGAACTACACTTACAAAATATAATAGTATCATTTTCTTTTCTTTTTTTTTTTTCTTTTTTTGTCGATTAGTACCATTTTCTTTCAATTAAAGTGCTATCAGGATTGTATGACATAGTGTTTTTTTGGTTCCTGGCTTCTTTATGGGCGAAAAGAGTGGCACTTACTAAGCCACGTGTAAAGAGTAAGCAAAACTTAAAGAAAACTAAAACGACACCGTGTCAAATTAAAAGATAAGGGTTAACTGTTCACTTTCTTCTTCTCTACGATCGTGAGTGTGCCTGCAAGTCTGCTGAAACCAAGCTCTGCAACCATGGCTAATTTATTAAAGTCAGGATTCGCATCACACCAAAAGCCGCCTCAACTCCGCCTTAGACCGCCTACACCGCCTAGAGCACCTAGGCGGCCACCTAGGCTCCGCCTAATTCCTTTGCCGATTTTTCTTTCGATCCTACCCTAATCGGGGCGGCTGAGCAACGACTAGCGCCTAGGCCACTTTTTGGAACACTGCTTCTTTTAATACATGGCATGCTAGACTTTGTCATGTTAACAAATGCTTGGTTAAGAACATGAGTAACTTTGACTTTTTACCCAACTTATCATTGAATGATTTTGAAAAATATGAATATTGTAGTCAAGCTAAAATCACTAGAACTTCGCATAAATCTATCAATAGAGAATCTGAACCACTTGACTTAATTCATTCCGATATATGCGAATTTGATAGAGTGTTAACTAGAAATGAAAAACATTATTTTATTATCTTTATTGATGATTGTTCAAATTACTGTTTTGTCCATCTTATGAAAAATAAAAGTGAAGTTATTGCCATGTTCATAACTTTCTTGACTGGAGTTGTAAATCAATTTAATCGTAAGATTAAAAGATTTCGTAGTGATAAAGGACAAGAATATGAATCCATTGAATTTGTTAATTGGTTTAAGTCTCATGGAATTATTCATGAAACTATTGCTCCTTATTCTCCTGAAATGAATGGTAAAGCTGAAAGAAAAAATCAAACTCTTTGTGAACTGACTGTTGCTACTTTACTTAGTTCTGAAGCTTGCTTCTTATTGGTGGGGTGAAATTGTGTTGACTATATGTTATGTGTTAAATAGGATTCCTAACTCAAAAACGAATATTTCTCCTTAAGAAATTTGTTAAAATAAGAAACCAAATGTGTTGTATTTTAGAACTTGGGGTTGTTTAGCTTATGTTCGTAAACTTGATCCAAAAAATCGAAATTGGCTAGTAGAGCATATGAATGTATTTTTATTAGTTATGCATGTAATAGCAAAGCATATAGATTTTAGGATTTGAAAAACAATGTCATAATTGAGTCACTTGATGCTGATTTTTATGAGAATAAATTTCCTTTTAATCGTCGAAATAGTGGGGGTCCTAATTCTTCTAAAATTTATTAACCTACTGTTGTAGAACATAGTGAATCTGCATTAGAACCTAGGAAAAGTAAAAGAGCTCGAATAGCTAAAGATTTTGGGCTTGAGTTTCATGTATATAACTTACAAGAAGATCCTAATAGAATTCATGAAGCTTTAACTTCATTAAATGCATATTTGTGGCAAGAAGCTATAAATGATGAAATGGACTCACTGGAGTCAAATCAAACTTGGCACTTGGTGGATCTTCCACGTGGTTGCAAAACAATAGGTTGCAAATGGATTCTTGCAAGAAAATTAAAACCTGACGGTTCAGTTGAAAATTTTAAAGCCCTACTAGTTGCCAAAGGCTATAGACAAAGAGAAAATATTGATTTCTTGGATACTTATTCACCTGTGACTAGAATAACATCTATTTGTGTATTGTTTGCTTTAGCTTCTATTCATTATCTTGTTGTGCACCAAGTGGATGTTAAAACAACTTTCTTAAATGGTGAATTAGAGGAAGAAATATATATGGATCAACCAGAGGTTTTATTATTCTAAGACAAGAAAATAAAGTTTGCAAGTTAGATAAGTCACTTTATGGAATAAAACAGGCTCCTAAACAATGGCATGCAAAATTTGATTAGTTTGGTTACTTCGAATGGTTTTAAAATAAATGAAAGTGACAAATACATATTATAAGTCTGAAAGAATATATGCAGTATATTATGCCTATATGTGGATGATTTGCTCATTTTTGGTTCGAATATTCATGTTGTGAATAATGTTAAATCTTTGTTATGTGCTAATTTTGATAGAAAGACTTGGGTGAAGCTAGTGTAATACTTGGTTTGAAAATAACTAGGTCCGAACACGGGTTTTCTTTAGATGAATCTTACCACATAGAAAAGATTTTAAGAAAGTATAATTATTTTGATTGTAAGCCAGCATGTACTCCTTATTAAACAATCTTCGTTATGCTACCGATTGCACTAGGCCTGATATATCTTATGCCATAGAAGCTTTATGCAGGTTTGCTAGCAGACCCAGTTTGGAGCATTGACATGCTATAGAGAGGCTTATGGGATACCTTAAAAGGACAATGAATTTCATATTACACTTTGAGAAGTTTCCTGCTGTTCTAGAAGGTTACAGCGATGCTGATTGGAATACATTTTCAGATGACTCCAAAGCCACTAGTGGATATATTTTTAGTATTGGTGGTGGGGCTCTGTCATGGAAGTCTAAGAAATAGACTATTTTGGCTTAGTCTATAAGAAGTCATAATTAATAGCGTTAGTTACAGCAAGCGAAGAAGCAGGATGGTTAACAAACCTATTGTCAGATACCCCTTTATGGGAGAAACCGATTCCAGCAGTTTTGATCCATTGTGATAGCACAACGGCAATAACTAAAGTGCAAAACCGTTATTATAACGGAAAAAGGTGACAAATACATCGTAAGCACATCACTGTAAGAGATTATATCTCTAATGGAGCTGTAAGAGTGGATCATATACGGTCTGAAGGAAACTTGGCTTATCCTTTGACAAAAGGACTAGCACAAGAAAATGTTTGGAAAACCTCGAAAGGGATGGGACTAAAGCCCTTAGAAAATTGAGTCATTTGTGATAGCAACCCAACCTATAGACTGGAGATCCCAAGAAATAGGTTCAAAGGGTAGTAACAAGTCACAAGTGATATGAGTGAAGTCTTCCTAATTTTTATTTGGAATATTATTCCATGTCCATCCCTAAGAAGCATGACATCCTGAAGCGTTTTTAGGTTGAGATTTTTTTTTCTCTTAGTAAGGTCTATACTCTATGTTGAGTGGGATATCTAGCTGCAAGAATATCCTTGATAGTCTTACCTATGTGAATGTGGAAATGAGACCGTTTCCTATGAAATCTTGACCAAGTTTCTAGAGCATTCACTATATTGGGATACAAGCACATGGTCGTAATGTGCTGGCTTTTAGAACTTCACCTTAATAAAGTTATGTTGTGTGGTGTTGTCAAAGATAGAGTTCAAAACTATAAGTTACTCCAGTAAAAACAGGATCACTAACACTATGTACAGGTTCAAGTTGAGAAACACCTTTACTTATGCATAGCTTTGTGATATGTTGCTAGATATACAATTTTTAAACAAAAACAAGTAGGGGATTGTTGGAGCAGTTATGTTTTTATTTAAATATTCATATATATATATATATATATATATTTATGTTTTGTTTTATTAGAAATATTTATATAATTGTTAATTGCTATTAACCTTATCAGTTAATAAGGAGTAATTGGCACCACATAAATATGTTTTGAGATTCCTTCTCTGCATATAGAAGAAGAACAAATCTTTATCCATAATCATTCCATGTTCTCTTCCGTTTTGTTTTTTCCTTTTGATTTCATACGATTTTGCACCCTCAATAACTCCCTTGATTTCTTACGGTTTTGCACCCCCTAATAACTCCCTTAACGTCTCTTTCTTTATAATATATATATATATATATATATATATATATATATATACATTTAATAGCAACATATCGAAAAGGTGTAAGTTCGAAGGTTCTTCCGTTGTGCAAGGAAGAACTTCATCAGAAGAAGAAGGTTCTGGGTTGTTTTATCCTGGGGACGACGTGGTATTTGTGAACTGCTTGCACACTTTGGGCAGAGCCGTGAAACATCTTAAAGAGAGCGACTTAGTCCGCGACTCCGGGTAACTTCGTTCCTTTCTATTTCAGTTTACAACAATCTAAGACAGGATTAATTATTAAAAGTGTATCTAAATTATAATATACTTGGTACTCAACTATGAGATATTAGCTAGAGGTAAAATGAGTAGAAATATTGAAAGTCTATCTCGTCCAAACATACTATTAACTTTGGATTGTTACTGTTTTACATGTAGTGTTTATTATTAAAAGTGATTAATGAGATGAGATTAGCTATAATACTTACATGCATGTGATGTAATTATTATCTAACGGTCATACATAATTCATGTAAATATATGTATTTAATACAATCACCATTTGACGGTCAGATAAATAGGAATTGACCACTCAAAAATCCTGCATATATGGCTCCCTAGCTCAAAAGCATATCGATCAAAGAGTGCCACAAATATATACCTTTTCTTATATAAAAATAGGCAGTCATTCAATAAGAATGAAATTACACTTAGCAAACTCTTTCAAGAGAAAATCCTCGACAAAGAATGTTTGGCTATGGACCTGCTTAAGGTGGGCACGGGCCAGGCCGGGCCTAAAATTGAAGAAATTGGACCGAACCAGTTTTATTTACAAACTGGGCAGGGCGGGGTGGGTTTTGGATTTTTCAAAATGGAATCCGGACCTAACCCGACCCTTTTGAAATGGGCCGGTTCCTACGGGTCCCCATGGGTCCAAATCTTCACTCACGTAGTCTGGTCTTCGTCATCCTCTTCGTTCCATCAAAACCACCACGCAAGATCTACACTCTCAAGGCAAATTAGGGATTAGATTAGGGTTTTCATAGAACTTTTTCATACAAACCCACAAATCCAATTTGCCTTCTCATTGGCTATGAATTCAAATAATAAAAGAGAGGGAATACCTTAAGGTTTCTGAATCTAAGCAATTTCAATCAATTCCCCTGTGATTTCCTCTTCCTTCTCATCGACCACCAAAAGGTACTGCAAATAGAAAAATTAAAGAAGAAAAAAAGCATTGATGATTGATCTATAATTTCAAGTCCCAGATAAAACATAAAATTTCAAGTTCACAAAACAGCTAAATAATCCCAATAAAAACCCTTGCAGCAGAAACTTAGTCGACCTCGTTGATCTTGGGACCTAGGCCACTGGCATTGGAAGAGCATCACCATCAACTAGCTGGCATTGTCACATCCCGGCCTGGGCCCCTACCACATCCTGAGCTCGACTCCGCCGTAGCACGATATTGTCCGTTTTGGGTCCCGACCATGCCCTCATAGTTTTGTTTCTGGGAACTCACACGAGAACTTCCCAATGGGTCACCCATCATGGGATTGCTATTGCAAGAACTCGCTTAACTTCGGAGTTTCGATGGAACCCGAAGCCAGTGAGCTCCCAAAAGGCCTTGTGCTAGGAAGATATGAGAATATACATATAAGGCATAGAGGATCCACTCCCCTGGGCGATGTGGGATGTTACAGGCACCGTCGCCAACAGCTCCCAGGTTCACCTTGTGATTGTGATACAGATGCTCTCCAACTCCATTTTGTCTTCATCTTGTTGCCTACTCTCCCTCGCAACAGAAAAATTGGTTCTGGGATGTTGAAAGAGCGAGATTGGAAGGAGAAGACAAAATATTAATTTCAATTCTTACTCAAAACGAGGGCACTCTCAGATTTTCAACACAGCCATTTTGTTGTTGGTCTCAAGCAGAAATCAAATAACTCAACAAATTAGACACCCCAAATTCCGATCTTTATCACCAGCCTTCAACCAAAACCATTGAATTTTTTTCTTCACCGAACCAAAAAAAAAAAAACCAGGAGCATAAGTAGAGAAAAAGACAGAAGTAGAGAGAAAGGAGAGAGTACAACATCAAGAAAAAAAAATGAGAAAATCAAGGTAGAAGGAGAGAGACGAGAAAACCATTAAAAAGAAAAATTAATCAGAAAAAAAAAAAAAACCAGAAGGAGACAACATACACGCAAGGAGAGAAGACAAGAAAAAAGAGAGATCAATGGGAGAAACGGGTCTAGCCGGGGCCCTGTTTCTTGGGACTTTTGGACCCACCTAGCCCCGTTAATTTCTTGAACCCGCCCCGCCCCGCCCCGCCCTGTTTGTGTTTTACAATTTTTAGACTCGCCCAACCCCGTGGGTCTAGTACCCGTTTGCCCACCCCTAGACCTTCTATGTGAAGCACTATGAAGCTATAGTATTTGGAATTAACCTCAACTAAAATATAGACACTTAGACATGTTGTTTACTGTTTACTATTTTCTGTGTCTATTGGAATTGAGATCCTTTTCAAATCTCAGTGTTTGGAACTCAAGGATCCAGAGATTCGGGCCGTTGAAGAGAGAGATATTTGGGGGGTTTAAGAGAGAGATCCGAACCCTTTGTTTGTGTGAGGTGGCTAGTGTGATAAGCTAATTGGGGTTGCATGATTAAAATGAATGGTCCAGATCTCTGAGTTCGTCAGCTTCAAACACATAGCACCGGAGAGGATCCCAATTCTATGTAGAGTGTTGGTCGTCCATAAAGTAAATCTTACACGCTGATCTTTTGATGTTCTTGAAATTGGTAGTAATTAAATAAGGGAGATGATTTTCACACATATTTTTTAGTCTCTAACGCACTCTTATTTGATCATGTTTATTTCCATAAAGAACTTATATGTTAAGGGGATTAAGTGCATCGACTAGAACAACAAACGGCAAGGTTTGATGAACACTATATAGGCTATGTTTGGATGGGGGTTTTTCACGTTCCAAGAGATTGATGCCAAGTTATGAAATAATGAATTATAAAATGTTATATAGAGGGGTTAGAAAAGTCATCCATGAACATTGTGGCACATGAGAGGGATTTGTAGACGACACCTCCCAAAGAAGGAATTAGCAAATCTCTCTCATGCCTATGTAATGCTTATGGAGAGTTTTTCTAATCCCTGCCATTTGACATTTTGTAGTTCATTCCTTAATAACTTGACATCAGTAAATCCCTTGAAACTAGAAAACCCACATCGAAACATAGCCATGGAGTTGATTTGATCTCTCTATGGTCAATGGAAATTATGTTATATCAATTAAAAATGTGGATTAGGTGTCTATATGCTACATCAATTCTTTATCTTTATAAATGATATCATTATCATGTATAATTCATTTGTTTCTTATTTTGTCTTCGATAGTATTAGTATCACGTTTGTATGTAAGAAGTTAACAACGAAAAGTCAAGTCTTCGAGTAACCTTTATTTTTTGTGGCATCAGTTGTGTCATGAGTCATGACCGATCGTTGCATTCCTCTAAAATATCTTGTCTTGATTTTTCTTATTATCAAAATTGGGACAGATATAATCTTTCAGAACGTTGGTCTTTGCAAGAGACGATTTTTTATTTATTTTTATTTTAAAAATGATTAGCCAGTGGCTTTGCTATGGTAGTTCATTTTTTCGGAGGCCGGAAAGACTCACAGAGGTATTTCAACCTTCCGGTGACTACCATCGTGTGGTTCACTAGTTCTAGGAATCAAACATAGGACGTACCGTGTGGAATACAGGTCTGGAAAATGATTTTAGAAGTGGTATATTTTTCTTATAGTGCCTTCAATATATAATATGAAGAATTAATTAAGGTGAAAGATGTTTTGGCATATATAGGATGTGTTTAAAAGCATCGGGGTTGGAATAAAGTCGACATCTTAAATACCTGTAAAAGATAAAAAATTGATCACTCAAACATTTATACTTATTTAACATTAACATTGTCTTGTGCTTGTTATGTTCTAATTAATTATCACTTATTGAAAAATAATAAAAAGACAATGGTTGTTCAAAAATTACCCCTCCATCTTGTTAAAATTATTTGGATTGTCACCAAATTCTGGAAAGAGTTAAGAGTTTAAGCTCATCACCACAAATTTCTTAAATACTTCTGTAAACACTGTTTGTTCTAATTTTTCCACTTTTATCTGTTGGAATCTTATCCCCCTACACATAATCATGTGAAACTTAATTTCATGGTTCTTTTCTGAATGATTCTGCAGCTGCAGGTTTCATTATTCGATCTCAAAATGGTGAGCTTTGATTGCTAGAGATAAGCCACTTTGTACTTTTAATGCTCTTGGCAGAAGCTATAACCCTGCGTCTTGATCTTACGCAAGCTATCAGGGCGCAATATAAATAGATTTTTGTTGGGAGTGACTTAAAATTCTTATTGATCACATTAATGGTATTCTAAACCTTGCTCATAACTTTGAGTCCATGAATTTCGTGGAGAAGCAAATTTTGCAAATTTTGTGGCTGATTGTTTAGCAAGTTTAGGTTATTCTTTGCATTCAAATTGTATTTGTCTTCTTGAATTCCGGTTCGATTTATATTTAATTTGGATACCCCATCGCTTTATTGTGGAAATCTTTTGTTGCATGATTTAATTTGAATTTCTACATCTTGTGTCATGCCTCTCATCCACTTAAAAAAGGTAGACTACTTAAAATAATAGAGCCCGTGACACACTTGTCTTCAACAAGAAATTTATTGTTGTCGAAGGCAGGTGGAATCAATATTTTGACAGGTGGTCCCTTGCGCGTGCTAGTGAATGAAATTACATAGTTTCTAGGGCCGAATACACCATATTAAATGCATCAAAGCAGAAGGAAGTAGAAGAAGAATTAAAGAACAAAATTACAGAGAAAGAATGTGTACGAGATACCATAAGGGCCCAATATCTCAATAGTACTTTTGTCTAAAATTTCAAATGAGACTTCATATCCCTTAAGAGTGTGTTTGCTCTGGATTATTTTGGATTGGACTAAGCTCAAGGGCTAGGCTAGACTGACTTAGACTGACTTAGACTAGACTAAGTTGGATTAATTTAGTGAAGCATTTGTGGATGCAAATTTCTTCCTCCTTGATCTTGGAAAAAATTGCACCTACAAAACAATTAACACCTTAGGTCAAGGCCAAGAGCCTCACGCGCCCACGATGAATTGGGGGGGGGGGGGGCTTTGGCCAAAGAACCTCCGATGCCAAAGTTAGAATTTAGAGAGAAAAAGTGTTTGAGAATTCTAGAGAATTTTAGCAAGAGTTCGAAGTCGTTTTTGGGAGAGAATGGTCAGCTATATATAGGGATATGGCCTGCCGTATTAGAAGAATAGGGACCGGCCATTTACGTATTTTTTGGGTGTAAATTATGGTTAATTAGCCATTAATAGATTAATTAGGTAATAAATCTATTAATTGACTAATTAACATATTTTAAAAGAAATTATTTGGGGAGTTATGGAATGATTAACATAATTAGCTAATTGATTAGCTAAAAAGGGGAAAATGAGGTAAAAAATATATGGAATGAAATAGGTTTTGGGAGTTACCTTGTAGAAGGGATTTGATGAGATAGGTTTTGAATTGTTATCTATTTTGGGCACTTTTGACTTGGTTGATGGATGATTACCCGCTGCTCGCACGTAAGAATCCCGTTATGCCCTTAAGGGTATTTTTGTCCTCTTTTGTCCAAAAATCTACATGTCGCCTTGTGATTATTTTTGGCTCCACAAATGCCCCCATACTTGTTGGGCTTCTTGTAGGAAAGGGCAACAGGTGTAGAGATCTGATTGCTTTAGGAAACTTAGGACTGCTTCATATTTTGATGTAGATTCCCTCTTTAATAGGAAATTAGATCTTTCTAAGAAAAGGAAATAAATTTCTCTCAAAGCCTATTTAAGTCCACCTTAAGTGGGTTATTAAATCAACTTTGGAGAGCGATTTATTCTACCCTACAAGAGATAAAGAGCTTAGAGGATATTTGTTCCCCAGCAATCTTTTACATCTTGGCCATGCAAATGACCCTCTTTTGTTGATTTCTTCGTCTTCTTCGTGCCACATCGATGTAAAAAAATTAATTTTTCTTGTTTTCTTCTTGGATAGTGCTATCGCGGGGTAGCCGTCGGGGTGGTGCGGCACTTTGGCTGGCAGGGGCCAGGAGTCGGCTCGACATAAGCTGAGAAGGTGTTGTGGCAGGGACCATTGCTTTAGGTTGCTCAACTTAGCTAGAGCCATGGGCAGCTTGTGCGGCTGGGGCCGCGGATTGAAGCGTTGGGATGTAGTGCTAGATGGGCTGCATGGCTCATGTCTTTTGGGCTCTTGGTCTTGACGAGGGCTAGGCCGATGATTGAGAAAAATAAGAAGGTCGCAGGCCTCATGATCTGCTAGAATGTTGGGCATGCAAGCCTCTTGCCTGCTAGAATGCTAGGTTGAGCTCCCATGCTGAGTACCGTGAATGGCGTTGACTGCTTAGTTCTCTTTATCGGGAGAAAGGTGGACTGCTCCCGAAAGATGAGGTAAAGAGGATCAAGGCGGATGGATTGGCTCGTCCGATCGCTGTCGTAGAGCCTACTATGAATGAAGGTGGAAAAAAGATATCTTCCCTGCCTGCTCAAGAGATGCTGGTTGAGAAAAACTGAAGACTTCCTCCGCTGTTCATGAGGGTCTGCCTGCTGCCGAGATGGTTGTTGATTGGATTACTCAGCGTAAAGGTCTTGTCATGCCCCCAGTGCTGAAGTCTGTACCAAGATGTCTGTTAGAAGCTAAGTTTGGTTCACCTTTGGAAAGACTTACTACTATGAATAGCGATAAGGTGGACTCTGCTGCTAAAGTGGCACCAAGACCCACTCCCTTTGCTGCTGAGACTGATTCGCCTGCTAGGAAGGATGAGACTGCTCGCGTGGGCTGCTGTGAGAAATCCACTAAGCCTGCTTCTGGGGAGGTTGCTGAGATCTGTGTGCTTTTGAAACTAGATCTGCTTGAAGACATGGACGCTTGGGCCAAGTTTGTTGATGGCAGTAGAAAGATTGTTTGCCTAAGTTCCTTTGCGAAGCATACGACCCAATATAGAAGGGCTGCTCTACTTGCTATGATGCATATATAACAAGGTTACCAAGGAGGTGGTGAAGACTATGGTAGCTGAAGCTTATTCCTCAGCCGAGGAGATTAAGAGGTTGGATTCTGAGCTTGTTGCTTTGAAGGGGTCTAATATTTCTGCCCCCACTTCTCTGTAGCTTGAAACCGCTCGCCACAAGATCGTTGACTTGAAGACTACGCTTGACGTGATCCAAGTTAAGTATGAAACAGCAGAGAAGGAGATTGGATGTTACATACCTCAGATTCAAGATCTTGAATTTACAGTTTCTGAGCTTCATTTTGCTGTTTATGCCAAGGATGAAGAGTTGATTGCTGCTTATAATCAAGTGATCCACTTCAAGAGAATCGTCGATAGGCTTGAACCCTTAGTGTTGGAACTTCAATGTGTACTGCATATCAACGAAAGTTTGAAGAATGAAGTGGATGAGTTGCAGCGCGTTCGTGTTGGTTTGCTTAGGAAGAATGAGCAGCTGAAGGGTGAGAATGATGGGCTTGAGGTTTCGAGACCTTCTCTATTTTTTCTGGAAGACTTGCTTGCTTTTACTTTTAAGGCTTCCATTGGTGAAGTAGTTGGAGAAGTTAGTGCCAGGCTGGGGCAACCGGGGGAGAAGCGCCAGATGATGCCGCTGTTAAGAGTGTTGTGGCTGCTGAAGGTGTGGCGACCGAGTAGTCGTGGGATGTCCAAGCTGCTGTAGTCTTCTAGGTAGCCTTTAGGATTTTATTTGTTTTTCCTTGTAGCTCTTGTTTTGCTTGAACTCCTTTAGCCTTTGCTAATTGTTTATAAACATGCTTTATTCCCTTATCTTCATCTTCGCTTCTTTTGTTCATGCCCTAACCTTTAAACTTGATAGACTAGTGGCAGGATGCTACTTTTTTATAAGCAGACAAGCTCGCGTAGCCTATGCAGCCATAGGTGTTGGTGTAGAACTTTGGAAAGTTATTAGCCATAGGGTTGGCAGCCGGATGCTTTACTTACAGAAGCAGAAAAGTGCACGTAACCATTAGGCTGTTAACCTTGGCTTTCTCCAATTCCGTAGGTTGCGTAGCAAGTATCACAACATTTTAGGACTTGGTGTAGGTTGCTCCGCACTTGGCAGAGGTGAAGCTTATCGACTACGTAGCATGTCGGTAGTGGATAAAGCTTCGTATATGCGTGCTAGCTTGTTTAACCTTTCACAAGAATGTACGATTGTATAAGTCTAGAGCGGCTTTACTGCTCAAAGGGAAAACCGTAGGCAGTCTTTCAAAAATCGTAGGCTACTTTAGTGCACTCAGTAACAGCTTTAGGGTTCCAGGGCAGCCGTCTGTAGGGCGTACTGCGTAATATGCCCCCTCCGTCATTAGGGCCTGGTTCCCCACGGATTAGGCCAAGAGACCCAAAATCCTTGAATTAACTAAGCCTTGAAAAAGACCATCACGGCTACTTCTAGGAATCCCGGCGCAAGCCATCGTGCATCTAGTTATACTAAGGCGGCCAGGCTCATCCACGTCTGGATATTTAGAGTGTAAAGTTTATCCTCCCGTCTTTGAGAGCTGACCCATGTGGGTGTCGAGGAATTGGTTTACCCTCTCGCACTGGAGAGCAATTAGTTTACCTTTTCGCACCGGAAAGAATGGTTGGTCCATCGGGGGGCGTAATTCCTGCGATGAGTCCCTAAGAAGGGTGCAGTCTTTTTTTAAAGTGCAGGAGTGATCAGTTGTTGTAAGCATGCAGTCGAGCCTAGTTGTGATTACTTCTGAATCCTCATTGAAAAATGAGCGAAACGAACGAGAACTTAGCTGTAAGGAAGGAACTGCATAACAACTGGATAATCCTCAGCTTGTAAGGTGGTGCTCGTCGAGCTTCTTGAGTCTTTGGGCTTTGATGTAGTGGGAGGTAACACATGGTACTTCTTCAGATTGTAGGCACTCCACTGCTTTTCGATCTTTTTATCGTTTCATGGTGGCGAGGGTGTAATTACTCTTACTGCCTACTCTACTAATCTTGTACGGATCTTCCCATATGAGATCCATCTTTTTGGAGCCTTCTCTGCGGGCAGTGATGAAGGCTTTTCTTAGGACTAGATCTTCGGGGTGGAACTGCCGGATCTTGGCTCTTTTATTGTAGTTAGAAATAAGTTGTTGTTGGTAGGCTGCGATGTAGGTGATGGTCTGCTCGCGCTTGTCTTCTACCAGATCTAAGCTTGTGGTTATCTCCTTACTGTTCTGCTCAATGCTTAGTAGTAGTGTGGTGATACTTAGCTTAATGACATTGGGATGAATGATTGCTTCTGAGACAAATGCTAAAGAGAAAGGAGTCTCACTGGTTGCTCGTCTTTTGGTGGTACGATATGCTCATAGACATCCGGGGAGTTCATCTGGCCATTTTCCCTTCTCGTTGGTGAGGGATTTCTTGAGGTAGTCGAGGATCATCTTGTTGGATGCTTCAGCCCACCATTGCCTTGAGGATATCTTGGTATGGACATGTGCGGCTTGATGCTATACTTTTGGAAGAACTTCACCACATCTTGGCCCACGAATTGCTGGCCGTTGTCGGTGACGATGGATTGAGGGATGCCAAATCGACAAATAATGTTCCCCCATGTGAAGTGCTCTACGTCCGTCTGAGTCGTGGTCGTCTTGGGCTCTGCTTCTACCTATTTGGTGAAGTAGTCGGTTGCCACGATCATGATGCCTCTGCCCCCAGTAGCAGGCGGCATAGGTTCTACCAGGTTGATTGCCCACTACATGAGTGGCTAAGGACTCGTCTGTGGGTGTAGCTCGCTAGTAGGCAGTCCTGGTACCGACTGGTAGAGTTGGCAACGGTTGTACTTTTATACTAACTCCTTAACGTCTTGGTGCATAGTAGGCCAGTAGTAGCCTGTGTTAAGAGCCTTCTGTGCTAAGGATCGACCTCCAAAGTGATTTCCACAAATGCCTTCATGGATTGAACTTAGAACCTTCAAGTCATCAGGAGGCGCTAGGCAGCAGAGATGTGGTGGTGAAGATTTTTTGGATGAGAATGCCGTTCCACATGTAGTAGCGTGTTGCCTTGATTTAGAGCTTCCTAGACTTTAATCATTTCATGGGGAATGTGTCATTGACCAGGTAGTCTACGATGGAATCTTGTCAGTTTGAAGTTGTACTAACCTGTGACACCTCGGCTGCTAGCTTTGCCTCTATGTTCTACTCATCTAGATACTCCACTGGAATAGAGCGTTTGAGTTGGTGGTCAAGGGCGAAGCCTAGGCTAGCTAGTGCGTCCACGTGAGCGTTGTCTGCTTGTGGAACTTGAGTGAGGGTGTAAGTCTAAAACGCCTCAAGCAGTTTTGTTAGTGATTAGCTGGGAATCAGAATGAATTGCGAGCCTTTTCACTGGCAAGCCTTTTGCCATTCGGAAGCCTGCTATTAGGGTTTTGTATTCTACTTCGTTGTTGGATACTTTGAAACATATACATCGAACCGTCTGGATGACAAGGACTACGCCTGCTCTTGAACCTTTGTAGTTGGATGCGCCGTGGACATGCAAATGCCAGAAGTCTCCATCATGTGAAGCAGGCGCGACTAGGGCGCATTCGGCTACCTCCGCGGCGTCGTTGGACCGCTATGTTGCGTCATGAATGCGTGGTAGGGAGCTGTGGAGCTAAGGCCATGTTACACGCAGCAGGAGATGCTCAACTGCTGGTATTGGACCACTCTAAAGTTGAATTATGGAGCAAGGGTCGGCTAGGACCATGTGACACGTAGTAGGAAGTGGTGCTGAACTGCCGGTACATGTTGCTCTATGTAGAATCTTTCGGGGCGACAAGGAAAAAACATGCTTTCGAGTGTGTCCTTCCAGTGTTTGTCTGCCCTTAGCGCGTCTTTTAGGCAGAGTTGTTGTGTTCGTCAGAAAACTTTGTATTTGCCAGGGTCTTACGCGTTTATCGTCGTGTGTCTGGATTGGGTGAAATAGTGCTTCATGAGGATGACTGCATGCTTTTAAAGGTAAAACATGAGCTTCTGGGTTACAACTATCGTCAAAGTTAGCTTTTGATTTTTTAATAGCATTAAGGAGAGCTTTTGAACTGTAGAATACAGGTAGTCGGGCCCCCAACTTTTCTCGCATGATGGTAGGGCTTATTGCTGCTTTAGATACCGTTAAACATGCGAAGAAGTCCTCCGTTGCTTCTGGTTTGGATAGTAGGGAGGTGATGTCGGGTACTTTTTCAAGTCCTTGAATGTGCATTGGTGAGCCTTGTCCCAAAGTGCATGCTTCTTTTCTATAGTGAAAGAGTCTACCAGAGTTATATCTTCTTTCATGATAAATTTTTTGAATAGCGGGTGGTCTGCTAGAAGTCCTTTTTGGAAAGCTGCTCTAGCTATCGAGTCGTTGCATCCGACTATCCTTACCTTCTCTACTTTGAACCTCCTCACATAGTTACGAAGTGACTCCTTTGGGTTCTTATTGACGTCAAACAAATGGTCGAACTTCTTTTTGATCGAGCGACATGATGAATATTCTTTGATGAAAACCAAAGAAAGTTCGTCGAAATTCTGGATGGATTGTGGCGGTAGGGTGTAGAACCAATCTTGCACCTCGCCTTATAGAGTGGTGGCGAATATCTTGCACATGAGATCATCGTTGTTTTGATAGAGGATCATTGCACTTCGTTAGTGCTTTAAGTGTCTCTTTGGGTTTTCATCCCTTTTGAAAGATGTGAAATGTGGCATGCTAAACTCGCTTGGAGGCTCTGCCTGCTCGATCTCATCCATGAAGGGTGACCTGCTTATGTTGGTCATGTTCCGTCGTAGTGCCTCGTCGGTGACCTCGTTGCATTGGAAATTGCGCAATCGTTTGGTTAAGAGTTTCTCTACTTCTTCCTGAATTTGCCTTTGTTGAGGTAGTGGAGCTCTCGGCTACCCCCAACCATGACTTGTTGGTCTAAGCTGCTCTCCCATGTGTTAGGCTCGTCTATGCCGTTCGTTCCTAGCAGGCGAGCAAGCTCTTGCAGCACACCGAGATGCAACATGCCCCAGACGAGCGCCTTCGCACAACACTGAGGGCCTAATCGAGAGTGTACACTGCCTGAAAGCTCAGTTCGTGGCTGGTCAAATGGTTGCTTACAGGGACACTGCTGGAGAGGTTCTCTATGGTCGTTTGTTGTGCGAAGCCGCTCGTCTAGGGCACGTTGCATCTCAGTTCATGCCTTGTCCTACTTTGGGACACCTCGTCTGGGGCACGTTGCATCTCGGTGTGCTGCAAGAGCTGGTTCTCCAAGGTCGTCTGCTGTGCAAAGGCGCTCGTTAACTCTATGACTTGTCGAGACAAGTGTTGTTCTCCATTTGGGTTGGAATAGCTTGGAATGAATGCGTCTTCTTAAGCAGTGGAAGTGTGGTAGACTCTAGGCGCGAGATTGGAGTTGGGAAATGCCAAATCCGCAGAAAAATGTGGTGAAAATGCTCATGGTTCGATCGTCAGTCTGGAAATTTGGAGCCGAGATAGTTGAACTAATCTTGGATCAATTTGGGCTACTTGGAAGGCCACGGGAGCAGATTGGGCCACAAAAGCAGGTTGGACCAAGAAAGTGGGCTGCTCAGCTGGAGTGTGATGCACATGGGTGCGAGGCTTGGGCTCGACTTGGCAACGTGTTGAGTTAGTGTTGGGCTTGGAATAACATGGCTTGGGCCGTGGCCTTGGTGCCGTGAGCCTTGGATGGTACGACTCGGGCCGTGGTAGCGGTACCATGGACCTCGCCGCGGGTAGTGGTGACCGTGGTGGTTGCCATGGTGGAGCCCCGTAGCGATGGTGCCGCTCCTATGATCACATTTAGCCTCGTGGATTGCCATGTTCCCATTTCTTGAATATTGGAATTTTAACCTGTGGAATTTTCTAAATTTCTAGCCATTGTATTTCTCTTTTACGTTTTATCAAAGAATCTTTGCAAATAAAAAATTCTAATAATAAGAACGTACGAAAAATCTACAAATGGACAAGAAAATAGAAAACCCTTTTGATGCGGAAGTCTTCTACGAGTGTGTGACTCTTCTCACAATGAAAGCACCAATTTGTGGATGCAAATTTCTTCCTCCTTGATCTTGGACAAAATTGCACCTACAAAACAATTAACACCTTAGGTCAAGGCCAAGAGCTTCACGTGCCCACGATGAATGGGGGGGGGGAGGGTTTGGCCGAAGAACCTCCGATGCCAAAGTTAGAATTTAGAGAGAAAAAGTGTTTGAGAATTCTAGAGAATTTTAGCGAGAGTTCGAAGTCGTTTTTGGGAGAGAATGGTCAGCTATATATAGGGATATGGCCGGCCGTATTAGGAGAATAGGGACCGGCCATTTAGGTATTTTTTGGGTGTAAATTATGGTTAATTAGCCATTAATAGATTAATTAGGTAATAAATCTATTAATTGACTAATTAACATATTTTGAAATAAATTATTTGGGGAGTTATGGAATGATTAAGATAATTAGCTAATTGATTAGCTAAAAAAGGGAAAATGAGGTAAAAAATAAATGGAATGAAATAAGTTTTGGGAGTACCTTGTAGAATTGAAGAGATAGGTTTTGAATTGTTACCTATTTTGGGCACTTTTGATTTGGTTGAGGGATGATTACCTGCTGCTTGAGCATAGGAATCCCGTTATGCCTCAAGGGTATTTTTGTCCTCTTTTGTCCAAAAATCCACTTGTCGCCTTGTGATTATTTTTGCCTCCACAACATTTAGTTCAGTGTCGGACTAACAAGCAAAATAATATTTGAGTAATTTTATTTGAACCCATATAACCTATTTTTACACCCAACTTAAACTTTAAATGTGAAGTGTCTTTTTTACCCTATTGCATAATTACCATAAAGTACAAGATGAAATTAACAACAAAATTAAAATTGATCAATAAACTCACACCCAATAATACCATTGCACAATCTTCATCCTACTTTCTATTCTGGCTAAAACCCTAAGACTAAACAAGCTCCTTTCGATTTATGCAAGTATTTTTTCACTTAGTTCTAAATTTAACTTACGTTCGTAAGGTTTGAATACATAAACTCACTAGAATTTAGAGAAAGTAAAAGTGCAAGACTAGATGGCACTAACAACAGGACGATGATCGGTAAAATGTATCTTTTTTCTTCTTCAAATGATCAGTAGAAAAATCATGAGTAACACTCCAGTGGTCCAGTTGACCTCCATTTCTTTCAGAAGACTTGAAAAGTTGGTCTGTTTCTTCCATTGCATTGTCAAGTCTCTTAATTTCACATCTTAAGTTTAAGGCATTTCATCTTGATCCTTCCTCCGGCTCATACTTGTCTCTCACACAGTTGAGCTTGACATGCAAAGTTTATATGCTTTCTTAGGTGTTGTAATAATATTTTTTGGTTATGTCTTGATCCTTTTGAACAAAGCTAGGGATTATGTTCAAAGTTGGAATGTGATAGATTCCGTTTCTGTGATTTGGTTAGTTGTGCTGCTCTTATTCAACCAGCCCGAATTCGGTTTTGGCTTCAAAAGATTCAAAATAAGTCCCTAAGTAGATTGTTCCTGCTTGTTATTGTTCACATGGACAGTTCGACAATAGTTTCGACTGGGAATAGGGTTTTCCCGGTTTTAAATTATGAGAAATTTGTGTTTGATGCTAATTAAGAGTGGTGTATTCTTGCAAAGCGAAGGAAGAACTGAAAAAAAATACGACGACTGTTGTAAAAGTTGTGGGAGTGAATGCCCACATGTTTTTAGTCAAAGGTGAGGAAGACTTTAGAATAGTGACCATGTTGTTGTTGTATGAGGTTTTTCAAAGAGCACTCATTTCACCTTTGTAAGTTTCCACGGGTGTGGCTCTATTTAAAGAGCACTCCGTGTGTGATCACAACACACAGCAAAAGAAAATAAGTAAAAGCAATAATATCAGTATCTCTCTCTTCCTCTCTTTACCTACAATCCTTTTGTGTTAGAGTTACAAAACTAAACAGTGTGATAAATTGCACCCACTTCGCTTCTTCCCCTAGCAAAGGTTACCTCTCTAAATTTTGCCTATTTATAACACGTTATCAGCATGACTCTCTAACCCTAACCAGTTCTCATTCCCTTCTTCGAAAAATGCTTCCTCCAAGGATCTTACTGCTCTTCTTCCTCCTCTGCCTCACTTGCATGATGTACCCTCACCAAGATCTACTAGCACCATGCCTGGTCCTAGTTCTCAATATAATCATTACTTATATTTTTGATTTCTTATTTTGTATAGCTCCTAATTACTAACCCAGTGTTTATTTATTTTAATTTTATTGCGATCAAAGATGGTATGATACAATCATCGATCTTGAACTACGATCAAAGATGGTGCGATATAATCGGCCACCTTGCTCTACATATTTAATTTTCTGCTGCTTGAGTGGTGCAGTATAATCGCCCATCCTATGCTATATTGTTTCATTGAGAGTAGTGCGGTACAATCACCTTCCTCATTAATTATGTAAATCTCGAGCCTGAAGTTTCAAGTGCTTATCATTTTGGCCTGAAGATCAAAATGAAAAATTTGTAAGAACCAGAAGTTCTAACACTACATTCCTCCATAATACATATTATTGAAAGTTCATACACATCTCATTTTTCTTTTAGGAAAAGAAAATGACGAACTTGGCAAAACTTGATTTTGTTTCCCTGGATATTACTTGGAATAACTACCTTACTTGGTTAGTGGATACCAATGTCCATCTGGAGGCAGGAAATCTTGGAGAAACCATCAAGGAGGGAAACAATGCATCCTCTCAAGATCGGGTTATGGCCATGATCTTTATCTGTCGCCACCTTGATGAAAGACTGAAAAGTGAGTACCTAACAGTTGAAGATCCATTAGCCATCAGGAAGGCATTGAGAAATATATATAATCACCAGAAAACGGTGATTCTTTTAAGGGATCGTTATGAGTTGACACACTTGAGGATCCAGGATTTCAAGTCGGTTGCGAAGTACAACTCTGCAATGTTCATAATTATCTCCCAGATGAAGCTTTGTGGGTAAACCATCAGTGAGGAAGATATGTTGGAAAAGTCTTTTAGCACCTTTCATGCCTCCAACGTGCTTCTGCAGCAGTAATATAGAGAGTGAGGTTTTACTGAGTACAATTAGTTGATATCGGTGCTCCTTGTGGCTGAACAAAACAATGAGCTCCTGATGAAAAATCATCAATTCTGACCTACTAGATCAGAACCATTTCCAGAAGTGAATGCTACTTCCCTTGAAGTGAAAACCACGTCATCTCGTGGCAATAATTACAAATAAGGACGTTGCCATAGGTGAGGCCGGTGGAACAGGAAAGGCAACCAGTCTTACAACCAGGGTCCAAGGCATAATTCAAGCCCAAACTTCAAAAATGTAAATAGCCACAAGGGTAAAGCTCATATGAATAACAATCCTAGAAATCCTGAATGAGTCTGCCATAGGTGTGGTGGCAATGGCCACTAGTGCGTACCTGTCGTACCCCAAAACATCTGGTGGACCTGTATCAAGCCTCCCTCAAGAAGAAGGGTGTCGAAACCAATTTTCTTGACCAATCTAAACCAATGGATATACCTGATCTAGTGTTTGATTTATTAGGGCAATTGAACACAACCCACCTAAATGTCTTAGACTTCATTGTGGAAAGAGGGAATGAAGTGTATCAGTTTGATTGAATCATTTCTGTTTGATGTACTCTTATTATCTGAACTTGTAGTTTAAAGCTTGCATTTCAATTTCCTTTTACTATGAATAAATTGTTTTTAAGTACGATTCTTTTACTCAAAGAGCATGGATAAAAACTATGGTTATTCTCAAAACAAGAGCAATGGTGGAGATATTAGTCTTGCAGATTGCGCAACCACGCATACAATACTTCGAGATCGAAAATATTTCTCAAGCTTGATGCTTACAAAAGTAAAGGTAACAAAAATATCGGCCAATCAGATGTAATGAAGGCTCAGGAAAGCCCAAATTATGTTGCCAAATGGAACAATATTGTCCATACAAAATGCTTTGTATGCTACTCGATCTACTCGAAATTTGTTTTGTTTTAAAGACATACGTTTAAATGGATACCCCATTGAAACGAAAAGTGCAGAAAATGTTGAATATCTATGCATTACCTCCAATGATACCCAGAAGCGTACATTGGAGAAATTGTGTGGTTTATCGAGTGGATTGTATTATACATACATAAAGACAATTGAAGTAGATACTATCATGAACCATAAGTTCATTGATCCAAAAATTTATATGCTTTGGCAGGACTGTCTGGGTCATCCAAGATCCACCATGATGCGTATAATCATTACCAACTCTAATGGACATCCATTATTGAGCAGACACATTGCTATATCAAATGACAACGCTTGTAAGCCTTGTGGACCATTTCGATATTTTATGGTTTTAGTTGATGCATCCACCCAATGGTCACATGTTTGCCTCTTGTCTACTCAAAATGTAGCTTTTGCGTGACTTCTTGCTCAAATAATTAAGTTGCGAGCACAGTTCCCAGATTACCCTATCAAGTCAATTCGACTTGATAATGCTAGTGAATTTACGTCCAAATCTTTGATGATTACTGCATGACACTACGCATTGATGCTAAAGACCCTGTTCCTCATGTCCATACTCAAAATGGTTTAGCAGAAGCATTTATCAAGTGACTTCAATTAATAGCTCGGACTTTGCTCATGAAACCAAAATTGCCAGTTTTTGCATGGGGACATGCCATCTTACATGCTGGATTATTGGTTCGATTGAGACCTATAGCCAACCATTAATACTCCTCAATACAACTCATGTTTGGGCATCAACCAATCATTTCCCATTCACTAGTTTTTGTTGTGCTATTTATGTGCATATTGCATTGCCACAACGCACTAAAATGGGACTACAGCAGACTGGGAATTTATGTGGGTTTTGATTCACCATCTATCATTAGATATTTGGAACCCTTGACAGGTGATATGTTTACAACTAGTTTTGCGGGTTATCACTTTGATGAGACAATCTTCCCGTTGTTATCGGGAGAAAAGACTGTTCCAAAAGAACGACAAGAGCTGACATGGGTTGTACCCACCTTATCTCATTTTGATCCACGAAGCACTCAATGTGAAAATGAAGTGAAAATGATCGTTCATCTTCAAAGTATTGCTAATCAAATGACAGATGCATTTAATGATGCTACGAAAATGACAAAATCCCATATACCAGCTGCAAATGCACATGTAAGAATTGATGTTTCTGTTGGAAAAAATAAAGTGGCAGCGAATGATTCATCTGATGCACGCATGAAGCGTGGTAGACCCCTAGGTTAAAAAGATTTAGCCCCTCAAAAGAGAAAGATAAGGGCACAATTAAATCCAAATGATATCATTCAGGATAAGAAAATGGATGACAAATCCACAATTCATGATTTTGTACTTCGAGAAAAAGAAAATGTCCTTGATGAGATACATGTCCCTGAAGAGATAGAAGTACATGAAAGCAAAGAAATCTCCATAAATTATGTATGTACTAATGAATTGTGGGATCGAAATGAAATAATCTTTGACGACATGTTCGCATTCGCAGTAACCACTGAAATCATATTAAGCAATTATATTGATCCCTGCTCCGTTAATGAATGCAAACAGAGACAAGATTGGCCTAAGTGGAAATATGCAATCCATATAGAATTAAATTCCTTGGAAAGGCGAAGTGTTTTTATTAGACCGATAATCCAAACCTCGTCTGGAGTGAACCTCGTGGGTTACAAATGGGTATTCACAAGAAAGTGCAATAAGAAAAACAAGATTGCAAGATATAAAGCATGACTCGTTGCACAAGGTTTTTCACAAAGACTTGGAATTGATTATGAGGAGACATACGCTCCTGTAATTGATGCAATTACGTTTCGTTATTTAATAAGTTTGATGGTTTAAAAAAAAACTTGACATACGACTTATGGATGTCATCATCGCGTATCTATATGGGGAATTAGATACTGACATATGTATGAAGGTCCCAGAAGGACTTAAAGTTGCCTGAAACGACTAACAAACCACGAGGTATGTTCTCAATAAAATTAAGGCAATCATTATATGGGTTGAAACAATCTGGATGAATGTGGTATAATCGTCTCAGTGAGTATTTGATCAAAGAAGGATATACCAACAATGTCATTTGCCCTTGTGTGTTCATTAAGAAATAAAATTCTGGATTTGCTATAGTGGTAGTATATGTCAATGATATGAACTTAGTTGGAACCCCTGACGAGCTCAATAAAACTGTTGAATATCTAAATAGCGAATTTGAAATGAAAGACCTTGGGAAATCAAATATTGTCTCGGCCTACATATTGAGCATTGTGCTCATGGAATTTTGGTCCATCAATCAGCTTACATTGAAAAAATCCTGAAGCGATTTGGCATGAACCAGGCTTATCCACTAAACACGGCAATGGTTGTTCGTTCTTTGGACATTAAGAAAGATCCATTTCATCCAAAAGAAGATGAAGAAATGGTCCTTGGTCCAGAAGTACCATATTTAAATGCAATAGGTGCTTTATTGTATTTAGCACAATGTACTAGACCGGATATAGCTATTTCAGTCAACTGGTTAGCAAGGTATAGCTCTGCTCCAACAATTCGTCATTGGAAGGGAGTCAAAGATGTTTTACGATACCTTCGTGGGACAACAGACATGGGTTTCTTCTATTATGAAAAATCCACAAACGACTAGAGCCTTGTTGGATATGCAGATGCTGGTTTCCTCTCTGATCAGCATAAAGCCCGCTCACAAACTGGATATGTGTTCAATTATGGGAATACAACAATTTCATGGTGCTCAACGAAGCAAACATTAATTGCTACGAAGTCAGACAAATCAGCTTCAATGAAAATTTGGCAGACCTATTCACCAAATCTTTACCAAAGTGCACGTTTCAGAAGCTAGTGCATGGTATCGGATTACGTTAGCTTACCAATCAGTTAAATTTGAAGAATGCGGAATCAGGGGGAGATACATATGAGGGGGAGCATCCATGATACATGCCTGTTGTACTCTTTTTCCTTCGACTAGGATTTTTCCCATTGGGTTTTTCCTATCAAGGTTTTAACAAGGCAACATAAGCATACTTAACACTACATCAACAATCCAAGCAAAGTTGTACTCTTTTTCCTTCGCTATAGTTTTTTTTTCCCACTAGGCTTTTCCAAGCACAGTTTTAACGAGGCGACTAATGTTGATATGTGGGCATCCAAGGGGGAATGTTGTAAAAGTTATGGGAGTGAATGCCCGTATGTTTTTAGCTAAAGGTCAGAAAGACTTTAGAATAGCGACCATGTTATTGTTGTATGAGGTTTTTCAAAGAGCACTAATTTCACCTTTGTAAGTTTTCACGGATATGGCTCTATTTAAAAAGCACTTCTTGTGTGATCACAACACACAACAAAAGAAAAGAAGTGAAGCAATCATATCAGTATCCCTCTATTCCTCTCTTACTCTCTAACTTTTTCCTAGTTATAACAACGAGCAGATATATTCGAATGAGAGAACGTATGACACACCCCGACTCGAAATGTCCACTAGGACTCCAAATTGAGCTGTACTAGCCGACACCTGGAAGGTGACGAAGCCATAAAGTGCAGTGATATGGAAAATGTGAGTAAGTTTAAACCTAAAAGTGCCTAAATATCAGAGTGCGCTGGTGAGTTGGTATGCACCCACTTCACACGTGTCATCAGAGCATAAGTAAGTACAGTAGTGTGGGTAAAGATCATACCCTCGGAGGTAGCCACTTATACTGAGATTCGCCAAGAATCCTCGTCGATACAAACTTTTAGCAGATAAAACCTAGAGGGGCACAAAATAGAAAATGTGAGTGGGCAAAAAAACAAAGTTTTTGAAAACATCTTTCTCTTTATAAATATAATAACCCATCACCACAAAACCTGTATAATTTCTTAGAAAATAATACTACATATGTATATAGAAATCATTCTCGAAAGCATGGGAAACAAAGTATATGCCATGCCAACCATTGCAGCAATAAATATGTAAGCCAGGTGAAATAAATCAATGTAAAATGATATGTCAATCGGAGTCGCCTAACGTGACCTGTACGGCTAAACCTATAGCTCATAATCTATTCCTGCACATGAGTCGGAACCACCTAATGTGGTCTATACAACAGGGGCTAGGTGTAAATATGTACGCTTAAGTGCTACGATCACATGAAGGCTGTGCGAATAATCGTGGGTCACCTACGAGTCGAAACCACCTAATGTGGTACGTACGACAGGCTGGCACCTGCCTTAGATCCAAGGTGAACATGTGGTGCGGGAGGTGAACGATCACGTGAAGGCTAGGCCGTGGCCTCAGGCGGAGCACTAACACCGGGGTGCAGGATAATGAGTTCTACGCACAACAATTCATCACTAATTACTATGTAATCATATCAACAATGAATACTCACCTGAACTTACCTTGGCCTCCGTAATAGCATGCAATATTATGCAAAGCTATACTAAGTCATATGCTAAAATATAAAGCAATTACGACATGGCATTTTAAAACGTAAAACCCATTTAAAACTATTTATGGGAAAACGTAAGCATATATACGTATATATAGAAAATCAAAAGCCCACTCACCTGGAGTCCGCGCTACAACTCCCTAGCACGAATATCGATATGTCTCGAACGATCGTCGCCTAGAACAAATATCAAATCATATCTCAGAATCCTTACTGATAGAACACGTAATTTACATAAAACACGTCCCTAAGGACGATCCATAATGATTTGAGACCCATTGACCAAAAGTCAACCGTCGATCCAAGATCAACGGTAGGGTCCACAACCCTACGTAACTGAATCCTTAAATTCCAAATATCCACATTATGTTTCTTGAATAACATACTAAAGTTTCTGAATGATCTAACGGTCGGATCTCCACCAATTGTCAAAACCAACTGGCAGTTAACGTCTTATTTTATGAACTTACAAATCCAATTCAGGAAGATCCGTACGTTGGATTCCCAATCCGTAAGTTCTTACATTCCTCAAATATTATGGATAATAACCTATTAAAGTTTGATGACGATCCAACGATCGGATCGGCGATTTATATAATGACCTATCAATGTATCGTAGAGATTTTAGGTTCCAATGATCCAACCTACATCAAACGATTATCAGAACTAAACTCAAGACATCTAATTTAACCTAAAAATAGCATTAACGGTCCAATGGTCTCGTGCCGCCGTGGGTGGCGGTCGGCCGCCCCGACTCGCCGGAAAATCCAACTATTTCCATGAATTACCAAAATTTACATAAATGTAGATCTCAATGAGTAGAGCAAGTTTTATACATGTGTCCAAGTCCAATTTGGCCGGGAAGTGCTTCAATTCATCTCGAATCCGTCGAAACCCTAATATAGGTGCTCTTCGAATCACTACCAAATCGAACCCTGCCACCCCAACAATTGACCGGGTATAATTCCTGGGTTCAAGGGAAGTATCTTGGTGGGTTTGATCGACGGCGATGGTTGCACAAACGGTGAATCACCACCGTGACCCCCACAGACTCACCCTCGGGTGTCCCTCTCTGTTTCAAGGCCAAATTCACTCAAATTTGAGGTGGAACTTGAAGAAGGAAGATCGCTGACTTGTTTTTAGGTAGTGTTGACGATTGTTTCACTGGGAAAATGCCTGAATCGGCGTCGGGGGTGCATAGAACGTGGGTTGGGTTGACATGAAGAAAACGGGTAGTAAGAGATCTCGTGTCACTCATCCCTTCCATTTTCCTCCTTCTTCCTTTTCTGATTGGGCAGAGCCCATTTCTCCCACTCACGACCCTCCATGTGGCACCTCAGGATTATCTGGAGGAATCCAGATCATGATCAAATGACAATTTCATCCCTACCTTTACTCGTTTATAACTTCTTCGTTATAACTTCAATTTCGATTTCGCTTGCGCCCACGCGTTCGTAATGACGAGTACTTCGAGAATACCCTAGTGGAATGAGTTTTATGTCTCTTAACCATGGCCAACATACGTCAAAATCTTTTCCTCTAATGGCATTTTGTAAAATCACTATTTTTAAAATTTATAAAAATGTAAAATCAGGGACGGGTCATCACAATCTACCCACCTTAAAAAATTTCGTCCCCGAAATTTAAAATCATTTACTAGACAAAAGTAAGGAAAAGACAGTAGAAATACGTGAATGAGATATCAAGTTAGAGCGGCTGCCTAAAAGAGAATACCATTTCGCCGCGATCGGATTGCAATTATTCCTCTTTCATGCCTCCAAGCTCATACTTTCCTTCTTCTTCAGTACAATTCTTCAATATAAAATCCTTTACAAAAATATCAAGTAAAAAATAAATATGTAAAAACATAATGTCAAATTACGTATATATAAAAAATAACGTAAGGTTAAAGTAATTGTACTGAAATCAAAGACCGAACATCGAAAGATTTCACCTATGCTCTCGTAAACAGACCTAATTGCCCACTTGCTTAACAATGATATTACAGTTTGCAGCCCATATTACCATCTTACCCTCATTGGGAATTACACATACATCACCTGAACAAAGCTTCGATCGTGCCCACACATTACCTTCTCAGGCAACATCGTCAATATCATAAAATTTTCTTTTCCTGTCATAATCTCAATCATTCAAATACCTGTTCATAATTCTCTTCTGAAGATCACATACTGCGCATAATTATTTATACCATTTCTCAAACTATGCTATGCTCATAACCAAGAATGTAACCATATTTACGTATAACTCTAATAAAAGTAAATGCCTATCAATCATGTACCAGGCGTAAAATCCCTATATGTCAACCCCAATTGTACCACAGCTAAACCAAAATTGTAACCGTGGTTACAAGCAACTAAAATAAAGATAGTGTTATATTGCAACCAAACTAATCATGGGACGGACAAAATGCAACACGTTCACCAAGGTCTGAGTAACTCGTTTCAGTCTAATCATTCGTCTAGGAGTGGAACTGTGATACTAAACAAAATCTAATACTCATAACCTTCATAAAGACTTCCAAAGGCTTGGATGTGAAACGCGTAGTATGGTGAGATATATATGCCAAGATGATAATCTTGTCGGGTTTCTGTTTGCTTGAACTAGCACAAAAGTCTAGAAGCAACTCTCTCATAATGCCATCATCCTCCGAAAGCAAATAGAGAATAAAATGTGGTTGTCTAGGAAGTTTAGACTTTAGTACCTCCATCATCCTTTCTACTCTAACTAAAGGCGGAGCGCCTAGAATGAGGATTTTCTTCAAACACATCAAATAGAGCCTCGATTTTAATTCCTTTCCTATCTCCACATTTGATCAGATCACAAACAAAGGCATTTAGATCATAGGGTGTAGAGAAATTAATAACAACTTACTTTTCTATCTTAGTTGGTTTCATGAGTGTCTTTTGTTAAACTTCTAGCGCTCATTTTAAGGAAATAAGTTGTCACCCTTACCGACTTTAAGCTTTGGGACTGGAAGAACACTGCCTTCCACTTGAGTGAAGCTACCACCAATTGGAACACCACCTAGACGCAACATTGATTCAGCATCATGATTATTGATTTTCACATTCTCTACATGTACAAAATAGCTCATATAAGGAGCTTAAGTGATGATTCCCCATCTCTGATCGAATACAAGAAGTGATTATAATCATTCGAATAATTCTTGATAATCCATAAATATTGTCAAATCAATGATGGTGAGCTCCAGCTGAGATGGGATAGGAATGGCTGGAAATGACCAAGGATAATTATATTTTTTGCGGCGGTAAACAGTAACTAAGTTTGCACGAACGGGATGATGTACAATAGTGTAAGAGTAGACGTCTTCCAGATTCTTCCACTGTCGTAATCAAAATCTAATTCTTTTCCGATGAATATGTACTTAAGAAATCTAGAGCGAATCCCTAGCCGGAAGTGTGCCGACAAGGATGTCGGGCCCCTAAGGGGTGGATTGTAACATCCCACATCACCCAAGGGTGTGGATCCTATAAGCCTTACATGTATATTCCCATCTCTACCTAGCATGAGGCCTTTTGGGAGCTCACTGGCTTCGGGTTCCATCAGAACTCCAAAGTTAAGCGAGTTCGCGCCTAAGCAATCCAATGATGGGTGACCCACTGGGAAGTTCTCGTGTGAGTTCACAGAAACAAAACCATGAGGGCGTGGTCGGGGCCCAAAGCTGACAATATCGTGCTACAGCGGAGTCGAGCCAGGGATGTGGTAGAGGCCCAGACCTGGATGTGACAACGTACGTATGCTTGAGTTTGATATTTTTATCTTTTTGAATGGGTGTAAAGATAATTTTACTTATTGAATTGGGTTGTGAGGGTAATTTAGGTAGTAAATTTAGGTCTATTAAAAATCATATGAGTGTAAAGAGTAAGCTGGGTATAGAGAGATGTTATATGGGTTTAAATAAAATTTCCCATAATATTTTTCTTTTCTTTCTTTTGTTTTTGTTTTTCTTTCTTTTGTTTTTGTTTTTGTTTTTCCTTTACCATTTTTTTTTTGGTTTGACCTTTACCATTTTCTAGAACACACTTTCTTTCTCGAGAAAGTTCTCCCTTTTCTCCATTTTTTTTCTATTTTTTTCTTGAAAAGTTATCCTCACAACCCAGAATCATCGCCTGCTTGATTGGGACCTGTTCGGGCAGGAATATCTTTTGTGGGCATTCCTGGCTCGAGCACACAGCTCCCCGGGGAGTTGGCACTTTGGTTGACTCTCAGGTTCTTGCTTTGTTCGTCGGGCTGCAAGAAGAGGACAGAGTTAACTCTGAAAGGTGCCTTTGTCGGGCCTTAGGTATAGGCCGTGAGGCTCGCAGTCAAAACTAACTTAAGTGCTGAGGCATGCCACTGCCATCTCAATATGACAAATGTGAAATGAGTGGATTTAAGTCGATTACTTGCGGCCCAAGTTACTCTAACTTCTCATTATCAAAGGATTGTCGTGGATGGGTTAAGTCCACATTATATAATTTTCTATGCCTTGAGATCAAGGACTTTTGTATATCTTGTATGGTAAAAGGACAGAGGTCTAGATCTAATCACAACATTAAGTGGATCCACTCTTAAGATAGTGAAACCCTTGTATTAAAACTAAATCCAAGAGTAAGCTGAACTTTATATCATTAAAAGACCTAAAATGATTTGAATTCATTACAACACTAGGTCTATTAAGTAGAAAACAAAATAAAGGGAATCGGGCAAGATTGAACCTTGTCGGGCGAGGCTGGACCTTTCGCAATTTCCTTTTTTTGCCACTACAGGGGTCTAAGGGTTTCAAGGGAAAATGGATGACAAATAAAGTTACAAGAGAAATTGATACTACTTGGTGATCTACAGAGTTATTAAAATAGATAAAATATGGCTTTTGTGAGGGCTGATCCTGAAAAGGGCTGACTACAGCTTCGTATGCAATTCTGGCTTAAGTAGAGTTTGTGTGATTAGTTGAGTGTCCTTATCTCTGGGCCCTCTTCCTCCTTTTATAGGCAAACTAGCCTAACTGCTTGCAACTTGGTTCATGCCCGAAAGCAACTGAGGGGTAGTGACTCGTCCGTAATTTACATACTCTGCCATCTAGAAAGTGATTTTGGGCTGAGAGTAGGTTGATTTCCATCAAGTGTCACTTCTTCCAGGCCACTAGCCTTTGCATTAAATGTGGAATCATCATTTTTCCTTGGGGCTGGGCATTCTTCCCTTGTAAGAGTTATCCCTTGTTCCAAAAGCTTTTGGGCCGTCACCTTGGTCGGATGGCCATTCTTATCAGCTTCTAAACATTGAAGAATCTCAATACTGGGATTATAGAAGTTGGTTTCTGCAACATTGGCTGTAGGGAGAAATGGCTGTGATTTTCCCTCTACCATCTCCCAGAATCTAAGTCATGCTTCCCCGTCCTCATGGTAGACAGCCACGTGTTGGTGTAAGGTAGATGGCACAGAGAGACTCTGATGAATCCAATCACTGCATAGTAAAGCTCCATAAGTGGAAGTGTTGTCCACGACAAAAAAGGCCAACATATTCTGTTTTGATTCGAAATCCACCTCCAACGGCAGTATCCCATGTGTCTTGGTGATAGCTCCGGAAAAACTAGAGACGGTAAGATCGGTGGGAATAAGATCCCCTTCACACCTACACATCTTCTTCATCTGCTTGTATGGTAGCACATTAACTGCAACCCTACCGTCAATCAATACCCTTTTGAAGGGTCCTCCCTTCAAGTGTGCAGTTACATATATGGGCTTGAGATGATTGGCCAGGCTTGAACTCGGGCGGACAAAAACCATTTTTTCCGAGTATATCCTCTCAGGCTTCTTTATTGACGATTCGGGCAATCTAGTTTCGTCATGTCCTCATTGTCTCGTATCTTCAACACTAACATGCGCCATCATGGGTTCTGTCGCCAGATAATCACCTTCCATGATGGGAGATTGATCATGATCGGCGCGAAACATGGCTGATAAAACATATGCCATGTTTACATGGAAGTCATTGGGTCCAGGTATATTTCCCTCCTTGCCCCCTATGTGGTTCATAAATGCATTTAACCAGGCTTGTGCTTCTTCTGGCAATATTAATTTAGGTACTTCCTCCTCTCGAGTTATGCCGTCTGCACTTGCACTAGGCTCTCAAAGAGCGTATCAACCAACAATGGTGAGGGTATCCCTTTTTTGGGCGAGATTGTTCCAAAATAGCTTGGTTCTGGGCTCCACTTAGGTGTTGGCATCATTACCATATCTTCATGAGCTCTCCTTAAGATTCTGTATTTCCTTGGGTGAAGGCTCGGTGGCGCATATTCTCCTTCTCATTCAGTCTTGCTACTGTCTCTCCCTACCTCCTTCTTGGTTCTCCAGCGGATTTGATTCTTTCCTTCATTAGGTACCTTATTTACCTCTCCATTTTAGAGGTCTTTAAGGTGGTAGGGACTTTCAATGAATTCATGTGGGCTTTATGTTGCCTTTGGACTCTCCTGATCATAGAAGTTCCCATATCTTTCATGGGTTTTCCGTCTCTTCCCACTACATACCATCTTCGCCCGAGTCCGGCAACATTATTTTTAGTGATTGGGTTCACTGTCTTTTCTTTTATTCTAACATCACTGGCATAACTTGGTTGATGAGGCCTTACATCTACCCACCTTGGTGTCTCGGCCTTCTTGTCCTCTACTTCTTCTGAAGCTTCATAGTTTCTAAATACTTCTGACAAGTTTTTTGGTTGAGAGTCTCCTCCTAACCTCTGGAAGACACTCCAAGAGGTTTCCTTTTTGGCTGCCCGCGGGATATCTCTGCGGGATTTCTATTCTTTTTTTCCTCTTCTTTTGATCAATTCCTGATCAAGGATGGCTCCTGCAGCTGGTACTTCCAGCTCGCACTCACATTGACATTTATTGTACAAAACCACCCCATTGATTATTGCTGCTTTAGGCTTTTCAGGCAACTTGATAGCTCATTTTGTCGGCCTATCAATTTGTCGCCTTTCAGCCCTTATTTCCTCGGTAGCCTTTTCTTTCCCTTTCTTTGCCCATGTTAAATTGATCATGTTTACGAGGGCTTGTAGAAAATGACCAGCACCTGTTACGCATTAGTTTGAGATTCTCTCAATGTTTGCAATATTTCTAGCCCGTATTGCCCCCTGTTATTTGGTGAGAATGACAAGGGTTTGGACAACTTGAGCTTCTTGATCTCATTCAAAGCTAACTGGCCGGCTCCAGTTTCTTCTTTGTTCTTTTCCTTATCCCCTTCTTTTTTTAGTAAAGGGAACAAGGAAATAGCTGGTTCCTTCATAGGGCTCGACTGGTTTGCTATCCTTTCAACATCATCATTTTCTGGAGTAGAGTGCTCCAGATCTAACCTTCTTTGCGGATTCATGGAACAGCCTTTGTCCATCTCTTCTTTAGCTCACCCAAAGTTTCTCTCCATATTTTGATAACTCTTCTCCAAGCTTTCCAAGATAGTCATCAGGGCAGCCTGTAAATGTTCTTTTGTAACTTTTCCTTCTGACTTCTTAGAAGAAGTCGGGCTTTTTGTTAAAACGGGTCCTTGCAAGTGTTCGGGGAGATTTGCCATGCTGGATCTTGGTGTGTGATAAGCTCATATTTATATATATTTTACATCAAATTCACTTGTCTTTTCTTAGTTAGTTCCTTATATTTTTGAGCTATTTACATTGTTTTTGTGTTTTGTGGGATTTGTCAAGCCAAGAAAAGAAAAATAGCACAAGTAGGATTTTTAGTAACAAATTCGTCAAAACGGCATGTGCAGATCAGCTGACTTTGGAAGCAAGTTTCGAACAGCTCAGAATGAATTAGAGAATGAACCTTATATGTTTGGAAAGCTATGGATGTCTATTTTCTGGAGCATTTCACGGATTGTTAATATCATTTTTGTAGAAGAAGTTATGACCATTTTAACACTGAAAGGTTCACAAGAGACTGAGCAGTTTGTAACTGCAATGAAAGCAATAAACCCAATAAGTCTAACATCCAAAACTGATGCAGCCAAGAACAAGTCAGCTGATACCTATTCAAATATCAGGGGAAATGGAAATAAAGATGAGAATTAAGTGGGAGTAATGGGCATAAAGGCTACCCAAAGAGTTACAATTGTTTTACCATTTCCTCTCACTTATGGTCATCACTAAATGATTGTTAGTGGGGTGAGTGATGGAAAACAAAACTGGGATATCAAGCAAGAACAAAAAGGTGTAGGTTGCAGCTGTGAAGAGGGGGGGGGGGAATAGGAGAAGAAAAAAAAAATAGAAAAGAAAGAGGACAAGGCAGCAGCATTGGGGAAGGAAGGAAAGGAAGGAGGAAATCTTGGCATTCTCTTCTCTCGGTTTTATCTTCTCAAACTTATGTCTTTCTTTTGGTTTTATTTGATAATAACGTGTAACTAAATTTTTAGTAGTTAGGGGCTGTTTTGAAGCCCCGAATACGATTGTAAGTTTGTTATGACATTTTCTTTGAATTACTTTTATGAATAGATGAAAATTGGTTCACTACTTGTCTCATTGATGAATTCTTTATTTGTTTTCGATGGATGTATACGTAGTAAGCATATCTAGGATTCTAACGCTATGAATATGTGTGTACCTGCCCTTGTCGAATGAGGACCTACATATGTTCTAGAGTAGTACTTGTTAATTGCGATTAACAAGTGAACCAATTTCTAGGATAAGTAAGACAACGCCAGTACTTACGATGCCTTGTGATGACTCAAACTCTTTTCGTTCTTAATGATTTCTACTTGTTAAATCTACGAACACGCCATTCTAGATTGCATGTTAGGGACTAAGTTAAGTTGAAAACGCCATTCTCTTAACATACTACGTAAGAAAGAGTAATAGGTTGAGTTCTAACATTGAGCCAACTTGAGCATCTTCATCCAGAAATAAAAGGAATTTGAATGAAACATAACATGTTTGCATGATTATTTGGTGGTGGATAGCAATTCCCTAACTCGTTTTTCTTAATTTGTGAACTACTTAAAATTTGTTTCTGTCCTGTTTTTGTTCAATTTAATTTAAATAGCAAATCAACTCCAAAAATCCCAAAATTTGTAGAAGTGTAGCTCTGTGTGTCTAGTGTCTTCATAACAAATTTCGTAGAATTTAGATAAGTATAAGTCAGTCTAATAATTATTTTTCGGTGACTGGTCAGTAGGGACAGCAACCAGTTTTTGTGACATTTTAAGTAGTTAGATAAAACAATCTTTTGCGGGAAAGTGAAGGAAATTTTGGGAAAAACATGTTCATTTAAGCAACATCTATTAGCATGCAATTAACAATTAAAGGCGGAATCATACTTGTATGCACTTAAAAACAAAACATTAACCATGAAATTCAAAGCCTAGTAGATTGGTGAACCAAGACTCAACTCAAATCAAAGTAAGTTGAGAAATTTATACCTTTGTTGATTCCTCTTTGCATAAGCAAAGGCTAATCACCCAAGGAGAGGGCCTTCATTCCTTGCTTCTTATATCCATGGATTTGGATGGAAGAATAGGATTCTCCAAGTTCCCAAAGTTGAGAACCTCTAAGTCTCTACACCAAGGAAAGATTGATGAAGAAATGAGTGACCTAGAGGAAGTAAGATTGCTAGCTAAATTCCTCTAGGGTGGCCGGCCTCTTAGAGAGAAAAGAGCGTTTTGTGTTCTCATCTTTTCTCCAAAAGAAACCCTTAATGAATTTAGGCTATAAAGTTCTTTATATAGTCACTTCATTTAAGTGACCTAAAGAACCAAAAAAAACCCTATTTTCATCACAAGGCCGGCCTTAGGGTGTTATTGGACTATTTGGGCCTTTGTGAATATTTAGTCATTAAGTTGTCATACAACTTAAGTCAATGGGCTTGACGTTCGAAGCCCATTGGGCTTTTAGGTCCAAAACTATCCCGAGGTCTTTAACGAACTTATTCGTTTGATTAATTAACATATTAATTAATCCTTGCCATAAATAATTAAACCATTTAATTATCCTTACTCATCTCCTTTGTTTCTTCAATCTCTACCTTACACGGTGTACGATCCATTAGGTTCCTTTTAGCGAGGCAGTGGGCGATTAGAACTCTTTTCAAATCGATTGTGAATTGAAACTTACTTTCAATTCTCCCTTTAGTGATTATACATGTTTAGGGCTTCCACAAACCATGAGTGACACCTAGCAGTATGTCATGGTTACCCAAGCTAATCAGAAAAGGTGGAGAACCTATTTAGTTTAGGATTACAATGCAATACGGTCTTTCTCTAATACAATACTCTTGACCACATTGTTTGGTTTGATAGTTTATTCATGTCTACTATCCAATGTGATTCATTTACTTATATGATTCCCTTGAATGTGATTTGGAATGACTTCCTAAATCTCATTCATACCCTGGCCAGAGATTCTTAATCATATCATAGAGTATTCTCTCTCAAACGGTTTGAAGGTTAGAGATCCCTTGTTGCGCATTTACTTGCCTCCATGGCTAAGTGGCTTAACCCCAACTATGTCGTGGACACCCGCGAATGGAGTGACTTTGACATAGTCAAAGATCAAGGACCTAACCACAAGACAAATATGATGCCTCAGGTCAAAGGACTACTTTGCATTATCCCAACCATGAATTATCATGTGACATGAGTATGAGAACTCCTCTATGATCGTGTTCAGTGGACTCATTCATCATTGAGCACCTACATGCTTGTCTTGGTGTCAATCACACCAATGACTCGAGACCTGTCACTCTCCCTGAGAGAAGACATAACATGTACTGATCTTAACGGACTGTCAATGCCCAATTGGCAATCCTATGATCAGGAACGTTTAGGATATGTATATGAAAGAGAATGGTCTCAGGAATCTAACTTGTTTAAATTACATTCTCCTAATTACATATTCCTTAGACTTTATTGTTTAAGCATATAACATTTATATGAGACGGCTTCAAACAATAATCTTTGCCTTTGATATTAAACTAGATTAGTTTAACATGTGAAATGTCCGTAAAGTATCATCATATGATTGGTTTTAGGGCACATTTCCAACAATCTCCCACTTGCACTAGAGCCAATCAGCTTGATCATCAGTGATGATACCTCTTCTGTAGTCATTTCAAAAATGGCTGAGTAGTAGGCCTAGACAATGGATATCTATATGTTATCCATAGAAGCAACCTTGATAATAACGACGTCACCATTATACATGATTCTTAATCATGTGGTTCAGTCTCTCATTTGAGTTCGGATCTTGATGAGACCTTGATTCCCTGGCTTGAGCTATCGCCCCATTAGTGTCGTAGTGTTGGTACACTAGAGACACTTTCTGGTTGGAACCGAATAGAGAGTTCATAAATGAACTTTCCCATCCAAACAACATTGTTGTAAGCTTCTATATGGCAATATATTTTGCATTCATAATGGAACACACTAAAGTCATTACTTTTAATGTTTCCATCCAAATATCTCTTTAGTCATAATAAAGAGATATCTGATTATCTCTTCATTCATAATGAAGAAGCATTCAATGATGGATTAGATTCATAATCTAATACATTTACGCTTCCTTTACGTTACTCTAATTCTTCCTCATTCTTTGAGGAATTTATCCTTTAGTATTTCTTAAATACTTAAGGATTCACTTGACAGTTGCCATGGTTCTGATCCTGGGCTTGCACTGATATCGTCTTGTACCGATCTTGGTACAACTCATATCAACGTTTTTCATACAATATGAAATACGTAAATCACCTTTCTGCGTATGCATAAATGATTCTATTTATGCATTATGTTTCTTTAGGAGTCAAAAGGGTAAGTTCCCTTTGAGAGGAACAACTTCCTAGTCTCACTAGAGTTGTCCTTTTGATTTGAAGTTTGTCATCATATGAGAAACTTCCTAGCATCTCTTGTCTATCATTAGGGCTTGATGTAATCCAATTATATCCTGAAATCTATCATTGTAGATTTCCATCCCATGTTTATAGACTATTTCTCCCATATACATTCTATTGTTATAGAATGTTTAAAGTCATAACTTTAACGAAGAAGTATTCTTTTCATTTCCAAAATTAATATATCATATATATGTATATATATATATTTAAATTTAGGAACATGATTAACTCCCACTAATCTTTTGTAAACCTAGTAAACAAAAGATTCATTTACATCTTTATGAGAAATCAAACAATTTGATCTTTCTCTCATAAGACGCTTATAGCTCCCACTAGCTTGCTAAGATCCATGATGGATGGATCTCTACAACTTACATGTCTTGTGATTCATAGTTTTAGACATATATATTATCAAGACTATCTTAATAATGGTTTCGGAAACCCATATAATGTCCAAACATTGAATCACCATTTAGTTGTAGCTAGCAATCTTCGAATTAATTGAAACCAAGACTACGTCAAAGATGGTTTCTTCCAAGTCAACCAATATCTTTGATTGTAGTCACCTTAAGCTACCAATTAGCTATTAAAGGTTTCACTATTTCGGGTCAAATGGTACTTTACCATTTCCTTGAGTATATATCGTATATACACTCAATGTAGTCATAAGGATTTTTCATTCTTATTTCTTTCGAATTAAGAGGTACAACTCTATGATATAGTCATAAAGTTCAAACCATTCAACTGAGACGGTTTATAAATCCTTCTCGACTACCTTGGAGCTTTTGTTATAGGAACTAGGTTGTTATATTTGTTGATCACTATCTTGTTTCTTAAAGAACCCATTCTTTGAGTCCTATCCCTCGTTCATTTGCTCTATCTTGGGCAAATCCTAGTGTAGGATTACAATGAACTATCCAACAAACAACATTTGTTAGTTGGTTTATAGAAGTGATATCCAAATGTTAATTTAAGGATACCCACAAGATAATTTTCAAACAAATATTGCTTATTAGCACACAACCCCAAATCTTAACATGATTAAGATTTGTCTTTCTTTCCAACTACATCCTATGGAGTCATGGATATTTTGGAAGGTCTTCTAATTAACAATCATATTGTTTTAGAAGTATATATCCTATATATGGGTAATTGATAATATCCAACGAACTAAATCTTATTCAAGTTCGTTCTTCTCCTTATGGAGAAATCCATTATCTTATGATGCTTCTTTCCTTGATATCTTTCAAGGAAACTGTTCTAAAGTGTTACCTTTCCTTGGATCAAATATAAGGAGGCAAATACTTTAGACGTCAACTTACATTTCTTGAATTCTTTGAAACATTTTGCAAAGTATTCGGACTTGTGTTTATTCAAAATAAACTATAGTCCAACCGAGAGTGATCTTCGGTGAATGTCAAACAACATGAGTAGCATTATGTTTGTGCACTAGTGCCACTAACATCTAAGTGAATTAACCTCAACAACTTTGTGATTCTTTCTTCTTTCCAAAAGAATAAAGATTCGAACATTTCGCCTCTATACAATTTTAATAAGAAGGTATTGGATCCGGATCTAACGATCCAAAGCATCCATCTATGACCAACTCATAATTTATGTTTTAGAGGTATCACAACTCAGTTGAGATTAGTCACTACCTTGCAACCTTTTGGGTTTTAAGCATCGTTATATTCTAAACAGTTAACACTACCATATCATCTCTACTATAGAGATAATTAATTAGATTACAATAATCTAATCATTCATTAATAAAGAACAATGTTTTGTCAAACAAAACATTTATCCATTTAAAATACGGAATTAAGTTCCTTTATTCAATTGGAATGTAAAGACAATCTTTGTTTTTCCATTTTCTTTGGTAGTTCATATGAGGAAGTAATTACTATCTGCTTTCGCAGAGATCTACATTTAATTCACGTTCCGAATGTGAAGTACTTTCTCTTCTCTCATTAATCTTCTACTTCTTACTAGCCACACTTTTACAACGATTGTAAAACATAGTTACTAATACGGAATCAAGCATTCAAGTAGAAGAAGCAACTGTTTTGAACTTTTCAAGAACAATTTACAACACCTTCGAAAGGTGTGTTCTTGACACTTTGCAAGACATTTCTTGCAAATACCCCTTCCAATGTCCATCCTTTCATAAAGAAAGTTTGCTCCCTTGGAGTTATTTCGCTTTCTTCATTTGACTTCTCCTTTGACTACAATAGTCATGGTCCCTAAACTCCCACTATCTCTCTTGAAACTTATTTCAATTGTGTTATACACATCAAACAATTTGGAGAGCGTATGGTTATTGTTCACTATATAGTTTACAATAAACTTAGTGAACCATTTGGATAGGGACTCAAAGGTGAAGTCCTTGCCTAGTTTCCGTCTCTAGAAGTGGTTTAACACTTCAACACTCAATGATTCAAAATCATCATAAGTCCATGTTGATGGACTATTTTTGTCAACCAACCATTATGTTCTAAACATAATTACAAACTTTCAAGAGTTGTTCAAGGCAACTCTCATTTCTTCATACAACAATTTGTAAGTGAAGAATCATGGCACATAAAGTGTCCATGCCCTTGTGCTTTCTTCTAAAGTTCCTTGTTCATATAACAAAGAAACAAGCACTAGTGTTTGCATTAGCTAAGGGTTGTTCAAAGCAACTCTTATTTCTTCATACAACGATTTGTAAGTGAAGAACTATGACATTAAAAGTGTTGTCCTCTTTATGATAGACTTATCTAACATGTTCTTCCAATGATACATTATCAATAGGAAGATTGTGAGGATTAGACTACTTAGGTACATATACAATCCATTTAAGACAATCTTTGGGATTGTGGTACCAAGTCCGGAAACTAAAGCATTCGGCTTTTCTTTGTCAAGTTTTGGATAGCGTTTGCAAATATATTGGTAAACAAATACATAACGAATATAAATTGATTGATTTTAAGCCATTTGATTCGGGTCTTTAAATCAAATAGCACCACCCACTATTTTTGGCAAATTCCATATCCCTCATTGGAATTCGAGAGTTTTGGAGGAAACTCTTAGTAGGGTATGAGAGGCTCACTATTACCAAGCCCACCTCAGAATTATATCATGTTGGCTAGTGTTAATAATAATGAGAGAGTACGCTTACTCATTTGCATCTCTTGCAAGTACCCATCTAATTTGGCCTCTAGAAAATGATGCCTCAGAATTATATCATGTTGGCGTCATTGTACTTAGTTAAGTCATTCCCACCATGCCTAGTTCATGTAGGGGTTCAAGCATAGCCTCAGAATTATATCATGTTGGCTAAACTCGTTGCCTACCTCACTTCATCATGTATGTATATAGAACTCCTCCTGAGTGTAAGCACGCACTTTGTACTCCCCCATTATAGGGTGAAGCCGGTGTACGAGTCACAAACGATCGGAGCCTACCACGGTGGAAGGCCACGAAAGAATGTTCAAAGCACTCTCACGCTTATCAACTTAATAATGGTTTGGTTGAGGGTTTTTAGGTCTCATCACATATAAACATTCATTTTAATCTTATTAAAACAATTTTGGTCCTATTACAACTATTGGTCCATGTGATTGATTTAGTAGTATATAATACTCCCACTAAGCTTGTAAAACGGTTTTTAAAGCAAGAGTATATGGTACTACTAACATAAGGTTTGCATCCATTGATGGACTATATAGTTGTCTTAGGGCCTTAGGATGACTACGAACCTTTTTAATTAGATCCAACACGAGCATTGTGTTGAATCTCGGTCTAGGGATGGTGATTGATTTTAGTTATGCGTTTAATCATATTAAGGCGCGTTGTCTTATTGGGCGTTGGACCCGCTACTCCATTTTCATGCATATCATATAAAACAAGAAAGGAGTACTTCAAAGTAAAGATGAGCTTATGCTCTTTACAACATTTGATTAAAACAAATTACTTTAAAGTAAAGAAGAGCTTATGCTCTTTTACAACATTTGATCATATCAAATTACAACCAAAATCTAATCTACACATTCCCATGGTTCAAACAAATTTGAAACGGCCTTTCACATAACTCAATTATAATAGGCTTAGGTTCATAATCACCCTTTCTTTAATTAATTAACGCTTTAACTAATTAAACTAGAATGCAACATTTTCATTTGGTTTTTGTATCCATAGAATTGATTTAAATGGAGCTAAATGAAATGAAAATCCAATTCTCATTTAAAGAGACAAAACCATTTTGTTCTCAACCTAATTTGGGCCAAAATGCAATAACCTCAACCTTTGGGCTATGTTGCAAAACTTAAACTTTTGAGCTCATTTTGTAAAAACACAAAAGTCCACTACTTCATGTAATTACAACTAGAACCCAAAAATTTAATCAAATACAAAAACTTCATTAAAGGATCAAAACAATTTGTCCTTTAGTGTTTTTGGGCCTTTACGTAAATACGTAAACTTTTGGGTCAAAGTGCAAAAACACAAAAGTATCAAAAACTTTATGTAATTGCATAAAAGCCCCAAAATCATCCCACTTGAGGGAGGGCCGGTTTTGGGAGGATGAGTCCACAAAAATTTTGAAAAATTTTTCAAAGTCATAAAGCCTTGCAAGAGGTGCAAGTGGTGTGTGACATAAATTCATGCAAGTGGTGCATGACATAAAGTCATGCAAGTGATGTGTGTGTAAGAGAAGTACTTCTTACACACCCATCACCATTTCTATCACCTTACACAATTTCTATCACATTAAAACATTTGATAAAGCACAAAACAAAGACTTTATGAAATAAATCAAAACTTTGAATCAAAACACCAAACTTTTTTTTCTTGGCTAAAACATCAAGAACAATGAAGAACATTCATGAAAAACCCATAAAAGCTTCATGAACATTTTTCATCCAAAGACATCCCAAAACCACTCAAACTTTAGGGAAATAACATATAACCAAACTAGGGTACATAGGGGTTCCAAAAGTCACTTTAAAACACTTTTAACAAGTCAAACAAGAACCCAAAAATCCACCCTTTGGATTTGGCCGAATTTCCCCAAAAACATGGCACCAAATTTTAGCTCCAATATTCATGCTCATATGAACTACATCTACAACATTTGAGATGACAAATTTTCTAACAAAATTTACATTCAAAGAAGCAAGAACAAAGCTTGTAACAATTACAACATTCAAATCAAAGACTATGAACTACAAAACCCAAAAGGATTCACCAACTACTAGACCTAGGCTCTGATACCACTTGAAGGAAATTTTGTGAAAAACATGTTCATTTAAGCAACATCTATTAGCATGCAATTAACAATTAAAGGCGGAATCATGCTTGTATGCACTTAAAAACAAAACATTAACCATGAAATTCAAAGCCTAGTAGATTGGTGAACCAAGACTCAACTCAAATCAAAGTGAGTTGAGAAATTTATACCTTTGTAGATTCCTCTTTGCATAAGCAAAGGCTAATCACCCAAGGAGAGGGCCTTCATTCCTTGCTTCTTATATCCATGGATTTGGATGGAAGAATAGGATTCTCCAAGTTCCCAAAGTTGAGAACCTCTAAGTCTTTACACCAAGGAAAGATTGATGAAGAAATGAGTGACCTAGAGGAAGTAAGATTGCTAGCTAAATTCCTCTAGGGTGAATTTATACCTTTGTAGATTCCTCTTTGCATAAGCGAAGGCTAATCACCCAAGGAGAGGGCCTTCATTCCTTGCTTCTTATATCCATGGATTTGGATGGAAGAATAGGATTCTCCAAGTTCCCAAAGTTGAGAACCTCTAAGTCTCTACACCAAGGAAATATTGATGAAGAAATGAGTGACCTAGAGGAAGTAAGATTGCTAGCTAAATTCCTCTAGGGTGGCCGGCCTCTTAGAGAGAAAAGAGAGTTTTGTGTTCTCATCTTTTCTCCAAAAGAAACCCTTAATGAATTTAGGCTATAAAGTTCTTTATATAGTCACTTCATTTAAGTGACCTAAAGAACCAAAAAAAACCCTATTTTCATCACAAGGCCGGCCTTAGGGTGTTATTGGACTATTTGGGCCTTTGTGAATATTTAGTCATTAAGTTGTCATACAACTTAAGTCAATGGGCTTGACGTTCGAAGCCCATTGGGCCTTTAGGTCCAAAACTATCCCGAGGTCTTTAACGAACTTATTCGTTTGATTAATTAACATATTAATTAATCTTTGCCATAAATAATTAAACCATTTAATTATCCTTACTCATCTCCTTTGTTTCTTCAACCTCTACCTTACACGGTGTACGATCCATTAAGTTCCTTTTAGCGAGGCAGTGGGCGATTAGAACTCTTTTCAAATCGATTGTGAATTGAAACTTACTTTCAATTCTCCCTTTAGTGATTATACACGTTTAGGGCTTCCACAAACCATGAGTGACACCTAGCAGTATGTCATGGTTACCCAAGCTAATCAGAAGAGGTGGAGAACCTATTCAGTTTAGGATTACAATACAATACGGTCTTTCTCTAATACAATACTCTTGACCACATTGTTTGGTTTGATAGTTTATTCATGTCTATTATCCAATGTGATTCATTTACTTATATGATTACCTTGAATGTGATTTGGAACGACTTCCTAAATCTCATTCATACTCTGGCCAGAGATTCTTAATCATATCATAGAGTATTCTCCCTCAAACGGTTTGAAGGTTAGAGATCCCTTGTTGCGCATTTACTTGCCTCCATGGCTAAGTGGCTTAACCCCAAATATGCCATGGACACCCGCGAATGGAGTGACTTTGACATAGTCAAAGATCAAGGACCTAACCACAAGACAAATATGATGCCTCAGGTCAAAGGACTACTTTGCATTATCCCAACCATGAATTCTCACGTGACATGAGTATGAGAACTCCTCGTTGATCGTGTTCAGTGGACTCATTCGTCATTGAGCACCTACATGCTTGTCTTGGTGTCAATCACACCAATGACTCGAGACCTGTCACTCTCCCTGAGAGAAGACATAGCATGTACTGATCTTAACGGACTGTCAATGCCCAATTGGCAATCCTATGATCAGGAACGTTTAGGATATGTATATGAAAGAGAATGGTCTCAGGAATCTAACTTGTTTAAATTACATTCTCCTAATTACATATTCCTTGGACTTTATTGTTTAAGCATAAACATTTATATGAGACGGCTTCAAACAATAATCTTTGCCTTTGATATTAAACTAGATTAGTTTAACATGTGAAATGTCCGTAAAGTATCATCATATGATTGGTTTTAGGGCACATTTCCAACAGAAAGACCCTTATTTTCATATGCTACAATTAACAAATCTTAGTGTTAATAAGGAAAATCAATAGGACATTTGTGTGCTACTTTATGATGTGCTTTTAATACTATCAGTGTGTCGTGGGGTGATTTCTGTTTTGCTCCCCACCTGAAGGTTTGTTCCTTCCTTCCCCTTCTTGGCATACAAGAGATGTCCCACTGGGCATGCCAAAGCTATGTTCAGGTAGGAATATCTTATATGGGCATTCCTGGCTGGAGAGTTGGCACTTTAGTTGACTCTCGGGTTCTTGCTTTGTTCGTCGGGCTATAAGAAGAGGACAAAGTTAATTTTGAAAGGTGTCTTTGTCCGACCTTAGGTATAGGCCGTGAGGCTCGCAGTCAAAACTAAGTTAAGTGCTGAGGCGAGCCACTGCCATCTCAATATGGCAGATGTGAAATGAGTGGATTTAAGTTGATTACTTGCACCCCAAGTTACTCTAACTTCTCATTATCAAAGGATTGTCGTGGATGGGTTAAGTCCACATTAGATTCTTTTCTATGCCTTGAGATCAACGACTTTTGTATATCTTGTATGGTAAAAGGGCAAAGGTCCAGGTCTAATCAAGGCATTAAGTGGATCCACTCTTAAGATAGTGAAACCCTTGAATTAAAACCAGATCCGAGAGTAAGCTGAACTTTGTATCATTAAAAGACCTAAAATAATTTGAATACATACTAGGGAATTCATTACAACACTAGATCTATTAAGTAGAAAACAAAATAAAAGGAATCGGGCAAGATTGAACCTTGTCGGGCAAGGTTGGACCTTTCGCAGTTTCTTTTCTTTGCCACTACAGGGGTCTGAGGGTTTCAAGGGAGAATGGATGACAAATAGAGTTACAAGAGAAATCAATATTACTTGGTAAGTAGCAGAGCTATTAAAATAAACAAAAGATGGCTTTTGTGAGGGCTGATCCTGAAAAAGATTGAGATTGAGGGCTGACTACAGCTTCGTATGCAATTCTGGCTTAAGTAGAGTTTGTGTATTTGTTTGTTTGATTGGTTGAGTGTCCTTGTCTCTGGGCCCTCTTCCTCCTTTTATAAGTGAAATAGCATAACTGCTTGCAGCTTGGTTCCTGCTCGAAAGCAACTGAGGGGTAGTGATTCATCAGTAATTTACGTACTCTGCCATCCAAAAAGTACTTTTGGGCTGAGAGTAGGTTGATTTTCATCAAGTGTCACTTCTTCCAAGCCACTAGCCTTTGCATTAAATGTGGAATCATCATTTTGCCTTGGGCTGGGTGAATGGGTTTGATGCTGGGCCTTCGGGCAGAGTCATGCCTTCTTGGTTCTTGTTAGGTTCCTGGTCTTTCAGCCCAAATATTAACCCAAACAGGACCTTTTGATAATCCCTATGCGGAGCCTCTACAATCACAACTTCATCTCAATCTTTTGCAAACCTTCACAAATTCGCTCAAATAAAAAAAACTCATAGTCACTGGAATTGCAAAAACCCATATTCGAATCACAAACCCAAACTCAATCGCAAATTTGCTTGAATCCCAAAACCCATATTCAATCGCAAATTCCCTTGAATCACAAAACCCAACTTCACTGGAAGTACAAAACCTATATTCGAATCACGAAACCCAGACTCTAAATGCAAACCCCAAGCTTAAATTGCAAATACAAACTTTCATTCGAAGCTTTGCAACATTTGCAGAAACCAGTTTCCACATTAGTTCTCACCCACAAAATCGAGTAAAGTAAATGATTGAAAGGCAGAAGGGGGAAGCAGGCCCTCCAAATGATGCGACTTGATTCTGCATTCTTCAAGAGTCGAAACAAACAAACGAAGAGATCTTGGGTTCGCGAGTGTAGGCGATAGTGACACGAGCAGACGAAGCAAGCAGAGAGAGGAGAGAAGACACGACGCAAAGAGAGAACGAGATGGAGCGAAGGTCATAGCAATCTCATGGTTTTTGGTGTTGGAAATGTGCCCTAAAGCCAATCATATGATGATACTTTACGAACATTTCACATGTTAAACTAATCTAGTTTACATATAAAGGGCAAAGATTATTGTTTGAGCCGTCTCATATAAATGTTATATGCTTAAACGATAAAGTCCAAGGAATATGTGATTGGGAGAATGCAATCTAAAGAAGTTAGATTCATGAGACCATTCTTTCGTAGACACATCCTAAATGTTCCTGATCATAGGATTGCTAATTGGGCATTGACAGTCCGTTAAGATCGGTACGTGCTGTGTCTTCTCTCAGGGAGAGTGACTAGTCTCGAGTCATTGGTGTGTGTGACATCAAGACAAGTACGTAGGTGCTCAATAGAGAATGAGTTCACTGAACACGATCAACGAAGAGTTCTCATATTCATGTCACATGAGAACTCATGGTTGGGATAATGCAAAGTAGTCCTTTGACCTGAGGCATCACAGTTGTCTTGTGGTTAAGTCCTTGATCTTTGATTATGTCAAAGTCACCCCATCGGGGTGTCCACGGCATCATTGGGGTTAAGCCACTTAGTCATGGAGACAAGTGAATGTGCAACAAGGGATCTCTAACCTTCAAATGGTTTGAGGGAGAATACTCTATGATATGATTTAGAACCTCTGGCCAGAGTATGAATGAGATTTAGGAATGCTTTCCAAATCACATTCAAGGTAATCATATAAGCACACGAATCACATTGGATAGTAGACATGAATAAATAAACTATCAAACCAAACAATGTGGTCAAGAGTATTAGATTAGAGAAAGACCGTATTGCATTTGTAATCCTAAACTGAATAGGTTCTCCACCTCTTCTGATTAGCTTGGGTAACCATGATATGCTGCTAGGTGTCACTCATGGTTTGTGGAAGCCCTAAACGTGTGTAATCACTAAAGGGAGAATTGAAAGTAAGTTTCAATTCACAATCGATGTAAAATGGTTTTAATCGCCCACTGCCTCGCTAAAAGGAACCTAATGGATCGTACACCGTGTAAGGTGGAGATTGAAGAAACAATGGACATGAGTAAGAATAATTAAATGGTTTAATTATTTATGGCAAGGATTAATTAATATGTTAATTAATCAAACGAATAAGTTCGTTAAAGACCACGGGTTAGTTTTGGACCTCAAGGCCCAATGAGCTTCGAACGTCAAGTCCATTGACTTAAGTTGTATGACAACTTAATTCACAAAGGCCCAAAAGCCCAAACAAAACCCCATGGCCGGCCATTTAAAGGAAGGGTAGTGAACTTGCTTTAATCACAAGTTTGCCACTCAAATGAATAAAGGTATAAATATGACTTTATAGCCAAAATTCATTAAGGGTTTCTTTTAGAGAAAATTGGTGAGAACTTGTCTCTCCTTTTCTCTCTAAAGAGGCCGGCCCCTTGGAGGGTGTATCTAGCCATACTAACTACTCCAAGGTCACTCATTTCTTCTCCAATCTAACCTTGGTGAAGAGACTTAGAGGTTCTCAATTTTGGGAACTTGGAGAAACCTATTCTTCCATCCAAATCCATAGATTTTAGATGCAAGGAATGAAGGCCCTCTCTTTGGGTGATTAGCCTTTGCTTATGCAAAGAGGAATCTACAAAGGTATACAATTTCAACTCACTTTGTTTTGAGTTGAGTCAAGGTTCACCAATCTACTAGGCTTTGAATTTCTTGGTTAATGTTTTGTTTTTGAATGCATGCAAGCATGATTCCGCCTTTTAATTGTTAATTGCATGCTATAGATGTTATTCAAATGAACATGTTTTTCAAAAATCTTCCTTCAAGTGGTATCAGAGCCTAGGTCTAGTAGTTGGTGAATCCTTTTGGGTTTTGTAGTTCATAGTTTGTGATTTAAAAGTTGTAATATGTTACAAGCTTTATTCTTGTTTCTTTGAATGTAAATTTTGTTAGAAAATTTGCCATCTCAAATGTTGTAGATGTAGTTCATAAGAGCATGAATATTGGAGTTAAAATTTGGTGCCATGACTTTGGGGATTTTCGGCCAAATCCAAAGGGTGGATTTTTGGGTTCTTGTTTGACTTGTTAAAAGTGTTTTCAAGTGACTTTTGGAACCCCTATGTACCCTAGTTTGGTTATATGTTATTTCCCTAAAGTTTAAATGGTTTTGGGATGTTTTTGGATGAAAAATGTTCATGGAAATTTTTTGAGTTTTTCATGAATGTTCTTGATTGTTCTTGACATTTTTGCCAAGAACAAAAAGGTTTGTGTTTTGATTCAAAGTTTTGATTTATTTCATAAAGTTTATGTTTTATGTTTTTTCAAATGTTTTAATGCATTATATATTTGTTTAAATGGTGTAAGAAATATTGGTGGGTGTGAAAGGATTAATTCCCTTTCACACACACCACTTGCACTACTTGCATGCTTTATGTCAAAACTCACAAATCAACACATCACCCCTTTTCTTCTCCAAAACCGGCCCTCCCTCAAGTGGGAGTACTTTTGGGTCTTTTATGCAATTACATAAAGTTTTGATACTTTTGTGTATTTGCACTTTGGCCCAAAAGTTTACGTTTTTACGTTTAGGTCCAAAAACGCTAAAGGACAAATTGTTTTGATCCTTTAATGAAGTTTTTGCATTGTTTAAATTTTGGGTTCTAGTTGTATTTACATGAAGTAGTGGACTTTTGTGTTTTTACAAAGTGACCCCAAAAGTTTTGAAATATAGCCCAAAAGTTGTGGTTATTGCATGATGGCCCAAATTAGGTTGAGAACAAAATTGTTTTGTCTCTTTAAATGAGAATTGGATTTTCATTTTATTTAGCTCCATTTAAATCAATTTTATGGATACAAAAACCAAATGAAAATGTTGCATTCAATTTAATTAGTTAAAGTGCTAATTAATTAAAGGGTGATTATGAACCTAAGCCTACGATAATTGAGCTATGTGAAAGGCCGTTTCAAATTTGTTTGAACCATGGGAATGTGTAGATTAATTTTGGTTGTAATTTGATTTGATCAAATGTTGTAAAAGAGCATAAGCTCTTCTTTACTTTAAAGTAATTTATTTTGATCAATTGTTGTAAAAGAGCATAAGCTCTTCTTTACTTTAAAGTACACATTTTGTTGTTTTATTTGATATGCATGAAAATGGAGTAGAGGGTCCAACGCCCCTAGGAACAACACGCCTTAATGTGATTAAACGCGTAACTAAAATCAATCACCATCCCTAGTCCGAGATTCAACACTAGGCTCGTGTTGAATCTAAACAAAGGTTCATAGTCATCCTAAGGCCCTAAGGCAACTATATAGTCCATCAAATGAATGCAAACCTTATGTTAGTAGTATCATATACTCTTGCTTTAAAAACCGTTTTATAAGCATAGTGGGAGTATTATATACAACTAAATTCAATCCAATTGACCAATAGTTGTAATAGGACCAAAATTGCTTTAATAGAGATTAAAATGTATATGTTTATGTGATGAGACCTAAAACCCTCAACCAAACCATTATTAAGTTGAAAAGCGTGAGAGTGCTTAGAACACTCTTTCGTGGCCTTCCACCATGGTAGCTCCAATCGTTTATGATTTGTACACCGCCTTCACCCTATCATGGGGAAGTACAAAGTGCATGCTTATACTCAGGAGGAGTCTATATACATATGATGAGGTGAGTGTAGGCAACGAGGATGGCCGACATCGTATCATCGTGAGGCTATTCTTGAACCCCTTCATGAACTAAGCATGGTGGGAATGACTTAACTAAGTGCAATGGAGCCAACATCATATCATTGTGAGGTGACATTCTCTAGAGGCCAAATAAGATGGGTACTTGCAAGAGGTTGTTGCAAATGAGTAAGCGTACTCTCTCATTATTATTAATGCTAGCCAACATCATATCATTGTGAGGTGGGCTTGGTAATAGTGAGTCTCCCATACCCTACTAAGAGTTTCATCCAAAACTCTCGAATTCAAATGAGGGATATGGAATTTGCCAAAAATAGTGGGTGGTGCTATTTTGATTTAAAGACCCGAATCAAATGGCTTAAAATCAATCAATTTATATTCGTTATGTATTTGTTTACCAATATATTTGCAAACGCTATCCAACACTTGACAAATAAAAACCGAATGTTTTAGTTTCCGGACTTGGTACCACAATCCCAAAGAATGTCTTAAAAGGATTGGATATGTACCCAAGTAGTCTCATCCTCACAATCTTCCTAATGATAATGAATCATTGGAAGAACATGTTAGAAAAGTCTATCATGAAGAGGACAACACAAACAACCAATGCTTATTCCTTCGTTATATGAACAAAGGAACTTACGAAGATTAGCATAAAGACAAGGACACTTTTAGTGTTATTAGTTCTTCACTTACAAATCGTTGTATGAAGAAATAATGAGTTGCTTTGAACAACCCTTAGTCAATGCAAACACTAGTGCTTGTTTCTTTGTTAAATGAACAAAGAACTTAAGAAGAAAGCACAATGGCATGGACACTTTATGTGCCATGATTCTTCACTTACAAATTGTTGTATGAAGAAATGAGAGTTGCCTTGAACAACTCTTGAAAGTTTGTAATTATGTTTAGAACATAATGGTTGGTTGACAAAAATAGTCCATCAACATGGACTTATAATGATTTTGAATCATTGAGTGTTGAAGTGATAAACCACTTAACGAGACGGAAACTAAGGCTAGGACTTCACCTTTATGTCCCTAACCTAATGGTTCACTAAGTTTATTGTAAACTATGTAGTGAACAATAAACACATGCTCTCCAAATTGTTTGATGTGTATAACCCAATTGAAATAAGTTTCAAGAGAGATAGTGGGAGTTTAGGGACTATGACTATGGTAGTCAAAGGAGAAGTCAAATGAAGAAAGCGAAATAACTCCAAGGGAACAAACTTTCTTTATGAAAGGATGGACATTGGAAGGGGTATTTGCAAGAAATGTCTTGCAAGTGTCAAGAACACACCTTTCGAAGGTGTTGTAAATTGTTCTTGAATAGTTCAAAACAGTTGGTTCTTCTACTTGAATGTTTGATTCCGTATTAGTAACTATGTTTTACAAATCGTTGTAAAAGTGTGGCTAATAAGAAGTAGAAGATTAATGAGAGAAGAGAAAATACTTCGCATTCGGAAAGTGAATAAAATATAGATTTCTGCGAAAGCAGTTAGTACTTACCTCCTCATATGAACTACCAAAGAAATGGAAAAACAAAGATTGTCTTTACATTCCAATTTTAAGGAACTAAATTCCGTCACTATAGTAGAGATGGATGAATGTTTTGTTTGACAAAACATTGTTCTTTATTAATCAATGATTGGATTATAGTAATCTAATTGATTATCTCTATAGTAGAGATGATATGGTAGTGTTAACTGTTTAGAATATAATGATGCTTAAAACCCAAAAGGTTGCAAGGTAGTGACTAATCCCAACTAAGTTGTGATACCTCTAAAAACATAAGTTACGAGTTGATGAAAGATGGATGCTTTGGATCGTTAGATCCGGATCCAATACCTTCTTGTTAAAATTGTACAGAGGCGAAATGTTCGAATCTTTATTCTTTTGGAAAGAAGAAAGAATCACGAAGTTTTGAGGTTAATTCACGTAGATGTTAGTGGCACTTGTCCACAACATAATACTACTCATGTTGTATGACATTCACCGAAGATCACTCTCGGTTGGACTATAGTTTATTTTGAATAAACACAAGTCCGAATACTTTGCAAAATGTTTCAAGGAATTCAAGAAATGTAAGTTGATGAGTAAGACGTCTAAAGTATTTACATCCTTAGATTTGATCCAAGGAATGGTAACACTTTAGAATAGTTTTCTTGAAAGATATCAAGGAAAGAAGCATCATAAGATAATGGATTTCTCCATTAGGAGAAGAACGAACTTGAATAAGATTTAGTTCGTTGGATATTATCAATTACCCATATATATGATATATATGCTTCTAAGACAATATGATTGTCAATTAGAAGATCTTCCATAATTTTCATGACTCCATAGGATGTAGTTGGGAAGAAAGACAAATCTTAAGCATGTTAAGATTTGGGGTTGTGTGCTAATAAGCAATATTTGTTTGATAACAATCTTGTGGGATATCCTTAAATTAACTTTTGGATATCACTTCTATAAACCAACTAACAAATGTTGTTTTGTTGGGTAGTTCATTGTAATCCTACAATATGATTTGCCTAAGATAGAGCAATGAACGAAAGATAGAACTCAAAGAATGGGTTCTTTGAGAGACAAGATGATGATCAACAAATATAACAACCTAGTTCCTATACCACAAGCTCCAAGGTAGTCGAGAAGGATTTATAAACCGTCTCAGTTGAATGGTTTGAACTTTATGACTATGTCATAGAGTTGCACCTCTTAAATCAAAAGAAATAAGAATGAAAATCCTTATGACTACATTGAGTGTATATATGATATATACTCAAGGGAATGGTAAAGTACCATTTGACCCGAAATAATGAAACCTTCATAAGCTAATTGGTAGCTTAAGGTGACTACAATCAAAGAGAATGGTTGACTTTGAAGGAACCATTTTTGACGTAGTCTTAGTTTCAATTAATTCGAAGATAGCTAGCTACAACTAAATGGTGATTCAATGTTTGGACATAATATGCGTTTCCGAAACCATTATTAAGATAGTCCTAATAATATATGTCTAAAACTATGAATTACAAGACATCTAAGTTGTAGAGATCCATCCATCATGAATCTTAAACAAGCTAGTGGGAGCTATAAGCATTTTATGAGAAAAGGATCAAATCGTTTGATTTCTCATAAAGATGTAAATGAATCTTTTGTTTACTAGGTTTACAAAAGATTAGTGGGAGTTAATCATATTCCTAAAATTGTATATATATATATATAAATATATATATGATATATATATGATATATTAATTTTGGAAATGGAATGAGTACTTCTTCGTTAAAGTTATGACTTTAAACGTTCTATAACGATAGAATGTATATGGGAGACATAGTCTATATACATGGGATGGAAATCTATAATGATAAGATTTTAGGATATAATTGGATTATATCATTCCCTAATAATAGACAAAAGATGCTAGGAAGTTTCTCATATGATGATAAACTTCAATTAGAAGGACAACTCTAGTGAGACTAAGAAGTTGCTCTTCTCAAAGAGAACGTACCCTTTGACTCCCAAAGAAATAATGCATAAATAGAATCCTTTATGCATAGACAGAAAGGTGATTTACGTATTTCATATTGTATGAAAAACGTTGATATAATTTGTACCTAGAACGGTACAAGACGATATCAATGCAAGCCCAGGATCCGAACCATGGCAACTGTCAAGTAAGTCCTTAAGTATTTAAGAAATACTAAAGGATAGATTCCTCAAAGAATGAGGAAGAATTAGATAACGTAAAGGAAGCGTAAATGTATTAGATTATGAATCTAATCCATCATTGGATGTTTCTTCATTATGAATGAAGAGATAAACAGATATCTCTTTATTATGACTAAAGAGATATTTGGATGGAAACATTAAAGTAATGACTTTAGTGTGTTCCATTATGAATGCAAAATATATTGCCATATAGAAGTTTACAACAATGTTGTTTGGATGGGAAAGTTCATTCATGAACTCTCTATTCGGTTCCAACCAGAAAGTGTATCTAGTGTACTGACACTATGACACTAATGGGGCGATAGCTCAAGCCAGGGAATCAAGGTCTCATCAAGATCCGAACTCATATGAGAGACTGAACCACATGATTGAGAATCATGTATAATGGTGACGTCGTTATTCTCAAGGTTGCTTCTATGGATAACATATAGATATCCATTGTCTAGGCCTACTACTCAGCCATTTATGAAATGACTACAGAAGAGGTATCATCATAGATGAACAAGCTGATTGGCTCTAGTGCAAGTGGGAGATTGTTGGAAATGTGCCCTAAAGCCAATCATATGATGATACTTTAAGAACATTTCACATGTTAAACTAATCTAGTTTACATATAAAGGGCAAAGATTATTGTTTGAGCCGTCTCATATAAATGTTATATGCTTAAACGATAAAGTCCAAGGAATATGTGATTGGGAGAATGCAATCTAAAGAAGTTAGATTCATGAGACCATTCTTTCGTAGACACATCCTAAATGTTCCTGATCATAGGATTGCCAATTGGGCATTGACAGTCCGTTAAGATCGGTACGTGCTGTGTCTTCTCTCAGGGAGAGTGACTAGTCTCGAGTCATTGGTGTGTGTGACATCAAGACAAGTACGTAGGTGCTCAATAGAGAATGAGTTCACTGAACACGATCAACGAAGAGTTCTCATATTCATGTCACATGAGAACTCATGGTTGGGATAATGCAAAGTAGTCCTTTGACCTGAGGCATCACAGTTGTCTTGTGGTTAAGTCCTTGATCTTTGATTATGTCAAAGTCACCCCACCGGGGTGTCCACGGCATCATTGGGGTTAAGCCACTTAGTCATGGAGACAAGTGAATGTACAACAAGGGATCTCTAACCTTCAAATGGTTTGAGGGAGAATACTCTATGATATGATTTAGAACCTCTGGCCAGAGTATGAATGAGATTTAGGAATGCGTTCCAAATCACATTCAAGGTAATCATATAAGCACACGAATCACATTCGATAGTAGACATGAATAAATAAACTATCAAACCAAACAATGTGGTCAAGAGTATTAGATTAGAGAAAGACCGTATTGCATTTGTAATCCTAAACTGAATAGGTTCTCCACCTCTTCTGATTAGCTTGGGTAACCATGATATGCTGCTAGGTGTCAATCATGGTTTGTGGAAGCCCTAAACGTGTGTAATCACTAAAGGGAGAATTGAAAGTAAGTTTCAATTCACAATCGATGTAAAATGGTTTTAATCGCCCACTGCCTCGCTAAAAGGAACCTAATGGATCGTACACCGTGTAAGGTGGAGATTGAAGAAACAATGGAGATGAGTAAGAATAATTAAATGGTTTAATTATTTATGGCAAGGATTAATTAAAATGTTAATTAATCAAACGAATAAGTTCGTTAAAGACCACGGGTTAGTTTTGGGCCTCAAGGCCCAATGGGCTTCGAACGTCAAGTCCATTGACTTAAGTTGTATGACAACTTAATTCACAAAGGCCCAAAAGCCCAAACAAAACCCCATGGCCAGCCATTTAGAGGAAGGGTAGTGAACTTGCTTTAATCACAAGTTTGCCACTCAAATGAATAAAGGTATAAATATGACTTTATAGCCAAAATTCATTAAGGGTTTCTTTTAGAGAAAATTGGTGAGAACTTGTCTCTCATTTTCTCTCTAAAGAGGCCGGCCCCTTGGAGGGTGTATCTAGCCATACTAACTACTCCAAGGTCACTCATTTCTTCTCCAATCTAACCTTGGTGAAGAGACTTAGAGGTTCTCAATTTTGGGAACTTGGAGAAACCTATTCTTCCATCCAAATCCATAGATTTTAGATGCAAGGAATGAAGGCCCTCTCTTTGGGTGATTAGCCTTTGCTTATGCAAAGAGGAATCTACAAAGGTATACAATTTCAACTCACTTTGTTTTGAGTTGAGTCAAGGTTCACCAATCTACTAGGCTTTGAATTTCTTGGTTAATGTTTTGTTTTTTAATGCATGCAAGCATGATTCCGCCTTTTAATTGTTAATTGCATGCTATAGATGTTATTCAAATGAACATGTTTTTCACAAATCTTCCTTCATTTGGGGGGATTGGCTAAGACCTCTAGTGAAGAAGATAGCCCACGGGAGTCTCGTTTAATCCCACTTAACTTTGTTCATGTATATAACAAACACAAGACTACACTAATGTATAGTCCTATTCAGTTCAGTGAGAGTTAATAAGCCCAAACAAACACACCCTAACTATATAATTCATGTGGCGCTATTTAATTGAATGTATAGGTTCATAAGTGTGCTACATCGGTAAATTGAATAGAATATTTAGCGAAATAGACAATATGGATTGATGAAAATGTATTGTGGTAAAATACAAAGACAGTAATAATCTTTGATAAAGTTTCCTCTTATTTCACACCAAAATATATATATATATATATATATATATATTATAACTCTTTCATTGCAGTAAAAACCAACCATATGTGAGCAACAAATTTCAAGTATTTAAGAGCATCTCCAAATGAGATGTCAAAAAGTCCACATAGCAATAACAGTTAAAAAAGACATCACTTGTGTTTTCCAACAAAAATTCTAATTCCTATGTGTGCTACATCGGTAAATTGAATAGAATATTTAGCGAAATAGACAATATGGATTGATGAAATAGACGGTATGGATTAATGTGTTGTGGTAAAATCCAAAGACAATAATAATCTTTGATAAGGTTCCCTCTTATTTCACACCAAAAAAATAAAATATATATATATATATATATTATAACTTTTTCATTGCAGTAAAATCCAACCATATGTGAGCAAAACATTTCAAGTATTTAAGAGCATCTCCAAATGAGATGTCAAAAAGTCCACATCAGCAAAAATAGTAACAAAAAAAAAAAGACATCACTTGTGTTTTCCAACAAAAATTTCAATTCCTATGTGGCATGGCATGGAAAAGCAGCAGAGGAAAATGCTGTCAAATTTAATAGCAGCTTCAAATCTATTTTTAATAATTAATAAATGCTTTTAATAATTTGTATACTTATCTTTTGTTTTGAAATACTAATTACAACTAAAAAAAAGTAAGTAATCTAATAAATGATCTTTTAAATTTGACATATTTGACACATCCCGACCCGGATTATCCACTAAGACTCCGAATCGAGTTGTGCTGGCCGACACCTGGAAGGTGATGAAGCCATAAAGTGTAGTGATGTGGAATATGTGAATAAATTTAAACCTAAAAGTTCCTAAATACGAAAGTGTGCTGTGAGCGAGAATGAACCCATTTCACACGTGACGTTAGAGCATAAGTAAAATATATTAGAGTGGATTGAGAATCATACCATCGAAGGTAATTTCCAATACCAAGATTTGCCACGAATTCTCGTCGATAAGAAAGCTCAGCTATTAAAACCTGGAGGGGTGAAATAAAAACAAGGGTGAGTAGGTCTGAAAATAAAGTTTTAATAAAGACCTTCTAAAATGTTACAATTCCTCGCTGTAAAACCTATATAGTTTTCAGAAAATCATACTACGTATACATATGAAAACAAATACAAATCAACAGTAAATCCAGAGATATTCCAAATCACTACATATCGGTAGCAGCATAATAAAATCAGGTGCTCATTAATCTATGCTAACACACGAGTCGGAGTTGCCTAATGCAACCTGTACGACTCATAGATCAATCTATGATAACACATGAGTCGGAGTTTCCTAATGCAACCTGTACGACTCATAGGAAACATGTACGACAGTACCGGAGTTGGCTATTGCAACCTGTACGACAGTGTCGGAGTTGCCTATTATTGCAACCTATACGACAGTGTCGGAGTTGCCTATTGCAACTTGTAAGACAGTGTCGGAGTTGCCTATTATTGCAACTTGTATGATAGTGTCGGAATTGCCTATTATTGCAACCTAGCAACCTGTACTACAGTGTCGGTACCAAGTCTTAACTACCAATACCTTAATATTTGGTCAACAAGATTGACATATCTTACAAGTTGCATGCATAGATGATGGGCCGCACCCACTAGATAGGCAATATCTAACCTCGTGTGAGCTAAGTAGATAACCCAACAAGTCACTAATATTGTCCTTATTGGTTGGTATTTCTGAAGGAAAAAAATTTGTCCTAGCTAAGAACAAGTATGAACATTTGAATACACATGCAAGCTATTAACACTTTAAAGTAGGCATGCATCCAAAAACAATTCATAAAACCTATGACTTTCAAAGCCTAGTATATGGTGAACCAATAAACTCTTTAACAACATTAAAAAGAAGTAAAGATTTAGAGTTTCTTTACCCTTGAAGCTCATCCTTGTTTACACAAGGGATTCACCCAAGTGGAGGGCCTTCAAGTCACCTCCAAGCTCCTTGGATCCTCCTTGTGTTATCCTCCCTTTAGTGCTCCTTTGAAGATTTGAGGAAATGAGGATTTGTTCTCCAAAACACCAAAAGTTTGATGTCTCTAAGTCTCTTCACCAAGGATGTATCTTGTGAAGATGATATGGATGACTTAGGGAAGAAGAGATTGCTAGATGTCCCTCCCCTTAGTGGCCGGCCTCTTGGAGAAAAAGGAGAGAAAATGTTTCACCCAATTTCAACAAGAAAACCCCTTTTGAAAACAAAGCTATAAAGTTGAATTTATACTTCATTACAAGTGAGTGGCAAACTTGTAATTAATCCAAGCTTGCCCATTCACCCTAATGGCCGGCCATATTAATGTTATTGGGCTATTTTCCCATTTTTTTTTAGTTGTCATACAACTTAAACACAATGGGCCTTTTGGACCAAAACGCTTTTGGGCCCCGAAACCCAAAACCAACATATAAGCCCAATACGAACCTTTCGTAAAATTAATTAACTAATTAATTAATCTTGACCATTCTTCAATTAAACCATTTAATTGCTTATCCATTTCATTTAATTTCTTCACATACATCCTTACTCGGTGTACGATCCATTAGGTTCCAATTAGCGAGGCAGTGGGCGATGTTACTCTTAACGATCGATTGTGAATTGAAACCACATTTCAATTCTCCCTTTGATGATTAGTGTTTGCTAATCATTAGGGCTTCCACAAACCATGAGTGACACCTAGCAGTATGTCATGGTTACCCAAGCTAAGTAGAATTGGTTGGAGAACCTATCCAGTTACAACTACAATACAATACGGTCCTTCTCTAATACAATACTCTTAATCGCATTGTTTAAATGATAGTTTGTTTCATGTCTACTATTCAATGCGATACTTCTCTATATGATTCCCTTGAATATGATTTGGAACAAACTTCCTAAGTCATATTCATTTGCTTTGGCCAAAGACTTTAGAATCATATCTTAGAGTATTCTCCTTCCACCATGGAAGGTTAGAGATCCCTTGTTGTGCATTCATATGCCTACACGACTAGATAGCTTGACCCCAACAATGTCGTGGACACTCCGAGGGAATGCCGTTGACACGATCAAAGATCAAGGACCTAACCATTAGACATCTATGATGCCTCAGGTCAAAGGACTACTTTGCATATTGCAACTTTAGAGTTCATACATGACATGTATGTTCGAACTCTCTTTTGATCGTAGTTCAATGTACTCGATTACTCTTTCGAGCACCTATGTGTTTGTCTTAGTGTCCAACACCAAATGACTTGAGACTAGTCATACTCACGCTTGAGTATACAAAACACATACTAACCTTAGCGGATCGTCAATGCCCAATTGGCAATCCTATGGCTAGGAACGTTTTAGGAATGAACATAAGAGAAAGGTCTCGTTAATCTAACTCATTTAGATCACTTATCTCTTAGACCAAATACATCCCTTGGATTCCCTTATTGCTTAAACACATGATACAATAAATAGTGATTAACAATAAGCTTTGCCCTCCATTAAACATATAAAAGTTTAATACATTAAGTATTCCAAAAAGCTATTACATCAAATGAGTGGCTTTGTGGGCATACTTCCAACAATCTCCCACTTGCACTCAAAGCCATCCTCCCATGTATCTAATACCCATCTTATCCATATGACGATCAAGCTGGATTTGAGACATTGGCTTTGTCAGTGGATCTGCTACGTTATCGGCTGAAGCAACTTTGAGGATATTGACTTTCCCCTCAGCAGCATATCTTCTTATGATATTAAAGCGCCTGTCAAAATGCTTGTTCTTTTGATGTGCCCTAGGTTCCTTGGCTTGAGCTATCGCCCCACTATTATCACAGTACAAAGTTACTGGTGATGTAATGGTTGGAACCACTCCAAGTTCAGTGATGAACTTCTTCATCCAAAACGCTTCTTTGCCGGCTTCAGCTGCAGCGACATATTCAGCCTCTGTCATGGAATCAACAATTACACTTTGCTTCTTGCTTTTCCAACTGACAGCCCCACCATTCAGAGTGAATACATATCCGGAGTTGGAACTTCTATCATCGACGTCAGATTGAAAATCTGCGTCTGTATAGCATTCCACTCGCAACTCTGCCGCTCCTCCATACACGACGAACATGTCCTTAGTTCTTCTTAAGTACTTAAGGACCATCTTGACAGCTGCCCAGTGTTCTGATCCTGGGTAATGCTCACAGCATATGCAATATCTGGCCTTGTGCATATCATGGCATACATGAGACTTCCTATGGCGGAAGCATAAAGAATATAACTCATTTGCCCTATCTCTTCAGGAGTTTTAGGTTCCATGGACTTAGAAAGGTGAATTCCATGTCTAACAGGAAGAAAACCTTTCTTAGATTGTTCCATCTGGAACCTACTTAGCACCTTATCAATGTACATAGATTGGGATAATCCAATTAATTTTCTGGATCTATCACGATAGAGCTTTATCCCAAGTACATAAGATGCATCTCCTAAATCTTTCATGTGGAAGGTTTTAGACAACCACACTTTTACAGAAGAAAGTATTGCAGTGTCATTCCCGAATAGTAATATGTCATCTACATATAACACTAGGAATACAACTGCATCCCCAACGACCTTTTGATAAACACAATTGTCGTCTTCGTTTTGAGTAAAACCAAACGTTTTGATTTCAGTGTCGAAACGAATGTTCCATCTCCTGGAGGCTTGCTTAAGTCCATAAATGGACATTTGAAGCTTGCATACCTTAGTCTTTTCAGACTTGGACACGAAACCTTCGGGTTGAGTCATATAGAGCTCTTCCTCTAGGTAGCCGTTCAGAAAGGCCGTCTTCACGTCCATTTGCCATATCTCATAATCATGGTACGCAGCTATAGCAAGCAAAATCCGAATGGACTTAATCATGGCTACAGGAGATAAGGTTTCTTCATAGTCAATCCCTTCTATTTGCCTGTAACCCTTGGCTACTAATCTAGCCTTATAAGTCTCCACGTTCCCATCAACGCCTATCTTCCTCTTGAAGACCCATTTGTTTCCAACAGGTACAATACCTTCTGGAGGGTCTACAAGAGTCCAGACCTGATTTTGATACATGGAATCCATCTCGGATTTCATGGCCTCTTGCCATCTCTTTGAATCAATGTCGGACATTGCTTTAGTGTAGTCTCTAGGGTCCTCCTTTGTTTCATTGTCACCTAGAAGGTACAATTCATCAAAGTCATTGTCTAAGCCATACCTCTTAGGTGGCTTACTTGTTGGAAATGTGCCCTAAAGCCAATCATATGATGATACTTTACGGACATTTCACATGTTAAACTAATCTAGTTTACATATAAAGGGCAAACATTATTGTTTGAGCCGTCTCATATAAATGTTATATGCTTAAACGATAAAGTCCAAGGAATATGTGATTGGGAGAATGCAATCTAATGAAGTTAGATTCATGAGACCATTCTTTCGTAGACACATCCTAAACGTTCCTGATCATAGGATTGCCAATTGGGCATTGACAGTCCGATAAGATCAGTACGTACTGTGCCTTCTCTCAGGGAGAGTGACTATTCTCGAGTCATTGGTGTGTGTGACATCAAGACAAGTACGTAGGTGCTCAATAGAGAATGAGTTCACTGAACACGATCAACGAGGAGTTCTCATACTCATGTCACATGAGAACTCATGGTTGGGATAATGCAAATTAGTCTTTTGACCTGAGGCATCACAGTTGTCTTGTGGTTAAGTCCTTGATCTTTGATTATATCAAAGTCACCCCATCGGGGTGTCCACGACATCATTGGGGTTAAGCCACTTAGTTATGGAGACAAGTGAATGTGCAACAAGGGATCTCTAAACCTTCAAATGGTTTGAGGGAGAATACTCTATGATATGATTAAAATCTCTGGCCAGAGTATGAATGAGATTAGGGAATGCGTTCCAAATCACATTCAAAGTAATCATATAAGCAAACGAATCACATTGGATAGTAGACATGAATAAATAAACTATCAAACCAAACGATGTGGTCAAGAGTATTAGATTAGAGAAAGACCGTATTGCATTTGTAATCCTAAACTGAATAGGTTCTCTACCTCTTCTGATTAGCTTGGGTAGCCATGATATGCTGCTAGGTGTCACTCATGGTTTGTGGAAGCCCTAAACGTGTGTAATCACTAAAGGGAGAATTGAAAGTAAGTTTCAAATTCACAATCGATGTAAAATGGTTTTAATCGCCCACTGCCTCGCTAAAAGGAACCTAATGGATCGTACACCGTGTAAGGTGGAGATTGAAGAAACAAAGGAGATGAGTAAGAATAATTAAATGGTTTAATTATTTATGGCAAGGATTAATTAATATGTTAATTAATCAAACGAATAAGTTCGTTAAAGACCTCGGGATAGTTTTGGACCTTAAGGCCCAATGGGCTTCGAACGTCAAAGCCTATTGACTTAAGTTGTATGACAACTTAATGAATAAAGATTCACAAAGGCCCAAAAGCCCATATCTGATGCGAAAATAAATTAACACACAAATTAAACCCTCTTTTTGACAATTGTAGTATAGATGTAAGTAGGGTATCGTTCTAGGCCGGGGATTAGGAGGGCTTGCTAAATCCTCTCAAAAACATAAAAACAAAGTTACAAATGTAAATAAAAGACTTTAAAAGTAAAGGGGGATTTGGATTTGATGAATTTAGAAACAAAACATAAACTTTGGAAAACAAAACAAGTTTTAAAACGAATTTGGTTTAAATAAATGGATGGAAGGTTAGCTAAGGGGTTCTTCTCCACACATGTCTTGCTTGCATACAAAATGATTTCCAATTGCATTTCAATAACTTATTAATTCTCAATGCCCCAAGTTAATTAGGTACGCTTAAATTAACCCTCAGATTTTCCTACTTTTATTGAGTTGGATGATTGCATACGACAACCCAAAGCATTCTTCACAAGTTCCCTACATGAATTGCATAATAGAGATACAAGCAAGAATCATTAAGTTCTATGAAAATCATAAGCATTGACGAGGCATTCATAACTATGGAACACGCATGTTACTCTTGCCAAGAATTTACTTAACGCGATTGTGACTAGCAACCTTCACTACTTGTGAATATAAGTTCATGACAATTAGGTGAAACTCCCTTATATTCTAGCATCAAATTCATGCATGCAAACTAAGTGTCGACCCTCAATCAACATACACAAATCAGTTTTTATACGAACGGATAAGTAAATTGAATTCATAACTTATGAAACGCAATTAAAAGTAATTAAATCATATAGCAAGCAAGGACATGTGTTTCGAATTCCCCCCTAGCTAAGGGGGGTTTAGTTCCTCATTATTACAAAACAAAGATAAACAAATTTAAACATTGAAAAACAAAGGAAAGAAAGCACCTAAACGTTCCAACGATCCATGTTGGATAGCAAGCGCGTCCAAGGACTTTTCTCCTTCTCTTTGCCGCAACAACAAGGTTGGAATGATGTTGAAGGGTTGGTTATTCGGAGGAATGGATGGGAAGGGGTTTAGATATGTAGGAGAGGCAAGGAAAGGTTTGGAGAATGGTTAATTTCTGGATGATTTGAATGAGGTTGCTGCCATGGTATTTATAGGAAGAGGATGGACTTGTTTAACACAAAATTTTGGTGGAATTGAGTAGGTGAGCATGGCAAAGAGTGGGAATTGTTGGTGGGTTAGGTATTGAGTCATCCACTCACATGTCATGGTTAGCTAAGCATTGCATCATCCACTCATATGTCATGGTTAGCTAAGCATTGCATCATCCACTCACATGTCATGGTGAGATAGGCATTGCATCATTACTAAAAAATCTGGTGGAAGTGAAACAAAGGGAAGGCCACGGCATTGATGAATTTTATGAGGTATGCATGGTTTTGAGTGAAGTTTTGGCCAATCCTTCTAGAAATTTATCTCTTCTTGCACTTTGTATTTGTTTCACCACATTTTTAGCATGTTTCTATCCTCATTTGACTTCAAATTCGTCCATCCATCTTGCTCATAACATATGTAATCCATTCCAAGCTCAAAACTGCTCCAAAATGCACCAAAATGCACTTTCTTGCTACCTTAGCCCTTTGGACCTACAAACACAAGAAAATAGCTTAAAGTACTAAAATAACTAAGAACTAATAACGTAAATGCAAGAAAACTAGTTAACTAAGTCGCATAAATATGCGTCTATCAATATCCATTTTGTGTAGAATTAGGGTTTTTGGTTCTTTAGGTCATCTAAAAGAAGTGACTATATAAAGAACTTTATAGCCTAAAATTCATAAGGGTTTTCTTTTGGGAGAATTAGAGAGAACATGTCTCTCATTTTCTCTCTAAGAGGCCAACCACCTTGGAGGGTGAATCTAGCAATCCTACTACTCCAAGGTCACTCATTTCTTCTTCAATCTAACCTTGGTGTAGAATCTTTAGAGGTTCTCTATTTTGCAACTTGGAGAATCCAATTCTTTCAACCAAATCCATGGAGCTAAGAAGCAAGGAATGAATCCAATTTTTCGTTTGTTTTCTATCTTAGTTGCTAACTTGTTTTGTTTCTTTGTTTTTAGGTACTAGTGCATGACTCGAAGTTCCCAACCTGTTCGAGAACATATCTTGGACTTTGACGACGATTTTGAGAGAACTTTAAGAAGAAGGAGGAACCAACAAGAGTCTAACCCACCTAGCCCGGAACCTGACCTTGAAGAACAAGTTTTAGAAGAGGAGGAGGATCCCACGGCACAAGTGGGTGGAGAAGTTCAAGGCATGGCCATGGACAACCGTACACTCAAGGAGCTTTCCGCCTCGGGGTTGGATAATGCCGCACCATTGTGTATCCAATACCCCATGGCTGCTCAAGGTAAAACTGAAGCATTCGAGTTAAAGTCAAGTTTGCTTCACCACATTCCAAAGTTCCATGGGCTGTCCATGGAGGACCCTAACAAGCATTTGAAAGAGTTTGAGGTGGTTTGCTCAAGTATGACTCCGGTTAACGTTGACGGAAGTATTTTGAAGATGAAGGCTTTTCCATTCTCTTTGATGGACAAAGCCAAGAATTGGTTATACGAGTTGGCTCCCGGAACAGTTACGTCTTGGGAGAGTATGAAGAGGGCATTTTTGGAGAAGTTCTTCCCAACTTCTCGAATCATCCTTCTTCGTAAAAAGATAAGCGGTATTCAGCAAGAGGAATGTGAGTCTTTCCTACATATTATGAACGATTTAAATCACTTGTTGCTTCTTGTCCACAGCATCAGATGAAGGAGGAGTTGCTTTTGCAATACTTCTACGAAGGGCTCTTACCACTAGAACGTCAAATGTTCGATGCCTCGGCGGGTGGAGCATTGGTGGACAAAACGCCCATGGCTGCCAAAATCTTGATTGCTAATCGAGCATTGAACGCTCAACAATACGAAGGTGTAGGCCAAAGAGGACCCCCACGGCAACAAGTGCATGAGGTAAGTTCCACATCCAACATTCAATCTCAGTTAGCTAATCTTACTTCTATTGTTTCACAGATGGCCGAGGGAATGAAGATTCAAGGACCCATGGTGTGTGGCGTATGTTCTATCCAAGGACATGCCTCCGAAAAGTGTCCTCAACTTATTGAGAATGGTGGATGGGAGAGCGCGAATGCCATTGGTTTTCAAAACCAAAATCAACCAAGAAACGATCCATATTCCAATACCTACAATTCCGGTTGGAGAGACCACCCAAATTTCAAATGGAGGGAGCCACAACAATCCCAACCACAAGGAGGCTTTAGGCAACAACCCCCGGGTTTCTACAACAAACCATACGCACCCCCTCAAAGCCAACCACAATCTGCCCCAAATGCTTCAGGTACGTCTCTTGATAATGATGCACTTCTTAAAATACTAACCAAGTTATCTCAGGGACAAGACGATCACACCCAAGCAATGCAAAACCAAAACAAAAGGGTGGATCACTTGGAGAAACAAATTGGACAAATTGCATATTTTGTAGGTAAGTTTAGAGACCAAGGCCAACTTCCTAGTTCTACCATTCCAAATCCAAAGGGCGGGTTCGAATGTGCAAAAGCCATATTGTTGAGAAGTGGAAAAGAAGTTGGGACAGGTCCTACACCATCAAAATCAGGTCTCAAAGATGATGAAAACTTGCAAATTGAAGAGGAAGAAGCAAGCTTGCCCACGGCAAGGGTGGTTCCACCTTTGCCGCAAGCTTCTAGTACCCCAAATCTGCCAAATTTGTCCAACAAGGGTAAGAATGTGTCAAATTCAATTCCTACTAATGTTTTTCCTTCGAATGTTCCTTTTCCTAGTAGGTTTATGCAAACAAAGAAGGAGGAAGCTGAAAAGGACATCCTTGAGACATTTAGGAAAGTTCAAGTAAACATACCTTTGTTGGATGCAATCAAGCAAGTTCCGAGGTACGCCAAGTTTTTGAAGGAGTGTTGCACCACTAGGAAGAGGATGTCGACTAAGGAAGTGGTAAAGGTAGGTGAGAATGTGTCCGCCATCTTACAACGCAAACTACCCCCCAAATGCAAAGATCCGGGTAGTTTTACCATTCCTTGTGTCATTGGTAACACTAGATTTGAATCTGCCATGCTTGATTTAGGTGCTCCTATAAATGTTATGCCATATTCCATTTATGCATCTATGAACTTAGGAGCATTGAAAAATGATGGTGTAATAATACAATTGGCCGATAGATATCCAAAGGGAGTTTTGGAAGATGTTCTTGTGCAGGTTAATCATTTAGTCTTCCCAGCAGATTTCTATGTCCTCGAAATGGATGAATCGGACCATGCTCCTTCGCTGCCCATCCTCCTTGGAAGGCCATTCATGAAAACGGCACGGACGAAGATTGACGTGTATAGTGGAACTTTGTCCATGGAATTTGATGGGGAAGTTGTTAATTTTAATCTTTCTGATTCCATTAAGTACCCTAGTGAGGACCATTCATGTTTCTCTATTGATATAATTGACGCTTTGGCGCAGGGATATCTCAAAGATTTGAATGACGATGCGCTTGAAAAAGTCATTACAAGAGGCATGGAATTCAAAACCAAGAGGGCATATTCTAGGGTAACCCACGGCTTACATGAATCATCCCATGTCGTGCCTCCTAGTGAGGAAATTATTGAGTTGGTTGCTGCCCTTGATTCATTGCCTACACATGATGGTAAGTTTCCTAACCGTGAGTCCATTCCCATTTCGACTAATAAATTGCTTCCATCCATAATCCAGGCACCTATCCTAGAACTCAAACCTTTACCAAGCCATTTGAAGTACATCTTTTTGGGGGAAAACGAGACACTACATGCCATCATCTCTTCATCCCTCACGGCTCAAGAAGAGGAGAAACTCGTTCGAGTTTTGAAGGAGTTCAAATCTACCCTAGGTTGGACATTGGCCGATATTAAAGGTATAAGCCCTACGACTTGTATGCATCACATATTTCTTGAGGAGGGGGCCAAACCAACTAGAGAGGCTCAACGCCGTCTCAACCCTCCGATGATGGAAGTTGTAAAAAAGGAGATAATCAAACTTCTAGATTGTGGGGTGATTTAGCCCATCTCCGATAGTCGTTGGGTTTCACCTATCCAATGTGTGCCTAAGAAATCTGGAGTGACGGTTGTGGAGAATGCCGAGAATGAGCTTGTACCTATGAGAATTAAAACCGGTTGGCGTGTATGCATTGATTATAGGAAGATAAACGCCACCACAAGGAAGGACCACTTCCCATTGCCGTTCCTAGATCAAATGTTGGAAAGGTTAGCGGGTCATTCTTTTTATTGTTTTCTTGATGGTTATTCTGGTTATAATCAAATTGTCATTGCCCCGGATGATCAAGAAAATACCACCTTTACTTGTCCTTTCGGAACGTTTGCATATCGACGCATGCCATTTGGCTTGTGCAATGCTCCTGCCACGTTTCAAAGGTGTATGGTAAGCATATTTTCTGATTATGTTGAGAGGATCATTGAGATATTCATGGATGACTTTAGTGTTTTTGGTGATTCATTTGATAATTGCTTGGATAATCTCACTTTAATCTTGAAACGTTGTGTTGAAACAAACCTTGTTTTAAATTGGGAAAAATGCCACTTTATGGTTAAACAAGGTATTGTTTTGGGCCATATAATCTCTGAAAAAGGAATTGAAGTTGATAAGTCTAAAGTAGATCTTGTACGCTACTTACCCTCTTCTACTTCGGTTAGAGGGGTTCGTTCTTTTCTTGGTCATGCAGGATTCTATAGACGATTTATCAAGGACTTTTCCAAGATTGCACAGCCCCTATACCGTCTCCTACAAAAGGAGGTGTCCTTTGAGTTCAACGAGGCATGTGAGAAGGCATTCAAGCATCTCAAGGACCTCCTCACCACGGCACCCATCATAACTCCCCCGGATTGGTCCATTCCCTTTGAATTGATGTGTGATGCATCGGATTATGCACTTGGAGCTGTTTTGGGTCAAAGAAAAAATAAACAGCCACATGTTATTTATTATGCTTCACGCACTTTGAATGATGCTCAATTGAATTATTCTACAACCGAAAAAGAACTTTTGGCGGTTGTATTTGCTTTAGATAAATTTCGATCATATCTACTCGGTACTAAAGTCATTGTTTTCACTGACCATGCAGCCTTGAAGTATCTTTTCACCAAAAAGGAGGCCAAACCGAGGCTCATTCGTTGGATGCTCTTACTTCAAGAGTTCGATATTGAAATTAGGGACAAGAAAGGATGTGAAAACGTGGTGGCTGACCACCTAAGCAGATTGGTGCGTGAAGAAGAGTCCCTCCCCATTTCTGAGACGTTTCCGGATGAACAACTTCTGTCCATTGAGGTAAGTACCCCTTGGTATGCCGATTTAGTCAATTTCTTGGTATCTAAGCAAGTTCCCAACACTCTAAGCAAGGTTCAACGTGATAAATTGAAACATGATGCAAGATTTTATGTGTGGGATGATCCATATCTATGGAAATATTGCCCAGATCAGATTGTTAGAAGATGTGTGCCAAATTCTGATTTTAATTCAATTCTAGCATTTTGTCATTCTTATGCATGTGGAGGCCATTTTGGCACCCAAAGAACAGCCCTCAAAGTGTTAGAATCTAGTTTTTATTGGCCTACCTTGTTCAAAGATGCTAGAATGTTTTGCTTAACATGTGATAGATGTCAAAGAACAGGTTCCATTGGTGCAAAAGACCAAATGCCGCAAGCACCCATCTTCAATGTTGAAATTTTTTATGTTTGGGGTATTGATTTCATGGGTCATTTTCCTTCTTCGTTTGGTTTCACTTATATTTTACTTGCGGTTGATTATGTTTCTAAATGGGTAGAAGCAAAAGCTACCCGTACTAACGATTCTAGGGTGGTTTCAGATTTTATCAAGACTAACATTTTCTCTAGATTTGGGATGCCGCGAGTGTTTATAAGTGATGGAGGCTCACATTTTTGCAATCGGACCATTGAGGCACTCTTTAAGAAGTACAATGTCAAGCATAAGGTTTCAACACCTTATCACCCTCAAACAAGTGGCCAAGCCGAAGTTTCGAATAGAAAAATCAAGCAAATCTTGGAGAAGACTGTGGGGCCTAACCGAAAAGATTAGAGCATGCATTTAGACGATGCACTATGGGCGTATCGCACTGCCTACAAGACACCCCTAGGGATGTCTCCATTTCGGCTAGTTTATGGCAAGCCTTGTCACTTACCCGTGGAACTAGAGCACAAGGCACATTGGGCCGTGAAAACATTCAATTTGGACTTAGATGCTGCTGGAATGCATCGAAAGCTCCAATTGAATGAGCTTGAGGAGCTAAGGAATGAAGCATATGAGAATGCCCAAATCTACAAGGAGAAAACAAAGGCGTTTCATGACAAGATGATTAGGGGCAAAACCTTTTCAATTGGGCAGAAAGTTTTACTTTTTAATTCTCGCTTACGTTTATTTCCTGGTAAGTTACGTTCTAAGTGGATTGGACCTTTTGTTGTTACTAATGTTTTTCCACATGGTGCAGTTCAAGTCCAAAGCTTAAGGAATGGAGTGGAATTCAAGGTTAACGGACATCGATTGAAGCCATACTATGAGAGTGCAGTGGGGCAGGTTGTGGAAGAGATCCCACTCCATGCCGTGGGCTCCAATGGGGCATGATTGTGTTCTTCGTCCGGCTTCACGACGTTAAAGAAAGCGCTACTTGGGAGGCAACCCATGCAATTCAACAAAGGAAGACCAAGGAATCACTCAAATTCCAGATTTGCGTTCCTAAACTCTTCCCTTTGTTGTTTCTTTCGAATCTGCCCAGTTTAGTTGATTAAGTTGCTGTTTGTGTGTTTAATTTTGTTTGGTGTGATTTTAAGCTTGAAACATTGAGGACAATGTTTGATTTAAGTGTGGGGGGGGGGGGTAACTAAGTGTTTTTGATGCAAATTCGTGGGATTTTATCACCCATTACTTATATACTTGTTCCTTGCTGTTTTTAAGTGTTTTTAAGCAGTTTTGGTGTGTTTTAGTGTGTTTTGACTTAAAAATCCGAAAATCATATAAAAATTTGAAAAAAGTGTTTTGAAAAGCCTAAAAAGAGTGTTTTGAGTCGTTTTTGTGTCTTAGGGTACCTTCCAACACAATGATGAGGATTCGGTTTGTAATTGCATGGCTGTTAAAGAGAGTGATTAACATGGATGAAAGTTTGATTTACTCTTTGGTTTATGCTTGGTTGTGGTTATAGCTTATGAATTCACATGCAATCATAAAGGAAAAATTAGTTTTTGTAACATGCTTGAAGGAAGGAACTCAAACAAACGCTACAACCTTGTGAGACTTGAGCCTAAACGTTTATTTGGAGAGTTAGAATCTATGCATTATTGTTTTCTAAAGTCGTTGCATGATCTCATTATTCCTTGCTTGGTTACTACTTAGACGGCGTTTCATCACTTAGTTCCAAATGCTAGAACTCATGCCCATTTCATTCAAAGCATGTTATTGATTTGCATAACACATATTCAAGATAAAGTTGTGTAGTGACCACCACCATAACCAAAAAGCCGTGAATCCCCTATGTCATTATGTTTTGTAGGTTTTAACCCCATTGAGCCTTGTTTAGCCTTTTCTTTGTTAACCCACGTTATACTCACCTAGCCTAGATTAGGACCATCCATACCCTTGTTCTTGAAGCATAGTAAAGCATGATTCAAATAGAATTCCTTTTGATTAATGTTTGGCAGAAAACAAGTGTGGGGGAAGTGTTTCTCATGTGAGTTTGGGTGCCATAGACACGGCATTGAAAAAAAAATTAAATAAAAAAAAAAAAAAAAAAGTTGTGAAAAGAATGAAAAAGAGTTGAAAAGATGTGAAAAAGAGTTCTAAAGTATTGTTTGTTGAAGGAAGGGTCCAAAAAGTTGAATTTGACCCTAAGAGTTGTTTAAATCTTCCCTTTGTGTTTAAAAGTTGATTTCTGCAATCTAAGTGAATTCTAAGTTTCAATTTCATTACTTTGCTTGTTATTGCTTTAAGAACGTTTGTTATCCCTATCCTTCATTTGTTAACCAACACCCCAAGCCCCGTTACAACCTTTGACTTCAATCTTGAGTGTTATGTGTTTCAATTTGTGGAGTTCGAAATTTGGTATGAGCATATGGTGTCACTGGTTCTCGCATCTAAGTAGTAGCATTCCATTCATGAGATCATATCTAAACATGCTTATTAACTCCAGAAATTGCTTTCTTTGTTATACATATATGTGAGCGTTCGTTTTCATGTCTACATCAATCTTCTCACATATAACTAGTATAAGTTGTGTAGTTAGAAAATCTGAGTGAAAATTGAGTGCATATCTTGTAAGGAATTGAGCGAATTCTCTAAGGCATGTTACTACATTCAAAACATCGTTTTAATTGGTTAAATGTGAACTAGTAAGTGGTGACTATGATTAAGTATGTGCTTAAGTGTGAGGATGACTAAAATCTGTGGGGATAATGATTTTTAACATGTCATGTGCATTGGAAATCCCTGAGGCAAACGTTGGAAGGTTTAGGTTGTGTTTTATTTGTTTTGTTTTGTTTTATTTCTTTGTTTTGCTCGAGGACTAGCAAAAGCTAAGTGTGGGGGAATTTGATAGGAGCATTTTTATGCGACTTAATTGGCTTGTTCTCATGCATTCATGTTGTTTTTCCTTAGTTAGTTTAGTATTTAAAGTCATTTTCGTGCAATTTCAGGTTTTATGGTCAAAGTATGCAAAAAGGTGCATTTTGGAGCTTTTAGGAGCAAAAATGGGCTTGGAATGGATTGCATATGCATGGAGCAAGGAGGATGGACGAAATTGAAGATCAAATGAGGCTAGAAAGGTGTTAGAAGACATAAGAAATCAGTTTGGAAGCTTGGAAGACAAAGAAAGACACAAATTGAAGCATCCCTACAAAGGTGGCGCCTTGTCCCCTTTGTGTTCCCTCTTTGTCTCCCTTGTTGCAACAAATCCCTTTGCTATGTTTCCCTATCCTTAAACCATGTAAAAACCTTTCCTTTTTCCCTTAGGACTTTGAAAAACCCTTTCCCTTAGTCCTTTGGATTCAGCCGCACCTTTCCCACCAAGTTCCTTACCTTGCCGCACAAGGAATCCACTTTCCCTTTAGTTTTAGGACATCAAACCTTTCCCTAAACCTTTCCTACATCACAGCCGCATTCCCTTGACCTTTCCTCTTCCTTTCCGTGCAAGGGAGAGTGAATCTTTCCTATTTTCTGAATTTAAACACATTCCTTTTGTGTTTCATACCCTAGCCGCACCTTTTAGCTAATTTCCCTTAAGTTTCTGATTTTGTTTCCTAATTCTAGAAGCCTTAGACTTAATTTCTGTTTACCTAAATAAGTTAGGGTTTTTAATTCCTGAAATCCCTTTAAATAAACTCTCTTTTGCAGCCACAAAGAATCCATTCACGCCAGAAATCATTCACCCATCCTTGCCGCACCCATCCTTGCCGCACCCATCCTTCACCATTCACCATATTTTCTGACCCAAAACCACCCTAGCCATCCCATACACCCATCCCAGCCATAAATCCATCTTTCTACACCATCCATAACCCCCAAAAACTCACCCACTTGTGCGTTGCAGCAAGAAGGAAGAAGGAAGGACTCTTGGATGCTCAAGCTTCATCGTTGGTGCATTCTAGGTGTAATTCGTTTTATGATTTCAATGTTTAATTTCTTTTCCTTTCGTTTTGCTATGAACATGAGTGGCTAAACCCCATTGGCGGGCAAAGCTTATTGTTAATCACTATTTATTGTATCATGTGTTTAAGCAATAAGGGAATCCAAGGGATGTATTTGGTCTAAGAGATAAGTGATCTAAATGAGTTAGATTAACGAGACCTTTCTCTTATGTTCATTCCTAAAACGTTCCTAGCCATAGGATTGCCAATTGGGCATTGACAATCCGCTAAGGTTAGTATGTGTTATGTTGACTCAAGCGTGAGTATGACTAGTCTCAAGTCATTTGGTGTTGGACACTAAGAGAAACACATAGGTGCTCGAAAGAGTAATCGAGTACACTGAACTACGATCAAAAGAGAGTTCGAACATACATGTCATGTATGAACTCTAAAGTTGCAATATGCAAAGTAATCCTTTGACCTGAGGCATCATAGATGTCTAATGGTTAGGTCCTTCATCTTTGATCATGTCAACGGCATTCCTTCGGATTGTCCACGGCATTGTTGGGGTCAAGCGATCTAGTCATGTAGGCATATGAATGCACAACAAGGGATCTCTAACCTTCCATGGTGGAAGGAGAATACTCTAAGATATGATTCTAAAGTCTTTGGCCAAAGCAAATGAATATGACTTAGGAAGTTTGTTCCAAATCATATTCAAGGGAATCATGTAGGAAAGTATCACATTGGATAGTAGACATGAAACAAACTATCACTTAAACAATGTGATTAAGAGTATTGTATTAGAGAAGGACCATATTGCATTGTAGTTGTAACTGGATAGGTTCTCTAACCAATTCTACTTAGCTTGGGTAACCATGACATACTGCTAGGTGTCACTCATGGTTTGTGGAAGCCCTAATGATTAGCAAACACTAATCATCAAAGGGAGAATTGAAATGTGGTTTCAATTCACAATCGATCGTTAAGAGTAACATCGCCCACCGCCTCGCTAATTGGAACCTAATGGATCGTACACCGAGTAAGGATGTATGTGAAGAAATTCAATGAAATGGATAAGCAATTAAATGGTTTAATTGAAGAATGGTCAAGATTAATTAATTAGTTAATTAATTTTATGAAAGGTTCGTATTGGGCTTATATGTTGGTTTTGGGTTTCGGGGCCCAAAAGCGTTTTGGTCCAAAAGGCCCATTGTGTTTAAGTTGTATGACAACTAAAACAAAATGGGCAAATAGCCCAATAACATTAATATGGCCGGCCATTAGGGTGAATGGGCAAGCTTGGATTAATTACAAGTTTGCCACTCACTTGTAATGAAGTATAAATTAAACTTTATAGCTTTGTTTTCAAAAAGGGGTTTTCTTGTTGAAATTGGGTGAAAAATTTTCTCTCCTTTTTCTTCAAGAGGCCGGCCACTAAGGGGAGGGACATCTAGCAATCTCTTCTTCCCTAAGTCATCCATATCATCTTCACAAGATACATCCTTGGTGAAGAGACTTAGAGACATCAAACTTTTGGTGTTTTGGAGAACAAATCCTCATTTCCTCAAATCTTCAAAGGAGCACTAAAGGGAGGATAACACAAGGAGGATCCAAGGAGCTTGGAGGTGACTTGAAGGCCCTCCACTTGGGTGAATCCCTTGTGTAAACAAGGATGAGCTTCAAGGGTAAAGAAACTCAAAATCTTTACTTCTCTTTAATGTTGTTAAAGAGTTTATTGGTTCACCATATACTAGGCTTTGAAAGTCATGGGTTTTATGAATTGTTTTTGGATGCATGCCTACTTTAAAGTGTTAATAGCTTGCATGTGTATTCAAATGTTCATACTTGTTCTTAGCTAGGACAAATTTTTTCCTTCAAGTGGTATCAGAGCCTAGGCCTAGTCTATGGTGAATCCTTTTGGGTTTTGTGACTTTCATATTTTGTGATTTAAATGTTGTAAATGTTACAAGCTTTGTTCTTGCTTTTGAATATATAAATTTTGCTAGAAAATTTAGCATCTCAAATGTTGTAGATGTATTTCATTTAAGCATGAATATTGGAACTAAAATTTGGTGCCATGTGTTTTGGGAAATTCGGCCAAATCCAAAGGGTGATTTTTTGGGTTCATGTTTGTCTTGTTAAAATGGTTTTAAGGTGACTTTTGGAACCCCTAAGTACCCTAGGATATTAGCCCTCTTTTGAGTGGTGAAAAATTGAGTTTTGGTGATTGAAAACATTCATGGAGCTATTATGAGTTTTCATGGTGTTCTTCAATGTTCTTGAAGTTCTTGCCAAGAACAAAAAGGTTTGAAGTTTTGATTCAAAAATTTTATGTTTTTCATAAAGTTTTGGTTTATTAGTTGATGGTTGATGGTTATTGGTGAGATGTGATGAAATGGTTTTAATGTTTTGTCATAGACTTTATTTTTTCTTACAAACCATCAATTTCACCAATAACTCACCCACCAAAATCAACTTGCATATTGCACATGCATGCACAACTTGCATAAAACCCTTTCACACTCATTCACACCTCTAAAACCGGCCACCCCCTAGTGGGGGTACTTTTGGGGCCTTTTGTGCAATTACATAAAGTTTTGATAATTTTGTGTTTTTGTATTTTGGCCCAAAAGTTTACGTTTTTACGTTTAGGCTTAAAAACTCTAAAAGACAAATTGTTTTGATCCTTTAATGATGTTTTTACATTAATAAAATTTTGGGTTCTAGTTGAAATTACATGAAGTTGTGGACTTTTGTGTTTTTTCAAAGTGACCCCAAAAGTTTTTGTATTTGCATTATGGCCCAATTGTTGTGGTCATAGTTTCCTTTTGGCCCAAATAAAATGAGAACAAAATGGTTTTGTCTCTTTAATGAGAATTGGATTTTCATTTCACTTAGTCCCATTTAAATCAATTCTATGGATCCAAAAACCAATTGTTTAAAGTTGTTTTCTTAGTTAATTTTGATTGATTAAGAAAAGGATGATTATGAACCAATGGCCATGATAATTGAGCTATGTGATTGGCCGATTTACATTATGAATGTTTGGGTTTTAGTAGTGTAGATTTGAATGTAATTTGATTAATTCAATTTGTTGTAAATGGACATAAGTCCATCATTTGATTTGTGTTGTAAAAGGGCATAAGCCCTTCTTATTATTTCATGTATTCCTTTTGTTTATATGTATGCTAAATGGAATAGTTGGGTCCAACGCCCAATAGGAAATAACGGTTTAATTGGATTAAACGCGTAACTAAAATCAACAACTACCTACCTTAGACCCAAGGTCCAACACAAGGCTCGTGTTGGATCAAATTAAACGGTTCATAATCATCCTAAGACCTAATATGACTATATAGTCCATATGAGGATGCAATGCATTCGTTAGTAGTTCTATATAGTCTCACTTATTTCTTCGAAATAGTGGGAGTATTATAAACTACTAAATTCATATTAACTTGGACCAATGGTTGTGATAGGCCCAAGTTCTTTTAATGTGATTAAAATGTTTTGATGTAGCCCAAAACTACTCCCTCAAAACGAATATTAAGTTGATAAACGAGAGATGTTTAGAATATCTCTTCGTAGGCCTTCCACCGTGGTGGGCTCCAAGCGTTTGTGACTCATGCACCGGCTTCACCCTATCATGGGGAAGTACAAAGTATGTGCTTACATCCAGGAGGAGTCCATAAACATATGATGAGGTGAGTGTAGGCAACGAGGATAGCCAACATCGTATCATCGTGAGGCTATTCTTGAACCCCTTCACGAACTAAGCATGGTGGGAATAACTTAAACTAAGTGCAATGGTGCCAACATCGTATCATCGTGAGGCAACATTCTCTAGAGGCCAAACGGATGGGTAATTACAAAAGTTGTAAATGAATAATGCGTTATTCTCTCATCATTATTTTTGCTAGCCAACATCGTATCATCGTGAGGTGGGCTTGGTAATGGTGAGTCTCCCATAACCCGCTAAGAGTTCAATATAACTCTCGAATTCTATTGAGGGATGTGGAATTTGCCAAAAATAGTGGGTGGTACTATTTGATTCAAAGACCCAATCAAATAGTTTTAAACAAACAATCTAATACGATTTCTGTTATGTTATGTAGTGAACGACATGCCTAGAATTATACCCACCATTATACTTGACAAAAGGGGCCTTAAGGGCCAACGTTTCCTTGCTTGGTATCGCCACATTGAGAATGTCTCAAAGGTGAAAGACATATTGTATGTGCTTAAGAAATCCCCTCCTCATGTACCTCCTACGAAATTAGCTTCAAAGGAGGAGTGTCAAAATTATGTTAGACACTATGAGAATGACTTACAAGCCAAATGCTTAATCCTCACTTCACTTAGTGAGGAGCTTATGAAGCTACATAAGCACATGGACACTTCTTGTGCCATGGTTGAAAGTTTGCATAAGATGCATGACATTGAGACTAGTAATGTATGATTCTCAAATGTTTGTAGTCTAATGAATGCCAAGATGGCAAAAGGGGCATCGGTCCACAAACATGGACAAAAGATGGAAAAGATATTTAAAGATCTTAAAAGTTTAGGAACTTCCATCGATGGGAAAATGGCCCAAGACTTTTTCCTTGCATCTCTCTCGGATGATTTCACTAAGTTTATTGTAAACTATAAAGTGAATAGATTCGATCATTCTTTGAAAGAGATGATTGACATGTGCTGTAAATTTGAAAAAGGTTTCAAAAGGGACAGTGGGACATGTGCTGTAAACTATTTATTGTATCATGTGTTTAAGCAATAAGGGAATCCAAGGGATGTATTTGGTCTAAGAGATAAGTGATATAAATGAGTTAGATTAACGAGACCTTTCTCTTATGTTCATTCCTAAAACGTTCCTAGCCATAGGATTGCCAATTGGGCATTGACAATCCGCTAAGGTTAGTATGTGTTATGTTGACTCAAGCGTGAGTATGACTAGTCTCAAGTCATTTGGTGTTGGACACTAAGACAAACACATAGGTGCTCGAAAGAGTAATCGAGTACACTGAACTACGATCAAAAGAGAGTTCGAACATACATGTCATGTATGAACTCTAAAGTTGCAATATGCAAAGTAGTCCTTTGACCTGAGGCATCATAGATGTCTAATGGTTAGGTCCTTCATCTTTGATCATGTCAACGGCATTCCTTCGGATTGTCCACGGCATTGTTGGGGTCAAGCGATCTAGTCATGTAGGCATATGAATGCACAACAAGGGATCTCTAACCTTCCATGGTGGAAGGAGAATACTCTAAGATATGATTCTAAAGTCTTTGGCCAAAGCAAATGAATATGACTTAGGAAGTTTGTTCCAAATCATATTCAAGGGAATCATGTAGGAAAGTATCACATTGGATAGTAGACATGAAACAAACTATCACTTAAACAATGTGATTAAGAGTATTGTATTAGAGAAGGACCATATTGCATTGTAGTTGTAACTGGATAGGTTCTCCAACCAATTCTACTTAGCTTGGGTAACCATGACATACTGCTAGGTGTCACTCATGGTTTGTGGAAGCCCTAATGATTAGCAAACACTAATCATCAAAGGGAGAATTGAAATGTGGTTTCAATTCACAATCGATCGTTAAGAGTAACATCGCCCACTGCCTCGCTAATTGGAACCTAATGGATCGTACACCGAGTAAGGATGTATGTGAAGAAATTCAATGAAATGGATAAGCAATTAAATGGTTTAATTGAAGAATGGTCAAGATTAATTAATTAGTTAATTAATTTTATGAAAGGTTCGTATTGGGCTTATATGTTGGTTTTGGGTTTCGGGGCCCAAAAGCGTTTTGGTCCAAAAGGCCCATTGTGTTTAAGTTGTATGACAACTAAAACAAAATGGGCAAATAGCCCAATAACATTAATATGGCCGGCCATTAGGGTGAATGGGCAAGCTTGGATTAATTACAAGTTTGCCACTCACTTGTAATGAAGTATAAATTAAACTTTATAGCTTTGTTTTCAAAAAGGGGTTTTCTTGTTGAAATTGGGTGAAACATTTTCTCTCCTTTTTCTTCAAGAGGCCGGCCACTAAGGGGAGGGACATCTAGCAATCTCTTCTTCCCTAAGTCATCCATATCATCTTCACAAGATACATCCTTGGTGAAGAGACTTAGAGACATCAAACTTTTGGTGTTTTGGAGAACAAATCCTCATTTCCTCAAATCTTCAAAGGAGCACTAAAGGGAGGATAACACAAGGAGGATCCAAGGAGCTTGGAGGTGACTTGAAGGCCCTCCACTTGGGTGAATCCCTTGTGTAAACAAGGATGAGCTTCAAGGGTAAAGAAACTCAAAATCTTTACTTCTCTTTAATGTTGTTAAAGAGTTTATTGGTTCACCATATACTAGGCTTTGAAAGTCATGGGTTTTATGAATTGTTTTTGGATGCATGCCTACTTTAAAGTGTTAATAGCTTGCATGTGTATTCAAATGTTCATACTTGTTCTTAGCTAGGACAAATTTTTTCCTTCAAATGCTTATAGTTTTCATTGAACGTAATGATCTTTGATTGTATCTTTATTATGATGTCATGTAGGGAACTTTTGAGGAATGCTTCGGATTGTCGAATGATGTCATCCAATCCGATAACACAAGGAAAACTTGAGAATTAACTAGTGATGTCACGGTTAATTTGGGGCATTGTCATTCATAATTCAATGAAGGAATAACTGGAAATCAAGTCGTTTGCATACTTGTCATGTGTGGAGAAAGAGCCTCTAACTAATCGATCCTCCATTTAAAACCCCAAAATCGTTTTCAAATCTGTTTTTACTTTGCAATCTGTTTGGTTAGTTTATTTTCGTCCAAATCAAATCCCCATTTATTTTGAAGTCCTAGATTAGTTAGAAAGTGTTTTGGTTTATGTTTTTAAGTGTTTTGGTACAAGTAAAAACCCAAATTCGTCCAATTTGGTGTTTTGTGCTCAAAACTGCCCAGAAAGTGTTTTTAAGGCAGTTTTGAGTCTTTTGGTTGCTGTTTTAAGTTTTTGGTTTGTTTTAGTGTTTTAAACTTTAGTTTTGCATTCTTTGAGTCTAATCTAGTGTTTTAAATTTCGTTTTTACGTTCCTAAGTCAGTTTAGAGGTTTTAGCAAGCCCTCCTAATCCCCAGTCCAGAACGATCCCTACTTACATACTTTACTACAATTGTCAAAAGAGGGTTTAATTTGTGTGTTTAGTTAATTTACGCATCACACACACACGTATATATTTAAAAATAAAAAAAATAAAAAATAAAAAAAAATAAAAAAAGAAGTAACACGTCTTAGTGAGATATGTGTTTTAGCACAATAGACCAAATAAAATAAAGCATGTTTATTGATATCTCTGGGAAATTACAATTTTATAACAAAAAAAAAAGGAGAAAGAAAGAAAAAAAGAGGGAGTCTTCACAAAGGTTGCTCATCTGAAGCCTCAACACCCGGCGGAACCCTAGAAGAAGGAGGCACTGAAGATTGATCATATAGCACCTCAATACTTGGTCGAACTCAAGATGGTGAAGGTACAAAGTGCCTCTTGAATGTAGCCACAAACTTCTGATGGTCACTTTGAATCCGACCTTCGGAGTCCTGCAGCTGATCAAGCTTTATCTTCATGCTCGTCGAATAATTATTTGCAAGCATGTGCAAATCTCTATTCTCGAGCTTCAGCTATCTGATCTCTTGTTTAAGATTTTCCACCACGGTCGTCAATGATTCAACTTGGCGAGCTTGAGCAAGTAGGCGTTGGCCCATTTTAGACACAGAGCCCGCACACTGAACACTGAGAGCCCGGGAGTCTTGAACAGCCAACTCATCGGACCGCCTTGAAAGTAGCCTATTATCTTTAGGAGTGAGAAGGTTCCTAGCTACAATCGTAGCCGTTGTTGCATCCCTCATCATGGAGTCTTCAACTGTAAGAGGGCCATTAGAAGATAAGAAGGATGGGCGCCATATATTACCCTGACGCGGCGCGCCTGTATCGCTCCCGAGACTCAAATCTAAGCAAACGTTAGACGAGTAAGCCATTTTCATAAATGGTAAAAGAAAAGGGTTGGATGGAGTGAAATCTCATAAATACACCAGAGACAATATTCACGAGCGGGCAATCTTCAAAGTGTGCATGTTGGATGTGATCGATACCTCTATAAAAGGAGAGGCAACACACCCACCAGTTAAAAAATTTGAAGGGACACCACTCTCCAAATTTCAAAAGCTAGATTTTCCTGCGTAAAGTCCTTCAACACTTTTCAGACGCAATCTTAGCTTGTCGGATAACACGTGCAACTTTGTCAAAGATCTCTGACAAAGTTGAAAATGCATGAAGTTCACTATTCCAACTACCACACTTTTACCGACAAGCGTGGGTGACAAGGCCACATCCGCACCACTACCAGTTATTGAGAAATCCCTATATAGGTCGACCCTCATCCTCCATGGCAAGGCACACATCCAAAATGCTTGTCTCTTCTTCCTTGCCAAGAATACATCTGCGACCAAACCTCTCAACATACTCAGTTTTCTTCCTCCCTGAAAATACCTCTTCAACCAAGCTACACCAGAGCAAACGTATCTCATATCATCAGGGTTGAAAGCCAGAGTATCTTATAGCATGCTCTCTCCCTGTCCTTTTCTTTGTTCTTGTTCTTCCATGCAGGATAAGGAGAAAGAGAGCAATCAATCAGCACTTGGAATTAAGCTTCTAGTCAGGAACCGACTGCCTAGAATCCCTTCCCTGATTGCTTACCTAGCACTGCTCTCAAGTACTCATCTTCAACTATTGATGTACTTTTGAAGAAGATACCAGATGCCTGGAGAACATATAAGGCAAGTGAAAATGATACATCGAAGCATGTGGAGACAAGCGCAACAAATACATGTGCTGATTCATCCGCTACTTCTTCAAAAGCAAAAGTATCTCATATCATCAGGGCTGAAAGCAAAGGTATCTCATATCATGCTTTTTCCCTGTCTTTTCCTTTGCCCTTACTCTTACCTGCAAGACAAGGAGAAGAAAGCAATCAATCAGAACTAGAAATCAAACTTCCGATCTAGAACTGATTACCCAGAACCTTTACCTGGTTGTTTACCTAGCATTGCTCTCGAGTGCTCATCTTCAACTGTTGAGGGTCTCAAATTTCCTCAGCAAATACTTCAGGATGGTTGATGTGATGTTGGCTTTTTACACTGAAGCTGCCAAGCATGGATGAGTCGCTGAGAAGTGATGCCCTGAATGACCATTTAAAGGCAAAAAGTTGCGCACTACTTTTGCTATGCAAAAACGATAAGCTGGAACAAATCACTGTAGCACGACGCTCTTCCCTGCAGAACCGCATAATCCAAAAGGAGGAGTCTAACTCAAATCCTAGCTCACCGTTGTTGCTATAATCAAAGAGCTCAAGAAGCTTCAACAACCTTTCGCTGGCACTGTCGCCGAAAAGCAAAGCCCCAACGATCCTTGAAGAAATCACAAGTCCGATTCAAGATCAAGTGTCAGCCACTCTTGAAGATCATATCATTAACCAAACTACTCGAGGTTCATATGAAAATGTTGCGAACTTCCTCGATCTTTCCGAGCAAACTTTTTGCAGCCTCTAACCTTATCCCCTAACCATCTTCAATATGAATTGGAAAGATTGAACAAGGAAACAGACCATCACCTCTACCTCGTGCCCACCTGCCATGTGTTCAAATCATGAAACCGCTCAGGGTCCCATTTAAATTCAAGATCAAGCCTTGACGACCCTTGAAGAAATCACAAGCCAATTCAAGATCAAGTGTCCACCACCCTTGAATCAAATTCAGCTCCAGATAAAAAGAGTACATTCAAACATTTGATGCAAGTCTAGCAGAAGAAACCCCCCAACCCAATTCAAGAATAAGCCTGTGGAAAGTTAACAATTAGAGGAAACCAGAAAATCCTCCTACCCAGTTCAAGATCAAAGTTGTGGAAAGTCAACAAGTGCAACAAAATATGTGTTGATTCATCCACTATCAAAGCCAAAGATCTACCACGTGAAGCTCTTTCTGGTCCAATTTCATTCAAGATCAAGCCTCGACGACCCTTGAAGAAACTTCAAACAAAATTCAAGGACAAGCCTCAACGGCACTTGAAGAAAACTCCAGCCCAATTCAAGATCAAACCTTGACGGCCCTTGAAGAATTTTTAGCCCAATTCAAGATCGAGCCTCGACAGCCCTTGGATCGACATCTACATTAAGGGACTTCAAAACCATCCATTTGCCCTTCTCTTTCTTCTTTACTAGCATGACATTGGCAAGCCATGCTGAGTGTGCTACCTCTTCTATGAATCCGGCCTCCAGTAGCTTTTCAATTTCCACTTTGATGATCGTCACTCGTTCAGGTGCAAAATGCCTTCTTTTTTGGATCACCAGTTTGGCAGCGGAGTCGACATGCAGCTTGTGTCAAGCTATCTTGGGGCTGATGCCGGGCATGTTGGAAGGTGACTACACAAAGATGTCACAATTTTCCCTAAGGAAAGCCGTGAGTTCTTCATTTTCCTTCGGGCTCAGACGTGAGCCGATACTAATAGTCTTCTGTGGCTGTTAAGGATTAAGAATGATGTGTTCGGCGACTTCTTTGGGTTTCCATCCTACCTCGTCTGCTGGCTCGTCGGTTTGGACACCATCTTCTTGATCCGCTTACGGTAATTACTATTTGGTAGCTTCATCGTCCCTTTGGACCTTGGTAGCCTCTATGGGGGTAAAGGTCTTCTTCTTTAATTCCTTAAATACTTGCACAATGCATCGTCGATATACGGGCTTGTTAGACTTGATTTCTTCGACTTCTCCTCCTAGGATGCAGAATCAAATTTTCTGATAATTGAAAGAAGTGACGACAGCCAGCTTTATCAGCCAAGGTTTCCTTAGAATCCCATTGTAGGGAGACAGGTCACTTACTATTGTGAATGTCTGCTTTGAGACAACTAGCTGTGTTTTCACGTCAAATGTGATGTGCTTGACGGCAGTCAAGGTGTGTCTGTTGAATCCTATGAGTACATCCGCTCGGTATATGATTGTGTTTTCCAAGTCCATCTTCTGAATTACTGAGAGTTGAAGTAGGTTGACTGCATTTCCATTGTCAACCATCATTCAGTTAACTATGGCATGGTTGGTTGTATAGATACCACCAACGCGTCGTCGTACGAAAAGTCGACGCCTTTGGCATCTTGCTTGGTGAAACCAACAATGGGTCCAGGTTAGGTGTTAACTGCTTGGACTTGCGAGATTAGTAGAGCCTGCTGGATCTTCCGTGTCTTTGAATTGTTGGTGGCCCCCAAGTTCTTAGATTCGACAAAGATGCCATTAATCTGAATTGTCTTGTTCAATGGTTCTTCATTGGCATCCACGTTCCTTCTAGGATGCGCAGCCGGTTTGTCCAAGTACATGTCGACCTTGACTTCCTTCACGAGCTTCTCTAGGTAATTATTCCAAGGGTAGCAGTCGTCGGTTGTGCGACCAGGACCTCGATGGAATGCGTAGTACTTGGTGTGATCCAACTTGGAAGTATCTCCATTTGATTGTTGATAAGCTCATATTTATACATATTTTACATCAAATTCTCTTGTCTTTTCTTAGTTAGTTTCTTATATTTTTGAGTTATTTACTTTGTTTTTGTGTTTTATCGAATTTATCTAGCTAAGAAAATAAAAATAGCACAAGTGTGATTTTAAGTAATAAATTCGTCATTTCTACCTTGCTCACTTATTTTATTGTTGTAACTTAAGAAAACGTTTTGGCAGAAAATAAAAGAAAGGCAGCACATGCTGCTAGTGGGAAGAAATAATTAAAGGGAGGGGGGAGACTGACAGAAAAATAAAGAAAGAACAAGAAATAAGAGGGCAGTGTGTGCTGCCTCGGAGAGAAGTCAGGAGACTGACACACCGGCATCAAAGAAACAGGAGCTGCTCTCCAAGGGCAGCAAAGAAATAGAAGCACAGCAGCGAGCACGCTGCTCATTTGGTTTTATTTTTCTTAAACTCATGTTTAATTTAATTTGCTTTTCAATTATATTAAACATGTGTAATTAATTTCTGTTTAGTTAGAGGGGAATTTGAAACCATGGATAAATGTTTATTATGATTTGATTTACTCCAGTTATGAATTCTTGAACGTTGGATGTGGTTTACTTTTCTGTGTTGATTAAGAACTTGTTTATGTATGTGGGTTGAGGGTCGACACTTAATTTGCATGCTTAAGACTTGATGCTAGGATATAAGGGAATTTCACCTAATCGTTATGAACTTATATTCATGAGTAGTAAAAATCGCTAGTCACGATTGTGTTTAGTAAACCCTAGGTTGGATTAACATGCGTATTCCATAGTTATGAATGCCTAGTCGATGCTTACGATTTTCATAGAACTTAATGATTCTTGCTTGTATCTCTATTATGCAATTCATGTAGGGAACTTGTAGGGAATGTTTTGGGTTGTCGTATGCAATCATCCAACCCAATAACTTGTGGAAAATCTGAAGGTTAATTTAAGCGGACCTAATTAACTTGGAGCATTGTCATTTATTCGTTTGTTGAAATCATAACTGGGAATCAAATTATATGCATATATTCATGTGTGGATAAGGACCCCTCTAACTAACGTCTCATCATTCTATAAAATATATTTTCTTTAAAGTTTGTTTTTAAGTTTCTGTTTTAATTTCAATTTCATCAAAAATCAATCCCCCATTTATTTTAAAGTGTTAGATTTGTTAGAAATCAATTTAGTTTGTGTTTTCTTGAGTCTTGAATTATTTTGAGTCTTTTGATTTGTTTTAGTTTATTTGTTAGTTTTATTTTGAGTGATTCTAGTTAAGTGTTTTGATTTTAGTTTAGTGTTTTAAATTTTGTTTTTACGTTTTTAATTTAATTTTACTTTGGTTAGCATCCCTAGTTAATCCCCGGTTAGAACGATCCCTACTTACATCATTACTACAATTGTCACAAATAGGGTTTAATTTGTTCGTTAACTTATTTTCGCATCAAATTTTTGGCGCCGTTGCCGGGGATTAGCAAATTTGCTAATCCCTTGTTTATGTTTTTGTTTGTGTTTTATTTTATTTTATTTTATTTGTTATGTCTTTTACTTTTAATATTTGATTTAGTTCTCTTTCTTTTATTTTAGGTACTAGAGAAGTAAGACATGGATTTTAATAGCATTTACGCTCAATTGGCAAATCTTACTTCTCAATTAACTCAGAATGCTGAAAGGGCCACAATGCCAAGTGTCCCTACATTTGGTGCATCGTATGGGCAAGGATATCAAACTCATCAATGTCCCCAATTTTCTGCAAATGAAGATGTTTGGGGATATCAAGGCCATAACCAATCAAGGGGCAACATGTTTTCCAACGCTTACAATTCGGATTGGAGAAATTATTCAGATCATAGGTGGGGAGAACCTCAACAGGTTCAACAAAGTGGATATTGGCAACAAGATGAGGAGTTTTATTCAAGATCTATGCAGCCACCACAACCTCCCCCACAGCAATTTCAATCGAATTCAAGTATGCCCATGAATTATAATGAAAATCTTGATGGACTCATTTCTTTGACGCAGGGCTCACAAAACGAAGAACAATTGCAGCCATCAGAGGAGTTCTATCAATGGCCATGTGCACCACCACAGCCTCCATCACAATCTTCCCAACCAAACTCAGGTTCGTCAATAGATTATAATCAAATTCTTAATGAATTAAACTCTTTGGTGCAGGGTTCACAAAATCAAGCTAACAAGGTGGATGCATTGGAGAAGCAAGTTGGGCAGATTATGGAGATCATGGCACAGATTCAAGATCAAAGTGAACTCTCAAACTCCACATTTGCAAATTCAAAGGGAGAAATGGAAATCAATGAAGCCATCACTTTGGGAAGTGATATGGAGGATGAAGTTGTCCCAGAACCATCCAAACATAGCCCGAACATGGATGAATTGCCGCTTCAAGAAGAAGATGAGGATGACGACTTGGGCAGTTTAGAAGAATTCTTGTCGCAAACCCCTCAAGTCCTTATGCCATCCAACTCAGGTGAGGAGGTTCTAAATTCAATTCATTCTAACCCCATTCCGCCAATTGTCCTTTTTCCTTGCAGGTTTTTAAATCCCAAGGAAGAAGTGAATGAAAAAGACGTTGTGGAAGCTCTTCCAGAGGTGCAAAATGAGATCCCAATTTTTGGTGCACCAAATTATGTTCCCGATGATGTTGAAACATTTAAAGAACCTTGCACACCAAGAAGAGGGATTCCAGAAAATGAGGTGGCCGGAGAATATGTTGAACATATCAAAGAGGCTGTGCATGAGACAATCAAGCCCAAAGAAGTTGAGACTGATGACACGGGACAAGCCACAACCATTATAATAAATTTGGCCAAGTTCAAAGTCCCTGAAATGTTCCAAGACGTGGTGTTTGTGATTGAGTTTGAACAAGAAAGTAAGCCATCTTCTCCAATTTTAATTTTATGTTATACTGACAATCTAATTTTGATGATTCAGGCACCGTCAATAGAACTTAGACCGTTGTCGGATCATTTCAAGTACCACCGTCCGTTCAAGGATAAACCCATGCATTTGAATAATGAAGGGAGGCCTAGGAATCACCCACAATCAGATTTGCATTCCTAATCCCTTCTCTTTACTGCTTTCATTTTGTTTTGTTTATTTAGTTGTGATTTTTGTTTGGGAGATTAAACATAGTCTTTTTACTTTGATTTACTTATTTTACATTGATATTTAAAAAAGAAAAAAAAAATACTTATATTTATATATATAATTAAATAAACTTAAAAGCATAAATATTTTACAATAATGTGGACTACTAGCTTTCATTGGTCGTTGGTAGGTGGTGCCTCGGAGGTCGACGGAGCCCCAGAAAGACGAAGCGCCAGAGTTGGATCATTCGGAGCCTCAATACTTGGTGCAGCTCCCGAGGACGAAGGCAACACAAACCTCGGGAGTAACGCCATAAACCGTTGATGATCACTCTGACTCCGCACTTTGGACTCCTGCAGCTGATCAAGCTTCCTCTTCAAGCTTGTTGAGTAATTAGTTGCGAGCATGTGCAACTCCTTATTCTCATGCCTAAGCACTCTGACCTCTTGCCGAAGACTAGCCACTTCAGCCATCAAAGATTCAACCTGACGAGATCGAGCAAGAAGACGTTGGCCCATGTTTGAGACTGAGCCTGCACATCGAACGCTGTAGGCCAGAGAGTCCTGAACAGCCAGTTCGTCGGACCGCCTGGAAAGTATCCTAGTGTCTCTAGGAGTGAGCAAATTTCTGGCCACCACCGAAGCGGTTGTTTCATTCATCATCATGGAATCCCCAACTGTAAGAGGACCATTTGGGGATATGAAGGACGGCTGCCAAGTGTTGGTTGGAGAAGACATATCAATATCTTCCCCAACATTCAAGTTAAGGCGACGGTCAGAAGGGCAAGACATATTTGAAGATGTGAAGAAAAAGAAGAGGTCGAACTGATCAAGACTAAAAAAATGCAAGAAGGGAGTGTTTACAGGAGGGAGCTCAAGTGTGTTGTGGAACAAAATTAGCACCTCTATAAAAAGAAGAAATCAAAGAGGCGCTCCTCAGAAGTCGAAGAGGCAAATCTCACAAATCAAAGAGCCGGGTTCCTTTCTCAAAAGACGAACGCTATTCTCGAAAGTCGGGCGCCTCTCTCAAAAGACGGAGCGGTCAGGAATCACGAGGCGAGCAGCTTTTCCAGTTTTGTCGTCATTCGTCACGCGCACTGTCAGCTTTGAGGAAATTACAGGTGATGCGAAAATAAATTAACGCACAAATTTAAACCCTATTTGTGACAGTTGTAGTAATGATGTAAGTAGGGATCGTTCTAAGCCGGGGATTAACTAGGGATGCTAACCAAAGTAAAATTAAATTAAAAACGTAAAACAAAATTTAAAACACTAAACTAGACTCAAAACACTTAACTAGAATAACTCAAAATAAAACTAACAAATAATCTAAAACAAATCAAAAGACTCAAAATAATTCAAGACTCAAGAAAATACAAACTAAATTGATTTCTAATAAATCTAACACCTTAAAATAAATGGGGGATTGATTTTTGATGAAAAGTAAATTAAACTTAATTAAATTACAGAATTGACAAAAACATAAAATTAAGGTAAAATGATAAATGACGGACTGGCTAGAGGATTATTCTCCACACATGCCACATATGCAACCTAAATTGATTTTCAGTTGTTCTTTCAATAAATTGTAAATTCTCAACGCCCCAAGTTAATTAGGTCCGCTTAAATTAACCTTCAGATTTTCCTACTTTTATTAGGTTGGATGATTGCATACGACAACCCAAAACATTCCCTACAAGTTCCCTACATGAATTGCATAATAGAGATACAAGCAAGAATCATTAAGTTTTATGAAAATCATAAGCATTGACGAGGCACTTGTTACTATGAATTGCATGAAACTTATGCCAACAATTTACCTAACGCGATCGTTTATAAGCGACCTTCACTACTTGTGAATATAAGTTCATAACGATTAGGTGAAATTCACTTATATTCTAGCATCAAATGCATGCATGTAAATTAAGTATGCATCCTTAATCGACATACAAAAATAAGTTATCAATCAAGCAGTTAAGCAAATTAAATCACAACTCAGAAATCACAACTGAAGGTAATCAATTCAAATTACAAATATATCCATGGTTTTGAATTAAACTCTAGCCAAAATAAAATTAGTTACACATTTAAGTTTACAAGTTATTGTAAAATATTTATGCATTTAAGTTTATTTAATTAATCTATAAATATAAGTATTTTTGTGTTTTTTTTTTTTTTAAATTATGTAATGTTTATTATTATTATTATTATTTTTTTTTATTATTTTTTTTTCATTTTTTATTTTATATAAATGTAAAATAAGTAAATCAAAGTAAAAAAAAAACTAAGTTTAATCTCCTAAACAAAAATCACAACTAAATAAACAAAACAAAAATCACAACTAAATAACAAAACATAATGAAATCAACGTAAAAAAAAAAAAAATCAACGTAAAATAAATTCACACAAGAGCAAACAAACAATGAAAGAACTAAACAAAGTAAAATAAATTCAGTAAAGAGAAGGGATTAGGAATGCAAATCTGATTGTGGGTGATTCCTAGGTCTCCCTTCATTATTCAAATGCATGAGCTTATCATTAAACAGACGGTGGTACTTGAAATGATCCGACAACGGTCTAAGTTCTAATGACGGTGCCTGAATCATCAAAATTAGATTGTTAGTATAACATAAAATTAAAAATGGAGAAGATGGCTTACTATCTTTTTCCGACACAAACTCAATGACAAACACCACATTTTTGAACATTTCCGGGACTTTGAACTTAGCCAGGTTTACTATGATGGTTGTGGCTTGTCCCGTGTCATCAAACTCAACTTCTTTGGCATTGGTTGTCTCAACTACATCCTCTTTGATAAGTTCAACAAATTCTTCGACCACCTCCTTTTCTGGAATATCTTCCACAACGTCTTTTTCATTCACTTCTTCCTTGAGATTTAAAAACCTACAAGGAAAAAGGACATTTGGTGGAACGATGTTAGAATGAATTGAATTTAGAACCTCCTCACCTGAGTTGGATGGCATAAGGACTTGAGGGGTTTGCGATAAGAACTCTTCTAAACTGCCCAAGTAGTCATCCTCATCTTCTTCTTGAAGCGGCAATTCATCCATGTTCGCGCTATGTTTGGATGGTTCTGGAACAACTTCATCCTCCATATCACTTCCCAAAGTGATGGCTTCATCGATTTCACTTTCTGCCTTTGAATTTGCAAATGTGGAGTTGGAGAGTTCACTTTGCTCTTGAAATTGTGCCATGAATTCCATAATCTGCCCAACATGCATATCCAATTCGTCCACTCTTCTGACTCGGTCTTGCATCTCCTGGTTTTGATTTTCTACTCCCTGATTCAAAGAGGTGAGTAAATTATTAAGTGTATCATTATCCAAGGATGTACCTGAATTGAATTGGGTTGATTGTTGTGGTGGATGTGACGGTTCATATGGCCACTGATAGAACTCTTCCGATGGCGGCAATTGTTCTTCTTTTTGTGAACCCTGTACCGAAGAAATTAATTCTTCAAGCATTTGATTATAATCCACGGGAATACTCTGATTCGATTGGAATTGTTGCGGGGGATGCTGTGGTGGCTGCATAGGTCTTGAATAGAACGCGTCTTCTTGCTGCCAATATCCACCTTGTTGGAATTGTTGAGGTTCTCCCCACATGTAATCTGAATAATCTCTCCAATTTGAATTGTAAGCATTGGAAAACATGTTGCCCCTTGATTGGTTATGGCCTTGATATCCCCAAACATCTTCATTTGCAGAAAATTGAGGACCTTGATATCGTTGCCCATAGGGCACATCAAGTGTAGGGACACTTGGCATTGTGGTCCGTTCGGCATTATGAGTTAATTGAGCAGTGAGCTGTGCCAATAGATCTTGAATGCTAGTAGAATCCAGGTCTTGCTCCATTTGTACCTCAATTCAAAGAAAGAAAAATAAATCAAATATCAAAAGTAACATACACAAACACAAATAAACATAAGCAAAAACAAAAATAAAAGGATTAGCAAATTTGCTAATCCCCGGCAACGGCGCCAAAAATTTGATGCGAAAATAAATTAACGCACAAATTTAAACCCTATTTGTGACAGTTGTAGTAATGATGTAAGTAGGGATCGTTCTAAGCCGGGGATTAACTAGGGATGCTAACCAAAGTAAAATTAAATTAAAAACGTAAAACAAAATTTAAAACACTAAACTAGACTCAAAACACTTAACTAGAATAACTCAAAATAAAACTAACAAATAATCTAAAACAAATCAAAAGACTCAAAATAATTCAAGACTCAAGAAAATACAAACTAAATTGATTTCTAATAAATCTAACACCTTAAAATAAATGGGGGATTGATTTTTGATGAAAAGTAAATTAAACTTAATTAAATTACAGAATTGACAAAAACATAAAATTAAGGTAAAATGATAAATGACGGACTGGCTAGAGGATTATTCTCCACACATGCCACATATGCAACCTAAATTGATTTTCAGTTGTTCTTTCAATAAATTGTAAATTCTCAACGCCCCAAGTTAATTAGGTCCGCTTAAATTAACCTTCAGATTTTCCTACTTTTATTAGGTTGGATGATTGCATACGACAACCCAAAACATTCCCTACAAGTTCCCTACATGAATTGCATAATAGAGATACAAGCAAGAATCATTAAGTTTTATGAAAATCATAAGCATTGACGAGGCACTTGTTACTATGAATTGCATGAAACTTATGCCAAGAATTTACCTAACGCGATCGTTTATAAGCGACCTTCACTACTTGTGAATATAAGTTCATAACGATTAGGTGAAATTCACTTATATTCTAGCATCAAATTCATGCATGTAAATTAAGTATGCATCCTTAATCGACATACAAAAATAAGTTATCAATCAAGCAGTTAAGCAAATTAAATCACAACTCAGAAATCACAACTGAAGGTAATCAATTCAAATTACAAATATATCCATGGTTTTGAATTAAACTCTAGCCAAAATAAAATTAGTTACACATTATTAAAATTAAACAGAAATAAAACGTGAGTTGGAAAATTAAACCAAATTGAAGATGCTCTCTGTGCTCTCCTTTTTGGACCGGTGTTGGAGTTTCTTCTGATTTTTGTTCCTGCTTCCCAGAAAAAAGGGCGCTGCCCTTATTTCTTATTTCCTCCCTGTCGGTGCCCAAGGGCAGCATGCCAGCTCCCAAGTTCCTGACTTGCGCTAGTCTCTTCGCTGCAAAGGCAGCGTCTCCTCGCTGCAAGCTGCCAAGTCTGTGAGCTGCTCCCTCCACAAGCTGCCAGGCAGCTTGGTTCTTCTCCTGTTCCCGAGGCTTCCTTTCCTTGGTACTGCCAAATGGCAGTCGTCCATCCCCCCCCGACTTCACCCAATCCTTCCACGCTTTACCTTCCTATATATTTTCTTATTTCCTCCATGCAAGCCCAGACTTCCACCTTATTTCCCCCTATTATTTATTTCCTGCACTCTGGCACCTCCACCCGTCAAACCTCTCCTTTTCTTTATTTTAATCCCCTCAAGGCTTCACGCGTGGCAGCACTTGGTTTCTTTCTTGCTTTTATTCTGCCAGCTTTTTTTCTTTTCTCACTGCTTTTCCTGAATTGCCAGCTGCATTCCTTTTATTTATTTTCTGATTCCGCACACCTCCACTTCTTCCACTTCTTTCTTTTCAATTAGCCCGTGTCTTTTAGTCTCCCACTCCCTTTAATTATTTCTTCCCACTAGCAGCATGTGCTGCCTTTCTTTTATTTTCTGCCAAAACGTTTTCTTAAGTTAATAAAATAAATGATCAAGGTAGAAATGACGAATTTATTACTTAAAATCACAGTTGTGCTATTTTTATTTTATTTACTAGATAAATACTATAAAACACAAAAACAAAGTAAATAGCTCAAAAATATAAGAAATTGACTAAGAAAAGACGAGAGAATTTGATGTAAAATATGTATACATATAATCCGATCAACAGGCAGCTTTGTCAGAAAGTGCGTAACTTGTACTGTTCATCCATCCACCGGCTGCCGACAGGGGTAAAGGAACAGTTTCGGTTGTGAAGAATCATTCCTATAAACGTCTACCTTCACCATCCATTGCAAAGGCAACCCCCTCAACACTTCTTCATCTCCGAAAATGCATTCCCAACGAACCCTCTCGAGTTACTCTGTGTTTCTCATTCCCTGGGATACCTTTGCAAACAAGTCATCAAGAGTTAGAGTATTTCATATCATGAAGGTTGAAAGCAAGAGTATCTCATATCATGCTTTCTCCCTGTCATTTTCCTTGTCTTTGTGACAAGGAGAAAGCGAGCAATCAGCCAGCACTTGGTGTCAATCTTCCGATCTAAGAACCGACTGCCTGGAAATCCTTCCTGATTGCTTACCTAGCATTGCTCTCGAGTGCTCATCTTCAACTGCTGATGTACTTCCGAAGAAGACGCCACATCTGCCTGGAGAACAGATAAGGCAAGTGAAAATGATACCTTAAAGCATGTGGAGACAAGGTGCTACTTCATCTTCAAGATCAAGTCTCATTTTCCTTGCTAAGAAGTTCCCCAGCCCAAATCAAGAATAAACCTGTGGAACGATACTTCTTCAAAAGCAAAAGTATCTCATATCATCAGAGTCAAAGGCAAAGATATCTCATGGCATGTTTTTCCTTTACCCTTGCTCTTGCCTGCGAGACAAGGAGAAAGAAGGCAATCGGTCGGCACTTGGACAGATTGAACAAAGAAACAGACCACCACCTCTACCTCGTGCCTACCTGCCGTGCAGAAGAAACAAGCAGAGAAGAATGCAGCCTGCAGACTCAATCAACCCGGCAGAAGGAGTCCGAGTTGAAACCAAGAGCTCGAGAAGCTTCAACAACAAATGGACGCATCAGTCGCCAAAGAGCACAGCCTCGCTGTACAAGGACATCAAATCACCACCACCAATCAAGTCTCATTTTCCTTGCTAAGAAGTTCCCTAGGCCAGTTCAAGTTCAAAGCTGTGGAAAGTCAACAAGCACGACCAATGATCACTTATTAGTTCTATTCATTGTCTTTTATCGTCATTTTCAATTTTTCGTTTTCATTTTCTACATTTTCTTGTGTTACTTAACTGAATTATTTCTTTTCTTTGCAGGAACTTTTGGTTATTTCCACCCTTGAAGTTGATTGCAGAATTTTAGCTTGGGGGGTCATCGTTTGATTTTACTGCAAATTAGGGAAGTTTTCAGTCCTATTGCTTTATTTTGTTTCTTTATATTTATTTATTTTATTTTTATTTGCATTTTATTATATTTTCTGACATTGGGGACAATGTCTAGTTTAAGTGTGGGGGTAAAGACTATAAAAATGACCAAATTGAAAAGTTTTGTACCTTCGACTTTGAACTGGTTTCATTTGTTTCCATGTTATTGCTTTGTATTTTCTTAATTAAGTTGTTGTTTTTTAAAAAATAAAAAATAAAAAATAAAATAAAATAAAAAATCGGAAAATTTAAAAAAATCCAAAAATATTTCCTTGTTTTCCTTATTGTTTTGAATTAGATTTTTGTTAGTTTCCCGACCCAATGATATAATTGGATAAAATTTGAACCATGATGATCAAGAACTTAGTTAACATGTGTTGTGTGAAATTCCTAATTCTCGTGTTAGTTTTGTACATATTTGATTATCTTTGAAAAACTAAATGCACATAGCCTTGTTGATGTGAAACTAAAGCATGATTTAAAGCTCCATATGTGAATTTAGTGACCATATACATCCTATGTGAGTTTTTGAGCCTATTGAAAGTGTGTGCATTTTTCATACACTCTTATTCTTTCATGTGTGATGAACTTATGTGAGATACTTCTCTAGAACTTGCATAACGATCTTTCGAAATATTTGTCATTGATTGCATGAACTTGAAAATGATAGAGGCATTAGGTTTACCACCATGGCCCAAATAACCTTGTTTCCCAAAGAAAAATGATATCATTAGATTGCCAATTTGAGCCGTATATGTGAGCCTTTTATTTCTTATCACCAGATATGTCTACCCTTATGCGTGAAATTTTTTTTCCTTACCCTTTGCAAACGAGCTAATGAGTAATATGAAATTGTCTTATGAGAAGTGTTTGTGAAGTACTCGGAGGGAGTTTGGCAAAAGAATAAGTGTGGGGGTTTTTCATATTTGTTTCTGCTTGAAAAAAAAAAAAAAAAAAAAAAAAAAAAAAAAAAAAACAAGAAAGAAAGAAAGTTTGTTTACGAAGAAAATAAAAAGTGTTTAAAGTTTCAGTTTAAGGTTGTGGTTGGAGGTGACTAGAAGAATAGCTGGAAAGCTTGAGTTCTTATAAATCTAAACAAAAGAATTGCTTGCAATGTAGCTTGGAACTTGTGTTTACCTATTCTTTCGTTTCAATAACCCTCGCCCTAAACCTCATTACGTCCAATAAAAGTCCTCTTGATTTAAGTTTTGCAATTATGATTGTGGAGAAGTGATCTTTATGCAAGCTTATGGTAGAACTTTCACATTTGATTCTTTGAGCGAAACACATTAAGACTAAACACATGTGTGATTGAGTGTATATTCCAGTGAGAAGGTTGCTAGTTTGCATATGGTGATTTTAAAAATAAAAATTTGAAATTGCATTAGCATGGCTATCTCACACACTACACTTCAAGGATGATTCAAAGATTACTGCTAATATTTGAATAAGGAACATGAACTTGGATTAGCTTATTTGGTGTTAGCTATGGTTCTTGATGATTTGTGTTCTCGAATGAAGTTCTATGAGGGTCACATAGGAGAAACTAATGTTTTTCATGTTTTCGTTGTTTTGCTCGAGGACTAGCAAAAGCTAGGTGTGGGGGTATTTGATAAGCTCATATTTATACATATTTTACATCAAATTCTCTCGTCTTTTCTTAGTTAGTTTCTTATATTTTTGAGTTATTTACTTTGTTTTTGTGTTTTATCGAATTTATCTAGCTAAGAAAATAAAAATAGCACAAGTGTGATTTTAAGTAATAAATTCGTCATTTCTACCTTGCTCACTTATTTTATTGTTGTAACTTAAGAAAACGTTTTGGCAGAAAATAAAAGAAAGGCAGCACATGCTGCTAGTGGGAAGAAATAATTAAAGGGAGGGGGGAGACTGACAGAAAAATAAAGAAAGAACAAGAAATAAGAGGGCAGTGTGTACTGCCTCGGAGAGAAGTCAGGGGACTGACGCACGGGCATCAAAGAAACAGGAGCTGCTCTCCAAGGGCAGCAAAGAAATAGAAGCACAGCAGCGAGCACGCTGCTCATTTGGTTTTATTTTTCTTAAACTCATGTTTAATTTAATTTGCTTTTCAATTATATTAAACATGTGTAATTAATTTCTGTTTAGTTAGAGGGGAATTTGAAACCATGGATAAATGTTTATTATGATTTGATTTACTCCAGTTATGAATTCTTGAACGTTGGATGTGGTTTACTTTTCTGTGTTGATTAAGAACTTGTTTATGTATGTGGGTTGAGGGTCGACACTTAATTTGCATGCTTAAGACTTGATGCTAGGATATAAGGGAATTTCACCTAATCGTTATGAACTTATATTCATGAGTAGTAAAAATCGCTAGTCACGATTGTGTTTAGTAAACCCTAGGTTGGATTAACATGCGTATTCCATAGTTATGAATGCCTAGTCGATGCTTACGATTTTCATAGAACTTAATGATTCTTGCTTGTATCTCTATTATGCAATTCATGTAGGGAACTTGTAGGGAATGTTTTGGGTTGTCGTATGCAATCATCCAACCCAATAACTTGTGGAAAATCTGAAGGTTAATTTAAGCGGACCTAATTAACTTGGAGCATTGTCATTTATTCGTTAGTTGAAATCATAACTGGGAATCAAATTATATGCATATATTCATGTGTGGATAAGGACCCCTCTAACTAACGTCTCATCATTCTATAAAATATATTTTCTTTGAAGTTTGTTTTTAAGTTTCTGTTTTAATTTCAATTTCATCAAAAATCAATCCCCCATTTATTTTAAAGTGTTAGATTTGTTAGAAATCAATTTAGTTTGTGTTTTCTTGAGTCTTGAATTATTTTGAGTCTTTTGATTTGTTTTAGTTTATTTGTTAGTTTTATTTTGAGTGATTCTAGTTAAGTGTTTTGATTTTAGTTTAGTGTTTTAAATTTTGTTTTTACGTTTTTAATTTAATTTTACTTTGGTTAGCATCCCTAGTTAATCCCCGGTTAGAACGATCCCTACTTACATCATTACTACAATTGTCACAAATAGGGTTTAATTTGTGCGTTAACTTATTTTCGCATCAATTGTTTTAGCAGTTTGAACCATGGCTCGCTCTTAATGTCACTGGGGATTTGGTGGATCGGGATCGGGAACTTAGAGTAGTTCTTAAATACCAAGATTTTTTTAGTCGTGGGTCGATCCCTACATTTGCCCTTCTACCTGCTTTGGTTGTACTATTTTTTGTCCTTCTTCTTTTGAACCATTGCATACTCTTTTCGTGGCTGCTTGGGTGCCTTATCTACTCATTGTGCCTCGTCCCAAAGAGCATACTTCCCTGGCAGAGTGAAAGAGTCTACTAGAGTTAGATCTTCTTTCATGACTAACTCCCCAAACAGCTGGTGGTCTGCTGGGAGTCCTTTTTGGAAGGTTACGCTTGTTATCGATCGTCGCATCAGACTATCTTAGCCTTCTCTGCTTTGAAACTCTTTACTTAGTTGTGGACCAACTTCTTTAGGTTCTTTTTCACGTTAAATAAGTGGTTGGACTTTTTCTGGATCGAGCGGTAGGATGAGTATTCTTTGGTGAAAACCAAGGAAGGATCATCAAAACTCCGGATGGATCATGGAGGCAGGGTGTGGAACCAATCTTGCTTCTCACCTTGTAAAGTGGTGGTGAATATCTTGCACATAAAAGCATTGTTGTTCCGATAATGGACCATTGTGCTTCAGTAGTGCTTTAAATGCCTCTCCTGGTCTTCATTTTCTTTGAAAGATATGAAATGTGGCATGCTAAACTTTTGTGAAGGCTCTGCTTGCTCGATCTCGTCTATGAAGAGTGATATGCTCATGTCTCATCGTAGCGCTTCGTCAGTGACTTCATTGCATTGGAAATCACGCAGCTGTTCATTCAAGCGCCTCTATACTTTCTCCTGAATTTGCCTTTCCTGGGGAAGCGGAGCTCTCAGCTGCCCCCGATCTTGATCTGCTGGTCTAGGCTACTCTTCCATGTGTTCAGCTCGTCTATGTTTTGGCTACGATGCATATGGTATGTTCCTAGTAGGCAAACGATTTCCTCATAGGTTGCCGATTGAACTTGAGCCAAATTGAGTAACTCATTCTCTCTTTCCGTCGTGCTGTCTACTCTGTTGTGAGGCGGAGGATACTCTTTGTGGGCATAGCCGCGAATGAACACTTCGCTTGGAAAGTTACTCATGTTGATTGTCAGAGTATGGTCCGAACCGTGAATGTATACTTGTCTATGGGCCTAATCGAGAGTGCACGCTCCTCCGCGCGCTAAGACGTGAGTATACATTATCTCGGGGGCCCAGTCGGGAGTGTATACTGCCAGAACGCTCGGTTTGTTGTTGGTCGAGTGGCTGCTTGTTGGGTGGCTACTGGAGAGGTTTCTCGTCTGCCTTTGTCCTACTTCGGGACACCTCATCAGGGGCACGTTGCATCTCGGTGCGCTATAAAAGCTGATTCACCAAGGTCGTTTGCTATGCAAGGGCGCTCGTCAACTCTATGACTTGTCGAGACAAGTGTTGTTCTCCATTTGGATTGGAAGAGCTTGGAAAGAATGTGTCTCCTTGGGTAGTGGAAGTGTGGTAGACTCCGGGCGCGAGATTTATGTTGGGAAATTAAGACACCACGGGAGAGGTGCGAAGCTAAGGCTCGGCTCGACAACGCATTAGGCTCGTGTTGGGCTCGTATGGCTTAGGCTGTCTCTCCTTGCGCTTGGACCCTGTGGGCTTGAATGGCACATCTTGTGTTGGAAATGTGCACTAAAGCCAATCATATGATGATACTTTACGGACATTTCATATGTTAAACTAATCTAGTTTAATATCAAGGGCAAAGATTATTGTTTAAGCCGTCTCATATAAATGTTATATGCTTAAACGATAAAGTCCAAGGAATATGTGATTGGGAGAATGCAATCTAAAGAAGTTAGATTCATGAGACCATTCTTTCGTAGACACATCCTAAACGTTCCTGATCATAGGATTGCCAATTGGACATTGACAGTCCGTTAAGATCAGTACGTGATGTGTCTTCTCTCAGGGAGAGTGACTAGTCTCGAGTCATTGGTGTGTGTGACATCAAGACAAGTACGTAGGTGCTCAATAGAGAATGAGTCCACTGAACACGATCAACGAAGAGTTCTCATACTCATGTCACATGAGAACTCATGGTTGGGATAATGCAAAGTAGTCCTTTGACCTGAGGCATCATAGTTGTCTTGTGGTTAGGTCCTTGATCTTTGATTATGTCAAACGTCACTCCATTCGTGGGTGTCCACGGCATAGTTGGGGTTAAGCCACTTAGCCATGGAGGCAAGTGAATGCGCAACAAGGGATCTCTAACCTTCAAACTGTTTGAGGGAGAATACTCTATGATATGATTAAGAATCTCTGGCCAGAGTATGAATGAGATTTAGGAAGTCGTTCCAAATCACATTCAAGGTAATCATATAAGCACACGAATCACATTGGATAGTAGACATGAATAAACTATCAAACCAAACAATGTGGTCAAGAGTATTGTATTAGAGAAAGACCGTATTGCATTTGTAATCCTAAACTGAATAGGTTCTCTACCTCTTCTGATTAGCTTGGGTAACCATGATATGCTGCTAGGTGTCACTCATGGTTTGTGGAAGCCCTAAACGTGTATAATCACTAAAGGGAGAATAGAAAGTAAGTTTCAATTCACAATCGATTAGAAAAAGTTTTAATCGCCCACTGCCTCGCTAAAAGGAACCTAATAGATCGTACACCGTGTAAGGTAAAGATTGAAGAAACAACGGAGATGAGTAAGAATAATTAAATGGTTTAATTATTTATGGCAAGGATTAATTAATATGATTAATTAATCAAACGAATATAGTTCGTTAAAAGACCACGGGTTAGTTTTGGGCCTCAAGGCCCAATGGGCTTCGAACGTCAAGCCCATTGACTTAAGTTGTATGACAACTCAATGACTAAAATTCACAAAGGCCTAAAAAGCCCAATGAAACCCTATGGTCGGCCATTTAGTTAAAGGAGTGGGTTTTGGACTTATTTACAAGTTTGCCACTCCAATGAATTAAGGTATAAATATGACTTTATAGCCAAAATTCATTAAGGGTTTCTTTTAGGAAATTGGAGAGAACACAAAGCTCTCCTCTGCCTCTAAAGAGGCCGGCCACCCTAGAGGAAATTATCTAGCAATCTTGCTTCCTCTAGGTCACTAATTTCTTCATCAATCCATCCTTGGTGTGGAGACTTAGAGGTTCTCAATTTTTGGGAACTTGGAGAACCATTTCATCCATCCAAATCCATGGATCTAAGAAGCAAGGAATGAAGGCCCTCTCTTTGGGTGATTAGCCTTTGCTTATGCAAAGAGGAATTTACAAAGGTATATATTTCTCAACTCACTTTGATTTGAGTTGAGTCTTGTTTCACCAATCTACTAGGCTTTGAATTTCATGGTTAATATTTTGTTTTTAAGTGCATGCAAGCATGATTCCGCCTTTTAATTGTTAATAGCATGCTATTGATGTTGCTTAAATGAACATGTTTTTCACAAATCTTCCTTCATCTTGGACCGAGGCCTTGGCACCGTGGGCCTTGTCGAGGGTGGCTGCTACGGTTGCTTCCGTGGTGGTTGTCACGGTGGGGCCTCGTGGTGGTGGTGGCGATCCACATAGAATACACCAAACATGTGAATATCTAACCAACCTACACACATGTGAATATCTAACCACAAACCTACACGCATGTGATTATCTAACCACAAACCTACATACGTGAATATCTAACCACAAACCTACACGCATGTGATTATCTAACCTACACGCATGTGAATATCTAACCACAAACCTTCAATCATCCTCTACATAAGCATATGTTGAATATATAACCATCACACAACATATTCACCAATCTTCCAACTTTCAAAGTGTTTTTGTTTCCTCAAAATCATCAATACGAGACCCGACAGGATAGGGTCACACTGAGTGAGTATATAAGACGTTTAAATAGAATGCAAGCTCCTCAAGGTCATGACACACTCCGCAAGGATTTGGTTGAGTATAAATATCGCCGAGAAGAAGAACATTGATGATGCATAATCTTAAATGAATTAATGTGTTAGTGTTGGTGTATTAATGTGCTAAGTTGGTGTATTAATATGTTCTTGTGTTAAATTTAAGTGTGCTATGTTGGTATTTTCTAGTAATAAATTGAAGTGTCTTCTTGTGACAAGTCTTTTGTCTGGTACGTTGTCAAAATTACTGAAGGCTATTTGAAATATTGAAGGCATCTATTGTACATCAAAGTGTGCAACAATAAGTACAATAATTATTGAAGGCATCTAGATTAATAGAAACAATAAAAAAATTTAATTATTTTAGCTGCCGGATTTAAATTTGGGTAGTTAAATCTTTTTTTTTTTTTACCTTTAGAATTGATTATATTCGATCTCAGTCATTGGATTCAATAAATATATAAATATAAAACAAAAAAATAATTTGAATGTAGGTTGTTGGATCAACCAACGGCCTGTTGATTGCATTCGTTGGATCGACTGGCGCATGTGGCCGACATGCCCATGTGGGTGGGTGTTGGAAATGTGCCCTAAAACCAATCATATGATGATACTTTACGGACATTTCACATGTTAAACTAATCTAGTTTAATATCAAGGGCAAAGATTATTGTTTAAGCTGTCTCATATAAATGTTATATGCTTAAACGACAAGTCCAAGGAATATATATGATTGGGGGAATGCAATCTAAAGAAGTTAGATTCATGAGACCATTCTTTCGTATACATATCCTAAACGTTCCTGATCATAGGATTGCCAATTGGGCATTGACAGTCCGTTAAGATCAGTACGTGCTATGTCTTCTCTCAGGGAGAGTGACTAGTCTCGAGTCGTTGATGTGTGTGACATCAAGACAAGCATGTAGGTGCTCAATAGCGAAAGAGTCAACTGAACATGATCAACGAGGAGTTCTCATACTCATGTCACATAAGAACTCATGGTTGGGATAATGCAAAGTAGTCATTTGACCTGAGGCATCATAGTTGTCTTGTGGTTAAGTCCTTGATCTTTGACTATGTCAAAGTCACTCCATTCGGGGTGTCCACGGCATCGTTGGGGTTAAGCCACTTAGCCATGGAGGCAATTAAATGCGCAACAAGGGATCTCTAACCTTCAAACCGTTTGAGGGAGAATACTCTATGATATGATTGAAAATCTCTGATCAAAGTATGAATGAGATTTAGGAAGGCGTTCCAAATCACATTCAATGTAATCATATAAGCACACGAATCACATTGGATAGTAGACATGAATAAACTATCAAACCAAACAATGTGGTCAAGAGTATTGTATTAGAGAAAGACCGTATTGCATTTGTAATCCTAAACTGAATAGGTTCTCCACCTCTTCTGATTAGCTTGGGTAACCATGATATGCTGCTAAGTGTCACTCATGGTTTGTGGAAGCCCTAAATGTGTATAATCACTAAAGGGAGAATTGAAAGTAAGTTTCAATTCACAATCGATTTGAAATGGTTTTAATCGCCCACTGCCTCGCTAAAAGGAACCTAATGGATCGTACACCGTGTAAGGTGGAGATTGAAGAAACAATGGAGATGAGTAAGAATAATTAAATGGTTTAATTATTTATGGAAATAATTAATTAATATGTTAATTAATCAAACGAATAAGTTCGTTAAAAAAAGACCACGGGTTAGTTTTGGGCATCAAGGCCCAATGGGCTTCGAACGTCAAGCCCATTGACTTAAGTTGTATGACAACTTAATTCACAAAGGCCCAAAAGCCCAATAAAACCCTTATGGCCGGCCATGTTAGAAATAAAGGCTTTTTGGTTCTTTAGGTCACTTATTTGAAGGGACTATATAAAGGACTTTATAGCCTAAATTCATTAAGGGTTTCTTTTGGAGAAAATTGGAGAGAACATGTCTCTCCCTTTCTCTCTAAAGAGGCCGGCCCCTTGGAGGGATTAGCTAGCAATCCAACTCCTCCAAGGTCACTCATTTCTTCTTCAATCTAACCTTGGTGAAGAAACTTAGAGGTTCTCAATTTTGGGAACTTGGAGAACCATTTCATCCATCCAAATCCATAGATCTAAGATGCAAGGAATGAAGGCCCTCTCTTTGGGTGATTAGCCTTTGATTATGCAAAGAGGAATCTACAAAGGTATAAATTTCTCAACTCACTTTGATTTGAGTTGAGTCTTGGTTCACCAATCTACTAGGCTTTGAATTTCATAGTTAATGTTTTGTTTTTAAGTGCATGCAAGCATGATTCCGCCTTTTAATTGTTAATTGCATGCTAATAGATGTTGCTTAAATGAACATGTTTTTCACAAAATTTCCTTCAAGTGGTATCAGAGCCTAGGTCTAGTAGTTGGTGAATCCCTTTGGGTTTTGTAGTTCATAGTTTTGATTTAAAAGTTGTAATATGTTACAAGCTTTATTCTTGTTTCTTTGAATGTAAATTTTGTTAGAAAATTTGCCATCTCAAATGTTGTAGATGTAGTTCATATGAGCATGAATATTGGAGCTAAACTTTGGTGCCATGTTTTTGGGGATTTTCGGCCAAATCCAAAGGGTGATTTTTTGGGTTCTTGTTTGACTTGTTAAAAGTGTTTTAAGGTGACTTTTGGAACCCCTAAGTACCCTAGAATGTTAGCCCCATTTTGAATGGTGAAAATTTGAGTTTTATTGAGTGAAAATGTTCATGGAGCTCTTATGGGTTTTCATGGATATTCTTCATTGTTCTTGATGTTCTTGCCAAGAACAAAAAGGTTTGGTGTTTTGATTCAAAGTTTTGGTTAATTTCATAAAGTCTTTGTTTTGTGTTGGTTTATGTGAATTTTCTATCACCAAAACATTTATTTTGAAAGGTGATAGAAATGGTGATGGGTGTGTAAGACTTACACACTCTTACACACCACTTGCATGGTTTTATGATTCACAACCACCAAATTCCACTTGCAAGGCTTTATGACATTGTTGAAAAAAAAAAAAATTTCCAAATTTTTGTGGACTTATCTCCATTTGTTTTTCTCCCTAAAACCGGCCACCCTATTAAAATAGAGTTTTTTGGGGCTTTTATGTAATTACATAAAGTTTTGATACTTTTGTGTATTTGTATTTTGACCCGAAAGTTTACGTTTTGACGTTAAGGCCTAAAAACACTAAAGGACAAATTGTTTTGCTCCTTTAATGAAGTTTTTACATTTGGTGAAATTTTTGGGTTCTAGTTGTAATTACATGAAGTAGTGGACTTTTGTGTTTTTACAAAGTGACCCCAAAAGTTTGTGTGTTTTGCAACATAACCCAAAAAGTTGAGGTTATTGCATTATTGGCCCAAATTAGGTTGAGAACAAAATTGTTTTGTCTCTTTAAATGAGAATTGGATTTTCATTTCATTTAGCTCCATTTAAATCAATTTTATGGATACAAAAACCAAATGAAAATGTTGCATTCAATTTAATTAGTTAAAGTGTTAATTAATTAAAGGGTGATTATGAACCTAAGCCTACGATAATTGAGCTATGTGATAGGCCGTTTCAAATTTGTTTGAACCATGGGAATGTGTAGATTAAATTTTGGTTGTAATTTGATTTGATCAAATGTTGTAAAAGAGCTTAAGCTCTTCTTTACTTTAAAGTAATTTGAATTATTCAAATGTTGTAATGAGCATAAGCTCACCTTTACTTTGAAGTACTTCTTTCTTGCTTTATATGATATGCACGAAAATGAAGTAGTTGGGTCCAACGCCCCTAAGACAACACGCCTTAATGTGATTAAACGCGTAACTAAAATCAATCACCATTCCTAGACCGAGATTCAACACTAGGCTCGTGTTGAATCTAAACAAAGGTTCATAGTCATCCTAAGGCAACTATATAGTCCATCAAATGAATGCAAAGTTTATGTTAGTAGTATCATATACTCTTGCTTTAAAAACCGTTTTATAAGCATAGTGGGAGTATTATATACAACTAAAACAATCACATGGACCAATAGTTGTAATAGGACCAAAATTGTTTTAATAAAGATTAAAATGAATATTTATATGTGATGAGACCTAAAACCCTCAACCAAACCATTATTAAGTTGATAAGCGTGAGAGTGCTTTGAACACTCTTTCGTGCCCTTCCACCATGGTAGACTCCAATCGTTTATGACTTGTACACCGCCTTCACCCTATCATGGGGGAGTGCAAAGTGCATGCTTATACTCAGGAGGAGTCAATATGCATACTTGATGAGGTGAGTGTAGGCAATGAGGATGGCTGACATCGTATCATCGTGAGGCTATTCTTGAACCCCTTCACGAACTAAGCATGGTGGGAATGACTTAACTAAGTGCAATGGAGCCAACATCATATCATTGTGAGGTGACATTCTCTAGAGGCCAAATAAGATGGGTACTTGCAAGAGATGCAAATGAGCAAGTGTACTCTTTCATTATTATTAATGCTAGCCAACATCATATCATTGTGAGGTGGGCTTGGTAATAGTGAGTCTCCCATACCCTACTAAGAGTTTCCTCCAAAACTCTCGAATTCCAATGAGGGATATGGAATTTGCCAAAAATAGTGGGTGGTGCTATTTGATTTAAAGACCCGGATCAAATGGCTTAAAATCAATCAATTTATATTCGTTATGTATTTATTTACCTATATATTTGCAAACGCTATCCAACACTTGACAAATAAAAGCCGAAAGCTTTAGTTTCCGGACTTGGTACTACAAAACCATAGATTGTCTTTAATGGGTTGTAAATGTACCTAAGTAGTCTCATCCTCACAATCTTCCTATTGCTAATGTATCATTAGAAGAATATGTTAGAAAAAGTCTATCATAAAGAGGACAACACTTTTAATGTCATAATTCTTCAATTACAAATTGTTGTATGAAGAAATAAGAGTTGCTTTGAACAACCCTTAGTCAATGCAAACACTAGTGCTTGTTTCTTTGTTAAATGAACAAAGAACTTGAGAAGAAAGCACAAGGGCATGGACACTTCATGTGCCATGATTCTTCACTTACAAATTGTTGTATGAAGAAATGAGAGTTGCTTTGAACAACTCTTGAAAGTTTGTAATTATGTTTAGAACATAATGGTTGGTTGACAAAAATAGTCCATCAACATGGACTTATGATGATTTTGAATCATTGAGTGTTGAAGTGATAAACCACTTAACGAAACGGAAACTAGGCTAAGACTTCACCTTTGTGTCCCTATACTTATGGTTCACTAAGTTTATTGTAAACTATGTAGTGAACAATAAACACATGCTCTCCAAAATGTTTGATGTGTATAACACAATTGAAATAAGTTTCAAGAGAGATAGTGGGAGTTTAGGGACCATGACTATTGTAGTCAAAGGAGAAGTCAAATGAAGAAGATAAAATTAACTCCAAGGGAACAAACTTTCTTTATGAAAGGATGGACATTGGAAGGGGTATTTGCAAGAAATGTCTTGCAAATGTCAAGAACACACATTTCGAAGATGTTGTAAATTGTTCTTGAATAGTTCAAAACAGTTGGTTCTTCTACTTGAATGCTTGATTCCGTATTAGTAACTATGTTTTACAATTGTTGTAAAAGTGTGACTAATAAGAAGTAGAAGATATATGAGAGAGGAAAAGGTGCTTCACATTCGGAACGTGAATAAAATATAGATCTCTGCGAAAGCAGATAGTGCTTACTTCCTCATATGAACTACCAAAGAAATTGGAAAAACCAAAGATTGTCTTTACATTCCAATTTTAAGGAACTTAATTCCGTCACTATAGTAGAGATGGATGAATGTTTTGTTTGACAAAACATTGTTCTTTATTAATCAATGATTGGATTATAGTAATCTAATTGATTGTCTCTATAGTAGAGATGATATGGTAGTGTTAACTGTTTAGAATATAATGATGCTTAAAACCCAAAAGGTTGCAAGGTAGTGACTAATCCCAACTGAGTTGTGATACCTCTAAAACATAAATTACGAGTTGGTCATAGATGGATGCTTTGGATCGTTAGATCCGGATCCAATACCTTCTTGTTAAAATTGTATAGAGGTGAAATGTTCGAATCTTTATTCTTTTGGAAAGAAGAAAGAATCACAAAGTTGTTGAGGTTAATTCACTTAGATGTTAGTGGCACTTGTCCACAACATAATACTACTCATGTTGTATGACATTCACCGAAGATCACCCTCGGTTGGACTATAGTTTGTTTTAAATAAACACAAGTCCGAATACTTTGCAAAAGGTTTCAAAGAATTCAAGAAATGTAAGTTGATGAGTAAGACGTCTAAAGTATTTACATCCTTAGATTTGATCCAAGGAATGGTAACACTTTAGAATAGTTTCCTTGAAAGATATCAAGGAAAATAGCATCATAAGATAATGAATTTCTCAATTAGGAGAAGAACAAACTAGAATAAGATTTAGTTCGTTGGATGTTATCTATTACCCATATATAGGATATATACTTCTAAAACAATATGATTGTCAATTAGAAGATCTTCCAAAATTTTCATAACTCCATAAGATGTAGTTGGAAAGAAAGACAAATCTTAAGCATGTTAAGATTTGGGGTTGTGTGCTAATAAGCAATATTTGTTTGATAACAATCTTGTGGGATATCCTTAAATTAACTTTTGGATATCATTTCTATAAACCAACTAACAGATGTTGTTTTGTTGGGTAGTTCATTGTAAACTTACAATATGATTTGCCTAAGTGCAAATGAATGAGAGATAAAACTCAAAGAATGGGTTCTTTGAGAAACAAGATAGTGATCAACAAAATATAACAACCTAGTTCCTATACCACAAGCTCCAAGGTAGTCGAGAAGGATTTATAAACCGTCTCAGTTGAATGGTTTGAACTTTATGACTATGTCATAGAGTTGCACCTCTTAATTCAAAAGAAATAAGAATGAAAATCCTTATGACTACATTGAGTGTATATACGATATATACTCAAGGAAATGGTAAAGTACCATTTGACCCGAAATAATGAAACCTTAATAGCTAAATTGGTAGCTTAAGGTGACTACAATCAAAGAGAATGGTTGACTTTGAAGGAACCATCTTTGACGTAGTCTTAGTTTCAATTAATTCGAAGATTGCTAGCTACAACTAAATGATGATTCAACGTTTGGACATAGAATGAGTTTCCGAAACCATTATTAAGATAGTCTTGATAATATATATCTAAAACTATGAATCACAAGACATGTAAGTTGTAGAGATCCATCCATCATGGATCTTAGCAAGCTAGTGGGAGCCATAAGCGTCTTATGAGAGAAAGATCAAATTGTTTGATTTCTCATAAAGATGTAAATGAATCTTTTGTTTACTAGGTTTACAAAAGATTAGTGGGAGTTAATCATGTTCCTAAATTTAAATATATATATATGATATATTAATTTTGGAAATGAAAAGAATACTTCTTCGTTAAAGTTATGACTTTAAGCATTCTATAAACGATAGAATGTATATGGGAGACATAGTCTTAAAGTTATGACTTTAAGCATTCTATAAACGATAGAATGTATATGGGAGACATAGTCTTAAAGTTATGACTTTAAAGCATTTTATAAACGATAGAATGTATATGGGAGACATAGTCTATAAACATAGGATGTAAATCTATAATGATAGATTTCAAGATATAATTGGATTATATCAATCCCTAATAATAGACAAAAGATGCTAGGAAGTTTCTCATATGATGATAAACTTCCATCAGAAGAACAACTCTAGTGAGACTAGGAGGTAGCTCTTCTCAAAGGGAACGTACCCTTTGACTCCCAAAGAAATAATGCGTAAATAGAACGGTACAAGATGATATCAATGCAAGCCCAGGATCAGAACCATGGCAACTGTCAAGTGAGTCCTTAAGTATTTAAGAAATACTAAAGAATAGATTCCTCAAAGAATGAGGAAGAATTAGAGTAACGTAATGGAAGCGTAAATGTATTAGATTATGAATCTAATCCATCATTGGATGTTTCTTCATTATGAATGAAGAGATAAACAGATTTCTCTTTATTATGACTAAAGAGATATTTGGATGGAAACATTAAAGTAATGACTTTAGTGTGTTCCATTATGAATGCAAAATATATTGCCATATATAGAAGTTTACAACAATGTTGTTTGGATGGGAAAGTTCATTTATGAACTCTCTATTCGGTTCCAACCAGAAAATGTATCTAGTGTACTGACACTATGACACTAATGGGGCGATAGCTCAAGCCAGGGAATCAAGGTCTCATCAAGGTCCGAACTCAAATGAGAGACTGAACCACATGATTGAGAATCATGTATAATGGTGACGTCGTGATTCTCAAGGTTGCTTCTATGGATAACATATAGATATCCATTGTCTAGGCCTACTACTCAGCCATTTATGAAATGACTACAGAAGAGGTATCATCACTGATGACCAAGCTGATTGGCTCTAGTGCAAGTGGGAAATTGTTGGAAATGTGCCCAAAAACCAATCATATGATGATACTTTATGGACATTTCACATGTTAAACTAATCTAGTTTAATATCAAGGGCAAAGATTATTGTTTAAGCCGTCTCATATAAATGTTATATGCTTAAACGATAAGTCCAAGGAATATATATGATTGGGAGAATGCAATCTAAAGAAGTTAGATTCATGAGACCATTCTTTCGTATACATATCCTAAACGTTCCTGATCATAGGATTGCCAATTGGGCATTGACAGTCCGTTAAGATCAGTACGTGTTATGTCTTCTCTCAGGGAGAGTGACTAGTCTCGAGTCATTGGTGTGTGTGACATCAAGACAAGCATGTAGGTGCTCAATAGCAAATGAGTCCACTGAACACGATCAACGAGGAGTTCTCATACTCATGTCACATGAGAACTCATGGTTGGGATAATGCAAAGTAGTCCTTTGACCTGAGGCATCATAGTTGTCTTGTGGATAAGTCCTTGATCTTTGACTATGTCAAAGTCACTCCATTCGGGGTGTCCACGGCATCGTTGGGGTTAAGCCACTTAGCCATGGAGGCAATTAAATGCGCAACAAGGGATCTCTAACCTTCAAACCGTTTGAGGGAGAATACTCTATGATATGATTGAAAATCTCTGATCAAAGTATGAATGAGATTTAGGAAGGCGTTCCAAATCACATTCAATGTAATCATATAAGCACACGAATCACATTGGATAGTAGACATGAATAAACTATCAAACCAAACAATGTGGTCAAGAGTATTGTATTAGAGAAAGACCGTATTGCATTTGTAATCCTAAACTGAATAGGTTCTCCACCTCTTCTGATTAGCTTGGGTAACCATGATATGCTGCTAGGTGTCACTCATGGTTTGTGGAAGCCCTAAATGTGTATAATCACTAAAGGGAGAATTGAAAGTAAGTTTCAATTCACAATCGATTTGAAATGGTTTTAATCGCCCACTGCCTCGCTAAAAGGAACCTAATGGATCGTACACCGTGTAAGGTGGAGATTGAAGAAACAATGGAGATGAGTAAGAATAATTAAATGGTTTAATTATTTATGGCAATAATTAATTAATATGTTAATTAATCAAACGAATAAGTTCGTTAAAAAAAGACCACGGGTTAGTTTTGGGCATCAAGGCCCAATGGGCTTCGAACGTCAAGCCCATTGACTTAATTTGTATGACAACTTAATTCACAAAGGCCCAAAAGCCCAATAAAACCCTTATGGCCGGCCATGTTAGAAAGAAAGGCTTTTTGGTTCTTTAGGTCACTTATTTGAAGGGACTATATAAAGGACTTTATAGCCTAAATTCATTAAGGGTTTCTTTTGGAGAAAATTGGAGAGAACATGTCTCTCCCTTTCTCTCTAAAGAGGCCGGCCCCCTTGGAGGGATTAGCTAGCAATCCAACTCCTCCAAGGTCACTCATTTCTTCTTCAATCTAACCTTGGTGAAGAAACTTAGAGGTTCTCAATTTTGGGAACTTGGAGAACGATTTCATCCATCCAAATCCATAGATCTAAGATGCAAGGAATGAAGGCCCTCTCTTTGGGTGATTAGCCTTTGCTTATGCAAAGAGGAATCTACAAAGGTATAAATTTCTCAACTCACTTTGATTTGAGTTGAGTCTTGGTTCACCAATCTACTAGGCTTTGAATTTCATGGTTAATGTTTTGTTTTTAAGTGCATGCAAGCATGATTCCGCATTTTAATTGTTAATTGCATGCTAATAGATGTTGCTTAAATGAACATGTTTTTCACAAAATTTCCTTCAGTGGGGCCATGCCAGTCTGAAGCCTCACGTGCCACACGCTTCTGGGGCGTGAAATGAGGCAATCTGGCGCTCAAGCGCCCGGTTTCAGTGGCAATGGTGGGGCTCACACTGATTTCTGGGCTAAAATTGGGCCGATATTGGGCTTTGTTTTAGGTTTTAGGTTTTACGTCCAAATTTTCACTTGGTTGGAATGGGTTGGAGGGGGGAATAGAAAGGGAAAAATAGGTTTTAGCACTTGGGTTGGAGTTGGCCTTAGAAGGGCCAAAAAATTGAAAAAAATAATAATTAATTTATAGTAGGCAAAAATTGGAAAAAATAATTAGAAACAATCGTAGTGACGAGATCTACAACTTTTGTGAAGGATGGAATTCGAAAACCTGTACCGATAATGCAAAGTGGCTAGTTACAAATAATAAATGTCGGTTTGTCGGTTTGTCGGTTTGTCGTTTTCCTTTATGGTTTGAATTGGGATCGCCGTAAGGGTTTTTTCAGTAATCTATTTTCAAATTATCAGCTTTTAGTGTGATGCAAAAGATGAACGGTTTGGATCTGACAGATTTATGGTTTGCTCAAATATTGCTCGATGTTTACCAAATTTTTGCTTTATCTTTCAACAAGAATGGAAAAAAATTTAATTTCACTCTATTAGATTGATCAGTGCAGTATTAGAAAAAAATGCTAACGGCATCCTTATATTCCGTAACATGCCCATACAGATCTTCATTCTCCAAATCACGAAAAATAGGAAAAAGATGAACCATTCCATATTTAAATTCATAATTTGGTATATTAACTGGAAAGACAATGCATGGAGATGAAACACAAGTTGAATGCAAATAGTCTTTCAATGTTCTGGAAGAAGGGTTTTCCTCGCCCCCAATAACTGCACGGTCACCCATATTGATAGACTCACTGCCATTGTAAAAAAAAATCTCCAAACAAAGTATCAATTTTAGGTTTGGAATGCTTAGCAAATCTGCCTCAATAATCACGATATCGCATGAAAATTGAAGAAAGAAGAAAAGAAGTAAAAACAAAAATACAAAAAAAAGAAGATATAAATAAACTAAAACCAATACAAACAACACAACACACAATATAAACTAGGGAGATTAGGTCTCCATATAACAAAATAGAATTAAAAAAAAAAAACTCTAAAAGTTATTAAAGAGAGATGATGGAAAACAATAAAATGGGTATGGTTTAGTTGCAGCCGCATCCAACCTTCTCTTTATATCCTTGATATGAGCATATTTATGCAACTTAGTGAGCTTGTTTCTTGGCATTTACTTAGTTTAATTCTAGTTATTTTAGTACTTTAAGCTATTTTTGTGTGTTTGTAGGTTCAAATAACAAAGTTGGCAACAAAGTCATATTTGGAGCACTTTGGAGCATTTTTGGGCCAAGATTGGATAGTGCAAGCATGGAGACATGAGGATGGACGTTTTTGAAGATTAGAAGGCTAGAAATCAGAATGTGTGTGTGCAAGTGTGTTGACCTACAACTACAAACACTCATCCACTACACCGATTACATCCACTCATTAGAAAAGATCCATCCAAAGACACTACATTCACATCTCACAACTCCATACACTTACATTTTCATTCCTTGGGTGAGAACACAATCCACCCATCCACCCTTCACCATAACTCACCTATATCCATCCACCACCATAATTTACCACTCATCCATCAAACCACACCTTGTGCCGCAACAAAGAGAAGAAGGAGGACCCTTGGACGTGCTTGCCATTCAAGTTGGATTGTTGGAGCGTTTTTAGGTGTTTTCATTCTTTTGTTTTCAATGTCTCGATTTGTTTATCTTTGCTTTGTGAGTATGAGGAACTAAACCCCCCTTAGCTAGGGGGGAATTCGAAACCATGTTCATGCTTGCAATATGATTTGATTACCTTCAATTGTGATTTCATAAGTTGTGAATTCAATTTGTTTAACTGCTTGATTGATAACTTATTCGTGTATGTTTATTAAGAGTGCACACTTAGTTTGCATGCATGAATATGATGCTAGAGTATAAGGAAGTTTCACCTAATAGTTACAAACTTATATTCACAAGTAGTGGAGGTCGCTTATAAACAATCGCGTTAAATAAATTCTTGGCAGGAGTTTCATGCTCATCATAGTAACGAATGCCTCGTCAATACTTATAGTTTTCATAATGCTTAATGATCTTTGATTGTATCTTTATTGTGCTGTTCACGTAAAGAACTTTTGAAGAATGCCTGAATTGTTGTATGCGCTTTCCCATCCAATTCAATAACTTAAGGAGAACTTGAAGGTTAATTTAAGCGGACTTAATTAACCTAGGGTGTTGAGTTTCATGATTGATCGAAAGAACAACTGAAAATTGGTTTATGTGCAAGTATGTCATGTGTGGAGAAGAACCTCCTAGCTAGCTTTCCATCCATTCAGTTTACTCAAATTCGTGCAGATTTCATTAGTTCTTTAATTTACTTGTTTTGTTTTCAAATTCGTCAAAACCAAAACCCCCTTTACTTTAAAGTGTTTTATTAGTCAAAATCTGTTTTGATTTGTGTTTTTAGGTGTCCTAAAAGTGTGTTAGAGTCCAAATCTGCCCAGTTTGTGTTTTTAGGCAGATTTGAGCGTTTTTAGCTTGTTTTGAGTCCTTTGAGTTTGTTTTGAGTCCTTTGAGTTTGTTTTAAGTTCTTTGAGTCTAGTTTAGTGTTTTTAACTTTGTTTATATGTTTTTAAGTCAGTTTAGAGGTTTTAGCAAGCCCTCATAATCCCCGGTTTAGAACGATCCCTACTTGCATTTATACTACAATTTGACAACAAGAGGGTTTAATTTGTGTGTTAAGTTAATTTTCACATCAATCCTTCTTGAATAATGCTTATTGATATATTAATGCCAAGCATAACTCCAGCAGTTTATTTTTTCTTTCTTTGCTTCATTTCCTTTCCATAACCTACAAAGGCTTGATCACCAATTTTTTATCTTATGCCTCATCCTTTAATTGCATTGCATCATTCTCATGGTCTTGCTTACTAAAATTAGGGAGTTTTAACGAAAAACCCGCGGTATTGTTTACTTTAACGAAAAACCATATTTTTACTCTAAAAAATCAAACCTAGTACTATTCACTTTACCCTTTATTTTGTCAAACTCAAAGTTTTCAAGCCCTTTTCATTAGTTTTTCTTTAAAATTAATATAACGTAAGTCAAAATTAAACAAATTAGATATAAAACCTATTTGATCAGTTATACATCCTAAAGCGTAAATCCAATAAATTACTGAAGAAAAACATTTAACGGTATAATCAAAGTGCATTAGACTTGCACTTTTGAGCAATCGTCGTACACATATATACACATCATTGTGGAGGCAAGGTATCAGTTAGAGGGTTCTACATATTAGGCCTTGACTTTATAGTAAATCATATCCCTGCTTGGCTGAAACAGAAGACTTGAACAATATGTCGAAAAGAACATGTCAGACAAGAGAGGATACTGCAAGAAAGCGAACAAGGCAACTGGGACAAATGAAAATATGAATATAAGATCCGGAACCCATCTTAATTCATAGTGACAAGATAAATAGAAGGTTGTGCTAAAAGCTACCATCATGGATGTTATAGATACGAAGAGTGATGTGAGTCCGATCATCAACTTCAACGGTAAGGATTTGAGAAAATCATTTTCAGCATACCACGATGTAAGGATGTACAAGAACATGAGGATTGCAGTTGATGAGGAAAAGAGTGCTGCTCCATCGGATATGATGAAGATTAGAAATGTCGTCTCTTTTACGAAATTTGGTGTCCGTTTATTATCAGATATAGCTCCAGGAATGCTAAATGCGGCTGAAAACACGACAGTGGCGATAATAGTTGAAACAAGCATGCATGAATTTGCGGTGTTCTTCGTCCATGATTCTCCCTTGTGCAATAAATTCTCATGCTCGCTAGTGAATAATTCTCGAGGTGTTTTTCCTTGGTTATTTTTCATGTCTATGAAGGGAGGTTGCACAATCTTCTCAACTTCCTGTCACGTCAATGATTGATAATGAAATTAAAGAATGCAGGGAATTTCTAGGCAATTAAAGTTGATTATAAAATAATACTTAACCATACCTCAAACCATACTAATTCTCGCTGCATTTGAAGAACCGCTCCAGACATAAGATTGAGTTGGTCTGGAGGTGCCAATTTTGCAGCTAGATGTAGAATGTTGTTATTCTCATTGTCAGTATATGTTGCTATGATATTTTTTGTGGAGGCTGTCTCATGCACTAGATTGAAGATACTTGCACGACGATGCAAGACTGCAATATGGAATATAGTTCGATTGTTGTCATCACATTCCCATAGCAGCTCTGGATAAGAGTTAATAAGCACAGACAAGAACTCATAATTTCCTAATTTCACTGCATCAAATATTAATTTTGGAGGCTCTCTTATCAAACGTGTGACTTCGTCATCGTCATGTTTCAGCATTTCGTTCCAAAGACACTCAACTAGTTCCAAGGCTTCTGTTTGCTTCAAGTTTCTTTTGTAAGAAACCTTCATGCCTAGGAGTACTTTCACTGTAAATTAAAAAGGTTACAACATAAACAACAAGGTTGATATTCACAAGAACAGGCAAATTTCATACTACTGTGGGATTATCAAATACCATAGTATGTAAAGTTTGTTTTTACATAACTCATCACATTTTGACATCATAATTTTAGAAGAATTGACTCACATGTGTTCATAAGTCTTCTGCACATTCCAGGAGTACTTGGGTCACCAAATTGTAAAGATTTTCGAGCTAAGACATGCAAGGCCGTTTCACTGTCACCTTTGCGGGCCGTTGCTAATGTTCTATCATCTTGTAGCAACTTCAGGGCTACATCTGCACAATATACAAAGATTAAAAGAAGATGAGGGGTATGAAAAAGAATGCAAACAATTATTTTATTTTATTTTTTTAAAAAGAGTAGTCAAGAAGTAAAGATGTGTTTAATGTTTACAAGTTCCAAATATTTACCATAAAGATCATGATCGATACAACAGAAGAATAGAAATCTGCGGCTCTTTTCATTCAACATTTCATACGTTTTAGGGTATAAATACCTCGCCATTTTAGACTGTCCAAACAAAGCAGCCACATAGAGTGGTGTCATTTCTTTACCACCTGGAATTGTTGGCAAGGAACTATTTTTTTGTATCAAAATCTCGGCAATTTCTACGGTTCCAGTTGCAGCAGCGAAGCTCAGTGCCGTATTTCCTTTAATGTCTTGAAGTGCCAAGTCTTCTTCATCCATCATTTTGACTAGTTCCCCCACAAAGTGAATATTGTTCTTTACTCCTGCTGCAACGTGAAGGACAGTTTCCCATCCTTTTGTTATGCTAGCGGTTAAGAGTGCCCGATTGATATTTAAGATGCCTTTTGTCTTCTTCATCCATCATTTTGACTAGTTCCCCCACAAAGTGAATATTGTTCTTTACTCCTGCTACAACGTGAAGGACAGTTTCCCATCCTTTTGTTATGCTAGCGGTTAAGAGTGCCCGATTGATATTTAAGATGCCTTTTGTGGTATCCCAGTCGCCTTTCATTGCAGCTTTGTAGAGGGGCATACACAAGTTCAAGTAGGCCTCTCCTGTGTTCGATGCAAGGGTTATATTGAGCATATGATTTATTTGTTGTATGTAATGTGTGTGTGTGTGTTTGCGCGCTTGAAATTTTCATACGATCTATTGGAAACACTTCTTTTATTGGTTCTTGCTTGAATATGTTGATAAACAAAATTAGCAGATTATTTGAAAAAAAAAAAATATATATATATATATATATATATATATACTGGGTTATTCGTGTCCAACTCACTTGTTTTTTATAGCTTATTATGACAGTATAAACGCTACAATTGTAACTGTTTTCTTTCACATCATCTAAAGATCCACTTTACATCAAATAAATGAACAGTTTATCATCCTAATAAGGAGGTTACTTGTATTCAAACATACCGATCTGTTCGATACGTATGAATGTGGCAAAACAAACTCCAAATTTTGTTTGATCTTTTTTCTTTTTTACAAAGAAGATATTATAATGATGATAAGGAAAATAAACCTTTTTTTATTATTATATTTGTACAGTGAAATACATTAATCATAAATAAACAAAATATTAGGTTTACGCATGTGGCAGACCAATTATTATCAAAACTAACATACTCGTAAGTTTATGTATGACATACTATAGTTAAGATATTATTTTTTGTTAAGGTAAGATGGTGACATTTAGTAATCCATATTTTGATCTTCGCACTTCAATCCGTTTTTAAAATCACATGTGGCCTGTAACTTACCCTACCTCTATCTTATTAGCTAATAGCAACCAACATGCACGTACAATCGTTGTGCTTGTGCCATATTTCCTGGATAATATATGTAAACTATCACTTAATCATATATATATATATATATATATATATATCCTTTATGCAAAGGATTCTCATTTTTTTCAAAAAATAGGGATTAGGTGTGGAGTTCATTGTACACCGAACTTTAACGATCCGAATAGTCTATTTTGTAAGTCTCGATTCATTGATCATCCTTGCAAAAATTCAATTCAATCCGAAACTATTTGCCTATTTAATTATCAAGATAAAATTTCATTGTTTCTTATATAACAAAATATTCGTTAATTTCTTTGAACCTAATTAGATGTCTTAAATATTTCCGATTTGGCTAATATTTTGCAAGGATGATCTATAAGGTGTAACTTGAAAAATAGACGATTCGGATCATTAAAATTTGATGTAGTGTGGACCCCACAACTAATCCTTATTTTTATAAAAAAAAAATGGAGATTCCTTCCCTTAAAGCTTTCATATACATATATATATGATAATTCTAGGATCTCTACATAAGAGAAAATAAAATCATATATGCATGGGATGCGCATGAAAGAGGAAGATAGTACGTACTATTGGTATTTCCTAGCAGATGGCGAGAAGGATGGTTCGGTTGATGAATCTGTTCTGTAGAAGCGGAAATGCCGATGACGACACTTTCAGCAACTGAAACGCCATTTACCGCCGCCATTTGAATCCCAGCTGGAGTTGGTATACTTTGTGCTCGTGGACTAGAAATTTTTCCTAATTGAACTTGTGGGAAGTAACGTAAACGCTTGTTAATTATTATATCTACACAGAAAAACCTGAATTAGCAAGTAAATTATACTGTAGCATGCTTCTAAACATAACCTGCAAGTTAAATAGCGAGAGAACCAATAACAAGTTATATTTGATTTACATTAGTATAGTGAGCGAACCAATAATGTCTATTTTTTTTATACAATCATGTATTTACACTAAGATGTGATAGAATATATCCAACTCATCATCCACGATATTTGAACTCAAAATTTCTCACCTAAAAGTACCATTAATTAAGTTGTAATACCAAGCGAAAATTTTAATTTTATTTAAGAAAATGTTGCAGTCCTATTTAGAATAGGAATGTGATTGTGTAAATCCTACGAAATATGGGAATGTATCTTATATTCCTATTAGGATTAGATTACCTATTAAATGTTGTAATCCTAAAGGGAAAGGTTTTACCCTTCCTACTACTATAAATAAAGGCACAATGGGGTGAGATAACACACACCCACAATTACACATCTCTCTATTCTTCTCTCTATTGCCGCACCCCCTCTCTCTCTAAGGCCTCCATAATTGTTCAGTAAATTATGCCTACAACACGTTATCAGCACGCTCTTGACGCTACGCTAACAAGAGAGTTTGATCTTCAATTTGGGAAGTATTACGTTTTAATCATTCTTTTCATGATTAATTTATTATTTTATTAAATTGATCTACATGCTATTGATTCAATTTAATTTTTCTGTGTTGAACGTGATATAACGCATTGGAGAATTTCGTCTTTCAAGAAGGATCTTCTACAAATTCAAAGGCTTTTGTTGTTTTCTGCTACTCAGATACGCTTAAAATAAAGGAAGATATTTGAAACGACCCATGAAGCATGAAAACATTCCCCATGATGCATGAACCCCCTACATTTATATTTACGCAATAAACATTCCGATATATATATCGTATATGTTCATATATTGGTCAATATATATATTTGTTTCATACATTACGCAATAATTGCTATGTGGAATTTGTGAGTCAAAGTATTCAATTAAATTAGAAGCATGTTTCGGGTTTTCCTAAACCCTAAAGGATTTGAAAAAAAAAATGGGGGAATCAGGACATGGTGCGGCACACCACCACACCATCATTGTGCAAATAATCACCAGGCCTAGGCCTGGATTTTACCTCGGTAGGGCCTGCAGCTCTGAGCCTATGCACACTGGGCTTGGCCCGCAGCCATCCAACCTGTCCAATTGTCTGGGATGTCCTCCCATACACACGCTGCAACCTTTTTGGTTGCTGGGTTTTGTTGCTCTGGCCCGCATACATATAACCAGCATATGCTGGGCTTGTCACTACGCCACCCATACCCAAGCGCGTGACCTGTAGTCACTATGGGGCTGCTTTCACGCAACCAGCCTTCGCTGGGATCTCCGTGACAACCCACAGGCCAGCTTGCGCTAAACCTGTCCGTGCACTCCTTTGTGGCCCAAAACACGACCCAGCTACGGCTAGGGTCTTCCATTCCTCACCCGTGGCTTGCAGCCACCACCAAAGGAACATTTGGGCCTCGCCTTATGCTTAAGGCACCCAACCCGTGCCTCTTAACCCCCGGCATTAAGCCCAATTATTTTTGGGGCTCTATTTTCGATCCAATAATATTATTTTAATATTATTTTGCTTCTACAATCGACCCCGAATAGTCCCGATCTATTGAATTAATTAAAAGTGACCTGCAGACCATTAATCTGATAATGAATCCAAAATTATTGACCTGAAGATCACTTTTGGACATTAACGATTCAATAATTTATTTCTCTTCTTTGAACCGTCACATACTTTCGTAGTAACGAAGCTCTCACACTTGAGTTCCCGAAGACAACTCAAATCCACTACACTAAGTTAGTATATTGCATTCTGAGTTTCTTGCAGGAACCTCTCCTTTATGAACTAAACGTTCATAAACTAAATTGAACCTGTAGTTTCAAATTTAGTGCCTTTGAAACCCCGAAGATTTCATAAAACAATACACCCATGAAAACCCGACGTTTTTCATGAAAACCATGTCTTAGAACTCGAATGTTCTAACTTTGATGCTTATGGATGATTCATTCCCATAGCACCAATCACAATCTTGTTCCCTCAAATTCAGTGGATTGTCGAACCGTCACAAGTTTGATTTTCCTGATTTGGGCGTTTTCTAATACAAACCACTTTAGGTGGGGTACAAGACATGAATCTCCACTTGACTATCAAGAAGCTAAGAAACCATTGATGCCGGCAAGGAAGAGCTAAATAAGCCTCCACCATAATCTTCATTCGAAGACTTATGCTCAAAGCATTACAAATGGAAATACTTCCCGAAAGAGGATTCCATGGCTCTTTGGCTCGCTTCTATAGACCGTCTAATCATGAAAGAAATTGTTCGAAGCAAACCATGATTACGTCCATGAATGAGTACAATTCTAAATTTTATAAATCCGATCGAATCTTGACTGGAGAATACTTTTCTCATCATTCCACGTTTCTAACTCGCTCCTGAAGCAGCAGTGTAGAAAGTGAAAATTTACCGAATTCTCGGATCTGATTACTACCACAAACGTGAGAGAAAGGTATGGACCCAGTTCGGCTGGAGTCTACCGAATGGCTCGACCCAGTTCGGTCAAAACCTAACCAAATGGTGATGCACTGCTTCGGCAGGGATACACTGAATGGCATATTCTTTCACAATACAATTTCGAGTTTGTGTTCACAAACATATAGTATAATCAGGGCCTGCCAAGGTGTGGCATCATGCCCGAGGCATGATCCTTGGTACATAAGACCTAAAACTTCAAGAATAAGGGATAATATTCTCGAACCTCAACCTTGCAAGAATCTACTCCCGTCTTGATGGAAGAGATCATTGGTTATGCACCTGTTCGTGCCCCTACCAATGTTGTTGAGGAGTACCATTCTAGTAGTCAATATGTGAGATTGATTTTGCTTCACCGAACATCATTGGCAGAGCAAAATTTAGACATGGATGGCCTTATTGGCCGAATCCCCTTAGTAAATTTACTTTGTGAACATTTTTCCATGTTCTTGTATTCAAGTTTGGTGTATGTTTTACTTATGGATAATCTTATTGATATTGTCCTCGAATATGAGTTAATTGAATCATGTTTCTTAATACATGTGACCGATTCAATTAAACACGTGATTAGGTAGGAATGTGGGAAAGTTAGTTGTCTGGATGAATGCGTACTACGCACACTAACTTTAGACCTAAATCACATCTCTAACAATGACTTCAGGTCTATCCAACCTGATTAAGAGCATTGGCATGCTCCTCGTTGTATGAATGATACTGAATTATCATCTAAAGGACCTTAAATTCTTCCTGACGTTGAGTTTTTAAGGATATTCGAGATGACAATGATCATAAATGATACCACTGAAGAAAATAGAGTGAAATATCTTTGCACCACCTCCAAAAATGAGCTTGAAGCTTTGATTTGGGGCCAATGGGTTGTCTCCCAACTGGGAATACACCACATGTGGCCGGCCTATAGCCTGGTGATTGGGCAGTTTACTTGTTTTGGCACGACCTTTTAGGACACTTAGGTCGAACAATGATGCTACAACGCATCTCCTTATCTGAAGTAAGGATTTTGTGCCTACAAGCACACTTTGCCAATCTTGCTCATTAGGGAAATTTATTTTCTATATCATTTCTTGCAAAGATACGACACGACTCCATTTTCGCAGTGGATTCAAGGGAATATATGTGGACTAATCCAACCAAAATGCGGACCATATAAATATTTATGGTTTTGGTTGATGAATCGACAAACTGGTCACATGTTTGTCCACACACATTACTGCTAAACCTCTTGGCCGATTAAGGGTTCACCACCCTATTTATCCCTTAAGGTCTGGAAGACTGGATAATGCCAGAGAGTTTATATGGATGGTTTTCAATAAAGTATTGCATGTCATTTTGGGTTTTTAATTGAACATCGTATCCCCATGTTCACCCCAAATAGCCTAGCCTAGCGATCATAAAGCGAAATTTAAATGATCGCCCGAATTTTGGTAAACGTACCAAGTTTTCGGTCTTTGCCTAGGGCTATGCAATCTTGCACGCAGCTATGTTGGTACGCCTTGAGGCCCATTGCCACCCAACCTATATGAAGTTACAGTTGGTTACTGGGTACGAACCTGACGACTTTCGTATTTACGCATTTGGGTGCGCATTCCATGTGCCAAGTTGCGCCGCCGCAACGTACCACCATGGGTCCTCAAAGAAGGATGTGTATCTTTTGTCGATCATGATTCTCCTTCACACTAGCTCTCTTCGAGCCCTTGCACACGATCTCTTTACCGCTTATTTGCAGGTTGTCACTTTAATGAGACAGTCTTCCTACCGTTAGGGGGAGATAAGAACGTCAACGTTCCTGTAGAACAGCGCGAATTTGCATGGACGTTGCCCACCATGTCTCATCTCGATCCCCATACCGCACAAGTGTGATAAGCAAGTGCGACGAATTCTAGATTTCAGAATGTTGCTCCATACGCATTCCTCTGATCTAGCTAAAGTGACGAGATCATATACCAGTTGCAAACATGCCTGCAAGGATAGACGTACTTAACGGACGTCGAGTCAACATCCCTGGAGGGTGTGCCGCCCATGTTGGACGGTTTGGACTCCCCTGTTGGACGGTCCGGTACACCGGCGGATAGCCAATCAATATGTCTTGGCCTAGAGCATGACATATCATTCGGTTCGTAGGATTCACTTCCCTAGAAGAGGAAGACAAGGCACAACAATGAATCTAAACTCGATCCCTGTTTCAAATCATTTCCATCTCATGAGATTAATCCGGATTGCTCCCGAGACTTGAAGTTCTTGGTCCAGTATACCAGTTTGGATGAGAAAATGGAATTGAAATGAGATTATCATCGATAATGTTTTCACTTATATGGTAGCTACCGACATAAATGAAAAGCGACGATATCGAACCGTGTTCCATTGATTAAGTGACAACGTAGAACTGATTGGACAACTAAAGTTACAATCCAGGTCAAATTCCTTACCAAAGTGTGTATTGGACCTGTCGTTCCTACACTGCCCAAGGTAACCCTGTTGAGTTACAAGTGGGAAAGGAAACGTTATGAGATGAATGAAATAGTGCGATATGATGCACGCCTTACGGCGCAAGGTTTCTCTCAAAACGTCATGTGATTGATAGCAGCATTATGAAATGTGGTTAGTATTTCTCCATGGGGATATAAATACGGAGATTTACGTGTAAGTTCCCGAAGAATTACATGGACTGGCTCAAATAGTTCCAAACCACGGAACACCCTTTTAACTCGTTTTGAGGTGTTCACTTATGGATTGAAAAATCTGACGGATGTGGTATACCCGTCTAAGTGATTATTTGATCAGTCAAGGATATGAATTATGCCATTGGGTGTTAAACTATGAAGTCTTATTCCAAATTGCTAGAGTTACAGTTTATGTCGTTAACACGAATCTCACTAAGACTCTGGAAGAGCTTGAGAAAACTGCCTCGCACCTGAAGATGGAATTTGAGATGAATGATCTTAGGAAAACTCGTTTATGCCTTGACCTGAAGTTGAAGCATTGTTGTAACGGTATTTTGGTCTACCAGTTGAACTACACCCGGAATGTGTCACCTTTCAGTATTGATGCGAAAATTAACTTAACACACAAATTAAACCCTCTTGTTGTCAATGGTAGTAAATAATGTAAGTAGGGATCGTTCTAGGCCGGGGATTAGGAGGGTTTGCTAATAACCTCTAAACTGACTTAAAAACATATAAACAAAGTTAAAAACACTAAACTAGACTCAAAGAATTCAAAACAAACTCAAAGAACTCAAAACAAGCTAAAAACGCTCAAATCTGCCTAAAAACACAAACTGGGCAGATTTGGACTCTAAACACACTTTTGGATGAATTTTGGTTTTAACTTGGTTTGAAACACTTAAAAACACAAACTAAATCAGTTTCTAACTAATATGACTTAATAAAATAAAGGGGATTTTGGTTTTGGACGAAAATAAGGAAAACAAAGCAAGAACAATTTAAACAGATTCTCAGACAAATTTAGGTGAATTGATGTGTGATGGGTTAAACTATGGATGATGGGCTAGCGAGAGGGTTCTTCTCCACACATGACATACTTGCACATAAACCAATTTTCAGTTGTTCTTTCGATAAATCATGAAACTCAACACCCGAGATTAATTAAGTCCGCTTAAATTAACCTTCAAGTTTTCCTTAAGTTATTGAATTGGATGGGAAAGCGCATACAACAATTCAAAGCATTCTTCAAAAGTCCTTTACATGAACATCACAATAAAGATACAATCAAAGATCTTTAAGCATCATGAAAACTATAAGTATTGACGAGGCATTCGTTACTATGATGAGCATGAAACTCCTGCCAAGAATTCATTTAACGCGATCGTTTATAAGCGACTTCCACTACTTGTGAATATAAGTTTGTAACTATTAGGAGAAACTCTCTTATACTCTAGCATCATATTCATGCATGCAAACTAAATGTGCACTCTTAATATGTTGGAAATGTGCCCTAAAGCCAATCATATGATGATACTTTACGAACATTTCACATGTTAAACTAATCTAGTTTACATATAAAGGGCAAACATTATTGTTTGAGCCGTCTCATATAAATGTTATATGCTTAAACGATAAAGTCCAAGGAATATGTGATTGGGAGAACGCAATCTAATGAAGTTAGATTAATGAGACCATTCTTTCGTAGACACATCCTAAATGTTCCTGATCATAGGATTGCCAATTGGGCATTGACAGTCCGTTAAGATCAGTACGTGCTATGTCTTCTCTCAGGGAGAGTGACTAGTCTCGAGTCATTGGTGTGTGTGACATCAAGACAAGTACGTAGGTGCTTAATAGAGAATGAGTCCACTGAACACGATCAACGAGGAGTTCTCATACTCATGTCACATGAGAACTCATGGTTGGGATAATGCAAATTAGTCCTTTGACCTGAGGCATCACAGTTGTCTTGTGGTTAAGTCCTTGATCTTTGATTATGTCAAAGTCACCCCATCGGGGTGTCCACGACATCATTGGGGTTAAGCCACTTAGTTATGGAGACAAGTGAATGTGCAACAAGGGATCTCTAACCTTCAAATGGTTTGAGGGAGAATACTCTATGATATGATTAAAATCTATGGCCAGAGTATGAATGAGATTAGGGAATGCGTTCCAAATCACATTCAAGGTAATCATATAAGCAAACGAATCACATTGGATAGTAGACATGAATAAATAAACTATCAAACCAAACAATGTGGTCAAGAGTATTAGATTAGAGAAAGACCGTATTGCATTTGTAATCCTAAACTGAATAGGTTCTCTACCTCTTCTGATTAGCTTGGGTAGCCATGATATGCTGCTAGGTGTCACTCATGGTTTGTGGAAGCCCTAAACGTGTGTAATCACTAAAAGGAGAATTGAAAGTAAGTTTCAATTCACAATCGATGTAAAATGGTTTTAATCGCCCACTGCCTCGCTAAAAGGAACCTAATGTATCGTACACCGTGTAAGGTGGAGATTAAAGAAACAAAGGAGATGAGTAAGAATAATTAAATGGTTTAATTATTTATGGCAAGGATTAATTAATATGTTAATGAATCAAACGAATAAGTTCGTTAAAGACCTCGGGATAGTTTTGGACCTTAAGGCCCAATGGGCTTCGAACGTCAAAGCCCATTGACTTAAGTTGTATGACAACTTAATGAATAATGATTCACAAAGGCCCAAATAGCCCAATAAATACCCTAAGGCCGGCCATAATTAAGGAGGGTAGTGAACTTGGCTTAATTGCAAGTTTGCCACTCCATTGTGAGGTGGTATAAAGGCATCTTTATAGCCATTTCATCCTTATGGGTTTTTGTGGAGAAAAGATGAGAACAAAAGCTCTCTTTGCTCTCTAAAATTCAGCCACCCTAGAGGAAATTATCTAGCAATTTTACTTCATCAAGGTCACTCATTTCTTCTTCAATCTAACCTTGGTGTAGAATCTTTAGAGGTTCTCTATTTTGGGAACTTGGAGAATCCTATTCTTTCAACCAAATCCATGGAGCTAAGAAGCAAGGAATGAAGGCCCTATCTCTTGGGTGATTATCCTTTGCATATGCAAAGAGGAATCTACAAAGGTAAATATTTCTCAACTAATAAATGTTGATTTAAAAGTTGAGTCAATGTTCACCAATCTACTAGGCTTTGAATTTCATGGTTGATGTTTTGTTTTGAGTGCATGTAAGCATGATTCCGCCTTTAATATGTTAATTGCATGCTATTGATGTTGCTCAAATAAACATGTTTTTCACAAAATTTCCTTCATAATAAACATACACGAATAAGTTATCAATCAAGCAGTTAAACAAATTGAATTCACAACTTATGAAATCACAACTGAAAGTAATCAAATCATATTGCAAGCATGAAAATGGTTTCGAATTCCCCCCTAGCTAAGGGGGGTTTAGTTCCTCATACTCACAAAGCAAAGATACATAAACTTAAACATTGAAAACAAAGAATGAAAACACCTAAAAATGCTCCAACAATCCGACTTGAATGGCAAGCATGTCCAAGGGTCCTCCTTCTTCTCTTTGTTGCGGCACAAGGTGTAGTTTGATGGATGCGTATGGATATATGGAAGGGAATGGCTAAATGTGTTTAGGTTGGGTGGAGGTCACGGCAAGGAAAGGGAAATGAATGGATGAATGGATGGTGCTCACGGCCAAGGAATGAAAGTGTAAGTGTATGGAGTTGTGAGATGTGAATGTAGTGTCTTTGGATGGATCTTTTCTAATATTTTCTTGTTATGGTGAAGGATGGATGTATTTATAGGCTAGGGAGAGGATGAGTGTTTGGTAATGAGTGGATGTAATGGGTGTAGTGGATGGATGTTTGGTAATGAGTGGATGTAATGGGTGTAGTGGGTGAGTGTTGTGGTAATGAGTGGATGTAATGGGTGTAGTGGGTGAGTGTTTGGTAATGAGTGGATGTAATGGGTGTAGTGGATGGATGTTTGGTAATGAGTGGATGTAATGGGTGTAGTGGATGGATGTTTGGTAATGAGTGGATGTAATGGGTGTAGTGGGTGAGTGTTTGGTAATGAGTGGATGTAATGGGTGCAGTGGGTGGATGTTTGGTAATGAGTGGATGTAATGGGTGTAGTGGATGGATGTTTGTAGTTGTAGGTCAACACACTTGCACACACACATGCTGATTTCTAGCCTTCTAATCTTCAAAAATGTCCATCCTCATGTCTCCATGCTTGCACTATCCAATCTTGGCCCAAAAATGCTCCAAAATGCTCCAAATAGCACTTTGTTGCTAACTTTGTTATTTGAACATACAAACACACGAAAATAGCTTAAAGTACTAAAATAACTAGAATTAAACTAAGTAAATGCGAAGAAACAAGCTAACTAAGTTGCATAAATATGCTCCTATCAAATTCCCTCACACTTAGCTTTTGCTAGTCCTCGAGCAAAACAAAAGAAACAAAACGAAACAAAACAAACAAAACACAACCTAACCTTCCAACATTTGCCTCAGGGATTTCCAATGCACATGACATGTTAAAAATCATCATTCCCACAGATTTTTGGTTATCTTCACACTTGAGCACAAACTTAATCTCAGTCACTACTTACTAGTTCACAATTAACCAATTAAAACAATGTTTTGAATGTAGTAACATGCCTTAGAGAATTTGCTCAATTCCTTACAAGATACTCTCTATTTTCACACACATTGTCTGACTACACACCCTACACTAGTTATATGTGAGAAGATTGATGTAACACGAATGATTAGGACTCACATATGTTATAACAAAGAAAGCAATTTTCTGGAGTTATTAAGCATGTTTAGATATGATCTCATGAATGGAATGCTACTACTTAGATGCGAGAACCAGTGACACCATATGCTCATACCAATTTCGAACTCCACAAATTGAAACACACAACACTCAAGATTGAAGTCAAGGGTTGTAACAGGGCTTGGGGGTAATGGCTAACAAAGAAAGGATAGGGATAACAAACGTTCTTAAAGCGATAGCAAGCAAAGCAATGAAATAGACACTTGGAAATCACTTTAGAATGCAGAATCAACTTTTAATTAAAAAGGGAAGATTTATGCAACACTTAGGGCCGAATTCAATGTTTTTAACCCTTTCTTTAACAAACAACACTTTAGAGCTCTTTTTCATACTTTTTTCTTTTCTTTTCTTTTCTTTTCTACCCGTGCCTTATTAAGGACTTTGGCACACACACACACACACAAGAATCACTTCCCCCACACTTGCTTTCTGCAATACATTGATCAAAAAGGAGTTCCTTTTAAGTCATGCTTTACTATGCTTCAAGAACAAGGGTATGGATGGTCCTAACACTAGGCTAGGTAAGGATAGTGTGGGTTAACAAAGAACATAGGCTTAACAAGGCTCAACGGGGTTAAACTTAAACACATAATGAAATAGGGGCACGGCAATTTGGCTTTGGTGGTCACTACACAACTTCATCTTGAATATGAGTTATGCAAATCAATAGCATGCTTTGAATGAAATAGGCATGAGTTCTAGCATTTGGAACTAAATGATGAAACGCCTTCTAAGTAGCAACCAAGCAAAGAATAATGAGATCATGCAACGGCTTTAGAAAACAATGATGCACAGATTATTAACTCTCCAAATAAACGTTTAGGCTCAAGTCTCACAAGTTTGTAGCGTTCATTTGAGTTCCTTCTTTCAAGCATGTTACAAAAACTGATTTTTCCTTTATGATTGCATGTGAATTCATAAATTATAACCACAACCAAGCATACACCAAAGAGTAAATCAAATTTTCATCCATGTTTATAACTCTCTTTAACAGTCATGTAATTAAAAACCAAATCCTCATCATTGTGTAGGAAGGTACCCTAAGACACAAACAAACACACAAAAACAACTCTTTTTGGGTTTTTCAAAACAATTTTTCAAATTTTTATGAGATTTTGGATTTTTATGTCAAAACACACTAAAACACTCCAAAACAGCTTAAAAACACTTAAAACAGCAAGGAACAACACTAGAAGTAATGGGTGATAAACTCCTACGAATTTCATGCAAACAACTTGGTTGCCCCCCCCCCCCCCCACACTTAAATCAAACATTGTCTTCAATGTTTCAGGCATAAACTCACACAAAAACAAGCAAACAAACAAGCAACGAATAAACATGACAAGTATGGCAAAGTAAAAACCAGACAGAGTAGAGTCTAAGAACGCAAATCTGGTTATGAAGATATGATCTTGTTGACTTTCCACAACTTTGATCTCGAACTGGGCTAGGGAACTTCTTAGCAAGGAAAATGAGACTTGATTGGTGGTGGTGATTTGATGGCCTTGTATGGCGAGGCTTTGCTCTTTGGCGACTGATGCGTCCATATGTTGTTGAAGCTTCTCGAGCTCTTGGCTTCAACTCAGACTCCTTCTGCTGGGTTGATTGAGTCTGCAGGCAGCATTCTTCTCTGCTTGTTTCTTCTGCACGGCAGGTAGGCACGAGGTAGAGGTGATGGTCTGTTTCTTTGTTCAATATGTCCAAGTGTCGACCGATTGCTTTCTTTCTCCTTGTCTCCCAAGCAAGAGCAAGGGTAAAGGAAAAGCATGCCATGAGATATCTTTGCCTTTGACTCTGATGATATGAGATACTTTTGCTTTTGAAGAAGTATCTTTCCACAGATGTATTCTTGAACTGGGCTGGGGAACTTCTTAGCAAGGAAAATGAGACTTGATCTTGAAGATGAATTAGCACGTTGTCTCCACATGCTTCAAGGTATCATTTTCACTTGCCTTATCTGTTCTCCAGGCAGATGTGGCATCTTCTTCGGAAGTACATCAGCAGTTGAAGATGAGCACTCGAGAGCAATGCTAGGTAAGCAATCAGGAAGGAGTTCCAGGCAGTCGGTTCTTAGATCGGAAGATTGACACCAAGTGCTGGCTGATTGCTCGTTTTCTCCTTGTCACAAGGACAAGGAAAATGACAGGGAGAAAGCATGATATGAGATACTCTTGCTTTCAACCTTCATGATATGAAATACTTTTGCTCTTGATGACTTGTTTGCAGAGGTACCCCAAGGGATGAGGAACACTGAGTGACTCGAGAAGCTTCGTTGGGAATGCATTTTCGGAGATGAAGAAAGGTTGAGTATATCTGCCTTGCTGTGAAGGTTGACATTTATAGGGATTTCTTCATAACTGGTAGCAACATTGTTCTTTTACTCGTGTGGGCAACCGTTGGATGATTAAACAGTATGGCTTCACGTGCTTTCTTCTTCATCAGAAATCTTCAAAAAATTGCCCGTAATTTCCGCAAAGCTGAGTGTGCATGTGACAGGTGATAACACGTCTGAAAAAGACCGGCGCCTCTTCGATATCTGAGATCGACGCATCGACAAATTGACCGTGATTTCCGCAAAGCTGAGTTTGCGTGTGACAGGTGCTGACGAGGCTGAAAAAGACTGGAGCCTCTTCGATATCTGAGTTCGGCGCTTCGACAAATTATCCGTGATTTTCGCAAAGCTGAGTATGCATGTGACAGGTGCTGACAAGGCTGAAAAAGACTAGCGCCTCTTCGATATCTGAGATCGGCGCTTCAACAAATTGACCGTGATTTTCGCAAAGCTGAGTGTGCATGTGACAGGTGATGACACGTCTGAAAAAGAAAGTGCCTCTTCGATTTCTGAGATTGGCCCGTGGTTTCTGAGCAGCCCAGCTTTTGAGAAAGCATACGTCTCTTCGATCTCTGAGCTTGCCTCTTCGATTTCTGAACTCGCCTCTTTAATTTCTGAAGCTCCGTCGAGTGCTGATTTTTAAAGAGAGGCACGCATCACATTCCAAAGCACACTTGAATTTTCCGCCTGTAGAAGCTCCCTACTTGCACTTCTAAGAACTTGATTTGTCCGACCTCTTCTTTTTCTTTACACCTTCAAAAATGTCTTGCCCTTCTGACCGTCGCCTTAACTTGAATGTTGGGGAAGATATTGATATGTCTTCTCCAAACAACATTTGGCAGCCGTCCTTCGTATCCTCAAATGGTCCTCTTACAGTTGGAGATTCCATGATGATGAATGATACAACCGCTTCGGTGGTGGCCAGAAATCTTCTCACTCCTAGAGACGCTAGGATACTTTCCAGGCGGTCCGACGAACTGGCTGTTCAGGACTCTCTGGCCTACAACGTCCGATGTGCAGGCTCAGTATCAAACATGGGCCAGTGCCTTCTTGCTCGATCTCGTCAGGTTGAGTCGTTGATGGCTGAAGTGGCTAGTCTTCGGCAAGAGGTCAGAGTGCTTAGGCATGAGAATAAAGAGTTGCACATGCTCGCAACTAATTACTCAACAAGGATGAAGAGGAAGCTTGACCAGCTGCAGGAGTCCGAAGTTCAGATTCAGAGTGATCATCAATGGTTTATGGCCTTACTCCAGCGGCAACTTCTGCCTTCGTCATCTAGCGCTTCACCAAGTGTTGAGGCTTCGGAAAATCAAACTCTGGTGCTTCGGCTTTCTGGAGGTCCGTCGAATGCTGAGGCACCACCTAACCAATGAAGGCTCATTCCTGCTTGTATTTTTCTACCTTTCTACCTAATGTTCGTTTTCCATGAAAATTAATGTGAAAATACCTTACATATCTGTCAATGTTTCAAAAATAAACCCACAACCAAAAATAATTAAATAAGCAACAAATAAAAATGACAATCATGGCAAAATAAAAATGCAGAAAAGGGAAGGTTTTTAGAAACGCAAAACTGATTGTGGAGCAATTCAAAAATCTTCCTTATTTGAATACATGGGTTGCCTCCCAAGAAGCGCTTGCTTTAACGTCTTCCAGCCGGACGATACCTTCATTTAAGCTTGAATAAGGTCCACGACATGGAGGGGTATGTCCTCTACGGCATGTTCCTCAAAATACTCATACATTGGCTCTATGAATGGAAGGGGATAGTAATCCTTCCCGATTGGGGCGTTGAGCATTCTTAAGTCAATGTAATCATTCCCACCAGCTTGGATTCGATTGGGGACCTGCACCATACAAAGTAACAACCTATTAGTTGAAATGGGAATCGAAATTGGAATAGGTGGTTTACCAATGTGCTGCAATGAAGTGGCAGCACATTGAACAGATGCACAAGGGATACTCTCGGCCAGATTTAGTGATTTGAAGGTCGGGGCGTGCTCTTTGTGCTTTACTCCAAGTCCCTCCTCGATTATGGTGTGAGAAACGTCCTTCTTGATTAGTGTTGAACATTCATGCCTTATATTTTCAATTACATCAATGGCACAACAAGAACGAACATCATTAGTCTTCTCAAGAGATTCAGAAATCTTAAAGTTAATCATATCACCACCAAATGCCATAGATACTGCTCCCTTGGCCACGTCAATCTTGGTTTGAGCCGTTTTCATGAAAGGTCATCCAAGTAAGAGCAGTGATGGTGAAGAGTGAGCTGAATCCTCCATATCAAGCACATAGAAATCTGCAAGAAAAATCAAGCGGTCTACCTGCACCAAAACATCTTCCAACACTTCTTTTGGATATGCATTAGATCGATCGGCTAATTGAATAATCACACCATCATTTTTGAGTTCTCCTAAATTCATAGATGCATACACAGAATATGGCATGACATTAATTGATGCACCTAAATCTAGCATAGCATGCTCAAACCTTGTATTACCAATTACACAAGGAATTGTGAAACTACCCGGATCTTTGCATTTGGGTGGCAGCTTTCTTTGTAACATTGCAGAGACATTCTCGCTTACATGTACCACTTCTTTCTCCCCAATACGTTTCCTTGTAGTACAAAGCTTCTTAAAAAACTTGGCATACTTCAGGATTTGCTTTATAGCATCAAGGAGTGGGATATTGACATGCACATTTCTAAACGTCTCCAGAACATCTTTTTCCTCTTCTTCGTTCTTGGCTTGCAAAAATCTGCTAGGAAAGGGTACATTGGGTGGAATATGGTTAGTATTAACCGAAATTGGACCCATCTTACCTGATTTGGACGGATTAGGATGTGGAGAGGGTGTAGAGGGTTGTGGCATGGATTGTTCAATCCTTGTCGTGGCCTTGTCTTGGCTTTCCTCCTTGAATTGCAACTTCTCATCCTCCTTTTCACTTGATTTGGATGGTCTATGGTCAGCTCCAACTTCTTTTCCACTCTTTAGCATGATTGCCTTGGCAGATTCAAAGCCTCCTTTCGGATTCACAACGGTTGAACTAGGAAGTTTTCCTTGTTCTCTAAACTGCCCAACAAACTCGACAATCTGCCCAATTTGCTTCTCCAATTGATCCACCCTTTTGTCTTGGTTTTGCATTGCTTTGGCTTGATTTTCTTGTCCCTGAGACAAATTGGTGAGTAACTTAAGAAATGTATCATTATCTAGAGATGTACCTGAAGTGTTTTAGGCAGGTTGTTGTGGGGCTTGTGTTGGTGCGTATTGCTTGGTATAGAAGCCCGGAGGTTGCTGCCTAAAGCCTCCTTGTTGTTGGGGTTGTTGGGGCTCCTCCACTTGAAATTTGGATGGTCTCTCCAACCTGGATTGTACATATTATAATATGGATCGTTCATTGGCTGGTTTTGGCCTTAAAATCCAATTGCATTGGCGCTTTCCCATCCACCATTTTCAATCAATTGAGGGCACTTTTCAGAGGCATGTCCTTGGATAGAACACACACCACATACACTTAGTTCTTTCATCCTCATTCCTTAGGCCATCTGAGACACAATGGAAGTAAGATTAGTTAATTGCAATTGAATGTCGGATGTGGAACTTACCTCATTCACTTGTTGCCGTGGGGTATCCCTTTGACCAACGCCTTCATATTGTTGAGCATTCAATGCTCAGTTAGCAATTAAGGTCTTGGCAGCCATAGGTGTTTTGTCCACCAAAGCTCCTCCCGCTGAGGCGTCTAGCATTTGGCGTTCAATTGGTAGAAGCCCTTCGTAGAAATATTGAAGAAGAAGTTCCTCCTTCATCTGGTGCTGTGGACATGAAGCAACAAGGGTTTTAAAACGCTCATAGTAAGTGGGAAACGATTCACCTTGGTTTTGCTGAATGCCACTAATCCTTTTGCGTAGTAGAATGACTAGAGAAGTTGGGAAAAACTTCTCCAAAAATGCCCGTTTCATACTCTCCCATGATGTGATAGTTCCGGGGGCTAGCTCATACAACCAATCTTTAGCCTTTTCTAAGAGAGAAAAGGGAAAAGCCTTCATTTTCAGAATGCTCCCATCAACATTCACAGGGGTCATGCTCGAACAACCAACCTCGAACTCCTTTAAATGTTTATTAGGATCTTCCATGGACATCCCGTGGAACTTAGGAATGTGATGCAACAAACTTGATTTCAATTCGAACTCATCCGTCTTCCCTAGGGCAGCCATGGGGTATTGGATGCATAGGGGAGCGGCATTGTCCAATCCCGAAGCAGAAAGCTCCTTGATTGTTCGATTGTCCGCTGCCATGTTGGGATCTTCCTTTTTTTCTTCAAGTGGATGTTCTTCAAACTCAGGTTCAGGAATAGATGGGTTACGATCTTGCTGATTCCTATTCCTTCTCAAAGTCCTCTCAAAATCGTCGTCAAAGTCCAAGATATGCTCACGAATCGGATAAGAACTCCGAGTCATAAACTAGTACCTAAAACAAGAAAACAAACAAGGACAGTAACTAACATAAAAACACACGAAAATAAACAAAAAAGAAATAACAAGGGATTAGCAATGTTGCTAATCCCCGGCAACGGCGCCAAAAATTTGATGCGAAAATTAACTTAACACACAAATTAAACCCTCTTGTTGTCAATTGTAGTAAAGAATGTAAGTAGGGATCGTTCTAGGCCGGGGATTAGGAGGGCTTGCTAATAACCTCTAAACTGACTTTAAAACATATAAACAAAGTTAAAAACACTAAACTAGACTCGAAGAATTCAAAACAAACTCAAAGAACTCAAAACAAGCTAAAAACGCTCAAATCTGCCTAAAACACAAACTGGGCAGATTTGGACTCTAAACACACTTTTGGACGAATTTTGGTTTTAACTTGGTTTGAAACACTTAAAAACACAAACTAAATCAGTTTCTAACTAATATGACTTAATAAAATAAAGGGGATTTTGGTTTTGGACGAAAATAAGGAAAACAAAGCAAGAACAATTTAAACAGATTCTTAGACAAATTTAGGTGATTTGATGTGTGATGGGTTAAACTATGGATGATGGGCTAGCTAGAGGGTTCTTCTCCACACATGACATACTTGCACATAAACCAATTTTCAGTTGTTCTTTCGATAAATCATCAAACTCAACACCCCAGATTAATTAGGTCCGCTTAAATTAACCTTCAAGTTCTCCTTAAGTTATTGAATTGGATGGGAAAGCGCATACAACAATTCAAAGCATTCTTCAAAAGTCCTTTACGTGAACAGCATAATAAAGACACAATCAAAGATCTTTAAGCATCATGAAAACTATAAGTATTGACGAGGCATTCGTTACTATGATGAGCATGAAACTCCTGCCAAGAATTCATTTAACGCGATCGTTTATAAGCGACCTCCACTACTTGTGAATATAAGTTTGTAACTATTAGGTGAAACTCCCTTATACTCTAGCATCATATTCATGCATGCAAACTAAATGTGCACTCTTAATAAACATACACGAATAAGTTATCAATCAAGCAGTTAAACAAATTGAATTCACAACTTATGAAATCACAACTGAAAGTAATCAAATCATATTGCAAGCATGAACATGGTTTCGAATTCCCCCATAGCTAAGGGGGGTTTAGTTACTCCTCATACTCACAAAGCAAAGATACATAAACTTAAACATTGAAAACAAAGAATGAAAACACCTAAAAACGCTCCAACAATCCGACTTGAATGGCAAGCATGTCCAAGGGTCCTCCTTCTACTCTTTGTTGCGGCACAAGGTGTAGTTTGATGGATGCGTATGGATATATGGAAGGGAATGGCTAAATGTGTTTAGGTTGGGTGGAGGTCACGGCAAGGAAAGGGAAATGAATGGATGAATGGATGGTGCTCACGGCCAAGGAATGAAAGTGTAAGTGTATGGAGTTGTGAGATGTGAATGTAGTGTCTTTGGATGGATCTTTTCTAATCTTTTCTTGTTATGGTGAAGGATGGATGTATTTATAGGCTAGGGAGAGGATGAGTGTTTGGTAATGAGTGGATGTAATGGGTGTAGTGGATGGATGTTTGGTAATGAGTGGATGTAATGGGTGTAGTGGGTGAGTGTTGTGGTAATGAGTGGATGTAATGAGTGTAGTGGGTGAGTGTTTGGTAATGAGTGGATGTAATGGGTGTAGTGGATGGATGTTTGGTAATGAGTGGATGTAATGGGTGTAGTGGAGTGGATGGATGTTTGGTAATGAGTGGATGTAATAGGTGTAGTGGGTGAATGTTTGGTAATGAGTGGATGTAATGGGTGTAGTGGGTGAGTGTTGTGGTAATGAGTGGATGTAATGGGTGTAGTGGATGGATGTTTGGTAATGAGTGGATGTAATGGGTGTAGTGGGTGAGTGTTTGGTAATGAGTGGATGTAATGGGTGTAGTGGATGGATGTTTGTAGTTGTAGGTCAACACACTTGCACACACACATGCTGATTTCTAGCCTTCTAATCTTCAAAAACGTCCATCCTCATGTCTCCATGCTTGCACTATCCAATCTTGGCCCAAAAATGCTCCAAAATGCTCCAAATAGCACTTTGTTGCTAACTTTGTTATTTGAACCTACAAAACACACGAAAATAGCTCAAAGTACTAAAATAACTAGAATTAAACTAAGTAAATGCCAAGAAACAAGCTAACTAAGTTGCATAAATATGCTCCTATCAAGTATACCCATGATCGTCCATACGTTATATGCAAATGAGACTCTTGAAGAGTCTATGGAATCCGATATTCCATATGTAAATGTTCAACTTTGCGCTTCGTTGTACTTAGCTCATTGTATTTAGACAGGACATCTCCTTTGCTGTTGATCTTGGTAAAGATGCAGCACCACGCCTACACGCAACCACTGAATTGGTATTAAAGACGTACCCTGAAGGTATTACGTGGGCAAATCCCAACGCATCTTGAGCGGATCTAACCCCTTGATCCTCAAAATGATGCTTGCCTTGTTTGTTATGCTGACGCTGGTTACTTATCAAACCCGCACAAGGCAAAATCCCCGAATGGTTATGTCTTTACCGTTAGGGATATCGCAATATCTTGGAGGTCCACGATATGACCCTAGTTGCGAAATCTTCGAATCGTTCTAAGACTCACCTTACTTCCCTATGCCACAAGTGAGACATGGTTAGGAGTTCTTGTTGAGCATATTCGAAGTACTTGCTATATTTTCATCCATCGTTGAGTCCCAACGACGATCCATGAAGATTATGCCACATGTATCAACCCGACCAAGCCATGATACATCAACGAAGTCAACACCAAGACATATTACGTCTACATCTACATCAGCAAAGCATCAGGAGATTGAAGTCATGCAAACCGATCCCAGACAACCTTGCCGACCTCTACACGATGTCACTGCCGAAGTCAACCTTCCAGAACCTTGTTCGAGGAATTGGTATGCCTAACTACTCATATGCAATGCTTGTAGTTCTCATTTGGAAGTTATGTCAAACTCAGGGGGGAGTAACCAAAAGTATACTCACTTGATCTTAATGTACTCTTTTTCCCTACGATTAGAAGCATTTTTCCCACTGGGTTTTTTCTACCTAACTAGGTTTTAACGAGGCACCCATCCTGGGCTGATCATACCCTTGAGAGCTCTTCTACTTGTGTCCAAAAGACGTATAGTTTTGACTTAATGCAACTTCTCACTTTTCTCCTTAGACTATGGGTTTTTCTCCCATCTTGGGTTTACCATAGCGAGGTTTTGTGAGTTTTACTTTTTATGCATTCTTTCGTTGATTTGAGACTCGTATTGGCCCATTGTGCCGACGACTTCATCAACTGTACTTATTTCATCAATGAAGACTTGATGCGCCTTTTATTTGAGTATTTACACACTCAAGGGGGAGTGTTGCAATCCTATTTAGAATAGGAATGTAATTGTGTAAATCCTAGGAAATATGAGAATGTATCTTATATTCCTATTAGGATTAGATTACCTATTAAATGTTGTAATCCTAAAGGGAAAGGTTTTACCCTACCTACTACTATAAATAAATGCACAATGGGGTGAGATAACACACACCCACAATTACACATCTCTCTATTCTTCTCTCTATTGCCGCACTTCCTCTCTCTCTAAGGCCTCCATAATTGTTCAGTAAATTATGCCTACAACAAAACACAATTAGTTCACACTAAAAAAATATGTCGAGGTGAGGGTTCTTTGTTCCTCTCGGCTGCCCTGGTTGTTGGCTGGGGTTTCCGGTGACTCAAATTCTACTCCTCTGCATGTCATTCCGATGGTTGGTTGCTGCTTGGGGTGGAGTGGTTTCTTTTGGGTGTGCGTTACTTCGCTTTTTTCGTAAGATGGATGATGTTGTTCACTCCTTCACCTCCTGTTTTGGCTTGACGGAGGAGGAGGAATGTGAGGTGGTTGTTCGTAATGATTCTCATGTTCGAGTTGCTGATTTTTTAATGGTGGGTAAGATTCTAGCCCACAAGAATTATAATAAGAAGGCGTTCATGTCTTTTTTCAAAAACCTTTGGCGTCATAAAGCCTGTGTCACTATCCGCTTGTTGAGCGGTGACCGTTTCCTCTTTTCTTTCCAATCTGAGGAGGACCGGAGTTCTGTCCTTAATGGGGGTCCGTGGAAGATTTTGTTGCTTCTTGACATTGTTAAGGAGGAGGATATCCCTTAAGAGATTCATATCCGTACGCAAGCTTTTTGGGTTCAAGCCCTTGGCATACCACTTAATTATATGACTGCGAAGATGGGGAAGATCATTGGTCAAAGCCTTGGTTCAGTTTTAAAGGTTGATCAGAATAGGCATGGGGATTGTTTGGGAGAGTTTTTGCGTATCAAAGTTGCTCTAGATGTATTTCATCCATTACGCAGGCTTCTTAAATTTGTCTTCCTAATGGGATGCGAGTGAATGTGGATTTGTTATATGAAAAGCTCCCTGCTTATTGTTTTCTGTGTGGGTGTTTCGATCACGTCGGTCTAGGTTGTCATTTGTATTCTGGAGGCGTCTTGGAAGTTGATTAGGCACCTTATGGATCCTAGCTGTAGGCGGAGATCAAACGTGCTAACAGACGCAATCTTCGTGGTCGGCGTTTTGGATTGGGTAAGGATGATGGTTTTGTGGATTCTGATGTTGAGCAGCTACCGGAAAATGGTCCACCACCGTCCCCCAGGGTGGGGAGGGCCTCCGGCATGGAAGGTCTTGTTATGAAAAACACTGATAACCCTATGGCATCCTCAAGAGTTTCGTAATTTGCAGTCAAATCAGGATAATTTAATGGGGACTGCTTCCTACGTTGACCCGCCGCCAATTACTACGGAGCCAATTATTACTTTAACTTCCCACACCGGTCGCGTTACTTAGTCAACCACTCTTGTGGTTCCCCCCTTCTGAGCACGTGGAGAATCCTGATAGGTACGAGACTTTTAGGCTGGCAGCTTTGTATGGCCAACAATCATAGCCCATCTGATCTTGGGTCCATCTTACCAAATAGGCCATCTAGCCCCAATAGTTTGGACCCGTTTACTCTTAGTCCTATCATCAGACAGGTATTTGTAGGGGTGGTTCGGTATGGGATACCATACCGAAACTAGTATCCCGAATCCCAAACCAAAATTTTTCGGCACGGGAATTTAAAGACCAATCCCTAACCAAATTTTCGGGAATCCCAAATTTAGGAAATCCCGAAATATTTTCGGGATTTCGGGACAAATCGGGAATCCCAAATTGAAATATGAAATTATGAATTGTTGTTCAAATATATAATTCAAGAACACATTCATGAACTAGGAATGTCATTTCATTCACACTACCATTTAATCTAAAACTGGCATGCCTAACTGTTTTTATCAGAATCAAAATTCAAATTAATTAAACCCTTTTTGCAATCTGTTCAGAGACAAAAGAATCAAGCCTTCTGAAATCATCAGCCATGGCAGCAGCAATAATAAAATCCAAATGAATATCAAACAGAACATGAAAAATATGCAAGGTGTAGGGCATTCCAGGTTGCGGAGCATGAATTAGAAACTACTAGCATCAATTATAAAAGAATAATATATATAATATATATGTACAAATATATATATATATATAATAATTAATATTATATATTTTCTGTTCGGTATGGGATTCCCGAAATATCGAGAAGCCAATCCTGAATCCCGTACCGAAATTTCGGGATTGGTTCGGGATAGCATCCTAAAAATTTCGGGAATTTCGGTTTGGGAAATTTTTGGTTTGGGATCGGGATTTTTTCGGTTCGGTTCGGGATTTTCGGGAATTTTTTCCACCTCTAGGTATTTGGCTCCCATGATGGTGTTTCATCTCTTCCCTCGCGTCGCAACAGGTGGTAGGACCATGGCGGTCGTCGGGCCCTCCATCGCGGCAACCTGTATTCCCTTGGTACCATTCTGGTAAGGAACGTCCTGGTTACTCTATTGAAGGTGATGGCTTGGTATGTTCTAAACGCCCTTGTGTCTTGTCATCTCCTTCCCGTATTCCATCTCTATCGGTGGCGGTTGTATCCGGGCAGCCCCGCCAAACGCCATGAATTGTATAGCCTGGAACTATCGTGGTCTGGCAAACGACCTGGTAGTTCAAGCGCTGGAAATTTTGATTTCTCAGCAGGTTCCCCAGGTTCTCTTTCTTTAGGAAACTAAGGGAGGTGTATTCATTTTAGAATTTAACAGACTTTAATGGATTTATAAATTCATAGATTTTTATAGAGTTTAATTGATTTGTAGAGATTTCATATAAAATTTTGATTCAATTCCCTCGAAATCTTATGGGGAGAGGTGAGATTTATGGATGCTTAAAATACACTATGAAATCTCTCAAATTCCCTCTAATTCCTCAATTTTCTCAAATTCCTTAAAATCAATTTCTAATTGAATACACCTAGAATGTTATAAACTTTTTTAAAATCCTAATTGAATACACTCGGATTATATTCAAAGTTGTCTTCGTTTTAGTTATTGCTTTTTTGTTCCTAGTAATGACCGTTCAGGCAATTTGGCCCTTTTTGGACAGATGGTGTGCAGCTCAGTGTCGCTAGTTTGTTTGCACATCATATTGATGCAAAGGTTGGGGCATTTGGGGATTTTCCTCCCTGGAGACTCACTGATTTGTATGGATTTGCTGCCATCTCCGAGTGGTCGAACTCTTGGGATCTTATTCGACAGCTTAGAGCTTCTAGCTTTCTTCCATGGATGATTTTTGGAGACTTTAATGAGGTTTTGTTGGCTTCTGAAAAAACTGGTGGGCAGATTCGTAGCTTTTTTCAGATGCAAGGGTTTCAAGGTGTGGTGGGTTCATGTAACTTGGGTGACTTGGGCTTTCATGGGGATGTTTTCACTTGGACTAACTCCGTAATGAAATGCCGTCCGGATAGGTGTTTAGCCAATCTGGGGTGGCGTGCGCTATTTAGACCTTCCCAGGTCATTCACCTTCCTCCCTTTACCTCGGATCACATTCCTATCCTCCTGAGTAGTCCGGTGCAAAGTCTTCAGCGGCGTAAGTAGTTTCGATTTGAAAAAGCTTGGCTTCAGATAGAGGATTGTGCGCAGGTGGTTGCTACTGGTTGGTTTAAGAGTGTCCTGGGAACACCATCGTATCATGTATGTGAAAAAATAAAGGCAACTCGCGTTGAGCTATTGAAACTGAAGCTCTCTCTGAGCGCTGTGCAGCAGGAAATTAAGGTGGTTCGTGATTAAATGAAATCCTATTTCAACATTCTTCCGACGGGGCGGAATGGGAGATTGGCAGTTCTTTTTACAGTACGCTGGAGTCTCTGCTTGCTCAAGAGGAGGCGCACTGGAAGCAGCGGTCCAAGGCAACCTGGCTACGGGATGTGGACCACAATACGAGGTATTTTCATCAGAAGGCATCCAATAGTGACCGGAAAAACAGCATAAAGGGTTTGTTTGATGACACTGGTACTTGGTGTACTTCATCTGGAGATATCGAGCAGGTTGTGGTTAACTATTTCTCCTCCATGTTTAAATCAAATGGTGAGTCCCCTTGTGATGTGATTCTAAACTTAGTTCCCAAGCATGTCACTCAGGATATGAACCGTTTGTTATGCTCTGAGTATTCGGATGTTGAGAATAAGGAGGCACTTTTTAAATGGATCCGCACACGACTCCGGGGCCTGATGGATTATATCCTTTTTTCTATCAGAAGTTTTGGGATATTGTTGGTATGGATGTGATTGCTACTATAAAGTCTTTTCTTACCTCCAGTCGCATCCTCAAACAGCTAAATTACACCACTGTTTCTCTAATTCCTAAAGTTCCTGAGCCGACGAATATGACACAGCTTCGACGCATAGCTCTATGTAATGTTCTTTACAAGATTGGGGATAAAGTTATTGTAAATCGATTAATGGGGATGATGGATGCAATTGTTTCGACGCAGCAAGGTGCATTTGTTCTAGGCCAATTAATTTCCGACAATTCCCTTGTTGCATTCAAATTGGGTCACTATCTTCATAATCTCTGAAAGGGAAAATGGGGCTACCTAGCCTTGAAACTTGATATGAGCAAGGTGTATGACCGTGTGGAGTGGAATTTTCTTAGGCATCATGCTGCAACTTGGTTTCGATCCTAACTGGACAAAATTGATTATGAGTTTGTGTGAGTTCAGTTACATACTTTTTTTCTGGTTAATGGAGATGTTACAGGGTACATTGCTCCCACCCGAGGTCTCAGCCAAGGGGATCCCCTCTCCCCTTATTTATTTCTTCTTTGTGCGGAAGGTCTTACCAGTTTGATTGCTCGATATGAACAGCTCGGTCTTATTCATGGTGTTTCTGTCATGGAGCACCTAGTATAACTCATCTGCTATTTGTTGATGACAGTTTCTTGTTTATGAAAGCATCTTTTCAAGAATGCTAGTATCTCAAACAAGAATTACACTATTATGAGGTGGCTTCAAGATAGTGTATAAATTTCCAGGAGTGTGCGATTTTGTTTTCATCTAACATTAGGCGGGATATTCAAGATCAATTGGCCGTTTATATAGGAATAACATGTGTGGATGTACAAGACCGTTATCTCAGTTTGCCAATTGTCATTAGGAGGAACCGTTCTGAACGATTTTCTTATATTAAGGATTGTCTTTGGAAAAAGTTGAAAGGTTGGAAAGAAAAGCTACTCGGTGCTTCCGGTAAGGAGATCCTTATTAAGGTCATTGGGCAGTCTCTTCCCATTTACTTGATGAACTGTTTTCTTTTGCCGAAGTCCTTCTGTGAGGATCTCCAGCGTATACTTTGCCGATTCTAGTGGGGTGACAGTGAAGACTCCCGTCGTATCCATTGGATGTCATGGAAAAACATGTGTCGTTCCAAGGAGGATGGCGGTCTTGGCTTTCGGTCGTTGTATGAATTCAATTTTGCGCTCCTTGCCAAACAAGGGTGGCGGTTGGTTCAAAATCCAGATTCTTTGGCATCTTGTCTATTAAAGGTCAAGTACTTTCCTCATAATACTTTTTGGCAGACATCATTAGGATCTTCCCCGTCAGTGTGTTGGAGGGGCATTTTGGAAGCTAGATCAATTCTCGAAAATGGTTCCTGCTGGCCGGTGGGGAAAGGTAGCTGGATTAGGATATGGCATGATCGGTGGCTCGATCGTCCCTATCTCTTTCGACCTTTCATGCCTCCTCCGGTTGTTGGTGTGGAGTATGTAGCTGATTCGATTGTTGCGGAAACGGCATTTTGGAACTTCAATTTGGTTATTGAATTATTTCCTCCTAGTGAGGTTGCACTGATTCTTGCTACCCCATTAAGCTGCAGGCTTTCTCTAAATAAATTAATATGGCATTATGATGTGAAAGGTTTGTTCTCTATAAAGAGTGCCTATAAAGTTGCTTTCAATCGCCGTTTTGAGGCTTAATCTCTCGATGGGGACTTCGGTGTGGAAAGCTATGTGGAAGGCAGCTATACCGGGTAAAGTAAAGATGTGTATTTGGAGGGCTTGTCGTGATATTTTGCCTACCCATGCTAATCTGGAAACCAAAGGAGTTGTTGTGGACAATATATACCTGTTTTGTAGTTCCTCCTCGGAGTCGGCGCTATATGTGTTCAAAGATTGTCCATTTGCTCGCGTGGTGTACGCTTTCTCTCAATTAAACTTGGGATTAAGGCTCTCGGGTTAAGCTTCAATGTGTGATTGGCTGTCACTATGTGTGGAACAGTTATCTACAAGCCAATTGGCATTGTTGTTCATGACTCTGCATGGTATATGGCGTGGTAGGAACACGCTGCTTTAGGAGAACAAAGCGGTTAATCCGTTCTTGGCCTTTCACCTTGCTAAGCTTCAACTGGCTGAGTTTGTTAAAGCCAAACCTGGTTCAACCTCCAGCCCTCTTCAGGCGTCGTCGCATTGGAGTCCCCCTTTCCCTGGCTGGGTGGGTGAAAATTAATGTTGATGGCTATTCTCTTGCTGGGTCGAATGGGGAAGGTGTAGGTGCAGTATTTTGCGACGAAGCTAGTAGCTATGCTGGAGGTTTTGTTCGTAAAATATCCCCTGCATCGAACCCTACTATGGTGGAATTGCTTGCTGTTCGTGAGGGTGTTCATTGGGTCGTGGATCGGAATTTGGTTCGAATTATTGTGGAGAGTGATTCATTGTAGTTGGTCCAAGCTATTGGCAATCGAGTCCAGGGGTCCTCCCTTATGGATCTTCTGGTGGATGACGTTCATGTTCTTTAGTGGGCCTTTGTGGATTCGCAGGCTTGTTATGTGCGTCGTACTGCTAATGTTGCGGCACATGGTATGGCCAAGTTAGTTGTTTCTTCTTCTATTGATTTTTGTTGGTTTGAGGAGCCTCTGGACTCGATTGTGAAGGCCCTCTCTGATGTTGCTTGACTTATGATTTCACAATAAAATGGTGGGGATCATTTTTATTTTATTATTTTTGAAATAAAAAAATTGTTTATTCACTAAATCGAAAAATGAGCAGTTAAAACTGGAGCGCGTCAAGGATCGTTGTATATTTTACATAAACAACAAAAACAAAAGATAAAGAAAATTCAGCTTAATCTTTTAATCATTGTTTGTTCAATTCTGGTGAGAAGTTTTTCAAGCTATTTTGTTTCCCCATTTCCTTCTTTCCTCCTTCCATTTTGGGATAGGATCCCAGAGTCGGTGTCGTGGCTTCCCCAAAGCCACTAATCGGCAACGTCGTAGTAGTGGTTGATGACGTACTCCCGCTTGTTGTTCTGAAAAACAGTGTGTAGAAGTTTATCGAGAGACAAGCAGAAAAAGTGAAGATGAAGAAGCAGAATTGAAAGAAGAGGAGGAGTTGAAGAAGAAGACGAAGCAGAAGTAAAACCGCAGAGATGAAAGAAGAACAAGAAGAACAAGAAGATCCGGAGGATCCGGAGAGGACTCTAGTCATCCATTTTGTTCCAGAACAATTGGTCAACGTTTGCCTATTATTCTTACAACTTACAGTTTACAACAAGACTGGCATGGTGAATCTGTTATGCTTCTAATTAACCCATGTATTGTACGTACAAGATTGACAAGTAAAAAGGAAGAACTAAATAAGTATACAAGTAATATATACACACACACACACATATATATGATTATTCAAGGTACAGGATTACAAAAAACATGAAGATAATGAGTGTACGGAAATTATGTAAGGAAAAATAGCGTTCTAACATACTTGCATGATAATATTTGTTTTGTTTTGTTCGAAAAAAATATATATCATGCAAGTAATATTTTGATTATTTTTGTTTAAGATCATTAGTATTAATTTTGATATGCGAAAGCTTGAACTCTAAGAATGCGCATGGAAATTTGTTGGACCAACAAACATTAGAGTGAGACTTTTTATCATTAATTTTTCCGTAAACTAAAAGAAGAAAAAGAGAGCCAGCAGACGAAATAAAAAGAAAAGAACAATGAGGACTGGAGAAGAATTCATGAATTGATATATTTATCATATATTTATAGAAATATTACTTACAGATTTCCAGCACCGACCCAAGTGGAGCTAATTACACAGCAACACCGCTACTCAGCTCCGGCTTGGTTTAGTGGAAAGTAGTTTAGAGAGAGAAAGAAGTCTTAGCTGTGCCTGTGGTATATATATTGAGAGCTTATAAGGTATTTGGGTTTGTTGAAACTTGAAGAATTTGCATGTAGGGTCTTGAAATTCAAGCCGAATGAGGCCGCCACAGTAGTACTAGTACACCCCTCTCATACTCTCTGTGCTTTAGTGGGAAACAGCTAGGAAACTTACAAAGATTCTTTCAAAGACTTAATATGTGGCTACGGTCAATTATATTTCTAACACACATTTCTCAATTTTTGGTCGTCAAATTGAATAAATTGAATAAGATTAAAAAACAAAAATTAATAAGGAGTGTGTGACAAATAAAAAGACTAAATTGGATTAATGGTTCCATTGTGATAGGGTATTTGGAAGATAGTCCCCGTGGTGACAAAATTTAGATTCAAACCCTCATGATGAAGTCCTTTATGATTCAAGCTCAAATTTAACATTTTTGACAACTCATTTATCCAAGGTTATGAATTCACAATTTGGAAAAATTCAAATTCCCGACTAACTTACCTAAATTAAAAAATATGACCAGTTAATTCCACACCCAAATGATTCAATGACCTCCCATTTCCACAGAAAACCCACCAAATTTACAAAGCCACCACCATGTTGCTCCTCCAAACCAAATCCCTAATCCTCACCTTCATGGGCTCCCTCCTCTTCCTCTCTCTCCTCTCGATATTATCCATTTCGTCGTCCAGGTCTTTGCAGTATGTAGGGAAGCAGCTACTGAAAAGAGAATGCATGAACTTATGCGTAAGTTTGGCACGATATTGCGTCAGGCAATCAATTCATTAGGCAACCAACTCTTCTACGTTGGAAGCATCGTGGTTATCTTCTTAATATTAGCTAGTTCTACGGTAACATCTCTCCTTGCGGAATTAATTGGTCATATTTTTGGAATTTAGGATAGTTGTCGGGATTTTATTTTTTTTCATAATGTGAATTAATTTTAAATTTGAATCCGCGACAACTATCCTTAACTATGAAAAGCATGATAGAAAACATATCAAAGGTCATTAAGTTCTTTGAAAACCATAAGCATTGACGAGACATTTGTAACTATGAAAAGCATGATACTCCTGCCAAGGATTTACTTAACACAATCATGACTAATGACTTCCACTACTTGTGAATATAAGTTCATAACGATTAGGTGAAACTCCCTTATACTCTAGCATCAAATTCATGCATGCAAATTAAGTGTCGACCCTCAATCAACATACATAAACAAGTTTTGATAACTCAGATAAGCAAATCACATTCAAGACTCAAGAAACAATAACTGGATGTAATCAATTCATATAAAACATATAATCATGGCTTCGAATTCATCTCTAACTATAAAGAAATTAGTTCCTCGTGTTCGCAATTAAACAAAGATAACTTAAATTAAACATTAAAAACAAAGGATAGAAAACACCTAATAACGCTCCAGCAATCTAATCTTGAATGGCATGGGCACGACAAAGGTTCTCCTCTCCTTTCTCCTTGCAAAGTTGCGGCACAAGATGGGTTTTTTGTGGTGATGGATGTTTGTACGAATTTATGTTGAGAAGTGGATGGTGTGATGATCTGATGGTAGAGGGTGGTGCAAATTATGGTCAGAAACTATGTATTTATAGGCTAGGGCTTCGGCACAAAGTAGTGGAGGAAAAGGATTACACAATCCTAGGGAAAAAGGACTAGGAAATTCGTCAGATTTCTAGGGGAAAAAGGATCAGGTTATTTGCATTATTTCAGGGCTTCTAGAATCAGATATTAAGTATTCTAATGTGATAAAGAGTCCCCCTTGCAGTTGGAATTAAGGTATGATAAGATTAGGATAGGATAAGATAAGGTTAGTTTGGATAAGATAAGGTTGGATAATGTTTTGGATAATGTTCCTTCTTTTTAGCTGAATTCTTATCTTCTTTGTCTTGAATTAATTTTTTCAACTCTTTAGCACATTCCTAGCCTCTCTTGAACTTCAAATTCGTCCATTCCTTGTGCTCCATATGTAAGCTATCCATTCCAGCCCAAAAATGCTTTAAAATGCTCCAAAATGCACTTTCTTGCCAACTTTGTCATTTGGACCTACAAACACACGAAAATAGCTTAAATCACTATAATAAACATAAACTAACTTTGAATTTATTTGACTGTTTAATGAAATAATGAGTTTGGTAGGGGAGTTTTTAAGGGAGACGTGCAAGTTGAAATAGAAAAAGCAACTTCACTATTGATTCGATTCTCTTAACTAACGGTAATATACACTTTATAATTTTCTAAAGCAACCCTACTACTAGTTCGATTCTCTCGATTTGTACATATATATATATTTGTGACCTCCTCACTCAGAATTCTGGGACCCCCACTGTGTAGCGCCTATAAGGTGCTGGTCTCCACGCCAAAATAATACAAGCAGAAAAATACTGTATGTTCATTATTGTAGAGTGGGGGACAAAAGTCAGTGGATTCCCCAGTTGGAGTTGGAGATTAGAGACAAAAGTCAGTGGATTTCCTCTCGCATATATTCAAGTGAGAGGTCCCACACGTGGAAGACCTACCACCTAAAATATTGGATAATACTTACGGGAGGAGGCCGATCATTCTTTTTTTTTTTTTTTTTTACAGATTAGTTGTGGGACTCAAATCATACCGAACTTTAATGATTCAAATCGTTTATTTTTCAAGTTGCATCTCATAAATTATCTTTACAAAATATTAGCCAAATTGAAAATATTTGAGGCATCTAATTGAGTCAAAGAAATTGACTAACACTTTATTCTAAGAAAACATTGAAATTTTGTAGTGATAATTAAATTAGGTAAATGGTTTCAAATTAAATTAATTTTTTTTAAGAATAATCTATGAATAAAGACTTACAAAATAGACGATTCGTATCGCTGAACTTCAATATGGAGTGGTCCCACAACTAATCCCCATTTTTTTAAAGCAAAAAAATGGAGATTTTATTTAAACCCATATAACCTTATCTACACCTAACTTAAATTTTAATTGTGAATTATTTTTTCTACCCTATTGCATAATTACCATCAAATACAAGAGAAAATTAACAATAAAACCACTCAATAATCAAACCATATCATCACATCAAATTTTACGATCACACAATATTTATCATACATTCATTCTAACTAAACCCTTAAAACGCTCTCATAGAGAAAATGACACACCCCGTCCCGAAAGGAGGGCATGCTGGCCGTCACGTGAGAGTGACGTAACCATTTACACAGTTCAGAAGCTTTAAAGAATACGATTACTAAGATATAACACCCGAGGGTGAATCCTACTTTTGTGAATTCTGTCAGAACACCGTTGGATTCCTCGTGGCCACCAAAGCTCTGCTAACTTGAACCTGGAGGGGCGCAAAACAAAATTGAGTGGGTCAGTAAAACAAAGTTTTTCGAAAACTTTTCATTTAAAACATTTCTAACCCCTCACTGTAAAACCTGTATACTTTCCCAGAAAATAGCATAATAGCATATAGTTTTTCATAAATCTCAAATCATCATCTTTCTTAAAACCAGAGAGTACGCCATGTAAAAACTTTTAAAAACAGTTTGAATGATGCATCAATGTAACAGGTGAAATAATGAATTAACCGGAGACCCTGCAGTTGGTCCTGTTCGGTTAATTCTATAGCTCAACATCCAATCCATCCGGAGTCACCTCGGTGACCTGTACGGTCTAACTCTGCACGTCACTCGGAACTACATAAGGTAGTCTGTACGATGACAGGTGTATAAATACGCTCTAGTGCTTCTCACATCAATCATCAGCGCGCATATCTAAGGTCACCCACCAGTCGGAACCCCTCTAATGGTCTGTACGACTGGCATGTCGGAACCCTCACATGGTCTGTACGACATCCACCTACTTGGATCCAAGGCGAGCGTGCGGTGTGGTTAATACTAATATAAGCACTAACACCTAGGGGCAGGTTATGAGCTTTTCAATGCAATTCATGATAAATAACTCAGCTGAAAATAAATAAACTCACCTGAGCGTCCACCACGTCACTTCACATATATATGCATCATTTATCAACTAAATATCTCAACAATTTCATGCATGGCAATTAAATTCGTAATTTTTCATAAAAAACGTATTTTCTGGGAAAAACAGTTGTATAAAGGTAATACGAAAATAAAACTGCCCACTCACCTGGAGTTCGCCCAACAACTCCCTAGCACCGTACATCAAGGCGTCATGACGATCAGTGCCTAGAACAATAATCAAATCCAACCTCAGAAATCCTGCCGATAGAATACATAACTTATATAAGACACGTCACTACGTAGTTCGATCCGAACGATCTGCAACTCGGATTTCTAATCCGTAACTTCTAGAGGTCCACAATATATCTCTAGAACAACATCCTAAAATTTCATTACCATCCAACGGTCGGATCTCCGTCAATTGTCAAAACCAAGTGACAGTTAACATTCTATATTATGAACTTACAACTCCAATTCCGGAAGATCCGTAAATCGGATTCCCAATCCGTAAGTTCCTATAATCCTCAAATATTACGTATTACAACGTATCAAAGTTTGGTGACGATCCAACTGTCGGATCGTCAATTCACATTTTCACCCAACCACGAATCGTAACCAACTTAGGTTCAATTATTCAATTTACGTCCATCAATTATCAAAACTGAACCTAGAACCTTAAACACATGCTAATAACGACATTGGCGGGCCTTTGGCCACGCGCCGCCGCGTGGGCCGCCGCGGGTGGCGGTTGGCCGCCCCGGCTCGCCGGAAAATTCAACTATTTCCAAAAATTACCCAAATTTGCAGATTTGAAGATCTCAATGAGTAGAACAACTTTCATACCTGTGGCCAAGGCCAATTTGACCTGGAAGTGCTTCAATTTCACCAAAACCGTGAAGAACCCTAGAATTGGGTGTTTCCAATTCGACCTTCAAACTTGTTCCAACGCCTCTAATACCTCTTGGGATTTGTTCTAGGTCCTAAAGGAATGCTAATGGTGTTAGTAATTGAAAGAAAACATTTGAAAATTTGGAGAATTTAAACAACAAAGTCACGGCACCCACGGGTGCGTTCTTCACCAAACCACCATCAAATTTCATGATTTTTGGGGTGAAACATGAAGAGGGAAGGCCTAGGTGTTGATTGGGAGTGGTACCTTGATCCAATTCGCCGGAAAAATGAAGAAATTTCGACGAAAATGAGTGGAAAATCCACCGGGTCGCGCGCGGGTCGCGGGTTGTGACCCATTTCTGTTCTTCTTCCTCCGCTTCTCGCCCTCTCTCCTTTCCTCCTTTCCCCTTCTCTGGTTGGCCAGAAACTTCCTCTCTCCTCTCCCCATTCGGCATCTCCTTCTTCTTCTCAGATTGGGCAGTTTTGCCCAATCAGTCTTCTTCTTCTTCTTCTTCCACCAGTCACGCACACACCCACACATAAAAACCTTCATCACTTTTTATTTTCTTTCCCTTACATCCAAGCCATCCATTTCAAAATCCTTTAATCTGGGCCATCCAAATTTTAATAATAAAATTCATAAAATGTCCAACTTCAAACTTTAAAATCTTTTTCGTTATAACTCCAAATAACGAATCGTCTGCGCCCACGCGTCCGTAGCGACGAGTACTACGAGGATATGTCAAGAAAACAAATATTGGATGGCACGAAACAACGATTAACCTCGAACAATGCGCGTGCCTCAAAGGGCATTTTTGTAAAATTCTTTGTTAAAACTTTAGGAATTCTTAAAATCAGGGACGGGCTGTCACAGAAAAATATGCTCTTCTTGGCCAATGCACGCTGATTTTGAAATTTTGAATCCTCTAACTAAGGTATAAATCGATTTATGCAAGTTTTTTCATTTGATTTCAATTTTTTTAGGATTTAGAAACAAAATTAACGTCTTTCTATTACACTTGCCCACAAACTTAATCTAAGTTTAAGTCCGTAACAATAAATCTTCAATTTATAGCCTACACTAGATATATAATTTTCTTGGCTTTTGGCTGACAACTACAACATAAATTAGTATTATCCAAACCCTTATACTTGTTTATGTGAAAGTAGTTAATCTTCTGGGCAAGTAAGATGTGAAAATTGACTAAAACATTGACACACAACAAACTATTTTTATGATTTCTAAACTACACGTTGTCTATTTTATATAACTTAACAATTGAATATAATTTATACCTAGCTCTATTTAATTAAGCTTGAACTTGACAAATGCAGGAGCAAGGATCAAACATTAGCACCGAGATGACACAATTATTTAAACTCGACTTAATTGTATATCAGATTGACGAGTACTGCACCATTTCCAGTATCCACTAGGACCTTGCCTTTGTATACTAGAGTGGCAAATATGCAGCAAAGATGAAGTGTGAGACAAATAGGTAAGATATATTACTCTCTTTACGCCTTGACCAAGTTCTAGAATATTGATTTCGTGTTTTTATTTTCTAAATGGGTGTAAAGATAAATTTATATTTGAAGTGGGTTTATGAGGGTAATTTAGGTAGTAAATTTGGGTTTAAAGTGATATTAATAGTTTGATTAAAAGTAATACGGGGTTAGAGATTAAGTTGGGTGTAGAAAGAGGTTACATGGGTTCAAATAAAATTTTCCAAAAAAAAAAAAGGATCCCTTCTATTAAAGTGCGTAATACTCGCATTCCTAGTAAGGAGAATGCACATATCCCACTCATTGTGTATTTTATATTTTCACTGTATAAATGTTTACAATAATGATCATTTAACTCATAATTCTTATGAAAAATTATTCGAATTGAAGATCATGCATGCATCCAAATGTACAGAACAAGTCGACAATGTTAATACTACTAGCATATTCATTAATTACGGTTTATTTACATGACACATTTTGGTGATAGACGACCCTTTTGGAATGATTTTTTTAAAATGTTCTTCAATAAAGATTAAAAAGTTAAACAATTCTAATTATGCGATTTATATAATAATAATATGCTATTCATAAGAATCAAATACGCATATTCTCCATATGATGCAAGTATTACTCTAATAATAATTAGCAATACAATAATTGTAATAACTAGTAAAAGAATAATTTATATATATGCATGGTGGCATAAAAAATGGCTAAGACAGGATTTATTATTAAAAGTGTATCTAAATTATAATATACTTGGTACTCAAATGTGAAATTTTAGATAGAGGTAAAATGAGTAGAAATATTGAAAGTCTCTCTCGTTCAAACGTACTCTTAACTTTGGATTGTTACATTGTTTTACATGTAGTGTTTATTATTAAAAGTGAATAAATGGATTGTTACATTTTTTTACATGTAGTTTTTATTATTAAAAGTGAAATATTAGCGATAATACTTGCATGTATTTGATATAATTATTATTTAACGGTCATATATGATTCATGTCAATATATATATGTAATACAATTACTATTTGATCGTCAAATAAATTAAGATTGATCACTCAAAAATGTTGAATATGTCGCTCCCTAGCTGAAAAGCACATCGATCAAAGAGTGCCACAAATATCATTTTTCCTTATATACAAATAGGCAGACAATACAATAAGAAGGAAATTACACTTAGCAAACTCTTTTCAGAGAAAATCCTCAACAAAGAATGTTTGGCTATGGACCTATATATGAAGAACTCCGAAGCTACAGTATTTGGAATTAGCCTCAAACTAAATACAGACAATTAGACATATTGTTTACTGTTTAGCATTGTCCGTGTCTATTGGAATCGAGATCCTTTTCAGATATCTTTATTTGGAACTCAAGGATCTGAGGATTCGAGCCGTTGAAGCGAGAGAGATCTAGGTCCATTTGCTGCGGACACAGATAGCCGGAAAAGATCACAATTTTGTTTGGAGTGTTGGCCATTCATAACGTAAATCTTAATTACTCTTATCTTTTGACATTCTTGAAACTGGTAATGATTAAAGAAGGGAGATGATTTACACACATATTTTTTAGTCTCTCACGCATTCTTATTTGATCATGCTTATTTCCGTTTGATTTAATCAATTTAATCGTTAAAAATAAAAATGGGTGTGTAAGAGGCTAAAATATGTAATGTGGAAATTGGTTTCCATAAAGAACTTACATATTAAAAGTGCATGGACTCGAACAACAAACGGCAAGCAGGTTCGAGAAAACTTATAGACCATGTTTGTTTGGGGATATTACAAGTCTTAAGAGATTGATGCAAAGTTACGGAGTAATGAATCATAAAATGTTATATAGAGGGCTAATAGAAGTTCTCACTGAATATTGTAAAGGCATGTGAGAGGGATTTGTAAATGATACCTCCCAAAAGAGGAATTACCAAATCTTTCTTATATGCCTATGTAATGCTTATTGGAGTTTTTCTAATCTCTTCTATATGACATTTTTTGATTCATTACTTAAAAAATTGACATCAATATATTCCTTGAAACTCTTAAAACCCACATCTAAACACAGCTGTGGAGTTGATTTGATATCTTTATGGTCAATGAAAATTATGGGATATCTTCTATATATAAAGCCAATGGAAAAGGTGAATGGTGATTTTGGAAGCTTCAACAAAATTATTTGGACAAAAATGCCCTCAAGACAAAAAACTTCAAAGGCATCTCAAAATAATGCATCAAATAAGGTAGGGGCATTTTTGTCATTTTAACAGTATTTTTTTAATAATGAATTTTTTTGTGTTTTTTTAATTAATACTTCACACTAGGCTAGCAATAATGTGATTCAATTTCTCTATTTTTAAACCCGTTCAAAACATCTTAAGAGGCGTGTAATGTCGGTTATAAAAAAAATCATTCGAATGCGGATAATAATGTGATTAAATTAGTTGTCAAATGATTGTTTTTATTTTATTTTAACAAATGATATTATCTACACTAAAGGGGAGGGGGTGGGTTTAGCCTCACAATGGGCTAGCAATAATGTGATTCAATCAGTTGTTTATTAAATATTATTTTCTCTATTTTTAAACACGTTCAAAACATCTTAAGAGGCGTGTAATGCATGTTATAAAAAATGTATTTCGCACGCGGATAATAATGTGATTAAATTACATTAAATTAGTTGTCAAATGATTGTTTTTTTTCTAACAAACGATATTATCTACACTAAAGGAAAGGGAGTGAGCTTAGCCTCACAATAGGCTAGCAATAATGTGATTTAATCAGTTGTTTATTAAATATTATTTTCTCTATTTTTAAACACATTCAAAACATCTTAAGAGGCGTGTAATGCCGGTTATAAAAAAAAATCTTTTGTACGCAGATAATAATGTGATTAAATTAGTTGTCAAATAATTGTTTTTTTTTTAACACACGATATCATCTACACTAAGGGGGAGGGGGATGAGCTTAGCCTCATAATGGGCTAGCAATATTGTGATTCAATCAATTGTTTATTAAATATTATTTTATCTATTCTTAATGTAAATTCTATAGAGACCGATTTTATTATGTGAATTCAGTTGCCTTAATTGGTTTATGAGGGGTTTCTTCTAGCATGATCTAAGATTTTTCATTTACTTCAAATAAATGACTTTCCTTTTGTCAATTTACGCATATAAATATATTTAAAAAGTGTAAGTTGTTCGTAGCACGCCGTGATTAACAAATGCCTTCATCATTTTAATTAGTTTTTTTGTGCTTTTTTTTTATTTTTTTATTTATTTTTATTTAGTACCTCACAAAGGTCTTTCGCACGCGGATAATAATGTGATTAAATTAGTTGTCAAATGATTTGTTTTTTTAACAAACGATATTATCTACACTAAGGGGGAGGGGCCCACTGTGATTCAATTAGTTGTTTATTAAATATTATTTTCTCTATTTTTAACTACGTTCAAAACATCTTAAGAGGCATGTAATGCCAGTTATAAAAAAGGTATTTTGCACGCGAATAACAATGTGATTAAATTAGTTGTCAAATGATTGTTTTTTTTAACAAACGATATTATTTGCACTAAGGGGGAGGGGGTGGGTTTAGCCTCACAATGGGCTAGCAATAATGTGAATTCTATAGAGACCGATATTATTATGTGAATTCGGCTGCTCTAATTGGTTTATGAGAGGTTTCTTCTAGCATGATCTAAGACTATTCATTTACTTCAAATATTTGACTTTCATTTTGTCAATTTACGTATATAAATACATTTAAAATATATAAGTCGCGCGTGTGCATGAAGGCTAGTCAAATAAGAATGTGGATTAGGTGTCTATGCTAAATCAATTCTTTATCTTAATAAATGGTATCATTATCGTGTATAGTTTTGTCTGCGACAGTATTAGTATCACGTTTATATATATATGAAGTTAACAACGAAAGGTCAAGTCTTCGAGTGACCTTTATTTTTTGTTGCATCAGTTGCGTCATGAGTCATGACTGCTTGTTGCGTTCCTCTAAAGTATCTCGTCTTGAATTTTTTTTATTATCAAAATTGTAACAATGGTCCTGATAATCTTTCTAAACGTTGGTCTTTGCAAGATGATTTTGTTTTTTAAATAAAAAAAGGGATTAGTTAGAAGCTTCATCATGGCAATTCAATCTTCGATGGGCTAGGAAGACTTACAAAGGCATTTTAGCCTCCCCTTGGTTACCATCGTGTGATTCACTAGTACCAGAAATCAAACTCAGGACGTGCCGTGTGGAATACAAGTCTGGAAGATGATTTTAGAAGTGGTATATTTTTCTTGTAGTATCTCGAATTATATGAAGAATTAATTAAGGTGGAAGATGTTTTGGAATATGGGTAATGCTAGGGAGATCAATTTGTAGACAAAACTTTATATACTAAATAACATGGAAGTTCATGATTGGATTATTAATTAAGCGTTGATAAATATGTATTGGAAGAAGTATGTCAACTAGGAGGCTAGGTTGCATGTCCATTGCACAAAGTTGTTAACCTAGTTTTAGGGTGATAGTGTGATGTACCGTGTAGAGTGGCTGGTTTCTACCATCTTGAGCATGGGTATCACCAATTGTCCCTTGTTGTCAATTCCCTTAATTCATGGGATGTGTATCTTACTTTTTTTGTTAGCTTTAGACGTAAATCAAGGAGGGGTCTGCGGTCTTGTTTCTTCCCTCTAGCACATATATATTGGCTGTCTCTTGTACTTTGTTCTTTCATGATGAATATACAATTCACAAAATACAATATGGTATCTGAGCAGTGACCCTAACCGGCCTGTCTCTTTGGTTTTTCTTGAGATTTGTGAGCTTTTTCTTGTCCTTCAAACATGGCTGAAGAGAGTGTTGGAGTAGTTATGATTTTATTTAAATATTTAAATTTATTTATGTTTTGTTTTAATACCAATTTTATATACATAACGTTTTGCTTTATTATCAATATTAAAAGTCAATTGATTTTGGCTTAAGGAGTTATGCAATCAAAACGTTTTGTTTTTATTTCCTGTTTGAATTTACTTATGTTTTGATTTTGTCCCGTTGTGGCTTTTATGATTTGTCCGTTTTCATTTGCTACAGTTTTGCAACCCCAATTACCCCCTCAACGTCTCTTTATATACATAATACATATATATATGTATGTGTGTATATATATATACACACACATACAAGTTATGCGGATGGAAAGTAGCTTAGAGAGAAACAAGTAGTTTTACATATTGATTTAATAGCAACATATCGAAAGGGTGTAAGTTCGAAGGTTCTTACGGTGTGCAAGGAAGAATCTTATCAGAAGAAGAAGGTTCTGGGCCGTTTTATCCTGGGGACGACGTGGTGTTTGTGAACTGCTTGCACACTTTGGTCAGAGCCGCGAAACGTCTTAAAATTGTTGTAAACTGAAATAGAAAGGAATGAAGTTACCCGAAAAATATAGAAGCCTTGAGTGGTGAATGATTCTTGGGATGAGTCGCGAAACGTCTTAAAAAGAGCGACTTAGTCCACGACTCATCCCAAGAATTATTCACCACTTAAGGCTTCTACATTTTTCGGGTAACTTCGTTCCTTTCTATGTCAGTTTACAACAATTTTAAGACGTTATCAATCTGCCATGAAATTGTGTTGACTGTATGTTATGTGTTAAATAGAATTCCTGACTGAAAATTGAATATCTCTCTTTATGAAAATTGGAAAAATAAGAAACCAAATGTGTTGTATTTCAGAACTTGGGGTTGTTCAGCTTATGTGTTGTATTTCAGAATTGGCTAGTAGAGCATATAAATGTGTTTCTATTGGTTATGCATGTAATAGCAAAGCATATAGATTTTATGATTTGAAAAACCATGTCATAATTGAGTCACTTGATGCTGATTTTTATGAGAATAAATTTCCTTTTAATCTACGAATAGTGGGGGTTCTAATTCTTCTAAAATTTATGAACCTATTGTCAGATACCCCTTTATGGGAGAAGAAGCAGGATGGTTGAGAAACCTACTGTCAGATACCCCTTTATAGGAGAAACCAATTCCAGCAGTTTTGATCCATTGTGATAGCATAGCGGCAATAGCTAAAGTGCAAAACCGTTATTAAAGGTGACAAATATGTCGTAAGCACAACACTGTAAGAGATTATCTCTCTAATGGAGCTATAAGAATGGATCATATACGGTCTGAAGAAAACTTGGCTGATCCTTTGACGAAAGGACTAGCACGAGAAAAGGTTTGGAAAACCTTGAAAGGGATGGGACTAAAGCCCTTAGAAAATTGAGTCATTTGTGACAGCAACCCAACCTATAGACTGGAGATCCCAAGAAATAGGTTCAAAGGGTAATAACAAGTCGCAAGTGATATGAGTGAAGTCTTGCTAATTTTAATTTGGAATATTATTCCATGTCCATCCCTAAGAAGCATGACATCCTGAAGCGTTTTTAGGTTGAGATAAGGTCTATACTCTATGTTGAGTGGGATATCTAGCTAAAAGAATATCCTTGATAGTCTTACCTATGTGAATGTGGAAGTGAGGCCGCTTCCTATGAAATCTTGGTCAAGTTTCTAGAGCGTTCACTATATTGGGATACAAGCACATGGCCGTAATGTGCTGGCTTTTTGAACTTCACCTTAATAAAGTTATGTGTGTGGTGTTGTCAGAGATAGAGTTCAAAATTATAAGTTACTCTAGTATAATCTGGATCACTAACACTATGTACAGGTTCAAGTTGAGAAACACCTTTACTTATGCATAGCTTTATGATATGTTGCTTGATATATATTTTTTAAATAAAAACAAGTGGGGAATTGTTGGAGCAGTTATGATTTTATTTAAATATTTAAATTTATTTATGTTTTGTTTTACTACCCATTTTATATACATAACGTTTTTGTTGCCAGGATTCGAACCCAAGAGTCATAAATGCTGATTTAACCATTGCTAGCTTTATTACCAATATTAAAAGTCAATTGATTTTGGCTTAAGGAGTTATGCAATCAAACCGTTTTGTTTTTATTTCCGGTTTGAATTTACTTATGTTTTTATTTTGTCCCATTGTGGCTTTTATGATTTGTCCGTTTTGATTTGCTACGGTTTTGCAACCCCAATTACCTCCTCAACGTCTCTTTATATACATAATATATATACATATATATATATATATGTATATGCGGATGGAAAGTAGCTTAGAGAGAAAAAAATTGTTTTACATATTGATTTAATAGCAACATATCGAAAGGGTGTAAGTTCGAAGGTTCTTCTGGTGTGCAAGGAAAAATCTTATCAGAAGAATAAGGTTCTGGGCTGTTTTATCCTGGGGACGACGTGGTGTTTGTGAACTGCTTGCACACTTTGGGCAGAGCCGTGAAACGTCGTAGAAAGAGCGACTTAGTCCGCGACTCATCCCAAGAATCATTCACCACTCAAGGCTTCTACATTTTTCGGGTAACTTCGTTCCTTTCTATTTCAGTTTACAACAGAGAGCTTAGTGAATTTGGAAGGAGACAGCTCCCATGTTGCTCCATCGTCACCACGTTCAGATGTTGATACCAACCCCAAATCAACTTCTTAGTTTTGTCTTGCTAAATGAGTTTAACCACCTTCCATGGGAGAGAGCAGTTTCTCTTGCTCTGGGAGGATGATCAAAGCTTGGTTATGTCAATGGTGTTATCCCAATGCTTGAGATTACCTCACTGGATTATGATGCTTGGCTATGCAAAGACCAGTTGGTCATGTCGTGGTTACTCAATTCCATGGATCGTAAGATTGCAGAAATTTTCAGCTATGCTGAATCCTCCATGACTCTTTGGAAAAATGTCAAGGAAATGTATGGAAATTAGAACAATACGGCTCGTGTGTTTCAGTTGAAGAAGGATATTGTTGGCTTGCAACAAGAAAAGAGGCCATTTGTGCAACATCTTAGAAAGCTAACCACTATGTGGAACGAGTTGATTGTGTATCGACCACACACCATTGACGCTGCTGTGCTAACTAACAGAGCCGAGGAAGACAAAATATTCCAACTCCTAGCAAGCCTGAGCCCTAAATTCGAAGATCTTCGAAGCCATATCCTCATGAATCCAGACTTGCTTTCCTTTTCAAGTGTGTGTGCCACACTTCAAAGAGAAGAGGTTCGAAGGAAGGTCACCTTGGAAGTAAAGGAAAATATACCATAAGCTAGGGCTTACTTCTCTAACCACAAACTTGGTGAGGAGAGGGGCACTGGCTTAAAATGTAGCCATTGTGATGATGGTGGGCACTCAAGAGACCAATGTTGGATTCTTCATCCATACCTAAAACCAAAGTTTCCTAGGGATAACAAAGGTGTCTCTAAAGGCTCGTACAACCCTTCTTACAAGGCAAATCATGTTGCCACAACTTCTTCTGAGGGACCATTGAAGTTCACCACTAATCCAGCCTCACTGATCAACGAGTTTGTTGCATTTCTTCACAAGAAACAAGGTCTTGAACATAGTGAAAGACCACCAAATTAGTGTGACAACAATCAAACTGCACTACTAGGACAATTTATTGGCTTTCTAGCTAGAAATAAAGGCGTGGTACAACAGGACATCCCAGGTATCTTACACTCCTTCTCAACTGCTCTCAACATTGGTAATGTGCATGATTATTGGATTATAGATTATGGCGCCACTAATCATATGACTAACAAGTCTACAAACTTGTATAAGTTTGAAAAACTTTCAATTCCATCTCAAGTGTCAGTTGCCAATGGCAAAAATGCTATGGTTGTAGGAGAAGGAAAAACGCATTTGATCTCAAGTGATGTTGAGTTTGAGGCTCTTTATGTTCCTTAATTCCCTTTTCAACTTTTATTTGTTGGCAAGATCACAAACTCATTAAATTATCTTGCTATTTTCTCTCCAAAAAATGTGATTTTTCAGGATGTAGTCACCAAGAAGACGATTGGTGAAGGATTTTTCTTAAATAGTCTCTACTATCTTTCCAAGCATATTCAAGTTCCCAAGGTTTTTCAAGTCACTTTAAGCTTAGCTCAAGAACAACAACTGTGGCACCAACGACTAGCACATCTTTATGAAAAAGTCCTATCCACCTTGTTTCCAAACCTGTGCAAAGTTACAAGTCCTTGTGATGTTTGTCACTTCTCTAAGTTTACTAGATTACCACTTACTCCCTCTTTGTCTAGGGCTAGTAATTCTTTTCAAATCATGCATTCCGATGTTTGGGAACCAATCCTAGAGTCTTTTGATGGATACAAATATTTTGTAACTTTTGTGGATGATTTCAGAAGGATCACTTGGTTGTACCTTTTGAAATTTAAAAGTGAAGTGATGGAATTTTTTCAAGATTTTCATAGACTTGTAACCATACAATTTGCTTCAAAAATTCATTTTTTACGATCATATAATGGACCGAATATATGTCTCATAACATGTCACACTACTTGAGCACGCATGGTATATTACACCAAACAAGTTGTATTGGAACACCCTAACAAAATGGGGTGGCCGAGAGGAAGAATAGAGATCTACTTGAGAAGACTAGAGCTCTTATGTTTCACATGAATGTACCAAAGAAATTTTGGTCCTAATGAGTCCTTACTGCTGCATATGTCATCAATAGATTGCCTAGTAAAGTATTGAATTTTAAATCACCTTATGAGGTCTTGAAAAATAGAAAGATCAACTTATCACATTTGAGAGTCCTTGGGTGCACATGCTTTGTTCACATTCAAGCACAAAATTGTGACAAGCTAGACCCAAAGGCTGCCAAATGTGTCTTTCTAGGTTATTCATCTAACTAAAAAGGTTACAAGTGCTATAATCCAACAACTAGAAAAATGGTTGTTTCAAGGGATGTTAAATTTGAAGAACATGTTCCTTACTTCTCACAATCACTGGATTATTCTGGACAGGGGAAGCATTTGTTGGATTTATTTCCAATTCCATATCCAAATAGAGAAGATACAACATGCATTCCTAGTGATCATGTGCCAGATGATGTCAATCTTCACTCGGTGCCACATCTTGAAGATGAAGCCTCTTTTTCATCAGATACTCAACCTGCACCTCTAGTGATCCTTCCAACCATGATATTGTTTAGTTACCTGTAGCTCAATCTCCTCCAGTTCGTCGCAATCCTGCACGTGAGAGGAAACTTCCATCCAAGTTGCATGATTATGTGACCTACACTGCCAGGTATCCCGTGACTGATGTTATTGATTATAGCAAAGTCTCATCTTCTTTTGCTACATTCCTAAGTGCCATTAATGAGGATCGGGAACCACAAAGTTTTTCAAGAAGCCAATCTTCATAGTGAGTGGAGATTTGCTATGGAAAAAGAGCTTCAAGGTCTCCATGAAAATAACACATGGACCAAAGTGAAACTTCCAAAAGGAAAAAAGGCAGTGGGGAAGCCATTGGGTGTACAAAACAAAGTTTCATTTAGATGGCACGATCAAAAGGAATAAGGCTTACTTGGTTGCTCGAGGTTTTACACAAACCTATGCGGTTGATTATTGTGGAGCCTAAAATAATCTCAAAAATTCTAGAGGTAACACGTGGACTTTTATTCAAGAAAGACAAGATTGCCTTCAATAAATGGGCAGGCTTCTCAGATGCTCCCACGCGCAGCTCGCACCCCTGGAGGTCTCAGCAGCTGAACATAACTGGCCACAACTCACCTACCCTTGGCAAAGAATTAAAGATAAGGATTAATTACCCAAATTCTATCTTTAATATATTCCTAATTGAAGATTGACTCCAATCAAGTAAGTAATCCTAATTTAAATAAATTAGGAATAATTACCCTATTATCTCAAGATATTATCTCCTATTAAATATCTTGGGAATATTTAGAGGATATCTCTCCATTAAACACTATATGGCCGACCTTAGCCCTATAAATACCCCACATTCTACCAAATTTTGAAAGCTTTTGCAACCTTAAAAAAGCCATAAACACTTTACCCTCTCAGATAAACTAACTTAGGCATCGAAGATCTGTTGACCTAACCCCCCCACCTTGTGGGCCTGTAAGGCTTAGGTCTCTGATCAAAAGTGTTGATTGTTTTGCAGATGCATTTTTGTCAAGACTGAAGACGGTGGAAATTTGCATCGACAAATTGGTGCTTTCATTAAGAGCTGATTAAAAATACTCGAAGAAAACTCTTGCATTAGTTTCTTGAATTTTTTGTTACGTTGAATTTCTCACACATTGTATCAATTAATTTTTCCTAGAAAAGTTTCTTGAGCAATCCTTGGAGAAAGGATACAATGGTAGGAAATTCAAAAACTACGACGAACGGAACCTCCTACGTGAAAGGATTTGGACCAGAGAGCGGAGATGAGGACATAGCCCCACGAAGGAGGTACTCAAGGCTCAACACGACGGTAGAAGGAGCCCCACCTCCGTGGAGCTGCGCCACCACCATCACTACCGTGACCCAGCAGCCACAACATCACTCCTACCACTGCTGCCCCTGCAACGTCACACCCTACCAAACCTTACACAGGGGGCCCAGGTCCAATTCCAAGCCCATAGGCAGGAGCCCCATAACTTGGTAGCTGCCACAACAAACCCTGGGCATAAGGCCCAACCCAACGCAGCAGCTGCCACCAGTAGAGTAGCTTAACGGGCCCAAGCCCAAGCCACTCAGCCAGTAGGCCAAGATATGGCAACCCAATGGTTAGGAGGGCTAACGACCATGCAGGACGAAGGTGAGTAGACGCCGGTCCAACGCGCACTGCGACCTGCGTCGACAACTCGGTCTGTGGCCCAATCCATTCCAAGGCCACATTCAGCTATCCAAATTCTAACCACTGGTCCTACGATCAATTTAGGGTTACCTACACCCCACTTTTCTGCAGGAATGCCCATTTTAGGCCTGGATTTTGTACCTGAAGTACACTATACTTCCACCACACATGGAGACACCCGTTATCCATACTCTTCCAATCCAAATGGCGAGCACTACCTGGCCAGTAAGTTGCCAATTTGACGAACGCCCTCGCGCAATGATGCGATGAAAGTTAAGCACTCAAATTAAACCCTCTTGTTGTCAAATTGTTGGAAATGTGCCATAAAACCAATCATATGATGATACTTTACGGACATTTCACATGTTAAACTAATCTAGTTTAATGTCAAGGGCAAAGATTATTGTTTTAAGCCGTCTCATATAAATGTTATATGCTTAAACGATAAGTCCAAGGAATATGTAATTAGGAGAATGTAATTTAAACAAGTTAGATTTATGAGACCATTCTCTTTCGTATACATATCCTAAACGTTCCTGATCATAGGATTGCCAATTGGGCAATGACAGTCCGTTAAGATCAGTACATGTTATGTCTTCTCTTAGGGAGAGTGACAAGTCTCGAGTCATTGGTGTGATTGACACCAAGACAAGCATGTAGGTGCTCAATAGCGAATGAGTCCACTGAACACGATCAACGAGGAGTTCTCATACTCATGTCACATGAGAACTCATGGTTGGGATAATGCAAAGTAGTCCTTTGACCTGAGGCATCATATTTGTCTTATGGTTAGGTCCTTGATCTTTGACTATGTCAAAGTCACTCCGTCAGAGGGTGTCCACGACATAGTTGGGGTTAAGCCATTTAGCCATGGAGGCAAGTAAATGCGCAACAAGGGATCTCTAACCTTCAAACCGTTTGAGGGAGAATACTCTATGATATGATTAAGAATCTCTGGCCAGAGTATGAATGAGATTTAGGAAGTCGTTCCAAATCACATTCAAAGTAATCATATAAGTAAATGAATCTCATTGGATAGTAGACATGAATAAACTATCAAACCAAACAATGTGGTCAAGAGTATTGTATTAGAGAAATACCGTATTGCATTGTAATCCTAAACTGAATAGGTTCTCCACCTCTTCTGATTAGCTTGGGTAACCATGACATACTGCTAGGTGTCACTCATGGTTTGTGGAAGCCCTAAACGTGTATAAACACTAAAGGGAGAATTGAAAGTAAGTTTCAATTCACAATCGATTTGAAAGAGTTCTAATCGCCCACTGCCTCGCTAAAAGGAACCTAATGGATCGTACACCGTGTAAGGTAGAGATTGAAGAAACAAAGGAGATGAGTAAGGATAATTAAATGGTTTAATTATTTATGGCAAGGATTAAGTAATATGTTAATTAATCAAACGAATAAAGTTCGTTAAAAGACCACGGGTTAGTTTTGGGCCTCAAGGCCCAATGGGCTTCGAATGTCAAGCCCATTGACTTAAGTTGTATGACAACTTAATGACTAAAATTCACAAAGGCCCAAATAGCCCAATAAAATCCTATGGCCGGCCATATTGATAAAGGAGTGGGTTTTGGACTTAATTACAAGTTTGCCATTCCAATGAACAAAGGTATAAATATGACTTTATAGCCTTTTCTTCATTAGGGTTTCTTTTGGAGAAAATATGAGAACACAAAGCTCTCTTTTCTCTCTAAGAGGCCGGCCACCCTAGAGGATTTTAGCTAGCAATCTTACTTCCTCTAGGTCACTCATTTTTTCATCAATCCTTCCTTGGTGTGGAGACTTAGAGGTTCTCAAATTTGGGAACTTGGAGAATCTTTTCAACCATCCTCATCCTAGAAAGCATGGATCTAAGAAGCAAGGAATGAAGGCCCTATCTCTTGGGTGATTATCCTTTGCTTATGCAAAGAGGAATCAACAAAGGTATAAATTTCTCAACTCACTTTGTTTTGAGTTGAGTCTTGGTTCACCTAACTACTAGGCTTTGAATTTCATGGGTAATGTTTTGTTTTTGAGTGCAGCAAGCATGATTCCGCCTTTAATTTGTTAATTGCATGCTATAGATGTTGCTCAAATGAACATGTTTTTCACAAAATTTCCTTCAAGTGGTATCAGAGCCTAGGTCTAGTAGTTGGTGAATCCTTTTGGGTTTTGTATTTTCATAGTTTATGATTTGAATGTTGTAATTGTTACAAGCTTTATTCTTGCTTCTTTGAATGTAAATTTTGTTAGAAAATTTGCCATCTCAAATGTTGTAGATGTAGTTCATATGAGCATGAATTTTGGAGCTAAAATTTGGTGCCATGTTTTTGGGGATTTTCGGCCAAATCCAAAGGATGATTTTTGGGTTCATGTTTGTCTTGTTAAAAGTGTTTTAAGGTGACTTTTGGAACCCCTAAGTACCCTAGGATGTTAAGCCCCTTTTCAGTAGTGAAAATTTGAGTTTTATTGATTGAAAATGTTCATGGAGCTCTTATGGGTTTTCATGGATGTTCTTCATTGTTCTTGATGTTTTTACCAAGAACAAAAAGGTTTGGTGTTTTGATTCAAAGTTTTGATTTATTTCATAAAGTCTTTGTTTTGTGCTTTTTCAAATGTTTAAATGTGATTGAAATTTTGAAAGGTGATAGAAATGGTGATGGGTATGTAAGAAGTACTTCTCTTACACACACACCACTTGCATGACTTTATGTCATGCACCACTTGAATGAATTTATGTCACACACCTCTTGCACCACTTGCATGACTTTATGTCAAACCTACAAATCAACACACACATCACTCCCTTCACTCTCTATATCCGGCCACCCTATTAAAATAGGGTACTTTTGGGGCTTTTATGCAATTACATAAAGTTTTGATACTTTTGTGTATTTGTAGTTTGACCCAAAAATTTGCGTTTTTACGTAAAGGCCCAAAATCACTAAAGAACAAATTGTTTTGTTCCTTCAATGAAGTTTTTGAATTTGTTGAAATTTTTGGGTTCTAGTTGTAATTACATGAAGTAGTGGACTTTTGTGTTTTTACAAAATGAGCTCAAAAGTTTAAGTTTTGCAACATAGCCCAAAAAGTTGAGGTTATTGCATTTTGGCCCAAATTAGGTTGAGAACAAAATGGTTTTGTCTCTTTAAATGAGAATTGGATTTTCATTTCATTTAGCTCCATTTAAATCAATTCTATGGATACAAAAACCAAATGTCAATGTTGCAATCAAGTTTAATTAGTTAAAGCGTTAATTAATTAAAGGATGATTATGAACCTAAGCCTACGATAATTGAGCTATGTGAAAGGCCGTCTCAAATTTGTTTGAACCATGGGAATGTGTAGATTAGATTTTGGTTGTAATTTGATATGATCAAATGTTGTAAAAGAGCATAAACTCTTCTTTACTTTAAAGTAATTTGTTTTGATCAAATGTTGTAAAAGAGCATAAGCTCTTCTTTACTTTGAAGTACTCCTTTTCTTGTTTTATTTGATATGCATGAAATTGGAGTAGTTGGGTCCAACGCCCAATAGGAAAAACACGCCTTAATATGATTAAACGCGTAACTAAAATCAATCACCATCCCTAGACCGAGATTCAACACTAGGCTCGTGTTGGATCTAATCAAAGGTTCATAGTCATCCTAAGGCCCTAAGGCAACTATATAGTCCATCAATGAATGCAAACCTTATATTAGTAGTACCATATACTCTTGCTTTAAAAACCGTTTTACAAGCTTAGTGGGAGTATTATATACAACTAAATCAATCAAATGGACCAATAGTTGTAATAGGACCAAATTGTTTTTAATAAGATTAAAATGTATGTTTATAAGTGATGAGACCTAAAACCCTCAACCAAACCATTATTAAGTTGATAAGCGTAAGAGTGCTTTGAACACTCTTTCGTGGCCTTCCACTGTGGTAGGCTCCGATCGTTTGTGACTCGTACATCGGCTTCACCCTATCATGGGGGAGTACAAAGTGCGTACTTACACTCAGGAGGAGTTCTATATGCATACATGATGTTGTTAAGGTAGGCAACGAGAATAGCCAACATCATATCATTGTGAGGTTGTTCTTGAACCCCTACTCGAACTTGCATGGTGGGAATGACTTAACTAAGTGCAATGGAGCCAACATCATATCATTGTGAGGTTTCATTCTCTAGAGGCCAAATAAGATGGGTACTTGCAAGAGATGCAAATGAGTAAATGTACTCTCTCATTATTATTAATGCTAGCCAACATCATATCATTGTGAGGTGGGCTTGGTAATAGTGAGCCTCCCATACCCTACTAAGAGTTTCCTCCAAAACTCTCGAATTCCAATGAGGGATATGGAATTTGCCAAAAATAGTGGGTGGTGCTATTTGATTTAAAGACCCGGATCAAATGGCTTAAAATCAATCTATTTATATTCATTATGTATTTAATTACCGATATATTTGTAAACGCTATCCAAAACTTGACAAAGAAAAGCCAAATGCTTTAGTTTCCGGACTTGGTACCACAATCCCAAAGATTGTCTTATATGGATTGTATATGTACCTAAGTAGTCTCATCCTCACAATCTTCCTATTGATAATGTATCATTGGAAGAACATGTTAGATAAGTCTATCATGAAGAGGACAACACAAACAACCAATGCTTATTCCTTCGTTATATGAACAAAGGAACTTACGAAGATTAGCATAAAGACAAGGACACTTTTAGTGTTATAGTTCTTCACTTACAAATCATTGTATGAAGAAATAAGAGTTGCTTTGAACAACCCTTAGTTAATGCAAACACTAGTGCTTGTTTCTTTGTTAAATGAACAAAGAACTTGAGAAGAAAGCACAATGGCATGGACACTTTATGTGCCATGATTCTTCACTTACAAATTGTTGTATGAAGAAATGAGAGTTGCCTTGAACAACTCTTGAAAGTTTGTAATTATGTTTAGAACATAATGGTTGGTTGACAAAAATAGTCCATCAACATGGACTTATGATGATTTTGAATCATTGAGTGTTGAAGTGTTAAACCACTTCTAGAGACGGAAAACTAGACAAGGACTTCACCTTTGTGTCCCTATCCAAATGGTTCACTAAGTTTATTGTAAACTATATAGTGAACAATAACCACACGCTCTCCAAATTGTTTGATGTGTATAACACAATTGAAATAAGTTTCAAGAGAGATAGTGGGAGTTTAGGGACCATGACTATTGTAGTCAAAGGAGAAGTCAAATGAAGAAGGCGAAATAACTCCAAGGAAACAAACCTTCTTTTTGAAAGGATGGACAATGGAAGGGGTATTTGCAAGAAATGTCTTGCAAGTGTCAAGAACACACCTTTCGAAGGTGTTGTAAATTGTTCTTGAAAAGTTCAAAACAGTTGGTTCTTCTACTTGAATGCTTGATTCCGTATTAGTAACTATGTTTTACAATCGTTGTAAAAGTGTGGCTAATAAGAAGTAGAAGATTAATGAGAGAAGAGAAAGTACTTCACATTCGGAACGTGAATCAAATGTAGATCTCTGCGAAAGCAGTTAGTACTTACTTCCTCATATGAACTACCAAAGAAAATGGAAAAACAAAGATTGTCTTTACACTCCAATTGAATAAAGGAACTTAATTCCGTATGAGAAATGGATAAATGTTTTGTTTGACAAAACATTGTTCTTTATTAATGAATGATTAGATTATTGTAATCTAATTGATTATCTCTATAGTATAGATGATATGGTAGTGTTAACTGTTTAGAATATAACGATGCTTAAAACCCAAAAGGTTGAAAGGTGGTGACTAATCCCAACTGAGTTGTGATACCTCTAAAACATAAATTACGAGTTGGTCATAGATGGATGCCTTGGATCGTTAGATCCGGATCCAATGCCTTCTTGTTAAAATTGTATAGAGGCAAAATGTTTGAATCTTTATTCTTTTGGAAAGAATAAAGAATCACAAAGTTGTTGAGGTTAATTCACTTAGATGTTAGTGGCACTTGTCCACAACATAATACTACTCATGTTGTATCACATTCACCGAAGATCACTCTCGGTTGGACTATAGTTTATTTTGAATAAACACAAGTCCGAATACTTTGCAAAAGGTTTCAAAGAATTCAAGAAATGTAAGTTGGTGAGTAAGATGTCTAAAGTATTTACCTCCTTAGATTTGATCCAAGGAAAGGTATCACTTTAGAACAGTTTCCTTGAAAGATATCAAGGAAAGAAGCATCATAAGATAATGGATTTCTCCATTAGGAGAAGAACGAACTAGAATAAGATTTAGTTCGTTGGATATTATCAATTACCCATATATAGGATATATACTTCTAAGACAATATTGATTGTCAATTAGAAGATCTTCCAAAATTTTCATGACTCCATAAGATGTAGTTGAAAAGAAAGACAAATATTAATCATGTTAAGATTTGGGGTTGTGTGCTAATAAGCAATATTTGTTTAAAAAATTATCTTGTGGGTATCCTTAAATTAACATTTGGATATCACTTCTATAAACCAACTAACAAATGTTGTTTGTTGGGTAGTTCATTGTAATCCTACAATATGGTTTGCCTAAGCGCAAATGAACGAGAGATAGAACTCAAAGAATGGGTTCTTTGAGAGACAAGATGATAATCAACAAATATAACAACCTAGTTCCTACACCACAAGCTCCAAGGTAGTCGAGAAGGATTTATAAACTGTCTCAGTTGAATGGTTTGAACTTTATGACAATGTCATAGAGTTACACCTCTTAATTCGAAAGAAATAAGAATGAAAAATCCTTATGACTACATTGAGTGTATATACGACATATACTCAAGGAAATGGTAAAGTACCATTTGACCCGAAATAATGAAACCTTCATAGCTAATTGGTAGCTTAAGGTGACTACAATCAAAGAGAATGGTTGACTTTGAAGAAACCATCTTTGACGTAGTCTTAGTTTCAATTAATTCGAAGAAGGCTAGCTACAACTAAATGGTGATTCAATGTTTGGACATAATATGGGTTTCCGAAACCATTATTAAGATAGTCTTGATAATATATGTCTAAAACTATGAATCACAAGACATGTAAGTTGTAGAGATCCATCCATCATGGATCTTAGCAAGTTAGTGGGAGCTATAAGCGTCTTATGAGAGAAAGATCAAATTGTTTGATTTCTCATAAAGATGTAAATGAATCTTTTGTTTACTAGGTTTACAAAAGATTAGTGGGAGCTAATCATGTTCCTAAATTTAAATATATAAATATATATATATATATATATATATATATATATATATATATACATATATGATATATTAATTTTGGAAATGAAAAGAATACTTCTTCGTTAAAGTTATGACTTTAAACATTCTATAACGATAGAATGTATATGGGAGACATAGTCTATAAACATGGGATGGAAATCTATAATGGTAGATTTCAGGATATAATTGGATTATATCAAGCCCTAATGATAGACAAGAGATGCTAGGAAGTTTCGCATATGATGACAAACTTCAAATCAAAAAGACAACTCTAGTGAGACTAGGAAGTTGCTCTTCTCAAAGGGAACGTACCCTTTTGACTCCTAAAGAAACGTAATGCATAAATAGAATCCTTTATGCATACGCAGAAAGGTGATTTAACTATTTCATATTGTATGAAAAACATTGATATGAATTGTACCTAGATCGGTACAAGACAATATCAATGCAAGCCCAGGATCAGAACCATGACAACTGTCAAGTGAGTCCTTAAGTATTTAAGAAATACTAAAGGATAGATTCCTCAAAGAATGAGGAAGAATTAGAGTAACGTAAAGGAAGCGTAAATGTATTAGATTATGAATCTGATCCATCATTGAATGTTTCTTCATTATGAATGAAGAGATAATCAGATATCTCTTTATTATGACTAAAGAGATATTTGGATGGAAACATTAAAAGTAATGACTTTAGTGTGTTCCATTATGAATGCAAAATATATTGCCATATAGAAGCTTACAACAATGTTGTTTGGATGGGAAAGTTCATTTATGAACTCTCTATTCGGTTCCAACCAGAAAGTGTCTCTAGTGTACCGACACTACGACACTAATGGGTGATAGGAGCATATTTATGCGACTTAGCTAGCGTGTTTTCTTGCATTGATGTTGTTATTCCTTAGTTATTTTAGTGTTTAAAGTCATTTTCGTGCAATTTCAGGTCCAAAGGGTTAAAGTAGAAAGAAAGCGCATTTTGGAGCCTTTTGGAGCAGTTTTGGGCATCAAATGGATTGCACATGCTTGGAGCTAAGAAGATGGACGAAATTGAAGATCAAATGAGCGTAGATTTGAATGAATGTGTGAAGAATTGGATTCAAGACAAATAAAGAATGAAGAGTTCAAAATTGGAAGCCAAAGTTTCTAAAGTTGGAAGTTTCTATTCTTGGAGGTTTCCATTCTTGATAGTTTCTATTCTTGGCTTGGAAGTTTCCTAATCTTTCCTCATCTATGTTCCAACCACAAAGGGATTCCAAAACATGTTAGGGCACTTAATTGGTTGTTCTAGAAGCCCTAAACCTTCCCTAAAGTCCTTGCCGCACAAGAGCATCCTTTCTTTCCTATTTTCTGATCTTAAAACCACATTCCCTTTTCTTCAAGCAACCAGCCGCACCTTTCCCCTCTTTCTTACCTATTTTCTGACCCAAAATTACATTCCCCTTTGTTCTAAAGCCTTGCCATGCAAGGGGAGAGGTTTCTTACCTATTTTGTGCCTCAAAACACATTCCTAAAGTTGTCCTACAATTTCTGCCGAATTTCCCTTTCCTATTCTCTTTAATTTATGCACCTCCCTTACCTTTTTCCTTAGGATTCTGACTTTAATTCCTATTTCCCTTAAAGTTTTGGTTTAATTTTTGTTACCTAAATTACTTCCTAGCCTTGTTACCCTTTTTCCCCTAGGATTCTGAATTTATTTCTCCTTTTCCTTGTGGATTTGGGTAGAAAATCTGATTCCAAATTGAAGAAAATCGTAGCCCTTCCTTCCCCTATAAATAAAACCCTTTTCTGACCATTCTGGGGACTCCACCCTTCACCATAACTCACCTATATCCATCCACCACCACTAAAACCATCACCCATACCTTGTGTCGCAGAAAAGAAGGAGAAGGAGGACCCTTGGACGTGCTTGCCATTCAAGACGTTGGATTGTTGGAGCGTTTCTAGGTGTAATCTTTCTTTTGTTTTCAATGTTTAAGTTTATGTATCTTTGTTTTGCGATTATGAGGAACTAAACCCTATTAGTTAGGGGGTGATTCGAAACCATGTTCATGCTTGCAATATGATTTGATTACATCCAGTTGTGTTTCATAAGTTGTGAATTCAATTTACTTATCCGTTCGTATAAAAACTGATTTGTGTATGTTGGTTGTGAGTGCACGCTTAATTTTCATGCATGAATTTGATGCTAGAATATAAGAGAGTTTCACCTAATCGTTATGAACTTATATTCACAAGTAGTGAAGGTTGCTAGTCACAATCGCGTTAAGTAAATTCTTGGCATAAGTTTCATGCAATTCATAGTAATGAGTGCCTCGTCAATGCTTATGATTTTCATAGAACTTAATGATTCTTACTTGTATCTCTATTATGCAATTCATGTAGGGAACTCGTGGGGAATGTTTTGGGTTGTCGTATGCAATCATCCAATTCAATAACTTTTGGAAAATATGAGGGTTAATTAGTGCAATTCACGGTTGATCTGGGGCGTTGAGAATTCATAGTTTATTGAAAAACAATTGGAAATCAATTTGTATTCAAGTGTGTCATGTGTGGAGAAGAACCCTCTAGCTAGCCCATCATCCATAGTTTTACCCAAATTCGTTCAGAATCTGTTTTCAATTTACAATCTGTTTTGCAAGTTTAATTTCGTCCAAAATCAAAACCCCCCTTACTTTATTGAGTCATATTAGTTAGAACTTGTCTTAGATTATGTTTTTAGGTGTTTTGAGTCATTAGAAAACCTATTTTCGTCCAAATTTGTGTTAGAGTTCAAAATTGCCCAGATTGTGTTTTTAAGGTAGTTTTGAGTGTTTTTGTGCTGTTTTGAGTCTTTTGGTTTGTTTTAGTGTTTTTAAAGTTAGTTTTGCATTCTTTGAGTCTAGTTAAGTGTTTTTAACTTGTTTTTAGTTATTTGAGTCAGTTTAGAGGTTTTAGCAAGCCCTCCTAATCCCCGGTCCAGAACGATCCCTACTTATACATATACTACAATTGTCAAAAGAGGGTTTAATTTGTGTGTTTAGTTATTTTACGCATTAATGGGGCGATAGCTCAAGCCAGGGAATCAAGGTCTCATCAAGATCCGAACTCAAATGAGAGACTGAACCACATGATTGAGAATCATGTATAATGGTGACGTCGTTATTCTCAAGGTTGCTTCTATGGATAACATATAGATATCCATTATCTAGGCCTACTACTTAGCCATTTTTGAAATGACTAAAGAAGAGGTATCATCACTGATGACCAAGCTGATTGGCTCTAGTGCAAGTGGGAGATTGTTGGAAATGTGCCCTAAAACCAATCATATGATGATACTTTACGGACATTTCACATGTTAAACTAATCTAGTTTAATGTCAAGGGCAAAGATTATTGTTTTAAGCTGTCTCCTATTAATGTTATATGCTTAAACGATAAGCCAAGGAATATGTAATTAGGAGAATGTAATTTAAACAAGTTAGATTTATGAGACCATTCTCTTTCGTATACATATCCTAAACGTTCCTGATCATAGGATTGCCAATTGGGCATTGACAGTCCGTTAAGATCAGTACATGCTATGTCTTCTCTTAGGGAGAATGACTAGTGTCGAGTCATTGGTGTGATTTGAAGGAAATTTTGTGAAAAACATGTTCATTTAAGCAACATCTATTAGCATGCAATTAACAATTAAAGGTGGAATCATGCTTGTGTGCACTTAAAACAAAACATTAACCATGAAATTCAAAGCTTAGTAGATTGGTGAACCAAGACTCAACTCAAAACAAAGTGAGTTGAGAAATTTATACCTTTGTAGATTCCTCTTTGCATAAGCAAAGGCTAATCACCCAAGGAGAGGGCGTTCATTCCTTGCATCTTAGATCCATGGATTTGGATGGAAGAATAGGATTCTCCAAGTTCCCAAAATTGAGAACCTCTAAGTCTCTTCACCAAGGTTAGATTGGAGAAGAAAATGAGTGACCTTGGAGTAGTAGGATTGCTAGCTAAACCCTTCAAGGAGGCCGGCCACTTTAGAGAGAAAGGAGAGCTTGTGTTATCATCATTTTCCCAAAAGAAAACCCTTAATGAATTTTGGCTATAAAATCATATTTGTACCTTAATTCATTGGAGTGGCAAACTTGTAAATAAGTCCAAAACCCACTCCATCTCTAAATTGCCGGCCTTAGGGTATTATTGGGCTAATTGGGCCTTTGTGAATCATTATTCATTAAGTTGTCATACAACTTAAGTCAATGGGCTTGACGTTCGAAGCCCATTGGGCCTTAAGGTCCAAAACTATCCCGAGGTCTTTAACGAACTTATTCGTTTGATTAATTAACATATTAATTAATCATTGCCATAAATAATTAAACCATTTAATTATTCTTACTCATCTCCATTGTTTCTTCAATCTCCACCTTACACGGTGTACGATCCATTAGGTTCCTTTTAGCGAGGCAGTGGGCGATTAAAACCATTTCAAATCGATTGTGAATTGAAACTTACTTTCAATTCTCCCTTTAGTGATTATACACGTTTAGGGCTTCCACAAACCATGAGTGACACCTAACAGCATATCATGGTTACCCAAGCTAATTAGAAGAGGTGGATAACCTATTCAGTTTAGGATTACAAATGCAATATGGTCTTTCTCTAATACAATACTCTTGACCACATTGTTTGGTTTGATAGTTTATTCATGTCGACTATCCAATGTGATTCATTTAATTATATGATTACCTCGAATGTAATTTGGAATGACTTCCTAAATCTCATTCATACTCTGGCCAGAGATTCTTAATCATATCATAGAGTATTCTCCCTCAAACGGTTTGAAGGTTAGAGATCCCTTGTTGCGCATTTAATTGCCTCCATGGCTAAGTGGCTTAACCCCAACTATACCGTGGACACCCGCGAATGGAGTGTCTTTGACATAGTTAAAGATCAAGGACCTAACAACAAGACAACTATGATGCCTCAGGTCAAAGGACTACTTTGCATTATCCTAACCATGAGTTCTCATGTGACATGAGTATGAGAACTCCTCGTTGATCGTGTTCAGTGGACTCATTCGCTATTGAGCACCTACATGCTTGTCTTCGTGCCAATCACACCAATGACTCGAGACTAGTCACTCTCCCTAAGAGAAGACATAGCATGTACTAATCTTAACGGACTGTCAATGCCCAATTGGCAATCCTATGATCAGGAACGTTTAGGATATGTATACGAAAGAGAATGGTCTCATAAATCTAACTTGTTTAAATTACATTCTCCTAATTACATATTCCTTGGACTTATCGTTTAAGCATATAACATTTATATGAGACGGCTTAAACAATAATCTTTGCCCTTGATATTAAACTAGATTAGTTCAACATGTGAAATGTCCGTAAAGTATCATCATATGATTGGTTTTAAGGCACATTTCCAACATGATTGACACCAAGACAAGCATGTAGGTGCTCAATAGCGAATGGGTCCACTGAACACGATCAACAAGGAATTCTCATACTCATGTCACATGAGAACTCATGGTTGGGATAATGCAAAGTAGTCCTTTGACCTGAGGCATCATATTTGTCTTGTGGTTAGGTCCTTGATCTTTGACTATGTCAAAGTCACTCCGTCAGAGGGTGTCCACGGCATAGTTGGGGTTAAGCCACTTAGCCATGGAGGCAAGTAAATGCGCAGCAAGGGATCTCTAACCTTTAAACCGTTTGAGGGAGAATACTATATGATATGATTAAGAATCTCTGGCCAGAGTATGAATGAGATTTAGGAAGTCGTTCCAAATCACATTCAAAGTAATCATATAAGTAAATGAATCTCATTGGATAGTAGACATGAATAAACTATCAAACCAAACAATGTGGTCAAGAGTATTGTATTAGAGAAAGACCGTAATGCATTGTAATCCTAAACTGAATAGGTTCTCCACCTCTTATGATTAGCTTGGGTAACCATGACATACTGCTAGGTGTCACTCATGGTTTGTGGAAGCCCTAAACGTGTATAAACACTAAAGGGAGAATTGAAAGTAAGTTTCAATTCACAATCGATTTGAAAGAGTTCTAATCGCCCACTGCCTCGCTAAAAGGAACCTAATGGATCGTACACCGTGTAAGGTAGAGATTGAAGAAACAAAGGAGATGAGTAAGGATAATTAAATGGTTTAATTATTTATGGCAAGGATTAATTAATATGTTAATTAATCAAACGAATAAAGTTCGTTAAAAGACCACGGGTTAGTTTTGGGCCTCAAGGCCCAATGGGCTTCGAACGTCAAGGCCATTGACTTAAGTTGTATGACAACTTAATGACTAAAATTCACAAAGGCCCAAATAGCCCAATAAAACCCTATGGCCGGCCATATTGATAAAGGAGTAGGTTTTGGACTTAATTACAAGTTTGCCACTCCAATGAACAAAGTTATAAATATGACTTTATAGCCTTTTCTTCATTAGGGTTTCTTTTGGAGAAAAGATGAGAACACAAAGCTCTCTTTTCTCTCTAAGAGGCCGGCCACCCTAGAGGATTTTAGCTAGCAATCTTACTTCCTCTAGGTCACTCATTTCTTCATCAATCCTTCCTTGTTGTGGAGACTTAGAGGTTCTCAAATTTGGGAACTTGGAGAATCTTTTCAACCATCCTCATCCTAGAAAGCATGGATCTAAGAAGCAAGGAATGAAGGCCCTATCTCTTGGGTGATTATCCTTTGCTTATGCAAAGAGGAATCAACAAAGGTATAAATTTCTTAACTCACTTTGTTTTGAGTTGAGTCTTGGTTCACCTAACTACTAGGCTTTGAATTTCATGGGTAATGTTTTGTTTTTGAGTGCATGCAAGCATGATTCCGCCTTTAATTTGTTAATTGCATGCTATAGATGTTGCTCAAATGAACATGTTTTTCACAAAATTTCCTTCACAAATTGTAGTATAAATGCAAGTAGGGATCGTTCTAAACCGGAGATTAGGAGGCTTGCTAAAACCTCTAAACTTACTCAAAAACATAAAAACAAAGTTAAAAATGTTTGAATAGATTCAAGGGACTCAAAACAATTTCTAAAGACGCAAAACAACTTAAATATACTCAAAATTGCCTAAAAACACTTACTGGGCAGATTTGACTCTAACACAACTTTGGATGAATTTAGTGTTTTGGTTTGAATCAAAACACTCAAAAACACTAACAAAATAGAAATTTAACACTTTGAAGCAACAAAGTAAAAGGGGGATTTTGGTTCTGACGAATTCGAAACAAACAAACAACTTATAAAATTAGACAGATTGTAAAGCGAATTTAAGAAATGGATGGATTAGCTAGAGGTCCGTTCTTCACACATGACACACTTGTACATGAATTGATTTCCAATTGCTTTTCAATAAACTATGATGCTCAACACCCCAGATTAACCGTGATGCACAAATTAACCCTCAGATTTTCCTTTACTCATTGCATTGGATGAATGCATGCGACAACCCAAATCATTCTCTAAAAGTCCCCTATATGAATGCATAATAGAGATACAATCAGAGATCATTACGTTTAGTGAGAATCATAAGTGTTAACGAGGCAATTGTAACTATGAATGCATGATACGTTTGCCAAGAATTCGATTAACGCGATTGTGACAAGCAACCTTCACTACTCATGAATATAAACTTGTAACGATTATGTGAAACTCATTTATATTCTAGCATCTAATTCATGCATGAAAACTAAGTATGCATCCTTAATAAACATGCAAGAATCAGTTATGAAGAAAATAGGTAATTGAATTGCAATCACAACTTATCAAGTCACAATTGGAAGAAATCAATTCATATCTCAAGCATGTTCATGGCTTCAAACTTCCCCCTAACTAAATAGGGGTTTAGCCACTCATAATTGCAACAAAATTAGAAAATAACAAAGTAGACATTGAAAGCAAGAACGAAGTACACCTTAAACGCTCCAAAGTTCCAAGCTTGAAACGCCAAGGACTTTTGTTTTCACCACCTTGTTGCAGCATAAGTGTCTGAGATGTAGTATGGCTAGATGAATGGATGGAGGTCACGGCAAGGAAAGGGATGAAAGTGTTTGTGAATGTAGCTTCTTGGATGGATCCCTAAATTATGGTGAATGGTGGATGTATTTATAGGGTAGGGAGAGGAGTGTATGGAGTTGTAATGAGTGGATGTAATGGGTGTAGTGGGTGATGATGAAAAAAAAGAAGGGCAAATCGAGAGTATGCGTGGATTACCAGGTTCCCCGGATCGACCTGCTCATTGACTCAACATCCGGGAACCAGTTGCTCAGTTTCTTGGACGTGTACTCAGGCTACAATCAGATTGCCATGCATAAGCCTGACAAAGAAAACACCGCATTCGTGATCTAGTGAGGCACATACTGCTACAAGGTCATGCCCTTTGGCCTCAAGAATGCAAGAGCAACCTACCAATGACTTGTAAATACGATGTTCAAGAAGCAGATTAGAGTCACCATGGATGTCTACGTTGACGACACCATGTTGAAAGGAAAATAGTGGTCAGACTACATTCGTAACTTGGCGGAGACTTTTGACATCCTTCGAGAATACAACATGAAGCTCAACCCAGCCAAGCGCAGTTTTGCTGTCTTCTCAAGCCGATACCTTGTAACCCAAGGAGGAATCGAGGCTCATCCAAGGCAGATCTGAGCGATCCTGGCCATGAAATCGCCCACGACTTTGAAGGAGATCCAAAGTCTGATCGAACGAGCAACCATACTCAATCATTTCCTCTCGCGGTCCACCGACTGATGTAAGCCTTTCTTCAAGGCAATCAAAAAGGCACAGAAGGACAAATGCGACAATGAGCGCGAGAAAACATTTCAGGACCTGAAGCAATACATCACCTCCACTACTATCCAAGCTGAAAGCAGCCAATAAGTTATACATCTATCTGGCGGTATCAAAAGTAGCTGTAAGTTATGCCCTCATACAAAAAGAGTTTGGGGCCCAACTGCCTGTATTCTGCACACCCAAAGCTCTCATCGATGCGGAAACCAGATACCCAAAGATTGAAAAACTACTTTTGGCACTAGTTGTTGCAGCTCGGAAACTAAGACCCTACTTTCAAGGGCATCCGGTCATGGTCATGACCCAGTACCCACTGTGATCAGTTTTGCATAGTCCAACGCCTCATAACGAGTGATGAAGTGGGCGTTGAAACTGGGCTAATACGGCTTAATATGCTAACCCCGCATGACGATAAAAGCCTAGGCGTTGACAGATTTCATAGCAGAATTCACCCGAAGCTTAAAGGATGCAGCAACACAACACGAAAACGCCCCGGAGGCAGCCGAGCATGCCATAGCCATGCCAACCCTTCCTGATAGAGATTTTTGGCGTTTGCAAGTTGATGGATCATCCAACCACCAAGGATCAGGGGTAGGCCCAGTTCTCACTACTCCGGACGACTCAATGCTCGAGTAGGCAATCATTCTAAGCTTCAAGGTGTTAAACAACAAGGCAGAGAATAAAGCCTTACTAGCAGGTTTCTGATTAGCAAAAGACCTAGAGGTGAAAAAGCTCGCGATCTATTCCGATTCCTAGCTAATCACCAACCAAACCTCAGGGGAGTACGCAGCAAAGCATCCAAGGATGGCCCGATACCTAGAAAAGGCATGAGAACAGCTAGTGATGTTCCACGAACGAAAAATGCCCATGCATATGCACAAGCAAGCCTTGGCTCTGCGCTAGACCATCAGCTCAGGCACTCCATCCTAGTTGAGTACTTGGAAAAGCCAAGTATAGATGAGGAACCAGTAACCGAGGTGGCGCAGATCAGCACAACCTTGAGTTGGCAAGATTTCATCATCGACTACATAGTCAATAGAACACTTTTCGCAGACAGACTAGAGACCAGAAAGCTCCAAATGAAGGCAACGCACTACTACATGTGGAATGACATCTTCTTTTGAAGATCCTTCTCAAGACCACATCTCTGCTACCTATCGCCTCCCGACGACTTGAAGATTCTTAGCTCAATCCACGAAGGCGTATGTGGAAACCACTCTAGAGGCCACTCTCTGGCGTAAAAAGCTCTTAACGCTGGTTATTACTAGCCAACCATGCATCAAGACACCAAGGAGTATGTACAAAGGTGCGACAACTGCCAGAGCTTCAAGCAAGTGCCCGCACTATCTTCCCACGAACTTTACCCGCAAACGAGCCCTTGGCCATTCATACATTGGCGATTGACCTGGTAGGACTGATGCCACCTACTACTAGGGGCAGAAGCATGATGATCTTAGCGACTGACTACTTCATAAAATGGGTCGAAGTCGAACCCATGACTACAACTACCCAGATGGACATAGAACGCTTTATATTGAAGAACATCATCTACCGTTTCGGCATCCTACACTCTATCATCACTGAAAATGGTTTGTCATCCGTGGGAAAAGACGTAGCGAAGTTCTTCAAAAAATATGGCATCAAGCAAGACATGTCCACACCCCGACACTCGCAGGGCAACAAGCAGGCCAAGGCATCCAACAAGACCATCATCGACTGCCTTAAGAAGACCCTTTCTGACAAGAAAGGCAGACGAGCTCCCCGATGTTCTATGGGCTTATCGCACCACCAAAAGACAAGCAACTGGCGAAACTCCATTCTCCCTGACGTATGGTTCTGAGGCGATCATTCCTCTCAACGTCGTGGTGTCAAGCATCAACATCGTACTGCCAAACTTTAAGCAGAACAAAAAGGAGATGACCACCAATTTAAACCTGGCAGAGGAAGAGCACAATAAGGTTATCACCGGCATTGCGGCCTATCAGCAGCAACTGCTCTCCAACTACAACAAAAGGGCAAAAATCTGGCAGTTCCAGCCAAGAGGATTAGTCTTTAGAAAAAGCTTTCATCACCACCCGAACGAAAGGCTTAAAAAAATGGCTCATATCTGGGAAGGTCTGTACAAAATCTGCCGAGTAGGCGGAAGGGGCAGCTACACCCTCACCACTATGAACACAAAGAAATCGACAAACAGTGGAATGACTACAACCTGAGGAAGTACTACATGTGACCTCCTCTCGGTTCTTAGACCCAATTCAAGATGAAAAAGTTCGAAGACTCAAGCAGCTCGACGAACAAAACCTCACATGCCGAGAATTATCAGTTGTTATACTATTACTGCCTACAAGCAAAGTTAATAAAAGCCTCTATTTTCAATGAAGATTGAAGTAAATATTCACAAGCCTGGGCCAAATGCATAAACAAATTGACCAACCCTGTGAAAAGCGGGAGACGCCCGTTGCCCCGCAGACATGGTGTAAGCTCTCTAGTGCGAGAGGGTAAACTAATTCCTCGACACCCACATGGGTAAACTCTTCAGCCCAAGAGGGTAAACTAATCCCCCGACACCCATCTAAGATCTGCTCTCCAGTGCGAGAGGTTAAACTACTCTAGAATATCCAGACATGGATGGGTTGTACGACTGCTCAGTTCCCCCTGAATACAGTGACTACCTGGGCTGGACAACTCCCAGAATTAGCCACGATAGTCCTTCCCCCGGGATCTCAGGTTTTTAACCGGAAGAGACGCTAAGTGCAGGACCCTTACCCATGAAAGAATTCATGTGACAAGATGGTCCGTCCTCGACGTGCAAAGCTTCATGAAGTTGCTTGATTTTAAAGTGTTGCAATATAGTTAAGCAACCTGTGGAATCAAAGCTGCGACTCGGAATGAAATGACATTTGATGAGAGATTTCACCTACACCTCACACCTAAAATGCCTCTGAGATGCCAGGGATGACGCCTGAAGTGGTTATGCAAGTCATCTGCTTCTATAAGTAAGAAGGTTCGCCGACGATCCAATAGCTAAAAGCCCAAGGCAATCCGTAAGTCGAGACTTACACCTGCTATGACTACGCGGACTCGTTTGCTTGCTTACAAGTAGCGCTTCCGGCCGACAGTTTATGATTTAAGTTTTTTTAGAACAAAGCCGAGGTACGACTATAGTGGATACGCGAACCTCATCCGTTTCCTACTGGAAGCATGAGTCCGGGACAACTCTATAAGTTAAACACCTCGTAACATGCCCCGGGAGGGCCAAGGCTCAAGAAGCCACACCAAAGCTGAGGTACAACTATAGTGGATACGCGGACCTCCTCTATTTCCTACGGGAAGCATGAGTCCGGCCGATGACTCTATAAGTTAAACGCTTCGCAACACGCCCCTAGAGGGCCAAGGCTCAAGAAGCCACTCCAAAGTCGAGGTATGACTATAGTGGATACGCGGACCTCCTTTGCTTCCTACGAGAAGCATGAGTACGGCCGACGACTCTATAAGTTAGACATTTCACAGCATGCCCCGGGAGGGCCAAGGCTTAAGATGCCACACAAAAGCTGAAATACAACCATAGAGGCTACGTGAACTCCTCTGCTTCCCACAAGAAGCACGAGGCCGGCCGTCGACCCTATAGGTTAAACATTTCGCAAATGCGCCCAAAGTTGGGCTAAAGGTTCATGAAGCCATTCGAAGCTAAGATTCACAACTATAGTAGCTACATGAACTCATCTGCTCCCTGTGAGAGCATGAGTTCGTCCACGGCTCTATAAGTTAGAAATTTCGCATTTTTCCTCTTGCAGATAAAGCTTTATGAACATCAAAGCCAAAATTGAAGCCTAAAGTAACCATGCGAGTCAATTGCTCCATCGAAGTAGCCAACTCAACTGCTCGTCCTACGGTGAAGTTTTGCAAGTCGCTTCCAGCTGACAAGGCTCTTGAAGCCCCGAAACCGAAACTAAAACCTAAGTGACAATGTGGGATCAACTGCTTCGTTGAAACAGCTCACCCAGCTGCCCGTCCTATGGTAAAGTTTTACAAAAGACATGGTGAAATAGAAGGATGAACCAAAAAAAAAAAAAGGAAAGTTGTTTATTAAATTTCTAGCAAATTGATAAACCGGCTCGAACATCAACAAAGTTCAAGCAAAGCAGAACAAAAAGAAAAAAGAAAAAAATCCTAAGTCTAAGCAAAAAAACTACTTATTAGCAGCTTGCACAACCACTAGTTCCTCGACTGCCACAGATTCAGCGACAGTGCCATTCCTAGTAGCTAAAGCTTCCATCAGCTCATCCTCAACCGCCCTTGCATAGATTGCCTAACCCTCAGCCGCTCTACCAAAGGTAGCCTCAAACAAGAAAATCAAGCAGATAAACTGGAGAAATGGAAAAAGTCTAGAAGTTCTTCTCAGAAAACTCATAATCCGTCGGCCTGACCTAAAAATGGTCTACATAGCCAAGCTTGTAGAAATCGGCCTGATAAGAAGCAAGAACTACTTCGTGACCAACTTTCTCATTCTTTAGTTGCACATTTTCATCAACAAACCCAGTTTGAGCACCTTGTAGCTCACACAGTTCCTTTTTTAGGTTCTCGCTAGCAGACAGCGCAGCTTGCAGATCCATCTCCTTAGACTTAAGCTTACTGGCAACCTCCTTGAGATGAGAAACTTTAGCATGCATGAAGATAAGCTCTTCGTCCTTGGCAAAACAAGTAGATAGTAGCTTCGAATTGACACGCTCAAGGTCCTCGACCACCGGAGAAACACGACTGATTTCCTTCACTCCAACATTGCCTGAGTCGTACTAAGCCTAGCATTCAAATGGGCGACCTCCTGATGAGCGATCTCCAACTGTAAAGAAGTAGGGGCAGAGATATCAGACCCCTTCAAAACGGCGAGTTCAAATTCGAGCTTCTCGATCTTTTCAGTAGCTGAGTGAAGCTGAGCCACCAAAGCCACTTCGGCCTCCTTAGCACACTTGACAGTATCCTGATCAACCCGCATAGATTCAGCTGCAAGGATCAAAGTGTTATGCATTGTAGCAATTAGGGAGGACCTCCTCGAGTAGGCAGGATGTTTCGCAAAAGAGTCTAAGCGGACGATAACTTTCCCAACACTGTCAACAAACTTGGTTTATGCATCAACGTCCTCAAGCAAGTCAGCCTTTAACAGGGTACAAACCTCGGGAAACTCTCTAGCCTCAGACTCGGTGGATCTCTCACAGCTCTCCATGCGAGCAGATTTCCCTTTCCCAACGCACTGTGACACCTGGCTCGCACCAACCAACCCAAGTACCATATCACTGTGCTGCCCATTCATGCACAGCAGGCCATGGCTTCTATGCTGTGTCTCACTCACGCCACCTCGACCCCTGCCGAGCCAATTTTTCAAGAAACAACTATTTGCAAGGGCAAGAAAAGAAGAACGCTAGGGGAGGGGGAATAAAAATTTCCTCTGGCTCTCTTTCTTGTTAGGATAATAATTGTTCTCCAAATTTATTTAATCCCCTGCTTAAGGCAGAGTTAAATAGGTATTCGGGATAATTATTTTCCTTTTCCTATAAGAAATTTATCTCCATTTCAAGAAAGAAGATCAAGTTCAAATTGGGAAACAATTCTGCAAGCCTAAGCAGCTTGGGATTCCTACACCTATAATCCTTTTCCTGTGTGCAGCACAGTAGGTGTGGGGGCATTTATGGAGCCTAAAATAATCCCAAAAATTTTAGAGGTGACACGTGGACTTTTATTCAAGAAAGACAAGATTGCCCTCAATAAATGGGCATGCTTCTTAGATGCTCCCACGTGCAGCTCACACCCCTAGAGGTCTCAGCAGCTGAACACAACTACCCACAGCTCACCTGCCCTTGGCAAGGAATTAAAGATAATGATTAATTACCCAAATCCTATCTTTAATATATTCCTAATTGAATATTGACTTCAATCAAGTAGGTGTTGATTGTTTTGCAGGTGCATTTTCGTCAAAGCCGAAGACGGTGGAAATTTGCATCGACAATTATAAGGAAACATTTGCTCCCTTGGCAAAAATGAACATTGTTAGGGTGTTGTTGTCAGTTGCAATTAACAATGTATGGCCTCTTTTTCAAGTGGATGTTAAAAATGCTTTTCTGCACGTGAACTTGTAGAAGAAGTTTACATGAAGCTTCCCCCGGGTCATCCTCAATCAAACAACCCATAAATGGTGTGCAAACTTCATAAATCCATTTATGGTCTCAAGCAAAGTCCATGTGCATGGTATGCCAAGCTCAGTCATGTTCTAGAAAGGGTTGGTTTTTGTCGAAGTATTGCGGATTCCTCCGTATTTGTTCGCTCTAGCTCAGTGGGTAAACTCGTTGTGCTTATTTATGTTGACGATCTAATTGTGATAGGTGATAATATGTTAGAGATTAATGATCTTAAACAGTATCTTAACAAAAAGTTTGCTATCAAGTTAGAGATTAATGATCTTAAACAGTATCTTAACAAAAAGTTTGCTATCTTGAGATGGCACACTCTCACAAGGGTTTCTTCCTCAACCAATGCAAATATGTTATGGATCTTCTTCACGAAGCAAAAATGATAGATTGCAAGCCTGCTCGCATCCCCTTGGATAGCAACTTGAAGCTGAAAACTCACGGTGATCCTATTCCCAATTTAAGATACTATCAAAGGATGGTTGTTAAACTTATTTATCTGACTATCACACATCCTGATATATCATATGATGTCAGTCTTGTTAGCCAGTTTATGCACTCTCTAAGCATGGATCATTTGAAGATTGTTCATTGTGTGCTTTGTTATCTCAAGGGTTCCATTGGTAGAGGAATTATTATGCTCAACAATAGTCACACTCACATCTCAGGCTATACCGATGTTGATTGGGTAGGAAATTCTCTCGATTGCAAGTCTACCACTGGGTTTTATACGTTTGTGGGAGGCAACCTAGTTACTTGGAAAAGCAAGAAACAAAGTGTTGTTGCACGCTCTAGCGCAGAGGCAGAGTATCCTGCTATGGCGTCGACTGCTTGTGAACTTATTTGGCTCAAAAGCCTTTTGTTGGACTAAGGTTTTTCTCATCAGCAACCCATGTCCCTACACTGTGATAATCAGGCTGCGATGCACATTGCATCGAATCCTGTATTCCATGAGCGAACTAAACATATTGAAGTTAATTGTCATTACGTTCGAAATCAAGTTCAGTCCAAGGTGATCGATACTCACTACACACGCAGTCATGATTAACTTGCGGATATTTTCACATAAGGATTGACATATGCTGATTTTCAGCATTTTTTGTTCAAGCTCGGATCAATTAATCCCTTTTATCCAGCTTGAGAGGGAGTATTGGAAGAAGTATGTCAACTAGGGCTAGGTTGTATGTCCATTGTACAAAGCTGTTAACCTAGTTTTAGGGTGATAGTGTGATGTACCGTGTAGAGTGGCTGGTTTCTGCCATCTTGAGCATGAGTATCACCAATTCTCCCTTGTTGTCAATTCCCTTAATTCAAGGGATGTGTATCTTACTTGTTTTGTTAGCTTTAGGCGTAAATCAAGGAGGGGTAGGACGTCTTGTTTCTTCGCTCTAGCACATATATATTTGTTGTCTCTTGTATTTTGTTCTTTCATTATGAATATACAATTCAAAAAATACAATAATGTACCAATTTCTATTAGCGACACATCATTTAGTTTGCAAATTTTGTCTACAAATTTTGTCTCCTTAACATTAACCTTTGGAATACATAGGATGTGTTTAAAACCATCGGGGTTCGAATAAAGTCGACACCTTTTGTACCTATAAAAGATAAACAATTGATCACTCAAAGATTGATACTTATTTAACATTAACATTATTTTGCCACTTTGTACTACGATCCGGTGATATTCCTCTTCGCTTAGAAGTGAGAGGTCTTAGGTTCGAATCTCGTGAATGGCGAATTCGATACCAAATTAGGCTGCCCATGTGGCTTAACCGAACTTTCCCTCCTCCTAGTGTAAAAATATCGATGTACTCAAAAACAGAAAAAAAACATTAACATGATCTTGTTCTTGTTATGTTCATTTTAATTATCACTTACTGAAAAGCAATAAAAAGACAATAGTTGTTCAAAAATTTACCCCTCCATCTTGTTAAAATTATTTGGATTGTCACCAAATTCTGGAAAGAGTTTAAGCTCATCAACTTCAATTTCTTAAATACTTCTGTAAACACTGTTTGTTATAATTTTTCCACTTTTATCTGTTGGAATCTTATCCCCCTTGCACATAATCATGTGAAACTTAATTTTTATGGTTCTTTTATGAATGATTCTGCAGCTGCAGGTTTCATTATTCGATCTCAAAATGGTGAGCTTTGATTGCTAAAGCTAAAGCCTCTTGGTCCTTTTAATGTGCTCTTGACGAAGCTATAACGCTGCGTCGTGGACTTATGCAAGCTATCAGGGCGCGGCATAAATTGTTGTTGAGAGTGACTTAAAAATTCTTATTGATCGCATCAATAGTGTTCTAAACCTTGCTCATAACTTTAAGCCCATAAATTTTTTCCATGTCTTCCGAAAAGCGAATTTTTTCGCTGATAGTTTAGCAAGTTTAGGTCATTCTTTACATTCATGTTGTATTTGTCTTCTTGAATTCTGGTGCGATTTATATTTAATTTGGATACCCCGTCACTTTGTTGTGAAAATCTTTTGTTGCATGATTTAATTTGAATTTCTACATCATGTGTCATACCTCTCATCCGCTTAAAAAAGATAGACTATTTAAAATAGTAGAGCCCGTGACACACTTGTCTTCAACACGAAACTTATTGTTGTCAGAAGGCAGGTGGAATCAATATTTTGACAAGTGGTCCCTTGCGCGTCATGTTGGCACTTGCCATTATGTGCCAGTGAATGAAATTAAATAAAGTTTCTAGGGCCGAATATACCATATTAAAATGCATCAAATAAGAAGTAGAAGAATAACCAAAGAACAAAATTTGAGAATGTGTACGAGATGCCAAAAGGGTGCAATATCTCAATAGCACCTTTGTTTAAAGCTTCAAATGAGACTTCATATCCCTTAACTATATAATTCAAGTGGTGTTATTTAATTGAATGTATAGGTTCATAGTGTGCTACATCAGTAAATTAATAGAAATATTTAGCGAAATAGATGATATGGATTTATGAAATAGACGGTGTGGGTTAATGTGTTGTGGTAAAATCTAAAGACAATAATAATCAATTTTAGAATTGATGGATCAAAATGAGAAGCAAGGTCAAATTTCTAAAATCGTCCTTGACAAAGTTCCCTCCTATTTCACTCACAAAAAAAATATTACAACCATTTCATTGCAGTAGAAACCAATCATATGTTAGCAAAAACATTTAAGTATTTAACGCACCCAACTCAACCCAACCCCACACACAATTATTATTCACCCACAACCAAAACTCAATGTTAATAAATTTAGTGAGCTTCAATTGAGGAGTCTCTCAAATATCTTCAAATGGCTCATTCTAAATTGTCTTTCAACGATCCAACCGTCTATTTTTTACGTCTTCTCTATAGCAAAGACCACCCAAGTTTGATATTGTATGACTGTTGGACTAGATGGTAATTTTTATTTTTGAAACATTGTTTTATTCACTGCAATTGAATGTCATAATAGTTTTGAATTTGTCTACTTTTACTAAGATAATTTATGAATAACGAATGAAATATAAACTCATCGGATCATTGAAAAAGTTATGAAATGCATCCGTCTCTCAAATCCTCAATATAAGAAACGGGTAATAATAAAATAAAAGATAGGTATTGTGGAACCAAAAATTATCGAGAAAAATATGGAGGCGACACGTGGATTCTAGGGTTAAAAAGATAAAATTACCCTCAAGGCACACAGAAGCTTCTACGCGCAAGCAGCGAATAATCATGGCTCAATCAAGGGCAAAAGTGATCAATATAGGTATTTATTCAGAACCTATTTCATCTATCTATCTTCATCAAATCTCCCTCACAACGTAACTCCCAAATTATTTGTCCTAAATTTTATTAATTAGCTAATTAATTGATATTAATTTATTAATTAGCTAATTCACTAATCAATTGTAAATTACACCCAAAAAACCACTAAAGTGGCCGGTTCCCATCTCTCCCAAAGGGGCCGGCCACACCCCTATAAATACCACCCCATTTTCTCTAAAAACTTGGGTTGAACCCTTTTGCAAAATTCTCTAAATTCTCCAAACACTTTTCCCTCAAAATTCTAACTTTGGCATCGGAGGTTTTTCGGCCAAAGCCCCCCCCCCCCAATTCATCGTGGGCGCGTGAAGCTCTTGGCGTTAACCTAAGGTGTTAATTGTTTTATAGGTGCAATTTTGTACATGATAGGAGCATATTTATGCGACTGAGTTAGCTTGTTCTCATGCATTTATGTTGTTATTTCTTAGTTAATTATGTATTTTAAGCTATTTTCGTGTGTTTGTAGGTCCATAGGCCTTATAAAGCAATAAGGTGCATTTTGGAGCAGTTTTGGGCTTGGAATGGATAGCACATGCATGGAGCAAGGTGGATGGACGAAATTGAAGACTAAAGAGGCTAGGAATGTGTTAAAAAGAAAGAAGAATTAATTGAAAAAGGACAAAGAGCTCAGCAACCAAAGAAGAAACATGAGTCAAGATTACCTTATTTTGATTTAACCTTTCTTAATCCTAATCCAACTAAGTTCCAGCCACAAGGAGGGTTCCGCAAAGATATTAGGACACTAAATAAAGGATTCTAGAAGCCTTAATCTCAGCCACAAAGGGGTGTCACTCCACCTTTCACCTTCCATGCCATGCACATTCCTTGTCCCCTCAATTGATCCAGATTTCATGCACCATTGCACTCATTTTCCCTTCCATCCCGTGCCATCATCATTGTCCCCTCCATTGATCCAGATTTCATGCACCATTGCACTCCCTTTCCTTTCCCATGCCGTGCATCATCATCCATGTTCCCTCATTGCATTCATTTGCTGCACCATTCCACTTCCTTTCCTTTGTCTACCATGTGCACAATATTCTTGTCCACTCCTTGCACTCATTGATGCACCACTCCTTCAACTTTCCACCCATGCCGTGGATCATCATCATTGTCCCCTTCATGCACTTATTTCATGCACCATTTCATTGACTCATTGCTACACCATTCCTTGTTCCATCTATCATATCAGATTTCATGCATCATTTCATCACTTTAACCTCCACTTCATGCACTCATTGCTGCACCATTCCTTGCCCCCTCCATTATATCAGATTTCATGTATCATTTCATCACTTTAACCTCCACTACATTCACTCATTGCTGCACCATTCCTTGTCCCCTCCATTGTACCAGATTTCATGCACCATTTCATCACCTTTAACCCCCCATGCCGTGCATCATCACTCCACTTTCACCCTTGTATCATTGATGCACCATCCCTCAACTTTCACCCTCCATGCCGTGCATCATTAACCTCTAATCCTTGCACTCATTGCTGCACACACCACTCCCTTTTCTTTCCCTAGTTGTGCATTCCTTCTATAAAAGGAAGTGTGTGTAATAGACATAAGGGTTCATATTGTGATCCATCCTCCACCACCATTCAACACAACCAAAAGCACATCCAAACACTCCTTGCCACATCCAACCTTCATCCATACACATCCATTCATCTTCTCAGCCATTCTTCTATACAAATCACCACCTAAACCTTACACCAAACCTAGTGCCGTGAGTAATGAAAGAAGGGAGTACTCTTGGATGACTTAGGTGTAATTCGTTCTATATTTACAATGTTTAAATTATTTTTCTTTTGTTTTGCTGTGAACATGAGTGGCTAAACCCCTATTAGCTAGGGGTGATTTCAAAGCCATGATTATGTGTGCAATATGAGTTGATAAATTCCAGTTATGAATTCTTGAATCATGAATGCAATTGGCTTAACTGTTTAATTGATAACTTATTTGTGTTTGTTGATTGAGGGTCGACACTTAATTGGCATGCATAAATCCGATGCTAGACTATAAGGAAGTTTCACATAATCGTTACAAACTTATATTTGATGCGAAAATAAATTCACGCACAAATTTAAACCCTATTTGTGACAGTTGTAGTATATGGATAAGTAGGGATCGTTCTAGGCCGGGGATTAACTAGGGATGCTAACCAAAGTAAAATTAAATTAAAAACGTAAAAACGAAATTTAAAACACTAAACTAGACTCAAGACACTTAACTAGAATAACTCAAAATAAAACTAACAAATAAACTAAAAAGACACAAAATAATTCAAGACTCAAGAAAATACAAACTAAATTGATTTCTAATAAATCTAACACCTTAAAATAAACTGGGGGATTGATTTTGATGAAAAGTAAATTAAACTTAAATAAATTACAAAATTGACAAAAACATAAAATTAAAGTAAAATGATAAATGACGGACTGGCTAGAGGATTCTTCTCCACACATGACACATATGCAACCTAAATTGATTTTCAGTTGTTCTTTCAATAAATTGTAAATTCTCAACGCCCCAAATTAATTAGGTCCGCTTAAATTAATTCTCAGATTTTCCTTAAGTTAATGGATTGGATGATTGCATACGACAACCCAAAACATTCCCCACAAGTTCCCTACATGAATTGCATAATAGAGATACAAGCAAGAATCATTAAGTTTTATGAAAATCATAAGCATTGACGAGGCACTTGTTACTATGAATTGCATGAAACTTATGCCAAGAATTTACCTAACGCGATCGTTTATAAGCGACCTTCACTACTTGTGAATATAAGTTCATAACGATTAGGTGAAATTCACTTATATTCTAGCATCAAATTTATGCATGTAAATTAAGTATGCATCCTTAATCGACATACAAAAATAAGTTATCAATCAAGCAGTTAAGCAAATTAAATCACAACTCAGAAATCACAACTGAAGGTAATCAATTCAAATTACAAATATATTCATGGTTTTGAATTAAACTCTAGCCAAAATAAAATTAGTTATACATTATTTAAATTAAAACAGAAAATAAAACTTGAGTTTGGAAAATTAAACCGAGAGAAATTGCAGTGAAACTTTGCTGCTTCTGTTTGCTACTGTCCACGTGCAGCCTTGCTGCCTTACTCCTCTTTCTCTGCGTCTCTGTCCTCACTGCTGCCAAATGGCAGTGCCTTTCCGTGCTGACCTGCGAGCTCTCCCTCTTGGATTCCTTCGTGCTGACCTGCTTGCTGCCCACTCCTGTCTCCGCAGCTCGCCTGCTCCAGCACGTCTCCTTGCTTGCCGTGCTCCACTTGCTGCCAGCTTCTGCGCCTGCTCTCTGACCTCGCTGCCAAAGGGCAGCGTTGCTCCTTGCTTTTCCTATTCCTCCCCGCTCCCCCCTCACGTCCTCGCTGCCAGCTGCCAAGTGCAGCTGGTTTCTAAAAAATGCCGAGCCCGCGTGTCTCCCTCCCTTTTCTTTCCAGCTGCTTGAAGCAGCTTCCTCTTATGTTTCTTTCATATATTTTTTTATTCTTTTTTTTATTCTTTTTCTTTGTTTGTTTATTCCTCCACAGACTTTCTTTATTTCTCCACATTTCTCTTCTTTTTGCTATCCCCGTCAGTCCCCCCCTATTTCCATCATGCACTCCCACTTTCTTCTTTTATTATTTTCTTTCTGCCTTCCACCAGCTGCCTTCATACACTGCACACACTTTTTAATTAATCCTTATTCTTTTATTCACACCAACCCACCTTTCCGTCCCACTTTTTATTTTTTTTCTTATTTAATCTTTTTATATTTTTTTTCTACAAAACAATATAAATTATTATATATATATATATATATATTATTTAATTTAAAAGCTAAACAGTTTTGACGAAATTATTACATAAAATCACACTTGTGCTATTTTTATTTTCTTAGCTAGATAAATTCGATAAAACACAAAAACAAATTAAATAGCACAAAAATATGAGGAAATAACTAAGAAAAGACAAGAGAATTTGATGTAAAATATGTATAAATATGAGCTTATCAAATACCCCCACACTTAGCTTTTGCTAGTCCTCGAGCAAAACAGAGAAAACAGAAAAAGTAATAACATGAAAATTATTAGTTTCCCCCTATATGACCCTCATAGAATTTCATTTGAGAACACAATCATCAAGAACCATAGCTAACACCAACAAACAATTTAAGTTCATTTTCCTAATTCAAATATTAGCAGTAATCTTTGACACACCCTTGAAGTGTAGTGTGTGAGATAACCATGTTAATGCAATTTCAAAATTTTATTTTAAAAACAGCATATGCAAACTAGCGACCTTCTCACGGGATATGCACTCAATCACACATGTGTTTAGTTTTAATGTGTTTCGCTCAAAGAAACAAATGTGAAAGTTCTACCATAAGCTTGCATAAAGATCACTTCTCCACAGTCATAATTGCAAAACTTAAATCAAGAGGACTTTTATTGGATGTAAAGAGGCTTAGGGATAGGGTTATTGAAACGAAAGAATAGGAAAACACAAGTTCCAAGCTACATTGCAAGCAATTATTTTCTTTAGATTTATAAGAACTCAAGCTCTCCAACGATTCTTCAGACATCTCCAACCACACCCATAAACTGAAACTTTAAAAACTTTTTATTTTCTTTGTATACAATCTTTCTTTTTCTTTTCCTTTTCTTTTTTTTTTTTTTTTTTTTTTTTTTTTTTCTTTTTTTTTTTTTCAAACATAAACAAATATGAAAAACCCCCACACTTATTCTTTTGCCAAACACTTTCAAAGTACTTCACAAACATTTCTCATAAGACAATCTCACATTGCTCACTAACTCGCTTGGAAAGGGTAAGGAAAATTATTTCAGGCATAAGGGTAGACATATCTGGTGATAAGAAATAAAAGGCTCACATACATGGCTCAAATTGGCAATCTAATGATATCATTTTTCTTTGGGAAACAAGGTTATTTGGGCCATGGTGGTAAACCTAATGCCTCTATCATTTTCAAGTTCATGCAATCAATGACAAATATTTCGAAAGATCGTTATGCAAGTTCTAGAGAAGTATCTCACATAAATTCATCACACATAAAAAAAATAGGAGTGTATGAAAAATGCACACACTTTCAATAGGCTCAAAAACTCACATAGGATGTATATGGTCACTAAATTCACATATGGAGCTTAGAATCATGCTTTAATTTCACATCAACAAGGCTATGTGCATTTGGTTTTTCAAAGATGATCAAATATGTACAAACTAACACGAGAATTAGGAATTTCACACAACACATGTTAACTAAGTTCTTGATGATCATGGTTCAAATTTGATCCAATTATATCATTGGGTCGGGAAACTAACAAAAATCTAATTCAAAACAATAAGGAAAACAAGGAAATATTTTTGGATTTTTAAAATTTTCCGAATTTTTTTTTTTTTTTTTTTTTTTTAATAAAACAAAACTAATTAAGAAAACAAAGCAATAACATGGAAACAAATGAAACCAGTTCAAAGTCGAAGGTACAAAAATTTTCAATTTGGTCATTTTTATACTCTTTACCCCCACACTTAAACTAGACATTGTCCCCAATGTCAGAAAATGTAATAAAAATGCAAATAAAAATAAAGTAGATAAATATAACGAAATAAAATAAAGCAATAGGACTGAAAACTTCCCTAATTTGCAGAAAAAATCAAGCGATGACCCCCAAGCTAAAATTCTGCAATCAACTTCAAGGGTGGAAATAACCAAAAGTTCCTGCAAAGAAAAGAAATAAATCAGTTAGCACGCAAGAAAATGTAGAAAATGCAAACGAAAAATTAAAAATGAAAATAAAAGACAATGAATAAAACTAAAAGTGATCATTGGTCCTGTTTGGTGACTTTCCACAGCTTTGAACTTGAACTGGCCTCGGGAACTTCTTAGCAAGGAAAATGAGACTTGATTGGTGGTGTTGTTGAAGCTTCTCGAACTCTTGGTTTCAACTCAGACTCCTTCTGCCGGGTTGATTGAGTCTGCAGGCTACATTCTTCTCTTTTTGTTCTTCTGCATGGCAGGTAGGCACGAGGAATAGGTGGTGGTCTGCTTCTTTGTTCAATCTGTCCAAGTGCCGACCGATTGCCTTTCTTTCACCTTGCCCCGTAGCCGAGAGCAAGGGTAAAGGAAAAGCATGCCATGAGAAATCTTTGCCTCTGACTCTGATGATATGGGATACTTTTGCTTTTGAAGAAGTATCGTTCCACAGGTGTATGCTTGAACTGGGCTGGGGAACTTCTTAGCAAGGAAAATGAGACTTGATCTTGAAGATGAAGCAGCACCTTGTCTCCACATGCTTCAAGTAACATTTTCACTTGCCTTGGCTGTTCTCCAGGCAGATGTGGCGACTTCTTCGGAAGTACATCAGTGGTTGAAGAAGAGCACTCGAGAGCAATGCTAGGTAAGCAATCAGGAAGGATTTCCAGGCAGTCGGTTCTTAGATTGGAAGATTGACACCGAGTGCTGGCTGATTGCCCGCTTTCTCCTTGCCACAAAGACAAGGACAAGGACAGGAAGAAAGCGTGATATGAGATACTCTTGCTTTCAACCTTCATGATATGAAATACTCTAGCTCTAGATGATTTATTTGTAAAGGTATCCCAAGGAATGAGAAACACAGAGAAACTCGAGAGGGTTTGTTGGAAAGGCATTTTCGGAGATGAAAAATTTCGGAGATGAAGAAGTGTTGAGAGAGTTTTCCTTTGCTGTTGAAGGCGAAGGTAGACGTTTATAGGACTTTTCTTCACAACCGAAACTGTTCTTTTACCCCTGTCGGCAGCCGGTGGATGGATGAACAGTACAGGTCACGCGCTTTCTGAAAAAGCCACCCGTAATTTGCGCAAAGCTGACAGCGCGCGTGACGAGTGACGACAAAATTGGAAAAGCTGTTCGCCTCGTGATTCCTGACCGCTCCGACTTTTGATAAAGACGCCCGACTTTTGAGAGAGCGGCGTCCGACTTTTGAGAACGGCGACGCCGCTTTTGAGAAAAGAATCCGGCTTTTGAGAAAGGAGCCCGGCTCTTCGATTTGCGAGAGGGCGTCTCTTCGACTGCTGAGTGATGCCTCAACGATTTCTTCTTCTTATAAGAACGCTCATTTTTGTTCCACAACACACTTAAGCTCCCCTGTAAACACCCCCTCCTGTAAACACTTCCTCCTTGCATTTCTTTTAATCTTGATCAGTCCGACTCTTCATTCTCAACACCTTCAAATATGTCTTGCCCCTCTGACCGTCGCCTTAACTTGAATGTTGGGGAAGATAGTGATATATCTTCTCCAACCAACATTTGGCAGCCATCCTTCATATCCCCAAATGGTCCTCTTACAGTTGGGGATTCCATGATGATGAACGAAACAACCGCATCGGTGGTGGCCAGAAATCTGCTCACTCCTAGAGACACTAGGATACTTTCTAGGCGGTCCGACGAACTAGCTGTCCAGGACTCTATGGCCTACAGCGTCCGATGCGCAGGCTCCGTATCAAACATGGGCCAGCGCCTTCTTGCACGAACCCGTCAGGTGGAGTCGTTGATGGCTGAAGTGGCTAGTCTTCGACAAGAGGTCAGAGTGCTTAGGCATGAGAACAGGGATTTGCACATGCTCGCAACCAATTACTCCACAAGCATGAAGAGGAAGCTTGATCAGCTGCAGGAGTCCGAAGTGCGGATTCAGAGTGATCATCAACGGTTTATGACGTTACTCCCGAGGTTTGTGTTGCCTTCGTCCTCGGGAGCAGCACCAAGTATTGAGGCTCCGAATGATCCAGCTCTGGCGCTTCGTCTTTCAGGGGCTCCGTCGACCTCCGAGGCACCACCTACCAACGACCAATGAAAGCTATTAGTTTTACATTATTGTAAAATATTTATGCTTTAAGTTTATTTAATTATAAATATAAATAAAAGTATTTTTGTTTTGTTTTGTTTTTTTTTTTTTTTTTAATTATGTGATGTTTATTATTATTATTATTATTTTTTTTTTTTCATTTTTTATTTTATATAAATGTAAAATAATTAAATCAAAGTAAAAAAAAAACTAAGTTTAATCTCCTAAACAAAAATCACAACTAAATAAACAAAACAAAAATCACAACTAAATAAACAAAACAAAATGAAATCAACGAAAAAAAAAAATCAACGTAAAATAAATTCACACAAGAGCCAACAAACAATGAAAGAACTAAATAAAGTAAAATAAATTCAGTAAAGAGAAGGGATTAGGAATGCAAATCTGATTGTAGGTGATTCCTAGGCCTCCCTTCATTATTCAAATGCATGGGCTTATCATTGAACGGACGGTGGTACTTGAAATGATCTGACAACGGTCTAAGTTCTAATGACGGTGCCTGAATCATCAAAATTAGAAACAAGTTAGTATAAATTAAAATTAAAAATGGAGAAGATGGCTTACATTCTCGATCAAACTCAATCACAAACACCACATCTTGGAATGTTTCAGGGACTTTGCACTTAGCCAGATTGCATGTGATGATTGTGACATGGCCCCTGTTATCAAACTCAACTTCCTTGGCATTTGTCTCATGCACAGCCTCTTGGATGTATTCAACAAATTCTCCGGCCACCTCATTTTCTGGAATAATTCTTCTTGGTGTACACGTCTCTTTGAACGTTTCAATACCATCGGGAACTTGATTTGGTACACCAAGAATTTGGATATCACTTTGCACCTTGGGAAGATCTTCCACAACGTATTTTTCATTCACTTCTTCCTTGGGATTTAAAAACCTGCAAGGAAAAAGGACATTTGGTGGAACGATGTTAGAATGAATTGAACTTAGAACCTCCTCACCTGAGTTGGATGGCATAAGGACTTGAGGAGTTTGCGATAAGAATTCTTCTAAACTGCCCAAGTAGTCATCCTCATCTTCTTCTTGAAGCGGCAATTCATCCATGTTCGGGCTGTGTTTGGATGGTTCTGGGACAACTTCATCCTCCATGTCACCTTGATTTCGAATCTGTGCCATGAATTCCATAATCTGCCCAACTTGCTCCTCCAAATCATCCACCTTGTTGGCTTTATTTTGCATCTCCATGTTTCGATTTTCTACGTCCTGGGTCAAAGAGGTTAGTAACTTATTCAAAATGTCATTATCCGAGGACGTACCTGAATTTGGTTGGGGAGATTGTGGTGGAGGCTGTGGTGGTTCATATGGCCATTGATAGTACTCCTCCGATGGCGGCAATTGTTCTTCTTTTTGTGAACCCTGTACCGAAGAAATTAATTCTTCAAGCATTTGATTATAATCCACGGGCATACTTTGATTCGCTTGGAATTGTTGTGGGGGATGCTGTGGTGGCTGCATAGATCTTGAATAGAACACGTCCTCTTGCTGCCAATATCCACCTTGTTGAAATTGTTGAGGTTCATCCCACATATACTCTGAATTACTTCTCCAATCCGAATTATAAGCGTTGGAAAACATGTTGCCCCTTGATTGGTTATAGCCTTGATATCCCCAAACATCTTCATTTGCAGAAAATTGGGGATATTGATGAGTTTGAAATCCTTGCTCATAGGGCATATCAAAAGTAGGGCCACTTGGCATTGTGGTCCTTCCGGCATTCTGAGTTAATTGAGCAGTGAGCTGTGCCAATAGATCTTGAATGCTAGTAGAATCCAGGTCTTGCTCCATTTGTAACTAAAATCAAAGAAAGAAAACTAAATCAAATATCAAAAGTAAAAGACATAACAAACCAAAAATAAAATAACATAAAATAAACACAAATAAAATAAAATAAAATAAAATAAAACACAAACAAAAACATAAACAAAGGATTAGCAAATTTGCTAATCCCCGGCAACGGCGCCAAAAATTTGATGCGAAAATAAATTCACGCACAAATTTAAACCCTATTTGTGACAGTTGTAGTATATGGATAAGTAGGGATCGTTCTAGGCCGGGGATTAACTAGGGATGCTAACCAAAGTAAAATTAAATTAAAAACGTAAAAACGAAATTTAAAACACTAAACTAGACTCAAGACACTTAACTAGAATAACTCAAAATAAAACTAACAAATAAACTAAAAAGACACAAAATAATTCAAGACTCAAGAAAATACAAACTAAATTGATTTCTAATAAATCTAACACCTTAAAATAAACTGGGGGATTGATTTTGATGAAAAGTAAATTAAACTTAAATAAATTACAAAATTGACAAAAACATAAAATTAAAGTAAAATGATAAATGACGGACTGGCTAGAGGATTCTTCTCCACACATGACACATATGCAACCTAAATTGATTTTCAGTTGTTCTTTCAATAAATTGTAAATTCTCAACGCCCCAAATTAATTAGGTCCGCTTAAATTAATTCTCAGATTTTCCTTAAGTTAATGGATTGGATGATTGCATACGACAACCCAAAACATTCCCCACAAGTTCCCTACATGAATTGCATAATAGAGATACAAGCAAGAATCATTAAGTTTTATGAAAATCATAAGCATTGACGAGGCACTTGTTACTATGAATTGCATGAAACTTATGCCAAGAATTTACCTAACGCGATCGTTTATAAGCGACCTTCACTACTTGTGAATATAAGTTCATAACGATTAGGTGAAATTCACTTATATTCTAGCATCAAATTTATGCATGTAAATTAAGTATGCATCCTTAATCGACATACAAAAATAAGTTATCAATCAAGCAGTTAAGCAAATTAAATCACAACTCAGAAATCACAACTGAAGGTAATCAATTCAAATTACAAATATATTCATGGTTTTGAATTAAACTCTAGCCAAAATAAAATTAGTTATACATTATTTAAATTAAAACAGAAAATAAAACTTGAGTTTGGAAAATTAAACCGAGAGAAATTGCAGTGAAACTTTGCTGCTTCTGTTTGCTACTGTCCACGTGCAGCCTTGCTGCCTTACTCCTCTTTCTCTGCGTCTCTGTCCTCACTGCTGCCAAATGGCAGTGCCTTTCCGTGCTGACCTGCGAGCTCTCCCTCTTGGATTCCTTCGTGCTGACCTGCTTGCTGCCCACTCCTGTCTCCGCAGCTCGCCTGCTCCAGCACGTCTCCTTGCTTGCCGTGCTCCACTTGCTGCCAGCTTCTGCGCCTGCTCTCTGACCTCGCTGCCAAAGGGCAGCGTTGCTCCTTGCTTTTCCTATTCCTCCCCGCTCCCCCCTCACGTCCTCGCTGCCAGCTGCCAAGTGCAGCTGGTTTCTAAAAAATGCCGAGCCCGCGTGTCTCCCTCCCTTTTCTTTCCAGCTGCTTGAAGCAGCTTCCTCTTATGTTTCTTTCATATATTTTTTTATTCTTTTTTTTATTCTTTTTCTTTGTTTGTTTATTCCTCCACAGACTTTCTTTATTTCTCCACATTTCTCTTCTTTTTGCTATCCCCGTCAGTCCCCCCCTATTTCCATCATGCACTCCCACTTTCTTCTTTTATTATTTTCTTTCTGCCTTCCACCAGCTGCCTTCATACACTGCACACACTTTTTAATTAATCCTTATTCTTTTATTCACACCAACCCACCTTTCCGTCCCACTTTTTATTTTTTTTCTTATTTAATCTTTTTATATTTTTTTTCTACAAAACAATATAAATTATTATATATATATATATATATATTATTTAATTTAAAAGCTAAACAGTTTTGACGAAATTATTACATAAAATCACACTTGTGCTATTTTTATTTTCTTAGCTAGATAAATTCGATAAAACACAAAAACAAATTAAATAGCACAAAAATATGAGGAAATAACTAAGAAAAGACAAGAGAATTTGATGTAAAATATGTATAAATATGAGTTTATCAATATTCATATGTAGTGAAGGTTGTTGATCACAATCGCGTTAAGTTTGATTCCTAGCATAAGTGACATGATGTCATAGTTGCAAGTGCTTTGTCAATGCTTATGATTTTCATTGAACGTAACGATCTTTGATCGTATCTCTATTATGATGTCATGTAGGGAACTTTTGAAGAATACTTTGGGTTGTCGAATGATGTCATCCAATCCAATAAAACAAGGAAAATTTGAGGGTTAACTAGTGATGTCACGGTTAATTTGGAGCATTGTCGTTCATAATTTAATGAAGTTGCTTCCTTCTGTAATCCAGCCACCTTCCTTAGAGCTTAAACCATTGCCTAGCCATTTGAAATATGTGTTTTTGGGAGAACAAGAGACGCTACCCGTCATCATCTCTTCTTCACTCACTACACAAGAGGAGGACAAGTTGGTGAGGGTGCTTCCGGAATACAAAACTGCCATTGGGTGGACATTGGTCGATATAAAGGAAATTAGCCCTACCACTTACATGCATCGAATACTCTTGGAAGAAGGAGCCAAACCATCTAGAGAAGCACAACGCCGACTCAATCCACCCATGATGGACGTTGTGAAGAAGGAAATCATCAAGCTACTAGATTGTGGAGTGATTTACCTAATCCAAACCGGATGGAGAGTTTGTATTGACTATCGGAAGCTCAACGCTACAACAAGAAAAGATCACTTCCCGTTGCCCTTTATTGATCAAATGCTTGAAAGGTTAGCCAGTCATTCTTTTTATTGTTTTCTTGATGGCTATTCGGGTTATAATCAGATTGTGATAGCTCCCGATGACCAAGAAAAGACTACATTCACATGTCCCTTTGGTACATTTGCTTATCGACGCATGCCATTTGCGCTATGCAACGCACCAGCCACATTCCAAAGGTGTATGGTAAGTATTTTCTCAGAATTTGTGGAAAATATCATTGAAGTGTTTATGGATGGCTTTAGTGTTTTTGGTGACTCATTTGATGCATGCTTGAATAATCTAACTTTGATCTTACAACGATGCATCGAAACTAATCTTGTCTTGAATTGGGAAAAGTGCCATTTTATGGTAAAACAAGGTATAGTTTTGGGGCATATCATATCAGAAAAAGGGATTGAGGTTGATAAATCCAAAATAGATCTTGTACGTCACTTATCCTCTCCCATTTCGGTGAGGGAGGTTCATTCTTTTCTTGGCCATGCAGGATTTTATAAGAGATTCATCAAGGATTTCTCAAAAATCTCCCAACCCCTTTGCCGTTTACTCCAAAAGGAAATAGCCTTCGAGTTCAACAAGGAGTGTGAGACCACTTTCAAAACCCTCAAGGACATGTTGACTTCGGCCACCATCATAATGCCACCAGATTGGAGCCTTCCATTTGAGCTAATGTGTGATGCATCTGACTAAGCCATTGGTGCTGTTTTAGGCCAAAGGAGGAACAAACAGCCCCACGTCATCCATTACGCCTCCTAGACCCTAAATGATGCTCAATTGAATTATTCTACCACTGAGAAAGAACTTCTTGCAGTTGTCTTTGCTTTAAATAAATTTCGTTCATACTTACTTGGCACTAAAGTGATTGTATATTCTGACCATGCAGCTTTGAAGTATCTTCTCACCAAGAAGGAGGCCAAACCAAGGCTGATTCGTTAGATGCTCCTACTTCAAGAGTTCACCATTTAAATTAGAGACAAAAAGGGAAGTGAAAACGTGGTGGCTGACCACCTCAGCCGTTTGGTGCACATTGATGACTCCTTACCCATTCTAGAGACATTCCCTGACGAGCAACTGCTATCCCTAGAGGTAAGTGAGCCCTGGTATGCTAATTTGGTCAATTATTTGGTCACAAAACAAGTTCCTAGCACTTTAGATAAATACAAGCGTGATAAACTCAGAAATGATGCACGATTTTATGTGTGGGATGATCCATATTTGTGGAAGTATTGTCCTGACCAGATTATTCGTAGATGTGTGCACAATTCTGAGTTTAATTCAATTCTTGCATTCTGCCACAGTTATGCATGTGGGGGTCATTTTGGCACCCAAAGGACGGCCCTTAAGGTTTTAAAGAGTGGTTTCTATTGGCTTACATTGTTTAAGGATGCTAGAACATTTTGCATAACTTGTGATAGATGCCAAAGAACAGGTACAATAGGTGCCAATGACCAAATGCCACAAACCCCCATCTTTAATGTGGAGATCTTTGATGTATGGGGTATAGATTTCATGGGACCATTTCCGCCCTCATACGGTTTCACTTATATTTTGCTAGCCGTTGATTATGTGTCAAAATGGGTGGAAGCCAAAGCCACCCGCACTAACGATTCTAGAGTGGTGGCAGATTTTATCAAGGCTAATATATTTTCCAGATTTGACATGCCGAGGGTGTTCATAAGCGATGGAGGCTCCCACTTTTGCAATCGCACCATTGAGGCGCTGTTTAAAAAGTATAATGTCAAGCATCGGGTTTCCATGCCATACCACCCTCAAACAAGTGGCCAAGCCGAAGTTTCGAATAGGGAAATCAAGCAAATCTTGGAGAAGACTGTTGGGCCAACCCGGAAGGATTGGAGCTTGTGTTTAGACTTTGCACTGTGGGCATATCGCACTGCCTACAAAACACCTCTAGGGATGTCTCCATTTCAAATAATCTATGGCAAGCCGTGTTACCTACTTGTGGAACTAGAGCACAAGGCGCATTGGGCTGTGAAAACAATCAATTTGGACTTAGATGCTATTGGAATGAATAGAAAGCTCCAATTGAATGAACTTGAGGAGATATGGAACGAAGCCTATGAGAATGCACGAATTTACAAGGAGAAAACAAAGTCGTTTCATGACAAAATGATTCGGGGAAAAACATTCTCAATTGGACAGAAAGTGTTGCTATTCAATTCCCGTCTACGTTTGTTCCCTGGTAAATTACATTCTAAGTGGATTGGGCCGTTTGTTGTTACTAATGTTTTTCCTCATGGTGCAGTCCAAGTTAAAAGCTTAAGGAACGGCGACGAATTCAAGGTGAACGGGCATCGTCTGAAGCTATACTATGAGAGTGATGTGGGGCAGATTGTGGAAGAAATCCCACTCATTGTCGTGGGCCCTATCCAAGCTTAGAAGGAAGTTTCGTCCGGCTGCAAGACGTTAAAGCAAGCGCTTCTTGGGAGGCAACCCATGCATTCAACAAAGGAGAAGATGGTACTTTCATTCCAAACTCAGATTTGCATTCCTAAACTCTTCCCTTTGCTGTTTTATTTTTCCATGCTTAGTTTGTTGTTTGTTTGTGTTCTTTTGTGTGCGTTTATGCTTGCAACATTGAGGACAATGTTTGATTTAAGTGTGGGGGGGGTAAACAAGTGTTTTTATGCAATTTCGTGGGTTTTATTCACCTATCACTTACAGTGTTGTTTCTCACTGTTTTTAAGTGTTTTTAGTGCATTTTAAGCTGTTTTGGTGTGTTTTGAAGTAAAAATCCGAAAATTTGAAAAAAAAATTTGGAAAATTGTGTTGAAAACCCAAAAAGTGTTGTTTTTGAGTTGCTTTTGTGTGTTTGTTGTGTCTTAGGGTACCTTCCAACACAATGATGAGGATTTGGTTTTTAAGTGCATAACTGTTAAAGAAAGTTACAAACATGGGTGGAAGTTTGATATGCTCTTTGGTTTATGCTTGGTTATAGTTATAGTTTACGAATTCACATGTAATCACAAAAGTAAAAAAATAAGTTTTTGTAACATGCTTGAAGGAAGGAACTCAAACTAACGCTACATCCCTGAGAGACTTGAGCCTAAACGTTTATTTGGAGAGTTATTAATCTATGCATTCTTGTTTTCTAAAAGTCGTTGCAGGATCTCATTATTTTTTGCTTGGTTGCTACTTAGAATGCGTTTCATCATTATAGATCTAAATGCTAGAACTCATGCCCGTTCCATTCAAAGCATGACATTGATTTGCATAACACATATTCAAGATGAAGTTGTTTAGTAATCACCACCATAGCCAAATAGCCGAACCCACCTTTGTTATTTGATTTGTAGGTTTAAACCCCTTTGAGCCCTGTTTAGCCTATTTTCTTTGTTAAACCACATCATCTCTACCTAACCTAGAATAGGACTATCCATACCCTTGTTCTTGAAGTATAGTGGAGCATAACTTAGAAAGAATTCATTTTGATCAACATTATTGCAGAAAACAAGTGTGGGGGAATTTGGATTTCAAAGTTGTGTTTTTGTGTGCCAAAGAAATTGGGCATGGCAGAGAGAAAATTTTGTGGAAAAAGAAAAAGAAAAGAAAAAGAAATGCATGAAAAGAATGAAAAACAGTTGAAAATAAGTGAGAATGAACTCACATGTGTTGGTTGTTGAAGAAAGGGTCCAAAAGTTTGAAATTGACCCTAAGGTGTTGCATAAATCTTCCCTGGTGTTTAAAAGTAGATTTCTGCATTCTAAATAGAATTCTAAGTGCCTAAATCATTACTTTGCTCACTATTACTTTAAGAACGTTTGTGCACCATTCCTTGTCCCCTCCATTGTACCAGATTTCATTCATCATTTCATCACTTTAACCTCCACTCCATGCACTCATTGCTACACCATTCCTTGTCCCCTCCATTGTACCAGATTTCATGCATCATTTCATCACTTTAACCTCCACTCCATGCACTCATTGCTGCACCATTCCTTGTCCCCTCCATTGTACCAGATTTCATGCATCATTTCATCACCTTTAACCCCCCATGATGTGCATCATCACTCCACTTTCACCCTTGTATCATTGCTGCACCATCCCTTAACTTTCACCCTCCATGTCGTGCATCATTAACCTCCCATCCTTGCACTCATTGCTCCACACACCACTCCCTTTTCTTTCCCTAGCTGTGCATTTCTTCTATAAAAGGAAGTGTGTGTAACAACCATAAGGGTTCATATTGTGATCCATCCTCCACCACCATTCAACACAACCAAAACCATATCCAAACACTCCTTGCCGCATCCAACCTTTATCCATACACATCCATTCATCTTTTCAGCCATCTTCCATACAACTCACCACCCAAACCTTACACCAAACCTTGTGCCGTGAGTAATGAAAGAAGGGAGTACTCTTGGATGTTCAAGCTTGATTATTGAAGCATTCTAGGTGTAATTCATTCTATATTTACAATGTTTAAATTATTTTTCTTTTGTTTTGCTGTGAACATGAGTGGTTAAACCCCTCTTGGCTAGGGGTGATTTCAAAGCCATGATTATTTCTGCAATATGAGTTGATAAACTCCAGTTATGAATTCTTGAATCATGAATGCAATTGGCTTAACTGTTTAATTGATAACTTATTTGTGTTTGTTGATTGAGGGTCGACACTTAATTGGCATGCATAAATCCGATGCTAGAGTATAAGGAAGTTTCACATAATCGTTACAAACTTATATTCATATGTAGTGAAGGTTGTTGATCACAATCACGTTAAGTTTAATTCCTAGCATGAGTGACTTGATGTCATAGTTGCAAGTGCTTTGTCAATGCTTATGATTTTCATTGAACGTAATGATCTTTGATCGTTTCTCTATTATGATGTCATGTAGGGAACTTTTGAAGAATACTTTGGGTTGTCGAATAATGTCATCCAATCCAATAAAACAAGGAAAATTTGAGGGTTAACTAGTGATGTCACGGTTAATTTGGAGCATTGTCGTTCATAATTCAATGAAGTAGTAACTGGAAATCAAGTTGTTTGCATACATGTCATGTGTGGAGGAAAAGCCTCTAGCTAGCCCACCATCCATCTAATTTCCCAAAATTGTTTTCAAACCTATTTTTAAGTTACAATTTGTTTTGTTATTTTAAATTCATCCAAAACAAAACCCCCTTTTACTTTCTTGTTTCAAATTGTTTTAAATGTTTTGTTTGTGTTTTTAAGTGTTTTGAGTCAAGCCCAAACCTTATTTTCATCCAAAATTGTGTTTAGTGTCAGAAACTGTCTAGTTGGTGTTTTTAGGCAGTTTTGAGTGTTTTTATCTTATTTTGAGTCTTGTGAACTAGTTTTGAGTTTTTTTAATCTATCCAATCATTTTTAAGTTTGTTTTTGTGTCTTTAAGTCAGTTTAGAATCAATGAGCAATCCCTCATAATCCCTGGCCTAGAAGGATCCCTACTTATACATATACTACAATTGTCAAAAGAGGGTTTAATTTGTGTGTTAAGTTAATTTTCGCATTAGTCCAAGAAGAAGAAGGCGGAAATTTTCATCCACAAAGTGGTGCTTTCATTGAGAGCTTGATTCACACTCTCGAAGAAGACTATCGCATTCAACATTTCTAATTTCTTGTTCATTTGTAGATTTTTCATACGTCACTTCCTAGAATTTTTTATAAAATTCTTTGAATAAACGTAAAAGAAAAATACAATGACAAGAAATTTGGAAACCACAACAAACGAAACTTCCTATCAAGTGATGGAGATTGCGGTGTAGCCCTACCACGATGATCCACAAGGCTCAACACAGCGGTAAGAGGAGCAACTATGCCACCACGGAGCACCACCACCATGGCAGCCATGGGGACCACTTTGGCAGTGGGGAGTGGGCCAACTCCATGGCAGTAGACCATGGCGTTATGCGCTGCCACTACAGAAGGCCAAACTTAGGACCAAGCCTAGGCCCAGGTGCTGGCAGCAGTTGTGTAAGTAGCCCAACAGGCGGCCCAATCTACAGCCCACACCGAAGGGTAGCTGAGCCAAGCCCAGCCCGAGCAGGCCCAAATCGTTGCCCAAGATGTATCGCATGCCCAAGCTGCGCTGACTATTCCCTCGGCCCAAATCCAATGCGCTTCCAGTGTCGCACCGCGCCCATGCACCCCGCACGTGGTACAACCTACTTCTGCGGCCCAACCCGCTCTTGTGGCTCACTTGGCGATCTTGACCGGTTTAACCGTCCCAGATTCATATTTTTGGACCAACGATTGAGTTGGGGGCATTTTCACCTCATTTCTCCGTAGATTTGACATTTCCCAATTCAAATCGCACGCCCGGAATCCATTACACTTGCACTACTCAAGGAGACGCATACCATCCAAGCTCTTCCAACTCAAATGGTGAACCACACTTGTCTCAACAAGTCATATAATTGACAAGCGCCCTCGCACAGTAGACGACCTTAGTGAATTAGCTTTTGTAGTGCACCGAGATGCAACGTGCCCTAGAAGAGGTGTCCCGAAGCATGACAAGGGCAGATGACAAACCTCTCTAGCAGCGTCCCGGTAAGCAGCCCCTTAACCAGCCACGATCCGAGCATTCTAGCAGTTTACACTCCCGTCTGGGTCCTCGGGATAGTGTAAACTCTTGTCTTAGCGCGCGGAGGAGCTTGCACTCTCGATCAAGCCCATGGACGAGCATACATTCACGATTAAGGCCACACTCCGATTATTAAAATGGACAACCTTCCAAGCGAAGTGTTCATTCATAACTAGGTTGGCAATAAGCATTCTTCACCTCACATCAGAGTAAGTAGCATGGCGGATGGAGAGAATCAGTCACTCAATCCAGCTCAAGTTTAACCGGCAGCCTGTAAATAGCCTGCTAGCTTGCCAGAAACGTGCCACATACACCGTAGCCATGGCATAAACGAGTCGAGCATAGGGAATAGCAGCTTAGACCAATAGGTCACGACCGAGGGCAGCAAAAAGTTCCACTGCCCTAGCAGAGACAAATTCAAGAAAAAGTTGACAGGCTCCTGATTGAACAATTGCACAATTTCCAGTGCAACGAGGCTGCTAACGATGTTCTTTGACGAGACATGACCAACATAAGCATGTCACCATATACGGATGAGATTGAGCAGATAGATCCACCTTGCGGGTTCACTATGCCTCACTTCACTCTGTACAAGAGAGACGAAGACCCGGATTGACATCTCAAGCACTACCGCAGTACCATGATCCTCTTTAGGAATGACGACGTGCTTATATGCAAAATTTTTGCCATAACTCTACAAGGTGAAGCGCAAGACTAGTTTCACACCCTATCATTGCAGTTGACCCGGAGTTTCAACGAACTTTCTTTAGTTTTCACTAAGGAGTATTCATCTAACCACTCAATCAAAAGGGCATCCAACCATCTCTTTAGCATCGTAAAAGACCTTTGGGAGACAATTCGCGACTATGTCGAGAGGTTCAAATGAGAGAATGCCAAGATTTTTTGCTGCAACGAAGACATAGCAATGGTAGCATTCAGAAATGTGCTTCCCATCGAACACCCTTTATTAAAAAAACTAATCATATGAGAATAACTGACCCTAACAGCTTCGTATGCTTTGGCGAAAAAGCACGCACTATGGGACAAAGCCAAGCAGTCAAACAAAAACGACTCAGAAAAGAAGTGCATAGAACGTTCCCCGACCATAGAAGACTCAGCGCCCGAAACATTCACCAAGTTCACAGTTCCATCAGCCAAATTCTTCGTAAGCTCAAGAACGAACCTTGGTTTGAACTACTGCCACCCATGAAATGCAATCTTACCAGGCTGGATCATACAAAGTATTGCGTATTCCATCATGGACCGGGCCACACTACCAACGTCTGCCTAAAGTGGAAGTAGTATTTTAAGAAGTTGACAAATGAGGACCGGTGTGACGAATATCTTGACAGGTCAACGATACGGCCTGTACAAGCCGAGGAATCTCCATTACTGTTGGAAATATGCCCTAAAACCAATCATGTGATGATACTTTACGGACATTTCACATGTTGAACTAATCTAGTTTAATATCAAGGGCAAAGATTATTGTTTAAGTCGTCTCATAAAAATGTTATATGCTTAAACGATAAGTCCAAGGAATATGTAATTAGGAGAATGTAATTTAAACAAGTTAGATTAATGAGACCATTCCCTTTCGTATACATATCCTAAACGTTCCTGATCATAGGATTGCCAATTGGGCATTGACAATCCGTTAGATCAGTACATGCTATGTCTTCTCTTAGAGATAGTGACTAGTCTCGAGTCATTGGTGTGATTGACACCAAGACAAGCATGTAGGTGCTCAATAGCGAATGAGTCCACTGAACACGATCAACGAGGAGTTCTCATACTCATGTCACATGAGAACTCAAGGTTGGGATAATGCAAAGTAGTCCTTTGACCTGAGGCATCATACTTGTCTTGTGGTTAGGTCCTTGATCTTTGACTATGTCAAAGTCACTCCGTCAGAGGGTGTCCACGACATAGTTGGGGTTAAGCCACTTAGCCATGGAGGCAAGTGAATGCGCAACAAGGGATCTCTAACCTTCAAACTGTTTGAGGGAGAATACTCTATGATATGATTAAGAATCTCTGGCCAGAGTATGAATGAGATTTAGGAAGTCATTCCAAATCACATTCAAGGTAATCATATAAGTAAATGAATCACATTGGATAGTCGACATGAATAAACTATCAAACCAAACAATGTGGTCAAGAGTATTGTATTAGAGAAAGACCGTATTGCATTGTAATCCTAAACTGAATAGGTTCTCCACCTCTTCTGATTAGCTTGGGTAACCATGATATGCTGCTAGATGTCACTCATGGTTTGTGGAAGCCCTAAACGTGTATAAACGCTAAAGGGAGAATTGAAAGTAAGTTTCAATTCACAATCGATTTGAAAGAGTTTTAATCGCCCACTCCCGGGATAGTATTGGACCTTAAGGCCCAATGGGCTTTGAACGTCAAGTCCATTGACTTAAGTTGTATGAGAACTTAATGAATAATGATTCACAAAGGCCCAAATAGCCCAATAATACCCTAAGGCCGGCCATTTAGAGGAAGGGTAGTGAACTTGCTTTAATTACAAGTTTGCCACTCCAATGAATAAAGGTATAAATATGACTTTATAGCCAAAATTCATTTAGGGTTTCTTTTAGAGAATTGGAGAGAACATATCTCTCTCTTTTCTCTCTAAAGAGGTCGGCCCCCTTGGAAGAGATTAGCTAGCAATCTCTCATCCTCCAAGGTCACTCATATCTTCTTAAAGTCTCTCCTTGGTGTGGAGACTTAGAGGTTCTCTATTTTGAGAACTTGGAGAAACATATTCTTCCATCCAAATCCATGGATCTAAGAAGCAAGGAATGAAGGCCCTCTCTTTGGGTGATTAGCCTTTGCTTATGCAAAGAGGAATCTACAAAGGTATAAATTTCTCAACGCACTTTGTTCTTGAGTTGAGTCTTGGTTCACCAATCTACTAGGCTTTGAATTTTGTGGTTAATGTTTTGTTTTAAGTGCATACAAGCATGATTCCGCCTTTAATTGTTAATTGCATGCTAATAGATGTTGCTTAAATGAACATGTTTTTTCACAAAATTTCCTTCAATTACCACCTGAACCCCGTTAGGGCTTCTCCAAATAAGTTTGAAATCTCAAGCAGCTCGATGAATAAGGCCTCGCAAGCCGAGGATTATCTAGTTTGTTATGAAATTTCTACCTTCTAGCACAGTTGATTCATTTCTTTATTCTCAATAAAGTTTCAAGAAGTTATTCATAAGCCTGGCTCAACTACTATCTGCAATAATTGCCCAAACTCCTATCTGGGTCTGCTCTACAATGCAAGGGGTAAACTAATTCCCCGACACCTATGCGGGTCTGCTCTTTAGTGCGAGAGGATAAACTAATTGCTCTCCAGTGCGAGAGGGTAAACCAATTCCCCAACACCCATCCAGGTCTGCTCTCCAATGCGAGAGGATAAACTAATTGCTCTCCAGTACGAAAGGGTAAACTAATTCCTCGACACCCATATGGGTAAGCTATCCAGTGCGAAAAGGTAAACTAATTGCTCTCTAGTGCGAAACGGTAAACTAATTCCCCGACATTCATCGAGGTAAGTTCTCCAGTGCGAGAAGGCCACATAACTCAAAAGGTCGAATGCTTGAAGACCAACTAAGCAATAAATGGTCAGGGAGCAATAACCACTTTGCACTCAACGGTTCGCTCAACTGACACTTCATCTTTAGCAGCTCCAATTTTAGCAGCTTCATCCTTGACTACTCCATCTACGACAAATGAGAAATCAAACACAAGCAGGTTCCTCATTTTTGGCAAGTAGCCCAAACCGTGACCCATGCCACGCCACTTCCTTGGCCCATGCCGAGCCAATCCTTGGCCTCAGTCAAGTCGAGTAGCACAAGCAATGGCCCTTGCCATACCTCATGTTTGGCCCATGTCAAGCCGACTCCTGGCCTCTGCCAGTCGACGTGCCGCACCACCCCGACGGCTGCCCTGTGGCAGCACCACCCAAGAAGAAGACAAGGAGAATTAAGTTTTTTTTACATCGGTGTGGCGTGGAGAAGACAAAGAAATCAAAGGAAGACAGTTCTTTGCACAGGCAAGCAAAGAAGAGTGCTAAGGGAGGGAGAACAAGTATCCTCTAGCTTTCTCTCTTTCTTGAAGGGATAAATAATTGCCTTCCAAAGTTGATTTAATCTCCTACTTAAGGTAGGCTTAAATAGGCTTTAGAGGTGATTTATTTCCCTTTCCTAGAAGAATCTAATTCCAAGTCCAAGTGAGAATCTACATGAAAGTTGGAGATCTCTACACCTGCTGCCCTTTCCTACGAGCAATCCAACAGGTGTGGGGGCATTTGTGGAACAAATAATAATCGAGCAAAATATGGAGGCGACACGTGGATTCTAGGGTTAAAAAGATAAAATTACCCTTGAGGCACACCGAAGCTTCTACGCGCAAGCAGCGGACAATCATGGCTCAATCAAGGTCAAAAGTGATCAAAATAGGTATTTATTCAAAACCTATTTCATCCATCCTCATCAAATCTCCCTCACAAGGTAACTCCAAAATTATTTCTCCTAAATTATATTAATAAGCTAATTAATTGATATTAATTTATTAATTAGCTAATTAACTAATCAATTGTAAATTACACCCAAAAAACCACTAAAGTGGCCGGTTCCCATCTCTCCCAAAGGGGCTGGCCACACCCCTATAAATGCCACCCCATTTTCTCCAAAAACCTGGGTTGAATCCTCTTGCAAAATTCTCTTAATTCTCCAAACATTTTTCCCACAAAATTCTAACTTTGGCATCAGAGGTTCTTTGGCCAAATTAGATAAAATCTCATCTCCACCAATCCATAAAAGAAAGAAAAAATCTTGATCATTGATGACTCTTGTCGTTAGTGTTAGGGTTGATGACAATCCTTCTTAATTTGTTTCTTCCTTTGTTCCTCCTTATTTTTGGTAGTGATCTCTCTCTTACTCTTTCAAGAAGAACCTTTGCTCACTCTCACTCTTTAAAATGAAAGTTTTGGTAGTTGTAGTCGCTCCCTCGCTTTATTCATGTGTACCTTTACTATATATTATGGCTTATTGCTCAAGTTTGAATTTTAGAGCGACAACTTCGTTTAAATCTAATGAGCTAGTTTTGTGGTTTTTGCACTTGATGGACTATAAGGAGGCAGCTCGGCATTTGTTGGAGGTGATTTTATCGACAATTGTAAGATCATTAATGGCTGATACTGTCTTTTCCTTTTGGTGCCTTTGTAGTAGTTCTCCAAATTCCAAAGTTTAGTCCTCATGAGTGTTAATCTTTATGGTTGGTTAAATTTGGATGCATGCATAATACCGCACCAAGTATTGACTACAAATTCCTTAATATTTGGTCAACAACCTTGATATCTCTCACAAGTTGCATGTATAAATGATTGGTTGGTATTTCATTTTGCTCAATCAAGTTGCTAATATTGTCCTTATTGGTTGGTATTTCATTTTGCTCAATCAAATTCCAAGAAAGTATTTCAAAGCGCCACAATCCTTCATCTCAAATTCTCAAAACAAATACCTCTAAACTCTTTTTATTCAACGAGATCATTTCCCGGTAACTAATATATAATCAAAGTACACAACCAAGGCAGTTACCTTACCGTATTTATGCTTCAAGAACGTGTGATCAAAATTGCTTTGTTTATAGCCGGATGCATTCATCGATTTAATGAACCTCCCAAATCATGCCTAGGAGATAGCAATATATACAACATAGAGGCAATCAACCAATGCTCGTTGAACCCATGCAAAGAATGCATAAACCAACCCTTAATTGTGGAATCTGTAAACCAGCCCTAGCGTGCCTATAATGTAATTCTTCTACGCAATTTATTTCCATATGTATACATACATACATACATACATACATACATACATACATACATATATATATATATATTTTATTTCTAAGTCAAGAAAGATATTTTGAATGACTTGAATAAGAGACGCTCTTATTCATTACGTAAATTATGCACACTAAAAGTACTAACCTTGAGAGGCATTGAACTAAAGCAAAAGATGAACCACGAACAGTAGCAACAAGAAAAAATCTTCCGCCATCTCTACACGCCTTATGCATTTCAATATGGGGTGGGGTGTTGTGCTAGAATATTGTGTATGAGAGTGGAGACCTAAGCTATATATTTATCGCTTTTTCTAAGGTGTGGAGGGGCTTTATAGATAGTGCATGTACACCGTAGGATTAAATTTGAACGCTAAAAACAAATCCATCAGGAATGGCTTAAAGTAAAACCAGATAAAAAAGGACCCGTAAGTTAATGAAAACAGTACTTGTGAGAATTAAAAAAAGTGGGATTTCAAATATTAAGGATTAAACTCTCCCCCCAACCCCCTCCTCTCCCCACACCCCCCCCCCCGGTCCCCCCAACGACATCAACACTTGAAACCAAAAAAATTTCTTCTCCTCCCAAAACTCTTCTTCTCCCCCCTACATCATTCTTGTTGAAAACCTACTTAGCATTCCAAAAGTTCCTTGCCATTCGAAACTCAGTCGGAGTATTGTTGTGGTTGTCGTCTCCAACCTCACTGCATTTCGACATTCAGGCGTCTTTCGTTCGAGGGATGAGCAGTTGCTTCCATGGAAAAAAAAAACATGGTGATTCCTTGTTTCAAGTGGGTTCAAAGTCGTTGCTTCCTCCAAAGTTGACGTCAAACTTGATTCCTGAAACTAAATTTGAAATTTGGTGAGTTTGGAAATTTGGAACCCTAGAAAGTAATTTTGTTATGTATGTAAAATTGTTTAATTTTTTTAGTGTTTATGGTTATTAAGCAAGTGGGTTGATGAAATTAATTGAAGTGGAAGTTTTGGAAATTTTGGTGGGATGTAGATTTATGAAATATGGTTGATATGTTGTGTATAAGGGATAGGCCATTGAGTTTTGTTTTATTGAATTTATATTGTTGAGTTGGGAAAATAATTTTGTTAAGTAAGTAAAATTGTTTAATTTTTTTAGTGTTTGTGGTAAATTATGCATAGTTTGATGAAATTAGTTGATGTTGAATTTTTTGGAAATTTTGGAGTGATGTAGGTTTATGAAATGTGGTTGACAGGTTGTGTGCAAGGTATAGGTCCTTAACTTTTGTTTTGTTGAATTTACATTGTTGAGTTGGGAATATTTTATGTTGATGAAATCTTTGTTAATTTTATGAATTAATTTGGTATTTCTTAAGTCATGAAAGTTTGTTCACAGTAGATGTATAGTTATGAAAACTTGTTGACATGTTGTGTTAATATTAAACATTGTTGAAATTGGTTGTTATTAGGGTATATGTTGTTCAATTTGGTTGTTATGAATGGTTGTATTGTTATGTATACAGGAGATGGAAAATTAGGGGGTTCAATTCGCAACAAAAGAGAAGAATCATATAGGGGAAAGGTTAACAACCTTTCTCAAGCTAGTCATGTCCTAGAAGTCATGCGTCAAAAGTTCAATGACTCACATCTTGCTGATTTAGGGGCTCATGCTTTGGACACTTAGAGAATGTCAATAGACTAGCCTTTAGTGGCCAATTGGTGCATGAATTACCTTTGTAGAGTGGCAAATCAAGAAGTGACGGATGATAGGAGCATATTTATGCGACTTAGTTAGCTTGTTTTCTTGCATTTTCATAGCTAGTTTTTGTTTATTATAGTGATTTAAGCTATTTTCATGTGTTCGTAGGTTCAAATGACAAAGTTGGCAAGAAAGTGCAATTTGGAGCAGTTTTTGGCCAAGAATGGAGCAAGGTGGATGGACGTTTTTGAAGTTCAAAGAGGCTAGGAATGCGCTACAAATCTAGAAGAATGAATTCAAGACAAAGAAGATAAGGAATCAGCTAAAAAGAAAGAACATTATCCAAAACCTTATCCAACCTTATCTTATCCAAACTAACCTTATCTTATCTTATCTTATCCTAATCCTAATCTACCTAAATTCCAATTGTAAGGGGGACTTATTTTCATATTAGGATACCTACAAATTAGGTTTCTAGAAGCCAAGACCATATCCCTTGGTGCTGCACCTAGCCCTTCTAGAAGCTCTATTTCCTGATGCAAAGACTACTCTTTTTCCTCGCTGGAATCTGATGAGAAGTGTCCTCTTTCCCTGCTAATTTGGAGTCCTAATCATCTTCTTTCACACCCTTGTTGTGCCTTCCCTTTCCCTATAAATATATTGTGTTGCAGCCCTCATAATTCGCCCACCAACCACACACATAAGAGCCATAAAACTCAGAAAATCCCTATTGTGCCGCAGCTGTGCAAGGAAGGAAAACAAGAAGCCACCTGGAGCCGTGCTTGCCATTCAAGACGTTGGATTGTTGGAGCGTTTCTAGGTGTATTCTATCTTTGTTTTCAATGTTTAATTTTAATTGTCTTTGTTTAATTGCGAACATGAGGAACTAATTTCGTTTTAGTTAGAGGTGAATTCAAATCTATGAACATATATGTGATATGAATTGATTACATCCAGTTATGATTCCATGAATCGTGAATGCAATTTACTTATCTGTTTGATTGATAACTTATTCTTGTGTGTTGATTGAGGGTGCACACTTAGTTTGCTTGCGGGGATTTGATGCTAAAATAAAAGGGAATTTCACCTAATAGTTATGAACTTATATTCACAAGTAGTAAAAGTCACTAGTCATGATTATGTTAAGTAAATTCCTGGCAGGAGTATCATGCAGTTCATAGTTACGAATGCCTTGTCAATGCTTATGATTTTCATAAAACTTAATGATCTTTGATATGTATCTCTATTATGCAGTTCATGTAGGGAACTTGATAAGAATAATTTGGTTGTGTCGCTGAGTCCAATTCAATGAATTTAGGAAAATCTGAAAGTTAATTTGTGCTTTTCACGATTAATTTAGGGCCTTATCATTCATGGTTTATTGGAAGAATAACTGGAAATCGATTTGTATGCATATGTATCCTCTAACTAGCCAATCACGCATTAAATCACCAATTTCGTCCAAAGTTATTTAGAGTCTTAAATTTTTTTAGCTTGAGTCTTAAATTCATCAAAAACCAACTCCCCCCTTTATATGTCGTGTCTTTAGGTTAAAATCTATCCAATCGGTGTCTTATTCGTGTTTTGAGTCAAGTTTAGTTAGAATTCGTCCAAAGTCACCCTTAGTTTCTGTTTTGAGTCAATTTTGTTGTTTTGTGCTGTTTTGAGTCATTCTAGTTTGTTTTGAGTCATTAGAGTTTAGTTTTCTGTTTTTGAGTGTAATTTGAGTTGATTAGTAGTCCCTCCTAATCCCTGGCCTAGAACGATCCCTATTTATCCATACTACAATTGTCAAAAAGAGGGTTTAATTTGTGTGCTAGTTAATTTCACATTAAAAGACCTAGAGGGACTCACATATTTAATAGGCTGTGAAGTTACCCGGTTCACGAAGAATGACTTTTGCCTCATTACATGGCTTCGTTGTGACTGGCCCTATAATCTAAATGTTGAGCCTTCCAACATTAGGCTCTTGACTGAGTATTTTCTTGAGAATTTTGGTTTTGTTGGAGAGAGTAGCAAGGGTAAGGGTAAATGTAAGGGTGTGAAAGGTAAAGGTAAAGTAAATACCACCCTCAAGAAAGCTACCAAAAAGGTTTTGGTGACCTGTGCCGAGATTGAAATGGTGTTTAAAGAATGTGAGAATAAGGGTGATGCGTTCAAGATGGGGCTAGTATACTTCACCGAGGGCGTGTTGATAGGGGTGAAGAGTAATATGGGTGTGAACCTAGAGTACTTAGACCTCGTAGAGGAAATGGATGGGTTTAACAGTTATTCATAGGGTGTGATATTGTTCGAACAACTACATGACATCCTCTATTTTGCTATTTCTAGAAGAGAAAGGAAGAGTGGATAGTGATGTGGAAGAAGAAGAGGAACAAGTGAGGGGAATTAAGGGGGGCAAAGAAGAAGAGGAACAAAGAGGGAAGGTCAGGTACATGAGGGCGATGGCAAAAACTAGGGGCACCAAGGGGGCAAAGAAGAAAACGAAAATGGTGTGGTATAAGATGTTGATATTTGACGTGACAAAGTGCCAAAAACTCTAAGACGGTGAGCTGAAGAAGCATTTTCTGCAGAGGGGAACGCCGTTTAAAGTAATTGACACAGGCTATGTGGTTGAAGTGATGGAGTATTTCTGTCAATTTAATAGTCTGAAGAATGCCAGGAACAAGTAAGTGATAATTGTCTTTTGCTTTTGATGCTTTGGAATTTTTATTGAGTAAATGACTAGAATGATAAACCTTAATGCTTTTTTGTTACATTGTCAGTCTGGATGTTTTGTTGGAGAGCATGACTTGTTGAAGACATAGAATTTTGGAGATGGCTCATTGACAAGGAAGGGTGGCTGTCAACCGATGTGAGTCTGTAAACCCTATTTTTTATGAAGTGTTTCCATTGTGTTGGGGTTGAGTTGGTGTCAAAGTTTAATTAAAAATTGTGTTTCACAGCACATTCATTTGCAGTTGTATCTCCTCCAGAAGCATGCCGAAAAAGCTCGGAGAGTAGGGACAATGTTCAGCACTAACACAACTGATTGGTTTATGGTAAACTATCCAAGAAAATTTCTGCTAATTATGTAAATTTGTGCAATTCTGATGTTGAGTGTGATTTTAGGCATTAGAAGTGTTGTACATGTCTTTTAGTTTATACTTTTGATTCTGGACAGTTGGACTATTGATAAGCTCATATTTATATATATTTTACATAAAATTCACTTGTCTTTTCTTAGTTAGTTCCTTATATTTTTTAGTTATTTACTATGTTTTTGTGTTTTGTGTGATTTATCAAGAAAAGAAAAGAAAAGTAGCACAAGTGAGATATTAAGTAACAAATTCGTCAAAACTGCCTGTGCAGATTAGTTGACTTTGGAAGCATGTTACGAACAGCTCAGAATGAATGAGAAAATGAGCCTTATATGTTTGGAAAGCTACGGATGTCTATTTTCTGGAGCAATTTACGTATTGTTAATATCATTTTTCTAGAAGAAGTTATGAGCATTGTAACACTCAAAGGTTCAGAAAAAGGCTAAGCAGATTTGGCTAATAAAATGAGAAAGTAAAGGCACTTGTCTTGTGTTTTGCTTTGTCATCAACACTCAGCAGCAAATGGGGTTATGATTGCACTCATTTGGCTTTGGAGCAAGTGGAAATGGACAGCTAGAAAGAGAAGGCACGGCACATGCAAAAGAGAAACATGGACAGCTACACACATGCAAACTGCACAGGTTGGAGGGCATACACACACTATACATGGACAGCACACACACAACAAGAAAGGCACGGCATGGAGGGCTTGGCATGGGCAGAAAATGGGTGGATTGTTGGCTTAAATAATGAAGAACATGTGTGTGCAAATGCAAAGGAAAAACACACACACATGGGCAAAGGAAAGACACACACATGGGCAAAGAGAAAGGCACGGCATGGACAGTTGGCATGGGCAGAAAATGGGTTGATTTGTGGCTGAAATGATGAAGAACATGTGTGTAAATGTAAAGGAGAAACATGGCAGAAAATGTGTTTGTTTTGTGGCTGAAATGATGGAGGTCATGTGTGTGCAAATGTAAAGGGAAACATGGACATCACACACCCATACAAACTGCACATGCAAGGAATTGAAGTGGTCCTCTCCTTAGCCTATAAATACATCCACCATTCCCCTTCCTAAAGAAGATCTTGATCCATCAAAAGAGCTTCATTCACAAACACAATTTCCTTGCCGTGACCTCCATTCATTCATCTAGCCATACTACATCTCACCAATCCATACACTTTCATCTCTTAGCCGTGCAAATCCATTCCATCCATATATCCATACACATCCTAGACACTTGTGCTACAACAAGGTGGTGAAAACAAAGGTCATTGGCGTTTCAAGCTTGGAACTTTGGAGCGTTTTTGGTGTACTTCGTTCTTGCTTTCAATGTCTACTTTGTTATTTTCTAATTTTGTTGCAATTATGAGTGGCTAAACCCCTATTTGGTTAGGGGGAAGTTTGAAGCCATGAACATGCTTGAGATATGAATTGATTTCCTCCAATTGTGATTTGATAAGTTGTGATTGCAATTCAATTATCTATTTTATTCATAACTGATTCTTGTATGTTTATTAAGGATGCATACTTAGTTTTCATGCATGAATTAGATGCTAGAATATAAATGAGTTTTACCTAATCGTTACAAGTTTATATTCATGAGTAGTGAAGGTTGTTTATCACAATCGCGTTAATTGAATTCTTGGCAATTGTATCATGCAGTCATAGTTATAATTGCCTCGTCAACACTTATGATTTTCATTGAACGTAATGATCTCTGATTGTATCTCTATTATGCATTCATATAAGGGACTTTTAGAGAATGATTTGGGTTGTCGCATGCATTCATCCAATTCAATGAGTACAGGAAAATCTGAGGGTTAATTTGTGCATCACGGTTAATATGGGGTGTTGAGCATCATAATTTATTGGAAAGCAATTGGAAATCGATTCATGTACAAGTGTGTCATGTGTGAAGAATGGACCTCTAACTAATCCATCCATCATCGTATTCCTCAAATTTGTCTTACAATCTGCCTAGTTTTATAACTTGTTTGTTTGTTTCAAATTCATCAAAACCAAAATCCCCCTTTTTACTTTCTTGTTTCAAAGTGTTAAATTTCTGTTTTGTTTGTGTTTTTGAGTGTTTTGATTCAAGCCAAAACACTGAATTCGTCCAAAGTTGTGTTAGAGTCAGAAACTGCCTAGTTTGTGTTTTTAGGCAGTTTTGAGTGTTTTTAAGTTGTTTTGCGTCTTGTGAGTCTATTCAAACCTTTTAACTTTGTTTTTATGTTTTTGAGTTAGTTTAGAGGTTTTAGCAAGCCCTCCTAATCCCCGGTTTAGAACAATCCCTACTTGCATTTATACTACAATTTGACAACAAGAGGGTTTAATTTGAGTGCTTAACTAACATCGCATCAACTATAAGCACGACCACACTGTGGGGACAGCTCAAAGAGCAACCAGAGACTGGAAGCCCGAATCGTCCATTCCATTCTTACATGTCTTTTTGAAAATGGTGAAGGTGGAAGGTGAGTCATTTTCTACATCATGGTTGGTCAATGTTGAGATGGTGTACATGTCCCTCAACGTTGATCACCTTTAGATTGCTATTGAGATGATGTACGACTCCTTGACATCAAAAACCCATACCCAGAAAAGCGACAATGAAATTGGCCACAATATTTTATCTGTTACCTAATGTCCTCTGAAGCTTGTTGAGGGAGGTGAAGGACGAACCTTATCCCATCATTGTAAGTCGAAAGGCTCCACAGCAAGACAACATGTGACTTTAAAATTTATTGAATTGTTAGTCAGTTAAATGATTGAATTGAGTGTAAATTGTTTCTGAAACTTGTTGGTGGCACAAGGGGGACTCCAGCATTTTCATTTTAAAAGTGATAGAGTTCTTGTCTATTGGCCTTCCTCTCAATGTTATTACGCCGGCCAACATCCTTGCATTCTGAATGAGGATGGCAGTCGACATGTTGCATGGGGTGCACAATGTCTAGGGAGCGTTGGATGATTGACCAGTTGCCTAAGTAATCTGTTTAGTGTAGCATGACCGGTGAAGAATCATGGTAGTCGATAAAACAAGTATTATATTTTAGGGTAAAGTACAAAAAACTACCTCAACTATTGGTGTCACGACACTTTCATACCTCATCTTTTAAAATTGACAATGTCATACCTCATCTTTACAATTTGGTCCAATGTTATACCTTCCGTTACTTGGCCGTTTATTTTTTAGTTAAATGCTGACGTGGCTTGATCCATGTTGGAAATGTGCCCTAAAGCCAATCATATGATGATACTTTACGGACATTTCACATGTTAAACTAATCTAGTTTACATATAAAGGGCAAACATTATTGTTTGAGCCGTCTCATATAAATGTTATATGCTTAAACGATAAAGTCCAAGGAATATGTGATTGGGAGAATGCAATCTAATGAAGTTAGATTAATGAGACCATTCTTTCGTAGACACATCCTAAACATTCCTGATCATAGGATTGCCAATTAGGCATTGACAGTCCGATAAGATCAGTACGTACTGTACCTTCTCTCAGGGAGAGTGACTAGTCTCGAGTCATTGGTGTGTGTGACATCAAGACAAGTACGTAGATGCTCAATAGAGAATGAGTTCACTGAACACGATCAACGAGGAGTTCTCATACTCATGTCACATGAGAACTCATGGTTGGGATAATGCAAATTAGTCTTTTGACCTGAGGCATCACAGTTGTCTTGTGGTTAAGTCCTTGATCTTTGATTATGTCAAAGTCACCCCATCGGGGTGTCCACGACATCATTGGGGTTAAGTCACTTAGTTATGGAGACAAGTGAATGTGCAACAAGGGATCTCTAACCCTCAAATGGTTTGAGGGAGAATACTCTATGATATGATTAAAATCTCTGGCCAGAGTATGAATGAGATTAGGGAATGCGTTCCAAATCACATTCAAGGTAATCATATAAGCAAACGAATCACATTGGATAGTAGACATGAATAAATAAACTATCAAACCAAACAATGTGGTCAAGAGTATTAGATTAGAGAAAGACCGTATTGCATTTGTAATCCTTAACTGAATAGGTTCTCTACCTCTTCTGATTAGCTTGGGTAACCATGATATGCTGCTAGGTGTCACTCATGGTTTGTGGAAGCCCTAAACGTGTGTAATCACTAAAGGGAGAATTGAAAGTAAGTTTCAATTCACAATCGATGTAAAATGGTTTTAATCGCCCACTGCCTCTCTAAAAGGAACCTAATGGATCGTACACCGTGTAAGGTAAAGATTGAAGAAACAAAGGAGATGAGTAAGAATAATTAAATGGTTTAATTATTTATGGCAAGGATTAATTAATATGTTAATTAATCAAACGAATAAGTTCGTTAAAGACCTCGGGATGGTTTTGGACCTTAAGGCCCAATGGGCTTCGAACGTCAAGCCCATTGACTTAAGTTGTATGACAACTTAATGACTAAAGATTCACAAAGGCCCAAAAGCCCATATCCATTTTGTGTAGAATTAGGGTTTTTGGTTCTTTAGGTCATTTAAAGAAGTGACTAAATAAAGAACTTTATAGCCTAAAATTCATAAGGGTTTGTTTTAGAGAAAATTGGTGAGAACTTGTTTCTTCATTTTCTCTCTAAGAGGCCAACCACCTTGGAGGGTGAATCTAGCAATCCTACTACTCCAAGGTCACTCATTTCTTCTTCAATCTAACCTTGGTGTAGAATCTTTAGAGGTTCTCTATTTTGGGAACTTGGAGAATCCAATTCTTTCAACCAAATCCATGGAGCTAAGAAGCAAGGAATGAAGGCCCTATCTCTTGGGTGATTATCCTTTGCATATGCAAAGAGGAATCTACAAAGGTAAATATTTCTCAACTAACAAATGTTGATTTAAAAGTTGAGTCAAGGTTCACCAATCTACTAGGCTTTGAATTTCATGGTTGATGTTTTTGTTTTTGAGTGCATGTAAGCATGATTCCGCCTTTAATTTGTTAATTGCATGCTATTGATGTTGCTCAAATGAACATGTTTTTCACAAAATTTCCTTCAATCCAGATCCCACTTTCTATTAAAAAATTAAAAAAATATTATTAAAAACTAAAAAAAATCATTTAATAATTTCTAAATATTAAAATAATAAAAAAATAAGTTAAAAAAAAAACTTATTTTCCTTCCCTTTCCACCCCCGTTTCTCTTTCTTCTCTCCCATCTTCTTCTTCTTCTTCCCCCCCTGTTTCTCTCTCTTCTCTCCCATCTTCTTCTTCTTCCTCCTTTTGCAGATTTGGGCTTTTTTTTTTTTCTTCTTCTCTCCTCCTCCTCCCCCCTCCTCCCCACCCTTCTCCTCCTCCTTCTTCTTCTTTCGTTGCAGATTTGGTTTCCTTTTTTTTTTTTTTTTTTCTTCTTCTTCCTCCTTTTTTTCTGGGTTGCAGGATGGGGACTGGAAGGAAGAATCTTCTTTCTTCGTTGCAGATCGGTTTCGTTTTTTTTTTTTTTTTTTTTTTTCTCTTCTTCTTCTTCTACCTCCTTTTTTTTCTGGGTTGCAGGAAGGGGTCTGGGAGGGAGAAGAAGATGAAGATAGGGGATCTTCTTCTTCTTCTTTCTTCGTTGCAAATTCGGTTTCGATTTTTTTTTTTCTTCTTCTACTTCCTCCTTTTTTTCTCGGTTGCAGGAGGGGTGCTGGAAGGGAGAAGAAGCTTCTTCTTCTTTCTTCGTTGCAGATTCGGTTTCGGTTTTTTTTTTTTTTTTTTTTTTTCTTCTTCTTCTTCCTCCTCAGTTTTTTCTGGGTTGCAGGAAGAGGACTGAAAGGGAGAAGAAGATGAAGATGGCGGATCTTCTTCTTCTTCTTTCTTCGTTGCAGATTCGGTTTCGGTATTTTTTGTTTTTTTTCTTCTTCTTCTTCCTCATTTTTTTCTGGGTTGCATGAAGGGAACTAGAAGGGAGAAGAAGATGAAGATGGGGAGAAGAGAGAGAAGGGGGGGAGGGAACAAACATAAGAAGGAGGAGGAGAGAAGAAGAAAAAAAAAAAAAAAAAAAAAAAGCCCAAATCTGCAAAAGAAGGAGGAAGAAGAAGAAGATGGGAGAGAAGAGAGAGAAACGTGGGGGGGGGAAAGGGAACGAAAATAAGTTTTGTTTTTTTGTTTTACTTTTTTATTATTATTTTAATATTTAGAAATTATTAAATGATTTTTTTTTAATTTTTAATAATATTTTTTAATTTTTTAATAGAAAGTGGGATCTAGATCAAGCCACGTCAGCATTTAACTGAAAAATAAACGGCCAAGTAACGGAAGGTATAAAATTGGACCAAATTCTAAAGATGAGGTATATCCAAATGGTTTTCGTCAAAATATCGCGATATTATCGATAATATCGATAATATTGCGATATTTTCGATAATATCGATATTTTGGCACTGTGCTAATCGGAGAAGAACGCCGGAGCTTCTACAGCTCCGGCCGACTGTAAAAGACCTCCTCCATCAGAACCTTGAAGGAGAACTGCGGATCGGCGGCGACTCGGGATCTCCACCCATTAAGAAACATACCCAGAACTCCGAATCCCGAAACCAACGACGACGAGAGACATTGAAAGGGTGGTGGTGCGGAGCACCCGAGCCGGTGAGAACACCGGATCTCAACGCACCCTCTCGAAATACCGCAGCAAAACGCAGTTTGAAAGCAGCTGCAAGCCGGATCTGAAAGATGAAGGAGGATGATCGCCGCTGGGGGTGGGTAGGAGGACATGGCCGGATCGGGAAAGGACGCAGGGGAAAAGAAAAAACAGAGGAGAAAGCAAAAAGAAAAACAGAAGAAGAAAAGAAAGAAGAAAAGACAGAGGAACAGACCGAGAAGGGAAAAACAGGAGGAGGAAGGGGGAAAGGGCGACCGACCCAGCCGAAGCCAGAGTCGGCGCCGGAGAAAATGGGGTGAGAGAACGAGAGTTCGAGAGACAGATAGAGTTGAGAACTGAGAGAGAGTGAGGGGTCCGAGAGGGACTCAGGAAGAGAGAGAGAGAGAGATAGGGTGAGGGTTAGTGGTCTGCCACGTGGCAGCGTGACAGAGAGTGAGAATCAAGATGGAGGGTCCAGATTAGATTAGGATAAATGACTCAATTGCACAATTTATATAATTTCAGGGAAAGAGTGAAAATATAAATGAATCTGGGGGTCCATATGAGATTAGGATAAAGGACTCAATTTCAGGGAAAAAGTGAAAATATATAATTTCAGGGAAAGAGTGAAAAATTTGAACCTCAAAGAGTGAAAAATTTGCCAGCTCGCTATATAATCAACTTAAATCACTTAAATCCATCATGCAATGCATTTCCTTCCAATTTTTTGTGATAAACTAATAGATAATTGACTAAATAAACATCCTACAAAGTTTCATTAAAAAATTCCAAGTTTTTCTTACAATTTCCGTGGTTTCCATGTAATTTTTATCGATATCGATATTATCCCGATATTTCCATCGATATTTCCGTGTTTTCGGACTACCGATATTTCCGATATTACCGATATTTTCTTCCTTGGGTATGACATTGTCAATTTTAAAAGATGAGGTATGAAAGTGTCGTGACACCAATAGTTGAGGTAGTTTTTTGTACTTTACCCTATATTTTAAATATATGGTGGCGGATAAATTTTTATTCTATTTAGATAGATCCCATTAGTTGAGATTGATATAATTTGTTGTCCAAGTGTTTCATTGTGGAGATGTTACATTCTTAGTTCTTTTTTTTTACTTGTTGTGGGTAAAATTAATGGGTTTGGGCATGCTTCATTATCTCTTCCAGATTGTTTCTTGTTATGGATGAGTTAAGTTTAATAGATATCAAAGACACTTTTTCAAACCACCTGTTATTTGTGTGGAAGACTATGACAGTTTATGAAACCATCCTTATGTGTTATGAAAATTGTGAACTATAATGTGTTAGGATTTTTCTGACAATGAAAGTAATGAGTGCAAGTTCAAGTACTAGGAAAGGTTCATGCACAAATAATACGAGACAATGAAATTGAGTCTGACAAAATAAATTGTAAAGTAGACAAAAATTATTTCTCCATTTTTTTACTTCTTGTGGCTAAATTGAATGAGTTTGAGGATGCTTTCATTATCTCCTTGCAAATTGTTTCTTGTTATGTATGAGTTAAGTTTAATGAATTTTGTTTGTACCATATTTAGGGCTTCCGTATTTAGACCTCGTATAAATACTCGGGGGACTCAAATGTAATTATGTAATAAATGAAGGGAAAATATGTAAAAAGTGAGGAGCCCTTATTCTATAAAAGGACTCCTCACTCTCCTCATTAGGGGAGGTCAAGGTTTAGTCTATGGGAAGAGAGAAAATATCTCAGAGAGGGCAAACACAGAAAATAGGCTAGAGAGCACACTGCCTCTAGCCTTCTTGTATATTCACCATTCAGAGTGAAACAATACCAACATCAGTGTGGACGTAGCCTAAACATTAGGGTGAACTACGATACATCTTGTGTTCTTTACTTTCTTGCAGATTCACGGTCGGATTTACGTTGTTCCAATACCTTCCGGTTTTGTGGCGCCGTCTGTGTGAAACAACACGAAAAGCTGTGTCGGTTCTCTTTCATTTTTTTCATCTCATCATCGTGAATCTGCACAACCTAAGAACCCAGAACCTCCCTCCTTGGGCTTTTCCAGAAAAACTTCGCAGACCTCAAACTCTCCGGCCCTCTCTTTCTCACTCTGCTATCCTCTTACAGACAAGTCACAAAAAACCAAAACCTCTACTTATCTCTCAGTAATGAGTCGGGAGTCACCGGGTCAGTACTCTTAGATCCGATCAGAAGAGAGGGAGCAGTCAGGCTTTTCTTTCATATTTCTGTGCAGGTTTCTTCAAGTGATCAGAGAGAGGAACCAAACGAGCAACACCAGCAGCGCGTGCACAAGAATCGTTGCCATCGGTTTTTTCCAAGAACGCGTGTCGTTTATCCACGCTACGACATCCACAACCCCTGCTACGACATTGATAATCCGGAAATAATTGGCGCGCACTTTCCGCATGTTGAATCCCTGCGAGCTCGCGTCCAACATGTAAATCATAACGTCATGCCCAACAAAGCATTGAGAAGATTCGTAAGATGAATGTGAGAGTTCGAGCAGTCGATGAGCAAGCAAATTAAAATGCAATAATAACCATCCAACAAAAGGTTGGAGGCTTCCCTTTCAGTGTCGCAATCAACAAGAACATCTTAACCAACACGGCCTACCAAAACTGGTTCACTTCAAGGCCCTTCGCAGTCACGACCTTCGAAGATGAAATGAAATGGTACAACATGGAGCCTTCTTTGGGCCGTGAAGACTACTCTACCGCTGATGCCTTGCTTCAGTTTACAAAACAACACAAGATTGCAGTCTGAGGCCACAACGTGTTCTGGGATGATCCTCATTACCAGCCCAATTGGCTCAACTCGCTCTCTGGCCGACAATTCTCTAATGATGCGTACAAGAGGCTCACTTTTGTCATGGGAAGATACGAAGGACAAGTCTTTGCTTGGGATGTTTGTAACGAAACCACAACCAAAACCGTGACCCTAGAAACTCCAGAATCTCCAAAAATGGTGTGCATAAGGAAGGCAACCATCAATGACCTCCTGGCGATGCAAGCCTGCAACCTGTTCTGCCTCCCTGATAGCTACCAGATGAAGTACTACCTCATCCACATCCTCTCATGGCCGCAGCTCCTCCCATTGCTCCGCCACCGATTGAGGCCACGACATCAGCTGTGGCCGTTGATCTGTCCACCTCGCTCAACCTCTCGCTTCCCAGATCCGGGAAATGAGGAGGCGCCGTACGTTCTGCATTACCCGGAGTATAACGGGAAGGCCGACGACATAGGCATGAAGAGGATGGAGGTTGATGTGGTGATTGGAGCTGATGGAGCGAATTCCAAAGTGGCTAAGAACATTGATGCTGCCAAGATGCAGGCTTGTGGTGGGGCTGCAGTGATGGGTTCTCTTCAACAACCCACTTGGACAAAGGGAATAGCTTTTCCCAACAAAGGGCTTAGCTTTACCAGACATTCACATGTGCTAGCATGTTGATGCTCTGCCGCCTTCTTGAGGCAAAAGAAAAGTTGAGTTCAGAGTTTCATGACGCTTTGAATAAAGGTCGATGGCTTTGTCGACCACATGGAAAAAGATAAGCACCTTATCTTTTGGCTGATTTATTTAAAATTATCATTTGTTTACTTAAATATCTTATTATTTTTGTCATGATGACTAATTATAAAATAATAATTTTATCATTTTTATGTCCTGATGACTTATGATTAAATAATGTAATTTCTGATATCACATGATTACTACCACGTTATTGATTTATACAACATATGATTTACCACACAACTGAATAAATCATTTCTTCAAAAAAGGCACATAATACAATATTTTGCCTTGACAAACTTTGTCAATTTGATTTATTCATTATACGGTCGTACTTATACTGTCATTTATTGTCAAGAATTAATGAGCAACTAGATCCACTGATCAACATTGTTGCTGATTAAAGAAGTCTATCAACTTATAGACTGATGAGCCACGTGCTCATGGTGATCTCTTGTCTAACCGGACACCCACTGCTTATCACCAACCAGGTAATCAAAAGTACGTCCATTACTCCAAATTTGTTTGCCAGCCTACCTCTATTATCACCAACTAAGTGATCAAAAGTACGTCCAGTACTCAAAAAATATTTAGCAGCCTGCCGTTATTTTCACCAACCAGGTGATCAAAAGTACAACCCGTCCTCCAAAAAATCATACATGAGCATCACTCATGACAATCACCATCGTACAATAGCATCACTCATGTCAATCATACATAAACATTCATGAGCATTACTCATGTCAATCAGCTTCGAAAGTTTCATTTACAGAGCTTTAGCTTCGAAAGCTTCATTTACATAGCTTCAGCTTCGAAAGCTTCATTTATAGAGCTCCAGCTTCGAAAGCTTCATTTACAGAGCTCAAGCTTCGAAAGCTTTATTTACAGAGCTCCAGTCGAAAGCTTCATTTACAAAAGCTCCAGCTTCGAAAGCTTCATTTACAAAACTCCGACTTCAAAGCTTCATTTACAAAAGCTCCAGCTTTAAAGCTTCACTTTCAAAGCCTCTCCTATAAAACTTCACTTTCAAAGCTTCACCTACAAAGATTTAGTGCATGGTATACAAAGACCGCATCCGAACAACCGTCACTTCGGCCCATACATGGATTGAATTTGAAGTCTCCAGCTAACAGTCTATATTAACTGAAGACTTGGGGGACTACACTATGTACCATATATTGGGCTTCCGCAACTGAGCCTCATGAAAAATACTTGGGGGACTTAGCCCATTATTTATGTACTGAGGAGTGAACCCTTATTCTATAAAAGGGACTCCCTCACTTTCATTAGAGAGCACCCATCACTTATGTATTGAGGAGCGAGCCCTTATTCTATTAAAGGGACTCCCTCACCATCATTAGAGAGCATCGTCGCCTACTGAGCAACCGCCTCGCCGCGAGCATCAACTCTAGCCCATCATTTATGTATTGAGGAGCGAGCCCTTATTCTATAAAATGGACTCCCTCACCTTCAACGCCACAAGCCGAGCCAACCAAGGCAACATAAGCCACAAGCTGAGCAGCCTCGCAACATGTGCTACTTCTAGTTGAGCATCATTTCCCATTGAGCACCGCCTCATATCGAGTATCAGTTCTAGACGACATCTAGTTACTTCGGCCCACACATGGACTGAATTTCAAGTCTCCAGCCAAAAGACTATATTTACTGAAGACTTGGGGGACTACTGTTCGAATAATATTTAGGGCCTCCGTATTTAGACCTTGTATAAATACTCGGGGGACTCAAACGTAATTATGTAATAAATGAAGGGCCAAATATGTAATAAGTGAGGAGCCCTTATTCTATAAAAGGACTCCTCACTCTCCTCATTATGGGAGGTCAAGGTTTAGGCTATAGGAAGAGAGAAAACATCTCAGAGAGGGCAAAACAGAAAATAGGCTACAGAGCACACTGCCTCTAGCCTTCTTATATATTCACCGTTCAGAGTGAAACAATACCAACATCAGTGTGGACGTAGCCCAAACATTGGGGTGAACTACGATATATTTTGTGTTCTTTACTTTCTTGCAGATTCACGGTCGGATTTACGTTGTGCCAAGACCTTCCGGTTTTGTGCATCAACATTTACTGTTTGTACCATACTTGACCAATCCCGAAACTACTGAGCACTGGTCAACGTTATACCGTCAAGGACCCAGAAGAGTTTCCCTCCAACCAGGAGGCCAATCACAGCGTGACACGTGTCGACATCAGAAGCCAATTACAGCATGACATGTGTCAACATCAGAAGCCAATCACAACACGACACGTGTCAATGTCAGAATGAAACTAGAAACTCTCTTCTATAAATAGAAATCATTCTCCCACAATATTTCTGAATGTCATTTGTACTAAATCATTCACTAGTACTCACTAAATGAGAGCTTGAACCTATGTACTTGTGTAAACCCTTCACAATTAATGAGAACTCCTCTACTCCGTGGACGTAGCCAATCTGGGTGAACCACGTACATGTTGTGTTTGCTTCCCTGTCCTTATCCATTTACATACTTATCCACACTTGTGACCGGAGCAATCTAGCGAAGGTCACAAACTTAACACTTTTTGTTGTACCAAAGTCCTCATTGATTTTGTGCATCAACATTTGGCACCATTTGTGGGAACGACACTTATTCCCATCCTCTTCAACTTTGTTAAGCTGGTTTCCACCATTCGTACACTCTCTTTTGACCAGGCATCCCTCTCCAACATGGGGAGCGAAGGAAGCCACATCACGCAGAATGACACCCCTCTTGCACTTGGTGCGAGGCAACGAAAGAATGAAGGAAAGAAGGTTGCTCTTCAAGCTAAAGTCGACGATCTAGAAGCTCGAAACAATAAGATAGCAATGAAGAATGAGGTCCTCTAGGAGCAGTATGAGAAGCTCTTTGAGACGCTCCACGAAACTAGGCGTACTCAAACACGCGAGCTCGTTACCCCTGTGGACATCACCATCATCTGGGTGCTCACCAACACGGAGGGTCACCTTCCTTCGACATGGGTATCCCTAATGAGGAGCGAGCTAATCATCAAAACATTGATCGACATGAGACTTTTCTCAACCCAGTTGCTTCGACCCAGGAGAAGTGGAGGAAGACACCTCCTTACAGAAGGGGTGGAAAGATCGAAAGCCGTCTTTTGCGACTGTCGAGATTTCCTAAAGCAACGTCGAGACAATCTCATCCATGTAAGCTCGAAGATCAATGACCCAAGGGTCTTTGAAAGACTCAGTCCCCTCCCATGTCCTCAGGTCGGCTACCAATTTGGGGAAATGGCAACAAGTCCTAGAGAAACACGAAGGTATAGGAGACTCAGAGATGTTCCGACAGACATAACTTGGAAGTCAGTACAGCGAGTCCAGGGAAAAATCACATGCTCTTGATCAAACCTTCATACTTCCAAGAGGAGATGAAGATTTATGAAAGAAAGCTCTAGTGGCATATGACTCCACTCATGACCCTCTTGTCTTACAGCTTCTTAAGGAAGTAAACAAGTTGAAGGCCGAATGACAAGCTGAGATACCTGATTGGAACCAACTTAGGTCTGGCCCTTTTACAAGAAGGATCCTCGACACCTCCTCCAAGCAAAGACAAACCAGAAGCTTGGCTTGCAACTCTATACTGGAAATGAGGACCCGATTGAACACCTTAACCTTTTTTAGTCCATCATGGCATACCGGATGCACACCGACGAAGAGCGATGTCTTCTCTTCCCCTCTACCCTCTCTGGTGGAGATCTAAACTGGTATTGCAGTCTTCCACCTGAGACGGTAGACTCATTTGAGGAATTGAGGAAACTGTTTGTTTCTCAACACATTTTCCAGACCGATCGCTTGCACTCTGCGGATGACTTGTACACTATTCGCCATAAACCAGACGAGTCATTATGTATGTATGATGGCCGCTTCAGCCATAAGTATTCCCGTTGTGCCGAGGCAAACAACAAGACTGCCTTCAAAGCCTTCACGGCAGGCCTACGTGACCGTTTCTTTAAGTACATGATAAATGCCAACACTTGGAAGACTTACTCTAAGGTGATGGCCCAGGCTTATAACTATGCCTCCGCCGAGGTAAGGACATACCAAGGGAAACCCCCCCCAGCCACCCCTTATTAGCAAGTAGGGAGTGGAAGCCAGATCCAACCAAATGAGAAGACCTCGACCTTCCAAACAGTAGCGGTGCCTCCCTCTACCTTACTTAATACTTCACCAAGTCAACAGACATATCAATCTCAAGGAAAAAGCAAAGATTTCCATCCTCACCGGTCTCATTTTAGTAAAAGGAGTAAGGGACACTATCGCGATAACCAAGGGTATTACCACGATAATGCCCGCCCCTAGGCAGTCAACACAGTGGGCCATGTACGTGTCAGGACAAGCCCTACCCCGAGGTATGAGACATACACACCTTTGAAGGCCACATGCATGGCCATTTACCCCCAGCATAGTACACCTGATACCGAAGTCAATTCTCAGGCAGTCGGGTTACAAGCCCACGAAGAACACGGGCACGTTTTGCTGCTACCATGAGCATAACGGCCATGACAGCGAGAAATGTATCACCCTTCGTGATCATATTGAAGCTTTGGCACGTGAAGGAAAAATTGATCAATTCCTCCTTCACCCTCCAAAGGGTAACCGTAACCAACGCCAGGTGAATGTGATATATTTCATAAGTGGTGGCACACCCATATCTAAATCTTCCAACAAGGCCATGAAAAATAGTGAACAAGCTTTAAGGTCTAGCCACCAAATGTTTCACATGGAAGACATCACGGAAGGAAAATATCAAAAGCCTAACTGTGATCCAATATGTTTCTACCCTAAGGAAGAAAGAGGTACCATCTACCCTCACAATGACCCACTGATCGTAGAAGCTCACATAGCCAACTTTGAAGTACAACGAATCCTGGTAGACACGGGGGCTTCGGTCAATATCATGTTTGTTGAAGCTTTCAGGGCACTTAATGTAGCTGAACACTTGCTCGATCGCTCGATTTCTCCTCTGATAAGCTTCTCCGGTTATATCGTGCAACCTTTAAGGAGCATACACTTACCTTTCATCATTGGTACAGGCCCTTACACAACTACCATTACCACTAACTTCTTGGTGGTTAATTGCCCAACGGCATACAATGTCATCTTTGGACGCATAGGGATCAAAGATCTCAAAGCCATGGTATCCACACATATGTTGTTGTTGAAATTTCCAACCCCTTATGGCAATGGTTACATCAGAGGAGATCAACTTAGTGCACGGTCAAGCAACATCACCTGCCTGTGCCCAAGGAAACCTTTTCTATACATAACCAAGTCATAAAGACTAGCCCAGATGAAGCCAACTTGGATCTTCACGATGGCAACAATCAACCTGACGATCCTCGAGATAACTCTTTCACCCAACAAGCACAACCCGCTGAAGAGCTGGAAAAGGTTTCTATCACAAAAGATTATCCAGATCGCATGGTGAAGATTGGAACCACCTTGTCACCACCTATTCGGTTGTCATTGATCTCTTTTTTGCAAGAGAACACTGAGGTTTTTTCCTGGTCATGCGAAGACATGCCAGGTATCTCGCCTGATATCATCTGTCATCGCTTAAGTATTGACCCCAAGACCAAGCCAGTGTGACAGAAGCGAAGATCTTATGACGCTGAACGGTACGAGGCAATGAAGGTAGAAGATGAAAAACTCAAAGGTATAGGCTTCGTCCGCGAAGTCAATTATCCAACGTGGGTAGCAAAAGTTGTCCTTGTTAAGAAGAATCCGACCAAGGAAAGTCTCCTGCTCCAAAAGATCTTGTGGAGAATGTGTGTCGATTACACCGACCTAAACAAAGGATGCCCGAGGGATAGCTTTCCTCTTCCTCTCATAGACAGACTTATAGACTCTACAGCAAGGTGTAAACTCCTAAGCTTCATGGATGCTTACTCAGGATACAACCAAATCCTCATGAACCCTCCGAACCAAAGAACACACAGCCTTCACTACTGATAGGGGACTATATTGTTATAAAGGCATGCCCTTCGTCCTAAAGAATGCAGGAGCGACTTATTAGAGACTAGTCAATTCAATGTTCGCTGAACAGATTGGGAAGAGCATGGAAGTTTACGTTGATGATATGCTAGTCAAGAGCAAACATGCTGACCAACACATCACCAACCTATCTGAAACTTTCACCATTCTAAAGAGGTATCGAATGAGGTTGAACCCCAACAAATGTGCGTTCGGCGTAGGCTCTAGAAAATTCTTAGGCTTCATGATAAGCTAACGAGGCATTGAGGCTAATCCTGAGAAGATCAAAGCAATCCTCGACATGAAGGAACCAGTAACTTCAAAAGGCATCTAGATGTACTTCTCTAAGGCCTTAACTAGGTTCATCTCTAAGGCCACAGATAGATGTACTTCTTTCTTCAAAGCACTTAAGGGAAGTAAGAAGTACATTACATGGACTGATGAATGTGCCGAGGCATTCAAGAACCTCAAGGACTACATGAGTAAAGCCCCTCTGCTCTCCAAACCTGAGGTTGGTGACACTCTCATTATCTATTTATCGGTATCAGCTTCAGCAGTAAGTTCCGTTCTCATTCGAAATGATGGTAATGTCGAACGGTCTGTCTACTACGCTAGAAAGGCCTTACAAGATGCGGAGACACGATACTCCAACATTAAGAAATTGGCTTTAACATTGGTCATGTCTGCTCGAAAACTTCGCCCTTACTTCCAAGCACACTTCATCATCGTGTTTACCAATCATCATCTTCGATAGATACTCCAAAGTCCTGACACTTCCGGGCGAATGATCAAATGGGTGATAGCATTGGGTGAGTTTGACATCAACTACCAACCAAAGCCAGTTGAGAAGGGCCAAGCAGTGGCAGACTTTATCGCCGACTTCACATATCATGTTGACATTGTTTCTATGCCTAAAGAAGTGGTTTCATTACCTTCAGAAGCTCAGAAAATAGAACCAACAGCCCCAGCATGGAGTCTATATGTTGATGGCTCGTCCAAACAACAGGGTTGTAGAGCAGGACTAGTCCTTACGACCCCTGATAAAGTGGCGATGGAGTATGCTCTTCGTTTCAAATTCAAGGCGTCGAACAATGAGGCTGAATATGAAGCCCTCCTAGGAGGCTTACGTTTGGCCAAACACCTTGGGGGTTAAACAAATTGATATCTTCAGTGACTCCCAATTGGTGGTTAACTAGGTCACCAACAACTTTGACGCTAAGGATAGCTCCATGGCAGCATATCTGGCATAAACACAATTGTTGCTCAAGCACTTCCACTACCAGATCACCCAAATTCCTCGAGCGGCAAACAGTCATGCAGATGCTTTGGCTAGCCTCGCCTCAGCGGTGGAAGAAAAGATTGGGAGAAAAATTTGGGTCGAATTGTTGGCAGCACCAAGCACCATGGCTGCGGAAGTGTGCAACTTACAACAGGGGGATAGTTGGATTACCCCGATTGATAGATTCCTTGCTCATGGCACCCTTCCAAATGACAAAGTCCAAGCTAAGCAGATTCAATACAAGGCTACCCGTTACTTGATCATTAATGACCAACTCTACAAGCGGGGTTTTAACCTACCCTAACTAAGATGCCTTACGCCCGCAGAGGCGAAAACTGTCTTTCGGGAAATACATGAAAGAGTATGCAGAGATCATGCTGGATCTCGATCTCTAGCACACAAGGCTTTTCGCCAAGGATATTACTGGCCAACACTCCACCAAGATGCCATTAGAATATCCCATTCATGTGATAAGTGTCAACACTACGTAACTATTCCTCACTCCCCTCCCAAGCCGCTCACTCCTATGATCAGCCCTTGGCCCTTCGCCCAATGAGGACTTGATTTGATCTGCCCAATGCCTACAAGGAAGGGCAAGGTTCGCTATGCAATCGTTGCAGTTGACTACTTCACAAAGTGGGCCGAAGTAGAACCATTGGCAACCATTACCAATGCGATAGTCACTGACAGATTCGGCATGGAAGACTTCGTATGGAAGAACATCCTTTGCAGATTTGGCATTCCCAATGCGATAGTCACTGATAACGGGCGACAGTTCGACAACAATAAGTTCAGGATGTTTTGCTCTAAGTTCAACATCAACTTATGTTCTGCCTCCCCAGCTCATCCCCAGTCTAATGGACAAGTTGAAGCCATCAACAAAAAAATCAAGCGAATTTTGAAAACCTGCTTGGACAAGGCTAAAAGGTTGTTGGCCAGAATTTGTACCCCAAGTTCTTTGGTCATACCGCACTTCGTATCGGACATCAACAGGAGAAACCCCATTCTCACTTACCTTTGGTAGAGAGGCAGTTGTCCCAGTTAAGCTTGAGTAAGCAACGTTCCGAGTCCAGAACTACATGCAAAGCAAAAATGACAAACAACTTACCCTCAACTTAGATCTAGTCAAGGAACACAGAAACCAGGCTCACTTGAGGAATGTCGCCTACAAGCAGCGCATCTCCAACTACTATGACTCAAGGGTCAAACCTCGTTCTTTCAAAGTGGGGACTTGGTATTGAAGAAAAGATTACTCTGCGACAGAGTCCCGAGTGAATGAACACTTAGTCCAAACTGGGATGGACCATTTGAACTTGTTGGCATTAGTCGCCCTGGCTCTTACAAGCTTAGAAGCTCTGATGGCAAAACCCTTGGCCATCCATGGAACGCTGATCACTTGAAGTACTATTACAAGTAAACTAACATTTTACAAGTGTTAAGCTTTACCCGTTCGACATCCTATGTAACGAAGACTATTTGGCATGAATTCAATAAAGAGGTGATTTAGACAACTCGGTCCTAATCCTCTTACATTCCTAGCAATGAAACACTCGGGTTCAAAGCTTCAACATGAATGCTTCCAACATGAAACAAAGTCTAAGTATATGTCAACAAGACTATACGAATAAACGAACAGTTTCACAGTATATTCGTTCAATCATACATTCCAATACATTCATACATAAGCCAAATGTGCTTCGAAAGGGTTCAACATACTTTGTGTCATTCGACACTTGCTACAATGTGCCTCGACACCTTGCCCTTATTCTCATCAACCAGGTGATGAAAGGTGAAGAAGGAACTCATCTTCATGCCACCAACCAGGTGATCAAATGTACAACCCATACCCTCTTTCATGCCATCAATCAGGTGACGAAATGTACAACCCGTACTCTAATATCATTTGGCAACTTGCCATTCGTGCCACCAACCAGGTGAAGAAGGAACTCATCATCGTGCCACCAACTAGGTGATGAAAGGTGATGAAGGAACTCACCTTCGTACCACCAACCAAGTGATGAAAGCAACTCACCATTCATTCCATCTACCAGAAGACGAGTGGTACAACTTATACATTTCAACTCTTAGCATTCATAAATAATAAAAAACCTCAAGCTTGACAACTCAACTAGGGGAGCACTTATGCCCAACAAGAACTATAGTCACCAACAAAGTCTTATTGCAAGCCAACAACAACTTCAGTGCATGGCTTACGAAGATCAAGTTATTCAGCCCTCTTGCATCTGCTTCAGACATTTCTCCTCTGTAACAATGCAAACACTACAATTCATAGAAAGCTTCACACACTCTTGATCAAGACAGTGTGAAGGAAAACCAATTTATGGTGCCAAATAGAGCTTCATCAATAGAGGGCAACCACAATTCTCAAAAGCTTCACACACTCTTGATCAAGACAGTGTGAAGCAAAACCAATTTATGGTGCCAACAAAAGCTTCATCAATGAAGGGCAACTACAACTCGTAGAAAGCTTCACACACTCTTGATCAAGACTGTTCGAAGCAAATTCAATTTATATGGTTCATCCAAACTTTCGACTACTATAAGGTGTGTAGGCTTCGCAAATGGGTCGTGTCTGTCGTGTTCGTGTCGTTTTCGTGTAACACCTGTTATCTTAACGGTTCATGTCGTGTCACACCCGTTATCCTAACAGGTCCTTAACAGGTCAGGTCACTTTACCCAACGGGTAAAGTGACCCGACCCGTTATGACCCGTTAAGAAAAAAAAAATTCCTAAATTTGCACATACCACACATTGCCACATAAATATTACTTCAAAACATTAAAACACATTTGTCGTTTAAGTACTACATCTACACTCGAAAATAAGAGCTTAATAAAAAAAAATACATACACTACTAATCTATTACAAATATTAAATGTGCAAGGATATGCAAAATGAAAGAGTTTTTGTTTTGAAGGTTGTAAAGTCTTTCACAAAAGTTTAAACCTCAATTTACAAAATCCTCGATTTACATCGATCATCATGAAATTATATTGGAACTTTGGCTTGATCTCAGCCGATCCAATGGTCATCAATTTTTTAAATTTAATTTAATATATATATAATTATTATAGTTTTTAGGGGTATAAAATTGTTAAATTAATATATATATATATAATTATTATAGTTTATTCATACTTTTATTAAGTATAACATAAGATTTTGTGATATCCACTAGTGTAAATATTTTAAATTGAAGATCGAATTCATTCTTTGTATTCATATAGGGTCAAGGAGTGTAGCTGTAAAAAATCACAAAATCGGAGTTAAAATAACCGTTAAATCGTGATTTTTCGTTTTATAACTGTCGAAAAGTTTTGTCCCGTTACTTGATCTTTGATTGTTTGTTTTTTGCAATTTTTGGCGTATGCGATCTCGAAGTATATACAAACATGTTTGACGGTTGGATCGTTGAATGGATTTTAGTTTTATTTTGAGTGATTCTATTTAAGTGTTTTGATTTTAGTTTAGTGTTTTAAATTTTGTTTTTACGTTTTTAATTAAATTTTACTTTGATTAGCAATCCCTCCTAATCCCCGGCCTAGAACGATACCCTACTTACATCCATATACTACAACTGTCAAAAAGAGGGTTTAATTTGTGCGTTAGTTAAATTTTCGCATCAAGCTTTTCTTATAATTTTCATTTTCCCTTCCTTTTTCTTCAAAGGGTGCGGCATGAATGGAATGGAATTATGGAATCAATGGATGCATATTAATTAATAATTATTATAGTTTTTATAAAATTTAATTTAAAATTTAATATATATATATATATATAATTATTATAGTTAATATTTTAGGGGTATAATTATTATAGTATATATAATTATTATAATTATTATAGTTAATTTAATATATATATATATTTATTATAGTTTTTAGGGGTATAAAATTGTTAAATTAATATATATAATTATTATAGTATTTTTTTAGGGTTATAAAATTATAAAATTAATATTCTGCTTATCGTGTATCGTGTTACCCACGTGTATACCCGAATCAACCCGTTATCTTAATAGGTACTTATCGGGTTACCCGATAACGACCCGATTCGTTATCATGTCGACCCGAACACTTGTTAATTTCGTGTCGTGTCGTGTCGGGTTATCGGATCGTGTCAGGAATTGCCAGGCCAAAATGACACACCCCGATCCAGAGGATCAAGGCGTGCTGGCCGTCACGTGAGCGTGACGTAACCAACAGTGCGACACGGAAGCATGAAAATATAGAATACGAAGGAATTTAAACCAATCTCTAGATAAACAACCTACAAGAGTAATAGGAGAGTTAAGATAATACACAAATTCAGAGCATAGGTTTTAGTGCAGTCAAGTAGGACTAAAATAAAGGTACTTCACCCTCGGGTGAGTCCTACATGTCAAGAGTCTGTCAGAATGCCGGAAAAAGACCTCGAGAGCCACCAACCGCTAACTAGAACCTGGAGGGGCGCAAAACAAAATGAGTGGGTCAGTAAAATCAAGATTTTTCCAAAAACATTTCATTAAAATCATTTCTATCCCCTCACTGTAAAACCTGTATACTTTCCCAGAAAATAGTATATATACATATATATATATCATCAAAAACTCAAATCACAATCCTTCAACGCTTTTTAAGAAAGAATATGCCATGCCATGTCAAAGTATAATATGAATGCATCAATATATATCAGGTGAATAATAAGTCAACCGGAGACTCTAAAATGGTCCTGTACGGTTGGTTCTAAAGCTCAACATCCTCACTAACCGGAGTCACCTCGGTGACCTGTACGGTCTAACTCTGCACGTCACTCGGGGCAGGTTATGAGCTTTCAATGAAATTTCAATATAAATAACTCAGCTGGAATTAAATAAACTCACCTGACTTACCTGTGCCTCCACAGCACCATGCAACAATTATGCATCATATATCAATTCATGTACATATATATATCAATTATCAAATCAAATATTTCAATGTTTTCATGCATGTCAATTTAAATTCATAACTCTCATAAAACACGTATTTTCTGGGAAAATAAATGTATATAGGTAATTACGAAATCAAAACTGCCCACTCACTGGTATGTCAATGGGTCGTAACCCCCGCGACGTCCCTGGATACGCTCGTCCTCGGGATACTCGTCACCTATATGAGAAACAACTAAAATAACATTATTTTTAAGCACATCACCAACATTTCGAAATAACTTCTCATACGATTCTCAATTTGGGTATATGAATATACCACATCGACCTACTCGACGTCACGGACGTCGCAAAATTTTTAGAAAAATTTTAGGAGCCCGCACGCACCCCCACGCGCCAGCACAGCCACGGGGACACGCGCCCCCACGCGCATCATCTCCTACCTAAGGCTCGCCGGACTGAACTTTCCGGCGGCCCGTTTCTGGCGACTTTTAAAACGCCCATATCTCCTTCGTTTTTCACCCATTTTCTTCGTATTTTATATCAAATTGAAGCCCTAAGAGTGTACTATCACGTTGGACTAGTTTTAGGGTCTCAAAATCAAGAAATCTCACCGAGCAAAATCCAAGATTTCGGCCAACTTTGAAACCCACGATCCCGACGTCCAAAACTGTCCAACGAACGTCCTCGAGCTTCCTTAGGACCTCCTAAAGCCCACTACAAGCTTGGAATTCCCTGAAACACAACATTTAACGATTGCATGAACAGTACCCAAAAATGGAGGTTTCGGATTCCACGTGAAATCAAAGGTTTCACGGCCTAAGACTAGTTCCAAACGACTCACAACGTCTCAAGGATGAAGATACATACCTTATTTGCTTCGATCCGTCGAGATTTGCAAGGTTTGGAGGGTGGCCGTACGATGGGTGTCTAGAGAGAGAGTGAGAATGTCGGGGGAGGAGAGAGAGAGTGACGGGGAAAGGGAGAGATCAGGGAGAGTGTTTGTGAGGTCCACAAACAATCCACACCATCCATTTCTTAACCCCTAAACAACAATAATTCAACCTTACAAAAATTATGTCCAATTCACATAAATATTTCCTTTTTAATCTATACTATTAATTGAACCAATAATGTCACATAACGTACCTTAATACCCGCTAAGGGTAATTCCGTCATTTCATACCCCTGATATGAAAATCTCGGGACGGGCTGTGACAATCTTCCCTCCTTATAGAATTTCGTCCCCGAAATTCCCATAACCAAGTAAACCACTTAATATTCATAAAATAATCTTGGGTACATCTCTCTCATCCGATCTTCCGTCTCCCAGGTAGCTTCTTCCACATAATGGTTCTTGCACAACACCTTCACTAAACTCACCATCTTGTTCCTTAGAACCTTATCTTTCCAATCCAAAATCGTGACTGGTTCCTCATCATATGACAAATCCGGATTAATCTCTAACGGTTGAGGAGGGATCACATGAGAAGGATCAGAAATATAATGTCGAAGCATAGAGACGTGGAACACATTATGGACCTTAGATAGCTCCGGAAGCAACTCCAACCGGTAGGCAACTTCACCAACTCTTTCAGTAATCACATAAGGTCCAATGTATCTCGGACTTAGCTTTCCTCTTTTTCCAAATCGTACCACACCTCTCCAAGGTGGCAATTTCAAAAACACCCAATCACCCACATCATACACTCGGTCAGTAGTATGCCGATCCGCTAAACTCTTCTGTCGATCCTGGGCTGCTTTCAGGTTAGACTTAATCACCTGAATATTTTGAGTTGTCTCGTCCACAATCTCTGGGCCTTCTAACACCCTTTCACCAACTTCAGACCAACATAGTGGCGTACGACATGCCCTACCATAAAGTGCCTCAAATGGTGACATACTAATGCTCGAGTGAAAACTATTGTTGTAGGCAAATTCCATCAAGTCTAGACGATCATGCCAGGAATCACCAAATTGTAACACCGAAGATCTCAACATATCCTCCAACGTCTGAATCGTCATTTCTGATTGCCCATCAGTTTGAGGATGATAAGCAGTGCTATAAAGCAATTTCGTACCAAGAGCTTCCTGAAAAGCTACCCAAAACTTAGAAGTAAATCTTGGGTCTCTATCAGAAATAATATTCACTGGAACTCCATGATACTTTACAATCTTCGAAATGAACAACTTAGCCAATTTATTCAGAGGATACTTCTCCCTTACTGGAATGAAATGCGCTGACTTGGTAAGTCGATCCACAATTACCCAAATACCGTCGTATCCATTTCGTGTACGAGGAAGTTTATACACGAAATCCATGGTTATATTTTCCCATTTCCACTGGGGAACGGGAAGTGGCTGCATTCGCCCAAAAGGCTTCTTTCTTTCTGCTTTCACCTGCTGGCAAATAATACATCTGCTCACATACTCAGCAATCTCCCGTTTCATACCCGGCCAATAATAAAATGGTCGAATAGTATGATACATCTTAGTTCCTCCCGGGTGCATCGCATAAGCTGAACAATGCGCCTCATCCAAAATTTCCTTCTTTAATTCTTCATTATTCGGAACATACATTCTGTTTTCTTGCATGAGCATACCATCTGATTCCCGAACTCTGAGGTCTTTCTTTTTCCCTTCATTTCTTAATTGAACCAACTCCTGAATTTCCTCATTCACCGTCTGAGCTTCAAGTATACGATCAACCAAAACTGTCTTGACTTGAAAACTAGCAAGAAAAGCTCCACTTTGATTTCCCAATTCCAACCTTACTCCTGTTGCCCTCAGTTCAGCAAGAAGAGGAACATGACTAGCATATAAAGAATTTAGTCTACCTTGAGGCTTCCTACTTAATGCATCCGCTACCACATTAGCACGACCCGGATGATACTCTATAGAACAGTCATAATCACTTAGCAATTCCATCCACCTCCGCTGACAAAGATTAAGATCATGCTGGGTAAACAGATACTGAAGACTCTTGTGATCAGTGAAGATCTTACACTTCTCACCATACAAATAATGCCTCCAAATCTTCAAAGCAAAAACAATTGCTGCCAATTCAAGATCGTGAGTAGGATAATTCCTTTCATGATTCTTCAACTGCCTAGAAGCATAGGCAATTACCTTATTATGCTGCATCAAAACACATCCCAAACCATTTAAGGAAGCATCACTATAAATCTCATAATTACCGTTATCATCCGGAAGCACCAATACTGGAGCATGAGTGAGGCAATATTTCAATTGCTGGAAACTCCGCTCACAATTCTCATCCCACTCAAATTTAACATCCTTCCTAATCAACTTCGTTAACGGCAAGGCAATCATAGAAAAATCCTGAACAAACCGTCGATAATAACCTGCCAAACCAAGAAAGCTTCGTACCTCAGTGACGGTTCGAGGTTGTTCCCAATTCTCCACCGCTGCTATCTTTTGAGGATCAACTTGAATTCCTTGAGCCGATACAACATGCCCCAAAAATGCTACCTCAGTCAACCAAAACTGACATTTACTGAACTTAGCGTACAGCTGATGCTCCCTCAATTTCCTTAACACCAAATTAAGGTGTCGGATATGATCTGCTTGAGATTTAGAGTATACCAGAATATCATCAATAAAAACAATAACGAATTTATCAAGATATTGCTGGAATACCTCGTTCATCAATCTCATGAAAGCTGCAGGTGCATTGGTTAACCCAAATGGCATAACCAAAAATTCATAATGTCCGTAACGGGTTCTGAAAGCCGTCTTAGGTACATCATCATCTTTGATCTTCAACTGATAATAACCGGATCTCAAATCAATCTTAGAAAATACACACGCACCTTTCAGCTGATCAAACAAATCATCAATACGAGGCAATGGATAACGGTTTTTAATCGTCACCCGGTTCAATTGCCTATAGTCAATACATAACCGCAGAGTTCCATCTTTCTTCCTCACAAATATTACTGGGGCACCCCAAGGTGAAGAACTAGGTTGAATGAAACCTTTGTCAAGTAATTCTTGCAACTGAATTTTCAATTCTCTCAACTTAGCAGGAGCCATTCGATAAGGAGTTAGAGATATAGGGTCAGTACCTGGAAGTAATTCAATGGCGAATTCCACCTCTCTGTCTGGCGGCAACCCCGGCAAATCATCAGGGAATACATCCGGATAATGTCTGACCACACCAACTTCTTCTATACTAGTAGGAGCAGTATCATTTAACACCACATGTGCTAAATATCCTTGGCAACCCTTCAATAATAATTTCCTTGCTCTCATGGCAGAAATAACACCATGTCTCACCCCACTTCTTTCGCCCACAAAAGTAACCTCGGGTAGTCCAGGGCGATAAAAAGTAACTGATTTCCCATAACAATCAATATGGGCACGATTATGATGCAACCAATCAGCCCCTAGAATCACATCAAAATCCACAATATCTAACGAAATAAGATCAACTAGCATAATTACGCCCTCTACCATCACTGGACATCCAAGATACACACTATCCACATAACACTTATCTCCTCTAGGCATGGCAAACTCTAAATCAAATCCTAGAGGTGAAGGGTGAGGTTGGGTCATTTGAGCAAACGTATGAGAAATCACAGAGTGCGTAGCACCACAATCAATCAAAACCTTAGCAAAATGACCAAGAACATTTAACGTACCCATGATCAAGTCTGGATGGTTCTGAGCCTCTTGCAGAGAAATATGATTAACTCGCCTCTGAGCTTGTCGTCCACCTCGGCCTCTACTGCCCTGATTACCTCGTCCCTGAGGATTACGCCCCTGGCCTGGCTGACCAGGCTGCCTGGATGATCCTGCACCACCAGTAGCAACTTCCCTCTGACGGGGCTGACCTCCCTGATGCCACTGCGATCCACCTGCTGGCATAGAGGAATAAGAAGAATAACCTCCAAAATCCTGATAATAAGGCTTCTGGGAATACTGATAAGGTCCTGAAGCATATGGAGCAGCATCCCTCTGGTAGTGGTAGGCACCACCACGACTCGACTGGCCATAACCACTTGATCCAAAGCTCTGCTGAATCGGTGCTGAAGGTGGCATAGTGGTCTGCTGCGGTCTCTGCTGACCCTGGGGACACTGAGAAGCCCGGTGTCCCATTTGTCCACAAGTAAAACAAGCACCACCACTACCTCTCCTGCACTCACCATGATGACGAGAGTTACAACGGCGGCACCACGGAGCGCCAGAACCACCAGAATCCCTTTGTCCCTGAAATCTGGGTCCACCAGAAAATCTGCCACCACCTCTCCTCGGACCAGTAAAACTATATCCCCCGCTAGAAGAACTCGAACTCGCTCCACTCTTCTTAAAATTCTGCGTCTGCCGAGGTCCCGGAATGGAGATACCCTTACCTTTACCATTCTTCTTCTGACCATCATTCTTATCCTCGTCATCCTCACTGTCAGGAAGATTATCAGAGTCCTCCATCCTAACCAAAATCTCGAAATACTCATGATAATCGGCACAGGGAAGTGCATTAGCAAAAGTCCTCCATTTCTTCTTAGATCCCAACTTAAAGCGACGAAGCATCTCTACTGGATTACCAGCTATATCCGGATCATAACGAGACAAGTCTGTAAATTTTCTGTAGTACTCATGAGCTGACATATCTCTTTGTTTCAACCTGGTGAATTCCTGCTTCTTACGGTCAATGTACTCTGGAGGGACAAATCTCTTCTTAAAATTATCCTTAAACACTGCCCAGTCGGATGCCATCTCCAGTGACATAAATCGAGTCTGATTCTGCCACCAACCTGCTGGCTCTCGCCCCAAAAACCAAGAAATGGTTTCAACCCATCTGTTAGCAGGAAGGTTTCCCTGACTCTGCATTACCTGGAAAGTCTTTTCTATGTGGTCTAGCCACTTTTCTGCCCTTTCATGCCCCTCATTTCCCATAAAGCGGTCTAACTTCAGGTTGTACATGGTCTCCAGGGGTGTCCTCTGAGGTAGGGGAGGAGGACGAACCACATTCTGAAAAGCATGGGCAATCACTTCCCCTAACTGAGCTATGTCAGGGAAGTTAGGTTCAGGAGTACGGTGGGACTCCCTACGCTCTCTACGAGGCTGCATAATTCTGACAGAAACATCAAAAGATCATTAGAACATTAACAATTATACAGGACTGCAACCTAAGCTCTGATACCAAACTGACACACCCCGATCCAGAGGATCAAGGCGTGCTGGCCGTCACGTGAGCGTGACGTAACCAACAGTGCGACACGGAAGCATGAAAATATAGAATACGAAGGAATTTAAACCAATATCTAGATAAACAACCTACAAGAGTAATAGGAGAGTTAAGATAATACACAAATTCAGAGCATAGGTTTTAGTGCAGTCAAGTAGGACTAAAATAAAGGTACTTCACCCTCGGGTGAGTCCTACATGTCAAGAGTCTGTCAGAATGCCGGAAAAAGACCTCGAGAGCCACCAACCGCTAACTAGAACCTGGAGGGGCGCAAAACAAAATGAGTGGGTCAGTAAAATCAAGATTTTTCCAAAAACATTTCATTAAAATCATTTCTATCCCCTCACTGTAAAACCTGTATACTTTCCCAGAAAATAGTATATATACATATATATATATCATCAAAAACTCAAATCACAATCCTTCAACGCTTTTTAAGAAAGAATATGCCATGCCATGTCAAAGTATAATATGAATGCATCAATATAAATCAGGTGAATAATAAGTCAACCGGAGACTCTAAAATGGTCCTGTACGGTTGGTTCTAAAGCTCAACATCCTCACTAACCGGAGTCACCTCGGTGACCTGTACTTCTAACTCTGCACGTCACTCGGAACTACATAAGGTAGTCTGTACGATGACAGGTGTATAATTACGCTCTAGTGCTTCTCACATCGATCAACTGTGCACATAATCTAAAGTCACCCACCAGTCGGAACCCCTCTAATGGTCTGTACAACTGGCATGTCGGAACCCTCACATGGTCTGTACGACATCCACCTACTTGGATCCAAGGCGAGCATGCGGTGTGGTGAATACTAATATAAGCACTAACACCTAGGGGCAGGTTATGAGCTTTCAATGAAATTTCAATATAAATAACTCAGCTGGAATTAAATAAACTCACCTGACTTACCTGTGCCTCCACAGCACCATGTAACAATTATGCATCATATATCAATTCATGTACATATATATATCAATTATCAAATCAAATATTTCAATGTTTTCATGCATGGCAATTTAAATTCATAACTTTCATAAAACACGTATTTTCTGGGAAAATAAATGTATATAGGTAATTACGAAATCAAAACTGCCCACTCACTGGTATGTCGATGGGTCGTAACCCCCGCGACGTCCCTGGATACGCTCGTCCTCGGGATACTCGTCACCTATATGAGAAACAACTAAAATAACATTATTTTTAAGCACATCACCAACATTTCGAAATAACTTCTCATACGATGCTCAATTTGGGTATATGAATATACCACATCGACCTACTCGACGTCACGGACGTCGCATAATTTTTAGAAAAATTTTAGGAGCCCGCACGCGCCCCCACGCGCCAGCACAGCCACGGGGACACGCGCCGCATCATCTCCTACCTAAGGCTCGCCGGACTGAACTTTCCGGCGGCCGGTTTCCGGCGACTTTTAAAACGCCCATATCTCCTTCGTTTTTCACCCATTTTCTTCGTATTTTATATCAAATTGAAGCCCTAAGAGTGTACTATCACGTTGGACTAGTTTTAGGGTCCAAAAATCAAGAAATCTCACCGAGCAAAATCCAAGATTTCGGCCAACTTTGAAACCCACAATCCCAACGTCCAAAACTGTCCAACGAACGTCCCCGAGCTTCCTTAGGACCTCCTAAAGCCCACTACAAGCTTGGAATTCCCTGAAACACGACATTTAAGGATTGCATGAACAGTACCCAAAAATGGAGGTTTCGGATTCCACGTGAAATCGAAGGTTTCACGGCCTAAGACTAGTACCAAACGACTCACAACGTCTCAAGGATGAAGATACATACCTTATTTGCTTCGATCCGTCGAGATTTGCAAGGTTTGGAGGGTGGCCGTACGATGGGTGTCTAGAGAGAGAGTGAGAATGTCGGGGGAGGAGAGAGAGAGTGACGGGGAAAGGGAGAGATCAGGGAGAGTGTTTGTGAGGTCCACAAACAATCCACACCATCCATTTCTTAACCCCTAAACAACAATAATTCAACCTTACAAAAATTATGTCCAATTCACATAAATATTTCCTTTTTAATCTATACTATTAATTGAACCAATAATGTCACATAACGTACCTTAATACCCGCTAAGGGTAATTCCGTCATTTCATACCCCCGATATGAAAATCTCGGGACGGGCTGTGACAAAAAGGTGTGGCTTGCATCACAATCTCTTGCTCAATAGTGTGGAAGCAAAATTTGTATATGTTATCTCTCCCACATTTTCAAATTTCTAATTTTCCCAAAAAAAAAAAAAAGGAAAGAAATTGGGAAATTCAACAAAGCTTCACCTATACAAAAGCTTCACCTACAAAAGCTTCACACACTCTTGATCAAGATAGTGTGAAGCAAAATCAATTCATGGTACCCAACAAAGCTTCAACCTCAAAGCTTCACCCACAAAGCTTCACCCACAAAGCTTCACCTACAAACCTTAAAAAAAATAATATATATTCGGAAATTCAAAATTTCAAAAATTCGAAAATTCGAAAAAAATAAATAAATAAATAATTGCCTAGGCCTCCTCTTTCATAACAAATATATATGAAGTGATGCGAAAATTAACTAACGCACAAATTAAACCCTCTTGTGACAATTGTAGTATAGATGTAAGTAGGGTATCGTTCTAAACCGGGGATTAGGAGGGCTTGCTAAAACCTCTCAAAACTAATTTAAAAACATAAAAACAAAGTTAAAAAAATGTAAACAAAAGACTTTTAAGACAAGAAAGTAAAAGGGGGGATTTGGTTCTTGTGAAGTGAAAGTAAAACAAATAACTAAAACTTAAAAACTATGGATGATGGGCTTTAGCTAGAGGGTTCTTCTCCACACATGTCTTGCTTGCATACAAAACGATTTCCAATTGTATTTCAATAACTTATTAATTCTCAGTGCCCCAAGTTAATTAGGTACGCTTAAATTAACCCTAAGATTTTCCTACTTTTATTGAGTTGGATGATTGCATACGACAACCCAAAGCATTCCTCACAAGTTCCCTACATGAATTGCATAATAGAGATACAAGCAAGAATCATTAAGTTCTATGAAAATCATAAGCATTGACGAGGCACTCGTTACTATGGAATACGCATGAAACTTATGCCAAGAATTTACTTAACGCGATTGTGACTAGCAACCTTCACTACTTGTGAATATAATTTCATGACGATTAGGTGAAACTCCCTTATATTCTAGCATCAAATTCATGCATGCAAACTAAGTGTCGACCCTCAATCAACATACACAAATCAGTTTTTATACGAACGGATAAGTAAATTGAATTCATAACTTATGAAACGCAATTAAAAGTAATCAAATCATATTGCAAGCATGGACATGTGTTTCGAATCCCCCCTAGCCAAGGGGGGTTTAGTTCCTCATTATTACAAAACAAAGATAAACAAATTTAAACATTGAAAAACAAAGGAAAGAAAGCACCTAAACGTTCCAACGATCCATGTTGGATGGCAAGCGCGTCCAAGGACTTTTCTCCTTCTTTTTGCCGCAACAACAAGGTTGGAATGATGTTGAAGGGTTGGTTATTTGGAGGAATGGATGGGAGGGGGTTTAGATATGTAGGGAGAGGCAAGGGAAGGCTTGGAGAATGGTTAATTTCTTGATGATTTGAATGAGGTTGCTGCCATGGTATTTATAGGAAGAGGATGGACATGTTTAATGCAAAAATCTGGTGGAATGAAGTAGGTAAGGCATGGCAAGGTGGAGAATTGTTGGTGAGGGTAGGTTTTGAGTCATCCACTCACATGTCATGGTGAGTTAAGCATTGCATCATCCACTCAAATGTCATGGTGAGATAGGCATTGCATCATCACTAAAAAATCTGGTGGAAGTGAAACAAAGGGAAGGCCACGGCATTGATGAATTTTATGGGGTATGCATGGTTTTGAGTGAAGTTTTTGGCCAATCCTTCTAGAAATTTATCCCTTCTTGCAACTTGTATTTGTTTCACCAGATTTTTAGCATGTTCCTAGCTTCTTTTGACTTTAAATTCGTCCATCCATCTAGCTTGGATCATAAGCAATCCATCTTGGGCCCAAAAACACTCCAAACTACTCCAAATTGGCTCAAAATGCACCCTTAGCCCATAAAACCTACAAACACACGAATTTAGCTTTAAACACTTTTATAAATACTAAATAATTACCAAAATGCAAGAAAACAAGCAAGCTAAGTCGCATAAATATGCTCCTATCATGAAGGAGGAGTTTTGGGCTACCACTTAGAAAGGAAATGCCTCATTCGTAAACTCCCTCGACCGGAGACTTGGGGGACTCCTACCATATGCTACTGCACCTTGATACTTGGAAGTCTCACGACCACTCAGTGACTTGGATTTGTCAAGTCTCCAACCGAGAAGTTTTCCTCACTTGAGAAATTAAAGGAGCACTACCTCAACATACATGCTTCACTCACAAAACTTCAACATACAAGTTTCAACAAAAGAAAAATTTACAGAACTTAGTGAAGAAGGCTTTGGTGTATTTAGCACAATACGTTGAAATGAAGCAAAGCTTATTTATTGATATCCCCGATAAGTTACAAATATGTACATATACATGAATCAAAATAAACAAACAAGAAGGAGCCTTCACAAAAGTTGCTTGGGAGAAGTCTCAGCAATCGACAGAGCCCCAGAAAGAGTAGGCACCGGAGGGTGATCATTCGAAGCCTCAGTACTGGGTAGAACCCCAGAAGGAGGAGGCACCGAAGGTTGATCATTTGGAGCTTCATTACGCGGTACAGCCCCAGAAGACGAAGGCAATAAATGCCTTTGGAACAAACCCACAAACCTCTGATGATCAAGTAAAATCTGACCATCAGATTCTTGCAGCTGGTCAAGCTTCCTCTTCATGTTTGTAGCATTGTCATGTGCAAGTCTGTGCAACTGTTTATTCTCATGCTTGAGCCCTCTAATCTCCTGTTTGAGACTTATAACTTCAGCCGCCAATGATTCAACTTGGCGGGTGAAGGGAAATTTATGAGATTCTATAATGGGATTTCAAAAAAAAACTATCATGCATATACAAATCAAATTTAATATACGAAAGCAGCGGAAGCATTTATAACATATTATCAAAGCTATAGTCATGCAAATCCCCTTCAAGGTTCATAGGTTTATATATAATGCATCAAAACATTTTATAGAGAAGAACAAAGTGAAGGTTTAGTCTTATACCTCTTGATCTAGACTTGAGACCAAGGATGGACCACCTCCAAGCCCTTTGTTCCTTGAACTCCTTGAGCCTAGCTTCCCTCCTCGCCTCCTCCACTTTGATAGAATGAGTGCTCCTAGGTTCTCTTCAAGTTTCCAAAGTAGGAAACCTCTAAAGATCCTCACCCACTAGTGTAGTGAGAAGGATGAAGGATGAAGGAATAACCAAAAGGGTGTAAGATATGTTAGTAAAAACACCCCAATGATGGCCGGCCTTTGTGTAGTAAGAGAGCTATTTTTCTTTTGCCTCTTTGTTGTTTTAAACACACAAAAACCCTATTGAACAATATCTCTATAAAGTTCCTTATATAGACAAAAGAAACCTAGTCAACAACTTGACTAAATATCTCACCCTTTCCTACCTAAAGTGGCCGGCCCTCTTTGTGTTGTTTGGGCTTTGGGCTTTCATTTATTTCAAGTCATCCAATGCTTGAATAAAAGCCCAATGGGTTTAGGCCCAATGGGCCCAATTAAACCCGAACGTTTCTTTAAGCCCAAAACGATCTTTATCGCTTTTATGATTTCTTTAGACTTTCTAAATTAATCACAACACTTAATTAATCCAATTAATTGTTTCCATCATCCATTAATTACTCACTACAATAGTGTATTGGTGAACAATCTTTTAGGTTCTAATTAGCAAGGCAGTGAGGTGATCTGCATCAATCCAATTGATTATATTTAATTCAATCACTTAGTGAATTGAAACTTCATTTTAATTCACCTTCTTCTTTGATGACTACATTTAATCATCTAGAAGAACTCACAAGCTATGAGTGACATCTAACCATATGTCATAGCTACCCAAGCTAATGTAGAAGTTTATTCGGAGAACCTATTCCATTGGAATTACAATGTAATTCGATCCTTCTCTAATACAATACTCTAAATCACATTACTAGGGTATGGATATATTATGTCAAACCCCTAATGTGATTATTCCTTCTTATATGATTCTTTTGAGTCGTATAGGAACGCTTTCCTTTTAATACGCTCGATACTTCGGCCGAAGATTCCCGAATCATATCTTAGAGTATTCTTCCTCTCTTATCGAGGATTAGAGATTCCTTGTTGCACATACACTTGCCTTCATGACTAAGTGGCTTAACCCCGACTATGCCGTTGACGCTCTGATAGAGTGACGTTTGACATAATCAAAGATTAAGTACTTAACCACAAGACAACGACGATGTCTCAGGTCAAAGGACTACTTACATTATTCCAACCATTTGAGTTACTTGCTTAACATGTGAGTAGACCTCCATACAAGTACTCTCGTTCGATTGTGTTCAGTGAACTCATTTCCTTAATGAGAACCTACATACTTGTCTTAGTGTCACAACACGAATGGGATGAGACTTTCCATCCTTCCATTTGAAGCAGACACAGTATGTACCGGTCTATGCATTGTCAGTATCCCTCCGACAATCCAATGACCAGGAACCTTTTTGGACATTTGGTTATGTGAAGAAGGTCTCTGTAGTCTAACATCATTAGATTACTTCTTCAATCGATCCATTGTCCATGGATACACTGTTTAAGACATATATCGTTTATTGAGATAGTCCTAATTCGTGTCTTTGCCATTTGATGTATAAGAATCATCTATAAATCCATTCATTTGTCCTGAAAGGTTTCTTCCAAAGATTGACTTTCAGGGCATATTTCCAACAATCTCCCACTTGCACTAAAGTCAATCACTAGTGTATCTTATACATCTTGTTGAGAGAGCTTATGCTCGTAGGTTAACTTGGTTATGTATTAATCCCCCTTTTTATTTAAAAGGGATTTTCTTATCAAATGTTTCCAAAACATTTGATGATGTCTCTTTATTGTGTTCGAATATTTTGATGAGACCTTGATTCCATGGCTTGAGCTATCGCCCCATTACGTCGTAGTACCCTACTAACGACCTTATGGTTTGGATTCAATCATTGGTTCTAAAAGAACCCCTTCCATTCAAAACACCCTTTTGAAGCAGTTTCTAAAACTATATATCGACATATATTTCGTTTGTATACTTTATACAAACTTTGCTCCAACCTTGAGACCATTGTAGTACAATACTAACAATTCATTCATATGATTAGTACTTCATCCATTATGAAGTTCCATTTGTTAAAATGGCTTATTTTCACTTTGGTTAACAACCTAAGTGAATGCACGCTTCCAGAGTCCCACTCTGATGTTTCTTTCTTAAAGGCAATAATACTCTATCAGTTGCTTTGGTTCTGATCCTGGGATATAGTAATATCTTAAAGTGATAAACTCAGTGGTTTCTTCACCTTTGGATATCTACTTCACAAGTCAATACATGTGTCCCTTTTGTGATTTTATGACACATTCATTATAATGGTTATGAAAGTGACTTCCTATCACATAGGAAAATGCTTTCTTAAATCTTCAACATTTGAGATTTAATTCCCATATAACATTATTGAGATAGCCTTGCTATATCAATAAGTCCAATTTCAAGTCTATACTTCAAAATTGACCGTGTCATGTTTTGTCATTTTCGAGTAATATCTATGTTTTGTCAAGTCTATCAAATAGACTTTATTCACATCATGTTGCTCAAATTATAACATCACTCCCATTGGCCTTGTCGTAACTTAGCATTCATTCAAAAATAACAATTATATTTTCTTGATTTGAATGCATATTGCTCCCACTAACTTAAATGAATCATACACAAAAGAATTCTTTCTCAAGTAATTCCATGAAATGTGTGACTTGCTTTATCAAGTCTATTCATTTAAATTATATGGTGTCATACACCATACTTCAAGTTTTAGTCATACTAAGACCTTTAATGTAGTCATATAAGAATTATCCAAGTCTTTAGTGGAAGCTTGGCTCCTACTAAGGATATAGAAACTCAACCATTCCTTCTAGGTGGTTGATATAATTCATTATCAAAACTACATAGAGCAATATCGTTACATGAGATGTTGAATTTGGATTGTCTCTTTGTTAAACCATATGTTGTGACTCATTTTGAAACTAATTCCCTTTTGTTTCATCAACTTGTCCATATCCTTTGTTATTAGCTTGTTCTCATAAAAGAGAATAATGGACAACTCCCAACATATAACCATTTTATGCTAGGTTGACGAAACCAACATTCAAAGACTATTCTTTAGAATGTCACACAACATAGAATTTTAACGTTTGAAGAGCTTGAATCTTTTAACAATTAAAATTACAAACCTTTAATAATAGTCAAGTACTATTATTCTTTAGACAACTATAAACCAATCATATTCAAGTTTATATCCATTTTCACACCTCCCACTATTTCTCATGACTTTAATGAGAAATCATTTCATACATACAAAATGTATAAAAGTGGATTATATTGGTAGAAGACATTGTGTAGTAGCTTTAAAACATTTCAAGCTTATTTGTTTCAATCTTCACTAAGTTTAATGTCTTGTTATTTAAGTAGCTAAAGTCTTTAAACCTTTTATAGATTTAGATACTTCTTTCTTGGTTTAATCACTAACACAATTGACATTTTAAAACCTTTTAAAGAATGCCCAATTAGTTGTTCAAAACTACTAATTGAATCAAGAGTGATCTTGATCATTGTGTTTCAAGTGACAACCATATAAGAAACGTTTTTCTTATCACTTATATCATTATAATGTGATCTTCCTTTTCTTCAAGAAAGGAATCTCTAGACTTTTGTCAATTCATATAGAACTCATAGGTAGACAATTGGAACCAAATCTAAAGATTCATTGTATCCATTTATGTCCTACATGTGAGATCTATCCATAATTGATAAATCTAAAGTTTGGTTTATCACATTACAATAAGTGATATAACTCTTGTATCTCATCTAGGATACAACAAGACAATTTTCAATTCATAACACTACTTTAAGGAAATAGAATATTAAAAAGGCATTCATCACATTACATTAATATGATAGTTCAAACATTCATAATGTTTAATACAAAAAATATTAGCTCTATTAATTTAGAGACTAATATAAATACCTTTACACATTTAGGCACTAATAGTGGTCTTCCATCATATGAAGCCACATAACAAGTTCTTATCAAAATAAGAAAGTTTAAAGACAATCTTTAACGCCTAACTAACTTCCTAAGTAGTGAGCAAAAAACATAGTGGCTGAACCCTTCACCACATTTTCTTTGCTTGTTCTTCTTCTACTTGGCTTCTCCACCTATATACAATTTATACAAGTGATTAGCTCTTTATATCAAATATAAATATTTAGAAGATCTAACAATTAGAATTGAAGATAAGAACATAAACCATACCTTGTGGTTTGTCCTTAAGACTTGCTAGGTATAACCTGCAATTCCTCCTCCAATGCCCCTCCTTTCCACAGTGGTGGCAAGTCCCCTTGGGCTCCTTTGCCTTCTTTTTCTTCACTCCTCCTTTCGGCTTAGGAGTGGGTGACTTCTTCTCCTTCCATATGCCTTTGCCTTGCGGCTTGGCTTTGGAAAAGGATGGCTTGTTGTAGGCTACTGCAGCAGTCCTACAACGCTCTCTTTCTTCATAGTCTTCTCAGCAGTTACTAACATGTTTAGTAACTCAGAGAGAGTACTATCCATCTTATTCATATTGTAGTTCATTACAAACTACGAGAATGAATCAGAAAGAGAAGCCAATATAAAGTCCTGGGCCAATTCCCCGTCAAGTGGAGTACCAAGGTTCTCCAATTGTTCAATGAATCCTATCATCTTCAGTACATGTTGGTGTACTGGAGCCCCGTTACCATCTTGGTCTTTACAAGCTCACAGACGGTGCTAAAGCGACGGTTGCGCGTCCCTTCACCATATAACTCCGTAAGATGGAGTATTATGGAAGATGCACTATCCATGCCCTCGTGCTGTCTCTGTAGCTCCTCATTCATGGAAGCCAACAGATAGCACTTGGCTTGTATATCATCCTCAACGTGCTTGTCATACTTAGCACGTTCATCCTCAGTAGCCTCAGGGCTGAGAGGTATGTGAGGTGGAGCCTTGTCTAGTACGTAAACAATCTTCTCCAATGTTAGGGGAATCTTGACATTACGATATCATGATGGGAAATTGTGCCCCTCTAGGCAATGTTTGTCGAGTATTTTTGCGAGTGTGCTTCCAACCATATCTAAATACATAAACAAATAAAATAATTAGATTGATTGTTGATTAAGTCAAACGATTTGGGTCTTTAAACCGAATGACACCACCCACCATTTTTGGCAAATTCCAGATCCCCCATAATGGAATCCGGGAGATTTCAAAGAAAGCTCCTAGCGGGTTATGGGAGGCTCACTATTACCAAGCCCACCTCACGATGATACGATGTCGGCTAGCAACAATAATAATGAGAGGGTACAATTACCCATTCACAACAACCTCTTGTGATTACCCATCTATTTGGCCTCTAGAAAACAATGCCTCACGATGATACGATGTTGGCATCATTTCTCTTAGTTAAGTTCTTTCCCACCATGCCGGTTTAGCTAGGGGTTCAAGCATGACCTCACGATGATACGATGTTGGCCACACTCGTTGCCTACCTTAACCTCATCAAATGTTTTAAATAAACTCCTCCTAAATATAAGCATGCACTGTCACTTCCCCATGATAGGGTGAAGGCGGTATACAAGTCATAAACGATTGGAGCCTACCATGGTGGAAGGCCACGAAAAAGTGTTCTAAGCACTCTTACGTTTACAACTTAATATGATTGTTGTTTGAGGGATTTTAAGGTCTCATCATTTTATTTATTTAATCACAATCAAATAAATAATGTCCTATTATAACTACTTAGTCCAAAGTTTAATGAAATTAGTAGCATATAATATTCCCATTATTCGTTTTCATAAAACAAATCAATATCAAAACATTTTTCAAAATATTGGAGATATATATATAACTACTAATAGTCTTCATTATATTTTAGTAGCGTATGATACTCCCACTATTTGTTTTGAGAAAAAACAAATCAATATTAAAAACGAATTTTTCAAATATTGGAAGTAACTACTACTACCAAGGTTTTTGCATTCCTTTGAAATTGGACTTTATAGTTATCTTAGGCTCTTGGATGACCATGGACTTATTAGGTTATTGCAACAACGAGCCATCATTGTTGAATATAAACTCGGGGAGGTTGTGTCATTTAATTACGTGCTTATCAATCCAATTAAAACATTTTCATTGAGCCATTAGAAATGAAAGACAATCATTCATTGCTAATTAGGGCATTGGACCCATTTAATCTTTAATCTCATGTCAAAACCCTCTTTTAGTTATGTCTCCTTACCAATAGTTAAAGAAACTCTAGTCTAGCACTAGAGGGAATCAACTAGCGAATAGAGATGAAGAAGTAATAAGAATTACAAACCGATTTGTACAAATTCCTATAAATTATATATACTAAAAGGGGAGAGATAGATAAACGTCAAACGTGACAAGGTCCAATTAAACAGTAATTAAAACACATTCCCAAGGTTCAAACAATTTGATTTTAACGCCTTATCTTATAGCTCAATTATCGTTTAAGGCATAAGTCCATAGTCACCCTTTTATAACTACTTAAACACATTTAAATAATTAAATGGAATGCAACATAAACATTTAGATTTAGTACATATGGGCATAAGAGTATTGTGAGTTTAAACAACTAACAAAATTAAAATCAAATATTTTAACTTTCTAGTTAGTAGGGGCTTAAATGCAAATATGAAAAAGTTAGGGGTCAAACCGTAAATACTCAAAAGTATAAAATATCCTTTTTCAAAATTACAAAAAGCCCTACAAGTGGATAAATCCACTAGGGGAGGCCGGCCACTTAATGGGGGGGATGGGAAGTCTCACCCACATGCACAAATTCAATGCAAGGTAGAAAAATCCAAATTTGCATGTCACTTGGTTTTGGTTTTCAAGGTTTTAATGAAAAAAGGTGATGGAAATCTCCTAGACAAGTCTAGGGTTTTATAAGTTTTAATATGGTTATGGATGGTAAGAACATCGTCCAAAACCATAAAACTATGCATGAAAACCAAATACAACCATTTTCACCCAAAACCAAACTATGAACACCAAGAACAAAACCATGAACACTTTTTCAAGATTTGTGTATTCTTGGTGATTTTTCAAACCCAAAAACAAAAGTGACAAGGTTTCAATTTTCTAGCTTTAAAATGATGTGTGAGTGTCTTACAATAAAACACAAACACATGCTCAAAATTCCCCCAAAACCGTGCCAACCATAAAGAACAAATTCCCAAAATTTTATTCATGACTTATTCTTCATTCATGCATACAAAACAACTTTTACATGCATATCTTTTCAACTCTTGATTTACATTTTTCAACCATTGAAAAACAAAAGATAAACACACTTTTAAATGAAGAAATAATATGTCAAATTAGTTTAAAACTCAATTTTCATTCATGCATACAAAACAACTTTTGCATCCATACATTTCTCAACTATTGACTAACATTTTTCAACTATTGAAAAACAAAAGATAAACATATTTTGAATGAAACAATAATATATCATACATAACATTAATACCCATATGCATAAAATCCAAAAGGACACATTATACATAAACCTTTGGCTCTGATACCACTTGAAGGGAAATTTATGAGATTCTATAATGGGATTTCAAAAAAAAACTATCATGCATATACAAATCAAATTTAATATACGAAAGCAGCGGAAGCATTTATAACATATTATCAAAGCTATAGTCATGCAAATCCCCTTCAAGGTTCATAGGTTTATATATAATGCATCAAAACATTTTATAGAGAAGAACAAAGTGAAGGTTTAGTCTTATACCTCTTGATCTAGACTTGAGACCAAGGATGGACCACCTCCAAGCCCTTTGTTCCTTCAACTCCTTGAGCCTAGCTTCCCTCCTTGCCTCCTCCACTTTGATAGAATGAGTGCTCCTAGGTTCTCTTCAAGTTTCCAAAGTAGGAAACCTCTAAAGATTCTCACCCACTAGTGTAGTGAGAAGGATGAAGGAATAACCAAAAGGGTGTAAGATATGTTAGTAAAAACACCTCAATGGTGGCCGGCCTTTGTGTAGTAAGAGAGCTATTTTTCTTTTGCCTCTTTGTTGTTTTAAACACACAAAAACCCTATTGAACAATATCTCTATAAAGTTCCTTATATAGACAAAAGAAACCTAGTCAACAACTTGACTAAATATCTCACCCTTTCCTACCTAAAGTGGCCGGCCCTCTTTGTGTTGTTTGGGCTTTGGGCTTTCATTTATTTCAAGTCATCCAATGCTTGAATAAAAGCCCAATGGGTTTAGGCCCAATTAAACCCGAACGTTTCTTTAAGCCCAAAACGATCTTTATCGCTTTTATGATTTCTTTAGACTTTCTAAATTAATCACAACACTTAATTAATCCAATTAATTGTTTCCATCATCCATTAATTACTCACTACAATAGTGTATTGGTGAACAATCTTTTAGGTTCTAATTAGCAAGGCAGTGAGGTGATCTGCATCAATCCAATTGATTATATTTAATTCAATCACTTAGTGAATTGAAACTTCATTTTAATTCACCTTCTTCTTTGATGACTACATTTAATCATCTAGAAGAACTCACAAGCTATGAGTGACATCTAACCATATGTCATAGCTACCCAAGCTAATGTAGAAGTTTATTCGGAGAACCTATTCCATTGGAATTACAATGTAATTCGATCCTTCTCTAATACAATACTCTCAATCACATTACTAGGGTATGGATATATTATGTCAAACCCCTAATGTGATTATTCCTTCTTATATGATTCTTTTGAGTCGTATAGGAACGCTTTCCTTTTAATACGCTCGATACTTCGGCCGAAGATTCCCGAATCATATCTTAGAGTATTCTTCCTCTCTTATCGAGGATTAGAGATTCCTTGTTGCGCATACACTTGCCTTCATGACTAAGTGACTTAACCCCGACTATGCCGTTGACGCTCTGATAGATTGACGTTTGACATAATCAAAGATTAAGTACTTAACCACAAGACAACGACGATGCCTCAGGTCAAAGGACTACTTACATTATTCCAACCATTTGAGTTACTTGCTTGACATGTGAGTAGACCTCCATACAAGTACTCTCGTTCGATTGTGTTCAGTGAACTCATTCCCTTAATGAGCACCTACATACTTGTCTTAGTGTCACAACACGAATGGGATGAGACTTTCCATCCTTCCATTTGAAGCAGACACAGTATGTACCGGTCTATGCATTGTCAGTATCCCTCCGACAATCCAATGACCAGGAACCTTTTTGGACATTTGGTTATGTGAAGAAGGTCTCTGTAGTCTAACATCATTAGATTACTTCTTCAATCGATCCATTGTCCATGGATACACTATTTAAGACATATATCGTTTATTGAGATAGTCCTAATTCGTGTCTTTGCCATTTGATGTATAAGAATCATCTATACATCCATTCATTTGTCCTGAAAGGTTTCTTCCAAAGATTGACTTTCAGGGCATATTTCCAACAGCGGGTTCGAGTAAATAGGTGTTGGGCCATATTAGACACAGAACCTGCACACTGAACACTGAAAGCCAGATAATCCTTAACAGCCAACTCATCAGACCGTTTGGAAAGTAGTCTGTTATCTTTGGGAGTGAGAAGGTTCCTAGCCACCACCGCAATGGTCATATCATTCTTCATCACAAAGTCCCCAACGGTAAGAGGACCAGTAGGGGATAAGAAGGATAGGCGCCATATGTTGTCTTGAAGAGACATAGCTGCCTCTACACCAAAGTTCAAGTCAAAACAACGGTCGGATGGGCCAGACATTTTCAGAAATGATGAAGGAGAAATGAGGTCCAATAAATCTCTGAAGTACAAAAATAAGGGGAAAATTCCTACAAGCAATAACTCTCTGAATGTACTTCTTGCACACAATTGGTGCCCTATAAAAGAAAGGGCAACAGGGTCATTGGTTCAAAAATCGAAAAGGCACCACTCTTCGAATTTCGAAGAGGCACCACTCTCCACATGCAACATCAGCTCCTCGGGTACCACAGATAACTTTGCCAAAGATCTCTGACAAAGTTTAGACACATAAATTTTGAGGGTCCAGCTACCATACTATTACCCACAAGGGTAAAGGAACAACACCACTGCTTGATAACTGGAAAGTCCCTATGTGTGTCAACCTCCATGCTCCGTGGCAAGGCAGACTGGCAAAAATGCCCAACCTTTACTCACATTCGAGAAAACACTCCCAACAAGATTGCTTGCTCAAAAATCGAAAAGGCACCACTCTTCAAATCTCGAGAGCCAGACTCCCAACAAGATTGCTTGCTCAAAAATCAAAGAGGCACCGCTTTCCGAATCTCGAGAGCCATACTCCCAACAGGATTACTTACTCAAAAATCGAAGAGGCACCGCCCTCCGAATCTCGAGAGCCAGACTCCCAACAAGATTACTTTTTCAAAAATCGAAGAGGCACCGCTCTCTGAATCTTAAGAGCCAGACTCCCAATAGGATTACTTTCTCAAAAATCGAAGAGGCACCGCTCTCCGAATCTCAAGAGCCAGACTCCCAACAGGATTGCTTTCTCAAAAATCGAAGAGGCACCGTTCTCCAAATCTCGAGAGCCAGATCCCCGACAGGATTGCTTGTTCGAAAACCGAAGAGGCACCGCTCTCCGTGTTGGAAATGTGCCCTAAAACCAATCATATGATGATACTTTACGGACATTTCACATGTTAAACTAATCTAGTTTAATATCAAGGGCAAAGATTATTGTTTTAAGCCGTCTCATATAAATGTTATATGCTTAAACGATAAGTCCAAGGAATATGTAATTAGGAGAATGTGATTTAAACAAGTTAGATTCATGAGACCATTCTCCTTCGTATACATATCATAAATGTTCCTGATCATAGGATTGCCAATTGGGCATTGACAGTCCGTTAAGATCAGTACGTGCTATGTCTTCTCTGAGGGAGAGTGACAGGTCTCGAGTCATTGGTGTGATTGACACCAAGACAAGCATGTAGGTGCTCAATAGCGAATGAGTCCACTGAACACGATCAACGAAGAGTTCTCATACTCATGTCACATGAGAACTCATGGTTGGAATAATGCAAAGTAGTCATTTGACCTGAGGCATCATAGTTGTCTTATGGTTAGGTCCTTGATCTTTAACTATGTCAAAGTCACTCCATTCGCGGGTGTCCACGGCATAGTTGGGGTTAAGCCACTTAGCCATGGAGGCAATTAAATGCGCAACAAGGGATCTCTAACCTTCAAATTGTTTGAGGGAGAATACTCTATGATATGATTAAGAATCTCTGGCCAGAATATGAATGAGATTTAGGAAGTCATTCCAAATCACATTCGAGGTAATCATATAATTAAATGAATCACATTGGATAATCGACATGAATAAACTATCAAACCAAACAATGTGGTCAAGAGTATTGTATTAGAGAAAGACCGTATTGCATTGTAATCCCAAACTAAATAGGTTCTCCACCTCTTCTGATTAGCTTGGGTAACCATGATATGTTGCTAGGTGTCACTCATGGTTTGTGGAAGCCCTAAACGTGTATAAACACTAAAGGGAGAATTGAAAGTAAGTTTCAATTCACAATCGATTTGAAAGTGTTCTAATCGCCTACTGCCTCGCTAAAAGGAACCTATTGGATCGTACACCGTGTAAGGTAGAGATTGAAGAAACAACGAAGATGAGTAAGAATAATTAAATGGTTTAATTATTTATGGCAAGGATTAATTAATATGTTAATTAATCAAACGAATAAGTTCGTTAAAGACCTTGGGATAGTATTGGACCTTAAGGCCCAATGGCCTTTGAACGACAAGTCCATTGACTTAAGTTGTATGACAACTTAATGAATAAAGATTCACAAAGGCCCTAAAAGCCGAATGAAACCCTATGGCCGGCCATTTAGAGAATGAGTGGGTTTTGGACTTAATTACAAGTTTGCCACTCCAATGAACAAAGGTATAAATATGACTTTATAGCCTTTTCTTCATTATGTTTTCTTTTGGAGAAAAGATGAGAACACAAAGCTCTATTTTCTCTCTAAGAGGCCGGCCACCCTAGAGGAATTTAGCTAGCAATCTTACTTCCTCTAGGTCACTCATCTCTTCTTCACATCTTACCTTGGTGAAGAGACTTAGAGGTTCTCAACTTTGGGAACTTGGAGAATCCTATTCTTCCATCCAAATCCATGGATCTAAGAAGCAAGGAATGAAGACCCTCTCCTTGGGTGATTAGCCTTTGCTTATGCAAAGAGGAAACTACAAAATACTAGGTTTTGAATTTCATGGTTAATGTTTTGTTTTTAAGTGCATACAAGCATGATTCCGCCTTTAATTGTTAATTGCATGCTAATAGATGTTGCTTAAATGAACATGTTTTTCAAAAAATTTCCTTCACTCCGAACTTCGAGAGCCAGATTTCCTTGGATAAAGCTTGTCTGCAATCTTCACACGCAACATCAGCTTTCCAGATACTACAGACCACTTTTTCAAAGTGCTCTGACAAAGTTAAAACATGTGAATCTTGCAGCTCCCACTACATTGCTATGACCAAGAAGGGTAAAGGAACAGTGTTACTACTCACTGTTGTCAAGGTCACGAAGTCCTTCGACAAATACCTCAGAACAGTTGATACGATATTGACGCTTTACACTAAAGCTGCCACGCATGGATGAGTCGTTGAGAAGTAGTGCTCTGAAGGACCATTTAAATGCAAAGGTTGCATTCCACTCCTGCATCGGGGACAAATGCTGTAAGAGATTGAAGCAGAAGGATTAATGATGAGCTGGAACAGATCACTACAGCACGATGCCCTTCCTACAGAACCACACAACCCAGATAGAGGAGTCTAAATCATAGCCAAACCCAGCATCACTGCCCTATCCAAAGAACTTGAGAAGCTTCAACAACCTTTCGCTGACACCATCGCCAAAGAGCAAAGCTTCGCCATACCACACCCACTACTTTGTCTACAACAAAAGTATCCCATATCATTAAGGTCGAACGTACTCTAGATTTGATGGACTTGTTTTGACCCTCAAATTCTTGAGTCGGCCTTATACTCTAGAGGAAACCAGAAAACCCTCCAGCCCAGTAAAAGAATAAGCATGTGGAAAGTTACTTCTTCAAAAGCAAAAGTATCTCATATCATCTCTTCTCTATTTGCTTCTCCTTATCCTTGTTGCTGTTTACGACACAAGGAGAATGAGAACAATCAACCGGAAGTCGAAGTCGAACCTCCAATCCAGGTTGCTTGCTTTGAAGTCTGATTACTTACCTTGTCTGTTACCTCCTTTGGCAAATCTCCTAGCTCGGCGACTTAAGGGACTCTTACTATAGGTTTTGTATCGCACTTGACCAAACCCGAAACTACAAGTAAGCTTCAAGTGAAATTGATACATTACCTTGTGCATCTTCATCGGTTAAAGATACCACCTTTGGATGGAGGAAAAGTGCTTCTAGAGAAGATGCCACATCTACATATGAGACAGATAAGGCAAGTGAAAATGATACCACACTTTGGTACTTAGAAGTTTCGTGATTACTCAATGGCTTGGATCTTGCAAGTCCCCAATCGAGGAGCTTCCCTCACTCGGGAACTTAGTGGAACATTATTTGCACCATACTTGACCAATCTCGAAACTACTGAGCACAGGTCAACGTTATACCGTCAAGGACCCAGAAGAGTTTCCCTTCAACCAGGAGGCCAATCACAGCGTGATACGTGTCGACATCAAAAGCCAATCATAGCGCGACACGTGTCAACATCAGAAGCCAATCACAACACGACACGTGTCAATGTCAGAATGAAACTAGAAACTCTCTTCTATAAATAGAGATCATTCTCTCACAATATTTCTGAATGTCATTTGTACTAAATCATTCACTAGTACTCACAAAAGGAGAGCTTGAACCTATGTACTTGTGTAAACCCTTCACAATTAATGAGAACTCATCTACTCCGTGGACGTAGCCAATCTGGGTGAACCACGTACATCTTGTGTTTGCTTCCCTGTCCCTATCCATTTACATACTTATCCACACTAGTGACCGGAGCAATCTATCGAAGGTTACAAACTTAACACTTTTTGTTGTACCAAAGTCCTCACTGATTTTGTGCATCAACAAATTTCAAAGAACTTTTCAAACCACCCTGTTATGTGTAGTGAAAGGTTGTGACAGTTTATTAAACCATCCTTATATGTTATGAATATATGGGAACCGTAATGTGTTATGATTTTTCTGACAAATGAAAGTAACGAGTGCAAGTTTGGGTACTAGGAAAGGGTCATGCACAAATAATACAAGATAGTGAAACTGAAACTGAATCTGTCAAAGTAAATTGTAAAGTAAACAGCCATCGAAACAGTACTTACGATAATAGAAACATAAATTACAACCAACCATCGAAACAGACACATTATAACTTTAAAATAACTTGCTTAAACATAAAACCATCCAACATAGCACACGAAAACTAAAACATTAATTAAAACACGAAAAAAAAAATTTAATCTAAACTGCTTAAACCACCACACTTCATCACCTCATCAACCTTCATCAATTATTTTCACCCACGCCATCACTCACACATGCACCTGCACCTTCACCTTCGTTATCTTTTTTTTTTATTCGGATGAGCCCTAAAAAAATGAGTGACAGTCCTCTCGGAGTCCTCTGAACCCACCATGGACTATACACCATCTATAACAACCTTTGCTGGTTGAGGAAAGCAAAAGATGAGATCATCCTCGAGGTCGACTAAAGTCAGGCAATCATCATTCAAACCATTTGGCAGCATGTTTGGCTTGTCGGCGAACCTCTTGTTGACCATAAACCTACTAGCATCCAACTCATTGACATCACATTAGCATTTCTCTATTATTCTCCTCCCACAGTATAAGCAAACCTCAAACAGACCCTCAAAAATTGAGGAACATTGGTAAGTTTTTCTCCCCATTCACCACCAGGACCCGCTTGAGGGGGAGACGAGCATCCACTTCTGGTAACCCCCTTATGACCATCCCATTTAGGGAATTAATAGAATAGTCATCGAGCCTAACGAGCTAGCCAATGCTTTTAGTGATATTCTTCAAGATGTCAACCTCCTTATATTGCATTGGTTCCCTTTATTGCATTGGTATTCGAGGGAATTTAACGCATATCCTCAAGTAACATATTGGGTTTGATTCCCTAAAGTCTTTTATCCACCTTTTAAAGTTGAAAAACTAGCACCTCAAATACCAAGGACGTCCATCCTAGGTGTAAGCAAACGAGTATAGGAACCACGGGTCAGGGCGGGTAATCAAGGTTTGGGGCGGGTTCATGAAATTAGTAGGGCGGGGCTGGTCCAAAATTTTGAGAAAACAGGCCCCTAGCTTGGACTATTTCCACATTTGATTTAATCACTCAAATCAACATCGTTGATTCCCAAATCCCAATCCTATAACAAGTCACAACTCTCTCTCTCTCTTTCGCTAAATCTCAATCTCAGACTTGCAGGACACAGCGGCTCAACCAGTCACGCTCATCCTTTGTCCCCAACTCTCTCGCTCATCTCTCCCAATCCTAACTCGATGTCTCTATCTCCGGATTCCGGTCATCAAAGATGGCATCGACAATGACACAAGGCTCCAAATTGGGGATGCTCCGAGGCACCTAAGGGCTAGCAAAGATCGAAGATGGACAATGATGGTGCTACGACGATAGAAAAAATTAAAGATGGACGATGATGGCGCTATGATGATAACAAACCTTATTGATGACGGTAGGCTCCAAATCGACGAAGATAGAGCGAAAGACATGTTTTCCGGCAACAGTGGGTTTTTAGACTCAACTTGAATTATCTGGGTTTCTGAGTTCAAGGATTTAGGACTTTTGAATTGGGATTTTTGAAATTTCTGGGTTATTGAATTTAGGGATATAATTTCTAAATTTCATGGATTTAATTGGTTTTGGTTTTGATTTTAGTTTAGCTTTGAAAAATCAGGGATCTTACTGGACTTGTAAGGCAAAATAGTCTAGTATTTTTTTTTCCTGGTGTTCATTCAGTTTTCCTTTTTCCCCTTAATTTACAACTTGATCTCTCCCCCTGACTCGCACTCATTGTCCCAGCTCCATCCACCACAGTCATTATCAACTTCGTCCGCCGTCGTCATCGATACATCCCCTTGACTCGCACTCACTGGCAGTGTGCCCAAAACCGAAAAAAAAAAGTTATTGGACTTGTGGACCTGTGGACCTGTCCTGAGCTGGTCCATTTAAAACAGGCTGGGTTAGGTTCTGTTCCCAAACTCAAAATCCCTCTACCCAGCCTGGCCCGTGCCCAGCCCTCGTCCCTCCAGGACGTAATCCACTTTATCCTCATCGTTGAATGCCAACGCAAACCAACTCCGGCAGAAATTTCCACAAAGAAGGTGTTTTTAACACCTTGATCCAACTACATCGATTATGACCTCGCCACTCTTGGATTTCCCGAACACCTTCTCATCAACACCTTTCGCTTCATATGCTCGACGTCATAGTGAAGATGACGTTGGTTTCAACCCTTGTGACACCTGTAGGTTCACCTCAGTTAGAAAGTAGGAATGGGTTTGGCCACGAAGGAAGTTTAGGCATCAAAATTAATCTTTGAGACGAGAAGAAGTTGCAGAAACAGGCAAGTTTTGAGCAATTGAAACCGTAAAAGAGTAACTTGCAGTTTGCAGGTTGGGTTTTCAATGAAGTTAGATCAAGTGTGGTTATGTGAAAAGGGACAAATGTAAACCACCACTAAATATAAGGTTATAGTGACCTGCAGAAGAACACGAAAGGTCTATATGCGAAGGGGTGGCAATCATGGTAGTTATTCCCACCATGTGTGTTCCCAACTCAGGTGTTTATAATGACAGCTTGTGAAACATTATGACCAAAAAATTCTAAACCATAAAAAAAACCCCAGCTGAAAACCACTAGTTTGGACACGTGGCTACCTATCATTGGTTGTCTGTTAAGAATTCAAAAGTCTCATAAAAGGCACCTTTTTCCATTACCAACCTCCAGATTGACCACGTTGGTGGCTCAGATTTGCCCCCACCCTTTAACATGCATCTTCACACATTATCTCCCTCCACCATAATTCCGTTTGATATTTTCCATGTGGCTGCCTTATGGTTTGCCACGTGGAGTTAAATGTGTAATACATGATTTTCTAAATGAAATTGATAATAAAAAAATTCCCAATTCTAAAAAATATGAAAAAATTACGGAGACACTTGGGATGACATCTTGTACGATATGATCTGGTTGATACATCAAAATGGGTTTATAAAAGGATCGAAACGGGTGTGAATAGTGTTTTCACTTAGAAAGGCCAAAAATTTGAAAAAATAAATATTAATTAAATTATAGCATGGAAAATTGGGAAAAAAAATTAGAAACGGTGGTAGAGATGAAGGCTACAACTTTTGTGTAGGATGGAATTCGAAAACATGTACCCATAATGCAGATTATTACACCTGCGGCATAAAGGAGCACCAGATCCACCTGGACCACCAAAATCTCTCTGTCTCTGGAACCTCGAACCTCCAGAATCTACCACCTCTCCTCTGCATATTAGTATTAAATCCTCCGCTAGAAGAGCTGGAACTGCCACCACTCTTCTTAAAGTTCTGGGTCTTGCGAGGTCCCTGAAACGCTTGCCCTTTTCCTTTGTCATCTCGTCTCTGGCCCCCATTCTTTCCTTCCTCAGATGAGTAAACTCTTGTTTTTTTAAGATCGATATATGCAGGAGGAATGAACCTTTTCTGAAACCGCTCCTTAAACACTCCCCAGTCTACAATCTCTTATGGGGTCATCTGGTAAGACTCCTGTCTCCACCAGGATGTAGGATGTTCTCCCAAAAACCAGGTAGTCGTCTCGACCCACCTATCAGAAGAAAGATTCCCTTGACTCTGCATCACTTGAAAGGTCTTCTCCACATGATTCAGCCATTTTTCTGCCCCCTCATGACATTCATTACCCTTGAAGTTAGTCAACTTCAGATTATGAATTGTCTCAAAAGGTGTCCTTTGGGGAGTACGGAATGCTGTCTGAATAGCAGAAACTATAGCTTCCCCTAATTGAGCAATATCATGGAAACTAGATTCAGCTGGTTGACGGGGCTCTCTACGAGGCGGCATAGTTATGACATAAGACATCACAAGGTTTAGAACATTCAAGAATTATACAGGACTGCTAAACCTAGGCTTTGATACCAAACTGACACACCCCGACCGAGATCAAGGCATGCTGGCCGTCACGTGAGAGTGACGTAGCCATGTGCACAGTGCGAAAGCAATAAAGATAAGAAATATACGAATAATTAAAAACCAAATTACTAGAGTGCACTACTAAACAGAAAGTGATAGGAGTTAGTTACAACAGTGAACACTCCTAATCAGAGCATAAACTCTAGGTGCAGTCCAGTAGGACAAGTACTAGTTATACTGTACCAGGAATGTCATACTATTATTTAGGTAAGTCAGAACTGCCGACGTCCTCAAGCCACCAACAGCAAGCTTACTTAAAACCTGGAGGGGCGCAAAACAGAAAAACGTGAGTGGGCAAAAACAAATGTTTTACAAAACCATTTCATTTATCAACATACTAACCCCTCGCTGTAAAACATGTAAAATTTTCCCAGAATTAAGATATAAGCATATGCATATATATATCTGAAATCATAACAATTCAATTCATGTTTCACATAATCATATTCATATATATGCCATGCCAAAATATAACAAAGTAAACAATCCAGGTAAGAATGATTTCATAGAAATATGATATGTTAGCCGGAACCCCTGAGGTGGTCTGTACAGCTGAATTCATAGCTCAAAAGTCAATCTAGCCGGAGTCACTACAATGACCTATACGGCAATATACTGCACTTAAGTCGGAACCACTAAGAAGGGTATGTACGACAAGATTGGGTGAAATATAATTATGCTCAACTCTATTCTCTCATAATAGCCAGGTGATAAATCGCTAGTCACCTACGAGTCGGAACCATGAACAAGGTATGTACGACAAGACTGTCCACTGATAAGCTCATATTTATACATATTTTACATCAAATTCTCTCGTCTTTTCTTAGTTAGTTTCTTATATTTTTGAGTTATTTACTTTGTTTTTGTGTTTTATAGAGTTTATCTAGCTAAGAAAATAAAATTAGCACAAGTAAGATTTTAAGTGACAAAAATTCGTAAAAATTATCTTGCTCACTTATTTGATTTCAATTTCCAGTATTTTGTTTTCACAAAAATATAAAAGTTAAAAATTGAAATGATTATCAAATAGTACAAGAGGTGGTATGCACTAAGATTAATTTATGCATTCATGGTATATGCCTCAAGTAAAAATAAGGGCTAGAAAATGTGCATTAATATATTTTATATAGATTAAAATAAGCTGGGACAGAGGCTTTGAAGCTGGAAGGCAGAAGCACGCTGCCTTTGCAGCTGGCAGTGCGTGAAAATAAAAAAAGGAAAGCAAATGGGCAGCTTGGAAGGAATAAAGGCGCGGGACAAGGTGCTGGAGAAGAAAAAAAAAATAACATAAAGCAAAGGGAAAGCATGGATGTGGAGACAGCTGGAAGCGACTTGCGAGAAGAGAGCTGACAGTGGGAAGAATAAAGGGCAGTGCTGCCTTGCGTGGAACGGGGGGAAAGCGCATAGAAGCGCAGAAATTAAGAGCTGCCCTTGGCAGCTGAGACTTGTTGTGCAGTGCATGCAGGGCAGTCGCGCGGAAACCAAGGGGGGAAGAAGAAAAGCTAGGAGGTTGCTGCTTAGGGGGAAGTCCTCGGGAAGGTCAGTGCGAGGGAGAGAGAACTGTGAGCGCAGGGGGTGCAGCTGCCCTTGGCAGCTGTGACGTGCATGGAGAGTGTTGCCTTTGGCAGCTTGCGGAAGAGACGTGGAAGCACAGAAAACTTGGGAAAGCAGCGTGTGAAGCAGGAAGACAGTGAGGACAGCGCAGAGGCGGAAAGGAGGGCGAGACACGGAGGCACAAGCTTAAGCACAGAGAAAAGCTTCCTCATTATGTTTTATTTTTCATAAACTCATGTTTAATTTAATTTGCTTTTCAATTATATTAAACATGTGTAATTAATTTCTGTTTAGTTAGAGGTGAATTTGAAACCATGGATAAATGTTTATTATGATTTGATTTACTCCAGTTATGAATTCTTGAACGTTGGATGTGGTTTACTTTTCTGTGTTGATTAAGAACTTGTTTATGTATGTGGGTTAAGGGTCGACACTTAATTTGTATGCTTAGACTTGATGCTAGGATATAAGGGAATTTCACCTAATCGTTATGAACTTATATTCATGAGTAGTAAAAATCGTTAGCCACGATTGTGTTTAGTAAACCCTAGGTTGGATTAACATGCGTATTCCATAGTTATGAATGCCTAGTCGATGCTTATGATTTCCATTGAACTTAATGATCTTTGATATGTCTCTCTATCATGCGTATTCCATAGTTAGGGAACTTGATAAGAATAATTTGGTTGTGATGCGTATCCCGTCCAATTCAATTAATATAGGGAAATCTGAAAGTTAATTTAAGCGGACCTAATTAACTTGGAGCGTTGTCATTTATTCGTTTGTTGAAATCATAACTGGGAATCAAATTATATGCATATATTCATGTGTGGATAAGGACCCCTCTAACTAACGTCTCATCATTTTAATTCTATAAAATATATTTTCTTTGAAGTTTGTTTTTTTAAGTTTCTGTTTTAAGTTCAATTTCGTAAAAAAATCAATCCCCCGTTTATTTTAAAGTGTTAGATTTGTTAGAAATCAATTTAGTTTGTGTTTTCTTGAGTCTTGAATTATTTTGAGTCTTTTGATTTGTTTTAGAATATTTGTTAGTTTTATTTTGAGTTATTCTAGTTAAATGTTTTGAGTCTAGTTTAGTGTTTTAAATTTTGTTTTTACGTTTTTAATTTAATTTTACTTTGGTTAGCATCCCTAGTTAATCCCCGGCCTAGAACGATCCCTACTTACATCATTACTACAATTGTCACAAATAGGGTTTAATTTGTGCGTTAACTTATTTTCGCATCATCCACTTAAGTTGGATCCAATATGAGCATATAGTGCGGGAGGTGACGTACATAAACAGGCCTGTACTTTATATCTCTGGCTAAATCTCAATCACCCTAGGTGCAGTTTTATGAGCTCAACATCATTTCACATATCACATCATCAATGAGTCACATAACCAAACGTAACTTACCTGAACTTAAGTGTGCCTCCACAACACCACATTTATATATATACAACCATAAAATGCATATTCAGTATATAAAAGCATTTGGCATATTATTTCAAAGCATACTTTCCTTAAAAATGCATTTATGGGAAATATATCAAGTATATAAATATATACTGAAAACAAAAGCCCACTCACTGGTATGTCGAAGGGTCGTAGCCCCCGAGTCGCCCTTGGATACGCTCGTCCTCTAGATAAGTCTCACTTATATGCGAATTAACTATAAAAACGTTATTTTAAAGCACATAGGTAAAACTAGCTAATAACTTCTCATACATTGCTCAAATTGGGTATATGAATATACCACAGTGATTTACACAACCTCAGGATCATCCCCAAATTTTTAGATAAATTTTTCGAGCTCCCACGCGCCGCCACGCACCGACAAAGGCACGGCAAAACACTCCACGCGCGGCCAAACCTGACGGATTCCCTAACCACCGTTAGGGAATATTCCATTAAACCTAACAGATTCCCTTAAAATTGACTGACGGCGTCAGCATATTCTGTCCAAACTGACGGAATATGCCGTCATCTTCTCCGGCGAGTCACCGGTCGCTGGAAAACTGGGTAAAACTTTAAACCCACTATTCTCACTCATTTTTCAACCATTTTTCATGAAATTGGTACCAAAATGAAGCTAATAACATGTAGAATCACGTTATACAAGTTTCAAGGCTTAAATTCTACTAGATTTTTCTTGAGAAAGGTCGATAGCTCAGCTTACCTAGAAACACGTCAATCTCAGTCCTCCAACGTCCAAATCCTTCCAACGAAGTACCCCTAGACTCGTGAGGACCTCCTTAAGCTTCCTATGTCCTTAGAATTCCCTGAAACACAAGGTTTTACGTGTGTATGAACAGTGCACAAAATCGGGGTTAGAGTTTTCTCGGGTTTTCGAAGCATTCACGTCCAAACAAGGGTATCAATGTACTCAGGAGGTTACAATGAGCAAGAACATTACCTTTAAAGCTTCGATCCGTGAAGTTTCAAGGGCTTTGGATGTTTGTCCGTACGAGTTTGAAGGAGAGAGAGAGAGTGAGAGTCCGAGAGAGATGAGAGGGTACATGAGAAAGAAGAGAAAGAGTGTGTGTGTGTGGCCTAGGATTGGTCAACCACCAAAAAGTACCATTACTTAATCCTAATTGGTTCCAAACAATTAGGATTTAAGAATATTAACCCAAAGCTACACTTAAACCACATTACACATCTAACGTCCAAGGGTATTTTCGTCAATTCACGTCATCGATAAATATATATTTGGGACGGGCTGTGACATTTATAGACTCACTGTCACTATAAAAAAAAAGATCTGCAAACAAAGTATCAATTTTAGGTTCGGAATGTTAGCAAATATACCTCGGTGATCACGATATCACATGAAAATTGAAGAAAAAAAAAAGTACAAAAAAATAAAAATAAACTAAAACCAATACAAACAACAACACAAAATACAAATAAATGGAAACAGTGTACCAAGTGGAGAAAAATTGTGCGCACCTCACCAAGTCTCTCCCTTAGCAATGGCTCCAAAAATTGCTTGCTAAACCCCAGTGCATGTATCGCATAGCAGTATAAACTCAAAGTCCAAGTGTCATATTTCTCAGAGAGCGTTGAAAAAGAATACAGAATTTATCGAAACTGAAACAAAGAACAATACCGAATGAGATGTAACTTATAGAAGAAAAATTCAACAATTAAAAACACTAAAGCATCAGGGTTCCACCAACATACAACTATACACTTTTACTATTTTGATTCTTTTTTATAACTCAACTGAGATATAAACATTGAGTGCTCTTAACTGGAAAATGTAGCAATTAAGTTTTCTCCATATAAAAGTACTTGAAAAGTGATTTTCATTGTAGAAAAAAACAATAAAATGGGTATGGTTAGCTGCAGCCCCAGCCAACCTTCTCTTTATATCCTTCTTGAATAATGCTCATTGATTAATCCATTATTATTGATATATTAATATCGAGCATAACTCCAGCTGTTTATTTTTTCTTTCTTTGCTTCATTTTCTTTTCTTAACCGACAAAGGCTTAATCACCAATTAATTATCTTGTGCTTCATCCTTTAATTGCCTTGCATCATTTTCATGGTCTTGCACATTAGAATTAATATAACGTAACTCAAAATTAAACAAATAATTAGCTATAAAACCTATTTGACTAATTATACACAATAAAGCGGATATCCAATAAATTACTCGAGAAAAACATTTAACGGTATCAGTTAGAGAGTTCTACATATCAGGCCTTGACTTTCTAATAAATCATATCCCTCCTTGGCTGAAACAGAAGACTTGAACAATATGTCGAAAAGAATATGTCAGACAACAGAGGATACTGAAAGAAAGCAAACAAGGCAACTGGGACGAATGCAAATATAAATATAAGATCCGGAACCCATCTCAATTCATAGTGCCAAGATAAATAGAAGGCTGTGCTGAAAGCTACCATCATCGATGTTATAGATACGAAGAGTGATGTGAGTCCGATCATCAACTTCAACGGTAAGGATTTGAGAAAATCGTTTTCAGCATACCATGACGTAAGGATGTACAAGAACATGAGGATTGCAGTTGATGAGGAAAAGAGTGCTACTCCTTCAGATATGATGAAGATTAGAAATGCAGTCTCTTTTACGAAATTCGGTGTTTGTTTATTATAAGATATACCCCCTGGAATGCTAAATGCGGCTGAAAACACAACAGTGGCGATAATAGTTGAAACAAGCATGCACGAATTTGTAGTGTTCTTCATCCATGATTCTCCCTTGCGCAATAGATCCTCATGCTCACTAGTGAATAATTCTCGAGGTGTTTTGCCTTGGTTATTTTTCATGTCTATAGACGGGGGTTGCACAATCTTCTTGACTTCCTATCACATCAATGATCGATAATGAAATTAAAGAATTAATGCAAGGAATTTTTAGGCGATTAAAGTTGATTATAAGATAATATTTAATCATACCTCAAACCATACTAATTCTCGCTGCATTTGAAGAGCCGCTCCAGACACAAGATTGAGTTGGTTTTGAGGTGCCAATTTTGCAGCTAGATGTAGAATGTTGTTATTCTCATTGTTAGTATATGTTGCTATGATATCTTTGATGGAGCCTGTCTCGTGCACTAGATTGAAGATACATGCATGACGATACAAGACTGCAATATGGAATATAGTCTGATTGTTGTCATCATATTCGGATAGCAACTCCTAATTTCACTGCATCAAAGTAATTCTGAAGGCTCTCCTATCAGATGCGTGACTTCGTCATCGTCATGTTTCAACATTTCTTTCCAAAGGCATTCGACTAGTTTCAAGGCTTCAGTTTCTTTTGTAAGAAAACTTCATGCCTAGGAGTACTTTCACTGTAAATTAAAAAGGTTACAGCATAAACAACATGGTTGATATTCATAAGAACGGGCAATTTTCATACTAATGTGGGATGATCAAATACGATAGTATGTAAAGTTTGTTTTTATATAACTCATCACATTTTGATATCATAATTTTTAGAACAATTGACTCACATGTGTTCATAAGTCTTCTGCACATTCCAGGAGTACTTTGGTCACCAAATTCTAAAGACTTTCGAACTAAGACATGCAAGGCCGTTTCACCTCCGTCTTTGCGAGCCGTTGCTAATGTTGTATCATCTTGTAGCAACTTCAGGGCTACATCTATACAATATACAAAGATTAAAAAAATAGGAGGGGTTGGAAACAATGAAAACAATTTTTAAAAGAAGAGTAGTCAAGAAATAAAGATGTGTTTAATGTTTAACAAGTTCCAAGTATTTACCATAAAGATCTTGACCGATACAACAGAAGAATAGAAGTCTGCGGCTCCTTTCATTCAACGTTTCATATGTTTTATATATGGTATAACTACCATGCCATTTTAGACTGTCCAAACAAAGCAGCCACATGGAGTGGTGTCAATCCTTGACCACCTGGAATTGTTGGCAAGGACTCATTTTTCGTATCAAAATCTCGGCAATTTCTACGGTTCCAGTTGCAGCAGCGAAGCTCAGTGCCGTATTTCCTTTAATGTCTTGAAGTGCCAAGTCTTCTTCATCCATCATTCTGACTAGTTCCCCCACAGAGTGAATATTGTTCTTTACTCCTGCTGCAACGTGAAGAACAGTTTCCCATCCTTTTGTTATGCTAGCGGTTAAGAGTGCCCGGTTAATATTTAAGATGTCTTTGGTGGCATCCCAGTCGCCTTTCATTGTAGAGGGGCATACACAAGTTCAAGTAGGCCTCTCCTGTGTTGGATGCAAGGGGTGAAGTTAGATTGTGCATGTGATTGATTTGTTGAATGTAATATATATATATATATGTATGTATGTATGTATGTATGTATGTATGTATGTATGTATGTGTGTGTGTGTGCGCGCGCGCGCGCGCGTGTGTGTGTTTGCGCACTTGAATCATATATATGTATATATGTATGTATGTATGTATGTATGTATGTATGTATGTATGTATGTATGTATGTGTGTGTGTGTGCGCGGCGCGTGTTTGCGCACTTGAATCTTTCATACGATTTATTGGAAACAGTTCTTTTATTGGTTCTTGTTTGAATATGTTGATAAACAAAATTAGCAGATTATTTGAAAAATATATACACATATATATTGGGTTATTCGTGTCCAACTCACTTATTTTTTTAGCTTATTTTGAAAATATAAACGCTATAATAGTAACTATTTTCTTTCGCATCATCTAAAGATCCACTTTACATCAAATAAATGGACAGTTTATCATCCTAACTAGGAGGTTACTGGTGTTCAAACTCACCGATCTGTTCGATACATAGGAGTGTGGAAAAACAAACTCCAAATTTAGATTTATATATCATATATATTTGCATCTCTTCATAAGAGAAAAAAATCATATATGCATGGGATGTGCATGAAAGAGAAAGATCGTACGTACTATTGGTATTTTCTAGTAGATGACGTGAAGGATGGTTCAATTGATGAATCGGTTCTGTAGAAACGGGAATGCTGATTGATAGGGAATTTTATCACCTACAAAAGTAGGGATAAAAACACTTAAAAATACTTGCAAGATTACAAGGTTGTTGTAGTATAGCAGCTCAAACAAGGTCGATCTCCACATGGATTGAATGAATAATTTATGTTAAAATCAAATCTTAATTAATTATTTGAAAACAAAATTTAGAAGAGGTTGATTTTATGATCTAAAATATTAAAAACGAATTTAATTAAAAATAATTAAATAAATTGGGAAATTAAAGAAAACAAAAGAAAATAGTTTTGAAAATAAATTTGAGCACTAGGGTTCGTCACCTTAACAATCCTACGTAGTTCTTCCAATTACTTATGGATTACACATGCATATTTTGAAGGTTAGGTTTTCCTAAAGTATATCCTACTTGGAACCTCCAACATAGAACATATATCTAACATGCAACTCGTCCGTGGCGTCCAGATCGAATGTGAACATGCAAAACTCATTAAGTTTTGTGAAATCCTTTTGAAAAACCATACAACCCTTAAAACGTGTCGTCCATCCTAAGAAGTTACACATATTAACCATAAGAAGCCAACGCCAATTCCAGAGACAGCCCTCCGCCAAAATTGCATCAAATTACTTTTCTAAATACCCTAATGGTGGCCAATCATCAAGACAATTAGATAGTTTAAAGCACAGTGATTAATAATTCAAAACTTGCATGCATAATATCATAAGCAAATTGAAAAGAAACTATATATTCTTGCTAAGGCTCGTGGCCTCGCCCTAGCAAACAAAACTAGTTACGAATAATCATAAAATAAAATATTATTAAAAACAAGCATAGAAAACACCTTGAAAATACACTTGAATCTTCAAAAGCTCTCTAAAGCCAAAATGCGTGCGTTCTCCCCCCCCCCTTTTTCTCCCCCTTAACCTAATGGCTAAATATCTTATTTATACTAATACAAAATAAAACCCTAAAAGGTCTTAGAATAAAACTAGGAAACATAATAAAATAATAAAACAGAAAATAAAAGGTTTCCTATTTAAACTAAAATTCGGAATTCTCAGAAAATTAGTCTTTTAACGGACCAAATCAACTCCGATTTGGTCCCAAAAGGTCTCTTTTGAAATCTGTAGACGTCCCCTACAAATACTCAGAAGGAATCTTCCTCAAAATATGTCGTCTTGATCTTCAAAATACCCAAAACGTCCAGAAACGTCAATTTGGGAAAGCTGCGCGCTGGGCCTTTATTTCTTTGCCACGGTCAAACGGCTTGGTAGAAAAATCTGAAATTTTGACACAATCATCATGAAAGGCACATGAACATCCTCCAATTTGAATCACTTCAAAATTCATCCGTTTGATTACTTTCTGCTTCATAGGAAGTCGAATATCCTACATTGAAAATATAAAACAAAGTATCAAAATTCTATCAAAATAACCAATAAATTAATATTAAGATTAAGGTAAAATATATAGTATAATATCGACTTATCACTGATGATGACATTTTCGGCAATGGAACGCCATTTACTGCCGCCATTTGAATCCCAGCTGGAGCTGGTACTCCTTGTGCTCGTGGACTAGACACTTTTCCTAATTGAACTTGTGGGAAGTAACGCAAACGCCAATAAATTATTATATCCACACAGAAAACCTGAATTAGCAAGTAATTTATAGTGTATCATGTTTCTGAAGCATTAATCTACAAGTTAAATAGGGAGAGAACCAATACTAAGTATATTTGATTTATATTAGTATAGTTAGATAACCAATAATTTTTTTTTTTTTATACAACTAAATATTTACACTAAGATGTGATAGAATATATCGAACTCGTCATCTACCATATTTGAATTCAAGTGGTTTGATTCTATTTCACCGAGAATCAATATAACTCCTCATTTAGGAAAGAAAGAAAGATTTTTTTAGCCAAAATGAAATATTTAATTTTATTTAAGAAAACAAGTTTTAATGTATTTCTTTCAAAAACTTGGATGTAGCATATTGGTCATTTAGGAAAGAAAGATTTTTTTAGCCAAAATGAATTCTAAGATTAATATAATTCCTCATTTTGGTCTCTGACAATGAAAATCGATAGAAGTAATACCTGAGTTTGTCCACCAAGAATCATTTTTACCCTTCCGTGAAAATTTTGTCAATATCTTCTTCAAGTGGTTTGATTGATTTGACAAAATACTTTTAAAAAGGTGAGCATGTGGTCATTTACGTGATAATTAATAAGAATATATGTTGATTTATTTTCAAAGAATGATCAAAATAATTGACAGTAGACAAACTCAAGATTATATCTATCGATTTTCATAGTTAAAGACTAAGGTAAAGACTTGTGTTAATTTCTTGAACTATTTTAGCTAAAAACGTCGAAAGGAAAAATAATAGACAAAACATAATTGGTTCGCTCTTTTATACCGTTATACGTCACTCACCTACTTTAGGCTGACGAAGTACCAAAATGTTATGGAAAGAACCCAGTCATGCGTCAGGCACCAAAAACTAAACCGGTAGTTTCTGGCACGACATGAAAATAACGGGTTTCAGGTCAACATAATAACTAATCGGATCATTATCGGGTGACCCGTTAATAACAGGTACTTAACGAGTATACATGCGAGTAACACGTGGATAACCCGTTTCGACCCATCAAGAAAAAAATTATTTTGATAATTTTAAAGTTTAATTACTAAAAGATTTATTATAAAATACAATAGCCATGTTAATATATACAATATATTCTATATTAAATATATAGTTTTGTATTATTATTCTATATAAGTTAAAAAAAATGTTTTAGTCATTATTTATTTTTATTATGAGAGTTCCTTATTATCATTACTAGGATAAATTTTTCTTAACATGTTGTTGTTCAAAATTAAAATAAACTAGTATAGTATTTGTATAGGTAAGAACTAAGAAGACATACATACAAGTATGAAAAATGCGAAAGAATACATAAACACTCAGGATTCATCATTATTCCTCTATGAGTAGATAATGGTTACACTTACATTAGCGTTTAGACTTTTAAAATCCTCCAAACCGTCATGAATAATGTTTTTTATTTTAGGGAAAAATTAATAACAATTATTGTAGAAGTGTAAAAAATGTAAAAAAAATATATACAATCACTTATAGTGACAAGCTTTACAACTTTCATGAAGGGGTCAGCTTCGAAATCCAACACTATAATCCATAAACCTTAAATTTATATTTAACCGTCGATTGTTATTTACACTTTATTCTTCTTACTGAATTTCATTTTTTAAATTTTCTTTTTTAAAAACATGATCATCTGGCGGATGTAAAAAGATGAACGGTTGAGATCTTTGATATCACGTTTCAATATTTACAGTTAACTGAAATATGAGTTGATGTCATATAGTTTGTAGAAACTTTATAAATATCAACCAATATTTTCACTAATTATAAAACTCTGAACATAATATCAATGATCCAAACCATTCATCTTCCTGCATTCTCTAATAGATCATGTTTTCAAAAAACAAAATCCAAAAAAACAAAATTTGATGAGAAAAATGAAGCGTAAATGTAAACAACAATCAACGGTTAAATTTTGATCTATGATTTCTATGATTATAGTGGCGAATTTCGAAGTTAAACTCTTCATCGAAGTTGTAAAACTTGTCATTACGAGCGTTTATATATTTTTTCTATATTTTTTACACTTCTACATTAATTAAAAAACTATTAAAGACTTTACTTAAATAACAGCCGTAAGATAAATGAGAGTAAATGTGTACCGTTAGATTCTATTTCACTTATATTATTATAACTTTTTTGGACGAAAAACCCCTTCTCTATTCCATTATTTTCCAATTTTACCATTTGATCAAAACAAAAGCCCTAAACCCTTTCCTATTCCAATTCCTCTTAAGTCTCCGACCACTTTCCTCTTCCAATTCCATATTAGTCTCCGATCAAAACAAAAGTCGTCGCGTCCTCGTAAGTCTTCGACCACTTTCCTCTTCCAATTCCTCTTTTTCCTTTTCTTCTTCCTTTTCTACTTGTTAGAGACGCCGCTGCTTCTCTCAACCTCTGAAATCTTCATCGTCCCCTACCTCACACTCACCCTGTTGTAAAGTAAGTTCTCATAAATCTCTCTCTGTGTTGTTTCTCTGCTAATTGGAATTTTGTATTTTGTTTTGATTTTTTTTTTTTTTGCAATTTATTTGCATTGTTTTTCGTTACAAGTTCAATTTTTTTTTTTCATTCTTACCATAAATTTGCTTAAGGTTTGGAACTATTTGAACCAATCTATGTAATTATTCGGAGAATTTACATATAAATCTCTGTATCTATATCCCCATGGAGAAACACTAACCACATTCGTAATGTTCCAGTCAATCACAGGGCATTTAAGAGAAACCTTGTGTCGTAAGGCCTGCATCATATCACACTATTTCATTCATCTCATTATGCTTCCTACCCCACTTGTAACACAATAGGGTTACCTTGGGCAATGTTGAAATGATAGATCCTAACACATTTTGGTAAGGAATTAAACCTGGAATGTGAGTTCGATTGTCCAATCAGTGTTGCGTTGTCACTAATCAATGGAACATGGTTCGATATCATTGCTTTTTATTTATGTCGGTAGCTACCATATAAGTGAAAACATCATCGATGATAATCTCATTCCAATTCCATTATCGCATCCAAACTAGTATACTGGACCAAGAACTTTTAGTCTCAGGAGTAATCAAGATTAATCTCATGAGGTGGAAATGATCTGAGATAGCGATCGAGTGTGGATTCATTTTGTGTCATGACCTCCCTTTTCTAGGGAAGTGAATCCTATGAACCGAGTGATTTGTTGTGCTTCAGGCTGAGACAGATTGATTAGTTATCTGCCAGTGTATTGAACCGTCCAACAGAGGTGGCCAAACCGTCCAATAGAAGCGACACACCTTTCAGGGATGTTGACTCGACGTCTGCTAAGTACGTCTATCTTTGCATGCATGTTTGCAGCTAATATATGATCTCGTCACTTTAGCTAGATCAACGAAATGTGTCTAGAGCAACATTTTGAAAGCTAGAATATATCACACTTGCTTATCACACTTAAGCGGTATGGGAATCTAGATGAGACATAATGGGCAATGTCCACACAAATTCACATCGGGAACGTTGGTGTTCTTCTCTCCCCCTAACGGCGGGAAGACTGTCTCGTTAAAGTGACAATCCGCAAATGAGTGGTAAAGATATCGCTTGCAAGGCTCTAAGAGAGCTAGTGTGAAGGAGAATCGTAATCGACAAAGATTCACATCCTTATTTGAGGACCCATATTGGTACGTGACGGTGACACAACTTGGCACATGGAAAGCACACCTAATGCCTAAATACGAAGCGTCAGGTTCGTACCTAGTAACCAACTGTGTTGATGCACAAAACCGGAGGTCTTGGAACAACGTAAATCCGACCGTGAATCTGCAAGAAATGTAAATAACACAAGATGTATCGTGGTTCACCCCAAGGTTTCGGCTACGTCCACATTGATATTGTATTTATCTGAGAGGTGAGGGAGAGAACCTCTAAATATGAGAGGGGATGTGAGAGGGGTGAGAAGGCTTAAGAAATGGCCTCCTCTAATTGTGAGGGTGAGGAGTCCTTTTATAGAATAAGGGCTCCTCACTTATTACATATTTCCCCTTCCTTTATTACATAATTACATTTAAGTCCCCTGAGTATTTGTACGAGATCTAAATACGGAGGCCCTAAATAAGGTATAAACAGTAGTCCCCCAAGTCTTTAGTCAATAGAGTCTTTTGGCTGGAGACTTGAAATTCAGTCCATGTGTGGGCCGAAGTAACTAGATGTTGTCTTGAACTGATGCTAGATATGAGGCGGTGCTCAATCTGAAATGATGCTCAACTAGAAGTAGCACGTGCTGCGAGGCTGCGAGGCTCGTGGCTTATGTTACCTTGGTTGGCTTGGCTTGTGGCGTTGAAGGTGAGGGAGTCCCTTTTATAGAATAAGGGCTCGCTCCTCAATACATGAATGATGGGCTAGAGTTGATGCTCTCTAATGATGGTGAGGGAGTCCCTTTTATAGAATAAAGGTTTGCTCCTCAATACATAAGTGATGGGCTAGAGTCCCCCAAGTATTTTTCATGAGTGCTCTCTAATGAAAGTGAGGGAGTCCCTTTTATAAAATAAGGGCTCGCTCCTTAATACATAAGTGATGGGCTAAATCCCCCAAGTATTTTTCATGAGGCCCAGTTGAGGCCCAATATATGGTACATAATGTAGTCCCCCAAATCTTCGGTCAATAGAGTCTGTTGGCTGGAGACTTCAAATTGAATCCATGTATGGGCCGAAGTGGCGGTTGTTCGAAGGTGGTATTTGTATACCCTGCACTGAATCCTTGTAGGTGAAGCTTTGCAAGTGAAGCTTTGAAGCTGGAGCTTTTGTAAATGAAGCTTTTGAAGCTGGAGCTCTGTAAATGAAGCTTTTGAAGCTAGAGCTTTGTAAATGAAGCTTTTGAAGCTAAGCTTTTGTAAATGAAACTTTTGAAGCTGGAGCTCTGTAAATGAAGCTTTTAAAGCTATAGCTTTTGTAAATGTAGCTTTTGAACGAGATCTAAATACGGAGGCCCTAAATATGGTATAAACAAACTGTAATGTCAAAAATGGTTGGATGGCAATAGGCCTCAAGGCAGACCAGCATAGCTACGTACAAGATTGGATAGCCCTAGTCAGAAACCGAAAGCTTGGTGCATTCACCAAGATCCGAACGATCATTTAAATTTCGCTTTATGACCACTTTCCGAGGCTATTTTTTGGTAGAGATGGGAATTCGATGTCCAATTATAAACCCAAAAGAAATGAAATACCGAAAACCTTTGATATAAACCCTCTGGCATTATCCAATCTTCCAGACTTTATGGGATAATTAGGGTGGTGAACCCTTAAATCAGCCATGAGGTTTAGCAGCAATGTGTGTGGACAAATATGTGACCAGGTTGTTGATTCATCAACCAAAACCATAAAGTATTTATATGGTCCGCATTTTGATTAGATTAGTCTACATTTATCCCCTTGAATTCACAGTGAAAAAAGGGACATGTCGTAACTTTGCGAGGGATGATATAGAAATCAAATTTCCCAAATAAGCAGGCTTGGCAAAGTGTGCTTGCAAGCACATGATCCTTACTTCGGGTAAGGAGATGCGTTGTGGCATCAATGTTCGACCTAAGTGTCCCAAAAGGTCATGCCAAAGCAAGTAAGCTACTAGAATCACCTTTCTCTAGGCCAGCCACATGTGGTGTGTTCCCAGTTATGAGACAGCCTATTGGCCCCAAAGCAAAGCTTTAGGCTCATTTTTGGATGTGGTGCAAAGATATTCTACTATATTATCCATCAATGGTTTCATTCATGATTATTGTTCTCTCGAATATCCTTAGGACTCAACAACCTTCTTTCGAAACAGGGAGAATATAAGGTCTCTTTAATGGCAATTTAGTACCATCCATACAACGACGAGCGTTCCAATGCTTTTAATCAGGTTGGATAGACATAAAGTCGTTGCTAGAGATGTGATTTAGGTATAAAGTTAGTGTGCGTAGTACCGCATTCATCCAAACAACTAACTTTTCCACATTTGTACATAATCATGTGTTTAATTGAATTCGGTCACATGTATTAGAAACATGACTCAATTAACTCATATTCGAGGACAATATCGACAAAATTATCCATAGGTAAAACAAACACCAAAAGTGAATTCAAGAACATAGAAAAATGTTTACAAAGTAAACCAAAATTTACTAAAGTGGATCCAGCCAACATGGCCATTCATGTCAAAATTCTGCTCTTACAACAGTATTTGGTGGAGCAAAATTAGTCTCACATATTGACAACTAGAATGGCACACCTCAACAACATTGGTAGAGGCACAAACAAGTGTATAACGAATGATCTATTCTATCAAGATGGAAGTAGATTTTGCAGGGTTAAGGTTCGCCAACAATATCCTTTATTCTTGAAGTTTTAGGTCATAAGTGCCAAGGATCATGCTTCGGGCATGATGCCACACCTTAGTAGGCCTGGATTCTACCACACGTTGTAAAAACAAACCCTAAAATGGGTGAGAGAGACAGACAGGTTTGAAAGGTTTTAGTCAAACCATGTGAGTCTGTTCGGTACACCCCTACCGAAGCAAGGCATATGCCTATCGGTAGGTATGACCGAACTAGGTCGAGCCATTCAGTAGACTCCAGTCGAACTGGATCTATACCGTTTTCTCACATATGTGGCAGTAATCAGATCTGAGAATTTGGTAAACTTCCGCTCTCTACACTGCTACCTCATGAGCGAGTTAAAAGCATGAAATGACGAGAAAAAGTATTCTCGAGTCAAAATTCCATCATAATTATAAACTTCATAATTGTACTCATTCATGGACGTAATCATATGCTTCAGGCAATATCTTTCATGATTAGACAGTCCGTAGGAGCTAGCCAAAGAGCCATGGAATCTTCGTTCAGGACGTATTTCCGTTTAGTATGCTTCAGGCATAAGTATTGGTATGAAGATCATGGCGGAGGCTTATTCAAATTTTCCATGCCATTGTTGGCTTCAATGGTATCTCAACTTCTTGATAGTCAAGTGGAGATTCACGTCTTGTACCCACATAAAGTGGTTTATGTTAAGAAACGTCCAAATCAATGCAATCGAACTTGTTCCAATTCGACAATCCACTGAATTGAGGGAACAAGATTGTGATTGGTACTATGGAAATAAGATATCCATAAGCATCAAAGTTAGAACATTCGGGTTCTAAGACATGGTTTACACGAAAAAACTTCCAATATCCGTGGGTGTATTGTCTTATGAAAACTTCGGGTTTCAAAGCACTAAATTTGAAACTACAGGTTTAAGTTTAGTTATGAATCTTCCAGTTCATAAAAGGAGGTACATGTAAGAACACATAATACAATATACAACTAAGTGTAGTGGATTTGGGTTGCTTCAAGAATTCAAGTGTAAGTGTTTCGAGACTAAGAAAAAGAGTCAGCGGTTCTGTTGACCCTAAAAACTACTAAGCCTACATGGCGCGCAGGCCGAGTAACTAATGAGCTAACTACGTCCTTCGGTTGTATGTGGGGCGTGCCAACTTGTCGGCCGAGGAGTAAAATTTGTTGATGTTGCTTTGGGTGCGCTGCTGACTTCTGAATCCTGCAACTGCGGCCGAGGAAGGAACACTTCTCGGCCTTCGAGTTCTAGAGCCTGAAGACAAGGCTACTAGTTCTGTGAAGTTCACAAATCGTCGGCGCCGGATTCAGTCACATAGATTATATTCGTAAGAGTATAAGCAAGCTGAATCGACACTAGAGTATATGGACACAAATACTCAAAACAAATGTATGTCTTGATTGTAAAAGTAGTTTGGCCGTCAGAATGTCGAACTCTAAAACCTACTTGTGAATAACCAATCATAAACAACTTGGCATTCAATGTGCGGAGCCCAGTAACTCGTGACACCTCACTTCGCCGAGAAGGCTAATGAGATGACTTTTGTCAATAAGGATTCGAAATTCCTTCTCGACTGAGACTTGGATAGATAACCAGTCAGCCTCGACACAGTGCTGTTTATCCAAACTGAAGAGGCTCCGCGGTCGCCTGATTCTACGGCTCCAGTGTTGTTTATCCAAAATGAAGATGTCGCTAGTTGCCTTCACAATGCTATTTATCTAAACTGAAGATGTGTCGGCGGAAAAGGAAAATAAAAATCTCAAGGTTGTTGAGAGGTTTAGCGAAAGCGAGGGTTTGCACAGGGCAGTTTATGTATTGAATTGGAGGGTTTTTTCCATTGCCATTGCATCTGTATTTATAGGATTGATGTACTTGCTTGGCAAAACTAGATAATTGCGTAGAGTCCGACTGCAACTCTAAATGACTGATCTGCGACATAGGTGTTAAAGCCTATCTTCAGATGGCTGATTCCTCAAAGATAATAAAAACCCATCCTGACTTATCCCATCATAATTAAAAGCCTAGCCTAGCTAGGCTTTCTTTTCTTGTCATATGCAAGTTACGGCAGCCATCAATCATTATATATATATATATATGATTATACATATATATATATATATATATATATATGTATATAATTATATAGCAGGCAACCTTTCACACAGCATGCACAGGCCAAACCCATCATCAATTCAATTCATCTGACAACATCCATAAATAACCCAGCCTGCTTAGGTCTCCTATCTCACCATTATCCAAGCCTTGCAAATCCCATGCTATGCCACATGATAAGAATCCAAGCTGAGTTGCTCTAACCCACACGGTACACTGCTAACAAATCCAAATTAAATCGGACTGTTCCACCTGTCTCTTTGTTGGGATATAATTCGCATCCTATTTATCTGGTTTAAGAAGATGCAAATAATTCGTATTAAAAGATTATTATGATAAAAACCATAATATTATCCTTTAACAAAAATATCTTCATTTTTTCATCCGACGGTTGAGAACTATGCTTACTCAACGGCCTTGATTACACAGGCCGATGGTGTAAATTTGGGTCCAAACAGGTTCAAAGAAAGAAATAAAATATTGAATCATTAATGTCCAAAAGTGGGCTTCAGGCCAATAATCATGGATGTCATGTCAGATTAATGGGCTGCTGGTCACCTTTAATTAATTTAATAGATCGGACAATACAGGGTAGATTGTAGAAGCAAAGTACTATAAAATTTCAAGCGATATTTTAGGCTAGATGGTTGCAGGCATGCAAAAGAAAACCCCTAAAAATTAGTTAAGGCCTTGAAATCGAGCATCAAAATAATATGGGTGCGGGTTGAAAAAAAACAAGCCAAAAATGACTTTGAGCCGAGAACAAAAGGCAGCCCAGCAAAATATTTCTGGCTGCTATCCAAAATAGGGCCCTGTAGCAAAGGCTGCAGACTTGGGCTCAGGCCAGGCTGCACGAGACAGCCCATGCAAGTAGGCAAGCTACAATTGCAGTAAGGAAGTGGGCCAAAGGGAAGAGACGGGTCCAGCAACACAGAAGGCTTTTTGAGGTGGGCCAAAACATGGGTGCAAAGCCCAGAAGCTCAGAGGTTGCTGTTTGGTAGGCCGAGGTTCAGGATAAGACCAAAGTATGCTAGCTTTGGTTTTGCGCGAGAAACCCAGCGACGCGCTGGCATCTTAGGATGAGATGTGAACATGAAGCCCAGCATGAAAGACTCAAGCAATCAAGCTAGGCTGCTGATGCTATACTGAAGTCGTCCGTGTCATTGGCTCAAGCTACAAGGCTTAGCGCGGCTGGAAGCCACGACTTAATTGTAATTTTCCCCAAAAATAATCTTCTTTCTTTTTTTTTTCGAATTCAAGGGTTTGGAAAACCTAAAAGTGCTTCTATTTCTTTTGATTCTTTGACTCACAAATTCCATATAGCGATTTATAATTGCATAATGCATCAATGTATATATATTGTGACAAATATATGAACATATACAATATATAGATTGGAAGGAAACTATAAATGTAAGGGGTTCATACATCATGGAGAATGTTTTCATGCTTCATGGTCGTTTCAAATATCTTAATTTATTTTAAAAGAACCTTATTGGCAGAAAATAACTAAGCCTTTGAATTTGTAGAAGATCCTTCTCGAAAAGCCAAAATTGTATCTCCAATGCATTGTATCACGTTCAACAAAGAAAAATTAAATTGAATCAATAGCATGTAGATTAATTCCCATAGCACTTATCACAATCTTGTTCCCTCCAATTTAGTGGATTATCAAACCATAACAAGTTCAATTTCCCTTATTTGGACATTTCTAATATAAACCACTTTATGTAGGGTACAAGACATTGCCTAAAGCAAACCATGATTATGTCCATAAATGAGTACAATTTTGAAGTTTATAAATCCGATCGACTTTTGACTAGATAATACTTTTCTCATCATTCCTGGTTTCTAACTTGCTCCTGAAGCAATAGTGTAGAAAGCGGAAGTTACCAAATTCTTGGATCTGATTACTACCACAAACATGAGAGAAAGGTATAGACCCAGTTCGACTGGAGTCTACTGAATGGCTTAACCTAGTTCAATCAAAGCCTACCGAATGGTGATGCCTTGCTTCTGCAAAGATGCACTGAAGGGTATGCTCTGTTTCGGCAAAGGTGCACCGAATGGTACTACTCTGCTTCGGTAGAGACCTATCGAACAGACACCTCCAGCTTCGGCTAGAACCTGCCGAACCCAAGTTTGGGTCTGTTTCTTTCACAATCCAATTTTGAGTTTGTTTTTACAACCTATGGTAGAATCAAGGTCTGCCAAGGTGTGGCATCATGTCCGAAGCATGATCCTTGGTACCTAAGACCTAAAATTTCAAGAATAAGGGATAATATTTCCAAACCTCAACCCTGCAGAATCTACTTCCGTCTTGATGGAATAGATCGTTGGTTATGCACTTGTTTGTGCCCTTACCAATGTCGTTGAGGAGTACCATTCTCGTAGTCAATATGTGAGACTAATTTTGCTCCACCAAACACTGTTAGCAAAATTTTGACATGGATGACATTGTTGGCCAAATCCCCTTAGTAAACCATTTACTTTGTGAACATTTTTTCCATGTTCTTGGATTCAAATTTGGTGTATGTTTTACTTATGGATGATCTTATTGATATTGTCCTCGAATATGAGTTAATTGAATCATGTTTCTTAATACATGTGATCGATTCAATTAAACACGTGATTAGGTAGGAATGTGGGAAAGTTAGTTGTCTGGATGAATGTGATACTATGCACACTAACTTTACACCTAAATCACATCTCTAACAATGACGTCAAGTCTATCCAACCTAATTAAGAGAATTGGCACGCTCCTCGTTGTATGAATGGTACTGAATTACCATTTAAGGGACTTTAAATTCTCCTTGTCATTGAGTTTTTAAGGATATTCGGGAGAACAATGATCATCAATGAAACCACTGAAGAAAATAAAAGTGAAATATCTTTGCACCACCTCCAAAAATAAGCCTGAAGCTTTGATTTGGGGCCAATGGGTTGTCTCCTAACTGGAAACATGCCACATGTGGCTGGCCTAGAGTCGGGTGATTCTAGCAATTTACTTGTTTTGGCACAACCTTTTGGGACATTTAGGTCTAACAATGATGCTACGACGCATCTCCTTACCCGAAGTAAGGATCTTGTGCCTACAAGCACACTTTGCCAAAACCCGCTCGTTTTGGGAAACTTGATTTCTAAATCATCCCTAGCAAAAATACGAAACGACTCTCTTTTCACAGTGGATTCAAGGGAATATATGTGGACTAATCCAACCAAAATGCAGACCATATAAATACTTATGGTTTTAGTTGATGAATCGACAAACTGGTCACATGTTTGTCCACACACATTGCTGCTAAACCTCATGGCTGATTAAGGGTTCACCACCTACTTATCCCATAAAGTCCGGGAGACTGAATAATGTTGAAAAGTTTATATCGACGGTTTTCGATAAAGTATTGCATGTATTTTGGGTTTATAATTGAACAACGAATTCCCATGTTTACCTCAAATAGCATCGCCTAGCGATCATAAAGCGCAATTAAAATGACCACTCGGATTTTGGTGAATGTACCAAGTTTTTGATTTCTGCCTAGGGCTATGCAATCTTGTACGCAGCTATGTTGGTCTACCTTGAGGTCCATTGCCACCCAACCTATTTGACGTTACAGTTGGTTACTGGGTACGAACCTGACGATTTTCGTATTTGCTCATTTGGGTTTGCATTCCATGTGCCAAGTTGCATCGCCGCAACGTACCAACATGGGTCCTCCTTCACCTTCGCTCTCTTCAAACCTTTGCATATGATCTTTTTACCGCTCATTTACAGGTTGTCATTTTAATGAGACATTCTTCCTGCCGTAATGGGGAGAAAAGAAGGTCAACGTTCTTATAGAAGGGCTCGAAGTTGAGTGGACGATGCCCACTATGTCTCATCTCGATCCCCGTACCGCACAAGTATGATAAGCAAGTGCGATGAATTGCTGCTTTCAAAATGTTACCCCATGCACATTCCTCTGATCTAGCTGAAGTGACGAGATCATATACCAGCTGCAAAATTGCCTGTAAGGATAGACGTATGATAAGCTCATATTTATATATATTTTACATAAAATTCACTTGTCTTTTCTTAGTTAGTTCCTTATATTTTTGAGCTATTTACTATGTTTTTGTGTTTTATGTGATTTATCAAGCAAAGAAAAGAAAAGTAGCACAAGTGAGATGTTAAGTAACAAATTCGTCAAAACTGCCTGTGCAGATTAGCTGACTTTGGAAGCATGTTACGAACAGCTCAGAATGAATGAGAGAATTAGCCTTATATTCTTGGAAAGCTACGGATGTCTATTTTCTGGAGCAATTTATGGATTGTTAATATCATTTTTCTAGAAAACGTTATGGGCATTGTAACACTTAAAGGTTCAAAAAAGGGCTAAGCAGATTTGGCTAATAAAATGAGAAAGTAAAGGCACTTGTTTTGTGTTTTGCTTTGTCATCAACACTCAGCAGCAAATGGGGTTATGATTGCACTCATTTGGCTTTGGAGCAAGTGGAAATGCATAGCTAGAAAGAGAAGGCACGACACATGCAAAGGGAGGAGACATCAAACAACTCACACACATGCAAGGATGACATACACACACATGCAAACTGCATGGACAGGTTGGAAGGCAGAAAATGGGTGATTTGTGGCTGAAATGATGAAGAACATGTGTGTAAATGTAAAGGAGAAACATGGCAGAAAATGTGTTTGTTTTGTGGCTGAAATGATGGAGGTCATGTGTGTGCAAATGTAAAGGGAAACATGGACATCACACACCCATACAAACTGCACATGCAAGGAATTGAAGTGGTCCTCTCCTTAGCCTATAAATACATCCACCATTCCCCTTCCTAAGGACAATCTTGATCCATCAAAAGAGCTTCATTCACAAACACAAGTCCCTTGCCGTGAGCTCCATTCCATTTCATCCATACATTCAAACACATCTCCATACACTTCCAATTTCCTTGTCGTGACCTCCATCCATTCATCTAGCCATACTACATCTCACCAATCCATACACCTTCATCTCTTAGCCGTGCAAATCCATTCCATCCATATATCCATACACATCTAGACACTTGTGCTACAACAAGGTGGTGAAAACAAAGGTCCTTGGCGTTTCAAGCTTGGAACTTTGGAGCGTTTTAGGTGTACTTCGTTCTTGATTTCAATGTCTACTTTGTTATTTTCTAATTTTGTTGCAATTATGAGTGGCTAAACCCCTATTTAGTTAGGGGGAAGTTTGAAGCCATGAACATGCTTGAGATATGAATTGATTTCTTCCAATTGTGATTTGATAAGTTGTGATTGCAATTCAATTATCTATTTTATTCATAACTGATTCTTGTATGTTTATTAAGGATGCATACTTAGTTTTCATGCATGAATTAGATGCTAGAATATAAATGAGTTTCACCTAATCGTTACAAGTTTATATTCATGAGTAGTGAAGGTTGTTTATCACAATCGCGTTAATTGAATTCTTGGCAATTGTATCATGCATTCATAGTTATAATTGCCTCGTCAACACTTATGATTTTCATTGAACGTAATGATCTCTGATTGTATCTCTATTATGCATTCATATAGGGGACTTTTAAAGAATGATTTGGGTTGTCGCATGCATTCATCCAATTCAATGAGTATAGGAAAATCTGAGGGTTAATTTGTGCATCACGGTTAATCTGGGGTGTTGAGCATCATAGTTTATTGAAAAGCAATTGGAAATCGATTCATGTACAAGTGTGTCATGTGTGAAGAACGGACCTCTAACTAATCCATCCATCATCGTATTCCTCAAATTTGTCTTACAATCTGCCTAGTTTTATAACTTGTTTATTTGTTTCAAATTCATCAAAACCAAAACCCCCATTTTACTTTCTTGTTTCAAAGTGTTATATTTCAGTTTTGTTTGTGTTTTTGAGTGTTTTGATTCAAACCAAAACACTAAATTCGTCCAAAATTGTGTTAGAGTCAAATCTGCCCAGTTTGTGTTTTTAGGCAGTTTTGAGTCTTTAGAATCTATTTTGAGTCCCTTGAGTCTATTCAAACGTTTTTAACTTTGTTTTTATGTTTTTGAGTAAGTTTAGAGGTTTTAGCAAGCCCTCCTAATCCCCGGTTTAGAACGATCCCTACTTGCATTTATACTACAATTTGACAACAAGAGGGTTTAATTTGTGTGTTAAGTTAATTTTCGCATCAACGTACTTAACAGACGTCAGGTCAACATCCCTGGAGGGTGTGCCACCCCTATTGGACGGTTTGGACGCCTCTGTTGGATGGCCCGGTACACCTGCAGATAGCTAATCAATCTGTCTTGGCCTAGAGCAGGACAGATCACTCGATTCGTAGGATTCACTTCCCTAGAAGATGAAGACACGGCACAACTATGAATCCATACTTGATCACTATCTCAAATCATTTCCATCTCATGAGATTAATCGGGATTACTCCAGAGACTTGAAGTTCTTGGTCCAGTATACTAGTTTGGATGAGCTAAATGGAATTGAAATGATATTACCATTGATGATGTTTTCACTCATATGGTAGCTACCGACATAAATGAAAAGTGACGATATCGAACCGTGTTCCATTGATTAAGTGACAATGTAGAATTGATCGGACAACTGAAATTACAATCCAGGTCAAATTCCTTACCAAAGTGTGTTTGGACCTGTCGTTCCTACACTGCCCAAGGTAACCCTGTTATGTTACAAGTGGGAAAGGAAGCGTTATGAGATGAATGAAATAGTGCGATATGATGCACGCCTTACGGTGCAAGGTTTCTCTTAAACGTCCTATGATTGATAGCAGCATTATGAAATGTGGTTAGTGTTTTCTCCATGGGGATATAGATACGAAGATTTACATGTAAGTTTCTGAAGAATTACATGGACTGGTTCAAATAGTTCCAAACCATGGAACACCCTCTTAACTTGTTTGAGGCGTTCACTTATAGTCCGACGGATGTGGTATACCCATCTAAGTGATTATTTGATCAGTCAGGGATGAATTATGCCCTTGCATGTTAAACTATGAAGGCTTATTCTGAATTGCTAGAGTTACAGTTTATGTCGTTAACACGAATCTCACTAAGACTCTGGAAAAGATTGAGAAAACTGACTCGCACCTAAAGATGGAATTTGAGATAAAGGATCTTATGAAAACTCGTTTATGCCTTGACATGAAGTTCAAGTGTTGTTCTGACGGTATTTTGGTCTACTAGTTGAACTACAGCCCGAAGGTGTTATTTTTTAGTATACCTTTGATCGTCCATACGTTATATGCAAATAAGACCCTTGAAGAGGTTATGGAATCCGAAATTCCATATCTAAAGTTCAACTTTGTGCTTCGTTGTACTTAGCTCATTGTATTAAGACAAGACATCTCCTTCGCTGTTGATCTTGGTAAAGATTCATCCCCACGCCTACACGCAACCATTGAATTGGTATTAAAGACGTACCCTGAAGGTACTACGAGTGCAAATCCCATCGCATCTTGAGCGGATCCAACCCCTCGATCCTCAGAATGATGCTTACCTTGTTTGTTATGCTGACGCAAGTTACTTATCAAACTCGCACAAGGCAAAATCCCCGAATGGTTATGTCTTTACCGTTAGGGATATCGCAATATCTTGGAGGTCCATGATATGACCTTAGTTGCGAAATCTTTGAATCGTTCTAAGACTCACCACACTTCACTACGCCACAAGTGAGACATGGTTAGGAGTTCTTGTTGAGCATATTTGAAGTACTTGATGTGTTTTTCATCCATCGTTGAGTCCCAACGATGATCCATGAAGACTATGCCACATGTATCAACCCAACCAAGCCATGATACATCAACGAAGTCAACACCAATATATTGCGTCTACATCTACATCAGCAAAGCATCAAGAGATTGAAGTCATGCAAGCCGATCCCAGACAACCTTGTCGACCTCTACACGACGTCACTGTCGAAGTCAACCTTCCAGAAGCTTGTCCGAGGAATTGGTATGCCTAACTATCATATGCAATGCTTGTAGTTCTCATTTAGAAGTTATGTCAAACTTAGGAGGAGTATCCAGAAGTGTACTCACTTGATCTTAATGTGCTCTTTTTCCCTACGATCAGGAGCATTTTTCCCACTGGGTTTTTGGTACCTAACTAGGTTTTATTGAGGCACTGATCCTGGGCTGATCATACCCTTGTGAGCTCTTCTACTTGCGTCCAAAAGACGTATAGTTTTGACTTAATGCAACTTCTCACTTTTCTCCTTAGTCTATGGGTTTTTCTCCCACCTTGGGTTTTACCATAGCGAGGTTTTGTGAGTTTTACCTTTTTATACATTCTTCCGTTGATTTGAGACTCTCATTCACTAATTGTGCCGACGACTTCATCAACTTTACTTACTTCATCGCTGAAGACCTGATGCGCCATTCACTTGAGTATTTATACACTAAAGGGGGAGCATTGCAGTCCTATTGGATTAGGAATGTGATTGTGTAAATCCTAGCAGATCTAGGAATATCTCTTATATTACTATTAGGAGTTGATTACCTATTAAGAGTTGCAATCCTAAAAGGGTAAGGAATTAACCTTCCCTACTATTATAAATAAAGGCACAATGTGGTGGAATAGAACACACCTGATGTGATATTAACTAGCACTCAAATTAACCCTCTTTTTATCAATTGTAGCAAAGTATGTAAGTAGGGATCGTTCTAGGCCGGGGATTAGGAGGGATTGCTAAATCACTTGAAAACTGACTCAAATACGTAAAAACAAGTTTAAAACACTAACCTAGACTCAAAGAATGCAAAACTAAACTTTAAAACACCAAAACAAACCAAAAGACTCAAAACAGCACACAAACACTCAAAACTGCTTTAAAAACACTTTCTGGGCAGTTCCTGACACCAAGGAAGAATTTGGACGAAAATTGGTTATAACTTGACTCAAGACACTTAAAAACACAAACTAAATTGATTTCTAACTAATAAGACTCAACAAAGTAAAGGGGGGTTGATTTTGGACGAATTTAAAAACAAAACAAGTAAACTAAACTAAACAGATTTTAAAACGAAATTGGTTAAAGTGAATGGATGGAAGGCTAGCTAAGGGGTTCTTCTCCACACATGTCACACTTGCATACAAAACGATTTCCAATTGCTTCTCAATAAACCATGAATTCTCAACACCCCAAGTTAATTAGGTCCGCTTAAATTAACCCTCAGATTTTCCTTAAGTTATTGAATTGGATGAATTGCATACGACAACCCAAAGCATTCCCCACAAGTTCCCTATATGAAAGCGCATAATAGAGATTCAAGCAAGGATCATTAAGTTCTATGAAAATCATAAGCATTGACGAGGCACTCGTAACTATGAAAGCGCATGATACTTATGTCAAGAATTTACTTAACGCGATTGTGATCAACAACCTTTACTACTTGTGAATATAAGTTCATAACAATTAAGTGAAATTCCCTTATATCCTAGCATCAAATTTATGCATGCAAACTAAGCGGGCCCTCTTAACCAACATACACAAATCAGTTTTAATTCATATAGATAAGTAAATTGAATTCACAACTTATGAAACGCAATTAGAAGTAACCAAATCATATAACAAGCATAAACATGGTTTTGATCCCCCCTAGCCAAGGGGGGGTTTAGTTCCTCATATGCACAAAGCAAAGATAAATAAGTTTAAACATTGAAATCCAAAGAAAGAAAACACCTAGATACTCCAATTTGGACAGCAAGTGCATCCACGAAGTTTCTCCCTTTCTCCTTGCTGCGGCACAAAGGTTGTGGACAGGTTTTGGGGTTATGAATGATGTAGAATGGATGGGGGATGTGTGGTGGTGTTTAGGGTTGATGGGTGGTGCGGCTAGGGATGATTTTGGGCAGAAAATATGGAAGAATGGTGAAGGAAGGCTGCGACAAAGAGGGGGGATGATTTCTGGCGAAAATTCTGAATATGGAGGGGTGGTGTCTGCGGCATAGAGTGAAAACACATATATATAGGCACCACAAACCCTAGAGAAATCAGGTTAGGCAATGGGCTAGGGTTTAGGTGCGGCAAGGGGTGAAAATCCACAAGGAATTAGGGTTTTGGCCCACTTAGTTTTAGAAAGGGATTTGTATAACCCAAATCCACAAGGAAAGGGCCTAACAAGTCAGAATCCAAGAGGGATTGGGCTAGGAAGGTGCGGCCCAAGTCTAAGAGGGTAAGGATATGTCATCTAAAAGCCCAAAGCCAAGAATAGAAACTCTCAAAAATGGAAACCTCCAACTTTAGAAACTTTGGTTTCCAATTCTGAATTCTTTGTTCTTCACTTTCATTTCTTCATTTCTTAAGCTCCTTTGACCTTCAAACTCGTCCATTCCTTTGGCTCCAAGTATGTGACATCCATTCCAAGCTCCATTTTGCTCCAAAATGCATCTTTTTGTATACTTTGCCCTTAAAACCTGAAAACACATAAAACTAGCTTAAAAGACTAACTTAACTAAGGAAAACCAACTTAAATGCACAAGAACTAGCTAACTAAGGCGCATAAATATGCTCCTATCAACACCTCACAATTACATATCTTTCTTTCTCTCTACTATTGCTGCATCTTCCCTTTCTCTCTAGCCTCCATATTTGTTCAATAAATTATGCCTACAACAATAAGATATAATTGGTTAAATTTCTTTTCTATTTATACGTACCACATAGATAAAATCTCATATCTACCAATCCAAAAAAGAAAAAAAAAATCCCTATCATTGAAAACTCATCTTTGGTGTTAGGGTCAACGACATTTCTTCTTGGTTTATTTCTTCCTTTGTTCCTCCTTATTTCTACTAGTGGTCGCTCTCTTGCTCTATCAAGGAGATTTCTCTTGGTTGTGGTCGCTCTTTCTCTTTGAAATGAAAGTTTTTGTAGTTGTGGTCGCTCTCTTACTTTATTGATTAGTACCTTTACTATATTTATGCCTTATTGCTCAAATTTGAATTTCAGAGCAACGACTTTGTTTAAATCTGAGGAGCTAGTTTTGTGGGTTTTGCACTTAACAGGGTATAAGGAGGAAGCTCAACATTTGGTGGAGGTGGCTCATAACATTACTTCTTTGTCGGCGATTACAAGATCATTAAAGGCTGGTGCAGTCTTTTCCTTTTGATGCCTTTGCAGTAGTTCTCCAACTCGCAAAATTTAGTCCTCGTGAGTGTTAATCTTTACGGTTGGTTAAATTTAGTTGAACCTCGTGTGAGCTAATTAGATCACCCAACAAGTCGCTAATATTGTCCTTATTGGTTGGTATTTCATTTGCTCAATCAAATTCCAGGAATGTACTTCAAAGTGCCACAATCCTTTTATCTCAAATTCTCTAAACAAATACCTCTAAACTTTCTTTTCTCAACGAGATAATTTCCCGGTTACTAACATATCATTAAAGTACACAACCAAGGCAACCTTATATTTAGGCTTCAAGAACGTGTGATCAAAATTGCTTTGTTTGTAGCTGGATGCATTCATCGATTTAATGAATCTCCCAAATCATGTCTAGGAGATAGCAATATATACAACATATATGCACACTAATAGTACTAACCTTGAGAAGCCATTGAAACGAAGCAAATGGTGAACCGTGAACAGTAACAACAAGAAAAGATCTTCCACTCTCTACATACCTTGTACACTCCTATATCGGGTGGAGTGGTGTGCTAGAATGTTGTGTATGAGAATGTGGACCTAAAAGTGATATTTATAGGTGAGAGTGCTCGATTTATGGCCCATAAAGAAAGAGCAATACGTATATTTAACACCTATAAAATTCATGCCCTAATAGGATAGATATTCCCATTAATGATAGCTTTACCACACCGTCAAATAATTCGGGATAATAACTATTACGTCCTATCTTGTATCCTTAATCAATAGGGCTCCTAATAAATGTAAGCCCCACAGAAATCTTACATCTAACCTTCTCAACCCATGATTTTCGTGCAATTAGCACGAGGCGTCGCAGTGGTGGCGTACTCGTACCATAATGCGCAACCATGTTAGCTTACGATTTATACTTACAACTTAATAACTAATAACACCCTGCGGGTACACGCCCAAGCTTTTCTCCTGGTCAGAGAATAGGTTTCGAGCCATGGACAGGGCAAAACAAAGGATGCAAAGACAGACAGAGTCGACATATAGCAGGGAAAAACCTTTGTTAGAATAAAATCCACGACCAAAAGAGGGCAAAGTTACAGCACAAAACATTATCAGTTGCATAAAATAAACTGTCGAAAATAACGGAGACAAATGTCCCTCAAGGGAAAAATAAAACGACGGATATAGTCACCATACAAAATGAAAAAGACAATAGTTTTCCCTAACATCACAAAAAAGGTGAATACTTGTGCCTCCATGACTGAAAACTAACATCTTTCCCGTTTAAGTATTGGTGGCTCTGGTGTAAATCTGCTGGCTAGCATGAGCAGCTATCAGCCTAATGGAACCCCTTGCCATCAAATCCTTAATTGCACGGCGAGCCAATGATCCATTTATCTGAAAAAACAAGAAAAAAGAAATAAACTTTAGTTACTTTAGCATCAGCTAAAGTTAACGACCACTTCATCGACCAATAGGTTAAAGACGTGCAAATTGTTATACAATCAGCAACTGAAAACACAATGCAATATATGTAGAGAAACTAAACCTTCATTTGTAATCCAATCTCATTATAAAAGCTACACGTCGAGTTTAAGCATAATGGGCTAGTTCTCCAGAACAATCGTTGGGACAGTACAAAAAAATGATTTTTTTACTTTAACAAGTGCCTATGTATGCTGCATGCATATGAAGCATTTGAATTTTAATCACCATAAACGCTTATGCCCCCCATGATGATCCTCAACTGCAATTTGAGTACAACATGGGAGAATATATGTATACAAGTTTCTCAGTTGACAATCAGTAATAACAACAGATGTGATGTGATGTGATGTGATGTGATGAAAAGTGAGAAGAAAAGAATCATAGATGCAATGAACTGAATTATAATGCTTTCCATCAGTCCCCGGATTTCAAAGAAAACAGAACCCTACCAACCAAAGTGTGAAATAAACAGTCCAAAAGTCGAGAGATGTTGAAAAACAGAAAGAAAAACCTAGCACAGGAAGAATAGAAAATTGGAGGAGAGTATGAGGTATGGAAAAGGATGAGGAGCTGCTTAAGCACTGAAAAGGAAAACTGATATACTGCAACATAATACAAGGTCCCCTGATATTCTATTAAAACGAAGGACATTAAGTTAAATCATGACAGCCCAAATCAAGCCTGATAGTTTAAAGCTTATAATTCACTGGTGTCGGGTATTTTAAGAAACAATCAGTTAGAAAACTTTCCTAATTGATTCTAGCAGAGAGCAAGTATGCAGGCAAGAACAAAGTAACAGAAGTCATAAGACTGAGGGGATAAATAACCTCAATATGCAGCACAAATTACAGCTTGCCTAAGACAGACTTTAAGCTACATAACAAACACAACATAACTATCCAATTATATTGAGTAATTGCGCAGGTATTGTTTGACCTGTAAAAATGTGAATCATGATTGTGAATAGAAGCGAAGCACAGCAACAATTGAAACAAATTTACATCCATTATGTGTATTTAGTGAGAAATCAATCATGCCCTTAAATAGAACAGGGTGAAAACAACAATTTGGAACAAAGCCTTTTACAAAGTTAAAAATTTGTTTACATTGAAAATCTACGATCGTTTAAAAAACAGAACTAACAAGGAGTATACCAAATATGCAATACAATGTAAGTAGATAGATACAGTGTGCCAAAGAGATAAAAGAATGAACTTGTAAAGATCATAGATCACTTTAATCACTTCATCAATGCCCGCAGTACCTTTTCGTCAATAGGTTTACCAAAACACTATAAATCCATTATGACAATTAGGATTAGATAACCATTATGTAACTCAAACATATACTTAGACTTCCAAAATAAGGGACATTTATACAGACTAACAACTCCCTATGTAAAAAACCATACAGAAGAAAAATGAAGTCGGACTTGGAATCATACCCTTAGTCTGTCAGACAAGATGGAAGGAGTAATGAGCTTGTACTTCGGAACTTCGGAAAGCAGCTTGTCGTAAGTCCCACTATCAAACAAAACCATGTTGTTCACCTTCTCCTTTTGCTTTCCCTTGCTCCACTTCTGTTAATCCATTAAAGTTTTTTAAAAAAATGAGAAATTCCTCACGCATTTTCACACACAAAAATCAATGAGAGAAAAACAACTCATGTAATGTTTCCCAAACAATCAAACAAAAGCCCCAAATATTAGAGAAACGGATTCTGGGTAGGAAATACAATTAGACCTTCTTCTTCTGCTTGCCTCCGCCAGACTTGGCAGGCTTTGAGGACGGTGGGGGAGCCTTATCCTTCTTGGGAGCCTGTAAGAACAACAAGTACAAGAAATTAAGCGACGAGTCTACAAAATTCGAAGACCAAAAATGTTGCATTCAGGTTTTTTGTAAGCATTAGAAGGGAAATGAAGACACTTTGGGGCTCGGAAGAGAGAAAATTACCATGGCGATGAGGGTCGCAGGATTCGCAGGGGTTGCAGGGCTCTGGAGTCAATGTGGAGCAAGAGACAGCCGTCGGACGGAGACGTAGAGTTAGGGTTTTGATAAGAAGCGCAAAGAAATAGAGTTCGGGCTTGGTAGGGTTTTTAAGAGCAAATAGTCCCAAAACCCACTTCGCCCCTAAAATAGGCCGGCCCAAAGTCCACCCCAGCTTCTAGGCCAGCGCAGAATGGACAGGGGGAGGAATCGGCCCATCTGACGTCATGTTGATGCGTCAACCACGGGCTATGTCCTTTTTTGCGGTTGACGCATTGAATATACGCAAGCATGGGAGCGCATTCCTGCAATGAAAAAAAAATTGTAAAAATTGTTTAAAAATACAAAAAAACTAAACAACTTTTTTTTTATATAAATACCTAACCATCTTTCACAAAAGTTGTACTTTCAGGAAATGACACGTGGAGTAACAAGATTGATTAAAAATTCTATCCAAAATTAAAAATAATTTTTTTTTATTATTTTATAAAAAAATTAATAATATTTTAATACGAATTGACTAAACTCTTGCCCAGCTCATTTTTTAGAGGTGAAGATGCAATTGGCCAAATACTGTTTATTTTAGTCAATTAGTATTCATTTGGGTGGATTAAAGGGACTTTGGGCCAGCTCATTTTTTAGGGGTGGAATTGCTCTAAGAGAAGCACTAACGTGCGCCGTATGCATCTTTTTTTTTTTTTTTTTTTTTTTGAGTACATCGATATATTTGCACTAGGGGGAGGGGAGGGGGAGTTCGACTAAGCCACATAATGGACAGCCTAGTTTGGTATTGAATTCGCAATCCACGAGATTCAAACCTAAGACCTCCTCACTTCTAAGCAAAGAGGAATATCATCAGACCGTAGTACTGGGTGGCTTTAAGAACATTTTTCTCAAAAAAAAAAATTTGTAATATCAAATTTTTTTTCTTAATTTTGAAAAAAAATCATAAGAGTACTTTTATCTTTAGATCATCTCCAACTCTTGGGTTAAAACAAAAAAAAATATGAATTTGGAAAATTTAGGTTTTAACTCATAAACAACTTCTCTACTACAACCCTTCTGGGTTAAATTTTTAGCCCAATATTACTAAGGATTGAATTTCGGCTATTTTTTTTTTAAAGTAACCTTTTATCGAGACAGCCATTCCCTTGCCGGTCTACTGCCTGATGGCTTCACATCACTAAAGAATCAGTAATTGACAGCAAGAACTAAAAATCAATAAAATGAAAACGTATATGTTGTTCTATATCTCCATGAATCTAGGAACTATTGCTTGCATTGTATCACTTGGTCTACGTACCGGAAATGATAACATTCGAGATTATCTTTGGTTTCATAGTCAGGAGTATAATAAATCAATTTATAATCTTTAATACCAGCTTAGAATCCAAAACTTGCTTTAGTCTCTGTTTATGGTGACGTAAGTCCCCTACAACTAATCAACTAATAATTCTCACAAGAACAAGGTCTACTTGACATAATTATGAAGTTAATAAAACCTTTTGTATGAATGTTTCACAAAACTATCAACTAATATTATCAACTAATCATAATGGTTCGTTATTAGACCGTGGTATTTGATTCGCCAAATACATCATTATTGTATACTCTCTCATATGTATGGCACAACACAACCTTTGTTTTTCAAGTTTCTAATATCTTATGTTTTAAAATCACTAAATCGACACTAATATAATTTTTTTTTTATTATTTTAGCCATTGGATTTAATTTTAGGTCGTTAGATCTTTCTTTTTTAACTGTTAGAATTTAAAAAAATATATATACATTTGAATATGGACTGTTGGATCAACCAACGATCCAATGCTCTAACATGGTTGGATTAAAGCAGAGAGCCATTAGCCTCAATATTCTGGCTAACAAGTGTTCGACAAGCCCAAGGAGGTGGGTCCTTGGTTGTCAAAGACTTGAAGAGCCTGGCACGTTGATGTGTGCCTTGCGTGAAGCTTGTGCGTGCGTATGGGCTTCTGCTAGGAGGGTCCACGCGCATAAATGGGTTAACACACTAACCCAGTGTCAAATCCTGGCCGGAATTTGCCCTAAAATGATTGGTGGGTTAAACTCATATTTGGCCCAAGCGTTGGAGCAAGTTGGGGTGGGTTTAGAACCTAAAATTTGAGTTTTACTCAAGGATTGGAGTGTGTCATAGGGCAAAATTGTCCAAGAAATTGGCCAATAGGCTTAAAGAATAGTAATTATCCAAGTGCATCTCTATCTTGTAAATGAATTATCGGGGCAATTAGCATTATAAAAACAATTAATATAAAGATAATATTATGTTTAATTTTGGATAGAATTTTTAACTAACCTCGTTACTCATTGTGCAGTATGGTTGTGTATAGTATTTTTTTTTTTTTAAATTAACATTATTTTCTAACCAAATTAATATGGATCGTTGGATACAGTTATTTTTATTTTTGGCAATCCAACATCTAAGGTTGTGCTATGTGGGCCCAATTTTTTTAATTTTTTATTCCTGAAAAGGGCTGATTAATATAGACTGTTAGATTATATAACAGTTAGAAATCCAACGGTTCACATTGTGCCACGTGTACTAGCCGTTTGATTAGAAATCAAAATTTTTTTACCATTGGAAATCCAATTGTCCAAATTTTATACCATTGAAAATCAAACGGATGAAAATGGCCATGTTGCCCATGTAGAATATACACTTAGTGCACCACAAGTTGGGCCCCACCGGCCTTTTTTGTTTGCCACTGCACCATCCAAGTGAGCATGTTGTGCACGTGCCTGACGTAAAAATATTAATAACATAGATACTAGCTCATTGTTGTAGAAACCCGTATAATAACCAAAATCATACTGCATTATAAGTATGAAAAGCCAAGCAGGGAAGTAGAAATAGTTATTCCAAGAAGTCGGGTTAAACTCGTAAATCCACAATATAAAATCAGCAAGAAAGATCCAACAGGTAGCAATCACAAATCCAACATGTCTTATTGTGAATTCGTGTTAATAATAAAATAATAAAGTACTTTGGCACTAGTGAAAATTAGGTACAACTGAAATGTAAGTATAATACAAATCATCAATTACACAGACATGGTATGCTCATCAGATAATGCAAACACCCGAGCTCATGTATGGATATTCTGACATGAATAAGTGGGGTGTATAAATGACACTCTAGTACTACATACATGTGAAGCTAACATTAAGCGCTCACATATGAGTCATATTGCCTTAGTACAATCTAGGGACAGGCTAACACCTACACTAGATCCAATGCAATTTTAACAATGCATGTGAACATACATGTGAAACTGGTCCTGACCACCTAGACAATACAAATAAAGACACACGTGCAAGCATATATGATGAGCAAATATATCATATAAAAACATGCCATGGATAATTTCTCAAATAAAGTGTCACAAAATCTTAAGGGTAATTCTAGGAAAACTAAATTTGACAAAATTTCATAAACTAAATGACATAAACATTGATGATTAAGTTATTACTTAAGTGTTGATGAACATTTTCATTCCTATTGTGACAAAACATTTAGTTTTTAAATTTTGTATATAAATTTAATCTCTCTAACATTGCCAAAATCATAATATCGCAGCAAACATTGCAAGTCTAAAAGTAAAGCATCGTGGTAAAGTTGTTCGTGGCTAGAATTTCCACTGGGGATGTTTCCTAGCCGACGAGCACACAGCTCCCCGAGAGGTTGGCGCCAGTTGATGCTTTCTGTCGGCCTTCTGCTTCACTGGCGGGCTTATCGGGCAAGGCTTGTCGGGCAAAGTTGAAAGAGAAGGACAGAGTTAACTTTGAAAGGTGCCTTCGTGGGGCCTTAGGTGTAGGCCTTGAGGCTCGCAATCAAGATTAACTTTTAAGTGTTCAGGTGTGCCACTGCCATCTTCAGCATGGCAGATGTAAAACAGATGTTGAGTTTTAATTGTATATATACCCAAGAGACTGTGTTAGTTATGACAGGTGCCTTTGTGGGGCCTTAGCTATAGGCCTTGAGGCTTCCGATCAAAAACTAACCCAGTACTCGCATATACGATGTCTGTTTTATTGTTTGCAGAAGTGTTATAACCATTATACTTTTGATTATCTGAGCCCGAAGAGCAGAATGAATCAAAATAGGTGCCTTTGTAGGGCCTTAGATATAGGCCTTGAGGCTTCCCATTAGAATTCCTTCTGTACTCAAACGTCATACGATAATCATAATATAATGGAAATAAAACTAAGAAATAGGTCGATTACTTGCGCCCCAAGTAACTTCGGACTTCTTGTTATCAAAGCTTGTCGTGGATGGGTTAAGTCCACATAAGGTTCTTTTTTATGCCTTGAGGCCAAGGACTTTTAAATGATCAATCTTACATGCCCGAGAGCTTAGAACTTAGATCTGGTTTGAACTGTGAAGACATATTCAAATCGGATTCAAGAGCTGAGCGAGTCTTTTAATAGCCATCTTGCTAGAAATAACTTGAATATAACTGGAAGTATACAACATATTGCTAGGCTAATGAATGAAAAGACAAAAACAAAGAGGGTCGGGCAAGGCTGATCATCTTGCAACTTCCTATCTTTGTGGTTTATCAAGGGATTTGAGAGCTTTTAGAAAAAGGGGTAGGGAGATGAGTTTACAGAAAGAAATCGATACTACAGCAGGTTCTTGACAAGGTAGCAGAGCTATTACAAAGGGTTTTTTTGGTGAGGGTTTATCCCGAGAGGGATGAAGGCTTGGGCTGACTACAGCTTCGTTTTGAAGGCAAATCTGGCTTTGAGCAGAGTTTGTGCTTGTATTTGTTTGTTTGATTGAGTGTCTTTATCTCTGATTTCTCTTCCTTCTTTTATAGACATTTCGACTTGGCCTCCTGTAGCAGTAACCTTGCCCGAATGCAGCTTGAAGGGCAATGACTCATCATCTATTTACTTGTACTGCCACTGTAAAGTACTTTTGGGCTGGTGAGCTGGCTTGTCTATACCACTTGGTCTGTACCTAGTCAGAGAAGGGCATCTCCTGCCTCCTGGGATTTAGCTGGGCTTCAGCCATCTCTCATTCTAAGCCTCTCTTTGGGCCAGCTCCTTCTTAAGCCCAAAGTTCAAGTTTTAATCCAAACAGTGCCCCCTTCAATCAATATTCAGCTTGAAATTCCAGGCGCCAATATTGATTGAATAGCTGCATGCGCATGCACCCTTGTTCTTGAAACTTGTATCTTCTGGTTGAGATCAACGCCACCCGAAGTCTCTTGATCATCCCACGACTCTTGAACTACCTTCTGATATTCCTATAAATTCCGGCTCCTTTAACAAATCATCCTCGATCTCATCTTTTATCCACCCCAAGTGTTTCTGCCTCCTTGGTTTGCTTCTAAAAACTGTGAAATGAGTTCTTCAGGGTTCAAGTGGGGTTTCCTAAAACTCCATTTTCGTGAGAAAAAAAGAGTTTTCATCAGATAACCACTATCTCCAACACCTTTGGTCAAACACCCCGCTATCTCCAACACCCTTGGTCAGGCGGTTTCCTCATGAAGGTTTGCCTTCCTGCTCGCTGCCATGATAAGTCAGGCTTCACCATCACATATAGTGATGACTCTGTCTGAGGATCCTCTACCAAGCACATCTTGGCCGCACAACCCGATCACCTGATAGGATTCTATCCATGAAGACATCAGAAACCAGCTGAAAACATCATCGCATCCAGAAGGAATCGAATGTAGTACATCGGAATTGAATCTGTTGTAAATTTCACCAATTTTTCGAAATGAAATAAACATTATTTTAGCAACTTTTTGTCTTTCTATCTTCTTGAATGATTGGTGAACATACACTGCACATTGATATCCTGAAGCTTGCTTTACCTTGCATCCTCTTCAATGTAACAATCTCTAACATCCCATAATGTAGGACAATTTTTTTAAGAATTTAACATTAATGGGATGTTTCTGCCCATTTCATTCAAGGTCCTCCAAGTAGTATCCTCCCTTGTCCAATACTCGACTAATAATGAAAGGACCTTCCCATGTCGGGCTCCACTTTCCAAAGCCCCTAAGCTGAGCTCCTAGAGGGAGGACTGTCTTCCACACTAAATCTCCCTCCTTGAAAGACTTTATCTTCACCTTTTTGTTATAAGCTCGGGCAACAACTTTCTTTCCTTCTTGAATCTGGTTCAAGGCTTCAATTCGGGCTACATCTAAGTCTTCAATCCCTTGACACATGGCTTCGATGTATTCTTCACTGTGTAATCCAAACTAATTTTGAATTCTGACAGAACTTACATTGATCTCTATGGGAAGCACTGCATCTTGCCCGAAAGTTAAAGCATAAGGAGTTGTCCCTGTTCCTGCCCTCTCGGAAGTTCTGTATGCCCACAAAGTATTCCCCAGCTTTTCATGCCACTTTTCTGGACTATCTATCACCATTCTTTTGATAATGTTTACCAAAATCTTGTTGCTGGATTCTGCCTGGCCGTTTGACTATGGGTAGTAAGGACTGGACTGGATCATCTTTATTTTGTATTTGCTTGCAAACTCTTCAACTTCTTTTGAAATAAAATATGGCCCACGATCTGTTATTATAGTTTCGGGCACCCCAAATCTATGCTTATGGACCCGAACCTGGGTGATCTATCCATGACCAGGATGAAGCTTGGGTGAAACTAAGTGGAGGTCCGAACCGACTGATGTTGCAATACTTTATAAAAAATTGTCGATATAAACTCTCCGACATTATCCAGTTTCTCAGACTTTAAGGGATAAGTACGGTGGTGAACCCTTAATCGGTCAGGGGGTTTTGCAGTAATGTGTGTGGACAAACATGTGACCAGTTTGTCGATTCATCAACCAAAACCATAAGTATTTATATGGTCCGCATTTTGGTTGGATTAGTCCACATATATTCCTTTGAATCCACTGTGAAAAAATGGTCATTTCGTATCTTTGCGAGGGATGATTTAGAAAATAAATTTCCCCAACAAGAAGGCTTGGCAAAGTGTGCTTGTAGGCATAGATCCTTACTTCGAGTAAGGAGATGCGTTGTAGCATCATTGTTCGACCTAAGTGTCCCAAAAGATGGTGCCAAAGTAAGTAAACTGATCAATCACCAGGCTTCAGGCCAACCATATATGGTGTGTTCCCATTTGGGACACAACCCATTGGTCCCAAATCAAAGTTTCAAGCTCATTTTTGGAGGTGGTGCAAAAATATTTCACTATATTTTCTTCAACGGTTTCATTCATGATCATTGTCATCTTGAATATCCTTAAGAAAACTCAACGATGTTCTTCCGGAACGGATAGAGTATAAGGTCTCTGACATGGTAATTCAATATCATTCATACAACGAGGAGCGTGCCAATGCTCTTAATCAGGTTGGATAGACCTGAAGTCGTTGCTAGAGATGTGATTTAGGTGTAAAGTTAGTGTGTGTAGTATCGCATTCGTCCAGACAACTAACTTCCCCACATTCATGCCTAATCACTTGTTTAATTGAATTCGGTCACATGTATACAAGAAACATGATTCAATTAAGTCGTATTCGAGAACAATATCAATAAGAGTATCCATAACTAAAACAAACACCAAATGTGAATCCAAAAACATAAGGAAATGTTCACAAAGTAAACCAAAGTTACTAAGGGGATTCGGCCAACAAGGCCATTCATGTCAAAATTATGCTCTTCCAATGGTGTCCGATGGAGCAAAATTAGTCTCAGATATTGACCACAAGAATGGTACTCCTCAACAACATTGGTAGGGGCACGAACAGGTGCATAACCAACGATCTAATCCATCAAGACAGAAGTAGATTCTGCAGGGTTGAGGTTCGGGAATACTGTCCCTTATTCTTGAAGTTTGACGTCTTAGGTGCCAAGGATCACACTTCGGGCGTGATGCCACACCTTGGCAGGCCCTGATTCTACCATATGTTGTAAAAACAAACTCGAAATTGGATTGTACGAGAGACAGGCCTCGAATTGGGTTCTGTAACCTCTAGCTGAAGTTGGAGGGGTTTGTTCGGTAGGTCTCTACCGAAGCAGAGTAGTACTGTGCACATCTGCCAAAACAGAGCATACCCTTCGGTGCATCATTGTCGAAGTAGGGCATCACTGTTCGGTAGACTTTGATCGACCTGGGTTGAGCCATTTAGTAGACTCCAGCCGAACCGAGTCTATACCTTTTAGTAGACTTCAACCGAACTGGGTCCATACCTTTCTTTCACATTTGTGGTAGTAATCAGATATGAGAATTTGGTAAACTAACATGGAAATACGAGAAAAGTATTCTCCAGTCAAAATTCGATCGGATTTATAAACTTCATAATCATACTCATTCATGGACGTAATCATGGTGTGCTTCAAGCAATGTCTTTCATGATTAGACAGTTCATAAGAGCGAGCCAAAGAGCCATGTAATCCTTGTTTGGGAGGTACTTTCGTTTGTAATGCTTTGGGTATAAGTCTTCGAATGAAGATAATAGCAGAGGCTTATTTAGTTCTTCCTTGCCATTGTTGGCTTCAATGGTTTCTTAGCTTCTTGATAGTCAAGTGGATATTCACGTCTTGTACCCCACATAAAGTGGTTACATTAGAAACGTCCAAATAAGGGAAATCAAACTTGTGACGGTTCGACAATCCATTGAATTGGATGGAACAAGATTATGACTGATGCTATGAGATTGAATCATCCATAAGCATCAAAGTTAGAACATTCAAGTTCCAAGACATGGTTTGCATGAAAATCATCAGGTTTTCATGGGTGTATTGTTTTATGAAAACTTCGAGTTTCAAAGGCACTAAACTTGAAACTACAGGTTCAATTTAGTTTATGAACGTTTAGTTCATAAAAGAGAGGTTCCTACAAGAAACACAGAATGCAATATGCTGATTTAAGTGTAGTGGATTTGAGTTTCTTCGGGAACTCAAGTGTGAGAGCTTCAAGACTACTAAAGGATGTCAACGGTTCAAAGTTTAAATGATTGAATTGACAATGTCCGAAAGTGATATTCAGGTTAATAATTTTGGATTAATTATCAGATTAATGGACTGCATGTCACTTTTAATTAATTTAATACATCGGGACCATACGTGGTCGATCGTGGAAGCAAACATAATAATAATATTCGGGTCAAAATGATTTAAAATGCAAAATAATAACATTGGATTCAAAAACCATAGCCCAAAAGGCGTGAGTAGGGCAAAGCTCTAAAGTCTTGGGTTGGCTACAAAAGTAGCCCAAAAGTGTCAACAGGCCACGGGCTGAGGGAAAAGAAGCCCATCAACAAGCTGCTGGCGTTCTTGGGCTGAGACCAACGCTGGAAGCAAGCCCAACCAAAGTTGGCTTACGGGATAACTCACACGAGGCCTAGCAAAGCTGGGGTCGTAGGACAAGCCCAACTTGCAGGGTTGGCTATGGTAGCAACAGGCCGGGGCTTTCTCAAGCCTAGCAAGCAAAAGCTTGCGGATTGTAGGCTTAGGATGTAGACCGGGGCTTCAGGCCCATGGGGTTGGTCAACCTAGGCCGGAGCCTAGTTGGATTTCAACACGGCAACAAGCCCAAAGGCCTGTGCGCATGGTCCAAGTGTCTGTAAGACACTGTTTTCTCCACATGGCTGGGCTTCAGGCCAGTGTGGTGGTGCCGCAAAAATCCCAATTTTCCTTTTTTTTTTCTTTTTGAATCTCTAGGGTTAAAAATCCTTAATTGCTTCTAAATTAATTTCGATACTTTGACTCACAAATTCCACATAGCATAATTGCGTATTGCATGAACAAGTATATATATTGACAAAATATATGAACATATATGTTGATGCACAACACCGGAGGGGTATTGGAACAACGTAAATCCGACCGTGAATCTGCAAGAAAGTAAATAACACAAGATGTATCATGGTTCACCCCAAGGTTTGGGCTACGTCCACACTGATATTGAATTTCTACGAGAGGTGAGGGGAGTGAGGGAGAGAGCTTCTGAGGGTGAGAGAGCTCTTCCCATGGCCTAAGAAATGGCCTCCCCTAATTGTGAGGGTGATGAGTCCTTTTATAGAATAAGGGCTCCTCACTTATTACATATTTGCCCCTTCTTTTATTACATAATTACATTTAAGTCCCCAGAGTATTTGTACGAGATCTAAATACGAAGGCCCTAAATATGGTATAAACAGTAGTCCCCCAAGTCTTCAGTCAAGAGAGTCTTTTGGCTAGAAACTTGAAATTCATTCCATGTGTGGGCCGAAGTAACTAGATGTTGTCTTGAACTGATGCTCGATATGAGGCGGTGCTCAATCTGAAATGATGCTCAATTAGAAGTATTGACGAGCGAGCCCTTATTCTATAAAAGGGACCCCCTCACCTTCAACGCCACAAGCCGAGCCAACCAAGGCAACATAAGCCACAAACCGAGCAGCCTCGCAACATGTGCTACTTCTAATTGAGCATCATTTCAGATTGAGCACCGCCTCATATCGAGCATCAGTTCAAGACAACATCTAGTTACTTCGGCCCACACATGGACTGAATTTCAAGTCTCCAGCCAAAAGACTCTCTCGACTGAAGACTTGGGGGACTACTGTTTATACCATACTTAGGGCCTCCGTATTTAGATCTCGTACAAATACTCGGGGGACTTAAATGTAATTATGTAATAAAGGAAGGGGTAAATATGTAATAAGTGATGAGCTCTTATTCTATAAAAGGACTCATCACCCTCACAATTAGGGGAAGCCATTTCTTAGGCCATGGGAAAAACTCTCTCACCCTTAGAAGCTCTCTCCCTCACTCCCCTCACATCTCACAAAAATACAATATCAGTGTGGACGTACCCCAAACCTTGGGGTGAACCACGATACATCTTGTGTTATTTACTTTCTTGCAGATTCACGGTCGGATTTACGTTGTTCCAAGACTCCTCCGGTTTTGTGCATCAACAATATATATAATTGAAAGGAAAATATAAATATAGGGGTTTATGCATCATGGGGAATGTTTTCATGCTTCATGGTCATTTCAAATATCTTACTTTATTTTAAGCATACCTGATTGGCAGAAAACAACAAAAACCTTTGAATTTGTAGAAGATCAATCTCGGAAAGCCGGAATTGCATCTCCAATGCGTTGTATCATGTTCAACAAAGAAAAATTAAGTTGAATCAATAGCATGTAGATTAATTTAATAAAATAATAAATTAATCATAAAAAGAATAACTAAAACGTAATACTCCCCTGATTGAAGATCAAACTCTCTTTAGTGCAACGTCAAGAGCGTGCTGATAACGTGCATAATTTACTGAACAATTATGGAGGCCATATAGAGAGAGAGGGTGCGGCATAGAGAGAAAGAGAGAGAAGTGTAATTGTGAGGTGTGTTCTATTCCACCCCATTGTGCCTTTATTTATAGTAGTAGGGAATGTTAATTCCTTACCCTTTTAGGATTACAACTCCAATAGGATATTAACTACTAAAGAGAATATTAAAAGATATCCCTAGATACACTAGGATTTACACAATCACATTCCTAATCTAATAGGACTGCAACTAAATATATATATATATATATTTCTTTATTTATATAATTTGACACACACATATGTATTAAAAAAATGCCTGATATACGTAAAAATTCATGCAAAATAATTTACCTACAAAAAAAAATTTATGTTATTTCATTCAAATAATGCACCTACTATTAAAATTTTAAAATGTTAGAGTGCTTAAAAAAAAGCAACATAATTTACCCAATATATGTAAAATACATGCGAAATAATTTACCTACATGATAAAGCAAACCCAATATCTGCAAAATAATTTACCTACACAATAAAACAATGTTATTTTATACAATACTAATTTACCTATTATTTGTACATATAATAATAAAATGTGCCCAATATATATGATATTGATACATACAAAATAAAATACCTACATAATAAAGGAATGTTATTTGATTCAAAATTTATTTACTTACAAAACAAAGTAATGTTTTTTGATTAAAATTAATTTATCTAGTATTTGTACATATATCTTATAATAATAATAAAATGTGCCAAATATATAGTTTTTGCTAATCATAAATTTACATATAGGTAAATTAATTAGTATAATATTTTTTTATTGACCTTATTAAGCATGTATTATTATATATATAAGGCATGTTTTATTGTTATTATATATTAGGCAATGAATTTATAACATTATTTTTTTTTTTTGCAAAATCATTAATTCTCCCTTACAATCCACATGGAATTAATTGTGTACATCAAACATTAAAATAGGGGTATTTTAGGCATCCAAAAACTTTTAAATGTGTAAAGTCAAACATAATTAATGAATTTACAGATGTGGAATCTAGGCAATGAGTTTTTTTTAAGTAAAAATCTTATGTCGGGTTTTATGTGAAGAAAATTGAGTTTCAAGGGCTAAAAACATATTTTCAGTAAACTTTACCAACTATAATGCAACCTTACAATGCATGCAATTCAGATGCTGAATCATGCTCATATTATACAACCTTAAGAATGAGGATCCTCTTCGGATCCTCTTTGTGAGGATCCTGGAGATCCTCAAATTGTGTCTATTCATCGTACATCATGTGGCCAGAAATCATTTTAATATTTTTATTTTAAATTAAATATGAATAGTACTTGACCAAAACTGACTGCACGATATATGATGAACGAACATGATTTGAGGATCCTCATGATCCTCACAAAGAGGATCTGGAGAGGATCCTCATGGCAACCTTAATGGGAAAGTTGGATGGCCCAAAGTGAACCACAGTGATTGGGTAATTCCGTGAGTCTACTCTAATATTTTCCATCTATATTGTAACAAGACGTCTACTTTGTAACAACAATGTTGGTGAACTTGTATTAACATCATTTTATGACCTCATCATTCATGGGCGGAGCCACTAAGGGACCAGAGTGGTCATGGGCTCATGCTAACCATTGTGTAAGAAATTTCTAATGATCTTAAGCTTGCAGTTGTAGAACCGTGAGGCATGAGGAAGAAGATGAATTTTCCTCATGAAGAAATTGAGTCGAAGGACATTGTATCTTATATTTTCCGAACAGTTTTGTTTGTTTTGTCTTTGTGGACTAGTGAAACTCAGAGATGAGGTTTTAAAATTGACTTTAATGTTATTTCTAAAGCAACCTAATCAACTATTATTTGCAACCCTCTTCTTTGTCCTACTTTTTCTGTCAAACGATTTAAACCAGATTGCTTTGTATTTTCTTCCTATAATTTCAATTTTTTTTAGCGGTTACCCTGCCATCTACCTCCCACTTCCTTGTATTATACACTTCTTTTTATTCTCCTTATTAAATTTAATGGGTCTTTTAGTTTTGTGTAGATCACTTCGATTGCTCATGCTATGAGTTCAAAAATTTTCTCAATACATATATGAAAGGCCTTCTCTCACAAAACATTATGGCTCCACCACTGTCACCATTAGTATATACTGTTGGACAATACATGTTCGATGGTTATCATGTAATCTTATGTTTCTTGTAATTACGAAGTTAAATCACATCAGCACTTAATGTCATGTTGTATTTAATAGCTATAGTTATCAAGAATGCCAGGTGGCAATTGTATGTGGTGACAGATGTTATTAGTACAAGAGGTAGCTTACAGAGTAAGCTTAGCAGTTATTAGTTGTAGTTACTATAAATAGCTAATTGTATGGTTCGAAGAGGGGTTAATGAGAATTAGCAATTCTTTATATAAATCTTTCTCTCTCTCTCTCTCTCTTTCTCTCTCTTTTGTACTGAATTGTTCTTGATCTTTCTGTAAACTTCTAAGTTGGTTATAATGGTATCCATAAGCTTCTAAGTTGGTTATGATGGTATCCAGAGCTTGCGATTCACCTGTGGATTGTAGAGTTCTTGGTTGACGGGCGCTTGATTTTGCTGCGGGTTGTAAGGTTTCTTGGATCTTGATCTTTGTTCTTGAGCTGTTAATTTCTTGTGAATCTATTGTTTTCTGGTGGAAATTTGGCATATGTTATGTTTCTGTTGATGTTTGGGTAGTTCTTGCTTTTTTTTACGATAGTCGGTGATTTCGGATCTGCAATTTTCAGTTCTTTAGGGTTTCTTTGTAATTGTTGTTGCTTAAGGTCGATGCCATAGTAGTGATTGATTGTTAAGAATATACGTAAAGGCCGATGCCATCGTAGTGATTGATTGTTGAGAATATAAGTGAAGGCCGATGCCAAAATTTGTGGTGAAATTTGTTTAGTGTTCTTGATGTATTTGTGAAGGCCAATTGCCCAAATATATTGTTTCTGTGTTGATTGCTAAAGATCCGTGCTTGCTCTTGATAATTCAGTATGACTAATTCTCAAATTAAGATTGAAGGAATTTTGGGGATGTTAACAATTAGGTTAGGAGATACAAATTACTCCAAATGGGCATATCAGTTCAGCTCAGTACTCAGGGGTTATATGTTGTTTGACCATTTTAATGGAACTTCAGTTTGTCCTCCCAAATTTGTTATCAATACTGATACAGGGGTTACAAAAGAAATTACAGTGGCTTTTCAGGAATGGGAATAAATTGATTTGGCACTCCTTAGCCTTTTGATTGCTACTTTGACAGATGATGCTATTGATCATGTACTTGGTTGTAAAATTGCTCATGATGCTTGGTCAGTTCTTGAGGATCGATATGCTACTGTGTCTAAATCGAGGATTAATATGTTGAAAACTGAGTTTCAGACTTTACAAAAAGGAACCAATTCTATTGACAAGTTTCTTTCTCGGCTTAAATCTATCAGAGATCAACTCATTGCTGCTGGAGAGGTAATATCTGATAATGATTTGATCATTGCAGCCTTGGCTGGTTTACCAAGAGAGTATGCAATAATTAGAACAGTTATTCTTGCTAGGGAAACATCTATTTCTCTAAAAGAATTTCGTGCTCAGCTTCTTAACACCGAAAAGGATATTGACAATATGGAACACACTCTTTCTCACTCTATGGCAGCTCTTTACATGCAAGGTTCTTCTTCTACATCTAGAGAGTTCAGGTTCTTCATCCCAATCTCATCCTAATGATAGGTTGTCTTCAGCTACTGTTGGCACAATTTCCCCTGGTTTTTTTCATCCTACTTCACTGCCTCCTCAGTTTCCATTACCTCCACCAGATCCATCTTAGCAATCATCTTCTTATGGTTATGGTTTTGGTTACACTGGTAATGCCTCTTCTACTTATAATTATGGTCCTAAGCCTTCCAATACTCAGAGAAATAACTTTGGAGGACATCAAAGAGGTGGTTACATGTATTACAACAAAGGCAGAAATTTGAATTCTAATAACCGACAAGGAGGATGGCAGTCTTGGTCTGGTAACACAGACACTAGATTCAATATGCAACCTGAATGTCAGATATGTCTGAGAAGAGGTCATACAACTCCCAACTGTTATCACAGGAATCCAAGTTCAAATCAGGTTCATTCGCAAGAATGTCAAATCTGTGGAAAACGTGGACACATTGCACTGGATTGTTATCATCACGGGAATTTTGCTTATCAGGGAGCACCTTTTCCTCTTTCACTACAAGTTCATCAAGAGTTTCCTTATCCATCATCTTCTACTTCATTTCCTGGTTCTTCTCAACCTAGTGCCTCTCTTCATGCTATGCAAGCTCAACATGTGAATTCTTCTTCTCCTAATGAGTTTGGGTGGTTGACACCGGGGCTTCGCATCACATGACCTCTGATGTTCATAAACTTGCACAAGCTACTCCTTTTGAAGGCTCTGACAGGATTAAAATAGGCAACGGTCAAGGTTTGCCTATAAAGCACATTGGTTCTACTTTACTACACACTCCTTCATATAAATTGAAATTGACTAATGTTTTACATGTTCCTCAAATTACAGAGGATTTGTTGTCTTTCAAACAATTATGTAAGGATAATAAGTGTTGGTTTATATGTGATGATATGTGGTTTTATGTGCTGGACAAGGTAACAAATGAGATCCTTTACAGAGGCAAGAGTAAGCCACATGAGTTGTTTCAGATTCCAGTTGCAAGACCTATGAATTCTTCAGTGCAGATCAGTACAGTTTCCGCATATCTTGGGCAATATATCAAGTCTTCCCTGTGGCATCAGAGGTTGGGCCATCCTACCAATGAAGTCTTGTCTTCTGTTTTGAACACTGTTCTAAAAATCCCCGCCTAGGCCTCGCCTAGGCGCTAGGCGGTTGGTCACTGCCCCGATTAATGCCTAGGTTTTGTCTCAATAAAATTTTTGAATGCGGCTGAGGTTATGGACTTTACTGCCGATGCTTCCACCCATTTGGTGAAGTAATCCGTTGCTACGATTATGAAAGTGTGCCCCTTGCTATAAGTTGGATAGATCTGCCCGATGAAGTCCATCGCCCATCCTCTGAAGGGCCAAGGCTTGACCACTGGATTTAAAGGCACTGAGGGCACATGTTGGAGAAGTCCGTACCTTTGACACTCTTCACAGCCTCGGGCATAAGACTTGCAATCTTTTTCCATGTCGGGCCAGAAATAACCATACCTCCTAAGCAACCACCTCATCTTCGTTCCAGCCTGATGTGCTCCGCATACTCCTTCATGTACTTCGGCCATTACTCTCATAGATTTCTCTTGGCCTAAGCATTTCAATAATAACCCGTCTGGAGTCTTCCTTAGCAGGTATTTCGTCCATAAGACATACTTAGTTGTTTGTTGCCTATCCTTCTTGCTTGTGGGTGCAGATGGATCTTTTAAATGATGGATGATGGGCAACCTTCAATCTTCTGTCTCAGTTTCTAGAACCATTACATCCAGACTAAATCCTTTTTCCAGGATAGAAGGAAGATTTCTTCTTTGAATCTCGACATCCAACCCATATTTTCTTTCCTGTATTGGCATGCATGAGGCTAATTGCGCCATCTCGTTGGCCGCTGGGTTGGATCCTCTGGGAATATGATTAACTGATATCTCATAATCCTAATAACTCAGCAATTGCGTGGCCGCTAAGTAATACCCCACCATGGTGATATGCCTGCACTTGAACTCCCCATTTAGCTGGTTTATTACTAACTTTGAATCACCAAAGACCTCTACCTCCAATGCCCCCAGGTCCATCAAGATTTCCAAACCAATTATTAAGGCTTCATACTCTACCCGATTATTGGTGTTCCCTTGGTAATCAAGGAGAAATGAATAATAATGATAAACCCCTTGAGGGTTGACAATTACAATCCCAGCTCCTGAAGCATTCTGAGTGTAGGAACCATCAAAATACAGCTTCCAATGAGTAATCCAAAGGCCAGTCACTCTTCTTATCTCCTGTTGGACCCACTTCTTTTTACCCGAGATTCCCTTGCTTGGCGGGATCCAAACACTAGTAACTTCCAGGGTTCCCGGGATATTGATTATCTCATCTTGGGATTCTTGATGCTCTGCTAAGAAATCAGCAATTGCTTGGCCTTTAACTGCCCTTTGGGAAACATACTGAAAGCTGAATTCTGATAATGATAGAATCCACTTCCCAATCCTCCTAGTTAGCATTGGCTTTGACAACATGTACTTTATCACATCTGTCTTGGCGATGATGTGCACGTGACAAGGTAACATGTAGTGCCTCAGCTTATTGGCAGTAAAATACAGAGCTAAGCACAATCTCTCTATCGGGGAATATCTTGTTTCTACCTCGGTCAGAATTCTACTGAGGTAGTACACTGCTTGCTCTTTCCCGCCTTCATTATTTTGAGCTAGCAAACTCCCGATTGATTTATCTGAAGCAGAGATATATAGCTTTAAGGGTTTTCCCTTTTGAGGTGGTACCAACACTGGTGGAGAAGTCAAATAAGCTTTGATACTGTCGAAAGCCTTTTGGTGTGGTGGTCCCCACTCAAAATTCTCCTTATTCTTCAGTCTTAGCAAATGAGTCAGCGGCTAAATCTTGCCCGCTAAATTAGCAATGAATCTTCTCAAGAAATTAATTTTGCCTAGCAGCCTCTGGAGTTGCACCTTGTTGGTGGGTGAAGGCGACTCCATTATTGCTCGTGATTTGTTCTTGTCCACTTCTACACCTCTTTGATGAACCAGGAATCCCAAGAAGTTGCCCGCTCTTACTCCAAAAGCGCATTTCTTTGGATTCATCTTCAATTTGTGGATCCTCATTCTTGTCAATGTTTGCCTAAGGTCTACCAAATGCTGCTCTTCTGTTTTAGATTTCACCACGATGTCATCAATGTACACTTCCATGTTTTGGCCAATCAAATCATGAAAGATGGCATTCATTGCCCTTTGGTAGGTCGCACCAGCGTTCTTGAGCCCGAATGGCATGACCAGATATTCATATGCCCCCACATGCCCAGGACACCTAAAAGTTGTTTTATGTATATCTTCCGGAGCCATCTTTATCTAATTATACCCTGCATTTCCATCCATAAAAGATAAGACTTTGTGTTTTGCTACTGCATCTATGGATAGATCTGCCATGGGCATGGGATACTCATCTTTTGGTGTAGCGCCATTAATATTTCTGTAATCAACGCAACATCGTACTGCTTTTGTTATGGCCTTTAAGACGGGTACAATGTTGGCTAACCACTCAACATATTTGGCTGGCCTGATAAATCCAGCTTTTACTAGCCTCTCAATTTCCTCTTTGACCTTCTCTTCTATCTCCTTTGACATCTTTCGCGGTGCTTGCTTAACAGGTTTATATCCTTCCTTGATGGGCATTTTGTGTTCCACCAAGGTTGAATCTAAACCTGGCATCTCAGTATAATGCCAAGCAAAACAATATTTGAATTCTTGCAAAAGACAGATAATTTTTGCCCGATCATTAATCTCCAATAAACCACTGATTTGTATTGGTCTTGGATTTTCCTCTGTCCCTAGATCAATAACTTCCAGAGGATCTTGGACCTCTGGTGGTGGCTTATCCGATTCTGCACATAAAAATTCGACTAGCTCCGGGCTCTCGGGCATGTCGTCTGGCCCATCTAGGTCATATATGCATTCAGCCATTTGGATGGCCCTCTCCAATTCTTCTCTACAAGATTCATGGCTGGTCGAAGCTCCTACCTGCCATTCCTGTTTTTCTCTGTCTAAGAGCTCCCTTTCTTGCCTTTTTCCTTTCCCATACACCAACAGTCTTTTGATCATGGACTTGACTGCCATTACCTGATCCTTCCTCTTTTGTTCTGTCATTGATGGTGTAAGGGTGTTGGGACGATACAAGGTTTATCCCACTCCTCTCTAGTAAGGAGCATTCCTTGTTCTAGAAGCTTTTGGGCCATCACCTTGGTAAGGCGCCTATTCTCATCTGCCCCTGAACATTTCAAAATTCCTACGTTGGGATTGTAGAAACTCGCTTCAGCAACATTGGCTGTGGGAAGAAATGGTCGTGATTCGGCCTCTACCATTTCCCAAAAGCCTGGTCCCTCTACGTCTGCCTCATGATACACAGCCACTTCTTGATGTAGAGTGGATGGTATGGCAAGACTTTGGTGGATCCAATCTCTTCCGAGTAAGGCTCCATAGGTGGAAGTACAATATACCACAAAGAATGGCAGCATGATCTGTTTGGACGCCAAATCCACTTCTAAAGGCAATATCCCATGAGTCTTGGTGATAGCGCCCGAGAAGCTAGAAACCGTGAGGTCTATAGGAATAAGATCCTATGTGCCTCTCCCCAACTTTTTATTTGCTTGGCCGGTAGTACATTAACAGCTGCTCATCCATCAATTAAAATCATTTTGAAGGGCACCCCCTCCAAATGAGCTGTAACATATATGGGCTTCAGATGATTGGCAAGCGAAATCCTTAAAGGACCACCCTTGAATGTTTCAGATGATTCAGCTTTTCCTGATTCTCCCTCTTCAGCTATCTCCACATTGACATGGGCCATCATTAGCTCAGTTGTTACGTAGTCTCCTTCCATGGTGGCGGGCTGATTAGGTCTGGCACCAAACATGGCGGATAACACATACGCCATGTTGATATGAAAATTGCTAGGCTCTGGCAGTTCTTCTTTCTTGCTCCCAATCTGGTCCATGAACTCATCTAACCAAGCCATCGCATCTGCTGGAAGCAGTGGTTCTGGTGCCCCCTCTTGTTGATTCACGCCTGAATACGGTGTTTGCTTTGGAACTTCCCCGAAATGATCCACTAATGATAAAGAATGTGGTTTTCTTTCAGGTGAAACAGTTCCAAAACAAATAGGCTGCTCTGTTTTCCATCCGGGAGTTGGCACTATGATCATATCTTCTTGAGCTCTCCTCAAGATCCTATATTTCCCAAGGTGTAGGCTTTGTGGCACATGGTTTCCCTCGCCTTCTGTCTTGCTATTAGCCTTTTCCACCTCTTTTTTGCTCCTCCAGCGGAACTGACCACTCCCCCATGATGACGTTTTCTCCAACTTTTGATTCTTGGATGCTTCAGACGTTGCAAGGGTTTTTAAAGAGTTCATGTAGGCTTTGTGTTGCCTTTGGACGCTTCTAACCATGGAGGCTCCCATTTGTTTAACGAGCTGTCCATTTTTTCCAACCACGTACCATTTTCGTCCGAGGCGGGCAGGGTTATCTTTTTTGACAGGATTTGTTATCCTATCATTTCTCCTGACTTCTATTCCCATATGGCTGTGCTGAGAGTGCTCTACACCCCTCTCTTTCGGCTTCTTGGCATCTTTATCTTCTGCCTCCTCAGAAACTTCATGATTGCGAAATATTTCTGATAAAGCCTTAGGTTGGGAATCGCCTCCTAACCGCTAAAAAACACTTCGGGAGGTATCCCTTCCTGTAGTCCGCCTAGCTTTCTCATGTGCCTCTTTTCTCTTTTCTTCTTCATTCCTCCTGATCAGTTCATGATCTATGAGGGCTCCTGTGGGCGGTATTTCGAGCTCACACTCGCATTGGCACTTACTGCACAGAACCATCCCTTTAATTATAGCTGCTCTTGGATATTCGGGCAAGTTAACCACCCCTTTTGTGGGTTTGTCAACCAATCTCTTTTCTTCTTCCCTTGTGACCTTTTCTTTCCCCTTCTCAGCCCAGGCCATACTGATCATATTTATTGGGGCCTCTGAGAAGGGATCCGTAGGTTTATCCATCACTGCTTCCTCTAGCTGGTTGGTTCCAAGTCTTTCTTTTTCCCTATCATATTTTTCCCCAGGTAGAGGTAAAGATATAGGAATAGTTGGACTTATAACCAGGTTGGCTTCCCGTCTGAAACCTGCCGAGGCGTTCTCCAGTCTTTGTAGCATTTGCAACAAAGCAGTTTGCAAATCTTCGGGCAGCTTTGACATATTTCTTTGATCCAGTGGGTCCCACTGGGCGTGCCAAAACTATGTTCGTGGCTAGAATTTCCGCTGGGGATGTTTCCTAGCTGACGAGCACACAGCTCCCCGAGAGGTTGGCGCCGGTTGATGCTTTCTGTCGGGCTTCTACTTCACTGGCGGGCTTATCGGGCAAGACTTGTCGAGCAAGGCTTGTCGGGCAAAGCTGAAAGAGAAGGACAAAGTTAACTTTAAAAGGTGCCTTCGTGGGGCCTTAGGTGTAGGCCTTGAGGCTCTCAATCAAGATTAACTTTTAAGTGTTCAGGCGTGCCACTGCCATCTTCAGCATGGCAAATGTAAAACGGATGTTGAGTTTTAGTTGTATATATACCCGAGAGACTGTGTTAGTTATGACAGGTGCCTTTGTGGGGCCTTAGGTATAGGCCTTGAGGCTTCCGATCAAAAACTAACCCAGTACTCGCATATACGATGTCTGTTTTATTGTTTGCAAAAGTGTTATAACCATTATACTTCTGATTATTCGAGCCCGAATACCAGAATGAATCAAAATAGGTGCCTTTGTAGGGCCTTAGATATAGGCCTTGAGGCTTCCCATTAGAATTCCTTCTATACTCAAACGTCATACGATAATCATAATATAATGGAAATAAAACTAAGAAATAGGTCGATTACTTGCGCCCCAAGTAACTTCGGACTTCTTGTTATCAAAGCTTGTCGTGGATGGGTTAAGTCCACATAAGGTTCTTTTTTATGCCTTGAGGGCAAGGACTTTTAAATGATCAATCTTACATGCCCGAGAGCTTAGAACTTAGATCTGATTTGAACTGTGAAAACATATTCAAATCGGATTCAAGAGCTGAGCGAGTCTTTTAATAGCCATCTTGCTAGAAATAACTTGAATATAACTGGAAGTATACAACATATTGCTAGGCTAATGAATGAAAAGACAAAAACAAAAAGGGTCGGGCAAGGTTTAACCTTGTCGGGCAAGGCTGATCGTCTTGCAACTTCCTATCTTTGTGGTTTATCAAGGGATTTGAGAGCTTTTAGAAAAGGGGTAGGGAGATGAGTTTACAGAAAGAAATCGATACTACAGCAGGTTCTTGACAAGGTAGCAGAGCTATTACAAAGGGTTTTTTTGGTGAGGGTTTATCCCGAGAGGGATGAAGGCTTGGGCTGACTACAACTTCGTTTTGAAGGCAAATCTGGCTTTGAGCAGAGTTTGTGCTTGTATTTGTTTGTTTGATTGAGTGTCTTTATCTCTGATTTCTCTTCCTTCTTTTATAGACACTTCGGCTTGGCCTCCTGTAGCAGTAACCTTGCCCAAATGCAGCTTGAAGGGCAATGACTCATCAGCTATTTACTTGTACTGCCACTGTAAAGTACTTTTGGGTTGATGAGCTGGCTGGTCTATACCACTTGGTCTGTACCTAGTCAGAAAAGGGCATCTCCTGCCTCCTGGGATTCAGCTGGGCTTCGGCCATCTCTCCTTCTAAGCCTCTCTTTGGGCCAGCTCCTTCTTGAGCCCAAAGTTCAAGTTTTAATCCAAACAAAAACATTCCAAATAAAAGTTCACAAATCTCAATAACCACAACATCATCATCATACAAAACTTTGTGCTTTTAAAGTAAAAGGAAAGCATGAGGCGTTATAAAACACATTATAAAACCACATTTGAAAACATATAATAATATAGTTTAGAAGTGAAAGCCTACTCACACATCTTATGGTTGCAGCCGCCTTGCGGTGCACGCTCTTTGTAATCCATAAGATAACATTTCTACGGTGGAACAACCTTTACTCAGCAATTAAATCAAATACTACGAAGAATATTGAAATATGGGCTCGAAACACCAAATTCGGTGTCAGAAAACGTACATCCATCGCAGTGCGCGTATTTAAGAAAATAAAAATACTTTGATAAATTAATAAATTATTAACTGTCAGTTATTTAATACTCATTAAATAAATAGATTTTCATTGGTCCCCGTTTTAAATGTATATGATTTAGAGGACCTACGTTTGCATATTTCATTATTTGGAGGGTACAACGAAGTCCTAACGACACGTTTTGAATTGACTATGGTCACGGAGCGGGTGAAATTTCTTATGGTCTCTCTGGTCTCGAAAGTAATATATAAATGTGACTTACCATCAGTTGTCCTTTTAAAAAAAAATACACTAGATGCATGTACATTTTGAATTGAATTGGCTTATAAGGTACCGTTTGGTACGCAGACATGAAAGAATATGATGCAATGGGACAGAACGAAGATTCCGTGCTATGTTTGGTATGCGCAGGATGGAACGAGACAGTTGTTCCATTCTGCGTTTGGTAAGCGCATGGCGAATGGAACCAAAAGATTAAATGATTAACTTACCCTTGTTATGTTTGTTGTTTGGTGCAATGTTTATGCGATGGGATGGGACGGGACATTTTTTTAGTTATTCAGATATTTGAACACATATATGCTTATCTATGATATATTTTTTTACACAAGCGAATATCAATACTTTTTTGTCATTTTATTAAGGGAAGTGTTATTGGCACTTCAAAAATCTCATTCTACACTCCTCACAAGTGTATTTTTCTTTCCTAATATAGAAAGTTTGGAGTGTAAAATGAGGTTTTTGGAGTGCTAATAACAATTCCCTTTATTAATTCATTTTATTAATAGTTTATTATTAGGAGAATTTATGTTTTCATCCCTATTTTTTCTACTCCATTGATTAAAACCTTATTCTTTTTCAAATTTTGATCAAAGTCCTTCGGTTTTAATAAACGCCATTAATTATTCAAAAACAAAATATTTACATGTCAAGATAATTAAGTTTTATTTTTAAATATATGCATTTAGTGTTACAAACGTTACATTTAATATATAATATTTATGGCTAAACTTTTTATCATATATTTCTATTTCTAGTTTGTACCCATTTTTAATTTGCAATCATTTTTTAAATTGTACCAATTTTCTTTTAAATTTTAATTTGTACTCATATATTAATTTCTTTTTGTACCTTATTTTTTTAACTTTTATTTGTGCTCATAATTTTTTAACCTTTTATTTGTACCCATAATTTATTTATAATATACCCATTTTTTTTTTTTACAAATGTACCACTTTGTTATATGTAAAATGTATCCCTATTTTTTTGCAAGTACCATTTTTTTTATGTAAAATGTACCCATTTTTTTATGTAAATACTATTTATTTTTTTAATCTAAAATGTACCATTGTTTTTTTAATATAAAATGTACCCATTGTTTTCTATAAAATGTACCCACTTTTTTATGTAAATGTACCAATTTTTTATATATATAATGTAGCCAAATTTCATTATATAAATGCACTCATTTTATAAAAATAAAAAAATAAAATAAAATCCTCTTTTTTTATAATCTAGAATGCACCCATAAACAATTTTTTATTTTATCAAAACCCATAAGCAATTTTGAATAATTAAATTGGACACTTTCCGGGCCCGCTCCACCACCGTAGCTAACCCCACGACATCATTTGTCACAGCCCGTCCTAGAAATGTACTTTATTTTATCATCATGGTTGTGAAAAGACATTTACCCTTGAGCGTCGGATGTGTGTTTGTGTGGAATTAAAGAATTGAGTCAAATTGAGTCAATTAGTTATATCCCTAACTAATTGGACCCAATTAGAACTAAAAGATTAAAGAGTTGGGATTGGTGTGCATTTTTGGACCACACAAATCCATACCCTTCTCTCTTTTTCCCGTGCTCTCTCTCTCATCTCGCATACTCTCTCTCTTCACTCTCCTCCGTACGGACCACCTTGAAACTAAGCTAAATCTTCATAGATCGAGGAAGAAAATGGTACCATTGTGTTCGTGAGGACCCTACGGGTTCAAAGGTACCCATTTCAGGTAAGAACTCGTTCGATTTCACGTTGAAAACTCAAGCTCCGAGTTGAACACTATTCATGAACTTTAGTATGGTTATGTTTTAGGACAATCCAAGCTTTCAGCGAACTCTAGGAGGTTCTCACGAAGCTTGGAGTGCTTCGTTGGCTCGGTTTTGACGTCAAGATCACGAGGTTCGAAGGTGGCCGATTTTGTTGAGATTTTTTCGACGTGTTTTCGAAGGATTTGAGGGTCCAAAGAGGTATAACCTTCTTCCTCCTGAAATTTGTGACATTTGGGTGAAAATTTTGTAGAAAATGGTGCAAAAACGAGAGAGAAATGGGCAGTTGCAGGTCTGCCCAGAATCCGGTGCCGATGGCACTATTCCAGTGTCTGGAGGTTGAAGGTGATGCGCGTGATGCCGTGCCCTCCCCAGCGTGTGAGGCCATGTGAGCTATAGGAAATTTTTTCTAAAAATATCACGATGTTCATGAGGTTGTGTAGGTCACGTTGATATATTCATATACCCATTTTGAGCTATGTATGAGAAGTTATTAGCTAGTTTTGCCTATATGCTTTAAAATAACGTTTTTATAGTTAATTCGCATATAGGTGAGACTTATTCCGAGGACGAGCATATCCACGGGATACTCGGGGGTTACGACCCGTCGACATATCAGTGAGTGGGCTTTTGTTTTCATTATATATTTATATACTTGATTTATTTCCCAGAAATGTGTTTTAAATGAAAGTATGCTTTGAAACAATATGCCAAATGACTTTATATTCTGAATATGCATTTCCATGGTTGCATATATATATAAATGTGGTGTTGTGGAGGCACAGGTAAGTTCAGGTAAGTTATGTTTGAGTAGGTGAACTACGAACGACTTGATCTCTATTTAGGGTACGTAGGTAGTCTAACGAGTGGTTAGATGCAACCATTCAATAAATGAGATGAACATGTTGATTTTCTATATGAGATGTGATTAAGACAAAGGCCTTAGTTGTGAATAGAATGATTATAAATGTATTGATGAACATTGAATTCATAACCTGCACCAGGGTGATTGTGATTTAGCCAGGGAGAGTTGGCACAGGCCTGTATATTATGTCACCTCCCGCACCATATGCTCACATTGGATCCAATTTAGGTGCACAGTCTTGTAGTACAGACCACTATAGGTGGTTCCGACTCGTAGGTGACTAAGGATTTATCGCACAACTAGCATAAGGGCGTATCATTGAGCATAACTATATTACACCCAACCTTGTCGTACATACCATTTCAGTGGTTCCGACTTATGTGCAGTATATTGCCGTATAGGTCATAGAAGTGACTCCGGCTAGATTGAGTTTGAGCTAGGAATTCAGCCGTACAGACTAGCACAGGAGTTCCGGCTAACATATCACATTTCTAAAAAATTATTCTTACTTGGATTGTTTACTTTGTTATATTTTGGCATGGCATACATATGAAAACGATTATGTGAAGCATGAACTGAATTGATATGATTTCAGATATATATATATGCTTATATCTTGATTCTGGGAAAATTTTACATGTTTTACAGCGAGGGGTTAGTTATGCTAATAATGAAATGGTTTGGTAAAACATTTGTTTTTGCCCACTCACGCTTTCTGTTTTACGCCCCTCCAGGTTCTAAGTAAGATTATTGTTGGTGGCTCGGGATCTTCGGCAGTTCTGACATATTTGAATAATAGTTGGACATTCCTGGTACTGTGTAACTAGTACTTGTCCTACTGGACTGCACCTTCTCTTTATGCTCTGATTAGGAGTATTTACTGTTGTAACTAACTCTTATCACTTTCTGTTTAGTAGTGTACTCTAGTAATGTGGTTTTTAATTATTCGTATATTTGCTATCTTTATCGCTTCCGCACTGTGCACATGGCTACGTCACTCTCACGTGACGGCCAGCATGCCTTGGCCTCAGTCGGGGTGTGTCAGTTTGGTATCAGAGCCTAGGTTTAGCAATCCTGTATAATTCTTGAATGTTCTAATCCTTGTGATGTCTTATGTCAGAACTATGCTGCCTCGTAGAGAGCCCCGTCAACCAGCTGAATCTAGTTTCCCCGATATTGCTCAGTTAGGGGAAGCTATAGTTTCTGCCATTCAGACAGCATTCTGTACTCCTCAGATGACACCTCTTGAGACAGTTCATAATTTGAAATTGAATACCTTCATGGGAATTGAAGGTCATTAGGGGGCGAAAAGATGGTTGAATCATGTGGATAAGACCTTTCAAGTGATGCAGAGTCAGGGGAATCTTTCTTCTGATAAGTGGGTCGAGACGACTACCTGGTTTTTGGGAGAACAACCTGCATCTTGGTGAAGACAGGAGTCTTACGATATGACCCCATAAGAGATTGTGGACTGGGGAGTGTTTAAGGAGCGGTTTCGGAAAAGGTTCATTCCTCCTGCATATATTGATCTTAAGAAACAGGAGTTTACTCATCTAAGGCAAGGAAATATGTCTGCTAATGAATATTACAGGATGTTTACTGATCTATCGAGATATGATCCGGAGGTTGCTGCTAATCTGGTAGAGATGCTTCGCCGTTTTAGTTTGGGTACTAAGAAGAAATGGCGTTCCATATCGACATCTACTCATTGTGCCTCTTACCAAGAGTTCTATGAGATTCTACTGAGGATTGAGGCCTCAGAGAACATGCCTAATGAGAATGAGGATGAGGAAGGAAAGAATGGGGGCCAGAGACGAGATGACAAAGGAAAAAGGCAAGCATTTCAGGGACCCCGCAAGACTCAGAACTTTAAGAGGAGTGGTGGCAATTCCAGCTCTTCTAGTGAGGGATTAAGTACTAATATGCAGAGGAGAGGTGGTAAATTCACTGGAGGTCAGAGGTTCCAGAGACAGAGAGATTTGGGTGGTTCAGGTGGATCGGGTGCTCCCGTATGCCGCAGGTGTAATAATCGACATTTTGGGGAGTGTAGAAGAGGCAGCAACATATGTTTTACTTGTGGACAGATGGGTCATAGGGCTACCCAATGCCCTCAGAGTCAGCAGAGACCCCAACAGCCTTCATTCCCACCACCTGCACCTACCCAGTACGCTTCAGGATCTGGTGGTTATACTCAGACTGGTTGAAGAGGTGCCTACCACTACTAGGGCGATGCTGCTCCCTACACCTCTGGACAGCAGCAGTACTCTCAGGATCCTCAGTATCAGAGTGGATACCCTCAGCATCAGGGATGATCTATATCTTATCAGCCTCATTCAGTGATGCGAAAATAAATTAACGCACAAATTTAAACCCTATTTGTGACAATTGTAGTAATGATATAAGTAGGGATCGTTCTAGGCCGGGGATTAACTAGGGATGCTAACCAAAGTAAAATTAAATTAAAAACGTAAAAACAAAATTTAAAACACTAAACTAGACTCAAAACACTTAACTAGAATAACTCAAAATAAAACTAACAAATAATCTAAAAAAACACAAAATAATTCAAGACTCAAGAAAATACAAACTAAATTGATTTCTAATAAATCTAACACCTTAAAATAAACGGGGGATTGATTTTGATGAAAAGTAAATTAAACTTAAATAAATTACAGAATTGACAAAAACATAAAATTAAGGTAAAATGATAAATGACGGACTGGCTAGAGGATTATTCTCCACACATGCCACATATGCAACCTAAATTGATTTTCAGTTGTTCTTTCAATAAATTGTAAATTCTCAACGCCCCAAACTAATTAGGTCCGCTTAAATTAATTCTCAGATTTTCCTTAAGTTAATGGATTGGATGATTGCATACGACAACCCAAAACATTCCCTACAAGTTCCCTACATGAATTGCATAATAGAGATACAAGCAAGAATCATTAAGTTTTATGAAAATCATAAGCATTGACGAGGCACTTGTTACTATGAATTGCATGAAACTTATGCCAAGAATTTACCTAACGCGATCGTTTATAAGCGACCTTCACTACTTGTGAATATAAGTTCATAACGATTAGGTGAAATTCACTTATATTCTAGCATCAAATTCATGCATGTAAATTAAGTATGCATCCTTAATCGACATACAAAAATAAGTTATCAATCAAGCAGTTAAGCAAATTAAATCACAACTCAGAAATCACAACTGAAAGTAATCAATTCAAATTACAAATATATCCATGGCTTTGAATTAACCTCTAGCCAAACAGAAAATTAGTTACACATTATTTATAAATTAAAACAGAAATTAAACTTGAGTTTGGAGGAAGAATAACACCGAGAGAAATTGCAGTTTGTTGCTTCTGTCCCCGCATCTTCACGCTGCCAAAGGCAGCACTCCCTGCGTTCTCCAAGCTGTTTCCCGTCAGCACAAGGCAGCGCCTGTCCTCCTTTCCGCGCGCTGACACACTGCCAAAGGCAGCCCCGTGGCTCCTGTCTAAACGTCCCCCCTTATTTCTCCGTGCTGACCTCCTTATTCCTCTCCCCCCGTCTTCACCTTTTTTTTTCTTTCTCTAATATCTCTCCCGCGTCTCCCGCCTTTTTTATTCCTGCTGCTGCACGAGGGCAGCACTCCTGCTCTGCTGCCTTCCACGTTTCCTCCTCGCGACAGACCTTCTTTCCCGAGGCAGCACTGGTTCCTACTGACCTCTCCGCACCAGCTGCTCTCCCACGTGCAGCACGCTGACTGCCAACTGCCCAAGTAACTGTTTTTCCTGCCAAGCTGTCTTAGCAGCTTTCCTTTCTTCCAGGCAGCATGCTGCCTTCCTCGCTCTCTTTCCTGCCCAACCTTTTCTTTCCTCTCCTTTGTGTTTTATATTTTTTTTGTTTCTTCACAGCCTGCTGCCATAAGCTTTCCGTCCCACTTCTTCTTATTCTATTTCTGTTTTTCCCACTCATTTTCCACTAGCTGCAAATGCTTATTTCTTTTTGTTTCTTATCTTTACTCACCAACTGCAAAACACTTCAATTTTAGATATATCATATAATTTTCTAATACATACCTAATAAATTTAGCCTAACTTCCATGACCTATATTCCGTGACATAATTAGAACAACTAAAACAATTTTCGACGAATTTATTATTTAAAACTACACTTGTGCTATTTTAATTTTCTTAGCTAGATAAATTCGATAAAACACAAAAACAAAGTAAATAACTCAAAAATATAAGAAACTAACTAAGAAAAGACGAGAGAATTTGATGTAAAATATGTATAAATATGAGCTTATCAAATACCCCCACACTTAGCTTTTGCTAGTCCTCGAGCAAAACAACGAAAACAGAAAAAGTAATAACATGAAAATTATTAGTTTCCCCCTATTTGACCCTCATAGAATTTCATTCGAGAACACAAAACATCAAGAACCATAGCTAACACCAACAAGCAATTTAAGTTCATTTTCTTTATTCAAATATTAGCAGCAATCTTTGAAACATCCTTGAAGTGTAGTGTGTGAGATAGCCATGCTAATGCAATTTCAAAAAATTTTTTTTTTTTTTTTTTTAAATCACCATATGCAAACTAGCGACCTTCTCACGGGATTTACACTCAATCGCACATGTGTTTAGTTTTAATGTGTTTCGCTCAAAGAAACGAATGTGAAAGTTCTACCATAAGCTTGCATAAAGATCACTTCTCCACAGTCATAATTGCAAAACTTAAATCAAGAGGACTTTTATTGGATGTAATGAGGCTTAGGGATAGGGTTATTGAAACGAAAGAATAGGAAAACACAAGTTCCAAGCTACAATGCAAGCAATTATTTTCTTTAGATTTATAAGAACTCAAGCTCTCCAACGATTCTTCAGACATCTCTAACCACACCCATAAACTGAAACTTTAAAAACTTTTTATTTTCTTTGTATACAATCTTTCTTTTTCTTTTCTTTTTCTTTTCTTTTTTTTTTTTTTTTTTTTTTTTTTTTTTTCTTCTTCTTCTTTTCAAACAGAAACAAATATGAAAAACCCCCACACTTATTCTTTTGCCAAACACCCTCCAAAGTACTTCACAAACATTTCTCATAAGACAATCTCGCATTGCTCGCTTGGAAAGGGTAAGGAAAAATATTTATTTCAGGCATAAGGGTAGACATATCTGGTGATAAGAAATAAAAGGCTCACAAATACGGCTCAAATTGGCAATCTAATGATATCATTTTTCTTTGGGAAACAAGGTTATTTGGGCCATGGTGGTAAACCTAATGCCTCTATCATTTTCAAGTTCATGCAATTAAAGACAAATATTTCGAAAGATCGTTATGCAAGTTCTAGAGATGTATCTCACATAAGTTCATCACACATGAAAGAATAGGAGTGTATGAAAAATGCACACACTTTCAATAGGCTCAAAAACTCACATAGGATGTATATGGTCACTAAATTCACATATGGAGCTTTAAATCATGCTTTAGTTTCACATCAACAAGGCTATGTGCATTTGGTTTTTCAAAGATGATCAAATATGTACAAACTAACACGAGTATTAGGAATTTCACAAAACATATGTTAACTAAGTTCTTGATGATCATGGTTCAAATTTATCCAATTATATCATTGGGTCGGGAAACTAACAAAAATCTAATTCAAAACAATAAGGAAAACAAGGAAATATTTTTGGATTTTTTTTAAATTTTTTTTTTTTTTTTTTTTTTTAAAAAAAAAAACAACAACTTAATTAAGAAAATACAAAGCAATAACATGGAAACAAATGAAACCAGTTCAAAGTCGAAGGTACAAAAATTTTCAATTTGGTCATTTTTACTCTTTACCCCCACACTTAAACTAGACATTGTCCCCAATGTCAGAAAATATAATAAAATGCAAATAAAAATAAAAATAAAATAAATAAATATAAAGAAACAAAATAAAGCAATAGGACTGAAAACTTCCCTAATTTGCAGAAAAAATCAAGCGATGACCCCTCAAGCTAAAATTTTGCAATCAACTTCAAGGGTGGAAATAACCAAAAGTTCCTGCAAAGAAAAGAAATAATTCAGTTAAGTAACACAAGAAAATATAAAAAAAAACAAACAAACGAAAAATTAAAAATGAAAATAAAAGACAATGAATAAAACTAATAAGTGATCATTGGTCCTGTTTGGTGACTTTCCACAGCTTTGAACTTGAACTGGCCTCAGAACTTCTTAGCAAGGAAAATGAGACTTGATTGGTGGTGTTGTTGAAGCTTCTCGAGCTCTTGGTTTCAACTCGGACTCCTTCTGCCGGGTTGATTGAGTCTGCAGGCTACATTCTTCTCTTTTTGTTCTTCTGCATGGCAGGTAGGCACGAGGCAGAGGTGGTGGTCTGCTTCTTTGTTCAATCTGTCCAAGTGCCGACCGATTTCCTTTCTTTCGCCTTGACTCGTAGCCAAGAGCAAGGGTAAAGGAAAAGCATGCCATGAGAAATCTTTGCCTCTGACTCTAATGATATGGGATACTTTTGCTTTTGAAGAAGTATCGTTCCACAGGTGTATGCTTGAACTGGGCTGGGGAACTTCTTAGCAAGGAAAATGAGACTTGATCTTGAAGATGAAGCAGCACCTTGTCTCCACATGCTTCAAGTAACATTTTCACTTGCCTTGGCTGTTCTCCAGGCAGATGTGGCGACTTCTTCGGAGGTACATCAGCGGTTGAAGATGAGCACTCGAGAGCAATGCTAGGTAAGCAATGCTAGGTAAGCAATCAGGAAGGATTTCCAGGCAGTCGGTTCTTAGATTGGAAGATTGACACCGAGTGCTGGCTGATTGCCCGCTTTCTCCTTATCACAAAGACAAGGACAAGGACAGGGAGAAAGCGTGATATGAGATACTCTTGCTTTCAACCTTCATGATATGAAATACTCTAGCTCTAGATGACTTGTTTGTAAAGGTATCCCAGGGAATGAGAAACACAGAGAAACTCGAGAGGGTTTGATGGAAAGGCATTTTCGGAGATGAAAAATTTCGGAGATGAAGAAGTGTTGAGAGAGTTTGCCTTTGCTGTTGAAGGCGAAGGTAGACGTTTATAGAATTTTTCTTCACAACCGAAACTATTCCTTTACCCCTGTCGGCAGCCGGTGGATGGATGAACAGTACAAGTTACGCGCTTTCTGAAAAAGTCACCCGTAATTTGCTCAAAGCTGACAGCGCGCGTGACGAGTGACGACAAAATTGGAAAAACTGTTCGCCTCGTGATTCCCGACCGCTCCGACTTTTGAGAGAGACGCCTGACTTTTGAGAGAACGGCGTCCGACTTTTGAGAAAAGAACCGACTTTTGAGACAGAGAAGCCGCTTTTGAGAAAAGAATCCGGCTTTTGAGAAAGGAGCCCGGCTCTTCGATTTGCGAGAGGGCGTCTCTTCGACTGCTGAGTGATGCCTCAACGATTTCTTCTTCTTATAAGAACGCTCATTTTTGCTCCACAACACACTTGAGCTCCCCTTGTAAACACTTCATCTGGTAAACGTTCCCTCCTGTAAACACTCCCTCTTGCATTTTCTTTTAATCTTGATCAGTCCAACTCTTCATTCTCAACACCTTCAAATATGTCTTGCCCCTCTGACCGTCGCCTTAACTTGAATGTTGGGGAAGAAAGTGATATATCTTCTCCAACCAACATTTGGCAGCCATCCTTCATATCCCCAAATGGTCCTCTTACAGTTGGGGATTCCATAATGATGAATGAAACGACCGCATCGGTGGTGGCCAGAAATCTGCTTACTCCTAGAGACACTAGGATACTTTCCAGGCGGTCCGACGAACTGGCTGTTCAGGACTCTATGGCCTACAGCGTCCGATGCGCAGGTTCAGTATCAAACATGGGCCAGCGCCTTCTTGCACGAACTCGTCAGGTGGAGTCGTTGATGGCTGAAGTGGCTAGTCTTCGGCAGGAGGTCAGAGTGCTTAGGCATGAGAACAGGGATTTGCACATGCTCGCAACCAATTACTCCACAAGCATGAAGAGGAAGCTGGATCAGATGCAGGAGTCCGAAGTGCGGATTCAGAGTGATCATCAACGGTTTATGGCGTTACTCCCGAGGTTTATGTTGCCTTCGTCCTCGGGAGCAGCACCAAATATTGAGGCTCTGAATGATCCAACTCTGGCGCTTCGTCTTTCTAGGGCTCCGTCGACCTCCGAGGCACCACCAACCAACGACCAATGAACGAAATTAGTTTACAAGTTATTGTAAAATATTTATGCAATTTTTTTTTTATTTTTTATTTTTATTTATATGAATGTTTATGTTTTTAAGTTTTTTTTTTTTTTTTTTTTTTTTTTTTTTTTTTTTAAATAACAATGTAAAATAAGTAAAACAAAGTAAAAAGACTAAGTTTAACTTTCTAAACAAAAATCACAACTAAATAAACAAAACAAAATGAAATCAACGTAAAAAAAAATCAACGTAAAATAAATTCACACAAAAGCCAACAAACAATGAAAGAACTAAATAGAGTAAAATAAATTCAGTAAGGAGAAGGGATTAGGAATGCAAATCTGATTGTGGGTGATTCCTAGGCCTCCCTTCATTATTCAAATGCATGAGTTTATCCTTGAACGGACGGTGGTAATTGAAATGATCCGACAACGGTCTAAGTTCTAATGACGGTGCCTGAATCATCAAAATTAAAAACAAGTTAGTATAAATTAAAATAAAAAATGGAGAAGATGGCTTACAGTCACGTTCAAACTCAATTACAAACACCACGTCTTTGAACGTTTCCGGGACTTTGAACTTGGCCAGGTTTACTATGATGGTTGTGGCTTGTCCCGTGTCATCAAACTCAACTGCTTTGGGCTCGATTGTCTCATGCACAGCCTCCTGGATGTATTCTTGAAATTCTCCGGCCAACTCATTTTCTGGAATAATTCTTCTTGGTGTGCAAGTCTCTTTGAACGTTTCAACGTCATCGGGAACATGATTTGGTGCACCAAGAATTGGAATCTCATTTTGCACCTTGGGAAGATCTTCCACAACGTATTTTTCATTCACTTCTTCCTTGGGATTTAAAAACCTGCAAGGAAAAAGGACATTTGGTGGAACGATGTTAGAATAAATTGAATTTAGAACCTCCTCACCTGAGCTGGATGGCATAAGGACTTGAGGGGTTTGCGATAAGAATTCTTCTAAACTGCCCAAGTAGTCATCCTCATCTTCTTCTTGAAACGGCAATTCATCCATGTTCGGGCTGTGTTTGGATGGTTCTGGGACAACTTCATCCTCCCGGTCACCTTGATCTCGAATCTGTGCCATGAATTCCATAATCTGCCCAACTTGCTCCTCCAATGCATCCACCTTGTTGGCTTTATTTTGCATCTCCTTGTTTCGATTTTCTACGTCCTGGGTCAAAGAGGTTAGTAACTTATTCAACATGTCATTATCCGAAGACGTACTTGAATTTGATTGGGGAGATTGTTGTGGTGGTTCATATGGCCATTGATAGAACTCTTCCGATGGAGGCAATTGTTCTTCTTTTTGTGAACCCTGTACCGAAGAAATTAATTCTTCAAGCATTTGATTATAATCCACGGGCATACTTTGATTCGATTGGAATTGTTGTGGGGGATGCTGTGGTGGCTGCATAGATCTTGAATAGAACACGTCCTCTTGCTGCCAATATCCACCTTGTTGGAATTGTTGAGGTTCTCCCCACATGTAATCTGAATAATCTCTCCAATCTGAATTGTAAGCATTGGAAAACATGTTGCCCCTTGATTGGTTATGGCCTTGATATCCCCAAACATCTTCATTTGCAGAAAATTGAGGACCTTGATATCGTTGCCCATAGGGCACATCAAGTGTAGGGACACTTGGCATTGTGGTCCGTTCGGCATTATGAGTTAATTGAGCAGTGAGCTGTGCCAATAGTTCTTGAATGCTAGTAGAATCCAGGTCTTGCTCCATTTGTACCTCAATTCAAAGAAAGAAAAATAAATCAAATATCAAAAGTTAAAATACACAAACACAAATAAACAAGATAAAATAAAATAAAATAAACACAAATAAAATAAAATAAAACACAAACAAAAACATAAACAAGGATTAGCAAATTTGCTAATCCCCGGCAACGGCGCCAAAAATTTGATGCGAGAATAAATTAACGCACAATTTTAAACCCTATTTGTGATAATTGTAGTATATGGATAAGTAGGGATCGTTCTAGGCCGGGGATTAACTAGGGATGCTAACCAAAGTAAAATTAAATTAAAAACGTAAAAACAAAATTTAAAACACTAAACTAGACTCAAAACACTTAACTAGAATAACTCAAAATAAAACTAACAAATAATCTAAAAAAACACAAAATAATTCAAGACTCAAGAAAATACAAACTAAATTGATTTCTAATAAATCTAACACCTTAAAATAAACGGGGGATTGATTTTGATGAAAAGTAAATTAAACTTAAAATAAATTACAGAATTGACAAAAACATAAAATTAAGGTAAAATGATAAATGACGGACTGGCTAGAGGATTATTCTCCACACATGCCACATATGCAACCTAAATTGATTTTCAGTTGTTCTTTCAATAAATTGTAAATTCTCAACGCCCCAAACTAATTAGGTCCGCTTAAATTAATTCTCAGATTTTCCTTAAGTTAATGGATTGGATGATTGCATACGACAACCCAAAACATTCCCTACAAGTTCCCTACATGAATTGCATAATAGAGATACAAGCAAGAATCATTAAGTTTTATGAAAATCATAAGCATTGACGAGGCACTTGTTACTATGAATTGCATGAAACTTATGCCAAGAATTTACCTAACGCGATCGTTTATAAGCGACCTTCACTACTTGTGAATATAAGTTCATAACGATTAGGTGAAATTCACTTATATTCTAGCATCAAATTCATGCATGTAAATTAAGTATGCATCCTTAATCGACATACAAAAATAAGTTATCAATCAAGCAGTTAAGCAAATTAAATCACAACTCAGAAATCACAACTGAAAGTAATCAATTCAAATTACAAATATATCCATGGCTTTGAATTAACCTCTAGCCAAACAGAAAATTAGTTACACATTATTTATAAATTAAAACAGAAATTAAACTTGAGTTTGGAGGAAGAATAACACCGAGAGAAATTGCAGTTTGTTGCTTCTGTCCCCGCATCTTCACGCTGCCAAAGGCAGCACTCCCTGCGTTCTCCAAGCTGTTTCCCGTCAGCACAAGGCAGCGCCTGTCCTCCTTTCCGCGCGCTGACACACTGCCAAAGGCAGCCCCGTGGCTCCTGTCTAAACGTCCCCCCTTATTTCTCCGTGCTGACCTCCTTATTCCTCTCCCCCCGTCTTCACCTTTTTTTTTCTTTCTCTAATATCTCTCCCGCGTCTCCCGCCTTTTTTATTCCTGCTGCTGCACGAGGGCAGCACTCCTGCTCTGCTGCCTTCCACGTTTCCTCCTCGCGACAGACCTTCTTTCCCGAGGCAGCACTGGTTCCTACTGACCTCTCCGCACCAGCTGCTCTCCCACGTGCAGCACGCTGACTGCCAACTGCCCAAGTAACTGTTTTTCCTGCCAAGCTGTCTTAGCAGCTTTCCTTTCTTCCAGGCAGCATGCTGCCTTCCTCGCTCTCTTTCCTGCCCAACCTTTTCTTTCCTCTCCTTTGTGTTTTATATTTTTTTTGTTTCTTCACAGCCTGCTGCCATAAGCTTTCCGTCCCACTTCTTCTTATTCTATTTCTGTTTTTCCCACTCATTTTCCACTAGCTGCAAATGCTTATTTCTTTTTGTTTCTTATCTTTACTCACCAACTGCAAAACACTTCAATTTTAGATATATCATATAATTTTCTAATACATACCTAATAAATTTAGCCTAACTTCCATGACCTATATTCCGTGACATAATTAGAACAACTAAAACAATTTTCGACGAATTTATTATTTAAAACTACACTTGTGCTATTTTAATTTTCTTAGCTAGATAAATTCGATAAAACACAAAAACAAAGTAAATAACTCAAAAATATAAGAAACTAACTAAGAAAAGACGAGAGAATTTGATGTAAAATATGTATAAATATGAGCTTATCATTCAGCCGGAGGATCTTAGTGGTATCAATAGGGACAACCCCAGCAGGGAGAGATTGCTACTAGTAGTGCAGGATCTGCGAGGCAGTCAGGTCAGCAGAGGCAGGGACGTGGTATTCATGCCAACAGAGGTCGCGGTGGATGACAGCAGAGTCAAAGGCGTATCTACAACATGTCACTGCAAGATGCCCAGAATAATCCAGACTTAATCATGGGTACGTTAAATATTCTTGGTCATTTTGCTAAAGTGTTGATTGATTGTGGTGCTACACATTCTGTTATTTCTCATACATTTGCTCAAGTGACACAACCCCATCCTACATCTCTAGGATATGATTTAGGATTTTTTATGCCTATAGGGGATATATGTTTTATAGATCGGGTGTATCCAGGGTGTCTAGTGATAGTAGAGGGTATTGTTATGCCGGCTAATCTTATGCCGTTAGATATTATGGATTTTGATGTGATTTTGGGCACATATTGGTTACACTATAATAGTGCCAAGATAGATTGTTATGGAAAGACAGTCACATTTCATTGTCCTGGATTACCTGAAGTTACATTTGTAGGAGAGCCTAGTGGGGTGAGACATGGTATTATTTCAGCCATGAAAGCAAAAAGAATGTTGTTGAAAGGTTGTCAGGGATATTTGGCTCATGTGGTGCTGAATGATGACACTCCTAGTAGTGTGGAGGATGTTCGTGTGGTCAAATATTTTCCAGATGTATTCCCTGAGGATTTGCCTGGATTGCCGCCAGATCGAGAGGTGGAGTTTGTTATTGATCTGCTTCCAGGTACGAATCTTATATCCTTGACTCCTTACAGAATGGCTCCTGCTGAATTAAGATAATTGAAAGTGCAGTTGCAAGAGTTAGTGGATAAAGGTTTTATTCAGCCAAGTACTTCACCTTGGGGAGCTCCAGTATTATTTGTGAGGAAGAAAGATGGAACTTTGAGGTTGTGCATTGATTACAGGCAATTAAATCGGGCAACCATCAAGAACCGTTATCCATTGCCTCATATAGATGATTTGTTTGATCAACTCAAAGGTGCCTGTGTATTTTCTAAGATTAACTTGAGGTCTGGATACTATTAGTTGAAGATTAAAAATGAAGATGTCCCTAAAACCGCATTCAGGACTCGATATGGTCATTATGAGTTTCTTATGATGCCATTTGGGTTAACTAATGCACCAGCAACTTTTATGGATTTGATGAATCGAGTATTCCAGCCATACTTAGACAGGTTTGTTATTGTCTTCATTGACGATATCCTGGTATACTCTAAGTCTAAGGCTGAGCATGTTAGACATCTGAAGTTGGTGTTGAGCAGTTTGAGGGAACACCAACTATATGCTAAGTTTAGCAAATGTGAATTTTGGTTGAATCAAGTGGCATTTTTGGGACATGTCGTTTCTGCTCAAGGCATTCAAGTGGATTCCCAGAAAGTAGCAGCTGTGGAGAATTGGGAGCAACCTCGAACCGTCACCGAGGTACGGAGTTTTCTTGGCTTAGCATGCTATTATAGACTGTTCGTTAAGGATTTTTCAGTGATTGCTCTGCCATTGACAAGGTTGACTTGAAAAAATGTTAAGTTTGAGTGGGATAATAAATGTGAGCAAAGTTTCCAGCAGTTGAAGTACTATCTCACCCATGCACCTGTTCTAGCACTTCCAGATGATAGCAGTAATTATGAGGTCTATAGTGATGCTTCTTTGAATGGTTTGGGTTGTGTATTGATGCAACATGGTAGGGTAATTGCTTATGCTTCGAGACAGTTGAAACCTCATGAGAAGAATTACCCTACGCATGATTTGGAGTTAGCAGCTATAATTTTTTCCTTGAAGATTTGGAGACATTATCTTTATGGTGAGAAATGTAAGATCTTCACAGATCATAAGAGTCTCCAGTATCTGTTTACTCAAAGAGATCTTAATCTTCGACAACGGAGGTGGATTGAGTTACTTAGTGACTATGATTGCACAACTGAGTACCATCTTAGCAAGAAGACTCCAACTAGACTTAATGCCATTTATGATTGTCATGTTCCTCTTCTAGCAGATTTGAGGTCCACTGAGGTGGAGCTATGAGTGGAAGATCGAGAAGAAGCCTTGCTTGCTAATTTTTCAGGTTAGGCCAGTTTTAATTGATCATGTGCTTGAGGCTCAGATGATTAATGAGGAGACTCAGGAAATAATTCAAGCAAGGAACCAAGGCAAAAAGAAAGATTTTGAGATTTGAGAATCCGATGGCATGCTTATGCAGGAAAGCAGAATGTATGTGCCGAACAATGCAGAATTAAAGAAAGAAATTTTGGATGAAGCACATATATCGGCATATGCGATGCATCCAGGAGGCACTAAGATGTATCATACCATTAGACAATTTTACTATTGGCCGGGTATGAAAAGAGAAATTGCCGAGTATGTCAGTAGGTGTGCCATCTGCCAACAGGTTAAAGCTAAAAGAAAGAAGTCGTTTGGATTGATGCAGCCACTTCCGTTCCACAGTGGAAATGGGAAAATATTACTATGGATTTTGTGTACAAGCTTCCTCGTACACAGAATGGTTATGACGGCATTTGGGTGGTAGTTGATCGGCTTACGAAGTCAACACATTTTATTCCAGTTAGGGAGAAGTATTCGTTAAGCCGATTAGCTAAGTTGTTTATATCATAGATTTTGAAGTATCATGGTGTGCCAGTTAATATTATCTCAGATCGGGATCCCAGATTTACTTCCAAGTTCTGGATAGCATTCCAGGAAGCTCTTGATACGAGATTACTTTATAGTACGGCATATCATCCTCAGACAGATGGACAATCTGAGAGGACCATTCAGACATTAGAGGATAAGTTGAGATCTTCTGTGCTGCAGTTTGGAGATAGTTGGCATGATTGCTTGGATTTGATGGAGTTCGCTTACAACAATAGTTATCATTCGAGCATTGGTATGGCACCGTTTGAGGCACTTTATGGGAAATCTTGTCGTACGCCTCTATGTTGGTCAGAAGTTGGCGAAAGAGTTTTAGTGGGCCCTGAGATTGTGGATGTGACTACACAAAATGTTCAGGTAATTAAGTCTAACCTGAAAGCGGCCCAAGATCGACAAAAGAGCTTAGCAGACAAACATGCCACTGATCGGAAGTATGATGTAGGTGATTGGGTATTCCTGACGCTATCACCTTGGAGAGGTGTTGTACGATTTGGAAAGAAATGAAAATTGAGTCCTAGGTACATTGGACCATATATGATCACCGAGCGAGTCAGTGAGGTTGCTTACAGGCTTGAGTTGCCTCCAGAGTTGTTCAAGGTACACGATGTGTTTCATGTTTCGATGCTTCGACATTATGTTTCAGATCTTTCACATGTGATTCCTCCTCAACCTTTGGAAATCAATTCGGACTTGACTTATGATGAGGAACCAGTGACTCTGTTAGATTGGAAGGATAAGGAACTAAGGAATAAGACCATTTGTCTAGTAAAAGTGTTATGGAGAAATCATTCAATGGAATAAGCTACTTGGGAGATAGAAGATCGGATGAGAGAAATGTATCCACGCTTGTTTTATGATTATTAGTGGATGTAGGGTTGTATGTAATTTCTAGGATAAAATTTTATAAGTTGCGGAGATTGTCACAGCCCATCCCAGAAATGTACTTTATTTTATCATCGTGGTTGTGAAAAGACATTTACCCTTGAGCGTCGGATGTGTGTTTGTGTGGAATTAAAGAATTGAGTCAAATTGAGTCAATTAGTTCTATCCCTAACTAGTTGGACCCAATTAGAACTAAAAGATTAAAGAGTTGGGATTGGTGTGCTTTTTTGGAACACACAAATCCTTACCCTTCTCTCTTTTTCCCGTGTTCTCTCTCATCTCGCAGACTCTCTCACTTCACTCTCCTCCGTACGGACAACCTTGAAACTGAGCCAAATCTTTATAGATCAAGGAAGAAAATGGTACCATTGTGTTCGTGAGGACCCTACGAGTTCAAAGGTACCCATTTCAGGTAAGAACTCGTTCGATTTCACATTGAAAACTCCAGCTCCGAGTTGAACACTATTCATGAACTTTTGAATGGTTATGTTTTAGGACAATCCAAGCTTTCAGCGAACTCTAGGAGGTTCTCACGAAGCTCAGAGTGCTTCGTTGGCTCGGTTTTGACATCGGGATCACGACGTTCGAAGGTGGCCGGTTTTGTTGAGATTTTTCCGACATGTTTTCGAATGATTTAAGGCTCCAAAGAGATATAACCTTCTTCCTTTTGAAATTTGTGACATTTGGGTGAAATTTTCGTAGAAAATGGTGCAAAAATGAGAGAGAAATGGGCAGTTGCAGGTCTGCCCAGAATCCGGTGCCGGTGGCACTATTCCAGCGTCTGGAGGTTGAAGGTGATGCGCGTGAGGGTGCGTGAGCAATAGGAAATTTTTTCTAAAAATATCACGATGTCGTGAGGTTGTGTAGGTCACGTTGGTATATTCATATACCCATTTTGAGCTATGTATGAGAAGTTATTAGCTAGTTTTTCCTATATGCTTTAAAATAACGTTTTTATACTTAATTCGCATATAGGTGAGACTTATTCCGAGGAAGAACGTATCCACGGGCGACTCGGGGGTTACGACCTGTTGACATATCAGTGAGTGGGCTTTTGTTTTCATTATATATTTATATACTTGATTTATTTCCCAGAAATGTGTTTTAAATGAAAGTATGCTTTGAAACAATATGCCAAATGACTTTATATTCTGAATATGCATTTCCATGGTTGCATATATATATATAAATGCGGTGCTGTGGAGGCACATGTAAGTTATGTTTGAGTAGGTGAACTACGAACGGCTTGATCCCTATTTAGGGTACGTACGCAGTCTAACGAAAGGTTAGATGCAGCCATTCAATAAATGAGATGAACATGTTGATTTTCTATATGAGATGTGATTAAGACAAAGGCCTTAGTTGTGAATAGAATGATTATAAATGTATTGATGAACATTGAACTCATAAACTGCACCAGGGTGATTGCGATTTAGCCAAAGAGAGTTGGCATGGGCCTGTATATTATGTCACCTCACGCACCATATGCTCACATTGGATCCAATTTAGGTGCACATTCTTGTCGTACAGACCACTATAGGTGGTTCCGACTTGTAGGTGACTAACGATTTATCGCACAACTAGCATAAGGGCGTAGCATTGAGCATAACTGTATTACACCCAACCTTGTCGTACACACCATTTCAGTGGTTCCGACTTATGTACAGTATATTGTCGTATAGGTCATAGAAGTGACTCCAGCTAGATTGAGTTTGAGCTAGGAATTCAGCCGTACAGACTACCATAGGAGTTTCGGCTAACATATCACATTTCTAAAAAATTATTCTTACCTGGATTGTTTACTTTGTTATATTTTGGCATGGCATACATATGAAAACGATTATGTGAAGCATGAACTGAATTAATATGATTTCAAATATATATATATATATATATATGTATGTATGTATATGCTCATATCTTGATTCTGGGAAAATTTTACATGTTTTACAATGAGGGGTTAGTTATGCTGAATAATGAAATGATTTTGTAAAACATTTGTTTTTGCCCACTCACGCTTTCTGTTTTACGCCCCTCCAGATTCTAAGTAAGATTGTTGTTGGTGGCTCGAGATCTTCGGCAGTTCTGACCTATTTGAATAATAGTAGGACATTCTTGGTACTGTGTAACTAGTACTTGTCCTACTAGACTGCACCTAGACTTTATGCTCTGATTAGGAGTGTTTACTGTTGTAACTAACTCCTATCACTTTCTGTTTAGTAGTGTACTCTAGTAATGTGGTTTTTAATTATTCATATATTTGCTATCTTTATCTCTTCCGCACTGTGCACATGGCTACGTCACTCTCACGTGACGGCCAACATGCCTTGGCCTCGGTCGGGGTGTGTCATCATTACCATTGTTTCTACCCCTCTTCCTATTCCCCATGAACTGAATCTGCTCAACATTCTATTCTTCAGCCTCCATGAACTCCTCAACTTCCTTTACAACACTTTTTCCCTTATTAGCTCTCGCCACATTTACCCCATCACCACCCTCGAAACACAAGTTCATCAGAACAAAACATTAACAACGATTACAAGAAAAGTTATTACACATAAGTAAAATTTGAATTCAAGCCAACAACAAATGCCAGCACTTAAGATCCCACATCACCCAAGGGAGTGATCCTTATATGTATATTCTCATAGCATGTGGCCTTTTGGGAGCTCACTGGTTTCGGGTTCCATCAGAACTCCGAAGTTAAGCGAGTAGCGCGCGAGAGCAATCCTATGATGGGTGACCCACTAGGAAGTTGCTCGTGAGTGAAGGAAATTTTGTGAAAAACATGTTCATTTGAGCAACATCTATGGTATGCAATTAACATTTAAAGGCGGAATCATGCTTGTATGCACTCAAAACAAAACATTACCCATGAAATTCAAAGCCTAGTAGAAAGGTGAACCAAGACTCAACTCAAGAACAAAGTGAGTTGAGAGATTTTATACCTTTGTTGATTCCTCTTTGCATAAGCAAAGGCTAATCACCCAAGGAGAGGGCCTTCATTCCTTGCTTCTTAGATCCATGGATTTCTTGGATGAGGATGGTTGAAAGGATTCTCCAAGTTCCCAAAGTTGAGAACCTCTAATTTTCCACACCAAGGAGGGACATGAAGAAGAGATGAGTGACCTTGGAGGAGGAAAGATTGCTAGCTAATCTCCTCCAAGGGGCCGGCCTCCAAGAGAGAAAAGGGAGAGACATGTTCTCTCCAATTTTCTCCAAAAGAAACCCTAAGGATGAAATGGCTATAAAGTTGTCTTTATACCACCTCACAATGGAGTGACAAACTTACAATTAAAGCAAGTTCACTACCCTCCTCTATTTGGCCGGCCTTAAGGGTTTATTGGGCTTTCAAGCCCTTTGTTTATTCAAGTTGTCATACAACTTGAGTTAATGGGCTTGACATTCAAATCCCATTGGGCCTTGCGGCCCAAAACTAACCCGAGGTCTTTAACGAACTTTATTCGTTTGATTAATTAACATATTAATTAATCTTTGCCATAAATAATTAAACCATTTAATTATCCTTACTCATCTCCGTTGTTTCTTCAATCTCTACCTTACACGGTGTACGATCCATTAGGTTCCTTTTAGCGAGGCAGTGGGCTATTAGAACTCTTTCAAATCGATTGTGAATTGAAACTTACTTTCAATTCTCCCTTTAGTGATTATACACGTTTAGGGCTTCCACAAACCATGAGTGACACCTAGCAGTATGTCATGGTTACCCAAGCTAATCAGAAGAGGTGGAGAACCTATTCAGTTTAGGATTACAATGCAATACGGTCTTTCTCTAATACAATACTCTTGACCACATTCTTTGGTTTGATAGTTTATTCATGTCTACTATCCAATGTGATTCATTTACTTATATGATTACCTTGAATGTGATTTGGAATGACTTCCTAAATCTCATTCATACTCTGGCCAAAGATTCTTAATCATATCATAGAGTATTCTCCCTCAAACGGTTTGAAGGTTAGAGATCCCTTGTTGCGCATTCACTTGCCTCCATGACTAAGTGGCTTAACCCCAACTATGTCGTGGACACCCTCTGACATAGTGACTTTGACATAGTCAAAGATCTAGGACTTAACCACAAGACAACTATGATGCCTCAGGTTAAAGGACTACTTTGCATTATCCCAACCATGAGTTCTCATGTGACATGAGTATGAGAACTCCTCGTTGATCGTGTTCAGTGGACTCATTCGCTATTGAGCACCTACATGCTTGTCTTGGTGTCAATCACACCAATGACTCGAGACCAATCACTCTCATTGAGAGAAGACACAACACGTACTGATCTTAACGGACTGTCAATGCCCAATTGGCAATCCTATGATCAGGAACGTTTAGGATATGTATACGAAAGAGAATGGTCTCATGAATCTAACTTGTTTAAATTAAATTCTCCTAATTACATATTCCTTGGACTTATCGTTTAAGCATATAACATTTATATGAGACGGCTTAAAACAATAATCTTTGCCCTTGATATTAAACTAGATTAGTTTAACATGTGAAATGTCCGTAAAGTATCATCATATGATTGGTTTTAGGGCACATTTCCAACAATCTCCCACTTGCACTAGAGCCAATCAGCTTGGTCATCAGTGATGATACCTCTTCTGTAGTCATTTCAAAAATGGCTAAGTAGTTGGCCTAGACAATGGATATCTATATGTTATCCATAGAAGCAACCTTGAGAATAACGACGTCACCATTATACATGATTCTCAATCATGTGGTTTAGTCTCTCATTTGAGTTCGGATCATGATGAGACATTGATTCCCTGGCTTGAGCTATCGCCCCATTAGTGTCGTAATGTTGGTACACTAGAGACACTTTCTGGTTGGAACCGAATAGAGAGTTCATGAATGAACTTTCTCATCCAAACAACATTGTTGTAAGCTTCTATATGACAATATATTTTGCATTCACAATGGAACACACTAAAGTCATTACTTTTAATGTTTCCATCCAAATATCTCTTTAGTCATAATAAAGAGATATCTGATTATCTCTTCATTCATAATGAAGAAACATCCAATGATGGATTAGATTCATAATCTAATACATTTACGTTTCCATTACGTTACTCTAATTCTTCCTCATTCTTGAGGAATCCATCCTTTATTATTTCTCAAATACTTAAGGATTCACTTGACAGTTGCCATGGTTCTGATCATGGGCTTGCATTGATATCATCTTGTACCGATCTTGGTACAACTCATATCAACGTTTTTCATACAATATGAAATACATAAATCACCTTTTTGCGTATACATAAAGGATTCTATTTACGCATTATTTCTTTGGGAGTCAAAGGGTATGTTCCCTTTGAGAAGAGCTACCTCCTAGTCTTACTAGAGTTGTTCTTCTGATTGAAGTGTATCATCATATGAGAAACTTCCTAGCATCTTTTGTCTATCATTAGGGCTTGATATAATCCAATTATATCCTGAAATCTATCATTATAGATTTCCATCCCATGTCTATAGACTATGTCTCCCATATACATTCTATCATTATAGAATGTTTATAGTCATAACTTTAACGAAGAAGTATTCTTTTCATTTCTAAAATTAATATATCATATATGTGTATATATATATTCAAATTTAGGAACATGATTAACTCCCACTAATCTTTTGTAAACCTAGTAAACAAAAGATTCATTTACATCTTTATGAGAAATCAAATGATTTGATCTTTCTCTCATAAGACGCTTATAGCTCCCACTAGCTTGTTAAGATTCATGATGGATGGATCTCTACAACTTACATATCATGTGATTCATAGTTTTAGACATATATTATCAAGACTATCTTAATAATGGTTTCGGAAACCCATATTATGTCCAAACATTGAATCACTATTTAGTTGTAGCTAGCAATCTTCGAATTAATTGAAACCAAGACTACGTCAAAGATGGTTTCTTCAAAGTCAACCAATCTCTTTGATTGTAGTCACCTTAAGCTACCATTTAGCTATAAAGGTTTCATTATTTCGGGTCAAATGGTACTTTACCATTTCCTTGAGTATATGTCGTATGTACACTCAATGTAATCATAAGGATTTTCATTCTTATTTCTTTCGAATTAAGAGGTGTAACTCTATGACATAATCATAAAGTTCAAACCATTCAACTGAGATAGTTTATAAATCCTTCTCGACTACCTTGGAGCTTGTGGTATAGGAACTAGGTTGTTATATTTGTTGATCACTATCTTGTCTCTCAAAGAACCCATTCTTTGAGTTCTATCCCTCGTTCATTTGCTCTATCTTAGGCAAATCCTAGTGTAGGATTACAATGAACTACCCAACAAACAACATTTGTTAGTTGGTTTATAGAAGTGATATCCAAATGTTAATTTAAGGATACCCACAAGATAATTCTTTAAACAAATATTGCTTATTAGCATACAACCCCAAATCTTAACATGATTAAGATTTGTCTTTCTTTCCAACTACATCCTATGGAGTCATGAAAATTTTGGAAGATCTTCTAATTGACAATCATATTGTCTTAGAAGTGTATATCCTATATATGGGTAATTGATAACATCCAACGAACTAAATCTTATTCGAGTTCGTTCTTCTCTTAATGGAGAAATCCATTATCTTATGATGCTTCTTTCCTTGATATCTTTCAAGGAAACTGTTCTAAAGTGTTACCTTTCCTTGGATCAAATCTAAGGAGGTAAATACTTTAGACATCTTACTCATCAACTTACATTTCTTGAATTCTTTGAAACCTTTTGCAAAGTATTCGGACATGTGTTTATTCAAAATAAATGATAGTCCAACGGAGAGCGATCTTCGGTGAATGTCATACAACATGAGTAGTATTATGTTGTGGACAAGTGCCACTAACATCTAAGTGAATTAACCTCAACAACTTTGTGATTCTTTCTTCCTTTCCAAAAGAATAAAGATTCAAACATTTTGCCTCTATACAATTTTAACAAGAAGACATTGGATCCGGATCTAACGATCGAAAGCATCCATCTATGACCAAATCGTAATTTATGTTATAGAGGTATCACAACTCAGTTGGGATTAGTCACTACCTTGCAACCTTTTGGGTTTTAAGCATCGTTATATTCTAAACAGTTAACACTACCATATCATCTCTACTATAGAGATAATCAATTAGATTACAATAATCTAATCATTCATTAATAAAGAACAATGTTTTGTCAAACAAAACATTCATCCATTTCTCATACGGAATTAAGTTCCTTTATTCAAATTGGAATGTAAAGACAATCTTTGTTTTTCCATTTTCTTTGGTAGTTCATATGAGGAAGTAAGTACTACCTGCTTTCGCAGAGATCTATATTTTCTCTTCTCTCATTAATCTTCTACTTCTTATTAGCCACACTTTTACAACGATTGTAAAACATAGTTACTAATACCGAATCAAGCATTCAAGTAGAAGAACCAACTGTTTTGAACTATTCAAGAACAATTTACAACACCTTCGAAAGGTGTGTTCTTGACACTTGCAAGACATTTCTTGCAAATACCCCTTCCAATGTCCATCATTTCATAAAGAAAGTTTGTTCCCTTGGAGTTATTTCCCCTTCTTCATTTGACTTCTCCTTTGACTACAATAGTCATGGTCCCTAAACTCCCACTATCTCTCTTGAAACTTATTTCAATTGTGTTATACACATCAAACAATTTGGAGAGCGTGTGGTTATTGTTCACTATATAGTTTACAATAAACTTAGTGAACCATTTGGATAGGGACACAAAAGTGAAGTCATTGCCTAGTTTCCGTCTCGTGAAGTGGTTTAACACTTCAACACTCAATGATTCAAAATCATCATAAGTCCATGTTGATGGACTATTTTTGTCAACCAACCATTATGTTCTAAACATAATTACAAACTTTCAAGAGTTGTTCAAGTTAAGGCAACTCTCATTTCTTCATACAACAATTTGTAAGTGAAGAATCATGGCACATAAAGTGTCCATGCCCTTGTGCTTACTTCTCAAGTTCTTTGTTCATTTAACAAAGAAACAAGCACTAGTGTTTGCATTAACTAAGGGTTGTTCAAAGCAACTCTTATTTCTTCATACAACGATTTGTAAGTGAAGAACTCTGACATTAAAAGTGTTGTCCTCTTTATGATAGACTTATCTAACATGTTCTTCCAATGATACATTATCAGTAGGAAGATTGCGAGGATGAGACTACTTAGGTACATATACAAGCCATTATAGACAATCTATGGGATTGTAGTACCAAGTCCGGAAACTAAAGCATTCGACTTTTTCTTTGTCAAGTTTTGGATAGCGTTTGCAAATATATTGGTAAATAAATACATAACGAATATAAATTGATTGGTTTTAAGCCATTTGATCCGAGTCTTTAAATCAAATAACATCACCCACTATTTTTGGCAAATTCCATATCCCTCATCGGAATTCGAGAGTTTTGGAGGAAACTCTTAGTAGGGTATGGGAGACTCATCATTACCAAGCCCACCTCACAATGATATGATGTTGGCTAGCATCAATAATAATGAGAGAGTACGCTTACTCATTTGCATCTCTTGCAAGTACCCATCTTATTTGGCCTCTAGAGAATGAAGCCTCACAATGATATGATGTTGGCTCCATTGCACTTAGTTAAGTCATTCCCACCATGCAAGTTTGAGTAGGGGTTCAAGAACAACCTCACAATGATATGATGTTGATCATTCTCGTTGCCTACCTTCACAACATCATGTATGCATATAGTACTCTTCCTGAGTGTAAGCACGCACTTTATACTCTCCCATGATAGGGTGAAGTCGGTGTACAAGTCACAAACGATCGGAGCCTACCACGGTGGAAGGCCACAAAAGAGTGTTCAAAGCACTCTCACGCTTATCAACTTAATAATGGTTTGGTTAAGGGTTTTAGGTCTCATCACATATAAGCATGCATTTTAATCTTATTAAAACAATTTGGTCCTATTACAACTATTGGTCCTATTACAACTATTGGTCCATGTGATTGTAACATCCCATATCGCCTAGGGGAGTGATCCTTAAATGTATATTCTCATCCCTACCTAGCACGAGGCCTTTTGGGCCCTCATTGGCTTCGGGTTCCGTAGGAACTCCGAAGTTAAGTGAGAAGGAAAAATTGTCACATCTCAGCCCGGGGTCCACCACATCCCGAGCCCGCTCCACCACTGTAGCACAATATTGTCCGCTATAGGCCTCCACTACGCCCTCACGGTTTTGTTTCTGTGAACTCACACGAGAACTTCCTAGTGGGTCACCCATCATAGGATTGCTCTCGCTTAACTTCGGAGTTCCGATGGAACCCGAAGCTAGTGAGCTCCCAAAAGGCCTCATGCTAGGTAGGGATGTGAATATACAAAGGATCACTCCCTTGGGCAATGTGGGATCTTACAATCTACCCCCTTTTAAGGGGCCCGACGACCTCATCGACACACCACGGCCAAGGTTAGGCTCTGATACCAAATTGTCACATCCCGGCCCGGGGTCCACCACATCCCGGGCCCGCTCCACCACCGTAGCACGATATTGTCCGCTTTGGGCCCCGACTACGCCATCACGGTTTTGTTTCTGGGAACTCACACGAGAACTTCCCAGTGGGTCACCCATCATAGGATTGCTTTTGCGCGCTACTCACTTAACTTCAGAGTTCTGATGGAACCTAAAGCCAGTGAACTCCCAAAAAGCCTCATGCTAGGTAGAGATGGGAATATACATATAAGGATCACTCCCCTAAGCGATATGGGATCTTACATAAATGAAAGCCAAAAAAAAAAAAAAAAACAAACAAGCAAACAAACAAAACAAAACGGTTGAGTCTTTATTAGTAAAATTGCATCTTTTTTATTATTATGTCATTTATGTAGCAGAAGAAGGACTTCAATCCAATATCTAAAATGCATAAGGTTTGAGTCTATAACAGTCAGGGATTAGGGACTACAACTAAACTATCCCTTATTATTATTATACACACTTTTTTCTTTGACCATCTCTACCCCATGTCTCTCTACTTCTCTTCTTCCATATGCTTTTTGTTCTTCGCGTGCCCAGATTGCTCCCAGTAAAAATCAAACTCAGGAAATCAAACCCATACTTTCTTTTCATTTCATTTTCTTTCTATTCAATTCAAACTCATATTTCTCTTCTTTTAATTTCTTTCTCTTTAAATCAAACACAGAAAAATCCCAATTGTTTCTTTTTTCAATTTACAGAGGCTTCGTCGGATCGTCGGATCTGCAAATTCATTTCAATCAATTTCTTTAGCGCCATCATCATCCTCCCTACAACGTTATCGTCGTCCTCTCTAGGCTTACGGCGACGGCCTAGCTATGGTGACGGCGCTAGAGAAGAAGGTCGAGCACGGAGGGACCGAATAGGTGGCGGTGGAGAAGCTTCGACATCGTCAACGACAACCTTGATCTCCTATTTGCGCTTTTTGTCGTCATCTGAAGAGGCTCGGTGGTGCTTGCTATGCGAGTCCTGGGCGTCGTTGGTGACAATCTCGTAGTGGGACTAGCAGGGAGGATGGAGGCTACGGGAGGAAGCTGGGTTTGGGTTCGGATGAGTTTGCTGGGATTGGGTTAGCCATAGTTGGGTTGCTGGGTTTGTGGTGGAGGATGAAGAGGCTATAGGAGAGATGGAGGGTAGAAGAGAAGGAGGCTATAGGAGAAAGAGGGAGGGTAGAAGTGAAATTAATGAAAAAGAAGATGGATATTGTTGTCCAAAAAAAATTATAATTTTGTGTTTCATGGGCTGGAATAAGTTGTTCCATGGGGAAGGTGGAACGAAAAAATGACTAACATTTGTTCCACAGGACAACGCATCCTAGACAATTTGACGCACTAAACGTGGGATGAGTGTGTTCCATCCCATTATGTTCTGTCTCATCCCATGTACCAAATAGTACAAAACGAATAATTAAAGTACCCAAAATTTAAATTCCTCCATGCAATTTGGTTTAAGGTGGGTCGACTAATCAACTATGTAATTGAATTATTGAACCGAACCAAAAAAATAAAAAATAAAAAATAAACCTTTTCTTAAATCAGACGGTGAAGAGCTTCCATTTCTCCATCTGAGTCCATCCTTTATAAACCCTGAGGAAGCCCATTTCAAGCAACTAGATTCTTCTTCTATCGTCTCTCTCGTCTCAATCCCTGCAAGCGTGGTAAGCCATTTCTCTGCAACATTTCTCATCGCCTGTTTGTTTCTTGCAATTTTAGGGTTTGTAATCGAGTTGCCTAACTGTTTGATGTCAGTCACCACTGCAAGTGTGACTCCGATATAATTCGTGGAATCAATTTTTTCCTAAATTTTTTCAGGGCTGATTTAAGGTTTAATTTATTTATGCTGCACCAGTTCCTTAATTTCTATAAAAATTGAAGCTCGATTTGTTAATAATTTTTTGAAAATTATTTTATCACATTTCATTTCGTATGATTCTGTAATTTGGGTTTATTGGAATGGAGGAAATTGTTTGCAAGTCAAGGCAAAGGGAATTAAGGTTCTGTTTAGTTATAGGCTATAAATAGTGAAATATAATTTTCGCATCTTTTGAAAGAAAGTAAGGGAGTGTGTTACAAGCTGCCGTTGGTCCTTAGTTTGTGTTAAATATACCATGTTTATTTTGAAGAATGAAATCTGCGTGATATGCATTCAAACAGACCGAGGCATTTTGCTTCTTTCTTTATTTGTGTTATTTTTCTTCTGGGTTTTCTTTTGGGCGAGGGGATGAGGGCGGGGTTTGTAATTGGAGGTGATCTTTAATGTATCTTACTGAATTCTCATACTTGCCTAGTTAATATTGGACTCAGAAGAGGGCTTATGTGCTATTAGGTCCTTAATGGTTTTGTTGTTCCAGGGTTGGGGTACAATAGAGAACATCCTATCGTGCGTATGCAATTTGAATATGACTTGATAAAGGTTATGGTGGAAAAGGTTATATTATCAAGTTAAACAATAAGACAGTTGGGTTTATCAGATAATTTATTTTGATTATCAACAGTTTACAATTTTTGGTTTTTTGTATTTTAGAAGTTTTTTTTAGAACTGAAAACATCGCTTATGGAATAAAAGATAAGAGTATGTTTTTCTTGATCCATAATATCATTTTCAGGAAGGATAATCAACTACAATGGCATCAAGGATGGCTGCAAGGTTTGTGCCTCGGAGGTTTTCAAGCAGTGGAAAAGTTCTCAGTGAGGAGGAAAAAGCTGCAGAGAATGTTTACATCAAGGTCATTTCTAAATTCCCTGGATATTTTCTCTTATGCTTTTCCTTTGAATTGTTTGGCTGCTTATTTGTCATGCATTTGTATTAATATCCTCTTGGACGTAGGTTAGGTGCTGAGGAACATTGCCGGATGATGGAACCATCTTTATTTAGGAGCTGAACTTATGTAAATCACTTGTCTGTCTTGGGAATATGAACTAAGAAACTGATTAAAAATCTGAAGATAAACTTGTAGAAATGTATCAGGTCTGTATACTATGGACCTAAGTATTAATCTTATAGCTGGTAAACACCTTTTAGAGTTGGGTGTAAATGATGCAAGAACTAAGTTAAAGGAATGCTAAATAAGTCGATCCATGTACAAGCACATACGGTGAAGAGGCTTTATTTTTTTTAATGTAATAAAATGCAATTTAGACATGTATTTGATGGTTCATTGTGTTTTAATCTTTCTGTGTCACATGATTATTGTATTAGACGTCATAATTTGATTTTAGAACTTCTCAAGCGTATTGTGGGGTCTTTTGAGATTTATATACCAATGAACCTATGAAAGGGGATTTTTCTTAAGCAATGAACCTAAGAAAAGACTTAGAGTACTTGGATCTAACGGAGGACATGACATAAAATCGAGCGCAATAGCGTTCTAGGATTCATATAGCCGACCCCACTTAGTGGGAAAAGGCTTTGTTGTTGTTGTAATGAAAAAAAAAAAGTTGTTCTTTGCCTCGGCTAGGTGCATCCCAAATTTCATTTTTATTCAAAACCTGATGAGTTCAGCCCACCCTGAACTTAAATCCTGAACTTTTCTTTTTCTACTACCAATTTATTTGAATTTTGTTTCATCAATCTTGTACTTATATCTTGAACTTGTACATATGCATGTGAACTTCATAGGCCCAAATAAAAGCAACATATGAACTGGGTAGTGGCGACATGCGATGGATCTCAAATCACTGTTCATATGCTAATCATTTTGGATTTGGTTTCCATAAAATATTGTTCTGTTGTTCTCGATATACCTTTATTTCTTTCTTTGTTTTTCATTTTATTCTAAATTGTTGATTATCAAGTGGGCGTGGGGGGTTTCTCCGTAATGATTAAAAATGTGTCAGTCTGCTCGAATTTGATTCTTTCAGTTGTGATGACAATCGAGGATGGAATAATGCCTGCTTTTCCCTTGAGACCGATTCCCATTATTTCTATTTATCTCCAATCTTTTGGCTGTTTCTTAATTTTATTTTCATTCCTTTTGGGATTGAAAGTCAACTGCATCAACAGTTTAAGATCTTGATTTGCTTCTAATTCTCCTTTGGCTTTATGCTGGAGTTTTGAAGATCCAAACATTGAAAGGGAAAAAAAGAAAAGAATATATCTTCATGAAGTTTAGTGTTAAGATGATTTGGTGATAGAAATGTCGCTCAAAGGATTACTCAGATTCGCAGATGGTTTCTCCGTTTTTCTTTTGTTGCCAGACGCTCAGATGGGGTTTCTATTAGAACACCTGGTTTCTGTAGTGGATTACAATATGAACCATGCATTTTTATTGTTTCAGATATTTAGATTTGTAGGATCTCATCACTGTTGTGTCAGTCCCACACATTTGGAAGTTTGTGGTACTCTATTTGTGGAAAAACCTGTGTGTATAGATACTCATAAATATGTTGATATGCGATATGATGCGTGAATGATTGCTTTGATTTTGTCTGTTTCTTTATCATATTTGCAATGCTATTCTGATACATCTTGTCACAGTTCTTGTTTGTTTGTTATTTTGCAGAAAATCGAGCAAGAGAAGCTGGAGAAGCTTGCACGTAAAGTATGATAAGAATGTTTTACTTTTTATGTCCTTTAAGAATTAAGCAATCTTAGATGCTCATCACGTTAGAATGTAAAGCATTCTTTATTTATTTTAGCAGATCACTTATGAAGAAAGCTCGTTTAAATTGAAAAACAAAATAATACAAGTGGGGACCACACATTGGTGTGCACATATTTTATTCATCTCCTGTCCCTCTGGTGGGGACAGCCCGATAAAACTGGAACGACATCACTTGCGCTTTATAGTGCGATTTGTTGGTGTCAATTTTTATTTTTGCGTAGCTGATCACATATTTATTAGAGGTATTCATCAATTTCCCCCCTGAACTTGTGACTATTGGCCAATTTCCCCCCTCAACTTTAATTTTGGCCAATTTCCCCCCTCAACTCTCATAATTAGTCAATTTCCCCTCTCAACTTTAATTTGGCCAATTTCCCCCCTCAACTCTCATAATTAGTCAATTTGCACCCTACTGTTAATTTTTTAATTTTCCATCTATTCTTTTTTTTTTCTTTCAATCTTTCTAATAACTTCCAACAAAGTACTAAAATTAATATAAACTCACCTGCATAATATAGGGTAAAAATGTACAAAAACATAATACAATTAGTATGTGATATGGGTTGATTATAAGAAAAAGTTATGAATCGGGTTTAAAGCATGTAGAAGAAAAAATAATAATCCTAAACTCATGGATCAGACCTATTTCAATAAAATGGGTTATTCTTAATAAGGAGTCGAAAATTATGAATTGACTGCCATTTTTGCACTAAAGCTCGATTCTCCGCAATTTACTTGAACTTAGCTTTCACTTTTATAAAGAAAATTGTATTCATATACAAAAATGTACACATCAATCATTTTCGTTATCAATTTTGTATAGTAAAAAATCAAATAAAATTACTCCATACTGATTTATTATGACTAATAATATTATATATTATAAATTGTAAAATTCTAAATTTTAATCTATTTGTAATAGGATAAGGACATAGGAAAATGATTAACATACATCTTATTTAGTTTCTTACACACACTTGTTTAATTATGATCAAATTAAAAAATTAACAGTAGGGTGCAAATTGACTAATTATGAGAGTTGAGGGGGGAAATTGGCCAAATTAAAGTTGAGGGGGGAAATTGACTAATTATGAAAGTTGAGGGGGAAAATTGGCCAAAATTAAAGTTGAGGGGGGGAATTGGCCAATAGTCACAAGTTGAGGGGGGAAATTGATGAAATACCCTATTTATTATGGTTATCACAAAATCAATTTGATTTATACGTTCGGGTTGATTTATACACTGGTCGGGATTGGCATGCCGCTGCCACAAATAATATGCTCAATTTGAACATTTTCAGGGCCCTAAACCAGAAGAGAAGCCAGCTGGAAGCTCAGGGGGCTCAGTCTCTGATGCCAAACCAAGTGCCTCTTCCTCTGGAGCATCAACAGCCAAGGTATCGACTGACAAGTACCGGAATTATGCTGTTGTAGCTGGTGTTATGACTGCTGCTGCTTCTCTCGGTTGGTATCTCAAAGCTAGTCGAAAGAAGGAAGAAGTGCAGGACTGAGATTTACGTGATTTGATATGGACTATCGAAGCTTCAGTTGTTATAACTAGTTCTGGTAGAGCACAGGAATAATACAAGCTGTGAACCTTCTCTGTTTGTGTTCCGGATGTATACTGTTTTGAGTTCCGCAATATTCTCATGACCTTTTCTGTTTCGGGAAATACATGCGTAAATGATAGGTAAACGCACTTGGTTTTCCAGTGCGATTGTTTTTCCATTATGTTAACAAGTTAACAAGTGGGTAGAAAATGGTGTTGAATTGTGTTACCAGTAGACCTGGCATTCGTGTCGTGTTTTCCGTGTTCGTGTCGTTTTCGTGTAACAGCCTTTAAAATAAACGGGTAAAATGACCCGACCCGAAATCGACCCGATAATATTAACAGGTAATATGATCCGGCCTGTTACCCGTTAAGGAAAATATATTTTAAACCAATAAATAATCAAATGAAAAACATAATACTAAATAAGTATATATATACCATATTGTCACATCCAAAACATAAAAACTTATTTTTCTTTTAAGTATATTTTCACTTACCTTAAGTCCTTAAGTATATTTTCACTTACCTTAAATCTTTAATAGTCTTTAATTAATGTAGAAGTGTAAAAAAATATATAAACGCCCGTAATGATAAGCTTTACAATTTTTATGAAGAGCTTAACTTCGAAATTCGCCACTATAATCATATAAATCATATATCAAAATTTAACTGTTGATTGTTGTTTACATTTATGCTTCATTGTTCTCATCAAATTTTGTTTTTTCAGATTTTCTTTTTTGAAAACTTGATCTATTAAAGGATGCAAGAAGATAAATGTTTTGAATCGTTGATATTATATTCAGAGTTTTATGGTTAATGAAAATATTGCTTGATGTTTATAAGGTTTCTACAAACTATATGACATCGACTCATATTTCAGTTAACCGTAAATATCGAAACGTGATATCAAATATCTGAACCGTTCATCTTCTTACATCTGCCATATGATCATGTTTTCAAAAAAGAAAATTTTAAAAATGAAATTCAGTAAGAAGAATAAAGCGTAAATGACAATCGACGGTTAAATATAAATTTAAGGTTTATGAATTATAGTGTTGGATTTCGAAGTTGACATCTTCATGAAAGTTGTAAAGTTTGTCACTATGAGTGATTGTATATTTTTTATTTTTTTTTACATTTTTTACACTTCTACAATCATTATTATTAATTTTATTAATTTTGCCCTCAAATAGAAAACATTATTCATGAAGGTTTGGAGGATTTTAAAAATCTAAACGATAATGTAAGTAGAACCATTATCTACTCGTGGAGGAATAATGATGAATCATTAGTGTTTATATATTCTTTCACATTTTTCATACTTGTATGTATGTCTTCTTAGTTCTTGCCTATACAAATACTATATTAGTTCTTATTTTAATTTTGGACAACATATTAAGTAAAATTTATTCTAGTAATGATAATAAGGAACTCTCATAATAAAAATAAATAATGACCAACACTTTTTTTTTAAACTTATATAAAATAATAATACAAAACTATATATTTAATATAGAATATATTGTATATATTAATATGGCTATTGTATTTTATAATAAATCTATTAGTAATTAAACTTTAAAATTATCAAAATAATTTTTTTCTTAACAGGTCGAAACAGGTTACCCACGTGTCACATCCCGCCCTGGGGCAGACCACTTCCCAGGCCTGCTCCACCACCGTAGCACGATATTGTCCGTTTTGAGCCCCGATCACGCCCTCACAGTTTTGTTTCTGGGAACTCACGAGCAACTTCACAGTGGGTCACCCATCATGGGAGTGCTCTCGTGCTAGGTAAGGATGGGAATATACATTTAAGGATCACTCTCATGGGTGATGTGGGATGTCACAATCCACCCCCCTTAGGGGCCCGACGTCCTCGTCGACACACTTCCGGCCAGGGATTGGCTCTGATACCAATTTGTCACATCCCGGCCCGGGGTAGACCACTTCCCAGGTCCGCTCCACCACCGTAGCATGATATTTTTCGCTTTGAGCTTACCATTCGATTTGTCACATCCCCGCCCGGGGTGGACCACTTCTCAAGCCCGCTCTACCACCGTAGCACGATATTGTCCGCTTTGGGCTTACCATTCCCTCATGGTTTTGTTTTTGGGAACTCACGAGCAACTTCCCAGTGGGCCACCTATCCTGGGAGTGCTCTGGCCTCCTTCTCGCTTAACTTCAGAGTTCTTACGGAACCCAAAGCCAGTGAGCTCCCAAAAGGCCTCATGCTAGGTAAGGATGGGAATATACATTTAAGGATCACTCCCCTGGGCACGAGGCCTTTTGGGAGCTCACTGGCTTTGGGTTCTGTAGGAACTCCGAAGTTAAGCGAGAAGAAGGCCAGAGCACTCCCAAGATGGGTGACCCACTAGGAAGTTGCTCGTGAGTTCCCAAAAACAAAACCATGAGGGAATGGTAAGCCCAAAGCGGACAATATTGTGCTATGGTGGTGGAATGGGCCCGGGATGTGGTGGACCCGAGCCGAGATGTGACAAAATGGTATCAGAGCCAATCCCTGGTCGGAAGTGTACCGACGAGGACGTCGGGCCCCTAAGGGGGGTGGATTGTGACATCCCACATCGCCCAGGGGAGTGATCCTTAAATGTATATTCCCATCCTTACCTAGCACGAGGCCGTTTGGGAGCTCACTGGCTTCGGGTTCTGTAGGAACTCCGAAGTTAAGCGAGAATGAGGCCAGAGCACTCCCAGGATGGGTGACCCACTGGGAAGTTGCTCGTGAGTTCCTAAAAACAAAACCATGAGGGAATGGTAAGCCCAAAGCGGACAATATCGTTCTACGGTGGTAGAGCGGGCTCGGGAAATGGTCCACCCCGGGCCAGGATGTGACACACGTGTTACCCGCTTGTATACTCGTTAAGAACCCGTTATTAACGGGCTCTTAACGGGTCACCAGATAATGACCTGATAAGTTATCGTGTTGATCCGAAATCCGTTATTTTCGTGTCCTGTTAGAAACTGCCGGGTCTAGTTACCAGATGGGAATGTCACTGGGGCTCAAGGAGTGGTAGTAAACGCAGCACAAGTTCGTTAATTTGTGAATTACTTGCACCACCATTATGGCGTTCGGTGTTAATAATACATATGTAAGACTTTTTCGGTAACCAAAACAGAAAATTTGGTACGAATATTAGTATCACACATATGTTAGTTCTGTAAGACCGAAATCAAATTAAGTGGTAAATTATTCGGATACCGTTTAATTAAACTCAACTCTCTCTGAGCCTCAGCTCGGTCCTCGTATGTTTTGTTTTGTCTCTCTCTTCGTCTTCGACGACTTCGCCCCCTTCTCTCTCAGACGCTTTCTCTCTCGTCGATCCAATGACTTATCTCTCTATTTTTTTCTTCGGCCACACCACTGACATGATCTCTCTCTTTATATCACCTTCGACGACTCTGACATGACGCCTTCTTTCTCTTTCACCTCCGATGGCTGCAATGCAGAAAGAAGAAATTTCATCCTAATTCATCAAATTTAATTAGGGCTTCGATTTGGGATTCTAAAATGGAAATTTTGAAATAGAATTAGGGTTATCTGATGATGTCACATGTCGATCCTGGACATATGTGGGGATCGGGGCACGACAGTTTAGCCGTCACCGTCACAATCCTATGCAATTCTATCAACTACTTATGAATATCCACATACATGCTTTGAAGGTTAGGTTTTCCTAATGCGTATTTTCCTTGTGATGTTCAAGCGAAAATGTATGTCTAACATGCAATCCGTCTGTGATGTTCATATCAAATATAAACATGTAAGACTCGTTAAGTTTCGTGAAAACCCTCTAAAAAACCATGCAACCCTTAAGAGCGTGATGTTCGCCTTAAGTGAACTTACAATTACTAATCACAAGAAGCCCTCCTCAATTTCAAGGTGATGTTCCAACAGAAATTGTATCAAATTACTTGTCTAAATATCCTAATGGTGATCAATCATTAAAATATATAGATAGTTTTAATCCTAGTGATTAATAATTCAAAACAAGCATGCATCCATTCATAAGCAAATTAATAAAATCACATATTCATGCTAACGCTTATGACCTAACCCTAGCAAAAGGAATTAGTTACGCATACTCATAATTAAAATCAAAGAAAATATTATTAAGAAGAAAAGGAATGAAAACACCTTAAAGTAGAAAATCTCCAAAAACCCTAGCAATTATTCTCTGTCTTTCCAAAGTTGCATAAAAGAAAGCGTAGCCAAAAACTAAGAACGGCAAAGCCATATATTTGCGATGCCATCGCACAAACCCTAAGACATAGGTCTCTACTTCCAACTAGGAAACTAAATAATAATAATATAACTTAGAAAATAGAGTTTTAATTAAACTAGGACAATCCGCACTTTTCCTTTATTCTATTGCAAGAAAATAACCGCTGGTGGAAAAGTCTGATATTTTGACATGATGAAGCTAAGTGACTCACGAACATCCTTCAATTGGAATTACTCCAAAATTCATCCATTTGACCATGTTTTGCTCTAGAGGAAGTCGAAAGTCCTATATTGGAAATACAATTCAAAGTATCAAAATTCTTCCAAAATATTAACCAAAATATACTAAGAATATGGTTAAATATATAATATAAAATTCACTCATCAAAATACCCCCAAACTTAGCTTTTTGCTTGTCCTCAAGCAAAACAAATCTAGAAAACAAGAATAAAATCTAATGAACTAAAAAACTTAAATAAAACCTAGCTAAAACAAAATTTTCAGTTTCAAGTTGGAATCCATAGAAAATGTTAAAAATCAGAACATCTTTTCAAAAGTTCCAACCAATCCCACCACAGAGTCTAAGCCATTTAGAATCAATTAGAAAAGAATTCACAGACTTCCTTTAGTGTAAAGTGAACCATCATGGTTAAGGAGACTCGACTAAAACCCTTACCTCTCATCCCTTTTATTTAATCATTCACACACTTATATAATCATTCTTTTTTTTTCTTTTCAAAATTTTTTCTCTCTTTTTTCTTCATATTATTTTTTTAAGTAACAGTAGTGGTCGTGCAATGTTGGTCCCCTTAAGCTTTCGATCCAACCCATGTAACGAGCTTTAGGTCAATGACTCCCAAACCCTAAGGCTTTAGGGCACTTGGTGTAGAACACCCCTAAGGACTTATTAACCCAAGCTGAAAAGGCTACGAAACCAACTAACCACCCTGCCCTATGCCAAAACTCTACCGTTTGACGCGAGAATCACTGCTGATTAGGCATGACTGGCCCAGTTACTAGGCAAAGCCTCGGGTGGAACAATTATTACTTTGTAACACATACTAACTTTATTTTATATAGAACCAAAGTTAAAATACACTTAGACAAAAAGTAAGTGTTTCAATCTCACTCCCCACAACCATGTTGGTGTGATGTGCAAATTTCAAAGTATAATTCACGAATTAGTGTCTAAGCAACGATAAATAGAAAAGACCCTATTGTGGGATTAACCTCCATCATGTCCATTTGTTCTAATGTTTAAAACAAACTATGAATATTAACTTAAAAACGAAAATTTTAGACAAGACTCAAAAATTAAAAATCTAAAATTTACTTTCCCACCCCAAAACTTAAATCACACATTGTCCTCAAGGTGTGGAAAAGAAATAGAAAAAACAAGAAAGGAAACAAAACGATTAAATCCTAGAAAATGGAGAACGAATATCAAAGATAAAGAAAATACCCTAAGAAAATAAATTAGGAAAGAAAAATAGAAAAACATTAAAAGAAAATAAAATAAAACTGAAAACTGAAAAATAAAAGAAAAGGAAAAAGAAACTAACACACCAGAGATTCAAAAGGGGGAACTGTGAATTTGCTAAGGTGCGCTGACAAAAATGTGGAGAAATAAAACACTACTGGTCACTTGGGGGATTCGAAAGCAGGACCTGGTAGCTGGGAACTTGCGAAGACGAGCTGACCAACACGTACAAGTCCACACGTGTGTCAAATCTTAGCAATAGCTACAATATAACCAGGTGTAGCAGGTGCATTTGTTATTTGAAAAACCGAAGCTACTCTTGAACATACATTGGATCCCCTTCCACTAGCCTCGAGCCTAGAGCCAAACGGCTATCTGCTGTCCATTCCCATCTACTTTGCAGAAGAATAATAACATTGTTTTTAGAAATCGAGGCCTCTCTCTGTGCCTAGAAAATCAGAAAAGCATCTCATATTGCTCTCATTTCAAACCCATCCCTCTCAGCCCTATTTCTTTCTCTTCTTCATTTCTGAAATAACACCCTAATAATCACCCTTAGCCGTTCTTCTCAACCAAACCTTCCGTCTCATATGCCTCAAACCATCATGGATTCAAGCTCAGATCATCATCACCGGCCGTGCTTGAGATGCTCAAACCCAAAGATTCAAAGTCCAATCATGCAGATTGGGACCATTTCGAACATGCAATGGTGATCATCTCCCATTTGGTTCAATATACATATTTCTCAGCTTGTGAAAAATCTCTGAGAGCTACGTTTCGTGATGAGTCTCTGTAGAAGCTTACACTGATGTTCTTCTGTAGTAGGGGCTGGAGATCCGCTAGGAAAATGAAGATATATACCCGAAGAGTCCCCAACCTCACGGATCTGCAACTCGATCCGCAAGGAAAATGAAAAGGAATGGGAAGACTATTCAGACATCACGAATCTATGAACTCGAAACACATAGATTTGCGAACACAGATTCGGTATAACTCATCCTCCTTCAATTTATTGAAATGTTCAGTCTTGACTACCCCCAAACTTGAATGCTATAATAGTGATCTGCTGAGTTTATATCTCATGTTCGAAGTTTGTGTGTTTGCAGATTCGAATAGTCCAGCAAGGCAAAAAATTAACTGGAGCTACTAGGAAGCCAAAAGGAAATCCCAAATGCACATTTGCATAGGTATAACCTCGAACTTGCTCCATATTTCCTTTACTAATTTATGCTTTTAATTTTCTGCCTTTTACTTTGCCAAATGATAATTGTTGTGGTTGATGGTAAATTAGATTTACTGCTAGGCGCATGATCTAGTTTAATCCAATCAATGTCTTGTTTGTTCCTTGAATGCTTTGAAATCAACCTGCATATTCACATAGACACTGCTAGAAAAAGATAAATTAAAAACAAAATATTTTTGTAATTTTCAATTTTTTTATATGTTTTTTTTAACTGCATAGTAAGTGAAACAAATAATAACGAAATTAACAACCATAAAATACTTGACCGAATTTAAAAGAAACTAAAAAGAGTTGGGATAGAAAATTGGGTTGCCTTCCAACAAGCGCTTTAGTTAACGTCCATAGCTAGACGTTGCCGAAGGCTAATGATCAAGGTACTTGTTCCTTCAGAGTTGATGACCCGCTTGCACTAAACTTCCTTATAAATGGCTTTAGTAAATACTTTTTGACCTTGAGCACACAACCTTTGCCTTCTGTTTCAATGTCCATGTTACCATTTTGAAAAACCTGTTTAACCATATAAGGGCCTTTCCACCGAGACTCTTGTCTCCCTGGAATTAATTTAAAATTGGAATTCAACAACCACACCTTTTTACCATGCTGTAATTTCTAAAAATTTGGGCTGCCTTGCAACTTTTTATATTTTTTCTTAATGTTAATCGGCTAGACATCATGCTCCACACTTTGCTGTTGCATTTTAGGACTTATGCAATCACGAATCAAATTTGGAGGCTTTATGGGTAGATGGTCAGTTGATGATCTAGTCATAAACTCAGCACTAGGTAAACCATCTAATGTATCAACATGCATGCATTCTAGCTTTTCACCTGGATGTGTGGTAGCTTCAAACAACCTAAAAACAACTGTTTGATCTTCAACCCGGAATGTTAGTGTTCCGGCTTCAACGTCAATAAGAGTATGGGCTGTTTCCGTGAAAGGGCGACCTAAAATGATGGGTGTTTTCAAATCCTTATCCATGTATAGAACCATAAAATCAACTGGCAAAAATAAATTGTCCACCTTTACAATCTTCATGGACCCCTCTAGGATAGGTAATTGAACGATCTGCCAATTGAATAATGCTGGAGGTTGGCTTCAGCTCACCTTCACCTAAACGTTTAAAAACAGAATAAGGCATTAAGTTTACACTAGCACCTAAATCAATTAAAGCACTACTAAAATCACAATTTCCAATGGTGCAAGAGATAGTAAAACTCCCTAGATCTTTCTTGTTTGGAGGCAATTTATGCAATAAGACAGTGCTGCACTGTTCTGTTAGCACAATTTTTTCTGACTCAACAAGCTTTCTTTTCTTACTGCAAACATCCTTAAAAAATTTGGCATAGGAAGGAATCTTTCTAATGGCTTCCAACAATGGCAAATTAATATGAACTTTAGCCAAAGTTTGCATAAAATCTTTTAACTGCTGATCCTTAGCTTTTTGAATCAATCTTTCTGGGTATGGTGTTGGAGGCTCATAAACATGTTCAGGAGTTTGCACTGAGGGAATGTTAGATTCTGCCAGGTTGTGTTCTGCTGCAATTTTAGTAACTGTTTTGACGTTTTTGTTGTTGGCTGCACAACGCTAATTTCTTCATTTGTCCGGTTGTCATAACTCTTTCCGGATCTCAAAGTCCTTATTGCACAAAAATCTTATGTACCTCTTGGATTTGGAACTGTTTGGCTTGGAAATTTCCCTTTTTCTCTTTCTGTGATCTGTGCAGCTAGCTGTCCAAATTGTTGCTCCAAACTTTTAATTGATGCTTCAACATTTTAAATTCTTTGATTGCTGACATCTATGAATGATTGAGTTATTGTTGCCAATTTAGCAAGTTGATCTTCCAAAGATGGTTTGGATGGAATAAATGGTTTTTGTGTATTCTGGAATGATTTTGCATTATTCTGATTATCATCCCATTTGAAATTAGGGTGATCCCTCCATCCTGGATTGTAATGAGTTGCACATGCATCATTCCTAGGCCTTTGATAGCTATTCATCATATTAACATGTTTCTCAACAAGCTCCGGGTAGGATTCTTTATGTGGGCAACCCATTATATCGTGCGTAGCCATGCTGCAAATATTGCAAACTGTTGGTGTAGGTGGTTGTTGTGTAGAATTTGCAATTTGTTGTAGAATAATATCAAACTTTGCATCCATTTTCTTCTCCATTTTTTCTATTTGTGCATACATGTTAGGAGAACCTGCTGATAACTCAAAAATACCCTTTTTTCTGTGAATGTTCTGCTGCCCACTATTGAGATTCTGTAGCCATCATATCAAATAATTCAAATGCCTCCCTTGCAGATTTATTTGACAATGATCCTCCAGCTGAGGCATTAACATGGCTTTTAGATGTAGGATTAAGCCCACCAAAGAAAATATTCATTTGTGTATTTGAATCAATATTTGCATGTGGACACTTTATGTACATCTCTGTATATCTCTCCCACGCTTCATGAAACTCTTCGTTTGGCTTTTGTGTGAATGTCATAATCTCCCGCTTGTAATTCAATGTCTTGGATGCTAGATAATATTTATTCAGGAATTTTGTATGTAATTGTTGCCAAGTAGTAATGCTATTAGCCGGTAGAGTGAACAACCAAGTTTCCGCCTTATCCTTCAAAGTGAAAGGGAAAAGACGTAACTTAATAGCTTCGGCAGGAAAACCCCTAATCAAAATATTTTTGCAACCCACAAGAAATTTTGCAATATGTATGTTCGCATCCTCGGTAAACAGCCCACGAAACATTGGTAAAATTTCAAGCATGTGGTGCTTGATTTCGAATGTGTCTCCCTCTTCCTTGGCAGGATAGACTATACAATTAGGAACATCATTTGCACGGGCAACCAATGACTCTCTGAGTGGTCTGCCTGCTGTAGGTATTGCTAACGCCAGTTTAACCTTCACAAATTCAGCAAACAAATCCTGCAAAAATGTGTCATGCAGTGAAGGATCGGATGCTAAAAACTGTTCTCTATGCTGTTTTCGTAATATCCGTTCAGGCTCGGGGTCAAACAGAACAAATTGTGCAGGTTGTGATCTGGTGCTGACCATGCACAAATTTCAGCAATCTGAAAAAAAAACGAAAATTAAATTAAAACGAAATAATTTTTTTTAAAAACGAAAATAATTAACTAAGAATATGATAAAAACAAATTAATTAAAACAATCCCCCGCAACGGTGCCAATTTCTTGATAGGATTTTTAGTACATGTGCAAATAGGGTTAAAATCACTGAAAATACTTGCAAGAATACAAGGTAATTGTAGTATAGATGCTTATGCAAGGTCATTGTCCCCAAAGATTGTTTGACTAATTTGTAATTAAACTAACTCTTACTTAATTATTAAAATAGATTTTATCAAAGATTTGAGATTTATGATTTAACAATTTAGAGAAATCTAGGGTTTAGCCGTCACCGTCACAATCCTATTCAATTCTATCAACTACTTATGAATTTCCACATACATGCTTTGAAGGTTAGGTTTTCCTAATGCGTATTTTCCTTGTGATGTTCAAGCGAAAACGTATATCTAACATGAAATCCGTCTGTGATGTTCAGATCAAATACAAACATGCAAGACTCATTAAGTTTCATGAAAATCCTCTAAAAAACCATGCAACCCTTAAGAGCGTGATGTTCACCTTAAGTGAACTTACAATTACTAATCACAAGAAGCCCTCCTCAATTTCAGGGTGATGTTCTAATAGAAATTGCATCAAATTACTTGTCTAAATCTCCTAATGGTGATCAATCATTAAGATATATAGATAGTTTTAATCTCAGTGATTAATTATTCAAAACAAGCATGCATCCATTCATAAGCAAATTAATAAAATTACATATTCATGCTAAGGCTTATGGCTTAACCCTAACAAAAGGAATTAGTTACGCATACTCATAACTAAAATCAAAGAAAATATTATTAAGAAGAAAAGGAATGAAAACACCTTAAAGTAGAAAATCTCCAAAAACCCTAGCAATTATTCTTTGTCTCTCCAAAGTTGCATAAAAGAAAGAGTAGCCAAAAACTAAGAACGGCAAAGCCGTATATTTGCTAAGCCATCGCACAAACCCTAGGAAACTAAATAATAATAATATAACTTAGAAAATAGAGTTTTAATTAAACTAGGACAATCTGCACAGAAACTGTCCAGCCACGTTTTAGCCTTAAATCTCCTCCAAATCTGGCCCATAATAGCTTGTTTTGAAGATCGGGACATTCTGAACACATCTCCAGAAGGCAACGAACTCATCCGAGGTCATCTTGGACTCAAAAAATGCAATTCAAGCTCAAAACGTCACTATTCCAGCACCTCGCACTGCTCCTTTATTCTATTGCCAGAAAATAACCGCCCAGTGGAAAAGTCTGATATTTTGCCACGATCAAGCTAAGTGACTCACAAACGTCATCCAATTGGAATTACTCCAAAATTCATCCACTTGACCATGTTTTGCTCCAGAGAAGTCGAAAGTCCTATATTGGAAATACAATTCAAAGTATCAAAATTCTTCCAAAATATTAACCAAAATATACTAAGAATCTGGTTAAATATATAATATAAAATTCAATCATCAAGACCCAACAAATTGACAAGAGATTTTTCAACCAATTTAATATTCTCAACCTAAAAACTTCCTGGAATCCAAGACTAGGCGAAGTTCTTTTTGAATTACCGCTACGTTGCGGTATGATTTTCAGTGCACGTTCTTCCTGACTGATTATCCTTCTCAAGGATTCATGCTTTAAGAGAAAATGAGCTTCAACTCACTTCATGACGAGTGATTTTTTAATCATCAAGGCATCCAATACTCTCGACCCAAAAGCTTCCTAGGATCAAAGACTAAGCTAAAATCTTTTTGAATTACCGCTGCTACCTTGTAGTATGATTATCAATTGACGTTCTTCCTGACTGATTATCCTTCTCAATCATGCATGCTAATTAATTTCAAGTCTTGCCCGATACCCATATCCACAAACTGATATCTTTGATATTATCTAGCCGTACATGGTTTGATCTTGACTTTGCCATTGTTTCCCTTTCATTTCAGGTGTACGTTTCTTTTTTATATTTTTCATCAGAATTATTATTAGATTCTAGTCCTTTACGTTTTATTTAAAGAATTGTACGCTTACTCTTTACCAATGGAATTATTAAAATTAGTTTTTATTCATCTCTATTCTCTTTAAATTCGAGCATACAACAATCAAAGGTGTAAAGTCCTTAGCACTCAAGGCACAGAAAAGAATCTTTACTAAGCCAGCATCTCACAGACTCACAACACAGTTGTTTGATTAAAATGTTAAGTAATGGCACTCCTCTCACACACACACTAGCACTCATTATCTGTATGCTGGCGGAATTTAGTAGTGACACACTCACACACGTTAATAATTTACAGAGGCAATTTAACCCAATCTAATTGAAACGCCAACAGGAGGGAAGGGTGCTTGAGCCATCAAATATACAATGTTCTCTGATTGAATAAAATGTTCTCCAAATTGAGTGAAACAGTAAAATTTGAATAAAAATGGGTTTGGGCCTACGTGTGTTGAAAATATATAAATAAAGCAAAACAAAATAAAGATATACAGTAATAAGAAAAAGAAGAATCTAATTTACTGCTCAGAGATGAACAGACAGAGAGATCATGATTATCTGACAATGGCAAAGGCTAAGGCAAAGCGATACCTATACATTTTTGTTTGCTTTCTTTTATCTAACATTATTTGCAATTCCTTACCTATTGGGAGGAATTAATCACAGAAGTTGAAATGAAGCCTTATTGGCATCCCATGCTACAAATTCAACACTGAAACTTTTCCTACCTAAACCAAACAACCTCATGTTTGTAACTCATTAATTATTTGTCTTTGCCTCATCATTTCCTTCTTTATTTATTGAATCACGAGCACCATCTGCATCTAGATGATCTTCTTCTTCTTCTTCTTCAATTTCTTCTTCTTGTTCTTCGATCTCGTTGGATAGATCATCATCATCGTCTTCCTCACCTAGAATTTCGTCGTCGGGCATGACGAAGTGCAGCTTGAGGCGCCCATCTTCCCTGTGAGCATGCAAGAACTCTTGGGTGGGGATTCTGATTTCTTTGAGGACAAACCTGCCATTATGCCTGTAAGACTTGAAGCAAACCCAAGGCTTCCCGCTGTTGCTTATGCAGGATATCGGCGGAGGGAATCCCCCAACACTAGTACTCCTTGACCTCCTAAACCCTAATTCACCACCACAACAATTATTATTATAACTAATTTCTGATACTGGAAAATATTGCTTTGTAAAACTAATCTTCTCCTCTTGAACAGTAATGTTTTCTTCATCCTCATGATATCCATGATCACTAGGAGGACTTTCCTTGAATAGTTCCTCAACCTCGTCCGAGCTTTCGAATCCAAGTCCCTCCGTGCACAACGGCAAGCTCTCCGAATTCATTGATGAAAAGCTATCATTGCTTTTGTGAGACTGAGACCTACTGTAATTGCTCGAAAAAGACTCCTTTGAGGGGCTCTTCTGGCCATTCATCTTCTTCATCTCCTCCTCATTTTTCTCAATCTTGGTTTTAGGGTCAAATTCTACGTCCGGAGATGTCAATGAGGACGAGGAGGATGACATAGAAGGTGAAAAAAATATTGGAGAATTAACATTGTTATTCTCTTTGAAATGAAGCTCCCCAAACATCTCAGTGAGGGTCGGCGATGGATTATTGTCAATGTTGGATGATTTGAGAGGCTGGATTTGGTTCCATGAGGAGGAGAATGATTCAAGAAGTGTTGTTGGGCTATCGGATAATGGGGTTTCAAAAATGTGATGAAGGCTTCCACAGGCAGCCATGGCCTCGATTTGTTCTCAACTGCAGTACTACTACTACTACTACTACTCTCTCTCTCTCTCTCTCTCTCTCCAAGATGATGCTTGGGACAAAAGAAAGAAAGAATTAAAAAGAGTATTATGCCTTTCCAGAAAGAAATATAAGACGATGAGATTTTGATGGTGGAGAGGAGGAGGCACGGGATCAGACGTGTGGTGTGAGTTGAAAAAATCAAAGGGTGTGTTGTTGCTCTTAATAAAGATTGGTGGTACGTGTTGGTTCTTCTACGCCTAAATTTTGGTGGTTATTCTTGTACCAGGGTTTTTTTAAGCTTTTGAATAGGGCCTATGGCATTTTCTGTTGCTTTCTACAAATAATTTAGTTAATTTATTTGGGTTTTTATTGTTACTTCATTTCTTCAACTACTCGATGTTGTTACATTTCACAAGGCCTACCTTCGTTTTAGCTTATACACCAAACTCCCACTTTTCTAGACTTTTAGTATCTACGTTTCAGCTACTAGGCAATACTTTCTCCGCAATAATTCTCCGCTTTTACATTTTAGTAATGTTATATTTCACTTGCCTTACGCTGATAAATTGTGTTTCAAGAAAATCGTGTTTCAATATGTGATTCTTATGAATATGTACCTAAATATGAATTGGCATGCATCCAGGTTCCAAATCCCCTTTCTTATAGTTCAAATTAATTGAATTAGTTTAACAAAGTAAATCCCCAGCTTCTTCTTCTTTTTTTCTTTTTTTTTTCTCAGATAGATATATGTATCCATCATTTCTGTACGTTCGAAATTATTTTCTTCTAACAATGCTATCTAGCAATCCAAACCATCAATTGTCAAGTTCCTATTTCAAAGACTATTCTAAGTTTCTAATACTGTAATATACTGACAAACACAATGAATAAGACCAATCAAAATGTTTATAATGATATGGAAATATGAGTTCTGAGTTTCAAGCGATGGTTTTATAATATAAATATAAAAATTAGACGATTCCAATAATCAGACCATATTGCGAGTGGCTCCAGAAAATGTCATCTTGATGCCTCTCATGATCGAGACTTAAATCGTATTGGCTCCAACAATTTCCATCATCCAACCACATGGTGCCACATCATTGTTATATTGTGATATGGGCGGTGCTGATGTGATTTGCTGGAGGATATGAACCCATAGCCTTTTGCATGGATCAGTTTTTACATCATCTCTACATTTCTTGTCGATGCCTCCCAATAACAGAAACGAAAGTGTTGGAAATGTGGGAAATATGGGAAATGTGGGAGTATTGGATGGCTAGTGGTTTAGGCTAGTCAACTTTCTTTGTGTAAGTTAGGCAAGTTACACAAGTTAGGCAAGTTAGGCAAGTTAGGCAAAGTTAGGCAAGTTAGGCTTATGTCTACTTTCTTTTCCTATATATATGTTTGATTTGTAATTGTTTCTTCATGAAATACACATCCAAAATTCAACATGGTATCAGAGCAGGAACTCTAAATTCCTGGCTCTGTTGATCGTTTCCGCTAAGTTTCTTTTACTCTAAGCCAAGATGGCTGGAGAACATTATGAAGGTGAGAGCTCGATGAATGCTTTAGCTCTACCTAACGTTGAAATCAACCCTAATCAACGTCTCAGTTCTATTTTGTTGAACGAATTCAACTATCTTCCCTGGAGCCGTGCTGTTTCTCTCGCACTTGGAGGGAGATCAAAGCTTGGCTACATAAATGGTGCCATAAAAGCTCCAGCAGTCACTTCTCCTACCTACGAGTCGTGGCTATGTATAGACCAGTTGGTCATGTCTTGGTTGCTCAACTCAATGGAGCGTAGGATTGCTGAAATTTTCAGCTATTCTGAGTCGTCCATGCATCTCTGGAAGCAAGTCAAAGAGATGTATGGAAATCAAAATAATTCTGCCCGTGTCTTTCAACTTAAGAAGGATATTTCGAGCTTGCAACAAGGAGGAAAAGCCTTTGTTCAACATCTTGGCAACCTTACAAGCATGTGGAATGAGCTTGATGTCTATCGTCCTCATACCACCGATGCCACCATGTTGATCAAGAGAGCAGAAGAAGACAAGATTTTTCAACTCTTGGCAAGCTTAGGCTCAGAGTTTGAAGATCTCAGAAGTCACATTTTAATGAATGTTGAACTTCCTTCATTCACTGGTGTTTGTGCCATCATTCAAAGGGAAGAAGTAAGGAGGAAAGTAATGAGCCAAGATACTAAAAATCCTATTCCTGAAACTAGGGCATATGTCTCCAACAACAAGCGTCATGAGGGCAAAGTTTATAAGGGAAAAAGACCAGATTTGAAGTGCAGCTACTGTGATTCACATGGACATACAAGAGACAGGTGCTGGATTCTTCATCCAGAATTGAAGCCAAACTCCTTGAAGGAGACAAAGGGTCCCCAAAGACATTTGAGTAACAATGGCTACAAGGCAAATCATGCAGCTATCTCTTCGACTGAAGGAATGGTAAACTTCACTACCAATCCTACAACACTAATCAATGATTTTGCAGCATATCTTCATAATAAACAGCTGCATAACAATGGAGATGAAGCTCATGAAGCTACAGTAGCTAAAGAAAAGAATCACGCTGCCTTACTTGGACAATTTGCTGGTTTCTTGGCTGAGCATGATCATGTTTCGCAGAAGGATATTCCAGGTATTTCAAGTGCCTTCTCTACTGCCTTAAATGCTAGTAATGAACATGATTATTGGATCATTGACTCAGGTGCTACGGATCATATGACAAATCAAATTAATAACTTGCATGATTTCAAAACATTGTCAAAACCGTCTCAAGTGTCAGTAGCCAATGGAAAGGGTGCCTTAGTTGTAGGAAAAGGAAAAGTCAACTTACTCTCAAAACACATAGAGTCATCAGCTCTTTACATTCCTTCATTTCCTTTTCAACTTTTATCAATAGGAGCCATCACCAATTCTCTAAACTGTCTAGCTATTTTCTCTCCCCACAATGTTGTTTTTCAGGACATCATCACCAAGAGAACGATTGGTGAAGGTTTCTTTTTTAATGGTCTTTACTACTTAGCTAAAGATACTAAGGATCCCAAGGTTTTTCAAGTCAGTTCGAGTGTGTCTCAAGATCAACAACTTTGGCATCAACGTTTGGCTCATCCTTCTGAAAAAGTGATGTCTTTCTTATTCCCAAAATTGTGCACAGACAAGTTGCACTGTGATGTTTGTCATTTGTCTAAATTTTCCAGGTTGCCTTTTGAGTCCTCCACCAATAAAGCCAGTCATCCGTTTGAAATCATTCATTCAGATATTTGGGGTCCAATACTAGAGTCCTTTGATGGATATAGATATTTTGTAACCTTTGTTGATGATTTCACAAAAATGACTTGGTTGTATCTTTTGAAATTTAAGAGTGAACTTCCAATTGTTTTTCAAGATTTTCATAAACTGGTTGGCACTCAATTTGCATCAAAAATTCATATATTAAGATCCGACAATGGCACTGAGTATATGTCCCATAACATGTCTCAATACTTGAGTATTCATGGCATCTTGCATCAAACAACATGTGTTGGCACACCTCAACAAAATGGAGTGGCCGAAAGAAAAAATAGAGATCTTCTTGAAAAGACAAGATCAATCATGTTTCATATGAATGTACCCAAGAAATTTTGGTCACAAGGAGTACTTACAGCTGCCTATCTTATTAATAGATTGCCTAGCAAAGTACTCAGTTTCAAGTCCCCATATGAGATGCTAAAAGGCAGAAAAATTGATCTTTCACACTTGAGAGTTTTTGGCTCCACCTGCTTTGTTTACAACAAATCCCCTCATCATGATAAATTAGATCCTAGAGCTATCAAATGTATTTTCTTGGGATACTCATCCACTCAAAAAGGCTACAAGTGTTACAATCCAATCACAAATAAGCTTCTAGTTTCAAGGGATGTAAGGTTTCATGAAAATATGTCTTACTTCTCAAAGAAACTAAGTGATGCAGATCAGGGGGAGTTTTTGAGTGATATGTTTCCATTGCCTAGTGTCCCGTACTACCAAGAAAATCCTCCATCATGTGACACTACAAGTCTATCACCTGAACATGCTCCCTCCCAAGTCACAAATGTTGAGCCTCCAGTCCAGATTCGTCGAAATCCTTCTAGGGTTCGTCAACCCCCACTTCGACTACAAGATTATGTCACCTACACCTCTAGGTATCCTCTCACAGATTTTGTTTCCTATAAGCAGTTTTCACCCTCTCATATCTCATTTCTTAGTGTCTTGGATCATACTCATGAACCACAAACATTTCAAGAAGCAAGTAAACATAAAGTTTGGCAAACTGCAATGAGGGACGAACTGCAAGCTCTTCATGACAACAAAACCTGGAGTGTAATTAAACTTCCCACAGGGAAGAAAGCAGTGGGTAGCCGTTGGGTGTACAAGACAAAGTTCAACTCAGATGGAACTATTGAAAGACACAAAGCTCGTTTAGTGGCTCGTGGCTTTACTCAGACTTATGGCTTGGATTACAAAGAAACCTTTGCTCCCGTAGCCAAAATGAACACTGGCCTCTCTATCAAATGGATGTGAAGAACGCTTTTTTGCATGGGGAATTAGAGGAGGAAGTGTACATGAAACTACCACCAGGGCATCCTCAATCAAGCGATCCTGACATGGTTTGTAAACTGCACAAATCCATTTATGGTCTGAAACAGTCTCCACGTGCCTGGTATGCAAAACTAAGCTCAATCCTTGAAGAGTTTGGCTTCCAAAGAAGCAGTGCAGATTCCTCACTATTTGTTTGTAATGGCTCAGTTGGAAAAGTCATTGTTTTAATCTATGTAGATGATCTCATAGTGACAGGTGACAGTGATGCAGAAATCCAATCTCTCAAGCTTGCTCTTCGAAACAAATTTGCAATCAAGGATTTGGGGCGCCTCAAATATTTCCTTGGTATTGAAGTTGCCACTTCACAGCAAGGTCTCTTTCTCAATCAAAGAAAATATATCCTTGATCTCTTGAAGGAATCTAACTTAATGGATTGCAAACCTGCACGCACTCCTCTGGATAGTAAGCTGCAACTCACTACTCACAGTGAAGTTCTTTCCAATGTTACTGAATATCAAAGATTGGTAGGAAAACTTATTTATCTCACAATCACGCGGCCAGATATCTCCTATGCTGTGAGTATTGTGAGTCAGTTTATGCATGCTCCTACATTAGTTCATATGCAGATTGTGAAGAGAATTCTTCGTTATCTAAAAGCGTCTGTTGGTCGAGGGATCCTTATGACAAAGAATGACAACACTGCCATCATGGGTTACACAGATGCTGATTGGGCTGGGCACTCTCTTGATCGCAAATCAACCACAGGTTTTTGTACCTTTGTAGGTGGGAACTTGGTAACATGGCGCAGTAAGAAGCAAAGTGTTGTAGCTCGTTCCAGTGCAGAGGCCGAGTATCGAGCTATGGCATCCACTGCTTGTGAACTTATTTGGCTGAAAAGTCTTCTGTTTGATTTAGGGTTTCACAGTAAGGAACCTATGTCTATGTTCTGTGACAACCAAGCTGCCATGCATATTGCTTCCAATCCTGTATTTCACGAGAGAACGAAGCATATTGAAGTGGATTGTCATTATGTTCGAGCACAGGTTCAAGCCAACATCATCAACACTCATTACACTCGCAGTCATGATCAATTGGCTGACATTTTTACTAAATCTCTTCCTACGGTTCAGTTCATGCGCATTCTATCCAAGCTTGGCTCAAGGAATCCCCTCGATCCAGCTTGAGGGGGAGTGTTGGAAATGTGGGAAATATGGGAAATGTGGGAGTATTGGATGGCTAGTGGTTTAGGCTAGTCAACTTTCTTTGTGTAAGTTAGGCAAGTTACACAAGTTAGGCAAGTTAGGCAAGTTAGGCAAAGTTAGGCAAGTTAGGCTTATGTCTACTTTCTTTTCCTATATATATGTTTGATTTGTAATTGTTTCTTCATGAAATACACATCCAAAATTCAACAGAAAGCGACTTGGTAGAAACACAATAAATAGTGGAATTAGGAATTGTCCTTGATTTGTTTTTGGATATGTGGATATAAAATGCATGATTAATATATTACTCATTTTAAATGATTGCATCACAAATTAAAAAAAAAAAAAAAAAAAACCCTATTTTTATGTTAGAAATGAAATTTCAAATAACATTTTTTTTTTGGTAACAAGGGGAAGGAGAGGCTACCCCATCCTAGGGCTAAGACATACCACAAGTTTCGTTGAGGACTTAGAGGGAGTCTTAGCCTCTCTCTAAAGATCCCCACCAAGAGAAATTGCTGACAATGGAACTCAAATCTAAACCTTGGTCAAGCGAAGAGAACAAAACATTCTTTTAGTACTTGAAATCCAATTCTTTCTTACAATGGTGTTCATGAGTTATAATTGCACCTGAGATTTTGTTTCCATTCCACCTTTAGTGCATCTATATGAGACTTTGTTTAGATTGTAAAAAATATACTTAGTTGATAAAATTACTCCCAAAATATCTCTCTTCTTCAATCGTTCTCCATGAAATAGACGAGTTCAACAAAAGCGAAGCAACATCGTCATCTCTCCAATGTACCTCTATCACTCGATCCTCATCCAAGACATCGGGAGGTGATTATCCAATTTGATTAAAGGTCCATTAACCCTCCCTCCTCCCAATCATGTTATAAATTTGAGCTCCCAACCCTATAAATATATAATTTAACTCTTTGTTTTATTCCTAAAGGCATAACTAAAAGAGCATTACAGGTGCATGAATGTATGCCTAAGCACAAAATGGTATGAGTCGGCCAAGTGCTCGACAAAATGTCTCATTGTAAAAATTGGAAAACAAAATTTTGGCTCTTTGCATGCTATTGTTGGGATGCAACAAGGATAGAGTCATGTATTTTCCACTACAGTTGTGCTCTCAGTGAACTAACTTTTTGGCTTCGCCCCTGCATTCAAATACCAACATTTTTTTATACGACAATATATAAACTTACACTAAAGAGTTGGGAGAAAAAAAATTTGCGATCTCATCAGCCATGAAATTTGAACCTAAAACACTAAGTGGCAATATCATGAATTTTGTTTACATAAAAGTTTAATATTAATGAAATTGAATTAACAGTTTCTACTAATTCCAAATCTTAATCCATCATTTTGATCATTTTAAAGGATGGAGTTTTTCTTTTTAATGAAATATCTCAGAAATTTGATGTTAAATCAACAAGATGAATAGTATGCTGCTTTCAAATGTCTGCCACATACATCAATTATGTATCAATAGGATTTGTTTTCATCAAATTTGATCACACAATGCAACGAATGTTGTAATTTCGTACATGAGGAAAAGAAAACTTCCTAACAAATTATAAGAGTATTGATGTGTATGCTACGTTCATGACATTGAGGAGCTGTTAATTTGTTACCTCCAATCTAAAATCTGATTTTCTATTGCATAATGTGACTCTTCAATGTAGGGCACGTGCATGAACCAGAGCAATGTTAATATCATGGTACAATTTAGTTTAAACTAGGAGCATAACCAAAGCAAATCAAAACTAATCATTCTCTTTAGTATTATTTTAGCAAAGGAAAAATCATTATTTTTATCATTTCTTTTATATTTATGACTGTGTAACGAAATATCCTGTCTAAGGCATGATGAAGCACTAATATGATGATCTAGTTTTCTTATTTTTTTTTTCTCTCTTACTCTATGTCTTTAATTGGTTACTTGATGCAAATTAGAGTAAATACAATCCTAAATTTGAGGGTTGTTTCTTGCGGGTAAGAGTTGTAATTCTTCTAGATAAATATCATGCCCATTTACTGGGTGTTCGTACTTGTACAAAATACCATGAAAAATTTGTATTATATGGGTTAGTCTAAATACCATAGGTAATCTATACAAAAAGAAAACTAACCAATATAACATCAATCGGATTAACAAACGGATAGGTAAATATGAAGATAGATTGGACTTGATTTTCAAAACTCTTCTTGTCATGTGTTTACATGATTTTAAAATCTCTTCTAGTGTTCGCAAAACTTGGTTTTCAAAACTTTTTCGTTGTGTGTTTATATGATTTTCTTCTTAATTTTCTTGTTAATTTAATTATTAATCAATGATTCGTTTGTTTTTTTTTAATTAAGTTATGCATGATTAATTGGTCAATTTTCGTGGAAATGGCCTTGTTTTTCCGTTGTTGTAATATTGTTAGTTTTATGCACTTACGAGTATTACTAGTGTTTAATTTATTTATTTCATAAAACCGAACTCAAATCCAATGTTTTAAAAAATGCGTCTGAGGCGGGGCTAGGCGGCTTCAGAGGCGGGGCTTCTAAGAAATCGCCTATGTGCAGTAGGAGTAGGTGAAAACTCGCCTATATGTGGTCAAGGCGCGCCTAGGCGGTTGAGGCGTGCCTAAGGCGGTCAATTAGGCGTTGATTTTGTGTAAGAGCTGCTAGAATCTGGAAAATTTTCGATTGAATATGGAAATTGCAAGCACAGTAAAGCTGCTTGAAGAAGATGAATAGCATGGTGTTGTTTGCTGTGCTTTCATTTGCTTACTTTTTGTTTTTCTTTTTTATATATATTATTTTTTTGGCTGATTCTTTTTCTTTAAAGTGACTTCCAGCTGTCTAGCATCCCAACTTTCAACATCATAACTTCCAGCATATTCTTCCAACATATTTATAAAATTTAATATTATTTTATAGATTTGAAGACACTCATTCATTTCTATACAAATATCTTATAACTTTATATTCCTTAAAAAGTAACTTTGTATTATTTTTGTGTAATGTTATATTTTTTTTTCTTCTTAAAATGTTTATTCTTGTTTTTTCTTTTAAGACTCTTTAAGTGTTCCACCAAAATATTACATAATATATCATTATACTATAACTCTTAAGTCTAGTGAGGCTTCGCCTCACGCCTCAAGGCTTTCGTCTAGGCGGGGCTATCCGTAGAACGCCTCACCTACGCCGTCGTCTTTTAATACATTGCTCAAATTATATGTTATGCGTCTGAATTTGATTCTAAACAATTTGTATGTTCCAGTTTTATTTTTGTTCATAAAAAGAAGGCTAAATATAACTCAATCCAGTAAGGCCATCTCCAACCGATGGCTGGCCAAATGACTCGTTTTAGCCCTCTGGCCCTCCAAGATTCTCCAAGATATTAATATTTTAATGAACAGTACATGGTCATATTTGCCTCCGTCTCCAACCGAGGGCCAGAAGGCCAGAGGGTTCGTTTTAGCCCTTTCACAAAAAACCGTCTCCAACCGAGGGCCAAAGGGCCATAGGGCCAAACATAATTTATTATTTAAAAACTACAACTTAAATTCAAATCTAACGGCTAAGTGACAAATTTTGTGAAATAGAAGTTATAGGAAAAAAAATAGAATTTAAAAAAAATATGAAACAAATTTTGCGAAATAGAAGTTATAGGAAAAAAATGGAATTTAAAAAAAATATGAAACAAATTTTGTGAAATAGAAGTTATAGGAAAAAAATGGAATTTAAAAAAAATGAAACAAAATTTGTGAAATAGAAGTTATAGGAAAAAAATGGAATTTAAAAAAAATATGAAACAAATTTTGTGAAATAGAAGTTCTAGGAAAAAAATGGAATTTAAAAAAAAAATATGAAATAAATTTTGTGAAATAGAAGTTATAGGAAAAAATAGAAGTTATATGAAAAATTTTGTAAATAAAAAATAATAATAAAACTGTAAAAATAAAAAAAAACAAATGCAACGGCTACTAGCCGTTGCATTTGAATTTTTCTTAAGAAATCATGTCGGTTATAACCGACAAGAATACATGCTATTATTTAAAAAAATATGAAACAAATTTAGGGTTTAGGTATTTATAGGGAAAAAAAATTTGTCCCAAAAAAAAAAAATCAAATTCCAACGGTAATATGACGCCATCATGACGTTGGCTAGCCGTTGCATTTGAAATGGGCCGGGCTGGAGGGCTGGCTAGAATAGGCCAGCCCGCTGGCCTGATTTCAGTTTTTTGGCCTAGTGAGCCCCACAAGCCCTTGGTTGGAGATGATTTTCGTGTCATTTCGAGCTATTTTTAGCCATATGACCCTTTGGCCTGATCGGTTGGAGATGGCCTTACATGCATGTGTTCGGACGTCACAGTAGCATTTTATAATGTTTTAGACTAATAGCACAATGTTATGCTATGTCTATATCTTTATTCACGTGATATTGTGTTACTAATTTAAGATATCACTGCAATGGCAATTTAAATTTAACACTACATTAAAAACTCGTTTGATAATCATTTCGTTTTTTGTTTTTAGTTTTCACTTTTGTGTGTTTTGAGATATGAGAAAGATACATACAAGAAATGTGATGTAACATCCCACATCGCCTAGGGGAGTTGATCATGTAAGCCTTGTATGTATATTCTCATCTCTACCTAGCATGAGGCATTTTGGGAGCTCACTGGCTTCGGGTTCTATCAGAACTCCGAAGTTAAGCGAGTTCGAGCGAGAGCATTCCTAGGATGGGTGACCCACTGGGAAGTTCTCGTGTGAGTTCCCAGAAACAAAACCGTGAGGGCGTGGTCGGGGCCCAAAGCGGACAATATCGTGCTACGGTAGAGTTGAGCCCGGGATTTTGTGGGGACCCAGGTCGGGATGTGACATGTGAGCCAAGAATCTTCAAGAGTGTATTTTAGGACAATACTGATAAGCTCATATTTATATATATTTTACATCAAATTCTCTTGTCTTTTCTTAGTTATTTCCTCATATTTTTGTGCTATTTACTTTGTTTTTGTGTTTTATCGAATTTATCTAGCTAAGAAAATAAAAATAGCACAAGTGTGATTTTAAGTAATAAATTCGTCATTTCTACCTTGCTCACTTATTTTATTGTTGTAACTTAAGAAAACATTTTGGCAGAAAAATAATAGGAGGGAGACTGCCATTGGCAGCTTGAGAGAGGGCCGAGAGCTGTCAGCGAGGGAAGGCTGCCCTTGGCAGCTAGGAAGAAAAGAGAGAGGAGAGCCTCGGGGGAGGACTGACAAGGGGCAGGGAGCTGCTCTCCACGGGCAGCGAGAGAAGCAGCAAGAGACGGACAAACTGTTTAGTTAGAGGGGGATGCGGGAACTGCCAGACGCGGAAGGAAGACCGAAGGAAGTCAGAAGCACAGCAGAGAGCACTCCTCATTTGGTTTTATTTTTCTTAAACTCATGTTTAATTTAATTTGCTTTTCAATTATATTAAACATGTGTAATTAATTTCTGTTTAGTTAGAGGGGAATTTGAAACCATGGATAAATGTTTATTATGATTTGATTTACTCCAGTTATGAATTCTTGAATGTTGGATGTGGTTTACTTTTCTGTGTTGATTAAGAACTTGTTTATGTATGTGGGTTGAGGGTCGACACTTAATTTGCATGCTTAGACTTGATGCTAGGATATAAGGGAATTTCACCTAATCGTTATGAACTTATATTCATGAGTAGTAAAAATCGCTAGTCACGATTGTGTTTAGTAAACCCTAGGTTGGATTAACATGCGTATTCCATAGTTATGAATGCCTAGTCGATGCTTATGATTTTCATAGAACTTAATGATTCTTGCTTGTATCTCTATTATGCAATTCATATAGGGAACTTGTAGGGAATGTTTTGGGTTGTCGTATGCAATCATCCAACCCAATAACTTGTGGAAAATCTGAAGGTTAATTTAAGCGGACCTAATTAACTTGGAGCATTGTCATTTATTCGTTTGTTGAAATCATAATTGGGAATCAAATTATATGCATATGTTCATGTGTGGATAAGGACCCCTCTAACTAATGTCTCATCATTTTAATTCTATAAAATATATTTTCTTTGAAGTTTGTTTTTAAGTTTCTGTTTTAAGTTCAATTTCGTAAAAAAATCAATCTCCCATTTATTTTAAAGTGTTAGATTTGTTAGAAATCAATTTAGTTTGTGTTTTCTTGAGTCTTGAATTATTTTGAGTCTTTGGATTTGTTTTGGTTTATTTGTTAGTTTTATTTTGAGTGATTCTAGTTAAGTGTTTTGATTTTAGTTTAGTGTTTTAAATTTTGTTTTTACGTTTTTAATTTAATTTTACTTTGGTTAGCATCCCTAGTTAATCCCCGGTTAGAACGATCCCTACTTACATCATTACTACAATTGTCACAAATAGGGTTTAATTTGTGCGTTAATTTTATTTTATTTGTGCGTTAGTATATGTTTTTGTTTGTGTTTTATTTTTTTTTATTTGTGTTTATTTTATTTTATTTTATTTTATTTTATTTTATTTTTTTTGTTATGTTTTTTTTTAACTTTTGATATTTGATTTAGTTTTCTTTCTTTGATTTTAGGTACAAATGGAGCGAGACATGGCACTTGCATCCATCCAGGCTCAATTGGCGAATCTCACGTCTCAATTAAGTCAGAATGCCGGAAGGACCACAATGTCAAGTGTCCAAACATTTGGTGCATCGTATGGGCAAGGATATCAAACTCATCAATGTCCCCAATTTTCTTCAAATGAAGATGTTTGGGGATATCAAGGCCATAACCAATCAAGGGGCAACATGTTTTCCAACGCTTACAATTCGGATTGGAGAAATTATTCAGATCATAGGTGGGGAGAAACTCAACAGGTTCAACAAAGTGGATATTGGCAACAAGATGAGGAGTTTTATTCAAGATCTATGCAGCCACCACAACCTCCCTCACAGCAATTTCAATCGAATTCAAGTATGCCCATGAATTATAATGAAATTTTTGATGGACTCATTTCTTTGACGCATGGCTCACAAAACGAAGAACAATTGCAGCCATCAGATGAGTTCTATCAATGGCCATGTGAACCACCACAACCTCCACCACAATCTCCCCAACCAAATTCAGGTTCTTCGGTTGATAATGATAATATTATTCAATTAATCACCTCTTTGAACCAGGAAGTAGAAAATCGAAACAAGGAGATGCAAAATAAAGCCAACAAGGTGGATGCATTGGAGAAGCAAGTTGGGCAGATTATGGAGATCATGGCACAGATTCAAGATCAAAGAGAACTCTCCAACTCCACATTTGCAAATTCAAAGGGAGAAATGGAAATCAATGAAGCCATCACTTTGGGAAGTGATATGGAGGATAAAGTTGTCCCAGAACCATCCAAACATAGCCCGAACATGGATGAATTCCCGCTTCAAGAAGAAGATGAGGATGACGACTTGGGCAGTTTAGAAGAATTCTTGTCGCAAACCCCTCAAGTCCTTATGCCATCCAACTCAGGTGAGGAGGTACTAAATTCAATTCATTCTAACCCCATTCCGCCAATTGTCCTTTTTCCTTGCAGGTTTTTAAATCCCAAGGAAGAAGTGAATGAAAAAGACGTTGTGGAAGCTCTTCCAGAGGTGCAAAATGAGATCCCAATTTTTGGTGCACCAAATTATGTTCCCGATGATGTTGAATCATTCAAAGAACCTTGCACACCAAGAAGAGGGATTCCAGAAAAGGAGGTGGCCGGAGAATATGTTGAACATATCAAAGAGGCTGTGCATGAGACAATCAAGCCCAAAGAAGTTGAGACTGATGACACGGGACAAGCCACAACCATTATAATAAATTTGGCCAAGTTCAAAGTCCCTGAAACGTTCAAAGACGTGGTGTTTGTGATTGAGTATGAACAAGAAAGTAAGCCATCTTCTCCAATTTTAATTTTATGTTATACTAACAATCTAATTTTGATGATTCAGGCACCGTCATTAGAACTTAGACCGTTGTCGGATCATTTCAAGTACCACCGTCCGTTCAAGGATAAACCCATGCATTTGAATAATGAAGGGAGGCCTAGGAATCACCCACAATCAGATTTGCATTCCTAAACCCTTCTCTTTACTGCTTTCATTTTGTTTTGTTTATTTAGTTGTGATATTTGTTTGGGAGATTAAACATAGTCTTTTTACTTTGATTTACTTATTTTTAAAAATAATAATAAACATCCATATAATTTTAAAAAAAAATATATACTTATATTTATATATATAATTAAATAAACTTAAAAGCATAAATATTTTACAATAATGTGAACTAATAGCTTTCATTGGTCGTTGGTAGGTGGTGCCTCGGAGGTCGACGGAGCCCCAGAAAGACGAAGCGCCAGAGTTGGATCATTCGGAGCCTCAATACTTGGTGCAGCTCCCGAGGACGAAGGCAACACAAACCTCGGGAGTAACGCCATAAACCGTTGATGATCACTCTGAATCCGCACTTCGGACTCCTGCAGCTGATCAAGCTTCCTCTTCAAGCTTGTTGAGTAATTAGTTGCGAGCATGTGCAACTCCTTATTCTCATGCCTAAGCACTCTGACCTCTTGCCGAAGACTAGCCACTTCAGCCATCAACGACTCAACCTGACGAGATCGAGCAAGAAGGCGCTGGCCCATGTTTGATACTGAGCCTGCGCATCGGACGCTGTAGGCCAGAGAGTCCTGAACAGCCAGTTCGTCGGACCGCCTGGAAAGTATCCTAGTGTCTCTAGGAGTGAGCAGATTTCTGGCCACCACCGAAGCGGTTGTTTCATTCATCATCATGGAATCCCCAACTGTAAGAGGACCATTTGGGGATATGAAGGACGGCTGCCAAATGTTGGTTGGAGAAGACATATCAATTTCTTCCCCAACATTCAAGTTAAGGCGACGGTCAGAAGGGCAAGACATATTTGAAGATGTGAAGAAAAAGAAGAGGTCGAACTGATCAAGATTAAAAAAAAAAATGCAAGAAGGGAGTGTTTACAGGAGGGAGCTCAAGTGTGTTGTGGAACAAAATTAGCACCTCTATAAAAAGAAGAAATCAAAGAGGCGCTCCTCAGAAGTCGAAGAGGCAAATCTCACAAATCAAAGAGCCGGGTTCCTTTCTCAAAAGTCGGACGCCGTTCTCAAAAGTCGGGCGCCTCTCTCAAAAGACGGAGCGGTCAGGAATCACGAGGCGAGCAGCTTTTCCAGTTTTGTCGTCATTCGTCACGCGCGCTGTCAGCTTTGCGCAAATTACGGGTAGCTTTTTCAGAAAGCGCGTAACCTGTACTGTTCATCCATCCACCGGCTGCCGACAGGGGTAAAGGAACAGTTTCGGTTGTGAAGAATCATTCCTATAAACGTCTACCTTCGCCATCCATTGCAAAGGCAAACCCTCTCAGCACTTCTTCATCTCCGAAAATGCATTCCCAACGAAGCCTCTCGAGTTACTCTGTGTTTCTCATTCCCTGGGATACCTTTGCAAACAAGTCATCAAGAGCTAGAGTATTTCATATCATGAAGGTTGAAAGCAAGAGTATCTCATATCATGCTTTCTCCCTGTCCTTTTCCTTGTCTTTGTGATAAGGAGAAAGCGAGCAATCAGCCAGCACTTGGTGTCAATCTTCCGATCTAAGAACCGACTGCCTGGAAATCCTTCCTGATTGCTTACCTAGCATTGCTCTCGAGTGCTCATCTTCAACTGCTGATGTACTTCCGAAGAAGATGCCACATCTGCCTGGAGAACAGATAAGGCAAGTGAAAATGATACCTTGAAGCATGTGGAGACAAGGTGCTACTTCATCTTCAAGATCAAGTCTCATTTTCCTTGCTAAGAAGTTTCCCAGCCCAGTTCAAGAATAAACCTGTGGAACGATACTTCTTCAAAAGAAAAAGTATCTCATATCATCAGAGTCAAAGGCAAAGATATCTCATGGCATGTTTTTCCTTTACCCTTGCTCTTGCCTGCGAGACAAGGAGAAAGAAAGCAATCGGTCGGCACTTGGACAGATTGAACAAAGAAACAGAGCACCACCTCTACCTCGTGCCTACCTGCCATGCAGAAGAAACAAGCAGAGAAGAATGCAGCCTGCAGACTCAATCAACCCGGCAGAAGGAGTCCGAGTTGAAACCAAGAGCTCGAGAAGCTTCAACAACATATGGACGCATCAGTCACCACCACCAATCAAGTCTCATTTTCCTTGCTAAGAAGTTCCTTAGGCCAGTTCGAGTTCAAAGCTGTGGAAAGTCAACAAGCACGACCAATGATCACTTATTAGTTCTATTCATTGTCTTTTATCGTCATTTTCAAATTTTCGTTTGCATTTTCTACATTTTCTTGTGTTACTTAACTGAATTATTTCTTTTCTTTGCAGGAACTTTTGGTTATTTCCACCCTTGAAGTTGATTGCAGAATTTTAGCTTCGGGGTCATCGCTTGATTTTTCTGCAAATTAGGGAAGTTTTCAGTCCTATTGCTTTGTTTTGTTTCTTTATATTTATCTATTTTATTTTTATTTGCATTTTATTATATTTTCTGACATTGGGGACAATGTCTAGTTTAAGTGTGGGGGTAAAGAGTATAAAAATGACCAAATTGAAAATTTTTGTACCTTCGACTTTGAACTGGTTTCATTTGTTTCCATGTTATTGCTTTGTATTTTCTTAATTAAGTTGTTTTTTTTTTAAAAAAAAAAAATCGGAAAATTTAAAAAAATCCAAAAATATTTCCTTGTTTTCCTTATTGTTTTGAATTAGATTTTTGTTAGTTTCCCGACCCAATGATATAATTGGATAAAATTTGAACCATGATGATCAAGAACTTAGTTAACATGTGTTGTGTGAAATTCCTAATTCTCGTGTTAGTTTGTACATATTTGATCATCTTTGAAAAACCAAATGCACATAGCCTTGTTGATGTGAAACTAAAGCATGATTTAAAGCTCCATATGTGAATTTAGTGACCATATACATCCTATGTGAGTTTTTGAGCCTATTGAAAGTGTGTGCATTTTTCATACACTCCTATTCTTTCATGTGTGATAAACTTATGTGAGATACTTCTCTAGAACTTGCATAACGATCTTTCGAAATATTTGTCATTGATTGCATGAACTTGAAAATGATAGAGGCATTAGGTTTACCACCATGGCCCAAATAACTTTGTTGCCCAAAGAAAAATGATATCATTAGATTGCCAATTTGAGCCGTATATGTGAGCCTTTTCTTTCTTATCACCAGATATGTCTACCCTTATGCCTGAAATATTTTTTCCTTACCCTTTCCAAGCAAGCTAATGAGTAATGTGAAATTGTCTTATGAGAAGTGTTTGTGAAGTACTCGGAGGGTGTTTGGCAAAAGAATAAGTGTGGGGGTTTTTCATATTTGTTTCTGCTTTAAAAAAAAAAAAAAAAAAAAAACAAACAAGAAAGAAAGAAAGTTTGTTTACGAAGAAAATAAAAAGTGTTTAAAGTTTCAGTTTAAGGTTGTGGTTGGAGGTGACTTGAAGAATAGCTGGAAAGCTTGAGTTCTTATAAATCTAAACAAAAGAAATGCTTGCAATGTAGCTTGGAACTTGTGTTTACCTATTCTTTCGTTTCAATAACCCTCGCCCTAAACCTCATTACGTCCAATAAAAGTCCTCTTGATTTAAGTTTTGCAATTATGATTGTGGAGAAGTGATCTTTATGCAAGCTTATGGTAGAACTTTCACATTTGATTCTTTGAGCGAAACACATTAAGACTAAACACATGTGTGATTAAGTGTATATCCAGTGAGAAGGTCGCTAGTTTGCATATGGTGATTTTAAAAATAAAATTTTTGTAATTGCATTAACATGGCTATCTCACACACTACACTTCAAGGATGATTCAAAGATTACTGCTAATATTTGAATAAGGAACATGAACTTGGATGAGCTCGTTTGGTGTTAGCTATGGTTCTTGATGATTTGTGTTCTCGAATGAAATTCTATGAGGGTAACATAGGGGGAAGCTAATAATTTTCATGTTATTACTTTTTTCTGTTTTCTCTGTTTTGCTCGAGGACTAGCAAAAGCTAAGTGTGGGGGTATTTGATAAGCTCATATTTATATATATTTTAAATCAAATTCTCTTGTCTTTTCTTAGTTATTTCCTCATATTTTTGTGCTATTTACTTTGTTTTTGTGTTTTATCGAATTTATCTAGCTAAGAAAATAAAAATAGCACAAGTGTGATTTTAAGTAATAAATTCGTCATTTCTACCTTGCTCACTTATTTTATTGTTGTAACTTAAGAAAACATTTTGGCAGAAAAATAATAGGAGGGAGGCTGCCATTGGCAGCTTGAGAGAGGGCCGAGAGCTGTCAGCGAGGGAAGGCTGCCCTTGGCAGCTGGGAAGAAAAGAGAGAGGAGAGCCTCGGGGAAGGACTGACAAGGAGCAGGGAGCTGCTCTCCACGGGCAGCGAGAGAAGCAGCAAGAGACGGACAAACTGTTTAGTTAGAGGGGGATGCGGGAATTGCCAGACGCGGAAGGAAGACCGAAGGAAGTCAGAAGCACAGCAGAGAGCACTCCTCATTTGGTTTTATTTTTCTTAAACTCATGTTTAATTTAATTTGCTTTTCAATTATATTAAACATGTGTAATTAATTTCTGTTTAGTTAGAGGGGAATTTGAAACCATGGATAAATGTTTATTATGATTTGATTTACTCCAGTTATGAATTCTTGAATGTTGGATGTGGTTTACTTTTCTGTGTTGATTAAGAACTTGTTTATGTATGTGGGTTGAGGGTCGACACTTAATTTGCATGCTTAGACTTGATGCTAGGATATAAGGGAATTTCACCTAATCGTTATGAACTTATATTCATGAGTAGTAAAAATCGCTAGTCACGATTGTGTTTAGTAAACCCTAGGTTGGATTAACATGCGTATTCCATAGTTATGAATGCCTAGTCGATGCTTATGATTTTCATAGAACTTAATGATTCTTGCTTGTATCTCTATTATGCAATTCATGTAGGGAACTTGTAGGGAATGTTTTAGGTTGTCGTATGCAATCATCCAACCCAATAACTTGTGGAAAAATCTGAAGGTTAATTTAAGCGGACCTAATTAACTAGGAGCATTGTCATTTTTTCGTTTGTTGAAATCATAACTGGGAATCAAATTATATGCATATGTTCATGTGTGGATAAGGACCCCTCTAACTAACGTCTCATCATTTTAATTCTATAAAATATATTTTCTTTGAAGTTTGTTTTTAAGTTTCTGTTTTAAGTTCAATTTCGTAAAAAAATCAATCTCCCATTTATTTTAAAGTGTTAGATTTGTTAGAAATCAATTTAGTTTGTGTTTTCTTGAGTCTTGAATTATTTTGAGTCTTTGGATTTGTTTTGGTTTATTTGTTAGTTTTATTTTGAGTGATTCTAGTTAAGTGTTTTGATTTTAGTTTAGTGTTTTAAATTTTGTTTTTACGTTTTTAATTTAATTTTACTTTGGTTAGCATCCCTAGTTAATCCCCGGTTAGAACGATCCCTACTTACATCATTACTACAATTGTCACAAATAGGGTTTAATTTGTGCGTTAATTTATTTTCGCATCAAATACCGTCAGTCAGTGAAAACGAGTTACCTAACAATTTTTAGCCCCCAACCTCTCACACCATTAGTAACAAATTTTGAGATTGCTAAATTTTATGAATAATGACATTTTGACAGGCCAAATAAAGCCTTTAGCCCCTAGCCCTTGCCCTTTCCACTAGACTTGCTCTTACATCTCTCTATCTCCAACCTTCCTTCCTCCACCCTTCTAGTTCCCCCATTTCTTCCACGACTTTTTCCATAACATAACACAAAAATGAAAACTAAAACCTAAAATTAAAAGCAAAATAATTATCAAACGGACGCTAAAGGTTTTAAATTTCACTGAACTTTTCTGGTAGATTTGCGCATTCCTCATGACCAAGTTCTCATTGGTTGTGAATGATAATGTTAAAAAGGGTCTCCGGCAATGCACTCACACGTGCACGTAAACGACTAATGCTAGTATAGTTTCCGAAAGCGAGAAAAATGGTTCCAGAACTCAGTTTTCACAGACCAATTTAGAAAGTAAAAGAAATGTTTGATCACAAATACATCAGGAACCACACCAATGGAAACTCCGATTAACAATGTTAGTTGATAGTAAACAGTGTCATCCATGAAATAAGAAACGGGACCACCGAGCAAGACAGAAAACGCATACATGAACATATCACACAATCTTGCAAATCAATCCAAACTATATATTCACACAATGTCATAGAATCAGTTAAAGCTCCAATCGTTGGGCCGAGCTTTTCTTTACCGCCAGGCTTCAATCCGCTCCATCGTTGAATCTATGCGACTCAGAGTGCTGATTCCCCTAGCCTTCTCAATAAGCCCTGTTCCCCGTATTACAGACTTCTGATCGCTTAGTTGTTTAGGCCCCGTTTTGATAGTTAAATTATCCGACTGACCAGGCGTGTCCGCTTGAACTTCAGATGTCATGTTGTTGACTCTGCCAGCTTCCATTTCATTAACCAAGTAGTCATCTTGCACTGCATTCTCGCAACACCCACTGCCGTCAGGATTTAGCTTCTTAACCAGGCTCACCGAACTGCTAGCCTCTCTATTGGTTAGGTTACTGACTTGGTTAGAGATGGAGGAACTTTCAGATTGAGGTTCTTCAGTAATCACTGACTGCTCTTTCTCTTGGTTACATTTGCCAATATCTTCCTCGAAGGACTGGGAAGGGCTCTGGTGTCCATTATCGTCAGAGGGCTCTACATTGCACACAGGAGGCTCTACCACAGAATCCTTTCTTTCTCGCAATGTCTTCAAAATAAGTGTTTTGAGGAAGTTCATCACTTGGACTGCATACATCAATGCAGTCAATGGATCTGCCATCTGAAACCAAATAACTCAGTAAAATCTGTCAACGCTCCAACCATTCAGTAAGGGATTAAAATTATACTGTTATATTTTATTCCTTTTTTTTAATAAGGGATTAAAATTAACATGATAATGAACATAGTCCGAAATCATTTAATGACCTTCTATGCAAAACTACAATGATCCAAAACCAGGGCAGTGAGAGGTGTCTCGGTGATGCTTTATATCTTTGTATGTCATTTAGGACAAAGCTTAGCATACAACATATGACATAGTAATATCCTCAACCCTTAAACAAAAAGAAGATGAGAACTAACTGGAAATTTAAAAAAGTTATACATGTCCTAAACTAAATAAACAATAAGAATAAAGAACTCATTCATGCAGCGAAAGCGTGTATCCAAATTAGTGATTTGATTCTAAGAAAGTCTACATGCAATCTTTTGGGAAGATATTAATTATGCTTTCAGACTAGTGCTGTTATATCAAATGCACTCTTCAGGGAAGATGGAAAAAACAATGAACAGGAAACTATACACACCTGAGTCATGTTTGGTGCAAAAACCATGGCTATGTTGCGTGCATTCATCTTGTTTAGATGTTCCTGTTGAACAACATCAGCCATAAGGTTGATGGCCCAATCCAGTAGAGAAGTTTCAGTCGGCGGCAGAAGCCTCACAAGCTGTGAACAGTCAACTTCAGTCTGGCATTGCATTACCTGCTCAGGCGATAGAGAGTCCAGAACCCCAGCCGGGAGTTCCCTAAACCAAGCCTAAATATCCAAGTAAACATCAGGCGAATGTATAAGGAATCAAGATAATGCAAGATGAGATAAACAGAAGGTACAGCAATGAAGAACATTGCAAATCTAAGTGTTGACTTGACAAACCAAATTATGTATCTTAGTATAAGGAGAGTAATAAATAGAGGAGAGAGACCAGGTAAACAGAAGAAAGGAAGCAAAGATCAATAGGGAACCCAAATGGTTTCATTATTTCGTAACTCATGCTGTCCAAAAAGAGTTGCACCATGACCTATTTATGAGGCCAATTTGAGAAGCCTTCAAAATCAAATTCCTTAGTGAAAAAACTCTTAACAAAATCAAATCAGTAATCAAATCCTTAATTTACTTTCTAATGAAATCCCTAAAATAGGATAGAAGTCTCAAAATAGTAATTATTCTTTTTATACTCTTCACCACTCTCCCTGGACCCCTGCTAGACGAACTTGTCACCTGCGAGTTAATTTCTGGTCGAGAACAAAAAATGAGCATGTGATGCCACAAGTATACAAAATTCAAAATCATTCTCCAGCACTTCCATTCATTATTGAGGAAAGGGTACACAAGTTAGTGACAACTGACCAAGTAGGCTCAAGGGTTCCTCAACAAAACAATGATCATGCTCACATTTGTGTACTTGTCGTGTCTTAAACTGTGCTTTTAGCATGAGCCTTTGTGGCTTTTTAAATAGAATTCACAATAAAGTTCAACACATCTGAGTAGAAGACAATTCATAGAGGCAGATAAACAATGAACACAGAAAAACATTCCATAAACCCAATCTGCAAAATAAGAAGGATTTGAGAGAGAATTAATTCCCGGTGAAATGTTCCTACAAGGGCCTCTCCAATTGGAATCTCACCTGTTTTTCTCTTTATTTTAATTCTTTGTCCCTAACTTTAAAGAGCCAGTCTGAATCCCACTAAATCAAATCCCATAATCAACTCCCTTGAAAATTAAATCACTAATTAAGTACTACTAAATATCTGAATATAGTTAAGTAATTATCCTCAAGACTCTCTTTACCTGGAACTTTATTTTAGAAAGTATGTTCTAAGTAGACCTGTAAACGGGTCGGGTTTATTCACCCAAATACTAATATTAACGGGTCGGGTCCAAAATGCCAGGTCTAGTTCTAAGCAATATCAAATATGGCAATTGAAAATTTCTTTTTTCGCAAACTAACTAGAGGTCTACATTTAGACTTACAAATGTTGATGCCAAAATCAGATCAACCAATCAAATCAATGGAAAAGTGGGATCATTAGGGGGGAAACTGTAAAGTCAGCCAACGACCTCGACAATCAAATCAGTCAAACAAATGTGAGGAAGCATAGATGCATAGTTTTGGCTTAGCAAAAGACTAGAGCGAGCATACACTACTCTTCAACAGCAATGTGGTATTTATAGGCTTCCTTCTGATCATCCTTGGTCCTTTCCTAAGAGCTAATTTGGCAAAAGGTGACATCTACACTGTCGATGACAATACTCCTTCGTATCAGGGATGGCTCCCTACTCCCATTGTAGCCTACAACTGTTTTCCCACATTACAACACCATATGATGTTGTATCTTGAAGATATGTTGAACCAGATTACAAAGGACCTGAGAACTACCCGGAAAAGATACATACCAGGACATCATCAAACTTAATTTTCCTGTTATGATTGTCATGCTATAGAAGAGTTTTTTTTTTCTCTATCAAGATTCATCAAGCCAACTACCATGATAATCAAAGGGCTAATGTACTAGTAGAAACAGTCACAGCATAACAAAAGTCAGCACAATATTAATGCAATGGCTTAGAATAGTCAAGAACCTTTTGATCACACTATTCAAAAGATGGTGGTATAAATACCAAGATGGTAAGGGTGGAGGTGGATCGCAAAAGCAGCATCAGTGGTGGTGTTAACCTGATGCAACGCTTAGAAATCATAGTAGAGTAGGATTTCCTTTTAACTTTTCCTTTATTGAGATGAGTTTCAGGCACGACACCCTGTGTTAAATATAGGAAGCTTTTGAACTCCTTGCTCTACATTGCAACATAATAACATACAATGCAGCTGCCTGTGTGTAGACATCTATCTATATGTCCTTAATGTAGCAAAAGCAATCCATATAGTTGGGGGGCATACCACAGAAAGCTGATTAGTTGGACGTACTTAAAACCCATTTTGCCAACAAAGGTGAAAGGGTCATCTAGAAAACATGTCTTTTGCAAATGAGTAAAGTAGCAAAAGGACTCTAGCTTTGATGTAATTCCTGACCAAAGATACAACAATTAACAAAAGTTCTATATGTTTTATTTTGTTCAGATGTATAACTGCAATGGTTGTATAAAATAGAGTGTAAGATTGACACTGAAATTAAAAGTTTGTAAAACGAACTGACAAGAAACATACACTTGAAGTTCATTGTTGAAGTCTTAAAACACGTCACATTTGTTTAAGACACATTAAATTCATATACACATTGAACTTCATTTGGGACTTTTTTGGCACGTAAATTTCTGAAAACTTGAAAAGGAAATAATTAGTCCAAAAGAAGCTATTAATTAAATCCCTGTATCACTATCCTAATTCATCACTCAGATCATCTCACTTTCACGGCTTCACATATTTCATGGAAACAAGCATATGGCAAATATGATGCAATACATTAACTATCAATCATAATGCTGTACCTTGATCAGTCCTGCCAAACAGTGTATATCGATGCCTTCTGGTACATCTCCCCTATTTAATTGGTCCCTTACATGCTCCTCTTGACTGTTTTCGGCATTAATTCTGAAAATACCTTCTGCCTACATGTATAATCGAACAATTTGAGAAAACTTCAGGGGCAACAATATAGAAGCAAAACTACCCCATATCACACAGGAAATACAAAAGATGAAACAACTATAGTTTTACCAATTCTTAAATAAGAATTCATGATATGAACATGGAAAGCATGGAGGGAAGTGAATACCTGAAGGCCTCCTTCAGCATATAACCGTCCTTGCATAAGCAAGAGAATTGTTGGCACACTATTACCTCTAGAGTCGTATGACAGCTGCATGGACTCCGTGGAAACTCCAAAAACAGTTGTACTACATAGTAAAAACTTAAAGTCAAGGGATTAACAAAGCGACAGAAATGATAATACTTGAATGATTATCTTTCTAAACAAAACAAACACTACCAAGCTTTGATTCAGGAACAAATAGTTGAGCTGATGTAATGTTGTAAAGAGTTCCTTACACATTGTACAATTGCAAAGTTTCATCTCATTCATCTGCGATGATGCTGAATGAGATTGAATCCGCAATTGTCAATGTCATCGCCCTTACTCAATCAAAGACACCACTCGACCAACCCATCGGGAAGGTAACACCTTTAACCAATCCACAACTATGCCGAAATCAAGGAGGTTAATAGAACATAATCAGGTAATGCATGTACCTCAGAATGTCGAGGTTTAATCAAATCCGGCCAAACCAAAAAAATCAGAAATCGATTGTAGTGTACCCTCACAATCTCAATAATTCCATAGCAAAACACAAACAATACTATATAAACAACATGCACTATTTAAATTCAAGAAATTCACAAAATTTCAATATCAAGAAAAACCCATCAACCAAAACCAAATGCAAGCAAAGCCCAACAACTAAAAACAAATGCAAGCAAATCCCATCGACCAAAACCAATAATTAATTAACTGCAACAACTGGGTTAAACCCACATTGACATTTCACCCAGAAAGGTAAAAAAAAAATAAAAAAAAAAGTTACCTTGCACTGGGAGGCCTACTGGGCACTTCAGGTTCAAACTCCACGGGCAAACCCAAGAACCCATTGAACCTATCAAAGGTGACATGCGCAACGTGCCGCACATTGGTTGGCCATCCGATCTCCATAGCGCAAAGCTCCCTCCTGTCACTCCTGCACGGAATCAAAGATTTCCTGAAAAAGGTGACCAGCAACGCCAACAGAGAAAGCTGCTCCCTTCTGCGCTTGTCACGGTCCTTCGCCTCACAGTCGGTCACCGCAGACTCGCAATCGTCGTCCTCTTTGCTGCGCGGGGGTGCGCCGGACAAAGAAGATGGGGGTGCGCAGGACAAGGAGACGGATGAAGAATTGGAAGGAGGAAGAGGGGAAGAGGAGCTGGGTCTTGGGGAGGAACAAAAATGGGAAGGGGAATGGAGAACCTCTGTCATGGCTGGCAACGAAAGCAACCCCTTTTCTTTTTCTTGATTAAAAAACAAAAGAAAGCGTTTTCAAGATTGTTTCTTTGGCTTGGTCTTGCTCAAGGTTTTACAGAGGAGAGAGAGAGAGAGAGAGAGAGAGAGAGAGTTGGATGATAATTGGATTGAAAGGAAAGGAAGGGGTGTCTCATTTGGGGAATGCAATGTGGGACGTGACTATCATTAACTGAAATAAATATGGTTTTTTTTTGTTTACAGAGAGGAGAGAGAGAGAGAGTGTGTGTTGAGGATTTGGTGGGAAGTCATGAGAGAGAGGAAGTAAAATACGGTAGGTTTTGGACGGCTTTAATTTTCTACGCGTAGGTTTTATTTAAGCGTCCACAATCCACGTCGCCGTTTAGTTTGGCAGCTCAGTGTAGACTCTAGATAGAGTTGGAGAGTGAGATTGGCTGGCGGCAGGTATTTGGGTTTTTGCGATGGACACCCGGCATTCGAGAAGTTTGTAAACTGGGAATATTTTTGCTGGCCTCTCACTCTTGAGACCATCTCCAATGATGACTTATAACCTAAAATTTTCAATTTTTCCCCTCCCAAAATCCACTCCAACCCATAACCCAAAATTAACCTAAAACCTAAACTCATTTGATGGTCAAATACCGGCCCAGTTTTAGGCCACAAAGTAAAATGGGCCCCACCAACTGAAACTGAAACCGGGGTTGTGAAGCCCAGTTCCCTTTCCCTACTCACCTACGCGCTGCACGCGCTAGGCATTTTCAGAAAAGCAACAGCCCCACGTGGGGGTGTTCCCCCGCCTGTCAGTGCAATAAGTAGCCCAACGGCTACTTTTTATAATCCTGGGCTACTTTTTATTATCCAACGGCTACGTTTAAATGGGCCGTTGGTTAATCCAACGGTTCAAGTTCAAATTAATTTTTTTTTTAGTTTTATATTTATGTATTTATTGAATCCAACGGCTTAGATCGAATATAATCAAATCTAACGGTAAAAAAAAAGATCTAGCGGTCCAAATTTAAATCCAACGGCTAGAATAATTTTAAAAAATTATTTAACTTAAAATTCAACCAAAAACTCTATAAATACCTATGTATTTGTTCAAACATCCATACAAAACTCACTTTTCTCCTACAATTCTTCCAATTTTTCTTTATACCATTTCTTCTCATTTCCAAAATTTTCAAGATGACAAAAGAGCATGTTAGAGGTCGTAATTGGACCTTTGACGAAGATATTGCTTTATGTTTGGCATGGATTTCTGTTAGCAAAGATGGTGTCGTTGGCACCAATCAAAATAGAAAGGTTTTGTGGGGTAAAATCGTTGATAAGTTCCATGAAAACTCCAACGCCAGTAGAAGGGAAGTTGGTGGTGTTTATGATCGGTGGAAGATTATCAACAAAGCGTGCACTTTGTGGAAGGGAAGCTTGGAGAGAGCCAAGGTTGACATGCCTAGTGGAAGGGGCGCCTCAGAAATTGTGAGTTTCTTTGTTGACATTTTAGTTGTCATGTACATAATAGTATTTTACAACTAATTGTTTTTATGTCTTTGTTGCATAGGGTGACAAAGCAATGGCAATTTACAAGACAAGAACTACACCAAAAAAGCAAGCTTTTAAGTTGCATTATGCTTGGAACATCCTCAAGGATTGTCCGAGGTGGGGAACTGATGCGAATCAACAATGTGGAAGATTATTTCATAATGAAGCCCCACCCCCAAATGATGTCAATGAAGGTGTGAATTTTGCCGACAATGAATGTGTCGACCAAATGAGCCCAACTTCTTCTTTTCGAAGGCCCCCGGGTAGAGATAAGCAAAAGGAAGCAAAGAGAAAAGGGAAGTCCCAAGATCCGATACGTGCACAATTTGCTAGCGAAATGGCAAGAATGAACGAAAACCAGTGCCGTCGGTAAGAAGAATCGGCCCAAATGTTTTTGGCCATGAAGGAAGAAGGGGATAGGGAGCAAGAAAGGTACGAAACTAATTTGATAATGGAGGACCTCGACAAATACACTCCAGAAATGAAGAAATACTTACGTGGTAAGCAAAATGAAATTTTACGAAGGAATGCCACAAGGAGTATATTTCAAGATGATGATTCATCTCAAGACTATCACTCAAGTCCATCACCAAGTCAAGATGGTGGATATCATTATTAAGTTTATGTAGTCTATGAGTTTTCGATTGTATTAAGTTTATGTGGTTTATTAATTGTCTTTTTTTTAAGTTTATGTGGTTTATCATGATTTTCATGTATTGATTTAGTCATTTTTCAAAATTTATTGGAATTTAAATATATTTAGGTTAAAATGTTCATAAAATTAATTTAGGATAGTCTATATAATTTTTTTTTATAAAAAAAAATAGCCTTAATTCATTTTTTGATAATCTGGTGCTAAAATTTTAGGCCATAAGACCAACTCCAACCCTGGGCTATTTGCCAAATTTTCCCCTAAACACCACCCAACCCAAGCTAAAACATTGGGCTAAAAGCCAAATGCTAAAGTTGGGCCAAATTCCCCCCAAACAAGCGTGGACTCGCATGATTTTAGGCCAATTTAGGCCCGGTCACTCGCGGACGCGCCCCACGCGGGCTGCTTGCCATCACGTCCCGACAGCGTGGGACCCCAGCGTCAGGGCCATGTCGGCCACTTGCCCGAGCCCAACGGCTATTTTCCGCATCTGACGGCCATCGTTTAAGGATCGTTGGTTGATCCAACGGTCCAGATTCAAATTTCATTTAAAAAAAATATGTTATTTTAAAATACATTGAATCCAATGGTTGAGATTGAATATACTCAAATCTAACAGTAAAAAAAAGATCTAACGGCCCAAATTAAAATCCAAAGGCTAAAATAATTAAATAAATTTATTTAACACAAAATTTACCCAAAAACTCTATAAATACCTATGTATTTGTTCAAACATCCACACAAAACTCAATTTTCTCCTACAATTCTTCCAATTTATCTTTCTACCATTTCTTTCCATTTCCAAATTGTTCAACATGGCAAGAGAGCATGTTAGAGGTCGTAATTGGACATGTGAGGAAGATGTTTCTTTATGCTTGGCATGGGTTTCTGTTAGCGAAGATGGTACAGTTGACACAAATCAAAATAAAAAGGTTTTGTGGGATAAATCATTGCAAAGTTTCAAGAAAACTGCAACGGCGGCGGGCGGGACAGTGGTGGTGTTTATGATCGGTGGAAGACTATCAACAAAGCATGCACTTTATGGAAGGGAAGTTTGGAGAGAGCCATGGTTGGCATGCCTAGTGGAAGGAGTGCCATAGAAATTGTGAGTTTTTTTCTTGATATTTTATTTGTCATGTACATAATATTATTTTACAACTAATTATTTTTATGTATTTTTTGCATAGGGTGACAAAGCAATGGAAATTTACAAGACAAGAGTAACACCAAAAAATCAAGTTTTTAAGTTGCAACATGCTTGGGACGTCCTCAAGGATTGTCCAAGGTGGGCAACCGATGCAGACCAACAATGGGGAAGATTATTTCAACGTGAAGCCGCACCGAGAAATGATCCCATCTCCTTCTTTAGCAAGGCCCCAGGGAAGAGATAAGCAAAAGGAAGCAAAGAGAAAAGGGAAGGCCCAAGATTCGACGAGTGGAGACTTTGCTACCGGAATTGCAAAATTGCACGAAACTCATAGCGCTCGCCAAGAAGAAGCGGCCCGAATGCGTTTGCAAATGAAGGAAATCTCGGATAGGGAGGAAAATAGGTTTGAAATTGAATTCATGATGAAGGACCTTAGCAAATACACTCCAGAGAGGAAGAAGTTCTTACGTGATAAGCAAAATGAAATTATGCGAAAGTCTGCCTCAAGGAGTATGTTTCAAGATGATGAATCCTCTGAACCCTATATCCCAACATTTCAACAAAGTCCATCACCAAGTGAAGATGGTGGATATGATTGTTAAGTTTATGTAGTGTATGAATTATGTGCTTTATTAATTAAGTTTATTAATTGTCGTTTGTATTAAGTTTATGTTGTTTATTATGTGGTTTATGTACTTTATTAAGTTTATGTCTTATTAATTAATTGTTTCTATTTAATCTAGATGTCTTCAATAATTATTGTACTTATTATTCCACACTTTGATGTAGAATAGATGTCTTCAATAATTCAACCTCCATTCAATAAATTATCCAACGTAGTAGACAAATAACAACATAGTACACTTAAAATTATTACATAAATGCTCAACCAACATCATCAACGTTCACCTTCTCGGCGCCACACATGCTCAACCAAATCCTTGCGGAGTGTGTCATGAATTTGAGGAGCTTGAATTCTATTTAAACGTCTCATATACTCACCCAAGGTGACCCTATCATGTCGGGTCTCATATGTGGTTGGAGCGAGATATTCAACATCTCTTGCAATAGCTCTCGCATGTGTTGGTTGGTCATCATCCACATCTTCGTCTGAATCTTCTTCAATTTCGATGTACTCATCTTCCACAATCATATTGTGCAAAATTATGCACGTCATCATAATTGAATGGAGGTCTTCGGGTTGCCAAAATCGTGCAGGCCCTCTAACAATGGCCCATCGAGCTTGTAAAATCCCGAACGCTCTCTCCACATCCTTCCTGTAAGACCCTTGCCTCTGCGAAAATAATTTCTTCTTTGCACTATCGGGATGAGAAAAACTTTTGACAAAGGTAGACCAACTAGGATAAATACCATCAGTTAGGTAGTAACCTAGCTCATACATATTACTATTTACCTTGTATCAAAATTCTGGTGCCCATCCATTCACAACCTCATTGAACAGATGAGAAGACAAAAGAACGTTGATATCGTTGTTTGATCTGGGAGAGCCGAAGAATGCATGCCAAATCCATGTGTCGTAAGATGCCACAGCCTCCAGCATGATGGTTGGCTTGTTATGACGGCCCTTGAATTGGCCAGCCCAACCAGTAGGACAATTCTTCCACTCCCAATGCATACAATTGAGACTTCCTATCATGCCAGGGAAGCCTCTTTTGTCTGCCTTGCGTAGAAGCCTTTTCAAGTCTTCACGAGTTGGCTTGCAGAGGTATGTGGCTCCATAGATGGCTTGAATTGCTTGACAGAAGCGCTTCGGGTTCTCAATAACAGTACTCTCCACAAGTCGGCAATATTCATTAGTTGAGTCAGCAGAGCACCTATTAGCTAGCATTTGAAATGCAGATGTGAGCTTCTGATGAGGTGATAGACTTTGTCGGCCTACGACATCTATCTTCCTTGCAAAGTAGTGGTCATGATTGACAACTGTGTTCAAGATGCCTTAAAAAATCTCTCTTCTCATCCGAAATCGCCTCCGAAAATCATGAGCAGGAAATCTCGGCTGCTCAATGAAATAATCTTTCATCATTTGGTCATGACACTCTTCTCTATCACGCTGCACGAATGAATGCCCCGTGACAGAACCACGATGGCTAGATTCGCCATGGTGCTCATATTGCATAAACGAGTTTACAAGTTCAGCTTCGGCGTTGATCAGTTCTGAATCCTCAATGTCAAGCCTTGCTTGGTATTGTGCCATCTCCATTGCCCTGCTACGCCTTCTTCTATCACCCATTGATGAGATATTGAGAATTTTTAGGAAACAAAAACTCTTTGAAAGTTGAAAGATTGGTGAATATAGAGGATGATTGAAGGTTGAAAGATTGTGTGATCAACTAATATTGGACCTGTGTTTATATAGAGGATGATTGATGAATGGTTGGTGAAAGTTGAAATTTAGGTGATGAACGGTTGGTGAAAGTTGAAAGTTTGGAGTTGAACGGTTGGTGAAAGTTGAAAGCTTGCTTTGTGAAAAATTTAATGATTTTTCAATATTTATCGGAATTTAAATTTTTTTAGATTAAAATGTTCATAAAATTAATTTACAATAGTCTACATATTATTATTTAAAAAAAATTGATTTAAGAAAAAAATTAGCCTAAATTCATTCTTTAATAATTCCGGGCTAAAATTTTAGGCCAGAAGGGTTGGAGCAAAAAAGATGTTTCTGGGCTAAAAGCCAAATTTTCCGGGCTAAAAAATTTGGCTTTTAGCCCAAGGGTTGGAGTAGAAAAGCTGTTTCTGGCCTAAAACCTAAATTTTATGGGCTAAATATTTTTAGGTTTTAGGTCACCATTGGAGATGGTCTGAGTGGGCATAAAAACCAAAAAACCATGAAATCGAACCTAATCGAATAAAAAAATCATAAAAAATCTGGTTGACCAAAACCGTTCAAATTTGGACAAAAAATCGGGTTGACCATTAAAACGGTTCCAGTTCATTAATTTTTTTTTTTAAATCTTTAGCCCTTGTTTTACATAAGGTCAATGCTAAGGAGACCTAAGTTATAGACAAAATTTTGGAAACTAAAGGACATGAAAGTTGATAATTAGTTTATTACTTAAGCGTCGATAAACATGTTCATTTCTGTTGGTGACATATTATTTGTTTGCATATTTTATCTTCAAATTTAATGTGCCTAGCATTACCCTATATATAAATACTAAACCCAAACTAAAAATCTATAGAAAAAATTCTCAAGTACAAAAGTCAAACCTTTGGTAATTACCTCACCTCATCCATTCAACTATAGTCCTTAGTTCACATTCCAATTTTCATCCCTCTCTCTTCTCTTCTTTTTCTCATTTATCTTTATGCATTATGTGCACTTTAATTTTATATTAGGATGTACACTTCAATCTTGATCCGAAGCTTTCTATCTTTTGATTTATATTTATATGTAAACTTTCTATCTTCCGGTCACAAATCTTGTAGATCTAGCAGTGAGAACTCAAATTTTCTTGAATTTGTGGTTGAACTGTGTTGGATATTGGAAGTAGATATACATATATATATATATATATATGTAATTTTGGTTAGAACAGTAAACCGGCATAAACCGAATTGTACGGTAAATTAATTAGGGTTTAGGTTTGTAAAAATCACCATCGCCAAAGCCAACATATTAAAATTGGATGCCATAGGCATATAGGTATGTAGTTTGTTAAAATCACCATTGTTTTGTAATTATATAATCAAACTTGAAAAGATTTGTGAAAGAAAAAAAAAAGGCTCTATAGGTATGTAGTATGTCTCACCTAATCCTTATTTACGTTGTTTTCTCTCTTTCGATTGTAATACTTATATCATTAATATGTTATTGTTTTACAAAAACATCTTTGACGTCATAGATGAAAACCGGACAAAATGAACAAAAAATAGTATGACATGGACACAAATTACGTTTCAAAGAATTAGGTGAAGTATCCTATGGGCGTGTTTGTTTAGCTTCACTAGACCTTATTGGACTGGACTGGACTAAAAGCTAGTGTAGTCCAATGTTTGTTTGCAAGAGGGACTAAGTTTAATGAGACTAGATGGAATTCGCTTCGACTAAAACACTCGCTAGGTGGTCTTAGCGAGACCCCTTGAGAAAAAGGGGACTACTAAGATCCTCTTCTCCTTCGCTTCGCCCCTACCCAGTCCCTACTTCTCTCTTTCTTTCTGTATTTCCTATCTCTACTTGAAGCTTCAGATGTTCATGGTGGCTGCACTATCGTTGACCAGAGGCGATGACCCAGATTCTTCCACCACCAACATCAGCTATGGGGGTTGGACAAGAGTAGCCTCGTTGCTCATGGTGACCCAAATTCTTCTGCCGACATCATCGTTGCTCAGAGATGGTGACCTGGGATTTTGAAATTAACAAGTTTTGGGTGCAAAAGGTTAGGTTGGAAACATGGTATAGGGAAATTTCGTGCAAAAGATTGGTGCAAGATTGAAAACTTTAGCATGTGAAGTTGAGTGATTTTTCTTGCACAACTATGATTTGCCTAGAAAATAAAAGTACCAAATCTGAAGAAAATGGAAAAATAAATACAACGGGAGGGATGGGAGAAGGGACACTGGTACAAAAGTAAAACTGAAGAAAAAAAATGGAGGGGAGGAAGACTAGTATAAAGAAAATGAGGGACAAAAATGGGAGAAAGGGGAATGGGGAGGGACAGGCAGAGAAAAAAAAAAATGAAAGAAGAGATTATAGAGGAAGATGATTATGAGAGGATCCTCTCCGGACCCAAACCCTCCGGATCCTCCTTCTTCTCTTTCTTTTCTGCAATTTTGCTTATGCTTCTTCTTCTTCATCAATATTTCTTCTTCAACAATCCTTCTTCTTCAATTATGCACCTTCTTCTTCACTTTTTTTTGTTTGTTTATAGATAAACTTCTACATGCTCAATTTTATAGAACCACAATCGTCGACGACTATTACGTCGACATTGCCGGTAACTAGCGCTGAGGAGGCACAACGCCAACTTCGGGGAAGCACGACGCCGACTCCAGGAAAGCCACAACATCGACTCGGCCTTTAAAGAAGAAGGATCCGGAGGATATAAGGGTTTGGATTCGGAGAGGATCCTCTCCCCTAGAAAAATAAGAAAAAAGATAAAGTAATAATAAAATATTAATTGATATATTAAATTAATAATAAAATATTAATATTAATAGATTAAATAATATAATATTACAATCATGCTTCTTAGTCATATACTGCACTGCACCAAACGTTTCACTAAATCAATCCAGATTACTCTATTTTAAGTCAATCCAGCATTTCAAGATATACGCGTGACATTAAAAAGAAAGTCACGGCTTCTCGCATATTCATTTCATATTATTTAGAACATAATGTCAAAACACCGATTTAACAAATTAAGCTTAGCATGAAAACGGAACGTAAAATGTAACCCAAAAAAACAGAAAACAAAAACGTAAAACAATTAAAATATAATATTAGTGCCGGGAGAAAATATCGGCTCAAGTATGAAGAAGACTAATCTCCATCTCAGACTTATTTTCCTGATCAATAACATCAAGAAAAACCGGATCAACGGTCAAGTGACTATCCACGTGGATCTTAAACTTGTGGTCCCACCACAAAACCCTTGCCGCACCGACAATATCCACAGCGGCGTCCAGCACCATCTCCCGCCTCGCCGCGTCGGCAATAAAGCTAGCGGCGTGGTGGGCCATCTGGAGGCCGTAGAGGCGAGCTGGGAGGAGGATCTTCTGGGAGGACTTGGCGGGCTGAGAGCCTGCCTCGACTTGGGCGGTACCGAGGAGGGAGCCCTTGTAGAAGATGGACATGGTGGTGGAGGAGTAGTGGATGGGGGCGATGTTGGGGTTGGTGACTTGGACGGTAAGGATGAGCTCGGCGTCGAGGAGTGGGAAGTTGAGCTTGAAGGAGGTCAACTTGATGGACATGACGTCGAAGGTGGGGTCCTTTGGCTTGGAAGATATTACAGCTGTTGCGGCTACGGCGGTCGCCGCTCCGATGAGAGCTTTGTTCCAGCTCCATTCCACCTTCAAGTCCATTTGCTACTCGGTTTGCTCGGAGTTCAGACAGACAGAGTGGCGGCCCGGGTGGCGGCGGGCGGCGGAGTTGAGATGAGTTAGGATTGGGTTTGAGTTATGAACTCAAGTGTGTGGTCTTTAAATAACGTCGTCTTGGAGTTCATTTTGGGAAAAGACGCTTCAGACAAAGTGCACGGTTTTGGGGAGGATAATGAGACCAAAATTTGAAATTAAAAGTTTTGCATAATTGAATTAGGAAATTATTATTAGCATTCCAAAAACTTTATTCTATACTCCAAACTTTCTATATTATGAAAGAAAAATACACTTGTGAGAAGTGTAGAATGTGATTTTTGAAGTGCCAATAACACTTCCCTTAAATTATTACTAAAATGTTTATTAACGTGTTTATTTCATATTGGTGACACATCATATGATTAGTAAATTTAGTCAAAAAATTTGATCTACTTAACATTACTATTTGGTGAATGGATGTCCAAGGTAGTATCTTGTGCCAAGTGTCTGTGTGTCGCACCGAACTTTCAACTTTTCTATTTGTTTGTTTTGGAAAATTCTTCTAGTAGTATTTATTGATATGAACAATGAATGAGTAAGAGTAAAAGTAAAAGATCTAAGTCATTTAGTATTGCATTTAATAGTATTTTTTAGTGAGAGAGTAGTTTTAGGTTCGATACTCTCCAAATATGACTTTGAGCTAAATTCAATGAGACTTAGCTACTCTCTCACCCATTAGTGTAAATAATATCGCATGTATATAATATATAATCTAACAGCTAAAACAATCGATAATATTGAATATTACGTAGTATTAAAGTCAGATTAGTCTAACGACTAATACAATCGATAACATAGAATATTACATAGCATTAAAGTCAGACCCGTAATTTATTATTTTGTTTGAAAGAATTTGATTCAATCAAGCCTTCCCAAAACCTTAGAGTGTGGACAATTGAAGGAGTTCAAATTCTTCATTACTCCTAGCTAGCGTATTATTTATTTATTCATTCTTTCTAGCTAGGAATTATTCTCTCTTAATTATTCTTCATTAATCAGGTTTGGAAGTTCAATTTAAAAATCCAGCATGCCCTGGGCTCTGTTTGGTGGGCAGGATGAGATGAGTTATTTCTAATTAAATTGGACTTATAGCCCAGCCAATGTTTGGTGAGAAAAATTATAATATGAACTAGATAGACTACAACTCCGAAATAAGGGAAAATATGATGGGTTATGTAGGGGTTATGTATGTAACTCATCCCTCCCAATCCAATCATATCGCCAAGGCCAAATTCCTCCCAATCCAATCATATCGCCAAGGCCAAATTCCAGCCCACCAAACAGCCCTAGTGGTTTGTTAACTTTGAATTGATGAGGCAGATTAACCGAGGGGGGTTGTTTTGTACTATTTTACTTTGAATTCCTTTTTGTCTTCATGTTTTGTTTATCGAATTGAAAACTTGCAAGTTTTCAATTATAGTTTTATGGACAATGAAACATATAATCCATAAGACACAGTTGAAGAACCATCTGTTTCATTTTTAAGGACAATGAATTTGAGCTAGCTAGCCTTGTGTGTCAAGACAAAGCACGTCTGTTTAGTTTCAACGTAGAAAGCAATGAAATGTGCTCGAAGATGATCCCGGCCTACGTTCTTGAAAAGCTAGCAAAGAAAGGTGTAAAGCCTGATCATATGCTCAACCGAACGGATGAACATCCAACAGTAGGACGTCTAGGAATATACTTCAAGGATACCACAAACGAGGAAAAGTAGCTCAGCAGAGCGAGCGAGGATGAGTGTGTGGTGGCTTGGTAGTGCCATTTAGGAACTGAAGGACGGCATACGAAACACTCTGCCCATTAAGAGCAAGGAATTCAGCCAAGGATGCCTTCATAGCCTTGAAGGCTGTGCGGGGGTCTGTGTGAGGGTCTCCTCCAAAAAGGGCATGAAAGCCGGTGTAAGTAAAGAAGTTTCCATTTACTGTTCCATTTGCATTTGGAGGCACTATGAAGTAAGTAAAAATGTCCGGGTCTCCAACCATTGCCATTTGAACAATGGCAAATGAAAAAATTAATAGTGAGAGGAATCTGAGGCTGGAAGTTCTGGACGCCATTGTTGAAACCTCATTAACTAAATTTGAGTTGGATGAGATATTTGTGCTTCTAGGGATATATAGAGGGTGATGGTTGTGTCGATTCTAAAGGCAACAACAGTCGAATTTATTAATTTGTTGCTGCAGACCTTGCTGTAGTTGCAGTTTACAATATTAATTTATCTCGTGTTAACTTAGTCGAACATTACAATGGTTCCTTGTAGTTACAGTAGGAAACGATGAAAGTTAGAGCTCTAGTTTATCTTGATCAGCATTAAATATATAGATGGAGTAGAACACAAGTATATGCTTATGAGCGTTTGGCTTTGTTCACAAAACGTTCCTTGTTCATTCAATATTGTGTTGAATGAAAAAGCCAAATGCTCATAAGCATATACTTGTGTTCTACTCCATCTATATATTTAATCCTGATCAAGATAAGCTAGAGCTCTAACTTTCATCGTTTCCTACTGTAACTACAAGGAAACATCGTAATGCTCGACAAAGTTAACATGAGATAAATTAATTTTGTAAACTGCAACTACAGCAAGGGCTGCAACAACAAATTAATAAATTTGAATGCTGTTGCCTTCTCTTTAGAATCGACACAACCATCACCCTATATATAGTTCCTAGAAGCACAAATATCTCATCCAACTCAAATTTCGTTAACCAGGTTTCAACAATGGCGTCTAGAACTTCCAGCCTCAAATTCCTCTCACTATTAATTTTTTTATTTGCCATTGTTCAAATGGCAATGGCTGGAGACCCGGACATTCTTACTGACTTCATAGTGCCTCCAAATGCAAACGGTGTAAGAATCCTTATTGGACTCAACTAGTTGTAACCAACTCCCATGGTGGATGGAAGTTGTGTATGTTGAATTCTAATCCAGTCTTGGGCCGAGTCCAGCCCATGCTGAAAAGGCAACACAAGCTAATTGATGGTTCATGCAATTGCTAGATAATTCTAGCAAGAAGCATGTCGGTGCATACACTGGAAATGCTAGAGAATTCTAGCACCAAAGTCGGTGCATCATGCATGCATATTAATATGCTAGACAATTCTAGCATTTGAAGCTTATTAAGTCGGCAAGGATGTTTGATGAATTGTTATAGAAAACTCTAGAATAATTAAAACTTGTGGCTAGGAGGAACTTAGTCCAATTGCACCGACTTGGTGAGTCGGTTAATGCTTGCCTATAAATTTAGGTGTGTGTGTGTGTGTTGCTATGTAGCAAGAAGAAGTGAGAGCAACCAAGAGAGCAAGAAGTGAGAAAAGAGTGAAGAAGTGTAAGAGTGTTTGAGTGTTTCCTCTTGTACTAGTTTGTGAGTGAAAAAAAAAATTTGTGTAAAAACTTTTGAGTGTTCTTTCTTTCTTTCTTTCTCTTGCCTATCAATTCCGCTGCATTACATTCTTCTTTGTGAGATAAACGTCTCCAAAGTAGAGAAGTCTTTTTAAGCTCCAACAAAGTGGTACCAGAGCTATGGCTAGCAACGCTATGGCAGCCTTCCAAGTTCCAGTGCTCGACAACAACAACTTCGATAATTGGAGCATCAAAATGAAGGCCCTTTTGGGAGCACTCGATGTATGGGAAGTCATGGAGAAAGGCTACACTGAGCCAGAAGATGAAGCTACTCTGTCCCAACCCCAGAATGAGAGTTTGAAAGATTCAAGAAAGAGAGACAAGAAGGCTCTCTACCTCATCTACCAAGCATTAGATGACAATGGCTTTGAGAAGATCTCAAGTGCAACCTCTGCTAAGCAAGCATGGGAGAAGCTTCAAACCTCTTACAAAGGAGCAGAACAAGTGAAAAAGGTTCGTCTTCAAGTATTAAGAGGTGAGTTTGAATCTTTACAAATGAAAGGGTCTGAATCAATCTCTGATTATTTTTCAAGAATCTTAGCCGTTTCCAATCAATTAAAAAGAAACGGAGAAAAGTTAGAAGATGTTAGAATTATGGAGAAGATACTACGCTCGTTGGACCCCAAGTTCGAACACATTGTCGTGACGATTGAAGAAACTAAAAACTTGGAAGAAATTAGTATAGAGCAATTAATGGGTTCGCTACAAGCATATGAAGAGAAACATAAGAAAAGGCAAGGGAATAATGAGCAGCTCCTCAAGACGCATGTCCAGCCAAAGAAGAAAGAAGAAAGCTTGGACAACGAGAGAAGCCAGTACGAAAGAAGTCGTGGTCGAGGTCGCGGATGTGGACGTGGACGTGGTTGTAACTTCAATAATCATAACAACTACGAAAGAGGAGGAAGCTCAACAAATGGTCGTGGAAGAGGACGCTCAAACTTGAGGTATGAAAAATCTCAAGTTCAATGCTACAATTGTCAAAAGTTTGGGCATTATGCTTGGGAATGTAGAGCTCCAAGCAATAGGCCTGATGAGAAGGTCAATTATGTGAAATAAGAGAAAGAAGATAATGGCGTTGTGCTACTAGCATGCCAGAACAATGATGGAGACGAAGATTATACATGGTATCTTGACACCGGCGCCATCAACCACATGTGCGGAAGAAGAAGCATGTTCGTAGAGCTCAATGAATCGGTGAGTGGCAACGTTTCTTTTGGAGACGAATCCAAAATACCCGTCAAAGGAAAAGGTAACATCCTAATTCCCCTGAAAAATGGCAGTCACCAATTAATTTCAAATGTCTACTACGTGCCCAATATGAAAAGCAACATTTTGAGCTTGGGTCAACTCTTAGAAAAAGGTTATGATATTCACATGAAAAATTATAGCCTTTTTCTTAGAGATGACAAAGGAAGTTTAATTGCCAAGGTGAAAATGTCAAAGAATAGAATGTTTCCTATGAATATTCAAAATGATGTTGCAAAGTGCCTCAAAACATGTTACAAAGACACATCCTGGCTTTGGCATCTTCGTTTTGGGCATCTTAACTTTGGGGGACTGGAGTTATTATCCAAGAAGGAGATGGTGAGAGGCTTACTGTGCATCAGTCGCCCTGATCAAGCTTGCGAATGATGTTTACTTGGGAAACAGTTTAGGAAAAGCTTTCCAAAGGAGTCGACCACAAGAGCCCAGAAGCCACTCGAGCTCATTCACACTGATGTGTGCGGTCCAATAAAACCAAGCTCTTTGGGTAAAAATAATTATTTCCTTCTCTTCATTGATGATTTTTCAAGGAAAACCTGGGTGTATTTCTTAAAGCAGAAATCAGAGGTATTTGGAGCATTCAAGAAGTTCAAAGCTGCTGTAGAGAAAGAAAGTGGTTGCAAGATCAAACCCATGAGCCCTGATCGAGGAGGAGAATTCACTTCAAAGGAATTTCAAGAATTCTGTGAAGCTAATGGAATTCGTCGACCTTTGACAGTTCCAAGATCCCCTCAACAAAATGGTGTGGCAGAAAGAAAAAATCGAACCATCCTCGACATGGCTCGAAGCATGCTCAAAAGCAAGAGATTGCCTAAGGAGTTATGGGCAGAAGCTGTAGCATGTGCTGTCTACCTATCAAATCGGTCTCCAACAAGAAGTGTGTGGGGAAAGACTCCGCAAGATGCATGGAGTGGAAGAAAACCAGGTATCTCCCATCTAAGAGTTTTTGGAAGCATAGCCCATGTACATGTACCAGACGAGAGGAGAACCAAACTTGACGACAAAAGTGAGAAGTTCATCTTCATCAGCTATGACTCAAATTCAAAAGGCTATAAGCTGTATAATCCAAACAATGGGAAGATGGTGATCAGTCGAGACGTGACGTTCGATGAAGAAGGAGAATGGGATTTTTGCTCTCATGCAGGTGATCTTCACTTCTTTCCTCAGTTTGAAGAAGAGAATGAACAAGGGATGATGGAGCAAGCAAGAAAGGTTCAACAAGAATCCACTACTCCACCTGCTTCACCAACATCAACGAATCATGGTAATTCACCCGCATCAGCATCATCAAGTGGGAGTCTAAATGAAAGAGAAGTACCACGCACAAGAAGTCTACGAGATCTCTATGAGGTAGCTGAAAGACTCGATAATCCTACACTTTTCTCTCTCTTTGCTGATTGTGAACCAGTTGACTTCCAAGAAGCAGTGCAAGATACTAAGTGGAGGAAAGCAATGGATGAAGAAATTGAAGCAATCCAGAAGAACGATACATGGGAACTCGCTATTCTTCCGAAAGGACACAAAGCCATTGGAGTCAAGTGGGTGTATAAGACAAAGAAAAATGCCAACAGAGAGGTCGAAAGATACAAGGCGAGATTAGTGGCAAAAGGCTATAGTCAAAGAGCCGGAATCGACTATGATGAGGTATTTGCACCCGTTGCTTGGTTGGAAACTATATGATTACTAATTTCTTTGGCAGCTCAAAACAAATGGAAGATTCAACAAATGGATGTGAAGTCCGCTTTCCTAAATGGAGTCTTTGAAGAAGAAGTCTACATTCAGCAACCATCAGGCTATGAAATCAAAGGGCATGAAGATAAAGTTTTGAAGTTGAAGAAAGCCCTTTATGGGTTATAACAAGCGCCACGAACATGGAATAGTCGCATTGACAAGTACTTCCAAGAAAACAACTTCACCAAGTGCCCTCATGAACATGCTCTCTACGTCAAAGTCAAAGATGGAGATATTCTAATTGTCTGCTTATATGTGGATGATCTAATCTTCACTGGAAGTAATCCAAGCATGTATGAAGAGTTCAAGAGAGTGATGACCAAAGAATTCGAGATGACCGACATCGGGCTGATGGCATACTACCTAGGCATTGAAGTCAAGCAGAACGAAGAAGGCATTTTCATCTCCCAAGAAAGCTACACAAAGGAGATACTGAAAAAGTTCAAAATAAACGACTGCAAGCCCATAAGCATGCTAGTGGAGTGCGGAGTCAAACTAACCAAGCATGACAAAGGAGAAAGCGTAGATCCAACATTTTTCAAAAGTCTAGTTGGAAGCTTGCGTTACTTGACTTGCACAAGACCAGATATTCTCTATGCCGTCGGATTAGTCAGTCGCTACATGGAGAATCCCACAACTACACATTTGAAGATAGCCAAAAGAATTCTTCGATACCTTAAAGGTACTGTTAACTTTGGCTTGTTCTATTCAAGTTCTGATAACTATAACTTGCTGGATATAGCGACAGTGATTGGGCAGGAGATTCCGACGATAGAAAAAGCACTACTGGTTTGTGTTCTTCATGGGAGACACTGCATTCACATGGATGTCGAAGAAGCAACCGATTGTCACTCTCTCTACCTGCGAAGCTGAATACATTGCTGCTACCTTATGTGTCTGTCATGCAATATGGTTGAGAAACTTGCTGAAAGAATTAAGCATGCCACAAGAAGAGCCAACAGAGATCTATGTCGACAACAAGTCTGCAATAGCTCTAGCAAAGAATCCATTATTCCATGATAGGAGCAAACACATAGATACTCGCTATCATTACATAAGAGAGTGTATTGCAAGAAAGGATGTGCAAGTGGAATACGTGAAGTCTCAAGACCAAATTGCGGACATATTCACCAAGCCACTCAAACAAGAAGACTTTATGAGATTGAGAAATTCAATCGGCGTCACAAGACAAGATTACGGGGGGATGTTGAATTCTAATCCAGTTTTGGGCAGAGTCCAGCCCATGCTGAAAAGGCAACACAAGCTAATTGATGGTTCATGCAATTGCTAGATAATTCTAGCAAGAAGCATGTCGGTGCATACATTGGAAATGCTAGAGAATTCTAGCACCAAAGTCGACGCATCATGCATGCATATTAATATGCTAGACAATTCTAGCATTTTAAGCTTATTAAGTCGGCAAGGATGTTTGATGAATTGTTATAGAAAACTCTAGAATAATTAAAACTTGTGGCTAGGAGGAACTTAGTCCAATTGCACCGACTTGGTGAGTCGGTTAATGCTTGCCTATAAATTTAGGTGTGTGTGTGTGTGTGTTGCTATGTAGCAAGAAGAAGTGAGAGCAACCAAGAGAGCAAGAAGTGAGAAAAGAGTGAAGAAGTGTAAGAGTGTTTGAGTGTTTCCTCTTGTACTAGTTTGTGAGCGAATAAAAAATTTTGTGTAAAAACTTTTGAGTGTTCTTTCTTTCTTTCTTTCTTTCTCTTGCCTATCAATTCCGCTGCATTACATTCTTCTTTGTGAGATAAACGTCTCCAAAGTAGAGAAGTCTTTTTAAGCCCCAACAGTGTATACCTTACTTTATAAATTGGATTCCCTACTCACAGAGAAAAACACTCTTCGCTTTGGGACTATCACCATAAGAGTATACAGGTCTCCCAATGAGTAGGAGAATCATCTTGAATCACTACCATGTCTACTGCAAGTTAGAATCTGAGATATAATTATCGAACTGGTGTTCTAGGATTTCCTGTTAGTCTAAAGTATATATATATACATTCGAACAAATGGAACAGTAAATGGAAACTTCTTTACTTACACTGGCTTTCGTGCCCTTTCTGGAGAAGGCTCTCACAGACCCTCCCACAGCCTTCAAGGCTATGAAGGCATCCTTGGCTGAATTCCCTACTCTTAATGAGCAGAGTGTTTCGTATGCCCTCCTTCAGTTCCTAAATAGAACTACCAACCCACCACACACTCATCCTCGCTCTGCTGAGCTACTTTTCCTCGTAGGTGGTACCCTTGAAGTTGGTTTCGTTGACACAAAAAACAACCTCTTTACGCAAACGCTTCAGGCATGTGATCTTTTTATGTTTCCCAAGAGACTTGCGCACTTCCAGTACAATGCTGATGGAGAAAACCCAGCCACATCAATTTTTATTTGGAAGTGCAAATGCAGGAACTGTATCAATCCCCTCCACCTTGTTCACCACGGGCATCGACGACAATGTGTTGGCTATCTCCTTCAAGACTGATGTTGGCACCATTCAAAAACTCAAGGCTGGTCTTGCTCCCAAGCCATAAAGATAGTTCCATAATCATAGAATTGATGGCCAGTATTACATTGTTTGTTGAATAATTACCAATAATGTGTTCAAAGGGTGTGCCATCAACCTGTATTACATTGTTTGCCATGATTAATTTATTCTGGACTATATGATAACATTTCCTTGATTATTTGTGGTGGATTAATATTTTGGTTTTGTATTAAATTAATATTTTGATTTTACAATTCAATATAAAAGTTAAAAAAAAAATACGCGCATGTCTGATTCATAAAACTTATGGCGTGTTTACCAACCGGGGTTGGAATGAAATGAAAGGGAATCATTCACGATTGAAAGGATTCCAGTGTTTACTCACACTTTGGGAATGAAAACATGGTGGGGTCCACCAGGAAATAGGAATTCAATTCCAGAATGTAGAGGAATTGGATTACTGAGATGGAGGTGGTAATCCCACTCTGGATGAAAGCCTCATTCCACAATCATACTTTCCTACCCAAAATACCCTTATAATACTTCAACACCCAGCCCTCCATCTGTTTCTCTCTCTCGCCAACTCCTTTACAACTTCAGCACTCGGACCCCTCCATTTGCACATGCACCGTACTAGATTAAACTTTGAAGTCGCCATTAGAAGCTCATCTGCGCTTGCACCGTTGTAGGAGTTCGAGGTTCTGACAAACTATTTATGAATCTGACGTTCTAACCCACACCGAGATTTCCCTAAAATCTAACCCACACAGACGAAGGAGCAGGAAACAGAGAGAGGAAAAAGGAGATGAAAAAAGGGAAAAAGAATCAAAGGAAGGAGGAGATGAAAAAAAAGGAAAAAAAAATCAAAGGAAGGACGTCAGAGAGAGGAAGGACGAAGGAGCAGGAAACAGAGAGAGGAAAGAGGAGATGAAAAAAGGGAAACAAAATCAATGGAAGGAGGAGATGAAAAAAAGGGAAAAAATCAAAGGAAGGACGTCAGAGAGAGAGGAAGGAGATGAACAAGGGAAAAAGAATCGAACAAGGAAATGCGGTTGTAGTGTTCTATAGCCACAGATAAATCACTTTTTTTTTATTTACTATTATATTATATAAAATTGTATTAAAAGAAATAAGCATAAAATATTTGATTTGTGACATGGGCATTTTAGTAATTGTAATGTTTTATACTCCGATTCTGTTGAATTAGTAAACAGTTTTATGGATTCACTACCATTTCTATTCCAATTCCAGAACATTTTAGTAAACAGCTTTTATAGAAATCTGGATTTTGATTCTCCTCAATCCAATTCCCCCTCAATTCAATTCCTCCTCAATCCAATTCCTTCAATTTTGATTACGGTTACGTAAACGCGCCATTAGAGTTGTAGTTAGAACAATTATGGAGAAATTGAGTAAACAAGAAGGGTTGTTTGATGTGGTGTGTATGTGGAGGGTGTGAGGTGTATGTATAGTGTGGACTGTGAGGGTAGTAAAGGAAAATATATCAGGTATCTTAAGATAAGCTTTAACTAAAAAAGTAGATGTGGGGTGAATTTAGTATGTGAAGTGTATTCAACAATATGTGAAGTATCAATAAAATAGCCAAAACAAGAAAGCAATAAACTGTTTAAATTATGAATTAAAATTGCGCATGCTTGATAATCAATTTTTAAACCCTCCCACCACCTCCCCCTCTACCAATGTTAATTGTTACATCATGAACATCTTGTAGAGTATAGACGTAAGTTATTAAGTGAATGTTTTGAAATTATCCATTTTCATAAGAGTGCTATTCATACACTTTTTTTACTTCCCACATACCCTTATTAATTTTTATCCATTGATCTTCTTCAATTCATTCAATCTGACGGCGGACAATTGAGACATGAGTGAGAGAGGTAAAAGTGGGTGTATGGATAACACCATCCTTTTCATAATTCACTTGTACGATCCATACCTTCACATTTAATAATGTTAGATTATGAATTAACGACGACCAAGTGAATGAACCTAATTGAAGTTAGTTTTATACACTTGTTAGACAGTCAACAAAATCATTCCGGGCAGTGAATAATAACTCATATTAGTTGAAAAGATAGATTTGTTTTACTCAATTTTAAACTATTTGTTTTACTCAATTTTAAACTACAAGGAAACATTGTAATGTTAGACTCAGTTAACACGAGAAAAATTAATATTGTTAACTCCAACTACAACAAGGCCTGCAGCAACAAATTAATAAATTCGAATGCTGTTAATTATCTTTAGAATCGACACAACCATCACCCTATATATAGTCCCTAGAAGCACAACAATCTCATCCAACTCAAATTTAGTTAATCAGGTTTCAACAATGGCCTCCAGAACTTCAAGCCTCAGATTCTTCTCACTAATAATTTTTTCATTTGCCATTGTCCAAATGGCAATAGCCGGAGACCCGGACATTATTACTGACTTCATAGTGCCTCCAAATGCAAATGGAACTGTAGATGGAAACTTCTTTACATACACCGGCTTTCGTGCCCTTGTTGAAGGAGACCCTCCCACAGCCTTCAAGGCTATGAAGGCATCCTTGGCTGAATTCCCTGCTCTTAATGGGCAGAGTGTTTCGTATGCCGTCCTTCAGTTCCCAAATGGCACTACCAACCCACCACACACTCATCCTCGCTCTGCTGAGCTACTTTTCCTCGTAGGTGGTACCCTTGAAGTTGGTTTCGTTGACACCAAAAACAACCTCTTTACGCAGACGCTTCAGACAGGTGATCTGTTTGTGTTTCCCAAGGGACTTGCGCACTTCCAGTACAATGCTGATGCAGAAAACCCAGCCATAACAATTTCTGCATTTGGAAGTGCAAATGCAGGAACTGTATCAATCCCCTCCACCTTGTTCGCCACCGGCATCGACGACAATGTGTTGGCTATCTCCTTCAAGACTGATGTTGGCACCATTCAAAAGCTCAAGGCTGGTCTTGCTCCCAAGCCGTAAGATAGTCACATAATCAGAGAATTGATCACCAGTATTACGTTGTTTGTTGAATAATTACCAATAATGTGTTCAAAGGGTGTGCCATCAACCTGTATTACATTGTTTGCCATAATTAATTTATTCTCGACTATATCATAACATTTCCTTGATTATTTGTGGTGGATTAATGTTTTTTTTGTATTAAATAATATTTTGCTTTCACAATTCAGTATAAAAGTATATATATATATATATATATATATATAAAATAAAAAATGGGCGCATGTGATTCATAAGATTTAGAGCTGTAGTTGGACCAGTTCCGGAGAAATTGAGTAAACAAGAAGGGTTGTTTGATGTGGGTGTATGCGGAGGGTGTGAGGTGTATGTATAGGGAGTTGGATTCTCTCCCCTCTTCCCCCCCTCCCTCCCCTCCCTCCCCTCCCTCCCCTCATATTTGAAAAGTCACGATTAAACTACGTCAACATCTTATATTAATTTTATATAGAAGGAGAAAGTCAAAATAGAGAATGTGAGAGAATGGGAGGGAAGGGGATGGAAATAGGAGGGAAGAGAATCCTAGTCCAGTGTTGAGTGTACTGGTAGTAGTGGAAAATACGTGGATGGTGTATTGAGATAAACTGTAACTGAAAAAGTAGATGTGGTGTGAATTTAGCATGTGAGGTGCATTGAATAATGTGGGTTGTCAATAAAATAGTCCAAACAAGAAAACAATAAACTGTTAGTTTTACAATAAATTATTATTTCGAATTGCGCCTTCTTGACAATCAATTCTACGGGTAATGCTAGAGAGATCAATTTTTTTTAACCAAATTTGTAAACCAAATAGTGTCTCACCAATAAGAAATAAGCATGTTAATCGACACTTAATTAATAAACCAATCATCTACAACCACATCATTTGGTTTAAAAAATTTAGTCTTCTTAGCATTACCCTTCTTTTGAACCCTCCCACCACCTCTCCCTTTCTCCACCCCTCATTTCTCTCGTATACTTTCTCCGTTAACTCTAAGCAAAAGAAAACTAAAAGCTAAGACAACGACTTGTAATGATCGTTCTCTTCCCAAGACCAAAACCTAGTTTCGAGTCATGCTGTCGAAAATTCCTCTTGGTCGGCGATTTGTAAAAAAGGAGCTAAGACCCATTTTTGTAAGTTCTCAGATTGGCTTGTGGTATGCCCTGGCCCTTAGATGGGGAAGCCTCCCCTCCCCTGATCTTTTAAAATACTGAAAAAACTAAAAACTAAAGCAAATTACAAAATGTGCCGTAAAATTTTGTATTATTGAACGAATTCAAATTTTTTTTTTTTTTAATTCTTATTGTGTTATGTGCGGCTAGAGGCTGACAAAGACTATTAACAGTCTAAGAATGATGTGACTTATGTCCAGCAGCAAGAAGTACTGATGCTAGCTGTTTGAGTTAATTGGTACCCAAAATACTAGTTTTTGTTTTCTTTTTTCTTTTTTCCGAACCAAAACACTGATTTACACCAACCTGGGACGCAATTGTTTGAACTAAAATACTAGATTGTTGGTTGTTCCAAAATTTTGCAAAAAGATAATATAAAACTGGGCAATGGAGGAATGGAGTTTGGCCATACAAGCACTTTTATGTTATAAGCTGCAGACTGCAGGTAATTAACATTGATTAACAGGTAGCAATGGATGTTGTTAATTCAGCCCATACCTTGAACCAAAAAGGGTCTAACCAACAAAATAAAAAACAAAAAGGGACGTCGAAACATACATATACATATCAGCGTGCGCAACGAACAAGATTACAAAATAATAAGAATATTATTAAACAAACGAGAATGCTGAAACGGCTACAAAACCCTAAGGGTGCGTTTGTTGCACCGGACTGTCTCGGACTGGACTAGCTTCAGGGACTAAGCTGGATTGGCTTAGACTAGACTAAATTGGACTAGCTTAGTGAAGCGTTTGGTGCAGTGTCGGACTAAGAAGCAGGATAATGAAAACAGTACTGTCACCAGTTTGATGTTTGCTCATACTAGGACTACATTATTGTTCTATTTTAATTGCTTTTTTATTAAAGATATTATTAAAATTAATAATATTCGATGAGATTGAGACTCAATAAAAATACAAAAACCAAATTTTCTTGCCAATGAAAGAAACATACATGATTCAAGAGTAGCATTGTTCCAAACAACAATATAACAAAGTGTTCTCCCAACAAATCAAACGATGTTACATGAAAGCAACAAATCAAACATCTAATAACTGAAGAAAATAAACCACCATAAACAAAACATAGATCATGTAAAAGAGGCCTTAATCGGGTATCAAAATTTGATACAACAACTACTTTAACACCTGCTTTCCTCAGAGCTTCAACCACCTTCTCAGCATCAGGATCACAGAGATGCCAAGCCTATGAGAAAACAAAGAAAAATATTATAACCCACTTCACACCTCTATATTGCTATACAGAAAATGGTATGTAAAAATCACCCAACCTTGTCAGTCGTATAGTAGTTATAAAGTTCTTCAAAGCACTAAGAATCGGAACAGCCAGTGGAAGAACTGACTATATATTGCCAGAAGGGTCTCCCATCATTTACATATCTACAATGAAAAAAGAGAAAATGCTCACTTTAAAGATAAAAGAGAAAATCAGAGAATTCACTCCAAACATGGCATAATTACTGCTAAACTTCTGCATTAACTAATTGAGATTAAGGGGGACACTGGAAAGTAACAGAAAGAAAGGATTCACTTCTACTTGACCAATCCCATTGAAAACACGATGGCTAGACGGAGGAAAATTCTACGCTAGACTTTAGGGGACTGTCAATATATTTCCAAAATACAAGGAACCACAAGACCATTCCTACGTCTTCACATTTCCTTATCCAGTAGCCCTCCCCTCCCCCATCACCACGCTCGGGAGATTTATCTACTACAACTAGTAGTCGATCCCATGACCTATTAGGTAGAAAATGCAAAAAGTTCAAGGTAGAACGAGAATCGTTCGATAACTTCCTCACTCCCTCCCACTGAAGCACAAATTTAATTGAAAGTCTGAAACAGTTCAATCTTTCCCATGTTCAACGGTCAAGCCAGAACGAGACGGGTGATGAAATCACAAAAATTTATATATTCATATGGGCAGTAAGAATGTAAACTTTGAGCCATCAAAAGGGATTAGATCACAGTAATCCTTTTCACTGTTCCAGTCCATGTAAATGGTTATAACCTGGATCTCAAAGCCCTTGCGCAATTTCCCAACATCATCTGGCAGACTTACTACAAATTCTATCAACAATCAAGAGCGAACCCTAAATCAAACATTTGTGTCAAGCCATGGATTATATGAGATCCCAAACAAAAAGCTAAGAGCATCTGCTGCACCACAATTTGATAAATACTTTAATCCACCCCCCCCAACACACACAAAAAGTAGAAATTCTCACTTCGGATTACAAAGTAATTGAACAGCAGAAGCAGACAAATATGTGAAAGAAAGAAATTTCGCATCAAAATTGACAGAACATTGAAAGAAAGCAAGGATTTTTAGCAAAAAATTGAATTAATTCGAGATGGGTTGAAAGAATTACAGTGAATTTTGTGACAGAGACGAAGCAGAAGAGCGACGGAGGCCAAGGCGTTTGTTTAGGGCAGGCGGGGAGCAGAGAAAATTGAGAGGGTAACCTTGAGTTGAAGTTAGGCTGGACTGGGGAAAGAGAGCTTGTTCTTTGCCGTCGATCGAGCAAGGCGAGGAGTCGAGCGGGACAACGCGAGAGAGAGGTAGTCTTAGCAGTCCGCTCATATTTGGGGGTCTCGCTAGGACCACCTAACCAAGGAGTTAGTGAAAGCGAGTCCCACTTAATACCATTAAACTTAGTCCTGTAGCCAACAAACAGAGGATTACACTAAAAACTAGTCCAGTCCAGTCCAGTCCAGGTTAGTGAAGCCAGACAAACGTGCCCTAAGAGACTACATTGTGACTAACACTGAACAAACAGATCGATATCAACCCCCAAAACAGATTAATTTCCGAAGGATTTAACATGCTCTGATACCAAGTTGAATATCAGAGTGCGCAACGAACAAGATTACAAAATAATAAGAATATTATTAAACAAACGAGAATGCTGAAACGGCTACAAAACCCTAAGAGACTACATTGTGACTAACTTGTTTTCTAATGAATAACCTAACCCTAATCTCTAACAAAACCTAATTCTAACGGGCTAAGCCCAGAAAACCAAACATTCAAATAAACCAAAATATTAATATTTTCCAACATATACTGCTATTAATATTTATTTCTATGTAATATTAGTATTGGAGAAGTTAAGCAAGAGTTGTTATATTCTTGTTTCTAGTCCAAGAAAAAAATAACAAAATACAAATTAACAACTGTGGAACCGCAGCTACGACAACGATTACATTGTAATCTTCATCTCCAGTTTGGCAAGTCTTTCTGAACAAAGCTGTTCTCGCTATACTTTTTCTATAAAGCAAAGGTTAAGCTGGAATTAACGTCTTGCGGGTGTCAAGAATCAGAACTGAATGAACATATACCCTATTGTGTTGTAATATTATTACTCAACAAGGAACATTTTGTGAACAAAGCCAAATGCTCATAAGCATATACTTCTGTTCTACTCCATCTATATATTCAATGCTGATCAAGATAAGCTAGAGCCCTAACTTTCATTGTTTCCTACTGTAACTACAAGGAAAAATCGTAATGTTCGACTAAGTTAACATGAAATAAATTAATATTGTAAACTGCAACTACAGCAAGGCCTGCAGCAGCAAATTAATAAATTCGAATGCTGTTGTTGCCTTCTCTTTAGAATTGACACAACCATCACCCTATATATAGTCCCTAGAAGCACAAATATCTCATCCAACTCAAATTTAGTTAATCAGGTTTCAACAATGGCCTCCAGAACTTCCAGCCTCAAATTCTTCTCACTAATAATTTTCTCATTTGCCATTGTCCAAATAGCAATAGCGGGAGACCCGGACATTCTTACTGACTTCATAGTGCCTCCAAATGCAAATGGAACTGCAGATGGAAACTTCTTTACATACACCGGCTTTCGTGCCCTTGTTGAAGGAGACCCTCCCACAGCCTTCAAGGCTATGAAGGCATCCTTGGCTGAATTCCCTGCTCTTAATGGGCAGAGTGTTTCGTATGCCGTCCTTCAGTTCCCAAATGGCACTACCAACCCACCACACACTCATCCTCGCTCTGCTGAGCTACTTTTCCTCGTTGGTGGTACCCTTGAAGTTGGTTTCGTTGACACCAAAAACAACCTCTTTACGCAAACGCTTCAGACAGGTGATCTGTTTGTGTTTCCCAAGGGACTTGCGCACTTCCAGTACAATGCTGATACAGAAAACTCAGCCATAGCAATTTCTGCATTTGGAAGTGCAAATGCAGGAACTGTATCAGTCCCCTCCACCTTGTTCGCCACCGGCATCGACGACAATGTGTTGGCTATCTCCTTCAAGACTGATGTTGGCACCATTCAAAAGCTCAAGGCTGGTCTTGCTCCCAAGCCGTAAAGATAGTCACATAATCAGAGAATTGATCACCAGTATTACATTGTTTGTTGAATAATTACCAATAATGTGTTCAAAGGGTGTGCCATCAACCTGTATTACATTGTTTGCCACAACTAATTTATTCTGGACTATATGAAAACATTTCCTTGATTATTTGTGGTGGATTAATATTGGTTTTGTATTAAATAATATTCTGATTTTACAATTCAGTATAAAGGTTAAGAAAAACGCTTTTTTAACCTTAATCCTTGAAAAAGATAATAATTAATAAAAACCTAGCGTCAGATTACATATTGGATATAGTCACTTGATGTGTCCTTAATTCAAATTTGGAGTGTAGAATGAGATTTTTGGAGTGCTAATAACAATTCCCTTATTATATTATAATATTTAATTATAAAATATGAATGAAAAATAAGAGTCAGTCAAGTGTTAAAAGTTAGGTATCAAAGGGTGCCGCAAGGGGAGCCATCCCCTTTAGGGCTGGTTTGGTATTGCTGTGATTTGAAAAAAAACTGCTTCTGCTGTGCTGTGAGAATAAGCTCATTTTTGTTGCTTCACGTTTTCAGCTTTTTTTTTCACCCAAAACTGTGAAAATAAGCTGTTTTTAAGTGTTTACCAAACACCTTTTTGAGCTCAGCTTTTTTTTATACCCACTTTTTATAAAAGTACCTCAGTACCAAACAAGTACTTAGTGATGTGTCTGTTAGAGGGTATTACTTAACTACCTAAACCCTAAATGATTCATCTCTTCGGCAAACGATATACTTGAGTTTTATAAAAAAACTCAAGAACTATTGTCTTTTAAGATATAGAATGAAGAGAAGAGTTTTCTTCAAGGTCTTTTATTTTTTGTTAGTCAAATTCCGAGTTGTATCTTGAGAGTACGGAATGTATGAAGTTCGCCAGGGTCCGAAGATTGAAGTGCTTTGACTTCGGATTATAGATTGTTGAATCTTGGGAGATGAACGCCTACTGAACTACAAGCACAAAAGTAGGGACGAAATTCTGTCTTTAGGACATTGTATTTATGCAAGCCTCAATCTCTAAGTTTGTCAGTTTTTCTAACTTTCTCTCTAGTTGGTTATGTTAATCTTATATATAATTGATGTTGTGAATTTGTTTATTATCAGTAGAATTATATTGTTATTTTTTCATATTCTCTAATATTGCTCCAACAACTAACATTAATTAACAGAGAGCAACGGATGTTGTGGATCCAGCCCATACCTTGAACCAACAAAATAAACAACAAAAAAGGGACGTCTAAGAATATATATATATATATCTATTATATATTTATTTCCATTTTAATATAAGTGTTGGAGAAGTTAAGCAAGAGTTACGTTCTTGGTTCTATTCCAAGAAAAAAAGAAAAATAATACAAATTAACAACTGTGGAACCGCAGCTACGACAACGATTACATTGTTCATCTCCAGTTACCATCAGCGCGGCCTGCAGCAGTTACGCAGTCAAATCGTAAACCCTATAAATAGTGCCCTTTTATAGAGCCCCAATCATAGCAATAGCGTATCACATTTCTAAATACTAATCAAGTTTTTTCCAGCCATGGCATCAAGAACTCCCATGATCAAATTCCTCTCACTATTAATTTTTTCATTTGCCATTGTTCAAATGGCAAGTGCTGGAGACCTCGACATTATTACTGACTTCATAATGCCTGCAAAAGCAAATGGAACAGTAGATGGAAACTTCTTCACATACACCGGGTTTAGGGTTCTTGTAGGAGGAGCTCCTCCCACAGCCTTCAAGGCTATGAAGGCATCTTTGGCTGAGTTCCCCACTCTTAACGGGCAGAGTCTTTCGTACGCTGTACTTCAATTCCCAAATGGCACCAGTGGCGAAGCCAGGATTTCTCGCGGGGGGGGGTTGAACTTGAAAGAGTGCAAGGTTAAAGAAAAATGGCAACAACTAAATCTTTTTATATAGTAATGTCTTCCATAATTAATCAATACAAACAAATTACAATTGTTGTCAGCGAGGTTTCATGTCATGAAAACGTCGCATAATAGGCTCATTATTAATAAAAGCAAATACATATCTCTCAATGTAAACAACCATGCTATCACTCAACCATTGATCTCCCATTTTGTTACGCAATGGTGTTTTCACAATCTTCATAGCAGAAAAAGCTCTCTTCACCGAAGCGGTTGCAACCGGTAACACCAAAGCCAATGTAAGAAGCTTATACACTAACATATAGCTTTCACACTTCCCGGTCTACACTAACTCTTTTGCAAGATCACTAATTCCTCTCAATGATGAAAACTCACTATGCATCTTCATATCATGAATGTAATTGTCAAGTTGAATTGGAAGATTCATGAGGTCCATACGATCAAAATCTTGAGGATAAAGTTGGGCTAAACGAACAATTTTTGCTTTGTCAAAAGATGCAAAATTATTCATCGGACTCAAACATGCCATACAAAGAAGTAACTCGGTGTTTACCTCATTGAAGCGATCATTCAATTCCTTTAGTTTCATATCAAGGACTTGAAAATAGAGGTCCACACGATAGTAATGGAAGTTTGTGATTTTTGGAGCTTTAGGCCTTGATTTTCTAGGTACGAAATGCAAATCCTCCATGTTAGGAACGATAATATCATGCTTCTCACAAAACATTTCTACATCATGAAACAAGTCCCCAAAATCATCATCTCTCAAGGATTGTAGTCTTTGCTTGCATACTTCCACAAACGCCATCGCATTCACAATATCTTGATCTTTCTTTTGTAATGCTTGTGATAACTCATTTGTAATTCCCAATATAAGTCTCATCAAGAAAAGGTGAAACTCAAAATCAAAAATTTGTATGTCTTTGAATAATCTAGTTGCTTCACCGAGATTATCTTGGTTGCGATCACTTTTAATCCATTCAACCACCTCCACCACGGCTTCAAACATAACAATAATACTAACTATAGTACCATAATGCGAGTTCCACCGTGTATCACATGGGCACATGAGACTACTTTCTTGATTTAACCCTTTACTCGTTTCAAGATTACCAAGATCAAGAGCTTTCTGAATTTGTTTTTGTTGTTTCTCTCTAAATGCATCACGACGCCGTTTTGGCCTGGATTTTAAAATTGAAAAAAAAACCCTGCGTGCAGGGAGTTGCGCAGGTTTCTGGTTTCAAAACCACTGCGGTGCTAGTTTTCGGTCGAACCAGGGGGGTTCAAGCGTCGCTCCTGCCTTTGTTTTCCGGCGAGCGGCCCCTTCGCTCCTATGTAGCTTTGCCCCTGCTACCAACCCACCACACACTCATCCTCGTTCTGCCGAGCTACTTTTCCTCATTGATGGTACCCTTGAAGTCGGTTTCGTTGACACCAAAAACAACCTCTTTACGCAAACACTTCAGACATGTGATCTGTTTGTGTTTCCCAAGGGACTTGCGCACTTCCAGTACAATGCTAATGCCGAAAACCCGGCCCTAGCAATTTCTACATTTGGAAGTGCAAATGCAGGAACTGTATCATTTAGGGCTGGGTTCGGTTCAAATTTTTTCGGTTTTTTCTCGGTTCGGTTTTTTTTTTTTTCGGTTTGGTTTCGGTTTTTTTTTTTCCTTCCAAAAAATGAAAAATTTTGAAATATGAAATTTGAACATTTCAAACACAATCATAAACTGTAATGATGCAGTCAAATTCTTTCATGTTGAATACATCATAGTATAAGCCTCTGTTACGCAGAAGGAATGCTTAAACTTAAATGTTGAATACATCACATTTATGATTTAAAAATTGTGGAGATTAAACTTAAATGTTAAATTGAGGGGGTGAAAACTGTGTTCACCAAAAGGAATGCTTAAGGGGATCCTTTCTGCTTTCAATAATCATGGCCCTCAGTTACGCAACTTCCTTTTGCCGTGGGTCGACACCAAAATTTCTCACAAATTAATCAAACTTCAACTAATAGTCTAATAGTGTTCAGAAATTAAATTATATAAAAGCAATCACAAAGTTGCTTCAATCACTCACATCTCTTCTCATCTGATTAAGGCCCCCATAGCAATCCACTCGAATGAATCCATTACTCTTTGATGGCAGAGCTGCAGAAAATCAATGCAATTGTCTGCAATGATAGTTAATTGATAAGCTCATATTTTTATATATTTTTACATCAAATTCACTCGTCTTTTCTTAGTTAGTTTCTTGTATTTTTGAGCTATTTACTTTATTTTCGTGTTTTATGTGATTTGGCTAGCAAAGAAAATAATAATAGCTTAAGTGTATATTTTTAGTAATAAAATCGTCAAAACTGCATTGCCCACTATTTTTGGTTAATAAAAATAAGATAGAATTATATATATATATATATATATATATATATGATGATGATGAATGATGGGAGATGTTGCTGCCTTGTTGGCAGCATAAAATTAGTTGGCAGTGAGTAAAGTTTGGAAAGGAGCTTGCGGGGTTTTGGCAGAAAGAAAAAGAATTGAAAAGAAACAAAGTGGGAATAAGAGAGTTGGTGGAGACAACATTAAGAAAATAAATAAACAGAAAGGAAATAAAGGTGGAGCACTTCGTAGGTACTGGGGGGAATAAGAAAATAAAAAAAAGAAAAAGGAGGCTGCCATTAGCAGCGTGGGAACAGGTGACGGGAATAAAAACTGAAAGAAGGATAGAAGAATGGAGGAATAAGCTGCCCTTTGGCAGCAAGGTCAGAGAAAAGAAAGGCTGCTAAGGCAGCCACGAGACAGAGAGAAGCCGAGAGAAGCTAGCAGGAACTTAGGAAGTGCAGCCTTGGGGGACGCTGCTTGGAGGGCAGTTGACGCGTGGAAGGGAGAAGCCCTTGGCAGCGTGAGGAGCTAGCGACAGGAAACAGCGTGCGGAGAGAGCAGCTGCCAGGAAGCCAGAGTGAGGGCAGTGCAGGCACGCTGCCCTTGGCAGTGTGTGAAGCAGGAGGCGGAAGGAGGGCTGCCTTAAGCTGCCAGTGGCGAGCGGGAGAGGAAGGAAGAAGGCTGCCTTTGCAGCTCGAGAGGAGACAGCAAGGCGCGGAAAAGCAGGAAGTCAGCAGAAGCCTGACGCGAGGAAGGCGCTGCCTTTGCAGCTCGAAGGAAAGGCAGCGAGATAGAAAAAGCTGGCAGTGCATGGAGCGCAGAAACAGAAGCTACAACCCGCATCTCTCTCGGTTAATTCGTTCCAACTTTATGTTTTAATTTCTGTTTTAATTTTAATAATGTGTAACTAATTTTATTTTGGCTAGAGTTTAATTCAAAACCATGGATATATTTGTAATTTGAATTGATTACCTTCAGTTGTGATTTCTGAGTTGTGATTTAATTTGCTTAACTGCTTGATTGATAACTTATTTTTGTATGTCGATTAAGGATGCATACTTAATTTACATGCATGAATTTGATGCTAGAATATAAGTGAATTTCACCTAATCGTTATGAACTTATATTCACAAGTAGTGAAGGTCGCTTATAAACGATCGCGTTAGGTAAATTCTTGGCATAAGTTTCATGCAATTCATAGTAACAAGTGCCTCGTCAATGCTTATGATTTTCATAAAACTTAATGATTCTTGCTTGTATCTCTATTATGCAATTCATGTAGGGAACTTGTAGGGAATGTTTTGGGTTGTCGTATGCAATCATCCAACCTAATAAAAGTAGGAAAATCTGAAGGTTAATTTAAGCGGACCTAATTAACTTGGGGCGTTGAGAATTTACAATTTATTGAAAGAACAACTGAAAATCAATTTAGGTTGCATATGTGGCATGTGTGGAGAATAATCCTCTAGCCAGTCCGTCATTTATCATTTTACCTTAATTTTATGTTTTTGTCAATTCTGTAATTTATTTAAGTTTAATTTACTTTTAATCAAAAATCAATCCCCCGTTTATTTTAAAGTGTTAGGTTTGTTAGAAATCAATTTAGTTTGTGTTTTCTTGAGTTTTGAATTATTTTGAGTCTTTTGATTTGTTTTAGTTTATTTGTTAGTTTTATTTTGAGTGATTCTATTTAAGTGTTTTGAGTCTAGTTTAGTGTTTTAAATTTTGTTTTTACGTTTTTAATTTAATTTTACTTGGGTTAGCATCCCTAGTTAATCCCCGGCCTAGAACGATCCATACTTATCCATATACTACAACTGTCACAAATAGGGTTTAAATTTGTGCGTGAATTTATTTTCGCATCAAATTTTTGGCGCCGTTGCCGGGGATTAGCAAATTTGCTAATCCTTTTATTTTTGTTTTTGCTTATGTTTATTTGTGTTTGTGTATGTTACTTTTGATATTTGATTTATTTTTCTTTCTTTGAATTGAGGTACAAATGGAGCAAGACCTGGATTCTACTAGCATTCAAGATCTATTGGCACAGCTCACTGCTCAATTAACTCATAATGCCGAACGGACCACAATGCCAAGTGTCCCTACACTTGATGTGCCCTATGGACAACGATATCAAGGTCCTCAATTTTCTGCAAATGAAGATGTTTGGGGATATCAAGGCCATAACCAATCAAGGGGCAACATGTTTTCCAATGCTTACAATTCAGATTGGAGAGATTATTCAGATTACATGTGGGGAGAACCTCAACAATTCCAACAAGGTGGATATTGGCAGCAAGAAGACGCGTTCTATTCAAGACCTATGCAGCCACCACAGCATCCCCCACAGCAATTCCAATCAAATCAAAGTATGCCCGTGGATTATAATCAAAGGCTTGATGAATTAATTTCTTTGGTGCAGGGCTCACAAAACGAAGAACAATTACAGCCATCAGAGGAGTACTATCAATGGCCATGTGCACCACCACATCCACCACAACAATCTCCCCAATTCAATTCAGGTACATCCTTGGATAATGATACACTTAATAATTTACTCACCTCTTTGAATCAGGGAGTAGAAAATCAAAACCAGGAGATGCAAGACCGAGTCAGAAGAGTGGATGCATTGGAGGAGCAAGTTGGGCAGATTATGGAATTCATGGCACAGATTCGAGATCAAGGTGACCGGGAGGATGAAGCTGTCCCAGAACCATCCAAACACAGCCCGAACATGGATGAATTGCCGCTTCAAGAAGAAGATGAGGATGACTACTTGGGCAGTTTAGAAGAATTCTTATCGCAAACCCCTCAAGTCCTTATGCCATCCAGCTCAGGTGAGGAGGTTCTAAATTCAATTTATTCTAACATCGTTCCACCAAATGTCCTTTTTCCTTGCAGGTTTTTAAATCCCAAGGAAGAAGTGAATGAAAAATACGTTGTGGAAGATCTTCCCAAGGTGCAAAATGAGATTCCAATTCTTGGTGCACCAAATCATGTTCCCGATGACGTTGAAACAATCAAAGAAACTTGTACGCCAAGAAGAGGGATTCCAGAAAATGAGGTGGCCGAAGAATTTCAAGAATACATCCAAGAGGCTGTGCATGAGACAATCAAGCCCAAAGGAGTTAAGACTGAGGACACGGGACAAGCCACAACCATCATAATAAATCTGGCTAAGTTCAAAGTCCCGGAAATATTCCAAGATGTGGTGTTTGTGATTGAGTTTGATCGAGAATGTAAGCCATCTTCTCCATTTTTAATTTTAATTTATACTAACTTTTTTCTAATTTTGATGATTCAGGCACCCACTCTTGAATTTAAACCATTGCCAGATCATTTCAAGTACCACCGTCCGTTCAATGATAAGCCCATGCATTTGAATAATGAAGGGAGGCCTAGGAATCACCCACAATCAGATTTGCATTCCTAATCCCTTCTCTTTACTGCTTTCATTTTGTTTTGTTTATTTAGTTGTGATTTTTGTTTAGAAGTTAAACATAGTCTTTTTACTTTGTTTTACTTATTTTACATTGTTATTTAAAAAAAAAATACAAAAAAAAAATACAAAAAAAAAATACAAAAAAAAAATACAAAAAAAAAAAATAAAAAAAAAAAATAAAAAAAAAAAAAAAAAAAAAAAAAAAACTTAATTGCATAAATATTTTACAATAACTTGTAAATTAATCTCGTTCATTGGTCGTTGGTTGGTGGTGCCTCGGAGATCGACGGAGCCCCAGAAAGACGAAGCGCCAGAGTTGGATCATTCGGAGCATCAATACTTGGTGCTGCTCCCGAGGACGAAGGCAACACAAACCTCGGGAGTAACGCCATAAACCGTTGATGATCACTCTGAATCCGCACTTCGGACTCCTGCATCTGATCCAGCTTCCTCTTCATGCTGGTTGAGTAATTGGTTGCAAGCATGTGCAAATCCCTGTTCTCATGCCTAAGCACTCTGACCTCCTGCCGAAGACTAGCCACTTCAGCCATCAACGATTCCACCTGACGGGTTCGTGCAAGAAGGCGCTGGCCCATGTTTGATACTGAGCCTGCGCATCGGACGCTGTAGGCCATAGAGTCCTGGACAGCTAGTTCGTCGGACCGCCTAGAAAGTATCCTAGTGTCTCTAGGAGTGAGCAGATTTCGGGCCACCACCGATGCGGTTGTTTCGTTCATCATCATGGAATCCCCAACTGTAAGAGGACCATTCGGGGATATGAAGGACGGCTGCCAAATGTTGGTTGGAGAAGATATATCACTATCTTCCCCAACATTCAAGTTAAGGCGACGGTCAGAAGGGCAAGACATATTTGAAGGTGTTGAGAATGAAGAGTTGGACTGATCAAGATTAAAAGAAAATGCAAGAGGGAGTGTTTACAGGAGGGAACGTTTACCAGATGAAGTGTTTACAAGGGGAGCTCAAGTGTGTTGTGGAATAAAAAATGAGCGTTCTTATAAGAAGAAGAAATCGTAGAGGCATCACTCAGCAGTCGAAGAGACGCCCTCTCGCAAATCGAAGAGCCGGGCTCCTTTCTCAAAAGCCGGATTCTTTTCTCAAAAGCGGCGTCTCCGTCTCAAAAGTCGGTTCCTTTCTCAAAAGTCGGACGTCGTTCTCTCAAAAGTCGGACGTCTCTCTCAAAAGCCGGAGCAGTCAGGAATCACGAGGCGAGCCGCTCCCTGATTTGTCCAGACGTGTCACATGCAATTCCTTTCTCAAAAGTCGGGATTGCTCAGAATCCACGAGCCGCTCCCTGATTTTTCCAATTTTGTCGTCACTCGTCACGCGCTGTCAGCTTTGCGCAAATTACGGGCTGCTTTTTCAGAAAGCGCGTGACCTGTACTGTTCATCCATCCACCGGCTGCCGACAGGGGTAAAGGAATAGTTTCGGTTGTGAAGAAAAATTCTATAAACGTCTACCTTCGCCTTCAACAGCAAAGGCACACTCTCAACACTTCTTCATCTCCGAAATTTTTCATCTCCCAAAATGCCTTTCCAACAAACCCTCTCGAGTTTCTCTGTGTTTCTCATTCCCTGGGATACCTTTACAAATAAGTCATCTAGAGCTAGAGTATTTCATATCATGAAGGTTGAAAGCAAGAGTATCTCATATCACGCTTTCTCCCTGTCCTTGTCCTTGTCTTTGTGATAAGGAGAAAACGGGCAATCAGCCAGCACTCGGTGTCAATCTTCCAATCTAAGAACCGACTGCCTGGAAATCCTTCCTGATTGCTTACCTAGCATTGCTTACCTAGCATTGCTCTCGAGTGCTCATCTTCAACCGCTGATGTACCTCCGAAGAAGTCGCCACATCTGCCTGGAGAACAGCCAAGGCAAGTGAAAATGTTACTTGAAGCATGTGGAGACAAGGTGCTGCTTCATCTTCAAGATCAAGTCTCATTTTCCTTGCTAAGAAGTTCCCCAGCCCAGTTCAAGCATACACCTGTGGAACGATACTTCTTCAAAAGCAAAAGTATCCCATATCATCAGAGTCAGAGGCAAAGATTTCTCATGGCATGCTTTTCCTTTACCCTTGCTCTTGGCTACGGGGCAAGGTGAAAGAAAGGCAATCGGTCGGCACTTGGACAGATTGAACAAAGAAGCAGACCACCACCTATTCCTCGTGCCTACCTGCCATGCAGAAGAACAAAAAGAGAAGAATGTAGCCTGCAGACTCAATCAACCCGGCAGAAGGAGTCTGAGTTGAAACCAAGAGCTCGAGAAGCTTCAACACCACCACCAATCAAGTCTCATTTTCCTTGCTAAGAAGTTCCGAGGCCAGTTCAAGTTCAAAACTGTGGAAAGTCACCAAACAGGACCAATGTTCACTTATTAGTTTTATTCATTGTCTTTTATTTTCATTTTTAATTTTTCGTTTGCATTTTCTACATTTTCTTGCGTGCTTAACTGATTTATTTCTTTTCTTTGCAGGAACTTTTGGTTATCTCCACCCTTGAAGTTGATTGCAGAATTTTAGCTTGGGGGTCATCGCTTGATTTTTCTGCAAATTAGGGAAGTTTTCAGTCCTATTGCTTTATTTTATTTCTTTATATTTATCTTTTTCATTTTTATTTGCATTTTATTATATTTTCTGACATTGGGGACAATGTCTAGTTTAAGTGTGAGGGTAAAGAGTATAAAAATGACCAAATTGAAAATTTTTGTACCTTCGACTTTGAACTGGTTTCATTTGTTTCCATGTTATTCCATGTTATTGCTTTGTGTTTTCTTAATTAAGTTGTTGTTTTATAAAAAAAAAAAAAAAAAAAAAAAAAAAAAAATAATAATAATTTAAAAAAAAAAAAAAAATCGGAAAATTAAAAAAAAATCCAAAAATATTTCCTTGTTTTCCTTATTGTTTTGAATTAGATTTTTGTTAGTTTCCCGACCCAATGATATAATTGGATAAATTTGAACCATGATGATCAAGAACTTAGTTAACATGTGTTGTGTGAAATTCCTAATTCTCGTGTTAGTTTGTACATATTTGATCATCTTTGAAAAACTAAACGCACATAGCCTTGTTGATGTGAAATTAAAGCATGATTTAAAGCTCCATATGTGAATTTAGTGACCATATACATCCTATGTGAGTTTTTGAGCCTATTGAAAGTGTGTGCATTTTTCATACACTCCTATTCTTTCATGTGTGATGAACTTATGTGAGATACTTCTCTAGAACTTGCATAACGATCTTTCGAAATATTTGTCATTGATTGCATGAACTTGAAAATGATAGAGGCATTAGGTTTACCACCATGGCCCAAATAACCTTGTTTCCCAAAGAAAAATGATATCATTAGATTGCCAATTTGAGCCGTGTTTGTTGAGCCTTTTATTTCTTATCACCAGATATGTCTACCCTTATGCCTGAAATAAATATTTTTCCTTACCCTTTCCAAGCGAGCAATGCAAGATTATCTTATGTGAATGTTTGTGAAGTACTTTGAGGGTGTTTGGCAAAAGAATAAGTGTGGGGGTTTTTCATATTTGTTTCTGTTTGAAAAAAAAAAAAAAAAAAAAAAAAAAAAAAAAAAAAAGAAAAGAAAAGAAAAGGAAAAGAAAAAGAAAGATTGTATACAAAGAAAATAAAAAGTTTTTAAAGTTTCAGTTTATGGGTGTGGTTGGTGACTTGAAGAATAGCTGGAAAGTTTGAAGTTCTTATAAATCTAAACAAAAAAGAATCGCTTGCAATGTAGCTTGGAACTTGTGTTTTCCTATTCTTTCGTTTCAATAACCCTATCCCGAAGCCTCATTACATCCAATAAAAGTCCTCTTGATTTAAGTTTTGCAATTATGACTGTGGAGAAGTGATCTTTATGCAAGCTTATGGTAGAACTTTCACATTTGTTTCTTTGAGCGAAACACATTAAAACTAAACACATGTGTGATTGAGTGCATATCCCGTGAGAAGGTCGCTAGTTTGCATATGGTGATTTTAAAAATAAAAATTTGAAATTGCATGAGCATGGCTATCTCACACACTACACTTCAAGGATGATTCAAAGATTACTGCTAATATTTGAATTAGGAAAATGAACTTGGATTAACTTGTTTGGTGTTAGCTATGGTTCTTGATGATTTGTGTTCTCGAATGAAATTCTATGAGGGTCACATAGGGGGAAGCTAATATTTTCATGTTATTACTTTTTCTGTTTTCGTTTATTTTGCTCGAGGACTAGCAAAAGCTAAGTGTGGGGGTATTTGATAAGCTCATATTTTTATATATTTTTACATCAAATTCACTCGTCTTTTCTTAGTTAGTTTCTTGTATTTTTGAGCTATTTACTTTATTTTCGTGTTTTATGTGATTTGGCTAGCAAAGAAAATAATAATAGCTTAAGTGTATATTTTTAGTAATAAAATCGTCAAAACTGCATTGCCCACTATTTTTGGTTAATAAAAATAAGATAGAATTATATATTTATATATATATATATATATATATGATGATGATGATGAATGATGGGAGTTGTTGCTGCCTTGTTGGCAGCATAAAATTAGTTGGCAGTGAGTAAAGTTTGGAAAGGAGCTTGCGGGGTTTTGGCAGAAAGAAAAAGAATTGAAAAGAAACAAAGTGGGAATAAGAGAGTTGGTGGAGACAACATTAAGAAAATAAATAAACATAAAGGAAATAAAGGTGGAGCACTTCGTAGGTACTGGGGGGAATAAGAAAATAAAAAAAAGAAAAAGGAGGCTGCCATTAGCAGCGTGGGAACAGGTGACGGGAATAAAAACTGAAAGAAGGATAGAAGAATGGAGGAATAAGCTGCCCTTTGGCAGCAAGGTCAGAGAAAAGAAAGGCTGCTAAGGCAGCCACGAGACAGAGAGAAGCCGAGAGAAGCTAGCAGGAACTTAGGAAGTGCAGCCTTGGGGGACGCTGCCTGGAGGGCAGTTGACGCGTGGAAGGGAGAAGCCCTTGGCAGCGTGAGGAGCTAGCGACAGGAAACAGCGTGCGGAGAGAGCAGCTGCCAGGAAGCCAGAGTGAGGGCAGTGCAGGCACGCTGCCCTTGGCAGTGTGTGAAGCAAGAGGCGGAAGGAGGGCTGCCTTAAGCTGCCAGTGGCGAGCGGGAGAGGAAGGAAGAAGGCTGCCTTTGCAGCTCGAGAGGAGACAGCAAGGCGCGGAAAAGCAGGAAGTCAGCAGAAGCCTGACGCGAGGAAGGCGCTGCCTTTGCAGCTCGAAGGAAAGGCAGCGAGATAGAAAAAGCTGGCAGTGCATGGAGCGCAGAAACAGAAGCTACAACCCGCATCTCTCTCGGTTAATTCGTTCCAACTTTATGTTTTAATTTCTGTTTTAATTTTAATAATGTGTAACTAATTTTATTTTGGCTAGAGTTTAATTCAAAACCATGGATATATTTGTAATTTGAATTGATTACCTTCAGTTGTGATTTCTGAGTTGTGATTTAATTTGCTTAACTGCTTGATTGATAACTTATTTTTGTATGTCGATTAAGGATGCATACTTAATTTACATGCATGAATTTGATGATAGAATATAAGTGAATTTCACCTAATCGTTATGAACTTATATTCACAAGTAGTGAAGGTCGCTTATAAACGATCGCGTTAGGTAAATTCTTGGCATAAGTTTCATGCAATTCATAGTAACAAGTGCCTCGTCAATGCTTATGATTTTCATAAAACTTAATGATTCTTGCTTGTATCTCTATTATGCAATTCATGTAGGGAACTTGTAGGGAATGTTTTGGGTTGTCGTATGCAATCATCCAACCTAATAAAAGTAGGAAAATCTGAAGGTTAATTTAAGCGGACCTAATTAACTTGGGGCGTTGAGAATTTACAATTTATTGAAAGAACAACTGAAAATCAATTTAGGTTGCATATGTGGCATGTGTGGAGAATAATCCTCTAGCCAGTCCGTCATTTATCATTTTACCTTAATTTTATGTTTTTGTCAATTCTGTAATTTATTTAAGTTTAATTTACTTTTAATCAAAAATCAATCCCCCGTTTATTTTAAAGTGTTAGGTTTGTTAGAAATCAATTTAGTTTGTGTTTTCTTGAGTTTTGAATTATTTTGAGTCTTTTGATTTGTTTTAGTTTATTTGTTAGTTTTATTTTGAGTGATTCTATTTAAGTGTTTTGAGTCTAGTTTAGTGTTTTAAATTTTGTTTTTACGTTTTTAATTTAATTTTACTTGGGTTAGCATCCCTAGTTAATCCCCGGCCTAGAACGATCCCTACTTATCCATATACTACAACTGTCACAAATAGGGTTTAAATTTGTGCGTGAATTTATTTTCGCATCATTAATTAAGGGGACTAACTCAGAATATCAAAAAACTATGCAGTAACCTCACCTCAAACCTAATTCTATTCCCATCAATCACAACCAAATGCAATGGAAGCAAAATAAGTTGGAATGTACCAGTGAGGTGCCCTTATAGCCACCACTTGCAAGGTCTCCATTCTACCATCCTCCCAACACTCCATATATCCAATTTGCTCCTGCATTCGCAAAGTCAATCAGAAACTCATACTTTTTGCGGTTTTTCGTCCCAAAGTAACCGCAAATCCACACTTTAAACTAGTCCTGAATCACATCGTAATTCTCATTTCTCAGATTTTAGCAGCAACCCAACTCAGACACCATAAAAAACACCAAACCCCAGAATAAAAAAATCACCCGTTAATACAAAAAAAAAAAAAAAAACATGGAAGACCTTTGAATCTATTTCTTTGCCATTTATATAATATAAAAACCTTTCAAGATCTAAACTTTCCTGCTACTTCTTTACCAATAAAACCAGTCGAAAAATTAAAGATTAAAAAGGTAAAGGAATGGTAAGAATAAGTTGCAGTGCAGAACCAAAATTTCCTGCTACTTCCTGGTACTCCCCAACAGCCCCAATTTCTCCAATAACCCTAATTTCCCCAACAGCCCCAATTTCCCCAACAGCCCTAATTTCCCCACATCGACAGACACTCCCCAGCATACCCAAAACAAATTGCAGTGCAGAACCAAAATTTCTCACAAATTAATCAAACCTCAACTAAAAGTCTAATAGTGTTCAGAAATGAAATTACCCAACCAAATCCAGCATACCCAAAACAAATTGCAAAATCCATGAAATTGAAAAGCTACAGATCAGAACCAATGAAAATGAAAAAAAAAAATCTGCAAAAAGCATCACGGGGGTGACTGGGTGAGAGACTAACCTTGCAAATGAGGGAATTTGTGGGTCGCGACTCGAAATGGCGAGAGGAAGTCGTGGGTCGCGCGCGGGTCATGGGTCACGGGGGTGAGAGACTGATAGTGAGATGGCATCGGCGAGATATGAGACAGGTCGCAGGTCGCTGGGAAGGAAGAAGACGAAGCGGAGAGAGACCCAACGAGAGAGAGAGGAGGCTCGGCTGCGCGAGAGTGTTACTGGGTTAGGGTTACACTGGAGGCAGGGAACGAGAGAGAAGAGAAGAGAGGAATGAAAAAAAAATAAAAGGTGTGGCTGCTACTACTAATGGCTAGGGTTAAAAAGGGTTTTGACGATTTCTAAAAAAAAATTTAAAAACTTTTCTGAAATCCTGGAGGCATGAGGGTTCGAACCCATGTGCTGCAGCTTTAAAAATTTCCCTGAAACCAACTTGACAACATGTTATATTTTGTTATGATTGTATGACTAAACTATTTATAATATTAAAAAAAATAATTAAATATATATATATCGGTTCGGTTTCTTAACCTCAAAAACCGAAACCGAACTGACCAGATTCGGTTCGGTTCGGTTTGACAGTTTTGGTTCGGTTTTTTTTCGGTTCGGTTTTTTTCGGTCTCGGTCAGATTTGGTTTTCGGTTTTCGGTTTTCTGAACCCACCCCTAGTATCATTCCCCTCCACCTTGTTCGCCACCGGCATTGACGACAATGTCTTGGCTGTTTCCTTCAAGACTGATATGAGCACGATTCAAAAGCTCAAGGTTGGTCTTGCTCCCAAGCCATAAAGAAAGAATCACATAATCATAAAATTGGTGGCCAATATTAATTACATTAATTATTTGTCGAATAATAACCAATAATGTGTTCAAAATGTGTGCCATCAGCCTGTACTACATTTTTTTGCCACAATTAATTTATTGTCGACTATATGATAACATATTCCTTGATTCATTGTGGTGGATTAATACTTTGGTTCTGTATTCAATTTTTTTTTTTAATTTAATTTTACAATTTAGTATAAAGGTAAAAAAAAAAAGAAAAAAAAAAGGGGTGCATGCAGTGGCAGACTAATCCAAGAAATTCTTAGAAAATGGTGTATACAATGCATTATTTTTTGTACTCGATTTTACACCATTGGTCCGATCAATCGAGGCCATTAAATGAGTAGAGTTCTAGACCCTTAATAGAGTTGTTAAGGTAATTTCTTATCATTATTGAGGGATAATATTGTGGTTTTAATTATAATTATTCTCTCTTAGTAGTATATTAAATTGTTTTAAGTTTAATATTATCTAAGATCCTAGTCGGTTTGAGCGAAATGGAATAATGGGCATATGCCTTTGTCTTATCCATGTATTGATTTGGCCATGTGCAGTAATGCATCATTAGGAGATTGATTTGATAGGATCTTGCAATGCTGTGTGGAATGATAAGGCTGCAATTTAGAAGGCATGGCATCAGATGATGATGCATGCAAGATAGGGTAATTATCATCACCAAATATCCATGGTAGGATGCAAGTATTTTAATTAAATGGGATTATCACATCTACGGAACAATGTTGATTGCATGCAAGACATGGAGTTGAAATGGGACTGTATTAGGTTGTTACGAAGCCAGATTCACATAGCATGAAGACTTTTATGAAGCCAGATTCACTTAGCATGAATATTGGGAGCTTGTTCAACCATGCATGCTGCGAATTGTGTTGATAAGGATTGCTCAATATGATTATCAAACAGTGGTTGATTATCCTTTAGTATCAAGACATGATTTATTGTTCACGACAAAGGCTCTACAAGGCGGCCATCATGCGGTTCGGTATTATAAATATTAGGCGTTGTGCAATGTGCTAACCCCTTCAAATCAACACACAAATTGCCCTGCGCAAAGCTTCTCAACAACCTTGAGATTTTTTCCTCTCCCCCTTTCTTCTTGCCAACACATCTTTAGTTTGGATAGACAACATTGTGAAGGCAACCAATGACATCTTCAGTTTGGATAGACAACACTGGAGCCGTAGAATCAGCCGACTGAGGAGCACCTTTAGTTTGGATAGACAACACTGCTTCGAGACCGATTGGTTATTTATCCAAGTCTCGATCAACAAGGATTTCTGAGTCCTTGTTGGTAGAGGTCATCTCATCAACCTTCTCGGTGAAGTGAGGTGTTACCAGGTTACTACATTCGGCACATTGAAAGCCAAATTTGAAATTGAACTTCACAGAACTAGCAACCTTGTCTTCAGGCTCTAGAACCCAAAGGCTGAGACATGTTTCTTCCTCGGCCGCACTCGCAAGATCAAGAAGTCAGCAGTGCGCCCAATGCCACATCAACATATTTTACTCCCCGACCGAACTTGGCCACCGAGTTGGTATGCCCCGCACACAACCGAAGGATGTAGTTAGCTTATTAATTACTCGGCCTGTATGCCATGTAGGCTTGGTAGTTTTTAGGGTCAACATTTTGGCACGCTCGGTGGGACCCAATGCTAAAACTACGAAGTTCATATGATATATCAGGATGTCAATCCAGCTCCGTTCAGCCGATTGGATGCATTCCTAGTTCAACTTGATGTGGAATAGATCCTTAAAGCATGTGAAGAAAGGCAAAAATCTTTCTCTCAAATGATAAAGGTGAAAGTTCATCACAGCCTACATGATCAATGGTTAAATGAAACTAAAGCTCGATTTTATGAGTGGCTCGATAAGAAAACGCTTTTTGGTCTTAGGTTCAAATAAATTCCATTTGCAAAGGAGATGGAGATGTTACAGACTTATAGTGATATTGCAATCCAAATAATTTGTGAGTATGTTGTAGTAGTAGAATAACACTGGGGCTTAGCCTAGTACTTAAATGATTGACTTTGTTGTACTTTGTTTAGTTTGTACTATTGGATAAAAATGATTCACGGCTACTAGAGAACGTTGAAGGAAAAATTTTGTCCTAGCTAAGAACATGTGAGAATATTTGAACACATATGCAAACTATTAACATATTAAAGTAGGCATGCATTAAAAAACAATTCTAAAACCCATGACTTTCAAAGCCTAGTGAATGGTGAACCAAGACACTTTTCAACAACATTAAAGAGAATGAAGGATTTAGAGATTCATTACCTTGAAGCTCATCCTTGTTTACACAAGGGATTCACCCAAGTGGAGGGCCTTCAAGTCACCTCCTAGCTCCTTGGATCTTCCTTGTGATTTTCTTCCTTTTGATGCTCCTTTGCTCCTTGAGGATGTGAGGAAAGGATCTCCAAGAACACCAAAGATTTGGTGTCTCTAAGTCTCCACACCAAGGATGAGGTGTGAAGATGAAATGGATGACTTAGAGAAGAAAAGATTGCTAGCTATCTCTTCCCTAAGTTGCCGGCCTCTTTTAGAGAAAAAGAGAGAAATTGTTTCTCATCTTTGTCTCAAGAAAAACCCTAATGAGGTAAAAGCTATAAAGATGCTTTTATATATCTTTTCTTAGGTGAGTGGCAAACTTGCAATTAAGCAAAACTTCCCACTTCCCTCACTATGGCCGGCCATCTTAAGTGATTGGGCTATTTGCCCATATTTGTTTTAGTTGTCATACAACTTAAACATAATGGGCCTAGTGGACCAAACCCCTTTGGACCCCGAAGCCCAAAACTAACTTAAAAGCCCAATACGAACCTTTTGTTTAATTAATTAACCTTGACCATTTTTCAATTAAACCATTTAATTGCTTATCCATTTCATTTATATTTCTTCATTTCATCCTTACTTGGTGTACGATCCATTAGGTTCCAATTAGCGAGGCGGTGGGTGATTGTTACTCTTAACGATCGATTGTGAATTGAAACTACATTTCAATTCTCCCTTTGATTAAGATTAGTGTTTGCTAATCTTCAGGGCTTCCACAAACCATGAGTGACACCTAGCAGCATGTCATGGCTACCCAAGCTAAATAGAATTGGTTGGAGAACCTATCCAGTTACAATTACAATGCAATACGGCCCTTCTTTAATACAATACTCTTAATCACATTGTTTGAGTGATAGTTTGTATCATGTCTACTATCCAATGTGATACTTCTCTATATGATTCAATTGAATATGATTTGGAACATACTTCCTAAGTCATATTCGTATGCTTTGGCCAAAGACTCCTGAATCATATCTTAGAGTATTCTCCTTCCACCATGGAAGGTTAGAGATCCCTTGTTGTGCATTCATATGCCTACATGACTAGATAGCTTGACCCCAACAATGTCGTGGACACTCTCGATGGAATGCCTTTGACATGATCAAAGATCAAGGACCTAACCATTAGACATCTATGATGCCTCAGGTCAAAGGACTACTTTGCATATTGCAACTAACGAGTTCTTACATGACATGTATATTCGAACTCTCTTTTGATTGTTTTTCAGTGTACTCGATTACTCTTTCGAGCACCTATGTGTTTGTCTTAGTGTCCAACACTAAATGACTTGAGACTAGTCATACTCACGCTTGAGTCGACATAACACACACTAACCTTAGCGGATTGTCAATGCCCAATTGGCAATCCTATGGCTAGGAACGTTTTAGGAATGAATATAAGAGAAAGGTCTCGTTAATCCAACTTACTTAAATCACTTATCTCTTAGATCAAATACATTCCTTGGATTCCCTTATTGCTTTAACACATGATACAATAAATAGTGATTAACAATAAGCTTTGCCCTTCATTAAACATATAATAGTTTAATACAATAAGTATTCCAAAAGCTATTACATCAAATGAGTGGCTTTGTGGGCATACTTCCAACAAACGTCGTATTTGACAAAACATATTTTACGATAGGGGCTTTTACTGCTTGGGGCTCACGCCGTGCATAACCGTTTACGGCGCTCTTTGTGCGCCACAAAAGACCAATTCTGTTGTAGTGATTTTCTCTACTTAACTAGTTCAGGGGCCATCATATGGTTATTAAATTGAAGATATTTCCCTCAATTTTATTAAATAACTTGAGCTTGAATAAATCTTGATAACCCATATATTTGGAATATGTCCATTGTGATAAAAAATCAGTGGGATGATCCACTTTCCTTCTTAGGTATGCGCATGAGCATGTCTTGTTCTGATTGAGAAGTTAAGGGAAAAGCTCCAATGTAATAAAGAACAGTTTGTACGAAGGTCTCTCTATCTCTCGCATGCGCATGAGCATGTTTTGGTGGATTTATGAATTGGGTTTGAATTGGATTACGTGGATGTTGGAATATGTAATGTAGTGTGTGGGTTATAGTATTAGAATATTTAAAGTATGTACTCTGCTTAAAGTATGTAGTCTGCTAGCTTTGTGGTTGGTTTTGGATCTCAGCATGTGTGTGGTTCAGTTTAACTTTTTTGTGAACTTGTGATTTGGCATATACTTTAACTTCTTTGTGAACTTGTGATTATGGTTCAGTTTATTTATGTAGTTGTCCTTATAATCTTGAAACTGTGAACATCAGAATTGTTAAACTATGCATATAGTTTTACTTTCCTTATATTTTTTAGATTCTTTGGATTTATGAGCATCCTCTGATCTGAGGGTGACACGAGAAAAATTGAAGAAAGTGTGTTTAATTTTCACTTCAACTACTCACTTGCATTATTTATGGTATAGATTGGTGGTTGCTATGCTCTTTACAGCTTATGTTTATTTTCTGATTTTGATTGTTTGGGTTTCTTACCAATTGACAATTATATTGTGCTTGATATAAGTTTTATTTTATTTTATTTTTGCAGAATAAAGATAATAATTGTGGATCAATGTTCGTAGCACTACATTCGAACTCCTTGACAGTTGGTTAAAGTGGACATGAAAAGCTAGTGTTATAAGACATCATAGGATTGTAACAAGTAAGACATCATAGGATTGTAGCAAGTACTTGTAAAATTTTTACATTGATTTTTTTTTTGTATATGTAGTTGAATATATGATTATTAATATAAAACAATTCTTTCAATAAAAATTGGCATTGAAAATATTATTAAATTAAAAAAAAATTGTATTTGTATCCTTTTATTTTTGCCAACGAAGTAGGATCAACGGAAATGTATAATTCCAATGACTCTTGACCCTCACAAATATGTTTTTGTGCGTATTTTTGACAATTCTTAATTGACGGTAATCGTAATTGCGACATAATGTTGGAAAATCATTTTTCGACATAATGTTTTGGTCGTAAGAAAATCATCGCAAAAAATAGATGTCGTTGTTTGAAAAGTATATTCTACGGCCATACAAGTATTTGTGACCACACAGACATGTTGAAAATAAAATAATTTTGTCATTTTGAAAATCAATTCCGACGAAAAGATAATTAGTAACGACAAGCCACAAGCGTCGCAAATGAAGCATTTTCGACGACTGGTCGAAAAAAAGTATTTCCAATGGATCAATTTGCAACGCCCAGCGAGGGCTTTTTATTGTCGTAAATAAGTATTTACGATGGCAAAATGCCTTTTTCGATGACATTTGACCCTCGCAAATGACCCTTTTTTTTGTAGTGCAATCAGACGTCGGCCTAAGAAAATTGTTAATATGGTCGGCCGAGAAGAAAAAGTTAGGTCACCTAATTTTTCAGTTGAGACTGAAAGTTTGGTCGACCTAGAAGAAAAAGTTCAACTTTCCGAGCCAAATACAAAAATTGACTCAGAAAATGATTCGTCAAAGGAATGCTCCAATGACGAACAAGGCCGAGACATAGGCCTAGCCCAATCGATATGATTATTGGCGATAAGGCCGATATGGAGAAATCCCGTTCGGCTAAGTTGCTCGAGTTAAAAATCAAAATTGGCAAAATAATTATGCTCGTGGAGCTTAATTTTTCAATGCATTTGGCAACCGAAAATGAAAAATATTTGGAGAAAATTCTTTATTTGGCCTAGAGCAAAATCAATTTGAAAATTTAGTTATTACAAGATCTCGACTCGGACTAAAGCAACGTTGGCCTCTTCCTCTTTATAGTTCGGCTACTTTTGTTTTCTTTTGTTTAAAAAAGAAAATTGAATAAGAACACTTATTTTCTAAACCATGCGGCTGCTCAGGCTGATGCTTAAGAAAATAAGGGGGCACATATGGTATAATCGGCGGTTAAAATTCAATTTTAGTCTCGTCGTGAAAGAAGGTTTGTAGTGTGCTTAATAAGACAAAGGGCCACCCATGCTAGGTGGTAGGCCTTCGTGTGGCATATAGCTTGTTCACTTGGCGAAATTAATTTTTGCCGCGACACAAAGTTACCTTTTCTTTTTGCGAAGGGGTCTTCCATGGAACTGTGATGGCTAGCCATCTTAATCATTTGCCGCGACACAAAGTTACCTTGCATCAAATTTTTCTTAGAAGAAATTGATCACTTCACCACGAAGACCGTACTTGCTATCAGTAAAATGTGGTGCTTGCTGTGATTCCATTTGAGACCACTGAATGAAGTGGATAGGTTTTTTCAGAGTCGAGATATTTATGGTATTTTCACATTTAGCTCAGCGGTCAAGTCTTTGCCGAGTTTGTGTACCGAAAAAGTTTGGAAGGGTTTGGCTTTTTGACGATGTTCTTCAGTGATAAGTTGATTTTATATTGCCGACGTGCAGAGCAAGGCTCAAATTGAGTGTGCCATTGTTGATGGTATACACCGCGAGCTAGTGAGCTATGGAAAATTCTGGAGTAGCTTGCTGGCGGTTTGTTTTCGCTGAGTTGTGTTTGTACTCGGTGAGCAAGTGTTATTTGCATTTTCGGTGGGATGTTCAAAAGCTTTAGACTACCTGATGAATTTCGTGGAATTTGTCCTCTATGAAGCTGGAAGCTTAACTTCGGTCAAGCAATGCATTATGTTCAGGTCCTATTGTTTGGACCCAAAATGTTATTTTGGGCCGAGCCCAGAAATATTCTTGGCCCAATAGTGTTTATTTAAAGTCTTGTCATGGGCCGACCCTGTTGAGGTTGGCCGAATCCTGCTACAAAGAGGATTATTTCGGATAAAGGTGAAGTAGCCAAATCCTAGTATAATAAGGAAAGCTAAAGTACTTGGGATTAGGAGATGAACCTGGTTTGTTTGAAGGTTTGGTTCAGAATTCTATGGAGATTAGGATTGGTCAAAGTTTAATCGGATTGGGTTGAGGAGTCCTAATCCGAGTATATCTCTAGTTCGGCGAAAAGTAGGTTCGTTGCTATAAATACAAGACACCGTGCAACATTTGAAGCCCCATCCAATTCAACACACAAATTGCCCTGCGCAAACTCTCACTCTACGCGAAACCTCTCAATAGCCTTGAGATTTTTATTTTCTTTTTCCCGCCGACACATCTTTAGTTTGGATAAACAGCAGTGTGAAGGCAACCGGTGACATTTTCAGTTTGGATAAACAACACTGGAGCCATAGAATTAGCCGATCAAGAAGCACCTTCAGTTTGGATAAACAACACTGCTTCTCAGCCGATTGATTACCTATCCAAGTCTCGGTCGGCAAGGATTTTTGAGTCCTTGTTGGTAGAGGTCATCTCATCAGCCTTCTCGGTGAAGTGAGGTGTTGTTACATATTACTGGGCTCGGTGCATTGAACACTGAGTTGTTTTATGATTGGACATTCGCAAGTAAGTTTTAGAGTTCGGCATTCTGACGGCCGAACCACATTCATCATGAAGACATACAAGTTGTGTCCGTATAATTTGGTGCTAGTTTGGCGTGCTTATACTCTTACGAATATAATCACCGTGACCGAACCCGATGCCAATGATCCTTGAACTTTGCAAGACTAGCAGCCTTGTCTTCAGGCTCTAGAATCCGATGGCCAAGACGTGTTCCTTCTTCGGCCGCAGTTGCAAGATCAAGAAGTCAGCAGCGTGCCCAACGCCACATCAAGATATTTTACTCCCTGGCCGAGCTCGGTCGAAGAGTTGGCATGCCTCTCACATAATCCAAGGATGTAGTTAGCTTATTAATTACTCGGCCTGCGTGCCACGTAGGTTTGGTAGTTTTTAGGGTCCACATTTTGGCACGCCAGGTGGGACCTAGTGCTAAAGCTACGAAGTTTCATGACCATTGAGACACGGTCAGTAAAAAAGAAAGTAGGAATGGGTAAATCGGTGACTAGCCTTCCACCCATGGTCCAAAACCCAGATCATGATGGTTTGTCACAGACACAAAATCCTCCTGTTGCCATCGCACCCGAAGCCACAAGTGCGACACGCCGAGAAAAAGAAGTCAGTCTCCGCGGACAGGCTCGTGATGCAGAGATAACCACCAGAGCAACAAAAGGAATTTTTGTAGAAGGAATAGTAGAGGATTGTGACGATGATGGTGGTGAAGCATATAATCCACCAACTAGGTCGTTTTTCCGAAGACGACTTGAAGAGCAATCTCGGTAGTTTGAGCAAACGTTTAGCCGAGAAATAAAAGGGATACTCAAAGAAGTACGTGGTTATAACACCATGCACACTAGATTGCTCGAGGTCCGATTTAGTAATACCCAAAATATTGGACACACCAATCGATCTAGATAACCTATTCTAAAGAACAATCCAATACCGGCATTACCGGCCGAGACAGGATCTGCTCGGCTCAAAATGATTAATCTAGAAAAAAGGAGTGGATCAAGCAGCAAGGTGGGTGAATTCGACCAAGGAGCAGAAACAGCATCCGTCGATATGGTTGAGGTCTAAAGAATGATCGATTCGGCCTTGAAAAAGGGGTCGAAGTTCCCAAAATTCATCCATCTATACCCAGCTTATGTAGAAAAGTTTGAATATCCTAAAGGCTTTAAAATCCCAGACTTCAGCCTTTTTGCTGGAGAATCATCCCTGTCCTTGTTAGAACATGTAGCTCAGTTCATTGCGCAATGCGAAGATGTTAATACCGACTTCCATAAACTACTATTCAACTTTTCATTGATGGGCTCAGCATTCACGTGGAACATCAACCTCCCACCTAACTCCATCCAGAGTTGGGAGGAACTAGTCGAAAAATTCCATGAGCAATTCTATCGACCAGGAGTGGAAATGTCAGTTTCTTCATTGGCCAGGATGGCTCAAGCATTTGACGAGTCACCAATGGATTATCTTACAAGGTTTAAATCGGCCAAAAACTAGTGCCGAGTACCTCTCCCTGAAGTCGAATTTGTCAGGCTTGCTTTGAATGGGCTAGACGTGGAATACAAAAAGAAATTCCTAGGGGCAAATTTTTGAGATATGTATGAGCTGGCTCAACACGTCAAGCAATATTATTATCTGCTCCAAGAAGAAAAGATCTCGAAATCCTTATCTCAAGGGATGATTTATAAGAACCCTGCAGTCAGTTATGCATCGGTCGAGGTCGAAGAACCTAAAAGTGTTAACATAGATGCAGCCGGTATAGTGATTGATAAACCTTATGTATGCAAGGCATTGGCACACGCCAACTCCAAAGATGTCAAAACCCGCTCGGCTAGTGTGGAAGCAGCTGTTAAAACATTAAAGGTTTACACTTTAGTCATAACTAAGGCCGACGCCATTTTCAACCAGTTACTGATCGCGAAAATTGCCAAGCTTTGGCTGGGACATAATATTCCCAAGGCCGACGACTAAAAAGGGAAAATTTATTGCAAATACCATAACTCAGACAAGCATACAATGAACAACTGCGTCGTGTTTCGAGATGCCATCCAAAGCTGCGTCGAGACTGACCTATTTCCTACGATGACAATAAACATGGTAGATGCTTATCTGCTTGGGGATAAAGGAAAGGGAAAGGTCGAGTTCGTCCCAATGTGATTCGTGACAAAACAGAACTCCCAGCCACGAGTGAAAATTGATTTATTCTCAAACGAGCCACCCCAAGATTTAACTGGACCCGCTGTTGTCGAATCAATGTCAAGCTCTAGCGCCGAGGAAATTGAAGAGCCGATGCGAAGGAAATTTGGTGAAAAACATGTTCATTTGAGCAATATCTATGGCATGCAATTAACAATTAAAGGCGGAATCATGCTTGTATGCACTCAAAACAAAACATTACCCATGAAATTCAAAGCCTAGTAGAAAGGTGAACCAAGACTCAACTTAAGAACAAAGTGAGTTGAGAGATTTTATACCTTTGTTGATTCCTCTTTGCATAAGCAAAGGCTAATCACCCAAGGAGAGGGCCTTCATTCCTTGCTTCTTAGATCCATGAATTTCTTGGATGAGGATGGTTGAAAGGATTCTCCAAGTTCCGAAAGTTGAGAACCTCTAATTTTCCACACCAAGGAGGGACATGAAGAAGAGATGAGTGACCTTGGAGGAGGAAAGATTGCTAGCTAATCTCCTCCAAGGGGCCGGCCTCCTAGAGAGAAAGGGAGAGCATTGTGTTCTCATCCTTTCCCCAAAAGAAAACCCTAAGGATGAAATGGCTATAAAGTTGCCTTTACACCACCTCACAATGGAATGGCAAACTTGCAATTAGAGCAAGTTCACTACCCTCCTCTATTTGGCCGGCCTTAATGGTTTATTGGGCTTTCAAGCCCTTTGTTTATTCAAGTTGTCATACAACTTGAGTTAATGGGCTTGACATTCAAATCCCATTGGGCCTTGCGGCCCAAAACTAACCCTAGATCTATAACTAACTTATTCGTTTGATTAATTAACATATTAATTAATCCTAGCCATAAATAATTAAACCATTTAATTATCCTTACTCATCTCCGTTGTTTCTTCAATCTCCACCTTACACGGTGTACGATCCATTAGGTTCCTTTTAGCGAGGCAGTGGGCGATTGTTACTCTTAACGATCGATTGTGAATTGAAACTTACTTTCAATTCTCCCTTTAGTGATTATACACGTTTAGGGCTTCCACAAACCATGAGTGACACCTAGCAGTATGTCATGGTTACCCAAGCTAATCAGAAGAGGTGGAGAACCTATTCAGTTTAGGATTACAATGCAATACGGTATTTCTCTAATACAATACTCTTGACCACATTGTTTGGTTTGATAGTTTATTCATGTCTTCTATCCAATGTGATTCTTTTACTTATATGATTACCTTGAATGTGATTTGGAACGACTTCCTAAATCTCATTCATACTCTGGCCAGAGATTCTTAATCATATCATAGAGTATTCTCCCTCAAACGGTTTGAAGGTTAGAGATCCCTTGTTGCGCATTCACTTGCCTCCATGGCTAAGTGGCTTAACCCCAACTATGTCGTGGACACTCTCGGATGGAGTGACTTTGACATAGTCAAAGATCAAGGACCTAACCACAAGACAACTATGATGCCTCAGGTAAAAGGACTACTTTGCATTATCCCAACCATGAGTTCTCATGTGACATGAGTATGAGAACTCCTCGTTGATCGTGTTCAGTGGACTCATTCGCTATTGAGCACCTACGTACTTGTCTTGGTGTCAGTCACACCAATGACTTGAGACCAGTCACTCTCCCTAAAAGAAGACATAGCACGTACTAATCTTAACGGACTGTCAATGCCCAATTGGCAATCCTATGATCAGGAACGTTTAGGATATGCAAAAGAAAGAGAATGGTCTCATGAATCTAACTTCTTTAGATCGCATTCTCCCAATTACATATTCCTTGGATTTATCGTTTAAGCGTATAACATTTATATGAGACGGCTTCGAACAATAATCTTTGCCCTTTATATTAAACTATATTAGTTTAACATGTGAAATGTCCGTAAAGTATCATCATATGATTGGTTTTAGGGCACATTTCGAACAATCTCCCACTTGCATTAGAGCCAATCAGCTTGGTCATTAGTGATGATAGCTCTTCTGTAGTCATTTCAAAAATGGCTGAATAGTAGGCCTAGACAATGGATATCTATATGTTATCCATAGAAGTAACCTTGAGAATAACGACGTCACCATTATACATGATTCTTAATCATGTGGTTTAGTTTTTCATTTGAGTTCGTATCTTGATGAGACCTTGATTCCCTGGCTTGAGCTATCACCCCATTAGTGTCGTAGTGTCGGAACACTAGAGACACTTTCTGGTTGGAATCGAATAGAGAGTTCATAAATGAACTTTCTCATCCAAACAACATTGTTGTAAGCTTCTTTATGGCAATATATTTTGCATGCATAATGGAACACACTAAAGTCATTACTTTTAATGTTTCCATCCAAATATCTCTTTAGTCATAATAAAGAGATATCTAATTATCTCTTCATTCATAATGAAGAAACATCCAATGATGGGTTAGATTAATAATCTAATACATTTACGCTTCCATTACGTTACTCTAATTCTTCCTCATTCTTGAAGAATCCATCCTTTATTATTTCTCAAATACTTAAGGATTCACTTGACAGTTGCCATGGTTCTGATCATGGGCTTGCATTGATATCGTCTTGTACCGATCTTGGTACAACTCATATCAACGTTTTTCATACAATATGAAATACATAAATCACCTTTCTGCATATGCATAAAGGATTCTATTTACGCATTATTTCTTTGGGAGTCAAAGGGTACGTTCCCTTTGAGAAGAGCTACCTCCTAGTCTCACTAGAGTTGTTCTTCTGATTGAAGTTTATCATCATACGAGAAACTTCCTAGCATCTTTTGTCTATTATTAGGGATTGATATAATCCAATTATATCTTGAAATCTATCATTGCAGATTTCCATCCCATGTATATAGACTATGTCTCCCATATCCATTCTATCTTTATAGAATGTTTAAAGTCATAACTTTAACGAAGAAGTATTCTTTTCATTTCCAAAATTAATATATCATATATATGTTAAATTTTTAGGAACATGATTAACTTCCACTAATCTTTTGTAAACTTAGTAAACAAAAGATTCATTTACATCTTTATGAGAAATCAATTGATTTGATCTTTCTCTCATAAGACGCTTATAGCTCCCACTAGCTTGCTAAGATCCATGATGGATGGATCTCTACAACTTACATGTCTTGTGATTCATAGTTTTAGACATATATTATCAAGACTATCTTAATAATGGTTTCGGAAACCCATATTATGTCCAAACATTGAATCACCATTTAGTTGTAGCTAGCAATCTTCGAATTAATTGAAACCAAGACTACGTCAAAGATGGTTTCTTCAAAGTCAACCAATCTCTTTGATTGTAGTCACCTTAAGCTACCAATTAGCTATAAAGGTTTCATTATTTCGGGTCAAATGGTCATTTACCATTTCCTTGAGTATATGTCGTATATACACTCAATGTAGTCATAAGGATTTTCATTCTTATTTCTTTTGAATTAAGAGGTGTAACTCTATGACATAGTCATAAAGTTCAAACCATTCAACTGAGACAGTTTATAAATCCTTCTTGACTACCTTGGAGCTTGTGATGTAGGAACTAGGTTGTTATATTTGTTGATTATCATCTTGTCTCTCAAAGAACCCATTCTTTGAGTTCTATCTCTCGTTCATTTGCGCTTAGGGAAATCATATTGTAGGATTACAATGAACTACCCAACAAAACAACATTTGTTAGTTGGTTTATAGAAGTGATATCCAAAGGTTAATTTAAGGATATCCACAAGATAATTCTCAAACAAATATTGCTTATTAGCACACAACCCCAAATCTTAACACGATTAAGACTTATCTTTCTTTCCAACTACATCCTATGGAGTCATGAAAATTTTGGAAGATCTTCTAATTGACAATCATATTGTCTTAGAAGTATATATCCTATTTATGGGTAATTGATAACATCCAACGAACTAAATCTTATTCGAGTTCGTTCTTCTCTTAATGGAGAAATCCATTATCTTATGATGCTTCTTTCCTTGATATCTTTCAAGGAAACTATTCTAAAGTGTTACCTTTCCTTGGATCAAATCTAAGGAGGTAAATACTTTAGACATCTTACTCATCAAATTACATTTCTTGAATTCTTTGAAACCTTTTGCAAAGTATTCGGACTTGTGTTTATTCAAAATAAATGATAGTCCAACCGAGAGCGATCTTCGGTGAATGTCATACAACATGAGTAGTATTATGTTGTGGACAAGTGCCACTAACATCTAAGTGAATTAACCTCAACAACTTTGTGATTCTTTCTTCCTTTCCAAAAGAATAAAGATTCAAACATTTTGCCTCTATACAATTTTAATAAGAAGGCATTGGATCCGGATCTAACGATCCAAAGCATCCATCTATGACCAACTCGTAATTTATGTTTTAGAGGTATCACAACTCAGTTGGGATTAGTCACTACCTTGCAACCTTTTGGGTTTTAAGCATCGTTATATGCTAAACAGTTAACACTACCATATCATCTCTACTATAGAGATAATCAATTAGATTACAATAATCTAATCATTCATTAATAAAGAACAATGTTTTGTCAAACAAAACATTCATCCATTTCTCATACGGAATTAAGTTCCTTTATTCAAATTGGAATGTAAAGACAATCTTTGTTTTTCCATTTTCTTTGGTAGTTCATATGAGGAAGTAAGTACTACCTGCTTTCGCAGAGATCTATATTTGATTCACGTTCCGAATGTGAAGTACTTTCTCTTTTCTCATTAATCTTCTACTTCTTATTAGCCACACTTTTACAACGATTGTAAAACATAGTTACTAATACGGAATCAAGCATTCAAGTAGAAGAACCAACTGTTTTGAACTATTCAAGAACAATTTACAACACCTTCGAAAGGTGTGTTCTTGACACTTGCAAGACATTTCTTGCAAATACCCCTTCCAATGTCCATCCTTTCATAAAGAAAGTTTGTTCCCTCGGAGTTATTTCGCTTTCTTCATTTGACTTCTCCTTTGACTACAATAGGCATGGTCCCTAAACTCCCACTATCTCTCTTGAAACTTATTTTAATTGTGTTATACACATCAAACAATTTGGAGAGCGTGTGGTTATTGTTCACTATATAGTTTACAATAAACTTAGTGAACTATTTGGATAGGGACACAAAAGTGAAGTCCTTGCCTAGTTTCCGTCTCGTGAAGTGGTTTAACACTTCAACACTCAATGATTCAAAATCATCATAAGTCCATGTTGATGGACTATTTTTGTCAACCAACCATTATGTTCTAAACACAATTACAAACTTTCAAGAGTTGTTCAAGGCAACTCTCATTTCTTCATACAACAATTTGTAAGTGAAGAATCATGGCACATAAAGTGTCCATGCCCTTGTGCTTACTTCTCAAGTTCTTTATTCATTTATCAAAGAAACAAGCACTAGTGTTTGCATTAACTAAGGGTTGTTCAAAGCAACTCTTATTTCTTCATACAACGATTTGTAAGTGAAGAACTATGACACTAAAAGTGTCCTTGTCTTTATGCTAATCTTCATAAGTTCCTTTGTTCATAGAACGAAGGAATAAGCATTGGTTGTTTGTGTTGTCCTCTTTATGATAGACTTATCTAACATGTTCTTCCAATGATACATTATCAATGGGAAGATTGTGAGGATGAGACTACTTAGGTACATATACAATCCATTTAAGACAATCTATGGGATTGTGGTACCAAGTCCGGAAACTTAAGCATTCGGCTTTTCTTTGTCAAGTTTTGGATAGCGTTTGCAAATATATCAGTAAACAAATACATAACGAATATAAATTGATTGATTTTAAGCCATTTGATCCGGGTCTTTAAATCAAATAGCACCACCCACTATTTTTGGCAAATTCCATATCCCTCATCGGAATTCGAGAGTTTTGGAGGAAACTCTTAGTAGGGTATGGGAGACTCACCATTACCAAGCCCACCTCACAATGATATGATGTTGGCTAGCATCAATAATAATGAGAGAGTACGCTTACTCATTTGCATCTCTTGCAAGTACCCATCTTATTTGGCCTCTAGAGAATGAAGCCTCACAATGATATGATGTTGGCTCCATTGCACTTAGTTAAGTCATTCCCACCATGCAAGTTCGAGTAGGGGTTCAAGAATAACCTCACAATGATATGATGTTGATCATTCTCGTTGCCTACCTTCACAACATCATGTATGCATATAGAACTCCTCCTGAGTGTAAGCACGCACTTTGTACTCCTCCATGATAGGGTGAAGTCGGTGTACGAGTCACAAACGATCGGAGCCTACCACGGTGGAAGGCCACGAAAGAGTGTTCAAAGCACTCTCACGCTTGTCAACTTAATAATGGTTTGGTTGAGGGTTTTAGGTCTCATCACATATAAGCATGCATTTTAATCTTATTAAAACAATTTGGTCCTATTACAACTATTGGTCCATGTGATTGATTTGTTGTATATAATACTCCCACTATGCTTGTAAAACGGTTTTTAAAGCAAGAGTATATGGTACTACTAACATTAACTTTACATTCATTTGATGGACAATATAGTTGCCTTAGGGCCTTAGGATGACTATGAACCTTTGATTAGATCCAACACGAGCCTAGTGCTGAATCTCGGTCTAGGGATGGTGATTGATTTTAGTTACGCATTTAATCATATTAAGGCGTGTTTTTCCTATTGGGCGTTGGACCCAACTACTCCAATTTCATGCATATCAAATAAAACAAGAAAATGAGTACTTCAAAGTAAAGAAGAGCTTATGCTCTTTTACAACATTTGATCAAAACAAATTACTTTAAAGTAAAGAAGAGCTTATGCTCTTTTACAATATTTGATCATATCAAATTACAACCAAAATCTAATCTACACATTCTCATGGTTCAAACAAATTTGAGACGGCCTTTCACATAGCTCAATTATCGTAGGCTTAGGTTCATAATCACCCTTTCTTTAATTAATTAACGCTTTAACTAATTAAACTTGAATGCAACATTTTCATTTGGTTTTTGTTTCCATAGAATTGATTTAAATGGAGCTAAATGAAATGAAAATCCAATTCTCATTTAAAGATACAAAACTATTTTGTTCTCAACTAATTTGGGCCAAAAACAATAACCTCAACCATTGGGCTATATTGCAAAACTCAAACTTTTGGGGTCACTTTGTAAAAACACAAAAGTCCACTACTTCATGTAATTACAACTAGAACCCCAAAATTTCAACAAATACAAAAACTTCATTAAAGGAGCAAAACAATTTGTCTTTTAGTGATTTTGGGCCTTTACGTAAAAACGTAAACTTTCAGGTCAAAGTACAAATACAAAAAAGTATCAAAACTTTATGTAATTGCATAAAAGCCCCAAAAGTACCCTACATGTAGGGTGGCCGGTCATGGTAGTGTGAGGGAGTGGTTTTTTGATAAAAAAACAAAGTCATTAAGTCATGCAAGTTGAAAAGGATGGGTGATGGGTTGGTGTGAAAAAGTAGGTATAGGTGTGTAAGAAAAAGTACCATCATGTACAAAAAATTCAAACACTCTATCAACATTTCAATCACCTTTTCAAATAAATGTCTTGTTGATAGAAAAGTCACACCAACCAACACAAAACAAAGACTTTATGTAATCAACCAAAAACTTTGAATCAAAAACACCAAACCTTTTTGTTCTTGGTAAGAACATCAAGAACATTGAAGAACACACATGAAAATTCATAAGAGCTCCATGAATGTTTTCACTCAATAAAATTCAAAATTTCACTACTCAAAAGGGGGTTAACATCCTAGGGTACTTAGGGGTTCCAAAAGTCACCATAAAACAATTTTAACAATACAAACAAAAACCCAAAAATCCACCCTTTGGATTTGGCCGAATTTCCCCAAAAACATGGCACCAAATTTTAGCTCCAAAATTCATGCTCATATGAACTACATTTACAACATTTGAGATGACAAATTTTCTAACAAAATTTACATTCAAAGAAGCAAGAATAAAGCTTGTAACAATTACAACATTCAAATCATAAACTATAAAAATACAAAAACCCAAAAGGATTCACCAACTACTAGACCTAGGCTCTTGATACCACTTGAAGGAAATTTTGTGAAAAACATGTTCATTTGAGCAACATATATGGCATGCAATTAACAATTAAAGGCGGAATCATGCTTGTATGCACTCAAAACAAAACATTACCCATGAAATTCAAAGCCTACTAGAAAGGTGAACCAAGACTCAACTCAAGAACAAAGTGAGTTGAGAGATTTTATACCTTTGTTGATTCCTCTTTGCATAAGCAAAGGCTAATCACCCAAGGAGAGGGCCTTCATTCCTTGCTTCTTAGATCCATGAATTTCTTGGATGAGGATGGTTGAAAGGATTCTCCAAGTTCCCAAAGTTGAGAACCTCTAATTTTCCACACCAAGGAGGGACATGAAGAAGAGATGAGTGACCTTGGAGGAGGAAAGATTGCTAGCTAATCTCCTCCAAGGGGCAGGCCTCCTAGAGAGAAAGGGAGAGCATTGTGTTCTTATCCTTTCCCCAAAAGAAAACCCTAAGGATGAAATGGCTATAAAGTTGCCTTTACACCACCTCACAATGGAGTGGCAAACTTGCAATTAAAGCAAGTTCACTACCCTCCTCTATTTGGCCGGCCTTAATGGTTTATTGGGCTTTCAAGCCCTTTGTTTATTCAAGTTGTCATACAACTTGAGTTAATGGGCTTGACATTCAAATCCCATTGGGCCTTGCGGCCCAAAACTAACCCTAGATCTATAACTAACTTATTCGTTTGATTAATTAACATATTAATTAATCCTAGCCATAAATAATTAAACCATTTAATTATCCTTACTCATCTCCGTTGTTTCTTCAATCTCCACCTTACACGGTGTACGATCCATTAGGTTCCTTTTAGCGAGGCAGTGGGCGATTGTTACTCTTAACGATCGATTGTGAATTGAAACTTACTTTCAATTCTCCCTTTAGTGATTATACACGTTTAGGGCTTCCACAAACCATGAGTGACACCTAGCAGTATGTCATGGTTACCCAAGCTAATCAGAAGAGGTGGAGAACCTATTCAGTTTAGGATTACAATGCAATACGGTATTTCTCTAATACAATACTCTTGACCACAAGACAACTATGATGCCTCAGGTAAAAGGACTACTTTGCATTATCCCAACCATGAGTTCTCATGTGACATGAGTATGAGAACTCCTCGTTGATCGTGTTCAGTGGACTCATTCGCTATTGAGCACCTACGTACTTGTCTTGGTGTCAGTCACACCAATGACTTGAGACCAGTCACTCTCCCTAAGAGAAGACATAGCACGTACTGATCTTAACGGACTGTCAATGCCCAATTGGCAATCCTATGATCAGGAACGTTTAGGATATGCAAAAGAAAGAGAATAGTCTCATGATTCTAACTTCTTTAGATCACATTCTCCCAATTACATATTCCTTGGACTTATCGTTTAAGCGTATAACATTTATATGAGACGGCTTCGAACAATAATCTTTGCCCTTTATACTAAACTATATTAGTTTAACATGTGAAATGTCCGTAAAGTATCATCATATGATTGGTTTTAGGGCACATTTCCAACATGATGATCCTATGTAGTTGGTGTAAAGCGAATGTCGAGCCGAAAGAAAAGCCACGTCAAATAGGAATACCACAACGAGTGCCCACAGCTGCAACGACGCCTCAAAAAGTGATTGGAACAGGCCAACCCCATAAGTTCTTTGATAAGCTTGGTCTTCAAGTCCAAGATACTAAGCCATCTTCTGCAAGAGGATGCCTTGATTTCGAGGTGCCGTTTTATAACGAAGATTATTATGCACGCAACTCTTGTAGTTCAAGTTCACTCGTAAACCAGCGCACCTTCAGACCTCCTGAGCCACGCGATTAGCGTTGGTATACCTATAATTCCCTTAACGGTGTATACCCCGCGATGTCCAAATCATAGAAACGTCAGCGCCAAAGAATAGACTGTATGGCCAGCCGACGTGCAGCCTAGGGTACCTCGGCCTCCAAGTGGCAGCCGAAGGAAATGGCCAGCAATGAAGACGAATGACAACCTCCTACGATTATGACCAAATTGCTCCAGGGAAAATAGGTAATTGATCGTGACTTTGAAACCATGATCGAGGAATCCGAAAAGTGGATCAAACTCCTTATTCGGCCCTAAGAAATGAAAGCTCGCCTTGAGTACTTATGGGAGGAAGCCGATAACAAACTTCCTCTGCTACCCGCACATGAACTGTTGATCAGAGTTAGACAAAATCTACACCCACCGTTCCTCAGGGAGGCTTTAGAATACATGCGGGAGTTTCATAAAAAGCATTCGGCTAATGACTTATACGGTTTGCCGAAAGCGTGCCAAGATACTATTGATCTCGTTCTAACATGCCTAGATGCTGAACAAATCATCCAAAGAACTTCAGACTCGGGGTTGAAAGCTAGGTTCCAGTATATACACGAGGCTCGAGTCCTCGACTTTGATGTAGATCAATACACTGATATTGACACTGTCGAACTCCCTCGAGGACCTCCAATATTTACAGTACCATTTCAAAGTCTTTTCAGCCGTCTCCCTCTTCGACCTTACGGCCGATGAACCAGAATGCATCACACGATTAAATGCTTACCTTGACACCAGAGATGCCCGTATCACATATCAGGAGCAAGCTCCTGCCACTACACAAGTCCCGGACCCAATTCCACATTCCGGTGAACCCAAGTCCAATGAACAGACTGAGAAGGCTCCTGTAGACATATCACAGGAACATACTCCAGCGACAGTAGAGGAAAACCAAGCCGACATTATCCACACGAAGAACACGTCGCCAGAAAGTCCGGAAGTAGATCACGACTCGATGGGTCATTTGGTCCTCTACAACATGAAAATTAGCATGGTTCATGTCTTACCTGCTGAGTTCTAGCCAACCGCGTCTCAACCAAATTTTCTGGACGGCGACGTGGCTACTGAAGAAACCATACAGATCAATTTTGTGGCCACTGAAGAGATTGAGCTGACCACAAAGGAAGACAAACTCAAAGCAGCTCTTGCCGAGCTGTTTCCCCGTTCTTCCTCGGCCAACCTCCATCATTTGAAGCCATTGTATGTTACAGCTCACATCGAAGGATATCCAATTTCCAAAATCTTCGATGACTACGGAGCAACGGTCAATATCATGCCCGTTTCCATCATGAAAGCATTACGTCGCTCTAACGACTAACTTATTCCATCAGGGTTCACCATGAGTAGCTTCATCGGTGACAAGTCCCAGACCAAGGGGGTACTTCATTTAGAAGTAAATATTGCAAGTCGCAATCACATGACTGCGTTCTTCATAGTCGACTCAAAGATCGAGTATAACGCATTGCTCGGTCGAGACTGGATCCATCAAACAGGTTGTATCCCTTCATCTTTATATCAAGTCCTCATCTTTTGGGATGGCAAATCGGTCATGGTTCATTTGGCTGACAGTTAGCCGTTCGAAGCTAACATGATCCAGACACATTATTATGACGACCATGTCAGCTACATCACCTTGCACGGTTTCAACGATGAAGGATGGCCGACTCAAATTTTAGTTCAGAAAGCCATCGAGGTTGGCGCCGAGACTGTTCACCAAGATTCGGTGAGACTCGGGTTGGCTGACCTCATTACTGACCCCGATGTCTGACACCAAACAGGCTGAACACCGGGCCGCGGTTTCATCTACCATGGAACAACTGCTGGCCCATTGGTATACTATTTCTAAACAACCGAATTTAGTCGTAAACGTCGTGGAGTTTCTCGCCGAATGAGATAATGGTCCTGTCATTTCCTTTGACAAAGTCCAAACTGCCTCGGCCGAGCTTGAAGACAGTCGATCCCAAGTCAAAGACCCACTAGAGGAAATAGATGTTGGAACGGCCGATGACCCTCAGCCATTTTTTATTACTGCGTTGCTACCCCAATCCATGAAAACTGAACTTTGTAAATTACTCAACTAGTTTAAAGATTGTTTTTCTTGGAGTTACCATGAGATGCCTGGTCTAGATCGAACCCTCGTTGAGCATGAGTTATGCATCAAAGCTGGATGTAAGCCTTTTCGCCAACCCCCTCGGCGATTCTCGACCGAAGTACAACTTGGCATAAAAGACGAACTAGTTTGACTTTTAAAAGCTGGGTTTATTAGGATTGCTCGATACGTCGAATGGTTGGCGAATATCGTACCAATGTTAAAGAAAAGTGGCACTTTACGCATTTGCATCGATTTTTGTAATTTAAATTTGGCAACCCCCAAAGATGAATATCCGATGCCAATCTGAGATCTGTTAATTGACACCACAGCTAATCATTAAATGTTGTCCTTCATGGACGGCCATGCTGGCTACAACCAGATTTTTATCGCTGAAGCCAATGTTCACCAAACTGCCTTTTGTTGCCCAGGGGCACTCGGGACCTACGAGTTGGTAGTCATGCCATTCGGCCTAAAAAATGCTGGTGCCACATACCAATGTGCTATGAACACCATCTTTCATGACCTGATTGGTACGATCATAGAAGTATATATCGACGATGTGGTAGTTAAATCGAAGGGCCTCCAAATGCATTTAGATGATCGTAAAATGAACCTGGCCAAGTGTGCCTTCGGTGTATCGGCCGGTAACTTCTTGGGTTTTCTTGTACACCATCGTGGTATCGAGATAGACACAAATAAGGCTCACGTAATCATCGATGCTCCATCCCCGATGACCAAAAAGCCATTCCAGCCTTTACTTGGCAAGATAAATTTTCTCTGCCGTTTCATAGCTAATTCGGTGGGAAAAATGAATGCGTTCTCTACGCTTTTGAAACTCAAGGATTCAGACAGGTTCAAGTGCCGTGAAGAACATCAAGCGGTCTCCACACAAATCAAGGTTTCCCTTACAACCCCACATATCCTTGTACCGCCTAGACGTGGTAAACCTCTTAAGCTACACATTTCGACGGCCGAAAAGCCCATCGGTTGCCTCATTGCATAAGACAACGATGTCAGACGTGAACAAGCCATCTTTTATCTCAGTCGGAATCTTAACTCACATGAAATCAATTATTCAGCCGTAGAAAAACTCTGCCTGGCTTTGTTTTTTGCTGCATTTAAACTTCGGTATTACATGCTCCATTTCGTGACTCAGGTCATCGCCCAGACCAATGGTCAAAGGCCGAATGGTCAAAGGCTCCATTCAGTATATGCTCACTCGACCAATGGTCAAAGGCCGAATTGGGAAATGGACAATGGCACTGTTCGAATTTAGTTTGCAATACGTGCCACAGAAAGCTGTCAAAGAGCAAACACTAGCCGATTTCTTAGCCCAACATCCTTCTCTATATGGTTTCGGGGGCAATGACGTCGAAATCGGCATGGTGGAAACGTTGGATAATTATTGGATGATGTATTTTGATGGCTCCAATACTTCAGCCTCGGCTGATGTTAGGATCGTTATTTAATCCCAGATCAACACCGCTGGTATTTTTCTCTCAAGCTTTATTTTGATTGTACAAATAATCAAGCCGAATACGAAGCCCTTATCATCGACCTCAGCATCCTTAACGACTTGAAGGCAGCCCGTGTACTCGTCCTCGGTGATTTGGAACTTGTGATTAACCAACTCAATGGAACTTTCCGTTGCAAAAGTTGTACTCTAGCGCCCTATCACATGGTCGCCAGGTATCTGGCTGAGTTGTTCGACGGTATCACATTCAAACTTCCCCACGTTTGAAACACCAACGCCAACGAACTGGCTCAAATAGCCTCCGGAGCACAACTCCTGGGGGACTAGCTAGGCCGGGCAATACCTATAGTACGACGATCGCACCCGGCCTTAGTTAATCCACAAGTTCTCCAACATAACCATATGATCCTTACACGAGTGATGCCCTTACCTTCATCGTTAGAGCAAGGAGATCTTGTGGATGTGTGTGCAGTCGAGATATTACCGGACGATTGGAGAGGTCAATCATGGGATATCTCGATGACCCTAGTGACAAACACGACCACATGATAACAGTTTATGCCACAAATTACGTGTTGTACCAGAATGAGTTGTACCGAAAAAGTGAAGATGGTTTATTGTTATTGTGCCTCGGCCCGCAGTAGGCTACCCAAGCAATTGCAGAAGTTCACGAAGGAATTTGCGGGGCTCATCAATTTGGACGCAAGATGTGTTGGCTACTTCGCCGACACAATTTTTTTTGACCAAGTATATTGAAGGATTGTATCAAGTACGCACAAGGATGTGTAGAATGTCAAATTCATGGGCTATACAAAGAGTCATGGCTGAATTACTTCACTCGGTCACCAAACCTTGGCGTTCAGAAGATGGGCCATGGACGTAATCGGCAAAATTACGCCGTCTTTCAAATCAACAAAGCATGCATGGATACTCGTAGCAACCGATTATTTCACCAAATGGGTCGAGGTAAAGTCATACGTCAAGTCAACCTTGAGAGAGGTTTGTAGTTTCGTGGAAGAAAATATTGTGACAAGATTCGGTGTACCAGAATCGATCATAACTGACAACGGCACAATCTTCACAGCCGATAGGTTCAAAGAATATACGACGAACCTGAAAATCTGACTCAAACAGTCCACACCGTATTACCCACAAGCAAATGGACTGGCCGAAGCAAGTAATAAAGTTTTGATCGGTATTCTCAAAAAAATGATAAAAGAAAAGCCTGGCATGTGGCATTTAAAGTTAAACGAGGCTTTATGGGCATATCGAACTTCACTCTGATCAACAACGGGGATGACCCCATATGTGTTGACCTACGGGCATGACGCGATGCTACTAGTCGAGCTAAGGATAAACTCATTGTGAGTAGTCAAGCAAAGCAGTGTGAGTAATGCCGAATATAATCAGGCCATGAGGCAAGAGTTATAGGATTTAGAGGAAGCTCGACTCGATGCTTACAATTTATTAATAGCACAGAAAAAGATCGCCGAACGAGCTTATAATCGACGGGTCTGACAAAAGACGTTCAACGAATGTGAGCTAGTTTGGCAAACCGTATTACCAGTAGGAATTAAAGATCCTAGATTTGGAAAATGGTCGCCGAATTGGGAAGGACTGTTCATCGTCCACAAAGTTCTCGGCAAAAGGGTATACCATCTTAAAGATCGAATCGGTTTAATTCATAAACTACCAATCAATGGGAATTTTTTAAAGGAATACTATCCAGTCACTTGGGAGATGCGAGAATAAAAGTTCATTTCATTAATTTTGCAAAAGGGCGTACAAGTAAAGTTACAAAAAATTCCAACAGTTGATTACTAAAACCAAAATCCTAAGGGGTCGAAGGAATGAAGGCTTCAAGAGCGGCCTTCAGTTCCAACCACCTTACTTCACCCATTGTGACTTCGGCTTGTCTTGTTCTTTTATTAAGCTGAAGTTGCTGCATCTGCTTTGCACCAACCGTGAAGTCTGTCAGTCGAGCCTTATTCACTTCAAAATCCTTTTCGAGTTCTGAAGCAATAACCGACCTTTACCGTTGAAGTTCAGCAATTTGATGTTGAAGTTCGGCAATTTGATGATCAAGGTCGGCCAGCCGCGTTTTCTTTGCTTTTATGGCCTCAACCTCCGGCCGACTGGCTTCATGAGCGATCTTTGCAGCCTTTAGGTTGTCCTTGGCCAGGAGAGCCTTTTCAAAAGTAGCAAAGTATTGCCAGGTCCACTCCAGGATATTGGATAAGTGGATGACACTTTCGGTGCTCAACAAGCCATCGGCTGCAAGATCGTTTAGGCACTCTCCTACAGAGTCGAGGCCTTTACATTGAAAGACTTGTGAGGTCGAAAGGGATAGGAGTTCCTGTAACTTGGCTACTCCAGAAGTACTCGAGAGGAGAACATCGAGCTCGACTTCCCATGTAGGCTTCACAAAGAAGAAGTTAGTAAAGAAGAATCCAAAAGAATAGCAGATAAGGAAGTCGTGATAGACCTGCCGAGAGGAGACCTTGGCCATGTTTTCTGGTTCGTTCCTCAAACCTAGAGAACTTAGTGGCCGAGCCCAGTGTTTAAGAGAGCCCCTTAATTCACGTGGCCGATGGAGGCTATCTACATTCGATGGCCATTGAGGCGACCAAGAAATATAAATAACACCCTTCGGTGGGTAAAATTATTGGTGAACTGAACGATCAGGCACCTGACATTTTAATGTTTGCTCTTGGTTCATAATTGAAAGGTTAGGAATTGAAAAGGGGACATAGTGATGGTTCTTACAAAGGTTGAAGTAACATCCTGATGAGGGATATTGAGATTCTGGTCTGGGGGATGAATCAGCTTCTCGGCCGTCGCCTCTGGCTCAACAGGGAGTGCCGCTTCATGTCCTGAACCTGCTTCAGCTACGGGAGTGTCAGCTTGATCCGCCGCCTCGACTGCTAGTTGAGGAATGATAGTTGGCAGTTCTGCTGGTTGAGGAATGATTGTTTTAAGTCATCTCATATAAATGTTATATACTTAAACGATAAGTCCAAGGAATATGCAATTGGAAGAATGTGATCTAAAGAAGTTAGATTCATGAGACCATTCTCTTTCGTATACATATCCTAAATGTTCCTGATCATAGGATTGCCAATTGGGCATTGACAATCCGTTAAGATCAGTACATGCTATGTCTTCTCTTAGAGAAAGTGACTGGTCTCGAGTCATTGGTGTGACTAACACCAAGACAAGTATGTAGGTGCTTAATAGAGAATGAGTCCATTGAACACGATCAACAAGGAGTTCTCATACTCATGTCACATGAGAACTCATGGTTAGGATAATGCAAAGTAGTCATTTGACTTGAGGCATCATAGTTGTCTTGTGGTTAGGTCCTTGATCTTTGACTATGTCAAAGTCACTCCGTCAGAGGTAGTCCACAACATAGTTGGGGTTAAGCCACTTAGCCATAGAGGCAAGTGAATGTGCAACAAGGGATCTCTAACCTTCAAACTGTTTGAGGGAATATACTCTATGATATGATTAAGAATATCTGGCCAGAGTATGAATGAGATTTAGGAAGTCATTCCAAATCACATTCAAGGTAATCATATAAGTAAATGAATCACATTGGATAGTAGACATGAATAAACTATCAAACCAAACAATGTGGCCAAGAGTATTGTATTAGAGAAAGACCGTATTGCATTGTAATCCTAAACTGAATAGGTTCTCCACCTCTTCTGATTAGCTTGGGTAGCCATGATATACTGCTAGTTGTCACTCATGGTTTGTGGAAGCCCTAAAGGTATATAATCACTAAAGGGAGAATTGAAAGTAAGTTTCAATTCACAATCGATTTGAAGACTGCCTTGCTAAAAGGAACCTAATGGATCGTACACAGTGTAAGGTAGAGATTGAAGAAATAACGGAGATGAGTAAGGATAATTAAATGGTTTAATTATTTATGGCAAGGGTTAATTAATATGTTAATTAATCAAACGAATAAGCACGTTAAAGACCTCAGGTTAGTTTTGGGCCGCAAGGTCAATTGGATTTGAATGCCAAGCCCATTAACTCAAGTTGTATGACAACTGGAATACACAAAGGGCTTTAAAGCTCAATTAACCCTTAAGGTCGGCCACATTAGAGGATGAAGGTTTTTGTTTCTTTTGTCTCTTAATTGAAGGGACTATATAAAGGACTTTATAACATTTTCATCATTAGGGTTTCTTTTGGAGAAAAGATGAGAACACAAAGCTCTCTTTTCTCTCTAAAAGGCCGGCCACCCTAGAGGAAATTAGCTAGCAATCTTACTTCCTCTAGGTCACTCATCTCTTCATCAATGCTCTCCTTGGTGTGGAGACTTAGAGGTTCTCTATTTTGGGAACTTGGAGAATCCATTCTACCATCCTCATCCAAGAAATCCATGGAGCTAAGAAGTAAGGAATGAAGGCCCTATCTCTTGGGTGATTAGCCTTTGCTTATGCAAAGAGGAATCAACAAAGGTATAATATTTCTCAACTCACTTTGTTCTTGAGTTGAGTCTTGGTTCACCACACTCACTAGACCTTGAATTTCATGGGTAAAGTTTTGTTTTTGAGTGTATACAAGCATGATTCCGCCTTTGAATTGTTAATTGCATGCATAGATGTTGCTCAAATGAACTTGTTTTCAAAAATATTTCTTTCACAGGGGCCCTTCGCTCTTATCCTTCTAGACAATGGATTAGTCGTTAGGCAAGAGGTTCGAGATAGAAGGAACATTATAAAATTTTATACCTCTTATTCTAGGATGATTGTTGAAGTTGGATTCGGGGGGAGCTTTTTGTTGGCTACAGAAGTTGCCCTCTCCGGGGTAGCAACAGCCAGGCTGGCTTTGGCATGAGCAGCGGCTGGTGTTGAAGTTGCAGGCTCTTCGACAGTCGCATGGGCTACTAGCTCAATCACCAAGTCTCGCTACACCACGGCCGAGACATTGACAGGAGAGGAAGTGAGAAAGGCATTGGGAGTAGTTGCTCCCGTGGTTTAGCTGGAGATAACATGGATCTCCCGTTCCCCTTTCTTTGCCAATTTCTTGGCATGTTTTTTCAGCCTGGGTGCTTTACCAGTCGTTTCGGCATCCGGGCGAGACCGCTTGCTTGACGGGGTTGGCGCAGCAGTTGTAGTCTTCCTCAGAGGAGGGGCAAGTTTTTTCTTAGCCGTGACCATCGCAATCACCTCGACCCTTTTTATGGTTTGGCCACCTAAAAGCACTGAGCTTGAATAAAAAATAAGTTCGAAATAAACAAGCAAGAAAAGTAAAAAGGAAAGCTGTATACCTTGGGCCGTTTCTTTGGATTTTGGGGCGAGAGACTTTTTGAGGCGGTCGCCAAAAAGCTTTTGTGAGATTTCCTCGACCGAAGTTCTGAAGAAATCCTTAGTATAGGCAGCCCACCAATTGGCGAAAATGCTAGCACATCGGGATTTTGGAGTTTTCGGCCGAAGATGGAATTTGGTGCACCGCTCCTTGAATTCCTTCTCGGCTAACTCACACTCCCTCTCCCTCTCTAAAGAGTCAAAGAAGTGTTCTTGGCTCAAGAGGGAGAAAAAAAGAAAGGAATGACATAGGGCATCCTTGAAGATAGCCCAGTTGATGAGCTAAGAAGTTGGAGTGATAAATTCCCAGCTTCCTCGTCGAGCCTCACAACCATAGGGCAGGTCACGAGTGATGATAAATGACCCCTTGGAATTTCAGAGATCAGCTTCCTCGGCGTCTTCCCATGTCGATGTTGGAAGGATGATGGAAGAGGGGTATGTTCGGCGACTGCAAATTTGGAATTCGTCGTCCGACAAGTCTTGAAGGTCTGGTCGCAGTGTTGAGAAATAGACCTGCAACCAGAGCTGAAAAACCCAGAGCGGACCATTTTGGTAGGGGTCGATTTTCCCCACTGTAGTCTAGGCCAAACACCTAGTGAGGTTGGCAAGAACGATCGGACTAAGGGCCAGGACATGACCGTTGGCCAGGGCCTCAGCGACAGGTATATTCTCGGCCAGGCATTTATTCGACTTGGCACAAAATATATATTTTTGTTGTACTAGTAGAATAAGAAGGCCCCGTGTTCACCCTTCTTAAGATCTTCCCCTCTTGAGCCGGCGAAGTGAGTGATTAGGGTGTTGTAGTTGAAGAAGTTCTTGTGTAGTTTCTGCGCATCTTCCTTCGACGACTTTTGATTTCCTTTGTCAGGGCTTCGACGACACGGTCCTAAAAAATGGTCTTTAGGTCTAAGTCAAATTGATACTCGGAGAGAGAATTGTCGACTGGGAGGCCGGTAGGAGAGGTGCCAAGTATGGCTGTGATGTCCATCATTGTTGGGCCAAGGACGCCGAGAGGAAGAACCATCATATTGGTGGTTGAGCACCATAAGCTGAGAGCATCCATCACGAGCTCTCGATCCAAGCACATCTCGATGGTCAAGAGTTAAATGGCATAAAAAATGTCGAGAGTTTTCCATTAGTCTTCGAAATGTGGCTCTAGCCGAGTGACCCAGATAGCCCAGGCCGCAGTGGTCGAAGGCCAAACGCCTTAGGGTTTGGCCGGTTCCAATTTCGACCAGTCATACCCTTGGAATAAGGGTTTTAGGCAATGGTCTTTGAGCATTTCGGTGATCACTTATGGAACATTGTCTTTGAATAATGGGCCGAGGGTTTGGTGGGAAGCATTTGGCTCATCCTTAAATAGGATGGTTTTGATAGTATTTCGATCAGTGATGCTTTGACATTTAGTGCATTCCTCGACCAACTTGGTGATAAAAGTATTGGCGGCCATTGAAGACGAAGGTTTTCTGTGTTTCAGAAGAAGATGAAGGTTTTCTGGGTTTCAAGGGAAGGTTGGTTCTTTTCTAAGTTTAAAGGCAACTGGCAAGAGATTCGAGAATTTTGAGATCGTAAAATTCAAATGAAGGAGAGTTGAGTATTTATAGGCTTTTTGGGAGGAAGATCAACAATTTAGTTTTTAAAATGGGGGATAAAATCGACCGGAGGATTTTGTAATCATGATGAATATTCAAAGAATCCAAGTGAAGAGACCGAAGAATTCGTGGATTGAGGATGCATGTTTGCATATGACTGAAAATTTAATGGGGAAAAGACGTTTTGATGGTTGCACGTTTCGAATGTCATTATTAAATGCAGACGAGTAAGCTGAGGAATTGCCATGTGGCGGAGCATCTGACAAAATTAAGATCGTGCAATTATGCTTCATAAATGCCACCCGAGTGGATAAAATATTCGAGACTTTTTGTTGTCTTTCAAAGATATACTAAGGGTTTGATTTCACTTCTTCAAGGTCGAGGCTAGGCCATAAACTTCGGGCTAAAGTCCTCAGAAGTGAGGGGGTAATGTTTGGACCCAAAATGTTATTCTGGGCTGAGCCCAGAAATATTCTCGGCCCAATGGTGAAATTTGATACTCGGTGTAGAAGATAAGGAAAAAGGAGGAATCATGATTTGCTTCTCGGTGATCATGGTTTTTTATGCACTGTCTGAGAAAAGAAAAGGTAGTCCATTGTTCATTTTGCTCAAAGAATGAAACATCAGCCAATATGCAGAAACGACAGGTTTAGTTTTCAACTGCCGTAGCAAATTCGAGAGCTCTATTGCCTGATGACTGTCGCAGCAAATCCGAGAGCTCTATTACCCGATTGAGCCATCTTTATTGCCATTTGAAAATTTTTGGTCGTAGCTCAAGTGAGTAACTTGAATTCAGCAGCCACAATGGGTGGCTTCCACATGATTAAATATCGATGCTGAAAGACGGCGTCATGAGAATAATAAGCAGTATGTTTATCAACGTTGTGAAGGATTTTTTCGATGAGTTTTTTTTGCTGAGTTACGTATGTACTTGGTGAGCAAATATTATTTGCGTAGTCGGTGGACGTCAAATTTTAGTCAAAAGGGCTTTAAAACCATCACCCCATTTTTGGTGGCTTAGTTGGTTATACCTGGTGGAATACATATTGGGTATACACGCAAGCAACGACCAGAAACAAAACCAAGTTAATATTGGTAGCTTTGGCTGAGAAAAGAGTCGATATGGGTGGTCTATATTGGTGGTCAATATCGCCAGTGATTTCTCGGTTTTATTGTCCTCGGCCGTATAGCTCTGCTGAATCTAACTTCTGACTGAATCTTGGTGGTTACTCAGTCCTTGATTATTGGTGGTCTGATCATTCAGATAGACTGCATTCAGCCGAATCCCATTACTGCCGACACCTTTCCATTTCGATGAACTCCGGCCCTCAACTTAAATCTTATACTTGGCGGTCGTAATTTTCTTTTTGCGTAAGGGTCTGGCCTCACGGTAAACCGAGCTCGGCGATTTTGAACAGCTTCATCATGAAAATCATCACCGTGTCTCAATCTTGATGTAACATTGATGGAACCAACTCAAGCTAACCCACAGGAAATATATCAAATTGAATGCAAGAACAAAATATTAAATACACCAAGATTTTAATGAGGTTCCTCAACAGTTAGTGTAACTGGAGTACGTCCTCGAAGCAGTAGGAGCTCACCCAATAATCCATTATCAACCAAATGGGAGTTTACAAAGTGTTAGCAAGCTCACAACCCAAAACCCCAATACAACCAATAGCTCTCACACACCAAAGAAACAAATTGAGAAAGAAATATAGTGATTAATTTCTTCTCTATACAAAGCTCAAAGCTATTACAACAATAAAACTTTGATGGAGTGAGAACTAACCAATGAAAAGAGCAACAACTCCTTCTCTGAAATGGGGCTGCGGCAGTGGCTTTTTTCTTCTCTGTGTTGCTCTTTGTTTTCTGCTCTCTGCGGCTGCCTTGCTGCTACAACAAAAAATAGTTGTTGCTGCCAGTTAAAAACCTAAACACCACTCGTGGCTTTCACATAGGCCAAGAACAAAAGGCCCTTTAAATGGGCTGCTGGGCTTCCACATAAAAAGCCACTCCAATTTGGCCATATATTCAACAATCTCTACCTTGGCCAAATTCTGAAAGCGCCATGACAAGCCAACACAACATAATTAACTATCAACACAAAACATCACTCATAAATACTAGCAAGAGAACAACTCATGCCGAGCCAAATGCTTCAAAACTCATACTGCTCAACGCCTTTATATAGGCAAAATGTGAGCCAAGTTCAAGCAATGAACAAACTTGGCTACACCAACAACCTTAGTTAACATATCAGCAGGGTTGTCTTTAGTTGGAATCTTCTGGAGAATAATCTCTCCTTCACCAACGACTTCACGCACAAAGTGATAGCGCACATTTATGTGCTTGGTACTCGCATGATGAACCTGATACTTAGCCAAATAAATGGCACTTTGACTATCACAATGTACCTCCACCTGCTTCTGATCAACCCCCAAATCTCTAATCAGCCCATGTATCCAAATGGCCTCTTTTATAGCTTAGCAACGGCCATATATTCAGCCTCTGTAGTAGACAAGGCAACAGACGACTGCAAAATGGACCTCCAACAAACTGGCCCTTTAGCCATAGTAAACATATAGCCTATAGTAGACTTCCTTCCATCCAGATCACCTGCATAATCTGAATCAACATAACCAACTGCAAAATGACCAATACCAGAGTCATCTCTCTCAAAGCATAAACCAACATCTCGAGTACCATGGAGATACCTCAATATCCACTTAGCTGCTTGCCAATGCTCTTTACCTGGATTATGCATATATCGACTCACCATGCCAACTGCACGAGCAATATCCGGTCTAGAGCATACCATTGCATACATCAAACTACCAACCAAATTTGCATATGGTATATTTTTCATTTGCATCTTCTCTTTATCAGTTTTAGGACATTGTAGAGAACTCAATTTAATGAGGAGCCAAACGAGTACTAACCAGTTTGGTTGAATCATGAACTCCAAACTTCCGAATCAACTTCTCAAGGTATTGTCTTTGATTCAAACTGACCAAACCCTTCTCTCTATCTCTAGTGATCTCCAAGCCAAGGATCTTATTCGCTTCACCAAGATCCTTCATCTCAAACTCATTCTTCATTTGCTTCTTCAATTTCTCAATCTCTTCGACATTCTTTGAGGCAATCAACATATCATCAACATATATCAACAAATGAAAGACCTATCTTGCAACTTCTTGAAGTACACACAATGATCATATTGACTTCTAGAATAATTTTGGTCTCTCATAAATTTATCAAACCTCAAATACCATTGCCTTGGAGATTGCTTCAAGCCATAAAGTGATTTCTTCAATTTGCAAAACAAATTCTCCTTCCCTTTCACTGTATACCTATTCGGTTGACACATATAGATCTCTTCATTCAAATCACCATGTAGGAAAGTCGTCATCACATCAAGTTGCACAAGCTCAAGATCATACTGTGCAACAAGAGCTAACATAATGCGAATTGAGGAGTGCTTCACAACCGGAGAAAAGATTTCGTTGTAGTCAATGCCCTCCTTTTGTGCATACCCTTTAGCAACTAATCTTGCTTTGAATCTCACATTGGTTTTCTCATCAGCATCTTCCTTCTTGGCATACACCCATTTGCAACCGATAGCTTTCTTGCCCTTAGGCAATTTAGCTAACTCCCAAGTCTTGTTCTTCAAGAGAGAATTCATCTCATCACCTATGGCATTGCACCACCTCTCAATCTCCTCACTCTCAATGGCTTCCTCGAAATTGGATGGAATATCATCAGTGATAACAGGAAGAGAAAAAGAAACATAATCATTATACCGAGCTGGCTTGATAATATTTCTCTTTCCTCTGTTCTTGGCAATAGACTCTTAAGGTGAAACTTGCTCTTCAACTTGAATAGAATCTTCAAGTTCAACTTCTTCAACATCCTCATGGTCTCCAACTTCTTCACTTGTAGTGGCTTCGACATCAGCGGAAATAGGATTTAAAGTACCAGAGGCAACTTTCTCAAGCTCCACCTATTGGATATCTTTCACATTCTTCTCAGAGTCTTTGTACATACTTTCTTCATCAAATGTCACATCTCTGCTGATTACAAGTTTATTCATCTCTGGGCACCACAACCTGTAACCTTTGACACCACTACTAAAACCAAGAAAGATAGCCTTTTTGGCTCTATGATCAAGTTTATTTTCAATTACATGAAAATAAGCAAGCGAACCAAAAATATGAATATAATTATAATCAGTAGAAGGTTTCCTAGTCTATACCTCCATTGGTGTCTTACCTTGAATAGCAGCTGAGGGTAACCAGTTGATAATGTGACATGCATAAGTAACTACCTCTGCCCAAAACGACTTGCTCAAACTTGATTGACACAACATGTATCTAACCTTCTCAAGCAAGGTTCGATTCAATCTTTATGCAACTCCATTTTGTTGTGGAGTTCCCCGAACACTGAAATGTCTCACAATTCCTTCCTCTTTGCAAGCTTTAAAGAAAGGGTCAGATGTGTATTCACCACCATTATCCGATCTCAAAATCTTAATATTTCTTCCAGTCTGGTTCTCAACCATTTTCTTCCAACTCAAGAAAATGCTCAACACCTCACTCTTGTGTTTCATAGTGTAGACCCAAGACCTTTTAGAATAATCATCTACAAAGGTCATGAACCAATGTCTACCACTCAAAGAGGGAGTCTTTGTAGGACCCCAAACATCTGAAGACACATAATCAAGAATGTCCTTCGTCTGATGTACTGCAGTACCAAACTTCACTCTAGTTTGCTTTCCCAAGACACAATGCTCGCAGAAATCAAGCTTACAAGTCGTGACACCTTTTAGAAGACCTTTTTCACAAGCCCTTGTAGAGCTTTCTCACCGGCATGGCCTAATCTCATATGCCACAGTCTAGTAGTATCTGAATCAGATGTGCCCATATTTTCTGAGACTACAAATGCTTCATCTGTCACGGTGCTTCCTTGCAATAGATACAAATGACCACATCGAGGAGCTTTCATCACAACAAGTGCACCATAAGTAAATTTCAATGTCTGCCTATCTGAATGAAACCTGAAGCCCTTGGATTTTAAAGTGCTCAAAGAAATAAGATTTTTCTTCAAATTCGGTACATACCGAACACCTGTCAACTCTTTAACCATGCCATCATGCAACTTCAAACGAACTGTACCAATCATTTTTGTTGTACAAGGATTGTCATCTCCCATGAGCATAACACCACCATCAAACTCTTTCAAGCTTGAAAACCAATCCTTGTGAGGAGTCATATGATGAGTACAACCCGTATCCAACACCCATTTAGTAGCACAATCAAATGATGAGGAAGTGGTTAAAGCAAAATAAAAAAAATCTGTTTCAACCTCAGCAACATTTGCTTCAGAACTTTCTTTTCCTTTGGTCCTCAACCTAGGACAATCTTTCTTCCAATGACCCTTATTATGACAAAAGGCACATTCATCCCTTTCCAAGGTTTTTCTACCTTTAGAGTTTCCTCTAGGTCGAGAGTGTGATTTTTTCATACTAGAAGATGACATCCTCTCCGATGATCTACCTCTAACAAATAATGCTTTAGAGGTACTATCATGATTTTTTATCTCTATGCCTCATTTCATAATTCATCAAGGCATTTGACACATCTTCAAATTTCACAGTTTCTTTACCATGCATAATAGTGGTAACAAAATGCTCATAAGAGTCCGGCAAGGAATTCAACAATATTAAGGCCTTATCTTCATCCTTAATATCCTCATCTAAATTTAACAAGTCGGCAATCAACTTATTAAAAGCATCAAGGTGTCTAATTATTTTTGTACCTTCTTTGTATTGGAAGCGGTAAAGCTTTTTCTTCAAGTGTAGCCGGTTCTCTGCACTATTCGTCATATACTTGTCTTCCAACTTTTGCCACAACACACTTGCTACTGTCTCTCGCATCACAAAATACTTCTGAGTTTTTGCAAGGCACAACCGAATTGAAGAGCAAGCCCACAAATTTAATTTCTCCCATTCTGGCTTCGACATAGCTTTCGACTTCTCTCCCAAAGCGGCAAGTAGATCTTGTTGAGCCAACACATCTTTGACCTCACATTGCCACATCCCGAAGTTGTTTGTGCCATCAAACTTTTCCACTTCGAACTTTGCATTTTGAACCGTAGTTCTTGCAAACCCGGAGCTACTTCCAAAGAATTCTCATTTTGCCCGTCTGACATCTTTGGCAACTAGACAGTACCCAAGAGCAACCAGTGCTCTGATACCAATTCTTGTGCAAGGATAGCACCAAGCCTTATGGAACCAACTCAAGCTAACCCACAGGAAATATATCAAATTAAATGCAAGAACAAAATATTAAATACACCAAGATTTTAAGGAAGTTCCTTAACAGTCAGTGTAACTGGAGTACGTCCTCGAAGCAGTAGGAGCTCACCCAATAATCCACTATCAACCAAATGGGAGTTTACAAAGTGTTAGCAAGCTCACAACCCAAAACCCCAATACAACTAATAGCTCTCACACACCAAAGAAACAAATTGAAAAAGAAATATAGTGATTAATTTCTTCTCTATACAAAGCTCAAAGCTATTACAACAATAAAACTTTGATGGAGTGAGAACTAACCAATGAAAGTAGCAACAACTCCTTCTATGAAATGGGGCTGCGGCAGTGGCTCTTTTCTTCTCTGTGCTGCTCTCTGCAGCTGCCTTGCTGCTACAACAAAAAATAGCTGTTGCTGCCAGTTAAAAACCTTAAACACCACTCGTGGCTTTCACATGGGCCAAGAACAAAAGGCCCTTTAAATGGGCTGCTGGGCTTCCACATAAAAGGCCACTTCAATTTGGCCATATATTCAACATCAGTCTTGAGGTGCCTCGACAAGATTGATGTCAAGGAGCAAATATGATATAATGAACTTGATACATGAAATATTCATGGTCTTATGGAGCCGAGGTGGTACTTGATGTCATCAACCAAAATGGGGGGAGGATACCATGATACCAAGTGTCTGTTGGATTAGCATTACTCCAGTTCATAGAGTGGAGCTTGCCATCATCCAAAACATGTGCTTTATTGGAATGCATGGCATTCTCCCTGTTCACATTCTGGAGTTTGTTTTCATTTCAAAAGAAAAGTGTCTCTATGCATGTAATGTGAAGTGATTTCGTCAGATAGAGTCTCAAGAAAGAACAATTTGGTGATTGTTTCGATGTTATTTTTTTTTCTTTCGGCCTTTCACACTCAGGTCGAGAAATTTAAGGATATCAAGGAAGAACAATCAATTTTCTTAACCATTCGGCTTATGGGCCGAAGCTCAACAAAACTGGGGGGCAATGTTTATACTCGATTTTACACCATCGGTCCAATCGATCGAGGCCGTTGAATGAGTAGAGTTCTAGACCTTTGATAGAGTTGTTAAGGTAATTTCTTATCATTATTGAGGGATAATATTGTGGTTTTAAACATAATTATTATCTCTTAATAATATATTAAATTATTTTAACTTAATATTATCTAAGATCCCAGTCGGTTTGAGCGAAATGGAATGATGGGCATATGCCTTTGTCTTATTCATGTATTGATTTGGCCACGTGGAGTAATGCATCATTAGGAGATTGATTTGATAGGATTTGGCAATGCTGTGTGGACTGATAAGGCTGCAATTTAGAAGGCACTGCATCAGATGATGATGCATGCAAGATGGGGTAATTATCATCATCGAATATCCATGGTAGGATGCAAGTATTTTAATTAAATGAGATTATCACATCTACGAAATAATGTTAACTGCATGCAAGACCTGGAGTTGAAATGGGACTGTATCAGGTTGTTATGAAGAAACACGAGGGTTTTTTGGATGATGGTGATGATAAGATGGCAACAATCAGATAATTAACCTTTGGTTTTTTATGCTAAAAGATTTAGTATATTGGCATATGCTTTTATACCGTGAGTTAGCATGAAAACTTTTATGAAGCCAGATTCACTCAGCATGAATATTAGGAGCTCATTCAATCATGCATGCCGTGAATTATCCTGATAATGATTGCTTAATATGATTATCAAACAGTGGTTGATTATCCTTTAGTATCAAGATGTGATTTGTTGTTCACGACAAATGCTCTACAAGGCGGCCATCACGCGGTTTGGTATTATAAATATGAGGCGTTGTGCAACTTGCTAACTCCTTCAAATCAACACACAAATTGCCCTGCACAAAGCTTCTCAACAACCCTAAGATTTTTTCCTCTCCCCTTTTCTTCTCGCCAACACATCTTCAGTTCATTATGAAGGCAACCAACGACATCTTCAGTTTGGATCCACAACACTAGAGCTGTAGAATCAGCCGACCGATGAGCTTCAGTTTAGATAGACAACACTGCTTCGAGACCGACTGGTTATTTATCTAAGTCAGGGTCAACAAGGATTTTCAAGTCCTTGTTGGTAGAGGTCATCTCATCAGCCTTCTCAGCGAAGTGAGGTGCTACCAGGTTACTACATTCGGCACATTGAAAGCCGAATTTGAAATTAAACTTTGCAAAACTAGCAGCCTTGTCTTCAGGCTCTAGAACCTAAAGGCCGAGACGTGTTACTTCCTCAGTCGCACTTGCAAGACCAATAAGTCAGTAGCGCGCCCAACATCACATCAACATATTTTACTCCCCGGCCGAACTCGGCTGACGAGTTGGCATGCCCCGCACACAACCGAATGACGTAGTTAGCTTATTAATTATTCAGCCTGTGCGCCACGTAGGCTTGGTATTTTTTAGGGTCAACATTTATATATACCTGTTTGACACAACACAAGTGTAGTAAATAGGATTCTTTTATCAAAATTGACCCATACTTGCATTAGACTCTTCCACTTGAAAGGAACTCGACCTCGAGTTCGTCTTGAAACGATGTTGTTAGTGAGTAGACCATTCCCTTGTTAAGAATAAAGTCTCCAACTCGAGAAGCCCAACTTTTAATGTACTTAGGTGGAATAATCATGAAATTAATTCCATTAATAAGACTTAAATATGTCAATTGATAATTGAATATTTTTCCTTCTCCAATTTTCTTGTTTGGTCAATGTGGTAGAAAATTTCCGTTGTCTTTACTCTTGATGAAATGTATTTACAAAACAAATAACACTTTCGATCAAGGCCAAAGCCACACGTGCGCCCACAGAGTAAGAGGATTTGGCGAATGTATCTCCGATGCCTAAGTCAGTTTCTCTGAAACGAGAAAGTGTTTAGGGCTTAAGTGCATAGCAAAAGCTTACCCAAAATTGGTGTAGAGGGAGTATTTATGGGGAGGTGGCCTACCATGGTGTATCATCTGTAGGATGGATGAGAAAAGAATAGTTTGAAGATATTAATTATGAGATAATATCTTGGGATATTCTTGGAAGTATCCTTGATTGGATGTGATGAGGATTCCTTACTTGTTTGAATTGACCATCAATCAGGAAGGTATTAAATATAAGATTTAGTTATTAATCATATCTTTAATGTCTTTGACTTTTTCTCCTTGCCACGAGTAGAAGAGCTTGGTGATGTTGTAGTTTGCTGCTCAAGCCGACAGGGATGTTAAACTGTGTGGGAATATTTTTTGAATTATTTTTTACACAAATGTCCCTACACCTGCTGGGCTGCATGCAAAAAAGGGAAAGAGGTGTAGAAAATCCCAAGTTGAGTAGGCAAGAAGAAAGTTGTTCCTTATTTATCATAGATTCTGCATTTTGACTTGGAGTTAAAGTCTTCTAGGAAAGGGAAACCAATTACCACCAAAATCTATTTAAGTCTATCTTAAGTAGATGATTAAAAAAATTTGGAGAGCAATTTTTGTCCGAACAAGAAAGAGAGAAAACCAGAGGAAGTTGTACCCCATCTCCTAGTCTTCTTCTTTGCTTACCTTTGCAAAGAATCGATCGTCATCGTTGTCTTCTTCTTTGTATTACATCGAGGTAAGAAAAAGTTCAATTTTTTTCTTCTTCTTTTTATTTTTCTAGAGTTGCAGGGCTTAATGGGAAGGCTCAACCGGGGTCGAGATCTAAACTGACGTGGCTAGGATGCCAAGGGCTGTTGTATGAGGAGTTGGTGTGGTGTGGCAGGGGCAACGACTTGAGATTGGCACGGGCTATGAGAATGGGCGATGGGACGTTGACCTGGTGATCTACGCGAGCTGGGCTTACGAATGACAACGATTCAGTTTGGGGACAAAAAATGTTATATCTATCCCCATAACTACGAAAATTATCCATATCTATAACTGCAAATTAACCATCGGGGGTTATCCATAACCATATTCACCACGTAACAGATTCTCCATCAGTTAACTGTTATATCCATATTCGTCAATACAAAAAAAATATATTCGTTCAGTTGACGCATCATAATTTAGTAGATATTAATTTCGTCATTGAACATTTGATGTATAAAATGATTCACTGAACATATCTTGTGGAGTATAAAAATTAAAGGATTAAATTTAAAACATCGATGATGTTGGATGATCTTTGATATCTTTCATAAGCACCTTTGAATTTTCATTGATTTTGATTCAAAACTTTGAACTTTCCCCGCATAATGCAACTCATATTGTGCAACTTTTATATTCTCAAGGTAATGGGTTCAGTGAATAATGTGTATATAAATTATATTATATATTATTTGGGTCGGATTTAGGTACGTATACGAATCGAGGACCCAAATAACAATATCCAAAACCAAAACATAATATTCACATTTTTCCCCATATCCAAAATGTACCTGAATTTTCATACCTCAAGTCCGTCCTATTCGGGCGGTTATCCATCGTTCTATTATCCCTTTACATATTCATCAACAACCGAAGTGTGGCATCGGTGATAAGCTCATATTTATATATATTTTACATAAAATTCACTTGTCTTTTCTTAGTTAGTTCTTTATATTTTTGAGCTATTTACTATGTTTTTGTGTTTTGTGTGATTTATCAAGCAAAGAAAAGAAAAGTAGCACAAGTGAGATATTAAGTAACAAATTCGTCAAAACTGCCTGTGCAGATTAGCTGACTTTGGAAGCAAATTACGAACAGCTCAGAATGAATGAGAGAATGAGCCTTATATACTTGGAAAGCTACGGATGTCTATTTTCTGGAGCAATTTACGGATTGTTAATATCATTTTTCTAGAAGAAGTTATGGGCATTGTAACACTGAAAGGTTCAGAAAAGGGCTAAGCAGATTTGGCTAATAAAATGAGAAAGTAAAGGCACTTGTTTTGTGTTTTGCCTTGTCATCAACACTCAGCAGCAAATGGGGTTATGATTGCACTCATTTGTCTTTGGAGTAAAGGAAACACACACACATGGGCAAAGGAAAGACACACACATGGGCATAAAATGGGTTGATTTGTGGCTGAAATGATGGAGGTCATGTGTGTGCAAATGTAAAGGGAAACATGGACATCACACACCCATACAAACTGCACATGCAAGGAATTGAAGTGGTCCTCTCCTTAGCCTATAAATACATCCACCATTCCCCTTCCTAAAAGAAATATTGATCCATCCATTGATCCAGCCATACTACATCTCACCAATCCATACACTTTCATCTGCTAGCGGTGCAAATCCATTCCATCCATATATCAATACATATCCTAGACACTTGTGCTACAACAAGGTGGTGAAAACAAAGGTCCTTGGCGTTTCAAGCTTGGAACTTTGGAGCGTTTTAGGTGTACTTCGTTCTTACTTTCAATGTCTACTTTGTTATTTTCTAATTTTGTTGCAATTATGAGTGGCTAAACCCCTATTTAGTTAGGGGGAAGTTTGAAGCCATGAACATGCTTGAGATTTGAATTGATTTCTTCCAATTGTGATTTGATAAGTTGTGATTGCAATTCAATTATCTATTTTATTCATAACTGATTCTTGTATGTTTATTAAGGATGCATACTTAGTTTTCATGCATGAATTGGATGCTAGAATATAAATGAGTTTCACTTAATCGTTACAAGTTTATATTCATGAGTAGTGAAGGTTGTTTATCACAATCACGTTAATTGAATTCTTGGCAATTGTATCATGCATTCATAGTTATAATTGCCTCGTCAACACTTATGATTTTCATTGAACGTAATGATCTCTGATTGTATCTCTATTATGCATTCATATAGGGGACTTTTAGAGAATGATTTGGGTTGTCGCATGCATTCATCCAATTCAATGAGTAAAGGAAAATCTGAGGAATCTGAGGGTTAATTTGTGCATCACGGTTAATCTGGGGTGTTGAGCATCATAGTTTATTGAAAAGCAATTGGAAATCGATTCATATACAAGTGTGTCATGTGTGAAGAACGGACCTCTAACTAATCCATCCATCATCTTATTTCTTAAATTCGTTTTACAGTCTGTCTAATTTTATAAGTTGTTTGTTTGTTTCGAATTCGTCAAAACCAAAATCCCCCTTTTACTTTCTTGTTTCAAAGTGTTAAATTTCTATTTTGTTTGTATTTTTGAGTGTTTTGATTCAAGCCAAAACACTAAATTCGTCCAAAGTTGTGTTAGAGTCAGAAACTGCCTAGTTTGTGTTTTTAGGCAGTTTTGAGTGTTTTTAAGTTGTTTGAGTCTTGTGAGTCTATTCAAACGTTTTAACTTTGTTTTTATGTTTTTGAGTTAGTTTAGAGGTTTTAGCAAGCCCTCCTAATCCCCGGTTTAGAATGATCCCTACTTGCATTTATACTACAATTTGACAACAAGAGGGTTTAATTTGAGTGCTTAACTTTCACCGCATCAACCGGCAACAGTGAGTGCGACCCTTACTCACCGATCTGCTATGGTAAGTACAACGGTGCGTAAGACAGGGACGGCGACACGACGGCGACACGTTTTACCGGTGTGTGAAGGCACGTGATACCACTACGGCAGTGTGTGGCCAGGGCACAGCAGCGCGTGCAAGATCTAAGACCTATCATAGGGCTTTTCGGTGTTCTAAATCACATGGCGCCCTCCGTTTGTGCAAGTTCAAAGCCTAAATGGCTGTTTTGGATTAATTCCCATAAAATGTTCTCTAAAGGTTATTTTAGCTTTATAGTTAATTCACAGGCTTACTAGAAATTAAAAAGGAATCATGCAAGGAGCCTAACAAGGAAGGATGCTCTGCTTACCTGTAAATGGATCCCATCAAACTAAATGCTTTACATTATTACTATATATCAATGCATATTAATACTATTGATTAGTCTTTGATGAGACTTAAGTATGATTAGTTTAAATGGTATCTTGAGACTATTGGTGATTTATTTTCACCACATGGTCATCATATGTATCGTATAGCTAGCCATGATCGTAGGTTTATTGCAGGTACTAATATTTCTAGTAGTGGCTAGATTTGGTAGTAAACGTTAGTTATCGTTCAGGTAGATGCAAATTTACTTGCTTGCGATACACTTGAATTACTTTTGATTGTGTGAATGGTTTTACTTTCTTTGATATGACGAGCTATGCGGTATGATCTTGACTACTACTATGGTAGTATATTATGTATGTATTTTTTCACTATATATGTGATTTCAAAACGGGAATTATTATATTCAAATGATTTTGACTAGATAAAGTTGATCCACTCACACTTTGTTTTTCGACCCCTTAGGACGTAGCGGGAACAAGGATAACCCCTGGAGTGACGAGTAGGCTTAGTAGTGAGACCTTCCCTTCAGATTTTTTGTGATGGCTCCCTTACTCCAGTTTATTCTAGTTTGTAATAATTGCATGATCATAATTTCGATTATGCATGCCACTGCACTGCTATGTGCTTACTGTTGTGTGAAACTATCGTCGGCTCTGGTGTGGTGTGATAATAATGAGATATTATCCTTGAATATGTGTCCCTAAGTGGGGAGGTTGATTAGAAATACTTTGTAGTTTCTTTTATTTATTAAAAAAGGAACTATTTGTTTCAAATTCTTTCACATCATAATTAGGGGTGGGTTCGGTTCAAATCGGTTCGGTTTTTTGCCAAAACCGAAACCGAACCGAAATTTCGGTTCGGTTCGGTTCGGTTTTTTTTCGGTTCGGTTTTTTCCGGTTCGGTTTCGGTTTTTTTTCAAAAAAATGAAAAAAAATTGAAATCTTAAATTTTAACATATCCAACACAATCATAACATAAATATTCCGACTAGACTTAAAGATAATGAAAATAAACATTTAAAGTTCAACTAGAATTATAATATAAAGGTTTTTTTTAAATATTTTGGGTTTAAAGTTTAACTGTAAATAGATTTCTTTTTAGACGATGATGATGGAGTACGACCTTATTCATTCATCTCTTTCTCTCAATATCTCTCTCTCTCTCTCTCTCTCTCTCTCTCTCTCTCTCTCTCTCTCTCTATATATATATATATACATGTATTCTTCACTAGCAATAAGATAAACATTCTATAATATACTATTTATTTTGATTATTGTCTAGGTAACAATTTTTGATATTTTCTTTATCTTTATGGTCCGAATTTTTTTTATCCATATATGTGGTTACATAATATAATTTCTACATTCTGTGTTCAGCTTCTACCACCAGCAAATTTTGAAGAGGTGTTCATCAATATTTTTGAATATATTGATATACTTTTCAAAATTGTTAGGCCACGGAAGCTACTATACTTGGCCATAGGCGAGAAAGTTTGAATTTTGTTTCTGATCTCATAGTGTTTAATAAACTCATGAGACTTTCATACGATGTTTGCTTTCCCTAATCAACTGCAGTGCAGTTGAGATATGTGTTCTTATATATGTGTTGCACTTAATGATATAAACTAGAAATATTGCATGTAATGGTATAAGTTCTAATTTTTGTTGTAGATGGAGAAGCTGAGAAGACAATTTGAATTGGAAAGCAAACAAGTCCTACCAAAGCAGCAGTCCGAAGTATCATATTCTAATATAATAAAATCAAATAAATAAATAAATAAAATGAAATAAATATTAATTTAATTATTTCGGTTCGGTTTCTAGACCACCAAAACCGAACCGAACCAAAAGAGTTTGGTTCGGTTTGGTTTTTTGAATTCGGTTTGATTTTTTCGTTCGGTTCGGTTTTTTCGGTTTCGGTTCGGTTTGGTTTTCGATTTTTTTCAGTTTTCGGTTTTTTGAACCCACCCCTAATCATAATTATCTTCTGAGAGCTTTCGTCATTAAGTTGGCTTGTGACATCATCTCACAATGGGGTCGTATAGCCAACTTAGTGGCGGCCAACACATTACAACCATGTAACTTATGTTATTGGAATTGGAATATGTCAGTTTAGTATCAGAGCATGGTTAATGGGCGTACATTTGCATCCAATGATGCCAGTTATTGTGTTAATAATTTAATGTTTACTTAACAAAACTATGTTGCCTAGGTGTTCGTCTCGAGGAATTTCCGATGGGGAAGTTTCCTGGCCGACGAGCACACAGCCCCCTGAGAGGTTGGCGCCAGTTGATATTGTCTGTCGGGCTTCTACTTATTGGCGGGCTGTAAGAGAAGGACAAAGTTAATCCTGAAAGGTGCCTTTGTGGGGCCTTAGATGTAGGCCTTGAGGCTCACAATCAAAATTAACTTTAGGTATTCAGGCGTGCCACTGCCATCTTTAGCATGACAGATGTAAAACAGATGTTTAGTTTAATCGTATATGCCCGAGAGACCAAGTCAGCTATGAAATGTGCCTTTGTAGGGCCTTAGGTGTAGGCCTTGAGGCTCACAATCAAAACTAACCAAGTACTTGAACATATAGTGGTTGTTTCATTGTTGCAGAAGTTTTACAACTGTTATACTTTAATCATCCGAGCCCGCAGAGCTGAACGAACCCAGATAGGTGCCTTTGTAGGGCCTTAGATATAGGCCTTGAGGCTTCCCATCAGAATTAATTCTATGCTCAAGCGTTCTGTGGCAATCATAATATAACAGAAGTAAAACTAAGAAATAGGTTGATTACTTGAGCCCCAAGTAACTCCAGACTTCTTGTTATCAAGGATTGTTGTGGATGAGTTAAGTCTACATAAAGTTCTTTTTTATGCCTTGAGACCAATGACTTTTGGTTGATCAATCTTATATGCCCGAGAGGTTAGAACTTAGATCTAGTCAAGCATGGTCGAGCACCATTAAACCGACCAAATCTGAGAACCAAGAAGTCTTTTCATCATAAACTTGCTAGAAATAACTTGGATACAGATGGAAGTATACATCATATTACTAGATTTATGAATGAAAAGACAGAACAAAGAGGGTCGGGCAAGGTTTCACCTTGTCGGGCAAGACTGATCGTCTTGCAACTTCCTCTCTTTGTGATTTACAGAGGGGTTGAATGCTTGAAAGGGAGATTGGGAGATGAGTTTACAGGAAGAAATCGATACTACAACAAGATTCAGACAAGGTAACAGAGCTTTTACAAAGGCTTTTTGGTGAAGGTTGATCCCGAAAAGGATGAAGGCTTGGTGCTGACTACAGCTTCGTATGCAAATCTGGCTTTAGCAGAGTTTGTGTATTTGTTTGTTTGTTTGAGTGTCCCTATCTCTGATTTCTCTTTCCTCTTTTATAGACGACTTGGCTTGGCTACCTGCAGCATCAATCTTGCCCGAATGTCGCTGAAGGGTAGTGACTCATCAGCTTTTTACTTGTACTGCCATTGTAAAGTACTTTTGGGCTGATTAGCTGGCTGGTCTATACCACTTGACCTCTAGGTAGGTGAGCAAGTGGCTTAAGTGATTTGCACTTAGTCGGGAAAAGGGCCTTTCCTGCCTTCTGGGCTTCGACTGAGCCTAGGGCTTCTTTCCTTCTGGACCTTCTTTTGGGCTAACTTCATTTTGAGCCCAAAGTTCATGTTTTAACCCAAACAGTTCCCCCTTCAATTAATATTCAGGCTGGAATTCTAGGTGCCAATATTGATTGAATTTCCGCCCTTCATACCCACGTCTTTACTTAGGACTTGCACCCTTTTAAAAAACAACCGTCACTTACCTATGATATTTCTACTAACCCACGAATCATCAGCTATCCCTACTACGAAATCACCATTTTCCAGAATTTCCTACCTTTCCAGATATTTCACTTCTTCCAAATTTTCAGACTTCCTTTTGCTTTTCGCCCCATATCTTCTGCCCTTGTCACCTTTTTGTCACGCCTCTTCCAAATTCATCAAATGGCTTCAGGATCCGGCCAAGTCCAGCTATCATACAAATCTGGTGAAGGCATCGCTACTTTACGCCGCTTACTCAACGGATTGCATCACCCTCGGGCAGGTTTGTGATCTGAACTTTTCTTTGAAGCACACGGGGTACAATCGTTGGGTCCTGCATGGATTTCTCGCGTTCCTACTGTGATAGAGTAATATGCCCAGGGGTAACTGGTTTACCCCTAATCCTTTTCTGGCCGAGTCGGCATGTCTTCATCTAAGTGGTCATCATATCATCGTGGCTTTCCTCTAATGAATGACCCAGCTTGGGCTCGGTGGATTGATGAACTAGAGCCCACATTCAAGAAGAAGTGGATGAACAATGGTATTTACGAACTAATAATGCTTTCAAAGACTACCATTATTGCCAAGGCCGAACTGCTTGCTACTTCTCTTCTTTTCTGGAACTCGGGTGATGCGAAAATAAATTAACGCACAAATTTAAACCCTATTTGTGACAGTTGTAGTAATGATGTAAGTAGGGATCGTTCTAGGCCGGGGATTAACTAGGGATGCTAACCAAAGTAAAATTAAATTAAAAACGTAAAAACAGAATTTAAAACACTAAACTAGACTCAAAACACTTAACTAGAATAACTCAAAATAAAACTAACAAATAATCTAAAAAGACACAAAATAATTCAAGACTCAAGAAAACACAAACTAAATTAATTTCTAACAAACATAACACTTTAAAATAAATGGGTGATTGATTTTTTAAAGAGAAGTAAATTAAACTTAAATAAATTACAAAATTGACAAAAACATGAAATTAAGGTGAATTGATAAATGACGGACTAGCTAGAGGATTATTCTCCACACATGACACATATGCAACCTAAATTGATTTTCAGTTGTTCTTTCAATAAATTGTAAATTCTCAACGCCCCAAGTTAATTAGGTCCGCTTAAATTAACCTTCAGATTTTCCTTAAGTTAATGGATTGGATGATTGCATACGACAACCCAAAACATTCCCTACAAGTTCCCTACATGAATTGCATAATAGAGATACAAGCAAGAATCATTAAGTTTTATGAAAATCATAAGCATTGACGAGGCACTTGTTACTATGAATTGCATGAAACTTATGCCAAGAATTTACCTAACACGATTGTGGTCAACAACCTTTACTACTTGTGAATATAAGTTCATAACGATTAGGTGAAATTTACTTATATTCTAGCATCAAATTCATGCATGTAAATTAAGTATGCATCCTTAATCGACAAACAAAAATAAGTTATCAATCAAGCAGTTAAGCAAATTAAATCACAACTCAGAAATCACAACTGAAGGTAATCAATTCATATTACAAATATATCCATGGTTTTGAATTAACCTCTAGCCAACACAAAATTAGTTACACATTATTAAAACAGAAATAAAATATAAGTTTGGAGAGATTAAACCAAAAGATAAGTGCTTCTGTTTTGCTCTTCCAGTCGCTGCGCAAGGGCCGACTGTTCCTCTTCCCAGTCGCTGCGCAAGGGCCGACTGCTCCTTTGTTTTCTCTGTTTGTTTCACGCTGGCGCCAAGGTAGCCTTTCCTTGCTGCACAGTTTCTTCCCGAGGATCCCTGCTGCTTGGAGCAGCTTCTTCACCTGCTGCACAAGAACTGCCCAAAAGGGCAGCGCCCTTCTCTGTCTTTGCTGCACCGCAAGGCAAGCTGCAAAGCAGCTTGCTGCTCTCCTCTCGGTTTCAAGCTGCCAAGGGCAGCTCTCTGTTCTTCCCCCGCGTCTCCGCAAGGCAGCTGCCTTCCTGCTCTCCTCTCGCCACCTGGTTCCTGCGCTGCAAAGGCAGCACGCCAGCTGCCTTGCTTTCCTGCGTCTCACCTACTTCACTTCTTTCCTATTCCCCCCCCTCTGTTCCTCTTATTATTTTTCTGCCTTTCTTATATCTCTAGCACGTCCCCCTGCGCAGCTGCCGTCCCACTTCCTTTTGTCTCTCCATGCAAAGCAGCTAGTTGCTGCCACATCCTCACCTTTTATTTTAACTCAAAACAGCTCCTCCTTTCGTGCCCACTCCCCCGAGGAGCTCCCTCCAATTATTTATTCATGCTGCCATCGCACTCCTTTCAATCCTTTCCTTTTATATCTCTTATGTCCCCCACTGTTTCCCCCTATTTTATTTCCCTCACGTTAACCTCCATTTCAAAACCCCAGTGCACTAGCTGTCCTTCTTTATTCCCCCTTTCTTATATTTTATATAAAACAAACATGATGATGTTTCAAACATCATCATGTTTTATTATTATATATATATATATATATGTTTTATTTAATTTAGAAACTAAACAGTTTTGACACGAATTTATTACATAAAATCACACTTATGTTATTTTTATTTTCTTAGCTAGATAAATTCGATAAAACACAAAAACAAAGTAAATAGCACAAAAATATGAGGAAATAACTAACAAAAGACAAGAGAATTTGATGTAAAATATATATAAATATGAGCTTATCAAATACCCCCACACTTAGCTTTTGCTAGTCCTCGAGCAAAACAGAGAAAATAGAAAAAGTAATAACATGAAAATTATTAGTTTACCCCTATATGACTCTCATAGAATTTCATTTGAGAACACAAATAATCAAAAACCATAGCTAACACCAACAAGCAATTCAAGTTCATTTTCCTTATTCAAATATTAGCAGTAATCTTTGAATCATCCTTGAAGTGTAGTGTGTGAGATAGCCATGCTAATGCAATTTCAAATTTTTATTTTAAAATCACCATATGCAAACTAGCGACCTTCTCACTGGATATACGCTCAATCACACATGTGTTTTAGTTTAAATGTGTTTCGCTCAAAGAAACAAATGTGAAAGTTCTACCATAAGCTTGCATAAAGATCACTTCTCCACAGTCATAATTGCAAAACTTAAATCAAGAGGACTTTTATTGGATGTAATGAGGATTAGGGATAGGGTTATTGAAACGAAAGAATAGGTAAACACAAGTTCCAAGCTACATTGCAAGCAATTCTTTTGTTTAGATTTATAAGAACTCAAGCTTTCCAGCTATTCTTCCAGTCACCTCAAACCACAAACTTAAACTGAAACTTTAAAAACTTTTTATTTTCTTTTTATACAATCTTTCTTTTTCTTTTCCTTTTCTTTTTCTTTTTTTTTTTTTTTTTTTTAATACAAACATGAAATACCCCCACACTTATTCTTTTGCCAAACACCTTCAAAGTACTTCACAAACGTTTCTCATAAGACAATCTCGCATTGCTCGCTTGGAAAGGGTAAGGAAAAATATTTATTTCAGGCATAAGGGTAGACATATCTGGTGATACGAAATAAAAGGCTCAACAAACACGGCTCAAATTGGCAATCTAATGATATCATTTTTCTTTGGGAAACAAGGTTATTTGGGCCATGGTGGTAAACCTAATGCCTCTATCATTTTCAAGTTCATGCAATCAATGACAAATATTTCGAAAGATCGTTATGCAAGTTCTAGAGAAGTATCTCACATAAGTTCATCACACATGAAAGAATAGGAGTGTATGAAAAATGCACACACTTTCAATAGGCTCAAAAACTCACATAGGATGTATATGGTCACTAAATTCACATATGGAGCTTTAAATCATGCTTTAGTTTCACATCAACAAGGCTATGTGCATTTGGTTTTTCAAAGATGATCAAATATGTACAAACTAACACGAGAATTAGGAATTTCACAAAACACATGTTAACTAAGTTCTTGATGATCATGGTTCAAACTTTATCCGATTATATCATTGGGCCGGGGAACTAACAAAAATCTAATTCAAAACAATAAGGAAAACAAGGAAATATTTTTGGATTTTTTAAATTTTCCGATTTTTATTTATTTATTTTTTTTTTATTTTAAATTAAATTTTTTTTTTTTTTTTTTTTTTTTTTTAATAAAACAACAACTTAATTAAGAAAACACAAAGCAATAACATGAAATAACATGGAAACAAATGAAACCAGTTCAAAGTCGAAGGTACAAAAATTTTCAATTTGGTCATTTTTATACTCTTTACCCCCACACTTAAACTAGACATTGTCCCCAATGTCAGAAAATATAATAAAATGCAAATAAAAATAAAAATAAAATAAATAAATACAAAGAAAGAAAATAAAGCAATAGGACTGAAAACTTCCCTAATTTGCAGAAAAAATCAAGCGATGACCCCCCAAGCTAAAATTTTGCAATCAACTTCAAGGGTGGAAATAACCAAAAGTTCCTGCAAAGAAAAGAAATAAGTCAGTTAAGCACGCAAGAAAAAACAAACAAACGAAAAATTGAAAATGAAAATAAAAGATAACAATAAAACTAAAAAGTGATCATTGGTCCTGTTTGGTGACTTTCCACAGCTTTGAACTTGAACTGGCCTCAGGAACTTCTTAGCAAGGAAAATGAGACTTGATTGGTGGTGGTGTTGAAGCTTCTCGAGCTCTTGGTGTCAACTCGGACTCCTTCTGCCGGGTTGATTGAGTCTGCAGGCTACATTCTTCTCTTTTTGTTCTTCTACATGGCAGGTAGGCACGAGGAAAAGGTGGTGGTCTGCTTCTTTGTTCAATCTGTCCAAGTGCCGACCGATTTCCTTTCTTTCACCTTGTCCCGTAGCCAAGAGCAAGGGTAAAGGAAAAGCATGCCATGAGAAATATTTGCCTCTGACTCTGATGATATGGGATACTTTTGCTTTTGAAGAAGTATCGTTCCACAGGTGTATGCTTGAACTGGGCTGGGGAACTTCTTAGCAAGGAAAATGAGACTTGATCTTGAAGATGAAGCAGCACCTTGTCTCCACATGCTTCAAGTATCATTTTCACTTGCCATGTCTGTTCTCCAGGCAGATGTGGCGACTTCTTCGGAAGTACATCAGTGGTTGAAGAAGAGCACTCGAGAGCAATGCTAGGTAAGCAATCAGGAAGGATTTCCAGGCAGTCGGTTCTTAGATTGGAAGATTGACACCGAGTGCTGGCTGATTGCCCGCTTTCTCCTTGCCCCAAAGACAAGGAAAAGGACAGGGAGAAAGCGTGATATGAGATACTCTTGCTTTCAACCTTCATGATATGAAATACTCTAGTTCTAGATGACTTATTTGCAAAGGTATCCCAGGGAATGAGAAAAACAGAGAAACTCGAGAGGGTTTGTTGGAAAGGCATTTTGGGAGATGAAAAATTTCGGAGATGAAGAAGTGTTGAGAGTGTGCCTTTGCTGTTGAAGGCGAAGGTAGACGTTTATAGAACTTTTCTTCACAACCGAAACTGTTCCTTTACCCCTGTCGGCAGCCGGTGGATGGATGAACAGTACAGGTTACGCGCTTTCTGAAAAAGCAACCTGTAATTTGCGCAAAGCTGACAGGGCGTGACGAGTGACGACAAATCAGGAAAAGCAGCTCGCCTCGTGATTCCTGACCGCGCCCAACTTTTGAGAACGACGTCCGACTTTTGAGACGGAGACGCCGCTTTTGAGAAAAGAATCCGGCTTTTCAGAAAGGAGCCCGGCTCTTCGATTTGCGAGAGGACGCCTCTTCGACTGCTGAGTAGCGCCTCTTGATTTCTTCTTTTTATAGAGGCGCAATTTTGTTCCACAACACACTTGAGCTCCCTCCTGTAAACACTCACTCCTGCAAACACTCCCTCTTGCACTTCTTTTAATCTTGATCATTCCGACTCTTCATTCTCAACACCTTCAGAAAATGTCTTGCCCTTCTGACCGTCGCCTTAACTTGAATGTTGGGGAAGATAGTGATATATCTTCTCCAACCAACATTTGGCAGCCGTCCTTCATATCCCCAAATGGTCCTCTTACAGTTGGGGATTCCATGATGATGAACGAAACAACCGCATCGGTGGTGGCCAGAAATCTGCTCACTCCTAGAGACACTAGGATACTTTCCAGGCGGTCCGACGAACTGGCTGTTCAGGACTCTATGGCCTACAGCGTCCGATGCGCAGGCTCCGTATCAAACATGGGCCAGCGCCTTCTTGCACGAACTCGTCAGGTGGAGTCGTTGATGGCTGAAGTGGCTAGTCTTCGGCAGGAGGTCAGAGTGCTTAGGCATGAGAATAGGGATTTGCACATGCTCGCAACCAATTACTCCACAAGCATGAAGAGGAAGCTTGATCAGCTGCAGGAGTCCGAAGTGCGGATTCAGAGTGATCATCAACGGTTTATGACGTTACTCCCGAGGTTTGTGTTGCCTTCGTCCTCGGGAGCAGCACCAAGTATTGAGGCTCTGAATGATCCAGCTCTGGCGCTTCGTCTTTCAGGGGCTCCGTCGACCTCCGAGGCACCACCTACCAACGACCAATGAAAGCTTTTAGTTTACAAGTTATTGTAAAATATTTATGCATTTAAGTTTATTTAATTATAAATATAAGTATTTTTTTTTTTTTTTTAAATTATGTAATGTTTATTATTATTATATATATATATTTTTTTTTTTTTATATTTTTTTTTTTCATTTTCATTTTTTTTTTAAATATCAATGTAAAATAAGTAAATCAAAGTAAAAAGACTATGTTTAACTTCTAAACAAAAATCACAACTAAATAAACAAAACAAAATGAAAGCAGTAAAGAGAAGGGATTAGGAATGCAAATCTGATTGTGGGTGATTCCTAGGCCTCCCTTCATTATTCAAATGCATGGGCTTATCATTGAACGGACGGTGGTACTTGAAATGATCCGACAACGGTCTAAGTTCTAATGACGGTGCCTGAATCATCAAAATTAGAAACAAGTTAGTATAAATTAAAATTAAAAATGGAGAAGATGGCTTACAATCACGTTCAAACTCAATTTGATGTATGCCCACAAAGCCACTCATTTGATGTAATAGCTTTTTGGAATACTTAAAATGTTAAACTTTTATATGTTTAACGGAAGGGCAATACTTATTGTTAATCACTATTTATTGAATCATGTGTTTAATCAATAAGAGAATCCAAGGGATGTATTTGACATAAGAGATAAGTGATCTAATGAGTTAGATTAAGGAGACCTTTCTCTTATGTTCATTCCTAAAACGTTCCTAGCCATAGGATTGCCAATTGGGCATTGACAATCCGCTAAGGTTAGTATGTGTTATGTTGACTCAAACGTGAGTATGAACTAGTCTCAAGTCATTTGGTGTTGGACACTAAGACAAACACATAGGTGCTCGAAAGAGTAATCGAGTACACTGAACTGCGATTAATGAGAGTTCAAACATACATGTCATGTACGAACTCTAAGGTTACAATATGCAAAGTAGTCCTTAGACCTGAGGCATCATAGATGTCTAATGGTTAGGTCCTTGATCTTTGATCATGACAAAGGCATTCCCTCGGATTGTCCACGGCATTGTTGGGGTCATGTGATCTAGTCATGTAGGCATATGAATGCACAACAAGGGATCTCTAACCTTCCATGGTGGAAGGAGTATACTCTAAAATATGATTCTAAAGTCTTTGGCCAAAGCAAATGAATATGACTAAGGAAGATGTTCCAAATCATATTCAAGGGAATCATATAAGAAAGTATCACATTGGATAGTAGACATGAAACAAACTATCACTTAAAACAATGTGGTTAAGAGTATTGTATTAGAGAAGGACCGTATTGCATTGTAATTGTAACTGGATAGGTTCTCCAACCAATTCTACTTAGCTTGGGTAACCATGACATACTGCTAGGTGTCACTCATGGTTTGTGGAAGCCCTATTGATTAGCAAACACTAATCATCAAAAAGGGAGAATTGAAATGTGGTTTCAATTCACAATCGATAGTTAAGAGTAACATCGCCCACTGCCTCGCTAATTGGAACCTAATGGATCGCACACCAAATAAGGATATATGTGAAGCAATTAAATGAAATGGATAAGCAATTAAATGGTTTAATTGAAGAATGGTCAAGATTAATTAATTAGTTAATTAATTATACGAAATGTTCGTATTGGGCTTTTAAGTTGGTTTTAGGGCTTCGGGGCCCAAAAGTGTTTTGGTCCACAAGGCCCATTATGTTTAAGTTGTATGACAACTAAAACAAAATGGGCAATAAGCCCAATAACCATATAGGCCAACCATTTAGGGTGAGGGTATGCAAGTTTGCTTAATTGCAAGTTTGCCACTCACCTAAGAAATGAAGTATAAATTCATCTTTATAGCTTTGTTTTCAATTAGGGTTTTCTAAGCTACTTGGGGATAGTTATCTAGCAAATTTACTTCCCTAAGTGATCCATTTTCATCCTCACAAATTACATCCTTGGTGAAGAGACATAGAGACATCAAACTTTTGGTGTTTTGGAGAACTAATCCTCAAATCCTCAAAGAAGCAAAGGAGCACTAAAAGGAGGAAAATCACAAGGAAGATCCAAGGAGCAAGGAGGTGACTTGAAGGCCCTCCACTTGGGTGAATCCCTTGTGTAATCAAGGATGAGCTTCAAGGGTAAAGAATCTCTAAATTCTTAATTCTCTTTAATGTCTTTAAAGAGTCTTTTGGTTCACCATATACTAGGCTTTGAAAGTCATGGGTTTCATGAATTGTTTTTGGATCCATGCCTACTTTAAAGAGTTAATTGTTAGCATATGTATTCAAATGTTCATACATGTTCTTAGCTAGGACAAAATTTTTCCTTCAAGTGGTATCAGAGCCTAGGTCTAGTGTATGGTGGATCCTTTTGGGTTTTGTGATTTTCATGTTTTATGATTTAAATGTTGTAAATGTTACAAGCTTTGTTCTTGCTTTGAATATAAATTTTGCTAGAAAATTTTGCATCTCAAATGTTGTAGATGTATTTCATTTAAGCATGAATATTGGAACTAAAATTTGGTGCCATGTATTTTGAGTTTTCATAAGTGTTCTTCAATGTTCTTGGAGTTCTTGCCAAGAACAAAAAGTTTTGAAGTTTTGATTCAAAAAGTTTTATGTTTTTACATAAAGTTTTGATTTAATTTTAGTGGGTGATGGTTAATGATTAAGTAATTTTAATGGGAGACAAACTTTGTTTTAAAGAATGACATAAATCATTTCTTACAAAATTTTATTTCATCTTTACCTCACCTAAGATAACCCACTTACAAAACTTTGTATAAAATTTGAATTTTACCAATAAAAACCACTTATGGCTGGCCACCCTATTAAATAGGGTATTTTTGGGTGTTTTGTGCACTTACATAAAGTTTTGATACTTTTGTGTATTTGCATTTTGGCCCAAAAGTTTACGTTTTTACGTTAAGGTCCAAAAACTTTAAAGGACAAATTGTTTTGCTCCTTTAATGATGTTTTTGACATTATTAAAAATGTTTGGGTTCTAAGTTGTAATTACATGAAGTTGTGGACTCTTGTGTTTTTACAAAGTGACCCCAAAAGTTTTTGTTTTTAGAAAATGACCCAAATTAGATGAGAACAAAATGGTTTGTCTCTTTAAATGAGAATTGGATTTTCATTTTATTTAGTTTCATTTAAATCAATTCTATGGATCCGAAAACCAATTGTTTTAAAGTTGTTTTCTTAATTAAATGTGTTTGATTAAGAGAAGGGTGATTATGAACCAAATGCCTCGATAATTGAGCTATGTGATTGGCCGCTTTACATTATGAATGTTTGGGCTTGGTAGTGTAGATTTGAATGTAATTTGATTAATTCAATTTGTTGTAAATGGACATAAGTCCATCATTTGTGTTGTAAAAGGGCATAAGCCCTTATTATTATTTCATGTATTCCTTTTGTTTAAATGTATGCAAAATGGAATAGTTGGGTCCAACGCCCAATAGGAAATAACGGTTTAATTGGATTAAACGCGTAACTAAAATCAACAACTACATACCTTAGACCCAAGGTCCAACACAAGGCTCGTGTTGGATCAAATCAAACGGTTCATAATCATCCTAAAACCTAATATGACTATATAGTCCATATGAGGATGCAAGGCATTCGTTAGTAGTTCCATATAGTCTCGCTTGTTTCAACGAAACAGTGGGAGTATTATATACTACTAATTCATATAAACTTGGACCAATGGTTGTGATAGGCCCAAGTTCTTTTAATGTGATTAAAATGTTTTGATGTAGCCCAACGCTATTCCCTCAAACAAATATTTAAGTTGATAAGCGAGAGATGTTTAGAATATCTCTTCGTAGGCCTTCCACCGTGGTGGGTTCCAAGCGTTTGTGACTCATGCACCGGCTTCACCCTATCATGGGGGAGTACAAAGCATGTGCTTATATCCAGGAGGAATCCATATACATATGATGAGGTGAGTGTAGGCAACGAGGATAGCCAACATCGTATCATCGTGAGGCTATTCTTGAACCCCTTCACGAACTAAGCATGGTGGGAATAACTTAAACTAAGTGCAATGGTGCCAACATCGTATCATCGTGAGGCAACATTCTCTAGAGGCCAAACGAGATGGGTAATTACAAAAGGTTGTAAATGAATAATGCGTTATTCTCTCATCATTATTTTTGCTAGCCAACATCGTATCATCGTGAGGTGGGCTTGGTAATGGTGAGTCTCCCATAACCCACTAAGAGTTCAATATAACTCTCGAATTCTATTGAGGGATGTGGAATTTGCCAAAAATGGTGGGTGATACTATTTGATTAAAAGACCCAATCAAAATAGTTTTAAACAACAATGCTAATTCGATTTCTGTTATGTTATGTAGTGAACGACATGCCTAAAATTATACCCACCATTATACTTGACAAAAAGGGCCTAAAGGGCCAACGTTTCCTTGCTTGGTATCGCCACATTGAGAATGTCTCAAAGGTGAAAGACATATTGTATGTACTTAAGCAATCCCCTCCTCATGTACCTCATACGAAACTAGCTTCAAAGGAGGAGTGTCAAAATTATGTTAGACACTATGAGGATGACTTACAAGCCAAATGCTTAATCCTCACTTCACTTAGTGAGGAGCTTATGAAGCTACATAAGCACATGGACACTTCTTGTGCCATGGTTGAAAGCTTGCATAAGATGCATGACATTGAGACTAGTAATGTACGATTCTCAAATGTTTGTAGTCTAATGAATGCCAAAATGGCAAAGGGGACATCGGTCCATAAACATGGACAACAGATGGAAAGGATCTTTCAAGATCTTCAAAGTTTAGGAACTTCCATCGATGGGAAAATGGCCCAAGACTTTTTCCTTGCATCTCTCTCGGATGATTTCACTAAGTTTATCGTAAACTATAAAGTGAATAGATTCGATCATTCTTTGAAAGAGATGATTGACATGTGCTGTAAATTTGAAAAAGGTTTCAAAAGGGACAGTGGGAGTGAGAATGCAATGATAAGGAAAAGGTTACATAAGAAGAAGGCAAAGAAATCCAAAGGAACATGCTTTCATTGTGGAAAGGATGAACGTTGGAAGAAGAAATACAGGGTGCGCATTGCGAGCCTTATGACACGGACTTTTGAAGAGACTATTTCTGTCATAGAGAGTGCTTTTACAGTGAGCTCCAATTCCTGGATATTTGATTCAGGCGCTAGTCAACATATCTGTAATACGTTGCAGGGACTAACAGGGAGCAGATCACTGCGCAATGAGGAGATGGTTGTGCGAGTTGGGAACGGCACTAAAATCTCTGCAAAAGCAATAGGCACCTATATGCTTAACCTACCCTCTGGGGAAGTCCTGGAACTTAAAAATTGTTTATATTTTCCTTCATGTATAAAGAATTTGATTTCCATCTGTAAGCTTTTACGAGATGGGCACTCATTGTTGTTTGACAAAATGAGTTGCACTTTATACTTGAACGGTCGTATTATCTCTCATGGTAATATGATAGAGGGACTTTTTCACCTAGAGACGAATAGTGGGATGCACTGTATTGAAAGCGGGAATACCTCAAAACCCAAAAGGGCTAGAGAATAAGTTAACCAAGAAAAGATGTGGCATCTTAAACTTGGACATGTGAACCTTGATAAGACTCGCAAGATGTCGAAAGACGGATATTTCCGCCCATTAGGTAATGACCGGATGGGTACTTGTGAAAGTTGCTTGAAAGGGAAGATGACCAAATCTCCATTTACTGGAAAATGAGAGCGTGCCACTGAAATTCTAGGGTTAATCCACACTGACATATGTGGACCTATGTCTACTACGTCGAGAGAAGGCTTCTCATACTATATCACATTCACCGACGATCACTCTCGGTTTGGCTATGTATATCTTATGAAGTACAAGTCAGAATCCTTTGAAAGGTTCAAAGAATTCAAGAATGAAGTTGAGAAGCAAACTGGGAAACAGATAAAAATCCTAAGATCGGATCGAGGGGGTGAATATCTGAGTAATGAGTTCCTAGATTATCTCAAAGAGTGTGGAATAATATCACAGTGGACTCCACCGGGAACTCCACAACTTAATGGAGTTTCTGAAAGGAGAAATCGAACCTTGATGAACATGGTTCGTTCTATGATGAGTTCCGCTGATCTACCAGTAACATTCTGGGGATACGCTCTATATACAGCAGCTTACTTGCTTAATAGAGTACCTTCCAAATCAGTTTCACAAACACCCTATGAGATATGGCATGGAAGAAAGCCAAGTCTTAATCATATTAAGATTTGGGGTTGTGAAGCATATGTCAAGAAGCTTGAGGCTACTAAGCTTGAAGCGAGATCAGTAAGATGCTATTTTGTGGGATATCCTAAAGAAACTATGGGATATGAGTTCTACCATCCTGACGACCAGAAAGTCTTTGTCGACAGAACTGCTAAGTTTCTAGAGGACGAATTTGTTCTCAAAGGAACTATAAGCAAACAGATGGAAATTAATGAGATTAATAATGAACCACAAACAAGCACTCGACATATTGACAACCCTGTTCCTGAACCCCTAGCTCCACGTAGATCTGAACGGGTTAGTAAGCCACCTATGAGGTTTGGCTTAAATAATGACTTTGATGAATTGTACCTTCTAGGTGACAATGAAACAAAGGAGGACCCTAGGAACTACACTGAAGCAATGTCCGACATTGATTCAAAGAGATGGCAAGAGGCCATGAAATCCGATTCGGATTTTGCTTGCTATAGCTGCGTACCATGATTATGAAATCTGGCAAATGGACGTGAAGACAGCCTTTCTGAACGGCTACCTACAGGAAGAGCTCTATATGACTCAACCCGAAGGTTTCGTGTCCGAGTCTGAAGAGACTAAGGTATGCAAGCTTCAAAGGTCCATTTATGGACTTAAGCAAGCCTCCAGGAGCTGGAACATTCGTTTCGACACTGAAATCAAAACGTTTGGTTTTACTCAAAACGAAGACGACAATTGTGTTTATCAAAAAGTCGTTGGGGATGCAGTAGTATTCCTAGTGTTATATGTAGATGACATATTACTATTCGGGAATGACACTGCAGTACTTTCTTCTGTAAAAGTGTGGTTGTCTAAAACCTTCCACATGAAAGATTTAGGAGATGCATCTTATGTACTTGGGATAAAGCTCTATCGTGATAGATCCAGAAAATTAATTGGATTATCCCAATCTATGTACATTGACAATGTGCTAAGTAGGTTCCAAATGGAAAAATCTAAGAAAGGTTTTCTTCCTGTGAGACATGGAATTCACCTTTCTAAGTCCATGGGACCTAAGACTCCTGAAGAGATACGGCTAATGAATGAAATTCCTTATGCTTCCGCCATAGGGAGTCTCATGTATGCCATGATATGCACAAGGCCTGATATCGCGTATGCTGTGAGCATTACTAGTCGATATCAATCTAACCCAGGATCAGAACACTGGGCAGCTGTCAAGATGGTCCTTAAGTACTTAAGAAGAACTAAGGACATGTTCCTCGTTTATGGAGGAGCATCAGAGTTGCGAGTGGAAGCTTATACAGACGCAGATTTCCAATCTGACGTCGATGATAGAAGTTCCAACTCCGGATATGTATTCACTCTGAATGGTGGGGCTGTCAGTTGGAAAAGCAAGAAACAAAGTGTAATTGCTGATTCCACGACAGAGGCTGAATATGTCGCTACAGCTGAAGCCGGCAAAGAAGCGTTCTGGATGAAAAAGTTCATTACTGAACTTGGAGTGGTTCCAACCATCACATCACCAGTAACTTTGTACTGTGATAATAGTGGGGCGATAGCTCAAGCCAAGGAACCCAGGGCTCATCAAAAGAACAAGCATTTTGATAGGCGCTTTAATATCATTAGAAGATATGCTGCCGAGGGGAAAGTCAACATCCTCAAAGTTGCTTCAGCCGATAATGTAGCAGATCCACTGACAAAGCCAATGACTCAAATCCAGCTTGATCGTCATATGGATAAGATGGGTATTAGATACATGGGAGGATGGCTTTGAGTGCAAGTGGGAGATTGTTGGAAATATGCCCACAAAGCCACTCATTTGATGTAATAGCTTTTTGGAATACTTAAAATGTTAAACTTTTATATGTTTAACGGAAGGGCAATACTTATTGTTAATCACTATTTATTGAATCATGTGTTTAATCAATAAGAGAATCCAAGGGATGTATTTGACATAAGAGATAAGTGATCTAATGAGTTAGATTAAGGAGACCTTTCTCTTATGTTCATTCCTAAAACGTTCCTAGCCATAGGATTGCCAATTGGGCATTGACAATCCGCTAAGGTTAGTATGTGTTATGTTGACTCAAACGTGAGTATGAACTAGTCTCAAGTCATTTGGTGTTGGACACTAAGACAAACACATAGGTGCTCGAAAGAGTAATCGAGTACACTGAACTGCGATTAATGAGAGTTCAAACATACATGTCATGTACGAACTCTAAGGTTACAATATGCAAAGTAGTCCTTAGACCTGAGGCATCATAGATGTCTAATGGTTAGGTCCTTGATCTTTGATCATGACAAAGGCATTCCCTCGGATTGTCCACGGCATTGTTGGGGTCATGTGATCTAGTCATGTAGGCATATGAATGCACAACAAGGGATCTCTAACCTTCCATGGTGGAAGGAGTATACTCTAAAATATGATTCTAAAGTCTTTGGCCAAAGCAAATGAATATGACTAAGGAAGATGTTCCAAATCATATTCAAGGGAATCATATAAGAAAGTATCACATTGGATAGTAGACATGAAACAAACTATCACTTAAAACAATGTGGTTAAGAGTATTGTATTAGAGAAGGACCGTATTGCATTGTAATTGTAACTGGATAGGTTCTCCAACCAATTCTACTTAGCTTGGGTAACCATGACATACTGCTAGGTGTCACTCATGGTTTGTGGAAGCCCTATTGATTAGCAAACACTAATCATCAAAAAGGGAGAATTGAAATGTGGTTTCAATTCACAATCGATAGTTAAGAGTAACATCGCCCACTGCCTCGCTAATTGGAACCTAATGGATCGCACACCAAATAAGGATATATGTGAAGCAATTAAATGAAATGGATAAGCAATTAAATGGTTTAATTGAAGAATGGTCAAGATTAATTAATTAGTTAATTAATTATACGAAATGTTCGTATTGGGCTTTTAAGTTGGTTTTAGGGCTTCGGGGCCCAAAAGTGTTTTGGTCCACAAGGCCCATTATGTTTAAGTTGTATGACAACTAAAACAAAATGGGCAATAAGCCCAATAACCATATAGGCCAACCATTTAGGGTGAGGGTATGCAAGTTTGCTTAATTGCAAGTTTGCCACTCACCTAAGAAATGAAGTATAAATTCATCTTTATAGCTTTGTTTTCAATTAGGGTTTTCTAAGCTACTTGGGGATAGTTATCTAGCAAATTTACTTCCCTAAGTGATCCATTTTCATCCTCACAAATTACATCCTTGGTGAAGAGACATAGAGACATCAAACTTTTGGTGTTTTGGAGAACTAATCCTCAAATCCTCAAAGAAGCAAAGGAGCACTAAAAGGAGGAAAATCACAAGGAAGATCCAAGGAGCAAGGAGGTGACTTGAAGGCCCTCCACTTGGGTGAATCCCTTGTGTAATCAAGGATGAGCTTCAAGGGTAAAGAATCTCTAAATTCTTAATTCTCTTTAATGTCTTTAAAGAGTCTTTTGGTTCACCATATACTAGGCTTTGAAAGTCATGGGTTTCATGAATTGTTTTTGGATGCATGCCTACTTTAAAGAGTTAATTGTTAGCATATGTATTCAAATGTTCATACATGTTCTTAGCTAGGACAAAATTTTTCCTTCATGTGGGGGATGCTGTGGTGGCTGCATAGGTCTTGAATAGAACTCGTCTTGCTGCCAATATCCACCTTGTTGAAATTGTTGAGGTTCATCCCACATATACTCTGAATTACTTCTCCAATCCGAATTATAATCGTTGGAAAACATGTTTCCCCTTGATTGGTTATAGCCTTGATATCCCCAAACATCTTCATTTGCAGAAAATTGGGGATATTGATGAGTTTGAAATCCTTGCTCATAGGGCATATCAAATGTAGGGCCACTTGGCATTGTGGTCCGTTCGGCATTATGAGTTAATTGAGCAGTGAGCTGTGCCAATAGATCTTGAATGCTAGTAGAATCCAGGTCTTGCTCCATTTGTACCTCAATTCAAAGAAAGAAAAATAAATCAAATATCAAAAGTAACATACACAAACACAAATAAACATAAGCAAAAACAAAAACAAAAATAAAAGGATTAGCAAATTTGCTAATCCCCGGCAACGGCGCCAAAAATTTGATGCGAAAATAAATTAACGCACAAATTTAAACCCTATTTGTGACAGTTGTAGTAATCATGTAAGTAGGGATCGTTCTAGGCCGGGGATTAACTAGGGATGCTAACCAAAGTAAAATTAAATTAAAAACGTAAAAACAGAATTTAAAACACTAAACTAGACTCAAAACACTTAACTAGAATAACTCAAAATAAAACTAACAAATAATCTAAAAAGACACAAAATAATTCAAGACTCAAGAAAACACAAACTAAATTAATTTCTAACAAACATAACACTTTAAAATAAATGGGTGATTGATTTTTTAAAGAGAAGTAAATTAAACTTAAATAAATTACAAAATTGACAAAAACATGAAATTAAGGTGAATTGATAAATGACGGACTAGCTAGAGGATTATTCTCCACACATGACACATATGCAACCTAAATTGATTTTCAGTTGTTCTTTCAATAAATTGTAAATTCTCAACGCCCCAAGTTAATTAGGTCCGCTTAAATTAACCTTCAGATTTTCCTTAAGTTAATGGATTGGATGATTGCATACGACAACCCAAAACATTCCCTACAAGTTCTCTACATGAATTGCATAATAGAGATACAAGCAAGAATCATTAAGTTTTATGAAAATCATAAGCATTGACGAGGCACTTGTTACTATGAATTGCATGAAACTTATGCCAAGAATTTACCTAACACGATTGTGGTCAACAACCTTTACTACTTGTGAATATAAGTTCATAACGATTAGGTGAAATTTACTTATATTCTAGCATCAAATTCATGCATGTAAATTAAGTATGCATCCTTAATCGACAAACAAAAATAAGTTATCAATCAAGCAGTTAAGCAAATTAAATCACAACTCAGAAATCACAACTGAAGGTAATCAATTCATATTACAAATATATCCATGGTTTTGAATTAACCTCTAGCCAACACAAAATTAGTTACACATTATTAAAACAGAAATAAAATATAAGTTTGGAGAGATTAAACCAAAAGATAAGTGCTTCTGTTTTGCTCTTCCAGTCGTTGCGCAAGGGCCGACTGTTCCTCTTCCCAGTCGCTGCGCAAGGGCCGACTGCTCCTTTGTTTTCTCTGTTTGTTTCACGCTGGCGCCAAGGTAGCCTTTCCTTGCTGCACAGTTTCTTCCCGAGGATCCCTGCTGCTTGGAGCAGCTTCTTCACCTGCTGCACAAGAACTGCCCAAAAGGGCAGCGCCCTTCTCTGTCTTTGCTGCACCGCAAGGCAAGCTGCAAAGCAGCTTGCTGCCCTCCTCTCGGTTTCAAGCTGCCAAGGGCAGCTCTCTGTTCTTCCCCCGCGTCTCCGCAAGGCAGCTGCCTTCCTGCTCTCCTCTCGCCACCTGGTTCCTGCGCTGCAAAGGCAGCACGCCAGCTGCCTTGCTTTCCTGCGTCTCACCTACTTCACTTCTTTCCTATTCCCCCCCCCTCTGTTCCTCTTATTATTTTTCTGCCTTTCTTATATCTCTAGCACGTCCCCCTGCGCAGCTGCCGTCCCACTTCCTTTTGTCTCTCCATGCAAAGCAGCTAGTTGCTGCCACATCCTCACCTTTTATTTTAACTCAAAACAGCTCCTCCTTTCGTGCCCACTCCCCCGAGGAGCTCCCTCCAATTATTTATTCATGCTGCCATCGCACTCCTTTCAATCCTTTCCTTTTATATCTCTTCTGTCCCCCACTGTTTCCCCCTATTTTATTTCCCTCACGTTAACCTCCTCTTCAAAACCCCAGTGCACTAGCTGTCCTTCTTTATTCCCCCTTTCTTATATTTTATATAAAACAAACATGATGATGTTTCAAACATCATCATGTTTTATTATTATATATATATATATATGTATGTTTTATTTAATTTAGAAACTAAACAGTTTTGACACGAATTTATTACATAAAATCACACTTATGTTATTTTTATTTTCTTAGCTAGATAAATTCGATAAAACACAAAAACAAAGTAAATAGCACAAAAATATGAGGAAATAACTAACAAAAGACAAGAGAATTTGATGTAAAATATATATAAATATGAGCTTATCATCGGGCACAAATACTTTTGATTTTCGCATGGGTCCCATGTCTCCAACTGTTCTAGACATGGCCCAGGTCTTCGGGCTAAGACCATCGGGCAGGATTGTAGATGTTACCCAAGATTGGGTTCCCTCTTCTTCTTCAATTGCTGAAAGCTACGGTTCCTCCGCCTTTTTTCTTCGATTGGAATACAACTCTGCGACCTTTAAGAGTTACGGGACTTATTTCAAGGGATTCATCCCTTTTGTAAAGGAAAAGTTTGGTGCAGATTCCTCTTATGCCAATAAAGATCAGGAACATATGTATTTCCTTTTATACTGGCTTAACAAGCACGTTTTCCCAAATAAATCTAAAGGGGTGAAGGTTAAATGGATCCCCTTAGTAGAAGCCCTTCACAAGTTTGATGATGTAGCCACAGGTCCATTTCTTCTTTCTCATCTTTATCATCTCCTCTTTGAAATGACTCAAGGTGAGCCATTTGAAACCAACCTGAATGGACCCATATGGATGATCCAAATATGGCTCCAATGGTATTTCCCAAAATTTTGGGCTGTTAACTTAGAATTCCCAGAAGGTGTGACCCTTGCCCGAATCTTAGCTGAAGCTGCTCCTACAGATCATTCTACTTTTGCCTGCTTTTATTTCTTCAAAGTTTGTAGAACCCGATCATACTTGGAGTGGGGCGCTTCAGTTTTGAGGAGATATCCTTGGTTCTCTGACCAAGCCTTCCAAGATGCTCCCGGAGAGGATGCCACCTCATTTTGTAGGGAGAAATTCATCAGTTGTATTCAACCAAGAGACATAGCCTGTGGAGTTCGTGGCAACCATTATGATCGTAGGTTGGAAGTGTATCACCCTAATTTTTGTAACAGGCAATTAGGCTTTAGGCAAGCCATTCCTATCCCATTCTTTGATTCTGTCCACTGTGGCACTTCCTTCCGGTTACTATCCCCATCAGAAGTGACATTTCGAGCTGCCCGACGAAGTCTTGAAGTTATGCATCAGGCTGCCCGAAAGTCCATAGTTTTTAACTTCGAATGTACTCCACTCTTCTTCACGTGGTGGGAAGCCAAATGGACCAAGAAATATGGAGGAGATTTGCGAGAAACTCACGACCATCTCTTTAGTCAACTTTCCCTCAAGTCATACCCAAGTTCGGGCGAACTTGAAAACTGGAAGGAATTGATTCATCAGAAGAACCAGTTACTCTTGATAGGTATTTCTCGCCCTGACTCGACTCTGCCTTCCTTTGAAGTTATTTTAGTCTCATTTTTCTTGATCCTGCAACTCAAGTAGATGTTGAATCAACATCCATTGAATCAGAGGATGATTCAGCTGATGCAGCAGTTCTTCATGGAGCCGCAGTAGAGGCTCAAAGACGAGAAGCTGGAGAAGGCGGAAATGTTTCAGAATCTTTTGGAGATTCAGAGGCTGAAGACGTACCCGAAGCAAACATCAAAGCACCTAAGCGGAGAAAAGTAGTTGTGGTCGAAACCTCAGAATCTGAACCTGCATCACCACCCAAACTTAAACGGCCAATTCCCACCAGAAAGAGTAAGAGAGCGAGGACTATCCAAGCTTCCAACTCTTTAGCCTCGTCGGCTCCAGTTTCTAAAGCAGGCATAAAGAAGCAAAAGTCTGCCAGTAAGTTTTCTGCTCTCCTTTATCAGACTGCCACCCTTCTTCCTTATCTAATTGTCCCTGTTCTCTTTGAAATCAGGGCCTCAAGCCTTTAAGAAACCAACTATTGCATCCAGGGAGGATCCATTGAGAGCTGAAATGCATAAAAAAGCTGAAGATCAGCAGAAGGTCACCCTCAGGGAACTTGAGGTATTTGTTTGTATTTTTATCTGCATGATCTCCCTTGCTTTTCTTAAACTTTGAACATGATTGCTTGATTTAGGCCATAAGGGAGGAAAAGAGTCTTCCACCCGAGGCCTCTTTATCATTTGCCCGAAAAACAAGTGTTCCTCCTCCTTGGGTTAATCCTTCAGAAGTGCACTTCCCTCATTCTTGAATCTTGAGTAACTTTATAGTCTCTGGAACAAATGACCGAACTTTTCTCTTCCTCTCTTTTATCCAGGTTGGGGTATCTGCCCCCTTGCCTAGTCAAGGTTCACCTCCAAAGTCTTCTATTTCTCCCTCTACCCTGGAGGCAACTCCAGCTTCTCAATTTAATCCAGCAACAGGAGTCATGTTGCATTTTGTGGATGAAGACAGTAGTTTGGTGAGCAGTTGTCCTGACATTGAACTTCTATACACTGTGCCCATATTAACTTTCTATTTACATTTTCTCCAGCCATCTCCAATACATGAATCACAACGACCATCAGTGGTGACACTTGAAGAACCCGTAGCCCCTGAGATTCCTATGACCCCAATGGTAGCTATTTTGCAGGTGCTTCCTTGCCCAATAGCTACTACCGATGAACCTCTTTCTTCTCCTCAGAGTCACACTCAGGTATGGAGAAATCTTTTCTTTCTGTTTTCTTCGCATAACCTTTTACTAACAACTACTGCAATCCCTGGATGCTTATAGGGCACTAGTGAAGGTTTGGGCACAGCTTTTTCTTCCCCTGTTGGTGGTAGTGATTCTTCTCCTCAAACAAGAACTGATATTCTTCCTTTTAAAACCTCAGGGCCCATTCAGGCATATTTCTTCTTCCCACAGCTTCTCTTTACCTTAAGCTGTCTTTCTTGCCTTAATCTAGTCTTCTTTGGTTCTTGCAGCAGGCCTTAGGAGAGGCTCCGGGCAAATCTCCTCCATGTTTGGTGTGTAAGACTGAGTTCCCCCGGCCTCCTTCAACTTCTGGAGGTACAGGGATTTCCCTCCCTGGAATTGAGAGGACCGGAACCGAAACTAGAGATTTGGCCTCATCAGTGGTTACTACTCCATCAGAAAAAACTGGAGCACGAACCCCTCCCTCTTCTTTTTCATTTCCAACGACTGCTGACTTGCCCAAACTTTTTGAAGAATTCGGGCAATTTGAGACAAGGCTGAAATCTTCAAAGCGCTCGTCTAAACCTTCCGGCTTCCAAGAGCAACGCCGAGCTTTCCAAGAATGGGTGAGGAAGGACTTCTCAGCTTCGTTCAGCCTCAAGACTCTTCATGACATAGAAAAGGTGACGATAGAGCTTTTCAAAGTCGGCCAGCTATCTAAAACCCAACATGATTCTTTTCTCTCTCACTTCGAGAACCTGAGGGCTCTCAGGGATCAACATCAGAGAGCTGAGAGACAAGCCAATCATGTAAAATGCTTCAAGGAGAAAGAATCAAGCACTTCTGCTCATGTCGAACAATTGATGGATGATGGCTTGCTGACAAAAGAAATGATTGGAGTGGTAACTTCTGAAATCCAGAAGCTGGAAGAACAACTTGTTGCTCTTAAAGCTAAGCAAACAACTCTTCTTGGCACCCTTAAACATCAAATTGAAGAAGTGAAGAAGTCAAACTTAGAGCTAGAGCACACTAGGTTCCAACTTGCTAATAGCAACACTGTTCTGACCGAACCTGGTAGAATTTTTGCAATCATGCAGACTTATCATTCTCGAATAATCACTCTGAGTGAATATGTAAATCTGTTAGACTAGGATCACTTGTAACCCTTCTTTTATCAGAATGAACATGTGTTTTGCCTCTGCTTGCCTTGCTCATGGCACTACCTGAATTAAAAATTTTCCTTTTAACACCTCATGAGCTGGGTAATCAAATTTTGAGAAATCCCATGTTATATATCCGGGCAACTCCCTGCCCCCTCTTTATTTTCTTTTCTGCTTCCCCTACTAATACCAATTTCAGGACCTGATCATGATCACTTGGTCCTTCTTCTGGTACTATTGTTATTGACGTGGGGGTATTGAGGCAACATGGGATCTATCTCCTTCTTCTTTTGCAACGAATGATGACCCCGACTTCTCTACCCAAATCAGGTTAATCGTGTTGATAGGGGCCTCCGGGAAAGGGTTTGTATCAACCATCATACTGGCTTAGGGTTTGTCGAGCAACAACTTTCCCTTCACTATAAGGTCTTGTATCTAATCTCTTAACTGGACACAATTGGCTATGGAATGGTTGAAGGTATAGTGCAACTTGCAATACTTCTTCCCCCTTAGCTCTTCTGGCTTGGGCATCTTTTTAGTACTGTAGGGAAAAATTACTCTTGCCTGCACCAGTTCTTCATAAATCTCAGGTGCTTTGGCCAAATCAAAAGAATAGATCTGGTACTTGGGAGGTTTTATAGGGATGAAGCCTCCATCGTTCATTACGATTTTCTGGTCTTTGATGGGTTGAACCAACCCTTTCACTACCAATGGTTTGAAAGGCGTGGTCATTTCAGCAGCACAAACATCAATTTCCTCTCTGTCATGGCCATCTTCACGCTCTGGCCTTGCTTCTTCTATCTCCACACGATGAATTGCAGCTTTGTTTTTGTAAAAGGGAGGAGCCTTAGAAGTATGCTTCACTTGTTGTTCTTCTAGCAGCAACCTTTCATACTTCGTGGCGGTGATTACCAACTCATGTAACTCGTTGAATTGCGTATCATAGAACCTTTTCCTCAGAGGTAATTTCAAAGCCCTCTGAGCAATTGATATAAGCTGAGCTTGGTTACCAGGGAATTGGCATCTCATTCATGTCTTTATGAACCTCATCATGAAATCTTCTGTGGACTCATGGTCGTATTGTTTGACTTCAACCAGGTCATTGATTGTCATTTCTGGTTCTATTCTGTAAAATTGTTCATGGAAGGCCATCTCCATCTGCCCCCAGTTGGCAATAGAGTTAGGGGCAATAGAGAGTACCACTGAGATGCTAACCCCGCCAATGAATTTCCAAACAACCTCAACTTGTAGTTCGGGTTGTCTTCATATGCCACACAATGATTGGAGAATTTGAAAATGTGATCTCTGGAGGAAATGGATTTTGCTCGTCAATGTATTCAGGATAAGGTTTTTGATAGGTAACCCTGAATACTGGACGAACTCGTGGTTGAGCATTATGAGCCACTGTCCTCCTTAATTCAGCCAACTTTTCCCTCAGTTACTGAGTAACTGTATTATTATTATGGAAGATAAGAGCAGACTCGTTATTTGGGCTTCGGTCATTGCCCGCACCTGCTTCCTTCTTTGATTCGAGCTTTCTCCAGTTGGCTCCTCCTCCCTTATTAGCTAACGGGGGTGGCCTATAAGGATGAGGCTTATCTGAAGTTGTGAAGCCTTCATTTCCGTTGGATTCTTCGGTCATTATGGGCATCCCATACTTCGTTCTTTCTTGTTTGCTCTGCTTCCTATTATTAAATGATAATAATGGAAAGCTAGGGAATTCTTTCTCCGAAACCGGTTCAATCATGGGTTGACTTCCTTTTTCTTTCCCCTATCCTTTTCTTCTTCAAATAGCGGAAATAGGGGAATAACTGGTTTACTTCCGGAGGTAGCCTAGCTCATCATACCTCCTTGGGCACCTTTTGGGGTAGAGAACTCCAGATCTAGTCTCCTCTGTAGATTCCCTGTTAAGGTACAGAGTCTACTTACTTCTCCTTTAGTTTCCAAAGAAATCATTTCCATGCTCTTCAACACTTGTATCATAGTAACCTGCAGCTCTTCATTAATTCATTTTCCTTCAGACCTTCCAGATGAAGTCGGGCTTTCCAGGACCGCCTGTCCTGATGGAGAAGAAGGATTTCCTAGTTGATCTGTCATTTTTAGCAAAGGTTGAGATGATTCGTGCTTTGTACTCTTTCTGAAAGTTTTATGGCTTCTCTTCTTTGACATACGAGTTTGAAAAGTAGTCCCACTGGGCGTGCCAAAACTATGTTCGTCTCGAGGAATTTCCGATGGGGACGTTTCCTGGCCGACGAGCACACAGCTCCCCGAGAGGTTGGGGCCGGTTGATATTGTTTGTCGGGCTTCTGCTTATTGGCGAGCTGTAAGAGAAGGACAGAGTTAATCCTGAAATGTGCCTTTGTGGGGCCTTAGATGTAGGCCTTGAGGCTCACAATCAAAATTAACTTTAGGTATTCAGGCGTGCCACTGCCATCTTTAGCATGACAGATGTAAAACAGATGTTTAGTTTAATCGTATATGCCCGAGAGACCAAGTTAGCTATGAAATGTGCCTTTGTAGGGCCTTAGGTGTAGGCCTTGAGGCTCATAATCAAAACTAACCAAGTACTTGAACATATAATGGTTGTTTCATTGTTGCAGAAGTTTTACAACTGTTATACTTTAATCATCCGAGCCCGCAGAGCAGAACGAACCCAGATAGGTGCCTTTGTAGGGCCTTAGATATAGGCCTTGAGGCTTCCTATCAAAATTAATTCTATGCTCAAGCGTTCTGTGGTAATCATAATATAACAGAAGTAAAACTAAGGAATAGGTTGATTACTTGCGCCCAAAGTAACTCCAGACTTCTTGTTATCAAGGATTCTCGTGGATGGGTTAAGTCCACATAAAGTTCTTTTTTTTTATGCCTTGAGACCAATGACTTTTGGTTGATCAATCTTATATGCCCGAAAAATTAGAACTTAGATCTAGTCAAGCATGGTCGGGCACCATTAAACCGACCAAATCTGAGAACCAAGAAGTCTTTTCATCATAAACTTTCTAGAAATAACTTGGATACAGATGGAAGTATACATCATATTACTAGATTTATGAATGAAAAGACAGAACAAAGAGGGTCGGGCAAGGTTTCACCTTGTCGGGCAAGGCTGATCATCTTGCAACTTCCTCTCTTTGTGATTTACAAAGGGGTTGAGTGCTAGAAAGGGAGATTGGGAGATGAGTTTACAGGAAGAAATCGATACTACAACAAGATTCAGACAAGGTAGCAGAGCTTTTACAAAGGCTTTTTGGTGAAGGTTGATCCCGAAAAGGATGAAGGCTTGGTGCTGACTACAGCTTCGTATGCAAATCTAGCTTTAGCAGAGTTTGTGTATTTGTTTGTTTGTTTGAGTGTCCCTATCTCTGATTTCTCTTTCCTCTTTTATAGACCACTTGGCTTGGCTACCTGCAGCATCAATCTTCCCCGAATGTCGCTGAAGGGTAGTGACTCATCAGCTTTTTACTTGTACTACCATTGTAAAGTACTTTTGGGCTGATTAGCTGGCTGGTCTATACCACTTGACCTCTAGGTAGGTGAGCAAGTGGCTAAAGTGATTTGCACTTAGTCGAGAAAATGGTTTCTCCTACCTTCTGGGCTTCGACTGAGCCTCAGGCTTCTTTCCTTCTGGACCTTCTTTTGGGCTAACTCCATTTTAAGCCCAAAGTTTAAATTTTAACCCAAACACTAGGCATATAGTTAACTGAAGCATTAGCTCAATTGATTTGTAATACTAATCGAGGCCGCACTCATACGGAGATTGCCTTGAGTCATAGTGCTTACTCCATTGACGGCCATGGGCCTGGAGAAGAAGCCAAATCTTGGTTGGAGCATATAAATGATGTCCTTGAGGTTATGAGATGTCCTAATGACCAGAGAGTGAGCACATTTACATTCTTTTTTATGGAGTGTGCTGAGAACTGGTGGAAGACGGAGCGCCAAAATATTCAGGCTAAAGAAGTTTGGACTTGGGATATTTTCAAGGAATGATTGAAGAATAATTTTCTGAGTCTCGAGTTTCAGGCTATCAAAAGGCGAGAGTTTCTGGCTCTCAAACAGGGTGAAATGTCAGTGGCTGACTATGAGTGGGAGTTTCAGCGCCTTGTGGAGTATTGCCCGGGTATTCGAGATAATGTGAAAGAGAAGATGAAGTAGTTCATCTCGTGTCTGAATCCGAAGTTGTACACTTATTCAGTGGGTTAATGATGGTGTCACATATGAGATACGTTCTGCACAGGTTAAAGGGTTGAGCAAGCTAATAACAGGAAGAAGTAGAAACAGGTAGTGAAAGGTAATCAAGCAAGCACTGATGAAGGGCAGTTCAGTGGGTTCAAGAATAAGTTCAAGGCCGAGAATATCAATGAAGCATTGTTTATGGGCGGAATGAAATGTAAAGTGGTTTTTTTCAAAATAAGGGTTAACCTTCTACTACTAGCAGTGGGTGTAACACCACTACACGACGTGCCAATAAGGGTTATACTGGTAGTGGCCGATTCTCTGGTAGCGGATCTTGGGATGGTTCTTTATGGAAGGATCTCATACCTCTCTGCACTACTTGCTTCACCTATCATGATGACGAGTATAGATCGAGTATGGGATTATTCTTTAATTGTGATTAGCTGGGACACTTTCAGAGGAAATGTCTTAATCCGAGGTAACAATCGAAGATATCTTACAGAATGACTCAACATCCTGATTATGAGGTTCCAAATAATCAATATCAGCAATTTGCACTTTACCTCGCATTTGGGTACCAATTTTTTTCTCCTATTCACCAGTTTTCTCAGCCTGATATGCCTCAGGTTCCACAACGTACTCTGCAGCTTGGTCAGCATAATACTTCTCAAGGATAGTCGAGTGGTGAAGCTTATGGTAGTCGGAGTTAGAATAACCGACAGTGCCGAAGGTGTCAGACTCAGAGATCTTGGATTTGAGACAAAATTGGATAAATCAAGTGTGAGAATAGTGAATGTTTTGGAAACATAAAACTATATCCCAGGGTTTTTGGTAATCCCAGAAATTGTATCCTCTAGGCCTGATATCAGGATTAGAATGCAGGTGAATATGGTCAGGGCCATTTCCCCACTCTTCCAAGGAGATAACTTTTAGTAGAAAAAGCAATTATGTTGTTGGACACACTTTTGTATCTATGAACAACATCTACTAATTCAGTTTCAATCAGGATTCTCTTATACCAATATCTCAGCTTATAGTGAGGGCGAGAGTGATCACGATAGTATTTTTCACCTACTTATCTAGAAGATAAGGATAAATCTGAATCCTCTATTATCATCAGAGGAAATGCCATGGACCAAGTGAAATGATTGTCAACTACCGCCTTCTCCTTGCCTTTGTTATAAGGGAGAGTCATTGAAAGGGGATTTAGATTTGCTTGGGAGGATGAAGAAAAACCCTTTTGAATAGAGGCAGAACTTTTCCTAGCAAGAGCTAGAGCTTGCTCCTTCTTTTTTGTGTTTGCCCTGAAAAAATTCATGAGTTAAAAAGTCACGTCCGCTTTACACATTTTCTTTTTACTTACCTAAATAACTAAAAATGGAACTTAGAGCAGCTGGAGCTAAAATTTTTCAACAAAATTAAACCAGTAAAACTCAGAATTAAGCAGAAAAAATTGAACAAACATTATTATAGACACGTTGTTCTCTACAAAGAAATAATGACCACCCTCCTAGCATCACTAGGCAATCCAATATCACATAGAACAATCTATATGGAGAAATCACCAAGGTACTATAGGAAAAAAAAAACAGTTATCAACGTGCGGGGCATTATTAAACTTTACCTTGTTGTGACATCGAGGCATCAGTAGTGGATGTCGATGGTGTACCGAGCGTGTAGGGGCGGCGGTGACCACGCCTGGCGCTAACAGGTAGCGCCATTGATGAGGCTGATGACGCCAGTGAAGGAAATTTTGTAAAAACATGTTCATTTGAGCAACATCAATAGCATGCAATTAACAAATTAAAGGCGGAATCATGCTTGCATGCACTCAAAAACAAAAACATCAACCATGAAATTCAAAGCCTAGTAGATTGGTGAACCTTGACTCAACTTAAAACAACATTTGTTAGTTGAGAAATATTTACCTTTGTAGATTCCTCTTTGCATATGCAAAGGATAATCACCCAAGAGATAGGGCCTTCATTCCTTGCTTCTTAGCTCCATGGATTTGGTTGAAAGAATTGGATTCTCCAAGTTCCCAAAATAGAGAACCTCTAAAGATTCTACACCAAGGTTAGATTGAAGAAGAAATGAGCGACTTTGGAGTAGTGGGATTGCTAGATGCACCCTCCAAGGTGGCCGGCCTCTTAGAGAGAAATGGAAGCTTTGTGTTCTCACCAATTTTCTCTAAAACCAACACTTATGAATTTTAGGCTATAAAGTTCTTTATATAGTCACTTCTTTAAATGACCTAAAGAACCAAAAAACCCTAATTCTACACAAAATGGCCGGCCATTTAAGGGATATGGGCTTTTGGGCCTTTGTGAATCTTTATTCATTAAGTTGTCATACAACTTAAGTCAATGGGCTTGACGTTCGAAGCCCATTGGGCCTTAAGGTCCAAAACTATCCCGAGGTCTTTAACGAACTTATTCGTTTGATTAATTAACATATTAATTAATCCTTGCCATAAATAATTAAACCATTTAATTATTCTTACTCATCTCGTTTGTTTCTTCAATCTTTACCTTACACGGTGTACGATCCATTAGGTTCCTTTTAGCGAGGCACTGGGCGATTAAAACCATTTTACATCGATTGTGAATTGAAACTTACTTTCAATTCTCCCTTTAGTGATTACACACGTTTAGGGCTTCCACAAACCATGAGTGACACCTAGCAGCATATCATGGTTACCCAAGCTAATCAGAGGAGGTAGAGAACCTATTCAGTTTAGGATTACAAATGCAATACGGTCTTTCTCTAATCTAATACTCTTGACCACATTGTTTGGTTTGATAGTTTATTTATTCATGTCTACTATCCAATGTGATTCGTTTGCTTATATGATTACCTTGAATGTGATTTGGAACGCATTCCCTAATCTCATTCATACTCTGGCCAGAGATTTTAATCATATCATAGAGTATTCTCCCTCAAACCATTTGAAGGTTAGAGATCCCTTGTTGCACATTCACTTGTCTCCATAACTAAGTGGCTTAACCCCAATGATGTCGTGGACACCCCGATGGGGTGACTTTGACATAATCAAAGATCAAGGACTTAACCACAAGACAACTGTGATGCCTCAGGTCAAAAGACTAATTTGCATTATCCCAACCATGAGTTCTCATGTGACATGAGTATGAGAACTCCTAGTTGATCGTGTTCAGTGAACTCATTCTCTATTGAGCACCTACGTACTTGTCTTGATGTCACACACACCAATGACTCGAGACTAGCCACTCTCCCTGAGAGAAGGCATAGTACGTACTGATCTTATCGGACTGTCAATGCCCAATTGGCAATCCTATGATCAGGAACGTTTAGGATGTGTCTACGAAAGAATGGTCTCATGAATCTAACTTCATTAGATTGCATTCTCCCAATCACATATTCCTTGGACTTTATCGTTTAAGCATATAACATTTATATGAGACGGCTCAAACAATAATGTTTGCCCTTTATATGTAAACTAGATTAGTTTAACATGTGAAATGTCCGTAAAGTATCATCATATGATTGGCTTTAGAGCACATTTCCAACAATCTCCCACTTGCACTAGAGCCAATCAGCTTGTTCATCTGTTATGATTCCTCTTCTGTAGTCATTTCATAAATGGCTGAGTAGTAGGCCTAGGCAATGGATATCTATATGTTATCCATAGAAGCAACCTTGAGAATATCGACGTCACCATTATACATGATTCCCAATCATGTGGTTCAGTCTCTCATATGAGTTCGGATCTTGATGAGACCTTGATTCCCTGGCTTGAGTTATCGCCCCATTAGTGTCATACACTTTCTGGTTGGAACCGAATAGAGAGTTCATAAATGAACTTTCCCATCCAAACAACATTGTTGTAAACTTCTATATGGCAATATATTTTGCATTCATAATGGAACACACTAAAGTCATTACTTTAATGTTTCCATCCAAATATCTCTTTAGTCATAATAAAGGGATACCTGTTTATCTCTTCATTCATAATGAAGAAACATCCAATGATGGATTAGATTCATAATCTAATACATTTACGCTTCCATTACGTTACTCTAATTCTTCCTCATTCTTCGAGGAACCTATCCTTTAGTATTTCTTAAATACTTAAGGATTCACTTGACAGTTGCCATGGTTCTGATCCTGGGCTTGCACTGATATCGCCTTGTACCTTTCTAGGTACAACTCATATCAATGTTTTTCATACAATATGAAATACATAAATCACCTTTCTGCGTATGCATAAAGGATTCGATTTACGCATTATTTCTTTGGGAGTCAAAGGGTACGTTCCCTTTGAGAAGAGCTATCTCCTAGTCTCACTAGAGTTGTTCTTCTTATTGAAGTTTATCATCATATGAGAAACTTCCTAGCATCCTTTTGTCTATTATTAGGGCATGATATAATCCAATTATATCCTAAAATCTATCATTATAGATTTCCATCCCATGTAAATAGACTATGTCTCCCATATACATTCTATCGTTATAGAATGTTTAAAGTCATAACTTTAACGAAGAAGTATTCTTTTCATTTCCAAAATTAATATATCATATATATATTCTAAATTTTAGGAACATGATTAACTCCCACTAATCTTTTGTAAACCTAGTAAACAAAAGATTCATTTACATCTTTATGAGAAATCAAACGTTTTGATCTTTCTCTCATAAGACGCTTATGGCTCCTACTAGCTTGCTAAGATCCATGATGGTTGGATCTCTACAACTTACATGTTTTGTGATTCATAGTTTTAGACATACATATTATTAGGACTATCTTAATAATGGTTTCGGAAACCTATATGATGTCCAAACATTGAATCAACATTTAGTTGTAGCTAGCTATCTTCGAATTAATTGAAACTAAGACTACGTCAAAAATGGTTCCTTCAAAGTCAACCATTCTCTTTGATTGTAGTCACCTTAAGCTACCAATTAGCTATGAAGGTTTCATTATTTCGGGTCAAATGGTACTTTACCATTTCCTTGAGTATATATCGTATATACACTCAATGTAGTCATAAAGTTCAAACCATTCAATTGAGACGGTTTATAAATCCTTCTTGACTACCTTGGAGCTTGTGGTATAGGAACTAGGTTGTTATATTTGTTGATTATCATCTTGTCTCTCAAAGAACCCATTCTTTTGAGTTCTATGCCTAGTTCATTTGCTCTAAGGCAAATCACATTGTAGGATTACAATGAACTACTCAACAAACAACATTTGTTGGTTGGTTTATAGAAGTGATATCCAAAGGTTAATTTAAGGATATCCACAAGATAATTTTTAAACAAATATTGCTTATTAGCACACAACCCCAAATCTTAACATGATTAAGATTTGTCTTTCTTTCCAACTACATCCTATGGAGTTATGAAAATTTTGGAAGATCTTCTACTTGACAATCATATTGTTTTAGAAGTATATATCCTATATCTATGGGTAATTGATAACATCCAACGAACTAAATCTTATTCGAGTTCGTTCTTCTCCTAATGGAGAAAATCATTATCTTATGATGCTAATTTCCTTGATATCTTTCAAGGAAACTCATCTAAAGTGTTACCTTTCCTTAGATCAAATCTAAGGAGGTAAGTACTTTAGACGTCTTACTCATCAACTTACATTTCTTGAATTCTTTGAAACCTTTTGCAAAGTATTCGGACTTGTGTTTATTCATAATAAACTATAGTCCAACCGAGAGTGATCTTCGGTGAATGTCAAACAACATGAGTAGTATTATGTTGTGGACAAGTGCCACTAACATCTAAGTGAATTAACCTCAATAACTTTGTGATTCTTTCTTCTTTCCAAAAGAATAAAGATTCGAACATTTCGCCTCTATACAATTTTGACAAGAAGGTATTGGATCCGGATCTAACGATCCAAAGCATCCATCTATGACCAACTCGTAATTTATGTTTTAGAGGTATCACAACTAAGTTGGGATTAGTCACTATCTTGCAACCTTTTGGGTTTTAAGCATCATTATATTCTAAACAGTTAATGCTACCATATCATCTCTACTATAGAGACAATCAATTAGATTACTATAATCCAATCAGTGATTAATAAAGAACAATGTTTTGTCAAACAAAACATTCATCCATCTCTACTATAGTGACGGAATTAAGTTCCTTAAAATTGGAATGTAAAGACAATCTTTGGTTTTTCCAATTTCTTTGGTAGTTCCTATGAGGAAGTTAGTACCATCTGCTTTCGCAGAGATCTATATTTTATTCACGTTCCGAATGTGAAGTACTTTCTCTTCTCTCATTAATCTTCTACTTCTTATTAGCCACACTTTTACAACGATTGTAAAACATAGTTACTAATACGGAATCAAGCATTCAAGTAGAAGAACCAACTGTTTTGAACTTTTCAAGAACAATTTACAACACCTTCGAAAGGTGTGTTCTTGACACTTGCAAGACATTTCTTGCAAATACCCCTTCCAATGTCCATCATTTCATAAAGAAAGTTTGTTCCCTTGGAGTTAATTTTATCTTCTTCATTTGACTTCTCCTTTGACTACAATAGTCATGGTCCCTAAACTCCCACTATCTCTCTTGAAACCTTTTTCAATTGTGTTTATACACATCAAACATTTTGGAGAGTGTGTGGTTATTGTTCGCTACATAGTTTACAATAAACTTAGTGAACCATTAGGATAGGGACATAAAGGTGAAGTCCTAGCTTAGTTTCCGTCTCGTTAAGTGGTTTATCACTTCAACACTCAATGATTCAAAATCATCATAAGTCCATGTTGATGGACTATTTTTGTCAACCAACCATTATGTTCTAAACATAATTACAAACTTTCAAGAGTTGTTCAAGGCAACTCTCATTTCTTCATACAACAATTTGTAAGTGAAGAATCATGGCACTAAAAGTGTCCTTGTCTTTATGCTAATCTTCGTAAGTTCCTTTGTTCATATAACGAAGGAATAAGCATTGGTTGTTTGTGTTGTCCTTTTCATGATAGACATTTCTAACATGTTCTTCCAATGATACATTATCAATAGGAAGATTGTGAGGATGAGACTTCTTAGGTACATGCACAATCCATTTAAGACAATCTTTGGGATTGTGTTACCAAGTCCGGAAACTAAAACATTCGGTTTTTCTTTGTCAAGTTTTGGATAGCGTTTGCAAATATATTGGTAAACGAATACATAACGAATATAAATTGATTGATTTTAAGCCATTTGATTCGGGTCTTTAAATCAAATAGCACCACCCACTATTTTTGGCAAATTCCATATCCCTCATTGGAATTCGAGAGTTTTGGAGGAAACTCTTAGTAGGTTATGGGAGACTCACTATTACCAAGCCCACCTCAGAATTATATCATGTTGGCTAGCGTTAATAATAATGAGAGAGTACGCTTACTCATTTGCAACAACCTCTTGCAAGTACCCATCTTATTTGGCCTCTAGAAAATGATGCCTCAAAATTATATCATGTTGGCGTCATTGTACTTAGTTAAGTCATTCCCACCATGCCTAGTTCGTGTAGGGGTTCAAGCATAGCCTCAGAATTATATCATGTTGGCTAAACTCGTTGCCTACCTCACTTCATCATGTATGCATATAGAACTCCTCCGAGTGTAAACACGCACTTTGTACTCCCCCATTATAGGGTGAATACAAACATCGGAGCCTACCACGGTGGAAGGCCACGAAAGAGTGTTCAAAGCACTCTCACGCTTGTCAACTTAATAATGGTTTGGTTGAGGGTTTTACGTCTCATCACATATAAATATTCATTTTAATCTTCATTAAAACAATTTTGGTCCTATTACAACTATTGGTCCATTTGATTCAATTTAGTTGTATATAATACTCCCACTATACTTATAAAACGGTTTTTAAAGCAAGAGTATATGATACTACTAACATAAGGTTTGCATTCATTTGATGGACTATATAGTTGCCTTATGACTATGAACCTTTGTTTAGATTCAACACGAGCCTAGTGTTGAATCTCGGACTAGGGATGGAGATTGATTTTAGTTACGCGTTTAATCACATTAAGGCGTGTTGTCTTATGGGCGTTGGACCCTCTACTCCATTTTCATGCATATCAAATAAAGCAAGAAAGAAGTACTTCAAAGTAAAGGTGAGCTTATGCTCATTACAACATTTGCATAATTCAAATTACTTTAAAGTAAAGAAGAGCTTATGCTCTTTTACAACATTTGATCAAATCAAATTACAACCAAAATTAATCTACACATTCCCATGGTTCAAACAAATTTGAAACGGCCTTTCACATAGCTCAATTATCGTAGGCTTAGGTTCATAATCACCCTTTAATTAATTAACACTTTAACTAATTAAACTTGAATGCAACATTTTCATTTTGTTTTTGTATCCATAAAATTGATTTAAATGGAGCTAAATGAAATGAAAATCCAATTCTCATTTAAAGAGACAAAACAATTTTTGTTCCCTACTTAATTTGGGCCATCATGCAATAATCACAACTTTTTGGGTTATATTGCGAAACACAAACTTTTGGGGTCACTTTGTAAAAACACAAAAGTCCACTACTTCATGTAATTACAACTAGAACCCAAAAATTTCAACAAATGCAAAAAACTTCATTAAAGGAGCAAAACAATTTGTCCTTTAGCGTTTTTGGGCCTTAACGTAAAAACGTAAACTTTTGGGCCAAAATGCAAATACACAAAAGTATCAAAACTTTATGTAATTGTACAAAAGGCCCAAAAATACCCTATTCTATTAGGGTGGCCGGCCATGATTAAAAAAAATAAGATTTTTACAAAGTTTTTGTAAGTGGGTTTTGTTAGGTGAGGTAAAGATGAAATGAAAAGTTTGTAAGAAATGATTTATGTCACATCTTTAAAAACGTTTGTCTCCCATTAAAAATACTTTACCATTAACCATCACCCACTAAAATTAAATCAAAACTTTATGTAAAAACATAAAACTTTTGAATCAAAACTTCAAAACTTTTTGTTCTTGGCAAGAACTTCAAGAACATTGAAGAACACTCATGAAAACTCATAATAGCTCCATGAATGTTTTCACTCACCAAAACTCAAATTTTCACCACTCAAAAGAGGGCTAACATCCTAGGGTACTTAGGGGTTCCAAAAGTCACTTTAAAACCATTTTAACAAGACAAACATGAACCCAAAAAATCACCCTTTGGATTTGGCCGAATTTCCCCAAAAACATGGCACCAAATTTTAGCTCCAAAATTCATGCTCATATGAACTACATCTACAACATTTGAGATGGCAAATTTTCTAACAAAATTTACATTCAAAGAAACAAGAATAAACCTTGTAACATATTACAACTTTTAAATCAAAAACTATGAACTACAAAACCCAAAATGATTCACCAACTACTAGACCTAGGCTCTTGATACCACTTGAAGGAAATTTTGTAAAAACATGTTCATTTGAGCAACATCAATAGCATGCAATTAACAAATTAAAGGCGGAATCATGCTTGCATGCACTCAAAAACAAAAACATCAACCATGAAATTCAAAGCCTAGTAGATTGGTGAACCTTGACTCAACTTAAAACAACATTTGTTAGTTGAGAAATATTTACCTTTGTAGATTCCTCTTTGCATATGCAAAGGATAATCACCCAAGAGATAGGGCCTTCATTCCTTGCTTCTTAGCTCCATGGATTTGGTTGAAAGAATTGGATTCTCCAAGTTCCCAAAATAGAGAACCTCTAAAGATTCTACACCAAGGTTAGATTGAAGAAGAAATGAGCGACTTTGGAGTAGTGGGATTGCTAGATGCACCCTCCAAGGTGGCCGGCCTCTTAGAGAGAAATGGAAGCTTTGTGTTCTCACCAATTTTCTCTAAAACCAACACTTATGAATTTTAGGCTATAAAGTTCTTTATATAGTCACTTCTTTAAATGACCTAAAGAACCAAAAAACCCTAATTCTACACAAAATGGCCGGCCATTTAAGGGATATGGGCTTTTGGGCCTTTGTGAATCTTTATTCATTAAGTTGTCATACAACTTAAGTCAATGGGCTTGACGTTCGAAGCCCATTGGGCCTTAAGGTCCAAAACTATCCCGAGGTCTTTAACGAACTTATTCGTTTGATTAATTAACATATTAATTAATCCTTGCCATAAATAATTAAACCATTTAATTATTCTTACTCATCTCCTTTGTTTCTTCAATCTTTACCTTACACGGTGTACGATCCATTAGGTTCCTTTTAGCGAGGCAGTGGGCGATTAAAACCATTTTACATCGATTGTGAATTGAAACTTACTTTCAATTCTCCCTTTAGTGATTACACACGTTTAGGGCTTCCACAAACCATGAGTGACACCTAGCAGCATATCATGGTTACCCAAGCTAATCAGAAGAGGTAGAGAACCTATTCAGTTTAGGATTACAAATGCAATACGGTCTTTCTCTAATCTAATACTCTTGACCACATTGTTTGGTTTGATAGTTTATTTATTCATGTCTACTATCCAATGTGATTCGTTTGCTTATATGATTACCTTGAATGTGATTTGGAACGCATTCCCTAATCTCATTCATACTCTGGCCAGAGATTTTAATCATATCATAGAGTATTCTCCCTCAAACCATTTGAAGGTTAGAGATCCCTTGTTGCACATTCACTTGTCTCCATAACTAAGTGGCTTAACCCCAATGATGTCGTGGACACCCCGATGGGGTGACTTTGACATAATCAAAAATCAAGGACTTAACCATAAGACAACTGTGATGCCTCAGGTCAAAAGACTAATTTGCATTATCCCAACCATGAGTTCTCATGTGACATGAGTATGAGAACTCCTAGTTGATCGTGTTCAGTGAACTCATTCTCTATTGAGCACCTACGTACTTGTCTTGATGTCACACACACCAATGACTCGAGACTAGTCACTCTCCCTGAGAGAAGGCATAGTACGTACTGATCTTATCGGACTGTCAATGCCCAATTGGCAATCCTATGATCAGGAACGTTTAGGATGTGTCTACGAAAGAATGGTCTCATGAATCTAACTTCATTAGATTGCATTCTCCCAATCACATATTCCTTGGACTTTATCGTTTAAGCATATAACATTTATATGAGACGGCTCAAACAATAATGTTTGCCCTTTATATGTAAACTAGATTAGTTTAACATGTGAAATGTCCGTAAAGTATCATCATATGATTGGCTTTAGGGCACATTTCCAACAGCCAGCGCATGGGAGAACCCTGGGACCAATCGGCAAGTGGTCCATTTGGGTTGGAGCAGTGGCAACTGACGGATGAACCATGGGAGGTGAACGGGATGTAATCGTCACCACCTTACGCAGCTTTACGACTTCTAATAAGGTTTGACATATGCACAATTAGAAGAAAAAAAATTCAGTAAGTATACATAAATCCCATCACATGCCAAATTATGTGGCATATCACTCACACCAACCCCATGCATAACTAAATCAAGCATTTGAACCATATATATACCGTTAAGCATAAAACGGACAACTAAACCACAAAAGCTTCTAGACCTATATGCACTTACCTATATGCATTTCATTCAAGGAGAAACCAAAAGGCAATCCACTTACCTATATGCATTTCATTAAAGGAAAAACAAAAAACCAATCCACTTACCTATATGCATTTCCACATTCAATTAAGCAACAAGAAAATAAAAATATATATGGTACTTAGAGCCAATTGACTTGAGCAGCAACTGTCTTATGTAGGCCTTGAAACATAAACACAAACATATCCTTCAACATGCCTAATTCTGTGGCAGATCACTCACACCAACCCCATAAAAGCATCTTGACCTATATGCATTTCATTAAAGGAGAAACAAAAAACCAATCCACTTACCTATATGCATTTCCCCATTCAATTAAACAACAAGAAAAAAAATATATACGGTACTTAGAGCCAATTCACTTGGGCAGCAGCTGCCTTATGTCGGCCTCGAAACATAAACACAAACATATCCTTCAACATGCCTAATTTTGTGGCATGTCACTCACACCAACCCCATAAAAGCATCTTGACCTATATGCATTTCATTAAAGGAGGAACAAAAAACCAACCACTTACCTATATGCATTTCATTCAAGGAGAAACAAAAACATTCCCAAATAATATCACTGACATATTTAATAAAGTCCCAAAAGCTTACAAATTTGAGGAAGCATAACCACGCCATATCTATCACTTTCATATGCAATCCAACAAAATTTCTCTTTGATAAATTATAGACGAAACTCAGGTAAGTCAATACAAGGTCATTGTTTGTCCTAATAAACCCACATTCTCTACCTGCCTTATATAATAAACATGTATATATACACACACATTAACAAACAACATCAACATCAATCTAAATCAAAAAACGAATCCACCAAAATTTCCAACAAAATTGCTCATCCAACATAAAATCAACTAATTAATCCGTACAGTACCCACATATTCCAGTAAATTGTGCCTGCATATCAAAGTACCCAAAAATCAACTAATTAATCCGTAAATTCTCAACGCACAGTTCATAATTTAACTAATTAATCCCATAATTGTTCACCCATGTAACAAAATTATGCGGATTGGGTGGGATTGTTAGGACCACCGAATCCCCTAAAATATGAAAAATCGTAAACCCTAATCCCGAAATTGTAAACCCTAATCCCCAAATTGTAAACCCTAAAATCTGAAAAATTGTAAACCCTAATCCCCAAATTGTAAACCCTAATCCCCAAAATGTAAACCCTAAAATCTGAAAAATTGGAAACCCTAATTCTCTAACCTAATGGTCTATAAATTGGAACCCCTAATTCCCCAAACGAAAATCAAAATAAATTAATAAAATTGGAAATATTTACCATGTTAGCAGCGAGATGGGGAGAGGGTGAAAGGCCGAGAGGTAGGGTGAGGGTGAAAGGTCAAGAGGTAGGGTGAGGGTGAGAGGCAGAGAGGTAGGGTGAGGGTGTGTCGGAGGAGGAAGAGAGACTGTGAGGGGGCGACAAGGGGAGAGGGTGATAGATAGGGAAGGTGTGTCGGAGGGAGTTTACCAAAGACGAAGAGGTGAGGGGAAAAGTGTGTGCAATTTCAGTTTAATCCCGACTTTCTTGCACAACAAATATAAGATATTCGTCAAGCAAAAGATTCAAATTTTCACGAAATAATTTTCGTGCACGCCAAAAAGTCAAAATTTTCAACTCCTGCATCGACGAAACAGAAACTAATCGTCGCGCAAATAATAGTTGTGCGATGAAGGGTTCTTGTTCGTCGCTCTAAGAGTTGAAAATTTATGTTTGAACTTATATTTATTCAAAAAAAACAAAAACAATTTTTTTATAACATCAGATAAATAAATTACAAAAAATTCATTTAATATGTTTTACATAGCAAGTCATATATAAATTGCATTATTCATCATTCGAACTGTAATAACTTTCACTATCGTCGCTATCATGACTTTTGGTCTCCCAATCCTCCTCCTCGATAGGTACGTCACCATCGTCGTTCGGGGCCCACTGCACCATCGTTTTGCAGAAGAGCACCAAGGTCAATTGTAATTGACTGAATCGATATTTCGATTAAAGACATTCCTTGTATCTGAAACGGTTATTAGACAAGATTTGTATCTCAAAGTGTTTCCGCATCATTTTCCATTGAAGATTCTAAACGTTGGTCAGCGACGTTGTCGACATCATCGTCAGTTGGGTCTTGTTCTGGTATAGCATACACGTTCCTCTGATCCATCTTCTGAACAACTTTCCAGCCTCTCCCGGCTTTAGGGTCATCTAGATACACAATCTGTTTTGCCATGTTTGCCAAAATGTAAGGGTCATCATCGTACCAAGTTCTATTAATGTTCACATATAGTTAGCCATGGTCGAGTTTAACACTTCCTTGCCTATTTGGGTTTGTATCAAACCATTGACAATTAAACATGATCACTTGGTATCGGTCTTTGTAAAGCAATTCACGACATTTGTTAGTTTGCCATAGAAATCAATGTTCGAACTTTCACCTCCACTTGGGACATGGACACCGCTACTTTGCGTGTACAACTTGTCATCTCGTGCAGTCCCCAAAAACTTGGAGTCGTTAACATGGCAACCCGAGAACAATTCAGCGTGAATCGGGGTGAAAGCCAAGTTATATAACTCTTCACTATAAGTGGAGGAATTCAATGCTTTCAATTTATTCACCTAATATTATACAAAAACATACACATGTTAATTTGAGAAAATTAAATGCTACAATATATATCACAAATACAAAACACTTATAACTTACATATTCGAGAAACCATTGTGGAAACAATTCTCAGTGTTTATTGGCATACAAATATGATGGATGTTCTCACTTCATCATCTCTTTATGCTCATCTAAGTATGCCATTATCTCGTCACAATTGTTCAGTACGAACCAATGCGCTACCTCCATGTCATTTTTGGAAAATGACTCGCCTCGTACAGAATCTCCAAAGGGTCGTGCGCTTTGGGCAAAAACAGAAAGTTTCTCCTTTCTCACACCCCCATCATTATTGCGTTGAGAACGATTGAAAGTCATCTCCACATCTTTTAAATACATTCCACAAAAAGTAAGTGACTCATATTGAACCCAAGCCCTATAATTGATCATTTGGGCTTCGCCTTGTTGCGTACACTTTTTTTTAGTTCCCCGAGAAGCTTACCAAAATAAAACGATATGATACAAATTAGTAAGCATGGGCTAATGATACATAAACAAATGATGAGGATTATATACCTTTCTATTGGATACATCCATCAATAGTTGACAGGACCAGCAAGCAATGCCTTTTTGGGCAAGGGAACCATCACGTGGATCATACTTGTGAAGAAAGATGGAGGGAATATCATCTCAAACTTGCATAGGACTTGGAAAATGTCATGGTACAACTAATTAACATCCGTCTTTCACAACGTTCTTGCCGCGAGTTGGGAAAAAAATCTGGACAACATCTGTCTTTCACTACATTTTCCAGCAATAGGTGTCAAATACCCACAGGAAATAGGCGTTGCATAAACACATGGTAGTCATGGCTCTTTAGTCCAGCAAATTTACCCCCGTCAACATTCACGCAACGCGTAATATTAGAAGCATACCCATCGGGAAACTTTATAGACGATAAATCCCTCCATATGCCCATTCTTTCCAAATCAAGACGAGCTTTGATCGTGTCCTTTGTCTTGCCCTCGATATCTAGAATCGTGCCCACCAATGTGTCAAAGACATTTTTCTCCACTTGCATAACGTCGAGGTTGTGTCTCAATTTTAGTTTCGACCAATACGGGAACTCAAAAAACATAGGCTTGTGCGTTCAGTTCATATGTGTAGAAGGTCTGGTCCGACTCACAGTTTTCCTGAACGGAGCAAAATCCAAATGGTTAAGCTATTCTAAAATCTAATCACCAGACTATTCTCTAGGTCTGAGGCGATGTTTTGTGTTCCCGTCGAACTCTTTATCCTTTTCCCGCCACTCATGGTCCCATGGCAACCATCTCCGATGACCAAGGTAACAAACTTTTTTGGCATGCCAACTAGATATTACATCATCTTTGTATACAAGGCAAGCCATATAACCCTTAGTGCTCAACCCGAAAACCATTGCATATGCGGGAAAATCGTTCACAGTCCACATAACTGCTGCCCGCAAAGTGAACATCTTCCCAGTGGACTTATCGTATGTGCGAACACTGTTTGTCCATAAATCCTTTAGCTCATCAACTAACGGCCTTATGTAAACATCGATTGACCTGCCAGGATGCTCAGTTATCAAAAAAGTCATCATCATGTATTCTTTTTTCATGCATTTTCAAGGCGGCAAATTATATGGGAATACGAAATCAGTCAAGTGTTGTGGTGTTGGTTTAGAACCCTGAGCGGATTGAATCCATCAGTGGCAAGTCCTAATCTAACATTTTGGGGATCAGCAGCAAACTCAGGGAATGTTCGATCGAACTTTTTCCATGCCTCCCCATCTGCAGGATGCCTCCCTATCTGCAGGATGCCTCATCACATCGTCGTCTACACATTTTTCCTTATGCCATCTCATGTCTGTGGTAGTATGCGTCGACATATACAATCGCTGCAACTTAGGTTTCAGGGGCAGATAACACATGACTTTTTGTGGTATCTTAGTCATTCTATTATGAGATATCATTTTGAACCTCGACTCATTGCATACAAGCATTTATCCAATGCTTTATTCTCTTTGTAGAATAAAATAAAATTGTTTTTGCAAGCGTGAATTTTTTCATAACCCAAACCAAGACCATTCAACACCTTTTACGCATGTCTATGGTCTTTCAGAAAACAATTGTCCTTCGGAAGCATTCTCTTGAAAACCCCCAAAAAGTAATCGAAACACTGGTTCGATGATAGGAGCATATTTATGCGCCTTAGTTAGCTAGTTCTTATGCATTTCCGTGGTGTTTTCTGTGTTAAAGTAGTCTTTTAAGCTAGTTTTATGTGTTTTCAGGTTTTAAGGCCAAAGGATGCAAGAAGATGCATTTTGGAGATTTTTGGAGCAAAATGGAGCTTAGAATGCATGTCACATATTTGGAGCCAAGGTTTGGACGAATTTGAAGACTTGAAGATGACGATTCCTACTTGAACAAGGTTTCCTAGTTGAAATAGGAAAGTGCCTAATCAACGAAGGATTCCTAATCAACGAAGGATTCCTAATCAACGAAGGATTCCTAATTGAAGATGGATTCCTACTCACATGAGGATTCCTAGAAGAACAAGGATTCTTACTCCAAGAAGGATTCCTACTTGAAATAGGAAAGTTAAGCCAAGGTTTCCTACTTTGGTTTGACCTTTCCTAAATGTTCCTAAGTCTTATCAACTTTGAAGGCTTCCTAAGCATTTTAGGACATCAAATACACCTCCCTTGCACCATATCAACCCTTGCCGCACCTCACATACCCTTTCCACACTTTCCTCTTCCTTGCCGTGCAAGGGAGAGGGTCCTTTCCTGATTTTGAGCATTAAAACACATTCCTAATATGTTTTAAACCCTAGCCGCATATTTCCTTGACCTTTCCTTTTATTTTCTGATTTGTTTCCTAATTCTAGAATCCTTAGACTTAATTTCTGATTTCCTAATCAACCTAGGGTTTTAATTTCTATTTTCCTTTAAATAAACCTCTTTGTTGCAGCCACAAACCATTCCACACACATCCATACAACTCCATTCACGCCAGATTTCATCTCTCACCTCTTGCCGTGCCCATCCTTCACCCAAATCCATATTTTATGAACCCAAACCCCCCTAGCCGTGCCATACACCTATCCTAGACACTTTTCCACCATTCTACATCATCCAAAACCATCCATAACCATCTCCATACCTTGTGCCGCAGCAAGAAGGAAGAAGGAGTGCCCTTGAATGTGCTTGCTAGTCTATTGCAGATTGCTGGAACTTTTAGGTGTAATCTTTCTTATGTTTTCAATGTTTCAATTCAATAAACTTTGTGTTGTGAGTATGAGGAACTAAACCCCCTTAGTTGGGGGGGTGATTCGAAACCATGTACATACTTGCAATATGATTTGATTACATTCAGTTGTTATTTCATAAGTTGTGGATTCAATTCGTTCATCTACTTGATTGATAACTTATTTGTGTATGTTGATTGAGAGTGCACGCTTAGTTTTCATGCATGAATATGATGCTAGATTATGAGGGAGTTTCACCTAATAGTTACAATCTTATAATCACAAGTAGTGAAGGTCGCTTAAAAACGATCGCGTTGAATGAATTCTTGGCACTAGTTTCATGCTCATCATAGTAACGAATGCCTCGTCAACACTTATAGTTCTCATTGTGCTTCATGATTCTTGATTGTATCTTTATTGTGCTCATCACGTAAGGAACCTTTGAGGAATGCTTTGAATTGTTCTATGCGCTTTCCCATCCAATTCATTAACTTAAGGAGAACTTGAAGGTTAATTTAAGCGTATCTAATTAACTTGGGGTGTTGAGTTTCATAATTTATTGGAAGAACAACTGAAAATCGTTTTGTTTGCAAGTGTGTCATGTGTGGAGAAGAACCTCCTAACTAGCCTTTTATCCATCCTTTTCATCCAAACCGTTTTACAATCTGTTTTGTTTTAAAGTTTCTGTTTTGTTTTCAATTTTCGTCCAAAACAAATCCCCCTTTATTTTGAAGTCTCATATTAGTTAGAAAGTGATTTAGTTTGTGTTTTTAAGTGTTTTGGTTCAAGTTATAACTCAATTTCGTCCAAATTTGTGTTTGTGCTCAAAACTGCCCAGAAAGTGTTTTTAAGGCAGTTTTAAGTGTTTGTTTGCTGTTTTGAGTCTTTTGGTTTGTTTTAGTGTTGCAAACTTTAGTTTTACATTCTTTGAGTCTAGTTTAGTGTTTTAAACTTTGTTTTTACGTTTCTAAGTCAGTTTTCAAGTGTTTAGCAATCCCTCCTAATCCCCGGTTTAAGAACGATCCCTACTTATCCATACTACAATTGTCAACAAGAGGGTTTAATTTGTGTGTTCAGTTAATTTTACGCATCAAATTTTGGCGCCGTTGCCGGGGATTAGCAACTTTGCTAATCCCTTGTTGTTTCTTTTTATTTATTTTCTTTTGTTTTCTATCTTAGTTGCTGATTTGTTTTGTTTCTTTGTTTTTAGGTACTAGTGCATGACTCGAAGTTCCCAACCTGTTCGTGAGCATATCTTGGACTTTGACGACGACTTTGAGAGGAATTTGAGAAGAGCTAGAAATCAACAAGAGCCCATTCCCGAACCTGACGGTGGACAACCGTACACTCAAGGAGCTTTCCGCCTCGGGTTTGGATAATGCCGCACCATTGTGTATCCAATATCCCACGGCTGCCCAAGGTAAGACGGAAGAATTTGAATTAAAGTCAAGTTTGCTTCATCATATTCCTAAATACCATGGCTTGTCCATGGAAGATCCTAACAAACATTTGAAAGAATTTGAAGTAGTTTGCTCTAGTATGACTCCCGTCAATGTTGACGGAAATATTTTGAAGATGAAGGCTTTTCCATTCTCTTTGATGGATAAAGCCAAGGATTGGTTATACGAGTTAGCTCCCGGCACTGTCACTTCTTGGGAGAGTATGAAGAGAGCATTCTTGGAGAAGTTCTTTCCAACTTCTCGCATCATCCTCCTACGCAAAAAGATAAGCGGAATTCAGCAAGAAGAAGGTGAGTCTTTTCCTACATATTATGAATGATTTAAATCACTTGTTGCTTCTTGTCCACATCATCAGATGAAGGAGGAGTTGCTTTTGCAATACTTCTACGAGGGTCTCCTACCTCTAGAACGTCAAATGCTTGATGCTTCGGCGGGGGGAGCATTGGTGGACAAAACACCCATGGCTGCCAAGATCTTGATCTCTAATCGAGCGTTGAACGCTCAACAATATGAGGGAGTGGTGTGAGAATTACTTGACACACAAATTAAACCCTCTTGTGACAATGGTAGTATAGATGTAAGTAGGGTATCGTTCTAAACCGGGGATTAGGAGGGCTTGCTAAAACCTCTCAAAACTAATTTAAAAACATAAAAACAAAGTTAAAAAAAATGTAAACAAAAGACTTTTAAGACAAGAAAGTAAAAGGGGGGATTTGGTTCTTGTGAAGTGAAAGTAAAACAAATAACTAAAACTTAAAAACTATGGATGATGGGCTTTAGCTAGAGGGTTCTTCTCCACACATGTCTTGCTTGCATACAAAACGATTTCCAATTGTATTTCAATAACTTATTAATTCTCAATGCCCCAAGTTAATTAGGTACGCTTAAATTAACCCTCAGATTTTCCTACTTTTATTGAGTTGGATGATTGCATACGACAACCCAAAGCATTCCTCACAAGTTCCCTACATGAATTGCATAATAGAGATACAAGCAAGAATCATTAAGTTCTATGAAAATCATAAGCATTGACGAGGCACTCGTTACTATGGAATACGCATGAAACTTATGCCAAGAATTTACTTAACGCGATTGTGATTAGCAACCTTCACTACTTGTGAATATAAGTTCATGATGATTAGGTGAAACTCCCTTATATTCTAGCATCAAATTCATGCATGCAAACTAAGTGTTGACCCTCAATCAACATACACAAATCAGTTTTTATACGAACGGATAAGTAAATTGAATTCATAACTTATGAAACGCAATTAAAAGTAATCAAATCATATTGCAAGCATGGACATGTGTTTCGAATCCCCCCCTAGCCAAGGGGGGTTTAGTTCCTCATTATTACAAAACAAAGATAAACAAATTTAAACATTGAAAAACAAAGGAAAGAAAGCACCTAAACGTTCCAACGATCCATGTTGGATAGCAAGCGCGTCCAAGGACTTTTCTCCTTCTCTTTGCCGCAACAACAAGGTTGGAATGATGTTGAAGGGTTGGTTATTTGGAGGAATGGATGGGAGGGGGTTTAGATATGTAGGGAGAGGCAAGGGAAGGCTTGGAGAATGGTTAATTTCTTGATGCTAAATGAGGTTGTTGCCATGGGTATTTATAGGGATAGGATGGACTTGTTTTTTATGGTGGGTTAGGTCTTGAATCATCCACACACTTTCCTAATGGGTTAGGTATTGAATCATCCACACACTTTCCTAATGGGTTAGGTATTGAACAATCACTCAAATGTCATGGTGGGAAAACATCAAGGATGCATATGGCAAGGATGTGAAGAATAATGGTGGGTTAGGCATGGTTTTGAGTGGAGTTTTGGTCAATCCTTCTAGAAACCTATCCCTTCTTGCAACTTGTATTTGTTTCACCATATTTTTAGCATGTTCCTAGCTTCTTTTGACTTCAAATTCGTCCATCCATCTAGCTTGGATCATAAGCAATCCATCTTGGGCCCAAAAACACTCCAAACTACTCCAAATTGGCTCAAAATGCACCCTTAGCCCATAAAACCTACAAACACACGAATTTAGCTTTAAACACTATTATAAATACTAAATAATTACCAAAATGCAAGAAAACAAGCAAGCTAAGTCGCATAAATATGCTCCTATCAAATTTCCCCACACTTAGCTTTTGCTAGTCCTCGAGCAAAACAAATAAATAAAACAAAACAAACCATCAAACAACACCTAAACCTTCCAACGTTTGCCTCAGGGATTTCCAATGCACATGACATGTTAATGATTATCATTCCCACAGATTTGAGTCAATTTAACACTTAAGCACATACTTAATCATAGTCACAACTTACTAGTTCACAATTAACCAATTAAAACAATGTTTTGAATGTAGTAACATGCCTTAGAGAATTCCCTCAATCCTTACAAGATATGCACTCTATTTTCACTCAGATTTTCTAACTACACACCCTATACTAGTTATATGTGAGAGAATTGATGTAGATATAAAAACGAATGCTCACATACATATATAACAAGAAAAGCATTTTCTGGAGTTAAATAACATGTTTAGATATGATCTCATGAATGGAATGCTACTACTTAGATGCGAGAACCAGTGACACCATATGCTCAAACCAAATTCAAACTCCACATATTGAAACACACAACACTCAAGATAGAAGTTAAGGGTTGTAACGGGGTTTGGGGTATTGGTTAACAAAGCAAGGATAGGGAAAACAAACGTTCTTCAAGCGATAGTAAGCAAAGTAGTGAAATTGAGACCTAGAATTCACTTAGAATGCAGAAATCATCTTTTAGTCTTAAAGGGAAGATTTGAACAACTCTTAGGGCCGAATTCATTGTTTTGGACCCTTACTTCAACAATACTTTGGAACTCTTTTTCACATCTTTTCAATTCTTTTTTCATACTTTTCAACTTCTTTCTACCCGTGCCTATGGCACACAAATTCACATAACAAAAACTTCCCCCACACTTGTTTTCTGCCACAAAAGAATTCTAATTGAATCATGCTTTACTATGCTTAAAGAACAAAGGTATGGATAGTCCTAATCTAGGCTAGGTGAGGAAAACATGGGTTAACAAAGAAAAGGCTAAACAAGGCTTAATGGGGTTGAAACCTACAAAACATAATGACATAGGGGATTCACGGCATTTTGGCTAAGGTGGTGGTCACTACACAACTTCATCTTGAATATGTGTTATGCAATTCAATGACATGTTTTGAATGAAATGGGCATGAGTTCTAGCATTTGGAACTAAATGATGAAACGCCTTCTAAGTAGCAACCAAGCAAAGAATAGTGAGATCATGCAACGACTTAGAAAACAAAGAATGCACAGATTTTAACTCTCCAAATAAGCGTTTAGGCTCAAGTCTCACAAGGTTGTAGCGTTAGTTGAGTTTCTTCCTTCAAGCATGTTACAAAACTGATTTTTCCTTTATGATTGCATGTGAATTCATAAGTTATAACCTCAACCAAGCATAAACCAAAGAGTAAATCAAACTTTTATCCATATTTATAACTTTCTTTAACCGTCATGCAATTACAAACTGAATCCTCATTATTGTGTTGGAAGGTACCCTAAGACACAAACAAACACACAAAAACAACTCTTTTTGGGTTTTTAAAACAAATTTTTCAAATTTTTGATTTTTCGGATTTTTACTTCAAAACACACTAAAACACTCAAAAACAGTGAAAAACAACTTTTGAAATGTTAGGTGGTAAAATCCTACGAATTTTGCAACAAAAACACTTGTTTACCCCCCCACACTTAAACCAAACATTGTCCTCAATGTTTCAAGCATAAACTAACACAAATAACAACCAAACAACAAAACAGCAACTAAACAATCTTTAAATGGAACGTGATACTTGAAATGATCCGGTAATGCTTTAAATTCTAAAATGGGTGCCTGGATCATTGAACTCAACAACTTGTTAGTATAAAACAAACTTGAAATTTGAGGAGGTGGCTTACCTGTGTGTTGCGACAAAAACACAAGTACATCTTCCACGACATGCTCCACAAAACTTCCATGCATTGGATCTATGAATGGAGGGGGATAGTGATCCTTCCTAATTATGGCATTGAGCTTCCTAGAGTCCGTGTAAATTCTCCCACCAATTTGGATTTGATTCGGCACCTGCGCCAAAGAGGGTAACAACCTATTAATTGAAATGGGAATTGAAATTGGAAGAGGTGGCTCACCAATGTGCTGCAATGAGGATTTGAAAGTAGCAGCATTTTCAACAATTTCACTAGGTTTGCTCTCGGCTAGATTGGGCATTAGGGCAGTGATTTGTCCCGTGTCATCAAATTCAACTTCTTTGGCATTGGTTGTTTCAACTACATCCTCTTTGATGAATTCTTGATACTCCTCAACCACTTTTTCCTCGTGAATTGTTGGAAAGGTGTCCAAGATGTCTTTCTTCCCCTCATCTTTCATGGATTGCATGAACCTGCCAGGGAAAGGTGCATTTGGGGGAACAAAGTTAGAAATAATTAAATTTGGAACAACCTTACTTGAATGGGGTGGTGTAGGAATATTGGGAGGTTGCGGCAAGGGTTGTTCTTCCCTTGCCGTGCCTTGTGCATCCTCCTCCTCTTCGAACAGTAGCAATTCATCCATGGGCTCATCTTCAACCATTTGTTCTTGAATTTGTTCAATGCATTCTGCATTCTGCCTAAATTGATTGTTCCACTCAGCCAACTCTTTTGCTTCATAGAAATCCTCAATTGGTTGCCAAAATGCGTCTTGTTGAAATGGTTGAGCTTCCCTGCCCTGCTCCAAAGAATTCAGTTGTTGAATAACTTCCTTATAATAATTTGATATACCTGAATTTGGATGTGAAGATTGAGGGGGAGGCTGTGGTGGTGCATATGAATCCTCATATGGTTGCCAATATGTTTCTTGGTGAGTCTCCTTAGCTTGATTTTGTGAACCCTGCACCAAAGAGTTTAATTCATTAAGAATTTGATTATAATCTATTGACGAACCTGAGTTTGATTGAGCAAATTGCATATAAGGTTGTGGCGGCTGCATTCGTCTTGAATAGAACTCCTCATATGGTTGCCAATATGCTTCGTGTTGAACTTGTTGAGCTTCGCACCACATAGAGTTTGAATGATCACTCCAATCGCTTTGTGGATATTGATTGGCTTGGTATCCTTGCCTATAAGACGCACTAAATGTAGGGACATTTTGCATTGTGGTCCTTTCAGCAAACTGCGACAATTAAGAAGTAAGATTTGCCAATTGAGCTTGAATGCTAGCAAAATCCATGTCTTAATTCTCAAGCACCTAAAATCAAAGAAAAAGAACTAAAGCAAATATCAAAAGTAACATCAACCAAAGAAAATAAAACTAAGTTAGAAACTAAAACAAAAACAAACTAAACAAAAATAAAAGAACCAAGGGATTAGCAAAGTTGCTAATCCCCGGCAACGGCGCCAAAATTTGGTGTGACAATTACTTGACACACAAATTAAACCCTCTTGTGACAATGGTAGTATAGATGTAAGTAGGGTATCGTTCTAAACCGGGGATTAGGAGGGCTTGCTAAAACCTCTCAAAACTAATTTAAAAACATAAAAACAAAGTTAAAAAAAATGTAAACAAAAGACTTTTAAGACAAGAAAGTAAAAGGGGGGATTTGGTTCTTGTGATGTGAAAGTAAAACAAATAACTAAAACTTAAAAACTATGGATGATGGGCTTTAGCTAGAGGGTTCTTCTCCACACATGTCTTGCTTGCATACAAAATGATTTCCAATTGTATTTCAATAACTTATTAATTCTCAATGCCCCAAGTTAATTAGGTACGCTTAAATTAACCCTCAGATTTTCCTACTTTTATTGAGTTGGATGATTGCATACGACAACCCAAAGCATTCCTCACAAGTTCCCTACATGAATTGCATAATAGAGATACAAGCAATAATCATTAAGTTCTATGAAAATCATAAGCATTGACGAGGCACTCGTTACTATGGAATACGCATGAAACTTATGCCAAGAATTTACTTAACGCGATTGTGATTAGCAACCTTCACTACTTGTGAATATAAGTTCATGACGATTAGGTGAAACTCCCTTATATTCTAGCATCAAATTCATGCATGCAAACTAAGTGTCGACCCTCAATCAACATACACAAATCAGTTTTTATACGAACGGATAAGTAAATTGAATTCATAACTTATGAAACGCAATTAAAAGTAATCAAATCATATTGCAAGCATGGACATGTGTTTCGAATCCCCCCTAGCCAAGGGGGGTTTAGTTCCTCATTATTACAAAACAAAGATAAACAAATTTAAACATTGAAAAACAAAGGAAAGAAAGCACCTAAACGTTCCAACGATCCATGTTGGATAGCAAGCGCGTCCAAGGACTTTTCTCCTTCTCTTTGCCGCAACAACAAGGTTGGAATGATGTTGAAGGGTTGGTTATTTGGAGGAATGGATGGGAGGGGGTTTAGATATGTAGGGAGAGGCAAGGGAAGGCTTGGAGAATGGTTAATTTCTTGATGCTAAATGAGGTTGTTGCCATGGGTATTTATAGGGATAGGATGGACTTGTTTTTTATGGTGGGTTAGGTCTTGAATCATCCACACACTTTCCTAATGGGTTAGGTATTGAATCATCCACACACTTTCCTAATGGGTTAGGTATTGAACAATCACTCAAATGTCATGGTGGGAAAACATCAAGGATGCATATGGCAAGGATGTGAAGAATAATGGTGGGTTAGGCATGGTTTTGAGTGGAGTTTTGGTCAATCCTTCTAGAAACCTATCCCTTCTTGCAACTTGTATTTGTTTCACCATATTTTTAGCATGTTCCTAGCTTCTTTTGACTTCAAATTCGTCCATCCATCTAGCTTGGATCATAAGCAATCCATCTTGGGCCCAAAAACACTCCAAACTACTCCAAATTGGCTCAAAATGCACCCTTAGCCCATAAAACCTACAAACACACGAATTTAGCTTTAAACACTATTATAAATACTAAATAATTACCAAAATGCAAGAAAACAAGCAAGCTAAGTCGCATAAATATGCTCCTATCAGGGAGTAGGCCAAAGGGGACCCCCACGGCACCAAGTACATGAGGTAAGTTCAACTTCCGATCTTCATTCACAATTGGCTAATCTTACTTCTCTTGTGTCTCAGATGGCCGAGGGCATGAAGATGCAAGGACCAATTGTATGTGGCGTATGTTCCATCCAAGGACATGTCTCTGAAAAGTGTCCACAGTTGATTGAAAATGGTGGATGGGAAAGCGCCCATGCAATTGGGTTTCAAGGTCAAAACCAACCAAGGAACGATCCATATTCAAACACATATAATCCCGGTTGGAGAGACCACCCAAATTTCAAGTGGAGGGAGCCCCAACAACCTCAAAACCAAGGAGGCTTTAGGCAACAACCCCCGGGGTTCTTTCCCAAAACCTACGGCCCACCCCAAAATCAAGCCCAATCCGGGCCAAGTGCCTCAGGTATGTCTCTTGACAATGATGCACTTCTTAAGATACTAACTAAGTTGTCTAATGGGCAGGAAGATCAAGCTAAGGCTATGCAAAACCAAGACAAAAGGGTGGATCAATTTGAGAAACAAATTGGGCAGATTGCCGAGTTTGTAGGTAAGTTTCGAGATCCCGGACAACTCTCTAGTTCCACCATTCCAAATCCGAAGGGAGGGTTCGAAAGTGCAAAGGCAATACTTTTGAGAAGTGGAAAAGAGATTGGGGCAGGTTCTACACCATCACATACAGGTCCCAAAAGTGATGTAAATGTGCAAATTGAAGAGGAGGAATCAAGCATGCCCACGACAAAGGTGGTTCCACCTTTGCCGCAAGCTCCTAGTGCCCCAAATCTGTCCAATTCATCCAACAAGGGTAAGAATGTGTCAAATTCGGTTCATACTAATGTTTTTCCTTCGAATGTTCCTTTTCCTAGTAGGTTTATGCAAACGAAGAAGGAGGAAGCCGAAAAGGACATCCTTGAGACATTTAGGAAAGTTCAAGTAAACATGCCTTTGTTGGATGCAATCAAGCAAGTCCCGAGGTACGCCAAGTTTTTGAAGGAGTTGTGTACCACTAGGAAGAGGATGTCGACTAAGGAAGTGGTAAAGGTAGGTGAGAATGTGTCCGCCATCTTGCAACGCAAACTACTTGCCAAATGCAAGGATCCGGGTAGTTTTACCATTCCTTGTGTCATTGGTAACACTAGATTTGAATCTGCCATGCTTGATTTAGGTGCTTCTATAAATGTTATGCCATATTCCATTTATGCATCTATGAACTTAGGAGCATTGAAAAATGATGGGGTAATAATACAATTGGCCGATAGATCTAACGCCTATCCAAAGGGAGTTTTGGAAGATGTTCTTGTGCAGGTTAATCATTTAGTCTTCCCGGCGGATTTCTATGTCCTCGAAATGGATGAATCGGACCATGCTCATTCGCTGCCCATTCTACTTGGAAGGCCATTCATGAAGACGGCCCGGACAAAGATTGACGTGTATAGTGGAACTTTGTCCATGGAATTCGATGGGGAAGTTGTTAATTTTAATCTTTCTGATTCCATTAAATACCCTAGTGAGGACCATTCATGTTTCTCTATTGATATAATTGACTCTTTGGCGCAGGGATATTTCGAAGAGTTGAATGACGATGCACTTGAAAAAGTCATTACACGAGGCATGGAATTCACAACCAAGGGGGCAGATTTTAGTGTAACCCACGGCATACATGGACTAGGCCATGCCGTGCCTCCTAGTGATGAAATTTTTGAGTTGGTCGCTGCCCTTGAGTCATTACCTAAGCATGGTGGTAAGTCTCCTAACTTTGATTCAATTCCAATTTCGACTAACAAGTTGCTTCCATCCATTGTTCAGGCACCCATACTTGATCTCAAACCCCTACCAAGCCATTTGAAGTACATTTTCTTGGGAGAAAATGAGACACTACCTGCCATTATCTCTTCATCCCTCACGGCACAAGAGGAGGAGAAGCTAGTGCGTGTGTTGAAGGAATTCAAATCTACCCTAGGTTGGACATTGGCCGATATCAAAGGTATAAGCCCTACGACTTGTATGCATCACATATTTCTTGAGGAGGGGGCAAAACCAACTAGAGAGGCTCAACGCCGTCTTAACCCTCCAATGATGGAAGTTGTGAAAAAGGAGATAATTAAACTTCTAGATTGTGGGGTGATTTATCCCATCTCCGATAGTCGTTGGGTTTCACCTATCCAATGTGTGCCTAAGAAATCCGGAGTGACGGTTGTGGAAAATGCCGAGAATGAGCTTGTACCCATGAGGATTCAAACCGGTTGGCGTGTGTGCATTGATTATAGGAAGATAAACGCCACCACAAGGAAGGATCACTTCCCTTTGCCATTTCTAGACCAAATGTTGGAAAGGTTAGCCGGTCATTCTTTCTATTGTTTTCTTGATGGATATTCAGGTTATAACCAAATTGTCATTGCCCCGGATGATCAAGAAAAGACCACTTTTACTTGTCCCTTTGGAGACTTGTTCCTTGCTGTTTTTAAGTGTTTTTGAGCAGTTTTGATGTGTTTTAGTATGTTTTGATGCAAAAATCCGAAAATCACATAAAAATTTGAAAAATTTGTTTTAAAAACCCAAAAAGAGTTGTTTTTGTGTGTTTGTTTGTGTCTTAGGGTACCTTCCAACACAATGATGAGGATTCGGTTTGTAATTACATGGCTGTTAAAGAGAGTGATTAACATGGATGAAAGTTTGATTTACTCTTTGTTTATGCTTGGTTGTGGTTATAACTTATGAATTCACATGCAATCATAAAAGAAAAAATCAGTTTTTGTAACATGCTTGAAGGAAGGAACTCAAACTAACGCTACAACCTTGTGAGACTTGAGCCTAAACGTTTATTTGGAGAGTTAAAATCTGTGCATTCTTTGTTTTCTAAGTCGTTGCATGATCTCATTATTCCTTGCTTGGTTACTACTTAGAAGGCGTTTCATCATTTAGTTCCAAATGCTAGAACTCATGCCCATTTCATTCAAAGCATGTCATTGAATTGCATAACACATATTCAAGATGAAGTTGTGTAGTGACCACCACCTTAGCCAAATGCCGTGTGCCCTATTTCATTATGTTTTGTAGGTTTTTAACCCCGTTGAGCCTTGTTAGCCTTTATTATTTGTTAACCCATGTTTTCCTCACCTAGCCTAGTTTAGGACCATCCATACCCTTGTTCTTAAAGCATAGTAAAGCATGATTCGAATTGAATTCCTTTTGATCTATGTTAGCAGAAAACAAGTGTGGGGGAAGTATTTTTCATGAGGAATTGTGTGCCATAGGCACGGCAAAGAAAAGAAAAGAAAAAAAATTCGGGGAAAAAGAAAAAATTGAAGAAAAAAAATATGAAAAGTTTGAAAAAAGAGTTAAAAAGTTGAGAAAAAGAGTTCCAAAGTATTGTTTGTTGAAGTAAGGGTCCAAAACAATGAATTCGGCCCTAAGGAGTTGTTTAAGTCTTCCCCTTGTGTTTTAAAGTTAATTTCTGCAATCTAAGTGAATTCTAAGTCTCAATTTCATTGCTTTGCTTACTATTGCTTGAAGAACGTTTGTTTTCCATATCCTTTCCTTGTTAACCAACACCCCAAGCCCCATTACAACCCTTAACTTCTATCTTGAGTGCTATGTGTTTCAATTTGTGGAGTTTGAGTTTGGTATGAGCATATGGTGTCACTGGTTCTCGTATCTAAGTAGTAGCATTCCATTCATGAGATCATATCTAAACATGCTTCTTAACTCTAGAAATTGCGTTCTTTGTGATACATATATGTGAGCATTCGTTTTCATATCTACATCAATCTTCTCACATATGACTAGTGTAGGGTGTGTAGTTAGAAAATCTGAGTGAAAATAGAGTGTATATCTTGTAAGGAATTGAGGGAATTCTCTAAGGCATGTTACTACATTCAAAGCATTGTTTTAATTGATTACTTGTGAACTAGTGAGTAGTGGCTTTAATTAAGTATGTGCTTGTGTAAAGATGACTCAAATCTGTGGGGATAACGATTTTTAACTTGTCATGTTCATTGGAAATCCCTGAGACAATTGTTGGAAGGTTTAGGTTGTGTTTTAGTTGTTTTGTTTTGTTTTATTTCTTTGTTTTGCTCGAGGACTAGCAAAAGCTAAGTGTGGGGGAATTTGATAGGAGCATATTTATGCGCCTTAGTTAGCTAGTTCTTATGCATTTCTGTGGTGTTTTCTGTGTTAAAGTAGTCTTTTAAGCTAGTTTTATGTGTTTTCAGATTTTTAAGGCCAAAGGATGCAAGAAGATGCATTTTGGAGATTTTTGGAGCAAAATGGAGCTTGGAATGCATGTCACATATTTGGAGCCAAGGTTTGGACGAATTTGAAGACTTGAAGATGACAATTCCTACTTGAACAAGGTTTCCTAGTTGAAATAGGAAAGTGCCTAATCAACGAAGGATTCCTAATCAACGAAGGATTCCTAATCAACGAAGGATTCCTAATTGAAGATGGATTCCTACTCACATGAGGATTCCTAGAAGAACAAGGATTCCTACTCCAAGAAGGATTCCTACTTGAAATAGGAAAGTTAAGCCAAGGTTTCCTACTTTGGTTTGACCTTTCCTAAATGTTCCTAAGTCTTATCAACTTTGAAGGCTTCCTAAGCATTTTAGGACATCAAATACACCTCCCTTGCACCATATCAACCCTTGCCGCACCTCACATACCCTTTCCACACTTTCCTCTTCCTTGCCGTGCAAGGGAGAGGGTCCTTTCCTGATTTTGAGCATTAAAACACATTCCTAATATGTTTTAAACCCTAGCCGCATATTTCCTTGACCTTTCCTTTTATTTTCTGATTTGTTTCCTAATTCTAGAATCCTTAGACTTAATTTCTGATTTCCTAATCAACCTAGGGTTTTAATTTCTGTTTTCCTTTAAATAAACCTCTTTGTTGCAGCCACAAACCATTCCACACACATCCATACAACTCCATTCACGCCAGATTTCATCTCTCACCTCTTGCCGTGCCCATCCTTCACCCAAATCCATATTTTATGAACCCAAACCCCCCTAGCCGTGCCATACACCTATCCTAGACACTTTTCCACCATTCTACATCATCCAAAACCATCCATAACCATCTCCATACCTTGTGCCGCAGCAAGAAGGAAGAAGGAGTGCCCTTGAATGTGCTTGCTAGTCTATTGCAGATTGCTGGAACTTTTAGGTGTAATCTTTCTTATGTTTTCAATGTTTCAATTCAATAAACTTTGTGTTGTGAGTATGAGGAACTAAACCCGCTTAGTTGGGGGGTGATTCGAAACCATGTACATGCTTGCAATATGATTTGATTACATTCAGTTGTTATTTCATAAGTTGTGGATTCAATTCGTTCATCTACTTGATTGATAACTTATTTGTGTATGTTGATTGAGAGTGCACGCTTAGTTTTCATGCATGAATATGATGCTAGATTATGAGGGAGTTTCACCTAATAGTTACAATCTTATAATCACAAGTAGTGAAGGTCGCTTAAAAACGATCGCGTTGAATGAATTCTTGGCACTAGTTTCATGCTCATCATAGTAACGAATGCCTCGTCAACACTTATAGTTCTCATTGTGCTTCATGATTCTTGATTGTATCTTTATTGTGCTCATCACGTAAGGAACCTTTGAGGAATGCTTTGAATTGTTGTATGCGCTTTCCCATCCAATTCATTAACTTAAGGAGAACTTGAAGGTTAATTTAAGCGTATCTAATTAACTTGGGGTGTTGAGTTTCATAATTTATTGGAAGAACAACTGAAAATCGTTTTGTTTGCAAGTGTGTCATGTGTGGAGAAGAACCTCCTAACTAGCCTTTTATCCATCCTTTTCATCCAAAACGTTTTACAATCTGTTTTGTTTTAAAGTTTCTGTTTTGTTTTCAATTTTCGTCCAAAACAAATCCCCCTTTATTTTGAAGTCTCATATTAGTTAGAAAGTGATTTAGTTTGTGTTTTTAAGTGTTTTGGTTCAAGTTATAACTCAATTTCGTCCAAATTTGTGTTTGTGCTCAAAACTGCCCAGAAAGTGTTTTTAAGGCAGTTTTGAGTGTTTGTTTGCTGTTTTGAGTCTTTTGGTTTGTTTTAGTGTTGCAAACTTTAGTTTTACATTCTTTGAGTCTAGTTTAGTGTTTTAAACTTTGTTTTTACGTTTCTAAGTCAGTTTTCAAGTGTTTAGCAATCCCTCCTAATCCCCGGTTTAAGAACGATCCCTACTTATCCATACTACAATTGTCAACAAGAGGGTTTAATTTGTGTGTTCAGTTAATTTTACGCATCATTCGACATACAATACTTTATTTTTCCGTGCATTTGTTCCACAATGGCCGTGGGAACGGAAAAGCTCTCGCACCCCGGGTATAACTCATGGTTGGCATTTTTTAATAATTTTTCATATTGTTCGAACTTTGCACTGTCCATTGGTGTAGGCACGTCATCTTCCCCTTCCTGATTGGTGTTTGTTTATACAAATGAAAAAACATCATTTATAATATCCATGACTTGTTCATTAGGATCCACAATAGGTTCAATATTGTCCACTCTAGTGGCGTTTGAAGACGAAGCATTGTCTAATTGTTCCCCATGATGGTTCCAAGTATTATATGTCTCAATCTTTCCATTCCTTACTAAATGAAATCGAACATTTTTAATTGTCTCCCTTAACGTGCTGTTACACCTCCTACAAGGACACCGGATTCTAGTTGCACATGGGTTATGTGTACGTGCAAAGTCAATAAAATCCTCGATTCAATCCAAGTATTCGTCCGCGCATCTATTCGAGTTATGTATCCACGTCTTGTCCATAATTCCTGGAACCACAATAATAATACAACAATCACAACAACTTCATACAAAATGATAATGTCACCTTATACCTCTGGTAAGGGCCCTATCCCATTCAGGAATGCATAGTCATGTCACGTAATTTACTGCTACATTATATTAGATTTTGACGTGGATGAATTTCGACATCATCTCAATACAGTTCTTTAGGTGTACGATGTAAATATAAAATACCTATGTACCACTCGAAGAACATACAGAGATGACACCGAAATCTCCACAACCGAAACCTAATGCTTCAACCATAAACTACGTGTCATAACTGTGCATTCCCAAACTATCCAAATAATGGAACAATTCAAGAATTAATTGGACCACAGTCATTCTTTCGCATCCATGCGCGAAATCCAACTAATCCTCGAATGGGAAACTAAGTTTTACTAAAAACAAAAAAAACAAGTACGAAGTTAATTTCAATTAACTCCATACATCACAACACATATTTGTACGTCACGTACAAATTTAACAACTTAATATAAATATAATTTCACAAGACAATATAAAATAACAAACTAAGTTCAACATAATTTAATTAATTTTATATTTTTAAAAAATTAAACGAAGAAAATACCTTCTCAATCGTTCTCCACCTATCACTAATCACACACAATATCCATATAGACAACGAAATTAATGGCGTTATTATGAATTTACATTAATACTTTTACCCTAACGACAAAAAATGCTTACCAGACACACTGAGATAGTTCGATCAACCTAGAGAAGAAGATGGAGAGAGTATTAGATGATGAAATTGAGAGAAAATGGAAATGACGGATGCCGGATTGAGCAAAATCAAAGGGATGAGATCAAAGGCACAATCTGTAATTTTTTTTGTAGTTTGCCTTTGCACATGGCTGAATCCAAATAAAAAAGTTCACTTTTGGACGAATGATTTTGCACGACGAACAAGGTCTTCGTTGCGCAAATATCCTTTTAGCGACTAACATGGTCTTTGTCGCGCAAATGTTATTTGCGCTACAAAAAAAGAAACAGTCGTCGCCCAAGTTTACCATTTTTTTATTTTATTTCATTTACTTTACAATTTATTCTTTTCAACAAATTGCGCGACGAAAACATGTATCGTCGCGCAATGCATATTTTTTTATTTTTATGTTTTTATGTTTTATTTGTATGTATTGTAAAATTTTATTTTATTATAAATAAAAAACTCAAACCTAATTAAACATTAAATTAATTAACAAAACTAATTTACTATCCCAAATAGAAATTATAATTAATGTAAATATTAATACTCATCCACATAACATAAATTTATTAATTAAATTAAATATAAAGTCCACAAAATCTTATTTAAAAAAAAAACAAAAACAACCCTCCTCAACTTCAATCCTCCCTCGCCCGCAACACATCAAACTTCCACTGCCAGAAACTCTGCTTGAAAAGCCCATCCACATAAATCCGTTGCTTCTCATCTGTTTCATCAACATCCCAATGAGCCTACATTAATGCCAATAACAATAAATTAGTAATTTAAAAAATATTACGTTTTAACAAAAATAATTGTTCATTAGTTACTACAAACTTATCGATAACTCCCCCAACATGGACTTCTTCAACTCCTCAGGGACCTTTTTCCAAGACTCAAACTCGGCAGAACAGTCCTTCAGCTCCAAATTCCCAATGTCATACACAAATTCGGTGTGCCCCTCAGCCATATTTTTGCCTCCAAAGTATGGCACTTGCTTTCGTCGATACCTCTCTAATCGCACTACAAGTTTCCTTTTGCCAGAACCTTCTCCAGAATTGGCCATTATTTTTTTAACAATTTTTTTTTTGAAAACTAGGGTTCTGAAACTGTGTTTATATAGCACTAGGACACCTTTGCGCGACGAATGGGTTCGTCGCACAAATCTCCATGTTCATCGCACAAAATGCGTCATAAATGCGTAATAAATGGGAAGGTTTGAACGCAGTCTGACCGTGCTTTGCGCGACAAACATATGATGTTCGTCGTGCAAAGCCATCTTACACGACAAAACAGCATTGCGCAATATATTACGCGACGAATGAAATGATTGTAATTATAAAGTTTACGTAAACATAGATATCTATGTTTACATAAACTTTATAATTACAAACAAATATTCAGAAACTATTTAATACCTTAAATATTTATTCTAAAAATAATTAATACTTTAAATATTTATTCTATAAATAATTAATACCTGAAATATTATTCTATAAATAATTAATACTTGAAATATTATTCTATAAATAATTAATACCTTAAATATTTATTCTATAAATAATTAATGCCTGAATCCATACAATTATTTTCAGCATAAGTACGATATTCATTGAAGATTGAAAATACATATAAACTGAGGATAGGGTGCTTACATTAGGTCTCAATAAAAAAAACCTAACAGGAATTGAAAATTAATTAAGTCCAAATACATAACTTATAAAAAAAACCTTAAATTTAAATATTGTCATACAAAACATAAATTTAAAACTACTATTTGGATGGTCCGGGTCCATTCCGCAAGACTTCATAACGCCACCGGTTGTAACCTCCCTCCAATGCGTCATCCATCAACTTTGTCAACTGTTTGTTCGTATCATCATCAAGAGTATACTTACTAATAATTAATTCCAACATATGACTAAAAATTTCACAAACTTAATTATTGATCCATCAACAATATACTTACTAATAGTTCATCCATCAAAGCCTTCTTCACATTTCCGGGCACATCTTCCCAAGAACGCTACTCAGCAGTGGGACAATTATTCCCCATGGCTACAACAATCTCATGCGCAAACTCAAAATGTTCCCTCAAATCATGCGGGTTGGCGTCGCGCACACTCTCATCCTTGTTTTTATTCGCCCTCCCAGCACGAACATAATTGTGAATAATAAGGACAACATAAGTAAATATTTATAGGAAGGTTAGGACATTTGCGCGTTGAAGGCTTTGTCGCGCAAACATTTGTAGTAAATGCGGTATTGATTCCTTTGATTCACCTGCAGTAAATGGTCAAAACTGACAGGAACTTGCGCGACGAATCATTGGTCACGCAAATGCCCCATTTTCGTCGCGCAAGTTTTTCGCGCCAAAAAAATTACCCTCGTTTTCTTGCTGACTTTACGCTATGACAACAAGTATTCATCGCGCTTTTTTTTTCCCTATCGTTTCTATTTTACGCAACGAAGTTTTTTTTCCGTCGCCCAAGTATGTCTTGTGCGACGAAATATTGTTCGTCGAGCAAGCTGTTTTTTCTACTAGTGGTACTATGGTATTCATGACTTATATGAAATCCTTACTTTATATATATTATATATGTATATATATAGTTAGTACTTGAGTGCTTCTATAAATTTGTTGACCATAAAAATTACACAACATAAGACGCACGCAGGTCGAGTAACTTAATGAGTTAACCATGTCCTTAGATGGTTGATTGCTGTCAGAATGCCAACTTGCTACCTAGCTTAGCTGAGCGAATACTTTTGAATGTGGTGGTATGATGGAATGTGTTTCCGACTCCGGAATCATGTGACCTTGGTCGAGTAAGCAACACTTTCGGCCTTGGATTCTATAACCTAAAGACAAGGTTGTGTAACTCGCAACGAAGTTCTAGGCCCTTACACTAGGTTCGGCAACCTCAACTATTTTAGTGAGAATATAGGTCCCCCAAATTAGAATTAGATTGCAGGGATAAAGATACTCAAATGAGATGAGTGTCTTTATAGTAAAAGTGGTTTGGCCGTTGATATGTCGAACTCTGAATGTCACATAATATCTGATTATAGAACACTCCACTTAACCGAGAAAGCTAATGCAGTGACGTCGTTCGCCAAAAGAATCAAAGACTCTTCACCGGCAGAGACTTAGCATAAATAACCAGTCAAAAAAGGAGAATTTAACCATATTTTCAAGACTCCTTAGATGAGCTAATTCTACGACTCTGGCGTTTAGCCAAATTATCACCTTCACCATTTGCCTTTGGAAAATTCTGTTTAACCAAATTGTAATAGTCCATCGGCTACCAACCCAAACCTGTTTCACCAAACTAAATTTGTGCTAACTTTGTAAGTGGAGCAGTTAGTGTTTATTTATTTTTAATATTTCATTTTTTTAATATTTTGTTTATTATTTGATTAATTAGTTATAAGGGTAAAGTTGTCAATTTATTAGCAGAATTTGATTGAATGAGTTATGTGAAAATGAATTAAACCTGAAGGGTATTAGTGTAATGTCTCAAACGTGTGGGGATTTTGAAAACTTGATAAACCTTAAGCGATATTAGTGCAACCAACCTTGGACAAGAGCCTGCATAAAAAAAAAAAAAAAAGGTGTGCAGAAGTCATTTTTTTATCTCTATATTCTTCTTAGTTTTTAAACAGTTGTTTCTCCTTGGGCACAAACAACAGTATAAAATGCTTGATTTAGAATTTTTGGCTCAGGTGTTTGACTTGTTTCTCTGGCATTTTGCTTTCAAACGTTAAGGTAAGATCCCTTCAAAAAAGTTAACTTGATCGGGTTTAGTTGTCAAATTTGAGCATATACTAGGAATTTAATATTTATTGGCGATGAAATGAGCAAAATTTGTAATATGTTTAGGCATGATCTTGTCCATAAAATGACAAACAAACATCTGTAGAACTTCAATTACAAGAAGAAACATTGTAACCTTCATCTCCAATTTTGAAATCAGAAAGGCCTGCAGCAACAGGACAAACCCTATCACCACGTTTTCTTTAGGCTTCATTCAAACCTGAACCTTATAAATTTTGCCCTTGTGGCCAACCATCTCATCCGACAACCAAACATTAATAACACAATATTGAATATTTCTACAATTTAATCAAGTTTCCAACTATGGCAGCTCTCAAATTCTTTTCACTACTAATTGCTTCAATCGCATTTGTCCAAATGGCAATGGCCGGAGACCCGGACATTATTACCGACTTCATTGCTCCTCCAAACGGAACAGTAGATGGCAACTTCTTCACATACACCGCATTTCGCGCTCTTGTTGGGGGCGGCCCTCCCACGGCTTTCAAGATATTAAAGGCAACCATGGCTGAGTTCCCTGCTCTCAATGGCCAGAGTGTTTCATACGCGGTCCTCGAATTCCCGTCTAATAGTACCAATCCACCACACACTCATCCTCGTGCCGCTGAACTCCTTTTCCTTATTGACGGTACCCTCGAAGTCGGTTTCGTGGACACCAAAAACAAGCTCTTTACACAGACCCTTCAAGTAGGTGATCTTTTTGTATTTCCCAAGGGACTAGCACACTTTCAGTACAATGCTGATCCACAATTCCCAGCTCTGGCAGTTTCTGCCTTTGGAAGTGCAAATGCAGGAACTGTATCAATACCCAACACCTTGTTTGCCACCGGCGTTGATGACAATGTCTTGGCTATCTCCTTCAAGACCGATGTTGCCACCATTCAAAAGCTCAAGGCTGGACTTGCACCCAAGCCATGAGGACAGAATTGTTAACCAGAAGTTCAATGTTCTGCTCAAGCAATTTTCTATCCTTTTTTTTTTCTTCTAATTCTGTTTGAATAATTTACCCTTAATGTATTCAAAGGGCATTTTCCTACAAATGATTATGGTCAACCTGTAAGAATCCTATGTGGACTCAAATAGTTAAAGATGTGGACTCAAATAGTTAAAGATAAAGGAGAAATAATATGTTGGTAATACAAATTAATAAGAGTTTGGATACGTGGAAAGCTACATCATATAATTGAGGGGTATACTTTCATCGTGCATTTGAAAGGAAGCACTAATCACAACCACCTCTCCATGATCGGGATTTGAAGCAATGAGAAAATAACCAACCCTCCACGATAGATGGGAGTTGGCTGTCATTGCTTCTATAAGTGCAAGAGTTCCTTGCTCACAGAGAAAAATGTTCAGCGTTATTGGCTCTATCACTATCTGAACATAAGGTCTCTTAGTGGGTAGAAGAAACTACTTGACATCCATGTACGTTGTTGGGTTTGAGGGAGGTTCAAATCCAATTAGTCATGGGATCGAAACTGGCAGACCTCTCTAAAATCGAAAGGGTTTAAGGTTTGAGACTAACGATGGATATATAAATATATATGTATTGTGAATTGTGATTAGAGTTTCTGTTAATTTACTTAAATTCCAGCATTTGGTATCAGAGCCAAATTAACAAGCTCTAATCCTTCGAACATTATTTGAAAAACCCTAACTCTTTTGTACTTGGAATTGAAACAAGTCAGTTACAACTGGTTCTATATTTATTGCTTCTCGAAAATTGAAAGTTGGGTTTTTGTTTATCTGTACTAATCGTTGCTTCTTCAGAAAGATGAAGGTTTTCTCAAAAGGAATAACCAACTTCCTATTTAGATGCATTGTGGTTCAAAAACCCATGAAATGTTCACATTCTTTTCCAAGGAGGAGAATAAGTTGTTAGGTGTTTTTAGTCAGTGTATAGCATCATATTGATCAGGTTACATTCTTGTCCAAAGACATGATATAATTGCATGATAAGATTCTGTAGTGATGACTGTACAATAAAGGACAATGGCAGTTTATATCTCTTGCTCAAAGGTGTGATATAAACATGCATTTACAACCACTGACAATGTTAGCTTGGCTTCGTAAGGTATGTCTTCTAGCTCTATTTGTATCATTGTGATCTAAGGTTCATGCTAAAGATTAAGGTTTCATCAAACATACGCACCTGAGGCAATGTGAGGCTTTCTGGTTTTCTATTTCAATTACCAAAGCTTATATCTTTAGCTGGAATGAAATGTATGTGCTTTTGGGTATAACTGGCTCGATTAGGTCGAATCAAGACTCAAGCAGGTTTTGGGTTTGCCCAAATTTTAATCTTTACTAATCACATAGGTTTGGTGATTTCTATTTACTTTAGTACTCTAATCATTCAAGATTTCTACTAGTGTATATGGAATTGGGTGTCCTTTATTCTCGGGGTATTTTGAAGAATCTATTGAGCACTGGTTGTTTTGATCCCTTCAATATCAATGATCTGAGAGTTGATCTTGAGGTATTTTGTTCTTTATTCACGGGGTATTTTGTTCTTTATTCATTGGGTTTTATCTCGGCCTACTATTGTCCAGTTTTTGAGAATATAATTTGTGTTTTGGGTGCAAAGGCAGGTGCCATCAAATGTGATGATTGGGACTTTAGTTTCACTTATCCCTCCGTAAGCATCACGTTTTCCACTTCACTGGAGCTTTAAAAGTTGGAGTGAGGGGAAGTATTGGGTTTCTCTTATCAGTTTAATGCCCCCTGTGATAACTCTTTACATGCTTACTTTATTTGAATTTCATGTTACATGGACACAAGGAGCAAGATTTCACTGGTCTGACTAGGGTAGCTTCCTAATATTGTTTGGGTGGTATGCCGCAATGCAAGCCCTTATGTTCCATTGGTCTGGAAAGTCTATTTTTATATACATGGGACAATTAATAATTCATATGGCTCTCTGTAAGGATAGTTATCAATTATTTGTAGCAGAGGTTCCAGAAATAGTATGGTTTCTCCTTTCAAGTGTCTAAGCATCAACTAGTCTGGATGGTCTAGATGGCCCTAATCAGGATTGGCACAACTAATATGAAGGCACTCGTCCCTTGAATGTAGTCAGGGTGATGTCTTAAGATTCTCCTACTTGGGTTACAAGCTTACGCTACTAAGCTCGATATAAATGCTGCAGTATGACAATTATGCCATAATTTGTTTTAATTTTTCTGACCGATTGCCTCAAAGTTTGGTTGTCTTTTTAGCATTAGTTTTGGTTGTAGGGAAAGAAAACACGAACACATAAACAATAAATGGCACTTTGTGTTTCTTGCCCAAAGGTGTGACATGAACATGCATTTATGAACTTTGAATTTCTTCGGATATTGATAGTCTGTTGTCTCCTTAAATGAATTATCGTGCCCTTTATAAAGTTGTTTTCTTAAATTGATCCTGGATTTGTAGTCTTGAATATTGATCACTGTTCATGTGTGTAAAGTTCCTCAGACGCAGGTTGAAAGGCATGAGGATAAAGATAACTCAGCTCAAAGGTTAGTGAAGCTAACAATTTTTGTAGGAGCAATAACAAGGATAAATCATTCTTGAACAAATGTTTATATAATTTTTCACCAAAGTGGGAATTATTAGGAAATTTTGTTCAAGGACTTTCTTAAATGAAATTGTGACCAACAGTTTATTACATGAGACTAATCTTTCCGAAGGAAGACATAATGAATGGTTCAAATTGTGATACAGTGTACGGTATTTCATGAAATTATGAGACAACCTTATGTTCTAGTCCAATGACATAGGGTGCTAGTGGGTGTGCAATTAGTCTTTGAAAGGCTGGCTGCAGTATAATTGTTTTAAGCAGAACAAATCTTGACTTTTACTTCAGTATTGGCCTTGAATAATACAAAGATTGGTGGGTCAAAGTCTGAAACCATATTTATAGGCAGGACTCTTGGTCGAGTAAATATTGGGTGATGTTGTGCATACTTTTCATACTTAGTCAAACTAATTTGAAAATTTTCAATTGGTATGTGAACCGGAACTTGCTGGAATAATTTGTTTCAATAAATTGCATTTTCCTTTGCCCATCTCTAGAAGTTCAATTTATCTCCGTGTTGGTTGCTTTTTCGGTTATTGGAACTTGATGACCAGTTTTAGTTTCCTTGAAACCTGTCTGCCTTTGGTTTGAGCGTTCTTTTCTTATATGGCTTTGGTTAGATGGTTCTTTTCTCATCCTGTGAAAAGAGTTGAAGGCTATTTCTTTTAAGTATTTTGTATGAGGATGCTGATTCCTTTCTCCCATCCGCACTCTGAATTGCACAAGAATTCTTGTTTGTTTGTTTAGAAAAGTAAAATCAATTATAGTAAATCCTAACGTAATTGAGACTAACTCATGGAATCTAGTTTTAGACTTCTAATCTATGGTGTTTAAAATTTTAAGCAACTATCATTCGTAGTTTTCATGAAATAATAAATTAATGATTGTTTTGCCCTTGTGGGAGAATAAGTATAAGAAATTTTGGGCTTCACACTCATTAACATTTTCTACAGACATTGAGCTCTAAAAGATTGTGGGAGTTGTTCTTGTATCGTCACAATCAAGTTGAAAGAATGAACGAAAGCTAAATTTTTCTTCTCTGATGAAACGTTTAATACTTTTGAAAATGGTTGCTGAAGATTTGGAGTTAAATCACGATCTTTAAGATACAACATGATTAAATTGCATGAATATATATAATGTATAAATGATGTATATGTGCATTGTCTATCTTCCTTGTCTCATTCATATGGTTTCATTGGATGGTTACATGTTGGTCATTATAAAGAGTTTGAGGGCATTAAGAACAAATGTTAAATATCGGTCCGACTATGTTCTAATTGATCCGTTTGATTTTCTTTGGTCTGGTTTTGTGTATCCATCATACATATTTAAAAGAATGTTAAAGGAATATTATGCATGAAAGATTAATTGTGATACTGTTGTGACTTTTATCATTCATATTTATTCATGAGTGTTTGATTCTTGAAACAATTTTGTGAGACTAAAGCTTTTATTTAGTTGCATTTTGAGAGTGCTCATGTATGTATGATTATTAGCAGTACTTGCAGCTAGGGTCAGCTTCATTTGAAGCATTGAAGAATTTCGTTGGAAACTGATGAAGAGGATCATAAAATGAAGATGTTTGTAGACACATAAAGTACATTTTATTTTCTACTTCATGACATGGTTATTCATTGAATAATTAGTTTATATGCAAGACGAAATCGAGGCTTCATTGGAAGCATTAAAGCAAACTCCAATGAGTTTGATAAAGGACCAAAGATGATTGTTTCATCTTGTTTATCATGTTTTGATGGTGTTTTCATGTGGGGAAATGAGAAGTGTCGACAGATGGCATCGACACTAGACTGATGCTAGCTGACCCATTGACAAACCCACTGGCTGTGGGAGTTTTAAAGACCATTTTTCAAATATGGGTGGGCATAATGGTTATGAATATGCTGAAATGTGGGAGTAAAGGAAGCCACTACATGTTTTGTTGTATCTTCTATTGCAAGACTTTGGTTAATTTTCCTTCAAACTTAAGAATTGACAATGTCATATAGGTTTAATTTTGTTACATGCAATTAAATAACTAATCATTGTTCCAAAGAGCATATTGATTTAGTTTGTTATGCAGGAATGTGAGAGGCTAATGTCCAGTGGTTAAGAATGAAGCCTTGAAACCGGAATTATGAAGGTATACTGGGTAAAAATGTGGGAGGGTTTGGTTGTGATATGAGTAGTAAATTACTTGAATGAAATGTATATATACAGTACAGGTATATCGATTGCATCATATAATATGGTTTTGAGGATTGTGATTCTAGGGTGCGTGCAGTATTAGTACATGCATTGCTTTCTAGGGTTCAAGTCTCAAACGAATATTGATGGATGTGTATATGATGATAGCTGCGATAAACTCAAAGGTGATCACTAAGGAATAATTTTTCATGGACATATTATTTCAGACTATAACTAGTTAACGTCCATGTGGGAGAGTGTAAGAATTCTATGTGGACTCAACTAGTTAAAGATAAAAGAGAAATAATATGTTGGTAATACAAATTAATAAGAGTTTGGATACGTGGAAAGCTACATCATATAATTGAGGGGTATACTTTCATCGTGCATTTGAAAGGAAGCACTAATCACAACAACCTCTCCACGATCGGGATTTGAAGCAATGAGAAAATAACCAACCCTCCACGATAGATGGGAGTTGACTGTCATTGCTTCTATAAGTGCAAGAGTTCCCTGCTCACAGAGAAAAATGTTCAGCGTTCTTGGCTCTATCACCATCTGAACATAAGGTCTCTTAGTGGGTGGAAGAAACTACTTGACATCCATGTACGTTGTTGGGTTTGAGGGAGGTTCAAATCCAATTAGTCATGGGATCGAAACTGGCAGACCTCTCCAAGATCGAAAGGGTTTAAGGTTTGAGACTAACAATGGATATATAAATATATATGTATTGTGAATAGTGATTAGAGTTTCTGTTAATTTACTTAAATTCCAACACAACCAACTAAAATCTTCACTTTCTTTTCCATTGTTTTTCCTTAATGCCAAACGTCCTAAAGTTAAACAGTACAGAGAAATAAACTCATCCGAGATGGCAAGTAAAACAGAATTATGCTCTAAGCCTATAAAACAGACCAAAAAGAAAAGGCAGCATATAAAATCGTACCCGTCTGTAAATACAAATTCTTAACGTAAAGCTCAGTTTTTTTTTATTTTTTATTTTTTTTTATTTTTTTTCTTCGAACGTAAACCTCAGTTAGCGAGGACAAAAACTACATAACATTCCAGTTCTTCAATGCTAATACCGCCATAAACTACATCCGCCCCCAAAGTTTATGGATAAAATCGTCAGAGATGAAACATATGCAAGTCGCCTATAGTCTTCTACCTCTTCTGCCACCCTTTCTTCTGGTGCTGTCAGTGGGAATTGGAGTCGCATCCTCTGGAAAACAGAAAGCAAGAATGATTCAAGACCACCACTGATAAAAGGATTGGCATACAAAGTTAAATCGTTCTAGGTTCAGTCGGTACATTACTATATCTCACAACAGAAACCCCTACCAAATCACCTAGGTTGCACTCTTTTTCATGCAATAGTCGTGCAATAGTGATCTTAAACATTCTTGTAGAAATAAAAGGGCTTATCGGTCCGGCCAATCCTCATTCCAGATCGAGCATGGGCCCGTAGTGGAGAGTGAGGACCAGGACCAGGAGTCTTGGTTTTGTTGCCTCCAGTGGCACGGAGCTTAACCTATTCAGGCTTCATATCAACCATAACCTATTCAGGCTGGCAATAGTATTCAGTTTCTAATCATGAACGTAGTTAATGGGAGATGAGGATGACCTTGCATCGCTGAGACACGTCCTGTGCAGCAAGCATGGCCGCATATGGTTAAGACTCATCCCGATCAGCCTTTACCTTCATACCACCTACATTTAGTTCGTATGTTAGAATTTTGACTTCAGATACAGCTACTCAGGCCCACAACCAATGCGAGTAAAACATAGAACCCTAAATACCATTAAAGAAAAATACAAACTACAATTGTCGATGCAAATTTCCGCCGTCTTCAGTCTCGACGAAAATGCACCTGCAAAACAATCAACACCTTTGATCAGAGACCTAAGCCTCACACGCCCATGAGGTTGGGGGGCCCGGGGGGGTTAGGTCAACGGATCTCCATGCCTAAGTTAGTTTCTCTGAGAGCGTAAAGTGTTTAGGGCTTTTTTAGGGTTGCAAAAGCTCTGAAAATTTGGTAGAATATGGGGTATTTATAGAGATTGGACCATGCATAGTGTTTAATGGAGAGATATTCTCTAAATATTCCCAAGATATTAAATAGAAAATAATATCTTGAGATAATGGAGTAATTATCCCTAATTGATTTAAATTAGGATTACTTACTTGATTGGAGTCAATTTTCAAATAGGAATGTATTAAAGATAGGATTTGGGTAATTAATCCTTATCTTTAATTCCTTGCCAAGGGCAGGTGAGTTGTGGCCAGTCGTATTTAGCTGCTGAGACCTCCAGGGATGTGAGCTGCGCGTGGGATCATCTGAGAAGCCTGTCCATTTATTGAGGGCAATCTTGTCTTTCTTGAATAAAAGTCCACGTGTCGCCTCTAGAATTTTTGGGATTATTTTAGGCTCCACAAATGCCCCCACACCTACTGTGTTGCACGCAGGAAAATGATAGTAGGTGTAGGAATCCCAAGCTGCTTAGGCTTGTAGAATTGTTTCCCAATTTGAACTTGATCTTCTTTCTTGATTTGGAGATAGACTTCTTTTAGGAAAAGGAAAATAATTATTCCCAATACCTAATTAATTATGCCTTAAGCAGGGGATTAAATAAATTTGGAGAACAATTATTATCCCAACAAGAAAGAGAAGCCAAAGGAAATTTCTATTCCCCCTCCCCTAGCGTTCTTATTTTCTTGCCCTTGCAAAGAGTCGTTTCTTGTTCTTCTTCTTCTTCTTTGTGCCGCACCAAGGTAAGAAAAATTTGAATTTTCTTTTGCTGGCGTCTGTGATATGGGCCGAGAAGCCTGGGTCTACTTTGACTTGCGCTGGGCAAGGGAGAAAGACGGGAAGGAGGCGCGGGCCTCCCCCTATGTTGGGTTGGAACGGCTTGGGTCGTGGGCATGAGAGAAACCATGAGGGTCGTAACGCCTGGTGTGGGGGCGTTGTGCTTGCGGTCCTTTTTTTTTTTTTAATCTCTTCTCACGAGTTGCCTTCTAAATATTTTTCCTCGTGCTTTTTACAGGGACTTTGAGATGTCTTCCTCCGATCGCAAAAGTGACGAATATTCTCCACCTTTGTACCGTCGAGGTGGTTCTTCCAGCAAGGTGGGTTACTTCAAGGCTACACATGTCAAGATCAATTACGACGAGTTGTTTTGGGATTTTCTTGAGGCATACAAGCATGCAATTCCGTCTGGGGTTCGCATGAAGCGAGTGAAAGATGACAGCGGCCATGAACCATGCGGCGATGACACTACTACTAGGAAGAAGGCCATCAAATTCCATCCGTACTACTTTATGTTGGGATTCACTTTCCCATGTCGCGTTTTTTTAGGAGGTGATCTGCTCCATGAAATGCGTGCCTACTCAGTGCTCCCCAAATGCAGTTCGTGCGATGGTGGGGTTCTCAAACTTGAGCAGGTTCTTTGATCTTGGCTTGGGTAGAAATGAGTTTTGGTACTTCTTTGAGATCGGCCACAAGGAAGGTGTGGGGCAGCTGAGGTCTCGCCATAGGTTGCTAGATGCTTCTAGCAAAAGCAATCATGAGTAGGCAAGAGACACCTTGGAGGTGAGCGGAAAGTGAGAGTCTAACTCTTCTCGTGAGCTGCGTGTCCCAACTATCTTTATCAGCGGTAAATGAACTGCTTCATTCTTGTCCTGCTTGAATTTTTTGTTGTGCTACTCCATGACTTCAATTTATTGATCATCTTTGTTACTTTGCGTAGATTCGAAGTTTGGCTAAACTCAAAGGACATCGGCAGATATAAAGAAAGTGCACGTCGCCTTGGGCATTCCTGCTGAGTACTGTGAGTGGCGCTGGTTGCTCAACCCTCTTCGTCGGGAGAAAGGTGGCTTGCCTTTGAATGAAGAGATAAAGCGAATAAAGGATGAGGCATTGGCTCACCTAATCGCTGTTGTAGAGCCTGCTGCCAATGATGGTGAAAAAAAAGAGGTATTCCTCACCTGCTTGTGAGCCTTCGGTTGAGAATAAGCCAATGACTTCTTCTGCTGCTCGTAGGAGCTTGTCTACTGTCGAGAAGCTTGTCATTGATCTAACTTCCTCCAAGGGGGTGAAAATGACCGTTGAGCCTGAGCATGTGATACCTGCAGCTCAGAAGGTGACCGCATCTATTGCTGAGAGACTTGTCCAGCGGAAAGGCTCTGTGACGCCTCTGGTGTCCAGGTTTGTATCGAAGAGTCCATCGGGAGCTAAGTCTGGATTCGCTTATGAGAGGCTCACTGCTAGGAAGAATGAGAAGGTGGATTATGCCGCTAAGGTGGCACCTGGGCCTGTTCCTTCTTTTGCCATGACTGACTTGTCTGCTAAGAAAGGGAAATCTGCTCGCACGGGTTGTTGTGAGAGATCTACCGAGTCTGAGGCTATAGAGTATCCTAAGGTTTGTACGGTGCTGAAGGCTGACCTGCTTGAGGACGTCGATGCATGCGCCAAGTTTGTTGACACTCTTGAGAAAGTTGCCATCCGCTCAAACTCCTTTGTGAAGCGTCCTGCCTACTCGATGAGGTCTTCCCTGATTGCTACAATGCATAAGACTTTGATCCTGGCATCTGAGACTATGCGCTTTGATGAGGATGTTGTCAAGTGTGCCTAGGAGGCCGAAGTGGCGTTGGTGACTCTGCTTCGCTCGGCTGTTGAAAAGATAGAGAAGCTCAAATCTGAACTCGCTGTTTTGAAGGGGTCTGATGTCTCTACCCCCACTTCTTTGCAGCTGGAGATCGCTCATCCGGAGGTCGCCTATTTGAATTCTAGGTTTAGTGTGACTCAAGCGATGTTTGAAGCTGTAGAGAAGGAAGTCAGTCGTGTTTCTCCAATTGTCGAGGACCTTGAGCGTGTCAATTTGGAGCTACGATCTGCTTACTTTACCAAGGAGGATAAGCTTATCTTCATGCATGCTGAAGTGACTCATTTCAATGAGGTTGCCAGTAAGCTTGAGTCTAGTAAAGTGGATTTGTAAGGTGCCCTGTCTGCTAGTGAGAACCTGAAAAAGAAACTGGATGAGCTACAGGTGCTCACACTGGGCTTGTTGAGGAGAATGTGCATCTAAAGAATGAGGAAGTTGGTCACGCAGTGGAGCTTGGCTCTTGTCAGGCCGATTTCTACAAGCTTGGCTATGTAGACCATCTTCAGGGCAGGTCGTCGGATTATGAGTTTTTCGAGAAAGACTTCGAGACTTTTTCCATTTCACCGGTTGATCTGCTTGATTTCTCGTTTGAGGCTGCCTTTGGCGGTGCAGCTGAGAGTCAGGTAGTCCAGGTAGGGTTGGCTGAGGAGGAGCTGATGGAAACTTTTGCTGCTGGGAGCAATGCGGCTGTTGAAGGCGTGGCGGTCGAGGAACTAGTGGTTGCACAAACTGCTAAGAAGTAGTCTTTTTGCTTAGACTTAGGAGTATTTTTTTTTTTTTTCCCTTTTTGTTCTGCTTTTCTTGAACTTTGTTGGCCTTCAAGCGGGTTTATCAATTTGCTAGAAATTTAATAAATGACTTTCCTTGTTTTGCTTCATCCTTTTATTTCGCCTTATTTCTTGCAAAACTTTATCCTAGGACATTCGGTTGGGTGAGCTGCCTCAATGAAGCAGCTGATCCCACGTCATCACTTAGGTTTTAGCTTTGTCTTCGGGGCTTCGGGAGCCTTGCCTGCTTAAGGCGACTTGCAAAACTTTGTCGTAGGACCGGTGGTCGTGTTGGCTTCTTTGATGGAGCAGTTAACTCGCGTGGTCACTTTAGGCTTCAGTTTTGGCTTTGATGCTCATATAGCTTTACCTACAAGAGGAAAAATGCGAGATTTCCAACTTATAGAGCCGGCGGCCAAACTCATTGCCACCGAATGAAGCAGGCGAGTTCGTGTAGCTACTATAACTGTGAATCTCAACTTTGGATAGCTTCGTGAGCTTTAGCCCTCCCGGGGCGTATTACGAAATTTTTAACCTATACGGCCAGCGGTCGAATACGTATTTCAGGTAGAAAACAGAGAAGTTCGCGTGGCTACTATGGTTGTATTCTGGCTTTCGAGTGGCTTCTTGAGCCTTGACCCTCCTGGGGTATGTTGCGAGATTTTTAACTTATAGAGCTATCGGCCGGACTCATGCTTCTTGTAGGAAGTAGAGAAGGTCTGCGTAGCTGCTATAGTCATGACACTCGACTTTAGTGGCTTCTTGAGCTTTGGCCCTCCCGGGGCATGTTGCGATATTTTTAACTTACAGAGTCGTCGGCCGGACACATACTTCTCGTAGGAAGCAGAGAAGGTATGCGTAGCTATTGTAGTCATACCTCGGCTTTGTCCCAGCAAAACTTAAACCGTAGATTGTCGGGCGAAAGCGCTACTTTTAAGTAAGTAAGCGAGTCTGCGTAGTCATAGCAGGTGTAGGTCTTGACTTACGAATTACCTTGGGCTGCTTGCCATTGGGTCATCGGCTGGGTGTCTTACTTACAGAAGCACACGACCCGCGTAACCACTTCAAGCATCATCGTTGGCTCTCAGAGGCGTTTTAGGTTTGAGGTGTAGGCAAAATCACGCCTCAGAGGCCATATCCTTCCGACTCGCAACTTTGATTCCACAGGTTGCTGAACTAGTATTGCAACACTTTAAAACTAAGTCATTTCATGAAGATTTACACATCGAGGATGAACCATCTTGTCACATGAATTCTTTCATGGGCAGGGGCCCTGCACTTAGCGTCTCTTCCGGTTAGAGATGGGATCCCACAAAATTGAATCCTTCAGTTGGCTAAGTCTATTCCAAGGGAATGATTACCATGGCCAATTCTGGGAGTCGTCCGACTCAGGTAGTCGCTGTATTTAGGGGAAACTGAACAGTCGTACCACCCATCCACGTCTGGATATTTCAGATTAGTTTACCCTCTCGTATTGGAGAGCATACGCCATGTTTGAACGGGCAGAGGGCATCTTCTACTTGTCACAGATGTACACCATGTCTGCAGGGCAGTGGGCGTTTTCTGCTTGTCACAGTGGTCATTAGTTTACCCTCTCGCGCTGGAGAGCTTACGCCATGTCTGCAAGGCAGCATGTGTCTTCTGCTTGTCACATGGGTGATTAGTTTATCCTCTATCGCTGGAGAGCTTATGCCATGTTTGTAGGGCTGCGGGCATCTTCTACTTGTCACAGGGTTGATTAGTTTATCATCTATCGCTGGAAAGCTTACGCCATGTCTGCAAAGAAACGGGCGTCTTCTACTTGTCACAGAGGTGATTAGTTTACCCTCTTGCGCTGGAGAGCTAACGCCATGTTTGCAGGGCAGCGGGCGTCTTCTGTTTGTCACATGGGTGATTAGTTTACCCTCTCGCGCTGAAGAGCTTACGCCATTTCTGTAGGGCAGCGGGCATCTTCTGCTTGTCACAGGGGTGATTAGTTTACCCTCTCGTGCTGGAGAGCTTACGCCATGTCAGTAAAGCAGCGGGCGTCTTTTGCTTCTTGAAGGGATGGTAAGTTTATTTATGCATTTAGCCCAGGCTTGTGAATAATTCCTTCAATCTTTATTGAAAATAGAAGCTTTTATTAACTTTGCTCGTAGGCAGTAATGGCATAACAACTGATAATTCTCGGCATGCGAGGTCTTGTTAGTCGAGCTGCTTGAGTCTTCAAACTTTTTTCATCTTGAACAGGGCCCGAGGAATGGTGGGAGGTCACACGTAGTACTTTCTCAGGTTGCAGGCATTCCACTGCTTGTCAACTTCTTTGTCGCTCATAGTGGTGAGGGTGTTGCTGCCCCTTCCGCCTACTCGGCTGATTTTGTACGAACCTTCCCAGATGGGAGCTATCTTTTTGGAGCCTTCCCGTCAGGCGGTGATGAAGGTTTTTCTGAAGACTAAGTCTCATGGCTGGAATTGCCAGATTTTTACCCTCTTGTTATAGCTAGAGAGGAGTTGCTACTGATAGGCTGCAATGTGGGTGATAACCTTCTCGCGTTCCTCATCTTCCAGGTCCAAGTTGGTGGCCATCTTCTTCTCATTCTACTCTAAATTTGGCAGTACAATGCTGATACTTGGCACTATGATGTTGGTATGAATGATCGCCTCAGAACTATACGCCAAGGAGAATGAAGTTTCGCCAATTGCTCGTATCTTGGTGGTGCGATATGCCCATAGAACACCCGGGAGCTCGTCTAGCTACTTGCCCTTCTTGTCTAAGAGGGTCTTCTTAAGGCAGTCGATGATGGTCATGTTTGACGTGTCGGCCTGCCCGTTGCCCCGTAAATACCGGGACATAGACATGTGCTGTTTGATGCCATATTTTTTGAAGAACTTTGCCAAGTTTTTGCCCACAAATTGTGGACCATTGTCGGTCACGATGGAGTGTGGGATGCTGAAGCAACAAATGATGCTCTTCCATATGAAGCGCTCTATGTTTGTTTGGTAGTTGTAGCCATGGGTTCGGCTTTGACCCATTTTGTGAAGTAGTTAGTTGCTACGATCACCATGCCTTTGCCCTCAGTAGCAGGCGACATTGGTCCTACAAGGGCACTGCATGAATGGCCAAGGGCTCGTCTGCGAGTGAAGTTCACTGGCAGGTAGTGCAGGCACGGGCTTGAAGAGCTGGCAGCTGTCCCACCTTTGTACATACTACTTGGCTTCTTGATGCATGGTTGGCCAATAATAGCCAGCGTTAAGAGTTTTTTGCGCCAGGGAGCGACCTCCTGAATGGCTTCCACAGACGCCTTCATGGATTGAGCTAAGAATCTTCAGGTCGTCGGGAGGCGATAGGCAGCAAAAATGTGGTCCTGAAAATGATCTTCAAACGAGCATGCCGTTCCACATGTAGTAGCGTGCTGCCTTTATTTGGAGCTTCCTGGACTCTAGTCTGTCTACGGGGAGTGTTCCATTGACTATATAATCGATGATGGGATCTTGCCAACTCGGGGTTGTGCTAATTTGCGCCACCTCGACCGCTGGTTCCTCATCTATGCTTGGCTTTTCCAAGTACTCGACTAAGATGGAGCACCTGAGCTGATGGTCTTGAAGGAAATTTTGTGAAAAACATGTTCATTTGAATAACATCATATAGCATGCAATTAACAATTAAAGGCGGAATCATGCTTTCATGCATTCAAAAACAAAACATCTACCATGAAATTCAAAGCCTAGTAGATTGGTGAACCTTGACTCAACTTAAAAACAACAATTTGTTAGTTGAGAAATATTTACCTTTGTAGATTCCTCTTTGCATATGCAAAGGATAATCACCCAAGAGATAGGGCCTTCATTCCTTGCTTCTTAGCTCCATGGATTTGGTTAGAAGAATAGGTTCTCCAAGTTCCCAAAATTGAGAACCTCTAAAGATTCTACACCAAGGTTGGATTGGAGAGGAAATGAGTGACCTTGAGGAAATAGAATTGCTAGACAATATCCCCCAAGGTGGTTGGCCTCTTAGAGAGAAATGGAAGCTTTGTGTTCTCACCAATTTTCTCTAAAATCAACAACTTATGAATTTTAGGTTATAAAGTTCTTTATATAGTCACTTCTTTAAATGACCTAAAGAACCAAAAACCCTAATTCAACACTAAATGGATTTGGGCTTTTGGGCCTTTGTGAATCTTTATTCATTAAGTTGTCATACAACTTAAGTCAATTGGCTTTGACGTTCGAAGCCCATTGGGCCTTAAGGTCCAAAACTATCCCGAGGTCTTTTAACGAACTTATTCGTTTGATTAATTAACATATTAATTAATCCTTGCCATAAATAATTAAACCATTTAATTATTCTTATTCATCTCCTTTGTTTCTTCAATCTCCACCTTACACGGTGTACGATACATTAGGTTCATTTTAGCGAGGCAGTGGGCGATTAAAACCATTTTACATCGATTGTGAATTGAAACTTACTTTCAATTCTCCCTTTAGTGATTACACACGTTTAGGGCTTCCACAAACCATGAGTGACACCTAGCAGCATATCATGGCTACCCAAGCTAATCAGAAGAGGTAGAGAACCTATTCAGTTTAGGATTACAAATGCAATACGGTCTTTCTCTAATCTAATACTCTTGACCACATTGTTTGGTTTGATAGTTTATTTATTCATGTCTACTATCCAATGTGATTCGTTTGCTTATATGATTACTTTGAATGTGATTTGGAACGCATTCCCAAATCTCATTCATACTCTGGCCAGAGATTTTAATCATATCATAGAGTATTCTCCCTCAAACCATTTTGAAGGTTAGAGATCCCTTGTTGCACATTCACTTGTCTCCATGACTAAGTGGCTTAACCCCAATGATGTCGTGGACACCCCGATGGGGTGACTTTGACATAATCAAAGATCAAGGACTTAACCACAAGACAACAACTGTGATGCCTCAGGTCAAAGGACTAATTTGCATTATCCCAACTATGAGTTCTCATGTGACATGAGTATGAGAACTCCTCGTTGATCGTGTTCAGTGGACTCATTCTCTATTGAGCACCTACGTACTTGTCTTGATGTCACACACACCAATGACTCGAGACTAGTCACTCTCCCTGAGAGAAGACATATCACGTACTGATCTTATCGGACTGTCAATGCCCAATTGGCAATCCTATGATCAGGAACGTTTAGGATGTGTCTACGAAAGAATGGTCTCATTAATCTAACTTCATTAGATTGCATTCTCCCAATCACATATTCCTTGGACTTTATCGTTTAAGCATATAACATTTATATGAGACGGCTCAAACAATAATGTTTGCCTTTTATATGTAAACTATATTAGTTTAACATGTGAAATATCCGTAAAGTATCATCATATGATTGGCTTTAGGGCATATTTCCAACAATCTCCCACTTGCACTAGAGCCAATCAGCTTGTTCATCTGTGATGATTCCTCTTCTGTAGTCATTTCATAAATGGCTGAGTAGTAGGCCTAGGCAATGGATATCTATATGTTATCCATAGAAGCAACCTTGAGAATATCGACGTCACCATTATACATGATTCCCAATCATGTGGTTCAGTCTCTCATATGAGTTCGGATCTTGATGAGACCTTGATTCCCTGGCTTGAGCTATCGCCCCATTAGTGTCATACACTTTCTGGTTGGAATCGAATAGAGAGTTCATAAATGAACTTTCCCATCCAAACAACATTGTTGTAAACTTCTATATGGCAATATATTTTGCATTCATAATGGAACACACTAAAGTCATTACTTTAATGTTTCCATCCAAATATCTCTTTAGTCATAATAAAGGGATACCTGTTTATCTCTTCATTCATAATGAAGAAACATCCAATGATGGATTAGATTCATAATTTAATACATTTACGCTTCCATTACGTTACTCTAATTCTTCCTCATTCTTCGAGGAACCTATCCTTTAGTATTTCTTTAATACTTAAGGACTCACTTGACAGTTGCCATGGTTCTGATCCTGGGCTTGCATTGATATCGCCTTGTACCTTTCTAGGTACAACTCATATCAATGTTTTTCATACAATATGAAATACATAAATCACCTTTCTGCGTATGCATAAAGGATTCGATTTACGCATTATTTCTTTGGGAGTCAAAGGGTACGTTCCCTTTGAGAAGAGCTACCTCCTAGTCTCACTAGAGTTGTTCTTCTTATTGAAGTTTATCATCATATGAGAAACTTCCTAGCATCCTTTTGTCTATTATTAGGGCATGATATAATCCAATTATATCCTAAAATCTATCATTATAGATTTCCATCCCATGTATATAGACTATGTCTCCCATATACATTATATCGTTATAGAATGTTTAAAGTCATAACTTTAACGAAGAAGTATTCTTTTCATTTCCAAAATTAATATATCATACATATATTTAAATTTAGGAATATGATTAACTCCCACTAATCTTTTGTAAACCTAGTAAACAAAAGATTCATTTACATCTTTATGAGAAATCAAACGTTTTGATCTTTCTCTCATAAGACGCTTATGGCTCCCACTAGCTTGCTAACATCCATGATGGTTGGATCTCTACAACTTACATGTTTTGTGATTCATAGTTTTAGACATATATATTATTAGGACTATCTTAATAATGGTTTCGGAAACCTATATGATGTCCAAACATTGAATCAACATTTAGTTGTAGCTAGCAATCTTCGAATTAATTGAAACTAAGACTACGTCAAAAATGGTTCCTTCAAAGTCAACCATTCTCTTTGATTGTAGTCACCTTAAGCTACCAATTAGCTATGAAGGTTTCATTATTTCGGGTCAAATGGTACTTTACCATTTCCTTGAGTATATTTTGTATATACACTCAATGTAGTCATAAAGTTCAAACCATTCAACTGAGACGGTTTAAAATTCTTTTTGACTACCTTGGAGCTTGTGGTATAGGAACTAGGTTGTTATATTTGTTGATTATCATCTTGTCTCTCAAAGAACCCATTCTTTTGAGTTCTATTCCTAGTTCATTTGCTCTAAGGCAAATCACATTGTATGATTACAATGAACTACTCAACAAACAACATTTGTTGGTTGGTTTATAGAAGTGATATCCAAAGGTTAATTTAAGGATATCCACAAGATAATTTTTAAACAAATATTGCTCATTAGCACACAACCCCAAATCTTAAAATGATTAAGATTTGTCTTTCTTTCCAACTACATCCTATGGAGTTATGAAAATTTGGAAGATCTCCTAATTGACAATCATATTGTTTTAGAAGTATATATCCTATATATATGGGTAATTGATAATATTCAACGAACTAAATCTTATTCAAGTTCGTTCTTCTCCTAATGGAGAAAATCATTATCTTATGATGCTAATTTCCTTGATATCTTTCAAGGAAACTCATCTAAAGTGTTACCTTTCCTTGGATCAAATCTAAGGAGGTAAGTACTTTAGACGTCTTACTCATCAACTTACATTTCTTGAATTCTTTGAAACCTTTTGCAAAGTATTCGGACTTGTGTTTATTCATAATAAACTATAGTCCAACCGAGAGTGATCTTCGGTGAATGTCAAACAACATGAGTAGTATTATGTTGTGGACAAGTGCCACTAACATCTAAGTGAATTAACCTCAATAACTTTGTGATTCTTTCTTCTTTCCAAAAGAATAAAGATTCGAACATTTCGCCTCTATACAATTTTGACAAGAAGGTATTGGATCCGGATCTAACGATCCAAAGCATCCATCTATAACCAACTCGTAATTTATAGTTTAGAGGTATCACAACTCAGTTGGGATTAGTCACTACCTTGCAACCTTTTGGGTTTTAAGCATCATTATATTCTAAACAGTTAACGCTACCATATCATCTCTACTATAGAGACAATCAATTAGATTACTATAATCCAATCAGTGATTAATAAAGAACAATGTTTTGTCAAACAAAACATTCATCCATCTCTACTATAGTGACGGAATTAAGTTCCTTAAAATTGGAATGTAAAGACAATCTTTGGTTTTTCCAATTTCTTTGGTAGTTCGTATGAGGAAGTTAGTACCATCTGCTTTCGCAGAGATCTATATTTTATTCACGTTCCGAATGTGAAGTACTTTCTCTTCTCTCATTAATCTTCTACTTCTTATTAGCCACACTTCTACAACGATTGTAAAACATAGTTACTAATACGGAATCAAGCATTCAAGTAGAAGAACCAACTGTTTTGAACTATTCAAGAACAATTTACAACACCTTCGAAAGGTGTGTTCTTGACACTTGCAAGACATTTCTTGCAAATACCCCTTCCAATGTCCATCCTTTCATAAAGAAAGTTTGTTCCCTTGGAGTTAATTTTATCTTCTTCATTTGACTTCTCCTTTGACTACAATAGTCATGGTCTCTAAACTCCCACTATCTCTCTTGAAACCTTTTTCAATTGTGTTATACACATCAAACATTTTGGAGAGTGTGTGGTTATTGTTCACTACATAGTTTACAATAAACTTAGTGAACCATTAGGATAGGGACATAAAGGTGAAGTCCTAGCTTAGTTTCCGTCTCGTTAAGTGGTTTATCACTTCAACACTCAATGATTCAAAATCATCATAAGTCCATGTTGATGGACTATTTTTGTCAACCAACCATTATGTTCTAAACATAATTACAAACTTTCAAGAGTTGTTCAAGGCAACTCTTATTTCTTCATAAGTTCCTTTGTTCATATAACGAAGGAATAAGCATTGGTTGTTTGTGTTGTCCTCTTCATGATAGACATTTCTAACATGTTCTTCCAATGATACATTATCAATAGGAAGATTGTGAGGATGAGACTTCTTAGGTACATGCACAATCCATTTAAGACAATCTTTGGGATTGTGTTACCAAGTCCGGAAACTAAAACATTCTGCTTTTCTTTGTCAAGTTTTGGATAGCGTTTGCAAATATATTGGTAAACAAATACATAACGAATATAAATTGATTGATTTTAAGCCATTTGATTTGGGTCTTTAAATCAAATAGCACCACCCACTATTTTTGGCAAATTCCATATCCCTCATTGGAATTCGAGAGTTTTGGAGGAAACTCTTAGTAGGTTGTGGGAGACTCACTATTACCAAGCCCACCTCACAATGATATGATGTTGGCTAGCATTAATAATAATGAGAGAGTACGCTTACTCATTTGCAACTAATGCAAGTACCCATCAATTTGGCCTCTAGAGAATGTTGCCTCACGATGATACGATGTCGGCGCCATTGCACTTAGTTAAGTCATTCCCACCATGCTTAGTTCGTGAAGGGGTTCAAGAATAGCCTCACGATGATACGATGTCGGCCATCCTCGTTGCCTACACTAACCTCATCACATGTTTATGGATTCCTCCTGAGTATAAGCATGCACTTTGTACTCCCCCATGATAGGGTGAAGCCGGTGTACAAGTCATAAACGATTGGATCCCACCACGGTGGAAGGCCACGAAAGAGTGTTCTAAGCACTCTCACGCTTATCAACTTAATAATGGTTTGGTTGAGGGTTTTAGGTCTCATCACATATAAGTATTCATTTTAATCTTCATTAAAACAATTTTGGTCCTATTACAACTATTGGTCCATTTGATTCAATTTAGTTGTATATAATACTCCCACTATACTTATAACACGGTTTTTAAAGCAAGAGTATATGATACTACTAACATAAGGTTTGCATTCATTTGATGGACTATATAGTTGCCTTAGGGCCTTAGGATGACTATGAACCTTTGTTTAGATTCAACACGAGCCTAGTGTTGAATCTCGGACTAGGGATGGAGATTGATTTTAGTTACGCGTTTAATCACATTAAGGCGTGTTGTTCCTAGGGGCGTTGGACCCAACTACTCCATTTTCATGCATATCAAATAAAACAAGAAAATGAGTACTTTAAAGTAAAAGAGAGCTTATGCTCTTTACAACATTTGCATAAAACAAATTACTTTAAAGTAAAGAAGAGCTTATGCTCTTTTACAACATTTGATCAAATCAAATTACAACCAAAATTAATCTACACATTCCCATGGTTCAAACAAATTTGAAACGGCCTTTCACATAGCTCAATTATCGTAGGCTTAGGTTCATAATCACCCTTTAATTAATTAACATTTTAACTAATTAAATTGAATGCAACATTTTCATTTGGTTTTTGTATCCATAAAATTGATTTAAATGGAGCTAAATAAAATGAAAATCCAATTCTCATTTAAAGAGACAAAACAATTTTTGTTCCCTACTTAATTTGGGCCATCATGCAATAACCACAACTTTTTGGGCTATATTGCGAAACACAAACTTTTGGGGTCACTTTGTAAAAACACAAAAGTCCACTACTTCATGTAATTACAACTAGAACCCAAAAATTTCAACAAATACAAAAAACTTCATTAAAGGAGCAAAACAATTTGTCCTTTAACGTTTTTGGACCTTAACGTAAAAACGTAAACTTTTGGGCCAAAGTGCAAATACACAAAAGTATCAAAACTTTATGTAATTGAATAAAAGACCCAAAAATACCCTATTTAATTAGGGTGGCCGGCCATGATAAAAAAAATAAGATTTTTACAAAGTTTTTGTAAGTGGGTTTTGTTAGGTGAGGTAAAGATGAAATATTTTGAATTTATGTCAAACTTTAAAAAAAAGTTTGTCTACCATTATAGCCATTAATTGAATTTATGTCAAACTTTTAAAAGGTTTGTCTACCATTAAAACCATTAATAATATTTTACCAATAATCATCACCCACTAAAATCACCCACTAAAATTAAATCAAAACTTTATGTAAAAACATAAAACTTTTTGAATCAAAACTTCAAAACTTTTTGTTCTTGGCAAGAACTTCAAGAACATTGAAGAACACTCATGAAAACTCATAATAGCTCCATGAATGTTTTCACTCAACAAAACTCAAATTTTCATCACTCAAAAGAGGGTTAACATCCTAGGGTACTTAGGGGTTCCAAAAGTCACTTTAAAACCATTTTAACAAGACAAACATGAACCCAAAAAATCACCCTTTGGATTTGGCCGAATTTCCCCAAAAACATGGCACCAAATTTTAGCTCCAAAATTCATGCTCATATGAACTACATCTACAACATTTGAGATGGCAAATTTTCTAACAAAATTTACATTCAAAGAAACAAGAATAAAGCTTGTAACATATTACAACTTTTAAATCAAAAACTATGAACTACAAAACCCAAAATGATTCACCAACTACTAGACCTAGGCTCTTGATACCACTTGAAGGAAATTTTGTGAAAAACATGTTCATTTGAATAACATCATATAGCATGCAATTAACAATTAAAGGCGGAATCATGCTTTCATGCTTTCATGCATTCAAAAACAAAACATCTACCATGAAATTCAAAGCCTAGTAGATTGGTGAACCTTGACTCAACTTAAAAACAACAATTTGTTAGTTGAGAAATATTTACCTTTGTAGATTCCTCTTTGCATATGCAAAGGATAATCACCCAAGAGATAGGGCCTTCATTCCTTGCTTCTTAGCTCCATGGATTTGGTTAGAAGAATAGGTTCTCCAAGTTCCCAAAATTGAGAACCTCTAAAGATTCTACACCAAGGTTGGATTGGAGAGGAAATGAGTGACCTTGAGGAAATAGAATTGCTAGACAATATCCCCCAAGGTGGTTGGCCTCTTAGAGAGAAATGGAAGCTTTGTGTTCTCACCAATTTTCTCTAAAATCAACAACTTATGAATTTTAGGTTATAAAGTTCTTTATATAGTCACTTCTTTAAATGACCTAAAGAACCAAAAACCCTAATTCAACACTAAATGGATTTGGGCTTTTGGGCCTTTGTGAATCTTTATTCATTAAGTTGTCATACAACTTAAGTCAATGGGCTTTGACGTTCGAAGCCCATTGGGCCTTAAGGTCCAAAACTATCCCGAGGTCTTTTAACGAACTTATTCGTTTGATTAATTAACATATTAATTAATCCTTGCCATAAATAATTAAACCATTTAATTATTCTTATTCATCTCCTTTGTTTCTTCAATCTCCACCTTACACGGTGTACGATACATTAGGTTCCTTTTAGCGAGGCAGTGGGCGATTAAAACCATTTTACATCGATTGTGAATTGAAACTTACTTTCAATTCTCCATTTAGTGATTACACACGTTTAGGGCTTCCACAAACCATGAGTGACACCTAGCAGCATATCATGGCTACCCAAGCTAATCAGAAGAGGTAGAGAACCTATTCAGTTTAGGATTACAAATGCAATACGGTCTTTCTCTAATCTAATACTCTTGACCACATTGTTTGGTTTGATAGTTTATTTATTCATGTCTACTATCAATGTGATTCGTTTGCTTATATGATTACTTTGAATGTGATTTGGAACGCATTCCCAAATCTCATTCATACTCTGGCCAGAGATTTTAATCATATCATAGAGTATTCTCCCTCAAACCATTTTGAAGGTTAGAGATCCCTTGTTGCACATTCACTTGTCTCCATGACTAAGTGGCTTAACCCCAATGATGTCGTGGACACCCCGATGGGGTGACTTTGACATAATCAAAGATCAAGGACTTAACCACAAGACAACAACTGTGATGCATCAGGTCAAAGGACTAATTTGCATTATCCCAACTATGAGTTCTCATGTGACATGAGTATGAGAACTCCTCGTTGATCGTGTTCAGTGGACTCATTCTCTATTGAGCACCTACGTACTTGTCTTGATGTCACACACACCAATGACTCGAGACTAGTCACTCTCCCTGAGAGAAGACATAGCACGTACTGATCTTATCGGACTGTCAATGCCCAATTGGCAATCCTATGATCAGGAACGTTTAGGATGTGTCTACGAAAGAATGGTCTCATTAATCTAACTTCATTAGATTGCATTCTCCCAATCACATATTCCTTGGACTTTATCGTTTAAGCATATAAAATTTATATGAGACGGCTCAAACAATAATGTTTGCCTTTTATATGTAAACTATATTAGTTTAACATGTGAAATATCCGTAAAGTATCATCATATGATTGGCTTTAGGGCATATTTCCAACAGGTCTAGCACAGAGCCTAGGCTTGCTAGTTCGTCTGCATGGGCATTTTCTGCTCGTGGAACCTGAGTGAATGTGTACACCTGGAACGTCGCTAACTATTCTCGTACCTTCTCAAGGTATCGGGCCATCCTTAGATGCTTTGCTGCGTACTTCCCTGAAGTTTGGTTGGTGATCAGTTGGGAATCGGAATGGATTGCGAGCTTTTTCATCGCTAGGTCCTTTGCCAATCAGAGACCTGCTAGTAGGGCTTCATACTCTGCTTCGTTGTTTGACACCTTGAAGCTTATAATGATCGCCTGCTCGAGCATCAAATCATTCGGGGTAGTATAGGCCTGTCCCCGATCCTTGGTGGTTAGATGATCCATCGACTTGCAAACGCCAAAAATCTCCATCAGGTGGGGCTGGTACGACTATGGCATGCTTGGCTGCCTTCGGGGCATTTTTGGGCTGTGCTGCTAAATCCTCCAGGCTTGAGGTGAATTGTACTATGAAGTCCACCAATGCTTGGGCTTTTATCGCCGTGAGGGGTTGGTATGCTAAGCCGTATTGGCCAAGTTCCAATGCCCATTTCATCACTCATTGGGAAGTATCTAGACTATGCAAAACTAATCGCAGTGGGCACTGGGTCATGACGATGACCGTATGCCCTTGAAAGTAAGGTCTGAACTTTCGAGCTGCAACAACTAGTGCCAAAATTAGCTTTTTAATCTTCAGGTATCTGGTTTTCGCATCAATGAGAGCTTTGGATGTATAGAATACAAGCAGTTGGGCCCTCAGCTCCTCTCGTATGAGGGCATAGCTTACTGCTACTTCTGATACCTCCAGATAAATGTACAGGTTTTCCGCTATTTCTGGCTTGGATAGTAATTGAGGTGATGTCAGGTACTACTTTAGGTCCTGAACTGCTTTCTCTCACTCATCGTCCCACTTGTCATTATGTGCATTTTTTATTGCCTTGAATAAGGGCTTGCATCGGTTGGTGGATCGCGAAAGGAAACGATTGAGTGCGGCTGCTCGTCCAGTCAGACTTTGGATCTCCTTCAGAGTTGCGGGTGATTTCATGTCCAGGATCGCTCTGATCTGCCTTGGATAAGCCTCTATTCCTCGTTAGGTTACAAGGTACCCTAAGAATCAGCCTGAGGAGACGCCAAAAATGCACTTGGCTGGGTTGAGCTTCATATTGTATTCTTGGAGGATGGCAAAAGTTTCTGCCAAGTTACGAATATGGTCTGACCACTGCTTACCTTTCACCATGATGTCGTTGACATAGACTTCTGTGATTCCGATCTGCTTCTTGAACATCGTGTTTACGAGTCGTTGGTAGGTTGCTCCTGCGTTCTTGAGGCCAAAGGGCATAACCTTGTAGCAGTATGTCCCTCGCTCGATCACGAATGCAGTCTTTTCTTTGTCAGGCTTGTGCATGGCAATCTGATTGTAGCTTGAGTACACGTCTAAGAAACTGAGCAGCTAGTTCTCGGATGTTAAGTCAACGAGCAGGTCGATTCGGGGAACCGGGTAGTTGTCTTTAGGGCATGCCTTGTTGAGGTCGTTGTAATCCACGTATTCTCTCTATTTGCCCTTCTCTTTTTTCATTACTAAGATGACATTAGCCAACCATGCTGAGTGTGCCACTTCCTCAATGAATCTGGCCTTCAGTAACTTGTTGATCCCCGCTTTAATAATCGGTACTCGCTCAAGTGCAAAATGTCGCTTTTTCTGGATCACAGGTTTGGCAGCTGGATCGACGTGCAGCTTGTGACAAGCTATCGATGGATCGATACTGGGCATGTCAGAGGGTGACCATGCGAAAATGTCGCCCTGAGTTCTTCTTTCGTCGTCGGGCTCAGACGTGAGCCGATTCTAGCTGTCTTTTTCGGCTGGTGGGGGTCAAGAATGATGTCTTCGGCGTGCTCTTCGGGTTTCCATCCTAATTCATCTTCCAGGGCATTATTGGCCTTGACGCCGTCTCAGCGGAGGTAGAGTTGTCTTTCTGCACTTCAGCTGCTATTGTTGGGGCAAAAGACTTATTCTTTTATTCCTTAAGAACTAGTACAGTGCATTGCCTGGACACGACATGGTTGCCTTTGATCTCTCTGACTGCTTCTCCCGGTATGCGAAATCAGATTTTCTGATACTCGATCAAGGTCACAGCTCCAATCTTCACTAGCCAAGGTCGACCTAGTATCTAGTTATAGGGAGATGGGTCACTGACGATGTCTGCGATGAGACAATTGATGGGCTGGTTACGTCGAGTGTGACAGTGCCAATGGCAGTTGAGGTGAGTCTGTTGAATCCGGTCAAGACCTCTGCTTTGCATTGGATCGGCTTTCCAAGCACATCTTCTGGATTACTAACAATTGTAGGATGTTGACTGAGCTGTCGTTGTCCGCCATAATTTTGTCAATGATGGCATGGGCTAGTTAAACATAAATCACCAAAGCGTCGTCATGGAGAAAGTTTACTCCTTCAGCGTCTTGCTCGGTGAAGCCGACAATTGGCCAAGGTACATCATCTGTGGCTTGAACTTGATAGACCGATCGCACCTGCTGGATGTTCCTCTTTTTGGAGTTGTCGGTGGCCCTCCAGATGCTCAGATTTGGCAAAGATTCCGTTGATTCGGATTGTCTTGGTTAGTGGTTCGGCATCGGTATTTGCTCCTCGCGTTGGCCTGAGAGCTGGTCTGTCAACATACTGGTCGCACTTGCCTTCCTTCACAAGCTGCTCAAGGTACCTTGTCCATGTGGTGCAGTCATTTGTTGCGTGCCCATGACCTCTGTGGAATGCATAGTATTTGGTCTGGGCCATTTTAGAGGTGTCGCCCCTTATGGGTGGTGGCAACTTGAACCATGGCTTATCCTTGAAGTCGCAAAGGATCTGGTTGATCGAGACTGAGAACTTGGTTTGTTATAGACCCGTCCATGCGTCTGTCTCCTAGTTTGCTTTTATTGTTCAGCGGTTTATCGCTCGCCTTATTATGAGTCGGTTCCGCATCTTTGCACTGCTGTTCAGGCGGCTTCTAGGAGCGTTTTTCCTCATCCTAGAGATAATGTTTTTTTCCAAAGCATAAGAGTTTGCCAGGGACAGGTTCTCACCCACAATCAGTTCTTCGAAAAATGGGTGATCTGCTGAGAGCCCCTTTCGGAAAGCTGAGCATGCGATGTTGTCATCGCATCTGACAATTTTTGCTTTCTCCGCCTTGAATCTCTTGACGTAAGTACGGAGTCACTCATTTGGGTCTTTCTTCATGTTGAAGAGGTGGTCAGACTACTTTTTGATCGAGCGGTATGACGATTATTCCTTAGTGAAAACCAAGGAAAGTTCGTTGAAGTTCCAGATTGAACATGGCAGCAGGGTGTGGAACCAGTCTTGCGCCTCGCCTTGGAGCGTCGTAGCAAAGATCTTCCCCATAAGAGCATCATTGTTGGCGTAGAGGGTCATGACGCTTCGGTAGTGCGTCAGCTACCTGTCCGGATCTTCATCTCCCCTGAACGAGGTGAAATGTGGCAGGTTGAACATTCCACGGTGGCTCTGTCTGCTTGATCTCGTCTGTAAATTGTGACTTACTCAGGTTGGCCACGTCTCTATAGAGGGCATCGTCGGTAGTTTCAATGCGCTGGAATCCGCGCTGCTGCTCTGCTACGAGCCTTTGTACTTCCTCCTGGAATTGCACCTGGTAGGGCAGTGGAGCCTCCAACTGCCCCCGGTGTTGACCTGCTGGTCTATATTGCTCTTCGACTCGTCCTGCTCGTTTGTGCCGCAGTTGCGGTGCACGCGGTTCGCCCTGTGCTGCTCATCGCTGCTCTGGGCAGGGCTGCCAATGGAAGATCTCCTTGTGCGTCATGCGGCTGCCTACTCTATTGCCTTCTAGGAGGATCTCCTTGTGGGCTTAGCTTCGTGTGGATGTTTCTCCCATAATGTCCTAAGTGGTCGTCGGAGTATGGATCCAAACTCAAATGCACACTGACTCGTGAACCTAGTCGGGAATGAATGATTCTCTGCGCATGTAGGTAGGAGAAGACGTTTCCCCGAGGGCCAAAACGAGAGTGCACACTACCCAAACGCATGGTTTGTGGTGGGCTGATCGGCTCTTTGTCGAGACATCGCTGGAATGAGTCACATTCTTCTGCCCTTGTCTTGCTTCAGAACACCTCATTTGGGGCGCGCTGCATCTCGATGTGCTCGAGGAGTTGGTTCACCAAGGTGGTCTGCTACCCAAGGGCGTTCCTCAAACTGGTGACCTGTTGAGGTAGGTCGTGCTCGCCATTTGGATTGGAAGAATCTGGATAATGGGCGTTTCCATGTGTGGTGGAAGTATATTGGACTGCAGGTACAAAACTTGAGCCCAAAGCAAGCATTCCTGCAGAAAAGCGGGGTGAAAATAACCCTTAGTCGATCGCGGAACTCGTGGTCGGAATCTGGATCGCTAGAGGTGGCCTTAGAATGGATTGGGTCGCGGGCCGGGTTGTCGGAGTAGGTCGCGGGGTGCGTTGGACAGACGCATGCTCGCCTTGGGCTTGCATGGCCGTTAGCTCTCCTGGCCGTTGGGCTGCCACATCTTGGCCTGCTGGCTGGGTGGCTTGGGCTTGGGCCAGTTGAACTACCTGGCTAGCTGTTATGGGCTTGGGTTTGGGCCTGCTGTTGCAAAAGGCTGGGCCTCCTACCCTGAACTTGTTATGGCAGCTGCCAAGTTTTGGGCCATGGCCTGGTGGGCTTACTGTTGTTGCTGGGTCATGGTGTGATGGTGGTGGCGTGGCTCCGCCACAGTGGGGCTCCTCCTGCCATCGCGTTGAGCCTTGAGGACCTCCGTCGTGGGGCTAAGTCCTCGCCTCCACTCTCCGATCCAAATCCTTGCACGTACGAGGTTTCGTTCGTCGTAGTTTTTGAATTTCCTACCACTGTATCCTTTCTCCAGCGATTGATCAAGAAACTTTTCTAGGAAAAATTCATTGATACGACGTGTGAGAAATTCAACGGAATAGAAAATTCAAGAAACAAATGTGAGAGGCTTCTTCAAGTGTTTTGAATCAGCTCTCAATGAAAGCACCAATTTGTCGATGCAAATTTCCGCTGTCTTCAGTCTTGACTAAAATGCACCTGCAAAACAATCAACACCTTTGATCAAAGACCTAAGCCTCACGCGCCCACAAGGTGGGGGGGGGGGTTAGGTCAACGGATTTCCGATGCCTAAATTAATCCTTATCTTTAATTCCTTGCCAAGGGCAGTGAGCTGTGAACACTCGTATTCAGCTGCTGAGACCTCCAGGGATGTGAGTTGAGTATGGGAGCATCTGAAAAGCCTGCCAATTTATTGAAGGTAATCTTATCTTTCTTGAATAAAAGTCCACGTGTCTCCTTTAAAAATTTTTAGATTATTTTAGGCTCCACAGCAATGACAATACGGAAACAGCCATGTCAACTATTCACATCAAAATTGGAACCAACTGATAAACTACCTAGACCAGCAATCTTAAGCTTGAGAAACACTCATGACTAATTTTGACCCACGCCCCAGTCCGCAGAACTGAAGCCTCCGTATAAACTCCAATATGACAGAGAAAAAAATTTATGTGAAGTGTACGTCTTTCAAGGGGCATGAAAATTAAGCATTCAAGAAACAGTTTCTCCATTATCTAATGCTGCAAATATACCTCGTTAGACAAGGCCCAATCGCAAGCAAATGTGGTTTGAATCGGATGTTACTGTATCTATAAATTTATCATGTTTGATACTCCAGATGAGTATCTACATGATAAACTTGGATATTAGGCAAGACAAGAAAAACAAACACAAGAATTATTGAATCAGAATCTCTGATATAATTGATGACGGGTCAAGCAACTTAGCTTGTCCTCATACTATCAGCAGTACACATGCAGGCATATGATAATTTCTTACAATTCTAATGTAAAGCTGTTACATCTTGTTAGCTTGATTAGTGAATTAGTAGTTAGTGATAGGAGCATATTTATGCGCCTTAGTTTAGCTTGTTCTTGTGCATTTATAGTGTTTTTCCTTAGTAAAGTAGTCTTTTAAGCTAGTTTTATGTGTTTTCAGGTTTTAAGGGCAAAGTGTGCAAAAGGAAGCATTTTGGAGCCTTTTGGAGCAAATTAGAGCTTGGAATGAATATCATATGTTTGGAGCCAAGAGGATGGACGAAATTGAAGATTTGAAGATGATGTTTCCTACTTCAACAAGGTTTCCTAGTCGAAGTAGGAAAGCGCCTAATCAAGAGATGAAATCCTAGTCAACAAAGGATTCCTAATTGAAGAAGGATTCCTAATCAACGAGGGATTCCTAGTTGAAGATGGATTCCTAGAAGAATGAATATTCATATTCAAACAAGGTTTCCTACTTGGAATAGGAAATGTAAACCCCAAATGGCATCAAGTTGCAGCTACAAGGATGATTTCCAAGTCCAAGAAGGAAAAGGTTTCCAAAGTGATGAATGAGAAGTTTTCTAAGTCCAAGAAGGAGAGAGACAAGTTTCCTAATGTTAGAAGGACTCCTAAGTGTTGGAGGACACAAATAAGAAGTTTCTAGAAGTTTCTAGAGGGTTCTAGAGTTTCCCTCCTCCTTGCCGTGGGTTTGGGCCAATTCCTAGCAGATTTAGGGTTTCTAGAAGCCCTATCCTAAGTCCCCTTGATCCATGCCGCACCTAGCTTCTAGATGGCCCAATTCCCTTGCCTTACAAGGCCTTCTAGAAACCCTAGCCCACTTAAGCCAAATCAGCCGCACCTTTCCCTTCTAGAACACCTATTTGCCTTGCCTTGCAAGGCATTCTAGAAGCCCTAACCCTAGCCCATTAAACTTGCCGCACCCTAGGCCCTTTTCCCATTCAAATTCTGATTTCTAAGCCTATTTCCTTGTGGATTTGGGTTATTTAAATCCATATCTGATTTACCTAGGGTTAGAAGCCTATATAAACCCCCTAGGTGCCTCATATTATTAAATCATTCACTCAACAATTCAGAAATTCGTCCAAAGCTCTCCACACCTTTGCCGCAGCCCCTAAACACCATTCTCCCTAGTTCTAAACCTTTGCCGCAACCCCCCATCCATCCTAACACCACCAAGGCATCTCCTACCCATTCATCCATACACATAGGACCCTTAGAAGCTGTTTTAGGCCTTTGCCGCACCAAGGAGGAGGAGAAGAAAGCTTGGAGTTCATGTGATTCAAAGTTCAATTTGCTGGAATTTCTAGGTGTTTCTTTTCCTTTGATTTCAATGTTTAAATTCTATTCTCTTTGTGTTGTGAGTATGAGGAACTAAACCCCCTTAGTTGGGGGGTGATTCGAAACCATGTACATACTTGCAATTTGATTCGATTACATTCAGTTGTTATTTCATAAGTTATGGATTCAATTCGTTCATCTATTTGATTGATAACTTATTTGTGTATGTTGATTGAGAGTGCACGCTTAGTTTTCATGCATGAATATGATGCTAGATTATGAGGGAGTTTCACCTAATAGTTACAATCTTATAATCACAAGTAGTGAAGATCGCTTGAAAACGATCGCGTTGAATGAATTCTTAGCATAAGTTTCATGCAATTCATAGTAACAAATGCTTCGTCAATGCTTATGTTTTTCATAGAACTTAATGATTCTTGCTTGTATCTCTATTATGCAATTCATGTAGGGAACTTGTAGGGAGTGTTTTGGGTTGTCGTATGCAATCATCCAACTTAATAACTTGTGGAAAAACTGAGGGTTAATTAGTGCAATTCACGGTTAACTTGGGGCGTTGAGTATTCATAGTTTATCGGAAGAACAACTGAGAATCGTTCTGTTTGCAAGTGTGACATGTGTGGAGAAGAACCTCCTAACTAGCCCTTTTAACCATCTATTTCACCAAAATCGTTTTTACAATCTGTTTAACTTTAAGTTTCTGTTTTGTTTTCAATTTTCGTCCAAAACAAATTCCCCTTTAATTTGAAGTCTTAGATTAGTTAGAAAGTGTTTTGATTTGTGTTTCTAAGTATTTTGATTCAAGTTTTCATCAAATTTCGTCCAAATTAGTGTAGGTGCTCAAAACTGCCCAGAAAGTGGTTTTTAGGCAGTTTTGAGCCTTCTAGTTGCTGTTTTGGTTTTTAGGTTTGTTTAAGTGTTTTAACCTTTAGTTTTGCATTCTTTGAGTCTAGTTTAGTGTTTTAAACTTTGTTTTTGAGTTTTTAAGTCAGTTTCCAAGTGTTTAGCAATCCCTCCTAATCCCCGGTCTAGAACGATCCCTACTTACATCTTTGCTACAATTTGACAAAAAGAGGGTTTAATTTGAGTGCTAGTTAATATCATATCAAATTTTGGCGCCGTTGCCGGGGATTAGCAATTTTGCTAATCCCTTGGATTGTTTTTGTTTCTTTTATTTCACTTTGTTTCTGACTTTGTTTAAGTTTCTGACCTAATTTTGTTTCTTGTTTCTTAGGTACTAATGTATGACTAGAAGCTCTCAAACGATTCGTGCGAACATCTTGGATTTTGACGACGATTTTGAGAGGAAGTTGAGAAGAGCTAGAAACCAGCAAGAACACCATCCACCAAATTCCGAATCTGACCTTGAAGAAAACGTACAAGAAGACGAGGAGGAAACCACGGCAAGGATATTTGAAGAAGTCCAAGGCATGGCGGTGGACAACCGTACACTCAAGGAGCTCTCCGCCTCAGGTTTGGATAATGCCACACCCTTGTGCATTCAATACCCCAGGGCTGCCCAAGGTAAGACGGATGAGTTTGAATTAAAATCAAGTTTGCTTCATCATATTCCTAAATACCATGGCTTGTCCATGGAAGATCCTAACAAACATTTGAAAGAATTTGAAGTAGTTTGCTCTAGTATGACTCCCGTCAATGTTGACGGAAATATTTTGAAGATGAAGGCTTTTCCATTCTCTTTGATGGATAAAGCCAAGGATTGGTTATATGAGTTAGCTCCCGGCACTGTCACATCGTGGGAGAGTATGAAGAGCGTTCTTGGAGAAGTTCTTTCCAACTTCTCGCATCATCCTCCTACGCAAAAAGATAAGTGGAATTCAGCAAGAAGAAGGTGAGTCTTTTCCTACATATTATGAACGATTTAAATCACTTGTTGCTTCTTGTCCACATCATCAGATGAAGGAGTAGTTGCTTTTGCAATATTTCTACGAGGGGCTCCTACCTCTAGAACGTCAAATGCTTGATGCTTCGGCGGGGGGAGCATTGGTGGACAAAACACCCATGGCTGCCAAGGTCTTGATTGCTAATAGAGCGTTGAATGCTCAACAGTACGAGGGTGTAGGCCAAAGAGGACCCCCACGGCACCAAGTACATGAGGTAAGTTCAACTTCCGATCTTCATTCACAATTGGCTAATCTTACTTCTATTGTTTCACAGATGGCCGAGGGAATGAAGATACAAGAACCTGTGGTGTGTGGTGTATGTTCTATCCAAGGACATGTCTCCGAAAAGTGTCCTCAACTCATCGAGAATGGCGGATGGGAGAGTGCGAATGCCATTGGGTTTCAAGGCCAAAATCAGTCAAGACATGATCCATACTCCAACACGTATAATCCGGGGTGGCGAGACCATCCAAACTTCAAATGGAGGGAGCCCCAGCAACCTCAGAACCAAGGAGGCTTTAGGCAACAACCCCCGGGGTTCTTTCCCAAAACATACGGCCCACCCCAAAATCAAGCCCAATCCGGCCCAAGTGCCTCAGGTACGTCTCTTGACAATGATGCACTTCTTAAGATACTAACTAAGTTGTCTAATGGGCAGGAAGATCAAGCGAAGGCTATGCAAAACCAAGATAAAAGGGTGGATCAACTTGAGAAACAAATTGGGCAGATTGCCGAGTTTGTAGGTAAGTTTCGAGATCCCGGACAACTCCCTAGTTCCACCATTCCAAATCCGAAGGGAGGGTTCGAAAGTGCCAAAGCAATCACCCTAAGAAGTGGTAAGGAAGTTGGGACAGGTTCTTCATCAAAAACAGGTCATAACGAGGATGAACTTTTGCAATTGGAAGATGAGGAATCAAAGCAGCCCACGGCAAAGGTGGTTCCACCTTTGCCGCAAGTCCCTAATGTCCCAAATCTGCCAAATTCGTCCCACAAAGGTAAGAATGTGTCTAATTCAGTTCATACTAATGTTTTCCCTTCAAATGTGCCTTTTCCTAGTAGGTTCATGCAAACGAAGAAAGAAGAGGCAGAAAAGGATATCCTTGAAACCTTTAGGAAAGTTCAAGTTAACATACCTTTGTTAGATGCAATCAAGCAAGTTCCGAGGTATGCTAAGTTTTTGAAGGAGTTGTGTACCACGAGGAAGAGGATGTCGACCAAGGAAGTGGTCAAGGTAGGTGAGAATGTGTCCGCCATCTTGCAACGCAAATTACCTCCCAAATGTAAAGATCCAGGTAGCTTTACCATTCCTTGTGTTATTGGGAATACTAGATTTGAATCTGCCATGCTTGATTTAGGTGCTTCTATAAATGTTATGCCATATTCCATTTATGCATCTATGAACTTAGGAGCATTGAAAAATGATGGGGTAATAATACAATTGGCCGATAGATCTAACGCCTATCCAAAGGGAGTTTTGGAAGATGTTCTTGTGCAGGTTAATCATTTAGTCTTCCCGGCGGATTTCTATGTCCTCGAAATGGATGAATCGGACCATGTTCCTTCGCTGCCCATTCTACTTGGAAGGCCATTCATGAAGACGGCCCGGACAAAGATTGATGTGTATAGTGGAACTTTGTCCATGGAATTCGATGGGGAAGTTGTTAATTTTAATCTTTCTGATTCCATTAGATACCCTAGTGATGACCATTCATGCTTTTCTATTGATATAATTGACTCTTTGGCGCAGGGATATCTCGATGATTTGAATGACGATGCGCTTGAAAAAGTCATTACACGAGGCATGGAACTCAAAACAAAGGGAACAGATTGCATGCATGCTCACGGCATACAAGATTCATCCCATGCCGTGCCCCCTAATGAGGAATTACTTGAAGTTGTGGCTGCCCTTGAGTCCTCACCTAAGCTTGATGGTAAGTATACTAACCGTGAGTCCATTCCCATTTCGACTAACAAATTGCTTCCATCTATCATTCAGGCACCTATCCTTGAACTCAAGCCTTTGCCAAGCCATCTGAAGTACATTTTCTTGGGAGAAAATGAAACACTACCTGCCATCATTTCCTCCTCCCTCACGGCACAAGAGGAGGAGAAGTTGCTTCGAGTTTTGAAGGAGTTCAAATCTGCCCTAGGTTGGACATTGGCCGACATCAAAGGTATAAGCCTTACGACTTGTATGCATCACATATTTCTTGAGGAGGGGGCCAAACCAACTAGAGAGGCTCAACGCCGTCTCAACCCTCCGATGATGGAAGTAGTGAAGAAGGAGATCATAAAGCTTCTAGATTGTGGGGTTATCTATCCAATCTCGGATAGTAGGTGGGTTTCGCCGGTTCAATGCGTACCAAAGAAATCCGGAGTGACGGTGGTAGCTAATGCCGAGAATGAGCTTGTCCCTCAACGTATTCAAACCGGTTGGAGGGTGTGCATTGATTATAGGAAGCTAAACACCACCACGAGGAAGGACCACTTCCCATTGCCGTTCATTGACCAAATGCTTGAGAGGTTAGCGGGTTATGCTTTCTATTGTTTTCTTGATGGTTATTCTGGGTATAATCAAATTGTCATTTCACCTGAGGACCAAGAAAAAACCACTTTTACATGCCCGTTTGGTACATTTGCATATCGTCGCATGCCTTTTGGTTTATGTAATGCACCTGCTACATTTCAAAGATGCATGATGAGTATATTTTCTGATTATGTAGAGAAGATAATTGAAGTGTTTATGGATGATTTTAGCGTCTTTGGTGATTCGTTTGATAGTTGCTTACATAATCTAAGTGTGATCCTAAAACGTTGTGTTGAAACTAACCTTGTGCTTAATTGGGAAAAGTGTCATTTTATGGTTAAACAAGGCATCGTTTTAGGTCATATAATCTCTGAAAAGGGTATTGAGGTTGATAAGTCGAAAATAGATCTTGTACGTCACTTACCCTCTCCGACTTCGGTTAGAGAGGTTCGTTCGTTTCTTGGTCATGCAGGATTCTATCGTAGGTTTATCAAAGATTTCTCGAAGATAGCACAACCTCTTTGCCGACTCCTACAAAAAGAAGTGGCGTTTGAATTCACTAAGGAGTGCACGGAATCATTCAACCAACTCAAGGAGTTGTTGACCACGGCACCCATCATTGTTCCACCGGATTGGAGTCTACCTTTCGAGCTCATGTGTGATGCATCCGACTATGCTTTAGGAGCTGTTTTAGGACAAAGAAAGGACAAGAGGCCGCATGTCATTTACTATGCCTCCCGGACGTTGAACGATGCACAATTGAACTACTCCACTACAGAAAAAGAACTTCTTGCCGTTGTTTTTGCTTTAGATAAATTTCGATCATATCTAATTGGAACTAAAGTAATTGTTTTCACTGATCATGCAGCTCTGAAGTACTTGCTCACCAAAAAGGAGGCCAAGCCACGGCTAATTCGATGGATATTGCTACTTCAAGAGTTCGACATAGAGATTCGGGACAAGAAGGGAAGTGAAAACGTGGTGGCTGACCACCTAAGCCGAATGGTGCATAATGAGGAGTTGGTGCCGATTTTGGAGACATTCCCCGATGAACAATTGCTGTCCATTAAGGTTAGTGCACCTTGGTATGCCGATATTGTTAATTTTTTGGTGTCAAAACGTATTCCAAGTGAGTTCACTAGGCACCAACGTGATAAACTTAGGCATGATGCACGGTTTTATGTGTGGGATGATCCGTACTTATGGAAATTTTGCCCCGATCAGATTATACGTCGTTGTGTGCACGATTCTGAATGTCATTCAATTTTGAGTTTTTGTCACACATATGCTTGTGGAGGGCACTTTGGCACACAACGCACAGCCCTTAAGGTGTTACAATGTGGATTTTATTGGCCTAGTATTTTTAAAGATGCTAAAACTTTTTGCTTAACATGTGATAAATGCCAACGAATGGGTGGTATTAGTGCAAAGGACCAAATGCCGCAGGTTTCTATCCTAAATGTTGAAATTTTTGATGTTTGGGGTATTGATTTTATGGGTCCTTTTCCTTCTTCGTATGGTTTTACATATATTTTGCTTGCGGTTGATTATGTGTCGAAGTGGGTGGAAGCAAAGGCCACCCGGACTAATGATTCTAAAGTGGTTGCAGATTTTATTAGAACTAACATTTTTGCAAGGTTCGGAATGCCACGAGTGATCATTAGTGACGGAGGGTCACACTTTTGCAATCGGACCATTGAAGCATTATTGAGGAAATACAGTGTCACCCATAAGGTTTCTACACCTTATCATCCTCAAACTAATGGGCAAGCCGAGGTTTCCAACCGTGAGATCAAGCAAATCCTAGAGAAGACCGTTGGGCCAACGAGGAAGGATTGGAGTTTACGACTTGACGATGCACTTTGGGCATATCGTACGGCGTACAAAACCCCCATTGGGATGTCCCCCTTCCGACTTGTTTATGGCAAGGCGTGCCATCTTCCTGTTGAATTGGAGCACAAAGCACTTTGGGCCATCAAGAAGTTTAACATGAACCTCGAGGAAGCGGGAAGTCAAAGGAGATTGCAATTGAATGAGCTTGATGAGATACGGCACGAGGCGTACGATAATGCAAGCATTTACAAGCAAAAGACCAAAGCTTTCCATGACAACATGATCCGTGGGAAATCATTCTCCATTGGGCAGAAAGTGCTATTGTTCAATTCCCGTTTACGTTTGTTTCCCGGTAAGTTACGTTCTAAGTGGATTGGACCGTTTGTTATTACTAACGTATCTTCTTATGGTGCCATCCAGATTCAAAGTCTCAAAACAGGTCATGAATTCCAAGTGAACGGACACCGTTTGAAGCCATATTATGAGAACTTTGTTGAACAAACCGTGGAAGATATTTCTTTGGGTGCCGTGGGCACACATGGAGAGTGAATGGGCTTTCCGTCCGGCTGCAAGACGTAAAAGAAAGCGCTACTTGGGAGGCAACCCATGCAATTCAACAAAGGAAGACCAAGGAATCACTCCAATTCCAGATTTGCGTTCCTAAACTCTTCTCTTTGTTGCTATTTCGTTTTCTGCCATGTTAGGTTGTTAGTTGCTGTTTTGTTTTGTGTGTTGTTATATGTGTAAGTCTATGCTTGAAACATTGAGGACAATGTTTGATTTAAGTGTGGGGGGGGGTAAATAAGTGTTTTAGATGTAAATTCGTGGGATTTTATCACCCTTAACTTGGAGACTTGTTCCTTGCTGTTTTTAAGTGTTTTTGAGCAGTTTTGATGTGTTTTAGTGTGTTTTGAAGTAAAAATCCGAAAATTACATAAAAATTTGAAAAATTTGTTTTAAAAACCCAAAAAGAGTTGTTTTTGTGTGTTTGTTTGTGTCTTAGGGTACCTTCCAACACAATGATGAGGATTCGGTTTGTAATTACATGGCTGTTAAAGAGAGTGATTAACATGGATGAAAGTTTGATTTACTCTTTGTTTATGCTTAGTTGTGGTTATAACTTATGAATTCACATGCAATCATAAAAGAAAAAAATCAGTTTTTGTAACATGCTTGAAGGAAGGAACTCGAACTAACGCTACAACCTTGTGAGACTTGAGATTAAACGTTTATTTGGAGAGTTAAAATCTGTGCATTCTTTGTTTTCTAAAGTCGTTGCATGATCTCATTATTCTTTGCTTGGTTGCTACTTAGAAGGCGTTTCATCATTTAGTTCCAAACACTAGAACTCATGCCCAATTCATTCAAAGCATGTTATTGATTTGCATAACACATATTCAAGATAAAGTTGTGTAGTGACCACCACTTAGCCAAATGCCGTGTGCCCTATGTCATTGTGTTTTGTAGGTTTTTAACCCCGTTGAGCCTTGTTTAGCCTATTTTCTTTGTTAACCACATTATCCTCACCTAGCCTAGATTAGGACCATCCATACCTTTGTTCTTGAAGCATAGTAATGCATGACTTAATATGAATTCCTTAAAACCAATGCATTGCAGAAAACAAGTGTGGGGGAAGTGAATTTTGTTAGGGGTGTGCCAAAGTCTTGAATGAGGCACGAAAAAGAAAAGAAAAGAAAATTCGTGGAAAATAGAAAGAAAAAAAGAAAAGTTGTGAAAAGAATGAGAAAGAAGTTGAAAATATGTGAAAAAGAGTTCCAAAGTATTGTTTGTTGAAGTAAGGGTCCAAAACAATGAATTTGACCCTAAGAAGTTGTTTAAGTCTCCCCCTTGTGTGTTAAAGTTAATTTCTGCAATCTAAGTGAATTCTAAGTCTCAATTTCATTACTTTGCTTACTATCGCTTGAAGAACGTTTGTTTTCCCTATCCTTTCCTTGTTAACCAACACCCCAAGCCCCATTACAACCCTTAACTTCTATCTTGAGTGTTATGTGTTTCAATTTGTGGAGTTTGAATTTGGTATGAGCATATGGTGTCACTGGTTCTCGCATCTAAGTAGTAGCATTCCATTCATGAGATCATATCTAAACATGCTTCTTAACTCTAGAAATTGCTTTCTTTGTTATACATATATGTGAGCATTCGTTTTCATTTCTACATCAATCTTCTCACATATGACTAGTGTAGGGTGTGGAGTTAGAAAATCTGAGTGAAAATAGAGTGTATATCTTGAAGGAATTGAGGGAATTCTCTAAGGCATGTTACTACATTCAAAACATCATTTTAAATGGTTAAATGTGAACTAGTAAGTGGTGACTATGATTAAGTATGTGCTTAAGTGTAAAGATGGCTAAAATCTGTGGGAATGATGATTTTTAACATGTCATGTGCATTGGAAATCCCTGAGGCGATTGTTGGAAGGTTTAGGTTGTGTTTTACTCGTTTTGTTTCGTTTGTTTACTTTGTTTCGTTTTGTTTTGCTCGAGGACTAGCAAAAGCTAAGTGTGGGGGAATTTGATAGGAGCATATTTATGCGCCTTAGTTTAGCTTGTTCTTGTGCATTTATAGTGTTTTTCCTTAGTAAAGTAGTCTTTTAAGCTAGTTTTATGTGTTTTCAGGTTTTAAGGGCAAAGTGTGCAAAAGGAAGCATTTTGGAGCCTTTTGGAGCAAATTAGAGCTTGGAATGAATATCATATGTTTGGAGCCAAGAGGATGGACGAAATTGAAGATTTGAAGATGATGTTTCCTACTTGAACAAGGTTTCCTAGTCGAAGTAGGAAAGCGCCTAATCAAGAGATGAAATCCTAGTCAACAAAGGATTCCTAATTGAAGAATGATTCCTAATCAACGAGGGATTCCTAGTTGAAGATGGATTCCTAGAAGAATGAAGATTCCTATTCAAACAAGGTTTCCTACTTGGAATAGGAAATGTAAACCCCAAATGGCATCAAGTTGCAGCTACAAGGATGATTTCCAAGTCCAAGAAGGAAAAGGTTTCCAAAGTGATGAATGAGAAGTTTTCTAAGTCCAAGAAGGAGAGAGACAAGTTTCCTAATGTTAGAAGGACTCCTAAGTGTTGGAGGACACAAATAAGAAGTTTCTAGAAGTTTCTAGAGGGTTCTAGAGTTTCCCTCCTCCTTGCCGTGGGTTTGGGCCAATTCCTAGCAGATTTAGGGTTTCTAGAAGCCCTATCCTAAGTCCCCTTGATCCATGCCGCACCTAGCTTCTAGATGGCCCAATTCCCTTGCCTTACAAGGCCTTCTAGAAACCCTAGCCCACTTAAGCCAAATCAGCCGCACCTTTCCCTTCTAGAACACCTATTTGCCTTGCCTTGCAAGGCATTCTAGAAGCCCTAACCCTAGCCCATTAAACTTGCCGCACCCTAGGCCCTTTTCCCATTCAAATTCTGATTTCTAAGCCTATTTCCTTGTGGATTTGGGTTATTTAAATCCATATCTGATTTACCTAGGGTTAGAAGCCTATATAAACCCCCTAGGTGCCTCATATTATTAAATCATTCACTCAACAATTCAGAAATTCGTCCAAAGCTCTCCACACCTTTGCCGCAGCCCCTAAACACCATTCTCCCTAGTTCTAAACCTTTGCCGCAACCCCCCATCCATCCTAACACCACCAAGGCATCTCCTACCCATTCATCCATACACATAGGACCCTTAGAAGCTGTTTTAGGCCTTTGCCGCACCAAGGAGGAGGAGAAGAAAGCTTGGAGTTCATGTGATTCAAAGTTCAATTTGCTGGAATTTCTAGGTGTTTCTTTTCCTTTGATTTCAATGTTTAAATTCTATTCTCTTTGTGTTGTGAGTATGAGGAACTAAACCCCCTTAGTTGGGGGGTGATTCGAAACCATGTACATACTTGCAATTTGATTCGATTACATTCAGTTGTTATTTCATAAGTTATGGATTCAATTCGTTCATCTATTTGATTGATAACTTATTTGTGTATGTTGATTGAGAGTGCACGCTTAGTTTTCATGCATGAATATGATGCTAGATTATGAGGGAGTTTCACCTAATAGTTACAATCTTATAATCACAAGTAGTGAAGATCGCTTGAAAACGATCGCGTTGAATGAATTCTTAGCATAAGTTTCATGCAATTCATAGTAACAAATGCTTCGTCAATGCTTATGTTTTTCATAGAACTTAATGATTCTTGCTTGTATCTCTATTATGCAATTCATGTAGGGAACTTGTAGGGAGTGTTTTGGGTTGTCGTATGCAATCATCCAACTTAATAACTTGTGGAAAAACTGAGGGTTAATTAGTGCAATTCACGGTTAACTTGGGGCGTTGAGTATTCATAGTTTATCGGAAGAACAACTGAGAATCGTTCTGTTTGCAAGTGTGACATGTGTGGAGAAGAACCTCCTAACTAGCCCTTTTAACCATCTATTTCACCAAAATCGTTTTTACAATCTGTTTAACTTTAAGTTTCTGTTTTGTTTTCAATTTTCGTCCAAAACAAATTCCCCTTTAATTTGAAGTCTTAGATTAGTTAGAAAGTGTTTTGATTTGTGTTTCTAAGTATTTTGATTCAAGTTTTCATCAAATTTCGTCCAAATTAGTGTAGGTGCTCAAAACTGCCCAGAAAGTGGTTTTTAGGCAGTTTTGAGCCTTCTAGTTGCTGTTTTGGTTTTTAGGTTTGTTTAAGTGTTTTAACCTTTAGTTTTGCATTCTTTGAGTCTAGTTTAGTGTCTTAAACTTTGTTTTTGAGTTTTTAAGTCAGTTTCCAAGTGTTTAGCAATCCCTCCTAATCCCCGGTCTAGAACGATCCCTACTTACATCTTTGCTACAATTTGACAAAAAGAGGGTTTAATTTGAGTGCTAGTTAATATCATATCAGTTAGTTACAAGAGAACCCACAAATGTGGCTTCGGCTACTCTTTGTTATCATCTATAATATAGATTTGTACATGTGCTTTTGCTAAAGTAACGAGAAGTGGATTAGACTTTCAGAGTGACTACAACAATACACGTATGTTGGTTGTTAAGAATCAATGCCTGAGATTAGTTCATTTTACTTGGGCTTAAATTTGAGCAAGTGGCAAGGTCTTATAGGGCTTTTGTAATGGATGGTGGGAGAGCTCTATATTCTCTCCAAGCCTAACGGCTATTTTTGTACTATTGTGATGAGTAAATGAATACACACAGAAAGCATGTTGGTTGCTTTGTGAGAATTGAATCCAATTTTGCATCACCATTTCCATTTTCTTAGTTCTGCCTTTCTTCGTGATGAAATCACTAAAATCCAACTAAAACCTTCTCAGATTCTAACAACGTAGCGGTAATGCGAGTACGTCTGCGCCAGTGACCCAGGCCGCCCGATCTCCCAGGCAACTCCATAACCGTAGGTCCATAGTAGTCCCCCCAGCATGTGTCAGCACCCGCCTCCTCACCATCTCACCCTTCTCAGGGTAGCGCATAGGTTGAATCGACGACCGTGGTGGAGATGGAGGAAGGAAACCTCCCCACTAGCCTGAGGACTAAAAACCTCAAGGGTTTTGTTGGGGCTTGAAGACAACCAGATCACTTGGGTCACGCAGCAGAGGATCTATATTGTATACCTAGCCCAGCCATTGCCGAGTGAGAGTGTCAGAGTCAACAGTTTGTTGATTCACGATTGTGGTGCCCTCATCCGCACCCAAGTACCCCATGAACACTGCTTCATGGATTACGCATAGGGACCCGATTCGTGCAAAGATGAACCACCAACTTTTGGTAAGTACACAATTGCTTGCTTAATTGTGTGGATTACCACTAGAAGACAAACCCACATCTATCACGGTGAATGCCTATGGTAGATTGCAATTCACCACGGACGATGTACCCATGGACGTGATAAAAAGTCCTAACTTTTACCCCGGGCAAAGCGCATTGTTCATTATATTATAATCACGGACAATGCCTGTGATAGATTTTAGGGTTTAGGTCTACAAATTGACCACGGCCAATGGCTGTTATAAAATGTTTTTAAAAATAAAAAAATAACTAACTAAAAAATATATAAAGAAACGACAAAATTGCACATTTACTATAATACAATATTTCATGAATAATCATATAGTCAAAATGTATTACAAGATGTACAAAGCTAACAACACCACCAAATGATTTAAACTACACATGAATTCCAAATAGGCTCTAATGACAAGGAAATTGTCACTTGAAAGACTTCACTTTTCTTTGAACACCTCCAAACAAAGTCCTTTGATAGTGAAATACTGCTCGTAATGCTTGAACCTCACTAATTGCTCTCTTTATCTGTATAGACAAAAGCATGGATCAAAAGAAAATCTAATTTATCTAATAAAAACGAAGCATAACAAAACTAATAGTTTTAAACAATCTCATCCAACTACTGGAACATCAATAAATCTAATATCATAACATTTATTCATATATAAAACTTTGAAAGAAAACTCATGTCTCAAGAACATCATATACAAATTCAATCTACAAACCCATCGATTTCACTAATATAAAAATAAATTAATAAATTAAAAAATCCAAATACATATATCTGAAGGGAAATTTATGAGATTGTAGAATGGGATTTCAAAAGGACTATCATGCATATACAAATCAAATTTAATATACGAAAGCAACGGAAGCATTTATAACATATTATCAAAGCTATAGTCATGCAAATCCCCTTCAAGGTTCATAGGTTTATATATAATGCATCAAAACATTTTATAGAGAAGAACAAAGTGAAGGTTTAGTCTTATACCTCTTGATCTAGACTTGAGACCAAGGATGGATCACCTCCAAGCCCTTTGTTCCTTGAACTCCTTGAGCCTAGCTTCCCTCCTTGCCTCCTCCACTTTGATAGAATGAGTGCTCCTAGGTTCTCTTCAAGTTTCCAAAGTAGGAAACCTCTAAAGATCCTCACCCACTAGTGTAGTGAGAAGGATGAAGGAATAACCAAAAGGGTGTAAGATATGTTAGTAAAAACACCCCAATTGTGGCCGGCCTTTGTGTAGTAAGAGAGCTATTTTTCTTTTGCCTCTTTGTTGTTTTAAACACACAAAAACCCTTTTAAACAATATCTCTATAAAGTTCCTTATATAGACAAAAGAAACCTAGTCAACAACTTGACTAAATATCTCACCCTTTCCTACCTAAAGTAGCCGGCCCTCTTTGTGTTGTTTGGGCTTTGGGCTTTCATTTATTTCAAGTCATCCAATGCTTGAATAAAAGCCCAATGGGTTTAGGCCCAATGGGCCCAATTAAACCCGAACGTTTCTTTAAGCCCAAAACGATCTTTATCGCTTTTATGATTTCTTTAGACTTTCTAAATTAATCACAACACTTAATTAATCCAATTAATTGTTTCCATCATCCATTAATTACTCACTACAATAGTGTATTGGTGAACAATCTTTTATGTTCTAATTAGCAAGGCAGTGAGGTGATTGACATCAATCCAATTGATTATATTTAATTCAATCACTTGGTGAATTGAAACTTCATTTTAATTCACCTTCTTCTTTGATGACTACATTTAATCATCTAGAAGAACTCACAAGCTATGAGTGACATCTAACCATATGTCATAGCTACCCAAGCTAATGTAGAAGTTTATTCGGAGAACCTATTCCATTGGAATTACAATGTAATTCGATCCTTCTCTAATACAATACTCTCAATCACATTACTAGGGTATGGATATATTATGTCAAACCCCTAATGTGATTATTCCTTCTTATATGATTCTTTTGAGTCGTATAGGAACGCTTTCCTTTTAATACGCTCGATACTTCGGCCGAAGATTCCCGAATCATATCTTAGAGTATTCTTCCTCTCTTATCGAGGATTAGAGATTCCTTTTTGCGCATACACTTGCCTTCATGACTAAGTGGCTTAACCCCGACTATGCCGTTGACGCTCTGATAGAGTGACGTTTGACATAATCAAAGATTAAGTACTTAACCACAAGACAACGACGATGCCTCAGGTCAAAGGACTACTTACATTATTCCAACCATTTGAGTTACTTGCTTGACATGTGAATAGACCTCCATACAAGTACTCTCGTTCGATTGTGTTCAGTGAACTCATTCCCTTAATGAGCACCTACATACTTGTGTTAGTGTCACAACACGAATGGGATGAGACTTTCCATCCTTCCATTTGAAGCAGACACAGTATGTACCGGTCTATGCATTGTCAGTATCCCTCCGACAATCCAATGACCAGGAACCTTTTTGGACATTTGGTTATGTGAAGAAGGTCTCTGTAGTCTAACATCATTAGATTACTTCTTCAATCGATCCATTGTCCATGGATACACTATTTAAGACATATATCGTTTATTGAGATAGTCCTAATTCGTGTCTTTGTCATTTGATGTATAAGAATCATCTATACATCCATTCATTTGTCCTGAAAGGTTTCTTCCAAAGATTGACTTTCAGGGCATATTTCCAACAATATCAACTATATATCCCATTAGGTTTAATAAAGCAAAGATAATTAATTAAAATAAAATGGAGAAAATCCACTAACTATTGAAACTGAGCAACACAAAATATTTAATAAAGCAAAGATAATTAATTAAAATAAAATAAAAGGAATGAAGAAAGTGTTGTAGGCATAATTTACTAAACAAATATGGAGGCCATAGAGAGAGGGAAGGTGCAGCATAGAGAGAAGAAGAAGAAGAGAGATGTGTAATTGTGAGTGTGTTCTATTCCACCCCATTGTGCCTTTATTTATAGTAGTAGGATAGGTAAAAATCTTTCCCTTTTGGATTACAACATTTAATAGGTAATCTACTCCTAATGGGAATATAAGAGATATTCCAAGATATACTAGGATTTACACAATCACATTCCTAATCTAATAGGACTGCAACACTCCCCCTTGAGTGTGTAAATACTCAAGTAAATGGCGCATCAAGTCTTCAGTGATGAAGCAAGTATAGTTGATGAAGTCGTCGGCACAATGAGCGAATGCGAGTCTCAAATCAACGGAAGAATGTATAAAATGTAAAACTCACAAAACCTCGCTATGGTAATACCCAAGGTAGGAGAAAAACTCATAGTCTAAGGAGAAAAGTGAGAAGTTGCATTAAGTCAAAACCATACGTCTTTTGGACGCAAGTAGAATATCTCACAAGGGTATGACCAGCCCAGGATGTGTGCCTCGTTAAAACCTAGTTAGGTAGCAAAAACCCAGTGGGAAAATGCTCCTAATCGTAGGGAAAAAGAGTACATTAAGATCAAGTGAGTATACTTCTGGATACTCCCCCTGAGTTTGATGTAACTTCCAAATGAGAACTACAAGCATTGCATATGAATAGTTAGGCATACTAATTCCTAGGACAAGCTTCTGGAAGGCTGACTTCGGCAGTGACGTCGTGTAGATGTCGGCAAGGTTGTCTGGGATCGACTTGCATGGCTTTAATCTCCTGATGCTTAGCTGATGTAGATGTAGACGCAATATGTCTTGGTGTTGACTTCGTTGATGTATCATGGCTTGGTCGGGTGATAGGAGCATATTTATGCGACTTAGTTAGCTTGTTTCTTGGCATTTATGTTGTTAGTACGTAGTTATTTTAGTATTTTAAGCTATTTTCGTGTGTTTGTAGATCCAAAGGGTTAATGTCGCAAAGAAGTGCATTTTGGAGCCTTTTGGAGCATTTTTGGGCATGGAATGGATAACATATGCTTGGAGCAAAAGGAATGGACGAAATTGAAGACTTGAAGATGTTAGGATTCCTAATTAAAGAAGAATTCCTAATTGAAGATGGATTCCTAGTTGAATAAGGATTCCTAGAAGAATGAGGATTCCTACTCAAACAAGGATTCCTACTTGAAGTAGGAAAGTTAAGCCAAGGTTTCCTATTTTGGTTTGACCTATCCTAATCCTAAAAGTCCCTAAGTTCCAGCTACAAAGGAGTTTCCAAAACACATTAGGATACTTAATTACATGTTCTAGAAGCCTTAGACATGCCCAAAAGTCCATGCCGCACCACCCTAGGATTTCTCCTTTCCTTGCCGCACAAGGGATCCTCTCCTTTCCTATTTTCTGATTTTAATTCACATTCCCCTTTAGTTCTAGGCATTGCAGCACCTTTCTCTCCTTTCTTACCTATTTTCTGACCAAAAATTGCATTACCCTTTTGTCTCAATCCTTGCCGCACAAGGGGAGATGATTCTTACCTATTTTATGCATCAAAACACATTCCCAAATATGTCCTACATTCTTTGCCGAATTTCCTTTCCTATTCTCTTTAAATTCCTGCACCTTACTTGCCTATTTTCGATTGATTTCTGATTCCAAATTTAATAAATTCGTAGTCCTTCCTTCCCATATAAATAAAACCCTTTTCTGACCATTCTAATCGCTCCACCCTTCACCATAACCAACCTATATCCATCCACCACCACAAATCACCACAAAAACCTTCACCCATCCCTTGTGCCGCAGCAAAGAAGAAGGAAGGAGACCCTTGGTCACTTTTAATTAATTTAATAAATCAGGCCATACAGGCTCGATTGTAGAAGCAAAAATAATAATAACATTTGGGTTAAAATTATTTAAAATGCCAAACATTAGCATTGGGTTCGAAAAATTCCCCCAAATAAAATAATTGGGCACAAGTTGTTGTACTTTTATGCGCAAACAGAACTGAATTCTAACAAAGTACCAATATCAACGTTGTAGGTGAGAGCTAAAACAAACAATCTCAAACTAACAAACAGAGATTACAAAAGAGTGTTTGAACTCTCATAACCCAAATCCCACAAATTACAAACCCTAAACCAAACGAGTAGAGAACTCAAACAAATGGAGAAGATTCTCCCAAATTGCTCTCTAACTCACAAACTCACAAATTGACTCTCACCAAATTGCCACACGAATGAGCCACACAAAATACACTAACCCTAAGGTCCTATTTATAGTGCATAGGACTTAGGTTACAATAAGAATCCTAATAGGAAGTAAATACAAATCCTAATCAAATAGGTAATTAAAAATCTCTCCACCAAGGAAACCAACTAAGAAGTCAAAATCCAAACCCAAATATGACACCAAAACCAAATAGGTAACAAACACTTAATTTTTTTGCATCATCCTAATTTTGAGCCTTAAAAACCCAACAATCTCCACCTCGGCGAGAAATTAGCAAACTTCCAAATCAATTACAAACTTCAAATTTAGGATACCAAAATAAAAACGCAAACGTGCACCAAATTCTTTCGAAACTGAACTCCACCTAGAATAAAAAAAATCCAAAGGTCATCAAACTTGAAATTTCCTCCAACGCCTTCTCCAACAAATTCCATTACGGAAACTAACAAATACGAAACAAAATCCAAGCAAAAGCTTGAACATACAAACCAAAAAGTGCGAATTGCACTGCACCCAAAGAGCTTGAGTACCAAGCTCCACCTCCTCACATAACCTTTAAAGGAGGTTAGAACAATGATCTTCTGCAATGTTTACATCAACACTAGCAAAAGACTTATCAAACGGCTTCTTTTTGCCCTTGATGAACTAACAAAGCACGCATCTTCAATTGCCAAATACCAAAATCATTGTCGTCGAACTTTTCAATATCAATTTTCATCGACGACACAGAAGGCTTCATAGTGACTGCCAAGCAAAGCCCAAGCCGAAACCTAGGCTCTGATACCACTTGTTGTACTTTTATGCGCAAATGGAAGTGAATTCTAACAAAGTACCAATATCAACGTCGTAGGTGAAAGTTAAAACAAACAATCTCAAACTAACACAAGAGATTTACGTGGTTCGACGTAAAGCCTACTCCACGGGTAAAGCACGTCAAGGAATTTCACTAAACAAACGAAGATTACAAAAGAGTGTTTAAACTCTCACAACCCAAATCCCACAAATTACAAACCCTAAACCAAACGAGTAGAGAACTCAAACAAACGGAGAAGATTCTCCCAAATTGCTCTCTAACTCACAAACTCACAAATTGACTCTCACCAAATTGCCACACAAATGAGCCACACAAAATACACTAACCCTAAGGTCCTATTTATAGTGCATAAGACTTAGGTTACAATAAGAATCCTAATAGGAAGTAAATAGAAATCCTAATCAAATAGGTAATTAAAAATCTCTCCACCAAGGAAACCAACTAAGAAGTCAAAATCCAAAACCCAAATATGACACCAAAACCAAATAGGTAACACAAACTTAATTTTTTTGCATCATCCTAATTTTGAGCCGTAAAAACCCAACACGGGTTGGGTGCCTTGAGTAAAAGGCATGGCCCAAAAAGGGCCTTGCGTGTGAACTTCAGGTCACGGGGTGAGGGAGAAACCCCAGCTGCAGCTGGGTTTCAATTTTGGACCGAGAGGATGGCACGGGAGCAAGCCCAAAAAGCTTGTCGGTACCGAAGGACACCCCAGCTATATTGGGCTGGCGTCATGCATGGCAGGCAGTGCGTCATGCATGGCAAGCACTATCAGCCAATACTTACCCTAAAATTTTAAAATAATATATTGTAAACTCCAAATCTTGAAGCATAAAAATCAAACCTAAATTATAGAGATTCATTTCACAAAGGAGGAGTAAATAGATGGAAGATTTATTGATAGAACCCAGCCTATATATGATGCACGAATACTTCTGTTTGGTCTCATATCCCATATCCCGTATCCGATACTTGATCGGATACGATACTTGCTCGATACTCTCGAATACTCGTCCGACACGTATTCTGGTTGATGGATACGAATTTGACATGATGGATATGCGTATCCTACATTTAAGACACACGTATCCAGCTGTTATAATACATTTACACTTTCAAAAAAGGCAATAAGGAGAAGAAAATTAATAGGAGACATCTATAACTGAAAGTTGCTAAATACAAAGAGCTTCCCTCTAATTAAAACCATGAATACGACTCTCACACTTCTTCTATTGTATAAAGAGGATTAGATTTTGAACTTTTCTTCTCTAACAACTCAAATGTACTTGAATTTGAATGATGAATTATGTTTTAAAATGTATATTTTTGTTACTATGTATATTTTTATTTGCCGTATCCATAGCGTATCGTATCTTAATTTTTAGAGATTTTCCGTATCGCCGTGTTGTGTCGTATCGCCGTATTTGTATATGTATCGATGCTTGATAGAACCCAGCATACTTAAAAACAAAATATGAAAGGTTAAAAAACAATTGACTGATGTCAGAGTAGATGGAAAACAATTGACTAAAACTCCTTCAAATTGTAGAGTTGATGGAAAATGAAAATAATCAATTTTCGTCAAAAACCAACCATGCCAGTGAAATCGCAGGTGGATTCACTCTTTTACTGGCCAGCCATTGTACAATCATGCCGCGAAGTCGATGAAACAAGACTGGAAAAATCTAGGTTTATCAAAACCCCTAATAAACAGAATGTGGGTTCAGAAATACAACGAACCCAAAACAACATGATGTGGTAAAAACTAACACACAAATTAAACCCTATTAAGATAGTTGTAGTACGCGTAAGTAGGGATCGTTCTAGGCCGGCATTAGTTAGGGATGCTAATCAACACAAATTAAACTTAAAAACTGAAAACTAGACTCAAACAACTCAAAACAAGCTAAACTAACTCAAATAACACGAAACTAAGTTAAATTGACTCAAAACAAGAACTAGAGGGTGATTTGGATCAAAATTAAACTAAAAAGACTCAGAATACTAAATGGGGGTTGTTTTGACGAATTTAAAGTAAACCTAAGTACGTGCAGAAACAAACTAAAGGTAATACAAAATTGGATGTTTTTAGGGGTGTAAGGCTAGCTAGAGGGTCCTTCTCCACACATGACACATATGCACACAAATCGATTTCCAGTTATTCTTCCAATAAACCATGAATGACAATGCCCCAAATTAATCGTGAGAATCACAAATTAACTCTCAGATTTTCCTAAATTCATTGAATTGGACTCAACGACGCAACCAAATTATTCTTATCAAGTTCCCTATATGAACAGCATGATAGAGATACATATCAAAGATCATTAAGTTCTATGAAAATCATAAGCATTGACAAGGCATTCGTAACTATGAACTGCATGATACTCCTGCCAAGAATTTACTTAACACGATTGTGACTAGCAACCTCCACTACTTGTAAGTATAAGTTCATAACTATTAGGTGAAATTCCCTTATATTCTAGCATCAAATCCCTGCATGCAAACTAAGTATGCATCCTCAATCAACACACAAGAATAAGTTATCAATCAAACAGGTAAGTAAATTGCATTCAAAGGTCTTGAATGGTAGGCACGGCTCCAAGCTTCTTCTTCTCCTTCCTCCCTTGCAAAGCTGCGGCACAATTATGTAATTTTCTGATTTTTAGGCTCTTATGTGTGTGTGGTGAATTTGTGGTCAGAGATATGTATTTATAGGCTAGGGTTTCGGCATAAAGGTTGTGAAGGAGAAGGATTACACAATCCTAGGATAAAAGGGATAGGGAATTCGGCACACACCTTCTAGAAAGGAAGGGATTAAATTCGTCATATTTCTAGGGGGAAAGGGATCATGTTATTTGCATTGTTTCAGGGCTTCTAGAATCAGATATTAGGTGTTCTACTATGATAAGGAGTCCCCCTTGCAGCTGAAATTAAGGTAGTATAAGATTAGGATAGGATAAGATAAGATAAGGTTTGTTTGGATAAGATAAGGTTTTCGATAATGTTCCTTCCTTTTAGCTGATTCCTTATCTTCTTTGTCTTGACTTTATTTTCTTCATCTTTTCAGCATATTCCTAGCCTCTTGAACTTCAAAAACGTCCATCCACCTTGCTCCATGCATGTGCTATCCATTCTTAGCCCAAAACTGCTTCAAAATGCTCCAAATTGCACTTTCTTGCCAACTTTATCATTTGAACCTGAAAACACACGAAAATAGCTTAAAACACTATAATAAGCAGAAACCAACTATGAAAATGCAAGAAAAAAGCTAACTAAGTCGCATAAATATGCTCCTATCACAACAACACAATTGCAGAATTTAGGGTGTATTCAATTGAGAATTTGAAAGATTTTAATGGATTTATAAATAGAAAAACTAATGAAAAGGGTTTCAATACTTTGAATTTTAACCAAAAATCATATTATAACTTATTTAATGGTAACAAATCTCAACATTAAACCAGTCCAATTAAAATAATCCAAACAATAAGTTTCCGATTTTGCCCCTAACGGCAAGTCTTTTGTCCGTCTAATATCCTTCCAAATCTCTCTGCTACGCTATGTCGCCCTCTCTCTGTCTCCTCTTCCGTTGCTCCATCACCCCAACAGTGACCACCTCTACCATCTCACTCGCTCTCAATTATCATCAGGTACTACCCTCACTCATGTCCTCATTGTCTCCGCCCTTTGACGCCGAACAACACTGCATCAGCGTCTACAACAACATCGTTGGAGTTTCCCGTCGAGATTCACCAAGAAGAGAGGGTCTACGTCTCAAAGTTGATCTTCGGACACCTCCTGACCAGTATCAACTATGATGATACTGTGAAGAAGACCACCGGTGGACGCAAAGGCTACGGCGCCAAGCTTACAAACATTTTCTCCATCGAGTTCATCATCGAGACAATGAACGGAATGCGATAAAAGAAGTATAAGCAGGTATAAAATTGTGGATTCTCTAATTTATGTGATGTTTGATTTGAGTTTTTGCCAAGAAAAGAAAAAAAGGCACGAAAAAAAAAAAACAAAAAAAAATTGCAAATATGTTTATGGCTTTGAATTTCCCCCCAGCTAAAACGAGTTTAGCTCCTCATGTTCGCAAAACAAAGATATATAAACTTAAACATTGAAAACAAAAGATAGATTACACCTAAGAATGATCCAGCAATCCAAACTTCTTGAATGGCAAGAAAGCTGTGGCGCAAGGGATGGGTGAAGGTTTTAGTGATGAATTGTGGTGGTGGATGGATATAGGTGAGTTATAGTGAAGGGGGGATTCTTCCTCCTCAATGAGGAGGATGTTGCAATGGGTATTTATAGGGAGATGATGGACTCAACTTTGCAAAGGAAAGAGATTTGTTTAACTTAATTTCTGGTGGGTTAGGTGAGTGCACAATCCACTCTTGCACATTGCATTTGTTTCTCCAGATTTGTAGCATGTTCTTAGCCTCTTTTGACTTCAAATTCGTCCATCCATCTTGCTCCATGCATAAGCTATCCAATCTTGGCCAAAAACTACTCCTAAATGCTCCAAATTACACTTTCTTGCCAACTTTGTCATTTGAACCTACAAACACACGAAAATAGCTTAAATCACTATAAAAAGTAGAAACTAACTAAATAAATGCCAGGAAACAAGCTAACTAAGTCGCATAAATATGCTCCTATCAGTTTTTAGGGTTTTTGTGTTTTGTGGAATTTAGGAATTAGGATTCGGTCTTCTATTTTAGGGTTTGGTGTGTATAAAATTGTGAATTTTAGGGTTTCAATGTTTGGTGGAATTGCAGAATTAGGATTCCGTCTTCCATTGTGATTGTTCATTTGATGTAATATCGTTTTGTAACTTGTGAATTATTGGGGATTACTGTGACTAATTTTTCTATGGGTTTGACTAATTTGTGATTGTTCGTTTTATGGACTTAAAAGTATGTTTATCTTGAGCACCTATAAGAGGTCTTGAGAAGATGATGAACATGGAAATGGCATTGAAAGCCAACAGAAGAGAATTTTAAAGAATTTTGAGATTTCATTTTAATGAATCCACATGTATATATATGCACACATTTAATCAGGAATATGAATATATACTAGCTAGTATGCATATAGTTTTTGACGGTGATTAGTAGTTGAATTGAACCATTAAATAGAATTATATATAAAACTATGACAGAAACTTGGCAACGGCATAATCAAACCAAAAGTATACTTAACAGAAGTGAAGAACTTTACCCCGATCCCTGAATTGATTTTTTTTTGGGATGGATACTTTTAAAGATGCATGGTGTACTTATCTCAGACATAGAGTAAAAAATTACGAAGTTATATAGCTTGAAAGCATTTTCTGCATAATGATTTTTTTTTTAAGTCCAATGTCTATACAACCAAATTCTTAGACTTTTCCTTTTAAGAGTTATTGTCAAATTATATTGGAAAGTGGTCTTGTTATCGCATCATGAAACTAAGTGTTATACTTTGTGTTCCTTGTCAAACATCCACTGCGTAGTTTAATTAATAAATATCTGCTCTCATTCTTCCCACCTAATAAGCTCCTTATTCAATGGAATTTATAGGATCCTGAAACAAAAAAGCCTCGTGTGAAGCTATTTTGACAAAGCCACCGAAAACAAAAAGGGAGACACACTTGTTACATATATGAAGGTAACAATACTTTTTGTTACTATTGCTGCCTTTGTGATTGTGTTTGGACCCAATTTTACATTTTCGGCCCAAGCAATCGAGGCCGTCAGATGATTATGAAAATTAAGAGATTTTCCTTGGCATTACTATTGATTTTAATTATAGTAATTATCTTGAAAATATCCTTAAAGCTTACAGAGTTCTGCGTGGGATTCTTTTGCAGATAATCAAGAGTTTTATCGGATTGTGGAGAAATTAAAGGAGATTGCACAGTTGGCTGCTTGCCAACCCCTTACAATTAACATGGCAGTAAGGAGAGTTATGTGAGGGCTTGCCGTGCAGCTTTAGGATTCTATCCTAATCAAAATGGTATCTAGTCAGTTGCATGGATTCCATATTTGAATGGGTTTGCATGCAGAACCACGTGGAACAGTGGTACAAGGATGTAACTTTGGATGATTAGCATATGGATATGGCATTTTTTATCCGTTTGAAACATTAAGATGGTGATGTACCGTGAAGATTAAAAGGTCCAATGCATCGCAATGATTAACATTACGTTATCACCAAAAGTCAAAGGTGTGTGGTAGTTCATGATTATTATTTCACAAGGTATGGTTCGCGAATGACTCTGCAACTTGGTTATCTAGTCATCGCGAAAGTTCACCCTTATAAATACATGACGATATGCAACAAGGACAACTCTCTTCAAATCAACACACAAAGCTTCTCAACAACCCTAAGAATTTTTTCCTCTCCCCCTTTCTTCTCGCCGACTGAGGAGCACCTTCAGTTTGGATAGACAGCGCTGGTTCGAGACTGATTGGTTATTTATCCAAGTTTCGGTCAACAAGGATTTCCAAGTTCTTGTTGGTAGAGTTCATCTCATTAGCCTTCTCTGGAACGCCCCAACCCAAAAAAAATTCTTTCGGAAACTAATTCCGGAATTACAATTAGTGGTAGGCCAAAAATAAACTCTTGTTTACTTACTACCATTAATCACAATTTATTTAATAAATTCTTAATTTCTCACAAAATCTATAGCTAAATTTATTTACCAAAAACATAGGGTTAACCTTTAAACTAAACACCCAATCCCTTTTCATCTTTCTAGTTTTCATTAAAGATTAATCTAGGTTATTTTAAGGCTGCATCTAACTCCTGTTAGACCGCCTACATACCCTTGAATGGGATCAAGCCTTTCTTAGTTCACAATTCCTTTTTAAACCATTTTTGGAAATATTCAATATTAGCTTTCACAATGAATCACAACACATGGGTACCAATTACGAATTAAAAATATCAAAATTTGTATGAAAAGGCAGTGTCGGCCCACTGGCCATGCACCGTCGCGGGTGGCGGTCAACCACCCAGACTTGCCAGAAAATTCAACTATTTTAAAAAATTAACAAATTTTACAAAAATGTAGATCTCAGTGAGTGGAGCAACTTTCATACCTGTAACCAAGGCCAATTTGGCCTGGAAAAGCGTCAATTCACCACAAACCCTCTGAAACCTTAGAAAATAGTGTTCCTTGATTCATCCTCAAATCGACTCTAACGCTCCAACCAATGATTGGGCATTGTTCCTGAGCTCAAGGGAGGTATTTTGATGGTGATGATCAATGTGGAGGGTTGCAGAAAATGGTGAATCACCGCTGGGTTACCACCGCAGCCACCGGTGCTTTTTCCCACGAAACCAGGCCAATACTTTCAATTTTTGGTTGAAATTGGAAGGGGGAGGATTGTGGAATATTTTTCTAGGTGGTGAGTGGCTTCAATTTGCCGGAAAATCATCAAAAATTGTGTCGGAGGCCGTGGAACCTGCCGGCTCGGGTTGCGGGTCAAAAAAAGGGTTCAGTTCCCTCTTTTTCTTCTCCCTCCTTTCCCCTCCTTTCCTCTCCTCCTGATTCGCCGGTCCCATTCCTCTTTTCTCTCATTTCTCTTCTTTCCTTCTCATCCCAGCCATCCATCTTTCTCTTTTCTTTTCTTTTCCTTTCATCCTAGCCACACATGTGGCATATCATATGGCTCCAAAAAATCAGGAGTCTTCTTAAGAAGGCAAAAATTGCAAAAATTACAAAAATATCCCTAACTTTAAACGTTAATAACTTCTCCGTTATAACTCTGTTTCACGAACGGTTTGCACCTACGCGTTCATGAGATCGAGCTCTATTCAAAAATATAAATTGTGACCTCGAAAGGTCTACAGATTTTAGGAAATAAATTTCCCAACCTCAACCTTCGTAACTAGTTTAATTTAAAACTAAATCCAAATAAATTAATATAAATTCTTGAAAAATAATATAAAATCTCAATAATACAAATACGTAAATTATAATAATTTCCGGTAACAAAATTTTAAAATTCCTCAATTAAATTTTGATAACCATAAATCGATTTATTTTCAATTTTCTCCACATATTCATAATTATGAATATTCTATTTCATATATTTAATTTTTTAGGATATTACATTCTCAGGGAAGTGAGGTGTTACTAGGTTACTACATTTGACACATTGAAAGCCGAATTTGAAATTGAACTTCGCAGAACTAGCAGCCTTGTCTTCAGACTCTAGAACCCGAAGGCCGAGACGTGTTCCTTCCTCGGCCCCAACACCACATCAACATATTTTACTCCTCGGCCAAACTCGGCCAACGAGTTGGCATGCCCCGCACACAACCAAATGACGTAGTTAGCTTATTAATTACTCGGCATACGCGCCACGTATACTTGGTAGTTTTTAGGGTTAACATTTTGGTACGCCCGGTGGGACCTAGTGCTAAAACTACGAAGTTCATATGATGTATCAGGATGTCACTCCGGCTCCGTTCAACCGATTAGATGCATTCCTAGTTTAACTTAATGCGGAACAAATCCTTAAAGCATGTGAAGAAAGGAAAAAATCTTTCTCTCAAATGTAAAGGTGAAAGGTCATCACAACCTACATGATCAATGGTTAAATATAGATAAAGCTCGATTTTATGAGTGGCTCGATAAGAAAACACCTTTTGGTCTTAGGTTCAAATCAATTCCATTTGAAGAATGGTTGGTTCAAAAGATCGGGGGGCAATTTTCCACTCCGGTCACAATCAGACGTCGGCCTAAGAAAATTGTTAATTTGGCCGAAGAAAAAGATAGGCCACTTATTTTTTTAGTCGAAACTGAAAATATGGTCAGCCGAGAAGAAAAAGTTAGGCCACCTAATTTTTCAGTCGTGACTAAAAGTTTGTTAGGCCTAGAAGAAAAAGTTCAAGTTTATGAGCCAAAAATCAACTCAGAAAATGATTCGTCGAAGAAGTATTCTAATGATGAACAAGGCCGATGAACAGCTCCGGACGAAAAAACCACATCAATTGATATGGTAATTGGAGACGTGATTTTAGACACCGAAACCAGGCAAATTGATATGATTATTAGCGATAAAGCAGATATGGAGAAATCCCATTCGACCAAGTTATTTAAGTTAAAAGCCAAAATTAACGAAGTAATTATGCCGGGCATAATAATTGTTCAACACATTCGGTGGCCGATGAAAAATCTTTCGTCAAGCCAAACATATTTGGACGTGATATTTTACTTGGCCTTGGAAAAACTCAAAGTGAAAATTTTGATATAAAATGATTTCAGCTTGCAATAAAACATCGCTGGCCTCCCCCTTCTCATAGATTGGCCACTTTTATTCCCGTATGTCAATTTTTTTTTTTACTCTCTTATCCATCTGGTTGCTTGAGCTGATGCATAAGAAAATAGGGGGGCTACAAACTGTATGCTCGGCAGTTAAAATTTTAGTCTTGCCGAGACTACATATAATATTGTTTGGGTCCAAAATAATATTATTGGGCCGAGCTTAGGTTTATGTTCGGTCCAATGCTCTTCCGAAAATACTATGGGTCGTCCAAGCTGTCATAAACCGCCAATCAGGTCGCCTGAGTCCTATTGCAGGAATGATTGCTTTGGATAAAAGCGAGGAAGTCGAGTCTTGGTATAACAAAGGGGTTTCAGAATTAAAGGCATTTGGAATTCGGAAGTGAATCTGATTCATTATAGAGCTTGGTCTAGAAACCTATTAGAACTAGGATTGGCCGAATCCTGATCAGATTAGATTTGGGAGTTTTAGTCCGGGTATACCTCTGGTTCGACCAGTAGTAGGTTCGCTGCTATATATATAGAGGGGAGTGCATCATTCAAAGCCCCTCAAATTCAACACATAAACTGCCCTATGCAAACTCTCACTCTACGTGAAACCTCTCAACAACCTAGAGATTTTTATTTTCTTTTTTCGCCAACACATCTTCAGTTTGGATAAACAGCACTATGAAGGTAACCGGTGAACATCTTCAGTTTGGATAAACAGCACTGTTGCCGTAGAATCAGCCGACCACGGAGCACCTTCAGTTTGGATAAACAGCATTGCGTCGAGGCCGACTGGTTATCTATCCAAGTCTCGGTCGAGAAGGGTTTTCGAATCCTTATTAACAGAGGTCATCTCACCAGCCTTCTCGACAAAGTAAGGTGTTACAGATTACTGGGCTCGGCGTATTGAATGCCGAGTTGCTTTATGATTGGATATTCACAAGTAAGTTTTAGAGTTCAGCGTTCTGACGGACGAACCACATTCACAATCAAGACATACATCTCTTTTGAGTACTTGTGTCCGTATAGTTTGGTGCCAGTTCGGCGTGCTTATACTCTTATGAATATAATCACCGTGACCGAACCCGGAGCCGACGATCCGTGAACTTTGCAAGACTAGCAGCCTTGTCTTCAGGCTCTAGAAGCCGAAGGCTGAGACGTGTTCCTTCCTCGGCCACAGTCGCAAGATCAGGAAGTCAACAGCGCGCTCAATGCAACATCAACACATTTTACTCCCCGACCGGGCTCGGCCGACGAGTTGGCATTCCCCACACACAACCGAAGGATGTAGTTAGCTTATTAATTACTCGGCCTGCGTGCCACGTAGGCTTGGTAGTTTTTAGGATCAACAAATATAAATAGAGCTTTGGTGTTGGACGGCATTTGCTGAGTTTGGTGATGTTGGTTCATGTGATGGTGTCGACGAAAACAAATTGTTTTCTTAATCATTCGGCCGTGCAGGCCGATACTTAAGAAAATAAGAGGGAACCTGTGTTTTTTGTTCTCTCACCGACAAAAATATAATCAGCGTGTTTTTGTTCACTAGAAAATATGAAAGTTGGTACAGCAATGTCAGCCAAATTCGTGATGGGGCACATGGCATGTATTCAGGCCACAAAATTCAGTTATATAATTGGTGGGCTGCATATGGTCCATCATGATGTATTTGATATTCTTGCCTTAATGGAATATAGTAGAAGGACATGAAGGGAAATTTATGAGATTTCATATGGGATTTCTAATGACTAGCATGCATATACAATTTCAAAATATATATACGAAAGCAACAGAAGCATGTTATCAAATAATATCAAAGCAATAGTCATGAAAATCCCCTTCAAGATGCATAGGTTTATGTAAGATGCATAAAAAATATAAGAACAAAGTTTAGGAGTAGTTTTATACCTCTTGATCTAGATCTTAGACCAAGGATGGACCACCTCCAAGCCCTTTGCTCCTTGAACTCCTTGAGCCTAGCCTCCTTCCTTGCCTCCTCCACTTTGTTTAGAGTGAGTGCTCCTAGGATCTCTTCAAGTTTCCAAAATTGAAAACCTCTAAAGATCCTCACCCACTAGTGTAGTCAGAAGGATGAAGGAATAACCAAAGGGGTGAAAAGATGATTAGCTAAAACCCCTTTATGGTGGCCGGCCTTTGTAAGTGTTAGAAAGATATTTTTCTTTTCACTTTTGTTCTTTCAACACTTCAAAAACCCTAATGAAAACATTTGCTATAAAGTTCCTTATATAGCCAAAAAGAAACAAGTCAACATTTGACCTCCTATCTCTCCATTTCACTCTATATGGCCGGCCCCTTTAGTGTTGTTTGGGCTTTGGGCTTTTATTATTTCAAGTCATCCAATGCTTGAATAAAAGCCCAATAGGTTTAGGCCCAATGGGCCCAATTAAACCCGAACGTTTCTTTAAGCCCACAACGATCTTATATCGCTTTTATGATTTCTTTAGACTTTCTAATTTATCACAACACTTAATTAATCCAATTAATTGTTTCCATCATCCATTAATTACTCACTACAATAGTGTATTGGTGAACAATCGTTTTAGGTTCTAATTAGCAAGGCAGTGAGGTGATTGGCACAAATCCAATTGATTATATTTAATCAAATCACTTAGTGAATTAAAACTTACTTTTAATTCACCTTCTTCTTTGACGACTACATTTAATCATCTAGAAGAACTCACAAACCATGAGTGACATCTAACCATATATCATGGCTACCCAAGCTAATGTAGAAGTTGTTCGGAGAACCTATTCAGTTGGAATTACAATGTAATTCGATCCTTCTCTAAAACAATACTCTCAATCACATCACTAGGGTATGAATATATTATGTCAAACCCCTAATGTGATTATTCCTTCTTATATGATTCAATTGAGTCGTATAGGAACGCTTTCCTTTATTACGCTCGATACTTCGGCCGAAGATTCCCGAATCATATCTTAGAGTATTCATCCTCTCATAACGAGGATTAGAGATTCCTTGTTGAATCATTCACTTGCCTTCATGACTAAGTGGCTTAACCCCGACTATGCCATGGACACCCGCGGATGGAGTGACTTTGACATAATCAAAGATCAAGTACTTCCCGAATCATATCTTAGAGTATTCTTCCTCTCTTATCGAAGATTAGAGATCCCTTGTTGCGCATTCACTTGCCTTCATGACTAAGTGGCTTAACCCCACCTATGCCGTTGACATTCTGATAGAGTGACTTTTGACATAATCAAAGATCAAGTACTTAACCACAAGACAACGACGATGCCTCAGGTCAAAGGACTACTTACATTATTCCAACCATTAGAGTTACTTGCTTGACATGTGAGTAGACCTCCATGCAAGTACTCTCGTTCGATTGTGTTCAGTGAACTCATTCCCTTAATGAGCACCTACATACCTGTCTTAGTGTCACTACACGAATGGGACGAGACTTTCCATCCTTTTTCTTGAAGCGGACATAGTATGTACCGGTCTATGCATTGTCAGTATCCCTCCGACAATACTATGACCAGGAACCTTTTGGACATAATGGTTATGTGAAGAAGGTCTCTGTAGTCTAACTTCATTAGATTACTTCTTCAATCGATCCATTGTCCATGGATTCACTATTTAGGACATATATTGTTTATAGAGATATTCCTAATTAGTATCTTTGCCATTTGATGTATAAGAGTCATCTATACATCCATTCACTGTCCTGAAAGGTTTCTTCCAAAGATTGACTTTCAGGGCATATTTCCAACAGGACAGCAGTGAGGCCAAGAGGGATTTGGTTTTTGATCGCCGCAGAGAAAAAAACCAGAGCATCTGTCGAGAAGGCAAACATCATTCACATCGACGAAAACGGTGATAACAAGCGGCGGCTCCTCCTCACCTCATTCTACACCGTCACCTGGAAATACCCTCTTCAAAATTGTCAGGGCCCACCTGGTGTTGTTCCCCCTGTACCCTCTGAGCACTATGAGCAGCAGTGGGCGAGAGACCTCGAGCTGCCGTCGCTGAAAGACTCCTCGATGATGGAGTCGCCGAGGGTGGTTTAGTAATTCATTCGGTGAGGTTAGTCCGATAGCCTAATCTTCTCTACGTCGGCCATGAAGCAAAGATACATTTTTCTGGGTTTTATAATAAAGTCATGATCGAGAGAACAATGGGAATATGCAACATTTGATATATATATATATATATCTGTGTGTGTGTGTGTGTGTGTGTGTGTGTGTGTATCATGTTCATAGCCTACAACTTCACATCAAAAGAGGCAAAAGAGAGATGGCATTCAAAAAGACAACGGCAGGTTCATGCGATTAATGAAAAGCCACCCATTTTAAATGGTAGGTTTCCATATGAGCTAACCCTCTCATTCGGTGAGGTAGCGATTCGATGGAGTTTGTCCAGGAGCCTTGGTTCAAATACAAGTCCACCTACGGGCATCGACGACAATGTGTTGGCTATCTCCTTCAAGACTGATGTTGGCACCATTCAAAAACTCAAGGCTGGTCTTGCTCCCAAGCCATAAAGAGAGTCCCATAATCATAGAATTGATGGCTAGTATTACATTGTTTGTTGAATAATTACCAATAATGTGTTCAAAGGGTGTGCCATCAACCTGTATTACATTGTTTGCCATGATTAATTTATTCTCGACTATATCATAACATTTCCTTGATTATTTGTGGTGGATTAATATTTTGGTTTTGTATTAAATTAATATTTTGATTTTACAATTCAATATAAAAGTTAAAGAAAAATAGGCGCATGTCTGATTCATAAAACTTAGAGTTGTAGTTAGAACAATTATGGAGAAATTGAGTAAACAAGAAGGGTTGTTTGATGGATTTTACTTCATCAGCTCGAGTAATCAAGGTCGTTGAATGAGCTGAGTTCTAGACCGTTGGATGACAAATGGGTTAAGATAATTTTCAATATTATTAAACGATGATATTATGGTTTTAATCATAATGATTATCTCTTAATAGTATTGAATTATCTAGACTTACCATTATTTGGAACACAGCTGGTTGATAAAGCCGTAGCATGTGATAATGCCGAATAAAATAAATATTGTAATTGATGATCAATTAGCGTGGCATTGCATGGTTGCACCTGTACAAATGAGTGGAAGAGGAAGTCTTTTGTTTAGATTAGGCTACCAAGGAAAGGAAAAGCACAACATGGGCTAAAGTGCTCAGACTTTGGTAATGCACGCACTTGGACGTGAATATGGGTCTAAACATTGCATGGTTATTTAGGATGCTATGGGAAGAGTTCCATGTGCTTGTAAATTGATCTGATTGCATGGTTAATTATCATAAGTGGACGACAATTATCAAAGTGTGGCTTTGCTCCTTTGGAATAATATTCATAGGAATATTATTTATTTCGATTGGATACTCCGAGTCACGGCAACAACTTCACAGCGTGTTCATCAAGGCACGTCCCTATAAATACAAAGCGGCAGACAACATTCAAGGCCTCTCCAATTCAACACACAAACTACCCTGCGCAAACTATCGCTCTACGCGAAACCTCTCAACAACCTTGAGATTTTTATTTATTTTTTTCCGCCAACACATCTTTAGTTTGGATAAACAGGATTGTGAAGGCAACCGGCGACATCTTCAGTTTAGATAAACAGCACTGGAACCGTAAAATCAGCCGACCGAGGAGCACCTTCAGTTTGGATAAACAACATTGCATCAAGACCGATTGGTTATTTATCCAAGTCTCGGTCAACAAGGATTTCTGAGTCCTTGTTGGCAGAGGTCGTCTCATCAACTTTTTCGTCGAATTGAGGTGTTATGAGGTTACTACAGTCGGCACATTGAAAGCCGAATTTGATATTGAACTTCGCAGAACTAGCAGCCTTGTCTTCAGGCTCTAGAACCCGAAGGCCGAGATGTGTTCCTTCCTCGGCCGCAGTCGCGAGATGAAGAAGTCAGCAGCGCGCCCAACGCCACATCAATATATTTTACTCCCTGGCCGAACTTGGCCGATGAGTTGGCATGCCCCGCTCATAACCGAATGACGTAGTTAGCTTATTAATTACTCGGCCTGCGAGCCACATAAGCTTGGTAGTTTTTAGGATCAACATTTTGGCATGCCTGGTGGGACCTAGTGCTAAAACTACGAAGTTCATATGATATATCAAGATTCCAATTCAGCTCCACTTAGCCGATTGGACGAATTCCTAGTTCAACTTGATGCGGAACAGATCCTTAAAGCATGTGAAGAAAGGAAAAAATCTTTCTCTCAAATGATAAAGGTGAAAGTTCATCACAGATTACAAGATCAATTGTTGAATGAAGATAAAGCTCGATTTTATGAGTGGCTCGATAAGAAAACACTTTTTGGTCTTAGGTTCAAATCAATTCCATTCGAAGAATGGTTGGATCAGAAGGCTGAGGGGCAATTTTTTGCTTTGGCCACAATCAAACTTCGACCTAGGAAAATTGTCAATGTGGCCGAAGAAAAGCCTAGGCCACCAATTATTTTGGTCGACACTGAAAATTTGGTTGGCCTAGAAGAAAAAGTTCAAGTTCCTAAGTCAAAATTTGACTCAGAAAATAATTCGTCAGAGGAGTGTTCCAATGACAAACAAGACCGATACACGGCTTCAGACCATAAAACCACATCAATTGATATGGTAATTGAAGAAACATTTTGTCCTAGCTAAGAACATGTGAGAATATTTGAACACATAGGCAAACTATTAACATATTAAAGTAGGCATGCATTCAAAAACAATTCTAAAACCCATGACTTTCAAAGCCTAGTGAATGGTGAACCAAGAGACTCTTCAACAACATTAAAGAGAATGAAGGATTTAGAGATTCATTACCCTTGAAGCTCATCCTTGTTTACACAAGGGATTCACCCAAGTGGAGGGCCTTCAAGTCACCTCCTAGCTCATTGGATCTTCCTTGTGATTTTCTTCCTTTTGATGCTCCTTTGCTCCTTGAGGATGTGAGGAAAGGATCTCCAAGAACACCAAAGATTTGGTGTCTCTAAGTCTCCGCACCAAGGATGAGGTGTGAAGATGAAATGGATGACTTAGAGAAGAAAAGATTGCTAGCTATCTCTTCCCTAAGTGGCCGGCCTTTTTTAGAGAAAAAGAGAGAAATTGTTTTTCATCTTTGTCTCAAGAAAACCCTAATGAGGTAAAAGCTATAAAGATGCTTTTATATCTCTTTTCTTAGGTGAGTGGCAAACTTGCAATTAAGCAAAACTACCCACTTCCCTCACTATGGCCGGCCATCTTAAGTGATTGGGCTATTTGCCCATATTTGTTTTAGTTGTCATACAACTTAAACATAATTGGCCAAGTGGACCAAACCCTTTTGGACCCTTTTGGACCCCGAAGCCCAAAACTAACTTAAAAGCTCAATACGAACCTTTCGTTTAATTAATTAACTAATTAATTAACCTTGACCATTTTTCAATTAAACCATTTAATTGCTTATCCATTTCATTTATATTTCTTCACTTTCATCCTTACTCGGTGTACGATCCATTAGGTTCCAATTAGTGAGGCAGTGGGTGATTGTTACTCTTAACGATCGATTGTGAATTGAAACTACATTTCAATTCTCCCTTTGATTAAGATTAGTGTTTGCTAATCTTTAGGGCTTCCACAAACCATGAGTGACACCTACCAGCATGTCATCGCTACCCAAGCTAAATAGAATTGGTTGGAGAACCTATCCAGTTACAATTACAATGCAATACGGTCCTTCTCTAATACAATACTCTTAATCACATTGTTTGAGTGATAGTTTGTATCATGTCTACTATCCAATGTGATACTTCTCTATATGATTCAATTGAATATGATTTGGAACATACTTCCTAAGTCATATTCGTATGCTTTGGCCAAAGACTCCCGAATCATATCTTAGAGTATTCTCCTTCCACCATGGAAGGTTAGAGATCCCTTGTTGTGCATTCATATGCCTACATGACTAGATAGCTTGACCCCAACAATGTTGTGGACACTCTCGATGGAATGCCTTTGACATGATCAAAGATCAAGGACCTAACCATTAGACATCTATGATGCCTCAGGTCAAATGACTACTTTGTATATTACAACTAACGAGTTCTTACATGACATGTATGTTCGAACTCTATTTTGATCGTTGTTCAGTGTACTCGATTACTCTTTCGAGCACCTATGTGTTTGTCTTAGTGTCCAACACTAAATGACTTGAGACTAGTCATACTCACGCTTGAGTCGACATAACACATACTAACCTTAGCGGATTGTCAATGCCCAATTGGCAATCCTATGGCTAGGAACGTTTTAGGAATGAATATAAGAGAAAGGTCTCATTAATCCAACTTACTTAAATCACTTATCTCTTAGATCAAATACATTCCTTGGATTCCCTTATTGCTTAAACACATGATACAATAAATAGTGATTAACAATAAGCTTTGCCCTTCATTAAACATATAATAGTGTAATACAAGTCGAGGTTTAAAATGACATCTCAGAATATAACGACTAAGATCCCACAAAAAGTCATGCGTTATCTACCTCTAAAACCTAGGTTGCAGCGATTGTATATGTGAGGGCATACGGCCACGGACATGAGATGGCATAAGGAAAAACGGGTTGATGATGATGTCCTGAGGTATCCTACAAATAGAGAGGCATGGAAAGAGTTCGATCGAACGTTCCCTAATTTTGCTATTGATTCTCGTAACATTAGATTAGGACTTGTCACTGACGGATTTAATCTGTTTGGGGTTTTAAACCAACACCATAGTACTTGGCCGATTTTCGTATTTTCGTATAATTTTCCACCATAGAAATGTATGAAAAAAGAATACATGAAGATGACTCTATTGATAACTGAGGATCCTGGCAGGTCAATTGATGTATACTTACAGTCGTTGGTGGATGAGCTAAAAGATTTATGGACACACGGTGTGCGCATATATGATACTAGCAAGATGTTCACTTTGAAGGCTGCAGTGATGTGGACTGTGAACGATTTCCCCGCATATGCAATGGTTTCCGGGTGGAGTACTAGGGGTTATATGGCATGCCCTATATGCAAGGAAGACGTAACATCTAGTTGGCACGCTGGAAAAGTTTGTTACCTTGGTCAACGAAGATGGTTGCCTTGGGACCACAAATGGTGAGAGAAGGATAAAGAGTTTGATGGGGAGAAAGAGCATCGCCTAAAACCAGAGAATGGTCCAGTGATTAGATTTTGGAACAGCTTAACCGTTTAGATTTTGCTCCTTTCGAGACCAATGTCAGTAGGACCAGACCTTCTACACATATGAACTGGACGCACAAGTCTATGTTTTTTGAGCTCCTGTATTGGTCCAACCTAAAATTGAGACATAACCTCGATGTTATGCATGTAGAGAACAATGTATTTAACACATTGGTCGACACAATTCTAGATATTGAGGGCAAGACAAAGGACACGATCAAAGCTCGTCTTGATTTGGAATGAATGGGAATACGATGAGGTTTATGGATGAATAGGGACAATGATAAAGTCATAAGGGATCTTGTGTTTTTTTCAATGAAACCAAATGACAAGAAAGAATTTTTAAAGTTTTTATCGTCTGTAAAGTTTCCCGATGGGTATACTTCAAATATCGCACGTTGCGTGAACGTTGACGGGGGTAAATTCGCTAGCCTAAAGAGTCATGACTGGCATGTGGTTCTGCAATGCCTACTTCATGTGGGTATTCGACATCTTTTGCCAGCCGATGTAGTGAAACCAATCATGTTGTTGTCCAGTTTTTTTCACAATTGACTTCAAGAACGTTGCAAAAAACGGACATTAATTAGTTGTGCCATGACATTGTGCAAGTTTAAGATGATATTTCCTCCAGCTTTCTTCACAAGTATGATACACGTGATGGTTCACTTACCAGATAAGGCATTGCTTACTGGACTAGTCAACTTTCGATAGATGTATCCAATAGAAAGGTATATATTCCTCGTCTTTTTTATTAATCAATATTAAATATATTACGATTAGTAATATGTGTATTGTATTGTTTTCTTTTGGCAGGCTTCTCGGAGACTTGAAGAAAAGTGTACGAAACAAAGCAAAGCCCGAATGATCCATTATACAAGCTTGGGTGGCATATGAGGCACTTACATTTTGTGGAATGTATTTAAAGGATGTTGAGACAACTTTCAATCGTCCTTCTTGCAATAATGACGGGGGTGTGAGAAAGGAGAAACTTTCAGTTTTTGCCCAAATCGCTTGACCATTCAGAGATCCGATTTATGACGAGTCGTTTTCCAAGAAGGACATAGAGGTAGCACATTGGTTCGTACTCAACAATTGTGACGAGACATTGTCATACCTAGACGAGCATGAAAATATGATGAAGCAGGCACATCCTTCGCATTTGTATGCCAAGAAACACCGTGAATTGTTTCCGCAGTGGTTTCTCGAATATGTAAGTTTAAAGTGTTTTGTATTGGACATATATATTGTACCAATTAATTTGATCGAACTAACAAATTTAAACGTTTGTCTAATATTAGGTGAATTAACTGAAAGCATCGAATTCTCCCGCATACAGTGAAGAGTTATATAACTTTGCGTTCGGACCGATTCGCGTTGAATTGTACTCGGGTTGCCATGTCAACTGCGACAAGTTCTTAACGGGTGCACGAGATGACAAGTTGTGTACGCAAAACAGCGGTGTTCATGTCCCCGAGGGAGGCAAAAGTACAGACATTGAATTCTATGGAAAACTAACAAGTGTCGTGCAATTACTTTACAAAGATCGGTGCCAAGTGATCCTATTTAAGTGTCGATGGTTTGATACAAACCCAAATAGGAATGGAAGTGTGAAAAGAGATCATGGATTACTATCCGTGAACACTACCAAAACTTGGTACGATGACAACCCTTACATCTTAGCAACCATGGCAAAACAAATTGTGTATCTAGATGACCCTAAGATGGATGATAGGAACGTGTATGCTATACCATAACAAGACCGTATTGACGACGACATCAACAATGTTGCTGACGAACGTCTTGAATCTTCGATGGAAAGTGGTGCGGAAACACTCTGAGATACTAATCTTATCTAAGAACCATTTCAAATAGAATGAGTGTCTTCAATCGAAATACTGATTCAGTCGATCACAATTGACCTTGGTAATATTCAACGATACGATGGTCCAGTGCGCATAAACGACGATGGTGACGTACCTATCGATGATGAGGAATGGGACACTGAAAATGATGATAGCGACGAAAGTGAAAGTTATTATAGTTCAGATGAAGATGAAGGTAATTTATTTGTAACTTTTTTTGTAAAACACATGAAATGGTTAATGTATTATATAGAGTGATGGAAAAAATGGTATGAATGATTCCCATTTTATATGTGAATTACTTTGTAAATAAATTTGTTTTATTTGTATTTTATAATAAATTGTAAACAAAATTAAATAAATAAAAAAAAACCATTTTAAAACATAATTGCGGTACACATAACAATTTTTGGTCGTGCAAGCGTTTTAATTTTATGCAGGAATATTGAAATTTTAGACACTTGCACAACGAATACATATATTTCGTCACTCAAAGTATATTTGCGCGATGAAATATATGTACTGATAGCGCAAGTGTCTGAAAATTCAATTAAGGCGTTTTTTTTTTTTTGCGGAAATTTTAAAAAACTCGCGTGACGATTTTTTAGCCTTGCAAGACAAAGACTCTGTCACGCAAGATTCTATATTTTAACCCCGTGTCTCTCCTCCTCCCCTTACTTCCCTATTCTTCCTTTTTTTCCCCGAGCGATACCCTCTCTCTCCTTCCTTTGTATCTCCAACTGTCTTTTCGTCCCTCTCTCCGGCCATCGCATCTTCGTCTCCAAGAGGTAATTTCCTCTTTAGTTTTTATTTTCAATTTTGTTTATTTACCATGTTAATTAGGATTTTTTTTTTCTTTTTCAAATTCGGGGTTAGAATTAGGGCAGTCGGGTTAGATTTAGGGTTCGTAAATTGGGGGTTACATTTAGGTTCTTAAATTAGAGTTTTTAGGGTTCTTAATTGGGGTTAGATTTAGGTCTTAAATTAGGGGAACGATTTTGGGCAATGAGGTTAGATTAGGTTTTCTTAAATTAGGGGTTAGATTTAGGGTGCTTCACTGGGGGTTTTATAATTTCAAGTAAAGGGTTCGAATTAGAGCCTTGTCTCGCTCTTGGTTGAATTTTTCTTATTACCATGCAAAGTGATTCAGTGTGTTGAGAAATAATGGAACTAAATGAACTTACTACTATCTTTAGCTTTGTTACTTGGTTTTCCGAGTATGGTTTTTGCTACTTTGCTGTTGGATTTTGGAATTGGATGTTGGTTGAAGTTTTTGGTTGAAAAACTTGATGTTTGTTGCTAGATGTAGGTGGAATCTGCGGAATGCAGAACCTGGAAAATGTTTACACTCTTTCCTTCTTGGAAAGTAACTTAAGTTAGACAATTGGTTTCCCACCCTATAATAATTTTTATTCGGTCATTCCGTTATGGTAATTGAGTTGCAGTTCCCTTTCCAAGAAACGAATGCAATGACATTGATTTCTTTATCCAAGTAGAGTATTGTTACAATTAAATTAAATGTACTAGTAACTAAACAAACAACTTGCTGCTTGGCCCGCTGTTCTTAAACAAGAAATCATGAAGACAACAATTTAGCTTTGTTCCTCGGTTTTTCAATTGGGGTTTCTACTACTTTGGTGTTTGATTTGGATATTTGTTGAAAATTTTTATGTTGGTTGCTGGATGTAGTTGTTGGATTCTGCAGAATGCATAATCAGGAAAATTTGTAACTCATTCCTTCTTGGAAAGGAACCAAAGTTAGAAAATTGGTTATGGATTTCTCAGACAAGTAGAGTATTGTTACGGTTAATATAAGTCAAACGAATGCACTTGTAACTAAATGACCAATGTGCTACTTATCTTTAGTTGTGGTCCTCAGTTTTCGAGTGGGGTTTCTGCTACTTTGGTGTTGGATTTTGGAATTGGATGTTGGTTAAAAATTTTGGTTGCAAAATTGGGGTTTCTGCTACTTATCTTTACCTATGTTCCTCAATTTTCGAGTGGGCCTTGTCTCGCTCTTGATTGAATTTTTCTTATTAACTACGGTAACTTTTTTTTTCAATGTGAAGAATGTATGACTCTGTTAAAGAAATAGTGTTGTAGCTTAATTAGTTAGTCATACAATGGTTCTCTCTCGAAAGTCTTGACTCCTAAATAGATAGAAAGTGTTATTTGCTACTACTCACTCTTTTATAAATATATTGCATTGTTAATTATTCCAATTAGCAAGCTCTATTTATATCCAATAGTCATATGATTTCTATGTGTAATGTGGATGTTTAAAGAGACTAAGAATCACTTTATATGGTCCCTTTTCTCATTACTACCTATGAAATTATTACTACCTATGAAACTATTAAGTAATTATGGTGGAAACTGTTTGAAATTATGTTGCTTAGTACATACACACATCACACACACACACAGAGTACATGGAAAATTAGCATACATCAACACACATACACACACACACACACACACACCCAAAATCAGCATATATACATGGACACACACACACAGAGTATATACACACACACCCACACACACAGAGCACGTACATACAGATGAACACATACACTCATAGGCTATGATTTTGCCTCCAACTACTCCTTTATGCTAGTTTCTTCTTATAAGTTATAATTCCTGGGTCTATATCCTATCTGAATTGATTAGTTTGTGTATAGTATATCAGTGTTAAGTTTTGTTTCTGCCAAACTTGCATTGGGTTTAGAATTAGGGTTTTTAAATTTCGTTTTAAATTTAAGTTGAAATTATTAACATGTGTACGGTAAGTTAAATCTTTGTGTACGAAACAAATTGATTTCCAATTTTGTAGATGTCACACCTCATTAGAACCCGGAGGGCGATGACTTTTACACCTAGTCCGACGACTACACCTACTACTGCCGCCATTGCTCCGGCAGAGATGGACCATAGCCCGATCAATCCGGTTGACCCAGTTGGTCCTCCAGTCGCACAAGCGCAAGCATCGTCGACTTCTTCGGTGGCGTTACTGTTAGAGCCCGATGTACTCACTGGCGCCCCCACACTACGAACCAGATGTCACCATTGGGATCCACAACCGATGCCTCGGGTACACGGTCAGGTATACAATCCTAATTCACTCCCTCATTCCCAAGTTAACTGAGTTTTGTTATTTTAGGTTCAATTTGTTAAGTTATGTCATGTAAGGATTAAAAAGTTTTCATTGTTCCGAACATTTTATTAAACTGTTGTGATCATTGTGTTGAATACGTATATTGTTTATGTTATTTTCAGGGTTTTGGGAAATGTTTTAATTATAGGGGAGGTTATGCCGAAATTTTAGTAGGATTTGTTATTAGTTTTGGGTTAATGATTTTCTTTCATCTCTTTGCAGCGAAGAAAAACACCCGGGGACCTTGCAAGCAATTGAAGACAGTGAAGGTCACCTGGGTGACCAACGGTCGTATCCCAATCTAATACGATGAGTGACATCGGGCAGCACCAACGGCGAAGCAGCATGGTGCATTGGCCCACGACATTGGGCATGTCGTGCGGACCTTTTGCCCTATGCGGTGGAAGTCTTGGAAGACGATGCCGGATGAGACTAAGAATACTGTTGGAAATGTGCCCTAAAGCCAATCATATGATGATACTTTACGGACATTTCACATGTTAAACTAATCTAGTTTACATATAAAAGGCAAACATTATTGTTTGAGGCGTCTCATATAAATGTTATATGCTTAAACGATAAAGTCCAAGGAATATGTGATTGGGAGAATGCAATCTAATGAAGTTAGATTAATGAGACCATTCTTTCGTAGACACATCCTAAACGTTCCTGATCATAGGATTGCCAATTGGGCATTGACAGTCCGATAAGATCAGTACGTGCTATGTATTCTCCCAGGGAGAGTGACTAGTCTCGAGTCATTGGTGTGTGTGACATCAAGACAAGTACGTAGGTGCTCAATAGAGAATGAGTCCACTGAACACGATCAACGAGGAGTTCTCATACTCATGTCACATGAGAACTCATGGTTGGGATAATGCAAATTAGTCCTTTGACCTGAGGCATCACAGTTGTTGTCTTGTGGTTAAGTCATTGATCTTTGATTATGTCAAAGTCACCCCATCGGGGTGTCCACGACATCATTGGGGTTAAGCCACTTAGTCATGGAGACAAGTGAATGTGCAACAAGGGATCTCTAACCTTCAAAATGGTTTGAGGGAGAATACTCTATGATATGATTAAAATCTCTGGCCAGAGTATGAATGAGATTTGGGAATGCGTTCCAAATCACATTCAAAGTAATCATATAAGCAAACGAATCACATTGGATAGTAGACATGAATAAATAAACTATCAAACCAAACAATGTGGTCAAGAGTATTAGATTAGAGAAAGACCGTATTGCATTTGTAATCCTAAACTGAATAGGTTCTCTACCTCTTCTGATTAGCTTGGGTAGCCATGATATGCTGCTAGGTGTCACTCATGGTTTGTGGAAGCCCTAAACGTGTGTAATCACCAAAGGGAGAATTGAAAGTAAGTTTCAATTCACAATCGATGTAAAATGGTTTTAATCGCCCACTGCCTCGCTAAAAGGAACCTAATGTATCGTACACCGTGTAAGGTGGAGATTGAAGAAACAAAGGAGATGAATAAGAATAATTAAATGGTTTAATTATTTATGGCAAGGATTAATTAATATGTTAATTAATCAAACGAATAAGTTCGTTAAAGACCTCGGAATAGTTTTGGACCTTAAGGCCCAATGGGCTTCGAACGTCAAAGCCCATTGACTTAAGTTGTATGACAACTTAATGAATAAAGATTCACAAAGGCCCAAAAGCCCAAATCCATTAGAGTGGCCGGCCATTTAGTGTTGAATTAGGGTTTTTGGTTCTTTAGGTCATTTAAAGAAGTGACTATATAAAGAACTTTATAACCTAAAATTCATAAGTTGTTGATTTTAGAGAAAATTGGTGAGAACACAAAGCTTCCATTTCTCTCTAAGAGGCCAACCACCTTGGGGGATATTGTCTAGCAATTCTACTTCCTCAAGGTCACTCATTTCCTCTCCAATCCAACCTTGGTGTAGAATCTTTAGAGGTTTTCTATTTCGGGAACTTGGAGAATCCTATTCTTTCAACCAAATCCATGGAGCTAAGAAGCAAGGAATGAAGGCCCTATCTCTTGGGTGATTATCCTTTGCATATGCAAAGAGGAATCTACAAAGGTAAATATTTCTCAACTAATAAATGTTGATTTAAAAGTTGAGTCAAGGTTCACCAATCTACTAGGCTTTGAATTTCATGGTTGATGTTTTGTTTTTTGAGTGCATGCAAGCATGATTCCGCCTTTAATTTGTTAATTGCATGCTATTGATGTTGCTCAAATAAACATGTTTTTCATAAAATTTCCTTCAAGGGGTATCAAGAGCCTAGGTCTAGTAGTTGGTGAATCATTTTGGGTTTTGTAGTTCATAGTTTTTGATTTAAAAGTTGTAATATGTTACAAGCTTTATTCTTGTTTCTTTGAATGTAAATTTTGTTAGAAAATTTGCCATCTCAAATGTTGTAGATGTAGTTCATATGAGCATGAATTTTGGAGCTAAAATTTGGTGCCATGTTATTTGGGAAATTCGGCCAAATCCAAAGGGTGATTTTTTGGGTTCATGTTTGTCTTGTTAAAATGGTTTTAAAGTGACTTTTGGAACCCCTAAGTACCCTAGGATGTTAACCCTCTTTTGAGTGATGAAAATTTGAGTTTTGGTGAGTGAAAACATTCATGGAGCTATTATGAGTTTTCATGAGTGTTCTTCAATGTTCTTGAAGTTCTTGCCAAGAACAAAAAGTTTTGAAGTTTTGATTCAAAAAGTTTTATGTTTTTACATAAAGTTTTGGTTTAATTTTAGTGGGTGATTTTAGTGGGTGATGATTATTGGTAAAGTATTATTAATGGTTTTAATGGTAGACAAACTTTTTAAAAAGTTTGACATAAATTCAATTAATGGCTATAATGGTAGACAAACTTTTTTAAAAGTTTAACATAAATTCAAAATATTTCATCTTTACCTCACCTAACAAAACCCACTTACAAAAACTTTGTAAAAACCTTATTTTTTTTATCATGGCCGGCCACCCTAATTAAATAGGGTATTTTTGGGTCTTTTATTCAATTACATAAAGTTTTGATACTTTTGTGTATTTGCACTTTGGCCCGAAAGTTTACGTTTTTACGTTAAGGCCCAAAAACGCTAAAGGACAAATTGTTTTGCTCCTTTAATGAAGTTTTTTTTGTATTTGTTGAAATTTTTGGGTTCTAGTTGTAATTACATGAAGTAGTGGACTTTTGTGTTTTTACAAAGTGACCCCAAAAGTTTGTGTTTCGCAATATAGCCCAAAAAGTTGTGGTTATTGCATGATGGCCCAAATTAAGTAGGGAACAAAAATTGTTTTGTCTCTTTAAATGAGAATTGGATTTTCATTTTATTTAGCTCCATTTAAATCAATTTTATGGATACAAAAACCAAATGAAAATGTTGCATTCAATTTAATTAGTTAAAATGTTAATTAATTAAAGGGTGATTATTAACCTAAGCCTACGATAATTGAGCTATGTGAAAGGCCGTTTCAAATTTGATTGAACCATGGGAATGTGTAGATTAATTTTGGTTGTAATTTGATTTGATCAAATGTTGTAAAAGAGCATAAGCTCTTCTTTACTTTAAAGTAATTTGTTTTATGCAAATGTTGTAAAGAGCATAAGCTCTCTTTTACTTTGAAGTACTTCTTTCTTGCTTTATTTGATATGCATGAAAATGAAGTAGTTGGGTCCAACGCCCCTAAGACAACACGCCTTAATGTGATTAAACGCGTAACTAAAATCAATCTCCATCCCTAGTCCGAGATTCAACACTAGGCTCGTGTTGAATCTAAACAAAGGTTCATAGTCATCCTAAGGCCCTAAGGCAACTATATAGTCCATCAAATGAATGCAAACCTTATGTTAGTAGTATCATATACTCTTGCTTTAAAAACCGTTTTATAAGTATAGTGGGAGTATTATATACAACTAAATTGAATCAAATGGACCAATAGTTGTAATAGGACCAAAATTGTTTTAATAAAGATTAAAATGAATATGTTTATGTGATGAGACCTAAAACCCTCAACCAAACCATTATTAAGTTGAAAAGCGTGAGAGTGCTTAGAACACTCTTTCGTGGCCTTCCACCGTGGTGGGATCCAATCGTTTATGACTTGTACACCGGCTTCACCCTATCATGGGGGAGTACAAAGTGCATGCTTATACTCAGGAGGAATCCATAAACATATGATGAGGTTAGTGTAGGCAACAAGGATGGCCGACATCGTATCATCGTGAGGCTATTCTTGAACCCCTTCACGAACTAAGCATGGTGGGAATAACTTAACTAAGTGCAATGGCGCCGACATCGTATCATCGTGAGGCAACATTCTCTAGAGGCCAAATTGATGGGTACTTGCATTAGTTGCAAATGAGTAAGCGTACTCTCTCATTATTATTAATGCTAGCCAACATCATATCATTGTGAGGTGGGCTTGGTAATTGTGAGTCTCCCATAACCTACTAAGAGTTTCCTCCAAAACTCTCGAATTCCAATGAGGGATATGGAATTTGCCAAAAATAGTGGGTGGTGCTATTTGATTTAAAGACCCGAATCAAATGGCTTAAAATAAATCAATTTATATTCGTTATGTATTTGTTTACCAATATATTTGCAAACGCTATCTAAAACTTGACAAAGAAAATCCGAATGTTTTAGTTTCCGGACTTGGTAACACAATCCCAAAGATTGTCTTAAATGGATTGTGCATGTACCTAAGAAGTCTCATCCTCACAATCTTCCTATTGATAATGTATCATTGGAAGAACATGTTAGAAATGTCTATCATGAAGAGGACAACACAAACAACCAATGCTTATTCCTTCGTTATATGAACAAAGGAACTTACGAATATTAGCATAAAGACAAGGACACTTTTAGTGCCATAATTCTTCACTTACAAATTGTTGTATGAAGAAATGAGAGTTGCCTTGAACAACTCTTGAAAGTTTGTAATTATGTTTAGAACATCATGGTTGGTTGACAAAAATAGTCCATCAACATGGACTTATGATGATTTTGAATCATTGAGTGTTGAAGTGATAAACCACTTAACGAGACGGAAACTAAGCTAGGACTTCACCTTTATGTCCCTATCCTAATGGTTCACTAAGTTTATTGTAAACTATGTAGTGAACAAAAACCACACACTCTCCAAAAATGTTTGATGTGTATAACACAATTGAAAAGGCTTCAAGAGAGATAGTGGGAGTTTAGGGACCATGACTATTGTAGTCAAAGGAGAAGTCAAATGAAGAAGATAAAATTAACTCCAATGGAACAAACTTTCTTTATGAAAGGATGGACATTGGAAGGGGTATTTGCAAGAAATGTCTTGCAAGTGTCAAGAACACACCTTTCGAAGGTGTTGTAAATTGTTCTTGAATAGTTCAAAACAGTTGGTTCTTGTACTTGAATGCTTGATTCCGTATTAGTAACTATGTTTTACAATCGTTGTAAAAGTGTGGCTACTAAGAAGTAGAAGATTAATGAGAGAAGAGAAAGTACTTCACATTCGGAACGTGAATAAAATATAGATCTCTGCGAAAGTAGATGGTACTAACTTCCTCATATGAACTACCAAAGAAATTGGAAAAACCAAAGATTGTCTTTACATTCCAATTTTAAGGAACTTAATTCCGTCACTATAGTAGAGATGGATGAATGTTTTGTTTGACAAAACATTGTTCTTTATTAATCACTGATTGGATTATAGTAATCTAATTGATTGTCTCTATAGTAGAGATGATATGGTAGCGTTAACTGTTTAGAATATAATGATGCTTAAAACCCAAAAGGTTGCAAAATAGTGACTAATCCCAACTGAGTTGTGATACCTCTAAAACATAAATTACGAGTTGGTCATAGATGGATGCTTTGGATCGTTAGATCCGGATCCAATACCTTCTTGTCAAAATTGTATAGAGGCGAAATGTTCGAATCTTTATTCTTTTGGAAAGAATAAAGAATCACAAAGTTGTTGAGGTTAATTCACTTAGATGTTAGTGGCACTTGTCCACAACATAATACTACTCATGTTGTTTGACATTCACCGAAGATCATTCTCGGTTGGACTATAGTTTATTTTTGAATAAACACAAGTCCGAATACTTTGCAAAAGGTTGCAAAGAATTCAAGAAATGTAAGTTGATGAATAAGACGTCTAAAGTACTTACCTCCTTAGATTTGATCTAAGGAAGGGTAACACTTTAGATGAGTTTCCTTGAAAGATATCAAGGAAATTAGCATCATAAGATAATGATTTTCTCCATTAGGAGAAGAACGAACTTGAATAAGATTTAGTTCGTTGAATATTATCAATTACCCATATATATAGGATATATACTTCTAAAACAATATGATTGTCAATTAGGAGATCTTCCAAATTTTCATAACTCCATAGGATGTAGTTGGAAAGAAAGACAAATCTTAATCATGTTAAGATTTGGGGTTGTGTGCTAATGAGCAATATTTGTTTAAAAATTATCTTGTGGATATCCTTAAATTAACCTTTGGATATCACTTCTATAAACCAACCAACAAATGTTGTTTGTTGAGTAGTTCTTTGTAATCCTACAATGTGATTTGCCTTAGAGCAAATGAACTAGGAATAGAACTCAAAAGAATGGGTTCTTTGAGAGACAAGATGATAATCAACAAATATAACAACCTAGTTCCTATACCACAAAGCTCCAAGGTAGTCAAAAAGGAATTTTAAACCGTCTCAGTTGAATGGTTTGAACTTTATGACTACATTGAGTGTATATACAATATATACTCAAGGAAATGGTAAAGTACCATTTGACCCGAAATAATGAAACCTTCATAGCTAATTGGTAGCTTAAGGTGACTACAATCAAAGAGAATGGTTGACTTTGAAGGAACCATTTTTGACGTAGTCTTAGTTTCAATTAATTCGAAGATTGCTAGCTACAACTAAATGTTGATTCAATGTTTGGACATCATATAGGTTTCCGAAACCATTATTAAGATAGTCCTAATAATATATGTCTAAAACTATGAATCACAAAAACATGTAAGTTGTAGAGATCCAACCATCATGGATCTAAGCAAGCTAGTGGGAGCCATAAGCGTTTTATGAGGGAAAGATCAAATTGTTTGATTTCTCATAAAGATGTAAATGAATCTTTTGTTTACTAGGTTTACAAAAGATTAGTGGGAGTTAATCATGTTCCTAAAATTTAGAATATATATATGATATATTAATTTTGGAAATGAAAAGAATACTTCTTCGTTAAAGTTATGACTTTAAACTTTCTATAACGATAGAATGTATATGGGAGACATAGTCTATATACATGGGATGGAAATCTATAATGATAGATTTTAGGATATAATTGGATTATATCATGCCCTAATAATAGACAAAAGGATGCTAGGAAGTTTCTCATATGATGATAAACTTCAATAAGAAGAACAACTCTAGTGAGACTAGGAGGTAGCTCTTCTCAAAGGGAACGTACCCTTTGACTCCCAAAGAAATAATGCGTAAATCGAATCCTTTATACATACGTAGAAAGGTGATTTATGTATTTCATATTTTATGAAAAACATTGATATGAGTTGTACCTAGAAAGGTACAAGGCGATATCAATGCAAGCCCAGGATCAGAACCATGGCAACTGTCAAGTGAGTCCTTAAGTATTTAAGAAATACTAAAGGATAGGTTCCTCGAAGAATGAGGAAGAATTAGAGTAACGTAAAGGAAGCGTAAATGTGTTAGATTATGAATCTAATCCATCGTTGAATGTTTCTTCATTATGAATGAAGAGATTAACAGATACCTCTTTATTATGACTAAAGAGATATTTGGATGGAAACATTAAAGTAATGACTTTAGTGTGTTCCATTATGAATGCAAAATATATTGCCATATATAGAAGTTTACAACAATGTTGTTTGGATGGGAAAGTTCATTTATGAACTCTCTATTCGGTTCCAACCAGAAAGTGTATCTAGTGTACTGACACTACGACACTAATGGGGCGATAGCTCAAGCCTGGGAATCAAGGTCTCATCAAGATCCGAACTCATATGAGAGACTGAACCACATGATTGGGAATCATGTATAATGGTGACGTCGATATTCTCAAGGTTGCTTCTATGGATAACATATAGATATCCATTGCCTAGGACTACTACTCAGCCATTTATGAAATGACTACAGAAGAGGAATCATAACAGATGACCAAGCTGATTGGCTCTAGTGCAAGTGGGAGATTGTTGGAAATGTGCCCTAAAGCCAATCATATGATGATACTTTACGGACATTTCACATGTTAAACTAATCTAGTTTACATATAAAAGGCAAACATTATTGTTTGAGGCGTCTCATATAAATGTTATATGCTTAAACGATAAAGTCCAAGGAATATGTGATTGGGAGAATGCAATCTAATGAAGTTAGATTAATGAGACCATTCTTTCGTAGACACATCCTAAACGTTCCTGATCATAGGATTGCCAATTGGGCATTGACAGTCCGATAAGATCAGTACGTGCTATGTCTTCTCTCAGGGAGAGTGACTAGTCTCGAGTCATTGGTGTGTGTGACATCAAGACAAGTACGTAGGTGCTCAATAGAGAATGAGTCCACTGAACACGATCAACGAGGAGTTCTCATACTCATGTCACGTGAGAACTCATGGTTGGGATAATGCAAATTAGTCATTTGACCTGAGGCATCACAGTTGTTGTCTTGTCGTTAAGTCCTTGATCTTTAATTATGTCAAAGTCACCCCATCGGGGTGTCCACGACATCATTGGGGTTAAGCCACTTAGTCATGGAGACAAGTGAATGTGCAACAAGGGATCTCTAACCTTCAAAATGGTTTGAGGGAGAATACTCTATGATATGATTAAAATCTCTGGCCAGAGTATGAATGAGATTTGGGAATGCGTTCCAAATCACATTCAAAGTAATCATATAAGCAAACGAATCACATTGGATAGTAGACATAAATAAATAAACTATCAAACCAAACAATGTGGTCAAGAGTATTAGATTAGAGAAAGACCGTATTGCATTTGTAATCCTAAACTGAATAGGTTCTCTACCTCTTCTGATTAGCTTGGGTAGCCATGATATGCTGCTAGGTGTCACTCATGGTTTGTGGAAGCCCTAAACGTGTGTAATCACTAAAGGGAGAATTGAAAGTAAGTTTCAATTCACAATCGATGTAAAATGGTTTTAATCGCCCACTGCCTCGCTAAAAGGAACCTAATGTATCGTACACCGTGTAAGGTGGAGATTGAAGAAACAAAGGAGATGAATAAGAATAATTAAATGGTTTAATTATTTATGGCAAGGATTAATTAATATGTTAATTAATCAAACGAATAAGTTCGTTAAAGACCTCGGGATAGTTTTGGACCTTAAGGCCCAATGGGCTTCGAACGTCAAAGCCCATTGACTTAAGTTGTATGACAACTTAATGAATAAAGATTCACAAAGGCCCAAAAGCCCAAATCCATTAGAGTGGCCGGCCATTTAGTGTTGAATTAGGGTTTTTGGTTCTTTAGGTCATTTAAAGAAGTGACTATATAAAGAACTTTATAACCTAAAATTCATAAGTTGTTGATTTTAGAGAAAATTGGTGAGAACACAAAGCTTCCATTTGTCTCTAAGAGGCCAACCACCTTGGGGGATATTGTCTAGCAATTCTACTTCCTCAAGGTCACTCATTTCCTCTCCAATCCAACCTTGGTGTAGAATCTTTAGAGGTTCTCTATTTTGGGAACTTGGAGAATCCTATTCTTTCAACCAAATCCATGGAGCTAAGAAGCAAGGAATGAAGGCCCTATCTCTTGGGTGATTATCCTTTGCATATGCAAAGAGGAATCTACAAAGGTAAATATTTCTCAACTAATAAATGTTGATTTAAAAGTTGAGTCAAGATTCACCAATCTACTAGGCTTTGAATTTCATGGTTGATGTTTTGTTTTTGAGTGCATGCAAGCATGATTCCGCCTTTAATTTGTTAATTGCATGCTATTGATGTTGCTCAAATAAACATGTTTTTCATAAAATTTCCTTCAAATACGGTGCGCAATCAATTGTTCGTAAGTAGCGTCGCCTTTTTAATGCTTTTCATGGAAAATTTATATATTTATATTTATTACTGTCTTTTATTATTAATACTTTCAAAATATTTGTGACATTGCAGACAAACTACAATATGGAGGACATGTTCATGTACCTCAATCAGATCTTCTCCGAACGCTACAAACAGTGGAAGAGTGATCTGCACCAATGTTTCCAGCCGTTTGATGATCCACAAGTCGCTCTCGAGGAGGGTTGTCCGAAGGAGTTGGAGGACCGACAAGATAGTTGGATTTGGCTTTGCGGTCATTTTTAGGAGCTGGGCTATGTGATGCGTTTTTAATTACGACTTCTTTCATTTTACTTTTTTTAATTTTTACTAATGCTTATTATAATTTTTTTTAATTTTCTTTAAGTATTACTAGGGCTGGTTCAGTATGGGATACCGAACCGAAAATCATGTCCCGATTCCCAAACCTAAGTTTTCGGGAATCCCAATTTCAAGACCAATCCCAAACCAAATTTTTGGGAATCCCAAATTTCAGGAATCCCGAAATAGTTTCAGGATTTCAGGATTTGGGGACAAATCGGGGATCCATAAATAGTGACTAATGCATAAATTGCATTGAGATCTGCTAAACTGAAGTAACAAAATGACAAAGCTATACAGATTACAGACCAAAAACAAAGCTATAGCTGACTGACCTTATGCCAAATCCCTCGAACACTTTTTCAATTAGACGCAATAACATTATAAAACCTGAATTGGTAGCAAATGATGCCATAACTTCCAGATTATGGTAATAACTTACCAACAAGAAAAGCTATTCAGCCCCATTAAAAAGAAAAATAACAGGTCGAGGAGGAACCCATCCATAATCCACCATTAGCCTTGCTATTTCCAGCATTGATGCTACAAAAGAATAGAAAAATAAAGAAAATGTCATGAACATGCAAGAAATGGTTAAAATGCCCCAATTTTCAAACAAAATTGAAAATCCCCAAATCCAAAACCCTATAATTCAAATGCCCAAATTAAAAACGAATTGAAGCTACAAACAGACTTTACCACATCAAGATTACAAGACAAAGACAAAGAATATTACCTTAATGAAGAGAGAAGTAGAAGGAAGCAGAAGTGGCTGTATTGATTATCGAATGCAGAGGAAATTATCAAATGCAAAAAGAAAATGGAAGACTAGAGTCTGGATGTAGTGTGAAGGTAAGGGGGAGATAGTGAAAGAGTGGAGGGAGGGAGGGAGAGAGAGAGAGATTTGTGGGTCTGAATTGAAAGGAGTACATGAGTAGGGAGGGAAGGAATTGAAGGTGAGGTGAGGTCAGAGAGTTTGGCAGAGAGGTCAGAGAGTGAAGGTGAGGTTGGGTTTCATTTTGAATGAACGACTGAGATTAATTCTCAACCAATCCAACGACTTATAATATCTAAAACTATATATACTTTAACTTCTGTTCGGTTTGGGAATACTGAAAAATTCATATTGTGAAACTGATTCCCGTACCGAAAAGTTCGGGATCGGTACCAAAATTTTCAAGAATTTCTGTTTGGGATTTTTTCGGTTCAGTTTCGGGATTTTTTTGGTACGGTTCAGGATTTTCGGTATTTTTTTCCAACCCTAAGTATTACAACTAATACGTTTATTTTTTGTATAACAGAAGAAGACGAAGGCGAACAAGATTAATCGGGGAAGAAGACTCTTCTCCACCATTCAGGTTCGAGGCATTTCTCCTATAGGATAGAGGCGCAAAGGAAGGTATATATTACAGCTTTCATTTCCAATTTTAAATTGTCGCTAATAATTTTTTTTTTCGTACTAACGTTTTCCTTATCTTTTTCGATTTCAAGAGGGTTCAAAATTTCTGGAGATCAACGTCTTTGCTGACGCTTATGTTCGGCATGGGGATGAGTTCACCGAGTCCCTTCATGTAAGTAATTTCTTATGCATTAAACATTTATACTAATTATTTCAAATTGTTTTCTATTAATAATCCATGTTTTTTTTTTTCACAGGCAACTATGGTGGAGAAGAGTCAGTCGATGCTTCAACGCCTCCCAGCTTTCCTCGGACACACCGATCGAGTCTATGGATCCCCCTAAGGATGCAGGGTTTCACATAATGACAGAGACTTTGGACCAGACTTTCGGTCGGAGGCCAGGGACATATTGTCAGGGGATGGGAAATGCCAGGCGACGGGAGAGTATAGCCTCGTCATCCTTGCAGTCAAAGGGCCAGGTTACGGCTTTGACGCAGAAAATCGCTAGCCTGATGAGTGAGCTGGCATCGTACAAGTCTCAAATGTCAATGCTTGTACAAGCCCTCAGGTCCTCAGGAATACGTCTCCCCGGTTTTTATGCACTATCGCCCTTAGAGCACTTCCACACTGAGCAAGCACAGCAATCAAGCCTGTCGACCTCCGACCCCGTCCCCAACCAGCAGCAAGATTACCAAGCACCTCCGAACGACATGCCTATAGATTTTTTCAGCTTTTTTTTTCGTAGTTTCGTTCCCGCTTTGGTTTAAAACTTTATATTTGTACGTACATTTTTATTTATATTATAAATAAAATAAAAATTTATTCATTAATTTTCTTTTTTTTTTGTCATTAGTATGAAATCATATATTTTTTTTTAATTTTCCTTTTATTCTATTTATTTTTTTATTAAAAATTAAATTTGCACTACGCCGAATTAAGCGCGTCTTACTACTTCGTCACACATTACCATGCGCCTCTTACATTTTTTGTCGTGCAAACTTTTCGAGACAAACTAGTCACAAAGCGCACTTGTACCATTTTATCTCGTACGACGAAAACCTTTGTCTGTATAACTTTAGCGCGATGAGTAGTAAAGTGTCGCGCAATGTCTTTTTTCACGACCTTTGCGCGACAAAATTTGCGTGACGATTTTCTAGTAGCCATAGTTTTTTTGCGACCTAACAATGTGTTTGGGCCCAAAATATCAATTTGGGCCGAGTACAGAACCATCTCGGCCCGGAAGACCTGACAACAAGGGAGCCTCGGGTCGCTCGGGTCGTGGGCTTCTAAAACTAGGCCGGCTAGGTTATTTACGATTATTTACGAAGACGAGTCCTGGTACAACAAGGAGTCTCGGCAAGTATGATAATCCGGAAGGGAGCCGACTCAAAAAGGGACTAGGTTCACAATCCTAGTCAGGATAGGACTGGTCGAGGTGTTGTTGATCCGGAGAAGAAAGCCTAGTTCGAGTAGGATTGTAACTCAAGGTCCAGTGCTATAAATAGGGGAGGCTGCGCGTCAGTAAAAGGCCCCCACAAAAATCAATACAAAATTGCCCTGCGCAAATCCTCAACAACTTGAGAACTTTTTCTTTTTCTTTTTCGCTGACACATCTTCCGTTGGCATCAACAGCACTGTGAAAGCAACCGGTGATATCTTAAGTCGGCATAGATAGCTCTATCACCGTAGAATTGGCCGAACTCGCAGTACCTTCCGTTGGCATCAACAGCACTGCGGCGGGCACGGTCGATTGTCTATCCAAGTCTCGGTCGAGAAGGGTTTCTAAATCCTTTTTTTGGTCGAGGTCATCTCATTAGTCTTCTCGACGAAGTGAGGTGTTACAGTTATTACATTCGGCACATTGAAAGCCGAATTTGATTTGTGAGCTTCGTAATAATAGTAACCTTGTCTTCAGGTTTGAGAATCCAAGAGGCCGAGGCGTGTTCCTTTCTCGGCCGCAATCGCAAGACGCAGAAGTCAGTAGCGCGACCCAACGCAACATCAACAAATTTACTCCTCGACCGAGCTCGGCCGACGAGTTGGCACGCCCGCATTCACCGAAGGACGTAGTTAGCTCATAGATTATTCGGCCTGCGCGCCACGTAGGCTTTGTAATTTTTAGGGTCAACATTTTGGCACGCCCAGTGGGACCTAGTGCTAAACTACGAAGTTCATGCCAATTGAAACGCGATCGGTAAAAAAGAAAACAGCTATGGGAAAATCAACAGCCGATTTGCCGATTCAGAACATAGGACAAAGTGTGCCACAGGCGCAGAATCCCCTTAGTGCCGTGACACCCGAGTCCACAAGCACAACTAGCCGAGAGAGGGAGATTAATCTCGGCGGTTAACTCCGCGGTCTAGAAATCCCTAATAGGAACACCTGTGTTCTCAACGAAGGGATAGTGGAAGATTGCGACGAGGATGGCGGTGAAGGATCCGACCCACCAACAAGGTCTTTTCTTCGAAAGCGACTCGACGAGCAGTCTCGGTCAGTCGAGCAGACGTTTAGTCGAGGTATTGATAAGCTACATGAGGTGATACTCAGTTCCAATGAGCAACAGACCAGGTTGCTCGAAATACTGGTTAATAAAGTCACTGACGGCAGGCCCTTCGACTTTCCCCAGCGCTTGCCACCAAGAAATAATCCGTTGCCAATCGTACAGGCCGAGCCAATTCCTGCTCGGCTCAAACCAATTGACTTGGAAAAAGGAGGAGGGTCGAATAGTAGGTCAGACGGAATCGACCAGAGGGTCGAAGCAACACCTGTTGATATGACCGAAGTCCAGCGGATGATCGACTCGGCCATAAAGAAGGGACCGAAGTTTCCTAAGTTTATCCATCCGTACCCGGCCTACGTAGAAACGTTCGGATACCCGAAAGGTTTCAAGATTCCAGATTTTAGCCTCTTTGCCGGTGAATCGTCTCTGTCTTCATTGGAGCACGTGGCTCGATTCACCGCGCAATGCGGAGATGTTAATGGTGATTTCCATAAGCTACGGCTGTTCAACTTCTCATTGACCGGCTCGGCATTTGCTTGGTATATCAATCTTCCTCCTAATTCCGTCCAAAACTGGGAGGAGTTGGTCGAGAAATTCCACGAGCAGTTTTATCGGCCAGGGATGGAGGTGTCGGTTTCTTCATTAGCAAGGATGGCTCAGGCATCTGATGAGTCACCAATGGATTATCTTACCAGGTTCAAATCATCCAGGAACTGGTGCCGAGTGCCTTTACCCGAAGTTGAATTCGTCAGACTTGCTTTGAACGGCCTCGACGTCGAATACAAAAAGAAGTTCTTGGGGGCAAACTTTCGGGATATGTACGAATTAGCCCAACATGTCGAACAATATGACTATTTGCTCCGCGAGGAAAAGGTTTCGAAAGCTCCATCTCAGGGGACGATTTACAAGAATCCTACTGTCAATTATGCATCAACCGAGGATGAATGCGTTAGCGTGGATGCAGCCGAGATAGTGATAGATAAGCCATTTGTTTGCAAGGCATTGACTCAAGTTGACTCTAGGGAAGTCAAAAGCCGTTCAGCCGCTGAAGGAACATCGAAACCGTCAAAAGTTTATACTTTTGATATTACAAAGGCTGACGCAATTTTCAACCAACTGTTATCAGCAAGAATCATTAAGCTTCGGCCTGGCCACAACATTCCCAAGGCCGAAGAACTTAAAGGAAAGGTGTATTGCAAATACCACGATTCAAGCAAACATACGACAAACAATTGCGTCGTGTTTCGTGACAACGTCCAAAGCTGGATCGATAATGGTAAATTGAAATTTCCAGAGAAGAAGATGAGTGTCGATACTGACCCGTTCCCCACGGCAACGGTAAATATGGTCGATGCATGCCTCCCTAAGGACAAAGGGAAAGGGAAGGTCGAAGTTGTTAAGACACAACGTTTTCATAATCAGAATTCTCGGCCTCGTTTCATGGCCGATTTTCGTGCAAACAAACCACCTACAGCTTTAACGGGGCCCGCTATTGTTAAACCTATGAGGGATTATAGCACCGATGAAGACAGTGGAACGGCAGTTTTGTGCAGTAAATGTAGAACCGAGGTCGGCAGTGAGCCAGAGGTGAAGCCCTCTTCGCTTATAACGGAACGACCTACGGTCGCAATCCAGCAAAAAGTAGCCAACGTGAGCCGACATCAGGGGGTTTTTGATCGGCTCGGTCCTAAAGCACGGATGGAAGAGACACCATCAGTCAGGCGGCGCCTCGACTTTGATACTACATTTTACTACGATGACTACTATAAACGTAATTCTGGCAGTTCGGAATCATCGCGGAGCCAAAAAACTTTCAAACCTCCCGAGCCTAGAGATCAACGTTGGTATACATATCATTCTTCAAAAGGCGTCTACACTGCACTGTCCAAATCCCAGAAACGCCGGCACCAAAGGATAGATTGCATGGCACGCCGACGGGCAGCCCAAGAGGCTTCGGTCCCTAAATGGCGGCCGAAGGACATAATTGCTAATGACAACAAGCAACCGCATCCAGCTATTCTGACAACGTCGATGCAAGGGAAGCAGCTGGTCGACCAAGATGTCGAAACCATGTTTGAAGAGGCTGATAAACGGATCAAACTTCTTATTCGACCAGGGGAGATGAAGGCACGCCTTGAACATTTCAGGCAGGAGGCCGAAGGCAAATTAGCCCCGTCGGCCATACAAGAACCTCTAATCAAAATTCGACGAAATTTGCATCCACCGTTCCTTGGGGAAGCTTTGGAGTATATGCGAGAATTTCACAAGAAGGATTGACGGAATTCTCTAAGGCATGTTACTACATTCAAAACATTGTTTTAATTGGTTAATTGTGAACTAGTATGTAGTGACTATGATTAAGTATGTGCTTAAGTGTTAAATTAACTCAAATCTGTGAGAATGATAATCCTTAACATGTCATGTGCATTGGAAATCCCTAAAGCAAACGTTGGAAGGTTTAGGTTATGTTGGTTTTGTTTTGTTTTATTTCTTTGTTTTGCTCGAGGACTAGCAAAAACTAAGTGTGGGGGAATTTGATAGACGCATATTTATGCGACTTAGTTAACTAGTTTTCTTGCATTTACGTTATTAGTTCTTAGTTATTTTAGTACTTTAAGCTATTTTCGTGTGTTTGTAGGTCCAAAGGGCTAAGGTAGCAAGAAAGTGCATTTTGGTGCATTTTGGAGCAGTTTTGAGCTTGGAATGGATTACATATGTTATGAGCAAGATGGATGGACGAATTTGAAGTCAAATGAGGATAGAAACATGCTAAAAATGTGGTGAAACAAATACAAAGTGCAAGAAGAGATAAATTTCTAGAAGGATTGGCCAAAACTTCACTCAAAACCATGCATACCTCATAAAATTCATCAATGCCGTGGCCTTCCCTTTGTTTCACTTCCACCAGATTTTTTAGTAATGATGCAATGCCTATCTCACCATGACATGTGAGTGGATGATGCAATGCTTAGCTAACCATGACATATGAGTGGATGATGCAATGCTTAGCTAACCATGACATGTGAGTGGATGACTCAATACCTAACCCACCAACAATTCCCACTCTTTGCCATGCTCACCTACTCAATTCCACCAAAATTTTGTGTTAAACAAGTCCATCCTCTTCCTATAAATACCATGATAGCAACCTCATTCAAATCATCCAGAAATTAACCATTCTCCAAACCTTTCCTTGCCTCTCCTACATATCTAAACCCCTTCCCATCCATTCCTCCGAATAACCAACCCTTCAACATCATTCCAACCTTGTTGTTGCGGCAAAGAGAAGGAGAAAAGTCCTTGGACGCGCTTGCTATCCAACATGGATCGTTGGAACGTTTAGGTGCTTTCTTTCCTTTGTTTTTCAATGTTTAAATTTGTTTATCTTTGTTTTGTAATAATGAGGAACTAAACCCCCCTTAGCTAGGGGGGAATTCGAAACACATGTCCTTGCTTGCAATATGATTTAATTACTTTTAATTGCGTTTCATAAGTTATGAATTCAATTTACTTATCCGTTCGTATAAAAACTGATTTGTGTATGTTGATTGAGGGTCGACACTTAGTTTGCATGCATGAATTTGATGCTAGAATATAAGGGAGTTTCACCTAATTGTCATGAACTTATATTCACAAGTAGTGAAGGTTGCTAGTCACAATCGCGTTAAGTAAATTCTTGGCAAGAGTAACATGCGTATTCCATAGTTATGAATGCCTCGTCAATGCTTATGATTTTCATAGAACTTAATGATTCTTGCTTGTATCTCTATTATGCAATTCATGTAGGGAACTTGTGAAGAATGCTTTGGGTTGTCGTATGCAATCATCCAACTCAATAAAAGTAGGAAAATCTGAGGGTTAATTTAAGCGTACCTAATCCAACTCAAAAAACGGTGCCCTGCGCATCTGCATCGATTTCAGAAATCTCAATCTTTCAACTCCCAAAGATGAATACACAATGCCGATTTCAGATCTGTTAATCGATGCCGCGGCGAATCATGCAATCTTATCTTTTATGGATGGACACGCGGGGTACAACCAAATATTCATTGCCGAAGCCGACGTGCACAAAACTGCTTTCCGTTGCCCGGGGGCACTCGGCACTTACGAATGGGTTGTCATGCCATTCGGTCTCAAAAATGCCGGCGCCACATACCAACGGGCGATGAACACCATTTTCCACGATCTAATTGGAACCATCGTCGAAGTTTACATCGACGATGTTGTCATCAAATCTAAACGCCGACAGACACATCTGGATGACCTCCGACAGGCTTTTCTCCGCATGCGTCAGCACAATCTCAAGATGAATCCCGCCAAATGTGCCTTCGGCGTGTCGGCCGGAAATTTCCTTGGTTTCCTCGTGCATCACCGTGGGATTGAAGTCGATGCGAATAAGGCACGCGCAATAATCAATGCCCCACCTCCAACGACGAAGAAACAACTCCAGTCCTTACTCGGTCAGGTCAATTTCCTCTGCCGATTTATTGCTAACTCGGCCGGTAAAATGAAAGCGTTCTCCACGCTTTTGAAACTCAAGGACTCAGATAAATTCGTATGGAACGACGAACATCAGGCGGCGTTTACGCAAATCAAAGTCTCCCTCACGAAACCACCTGTCTTGGTTCCTCCTCGGCGCGGGAAACCTCTTAAGCTTTATATCTCGGCGGCCGAAGAGTCCATCGGCTGCCTCCTCGCACAAGACAGCGACGCCGGTCGAGAGCAGGCGATTTTTTATCTAAGTCGCCATCTCAGCCACCCAGAGATCAATTATCCCGTCGTCGAGAAGCTGTGCCTGGCCTTATTTTTTGCCGCATCCAAGCTTCGGCATTACATGCTCCCGTCCGTCACCCAAGTCATTGCCCAGACCGACGTTATCCGGTACATGCTTACCCGGCCAATCGTAAAAGGCCGAATTGGGAAGTGGACGATGGCGTTGTCCGAATTTAGCTTGCAATACGTGCCTCAGAAAGCTGTTAAGGGCCAGGCGATGGCCGACTTCCTTGCTCAACACCCTTCCCCCTACGGTTTTGGGGATGCCGATGTCGAAATCGGCATGGTTGCGACGCGCGACAATCATTGGACGATGTACTTTGACGGTTCCAGTACGTCATCCTCGGCGGGCGTAGGAATTGTCGTTCAATCCCCCAACCACGATCGTTGGTATTTTTCACTTAAATTGGATTTCGAATGCACCAACAATCAGGCCGAATACGAAGCCCTAATCATCGGCCTTGGGATCCTTCATGACCTGCGGGCGACCGGCGCCCTCGTCCTCGGCGACTCTGAACTTGTGATTAACCAACTTAATGGTTCTTTTCGTTGCATGAGTTGCACCCTGGCGCCTTAATACATGATCGCCAGCTATTTGGCCGAGTCCTTCGACGGTATTACATTTCAACATGTTTCCCGGAGTCGTAATACCGACGCAGACGAGTTGGCTCAAATCGCCTCCGGCGCACAACTCTTGGGGGGCAAGCTAGGCCGAGAAATACCCGTGTTGCGACAGCTATACCCGGCCTTGGTTAACCAACAAGTCCTCCAGCGCGACAACGTGATACGTACAAGAGTCATGTCCTTACCTTCGTTGTTGGATCGAGACGACCCAGTGGACGTTTGCGCCGTCGAAGCAATACCAGATGATTGGAGAGGGCCCATTATGCGATACCTTGACAATCCCAATAATAAACACGATCGCAAGACAAGAGTTCATGCCACGAACTATGTCATGTATCAGAACGAGTTATACCGGAAAGGTGAAGATGGTTTATTATTGCTGTGTCTCGGCCCCCAAGAGAGTGGTCGGGCGATTACAGAAGTCCATGAAGGGATATGCGGAGCTCATCAATCCGGACGGAAAATGCGATGGCTACTTCGACGGCACGGCTATTTTTGGCCAAGGATATTGAAGGATTGTATCGAGTTTGCACGAGGATGTGTACAGTGCCAAATCCACGGACCTATACAAAGGGTCCCAGCCGAATCATTGCATTCGGTCATAAAGCCATGGCCGTTTAGGGGATGGGCCATAGACGTGATCGGCAAAATCACGCCATCTTCTGGAGCCGCTAAGCACGCATGGATAATAGTCGCAACCGACTACTTTACCAAGTGGGTCGAAGCGAAATCATACGCCGAACTAACATCTAAAGAAGTTTGCGACTTCGTGGAGGAACACATAGTGACCAAATTTGGCATACCAGAAACGATCATAACCGACAATGGAACCATTTTCACAGCCGAGAGGTTTAAAGAGTATACGGCGAATCTGAGCATTCGGCTCGAACAATCTACACCGTATTATCCACAGGCGAATGGGCAGGCCGAAGCAAGTAATAAAGTGTTGATCGGCATCCTCGAAAAAATAATAAAAGAAAGGCCCGGCATGTGGCATTTGAAGTTGAACGAGGCATTATGGGCATATCGAACATCGCCCCGATCAGCAACTGCGACAACCCCGTATGCATTAACCTACGGACACGACGCAATGTTACCGGTCGAGTTAAGCGTAAATTCGTTGCGATTAATCGAACAAAGTAGTTTGTTTAGCGCCGAATATAATCAATCCATGAGACAGGAACTAGAAGATTTGGAAGAAGCGCGACTTGACGCTTATAACTTACTGGCGGCACAAAAACGGATTGCCGAGCGAGCCTATAATCAAAAGGTGCGACAAAAAACATTCGGCGAGGGTGAGTTGGTGTGGCAAACGGTGTTGCCCGTTGGACTAAAAGATCCTAGGTTCGGCAAGTGGTCGCCGAATTGGGAAGGGCCGTTCGTGGTGCATAAAGTATATGGCAAAGGGGCATATCATCTTAAAGACCGGACCGGTGTAGTCCACAGGTTACCAATCAACGGGAAATTTTTGAAGAAATATTATCCGGTCACATGGGAAATGCGAGAATAAAAAAAAAAAAAAAAACCGATTCATTAAGATTAATAGGTATGTACAAAATAAGTAGGTCGACCGATTTACAGTCGGATACATTCAAGGTGAAGGAGGTAGAAAAGTGCCGAGCAAGGCCTTCAGCTCCAGCCACCGTACTTCGCCCATGATAACCTGAGCCTGCCGATTCTTCTTCTCCAGCTTCAACTGCTCGACCCGTGTTGCATTTGCCGCATACTCGGTCAAGCAGGCTTTGCCGCCCGACTCGAGGTCCTTGGCAAGATCGGAAGCAATGGCCGATCTTCGTTTCGCCAATTCGGCCATCTGACGATCGAGGTCGGCCAAGACATCCCCTTTGGCCTTCAAAGCGTCAATTTTCGGGCGAAGGGTCTCTTGAACGGCCAGGGCAGCCTGCAGGTTCTGCTCGGCCCTCAAAGCACTCTCGGAAACATTGAAAGTTTCTCGAACGCGCTCCAAGGCAGTTGAGGCCTGAACAACAGCCTCGCCGCTCAGTTGACAGTCGGCTCCGAGGTCGTTCAGACATTCACCCAGCCGATCAAGGCCTTTGCGCTCAAGGACTTGCGACGCCGAGAGCGACAGAACTTCTTGCAGCCGAGTCAGAGCGTTTGAATCGGCAGGTTCGGTCGCGGCAGCGGAAGGACCAGCCCCTCCAGTAGTACTGGACAGGAGAGCTTTGAATTCGACCTCCCATGACGCCTGCACACACATCAAATTAAGCTCCAAAGAAGTTATAAAAGAGCAAGAAAAGTTTTGTTTTTTTAACCTGCCGAGAGGAGACCTCGGCCATGTCTCCAGGATCGTTGCTCGAACCTAAAGAACTCAATGGCCGAGCCCAATGTCTCAGATTGCTTCTCAGTTCTCGCGGTCGATGGAGGTTATCTACGTTCGATGGCCACTGAGGCGGCCACGAAATATAGATAACGCCATTCGGCGCATAGAATTTTTGATGAAAAGAGTGTATAGGCACCTGACATTTAGTATTTCCGTGTTTAGAATTCTAAAGCAGTAAAGTAATCAAAGAAAGACGGTAAAGGGTACTTACGAAGGTCGAAGTAGCTTCCTGCGAAGGAATGTGGAGGTCCTGGTCCTGAGGATGCACGGGCGTCTCCGCCGTTGCCTCTGGCTCCTCGGCGGGTCGTTTGCCGCGATCGGCTGCGGACGGGCCGACTGGGACAGCCGCTTCGGCATAGGGGGAACGCCCTGGTCCTGGGGAGAAGCGGAAGGTTCGGCCACCATGACCGGTTCCTCGGCCGGACGTTTGCCGCGGTCAGCCATGGAGGGACTTGCTTGAACAACCCTCTCGGATGTGGAAGGAGGTTGTCGACGAGTACGAGGACGAGTTGCCAGCGGAGCCTCGTCGCTCCCTTCGCTCTCATCCAGAACGAAGGCAGAGGTTTTTGGATTTACAGGGGAAGCTCCCTCAGCCGCAGAAACCGTCTTTTCCAAAATCGGCGCAGCCTCGACAGAAGGAGGTACAACTGGTGTACCGGCCCCGGAAACAGGTCGCGTCTGAATTATCTCTGCGGCCGGAACTGGTCGCTCCTCGACCAAGCGATGGCCGACGGCAGGTGGAGGGGAAACACTGGGGGCGTCGCTCCAGTAGTATGACTGGAGATGACGTGGATCTCCCTTGCGCCCTTATTTGCCAGTTTCTTTACCCGCTTGGCAGGCGGTGGAGATTGGACAGCCGGCGCGGCCTCTTGGCGAGGCCGTTTGGTCAGCCTGGCCCGGCCAGCAGTTTTATCTGTCTTCGCCACGACCGATTCTTTCCCGGCTGCGGCGTCTGCCCCTACTTTTCTCAATGGCCGACTACCTGGGAAGATAAAAGCAAATTAGCACGGTAAATTGATATGCAAAAGGAAAAGTGGAAAAATGAACAGTTACCTTGAGTTTGGGGGGCCGAGGCCTTCTTAGGTCGGTCGCCGAAGAGTTTGTCCAGCACATCTTCGACCGGAGCACCAAAGAATTCCTGGATGTAAGCCTCCCACCAATCACCGAAGGTGTCAGTGCATAGGGTTTCTGGGGTGGTCGGTCGAAGACGGAACTTTTGGCACTGCTCTTGAAACTCCCTCGCAGCAGTTCGGCATTCCTTCTCCGAAGAACGGGGCTCACGTCCGCAGCTTAGGACTGTCCGGGAGGAGAGAAGGGGGACCGGGCAGCCTTGAAGATAACCGAGCTGTCGGGCAAGGAAGTTAGGATGGTACACTTCCCAACCCGCTCGTTTCCCATCGCAGCCAAGGGGAAGGTCGGCGTCTTCCCCCGCGCCCCACATGGATGTAGGCAGTCTGATGGAGGAAGGGTAGTCCCGACGACGGCATATCAGGAACTCGTCATTGGAGAGGTCATCAAGAGCGAAGAGGTACCTAAATACCTCTTCGGCTTGATGAGGGGGTGTCGGTAGGGAGGCCAACTGAAGCCCAAGTGCCTCCGTTGGTGAGAAGTCGGCTATAGCCGGCCGAAGGGAGGCGAAATACACTTGTAACCAGAGCTGGAAGACCCAGAGGGGACCGTTCTGGTGTGGGTCGATCTTGTGCAGGGTCGCCTCGGCCAGGCAGCGGAAGAGATGGGCGAGAATGTTAGAGCTCAGTGACAGGACATGGCCACTAGCCAGAGCCTCGGCCACCGGCATATTCTCGACCAAGCACTTGTTCGACTTGGTACAACAAATGTACTTGTTGTACCAGTAGAAGAGGAAGGCTTCATGTTCCCCTTCTCGTAGGTCCTCTTCTCCTCGGCCGGCGAAGTGGAGGTAGAGGGTGTTGTAATTGAAGAAGTTTTTGTGAAGCTTGTGAATGTCTTCTTTCGACGGGATTCGGCCTTCACGGTTTAAAGTCTCGAAAGCCCGTCGATCAAAAAGCGTCTTCAGGTCAATATTCGACGGGTACCCAGATAGGGCCGCGTCGATAGAGAGCCCGGTCGCTGAAGTGCCCAGAATGGCGGTGACATCTAGAGTGGTGGGGCCGATGGGACCAAGTGGAAGCACCATGGTGTTGGTGGCCGAGCACCAAAAGCACAAGGCGGCTTGGAGGAGCTCCTTGTCGGGAACGATATCCATTGACGAGAGGAGGATGGCGTCGTGGATGCCAAGGGCCTTCCATTGCTCGCCGAAGAGCTTCTCCATTCGGACAACCCAGGCTGCCCAGGTTGTGGTCGTCGAGGGCCAGGAGCCTTGGGGTTTCGCCGCGTCCCATCTCGACCATTCAAACCCTTGGAGTAAGGGTGTTAGGCAGTGCTCATGGAGAAGGCCAGTAATGGCCGACGGAACGGTCGCCTTGAAAAGAGGACCCAGGATTTGGTGGGGAGTGCTCATGTCACTCTCAAACCGTATGGTTTTGATCGAGCTCCGATCGAGTATTTTTTTATGTTGTTCGCACTTCTTGGAAAGCTTTGAGATGAAGGATGCCATTGTAGGAAGGAAACACGGCGTAAAAGGTTTTCTGGGTTGGGGGATTTGAAAGCAAAGACCTGGAAGAAAGAGATGAATTCAAGAGAAAAACGGCAAGAAATTTCAGAAAGTTTTGAGAGCGTAAAGTACAAATGGAAAATTCCAGTATTTATAGAGATGGGGAAGGAAGTGCAATCGTTCGAAATTCAAAATAAAGGGTAAAATCGACCGAAGAAATCACTGATCATAATGAGCATTCAGGGAATGCAGTTGAGAAGACCGAGGGTTTCAGGTTTTGGGGGCGCATGATTGCGTGTGACGACGAGATTGATGGCGAAAGACGTTTCGGCGTCCGCACGCTGAGAAGTGGCTCACGGATTGAGATAAGGATGGCTAGGTTTAGCCATAAGGTCATGATGACCTAACGGTTCGAGTAACCGCACGCTTCAGACGTCATTATTAGGAAATGCCGAGTCACAAGCTACCACGTGGAGTGGAGGTTTGCAGGTTCAAGATCGTGCGATCGTGTTCAATAAATGCGCCTTGAAAATAGAGTACTTGGGTTCTGTGAACTAGATTCGCTTCTTCAAGGTCGAAACTCGGCCAAAGAGTTCAGGCCGAAGACCTCAGAAGCGAGGGGGCAATGTTTGGGCCCAAAATATCAATTTGGGCCGAGTACAGAACCATCTCGGCCCGGAAGACCTGACAACAAGGGAGCCTCGGGTCGCTCGGGTCGTGGGCTTCTAAAACTAGGCCGGCTAGGTTATTTACGAAGACGAGTCCTGGTACAACAAGGAGTCTCGGCAAGTATGATAATCCGGAAGGGAGCCGACTCAAAAAGGGACTAGGTTCACAATCCTAGTCAGGATAGGACTGGTCGAGGTGTTGTTGATCCGGAGAAGAAAGCCTAGTTCGAGTAGGATTGTAACTCAAGGTCCAGTGCTATAAATAGGGGAGGCTGCGCGTCAGTAAAAGGCCCCCACAAAAATCAATACAAAATTGCCCTGCGCAAATCCTCAACAACTTGAGAACTTTTTCTTTTTCTTTTTCGCTGACACATCTTCCGTTGGCATCAACAGCACTGTGAAAGCAACCGGTGATATCTTAAGTCGGCATAGATAGCTCTATCACCGTAGAATTGGCCGAACTCGCAGTACCTTCCGTTGGCATCAACAGCACTGCGGCGGGCACGGTCGATTGTCTATCCAAGTCTCGGTCGAGAAGGGTTTCTAAATCCTTTTTTTGGTCGAGGTCATCTCATTAGTCTTCTCGACGAAGTGAGGTGTTACAGTTATTACATTCGGCACATTGAAAGCCGAATTTGATTTGTGAGCTTCGTAATAATAGTAACCTTGTCTTCAGGTTTGAGAATCCAAGAGGCCGAGGCGTGTTCCTTTCTCGGCCGCAATCGCAAGACGCAGAAGTCAGTAGCGCGACCCAACGCAACATCAACAAATTTACTCCTCGACCGAGCTCGGCCGACGAGTTGGCACGCCCGCATTCACCGAAGGACGTAGTTAGCTCATAGATTATTCGGCCTGCGCGCCACGTAGGCTTTGTAATTTTTAGGGTCAACACAATGATTTGCGCAACAAAATCTCCCTCGTCGCGCAAACTGTTTAATTTAGTAGTGCCTCTTTGTAAGTTCTCAGATTGGCTTGTGGTAGGGCTGGGTTCGGTTTGAAACGGTTCGGTTTTTTGCCAAAACCGAAACCGAACCGAATTTTCGATTCAGTTCGGTTCGGTTCAAAAAAATTTCGGTTTTTTTCGGTTTTGATTTTTTTCGGCTCGGTTTCGGTTTATTTTCGGTTTTTTTCCATGATTTTTTTTTTAATCTGGAAGAAATCTGCAACGATTGAGCAATGGAGATGCAGAAACTTCTGCATCAAATGAATACTAACTGGGACGATCGGCCATGGATCTGACATTATTGGGTGTCGGTGCGTATTTCTTGTTGTGGATCTGAGAGCTCTCGCAGAGAAAATGCATGCATGTGTTAAATCTTTTGATTTTTCCATGAAAATAAACCCAATAGAACTAAATAGCAACCATGAGAGTTTTTTACCTTGGGGGTTTATTTTTAGTCCCAAAGCTCTCGCCAGCCATGGAACACTTATGCATCTGCTGCCAAATTGGAAGATTAAAAGAAAAACTTATGCATCTGCTGCCAACATGCAAAACCCCAACAAAATAATTAAAAGAAAAAACCCCCAAAAACACGCAGAAACAACAACAAAATAATTAAAAGGAAATCTGCAACAACAACAAAATAATTAAAAGGAAATATGCAACAACAATCATGGTTTGGAAGAAGGAATCCGCGAGGAGGAGAGGAGAATATTGGAGAGAGTGATTTGGAGGAAGAGACGAAGGGGAGAAAGAGAGAGAGATTGAGGAAGCAAAGGCAGAGACTCAGGGAGGAAGCAGCGGAGGGAGAGAGAGAGTTTGAGAAAACGTGAAAAACTGAAATGGGAATGTGAATGACGGCTAGGGTTTGTAAGTTAAGAAATTTTATAAAGCGTTAACTATTAGAAACCTATAAATCAATTACCGGTACAATTATAACAAAACAAAGCTGATAGTCAAGTTGGCTTGAAACGACTACCCAACCTGAGGTTAGGGGTTCAAACCCTGATGCCAACATATTTTTTTATTATTTATATATGATTTTTTTTTCGGTTCGGTTCGGTCCGGTTCGGTTTCCGGACCTCAAAAACCGAAACCGAACTGGCCATATTCGGTTCGGTTCGGTTTTGGCAGTTTCAGTTCGATTTTTTTTCGGTTCGGTTTTTTTTGGCTTCGGTTCGGTGCGGTTTTCGGTTTTTTTCAGTTTTCGGTTTTTTGAACCCACCCCTAGCTTGTGGTATGCCTTGAACCTTGGATGGGGAACTAAAGACTAAAGCAAATTACAAAATGTGACGTAAAATTTTGTATTATTGAACGAATTCAATTTTTTTTTTTTTATTCTTATAGTGTTATTTGCGGCTAGAGGCTGACAAAGACTATTAACAGTCTAAGAATTATGTGACTTAGCAGCAAGAAGTACTGATGCTGTTTGAGTTAATTGGTACCCAAAATACTAGTTTTTACACCAACCTGGGACGCAATTGGTTGAACTAAAATGCTAGATTGTTGGTTGTTACAAAATTTTGCAACAAGATAATATAAAACTGGGCAATGGAGGAATGGAGTTTGGCCATACAACCACTTTGATGTTATAAGCTGCAGACTGCAGGTAATTAACATTGATTAACAGGTAGCAATGGATGTTGTTAATTCAGGCCATACCTTGAACCAAAAAGGGTCTAACCAACAAAATAAAAAACAAAAAGGGACGTCGAAACATACATATACTTCTATTAATATTTATTTCTATTTAATATTAGTATTGGAGAAGTTAAGCAAGAGTTGTTATATTCTTGTTTCCATTCCAAGAAAAAAAAAATACAAATTAACAACTGTGGAACCGCAGCTACGACAACGATTACATTGTAATCTTCATCTCCAGTTTGGCAAGTCTTTCTGTACAAAGCTGTTCTCGCTATACTTTTTCTATAAAGCAATGGTTAAGCTGGAATTAACGTCTTGTGGGGGTCAAGAATCAGAACTGAATGAACATATACCCTATTGTGTTGTAATATTATTACTCAACAAGTAACATTTTGTGAACAAAGCCAAATGCTCATAAGCATATACTTCTGTTCTACTCCATCTATATATTCAATGCTGCTCAAGATAAGCTAGAGCCCTAACTTTCATTGTTTCCTACTGTAACTACAACGAAACATCGTAATGTTCGACTAAGTTAACATGAAATAAATTAATATTCTAAACTGCAAGTACAGCAAGGCCTGCAGCAACAAATTAATAAATTCGAATGCTGTTGTTGCCTTCTCTTTAGAGTTGACACAACCATCACCCTATATATAGTCCCTAGTAGCATAAATATCTCATCCAACTCAAATTTAGTTAATCAGGTTTCAACAATGGCCTCCAGAACTTCCAGCCTCAAATTCTACTCACTAATAATTTTCTCATTTGCCATTGTCCAAATATCAATAGCGGGAGACCCGGACATTCTTACTGACTTCATAGTGCCTCCAAATGCAAATGGAACTGTAGATGGAAACTTCTTTACATACACCGGCTTTCGTGCCCTTGTTGAAGGAGACCCTCCCACAGCCTTCAAGGCTATGAAGGCATCCTTGGCTGAATTCCATGCTCTTAATGGGCAGAGTGTTTCATATGCCATCCTTCAGTTCCCAAATGGCACTACCAACCCACCACACACCCATCCTCGCTCGGCTGAGCTACTTTTCCTCGTTGGTGGTACCCTTGAAGTTGGTTTCGTTGACACCAAAAACAACCTCTTTACGCAGACGCTTCAGACAGGTGATCTTTTTGTGTTTCCCAAGGGACTTGCACACTTCCAATACAATGCTGATGCAGAAAACCCAGCCATAGCAATTTCTGCATTTGGAAGTGCAAATGCAGGAACTGTATCAATCCCCTCCACCTTGTTCACCACCGGCATCGACGACAATGTGTTGGCTATCTCCTTCAAGACTGATGTTGGCACCATTCAAAAGCTCAAGGCTGGTCTTGCTCCCAAGCCGTAAAGATAGTCACAAAATCAGAGAATTGATGACCAGTATTACATTGTTTGTTGGTTAATAATTACCAATAATGTGTTCAAAGTGTGTGCCATCAACGTGTATTACATTGTGTGCCACAATTAATTTATTCTGGACTATATGAGAACATGTCCTTGATTTGTGGTGGATTAATATTTTGGTTTTGTATTAAATAATATTTTGATTTTACAATTCAGTATAAAGGTTAAAAAAAAGGCCTTTTTAACCTTAATCCTTGAAAAAGATAAAAATTAATAAAAACCTACTGTCAGATTACATATTGGATACAGTCCCTTGATGTGTCCTTAATTAAAATTAATTAATGTGTATTTTATTCAATGTCTCCATTACACATTTTAATTTATTTTTTGACCAATTTTTTTTTTAATTTATTAGTTTTATTTTACATTCTTCAAACTTGAAAGACTCAATGAATGTGCCTAAATGTCTGTACCAAAATGTTTATATTGAATTAATGTACCAAATGTTAGTACCAAAATGTATGTAGCGAAATGTATGCACTGAAATGTGTAATATTGAATTAATGTACCTAAATGTGTATACCAAAATAAATATATTAAAATATACTGAATGATTGAATTTACCTAAATGAAGAAGACAAAATATATCGAAATATTGTACAACAAAACTTAGTTTATCTAAATGTTTACAACAAAATATATTATGATGAATTAAATGAAAATGAAAATTATAATGAAAAATAACTAATACATTAAAATTAGAAAGAAAAAGAGAAATAAAAAACAATAAAATATAATTAATAAATGAGGTGACTAATGTATTAAGGGACTAAAATTAGATTTTGATCTAACTCATGATTTTAGTCTAAAAGTAATCTTTGCCAAGGATTAAAATCAAGTTTCCTAAAAAAAAAAAGGGGCACATGTATGATTCATAAAACTTAGAGCTGTAGTTAGAACAGTTGTGGGGAAATTGAGTAAAAAAGAAGGATTGTTTGATGTGGGGTGTAAGTGGAGTGTGAGGTGTATATAGTATGGAGTGCGAGGGTAGTAGCGGAAAATATGTGGGGTATATATATTAAGATAAACTGTAACTGAAAAAGTAGATGTGGTGTGAAATGTACGAAATGTATGACGTTTGCCAAAGTCCGAAGATTGAAGTGTTTGACTTCGGATTATAGATTGTTGAATCCTGAGAGATGGACGCCTACCGAACTACAAGCACAAGAGTAGGGACGAAATTCTGTCTTTAGGACATTATATTTATGCAAGTCTCAATCTCTAAGTTTGTCAGTTTTTCTAACTTTCTCTCTAGTTGTTTATGTTAATCTTATATATAATTGATGTTGTGAATTTGTTTATTATCATTAGAATTACATTGTTATTTTTTCATATTTTCTAATATTGCTCCAACAACTAACATTGATTAATAGATTGCTCCAACAACTAACATTGATAAATATATATATATATATATATATATATATATATATATCTATTATATATTTATTTCCATTTTAATGTAAGTGTTGGAGAAATTAAGCAAGAGTTGTAACGTTCTTGGTTCTATTCCAAGAAAAAAAGAAAAAAAAATACAAATTAACAACTGTGGAACCGCAGCTACGACAACGATTACATTGTAATCTTCATCTCCAGTTACCATCAGCGCGGCCTGCAGCAGTTGCGCATTCAAATCGTAAACCCTATAAATAGTGCCCTTTTATAGAGCCCCAATCATCTGATCCAAATACCAAGCACATACATAGCAATAGCGTATCACATTATTTCTGAAAGTGAACCACTATTTCTTAAACTACAACAAAAAAACTCCCATTATTTCTTAAAGTGAACCAAAATAACACACGTCATTTCTAGAACTATAGTATAATAACCCAATATTTTTGAAATTAACAAAAATAACCCACATTATTTTTGAAACTACAATATAATAACTCACACTATTTCTGAAAGTAAACCAAAATAACCCATATTATTTATGAAACTACAGTATTATAACTCACACTGTTTCTGGATCTACAATATAATAACTCACACTATTTCTAAAAGTGAACCAAAATAACCCATACTATTCCTGAAAGTGAACCACTATTTCTTCAACTACAACAAATAACCCATACTATTTCTGAAGATGAACCAAAATAACCCACATTATTTCTCGAACTACAACATTATAACCCACACTATTTCTAAAAGTGAACCAAAATAACTCACACTATTTCTAGAACGACAACCACACTATTTTTGGAACTACAGAATAATAACCTACACTATTTTTGAAAGTGATCCAAAATAACTCACACTATTTATGAAAAATAACAAAATAAACACTATTTCTAGAACTAGAACAAAATAACTCACACTAATTCTGGATTTGAACAAAATAACATACATTATGGCTGCAACTGTCGCAAAATTATACACTATTTATAACACTGAAGAAAACACACACTATATCTTATAGTTCTAAAAGACGCTAGGCGCTAGTCAGGTAGCGGACTGGGTGAATGTAAGTAAATTTATTTATCTTTAGTACTTTGATGAATTTGATAGAATGAGATGAAAATTTAAATAATTACAATTCCGTAGTATGAAGTGGCAACCATTTTAGAATAATATTTTTATAATTTTGGTTTTTAAAAGAATTATTGAATAATCGTTACATGAGCAAAAACTTTTGAATGCATTTAACTTTTTGTAGAGATGACTTTAAATGACAACCTAAAAATAAACAATTCAAATTGTCGTGCAACATTACAGAATGAGAAAGAAAATAATACAGTTTCCAAATTGATTTGTATAAACAAATAACAAGGTGATTTGTTAAAAACATAACATGGCGACTTATAAAGCTACAATTCAAAACAATTGATTTGCTGATATAAAAATAATTGGATATTGTTACTATGTAATTTTAATTTCATGTGCAAATTTTTTTTTTTTTGTTGATTAGTTTTGATTTTATTCACGTTGCTAGATTATTAAGATGCATTCCTATTGGTAACATTGATGATGATAGCTTATTTTTGTATTTATTTAAAAGTCAAATCAATTAGTGCTACAATCAGGGACGGCCTGATTGGGAGAATTGATGGAAACTTTTAAAAGTTTCATTTTTATATGATATTTAGGCTTTAACGAGGTAGTGGCATAGTTGTAAATAAAGAAAGGTTTGTTTCAAACGGAATTCGGCTGACATAATGAAGTTTCTGTCAAGGGCATGGCTGGAAAAAAATATTATTGCGTTTTGGGCTTTTTATTCAGCCCATGTCTCTTAATGTTTGTAGGGTCTGATATAAGTTAGTTTTGTCCTTATAATTAAATATTTATGGTGATTTGTAGAGATTCATGTAAAATTTTGATTCAATTCGCTCGAAATCTCATGGGGAGATGTGAGATTTGTATATACTTAATATACACTACGAAATCTCTAAAATTCCCTCGAATTCCTCAACTTTTTAAAATTCTTTAAAATCAATTTCTAATTGAATACACCCGGAATGTTATAAACTGCTTTAAAATTCTAATTGAATACACCTAAATTTCTAAGAATTTTAATTAACTATCTTAAAATTCTGATTGAATACACTTTGAATTTTAGAGAATCACTTAAAATCCTAATTGAATACCTCTAGATTCATTAAAAGAGTTAAAATCCATCATAATCTCAATTTGAATGCACAATACCAAATGGAGGAAATTAATCGAGAAATAGAAACAAAACCAAGTAAACTAAAACTGAAAAATAAAATAATAATAAGTACATCAGATCATCGAATAAACCAAATAAGCATAGTTTTTCCTTTGTAGAGGAAACCATCGTGGGAGAAGTGGATAGTGTGACACACCCCGACCGAAGTCGAGACGTGTTGGCCGTCACGTGAGCGTGACGTAGCCTTGTGCGCAAAGCGGAAGCAATAAAGAGTAAGGAAATACGAACAATTTAAAACCAAGCAACTAGCAATCTCAGTTAAAATAGGATGCTAGTGAGAGTCTAAGTGTATAAATACACTTTCAAAGCAATAAGAAAGTCTAGTTGCAATCAAATAAGACAATTATTAAGATACAACACCCGAAGGTGAATCCTACTTTTTCAGATTCTGTCAGAACACTGTTGGATTACTCGTGGCCACCAAATTCAGCTACCTAAGACCTGGAGGGGCGAAAAACAAAGTTGAGTGGGTCAGTAAAACACAATTACACGAAAACCTTATTTTCCTTTGAATATACTAACCCCTCTACGTAAAACAAGTATATAGATACTTTCCCAGAAAATATAATACATAAATATGTATATATCTCAAATCATGCTCAATAAATCAAGATTCATATTTGTATATATAGATGCCATGCGTATGCCATGCCCAATAACATAAAAATACCAAAAGTAAGCCAGGTGATGCTATTCACAATAACCATCTACTAGCCGAAGTCACCTGACGTGATCTATACGGCAGAATCTAGAGATCATCTCAATCACAACATCAATCTCATATCTCATCATATAAATCATCATGTATATACGTCCCATATCTCATCATATCTCATCATGTATATACATAACTACACACGAGTCAAAACTACCTCACGTGGTCTGACCGACAAGACTGGGTGTAAAATAATAATACACTCTAGTGCAACGATCACGTGAAACTGTGCGATAAATCGTGGGTCACTTACGAGTCGGAACCACCTATAGTGGTCTATTCGATAAGACTGTGCACCTAACTTGGATCCAAGATGAGCGTGTGGTGCGGAAGATGAACATCACGTGAAGGACTATGCCCCTAACTCTGGGCGGAAGCACTAACACCGAGGTGCAGATTATGAGCTCTAATATACATCTCAACATCCTCATCATCATATCTAATAACCATTATCAGCATAATGTACTCACATGTAGCTTACCTAGGCCTCCACAGCACCATGCAACGATATGCATAATTATGATAATGCATATACTAAAATATGAGGCATATATGACATGGCATTTAAATCACATTTCCTTTAAATACGTTTTCTGGGAAAAACGTCAAGTATATATATATATATATACTGAAAATAACTGCCCACTCACAGATATGCAGCTGGGTCATAACCCCCATGCCTAGCCTGGCTATGCTCGTCCTCCGGATAGGTCTCGCCTATAGGAGAAGTATTGAAATAACGTTATTTAAGCACATATACTAAACTACGTAATAACTTCTCATACATAGCTCAAATTGGGTATATGAATATACCACAGTCACCTACACAATCTCAGGATCGTCCCCATATTTTTAAAATAATTTTCCATCCACTCACGCACCACCACGCGCCGGCGAGTGCACGGCAAGACGCGCGGCCATGCGCAGGGAGCCCTAACGGAAACAGTAACGGCAGTTAGGGAATATTCTGTTAAATCCTAACAGATTCCGTTAAACTTAACTGACGACGTCAGAATATTTTGTCAGAATTAACGGAATATTCCGTTGTCTTCAACCTCAGACTCCGGCGACCGTTGCCGTCGCCGAAAAATTGGGAATTTTTCAAATTGCTATATCTCACTCATTTTTCATCCATTTCCTACCAAATTTGCACCAAAATGAAGCTTACAACTTGAAGAACATTTCCTTACCAATTTGAAGCTCTAAAAGTCACGGAATCGCGCCAGAGAAATTCCACAAAATCCGGCCAAGCTTGAAACTCACGATCCCGACGTCCAATTTCATCCAACGAACCACTCCGAGCTTCCGTAGGACCTCCTAAAGCTTCCTATGTCCTTAGAATTTCCTAAAAATCAACATTTTACGTGAGCATGAATAGTACCTCAAATCGGGGTTCGGATTTCACTAGTTTTCAAAGGAGTTCTTACCTGAAAATGGTACCATTCAACTCGTTTGAGCTTCATGAACACAATGGTTCCCTTTTCCACTTCGATCCATCACGTTTACAAGGGTTTTGGGTCTCGTCCATACAAGAGAAAAGAGAGAGAGAGAGAGTGAGTCTGAGAGAGAGAGTACGGGAGGGTGAAAGAGAAAGTGGTACTTTTGTGTGTGTGTGGTTTACAAACAACCAACCAATCACCACTAATTTCCTTTAGTCCCAATTGGTCCCAAAAACTTAGGAATTTAACACATTAGTCCACTTCTAATAGCATGTCACACACAACATATCTCAACGCCTAAGGGCATTTTGGTATTTTCACATCAACGATAATTGTTTCTCGGGACGGGCTGCCACAATCTACCCACCTTATAAGATTTCGTCCCCAAAATTTACATAATTATAACAATCCATTAATAATCATAAAACAACTTTAGATACATCTCTCTCATCCGATCCTCTGTCTCTCACGTAGCTTCTTCCACTGAATGGTTTCTCCACAAAACTTTTACCAAGTACACTGTCTTATTTCTTAGGACTTTCTCTTTCCACCCCAAAATAGTCACTGGTTTCTCATCATAAGTCAAGTCCGGATTAATCTCCAAAGGCTGAACCAGAATCACATGTGACGAATCTGCTGCATAGTAACGAAGCATCGAACCCTGAAATACATTATACATCTTAGCCAATTCTGAAGGCAACTTAAACTTGTAAGCATTTCACCGATTCTTTTAGTGATCAAAGACGGCCTGATGTACCTAGGACTTAGCTTGCCTTTCTTTCCAAATTTTACTATCTCATTCCATGGTGAAAGCTTCAAAAATATGCAATCATTAACCTTGTATACTCAATCAATAGCATACCTGTCAGCTAGGCTCTTTTGTCGATCTAGGGCCGCTTTCAGGTTAGACTTAAGTACTTGAATATTCTGAGTAGTCTCCTCCACTAACTCAGGGCCTTAAATTTTCAAACCGTTCGTGGTTAAACCTTTTGCTCCCCAAAATGCCTTCCGTCCACAAGTCCAAAAATTTCGAAACACATGACACCGTTTTCATGGGCCTTATGGTGTCACTTTCGAGAAACTGACGTGACCAACATACCCAAGAAGCTCAACAGATCCATAAGCCCAAATCTTTTTTCCATAAAACAAATAAATAACTGTCGTACATGCTGGAAAGGTTACTGCTCCTTCACTGAAAAGTAATGCGCTGACTTAGTAAGCCAATCAACTATCACCCAAATTTCATCGTAACCATTTTGTGTACGAGGAAGCTTGTACACGAAATTCATCGCAATATTTTCCCATTTCCACTATGGAACGAGAAGTGGCTGCATCAATCCAAAAAGTTTCCTCCTTTTAGCTTTAACTGGTTGACAATTGGTACACTTACTAACATATTCAGCAATTTCTCTTTTCATACCCGGCCAATAATAAAATGGTCTAATGGTATGATACAGTTTAGTACCTCTAGGATGCATCGCATAAGCTGAATTATGTGCTTCATCCAAAATCGCTTTCTTAATTCCACATCAGTAGGCACATACATCATGTTCTCTTGCATAAGCATGTCATCTGATTCTCTAACTCTGAGGTCTTTCTTTTTCCCGTCGTTTCTTGCCTCGATTAATTCTTGAATTTCTTCATCAATCCTCTGGGTATCGAGTGTACGATCCACTAAAATTGGCTTGACCTATAAATTAGCCAATAGAGCTTCTTCTCGTTCTTTCACCTTAAGCTTCATTCCAGTAGATCTCAAATCCGCAATAAGAGAAACATGGCAAGCTTATCAAGCATTAATTCTCATTGGAGTCTTCGTACTAAGTGTATCAGCAACAACATTTGCACGATCGCCCTGGTCGTGCCATCGTAATTACTAAACAACTCCATCCATCTTCGTTGTCAAGGATTAAGATCTTTCTGAATAATTATATTGGAGACTCTTATAATCCGTAAAAATCTTGCATTTCTCACCATAAATATAATGTCTCCATAACTTCAAAGCAAAGATGATAGTTGCTAATTCCAAGTCATGAGTAGGGTAATTCATCTCATGAGGTTCTAATTGCCGTGAAGCATAGGCAATCACCTTACCATGTTGCATCAACACACATCTAAGACCATTCAACGAGGCATCACTGTAGACCACAAAATTACCATTATCATCTGGAAATGCTAAAACAGATGTATGAGTGAGATAATACTTCAGTTGCTGACAACTTTGCTCACAATTTTCATCCCACTCAAACTTAACCTCTTCCTCGTCAACTCGAAAATGGCAAGGCAATGACTGAGAAATTCTTTAACAACCGTTTATAGTAGTCTACTGAGCCAAGAAAGCTCCGTACCTCAGTCACGGTTTGCGGTTGTTCCAAATCCTCCTCCGCTGCTACCTTTTAAGGATCCACTTGAATACCTTGAGCAGATATCACATGTCCCAGAAATGCCACTTGATTTATCCAACATTGGCATTTACTAAACTTGGCATACAACCGGTGTTCTTTCAATCTTTGCAACATCAATTTAAGATGTCTAGCATGATCTGCTCTAGTCTTAGAGTATACCAGAATATCGTCAATGAAAATAATAACAAACTTGTCTAGATATTGCTGGAATACTTGGTTCATCAAACTCATAAAAGCAACAGGCACATTCGTCATTCCGAATGGCATCACCAAAACTCATAAAGACCACAACGAGTCCTGAAATCAACTTAGGAACATCCTCACCGCTAATCTTCAACTGATAATAACCAACTTCAAATCAATCTTTGAAAATACACATGCACCTCTAAGCTGATCAAACAATCATTAGTGCGCAACAATGGATAACGATTCTCAATCGTTACCCTATTCAATTGCCTATAATCAATGCATAGCCTTAATGTCTCGTCTTTCTTTTTCACAACAAAACTGGGGCTCCCCAAGGTGACGTACTAGGTTAAATGGAACCTTTATCAACCAATTCCTGCAGCTAAATTTCCAATTCCCTTAACTCAGCATGAGCCATTCTTTAATATAAGATCTGTACCTGGAAACAGATCAATAGTGAACTCCACATCTTTGTCTGGCAGTAAACCAGGTAAATCATCCAGAAACGCATCAGAAAAATGTCTAACCACCTTACATCTTTCACACTACTCAGAGTAACATCATTTAGCACCATTAGAGCTAAGTATCCTTGGCAGCCTTTCGATAACTATTTCTTCGCTCTCATAACAGAAATAACGGCATGCTTCATTCCACTTTGCTCACCCACAAAAGTAACCTCTGGTAATCCAAAACGATGAAAAGTAACTGATTTCCCGTAGTAATCAATCTGTGCCTAAATAACATCGAAATCCACCACAACTAACGGGATATGATTCGCTGGCATAACTATATCTTCCACCATCACTGGACACCTTAAATAAACACAATACTAACATGGAATGACCTACCTGCTTACTTGCTTAACGAATCAAACGAATAAGTTATTAATATTACGGTCTGCAGCCCGCAATACTGATAACTCACTATTGTCTCGATAAGTAAGTAACAATTCCCGAGGGTGTAATATTACCATCTTGCCCCTCATTGAGAAAATACATATGCATGCTTCGATCGTGCTCATTCACTACTTTCTTTGGCAACATCGTCAATAACATAAAATTTCTACATCATAACCAATGAACTCTAACAAAGTGACCAAAATGTTTAACGTATCCATAATCAAGTCCGAATGATTTTGAGCATCTTGCAGTGATATTTTGAGCATCTTGCTGGATCGGCGCTGGTGGTGGCAAAGAAGACTGCTGGGGCCTCTACTTATTATGGGGAAATTTGCAGCTCTACGTCCCATTTGTCCACATGTAAAGCATCCACTGCTTTCTCGCCTACACTCTCTAAAGTGTCTATTATTGTACCTATGGCACAAATGTACATTTCTTCTACTAGAGTCACCCAGCCTCTGAAATCTATGACTTCCAGTAAATCTACCAACTCTCCTCTGACCAGTGGCACTAAAACCTCCGCCAGAAGAACTAGAATTAACTTCACTTCTTTTGAAGTTCTGAGTCTTTCGAGGTCCTTGAGATGACTGACCATTACCTTGGTCATCTTTCCTCTGATTCCCATTCTTTTCCTCTTCTTCATCATTATAGCTGAACATATTCTCTTTAACCCCTAACAATATCTTATAAAACTCCTGGTAAGAAGCACAATGGGTAGTGGTCGCCAAAGAACGCCACTTCTTCTTATTACCCAGCTTAAAATGACGTAACATCTCAACCGGATTAGCAACAACATCCGAATGGTAACGAGATAAGTCAATAAACCTTCTATAATGCTTATTCATTGTCATCTTTCCTTGTCTCAAATTTGTAAACTCTTACTTCTTACCATTCATATATACCGAAGGAATAAATCTTTTCTTAACAACTCTTTAAACAATTCTCAATCAGCAATTTCCTCTGGCGTCAATTGATAAGCCTCTTGTCCCTACCAGGATGCAGATTCAGTACTAAGAAACCAAGTAGTTGTCTCGATCCACCTTTCAAAAAGAAGATTCCCTTGACTATCATAACGCGGAACGTCTTTTCCAAATGATTGAGCCATCGCTTTGCTCCCTCAGGTCCTTCATTTTTCCATAAAGTGATTTAGCTTCAACTTAAACAAAACAGTTTCGAGATGAGTCCTTTGGGAAGGACGGATAATAGACTGAATCACCTTAGCAATAGCTTCCCCTAACTGAGCAATATCAGGGAACCTAGGCTCATCTGAACGACGTGGCTCTCTACGAGGCTGTATAGTTCTGACAGAAGACACTAGGAAATTCTCAAGATATACAGGACTACAACCTTGGCTCTGATACCAAACTGACACACCCCGGCCGAAGTCGAGACGTGTTGGCCGTCATGTGAGTGTGACGTAGTCTTGTGCACAAAGCGGAAGCGATAAAGAGTAAGGAAATACGAACAATTTAAAACCAAGAAACTAGCAATCTCAGTTAAGATAGGATGCTAGTGAGAGTCTAAGTGTATAAATACACTTTCAGAGCAATAAAAAAGTCTAGTTGCAGTCAAATAAGACAATTACTAAGATACAACACCCAAAGGTGAATCCTACTTTTTCAGATTTTGTCAGAACACCGTTGGATTACTCGTGGCCACCAAATTCAGCTACCTAAGACCTGGAGGGGCAAAAAACAAAGTTGATTGGGTCAGTAAAACACAATTACACGAAAACCTTATTTTCCTTTGAATATACTAACCCCTCGCCATAAAACAACTATATAGAAACTTTCCTAGAAAATAGAATACATAAATATGTATATATCCCAAATCATGCTCAATAGATCAAGATTCATATTTGTATATATATATGCCATGCGTATGCCATGCCCAATAACATAAAAATACCAAAAGTAAGCCAGGTGATGCAATTCACAATAACCATCTACTAGCCGAAGTCACCTGACGTGATCTATACGGCAGAATCTAGAGCTCATCTCAATCACAACATCAATCTCATATCTCATCATATAAATCATCATGTATATACGTCACATATCTCATCATATCTCATCATGTATATACATAACTGCACATGAGTCGGAACCACCTCATGTGGTCTGGCCGACAAGACTGGGTGTAAAATAATAGTATGCTTTAGTGCTACAATCACGTGAAAACTGTGCGATAAATCGTGGGTCACCTACGAGTCGGAACCACCTATAGTGGTCTATTCGATAAGACTGTGCACCTAACTTGGATCCAAGATGAGCGTGTGGTGCGGAAGGTGAACATCACGTGAATGACTATGCCCCTAACTCTGGGCGGAAGCACTAACACCGAGGTGCAGATTATGTGAAGGGAAATTTATGAGATTCTAGAATGGGATTTCAATATGACTATCATGCAAATACAAATCATATTGCATATACGAAAGCAGCGGAAGCATTTATAACGTATTATCAAAGCTATAGTCATGCAAATCCCCTTCAAGGTTCATAGGTTTATATATGATGCATCAAAAACAATTTTATAAAGAAGAACAAAGTGAAGGTTTAGTCTTATACCTCTTGATCTAGACTTGAGACCAAGGATGGACCACCTCCAAGCCCTTTGTTCTTTGAACTCCTTGAGCCTAGCTTCCTTCCTTGCCTCCTCCACTTTGTTAGAATGAGTGCTCCTAGGTTCTCTTCAAGTTTCCAAAGTAGGAAACCTCTAAAGATCCTCACCCACTAGTGTAGTGAGAAGGATGAAGGAATAACCAAAAGGGTGTAAGATATGTTAGTAAAAACACCCCTAAGGTGGCCGGCCTTTGTGGTTCAAGAGAGCTATTTTCTTTTGCCTCTTTGTTGTTCAAAACTCACAAAAACCCTAATGAACAATATCTTTATAAAGTTCCTTAAATAGACAAAAGAAACCTAGTCAACAACTTGACTAAATATCTCACCCAATCTCACCTAAAGTGGCCGGCCCTCTTTGTGTTGTTTGGGCTTTGGGCTTTTATTATTTCAAGTCATCCAATGCTTGAATAAAAGCCCAATGGGTTTAGGCCCAATAGGCCCAATTAAACCCGAACGTTTCTTTAAGCCCAAAACGATCTTTATCGCTTTTATGATTTATTTAGACTTTCTAAATTAATCATAACACTTAATTAATCCAATTAATTGTTTCCATCATCCATTAATTACTCACTACAATAGTGTATTGGTGAACAATCTTTTAGGTTCTAATTAGCAAGGCAGTGAGGTGATTGGCATCAATTAATTTGATTATATTTAATGCAATCACTTAGTGAATTGAAACTTCATTTTAATTCACCTTCTTCTTTGATGACTACATTTAATCATCTAGAAGAACTCACAAGCTATGAGTGACATCTAACCATATGTCATAGCTACCCAAGCTAATGTAGAAGTTTATTCGGAGAACCTATTCCGTTGGAATTACAATGTAATTTGATCCTTCTCTAATACAATACTCTCAATCACATTACTAGGGTATGGATATATTATGTCAAACCCCTAATGTGATTATTTCTTCTTATATGATTCTTTTGAGTCGTATAGGAACGCTTTCCTTTTAATACGCTAGATACTTCGGCCGAAGATTCCCGAATCATATCTTAGAGTATTCTTCCTCTCTTATCGAGGATTAGAGATTCCTTGTTGCGCATACACTTGCCTTCATGACTAAGTGGCTTAACCCCGACTATGCCGTTGACGCTCTGATAGAGTGACGTTTGACATAATCAAAGATTAAGTACTTAACCACAAGACAACGACGATGCCTCAGGTCTAAGGACTACTTACATTATTCCAACCATTTGAGTTACTTGCTTGACATGTGAGTAGACCTCCATACAAGTAATCTCGTTCGATTGTGTTCAGTGAACTCATTCCCTTAATGAGCACCTACATACTTGTCTTAGTGTCACAACACGAATGGGATGAGACTTTCCATCCTTCCATTTGAAGCAGACACAGTATGTACCGATCTACGCATTGTCAGTATCCCTCCGACAATCCAATGACCAGGAACCTTTTTGGACATTTGGTTATGTGAAGAAGGTCTCTGTAGTCTAACATCATTAGATTACTTCTTCAATCGATCCATTGTCCATGGATACACTATTTAAGACATATATCGTTCATTGAGATAGTCCTAATTCGTGTCTTTGCCATTTGATGTATAAGAATCATCTATACATCCATTCATTTGTCCTGAAATGTTTCTTCCAAAGATTGACTTTCAGGGCATATTTCCAACATTATGAGCTCTAATCTACATCTCAACATCCTCATCATCATATCTAATAACCATTATCAGCATAATGTACTCACCTGTAGCTTACCTGGGCATCCATAACACCATGCAACGATATGCATAATTATGATAATGCATATACTAAAATATGAGGCATATATGACATGGCATTTAAATCACATTTCCTTTAAATACGTTTTCTGGGAAAAAAGTCAAGTGTATATATATATATATATATATATATATATATACTGAAAATAACTACCCACTCACAGATATGCAGCTGGGTTGTAACCCCCATGCCTAGCCTGGCTACGCTCGTCCTCCGGATAGGTCTCGCTTATAGGAGAAGTACTGAAATAACGTTATTTAAGCACATATACTAAACTATGTAATAACTTCTCATACATAGCTCAAATTGGGCATATGAATATACCACAGTGACCTACACAATCTCAAGATCGTCCCCATATTTAAAAAATAATTTTTCATCCACTCACGCGCTGCCACGCGTCGGCGAATATTCCGTTAAATCCTAACAGATTCTGTAAAACTTAACTGACGGCGTTAGAATATTTCGCCTGAATTGACGGAATATTCCGTCGTTTTCAACCTCAGACTCCTGCAACCGTTGCCGTCGCCGGAAAACTGGGAATTTTTCAAATTGCTATATCTCACTCATTTTTCATCCATTTCCTACGAAATTTGCACCAAAATGAAGCTTACAACTTGAAGAACATTTCCTTACCAATTTGAAGATCTAAAATCACGGAATCTCGTCCGAGAAATTCCACAAAATCCGGCCAATCTTGAAACTCACGATCCCGACGTCCAATTTCATCCAACAAACCACTCCGAGCTTCCTTAGGACCTCCTAAAGCTTCCTATGTCCTTAGAATTTCCTAAAAATCAACATTTTATGTGAGCATGAATAGTACCTCAAATCGGGGTTCGGATTTCACGAGTTTTCAAAGGAGTTCTTATCTGAAAATGGTACCATTCAACTCGTCTAAGCTTCATGAACACAATGGTTCCCTTTTCCACTTCGATCCATCACGTTTACAAGGGTTTTGGGTCTCGTCCGTACAAGAGAGAAGAGAGAGAGAGAGTGAGCCTAAGAGAAAGAGAGAGAGTGAGTCTGAGAGAGAAAGTACGGGAGGGTGAGAGAGAAAGTGGTGCTTTTATGTGTGTGTGGTTTACAAACAACCAACCAATCACCACTAATTTCCTTTAGTCCCAATTGGTCCCAAAAACTTAGGAATTTAACACATTAGTCCACTTCTAATAGCATGTCACACTCAACACATCTCAACGCCTAAGGGCATTTTGGTCTTTTCACATCAACGATAATTGTTTCTCGGGACGGGCTGTCACATAGTGGGTTTCAGAATTTAATTGCACTTCATAGACATACGTTCAGAAAACTAATACGATTTCTTTTACTGGTCTAGTTTTGCACGATGGATAGGTGTGGTGTTTGTCTAGTTCTACGCGGTTATTGTTTCAGTTTTGATTTTCTTAAATGGTATAGATAATTACACATTTTGAAATTTTGGAAAATTTGGTGTACCCGCCTCCTCCAAATTTTTTCAGTTAAGCGTGTATAGTTCTATCAGACATTATGCCCGTGGTAGATAACAAAAAAGGGTTGTGGATACAAACAATATTGACCACGAGCATTGTCCATGGTGGCTTAGTAAATTTACAATGTGCAACTTTGCGAGGTCGTTCACTGCTATTTTACAACGGGCTAACACTTGATTGTAGTAAAAATTTGTTATTTACCATGTGGTTGTCATGCCCGTGGTAAAATTGTACTTTTTTTTTAACGGACACATAAGCCCGTGATAAAAATGTTGTGGTAGATGAGCTATTAGTGTGGAACGGCCGTTATAAGGCGTGGAAGTATGAGTTGCACAAGTACTCCGACACTTTTTTGACACCTAAGGCAGCTCTTGCAGAACTACCCCAGGAGTTTGTGGAGAAGGTGGCCGAGTGGGAGTAGCTTTGTATTCATTTTTAAAGTGAAAAGTTAAGGTAATCAAAGTTTATTTATATTTTAATTTTAATTATTATATTTTTTTTTTCAGTTAAGTGAAATTAATATTTTGTAATGGACAGAAAAATCTGCGGCAATTAAAGGTAATCGGGACAAAAAACCGTATCTTCACCACTCCGGTTCTCGACCCCTATCTTACCAAGTCAAGGAACGGCGGGCGGCTGGGGAGCCTTTCTCCAAGGTGGTGGTTTGGGGGGTATGCACACCAATTATGGTAATGAGGTTGCGATGAAATTTATGTAAGTATTCATTTTTAATTCTTTTACAGTAAGTTTCGTTACAGTAAATAAGATTTAAATTATAATTGATAATCTTCCTTTGTTTCCATTGTTTTTTTGTAGGCTTCTATGATACTCGATAAAGTAATGTTAGTGTAATTAAACTTTATTTTTAGAGTTTGAATTGAATACATGATAGAAAGCATGTAATATAAGGAAACAGAGGTGCGCAAAAACCATTTCCGTCAAACAACAAAATACATATATTTTTCACCAAGGACTTCCACTAGAACTCGCAAACATGGCCTGTTTATGTTTGTTATCAAGTCCTCTCATCCTTAATTTTTGGCTTTTGAGGCTATGTAGTTGCTTGAGCTGTTTAAGTTATGTACAACTCGAAAATTTTCAAGTTATTAGTGTGTAAATTACCATTTGTGACAAGTAAGGTTCTAAAAGACGTTAAACTAGTCAGGCGATGGGCTGAGGTCTAATGCCTAGGTGGCTAGGCGGGGACTAGGCAAGGACTAGGGGGGCCCTAGGCGGATTCAAATAATTTTATTATTTGTTGTGTTAATAAGTGCTTATTTATACTTAAAAAACACATAATTGTATTGAGATACATAAACTGCATAATAAAATGACATATAGATTATAAAGTATTAGAACATATTGAAAACATGGGGAACAATCATATAATGAGTGTTCATCTAAGTATTCAACAAGTCTATTACATTTTATTGAAAAAAATAAAATGCAAAATGAAAGTTATCGATTTTCTGTCTAAGTGGGAGTCGCAACCTAGGTGGGCGCCTAGGAGAGCTAGGCGGACGCTTAAGTGGGTCTAGGTGCCCTTTCTTAATTTTCAAATGCTCAGAGACTAATCGGGACAGTGGTCAGCCGCCTAGCGCCTAGGCAAGGATTTTTAGAACAGTGGTGACAAGCACCTGATAGAATCTTGTTTTCGGTACACTACAAATCTGATGAACAGGAGCAACCTACATCCCAGAGAAAAAACATATGAATACAACCTTGAGCGAGCAAAGTATAACTCTAAGAAATGGCTAGCTGATGTTGTATGCAATAGATTAAGAATTTGTACTTACATAACGGTATATTCTAATTCCTTTTTATTTCCTGTATAAATAGTATTTTACCTACGCAACCTCGGGGTACCTTAATTCTGACAGATCGATTATCCATTTTTAGCTCATGAGACTGATGCGATCGTGTTCTTATTTGAGGTGCATATATACCGTTAAGGGGTCCTAATCTTTTCGACTTGAGTTGTCTGAAAAAACACATACAGCCTTGCCAAGAACTACCTTGTGCGGAATAACTCATGCTTCTTTTCCATGTATATATGCATGGCCAAGTGAATAGCAGCTTCCTTACCATCCAACCCAGCTTTCAGTAGATTATATTATATTATATACGAAAAGAGAAAAAAAGCCTAAAACACTGTTCATAAGCACAGTGCACTGACGATTTTGCCCTTGCTTTGGTTCTTTTATTTCCTTTTTGCCAAAATCTCTGTTGGTGCCCGTCGCGCTACTCCTGATTTACACGTGTTCGTAATCTTGAAAGAAGAATGACGGAAAAGCCAGCTGCTGGCATGGTCTATTAATATCAATAATTATCCTCGAAATTTAATCTTTCATTTAGTACATTACAATCATTTTTTTTTATGATATTTCGATATCTTCAGTAACATCAATATTGAATACCATGATTACAGGTAGGCTGCGAATAACAGAGCAAGATTAGACCCACCATTGTCTGGAGACTATTTTGGGAATTCAATTTACCCCATTAGTTCAAAAATTGTTCAAAAATTGTTCGTAATCCCTTTTAATGAATGTCCATAATTTAGTCCTTTGATTTCTGGTTTGTGAATGTGTAATTTGATGGTCAGGTTGAACTACATTTGTAGTTTAGCAGTAGGTTATGAGGTGGTGGACTACTCTTGGGAACTTGCATAATACTAAGTACGGTATTCTGTTTTGGTTTTCTTTATGTTTCAGGCAGTTGCTACTTTAGGAACTTATGACATAGCATTAGAGATGGGAAAGAAGGTGACAATGTCAAAGGTAATTTCGTTATCCGTTCAATTTTGGTGGTGGTCATTATCTGTAGTTATGCTTATTTTCTATGTTATATATATCTTTGTGTGTGTGTAGATTGATCATCTAACAAAAAAAAAAATCTAAACTATAGAAAATGAAAATTATATGTATTATTGTGAAAAGGTGCTGCCTTTCTATTATTTTGTAGTATACTACTTTTATTGTGCGAGACACCATTCTTTGTCATTCAGAAGTAATTTGGACACAACAATTTAGAACGTTTTATGTGTAAATTTCCAAAATCATGGTGCAAGAAAATCTTAGCTGTGAAATTTTTTTTCCTGGTGAGCTTGATGACATTACTAGGTTCATAGTGTATTGAAGTTGGGTGATTTCTTAACTGCAGTCTTGAAGTGCAGGAACTGTGGAACTTGCAATGGTTGGCAAACATTGCAGTGTACCATGTGCAGAGGATTAGGGAGGGTGTAATACCAAGTGAAGAATTACACCTTGAGAAGGTATACTTTCCTTCATTTAGATTTTGAGCTCTATGTCTAGAAAATAAGGTTTGGGATTTTAGTATGCATATGTGGTTCTTGGTTCTAAGAACAAAAGTTACTTTTGTTTTGAAATTGCAATTTAGTTGGTGACTGTGTCTGTTTTGTGAATTTGTTTTTAGGACTAAAGTTACATTGCTTTTCATTCATTCAAAAGTAGGGAAAAAATGGGATTTTTAGTTGGTTTATATAATCTGTTATACAAAGCCTTAAAGTTACATTGCTTTTCAAATTGTCCTGTTTTGGTTCAATGGTTTAGGCAGTATGGACAAAAGTTATATTGGTTTTCAAATGGTATGCTTGATTCATTCAAACGGAGCGGAGAATTAACCATTCTAATCAGTAATTCCCCATTCTGATAACTTGAAACCTTGGACTGATATGCATTTCTGAGATTTATTTTTATTTATTTTATAGAATATTTAAAGGTAGTTTTGAACTTTTAATGTAATTATAAAAGTATGGGTCTTTGATTCCATATAAATTGCTGTTTATATATGTGAATTCAAGAGGGGAGCATTTGTATGTGGATGTAATACAGAGAGGGTGGCTTTGAGAACGTTTGGCTATCCATTTTATATTGATACACTTCATCTGAAGTCAAAAGACCTATAAAAATTAAGTTGAGATCTCTGACTTTCTACGATGGATTAGGTGATGTTGAAAACATCTAAGCGTAAATTCAATTCTGAATTTAGTGGTACTGTGACATAAGAGATGTGAGATATTAAAAAAATGATGATATGAGTTGATACACAATAATTTAGTTCCTGAGAAAGTAATGTTGAATTTACTCTTACCATATGTTCAATTCTAATCTTTATTTGTCTTTAATTTCTTTTAGAAATAAGAATTTCAATTTTTATACTAAGGTCAAAGTCTCAGCCCTTCTCACATAGTAGTATGCATCTGATCATTTATTTTTAAATACAACTGTCTTATCTTAAAGTGCCAATTGCTGAAATATAGGAGTCCAATCCATTTTTAAAACTATTGAGAAACATGCTATAAGACAATTTGGTTCTTCAGACCACCATCTTCTAGGATATTATTCTACGTATATGCCCTTCTCCAGTACAACATTGTACATCAATGTCTTCTCTATTTTAACATTCCTTACATGATACTCATTTATATGTTGTTGCTCTCAGACTTAATATATTCCTCATCCGCTTTTTAACGCTCTATATGTTGCATTGTTTGCACATGATTCCTTTATATATGGTTTTTTCATGAAATTAACCACAGCATATGAAAATAGAGGGAAACAAAAATTTCGTTTGCACCTTCAGGATCACAAATGAACTCTATCTCAATTTTACTTATATGCCCCCCTTTTGTTTTCTTATGTGTCCGCACTAACAACTCATTTATTTTTTCAAAATTTGTAGAAACTAGCTGAAATCGTAAACCTCAACATCATGAAGAAGAAGATGAGTCGGAAACAGTGAAGTAAGAGAATCTAGATTCAGTAACATGTTTATAGTCTATCTAAATATTTCGAATAATGACCAATTTAATGTTGTTAATCTTTTGATCACGGTATATGTTCCTAATTTACCTTTTCAAACAATGTACATGTAAACATTGATATATAAAACTTATTTATATGTTAATAGTATTGTCTTTAATGTTATTCTTTGATATATAAAACTTACATATATGTTAAGAGTATTGTCTTAAATGTTATTCTTAAAACCCGCGGCAAAGCGCGGGCATTCATGCTTGTGTGATTCTGATTGGTCAATGCCACCAGAAGTGTGAAGCTCCTTATGTCATATATATAGCTAGCTAGTACTTGAGGGCTTCTATATATCTATTGACCCTAAAAACTACACAGTGTACGAGGCGCGTAGGTCGAGTAACTTAATGAGTTAACTATATCCTTTAGTGGTTGATTGCTGATATGGGCATCCCAATTCGCTACTGAGCTCGGCCAGGCAAATACTTCTGAATGTGGTGGTATGATGGAATGTGTTCCCGAATTCATCATCAGGTGACCTTGGTTGAGGAAGCAACACTCTCGGCCTTAGATTCTATAGGTTGTGCAACTCGCTACGAAGTTCAGGGTCTTCTACACTGGGTTCGGCAACCTCAACTATTTTAGTGAGAATATAGGTCCGTCGAACTAGAATTAGATTGCAGAGACAAAGATACTCAAAGGAGATAAGTGGCTTTATAGTAAAAGTGGTTCGGCCGTTGATATGTCGAACTTTAAATGTTACATGAAAATATCTAATCCTAGATAAATCCAGTTCACCGAGAAAGCTAATGAAGTGAGGTTGTTCAGCAAAAAAAGTCAAACACTCTTCACCGGGAGAGACTTGGGATAAATAACTAGTCGAAAAAGGAGATCTTATTGTTTAACCAAATTTTCAAAACTCCTTAGCCAAACTAATTCTACGACTCCAGTGATATTTAGCCAAACTGTCACCTTCACCAGTTGCCTTTAGAAAATTTTGTTTAAGCAAACTGTAATCGCCCATCGGCTACCAACCCAAACCTGATTAACCAAATTGAATTTGTGCTGACTTGTTAGTGGAGCAGTTAGTGTTTATTTATTTTTATTATTTCCTTTTTCTATTTTAGTATTTAATAAAAGGGTAAAGTTGTGAATTTAATAGCAGAATTTTGACAGAAGAGGTTATGTGAAAGGGAATTAAAACCTAAGGGTTGTTAGTGTAATGTCTCAAATATGAGGGGGTTTTGTGAAATCTCGATAAACCTCAAGGAATTTATTATTAAATTAATTAGTTGTAAGTTGGTAAAGTTGTCAATTTATTAGCAGAATTTTGACTAAGGGAGTTATGTGAATGTGAATTAAATCCTGAGGGGTGTTAGTTTAATGTCTCAAATGTGAGGAGGTTTTGTGAAAACTTGATAAACCTTAAGAAATATTAGTGTAACTAACCCTAATAAGGAGTGTGCATGAAAGTAGGCTTCACAATTTCTGACACGACCCTTTAACCCGACATAAAACGACACGAAATTAACAGGTTATCGGGTCGACACGATATGAATCGGGTCATTATGAGTAACCCGATAAGCACCTGTTAAGATAACGAGTTGGTCCGGGTATACACCTAGATAACTTGATACACGATAAGTAAAATATTAATTTAATAATTTTATACCCCTAAAAATACTATAATAATTATATATATATATATATATGTATGTATATATATTAAATTAAATATAGAAAATTTGGAAAATGACGTAATATTTTAATATGATATAGTACTATTGTTTTATTTATTTTTATAGTTATTTTGGTAAACTTCTCATAATTTGAATGGTTTACAATATTTGGTTTTTCTATACTTAGTTTACGCAGAAGAGAGTTATGATGTAGAAAACCTTACTGAAAACATCATCAACATAAAGGCAACAGATCGAGCTAAAGTTCCAACACAATTTCTCAATGATGATCGAGGAAAATTGAAGGATTTTGTAAAAGGAATGACATACAACATTTGAGTTTCATTGGTAAGGTTTTAACTTCTGAGAAAGGCTTCACAACCTTGAAAAGGAAAACTCCTTCATTTTGCATATCCTTGCACATTTGATATTTTGTAGTAGACTAGTAGTGCATTGGTGCTTTTTTATTATGCTCTTATTTTGGAGTGTAGATGTATTACTTAATGACAAATGCGTTTTTAGGTTTTGAAGTAATATTTATGTGGCAATGTAATATGTGCAAATTTAAGAAAAAAAAATATTTTTCTTAACAGGTCATAACAGGTCAGGTCATTTTATCTGTTGGGTTAAGAACTCATTAAGATAACGGGTGTGACACGACACGACCCGTTAGGATAATAAGTATTACAAAAAATTGACACAAAGCACGACAAACACGATCTGTTTTCCAGGCCTACATGAAAGAAAAAAGTTGTGCAGAAATTATTTTTTATCATTATGTTCTTCTTAGTTTTTAAACAGTTGTTTCCCCTTGGGTATAAAATGCCTAATTTAGAATTTTTGGCTTAGGTGTTTGACTTGTTTCTCTGGCATTTTGCTTTCAAACGTTACGGTAAAATCTCTTAAAAAAAATAACTTGATCGGGTTTAGTTGTCAAATTCGAGCAGACACTAGGAATTTAATATTTATTGGCGACGAAATGAGCAAAATTTGTAATGTTTTTAGGCATGATCTTGCCGTAAAATGATGGGTCCTTACCATAACTCATTGTCTCCAAGCTGTTCCCTTTGAATTGTAATTGCATTAGTTATATATGGTGACTCAGCACCAAATCTTTTGTCAGTTGTGGCTGGTGGATATATATGTCCCTTTTGTAGGCCTTGGAGTTTCTATGAAATGAATTAAACCTTTTTAGCTTTCTCTGCATTTTCCTTTACTCTGATCCTTTTCTCCTCTGTGCGGCTGGGAACCTAACATAAATGACAAACATCTGTAGAACTTCAATTACAAGAAGAAACATTGTAACCTTCATCTCCAATTTTGACATCAGAAAGGCCTGCAGCAACAATAAAAACCCTAATCACCTCGTTTTCTTTAAGGTTCATTCAACCTTAAACCTTATAAATATTGCCCTTGTGGCCAACCATCTCATCCCACAACCAAACATTAATAGCACAATATTGAATAATTCTACAATTAAATCATTCAACTATGGCAGCTCTCAAATTCTTTTCACTACTAATTGCTTCAATCGCCTTTGTTCAAATGGCAATGGCCGGAGACCCGGACATTCTTACCGACTTTATTGCTCCTCCAAACGTAACAGTAGATGGCAACTTCTTCACAAACACCGCATTTCGCGATCTTGTTGGAGGCGGCCCTCCCACAGCTTTCAAGATATTAAAGGCAACCATGGCTGAGTTCCCTGCTCTTAATGGCCAGAGTGTTTCATACGCCGTCCTCGAATTCCCATCTAAAAGTACCAACCCACCACACACTCATCCTCGCGCTGCTGAACTCCTTTTCCTTATTGACGGTACCCTCGAAGTTGGTTTCGTGGACACCAAAAACACACTATTTACACAAACCCTTCAAGTAGGTGATCTGTTTGTATTTCCCAAGGGGCTAGCACACTTTCAGTACAATGCTGATCCACAAGTCCCAGCTTTGGCAGTTTCTGCCTTTGGAAGTGCAAATGCAGGAACTGTATCAATACCCAGCACCGTGTTTGCCACCGGCATTGACGACAATGTCTTGGCTATCTCCTTCAAGACCGATGTCACCACCATTCAAAAGCTCAAGGCTGGACTTGCACCCTAGCCATGAGGACAGAATTGTTAACCAGAAGTTCAATGTTCTGCTCAAGCAATTTTCTATCCTTTTTTTTCTTCTAATTTTGTTTGAATAATTTACCCTTAATGTATTCAAAGGGCATGTTTGTTTCCTACAAATGATTTTGTTCAAATGGTATCAGGCATAGCTTAGGTTGATTAACAGGTAAAAGGTGAAAACTTTGCAGCACATAATTTTTGAGAAAGATTAAAAACAGAGAATGAAGAATGTTCTTGTATTTTCTTAGATTAAAATTGAAGAGGAATACACAGAAAATATATCAGCACCACAGTCAAATGTCAGATCCTATTTTTCAGGGATCAAGGACACATCTCCAGCCATTGCGACTATCAGAGGCTGCGATCCTTCCACTTGGGAGAGGATCAAATGACATAGTACAATCCTAAACAGATAGGAATAACAGCTGTGCAGGTTTCCTAAATTAGAAACTAATCTAGCCGTTGTAATTTAAATCTAACGGCTACTTCTAAAAATAATAAGTTCTTCATCTCTTCAATCTCTGAATGCTCTTCAACTCATTTATGCAGGATTGTCATCTGCAGGTCAATATTAAGCTAGTATGCAACTTAATTCTCAACTGCCTCTCCTAAGCTGCTTACTGGCTTTACTCCAAGTCTCAATCTCAATTGATTGAACCTCACATTTGGCAGTGCCTTTGTAAATATATCTGCAAGTTGCTCTTCACTTCTACAGAACCTTAAATCAATCACACCTTCTTGTAGAGCTTCTCTTATGAAGTGATACTTTATGTTTATGTGCCTAGTCTTCTAATGGAAAACTGGATTTCTGACCATGGAGATGGCTGACATATTATCACAGAATAAGGGGATTGCCTCAGTTTGCATTTCTCCAAAATCATCAAGGACAAACCTTAACCAAATGGACTGTGCTGTTGCCTCAGATGCTGAGGCATACTTAGCTTCAGCAGTTGATAGTGCAACTGTGTTTTGTTTCACAGAAGCCCAGGAAAATAGCCCGCTGCCAAAACTGAAAGCATATCTAGAGGTGCTCCTACTATCATCCTCACCACCTGCTCAATTTTCATCACAAAATCCAATGAGAATTGCAGACTTGTCTTTTACATATTCAATGCCATAGTTGAGAGTCCCTTGCACATATCTTAGTACCCTTCTTGCAACTCCCAGATGCTTCTTTGTAGGACTATTCATAAACCTTGATAACAGACTTACAACATACATCAAATCAGGTCTAGTTGTTGTTAAGTACAACAAGCTTCCCACTATTTTTCTGTAAAGCCTTTCATTAGCCAATTCACTCCCATCCACTTTCTTAAGTTTTTCATCAATGGACAAAGGAATAGATACATGATTGCAATCTTCAAATCCAAATTTCACTAGTAGAGACTTGGCATACTTACTTTGGTGAATGAACTCTCCTTGATTGGTTTGTAGTATCCCCATGCCTAAGAAGTGATGTAGAAGGCCAAGGTCAAACATTTCATATCTCTGCCTAAGAAGTAATGCTTAATTCTGCAAATTTGGCAAAACATTTTTGGGCTGAGGCAATATGTTCTGCTTGTTACACTGCTAACAGAGTGTATTTAAGACCAAAGTCAAAAGCAACTCCTTATGAACTTTGGAAAGGGAAAAAGCCTAATGTGAGTCATTTGAGAGTCTTTGGGAGTACATGTTACATATACAAAGATAGGGAACATCTCGCTAAATTTGACTCTAGGAGTGACATTGGTATTTTTCTTGGTTATTCTCTAACTAGCAAGGCTTATAGGGTCTATAACACTCGAACTAAGGCTGTAATGGAGTCCTTAAATGTTGTGATTAATTATTCTGATTTGGAGCAGGTCAAACAGATGAAGGATGATGATGATCTTACTGGAATACAAACAGAAAGTAGGAGTGATCAAGCTGCTGCAGTGAATGATGCTTCAAGTATCACAAACTCAGAAGACATCCATGACACATCATCTCAAACACTTAGAATTGGAGCTAAGCAAGTAAAAAGAGATCACGAGCCTGAAAACATCATTGGGAAGCTCAATGATAAAATGCGAACTCGAAGTCAAGATGTTGAAGAAATAAGCTACTTGTGTTATGTCTCAAATTGAGCCAAAAAATGTCAAAGAAGCCATGGTTGACAATGATTGGATCTTAGCCATTCAAGAGGAGTTAAACCAGTTCAAAAGGAATGATGTTTGGTACTTGGTTCCACGGCCCAAGGATGCCAATGTTATTGGTACCAAGTGGATTTTTAGAAACAAGACAGATGAGAAAGGGAATGTAATTCTCAATAAAGCTAGATTGGTTGCTCAAGGTTACACTCAAGTGGAAGGTCTTGATTTTGACGAAACTTTTGCTCTCGTAGCAAGATTGGAGTCAGTAAGATTATTACTAGCAATTGCATGCCATCTCAGGATCAAGTTGTACCATATGGATGTCAAAAGTGCGTTTCTGAATGGGGTGTTGCAAGAAGAAGTTTACGTGGAACATCCAGCTGGATTCAAAGATCATTTTCATCCTAGTCACGTTTACCGACTGAAAAAAGCATTGTATGGTTTGAAACAGGCACCCCGGACTTGGTAAGAGAGGTTGTCATCGTATCTGCTTCAAAATGGTTACACTAGAGGAGCAATTGACAAAACTTTGTTTGTCAAACGGGTTAAAAGTGATTTAGTTGTTGCTCAAGTTTATGTGGATGATATTGTGTTTGGTTCTACTTCCAATCTTCTAGTTTCTGAATTTACTAATATTATGAGTAATGGATTTGAGATGAGTATGTGTGGAGAATTGAATTACTTTCTTGGTTTGCAGGTCCAATAACTTAAAGATGGCATGTTTCTCTCCCAAACAAAATATGCCAAGGATCTTGTCGCTAAGTTTGGTTTAGAAAGTGCCAAACCAGTGAGAAATCCTATGAGCACCACAGAGAAGCTCCACAAAGATCCTACTGGAGAACCAATTGATCAAACGTTGTATAGAAGCATGATAGGGCGTCTACTATACCTTACTGCTAGTCGTCTTGACATCTCCTTTAGTGTTGGTGTTTGTGCACGATTTCAATCATGTCCTAAGCAATCACATTTAACTGCTGTTAAAAGAATAATACGATATGTAAGTGGCACTTTAAGCTTTGGAATTCATTACTCATTCAACTCAAATGTGGAAATTGCAGGATTTTCGGATGCAGATTGGGCTGGTAATATAGATGATAGAAAAAGCACTTTAGGCGGTTGTTTTTATCTTGGAAACAACTTAGTCGCGTGGCATAGTAAGAAACAAAATTGTGTCTCACTCTCCATCGCCGAGGCTGAATACATAGCTGCTGGAAGCTGCTGCACACAACTGTTATGGATGAAGCAGATGTTGTGTGACTATGGTATAATGCAAGGTAAGTTGATCATTTTTTGCGATAGCCAAAGTGCAATTAATATCTCAAAGAATCCTGTTGAGCACTCTCGCACTAAACACATTGATATAAGGCATCACTTTATACGTGATCTTGTAGAAGATGATCTTCTTGCATTGGAATATATTCCCACTGATAAACAACTTGCTGATATCTTCACAAAACCACTGGATAATAATCGATATGAACACCTTAGACAATCCATTGGTGTGTGCTCCATTGCCTGACTGTGTAGTTTTCAAAATGCCAGTAATGCATGTCTTTCGTCTGCATATGTGTCTTTCTATATATATATATATATATATATATATATATATGTCATCCCTCTGTGCTGTTACTATTCTTTTGATCTCAGATTGGATTACTATTATGGTTTCTCTGCTCCATTAGATATAAGGTGTTATTTTGTCTATCGAGAACCGGACATTGCTATTTCCTATTTTGTTTGTTTTTGTCATGTCTCAGTTTCTCACTATCTCAAGTGTTTGTGGGGGTACGAATTCATGATCAATCATACCTTTCTAATTAGTGGGGCACTTACGCTAGTTTTTTTGTCCCCACTCTGGTTGCCTATAAGCACTTAGCTCAAAAAAAAAAAAAAAAAAAAGGAGTGCATGTACTGCAATTACAATAATATTTATTTGGTCTCTTGTCTAAGACATGCAATAGAAAGTTCAAAGTTGACAGGCACACAACGAAGATATGTAAGCGTCTCACCGTTGTGACAACCGCTAGCAATAATGTGTCTCAAATAAATGATGCAAGGCACACAACGAAGATATGTAAACGTCTCACCGTTGTGACAACCGCTAGCAATAATGTGTCTCAAATAAACGATGCAAGGCACACAACGAGGATATGCAAACGTCTAAACGTTGTGACAACTGATAGCATATGTGTCAATTATCAGTTTGGTTCTCTCATTTCATTGCTTTAATAGAAATTTACAATATGCCCAGAGTTTGGACAAAACAGTTAGTTTGTATGGGCTCTTTTGGTTTGTAAGGGGTGTTGACTATGGTTCCTTAATCCCACATTCTTGAGACACACTTACACTACATCACACAAGCTGTTTAAAATTCCCATACTCTTTCCTTGGTTTTCTAGTTTTTAAATTTCATCTTATCTCCTGTGGTTTTAGTTAAACTAAATGGACTATCCTGTATGCTGTGCCTAAGAGGAACTAGTACTGCACTTTGGGATTGGCATTCTATTTTATTCCTATTTATCTCATGCATATCTCTCTCTTTATCTACTTACTGGCAATTTGAACTATCATTTATTGGCATGGCATACCTTAGCTATGTGATTTCTGATCCGCTGCATGTGAACTCTGTTGCTTGGTTATTTTTGGATTTCCCTTGACAAAAAGGGGAGTACTAATATGCTTAATGTTCGTTAGATTCAGGGGGAGAATAGGTTCTGTCACTCTTAATATATCTTTTGTAATTTATCTTTTGTGCTTCACCGGTAATTCGTGCATGTGCAGATAAATGAGGTCCTCTGGAACGGTTGTTATTTTTTTGTATTGGGGATTTTGTCTAGGAAATGCCAAAGGGGAAGATTGAAAGTGTAATTAAGTTGGCTATTTCCTAGCAAATGTAAAGAGTAAGTAAGTTGGTTATTCCTAGTCTTAGGATTAATTGTAACTTGCAAAGGTTGGAGCTTGCGTTAAATGAGGAGCATGATTGACCAATATTACACGGCAAAACCTTTTTCTGGTAAGAATCATTTGCTTTCATATAGGATTTGTGTTCCCTATTAAAGATTGATTTGGTGTGGGATTCTAGGAGTCTATTCAAATCTGCATAGTCTTAAATAAGGAAGAGGTTTAAATAAGGCCAATCTCTTTGTTTATTAGGAAAAAGAGTTAACCTAGTATATAAAGGGTTGTGCTGGGAGTTTTAAGGTAGACCTTTTGCACGCTAATTATATTTGTGAGATTGTTTTATAAGGTCAAGGGGGAGGAACAAAAGACTGTTAGGTTCTTAGCTTTATCTAGGTGAGAGTCTGAGAGCATAACACATCATTCATTCATCATGGAACTTTGTGTAAGCTTTGCATGTGAGGAAGATCATCAACCTGCGTGAATCGGTGTTCATCCAAGAGAAGGTGAAGAGGACGTGTTCTACAAGACAAGAGTATTTGATCAAGCTTCTGTTGTGGTGTAAGAAAGTATCAATTGAGTCTTGTATTATGTCCTTAAATGTTTTTAGTGAAATTGGTTGTGTGCCTTGAGGTTTTTCTCTCCTGTGTGGAGGGTTTTTTCCTCGTGCGAGATTTCGTACAAATCCTTTGGCTTCGTTTATTTACTCTTTTGATTTTTGTTGTGAAAAAAAAAAAGATTGAATCATATTTCAATCATGCATATTGCATTTTAACCTTGATCCATCCAGGTTTACAATTTCAGTTTTCAAGCCATTTTCATTAGTTTTCCTAAAAACAAAAACTACGTGTTTTGGAATTGATTCTTTACAAGGAGACGCACATTCTACAAAACTAGTTTCCACGATCCAACCGTCAAACATGTTTGTATATACTTCGAAATCTCTTATGCAAAAGATCACCCATGGAGATTAGGTAACGAGACAAAATCATTCGATGGTTAGAAACTAAAATTCACTATTTAATGGTCGTTTTAGCTTCGATTTGGTTCATGTTTTTCAATGCCCCAAATTGAAAGTAAAAGCACATGCTAAATTTACCTGATCATCAAATTTGATGATTTTTTGAACCGTTTGAACTTAATGTTCAAAAGTAGGTAAATACTTTTTTTTTTTTAAGTTTGCCCAACGAAATACTTGTATTCGTCGAGCGAACTTTCTAAATTCCATCGGCTTAAGCTTTAATTCCGTCGGGCAATGTTAATAAAAAGATGCCCACAAATTTCCCCAAAAATTCAAATTGGCCCCCAAACTAGTAGAGCAAGTACAAGTATTAGTAACATAGCAAAAAATTGTTCCTTATCATTAATATATTCGTCAAGTACAAATTTCCCCAAAAATGTGTTCCTTATAATTTCTAGTAACTTTGCCAGACAAAATCTTAGGGTTACGAACACGTGTCAAATTTTTAAAATCTTTGCCCAACAAAGTGAGAAATTTTAAGTTGTGACGGGAACACGGGTGGTACACCTCGTGTTTTTATGTAAGTGGTGAGAAATTTTAGTTTTTAAGTTATTAACTTTTTAACACACATATCCCACCATTTATATAGCAACACGTGGTGTACCACCTTGTGTGATGGTCATACTGAAAAATCTCTCCAACAAAGTCTGTCAGACAAGTTTTTAAATTGTTATAAGCTAGATCCTTCTTCTTACTTCCTCATCGCACAGTTCAAATTCGGAACCTCTCCCTCAGTGGTCTCTCTGTTAGAATTCCTCTGTCCCACATCGGCCAGAATGCTTGAGAACAAGCCAGTTATATAGAATTATCCCACTCTAACTAATGCCGAGGCTTTTTGTATTAAAACCCCACACCTGACGAATTGAGCAGGTGGCCAAGTGGGGACAGTATCCGTGTTGTTGGAGTGGACCCATGACCCGTCTACCTGAAATTTAAGATGGTATCAGAGCCAGGGGACGGGCCCGTACATCCACATGAATGGGTGGGTCCCCTTTGACCTCACGTGAATGGGTGAGCCCCAACTTGGCTCCACGTAGGCCAAGAGATGCCACGTGAATGGGTGGGTCCTCATTGGCCCCGCACGAACGAGTGAGCCTCAACTTGGCTCCACGTGGTTGCTGATGTGTGGAACTTCACGTGTGACCCATAAAATGGGGTCTCACGTGCGGGGGAGTGTTAGAATTCCTCTGTCCCACATCGGCCAGAAGGCTTGGGAACAAGCCATTTATATAAAATTACCCCACTCTAACTAACACCAAGGCCTTTTGTATTAAAACCCTACACCTGATGGATTGAGTAAGTGGCCAAGTGGGGACAGTATCGGTGTTGTTGGAGTAGGCCCAAGGCCCATCTACCTGAAATTTAAGACTCTCTCTCTCTCTCTCTCTCAATCTCTCCCTCTCAGTCTTCTCTCTCTCGATCTCTCTCTCTCAGTCCTTTGTCTTTCAGTCCACGTGCCATGAGCAACCACCACGCCAACCACCAAGATCCGAGAGCAATCCCTCTCTCTCAATCTCTCTCTCACTGTAAGTTTCATTGTGAATTTTGTATGTGAATTTCTTTGTGAAATTTCATTGTGAATTTTGTTGGAATCTGGATTTGTGCATTTGTATGTGAATTTAGATTGTGTCGAGTTTAGGGGTGGGGTGGGTACGGTTTAGGGGCGTGGTGGTGGGTGGGGGGGGGTAGGGTTGGGTGGGTGGGGGGGGGTGGTTACAATTTAGGGGTAGGTACGAGGTGGTTTTAGGTGGTGCTGTGTTGAGCATGAGGTAGTGATGGTGGTGGTGGGGTGGGAAGCGTACGGTTTTGGGGTGGATATCGGGTGCTTTTAGGTGGTGGAGTGTTGAGCATGGGGTAGTTGTGGTGGTGGGGTGGGTACGGTTTAGGGCTTGGTACATGATTGTGGTAGTGAGTGAGCAAATAGGTGATGGTGTGGGCACGAGGTTGAGGTGGTGGTGGTTATGTGAAATTCTAAATTGGGTTAATTTATTTAAAAAATTTGAATTTGTGGGTTAGTTTAGAAATTATTTGAAATATTTGAGAATTTTAGAAATTGTTTGAAATTTTCGGCAATTTCAGAAATAAGAAACATGTGAAACTTTTGAAATACATTAGAAATTATGTGAAATTTTAGGAATTTTAGGAATTATTTGAAATGTTAGGCAATTTTAGAAATTGTTTGAAATTTAAGGAATTTTAGCAAATTTTAGAAATTATGTATTTTTTTCACTGATATTTTCCCGTGTGATCACAAGTGGCCGCCTTTTTGCTTCCACCTCTACTTAGAGTGAGCACTAGGCCCCTAGTGCCACTCTGGCGACCAGTGGGACCTAAGTGGCCACTGTCGAATCGGCCATCTGTAGGAGTACGTATGCGCCAATGACTCAAGCTGGCTAATCTGCAAGGCAACTCCATAACCGTAGTCGCCACCGGCCTATGCCCTTTCTCACCCTTCTCAGGGTAGCGCCGAGGCTGAATCTATGGAGGAGCTGGTAGAAGGAAACATCCCCGTAGGCCTGAGAACTAAAAATACTACGTGTTCCCAATGTCGGCCAACAAATTCCCCCTTTGGCTCGTCTTGAAATACATACCAAGGAGTTAGATATGTGTGCAAGTTAACGGGCGATAAACCCATAAGGCGCAAGCAAGCTAATTGGCGGGATCACCTTGAAGGTTGCACCACCGACCAACCTTGATCTTCTAAGAAGGATTCGAGTGTGAGCATGCGTGCCGGGACCTGAAATGTGGTGAACTATGCTTGAGCAGGGCGAAGCCAGAGGAAACTCTGGTAGAGGCCCGCAATGATACCGACGTACAAATCGTTCGTCTAACTTGGGTATAGGGGTGAAAGAGTAATTGAACCGTCTAGCAGCTGGTTCCCTTCGAAGTTTCCCTCAGGATAGCTGGAGCTCATGAACAAGCTTTATCAGGTAAAGCCAATGATTAAAGTCAAATGGGGTGACACACCCTCGACCAATTCTCAAACATTAAACAGGTAGGAAGGTGCGGCTGCTTCGTTGAGTCGTGCCACGGAATCTAGAGCTCCAAGTGGGCCATTTTGGTAAGCAGAACTGCAAAGGAAAGGCAAGGAAGTTCGTAACCTAGGAGCAGGTCGGGTTCGGGAATTTGGGTCTTTTTCTTAATCCAACTCTACTCCATCGACTGAGACTGATTCCAGACTTCATTGCGTAGAGATGGAGCTGGTGCGCCAAAGGGAATTAGTGCACATTTACTTAACTGTCATAGCCAAGTCATTGTCAACTTCTAGCATTAGGATTCTCGAGCCCTTGACCGAACTTTTGTAGCCATTCCAGGAGCCCCCCAGCAACCATCCTAGGAGCCGTCTCAGCAATCACACCACCCCCTCACCACAGTATTTTACCTTTTCTTGTTAGTTTTTGTAATATAATTTGTACGAACAATTTTTTTTTTGGGTTGTACACATTATATTTCCATTTTTGTAATAATTATATTTTTAATATTTTTTAATTGTTGTTTTTTTATTTAAAAAACCGTCGCTTGACGGAACCATTGTCACACAAAATGTTTACCATAGAGTTTACTCGATGACTCTGTCGTCGGGTCAAGCTCACCACATTATTTAATCATGTCCTATCGGACGACATAGCTTTAGTTGACCAAGAGTCCTTTCGTAAGGCCATTTGGGTCAACGCACACTCCCCCCACGACCACTTTCGTCGGGTTAACCCATATTTACCCAATAGTATAGTGTTTCCGTCATGTAAGGATTGGGGTGGCGAGTTTTGCCCAACTATTATTTCCTGACGAACCTCAGTCGGGTAAAATCTTCGGCGACAAATGCTGCTTTTAGCCGATGAAGTTGTTTGGTCTGGCAATGTGGTTTTTTTATTTTATTTTTGTACTACATTAAATGAGGCAAAAAATGTCAGCCACACCAAACGCATGTTCTCCGTCTCGTAGAGCAGGCCCAAGGGTCACTTTTTCTTCCTTTGTTTCCCTTTTCTTTCTCCAGGACGACTGGGGAAAACTGCACCAAAAAAATATAGAATGAAAAAGGTTAGGAATAAAAAAAAAAGTTCATTTGTTCTTTTGTTCTTGCACACAGTGAGAGTACTATATCAATGGCGGACTAACCTTCTGAAGGGAAATCACAATTAAAAATAGAAATGTTAATCTCAAACAACGGTTCGAAGGCTACTCTATAAAAGGCACACATATAAATTTGAAATGGAACCAAGTCCCACTATAGTCTCAAACAAAGCAAGCACAACAAAATGTTTAATCCCGAAACAATTTAGCTTCGTACTTCTAAATCGATACCAAAGTCATGATTTCTTTTACAATGTGTGAAAGAAATCAAGTTTCCAAAATATACATGATGTATGCACATATAATTTGAAATCCCGTCCTCATATTTCATTATTCAATTTTTCGTAATCAGTATTTTTGGGAAATTATTATTATTTTTCTTTAATTTTATCATTTTAGTTGCTTGGTTACAAAAATTTGATTTTCATGATTTGCCATTAAATATTTGTAGACCTTTATGGGTCACTCTTAGTATTTTCATATAGAGCTTGATTCCACGGATGCATTGGCCAAAATCGTTCGCTAATCAGAGCTTTAACGAAGAAATTAGAGCCCCTAAAGTCTGGGGCATTTTTGTCATTTGAACATCTATATATAATAGGCCCTAAGGTTGTGGAACTGAAATCCTTTTTGGGAAAATGGACCTGTATGAAAACTAGGTGACCGAATTCCCTGGGCGAGTTTCAGACGACTTTTTAGGGGATCTCTAGCAGCAACTGGCTGCAAGGCTTATCGCTACCACCTCTGTTCGACTCTTCTCAATGCCACGATCATAACCCACTGTTTGGGCCCAAAATAATATTATTGAGGCGAGCGTAGGTTCATGTTCGGCCCAAAGCTTTTCCAAACATACTATGGGCCATCCAATGGTCATAAGTTGCCCAGTCAGGTTTGTCAAGTCTTATTGCAAAAAGGATTGGACTGAATAAGAGCGAGTGGGTTGAGTCCTAGTATGAAAATGAGTTTTGATGGAATGAGGATGCTGAGATTTGAGAAGTGAATGTGGCCTGGTAAAGAGTTTGGTTCAAAGTCCTAATGGAGGTAGGATTGGCCGAGACGTGGTTAGATTAGGATAAAGAATCCAAATTCGGATATAGTTCTGGTTCAGCCATGATAAGGTTGGCTCCTATAAATACAAGACGATATACAGCAAAAAATGGCGCCAATTTAACACATAAACTGCCCTGCGCAAACCCTCGAACATCTTCAGTTTGGATAAACATCACTGTGGAGGCAACCGGCGAACATCTTCAGTTTGGATAAACAACACTGTTGCCGTAGAATCAGCCGACCGAGAAACATCTTTAGTTTGGATAAACAGCACTGCGACAAGGCCGATTGGTTATCTATCCAAGTCTCGGTCGAGAAGGATTTTCGAGTCCTTATTGACGGATGTCATCTCATTAGCCTTCTCGGCGAAGTGAGGTGTTACAGATTATCAGGCTCGGCACATTGAACGCCGAGTTATTTTATGATTAGATACTCACAAGTAGGATTTAGAGTTCAGCATTCTGATGGCCGAACTACATTTACGATTAAGACGTACATTTGCTTTGAGTATTTGTGCCTGTATAGTCTGGTGTCGATTCGATGTGCTTATACTTTTACAAATATAATCACTGTGGTCGAACCCAGCACCGACAATTGGTGAACTTTGTAGAACTAGTAGCCTTGTCTTCAGGCTCTAGAACCTGAAGGCCGAGATGTGTTCTTTCCTCGGCCGCAGTCGCAAGGTCAAGAAGTCAGCAGCGCATTCAACTCAACATCAACAAATTTTACTCACCGGCCGAGCTCGGCCGTCGAGTTGGCACGCCCCGCACACAACCAAAGGACGTAGTTAGCTTATTAATTACTTGGCCTGCGTGCTATGTAGGCTTGGTAGTTTTTAGGGTCAACACCCACCCATATTTTACCTTGTCTGGCAACCGAACGTGGTGGCTCGAAGTCGTAAAAATCTCTAAGTTTCAACCAGCGATAGCCCAATTTTGTTGAAGAATCCGGCAACCACCACCCCCATTTGAGCAGAGCTCGGCACCTTGAGCAAAACCTTTTCCTCTGATTGTCCATCGGTGCAACAATGACGGCACAATGAGACTCGATTTTTGCAGTTACCCTTGACTTCCACGACTGTTTCCACCGCCTTCCAGCCACAACCAGGCTCTGGAGTAGATATAAAAATTACTCCCCTTGTTGTGATCTACATTTTGGTGTAATTAGAGTCATTTTTGTGTTGGTTGGAAATTTTAACAAATCGTAGCAGTAGGCCCCCACAAGCGGCAGCGCGTGGCAGCGACATACGAGCAATGACCTGACCATGTGTTTCTAGGCTAATTTTGATGTTCTAATTTCATTTACGTTGCCCGCTTGATGTGATTTCATCGTTTGAGCCTAGTTTCGTAAATGGCCACCACTTGCCCTTGTAGTTGGCAACCGACCGTTTGATAGCTATAAAATTTTAGTATGTTATTATGCATATTATATGATGCTCTTAGAAATTTATGGACAGAAAATTCAATGTGCAAAACTTCCAAATTGAATTACATAGGGTTGGTGACCCTACCGTTGACTGAGGGTTGACTTTTAGTTAACCATATTTCGAATCATTCTTAAATGCTGAAATTAGCATTACTACATACCTGATTAGACCTCGTGGGCCTACCTTGGTTTGTGTGCCATCCTAGGGATGTGTACCTTGGTTTGCATGCAAGTGGCACCCTATCGGGATTTACGTGTTTAATGAACTTTTAGATGATGAGTTAGAGACACTATTAGAATTTCAGTGGAACTAGCATATTAGAGTATTTCGTGTACTACTCTTCGTATGACTATATACTTGGTTGATAATTGGAATCGATAGTTTATGTGCTTATTATGTAAATCATGCTGGCATGATGTGTGATGTGTTATTATGAGACTACACCACGTAGCAGTGTGGTACATGGATGATCTTACCTGGTTAATCCGCATTAGGGACGATAGTATCATATGTAAGCTTATAGTTGTGCTTAGTTAATCCACATTGGGGACCATACTATATACAAAAAGGGCATGGTTCCACCGAGTTGGTCCGAAACCCTCCTCCTCCTGATTTCTGTTGACTTGGTCTGAAATCCAACTTCTTATTCGCTTCTATTGAGTTGTTAAAGATCCTCAAAAAATTGTGATATGTCTAAAAGATTGTATGCCAATGGACACAAGTACTTTTTTCTGAAATTTCCTTTGATGCTAAATACCATTCATATTGTCACATGACACTACGTTGTAGTATTATTCTTCAACATTTGTAAGTGAGAGGTTTTAGGTTCTAATCTCGTAGATGACAAGTCCAATACTATTTTTTTAACCCTTAATATAAATATATCCGAGGCAACAATTGTAATTTATTACACACATGTCATTGTATACATACATATACAGGCTCTTTAAGGAAATGGATTCCCATTTTTCTCAAAAAATTGGGATTAGTTGTGGAACTCACTCCACATCGAACTTCAACGATCCACACCATCTATTTTGAAGTCTCGATTTATAGATCATCCTTGCAAAAATTCAATTCAATCCAAAATCATTTACTTATCTAATTGTTACGATGAAATTTCAATGTTTTCTTAAAACAAAATGGTTGTCAATTCCTGATGCACAATATGATTGATACTTATTGCTCCATGTTAGTGATAATTTTAATCATAAATTACTTCGGTTATATGCTGGGTAGCGCATCCCCTCTGTTTTGGGTAGAGGCGGGAAGGGGTGCTAACCCGGCCACCCAACCCAGCGGTCAGGGGCAGGCCAACCGTGGGTTTGAAACCTGCCACCTTTCTTGTGGATCATCCTATGCTTAGAGGGTGATGGAAATAACAATGCAGAAATTTTGAAATGAGCAAACAATGTCAATATATGAAGTTGTCCATTATTCGTTATTTCCGAGTCCTTTCATTGCAATAATGTTTTGAACTCTAGTCTATTGAGAACAAAAATTTCTTTGATCTATGATTTTTGTAGTTTGGCATGACTAGTTTAGGGGATAACAATTTTTTATGTTGTGGTTTATCCTTTTTTGTGACAAACCAGTAGTGGTGTTGTTTGTGCATGAGGTAGTTGTTTAAGGGTTTACTTTTGTTTGTTTAGTTGTGTAAGTTCACTCAAGAACAGTTTATTAATCACTAGAACAATGACATAGTGGCACCTTTGTATTTGTTTGTGATGATCAATGTCGATCACAGATTGACGGCTTATCTTTAAAGTATATGAACCCTGACCTTCTCGATGGAAGAGCTTAATTAAGCACGTGCTAAACACTTCCTTAATTAACATGTGCAAACCACTTCTTTAACATGTCCAAATTAACTGCAAACCAACCCCTTAGCATGTGCAACTGATCCTAGATATAGAAGTTATCCTAATACTGGATTCATGACAACTAGCAAATTTCTGATACATTAACTGCAATATTTGAGATGTGGAGACAATTTAACATGCAATGGCTTGCGATATTTTCGGTGCCAACTACACTTCATTACTAGCAACCTCTAGTTGCTAGAATATATGTAACGTTCCGGCACAAGATTCAAACGCATAGGTCGAGTTGTTGGTAAATTATCCTTGCAATATGGAGAGTAGCTGCACTCTTTATAATTAAGCTCATGAAAGGTCTCTGTTTTCTCTGAATGGAATTCATACTCTCAACAAACTCTTTGTTGTCTGTCAAATAATCCATATACCTACTAGAGCGACCAGATGTTATTGTGAATTGGGATAAGTGTGTGGAGGAAATATTAGGTATCGCATATGCATGCATGGAACTGTCACTTTCACTCTAAAAAAATTCCAGGTGCAACAGACTGCATGTAGGACATTTCCGAGCCTATTTAGCCAACTTGGTAGCCCTAGCTAAGAACTCACTGAGGAACATATATATGAGTACTTGCAAGTTGCAAGTGCATTACTATTATTATCCAAGAATTAAATAAAAGAGTAATATCCAATATGCATGATTCATGGGTAGCACCGAGACCTAAGGAAGGACGTTCAACCTCTCTCATTAAATAATTTGCCAGTCACAACAAGAAAAAGTTGCAGCAATATTCATCATCCCCGAATTGGTTGTTCATTTAATTCTGCTTGCTGCGATGCATGGGAGGTGAACTCACATTTCTATTCTAGCTGCGAGAAAATAAAATGGTTTAATTTGCTCACTGAATTTTACTAGCAAGGGACTGGCTATGATACGTACCATACCTGATTGTTAGATAGTGAATTATATGAAATAAATGAATATATCATAAACAAGTCTTACAATCATGACAAAAATATGTTAGCCACTGTAAAAGTACGTTTTTGACCAACCATAACAGGTTAAAATTTTGGACCAGAACTAGGGCATAACATGCATCTAGGTTAAATGATGTGTTTTGATGATCATTTGAACTTGATTTCCGATAAAACTCGGGAGTAATCTTTTTTTCGATAAGAAAACTCGAGAGCACTCAAAACACTAGGAGTAAACACTAATTAAGTTGCACCCCAAACTTTACATATTTAAAAAGAAATATATTCTTATGAGGAGTGTACAATTAGATTTTGGAAATTTTGATTTGAACCCATATAACCTCTTTTTACACCCAATTTATTTTTTACACCCATATAGTTTTTAATAAAACTATCAATATCTCTTTAAACCAAAATTTACTACCTAAACTACCCTCACAAATTCAATTCAATATGTAAATTTATCTTACACCCGTTTAAAAAATAAAAATCCAAAATAGTGTTCTACAACTCTTTTTCTACACCTCGTTGATTGAAGGTGTAATGTCCTACACATATGGAGTCGTGTTTGATGAATTGATCAAACAAGCAATCTAGAATCGGGAAGTTATGTGAGTAGACAAGATTAGATGAAGTAATTAACTCATATGTTACATTCATTTGTGCTTTCCAATATGCTTATTTCTTTTACAATAGAAATCGAGTTGGTTAATCCTTGTGTGCTTTATTTGAATTGGATTCCCATTGTTCATCTCATTGCCGCTTCATAAACAAATGTAGTAGCATTTTTCAAATGCTTTAATCTCAAGTTTTTACCTCGGTTTTAAGATTATGTGTATTGGGGTGGTGGAATTGTAATCTGTAAATCCATATTCTTCGGCATCACTTGGGTTTTAGCCACGATAATTCAAATCTACATGAATTATAGGACTCAAAATCATTTTATACACACGCATAAAATAGAAATAATAATTAACTCAGGCCCTTAGTTGTCATTGGAATCGGCAATGTGTATATTGATTAATTAGTGGGTTTATTGATAAATTTTAGTTTTATTCTTGATTTCATTATGTATTTGATGGTAATTATACAAAAGTGTAAAACTGACAATTCACATTTTAAATTTAAGTTGGGTGTAGAGTGGAGTGATGTTATTCCCACCCCAATGTCTTATCTTCCTACCCACCTTTTAATGAATTTTTTAATTACAAATTTGTCCATTTACAAAAAGACTGATAAGGACATTAATTATCTTGTTTTGCTTAATTTAAAAATAAAAAAAAAGGTTGGGCATGGGAGACAATTTGTCTACCATAAACCCCTAACTCATATTTTCATCTCATTTCATTCAGAGAAAGTAAAAAAAAATAGCAATGGACTTAAAATATGACTTTTTCATTGAACAGGTAGAAGATGACGCTTCTACGGAAGAGGTAGAAGATTATGTTTCCATTGAAAAGGTAGAAGAATAATTTGTGTGTAGGTCATTTGAATTTGTTCATCATATTTTTAAATTTGTCGTTGTCGAATTCTTTTGAATTTGGATACATCTGTCGTTTCCATTTGAATTTGCAGACCTTAGTGGTTTTCATTTACATATTATTTGTTATATTTTTTAAGAGACAATTTTATAATTTCATATGTACGTATATATTAAAGGTTATTTTGGGAATAATAGTTGGTGGGAAAATAGCATTTTAATTTTTTAACTTTTTAAGATGGGTGGGAAAATAAAACAATGGGGTAAGTCTAGTAGCTCTCATAAAGTGAGGTTATATGAGTTCAAATAAAATTGCTCTTAGATTTTTTAAGTCCCAATAATAGTTCCCTAAACTAATTAGAAACAAATCCTAAACAAGGCATAAAAACCTGATTTCTCATTCTGGTAATTACTCTCCTAGAGCATGGATCCTATGGGAATTGCCGAATTGGGATAAAAAACGTAGGAAATACGGGTACGCTCTAACCTTGAGCACAGCGTACGACTTAAAACTGAAGGGAACCCATAAAAAAAACACGAATTAGGCATGTCGACACCGAAAGGAACCTATCTTCAAGAACCAGGTCATGGAAGGACAGTGGGCACCCAATATACTGAAACGACCTACCCAATAAATATCACTTGAGTTTGAGGCATAGATCTTCTGGTGTGGTTCTTTGCTTCACCACTTGGCCTATTTTTTTATTTTTTTTAGTACATCGATAATTTTACACTAGGGGAGAGAGAGTGCAGCTAAGCCACATAATGGACAGCCAAATTTGGTATCGAATTCACCATCCACGAGCTTCAAACCTAAGACTTCTCATTTCTAAGCGAAATGGAATACCACTTGGCCTATTAGGGCTTCACACTAATCACAATTATAAAATTAGGACCCGTTTATTACTAAAATATTGAAATCTTTATTAAAGTTCATGTACTTTCTGAAAAAAATAATTGGAAGCTCTTTCTAAAAAAAATGCTTGAAAATATTTATTAATATTCATGTCCACACTGGTGTTTCTGTTAGAATCAATTAATTCGTAATTAGCTCCGTAATTAAGGCATGTTTACTTTAATTTCATGAGAAGCAATAAAAATATAAAGGAATGGGATGTGAAGGATTGTGTATGACATAAACAAACATCTCCACCCCCTTGCTCCACAGTGGAATTAGACCTATCATTTGTGTCGTGTTTTCCGTGTTCATGTTGTTTTCGTGACATACTCGATATCTTAACGGATCGTGTCGTGTGGTACCCGTTAAAGTAAACGAGTAATATGACCCGATCCAAAATTGACCCGTTAAAATTATCAGGTAATATGACCTGACCCGTTACACATTAAAGAAAATATATTTCAAATCAATAAATAATGAAAATGAAAAACAGAATTTGACCAAAAAAACATGGAAAACATAGTACTAAAATAGTATATGCATATCACATTGTCACATAAATATTACTTAAAAACATAAAAAAAAAAAAACAAAACAAAAAAAAACATTTGTCTTTCAAGTATTACAAACCCCAAAATAAGAGCCTAATGAAAAAGTTTTAGTATATTACTACAAAATACCAAATGTTTTAGGATATACAAAATGAAGGGAGTTGCGTTTCATTAGATTTGGAGGGTTTTAAAAATATAACTGACCATGTAACCATCGTCTAAGTATAGAGGATGCAATCACGAGCGTTTATATGTATTTTATTTATATATATTTTTTTTCAGACTTGTACATTAATGGTTATGAATTTTATTTATTTTGAACTCCCTTAAAAATATTATTCATGAGGGTTTATGGTTTTAAAAATTCAAACGATGATGTACCCATCCTCAAAGCGTAGAGGATGCAATCACGAGCGTTTACATATTTGTTTACATTTTTCGCACTTGTAAATTAATTATTATAATCTTTTAATGTGTTAGGTATTTTTAAATTACTTGATATTTTTATTTTTAATGTGTTTTATAATTTTTTAATCTCACTCTTTGCCTATAGTATACTATAAAAATAAATAAATAAAACTTAAATTATTTAAATTTATATAGAATAATAATACAATAATACATATTTAATATACAATTATACATATAAACTATGGCTATTGTATTTCATAGTAAGTTTTTTAGTAGTTTAAAAAAATTAAAATCATCAAAATAACTTTTTTCTTAAAGTGTCAAAACGGTTTACCCGAGTGTCACCCTTGTGTAAACCTGTTAAGGACCCGTTATTAACAGGTTCTTATAATGTGGTCCGATAATGACCCAATTAGTTATCATGTTGACTCGAAACCTGTTATTTTCGTGTCATTTATGTGTCTTGTAAAAAATTGCCAGATCTAGTGGGAATCCCATACTTTGACTTTTCAGGTATGAGAAGGTATATCACTTTTCAAGTATGAGAAGGTCCATAAGGATTTCCTGATATTTATACAATCACATTTCTAACTTAATTAAGATTGCAACACTCCCCCTTGAGTGTGTAAATACTCAAACAAAATGTCGAATTAGGTCTTAGGTGGTGAAGTTCAGTTGATGGAGTCGTCGACACAGCAGGTGAGAATGTAAGTCTCAAACTAACAGAAGGATGCATTGGTAGTAAAACTCATAAAATCTTGCTATGGTAAAATCTAGTATAGGAGAAAAACCCTAGACTAAGACGAAAATAGAAAAACATAACACGGGTATGACCAGCCCAGGATAGGTGCCTCGTTAAAATGTAGTTAGGTAGCAAATATCCAGTGAGAAAAATTGCTCCTAATCATAGTTAAAAGGAGTATATTAAATCAAGTGAGTATACTTTTGGATACGTCCCCTGAGTTTGACAAACTTCCAAAAATGAGAACTACAAGCAATACATATAAGATAACTTATGCATACTGATTCCTTGGACGAGCTTCTAAAAAGTAGAGTTTCATAATGACTTCGTGAAGAGATCAGCTAGGTTGTCCTAGGAATGGATTTGCTTGACTTCAATATTCTGATGCTCTTAATGCTTATGTGAAAATAAGAGTTTTAGCACAATGGGCTTGATGTTGTCTTCTTTGATGTATCCTTTCTTAATCTGGTCGATACATGTTGCGTTGTCTTCATAAATCATTAGAAGGACATCAATGATGGCAGAAAGACCGCAGGTGCTTCATATATGTTCCATTACTGCTCTCAGCCAAAAGCATTCACGAGTAGTTTCGTGTAGGCCAAGAATCTCAGCATGGTTCGAAGAAATTGCAACTAAGGTATGTGAAAATAAGACGTAACCCGTTTGAGAATGTGTCTTGTACATGTAAGATAAGTAAAATGTATCAACTTAACCAACAAGGCGAGAATCAGTTCATGGACCAAGAGGGCAGCGACTCCTCTCGAGTATTCGTATTAGTTGAACAACCCAAATCCGTCTTACCATTGAAGTAGTGGAATATATCTTTAAAACCAATCTAGTGTATGTGTGTAGGCATATTGTTGTATCTTACCAAAAGATTCACATCGAATGAGATGTCTGGTTAGTGCATTGAGTTAAGTACAATAAAGCACCAATTGCACTCAAGTAGGGAACTTAAGGCTCCAAAACCTCATCCTCATCCTCTTTAGGACGAAAAGGATCTCGTTTAGTGTCTAGCGTCCGAATGACCATAGGAGTACTCGAAGAGTTCGCTTTAGTCTCATTTTAATGATGCAACACTTTCTCGGTGTAGGTCGATTAATGTACTAGGATTCCATTCGATTGCTCGATCTCCAGGCTGAGCTAATATCGATTTTTCCTAAGATCTTTCAACTCAAATTTCAACTTTAAGTGCGCGACAATTTTCTCAAGCTCTTTGGGAGTCCCAATTTACTTTGTCGACATAAACTGCAATGATTGCAAATCTGGAATGTCACTTCTTAATAAATGAACATGAGCATAGTTCATTGTTCACATAACCCTGACTTATCAAATACTTGCTCAGACAGTTATTCCACATCCATCCAGATTATTTCAATCTGTAAAGTGATCTCTTCAATCAAATCGAGAGGGTGTTCTGTGGTCTAGAACTATTTGATCCAGTCAATGTAAGTCTTTTTGGAACTTTCATGTAGATTTCCATATCAAAATCCCCATAGAGGTACGGAGTTACCATGTCCATGAGCTACATGTTCAATTTTTTTTAAAACTACCAAATTGATAAGTAGCCGAACGTTATGATATCCAATATAGGGGATTACGTCTCCTTGTAATCAATCCAAGGCATTGAGAGAAGGCTTGCGCTACGAGGCGTGCTTTGTATTGCATTATTTCATTATTCTCATTACGCATCTTATGAAAACCCACTTGTAGCCAACTGGCTTCATGTGTGGAGGTGTTGGAGCTACAGGGCCAAACACCTTGTGTTTCGCAAGTGAATTGAGTTCGACCTGGATTACTTTTTTCCAGTTTGAAAAATATGTTCTACGTCAACACTCATTAGCAGAATGTAGTTCAATGTCATTGCTTAGCATGATATTAATAGCTACTGCACATGCAAAGGCATCATCGAGCATCATCTCTGTCCGATTTCAAACCTCATCCAGACTTGTATAATGGACGGAAATCTCACGATTCTCAGAAGGTAGATTCGTCTCGTTCATGACCCATTTGTAATCTAGAATAACCTCATGCATTGGAACGGCTGAGTAGGCGATCTTTGGATTCACATCAGACTCACTAGTTTGTGCCGTTTTCTTTTTCAGAGGTTGTGAATCCTTTGAACCAACTAATCTACCATGCTTCAAGATAGGAGCAGATGCTTGGTTAGCTGCCAATGTACTGGGCCTTCCATTAGGTGAAGTCAACCTTCCTTCGAGGACTGCTCGTCCTTTAGGGGTGATGTTATGGCGTACATTCGGTACGTTTACCCTTGTAGGCACATTCGCAACAGGTATATGTGATCTTATCACCTTTGATAGATCGGTAAAAGGATCCATAATGCTTTGAGGAATGCTTTGTAGGTCTAGAATATGACGTACTTCAGCTTCATACTAGGCAGTGTGAGGATCTTAATGAGATATAGCGGGGGTAATCCACGACAATTTGTGGCGTTCTTTAGGAAAGTTAGAGTTCTTATCTCCCCCTAATGACGGGAAAACTATCTCACCGAAGTGATAATCCACAAACCTGCAGTAAAGAGATCGCTTATAAAGGGCTCTAAGTAGCAAATAATGGATGGCGAATCATAACCGACATAGATTCTCATTCTTCTCTGAAGATCCATTATGGTATGTAGTGGCAGTTATTGGCACATAAAATGTGCACCCAAACACACATAAGTGCAAGACGTCAAGCTCGTACTTAGTAACCAACTCTAATAGTAATATGATTGGGTAGTGGTGGGCTTTATGAGGACTAACATAGCTGCATGCAATATTGCATAGCCTCATGCAGATACTAGCTGCTTGGTTCACATAACCAAGGTCTTAGCAATCACTTGAAGGCGCTTTATGAAAGCTTATGCCTGACTGTTTTGGGTGTGAACAAGGAGCAATGTGTGTGGACTATAACTAGACATGTGACCAACTTGTCGATGCATCAACCAACACCATAAAGTATATGAATGGTAATTCATGTTGGTTGGATAAGTTCACAAGTATCTCTTTGAATCCTATGAATAAACTTAGGGGGTTATGAATAATTTTTGTAATTAAGGGTTGAGTATTCAACTTCCCCATAGAGCATGCTTGGCATGTTTGTTGTCCAGGATAAGTGTTCAAACTTCTGGTAAGAGGATGCCCGTGTGATACTTTGAGGATACAGCGCATCATATCTCGTCATGGATGTTCAAAACAGTAGTGCCAAAGCATGAAAAATGCTTTGAATCCCGAACGTAGGGTCGCCATATGGTGGGCCTCTACAACTCGAATGGTTATGTGTAGTTGCACTATTTGCCAAATAACTAACTTCCTATAAGATATACCTAGAAATAAGATAATTGAATCAGTCACATGCATAAATCTAATTTCATTCATTCTACTAATCATTTGAAAAATAATATGCATAACTTTAATATCCATATATTCAAAACAAAAACCCCAAACAAATAATCCAAGTACATAAAAAATGTTCAAAAATTAAACCACAAGAAAAATAAAAAAAAAATGGGGGGAGGAGGGGTTTTGGCCAAGGCTAGTGGGTTCGGCCACTAGGGAATCCCAACTCCTGACCCTACATGCCATGAAAAATAAAGTTCATTCTTCCATAAGAGCGTATACCTCCTGAAAATCTGGAATCTCCATGGTGGTGGTAGTATCTTCAGGACACACAACATGAATGATACTTCCCAATGCTCTCAGGAGAAGCTCGATAGATTTGTGACCATAGTTTGTTTGATCCACAACGATAACACATGTCCAATTTAGTGGAATTCGGATTAACGATGGCCTCACCCTTTTCTTGAAGTTAGAAACCTTAAGGGCGAGGGAATCACGCTTCGAGCCCGAATTTTCTCCCTAGGGTCAGAATCTGTTTTATTGACCTTGGCCCCATGGCTAGAATTACGTCATTTTCCATGACCATTACGGCATCCCCGTCATTTGTGGCTTCAAGAAATGGTCGTTTGCGCTTCATGCATATCATTCGAGCCAGTTGGTCAAGCTTGGTGATTTTTCATTAACAATTAGTTCTGCTTTTCAATGAGAAGTAAAATAGAGATCAAAGCCAAAAATTTGGTAAACTTTAATGCCCGATATTGTTGTTGCAAGACAATATTGGTGGCATGGAATGTCAAATAGGTATTTTTCCAAAAATCCTGTTCGTGCAAGTTCTCGTTACAGAACTTGAGCAGTGAACGGATTCGAAAAACTTCAAACTTGTATTCATCCACAAACTTAAAGTCTTGGAAGCGTAACTGCTACTAGTCGTGTCTTGCTTAAGGCAAACATTTATCTTTCTGGTAATTGAACTGCTCCACTAGAGCGAGCTATAGAGTGCGTGGATCCTCTTCGAGAAGGTACTCGGTTTGTAGTGCATCATGCATATGTCTTCGGATGAACATCATGGCAGTGCCCTTGTTAGCTTCGCTAACCAAAACGTTTGTAGCCTCTTCAGTGGTAGCTTTGAGACTTTCGCAGTGAGATAGAGCTTCACGTCTTAAACCCACTTTAGGTACTTTTCCCTGGAGACTTCCAAAGTGTTAAAGTTGAGTTTATTCAAATTTGACATGTCGCTGCACTTGAGGGAACAAGATCATGGTTAGTCTTATGGAAAATCAAAGTCCATAAACATATTGTTAGAACATTTGGGTTCTATAGATATGTATTGGTTTAATTTAACATGAAAACTTCGGGTTTCATGGTGTATATTTTGATAGAAAACTACGGATTTCAAAGGAGCTAAATTCGAAACTACATGTTTGAGTTTGATATGAACTTTGGGTTCATAAAAGAGGTACCTGTAAGAACACATAATACAATATACAATTCAAGTAAAGTGAATTTGGGGTTGCTTCAGTTACTTTTTTTCTGGATACTTCTAGAGGTCAGAATGAGGTCGTTCTGTGTGCGAGAGGCCAGAACAATTAGCTTGGCTCGGCGCGACTCCAGTCTAGCACAGCGGCTCACGGCACGACATGGCTTCAAGCTAGCCAACACAGCTCGGCCCTGAGCCGCAGCTCAATTGCAAATTTCCTTTTTTTTTTCTTCTCGGTTTTAGGATTTTCAAAACTAAACAAAAATCATGTTTCTATTTTCTTTCGTTTTCTTTGACTCACAAAACTCCACATAGCAATTTCATCAAGATATGCAAATATCAACTGCATATGCATGAACATGCTTATATATACTAGAAAATATATGCAATATACAATATATATAATAGTTGTAGACATGTAAATTTTGTTGCACGCAAATGATACATCACAAAGCTCCATGTGGCATATGACTCATCACAAATGGACAAGTCAACAATGACATGTGGCATAAATCAAGCAAAGGAATCTTTGCCAAGGGGCCCAAATTGCTCCCAAAACCGAAAAGAAAGCTAAAGCATCTGCACAAAACAAGCAAGAATTGAAGATTGCTCGTAAAATAGGCAAGAAAGCCAATAGATTTGGGCCAAGTAAGGGAAAGTGGCTGAAATTAAGACACAAAACATGCCTAAATTCTTCCATGGACGAATCAAGACACAAATCAAAGCCAAATCCATCCAAAGGCAAGCTTTGAGAAGTCTATAAATACAAGATCCTCAGACAAGCATAAAGGTCGACAATTTCTACATTGAAGGACCGAAATTCTGACAAAAGGAGAACCTTTGCCAAATCTTTGAAGACTAATAAGATGCCAAAGCTCTTTTCAAAGAACGTACAACAAGAGCCGAAGCTTTATTTCGACCAAAGCTGAAGCATTCCCTTGAAGAATCAACAAGCACTTGTGCGGATTCCTTCAAGACTTTGTTGCAAGCTTAAAACTTGTAACGATGTTCGATTCAATATCAAGTTGCTAAGACCCTTGAATCAACAAAATCTCACATCAGCATCACCTTTGCCGCAGGTCATACATAAACCTAGAGGTGAAGACTATCCATGCATTGTTTCAAGCTCAAAACTTGAAGCAATCGTTCAATCGTTCAATCGTTCGTCCGAGATCAAGTCATCGCGACCCTTGGATCAACAACCTATGCATCTACATCAAATTTGAAGACTAAATCAGAGGAAAATTGTATATAGAGATTGTAACCCAACAAATTCATCAATACAAATCTATTTTGTACACGTGTTCTCGTTTCATTCGTTACAGAATTTTCGTGTTTACGAATTTGGCATGCCCGGTAGGACCTCTCTGCCTCTCATCTTTGTCTTTAAATCCACAAGAAACACACATGCCATTAAGAAATGATCAAGCTATTCTCGCAAGCAATGCAAAGAATAAGAACATCCTTGCCACAAGTGGTGACACTTTGGGCGTCACAACCCCAAGTAAGGCAAAAGCTCTCTCTGCCATGCCTTCCACCCCTACATCAACTCTACCGAATGAGCAAGAACACCTAAGGCACGAGGTCGTGATCACCCTAGCCTCACTAAGGACATTAAGGGAAGAAAGCCCAATGAGGTACTCCAAGTCGTTGACTTCTGATGCTGACTCAAGCAGCAGCTCATATCCCGTAGCCATGCAAGTTATGACTACTGGTGCAACTTCAATCGAAGAGCAGCTGGCACAATTGAGCAAAGCAATCGCAAGACTGACAATGACCGTGGAGGAAAATGACTTGCAGATTGCTACATTCGCCAATAGTCTGAAGGCGCAGGACAACGAGAAAGCTGACCCAAACGGTTGATGAATGTAGCCAAATGAGGAAATTGACGAAAATGAGGAGCCTCTGATAGACAAAGTTAAGGAGAAGCTAGAGGTGGACCGACCTACATTGCTCATGAGATCTCTCTCTATCCAACAATTGCAAGAAATGATGGCAAGCATGATCAAGGCGCAATATGAAGGAAGCTAGCATGATTTCCTGCTGTACTTAAAGCCATACTCTAAAAGGATTGGCGCCTTAAGGATGCCAAAGGGTTATCAGGCACCCAAATTCATGCAATTCGATGGAAAGGGCAATCCTAAACAACATATTGCCCACTTCATTGAAACCTGCAACAATGCTAGGACTGAGGGAGACTACCTCGTCAAGTAGTTAGTGTGCTCACTAAAAGGTAATGCCTTTGATTGGTACGCCGACCTCGAGCTCGAGTCTATCAACAGCTGGGACCAGGTTGAAAGGGAATTCCTCAATCACTTCTACAGCATTCGCAACATCGTAAGCATGTTGGAGCTGACGAGTACGAAACAGTAGAAGGATTAACCTGTCATCGACTACAGCAATACGTGGTGTTCATTAAGTTTGGATTGCAAAGATCGGCTATCTAAAACCTCTACCATTAAGATGTGTGTTCAAGGCATGCATTAGGGGTTACATTACATCATCCAAGGCATAAAACCGAGAACATTTGAAGAATTGGCAACTTGATCCCATGATATAGAGCTGAGTATTGCCAATCATGGGTAGAATGAGCCAATCACACCTTCAAAAAGAATAAGGTGTTCACCCTAAAGGTAGACAAGACTAGGAAAAAGCCTACCAAGGAAGCTTTTGCAGTCCATACTACCCCCATCAAGACCTTACATGCGCCCCTTAAGATCTCCTCCAAAAACAAAACAAAGGAGATGAAGAAAGGTGAGCATTCTCGCACCCAAGATAGGTACAAAAACACCTTGAGGGAACTAAAGCAGAAGACATACCTTTTTCCTGACTCTGACATGGCTGCAATGCTAGACGATTTGCTGGAAAAGAAGGTGATTGAGTTACCTGAATGCAAGCGCCCCGAAGAGATGAATCGCGTTAACGATCCTAGGTACTGAAAATACCATCGTATCGTAAGTCATCATGTCGGTAAGTGCTTCGTCCTCAAAGAGCTCATCACGAAGCTAGCACAACAAGGGCAGATCGAGCTTGACCTTGAAGACATGGCTGCAACACATACTACTACGATTACGTTTAGATCTTTCAATCATGTGCCTCTCTAAGTGACGCCTGACCACTCTCGTCTATGCTCAAGCTACACGGCACTTTCTGTACAACCATCGCTGGGGGCAAGCGACCAAAATGCACCTACCAATGATGAAGAAGGGTGGGCACTAGTGACCTACAAAAAGACAAGGAAGCCAAGACCACAAGCCACATGGCCAAAGGTGGAACAAAGGAGAAAACACTGCCACCGTAATAATAGGAAGCCCAGAAGAAGCGTAAGAGCTATTAAGCCAACATATGTAGGGGAACCTATGGAGCAAAAGCCGCACATTCCTGTCTCCTTGCACGAGTACTTACCAAAGGACTTCTTCCAACAGTGCACTACCGCTGCTTGTCACATGGTTGAAGTGGAGATAGAAAAGCCCTCAAAAGGCAAAGTTATCTTCATCGAATAAGAGAAGACCCTCACACCCAAAGAAAGCCTACCGGCACACTTTAGCATTGAGGAAGCACTACGATTGCCTAAGAAGATACAAAAAGAACTAGTAACGGTCTTGGAGAGTCTCGACGACCACGAGGTGCAAGTAAGCAACGACCAAGCCTTGAAGCTTCAACCACATGAATATGCCACATGTTGTGCCGCCCATGACGCAATCAACTTCACTGACAAAGACTTGCTGCTAGGGTCAAAATCAATCGCCCATGCCACATGTTGGTCCTCTTTTCATCTCTGGGTACATGAAAGAGAACAAAATAACCGCATGTTTGTGGATGGTGGGCGACCATAAACATCATGCCAAAGTCAACAATGGCCACAATCGGCATCAAGGTGGATGAACTATCTAGAAGCCGTCTAAAACAACGATGAGCATGCTAAGTCAACAACAATCAAATGGAGTGTGACGCCTTCAAAATGACCAAACACACCCGTCTTCCGATACATCCCAATGTCAAGAAGAAAAATAGGCAATCCCAATTCAAAATTGGAACAAGCAAAGCCGACACACAGCTGCACAAGGACGATGTAAAGCTACTCAAGACAAATGCAATTTTACCTCTGACACAGCTAGGCAATGCTAAAGTTTCAAAACCACCACAAGGTTTCGTAAAACCCTTGCCAAAAGGGGCAGAACCAAGCTTTGTTCCAACCAAAAGGACTGAAGAAGGTTTCGACCCAAATGCCTACAAACTCATGTCAAAGGCTAGGTACGATTTTGCCTCCTCTTCAAATCTTGGAAAGAAGAATGCAAAGACCGTCAACGACAAAGATCGTGACCTCATTGAAACCTAAAAGAAGTTAGACTTGGCTTCACACCGATTACACCCATGAAGATTTCAAGCAAAGTGAAAAACGTTAGCGCTCAACACATCAGCGTGAGCATTGAACAAAGTCAAGAGAAGCCTAAACCCGCCCCTCGAACGTCAATCTTTAATAGGCTGAATCGTTCAAAACCCAGAACTTCAGCCCTTGATTGCATTGGTGGTCAACACCTAACTTTTATCTTCAAGCGGCTTAACACGCCAACATCCCAAAGCTCTATTTTTGAAAGGTTGTCAAAACCTAAGACATAAAGCAACATGGCTAGCTCTCATCCACGATGGTCGGCCTTGAAAAAACTTGAAGAAACCAAGCTGCCTACTAGAAAGAGGAAAACAACGCCAAAAGAAGAAAAGCTCGATGGTCTAGCAACAAATGACGATTTTCGAAGCTCGATTCTTTCAAGGATGAAGCACCAAGAAACATTGGAAGTTGACACAAAAAGACAACTGAAGGTAAGGAGGCGCATCATCATCCACACTGGCCAATCTTCACACCAATAAGCCCAAGAGAACAGCACTGAAGATGAGGTCCAAGACGTCTTCCACATTAGAATTCAAGAAGACAAAGAAGACGAAATCCCTGAGGAAGACGTCATTGTTGCACCACAATAGCTCGAGGATGGGGGGCAAGCCACGGTTGATGATCTCAAGGAGCTCAACTTAGGCACAAGCAAGAAACCGAACATATCTTCGTAAGTGCACTACTAAGTGTGGACGAGATCGAAGAGTACTACAAACTGCTAATGGAGTACAAATACATCTTTGCTTAGACCTACAAAGAAATGACTGGCCTTGACCGTACCATCGCCGTGCATCGTCTTGCAATCAAGCCTGGAACATGATCGATAAAGCAAACTCAAAGACACTATCAATCAGAGCTCATCCCATAAATTGAGGCCGACATTAACAAGCTAATCGAAGCAGGCTTTATTCGAGAAGTGCAATACCCCAAATGGATCTCCAACATCGTCATTGTCTTTAAGAAATTTGGACAAATATGTGTTTGCGTAGATTTTCGCGACCTCAACGATGTTTGCCCGAAGGATGACTTTCCCTTGCCAATCATCAAAATCTTGGTGGACACAACCACTGGCCACGAGGCACTCAAAAGTCAAATCCCCTCACTAAGGATGGTTATACAAGAAGGCTTGACTGAAGAGGAAAATGCAAAGCTACGACTTCAATAGTAGGAAGCACTTGACGAAACAAGGCTCGAAGCTCAACAACACTTGGAATGCTACCAAGCACGGCTATCCAAGGTATTCAATAAGAAGGTCCGCCCAAGGTCTTTCCAAACTGGAGATCTTGTCTTAGCATTACGAAAGCCTATCATAACTTACAAGACAAAAAGCAAGTTCACTTCAAAGTGGGATGGACCTTACGTAATATAAGAGGTCTACATCAACGACAATTACTTAATCATGGCGGAATATGGCTTAAAGATTGGCCCTATCAATGGTAGATTCTTGAAGCATTACTACCCTTAACCAAACAAGCAATGTTTCTCGCCTGCATGAGTCTAAACTGCACACGGCACAAAGCTCATCGCCTACACGAGCCTAAACTGCACACGGCAACAATGCTCTTTGTTCGCACAAGCTCAAAAGGCAACGCCCAACTCTCCTGGCCCGCAAGAGCATAAACTGTGTACAACAAAACAAAAAAAATCAAAATCATCATCAAAATCACTGTCAAAACCGTCAAAAGCAATACGGTCTCCTTGCCGCAAAGTGAAGACTTGTAAGATAAGACAAGTCTGAGAAACGAATGTGTGAATCATCTATGAGGCCTTGCTGCACCGAGCCAACCCTTGCCAGATGATCCATTCTCAAACCTTCACAACTTCTAAACAACGCTTGTGCTTGCAAATCATCAAGGCTCTTTGCAGAAAGCATGCCAGATTACTTTGTCATCAAAGGCCCCGGCTTGGTTAAAGTTGACGAAGAAAGCCTCGACTTGTCTAAAGTTGACGAAGAAAAATAAGTGCCAAAATACTCACCCAACCAACCGTACACATAGTGGTAGGGGAATACCACAGTACAATCTTCAATGCTCGTTAAGTTCGAAACAATACTCAAGCCGTCATAAATATTGGCTAAGATCGAAATGGTGAGGCTAAAAGATTCACCTGCAGCCATCTTGTTAGCCACTTTAAAGACTCCAAGATGGATAAAGTGGACGTTATCTTTGGGGAAAACAAACTTACAAAGCCAACAAGCTAAGAAAACGGCTAGGTAAGATTCTTTTACATGCTCTGAGACTATGCCAAGTTCGTCAAACACTTTCAACTCGGCAGGAGCATGGTGCTCAGCTGAACCAATGGTACCTGACAGATCTAAGTCTCCATTTGGCTTGGTTGTCTTGTTGCGGCCACTTTTCTTTGAAGGCTTCTTGTACTTCATGGCACCCTAAAACCAAAATCGGATCCATGAAGATATCTTCACGCCTGACTTACCCTAAGGCTCCTGGGAAAGCTTATGATACGCCCAAAACAAATTATGTCAACTCATAGGTAATCCTCGGCTATTGCGATGATAAAATTTCTCCATGCTAGGAACAACCTTGTCATAAAACTTACAATAGATCATCAAGCCTCCTATCTTGTGGAGATCCCAAAGTGAAATCAACATCTCTCTTTGAGCCGTGTGAAGTGTGTTGGTCGTTGAACACCAATGCTCAACGAACGCACGAAGGGCGGAATGAGAGCGATCATAACTAAACAAATATGCGTATATGGCATGATAAAAGCCCACGTTAATAAGCACATCTTTGGATCAGCTCAAGACATCTTCAAGCCACTCTCAGTAAAACTCAGCAAAAAAGCTCAAACGAAGCCGGGGGATTATCAAAAACATGGTGCGAAGGATTCAAGATAAAAATCCTCAATGTACACGCCGTTTTCTTTGTATTTGGTCAACCAAAATTTGTCGCCTCCCAAGATACTTCAAAAAACCACGACTTGATATGCATCGAGTTGTCTTTTGTAGGAAGAACAAGCACCTTAGGGCCAGTCAACGGCGCACAAAGCTTCAACTTCGTTCCCCTATCTTGCGAATCGCTTTCCCACAAAAATGGTTATGGTATTGCTCTTAAAGCACTTGAAAAATACCATGGCTACAACAAAACAAACAAGGCAACAAAAGCATAAGAGTGGGGCGACAAGAAGAAAAAAAATTGCTTCATTAAAGCAAAAGACATGCAAGACAAAGTCACAACGACAAAAAGAAATCAGCCGTAAAGCTTGAGCAGCACAGCAAAGAGGGCAGTTACAAGACGGTCATTCAAAGCACGCTACAGTAGCAAAAAAAACCAAAATGCTATGCAATCGCTCTATGCAATCCCACAACGATTACGCAAGTAGTTTCTTACACTGCACGGCAACATCACCACCAAGGGAAACTGCAACCAAAAGGCACTACACAGTGTAACCTCGCTGCAATCTTAGTACCACGCACTGCAACAAGCACCACGTAGCAAAAGGCACGGCTCCAAGCAGTAAAACCCACGACACTAAGCAGCAGCAAGCACAAAGGCAGTGCACGGCAAGGGTGGTATGTGAAAAAACCCACACCCAATTGTCCTATAAATAAGGGTCAATTGCCTTCCAATGCTATAAGGGAAATAAATACCAAATAACAAAAGGAAAATCAAAAGAAGGAAGCACATTCCAGCTACAAGAAGGAAACAAATTCCAAGCAAAAAAGGCAATGCTTATGCACGACAATAAAGGGAAAAAATTGATGTTTTTTGCAACAAAAATCAGCAAAGAAAACAAAACAAAAAAAAATAAAAAATAAGGAAAGGGGCTTCAAAATTTCCAAAAAAAACATCAAAAGAAAGTACCTCTCCTTGCCAAAAATACAAAAGGAAATCCCTCCAAGGCAAGGACAAGTCTTCAAGTTTCCCAAATCAAAAGGGAAAACACCTTCCTTGGCCCAGAAAAAAATAAAGGAAAAGGAAAAGGAAAAAAAAATGCAAATCCTCCTTACCCAAGGACAAGCATTAAAGCTTTCCAAAAACCTTGAAGGAAATCACCAAAGCTTTCCAAAACCTTGAAGGAAATCACCAAAGTTTTTCCAAAACCTTGAAGGAAATCACCCTCATTGTCAACATTGAAGGGGGCTCCTACTTAAGGAAGGAAAAAGCATTGTTTCCCACACCCACAAGGAAAAAATCCAAGCCTCAAAATACACCAAATGTATTTTATCAAAAGATTATGGAAAATCAATATGCACAATAAGTATGTGCCGATTTATGCATTTTCAAAATTTTCATTCAAGATTAAGCCTCTACAGCCCTTGAATTAAATTTTCATTTCAATCAAGATCAAGCCTCTACGTGAAGGAAAAATTTTGTCCTAGCTAAGAACATGTGAGAATATTTAAACACATATGCAAACTATTAACATATTAAAGTAGGCATGCATTAAAAAACAATTCTAAAACCCATGACTTTCAAAGCCTAGTGAATGGTGAACCAAGAGACTCTTCAACAACATTAAAGAGAAGGAAGGATTTAGAGATTCAATACCCTTGAAGCTCATCCTTGTTTACACAAGGGATTCACCCAAGTGGAGGGCCTTCAAGCCACCTCCTAGCTCCTTGGATCTTCCTTGTGATTTTCTTCCTTTTGATGCTCCTTTGCTCCTTGAGGATGTGAGGAAAGGATCTCCAAGAACACCAAAGATTTGGTGTCTCTAAGTCTCCACACCAAGGATGAGGTGTGAAGATGAAATGGATCACTTAGAGAAAAAAAGATTGCTAGCTATATCTTCTCTAAGTGGCCGGCCTCCTTTAGAGAAAAAGAGAGAAAATGTTTCTCATCTTTGTCACAAGAAAACCCTCATGAGGTAAAAGCTATAAAGATGCTTTTATATCTCTTTTCTTAGGTGAGTGGCAAACTTGCAATTAAGCAAAACTTCCCACTTCCCTCACTATGGCCGGCCATCTTAAGTGATTGGGCTATTTGCCCATATTTGTTTTAGTTGTCATATAACTTAAACATAATGGGCCTAGTGGACCAAACCCTTTTGGACCCCGAAGCCCAAAACTAACTTAAAAGCCCAATACGAACCTTTCGTATAATTAATTAACCTTGACCATTTTTCAATTAAACCATTTAATTGCTTATCCATTTCATTTATATTTCTTCACTTTCATCCTTACTCGGTGTACGATCCATTAGGTTCCAATTAGCGAGGCAGTGGGTGATTGTTACTCTTAATGATCGATTGTGAATTGAAACTACATTTCAATTCTCCCTTTGATTAAGATTTGTGTTTGCTAATCTTCAGGGCTTCCACAAACCATGAGTGACACCTAGCAGCATGTCATGGCTACCCAAGCTAAATAGAATTGGTTGGAGAACCTATCCAGTTACAATTACAATGCAATACGGTCATTCTCTAATACAATACTTTGAATCACATTGTTTGAGTGATAGTTTGTATCATGTCTACTATCCAATGTGATACTTCTTTATATGATTCAATTGAATATGATTTGGAACATACTTCCTAAGTCATATTCGTATGTTTTGGCCAAAGACTCCCGAATCATATCTTAAAGTATTCTCCTTCCACCATGGAAGGTTAGAGATCCCTTGTTGTGCATTCATATGTCTACATGACTAGATAGCTTGACCCCAACAATGCCGTGGACACTCTCGATGGAATGCCTTTGACATGATCAAAGATCAAGGACCTAACCATTAGACATCTATGATGCCTCAGGTCAAAGGACTACTTTGCATATTGCAACTAACGAGTTCTTACATGACATGTATGTTCGAACTCTCTTTTGATCGTTGTTCAGTGTACTCGATTACTCTTTCAAGCACCTATGTGTTTGTCTTAGTGTCCAACACTAAATGACTTGAGACTAGTCATACTCACGCTTGAGTTGACATAACACATACTAACCTTAGCGGATTGTCAATGCCCAATTGGCAATCCTATGGCTAGGAACGTTTTAGGAATGAACATAAGAGAAAGGTCTCGTTAATCTAACTTACTTAAATCACTTCTCTCTTAGATCAAATACATTCCTTGGATTCCCTTATTGCTTAAACACATGATACAATAAATAGTGATTAACAATAAGCTTTGCCCTTCATTAAACATATAATAGTTTAATACAATAAGTATTCCAAAAGCTATTACATCAAATGAGTGGCTTTGTGGGCATACTTCCAACACTACGGCCCTTGAAGAAAATTTCCATTTCATCAAATAAAGCTTCTACGGCCCTTGAAGAAAATTTTCATTTCATTCAAGACCAAGCCTCAACGGCCCTTGAAGGAATGTTTCATCCAAGAAATACACCTCAACGGCCCTTGATGAAATTCATCATTTCAATTCAAGAAATACGCCTCAATGGCCCTTGAAGAAATGTTTAGTTCAAGAAATACGCCTCTACAGCCCTTGAAGAAGCAAACTAATTCAAGATCAAGTCTCGACGACCCTTGAGTTAGAACATTCACATTGCAGGACTTCAAAACACGTTTCCTATATGTGACAAGCACATGCCTACAACATGCCTTGAAGTGGGGGCATTTGTGGACATGTAAATTTCGTTGCATGCAAATGATATATCACAAAGCTCCACGTGGCATATGACTCATCACAAATGGATAATTCATCAATCACATGTGGCACAAATCAAGCAAAGGAAGCTAAAATGCATTCCCAAAATGCGGCAAAGGGGAATAAATCTCCTTAAATTGGCAAAGGGCCCAAATTGCTCCCAAAACCGAAAAGAAAGCTAAAGCATCTTCACAAAACAAGCAAGAATTGAAGATTACTCGCAAAATAGGCAAGAAAGCCCTATAGATTTCGGCCAAGCAAGGGAAAGTGGCTAAAATTAAGACACAAAACATGCCTAAATTCTCCCATGGACGAATCAATACACAAATCAAACCCAAATCCAACCAACGGCAAGCTTTGAGAAGTTTATAAATACAAGGTCCTCAAACAAGCATGAAGGTCGACAATTTCTACATTGAAGGGCTGAAATTCTCACAAAAGGAGAACCTCTGCCAAATCTTTGAAGACTAATACGCTGCCAAAGCTCTCTTCGAAGAACGTACAACCAAAGCTGAAGCTTTCTTTCGTCCAAAGCCAAAGCATTCCCTTGAAGAATCAACAATCACTTGTGCCAATTCTTTCAAGACTTTGTTGCAAGCTTAAAACTTGTAACGATGTTCGATGTTCGATTCAAGATCAAGTCATCAAGACCCTTGAATCAACAAAATCTCACATCAACTTCACCTTTGCCTCAGGTCATACACAAACCTAGAGGTGAAAACTATCCACACATTGTTTCAAGCTCAAAACTTGATGCAATCATTCAATCATTTGTCCGAGATCAAGTCATCGCGACCCTTGGATCAACAACCTACATATCTACATCAAATTTGAAGATTGAATCAGAGGAAAATTGTAAACAGAGATTGTAAACAGAGATTGGAAAATCAATACAAATCTACTTTGTACACTTGTTCTCATTCCATTCGTCACATAATTTTCATGTTTACAATAGTGAAATTATGAAATAATAGAATGGGGGTTCATTGATGCGAAAATTAACTAACACACAAATTAAACCCTCTTGTGACAATTGTAGTATAGATGTAAGTAGGGTATCGTTCTAAACCGGGGATTAGGAGGGCTTGCTAAAACCTCTCAAAAGTAATTTAAAAACATAAAAACAAAGTTAAAAAAAATGTAAACAAAAGACTTTTAAGACAAGAAAGTAAAAGGGGGGATTTGGTTCTTGTGAAGTGAAAGTAAAACAAATAACTAAAACTTAAAAACTATGGATGATGGGCTTTAGCTAGAGGGTTCTTCTCCACACATGTCTTGCTTGCATACAAAACGATTTCCAATTGTATTTCAATAACTTATTAATTCTCAATGCCCCAAGTTAATTAGGTACGCTTAAATTAACCCTCAGATTTTCCTACTTTTATTGAGTTGGATGATTGCATACGACAACCCAAAGCATTCCTCACAAGTTCCCTACATGAATTGCATAATAGAGATACAAGCAAGAATCATTAAGTTCTATGAAAATCATAAGCATTGACGAGGCACTCGTTACTATGGAATAAGCATGAAACTTATGCCAAGAATTTACTTAACGCGATTGTGACTAGCAACCTTCACTACTTGTGAATATAAGTTCATGACGATTAGGTGAAACTCCCTTATATTCTAGCATCAAATTCATGCATGCAAACTAAGTGTCGACCCTCAATCAACATACACAAATCAGTTTTTATACGAACGGATAAGTAAATTGAATTCATAACTTATGAAACGCAATTAAAAGTAATCAAATCATATTGCAAGCATGGACATGTGTTTCGAATCCCCCCTAGCCAAGGGTTTAGTTTCTCATTATTACAAAACAAAGATAAACAAATTTAAACATTGAAAAACAAAGGAAAGAAAGCACCTAAACGTTCCAACGATCCATGTTGGATAGCAAGCGCGTCCAAGGACTTTTCTCCTTCTCTTTGCCGCCACAACAAGGTTGGAATGATGTTGAAGGGTTGGTTATTTGGAGGAATGGATGGGAGGGGGTTTAGATATGTAGGGAGAGGCAAGGGAAGGCTTGGAGAATGGTTAATTTCTGGATGATTTGAATGAGGTTGCTGCCATGGTATTTATAGGAAGAGGATGGACATGTTTAATGCAAAAATCTGGTGGAATGAAGTAGGTAAGGCATGGCAAGGTGGAGAATTGTTGGTGAGGGTAGGTTTTGAGTCATCCACTCACATGTCATGGTGAGTTAAGCATTGCATCATCCACTCAAATGTCATGGTGAGATAGGCATTGCATCATCACTAAAAAATCTGGTGGAAGTGAAACAAAGGGAAGGCCACGGCATTGATGAATTTTATGGGGTATGCATGGTTTTGAGTGAAGTTTTTGGCCAATCCTTCTAGAAATTTATCCCTTCTTGCAACTTGTATTTGTTTCACCAGATTTTTAGCATGTTCCTAGCTTCTTTTGACTTCAAATTCGTCCATCCATCTAGCTTGGATCATAAGCAATCCATCTTGGGCCCAAAAACACTCCAAACTACTCCAAATTGGCTCAAAATGCACCCTTAGCCCATAAAACCTACAAACACACGAATTTAGCTTTAAACACTTTTATAAATACTAAATAATTACCAAAATGCAAGAAAACAAGCAAGCTAAGTCGCATAAATATGCTCCTATCATTCATGCATCATGAGGATTTATAAAGTGGGAGAGAGAGGGGCGCGACAAGCAACAGAGAGAATTTGGTGAATTCTGAGGTATATTATCTCACCCCATTATGCCCCTATTTATAGTAGTAGGAAAGATAAATTTCTTAGGATTTACACAATCACATTCCTAACCTAATTAGAATTGCAACAAGAATTAGACTATTACAATAAATACAAAAAACGTTGACTCACGCGAACAGATTCTAGCTACTCCATCGGAAAACTCAAGTGGATAATAATAATAATAACAAGAAGGGATTTTATCACAAATGGTCCCTGAAATTGACCATCACCATCAAGATGGTCTCTTAAATTGAAAATCAATCAATGTAGTCCCTGAAAATAGGTGTCGCAAATCAATGTGGTCCTTCAGTCATAATTCTGTTAAAAGTTCTATTAAGTGCTGATGTGGAAGATAAATGGGTCCCATAAGTCCTTTTTCTCACAAATGGTCCTTGAAATGACCCGCGACATCAAAATGGTCCTTGAAATTGACCTGCAACATCAAAATGGTCCTTGAAATTGAAAATCGATCAATGTAGTCCCGCAAGTGTCCCAAATCAATGTAATATTTCCGTTACAATTCTGTCAAAAATTATGTTATGTGCTAATGTGACACATAAATGGGTCACATAAGTCTAATTAAATAAAAAAAATTACAAATAGGTTTAATAATTTAATAGTTAATAAAAAGATGTCAACCCAAAAACTCAGTCTTGCCATCACCTTCGATCCTAGTCCACATTCCTCTACCTCCTTCACTATCTTCTTTAAAAAAATCTCAATATACCCATCCCTACACAATTTGACACCCTTCACCAAATTGAACTTGGATCGAGATCACCTTTGGTGACAACTTGGCTGATTGGCAAGGACTTACGGGACATCACCGTTAACATTTAGGCGATTAACATCCTCACAAACTTAATCTTGGAGAGATTGTTCGGCGCTTCCTTGGTGGTTTGGTGACTCAAAGAACGACAAGGTCTATCTTGAGATAATGAGGTTATAACTGAGGTACGTCTATTGTTGGTTGAAAACTATTTCAAACCCCCTCTTAGGCCTTAGTTAAGCCTGTGCCTTTGAGAATTTATAGAAGAGATCTCTCTTCGAAGTAGGCCCTACTATAAGAAACAAAAAAATTCCACTGCGCAAAAAGGTATTTAGACAACTTTTTAAATTAATAATTAAACCCACATCAGCACATAACAAATTTTTTTACAGAATTTGCGCAGAAGGATCATATTGATTTGCAACACCTATTTTCAAGGATTACATTCACCGATTTTCAATTTTAGGGACCATCTTGATGGTGTGAGTCAATTTTAGGGACCATCTTGATGGTGTGGGTCAATTTCAAGAATTATTTGTGATAAAAACTCGTAAACCTTGTGGGGCCCATTTATGTGCCACATCGGCACTTAACAAAATTTTTAAAATAATTGTGACGGAAGAATCATATTGATTTGCGACACCTATTTTTAGGGACTACATTAATTGATTTTCAATTTCATTGACCATCTTGATGGTAAAGGTCAATTTTAGGGACCATTTGTGATAAAAACCCTAACAAGAATAATATTGGTAATCACCATGTTTTGATGTTTAATATGAGCTAATAATAATAATAACAAAAATAATATTGATAATTCACCATGTTTAATTTTGTGGTTTAATATAAGTGAGCAACAAAGATTTTATGCTTAGAAATTACTCTAATTCTCGAATGAGAAAACAATCAAGTTCAAATAGACTCTGCATCTTCCTCTCCATCTATTATTTTGTGCTTGACTTACAATTAAGAGTCCATTTGATAATTTTTTTTTTTTTCACTTTTAATTTTTTTGCTTGAGAAAAAAAGGACAAAAATATTATTATCAAACACAAAAATAAAACTTAAACTAAAATAACATCATTCTAATTTAACTAGAATTTAGAAGAAGACGAAAAAAGTAGAGTGCTCTGAAAATTCCTACCTCTTTTGGGGTCTGTATCTGGCTATATTTCGTTTCTTTGTAATTGTTTTAATAAAGTTATATATAATTGACCCCAAATGAAATGAGATTATGCTCAAATGAGCTTATATTGGTGATATTTGAAGGGAAGACGCAAACTTTGGTTAGAAAATGAAGCAGGACAAAATCTACATGTACCATGGTATTTCATACCAAAATGCCGGTGATGAATTGTTCCAGTGAATTAGGTCTATTTAAACCTTTACCCCGTTCCTCTTAACTTAGAATAGTAAATATTGTTTGTAATATATATATATATATATATAGAAAGCCTTTAAGGGAAGAGATTTTCATTTTTATAAAAATTGGGATTAGTTGTGGGGTCCACACCACATCGAACTTTAACGATCCGAACCGTCTATTTTGCAAAGTTGATTTTTCAAGTTGTACCTCATAGATCAACTTTGCAAAATATTAGCCGAATTGGAAATATTTAAGACATCTAATTAGGTTTAAAGAAATGAACGAATACTTTGTTATATAAGAAACAATGAAATTTGATCTTGATAATTAAATAAGCAAATGATTTTGGATTGAATTGAATTTTTGCAAGGACGATCTATGAATCGAGACTTACAAAATACACGTTCGGATCGTTGAAATTTGATGTGGAGTGGGCCTCACACCTAATGTCACAGCCCGTTTCGGAAATAATTTTGGGTGATGTGAAAAGACGGAATTACCCTTGAGCGTTGGTGGTGTTGTGTAACTAAATTTTGGTTTAAGGACCAATTTGATGAGTCCCTAGTATGTTGGACCCAATTGCAAGTAAGGAAAATAATTGGTTTGATTGGTGGGTGGACAGATGAAACCACACACACACATCCACATCACCTTCTCTCTCACTCCCGTACTCTCTCTCGGTTTCACTCTCTCTCTCTCTCCTTGCTATACGTACGGACAAGAGCAAGAACGCCTCAAGCTTCACAGACCAAAGGTTTTGAGCACACCATTGTGTTCCTTATTCCATTTCGAGTTCAAATGTACCCATTTCAGGTAAGAACTCGTCCGATATCACGTTGAAAACTCAAGCTCTGAGTTGAGCACTATTCATGAACTTTTGAATGGTTATGTTTTAGGACAATCCCAGCTCACAGCGAGCTTTAGGAGGTTCTCACGAAGCTCGGAGTGCTTCGTTGGCTCAGTTTTGACGTCGGGATCACGAGGTTCGAAGGTGGCCAGTTTTGGTAGGATTTTCCCGACGAGTTTCCAAAGGATTTGAAGCTCCAAAAAGGTATAACCTTCCTCTCGTGATTTATGACATTTTGGTGAAACTTTTGTGGAAAATGGTGCAAAAACGAGCTAGAAAAAGGCAGTTGCAGGTCTGCCCAGAAACCGGTGCCGGCAACACTGTTCCGACATCTGGAGGTTGAAGATGATGCGCGTGAGGCCGTGCCCTCCCCGGCGCGTGAGCCACAGAAAAATTATTTTAAAAATATCACGATGTTCGTGAGGTTGTGTAGATCACGTTGGTATATTCAAATACCAAAATTGAGCTTTGTATGAGAAGTTATTAGCTAGTTTTGTGTATGTGCTTTAAAATAACGTTTTTATAGTTAATTCGCATATAGGTGAGACTTATCCCGAGGACGAGCGTATCCACTGGCGACTCGGGGGTTACGACCCGTCGACATACCAGTGAGTGGGCTTTTGGTTTTCAGTATATATTATATACTTGATATTTTCCCAGAAATATGTGTTTAAATGATAGTATGCCATAATGCCATGCATTAAGTTATAATTCATACATGAATTGGTATGTGATGATTTATATATATAAATGTGGTGTTGTGGATGCTCAGGTAAGTTCAGGTAAGTTGTGTTTGGTTATGTGAATCATCGATGATGCGATATGTGGTTGAATAATGTTGAGCTCATAAAACTGCACGTAGGGCGATTATGATTTAGCCATAGATATGGCACAGGCCTGTTTATTATGTCACCTCCCGCACCATATGCTCATATTGGATCCAATTTAAGTGCACAGTCTTGTCGTACATACCTTATTTATGGTTCCGACTCGTAGGTGACTAGCGATTTATCGCCCAGCTATTATGTGAGAGTAGTATTGAGCATAATTATATTACACCCATTATTGTGATATAGACCTTTTTGTTTGGTTCCGACTCTTGTGTAGTATGTTGCCGTAAAGGTCATAGTAGTGACTCCGGCTAGAGTGATTTTTGAGCTATGAATTCAGCCGTACAGACTACCACAGGGGTTCCGGCTAACATGTTATATTTCTATGAAATTATTCTTACCTGAATTGCTTATTCTGTTATATCTTGGCATGACATACATATGAATATGATTATCTGAAGCATGAATTGAATTGATATGATTTCATATATATATGTATATGCTTATATCTTGATTCTGGGAAAAATTATACATGTTTTACAGCGAGGGGTTAGTTATGTTGATAAATGAAATGATTTTGTAAAACATTTGTTTTTGCCCACTCATGTTTTCTGTTTTGCGCCCCTCCAGGTTTTAAGTAAGCTTGTTGTTGGTGGCTTGAGGACGTCGGCAGTTCTCACCTATCTAAATAATAGTAGGACATTCTTGGTACTGTATAACTAGTACTTGTCCTACTGGACTGCATGTTGGAAGTATGCCCACAAAGCCACTCATTTGATGTAATAGCTTTTTGGAATACTTAATGTATTAAACTTTTATATGTTTAATGAAGGGCATGATAAGCTCATATTTATACGTATTTTACATCAAATTCTCTCGTCTTTTCTTAGTTAGTTTCTTATATTTTTGTGCTATTTACTTTGTTTTTGTGTTTTATCGAATTTATCTAGCTAAGAAAATAAAAATAACATAAGTGTGATTTTATGTAATAAATTCGTGTCAAAACTGTTTAGCTTTTAAATTAAATAAAATATAGATATATATATATATAATATAATAATTGTTTGTTTTGTAGAATAAGGAAGAGTGGAGCTGTGGAGCAGAAAAAGAAAATAAAAGTGTGAATGGAGGAAAGTGTGTGAGGTTGCCAGCAGAAAAACAAAGGAAAGATAAGGGAGCTGGCAGCGTGAGAAGAATGAAGTGGGCAACGTGGGGAGCACCAACGAGGGATAGAAAAGCTGCTTGTGCAGCGTGAACTTTGGAGTGGAGAAAGCACCAGTGGGTGCGGAAAATAGTGGGGAGCTGTTAGTGGGAAAGGAATAAATAAAAGAGGAGATAGAAGCACAGAAAAGAAGAGGAGGGGAGCACGGAATTTGGAGGTCGCTGCCTTGTGGCAGCTTGGGAGAGACACGAGGGCCTCGGGGAAATAAACGAGAGGGGAGCAGGTCGCTGCCTGTCACGTGGAGCTCGCAGGAGAGCTGTGAACCGAGGAGCTGAAGGCCTTGCACGAGGAGAGAAGGAATAACAAGGCAGCTTTGCCTTGTCAGCTTGCGGAAGGAAAGGAGAGAGCTGCCCTAAGGCAGCTTGCATGGAAATCAGCAAGAAGCAGCAAGGCTGCACGTCTCGGGGCAGCAAGCAGTGAGACAGAGACTTGCGACAGCTGCCAGGCCTTGCGTGGAGATTGACGGAGCAGGGAGGTCAGACGCGGGGATTTGAGGAAGGGCTGCACGTGGGCAGCAAGTAGCGCGAAGAAGGAAGGAGGCGCTGCCAGGAAGGCCAGGAGGAAGACGGACAGGAGCGAGACACGTGGGCTGCTTTGCGCAGCTAAGCAGGTCAGTAAGCAGGTCAGCACGGCAACAATCCTGCCTGGTCAGCACGGCAACAGTGCAGGGAGCGCAACAACACTGCAGTCCTCATTCGGTTTAATCCTCCAACTCACGTTTTATTCCTGTTTAATTTTAATAATGTGTAATTAATTTGTTTTGGCTAGAGGTTAATTCAAAACCATGGATATATTTGTAATATGAAATGATTACCTTCAGTTGTGATTTCTGAGTTGTGATTTAATTTGCTTAACTGCTTGATTGATAACTTATTTTTGTATGTCGATTAAGGATGCATACTTAATTTACATGCATGAATTTGATGCTAGAATATAAGTGAATTTCACCTAATCGTTATGAACTTATATTCACAAGTAGTGAAGGTCGCTTATAAACGATCGCGTTAGGTAAATTCTTGGCATAAGTTTCATGCAATTCATAGTAACAAGTGCCTCGTCAATGCTTATGATTTTCATAAAACTTAATGATTCTTGCTTGTATCTCTATTATGCAATTCATGTAGGGAACTTGTAGGGAATGTTTTGGGTTGTCGTATGCAATCATCCAACCTAATAAAAGTAGGAAAATCTGAAGGTTAATTTAAGCGGACCTAATTAACTTGGGGCGTTGAGAATTTACAATTTATTGAAAGAACAACTGAAAATCAATTTAGGTTGCATATGTGGCATGTGTGGAGAATAATCCTCTAGCCAGTCCGTCATTTATCATTTTACCTTAATTTTATGTTTTTGTCAATTTTGTAATTTATTTAAGTTTAATTTACTTTTCATCAAAATCAATCCCCCATTTTATTTTAAAGTGTTAGATTTATTAGAAATCATTTTAGTTTGTGTTTTCTTAAGTCTTGAGTTGTTTTGAGTCTTTTGATTTATTTTAGTTTATTTGTTAGTTTTATTTTGAGTTATTCTATTTAAGTGTTTTGAGTCTAGTTTAGTATTTTAAATTTTGTTTTTACGTTTTTAAATTAATTTTACATTGGTTAGCATCCCTAGTTAATCCCCGGCCTAGAACGATCCCTACTTACATCATTACTACAACTGTCACAAATAGGGTTTAAATTTGTGCGTGAATTTATTTTCGCATCAAATTTTTGGCGCCGTTGCCGGGGATTAGCAAATTTGCTAATCCTTTTATTTTTGTTTTTGCTTATGTTTATTTGTGTTTATGTCTTTTACTTTTGATATTTGATTTAGTTTTCTTTGATTTTAGGTACAAATGGAGCAAGACCTGGATTCTACTAGCATTCAAGATCTATTGGCACAGCTCACTGCTCAATTAACTCATAATGCCGAACGGACCACAATGCCAAGTGTCCCTACACTTGATGTGCCCTATGAGCAAGGATTTCAAACTCATCAATATCCCCAATTTTCTGCAAATGAAGATGTTTGGGGATATCAGGGCCATAACCAATCAAGGAGCAACATGTTTTCCAACGCTTACAATTCGGATTGGAGAGACTACTCAGATTATATGTGGGATGAACCTCAACACTTTCAACAAAGTGGATATTGGCAGCAAGACGAATTCTATTCAAGATCTATGCAGCCACCACAGCATCCCCCACAACAATTCCAATCGAATCAAAGTATGCCCGTGGATTATAATCAAATGCTTGAAGAATTAATTTCTTCAGTACAGGGTTCACAAAAAGAAGAACAATTGCCGCCATCGGAAGAGTTCTATCAGTGGCCATATGAACCGTCACATCCACCACAACAATCTCCCCAATCAAATTCAGGTACGTCTTCGGATAATGACATGTTGAATAAGTTACTAACCTCTTTGACCCAGGACGTAGAAAATCGAAACAAGGAGATGCAAAATAAAGCCAACAAGGTGGATGCATTGGAGGAGCAAATTGGGCAGATTATGGAATTCATGGCACAGATTCGAGATCAAAGTGAACTCTCCAACTCAAACATTGCAAATTCAAAGGCAGAAAGTGAAATCGATGAAGCCATCACTTTGGGAAGTGATATGGAGGATGAAGTTGTTCCAGAACCATCCAAAAATGGCCCGGACATGGATGAATTGCCGCTTCAAGAAGAAGATGAGGATGACTACTTGGGCAGTTTAGAAGAATTCTTATCGCAAACCCCTCAAGTCCTTATGTCATCCAACTCAGGTGAGGAGGTTCTAAGTTCAATTCATTCTAACATCGTTCCACCAAACGTCCTTTTTCCTTGCAGGTTTTTAAATCCCAAGGAAGAAGTGAATGAAAAATACGTTGTGGAAGATCTTCCAGAGGTGCAAAATGAGATCCAAATTTTTGGTGCACAAAATCATGTTCCCGATGATGTTGAAACAATCAAAGAAACTTGTACACCAAGAAGAGGGACTCCAGAAAATGAGGTGGCCGGAGAATTTCAAGAATACATCCAAGAGGCTGTGCATGAGACAATCAAGCCCAAATCAGTTGAGTTTGATGACACGGGACAAGCCACAACCATCATAGTAAACCTGGCTAAGTTCAAAGTCCCGGAAATGTTCAAAAATGTGGTGTTTGTCATTGAGTTTGTGTCGGAAAAAGATAGTAAGCCATCTTCTCCATTTTTAATTTTATGTTATACTAACAATCTAATTTTGATGATTCAGGCACCGTCATTAGAACTTAGACCGTTGTCGGATCATTTCAAGTACCACCGTCCGTTTAATGATAAGCCCATGCATTTGAATAATGAAGGGAGGCCTAGGAATCACCCACAATCAGATTTGCATTCCTAATCCCTTCTCTTTACTGAATTTATTTTACTTTGTTTAGTTCTTTCATTGTTTGTTTGCTCTTGTGTGAATTTATTTTACGTTGATTTTTTTTACGTTGATTTCATTATGTTTTGTTATTTAGTTGTGATTTTTGTTTTGTTTATTTAGTTGTGATTTTTGTTTAGGAGATTAAACTTAGTCTTTTTTTTACTTTGATTTACTTATTTTACATTTATATAAAAAAAAAATGAAAAAATAAATAAAAAATAAAAAAAAAAAAATGAAAAAAAAAAAACAAAACAAAACAAAAATACTTTTATTTATATTTATAATTAAATAAACTTAAAGCATAAATATTTTACAATAATGTAAAACTAATAGCTTTCATTGGTCGTTGGTAGGTGGTGCCTCGGAGGTCGACGGAGCCCCTGAAAGACGAAGCGCCAGAGCTGGATCATTCGGAGCCTCAATACTTGGTGCTGCTCCCGAGGACGAAGGCAACACAAACCTCGGGAGTAACGTCATAAACCGTTGATGATCACTCTGAATCCGCACTTCGGACTCCTGCAGCTGATCAAGCTTCCTCTTCATGCTTGTGGAGTAATTGGTTGCGAGCATGTGCAAATCCATGTTCTCATGCCTAAGCACTCTGACCTCCTACCGAAGACTAGCCACTTCAGCCATCAACGACTCCACCTGACGAGTTCGTGCAAGAAGGCGTTGGCCCATGTTTGATACTGAACCTGCGCATCGGACGCTGTAGGCCATAGAGTCCTGAACAGCCAGTTCGTCGGACCGCCTGGAAAGTATCCTAGTGTCTCTAGGAGTGAGCAGATTTCTGGCCACCACCGATGCGGTTGTTTCGTTCATCATCATGGAATCCCCAACTGTAAGAGGACCATTTGGGGATATGAAGGATGGCTGCCAAATGTTGGTTGGAGAAGATATATCACTATCTTCCCCAACATTCAAGTTAAGGCGACGGTCAGAAGGGCAAGACATTTTCTGAAGGTGTTGAGAATGAAGAGTCGGAATGATCAAGATTAAAAGAAGTGCAAGATGGAGTGTTTGCAGGAGTGAGTGTTTACAGGAGGGAGCTCAAGTGTGTTGTGGAACAAAATTGCGCCTCTATAAAAAGAAGAAATCAAGAGGCGCTACTCAGCAGTCGAAGAGGCGTCATCTCGCAAATCGAAGAGCCGGGCTCCTTTCTGAAAAGTCGGTTCCTTTCTCAAAAGTCGGACGCCGTTCTCTCAAAAGTCGGGCGTCTCTCTCAAAAGCCGGAGCAGTCAGGAATCACGAGGCGAGCCGCTCCCTGATTTGTCCAGACGTGTCACATGCAATTCCTTTCTCAAAAGTCGGGATTGCTCAGAAACCACGAGCCGCTCCCTGATTTTTCCAATTTTGTCGTCACTCGTCACGCGCTGTCAGCTTTGCGCAAATTACGGGCTGCTTTTTCAGAAAGCGCGTGACCTGTACTGTTCATCCATCCACCGGCTGCCGACAGGGGTAAAGGAATAGTTTCGGTTGTGAAGAAAAATTCTATAAACGTCTACCTTCGCCTTCAACAGCAAAGGCACACTCTCAACACTTCTTCATCTCCGAAATTTTTCATCTCCCAAAATGCCTTTCCAACAAACCCTCTCGAGTTTCTCTGTGTTTCTCATTCCCTGGGATACCTTTACAAATAAGTCATCTAGAGCTAGAGTATTTCATATCATGAAGGTTGAAAGCAAGAGTATCTCATATCACGCTTTCTCCCTGTCCTTGTCCTTGTCTTTGTGATAAGGAGAAAGCGGGCAATCAGCCAGCACTCGGTGTCAATCTTCCAATCTAAGAACCGACTGCCTGGAAATCCTTCCTGATTGCTTACCTAGCATTGCTTACCTAGCATTGCTCTCGAGTGCTCATCTTCAACCGCTGATGTACCTCCGAAGAAGTCGCCACATCTGCCTGGAGAACAGCCAAGGCAAGTGAAAATGTTACTTGAAGCATGTGGAGACAAGGTGCTGCTTCATCTTCAAGATCAAGTCTCATTTTCCTTGCTAAGAAGTTCCCCAGCCCAGTTCAAGCATACACCTGTGGAACGATACTTCTTCAAAAGCAAAAGTATCCCATATCATCAGAGTCAGAGGCAAAGATTTCTCATGGCATGCTTTTCCTTTACCCTTGCTCTTGGCTACGGGGCAAGGTGAAAGAAAGGCAATCGGTCGGCACTTGGACAGATTGAACAAAGAAGCAGACCACCACCTATTCCTCGTGCCTACCTGCCATGCAGAAGAAACAAAAAGAGAAGAATGTAGCCTGCAGACTAAATCAACCCGGCAGAATGAGTCCGAGTTGAAACCAAGAGCTCGAGAAGCTTCAACAACACCACCAATCAAGTCTCATTTTCCTTGCTAAGAAGTTCTCGAGGCCAGTTCAAGTTCAAAGCTGTGGAAAGTCACCAAACAGGACCAATGATCACTTTTAGTTTTATTCATTGTCTTTTATTTTCATTTTCAATTTTTCGTTTGCCTTTTCTACATTTTCTTGTGTGCTTAACTGATTTATTTCTTTTCTTTGCAGGAACTTTTGGTTATTTCCACCCTTGAAGTTGATTGCAGAATTTTAGCTTGGGGGTCATCGCTTGATTTTTCTGCAAATTAGGGAAGTTTTCAGTCCTATTGTTTTATTTTGTTTCTTTATATTTATTTTATTTTTATTTGCATTTTATTATATTTTCTGACATTGGGGACAATGTCTAGTTTAAGTGTGGGGGTATAGAGTATAAAAATGACCAAATTGAAAATTTTTTGTACCTTCGACTTTGAACTGGTTTCATTTGTTTCCATGTTACTGCTTTGTGTTTTCTTAATTAAGTTGTTGTTTTTATTAAAAAAATAATAAAAAAATAAAAAATAAAAAATAAAAAATCGGAAAATTTTAAAAATACAAAAATATTTCCTTGTTTTCCTTATTGTTTTGAATTAGTTTTTTGTTAGTTTCCCGACCCAATGATATAATTGGATAAAATTTGAACCATGATGATCAAGAACTTAGTTAACACGTGCTGTGTGAAATTCCTAATTCTCGTGTTAGTTTGTACATATTTGATCATCTTTGAAAAACTAAACGCACATAGCCCTGTTGATGTGAAACTAAAGCATGATTTAAAGATCCATATGTGAATTTAGTGACCATATACATCCTATGTGAGTTTTTGAGCCTATTGAAAGTGTGTGCATTTTTCATACACTCCTATTTTTTCATGTGTGATGAACTTATGTGAGATACTTCTCTAGAACTTGCATAACGATCTTTCGAAATATTTGTCATTGATTGCATGAACTTGAAAATGATAGAGGCATTAGGTTTACCACCATGGCCCAAATAACCTTGTTTCCCAAAGAAAAATGATATCATTAGATTGCCTATTTGAGCCGTATTTGTGAGCCTTTTATTTCTTATCACCAGATATGTCCACCCTTATGCCTGAAATAAATATTTTTCCTTACCCTTTCCAAGCGAGCTAGTGAGTAATGTGAAATTTTGTTATGTGAAACGTTTGTGAAGTACTTTGAAGGTGTTTGGCAAAAGAATAAGTGTGGGGGTTTATCATATTTGTTTCTGCTTAAAAAAACAAATAAAAAAATAAAAAAATAAAAAAAAAAAAAAGAGAAAAAAAAAAAGAAAAGAAGAAAAGAAAAAGAAAAAAAAAAAGATTGTATAAAAAAATAAAAAAAAATTAGTTTTAAAGTTTCAGTTTATGGGTGTGGTTGGAGATGTCAGAAGAATCGTTGGAGAGCTTGAGTTCTTATAAATCTAAAGAAAAGAATTGCTTGCAATGTAGCTTGGAACTTGTGTTTTCCTATTCTTTCGTTTCAATAACCCTATCCCTAAGCCTCATTACATCCAATAAAAGCCCTCTTGATTTAAGTTTTGCAATTATGACTGTGGAGAAGTGATTTTTATGCAAGCTTATGGTAGAAATTTCACATTTGTTTCTTTGAGAGAAACACATTAAAACTAAACACATGAGTGATTGAGTGTAAATCCCGTGAGAAGGTCGCTAGTTTGCATATGGTGTTTTTAAAATAAAAATTTGAAATTGCATGAGCATGGCTATCTCACACACTACACTTCAAGGATGTTTCAAAGATTACTGCTAATACTTGAGTAAGGAAAATGAACTTGAATTGCTTATTGGTGTTAGCTATGGTTCTTGATGTGTTGTGTTCTCGAATGAAATTCTATGAGGGTCACATAGGGGGAAACTAATAATTTTCATGTTATTATTTTTTCTGTTTTCGTTTGTTTTGCTCGAGGACTAGCAAAAGCTAAGTGTGGGGGTATTTGATAAGCTCATATTTATACATATTTTACATCAAATTCTCTCGTCTTTTCTTAGTTAGTTTCTTATATTTTTGTGCTATTTACTTTGTTTTTGTGTTTTATCGAATTTATCTAGCTAAGAAAATAAAAATAACATAAGTGTGATTTTATGTAATAAATTCGTGTCAAAACTGTTTAGCTTTTAAATTAAATAAAATATAGATATATATATATAATATAATAATTGTTTGTTTTGTAGAATAAGGAAGAGTGGAGCTGTGGAGCAGAAAAAGAAAATAAAAGTGTGAATGGAGGAAAATGTGTGAGGTTGCCAGCAGAAAAACAAAGGAAAGATAAGGGAGCTGGCAGCGTGAGAAGAATGAAGTGGGCAACGTGGGGAGCACCAACGAGGGATAGAAAAGCTGCTTGTGCAGCGTGAACTTTGGAGTGGAGAAAGCACCAGTGGGTGCGGAAAATAGTGGGGAGCTGTTAGTGGGAAAGGAATAAATAAAAGAGGAGATAGAAGCACAGAAAAGAAGAGGAGGGGAGCACGGAATTTGGAGGTCGCTGCCTTGTGGCAGCTTGGGAGAGACACGAGGGCCTCGGGGAAATAAACGAGAGGGGAGCAGGTCGCTGCCTGTCACGTGGAGCTCGCAGGAGAGCTGTGAACCGAGGAGCTGAAGGCCTTGCACGAGGAGAGAAGGAATAACAAGGCAGCTTTGCCTTGTCAGCTTGCTGAAGGAAAGGAGAGAGCTGCCCTAAGGCAGCTTGCATGGAAATCAGCAAGAAGCAGCAAGGCTGCACGTCTCGGGGCAGCAAGCAGTGAGACAGAGACTTGCGACAGCTGCCAGGCCTTGCGTGGAGATTGACGGAGCAGGGAGGTCAGACGCGGGGATTTGAGGAAGGGCTGCACGTGGGCAGCAAGTAGCGCGAAGAAGGAAGGAGGCGCTGCCAGGAAGGCCAGGAGGAAGACGGACAGGAGCGAGACACGTGGGCTGCTTTGCGCAGCTAAGCAGGTCAGTAAGCAGGTCAGCACGGCAACAATCCTGCCTGGTCAGCACGGCAACAGTGCAGGGAGCGCAACAACACTGCAGTCCTCATTCGGTTTAATCCTCCAACTCACGTTTTATTCCTGTTTAATTTTAATAATGTGTAATTAATTTGTTTTGGCTAGAGGTTAATTCAAAACCATGGATATATTTGTAATATGAATTGATTACCTTCAGTTGTGATTTCTGAGTTGTGATTTAATTTGCTTAATTGCTTGATTGATAACTTATTTTTGTATGTCGATTAAGGATGCATACTTAATTTACATGCATGAATTTGATGCTAGAATATAAGTGAATTTCACCTAATCGTTATGAACTTATATTCACAAGTAGTGAAGGTCGCTTATAAACGATCGCGTTAGGTAAATTCTTGGCATAAGTTTCATGCAATTCATAGTAACAAGTGTCTCGTCAATGCTTATGATTTTCATAAAACTTAATGATTCTTGCTTGTATCTCTATTATGCAATTCATGTAGGGAACTTGTAGGGAATGTTTTGGGTTGTCGTATGCAATCATCCAACCTAATAAAAGTAGGATAATCTGAAGGTTAATTTAAGCGGACCTAATTAACTTGGGGCGTTGAGAATTTACAATTTATTGAAAGAACAACTGAAAATCAATTTAGGTTGCATATGTGGCATGTGTGGAGAATAATCCTCTAGCCAGTCCGTCATTTATCATTTTACCTTAATTTTATGTTTTTGTCAATTTTGTAATTTATTTAAGTTTAATTTACTTTTCATCAAAATCAATCCCCCATTTTATTTTAAAGTGTTAGATTTATTAGAAATCATTTTAGTTTGTGTTTTCTTAAGTCTTGAGTTGTTTTGAGTCTTTTGATTTATTTTAGTTTATTTGTTAGTTTTATTTTGAGTTATTCTATTTAAGTGTTTTGAGTCTAGTTTAGTATTTTAAATTTTGTTTTTACGTTTTTAAATTAATTTTACATTGGTTAGCATCCCTAGTTAATCCCCGGCCTAGAACGATCCCTACTTACATCATTACTACAACTGTCACAAATACGGTTTAAATTTGTGCGTGAATTTATTTTCGCATCAGGGCAAAGCGTATTGTCAGACACTATTTATTGTATCATGTGTTTATGCAATAAGGGAATCCAAGGGATGTATTTGATCTAAGAGACAAGTGATCTAAGTAAGTTAGACACTAAGGTTAGTATGTGTTGTGTCAACTCAAGCTTGAGTATGACTAGTCTCAAGTCATTTGGTGTTGGACACTATGACAAACACATAGGTGCTCGAAAGAGTAATCGAGTACACTGAACAACGATCAAAAGAGAGTTCGAACATACATGTCATGTAAGAACTCTAAAGTTGCAATATGCAAAGTAGTCCTTTGACCTGAGGCATCATAGATGTCTAATGGTTAGGTCCTTGATCTTTGATCATGTCAAACGGCATTCCATCGGAGTGTCCACGGCATTGTTGGGGTCAAGCTATCTAGTCATGTAGGCATATGAATGCACAACAAGGGATCTCTAACCTTCCATGGTGGAAGGAGAATACTCTAAGATATGATTCTAAAGTCTTTGGCCAAAGCAAATGAATATGACTTAGGAAGTTTGTTCAAAATCATATTCAAGGGAATCATATAGAAAAGTATCACATTGGATAGTAGACATGAAACAAACTATCACTTAAACAATGTGATTAAGAGTATTGTATTAGAGAAAGACCGTATTGCATTGTAGTTGTAACTGGATAGGTTCTCCAACCAATTCTACTTAGCTTGGGTAACCATGACATACTGCTAGGTGTCACTCATGGTTTGTGGAAGCCCTAATGATTAGCAAACACTAATCATTAAAGGGAGAATTGAAATGTGGTTTCAATTCACAATCGATCGTTAAGAGTAACAATCGCCCACTGCCTCGCTAATTGGAACCTAATGGATCGTACACCGAGTAAGGGCGATAGTGAAGAAATTAAATGAAATGGATATGCAATTAAATTGTTTAATTGAAGAATGGTCAAGATTAATTAATTAGTTAATTAATTTTACGAAAGGTTCGTATTGGGCTTTTAAGTTGGTTTTGGGTTTCGGGGCCCAAAAGTGTTTTGGTCCACAAGGCCCATTATGTTTAAGTTGTATGACAACTAAAACAAAAATGGGCAATAAGCCCAATCACAACATATAGGCCGGTCATGGTGAGGAGATGGTGAAAGTTTGCTTAATTGCAAGTTTGCCACTCACCTAAGAAAAATGTTATAAAAGCAACTTTATAGCAATTTTCTCATTAGGGTTTTCTTTGAGGAAAAGAGGTGAAACATTTTCTCTCTTTCTCTCTACAAAGAGGCCGGCCACTTAGAGAGATTAATCTAGCAATCTTTTCTTCTCTAAGTCATCCATTTCATCTTCACACTTAACCCTTGGTGTGGAGACTTAGAGACACCAAATCTTTGGTGTTTTGGAGATCCTTTCCTTACATCCTCAAGGACCAAAGGAGCACAAAAGGAGAAGGAAATCACAAGCAATATCCAAGGACCTTGGAGGTGACTTGAAGGCCCTCCACTTGGGTGAATCCCTTGTGTAAACAAGGATGAGCTTCAAGGGTAAAGAAACTCTAAATCTTTACTTCTCTTTAATGTTGTTAAAGAGTTTATTGGTTCACCATATACTAGGCTTTGAAAGTCATGGGTTTTATGAATTGTTTTTTAATGCATGCCTACTTTAAAGTGTTAATAGTATGCATATGTATTTAAATGTTCTTACTTGTTCTTAGCTAGGACTAAATTTTTCCTTCAAGTGGTATCAGAGCCTAGGCCTAGTTTATGGTGAATCCAAATGGTGATTTTTTGGGTTCATGTTTGTCTTGTTAAAAGGGTTTTAAAGTGACTTTTGGAACCCCTAAGTACCCTAGGATATTAGCCCTCTTTTGAGTGGTGAAAAATTGAGTTTTGGTGAGTGAAAACATTCATGGAGCTATTATGAGTTTTCATGAGTGTTCTTCAATGTTCTTGAAGTTCTTGCCAAAACAAAAAGTTTTGAAGTTTTGATTCAAAATATTTATGTTTTTCATAAAGTTTTGGTTTATTATTTGATGGTTGATGGTTATTGGTGAGATGTGATGAAATGATTTTAATGTTTTGTCATAGACTTTAAATTTTTCTTACAAACCATCAATTTCACCTTTACCTCACCCACCAAAATCAATTTGCATATTGCACATGCATGCACAACTTGCACCAAATCCCTTTCACACTTCTTTTACTCTCTAAAACCGGCCACCCCCTAGTGGGGGTACTTTTGGGGCCTTTTGTGCAATTACATAAAGTTTTGATACTTTTGTATTTTTGTATTTTGGCCCAAAAGTTTACGTTTTTACGTTTAGGCCTAAAAACTCTAAAGGACAAATTGTTTTGTTCCTTTAATGATGTTTTTACATTATTAAAATTTTGGGATCTAGTTGAAATTACATGAAGTTGTGGACTTTTGTGTTTTTTCAAAGTGACCCCAAAAGTTTGTGTTTTTGCATTGTGGCCCAATTGTTGTGGTCATATTTTCCTTTTGGCCCAAATAAAATGAGAACAAAAATGGTTTTGTCTCATTAATGAGAATTGGATTTTCATTTCATTTAGTTCCATTTAAATCAATTCTATGGATCCAAAAACCAATTGTTTAAAGTAGTTTTCTTAGTTAATGTGATTGATTAAGAAAATGGTGATTATGAACCAAAGGCCTCGATAATTGAGCTATGTGATTGGCCGCTTTACATTATGAATGTTTGGGTTTAGTAGTGTAGATATGAATGTAATTTGATTAATTCAATTTGTTGTAAATGGACATAAGTCCATCATTTGTGTTGTAAAGGGGCATAAGCCCTTATTATTATTTCATGTATTCCTTTTTGTTTATATGTATGCAAAATGGAATAGTTGGGTCCAACGCTCAATAGGAAATAACGGTTTAATTGGATTAAACGCGTAACTAAAATCAACAACTATCTACCTTAAACCCAAGGTCCAACACAAGGCTCGTGTTGGATCAATTCAAACGGTTCATAATCATCCTAAAACCTAATATGACTATATAGTCCATATGAGGATGCAATGCATTCGTTAGTAGTTCCATATAGTCTCGCTTGTTTCAACGAAACAGTGGGAGTATTATATGCTACTAATTCACATTAACTTGGACTAATAGTTGTGATAGGCCCAAGTTCTTTTAATAAGATTAAAATGATTTTGATGTAGCCCAACACTACTCCCTCAAAACAAATATTAAAGTTGATAAGCGAGAGATGTTTTGAACATCTTTTCGTAGGCCTTCCACCGTGGTGGGTTCCAATCGTTTGTGACTCATGCACCGGCTTCACCCTATCATGGGGAAGTACAAAGTATGTGCTTACATCCAGGTGGAATCCATATACATATGATGAGGTGAGTGTAGGCAACGAGGATAGCCGACATCGTATCATCGTGAGGCTATTCTTGAACCCCTTCACAAACTAAGCATGGTGGGAATAACTAAACTAAGTGCAATGGAGCCGACATCGTATCATCGTGAGGCAACATTCTCTAGAGGCCAAACTGATGGGTAATTACAAAAAGGTTGTAAATGAATAAATGCGTTATTCTCTCATCATTATTTTTGCTAACCAACATCGTATCATCGTGAGGTGGGCTTGGTAATGGTGAGTCTCCCATACCCCGCTAAGAGTTCAATATAACTCTCGAATTCTATTGAGGGATATGGAATTTGCCAAAAATAGTGGGTGGTACTATTTGATTCAAAGACCCAATCAAATAGTTTTAAAACAAACTATCTAATATGATTTCTGTTATGTTATGTAGTTAACGACATGCCTAAAATTATGTTGGAAATGTGCCCTAAAGCCAATCATATGATGATACTTTACGGACATTTCACATGTTAAACTAATCTAGTTTACATATAAAAGGCAAACATTATTGTTTGAGGCGTCTCATATAAATGTTATATGCTTAAACGATAAAGTCCAAGGAATATGTGATTGGGAGAATGCAATCTAATGAAGTTAGATTAATGAGACCATTCTTTCGTAGACACATCCTAAACATTCCTGATCATAGGATTGCCAATTGGGCATTGACAGTCCGTTAAGATCAGTACGTGCTATGTCTTCTATCAGGGAGAGTGACTAGTCTCGAGTCATTGGTGTGTGTGACATCAAGACAAGTACGTAGGTGCTCAATAGAGAATGAGTTCACTGAACACGATCAACGAGGAGTTCTCATACTCATGTCACATGAGAACTCATGTTTGGGATAATGCAAATTAGTCTTTTGACCTGAGGCATCACAGTTGTTGTCTTGTGGTTAAGTCCTTGATCTTTGATTATGTCAAAGTCACCCCATCGGGGTGTCCACGACATCATTGGGGTTAAGCCACTTAGTCATGGAGACAAGTGAATGTGCAACAAGGGATCTCTAACCTTCAAAATGGTTTGAGGGAGAATACTTTATGATATGATTAAAATCTCTGGCCAGAGTATGAATGAGATTGGGGAATGCGTTCCACATCATATTCAAGGTAATCATAAAATGCAAATGAATCACATTGGATAGTAGACATGAATAAATAAACTATCAAACCAAACAATGTGGTCAAGAGTATTAGATTAGAGAAAGACCGTATTGCATTTGTAATCCTAAACTGAATAGGTTCTCTACCTCTTCTGATTAGCTTGGGTAGCCATGATATGCTGCTAGGGGTCACTCATGGTTTGTGGAAGCCCTAAACGTGTGTAATCACTAAAGGGAGAATTGAAAGTAAGTTTCAATTCACAATCGATGTAAAATGGTTTTAATCGCCCACTGCCTCGCTAAAAGGAACCTAATGTATCGTACACCAAATAAGGTGGAGATTGAAGAAACAAAGGAGATGAATTAAATGGTTTAATTATTTATGGCAAGGATTAATTAATATGTTAATTAATCAAACGAATAAGTTCGTTAAAGACCTCGGGATAGTTTTGGACCTTAAGGCCCAATGGGCTTCGAACGTCAAAGCCCATTGACTTAAGTTGTATGACAACTTAATGAATAAAGATTCACAAAGGCCCAAAAGCCCATATCCATTTAGTGTTGAATTAGGGTTTTTGGTTCTTTAGGTCATTTAAAGAAGTGACTATATAAAGAACTTTATAGCCTAAAATTCATAAGTTGTTGATTTTAGAGAAAATTGGTGAGAACACAAAGCTTCCATTTCTGTCTAAGAGGCCAACCACCTTGGGGGATATTGTCTAGCAATTCTATTTCCTCAAGGTCACTCATTTCCTCTCCAATCCAACCTTGGTGTAGAATCTTTAGAGGTTCTCAATTTTGGGAACTTGGAGAACCTATTCTTCTAACCAAATCCATGGAGCTAAGAAGCAAGGAATGAAGGCCCTATCTCTTGGGTGATTATCCTTTGCATATGCAAAGAGGAATCTACAAAGGTAAATATTTCTCAACTAACAAATTGTTGTTTTTAAGTTGAGTCAAGGTTCACCAATCTACTAGGCTTTGAATTTCATGGTAGATGTTTTGTTTTTGAATGCATGAAAGCATGATTCCGCCTTTAATTGTTAATTGCATGCTATATGATGTTATTCAAATGAACATGTTTTTCACAAAATTTCCTTCAAATTATACCCACCATTATACTTGACAAAAGGGGCCTTAGGGGCCAACGTTTCCTTGCTTGGTATCGCCACATTGAGAATGTCTCAAAGGTGAAAGACATATTGTATGTTCTTAAGCAATCCCCTCCTCATGTACCTCCTACGAAACTAGCTTCAAAGGAGGAGTGTCAAAATTATGTTAGACACTATGAGGATGATTTACAAGCCAAATGCTTAATCCTTACTTCACTTAGTGAGGAGCTTATGAAGCTACATAAGCACATGGACACTTCTTGTGCCATGGTTGAAAGTTTGCATAAGATGCATGACATTGAGACTAGTAATGTACGATTCTCAAATGTTTGTAGTCTAATGAATGCCAAAATGGCAAAGGGGACATCGGTCCATAAACATGGACAAAAGATGGAAAAGATCTTTCAAGATCTTCAAAGTTTAGGAACTTCCATCGATGGGAAAATGGCCCAAGACTTTTTTCTTGCATCTCTCTCGGATGATTTCACTAAGTTTATTGTAAACTATAAAGTGAATAGATTCGATCATTCTTTAAACGAGATGATTGACATGTGCTGTAAATTTGAAAAAGGTTTCAAAATGGACAGTGGGAGTGAGAATGCAAACACAAGGAAAAGGTTGCATAAGAAGAAGGCAAAGAAATCCAAAGGAACATGCTTTCATTGTGGAAATGATGAACGTTGGAAGAAGAAATACAGGGTGCGCATTGCGAGCCTTATGACACGAACTTTTGAAGAGACAATTTCTGTCATAGAGAGTGCTTTTACAGTGAGCTCCAATTCCTGGATATTTGATTCAGGCGCTAGTCAACATATCTGCAATACGTTGCAGGGACTAGCAGGGAGCAGGACACTGCGCAATGGGGAGATGGTTGTGCGAGTTGGGAACGGCACTAAAATCTCTGCAAAAGCAACAGGCACCTACATGCTTAACCTACCCTCTGGGGAAGTCCTGGAACTTAAAAATTGTTTATATTTTCCTTCATGTATAAAGAATTTGATTTCCATCTCTAAGCTTTTACGAGATGGGCACTCAGTATTGTTTGACAAAATGAGTTGCACTTTATACTTGAACGGTCGTATTATCTCTCATGGTAATATGATAGAGGGACTTTTTCACCTAGAGACGAATAGTGGGATGCACTGTATTGCAAGCGGGAATACCTCAAAACCCAAAAGGGCTAGAGAAGAAGTTAACCAAGAAAAGATGTGGCATCTTAAACTTGGACATGTGAACCTTGATAAGATTCACAAGATGACGAAAGACGGATATATCCGCCCATTAGGTAATGACCAGATGGGTACTTGTGAATGTTGCTTGAAAGGGAAGATGACCAAATCTCAATTTACTGGAAAATGAGAGCGTGCCACTGAAATTCTAGGGTTAATCCACACTGACGTATGTGGACCTATGTCTACTACGTCGAGAGGAGGCTTCTCCTACTATATCACATTCACCGACGATCACTCTCTGTTTTGGCTATGTGTATCTTATGAAGTACAAGTCAGAATCCTTTGAAAGGTTCAAAGAATTCAAGAATGAAGTTGAGAAGCAAACTGGGAAACAGATAAAGATCCTAAGATCGGATTGAGGGGGTGAATATCTGAGTAATGAGTTCCTAGATTATCTCAAAGAGTGTCGAATAAAATCACAGTGGACTCCACCGGGAACTCCACAACTTAATGGAGTTTCTGAAAGGAGAAATCGAACCTTGATGAACATGGTTCGTTCTATGATGAGTTCCGCTGATCTACCAGTAACATTATGGGGATACGCTCTATATACAGCAGCTTACTTGCTTAATAAAGTACCTTCCAAATCAGTTTCACACACGCCCTATGAGATATGGCATGGAAGAAAGCCAAGTCTTAATCACATTAAGATTTGGGGTTGTGAAGCATATGTCAAGAAGCTTGAAGCTACTAAGCTTGAAGCGAGATCAGTAAGATGCTATTTTGTGGGATATCCTAGAGAAACTATGGGATATGAGTTCTACCATCCTGACGACCAGAAAGTCTTTGTCGCCAGAATTGCTAAATTTCTAGAGGACGAATTCGTTCTCAAAGGAACTATGAGCAAAGAGATGGAAATTAATGAGATTAATGATGAACCACAAACAAGCACTCGACAAGTTGACAACCCTGTTCCTGAACCCCTAGCTCCACGTAGATCTGAACGGGTTAGTAAGCCACCTAAGAGGTATGGCTTAGACAATGACTTTGCGGAATTGCACCTTCTAGGTGACAATGACACAAAGGAGGACCCTAGGGACTACACTGAAGCAATGTCCGACATTGATTCAAAGAGATGGCAAGAGGCCATGAAATCCGAGATGGATTCCATGTATCAAAATCAGGTCTAGACTCTTATAGACCCTCCAGAAGGTATTGTACCTGTTGGAAACAAATGGGTCTTCAAGAGGAAGATAGGCGTTGATGGGAACGTGGAGACTTATAAGGCTAGACTAGTAAGAGAAGGGATTGACTATGAAGAAACTTTCTCTCCTGTAGCCATGATTAAGTCCATTCGGATTTTACTTGCTATAGCTGCGTACCATGATTATGAGATCTGGCAAATGGACGTGAAGACGGCCTTTCTGAACGGCTACCTAGAGGAAGAGCTCTATATGACTCAACCCGAAGGTTTCGTGTCCAAGTCTGAAAAGACTAAGGTATGCAAGCTTCAAAGGTCCATTTATGGACTTAAGCAAGCCTCTAGGAGCTGGAACATTCGTTTCAACACTGAAATCAAAACGTTTGGTTTTACTCAAAACGAATACGACAATTGTGTTTATCAAAAGGTCGTTGGGGAAGCAGTAGTATTCCTAGTGTTATATGTAGATGACATATTACTATTCGGGAATGACACAGCAATACTTTCTTCTGTAAAAGTGTGGTTTTCCAAAACCTTCCACATGAAAGATTTAGGAGATGCATCTTATGTACTTGGGATAAAGCTCTATCGTGATAGATCCAGAAGACTAATTGGATTATCCCAATCAATGTACATTGATAATGTGCTAAGTAGGTTCCAGATGAAACAATCTAAGAAAAGACTTCTTCCTGTGAGACATGGAATTCACCTTTCTAAGTCCATGGGACCTAAGACTCCTCAAGAGATACGGCAAATGAATATTATTCCTTATGCTTCTGCCATAGGGAGTCTCATGTATGCTATGATATGCACAAGGCCTGATATCGCATATGCTGTGAGCATTACTAGTCGATATCAATCTAACCCAGGACCAGAACACTGGGCAGCTGTCAAGACGGTCCTTAAGTACTTAAGAAGAACTAAGGACATGTTCCTCGTATATGGAGGAGCGACAGAGTTGCGAGTGGAAGCCTATACAGACGCAGATTTCCAATCTGACGTCGATGATAGAAGTTCCAACTCCGGATATGTATTCACTCTGAATGGTGGGGCTGTCAGTTGGAAGAGCAAGAAACAAAGTGTAATTGCTGATTCCACAACAGAGGCTGAATATGTCGCTGCAGCTGAAGCCGGCAAAGAAGCGTTCTGGATGAAGAAGTTCATCACTGAACTTGGAGTGGTTCCAACCATTACATCACCAGTAACTTTGTACTATGATAATAGTGGGGCGATAGCTCAAGCCAAGGAACCAAGGGCACATCAAAAGAACAAGCTTTTTGACAGGCGCTTTAATATCATTAGAAGATATGCTGCTGAGGGGAAAGTCAACATCCTCAAAGTTGCTTCAGCCGATAACGTAGCAGATCCACTGACAAAGCCAATGTCTCAAATCCAGCTTGACCGTTGATGCGAAATATATAAGCACACAAATTAAACCCTCTTTTTATCAATTGTAGCAAAGTATGTAAGTAGGGATCGTTCTAGGCCGGGGATTAGGAGGGATTGCCAAATCACTTGAAACTGACTCAAAACGTAAAAACAAAGTTTAAAACACTAAACTAGACTCAAAGAATGCAAAACTAAACTATAAAACACCAAAACAAACCAAAAGACTCAAAACAGCAAATAAACACTCAAAACTGCCTTAAAAACACTTTATGGGCAGTTTTGAACACCTAACACTAAATTGGACGAAATTGGGTTATGACTTGACTCAAGACACTTAAAAACACAAACTAAATTGATTTCTAACTAATCTAACACTTCAAAGTAAATGGGGATTGAGTTTTGACGAAAATTGAAAACAAGAACAAACTTTGTAAATTGAACAGATTCTAAAACGAATTTGATAAAAGTGAATGGATGGAAAGCTAGCTAAGGGGTTCTTCTCCACACATGTCACACTTGCATACAAAACGATTTCCAATTGCTTCTCAATAAACCATGAATTCCCAACGCCCCAAATTAACTGTGAATTGCACTAATTAACCCTCAGATTTTCCTAAAGTTATCGAATTGGATGAATTGCATACGACAACCCAAAGCATTCCTCACAAGTTCCCTGCATGAATTGCATAACAAAGATACAAGCAAAGATCATTAAGTTCTATGAAAATCATAAGCATTGGCGAGGCACTCGTTACTATGAATTGCATGAAACTTATGCCAAGAATTTACTTAACACGATTGTGATCAACAACCTTTACTACTTTTGAATATAAGTTCATAACGATTAGGTGAAATTCCCTTATATCCTAGCATCAAACTTATGCATGAAAATTAAGCATGCACTCTCAACCAACACACACAAATCAGTTTTAATTCATGTAGATAAGTAAATTGAATTCACAACTTATGAAACGCAATTGAAAGTAATCAAATCATATAGCAAGCATAAACATGGTTTCGAATCCCCCCCTAGCCAAGGGGGGTTTAGTTCCTCATACGTACAAAACAAAGAGTATAGAATTTAAACATTGAAATCAAAAGAAAGAAAATACCTAAACGCTCCAACGATCCTAACTTGAATGGCATGCACGTCCAAGGCTTCTCCTCCTTCCTCTTTGGTGCGGCACAAGGTTTTGGGGACAGGTTTGGATGGTATTTGTATGGAGGAATGGATGGGAGATGGTATGGTGGTGTGGCTGATTGTGTTTTTGATGTAGTGTATGAATGTGTAGATGGGTTTGGCTAAAAGAATGGATGGAGAATGGGTGGTGTGGCTGATTGTGTTTTTTATGTAGTGTAATCTCTAGTGTTCTTCCCTTCACTCCCTATTTATAGAAGCTCCAAAGCAAAGACTCACTCAAGTGGCTTCAATAAACAATACAAACAAAGACCAAAATGATGCAAAAACAGCTAGTTTACATGCTCTTTTATCATTGTGTCTTGCCTTTAACAAAAGGCAATCATTCCTCTTTTGCTAATTCAACTCCTTTGTAGCTGTCCATGTGCCTTCATTCTTCAATTTCTGATGCATTTGCCTTGTATTCCATCCCTTTTCCACATGTACTAGATGTTAGACAACTTTCACACACATGTTTTGCATCATTTCATCTTGCAAACATCAACTTTTGGCCACTTTACACCTCTACACACATGCTATGCATCATTTCAGCTTGCAATTATGTTTGTAGTTGCTGAAAATGTGAATACATCTTGTAAAGCAATCCAACAAATGGCATCTTTCACTTCTTTTCCTTTCAAATTGTTCCTTAAGTGTATGTATCTGCACACTTCCACACTTCAACCTTATTATTCAGATTTTTGCATGTGTTGAAACCCTTTTTAAAACACCAAAAACGTCCATCCCACTTGCTCCATATGCATGCAATCCATTTTGGCCCAAAATTGCTCCAAATTGCACCAAAATGCACTTTCTTTCCAACTTTGTTATTAGGACCTACAAACACACGAAAATAGCTTAAAACACTCTTATAAGCAATAACTAACTAAGTAAATGCAAGAAAACATGTTAACTAAGTCGCATAAATATGCTCCTATCAACCGTCATATGGAAAAGATGGGTATTAGATACATGGGAGGATGGCTTTCAGTGCAAGTGGGAGATTGTTGGAAGTATGCCCACAAAGCCACTCATTTGATGTAATAGCTTTTTGGAATACTTAATGTATTAAACTTGTATATGTTTAATGAAGGGCAAAGCTTATTGTCAGACACTATTTATTGTATCATGTGTTTATGCAATAAGGGAATCCAAGGGATGTATTTGATCTAAGAGACAAGTGATCTAAGTAAGTTAGATTATCGAGACCATTCTCTTATGTTCATTCCTAAAACGTTCCTAGCCATAGGATTGCCAATTGGGTATTGACAATCCGCTAAGGTTAGTATGTGTTGTGTCAACTCAAGCTTGAGTATGACTAGTCTCAAGTCATTTGGTGTTGGACACTAAGACAAACACATAGGTGCTCGAAAGAGTAATCGAGTACACTGAACAACGATCAAAAGAGAGTTCGAACATACATGTCATGTAAGAACTCTAAAGTTGCAATATGCAAAGTAGTCCTTTGACCTGAGGCATCATAGATGTCTAATGGTTAGGTCCTTGATCTTTGATCATGTCAAACGGCATTCCATCGGAGTGTCCACGGCATTGTTGGGGTCAAGCTATCTAGTCATGTAGGCATATGAATGCACAACAAGGGATCTCTAACCTTCCATGGTGGAAGGAGAATACTCTAAGATATGATTCTAAAGTCTTTGGCCAAAGCAAATGAATATGACTTAGGAAGTTTGTTCCAAATCATATTCAAGGGAATCATATAGAAAAGTATCACATTGGATAGTAGACATGAAACAAACTATCACTTAAACAATGTGATTAAGAGTATTGTATTAGAGAAGGACCGTATTGCATTGTAGTTGTAACTGAATAGGTTCTCCAACCAATTCTACTTAGCTTGGGTAACCATGACATACTGCTAGGTGTCACTCATGGTTTGTGGAAGCCCTAATGATTAGCAAACACTAATCATTAAAGGGAGAATTGAAATGTGGTTTCAATTCACAATCGATCGTTAAGAGTAACAATCGCCCACTACCTCGCTAATTGGAACCTAATGGATCGTACACCGAGTAAGGGCGATAGTGAAGAAATTAAATGAAATGGATATGAAATTAAATTGTTTAATTGAAGAATGGTCAAGATTAATTAATTAGTTAATTAATTTTACGAAAGGTTCGTATTGGGCTTTTAAGTTGGTTTTGGGTTTCAGGGCCCAAAAGTGTTTTGGTCCACAAGGCCCATTATGTTTAAGTTGTATGACAACTAAAACAAAAATGGGCAATAAGCCCAATCACAACATATAGGCCGGCCATGGTGAGGAGATGGTGAAAGTTTGCTTAATTGCAAGTTTGCCACTCACCTAAGAAAAATGTTATAAAAGAAACTTTATAGCAATTTTCTCATTAGGGTTTTCTTTGAGGAAAAGAGGTGAAACATTTTCTCTCTTTCTCTCTACAAAGAGGCCGGCCACTTATAGAGATTAATCTAGAAATCTTTTCTTCTCTAAGTCATCCATTTCATCTTCACACTTAACCCTTGGTGTGGAGACTTAGAGACACCAAATCTTTGGTGTTTTGGAGATCCTTTCCTTACATCCTCAAGGACCAAAGGAGCACAAAAGGAGAAGGAAATCACAAGCAATATCCAAGGAGCTTGGAGGTGACTTGAAGGCCCTCCACTTGGGTGAATCCCTTGTGTAAACAAGGATGAGCTTCAAGGGTAAAGAAACTCTAAATCTTTACTTCTCTTTAATGTTGTTAAAGAGTTTATTGGTTCACCATATACTAGGCTTTGAAAGTCATGGGTTTTATGAATTGTTTTTGAATGCATGCCTACTTTAAAGTGTTAATAGTATGCATATGTATTTAAATGTTCTTACTTGTTCTTAGCTAGGACTAAATTTTTCCTTCACTGCACCTAGACTTATTATGCTCTGATTAGGAGTGTTTACTTTTGTAACTAACTCCTATCGCTTCCTGTTTAGTAGTGCACTCTAGTAACTCGGTTTATAATTATTCGTATGTTTCTTATCTCTATTGCTTCTGCACTGTGCACATGGTTACGTCACTCTCACGTGACGACCAGCATGCCTTGATCTCAGTCGGGGTGTGTCACCTAATCCTCATGTTTTTCAAAAAAATGAGAATCTCTTTGCATAACGGGCCTGTGTACATGTGCCATGATGTCCGTGTTAAAGTTATAGAGACAGGGCCAGGCCAATGGTTCAACACCGATATTGCCTTCAATTTAACCACCTACTCATTCAGGAAAAGTAAGATTTTTTTATCCTCTAAAAATTCGGTGTAATTAAGAATAAAACCATGTAACTAGAAGTTGTAAATTTCTGGCAAACGAAGCGGGATATTCAACATCCCCCACCAAAATTTCTGTCAGGATTGAATACCAACATTACTTAACCTTCCAAAATATCATTCCTAGCCTCTACCGTCATAATCAATACACCTGTTTCTCAGAAGACTCTGATGCAAAAGAAATTGGCATGCCAATAAATTTTGGACAAGCAAAATTAAAAGCCCTTCACGACAGAACCAACTACTAAACTCACTCACTGGGGCCATTTATTTAATATGGCCCCTCCTCATCTATTTATAAGCTTCTATACGCTTACCTTTTCTTTAAATTAATTCAGTTTGCCAGTGTTTCTGTAAGTGAGTGAGTGATTAGTTTACTTCAATGGCGCTTTCCTGGATTCTCCCAGCACTTCTCTTTGCTTTGGTTCTTGCAAATGTCGAGACCTCCACATGCCAAGTTCTGAAGGGCAAGGTCACTTGCCTTGATTGCCATCAAAACTATGATTTCTCAGGTCCGATTTGTTAATGTTATTCTCTATATTTGTTTTTTTGTTTATTTTATTTTTTTTTCATTTTTGCCCTAACTTAAACTTGAAGTTAAGAAACCCTATTAATTGTTCCGAATGTGGAATTCTTAGTACATTTTTCTAGACTTTAAGAATTTTAAGCACTCTGGGGTTTGAGTAACACTACTTAATGGAGTCCAATCATTGCTTGAGAGAGTTCGAGTACTTCTTCAGAAGGATTGAGTAGTACTGGAGGGGAACTTATTTAATTATTTATTTTATTTTTGTGTACAGTCACATATTTTACACTAAGTGTACGTAATTTGGATTAAGTCACACAATAATAGATCAGCCATAATAAATTAGAAGTCAAACTCATCATTTATAAGAGTCAAACCAAATTTATGTACTAAGGGATATAATTATGGCCAGATCTAAAAATAAATAAATTTACACTTAGAAGTGGTTTTATATTATTTTATTTATATAAGAATATATTTACGCTTGGGAGTATGATTTGGGTTAAGCCAAAATAGGCCAGCCTAATAAATTAGTACCAAATTCGTTATTAACGGAAGTCAAACTTAAGATTTTTCGCTTAACAAATGGAAATGACTATCTACTAGACTGTAGTATTAACCGGCTGAGTAGTTTTATTTCTAGATCTTAAAAGAATGGGGGGTTGAAAGTCTTTAGGGTTTATAAAAATGGCTAATTTCTTCCAATTTTTCAAATTACCCAGTTTTAAAATTTGACAAATTCTTATTTTACTTCGTGTGTTATATGTTTCAGAAATCAAGGTTTTGGTGAAGTGTGACAAAGTGAAGAAGTTGGCAATGGCAATAACAGAAAAGGATGGCTCTTTTGAAGCAAAGCTCCCATCAAACAACAACCCTAAAACTCCAGAAGCTATGAACTGCCTCGCCAGGATTCTTGAAGGACCAGATCAGCTCTATGCCTCCAGGAAATTCTTGGCATCTGAGATTGTCAAGACCCAAGACTCCAACACTTACACCACTTCAACTCCTCTTGGTTTCTCTACATCATGCCCTTTGAACATCAAAGATGCAGCCTCTACCACCAGGGTGGGGGTTGGCACCCTCAAGCTCTTATAAATGCAATCTGCTTGAAAATAACAACAAAGCATTTTTCCACCCTCAAGCTCTCAGTATTTTCAAGCAGATTGTTATTTTCTTCACTACAAGTTTAAATGTATACATTACAACAACAACAACAAAGCATTTTTCCACTAAGTGGGATTCGGCTATATGAATCCTATAACGCCATTTCACTCGGTTCTGTGCCACGTCTTCCGTTAGATCCAAGTACTCTAAGTCTTTTCTTAGAGTCTCTTCCAAAGTCCTTCTAGGTCTTCTTCTACCCCTTCGGCCATAAACCTCTGTCCCGTAATCGCATCTTCTAACTAGAGCATCAGTAGGCCTTCGTTTCACATGTCCAAACCACTGTAACCGATTTTCTCTCATCTTTCCTTCAATTTCAGCTACTCCTACTTTACCTCGGATATCCTAATTCCTAATCGTATCCTTTCTCGTGTGCCCACATATCCAACGAAGCATTCTCATCTCCGCTACACCGACTTTATGTACATGTTGATGCTTCACCGCCCAACATTTCGTGCCATAAAGCATTGTCGGCCTTATTGTCATCCTATAAAAATTTCCCTTGAGCTTCAGTGGCATACGACGATCACACAACACGCCAGATGAACTCTTCCACTTCATCCATCCAGCTTGTATTCTATGGTTGAAGTCTCCATTCAACTCTCCGTTCTTTTGCAAGATAAATCCTAGGTAGCGAAAGCAGTCGCTCTTTGGTACTTCATGATCTCCAATCCTCACCCCTAACTCATTTGAGCCTCCGTTTGCACTGAACTTGCACTTCATATACTCTGTCTTTGACCGACTTAGGCGAAGACCTTTAGATTCCAACACTTTTGTCAAAAGGTTAAGCTTCGCATTTACTCCTTCCTGAGTTTCATCTATCAATACTATATCGTCTGCGAAAAACATACACCAAGAAATATCATCTTGAATATGTCATGTTAACTCATCCATTACCAATACAAAAAGATAAGGGTTAAAGATGAGCCTTGATGTAACCTTACAGTTATGAGGAAGCTTTCGGTTTGTCCTTCATGAGTTCTTACTGCAGTCCTTACTCCATCATACATGTCCTTTATAGCTTGGATATATGCTACTCGTACGCCTTTCTTCTAGCTCTCAAATCCTCCAAAAAAATGTCTCTTGGGACCCTATCATATGTTTTTCCCAAATCTATAAAGACCATGTGCAAATCCTTGTTCATATCTTTATATCTTTCCATCGATCCTCGTAAGAGATAGATTGCCTCCATGGTTGAGCGCCCTGGCATGAACCCGAATTGATTGTCCGAGACCTGTGTTTCTTGCCTCAGTTTATGCTTAATTACTCTCTCCCAGAGCTTCATTGTATGACTCATTAACTTAATACCCCTATAGTTCATGAAATTTTGTACGTCGCCCTTATTCTTGTAGATAGGCACCAAAGTGCTCTTTCGCCACTCATTTGTACGTCGCCCTGATTATTGTAGATAGACCATGTACAACCACTTCTTTCTTCCTGATTCGGCGGTAAAATGAGTAGTTCTACACTCTTCTGAGTTACTCAACTCCCCCAAACAAGTACTCTTTTCATGTCCTTCATTGAAAAGATTATGGAAATAACCTCTCCATCTGTCTTTGACTGCGTTCTCTGTAGCAAGAACATTTCCATTCTCATCCTTGATGCACCTCACTTGGTTTAGGTCATTTGTCTTTTTTTCTCTTGCTCTAGCTAGTTTATAGATATCCAACTCTCCTTATTTGGTATCTAGTCGCTTATATATATCATCAAAAGCCGCTAGCTTAGCTTCTCTCACAGCTTTGTTCTCCTCCTTCTTCGCTATTCTATACCTTTCACTGTTTGCTTCGGTCCTATCCTTGTATAAGGCTTTACAACATTCCTTCTTAGCCTTAACCTTTGTATGTACCTCCTCATTCCACCACCAAGATTCATTTTGGTGTGGAGCAAATCACTTGAGCTCTCCTAATACCCCTTTTGCCACTTTTCGGATACTACTAGCCATGGAATCCCACATTTGGCTAGCTTCCCCCTCTTTATCCCAAACACTTTGGGCGATTACTTTCTCTTTGAAAATGGCCTGTTTTTCTCCTTTTAGATTCCACCATCTAGTCCTTGGGCACTTCAAGGTCTTTTTCTTTTTTCTCTCTCTTTGGATATGTACATCCATCACCAACAAACGATACTGATTAGCCAAGCTCTCTCCCGGTATAACTTTGCAATCCTTACAAGTTATACGATCCTTTTTCCTCATTAGAAGAAAATCTATTTGTGTTTTTGACTACCCACTCTTGTAGGTGATCACATGTTATTCTTAAAGATTAGATCTTATGCCATTGAAAAATCCATGATGGCTTCCCCATCCTCGTTTCTCTCCCCAAAACCATGGCCACCATGAAAAACTTCATAGTTGCCTGTCTCCCATGTCCATTTAAATCTCCTCCTATAAATACCTTATTTGTCTGAGCGATTCCTTGCACCAAGTCTCCAAGGTTTTCCCAAAATTTCTCCTTCAAACTCGTATCCAACCCTACTTGAGGTGTTTACGCACTAATCACATTGATGAGTTCTTGTCCTATTACAATCTTGATTGCCATAATTCTATCTCCTACCCTATTGACATCTACAACATCTTGTGTTAAGGTCTTGTCCACAATGATGCCAACATCATTTCTCATTCTATTTGTGCCTGGATACCAAAGTTTAAAACTTGAGTTTTCAAGATCCTTTGCCTGAAGACCAACCCACTTAATTTCTTGGAGGCACATAATACTTATCCTTCTCTGCACCATAACTTCCACTACTTCCATAGATTTTCCCATTAAGGTTCCTATATTCCACTTTCCTAAACGCATTCTACTCTCTTGAACTATACCCTTATGTCCTCACCCTCCTGAAGGGAAATTTATGAGATTTCATGTGGGATTTCTAGTGACTAGCATGCATATACAATTCAAAATTTATATACGAAAGCAACGGAAGCATGTTATCAAATAATATCAAAGCACTAGTCATGCAAATCCCCTTCAAGGTTCATAGGTTTATATATAATGCATCAAAACATTTAAGTTAAGAACAAAGTGAAGGAATTGAAGAAAAATTTTGTCCTAGCTAAGAACATGTATGAACATTTGAATACATATGCTAACAATTAACTCTTTAAAGTAGGCATGCATCCAAAAACAATTCATGAAACCCATGACTTTCAAAGCCTAGTATATGGTGAATCAAAAGACTCTTTAACAACATTAAAGAATATGAAGAATTTAGAGATTCTTTACCCTTGAAGCTCATCCTTGATTACACAAGGGATTCACCCAAGTGGAGGGCCTTCAAGTCACCTCCTTGCTCCTTGGATCTTCCTTGTGATTTCCCTCCTTTTAGTGCTCCTTTGCTTCTTTGAGGATTTGAGGATTAGTTCTCCAAAACACCAAAAGTTTGATGTCTCTATGTCTCTTCACCAAGGATGTAATTTGTGAGAATGAAAATTGGATCACTTAGGGAAGTAAATTTGCTAGATAACTATCCCCAAGTAGCTTAGAAAACCCTAATTGAAAACAAAGCTATAAAGATGAATTTATACTTCATTTCTTAGGTGAGTGGCAAACTTGCAATTAAGCAAACTTGCATACCCTCACCCTAAATGGTTGGCCTATATGGTTATTGGGCTTATTGCCCATTTTGTTTTAGTTGTCATACAACTTAAACATAATGGGCCTTGTGGACCAAAACACTTTTGGGCCCCGAAGCCCTAAAACCAACTTAAAAGCCCAATACGAACATTTCGTATAATTAATTAACTAATTAATTAATCTTGACCATTCTTCAATTAAACCATTTAATTGCTTATCCATTTCATTTAATTGCTTCACATATATCCTTATTTGGTGTGCGATCCATTAGGTTCCAATTAGCGAGGCAGTGGGCGATGTTACTCTTAACTATCGATTGTGAATTGAAACCACATTTCAATTCTCCCTTTTTGATGATTAGTGTTTGCTAATCAATAGGGCTTCCACAAACCATGAGTGACACCTAGCAGTATGTCATGGTTACCCAAGCTAAGTAGAATTGGTTGGAGAACCTATCCAGTTACAATTACAATGCAATACGGTCCTTCTCTAATACAATACTCTTAACCACATTGTTTAAGTGATAGTTTGTTTCATGTCTACTATCCAATGTGATACTTTCTTATATGATTCTCTTGAATATGATTTGGAACATCTTCCTTAGTCATATTCATTTGCTTTGGCCAAAGACTTTAGAATCATATTTTAGAGTATACTCCTTTCACCATGGAAGGTTAGAGATCCCTTGTTGTGCATTCATATGCCTACATGACTAGATCACATGACCCCAACAATGCCGTGGACAATCCGAGGGAATGCCTTTGTCATGATCAAAGATCAAGGACCTAACCATTAGACATCTATGATGCCTCAGGTCTAAGGACTAATTTGCATATTGTAACCTTAGAGTTCGTACATGACATGTATGTTTGAACTCTCATTAATCGCAGTTCAGTGTACTCGATCACTCTTTCGAGCACCTATGTGTTTGTCTTAGTGTCCAACACCAAATGACTTGAGACTAGTTCATACTCACGTTTGAGTCAACATAACACATACTAACCTTAGCGGATTGTCAATGCCCAATTGGCAATCCTATGGTTAGGAACGTTTTAGGAATGAGCATAAGAGAAAGGTCTCCTTAATCTAACTCATTAGATCACTTATCTCTTATGTCAAATACATCCCTTGGATTCTCTTATTGCTTAAACACATGATACAATAAATAGTGATTAATAATAAGTATTGCCCTTCCGTTAAACATATAAAAGTTTAACATATTAAGTATTCCAAAAGCTATTACATCAAATGAGTGGCTTTGTGGGCATACTTCCAACAGGAATAGATCTATACCTCTTGCTCTAGATTTTAGACCAAGGATGGACCACCTCCAAGCCCTTTGCTCCTTAAACTCCTTGAGCCTAGCCTCCCTCCTTGCCTCCTCCACTTTGTTAGTATGAGTGCTCCTTAGGTTCTCTCCAAGTTTCCAAAATAGAAAACCTCTAAAGATCCACACCCACTAGTGTAGTGAGATGGATGAAGGAATAACCAAAAGGAGAAAAGATGATTAGCTAAAACTCCTCTTGGGTGGCCGGCCTTTGGGTGTTTTTAGAGAGATATTTCTTTTCCTCTTTGTTGTTTTGAACACACAAAAACCCTAAGGAAAATATCTCTATAAAGTTCCTTATATAGACCAAAAAGAAACCTAGTCAACAACTTGACTTTCTATCTCTCCCTTTCCCTTTAAGTGGCCGGCCTCTTTGTGTTGGTTTGGGCTTTGGGCTTTTATTTATTTCAAGTCATCCAATGCTTGAATAAAAGCCCAATGGGTTTAGGCCCAATGGGCCCAATTAAACCCGAACGTTTCCTTAAGCCCAAAATGATCTTATATCGCTTTAATGATTTCATTAGACTTTCTAATTAATCACAACACTTAATTAATCCAATTAATTATTTCCATCATCCATTAGCGGTATCACTACAAGAGTGTATCAGTGTACAATCATTTTAGGTTCTAATTAGCAAGGCAGTGAGGTGATTGACATCAATCCAATTGATTATATTTAATTCAATCACTTAGTGAATTAAAACTTCCTTTTAATTCACCTTCTTCTTTGACGACTACATTTAATCATCTAGAAGAACTCACAAGCCATGAGTGACATCTAACCATATATCATGGCTACCCAAGCTAAAGTAGAATTTGTTCGGAGAACCTATTCAGTTGGAATTACAATGTAATTCGATCCTTCTCTAAAACAATACTCTCAATCACATTACTAGGGTATGGATATATTATGTCAAACCCCTAATGTGAGTATTCCTTCTTATATGATTCTATTGAGTCGTATAGGAACGCTTTCCTTTATTACGCTCGATACTTCGGCCGAAGATTCCCGAATCATATCTTAGAGTATTCTTCCTCTCATAACGAAGATTAGAGATTCCTTGTTGCGCATTCACTTGCCTTCATGACTAAGTGGCTTAACCCCAACTATGTCGTGGACACCCGCGAATGGGGTGACTTTGACATAATCAAAGATCAAGTACTTAACGACAAGACAACGATGATGCCTCAGGTCAAATGACTACTTACATTATTCCAACCATAAGAGTTACTTGCTTGACATGTGAGTAGACCTCCATGCAAGTACTCTCGTTCGATTGTGTTCAGTGAACTCATTCCCTTAATGAGCACCTACATACTTGTCTTAGTGTCACTACACGAATGGGATGAGACTTTCCATCCTTCCAATTGAAGTGGACATAGTATGTACCGGTCTATGCATTGTCAGTATCCCTCCGACAATCCTATGACTAGGAACCTTTTTGGACATAATGGTTATGTGAAGAAGGTCTCTGTAGTCTGACTTCATTAGATTACTTCTTCAATCAATCCATTGTCCATGGATTCACCATTTAGGACATATATCGTTCATTGAGATAGTCCTAATTAGTATCTTTGCCATTTGATGTATAAGAGTCATCTATACATCCATTCATTTGTCCTGAAAGGTTTCTTCAAAAGATTGACTTTCAGGGCATATTTCCAACAATCTCCCACTTGCACTAAAGTCAATCACTAGTGTATCTTATACATGCTAGTTGAGAGAGCTTATACTCGTAGGTTAACTTGGTTATGTATTAATCCCCTTTTTATTTAAAAGGATTCACTTATCAAATGTTTCCAAAACATTTGATGATGTCTCTTTCTTGTGTTCGAATACTTCGATGAGACCTTGATTCCATGGCTTGAGCTATCGCCCCATTACGTCGTAGTATCCTACCAACGACCTTATGGTTTGGATTCAATCATTGGTTCTAAAAGAACCCCTTCCATTCAAAACACCTTTTGAAGCAGTTTCTAAAACAATATATCATTATATATTTCATTTGTATACTTTATACAAACTTTGCTCCAACCTTGAGACCATTGTAGTACATTACTAACAATACTTTTATATGATTAGTACTTCATCCATTATGAAGTTCCATTTGTTAAAATGGGTTATTTTCACTTTGGTTAATAACCTAAGTGAATGCACGCTTCCAGAGTCCGACTCTGATGTTCCTTTCTTAAAGGCAATAATACTCTATCAGTTGCTTTGGTTCTGATCCTGGGATATAGTAATACCTTAAAGTGACAACCCCTGTGGTTCTTCACCTTTGGATATCTACTTTACAAGTCCATACATGTGTCCCTTTTGTGATTTTGTGACACATTCATTATAAGGGTTACGAAAGTGGTTTTCTATCATATAGGAAAATGGTTTCTTAAATCTTCAACATTTGAGATTTAATTTCCCCAAATAATATCCTTGAGATAGTCTTGCTATATCAATAAGTCCAATTTCAAGTCTATACTTTAAAATTGACCCTGTCACGTTTTGTCATTTTTCGAGTACCATCTATGTTTTATCAAGTCTATCAAATAGACTTTATTCATATCTTGTTGCTCAAAATATGACATCACTCCCACTGACCTTGTTGTAACTTAGCATTCATTCAAAATTCTTAACACTTACATTTTCTTGATTTGAATGCATATTGCTCCCACTAACTTGTCTTGGATTCATTGACAATCATTGAGATCCATTAGCTTATTGATGATGTCTCAACAATTTTGAGACTATCAACAACACTAGCTAACACAAGTTATTTAAACGAATCACATACAAAAGAATTGCTGCTCAAGTAATTCCATTTGAAATATGTGACTTGTTTTATCAAGTCCATTCATTTAAATTATATGGCGTCATACACCATACTTCAAGTTTTAGTCATACTAAGACCTATAATGTAATCATATAAGAATTATCCAAGTCTTTAGTGGAAGCATGGCTCCTACTAAGGATATAGAAACTCAACCATTCCTTCTAGGTGGTTGATATAATTCTTTATCAAAACTACATAGAGCGTTATAGTTACATGAGATGTTGAATTTGGATTGTCTTGTTTGTTAAATCATATGTTGCGACTCATTTTGAAACTATTCCCTTTTGTTTCATCAACTTGTCCATATGCTTTGTTATTTAGCTTGTTCTCATAAAAGAGAATAATGGACAACTCCCAACATATAACCATTTTATGCTAGGTTGACGAAACCAACATTCAAAGACTATTCTTTAGAACGTTACACAACATAGAATTTTAACGTTTGAAGAGCTTGATGTTTTAACAATTAAAATTACAAACTCTTAATAATAGTCAAGTACTATCATTTTTAGACAACTATAAACCAATCACATTCAAGTTTATATCCATTTTCACACCTCCCACTATTTCTCATGACTTTAATGAGAAATCATTTCATACATTCAAAATTGTATAAACGTGGAGTATACGGGTAGAAGACATTGTGTAGTAGCTTTAAAACCTTTCAAGCTAGTTTGTTTCAATCTTCACTAAGTTAATGTCTCGTTATTAAGTGACTAAAGTCTTTAAACATTTTATAGATTTAGACACTTCTTTCTTGGTTTAATCACTAACACAATTGACATTTTAAAACAATTTAAAGAATGCCCAATTAGTTGTTCAAAACTACTAATTGAATCAAGAGTGATCTTGATTATTGTGTTCTAAGTGATAACCTTATAAGAAAAGTTTTTCTTATTACTTATATCATTATAATGTGATCTTCCTTTTCTTCAAGAAAGGAATCTCTAGACCTTTGTCAATTCATATAGAACTCATAGGTAGACAATTGGAACCAAATCTAAAGATTCATTGTATCCTTCTATGTCCTACATGTGAGATCTATCCATAATTGATAAGTCTAAAATTTTGGTTTATCACATTACAATAAATGATATAAATCTTGTATCTCAACTAGGATACAACAAGACAATATTCAATTCATAACACTACTTTAAGGAAATTATATATATTAGAAGGCATTCATCACATTACATTAATATGATAATTCAAACATTCATAATGTTTAATACAAAAAGTATTAGCTCTATACATTTAGAGACTAATGTAAATACCTTTATACATTTAGGCACTAATAGTGGTCTTCCATCATATGAAGCCACATAAAGTTCTTAACAAAATAAGAAAGTTTATGTACAAATATCACTCAAATTGTACAATCAACCATTTTCAAATCACTCAAATATCACTCATTTTTTGGTTAAAATCTTATCAATTTACCACCTAAGCTACACTTTTCGAATGGATATACCACATCTATTAATCAAAGAAAACTCATCATGTGTTGCACACACACGAACACTTTTCCTTGCGTATCTTACTCTGGATGTGTTTGAGACTGAATTCACATTTTCGGCCGAATTGAGTCCTAGTCTCAGCCAGCAGTGTAATGTTTGGACCCAATTTAGCACGCTCCCGGCCCGGCCATATTTTTTTTTTTTTTCCATTGGATAGTGGAAAAATTAGTTAATTTAATGACTTCAAGATATTATCATTGATTTTTATAAGCATGATAATTATATTGAGATTTTATTAAGGACTTTTTGAACCATTCCCTTTTAATACGGTTGAGTTTATGTGGGATACTACAGTGATATGGTGGATTTCTAGGTAAGCTACAAATAAGGGTATTCTTTTTTCTTGGGAAGGCGTGCATGTACTTGGACAAGAATGTGGGTATGAACATTGCATGCTTGCACAGAAAGCATCACTTAAGGGATATAGCACCAAATGGTTGAGGACATGCAATCTCAAGAATTTCAAGATAACATTCCAAGGATCAGACTCTACAGTAATTCGACTTGAATATCAAGCAACTTTTTCTTATAAATACAGGGCGTTGTGCAACTGGGGAAGGACCTTCAACTCAACATACAATCAACGCTCTACGCGGAACGTGTTCACACCACTGAGAAATATACTAACTACTCCAATAAACAAGTCAACACAAATTCAGTTTGGTTAGACAGGTTTAGAGTTGGTAGCCGACAGACAATTATAGTTCGGTTAAACAAAATTTTCAAGAAGCAGCCAGTGATAGTGATAGTTTGGTCAAATAACATTAGAGTAGTAGAATCAGCTCAGCCTAATTAAGAGTCTTGACAGTTTGGCTAAACAACAAGTTCTCTTTTTTTCGACTAGTTTTATCCCAAGTCTCTACCGTCAAGAAGTCTTTGATTCTTTCACCGAGCGAGGTCACTTCATTAGCTTTTTTGGCCAAGTGGAGTGTTCTATGATTGAATATTTCCAAATGACTTTAGAGTTAGGCATACCAATAGTCAAACCACTATCACCATTAAGACACTCATCTACTTTGAGTATTTTTATGCCTATAGTTTGATACCGATTAAGTGTACTTATATTTTTACAACTATAGTTGAACCGCCTGAATATGGTATAAAAGATTGAATTTCATAGCAAAAGGCATAAACTTGTCTTTAGGTTATAGAACTCAAGTCCGAGAGTGTTTCTTTCTCGGCTGAAGTCACTCGTTTCAAAAGTTGGGAGCGTATTCTTAAATTAGTACCAAGAAGAATATCCTGCAATTTAAAATTTGATATGTGCTTGACTAACTAGTCAGCTTCATCAGTCAACTAAGATCATATTTGTTAGTTTACTAAAACAGAGAATATACAACTACACCTGGTTTACTAACTTAACTCTAGTTAACAAGGGTTTAGTTCAGTGTACTTTTAAACTTTATTAAACTTAGTTGACAACACATATATATTTGCAAACCCTAGAGTCAATGTGTAACATGCAAATTAACAAGAAGTTTTTGGCCAAAAAAATCCACTTCTAAGTTAAAAAAACCAGGGACTCACCATTGAGTCCAATCCACTAGTGTAAACAAATGTTAATACAAAGATCCACACAAAGCTTAATTCCTAGAACCCAATCTATGAAGCAGCTTTATCTTTGTGCAACCTTGCCTTACACGAGATGGACTCCTACGGTCTTCACGAAGTGGCAGCTCCTCCTGAGCTCATGACCTTGTGGCACCGAGAACCAACACAACCAATGCAACTAATATGACAATGATGGTTATGTAAAATCTGGATTCAATGGCCAGTCAGTTTCTCCAGTCAAACATTTGAAGAAGGAAATTAATTTGAATCCTAAAAATAGGTCCATATAAGGATTTGAAACTTAATGCAAAACCATGAAAACAATGCAAACCTACTTCCTAATTATTGGTGTTTAATGCATGAAGAAGGTTTGGTAGTTAGGGTTTTATAAATGGAGAAGAGGCAAGCTCAAAGCCTTTAAGGTAACTCTTTCTCACTAAAATGAATTCTAAGACCCCCAAAACACAATCTAAAACCCTAAGGAACAAATATACCCAAGGAAATCAGATTTTCCATCAGCCAACTTGTCCCAAGGACACTTGTCAGCTGCAAAAGAGATCTAGGTAGATCAATGGCCAAAAATGGACCACTAGCGTAAAGGTGTCAATATGCTAAGATAGCTGGAAGTCAGCGCGCAAAACTGATTAGACAATCAAGCTGGATAGAATGCAACACAAATATAGATATGAAATGCACATGCATGAACAAACCTTTTGATGTGACATGTTCCACATCTTGAACATTTACTCCAGCAGCAACAACCCATAATCAGAGTATATCCTAAAGCTAGATTGAGAATGTGTGATGTTCTATTACAAAATTTGACAAGGAAAGCCAAACCTAAAAGTCTTGACTTCACAATCTACCCATTTGGCTTTCCTTGACAAAATACCCCAAGCCTATGACTAATTTCACTTAAAACCACATTCAAGAGAACATCAATCAATAGGGGAAAAAAATAAAAAAATTAAAAAAAAACCAAGTAACAACTCCTACAAAAACAAAAAACTCATGACAAGAACAAGTGAAATTTATCATAGGTAAAAGACTTGCAAAGGTAAGAAACACAAATTTTACTCCCCCATTTTGTCATGGCAAGACAAAGACAAAGGCGAAATATCATACGCAAAGTCCAAATACGAAAGAGAATATAAGCACAACGGATCAAAACAAGTAATAAATCATATAAGCATGCTCAAGTAAAATGAAGCAGCAACAAGTAAGTGCATGTAAATGAACCAACTCCCCCAAAAAGGATTCATGCGATATAAAAGAACTCCCCCATAATTGATGCTCTTGATAAAAACAAACTCCCCCATAATCATAGACATGACTTGAAACAAAGCACAACAGACAAACCCTAAAAAGTTTGCATTTTTTATGCCAAGGAACAGTGACGCAGTAGAAAAGAGTGATGTCCATGAGAAGGCAGATTTGAACAAAAAACAAGACACAATGGTCCCCAAACAAAAGAAGACAACATGTTAAAATGATAGAGATCAAGTTGATAGTTGAAATCTTTGCACCAATAAAAGAGAGCTAAACTATAAGCCACGAAGAGAACAATGACAAAACAGTTTGAATATCAATGCTTCCAAGAGATATTGATAAGACAAGTATTTGACAAAACAATATGCAATGCAATTCTCAAAAGACAACTCTTCAAAGGCATACAAAGACAGTAATACACATATTGCTCATGATGCAACTGTGATGTGTCAAGGTAAGGAAATAGGATTGGTGATAGCCATCTTAAAATCATAGAACCAAGCACTTAATCTTAAAAGCAATTTCAAAGATAACAAGATTTTTAATAATCCATTGACTTTAAGAGACAACACTTCTTACATAATATGAACATAGGACAAGACTCACAAAAGTCAAGGCACAAGCCTTGGAAGAGAAGTTAACTTTAGTGAAGAACTTTGAGTGAGGCACCAATTTGAGAAATGCCAAGGTCATTGGAATGAGGTGAAATTTTAATGAATCATCAATTGATTTCTCAGACTTTTTGAAATATGACATGCAAAGGGGATCTAGAAGCACTACACATGACATTGCATGGAAGGCCAAAATAAAGGGATTTTTCCATTTTTTATGATATACTATTTCTTTTGAAGACACCCATTTGCTTACAACACTCTCCTAATTGAATTTGTTTTAATTTGGGGAGAGGACAAAAAGAATATGAGAATTGACACTTGGTTCAGATTATAGAGTAAGTAAAGTCACTACCACTCAATTAGAACCAAAGTAACATTAAATTCAAAATCACTTCAAGATTTGGATGAGTAGAAAAATGATTTTCTAAAGGCCATCTAAGAGAATATAGAGAACCTTTGACATCACAATGAATAACTATCCAAGGCTAATCCACATATTACTCATAATGTATGACAGTTAAGAGATGTATACAGAGAGTAAAAATGAAATTATCTGATGAGATAACTGTCTACACAAAAATGGGCACAAAGACTACACAAAATATTCAACTCTTGGAAGCAAGGCTATACAACCTATTCAATTCATGTCACAAAGACCAACAGACCGTCGAAGATCTTCATACCTTCGATTATCTAGGGCTTTAGTGAAGATGTCAACTAGTTGTCTTTCAGTTGGCACAAAGGTTAATGTAAGGATTTTCCCTTCCATAAGATCTTTAATAAAACGATGTCTTATATCTATATGTTTTGTTCTAGAATGTTGAACATGATTCTTAGAGATATCAATAGCACTCATGTTATCACAATAAACAAGAAAGGTGGATTTAGAGATATCGTAGTCATTGAGCATTTGCTTCATCCACATTAATTGAGTGCAACAACTCCCGACAGCCACATATTCTGCCTCGGCAGTTGACAACGAGACACCATTTTTCTTCTTGCTATGCCAAGCAACCAAATTGTTCCCAACATAGAAAACTCCCCCAGAGATACTCTTTCAATCATCAATGCACCCAACCCAACAGGCATCACTATATCCAACCAAGTTGGTGTTGGTGTCATGTGTATATTGTAGCCCAAAATCAGTAGTTCCACCCACATATTTGATAATCCGCTTGACTGCCAATATGTGAAACACCTTAGGACAACTTTGAAATCGAGCACACACGCCAATTGCAAAGGCAATATCAAGCGTACTTGCAGTCAAATAGAGTAGGCTCCCAATCATGTTTTTATACAAAGTTTGGTAAACATCCTTACCACTCGAGTCTTTGTGAATTTTGGCACACGTACTCATTGGTGATCTTGCAGTCTTTGATCCTTAAAGACCAAATTTTTTTCACTAGATTCTTGGCATACTTGGCTTGAGAGATGAAAATGCCATCTTTTTCTTGTTTGACTTGAAGTCCAAGAAAGTAGTTTAGTTTACCAACAAGGCTAATTTCAAACTCACTGGTCATCATATCAATGAATTGCTTCACAAGAAAATCAAAAGTCGATCTTACAACAATATCATCCACATCTACTTGAGCAATCACAACATGAGATTTCACTTTCTTCACAAAAAGTGTATTGCTCAAGTATATGTGATTGATATTGTTGTAACCATGGTTACAAACGTGGCTCAGTTCACAAAACGCGGCTCAGTTCACAAAAAGTGTATTGTCAACTGAGCCACGTTTGTAACCATGAGCAAGAAGATGAGAAGATAATATGTCATACCATTCACATGGGGCTTGTTTAAGACCATAAAGGGATTTCCTCGGTTTATACACCTCATCTACCCTATGAGGATCTTCAAATCCCTTTGGTTGTTTCGCATAGACCTATTCATTAAGATATCCATTAAGGAATGCGGTTTTGACATCCATTTGAAATAACTTGAACTTTAAATGGCATGTAATAGCACAAAGAAGTCTGACATATTCAAGACGAGCAATAAGAGCGAATGTTTCATCAAAATCAACACCTTCAAGTTGAGAGTATCCTTGAGCAACAAGTCTGGCCTTATTTTTTTATCACATTTCCTTACTCATCAGACTTGTTTTGTAAATCCATTTGGTGCCAATAACATTAGTATCTGATGGACGATCAACAAATGACCAGACTTCATTTCTTTCAAACTGATTTAGCTCTTCCTGCATGGCTAAAATCTATTCCTCATCAATTAAGGCATCTTTAATATTTTTGGGCTCAATTTGGGACACATAGCACACATTAGCAACTTCATCAGCAATTTGCCTTCGAGTTCTGACACCTTTATCAACAGGACCCACTATTTCATCATCTCGATGACTTCTGGGCCACTTTGGCTTGTCTTTGAACATGGTATGGGAATCTTGCTCAGAACTAGATACACACTCTATATCACTTTCTGATAACTTATCTGACACAACAGAAACATCAGATTTATCCTTAAAGGGAGGAGAAAACAAATTAACATTGTCAACATCCATAATAGGAGGAATGATGGAGTCATCAATTTTGACATTTATGGATTCCATGACGGTATTTGTTCGAAGATTGTAAACTCTATAGGATGTGCTTGTGTTAGAGTATCCCAAAATTATTCCTTCATCACTCTTTGTGTCAAACTTAGCTAGGTGTTCCCGATCTCTCAGAATATAGCAAACACTACCAAAAACTCTGAAGTACTTCACTATTGGCTTTTACCTCTCCAGAGTTCATAGCGAGTCACATCAGTTATTGGCCTAAGAAACACACGATTTGAGATGTAGCATACAGTGCTCATAGCTTCGGCCCAAAAGTGCTTTGCTAGATTCTTATTATTCAACATCACCCTAGTCATCTCAATCAGAACATGATTTTTCCTTTCAACAACTCCATTTTGTTGAGGAGTGATAGGAGCAGAATAATCATGTTTGATGCCATGAGTAGAATAAAATTCATCAAATTGAACATTCTCAAATTCAATACCATGATCAATTCTAATTCTGACAAGAAAGGGACGACTGGACAGAGATTCATTCTTCATTACTTTATACACAATAAGGAACTATTGAAAAGTATCTGATTTTTCCCTCAAGAAACACACTTAAGTATGCATTACAAGAATATACTTCTTTCCTCCAATAGAAAGTGTCTGGATTGGGCCAACAAGGTCCATATGCACCAATTTTAGAGTCTTCGAGGTTGCAATATCCTTCAACCTTTTGTGAGCTACTTTGGTCTGCTTTCCCAATTGACAATGTCCATAGACATAGGAATCAAACACTAAAGGATGAGATAAACCCCTTACAGCTTCTCTAATAGACAGCTTATGAAGATCTTTGAAGTTTATATGGCCAAGTCTTCTACGCCACAACACACTAGCATAATCAATTGCTTTGTTGCACTTTGAGGAATCACCAACCATTGAAGCATCAAGAATGTAACAATTGCCACCAAATCTTGGAAGAACCATAATATTTTTTTACATGTTCATCCACAATTCAACAACCTTTCTTGGATAAGCAAACTTTATATGCCACTTCATCACATAGTTGGCTAATGCTAATGAGACTTAACTTCAAACCTTCCACATAACTAATGTTCTGAAGTAGAGGTAGACCAGGAATATTTACAACCCCATTTGTCGAGATTTGGGACTTATCTCCACTACCAAAAACAACACAACCACCATTGAAAGGTGAAAAAAGATAGGAAAGCATCCTTGTCCCCAGACATGTGACGAGAACACCCATTGTCTAGATACCACACATTTGGCTTGGTGGTAGAGAGTGCATTGAGAACAACCAAACATCTATTGGAGACTTTCTTAGTCCATTTGGATCGAGGCTTAACACTCTCCAAATTAGATGACTACATAAGTTGTGCGATTTTGTTGACTTTATATAGAAGAGTTTCTTGAGGTCCACTTGATTCTTCAACGTATCATTCTTCACAGAGAAGAGTTTCTTGCACTTTGGTCGAATGTGGCCCGATTCATCATAGTGATGACATGTGGGAATAAATCTAGTTTTCAAACTTGAATTGACTTTAGATATTATAGGAATAGATTCTTTCACAAATTACAATTTTGTGGTCACTGAGCTTGAGGCACCTTCTACATATCCAATACCATATTTGTCACCATGTGGTTTCCCAACACTCCACATCTTGTCAATTTTTTTCAGCTTCAATGGTAAGACGAATAACTTTATCATTTGCCTCGTTTAATTCAATTAGTTGTTTCTAGTTAGCCTCATGATACAACACATTATTTGCCTTTAACACACGAATTTGATTCATCAAGTTTTCATGAGATACCACCAAGCTTTGAACCTAAGCTTCAAGACTAGCAATAACATCATCTTTCTCATCTTTCTCATTAAGATTAGACTCCTTCCTATTTAGCTCCTCAACACGAGTCCCAAGAGAACCAATCTTTTCATCCAGTTCAAATCTGACTAGACGAATAGACTTGTTTTCCTTTTGTAACTCAGAAATCTTCTTAGTCAGCTCTATCTTCTTCACTTTTGTAGTACAGGTTTCATCAAATAGAGTATCATACTTAATGAATAATTCAGCATAAGTCATATCCTCACTATCATTTAGTACAATATCATCATCACTTTGAGACACTTCCTGTATTGGAGCAACAAAAGCAACAATGTTTCCTTCATCATCTGATGACTTGTCAAACAAGAGAGACTCTTGATCATCAATATCACTCCAGGTAGCTGTCTTGGCTTTTTCACGCTTTTGTCTAAGAAATTTGGTGTTAACACATTTAGCATCATGGTGCCACTTCCCCCACATGCAAAGCAGGGACCAAGTACCTTTGACAAACCTTTGTCACCTTTTCTAGTGAACCCTTTGTGTTTCATTCCAGTTGAATGTTTCTCCTTTACTTTGTTTTTAAGAATTCTTCTGAATTGTTTGACAAATAAGGCAAGATCATCTTCTAAGGTAAGTCTACACAAATCACCAACAACCTCATAATTCTCAATACCTTGAAGGGCCACTTTTTTTCTCCTCTTGGAGTCACTTTCATCCATGTCAAGCTCCGTCTCGTAGGTGATGAGTTTCCCAACAAATTTTCCAAGCTTAATCTCATTTAAGTCCTAAAACTCTTGAATGGCAGCCTTCTTTGCTTGAAATCTCTTGGGCAAGCATCTCAAGATCTTTTGAACAACTGTTGTTTCATCATAGGCTTCCCTAACCCCCAAGGCTTCATTTGTTAACATTTTAATTTTCTCATAAAAGACCGAGAAAGTCTCAGACTCGAGCATTCTCAAATCCTCAAATTTTGAAAGAGTCATCTAGAGCTTTAGATCTCTTACTTATTTGTCACCTTCATGAAGTATTCTGAGCTTGTCTCAAGCTTGTTTGGTAGTTATACAATAACGAACATGTGCAAACTGATTAGACGAAATGGTAGAAACAATGGCATTTCTTGTTTTCCTATTTGCCATGGCAGAAGAAATTTCTCCTTGAGTCCATTCACCATTAGGCTTAACCACAGATTCACCATTAACATTTCTTGATGGTGTCCTCCATTCCAGGGTAAGATAGTCAACGTCAACTAAGTCTTGAGCTTCCAGAAAGATTTGAAACTTTTCACTCCATGTAGTATAATTAGTTCCATCAAAGTATGGAAGAGAATTGTAAAAGGCAACAACACGTTCACGATCAATGGCGAGATTCCGCCCAATACCAGTCACTCCCAGAGATCACTTTAAGTATATCTAAAGAAAAGCTTCTCTGATACCAATTGAAATTGGTATCAGGCAGAATATCCTACAATTTAAAATTTGATATATGCTTGATTGACTAGCCAGCTTCACCGGTCAACTAAGATCAAATTTATTAGTTTACCAAACCCGAGAATAAACAACTATACCGGGTTTACTAACTTAACTCTAGTTAACAAGGGTTTAGTTCAGTGTACTTTTAAACTTTATTAAACTTAGTTAACAACACATATCTATTTTCAAACCCTAGAGTCAATGTGTAACATGCAAATTTTAACAAGATATGTGAGCAAGAATGACAATAATCAACACAAGAAGTTTTTGGCTGGAAAAACCCACCTCTAGGTTAAAAAAATCAGGGACTCACCATTGAGTCCAATCCACTAATGTAAACAAATGTTCATACAAAAATCCACACAAAGCTCAATTCCTAGAACCATATCTATGGAGCAGTTTTACCTTTGTGCAATCTTGCCTTACACGAGATGAACTCCTATGGTTTTCACGAAGTGGCAACTCCTCTTGAGTTCATCACCTTGTGGCACCAAGAACCAATACAACCAATGCAAATGATATGACAATGATGGTTATGTAAAATCTGAATTCAATGACCTGTCAGTTTCTCCAGTCGAACATTAGAATAAGGAAATTGATGTGAATCCTAAAAATAGGTCTATATAAGGATTTGAAACTTAATGCAAAACCATGAAAACAATGCCAACCTACTTCCTAATGATTGGTGTTTATTGCATGAAGAAGGTTTGGCAATTAGGGTTTAATAAATGGAGAAGAGGCAAACTCAAAGCCTTTAAGGCAACTCTCTCTCTCTCACTAAAATGAATCCTAAAAACCCCAAAACACAATCTGAAACCCTAAGGAACAAATATATCCAAGGAAATCAGATTTTCCATCAACCAACTTGTCCTAACGACACTTGTCAGTTGCAAAAGAGATCTAGGCAGATCAATGGACGGAAACTGTTGGAAATGTGCCCTAAAGCCAATCATGTGATGATACTTTACGGACATTTCATATGTTAAACTAATCTAGTTTAATATCAAGGGCAAAGATTATTGTTTGAGCCGTCTCATATAAATGTTATATGCTTAAACGATAAAGTCCAAGGAATATGTGATTGGGAGAATGCAATCTAATGAAGTTAGATTCATGAGACCATTCTTTCGTAGACACATCCTAAACGTTCCTGATCATAGGATTGTCAATTGGGCATTGACAGTCCGATAAGATCAGTACGTATTGTGCCTTCTCTCAGGGAGAATGACTAGTCTCGAGTCATTGATGTGTGTGACATCAAGACAAGTACGTAGGTGCTCAATAGAGAATGAGTTCACTGAACACGATCAACGAAGAGTTCTCATATTCATGTCATATGAGAACTCATGGTTGGGATAATGCAAATTAGTCCTTTGACCTGAGGCATCACAGTTGTCTTGTGGTTAAGTCCTTGATCTTCGATTATGTCAAAGTCACCCCATCGGGGTGTCCACGGCATCATTGGGGTTAAGTCACTTAGTCATGGAGACAAGTGAATGTGCAACAAGGGATCTCTAACCTTCAAATGGTTTGAGGGAGAATACTCTATGATATGATTTAGAACCTCTGGCCAGAGTATGAATGAGATTTAGGAATGCGTTCCAAATCACATTCAAGGTAATCATATAAGCAAACGAATCACATTGGATAGTAGACATGAATAAATAAACTATCAAACCAAACAATGTGGTCAAGAGTATTAGATTAGAGAAATACCGTATTGCATTTGTAATCCTAAACTGAATAGGTTCTCTACCTCTTCTGATTAGCTTGGGTAACCATGACATACGGCTAGGTGTCACTCATGGTTTATGGAAGCCCTAAACGTGTGTAATCACTAAAGGGAGAATTGAAAGTAAGTTTTAATTCATAATCGATTTGAAAGAGTTTTAATCGCCCACTGCCTCGCTAAAAGGAACCTAATGGATCGTACACCGTGTAAGGTAGAGATGGACGAAACAAATGAAATGAGTAAGAATAATTGAATGGTTTAATTATTTATGGTTAGGATTAATTAATATGTTAATTAATCAAACGAATAAGTTCGTTAAAGACCTCGGGTTAGTTTTGGGCCGCAGGGCCCAATGGGATTTGAATGTCAAGCCCATTAACTCAAGTTGTATGACAACTTGAATAAACAAAGGGCTTGAAAGCCCAATAAACCCAATGTGGCCGGCCATAATGTTAAGGGGTAGTGAACTTGACTTAATTGCAAGTTTGCCACTCCAATGAAGAAATGTATAAATATGACTTTATAGCCATTTCTTCATTAGGGTTTTTCTAGGAGAAAAGATGAGAACACAAAGCTCCCATTTCTCTCTAGAGAGGCCGGCCACCTTGGAGGTGATTAGCTAGTCATCTAGTCCTCCAAGGTCACTCATTCATCATCCATGCTCTCCTTGGTGTAGAATCTTTAGAGGTTCTCAATTTTGGGAACTTGGAGAACCTTTTCTTCCATCCAAGTCCATGGATCTAAGAAGCTAGAAATGAAGGCCCTATCTCTTGGGTGATTAGCCTTTGCTTATGCAAAGAGGAATCAACAAAGGTATATATTTCTCAACTCACTTTGATTTGAGTTGAGTCTAGGTTCACCAATCTACTAGGCTTTGAATTTCTTGGTTAATGTTTTGTTTTTGAATGCATGCAAGCATGATTCCGCCTTTTAATTGTTAATTGCATGCTATAGATGTTATTCAAATGAACATGTTTTTCACAAATCTTCCTTCAGAAACTGACCACCAGTATAAAGGTGTCAGTCAGCCCATGTGGGCTATTTTAATTTGTGTGCCAAGATAGCTGGAAGTCGGTTCGGAAAACTAACTAGATAATCAAACTAGACATAATGCAACACAAATATAGATATGAAATGCACAAGCATGAACAAACCGTTTGAGGTGACATGTGCCACATCTTGAACATTTACTTTAGCAGCAACAGCCAATAATTGAGCATGTGTGAGGTTCAATTACAAAATTTGACAAGGAAAGCCAAACCTAAAAGTCTTGACTTCACATATTCCATTAAACCACTATCACATCCAAAGTATTCACCTGACTAAGCTCGGTGACATGTTAGCACGCCCTCATCAGCAATTAACCATTGAAGAACGTAGCAGACTCCTTAATTACTCTGCATGAATGCCACATAGGCTTTATAACTTTTAGGGTCAACATTTTGGTGTGCCCAATGGGACCAAAGTGCTAAAATTGCGAAGTTCAAATGATGTTTCAATATCCTAATTCGAAAAGAGCGAGGAGGCAAAAATGACAAAGGAAGTGGATAAGATTCTTGATGCATATGAAGAAATGAGAGAATCCTTCTCCCAAATGTTAAAGGTGATAGCTCACATCACTTTACAAAAACAATGGGTAAAAGAAGATAGGGCCTGTCTTAGTGCCTGTCTAGATGACAAACATTTTCCTTTCGTTCTTGGATACAAGTCAGTCCCATTTAAAGTAAGGTTAGATCAAAAGGTCGGGGGCCGAATTCTCACTTCAGCCTTGATCAAGCATCGGCCTAAGAATAGTGTCCATACAACCGAAGAAGAAGTTAGGCTGCCTAATTTTTCGGCTAAGATAGAAAATTTGATCAGCTCAAAAGAAAAAGTTCAAGTTTCGGAGCAAGTGTAGAAATTAGTTCAAAAGATGATTTGTCAAAGGAATGTTCAAGTCATGAACAAGGCCAAACACAGCTTCAGATGAAGAAACCATTTAATTGACATGGTAATTAGAGAAACGACCTCAGATAAAGAAACCATGTCAATTGATATGGTTATTGGAGATACCGTCGGTATGGAGCAATCATGTTCGACTAAGTTGTTCGAAGCCATTATGAATCAAGTGATTATACTCTGGAGCGTATAATAGCTAAATGCATTAAGTGGCCGAGAATCAAAAATATTTGACCAGTCAAGAATATTTAGAGATGGTCCTTTGCTTGGCTTGGAGCAAAATCATATTGAATACAATGTTATAAAAAGATCTCCATTCAGTATCGAAAGATCTTTGCCCGAAATAAAGTATCATTAGGCTCATCCTCATCATGGTTATGCCACTTTTATTGTTGTTTGTAAAAACTTTTTTTTTTCTTAACCATTCAGCTGTTGAGGCCAATGCTTAAGTAGACAAGCGAGGCAACAAGCAACTGTTTTAAAAAAGTAAACAAGGGAGGCAACAAGCAACTATTTTTAAAAAAAAATGCAAGAGAGAGAATGGTTTAGAGCAGAAGTTTGCAGCTGAGGAAAAAGAAAAGGGATTTTTTAAGGCCGAAAGATTAGGTTCCTTAACTATTCGGCATGCAGACCGAAGCTCAAGGAAACTGGAGAGCAATGTTTTGAATTGAATTCACATTTTAGGCCAAATTGAGCGTCGGCAGTCCCCAATTTTGCATGCTCTCGGCTATATGTTTTTGGCTGTTGGATGAGGCCATTGGATGGTAGAATATCACTATACTATAGTACTAAGTGGCAATATTTCAAGACATTATCATTGATTTTTATATCGTCATATTATTTTGAGATTTTATGAAGGGCTTATCTGAACAATTCCATTTTGATACAGTTGAGTTTATGTGGGATGTTAGTGTGATATAGTAGATATCTAGGTAAGCTACAGATAAGGGTTTTTTTTTTTTTTTCTTCACAAGGCGTGCATGTACTTGGAGAAGAATGTGGGTATGAAAGTTGCATGGTTGCACATGAAGCATCACTTGAGAGATATAGAGTTGAGGATAATCTCAAGATTATCAAGATAATATTCCAAAGACCAGACTCTACGGTAGTACGACTTGAATATCAAGGAGTATATTCCCATATAAATAAAAGGCGTTGTGCAACTGGGGAAGGACTTTCAACTCAACACACAATCAAGATTCTACGCAAAACCCTCTCACACCCCTAAAAAAAATAGTTATTGCTTCACTAACAAGTCGGCTAAAATTCAGTTTCGTTAAACAAGTTTGGAGTTTGCAGCTGACGGACGATGACAATTTCGTTAAATAGAATTTTCCAAAGTCAACGGGCAAAGGTGACAGTTTGGTTAAACAACAATGAAGTCGTAGAATCAGCTAGTACTAGGAATCTTGATATTTTGGTTAAACAACAAGTTCGTCTTTTTCGACTTGTTATTTGTCTCAAGCCTCTGCCGGTGAGGAGTCTTTGAGTCTTTCCTTAAGCGATGCCACTTCATCATCTTTTCAGGCGAAGTGGCATGTTCTATTATCAGATATTCCCAAGTTACATTCAGAGTTTGGCATTTCGACAACTGAACTACTTTTCAACATTAAGAGACCTATCTTTTTATATATTTGTCCCTATAGTTTGACTGATTCAGCATGCTTATATTTCTACAAATATAATTGAAACGACTAAACTTGGTGCAGAATATTGAATTTGGTAGCATAAGGCATAACCTTGTCTTTAGGTTATAGAACCCAAGGTCGAGAGTGTTCTTTCCTCGGCCAAAGTCTCTAGTTTCAGAAGTTAGGAGTATATTCCATTGCACAACTACTACATTCAAAGTATTCGCCCAATCGAGCTAAGTAGTGAGTTGGTACATCCACATCAGCAATCAACCACCGAAGGATGTACACTAGTAGAAAAAACAGCTTGCGCAACGACATTTTAGGCAACCAAAAAAAATTCGTCGCACAAAACACACTTGCACGACTGAACAATGTATTCGTCGCGCAAAATAGAAAACATAATGAAAAAAAAAAAACTTTCGCGTGACGAATAATAGTTGTCGTCGGGTAAAGTCAACAAGAAAACGCGGGGTAATTTTATTTGGTGCGAAAAACTTGCGCGACGAAAGGACTTTTTGCAAGATCAATTTTTCATCGCTCAAGTTCCGGTCAGCTTTGACCATTTAATGCAAGTGAATTCGAGGACATTTAATACAGATATTTGTGCGACAAAGCATTCGTCGTGCAAAGATCCTAACTTTGCTATAAATAGGCGCTTCTGCTGTCCTTATTCTTCACAATTCTATTATCCTTATTCTTTACAATTCTGTTCGTGCTGAGATGACGGATAAAAACAACGATAAGAGTGTGCGAGACACCAACCCGCATGATTTCAGAGAGCATTTTGAGTTTGCTCATGCGATTGTTGTAGCTATGGGAAATAATTGCCCCACTGCTGAGTGGCGTTATTGGAAAGATGTGCCCGGGAATTTGAAGAAGGCTGTGATGGATGAACTATTAGTAAGTATATTATTGATGGATCAATAATGAAGTTTGTGAAATTTTTAGTTATGCGTTGGAATTAATTATGTGCATATATTTGTAACAGGGTAAGTATGTTTTTTTATGATGAATCGAAAGAACAATTGATGAAGTTGGTGGATGATCATTGGAGGGAGGTTACAATCGGTGGCGTTATGAAGTGTTGCGGAATGGAGCAGGATCATCCAAATAGTAGTTTAAAATTTATGTTTTGTATGACAATATTTAAATTTCAGGTTTTTTTTTAAATAATTTATGTATTTGGACTTAATTAGGTTTCAATTCTTGTTGTGTTTTTTTATTAAGACCTAATGTAAGCACCCTATCTATCCTCGGTTTATATGTGTTTTTAATCTTTAATGAATATCGTACTTATGCTGAAAATAATTGTATGGATTAAGCCATTAATTATTTGTAGAATAAATATTTAAGGTATTAACTATTTATAGAATAATATTTTTGGTATTAATTATTTATAGAATAAATATTTAAAGTATTAATTAATTTTAGAATAAATATTTAAGGTATTGAATCGCTTGTGAATATTTGTTTGTAATTATTCTATGTTTTCGTAAATTTTGTAATTACAGTTATTTTATTCGTCGCGCAATATATTGCGCAACGACACCTTCGTCGCACAATATATTGAGCGACGATACTTCGTCGAGTAAGATATTTTTTCGCGACGAATCAATGTGTTTGTCGCGCAAAGCACCATCAGACTGCGTTCAAACCTTCCAATTTATTGTGCATTTATGACCCATTTTGCTCGACAGACTTAGAAGTTTGCACGACGAATATTTCGTCGCGCAAAGGTGTCTTTGTCACATCCCGGCCCGGGTCCACCACATCCCGAGCCCGTTCCACCACCGTAGCACGATATTGTCCGTTTTGGGCTTACCATTCCCTCACGGTTTTGTTTTTGGGAACTCACGAGCAACTTCCCAGTGGGTCACCCATCCTGGGAGTGCTCTGGCCTCCTTCTCGCTTAACTTCGAAGTTCCTACGGAACCCGAATCCAGTGAGCTCCCAAAAGGCCTCGTGCTAGGTAGGGATGAGAATATAAATTTAAGGATCACTCCCCTGGGCAATGTGGGATGTTACAATCCACCCCTATTAGGGGCCCGACGTCCTCGTCGGCACACTTCCGGCTAGGGATTGGCTCTGATACCATTTGTCACATCCTGGCCCAGGGCGGACCACTTCCCGAGCCTGTTCCACCACCGTAGCACGATATTGTCTGCTTTGGGCTTACCATTCCCTCACGGTTTTGTTTTTGGGAACTCACAAGCAACTTCCCAGTGGGTCACCCATCTTGGGAGTGCTCTAGCCTCCTTCTCACTTAACTTCGAAGTTCCTACGAAACCTGAAGCCAGTGAGTTCCCAAAAAGCCTCGTGCTAGGTAAGGATGGGAATATACATTTAAGGATCACTCCCCTGGGCGATGTGGGATGTTACAATCCACCCCCTTAGGGGCCCGACGTCCTCGTCGGCACACTTTCGGCCAGGGATTGGCTCTGATACCATTTGTCACATCTCGGCCCAAGGCGAACCACATCCCGAGCCCGTTCCACCACCGTAGCACGATATTGTCCGCTTTGGGCTTACCATTCCCTCACAGTTTTGTTTTTGGGAACTCACGAGCAACTTCCCAATGGGTCACCCATCCTGGGAGTGCTCTGGCCTCTTTTTCGCTTAACTTCGGAGTTCCTACGGAACCCGAAGCCAGTGAGCTCCCAAAAGGCCTCGTGCTAGGTAGGGATGAGAATATACATTTAAGGATCACTCCCCTGGGCGATGTGGGATGTTACATAAATTCGGCGTACGCCTCAGCCAAATTTTTGCCTTCAACGTACGGCACTTGCTTTCGTCTATACCTATCTAATCGCACAACATCTTTCTTTTTGCCAGAACCTTCTCTAGAATCGGCCATTCTTTTTTAAACAAAAAAATTTTGAAAACTAAGCCTCTGAAACTGTGATTATATAGCACTAAGACTGTAACATCCCACATCGCCCAGGGGAGTGATCCTTAAATGTATATTCTCATCCTTACCTAGCACGAGGCCTTTTGGGAGCTCACTGGCTTCGGGTTCCGTAGGAACTCTGAAGTTAAGCGAGAATGAGGCCAGAGCATTCCCAGGATGGGTGACCCATTGGGAAGTTGCTCGTGAGTTCCCAAAAACAAAACCGTGAGGGAATGGTAAGCCCAAAGCGGACAATATCATGCTACGGTGGTGGAACGGGCCTGGGATGTGGTGGACCCGGGTCAGGATGTGACAATTTAAGTATGACATTGGGAATTTGGTGCGGAGGGATTGTTCTGCCAAGTTTGAGTCTTGGAAAAAGGTTCCTAAGGAGTTGAAGAAGTTCATGCTGGGAGAGTTATCGATAAGTTTGTGGTAAATAATGAACAATTATTTTTGTTAAAACGTAATATTTTTTTAAATTACTAATTTATTGTTATTGGCATTAATGTAGGTTCATTGGGATGTTGATGAAACTGATGAGAAGCAACGGATTTATGTGGATGGGCTTTTCAAGCAAAGTTTCTGGCAGTTGAAGTTTGATGGGTTGCGGGCGAGGAAGGATTGAAGTTGATAAGAGTTGTTTTTTATTTTTTTTTAAATAAGATTTTGTGGACTTTATATTTAATTTAATGAATAAATATATGTTATGTGGATGAGTATTAATATTTGCATTGATTATAATTTCTATTTGGGATAGTAAATTAGTTTTGTTAATTAATTTAATGTTTAATTAGGTTTTAGTTTTTTATTTATAATAAAATAAAAATTCACAATACATACAAATAAAAAAGAAAGACATAAAAAAATATAAAAATATATGTATTGCACGACGAATGTTCTTTTTTCGTCGCGCAAAAGTCATTTGTGCAGCGAAAACCTTTTTTGTCGCGCAAATACCATTTGAGCGACGAAGTCCTTTTTCGTCGTGCAAAGATATCTTACGCGATGAATTACATGTTTCGTCGCGCATAATCATTCGTCCTTTTTAATCTAGATTCAGCCATGTGCAGAGGCAAACTGCAAAAAAATTGTAGATTGTGCCTCTGCACTCATCCCTTCGATTTTGCTCAATCCGGCATTTGTCATTTCCATTTTCTCTCAATTTCATCATCTAATACTCCCTCCATCTTCTTCTCTAGGTTGATCGAGCTATCTCTGTGTGTCTGGTAAGCGTTTTTTGTCGTTATGATAAAAGTATTAATGTAAATTCATACTAACGCCATTAATTTCGTTGTCTATAGGGATATTGTGTGTGATTAGCGATTGGTGGAGAATGATTGAGAAGGTATTTTCTTCGTTTTATTTTTTAAACATATAAAATTAATTAAATTATGTTGATGTTGACCCTAAAAACTACAAAGCCTACGTGGCGCGCAGGCCGAGTAATCTAAAAGCTAACTACGTCCTTCGGTGAATGCGGGCGTGCCAACTCGTCGGCCGAGCTCGGCCGAGGAGTAAATTTGTTGATGTCGCGTTGGGTCGCGCTACTGACTTCTGCGTCTTGCGATTGCGGCTGAGAAAGGAACACGTCTCGGCCTCCTGGATTCTCAAACCTGAAGACAAGGTTACTATTATCACGAAGCTCACAAATCGAATTCGGCTTTCAATGTGCCGAATGTAATAACTGTAACACCTCACTTCGTCGAGAAGACTAATGAGATGACCTCGACCAAAAAAGGATTTAGAAACCCTTCTCGACCGAGACTTGGATAGACAATTGACCGTGCCCGCCGCAGTGCTGTTGATGCCAACGGAAGGTACTGCGAGTTCGGCCAATTCTACGGTGACAGAGCTATCTATGCCGACTTAAGATATCACCGGTTGCTTTCACAGTGCTGTTGATGCCAACGGAAGATGTGTCAGCGAAAAAGAAAAAGAAAAAGTTCTCAAGTTGTTGAGGATTTGCGCAGGGCAATTTTGTATTGATTTTGTGGGGGCTCTTGAACGTTGCACAATCACCCCTATTTATAGCATTGGAATTCCTCGAATTCGGCTTAAAACCCTACACGGACTAGGATTTTCTCTCCGGATCAAACCTAGTTCGACCAGTCCTATCTTCACTAGGATTGTGAACCTAGTCCCTTATTGAGTTGAATCCATTCCTGGTTATCCGACTTGCCGAGACTCCTTGCTGCATTAGGATTCGGCTTCGCAAATGTAGCACAACCTAGCCGGCCTAGTTTTAGAGGCCCACGAACCGAACGGCCCAAGGCTCCCTTGTTGCCAGGCCTTCCGGGCCGAGAATGGTTCTGTCCTCGGCCCAAATTAATATTTTGGGCCCAAACAATTGTGTTATGAAATTATATTTATATTATGTTGTTAAATTTGTATGTGACGTACAAATATGTGTTGTGATGTACGGAGTTAATTGAAATTAACTTCGTACTTCTTTTTTATTTTTAGTAAAACTTAGTTTCTCGTTCGAGGATTAGTTGGATTTCACGCATGGATGCGAAAGTATGACTGCGGTCTAATTAATTCTTGAATTGTCCCATTATTGGGATAGTTTGGGAATGCACAGTTATGACACGTAGTTTATGGTTGAAGGATTAGGTTTCGGTTGTGGAGATTTCGGTGTCATCTCTGTAGGTTCTTCGGGTCGTACACCTGAAGAACAGTACCGAAATGCTGCCGAAATTCATCCACATCAAAATCTAATCTAATGTAGCCGTAAATTACGTGACATGACTATGCATTCTCGAATGGGATAGGGCCCGTATTGGAGGCATAAGGTGACATTATCATTTTGTATGAAGTTGTTGTGATTGTTGTATTGTTATTGTGGTTCCAGGAATTATGGACAGGATGTGGATACAGAACCCAAATAGATGCACGGACGAATACTTGGATGGAATCGATGATTTTATTAACTTTGCAAGTACACACAACCCGAGTGCAACTAGAATCCGGTGTCCTTGTAGGAGGTGTAACAACACGTTAAGGGAAACAATTGAAAATGTTCGATTTCATTTAGTAAGGAATGCAATGATCAAGACATATAATACTTTGAACCATCATGGGGAACAATTAGACAATGCTTTGTCTTCAAACGCCATAAGAGTGGATAATGTTGAACCTATTGTGGATCCTAATGAACAGGTCATGCATATTATAAATGATGATTTTCCATTTAAATCGACAAACACCAATCAGGAAGGGGAAGATGATGTGCCTACAGCAAAAGACAGTGTAGAGTTCGAACAATACGAAAAACTATTCAAAAATGCCAACCAAAAGTTATACCCGGGGTGCGAGAGCTTTTCCGTTCTCACGGCCATTGTGGAACTAATGCATGGAAAAATAAAGTACCGTATGTCGAACTAGTGTTTCGATTACTTTTGGGAGGTTTTCAAGAGAATGCTTCTGAATGACAATTTTTTGTCGAAAGACCATAGACACGCGCAAAAGGTGTTAAATGGTCCTGGATTGGGTTATGAAAAAAATCACGCTTGCAAAAACAATTGTATTTTATTCTACAAAGAGTATAAAACATTGGATAAATGCCCTGTATGCAATGAGTCGAGGTTCATGACATCTCATAATAGAACAACTAAGATCCCACAAAAATTCATGCGTTATCTGCCCCTGAAACCTAGGTTGCAGCGATTGTATATGTCGATACATACTGCCACAGACATGAGATGGCATAAGGAAAAACGGGTAAACGATGATGTGATGTAGCATCTTGCAAATGGGGAGGCATGGAAAAAATTTGATCGAACGTTCTCCGAGTTTGCTGCTGATTCTTGTAACGTTAGATTGGGACTTGCCACTGACGAATTTAATCTCTTTGGGGTTTTAAACCAACACCACAGTACTTGGCCGATTTTTGTATTTCCGTATAATTTGCCTCCATGAAAATGTATGAAAAAAGAATACATGATGATGACTATTGATAACTAAGGATCCTGGTAGGTCAATCGATGTATACTTATGGCCATTGGTGGATAAGCTGAAGGATTTATGGACACACGGTGTGCACACATATGATAAATGTACTGCATGATGTTCACTTTGCAGGCTGTAGTGATGTGGACTGTGAATGATTTCCCTGCATATGCAATGGTTTCCGGGTGGAGCACTAGGGGTTATATGGCATGCCCTGTATGCAAGGAAGACGTAACATCTAGTTGGCATGCCGGAAAAGTTTGTTACCTTGGTCATCAAAGATGGTTGCCTTGGGACCACGAGTGGGAAGGATAAAGAGTTTGTTACCTTGGAACAGCTTAACCGTTTGGATTTTGCTCCTTTCGAGACCAATATCAGTAGGACAAGACCTTCTACACATGAACTGGACGCACAAGTCTATGTTTTTTGAGCTCCCGTATTAGTCCAAACTAAAATTGAGACACAACCTCGATGTTATGCATGTTGAGAGAAATGTATTTGACACATTGGTCAGCACAACTCTAGATATTGAGAGCAAGATGAAGGACACATCAAAGTTCATCTTGATTTGGAACAAATGGGAATACGACGGGGTTTATGAATGAATAGGGACAATGATAAAGCCATAAGGGATCATGCATTTTTTTCAATGAAACTAAATGACAAGAAAGAATTTTTAAAGTTTTTATCGTCTGTAAAGTTTCCCGATGGGTATGCTTCAAATATCGAGCGTTGCGTGAACGTTGACGAGGGTAAATTAGCTGTCGTAAAGAGTCTGACTGCCATATGGTTTTGCAATGCCTACTTCATGTGGGTATTCGACATCTTTTGCCAGCCGATGTAGTGAAACCAATCATGTTGTTGTCCAGTTTTTTTTCGCAATTGACGCCAAGAACGTTGCAAAAAACGGACGTTAATCAGTTGCGCCATGACATTGTGCAAGTTCTATGCAAGTTTGAGATGATATTTCCTCCAACTTTCTTCATAAGTATGATACACGTGATGGTTCACTTACCAGAGGAGGCATTGCTTGCTAGACCAGTCAACTTTCGATGGATGTATCCAATAGAAAGGTATATATTCTTTGTCTTTTTTATTAATCAATATTAAATATATTACGATTAGTAATATGTGTATCGTATCATTTTCTCGGAGACTTGAAGAAAAGTGTAAAAACAAAGCGAAGCCCAAAGGATCCATTATACAAGTTTGGGTGGCATATGAGGCGCTTACATTTTGTGGAATGTATTTAAAGGATGTTGAGACAACTTTCAATCATCCTCCTCGCAATAATGACAGGGGTGTGAGAAAGGAGAAACTTTCAGTTTTTGCCCAAATCACTCGACCATTCAGAGATCCGATTTGTGGCGAGTAGTTTTCCAAGAAGGACATGGAGGTAGCACATTGGTTCGTACTCAACAATTGTGACGAGACACTGTCATACCTAAACGAGCATGAAAATATGATGAAGCACGCACATCCTTCACATTTGTATGCCAAGAAACACCGTGAATTGTTTCCGTAGTGGTTGCTCGAATATGTAAGTTTGAAGTGTTTTTTATTGGACATATATATTGTACCAATTAAGTTGCTCGAACTAACAAATTTAAATGTTTGTCTAACATTAAGTTAATCAACTGAAAGCATCGAATTCCCCCGCATACAGAGAAGAATTATATAACTTGGCGTTCGGACCAATTCGTGTTGAATTGTACTTGGGTTGCCATGTCAATGGTGTCAAGTTCTTAGCGGGTACACGAGATGACAAGTTGTGTACGCAAAACAGCGGTGTTCATGTCCTTGGGGGAGGCGAAAGTACAGACATTGAATTCTATGGTAAACTAACAAGTGTAATACAATTGCTTTACAAAGACCCGTGCAAAGTGATCCTATTTAAGTGTCGATGGTTTGATACAAACCCAAATAGACATGGAAGCGTGAAAAGAGATCATGGATTACTAGCAGTGAACACTACCAAAACTTGGTACGATGACGACCCTTACATCTTAGAAGCCATGGCAAAACAAATTGTGTATCTAGATGACCCTAAAGCCGGGAAGGGTTCTTCAGACGATGGATCATAGGAACGTGTATGCTATACCAGAACAAGACCGTACTGACGACGACATCGACAATGTTGCTGACCAACGTCTTCAATCTTTGATGGAAAGTGGTGCGGAAACACTCCGAGATACTAATCTTATCCAAGAACCATTTCAGATAGAAGGAGTATCTTTAATCGAAATACTGATTCAGTCGATCACAATTGACCTCGGTAATATTCCACGATACGATGGTCCAGTGCACATAAACGACGATGGTGACGTACCTATCAATGATGAGGAATGGGACACTGAAAATGATGATAGCGACGACAGTGAAAGTTATTATAGTTCGGATGAAGATTAAGGCACTTATTTTGTAACTTTTTTTGTAAAACACATGAAATGGTTAATGCATTATATAGAGTGATGGAAAAAATGGTATGAATGATTCCATTTTATATGTGAATTACTTTGTAAATAAATTTGGTATGTTTGTATTTTATAATAAATTGTAAACAAAAATAAATTTAAAAACCATTTTAAAACATAATTGCGTGACGCATAACAATTTTTGATCGTGCAAGTTAGGCATGGCAATTCCTGACATGACCCGATAACCCAACACGATAAGAAAAATATTAATTTTATAATTTTATAACCCTAAAAAATTACTATAATAATTATATGTATTAATTTAACAATTTTATACCCCTAAAAACTATAATAATTATATATATATATATATATATATATATATATTAAATTTGAAAAAATTGGTGACCATTGGATCGGCTTAAATATACATATCATTCAACTTCTTAAGTGTTATACGTACAAAATAAATAAATTTAAATCTACTTAATATATATATATATATATATATTCACTTAGAAACAATTGCTTTAATTGACTCAGGAGCAGACTTGAATTGTATTCAAGAATGACTAATTCCTACTAAGTATTTCATAAATCAACAGAAATACTTAGTGCTGCAAACCAGTCACCAATGCAATTAAAATATGAAATTCCAAAAGCCCATGTTTGTCAAAACAATGGTTGTTTCAAAACCCCATTTGTTTTAATCAAAAACAATTCAGACCCAGTTATTTTAGGACTTCCTTTCATAGCTCTCCTATATCATTTTAAGGTACACCATAATCGGATAACCACTAGGATGTTAGGACAAAAAATTACATTTGAGTTCTGCACAGAAACAGACCTCAAAAAATTAAGACAATTACAAAAAGATAGCATTTCAAAAACCATTAATTTACTTACCAATAAATCACAACAAATTAATTTCCTGAAAGAAGAAATTAATTACAAAAGAATAGAAGAACAATTAACAAATAAATCTTTGTTACAAAGTACTGACAATTTTCAAAAGAAACTTGTAAATGAAATTTGTTTTGATATTCCTAACGCTTTTTGGCACAGAAAACAACACATTATGGAATTCCCACCAATAAGGATTTTGATGGAAAGAAAATACCCACCAAAGCTAGGCCAATTCAAATGAGTCAAGAAGTTATGAAATTCTTCAAAACAGAGATTTAGGAACTTCTTAATAAAGGAATAATTAAAAAAAGCAAATAACAATGGTCATGTCCTGCTTTCTATGTCCAAAAGAATGCAGAATTAGAAAGAGGAACCCCTAGATTGGTCATCAATTATAAACCTCTTAATGAAGTCTTGGAATGGATACAATATCCAATTCCTAACAAAAGAGATTTGATTAAGAGACTAAGTCAAGCAGTAATTTTTTCAAAATTTGACATGAAGTCTGGATTTTGGCAAGCAGATTCAGATTCATGAGGATGATAAATACAAAACGGCATTTGTCACTCCTTTTGGTCATTATGAATGGAATGTAATGTCTTTCGATCTTAAGAATGCACCCAGTGAATTTCAGAATATCATGAATGAAATATTTAATCAATACAGGCATTTCTCAATTGTTTACATTGATGATGTTTTCATTTATTCTAAATCGATAGATGAGCATTGGAAACACCTGAATATGTTTGCTAGGATAATTAAGTCAAATGGATTAGTTGTCTCAGCCACCAAAATTAAACTATTCCAAACCAAAGTTAGATTTTTAGGATACAATATCCACCAATCTACCATTCAACCAATAGATAGAGTCATCCAATTTGCAAACAAGTTTCCAGTTGAAATCACTGACAAAACCCAATTACAGAGATTTCTAGGATCCTTAAATTACGTTGCAGAATTTTATCCCCATCTCAGACAACAATGCAAACCTTTATTTGATCGCCTCAAAGAAAATCCTTCACCTTGGTCTCATACTCATACTTCCATTGTCAAACAAATCAAATCTCATGTTAAGACTTTGCCCTGTCTTGGCATTCCAACTCCCAATTCATTCAAAATTGTTGAAACTGATGCCTCTAAAATTGGTTACGAAGGTATTCTCAAATAGTCAGTCTCATCCAGATCTCCTGAACAAATTGTTCATTTTCATTCAGGAGTATGGAATCCAGCACAAAGTAATTATAGTACTATTATAAAAGAGATATTATATGTTGTATTATGCATTAGCAAATTTCAAGATGATTTATTAAATCAAAAAAATTTAGTCAGAGTCGATTGCAAATCTGCAAAACATGTTTTACAAAAAGATGTTCAAAACATTGAATCAAAACAGATTTTTGCACGATGACAAGCCATATTAAGTATTTTTTATTTTGAAATTGAATATATTAAGGGCCCAAAATTGCATCCCTGATTTCCTAACAGAGAATTTTTGCAGGGGAAGAATGACAGACAAAAGAACTGGTCAAAGAAGGCTTCCAGCCATCCTACCACCACCAGTAAAACAAGAATCAAACCCAGATTCTTCATTGGCCATAGCCATTACGAACTATTTTACTCCATTAGGTTCCACAATAGGAAACCTCAGGCCAAACTACCAAACACCCCGTCCAAATTATCAAACGGCATTAGTCAGTCAATATGATCCATATTCAACTTCAACTTACCAATCCTCATCATCCCAATCAGCCAGTTACACTAAAACATCACCATATGTCAAGAAAAACCCCAGTGAATATCTTTTCAGCATCCCTTTCAACATCCACCAAGAACAAGCACCAGAAAAAATAGCTAAAACAGTTTTTCCACCCAATTTCATTATCAGCCTACTGAATCATATAAAAATCTCAAATATTACCAAGCCATTCTCAGTGAGAATGAATCCATTTCAATAAAACCGCTTTATAGTAAAACCCATGAAAACAAAATCCTTCACCATTCTCTTTACATTGGAAAGTTTTTAACTGAATCACCATTTATGTACTCTTATTTTGTCTAGAAGTCCTAATATTAAACTTTTTGTTGATTTTTCTTCAGACTGAGAGTCTGAATTGTGACTTGAGGAAGAACTATCGTGTCCTTCATCATTATTGTTGACAAGGGTCTGTGTTTGGATCCTACTGAGATGTGTACGAATTTCTAAGTTTTCTAATTTTAAAAACCTAATTTCATCTTTCATTTTATTGACTTCTCTTTGTAAATCTTTAACTGTAATTTCCTTCTTAGATTTATTAAATCTCTCCAAGGTTGTGCTAAGGCTAATTTTTTGGGAAACTTGGGGTTGACTGGTATTGGCTTCTTCTTGGGAGACTAATTTCTTAAGCTTTTACAAGTAGAATGATTTCAATTCTAGATCATTTACTTTACTGATTAATTCGATAAGAAGATTTTCTTGTTCTTCTTGTTTATTGATGACTGAAATCTTTTTACAACAAGTATCAATGCATCATATTTTAATGTCGGGGGATGAAAGACTACTTGAAGAATTGTTGGAAGAAGACGAATTAGAACTTAAATCGTCTTCGGATTTACTATAGTCTGTGTCCCTTCACCAAACAGAAGACTTTAATCATTCATGGTTTATCAATTTTGACAAGAGTTTCAGGTTGAATTTCATAGCATGGTTCCCAAAATGGTCGTCAGTTCATGGCCTAACAGCCAGCCTTTTACCAGAAGAACTCATGCAAGTCTTATCAGCTGGTTTCCAGAAGAAGTTTGACAGAAGCCGATTTAATTACAGGATTACACTTCTCCCATTATTCATGGCCAAGTACAAAGTCCCGTGGATTTTAAAATGGAATTATGAAGTTGAAACCGGTGAAGTCTACAGAGCAAGATCAGTCAAGTGGTGGGATAAATTCAATCATCATAAAATCATCAATCTGGTCCTCTTAGAGTTTCCCATCACTCCAATTCCAGCTATTCCAGCACAACCAACAATGGCAATGCCAACCATTCCAGAACAATCTTTACCAGACATTAGTTCGTCTTCATCCCTCAAAGAAACAACCAAGTCATCCAAATCAACAAGTTCAAAGAAGAAAGAAAAATCATCCCAGCTCAAAGATTGAGCCCAACAATATGGCAAAAGCAGCTTTGCTCCATGACGAAGATTCAGACTCTGACGCTTCGGACGCATCCTCACAGCATCCAGCCAATTCAGCAAGTCAAAAATCTCAAGCAGCACATTATCAAGATTCCTAAGATCCATTCGATCTTTGAATAATTCAAACATGTGAAGACACAGTAACTAGGCATGTGACCCCAATAAGAAACATGTCATTTCCAGCACCGAAAGCAGTAGCCATCATTCCAGATTCCAGATAATTCACTATTCATCAGCAGTAAAAGCAAGCCATCATTCTGCTTCCCAACAGGAGCCGCGTGATTCAACAGTCATTAGATTAAATCATCATCCTCTAGCTCAGAAGACAGTGAGATTCTCGGCCTCAATCATTCTATTCAATTATTTCCAGTTTATTAAAAGAAACCTCAAGTCTCATTCCAAAGAGGGCTGAAACTTCTGCGCATTCTCATCCTAGAACAGAAGCAATATTCAGCTTGTAATTTCCCAGTTCAAAATTGTAAACACTTTTAATTTTTTAAAGTGAAGGATGCTTGCGTGCACTAATATCCTTTTCATCAATTATTTTCCCATTTGCTGACCCAATCGTTAGTAATCAATTGTAAGTTTCTAAGTAAGTTTTCAATAAAACTTATTTTCAAATATATCTGCATCGCTACTTTAAATTCATTATTTTCATTATAAAGAATATTTTCATTACAACTGATTTTGAATGGCATAAAATTCTTACTCACAGTCACCGATCAATCCTTTGTTCAATTCTTTCTATTTGTTTATAACAGTTGGTTTCATGGAATTTTTAATCCAGGATATCTTCCACATCAAGTTCCATATAATTCAATGAACAATTCATTTAATAGTTCATTCAATCCTAATCATTATTGTCGTTGGTATAATTGTCCCCATTGTTTTTATTATCACTAGTTCCGCCCCATTTGGTATTCAGACTCTGACGCTTTGGACGCATCCTAACAGCATCCAGCCAATTCAGCAAGTCAAAAATCTCAAGCAACACATTATCAGGATTCCCATAACCCATTCGATCTTTAAATAATTCAAACATATGAAGACACAGTAACTAGGCATGTGACCCCAAGGAAACATGTCATTTCTAGCACCAAAAGTAGTAGCCATCATTCCAGATTCCAGACAATTCACTATTCATCAGCAATATATATATATATACACACCATTGAACTTGATGAGATACGTCTTCTACGAAACTAATTTCAACGATCCAACCGTCTAACTTGTTTGTATATGGTTCGAGATCGTACACGCTAAAAATCACAAAAAAAAACATTCAGAGATCAAGTAACGGGACAAAACTTTTGGACAGTTAGAAACGAAAAATCACTATTTAACGGTTATTTTAACTCCGATTTTGATGATTTTTTATAGCTACACTCCTTGACCCTATATGAATAGAATGAATGAATTAGATCTTCAATTTAACCTATTTACACTAGTGGATATCACAAAATCTTATGTTATACTTAATGAAAGTATAAATAAACTCTAAGTGTTAGTGAATCTATCTTTTTAATGGGATACTCATTCTACAAAATTAATTTCAACGATCCAACCATCAAACTTGTTTGTATATGGTTCGAGATCGCACACACCAAAAATCGCAAAAAACAAATATTCAGAGATCAAGAAACGGGACAAAATTTTTGGACGGTTAGAAACGAAAAATCACGATTTAACGGTTATTTTAACTCCGACTTTGATGATTTTTTACAGCTACACTCCTTGACCCTATATGAATACAATGAATGAATTCGATCTTCAATTTAAACTATTTACACTAGTGGATACCACAAGATCTTATGTTATACTTAATGAAAGTATGAATAAACTCTAAGTATTAGTGAATCTATCTTTTTGATGGGATACGCATTCTACGAAACTAATTTCAACGATCCAACTGTCAAACTTGTTTGTATATGGTTCAAGATCGCACACGCCAAAAATTGCAAAAAACAAACATTCAGAGATCAAGTAACGGGACAAAACTTTTGGACGGTTAGAAACGAAAAATCACGATTTAACAATTATTTTAAATTTAAGCGGAAATATTACGTGGCGAATAAATATATTTTGTCGCACAAAGTATATTTGCGCGAGAAATATTGTATTCGTCGTGTAAGTGTCTGAAATTTCAATTAAGGCGCTTTTTGTTTAGCGAAAATTTTAAAAAACTTGCGCGACAATTTTTTGCCTTGCAAGACAAAGCCTCTGTATCGCCAGATTCTATATTTTAACCCCATCTATCCTTCTTCCCCTCACTTCCCTCTTCTTCCTGTTTCCCTGCGCGATACCGTCTCTCTCCTTCCTCTGTATCTCCTTTTGTCTCTCCGTCCCTCTCTCCGGCCGTCGCGACTTCGTCTCCAAGAGGTAATTCCCTCTTCAGTTTTTATTTTCAATTTTCTTTAGTTACAAATTGGGGGTTAGAATTATGGCAGTCGAGTTAGATTTAGGGTTCGTAAATTGCGGGTTACATTTAAGTTCTTAAATTAGAGTTTTTAGGGTTCTTAATTGGGGTTAGATTTAGGTCTTAAATTAGGGGAACGATTTTGGGCAGTGAGGTTAAATTAGGTTTTCTTAAATTAGGGGTTAGATTTAGGGTGCTTCACTGGGGTTAGAGTAGGGTTCTTAAATTAGGGGTTTTTTAATTTCAAGTACAGAGTTCGAATTAGGGTCTTGTCTCGCTCTTGATTGAATTTTTCTTATTACCATGCAAAGTGATTCAGTGTGTTGAGAAATAATGGAACTAAATCAACTTACTACTATCTTTAGCTTTGTTCCTTGGTTTTCCAAGGCTACTTCGCTGTTGGATTTTGGAATTTTTCTTATTAAATTGTTGCACATTTGTAAATGATTGTAAACAAGATGAGGTTTGAGAAGCCAATGTTCTTTCCTGCATATACGATTAGTTTCAATAAAGTATCTATCTTGCAGTATTGATAATTTGGGAGTTTTGTTTTTTTTTTTGGATTTCCTTCATGTTGAAGTTTATTTGGAATTCAAAATTTTCTGCGGTTAAAAAATTAAGTGGCACTCAAAACGATCTGTCTAAGATGGGATCCTTGACCTTTGTTGATTTGTGAAATATTTTGAATCATCAAGTTGTTTTTTTGAAGGTTCAACCATCTCCCTTCTTTTTCTCAATGTAATTAAAAGGTTGCCGGTTTAGGTTGTGTTGTAATCTCAGTTCCCATGTATGCTTTCTTGGCTGAATTTGGATATATTTGAGAAACAATGGGAGACAGAGTCGGATGGCATTTCTTGTTTTTCTCTTTTGATGTATGCATTGTACGTGCTCTACAGAAACCTCTAGGTAGGTCTGTATGACTGTAAACTTGAATTTCCGACATGTGATTTTGTATCCTAAACAATTTTGGTAAGTGTTCACATTGCACTTGGGGCATACTTATAATATAAATACATGATCACCATCCTTACGTGTTAATTAAGCAAATACTAAGAACTAAATGGATGCCTTAATGACTTCTCCTAAGCTGCTCTTCTCCCGTACTGTTCTTACTCTTTTGCTGTCCATTTCTCCTTCGTCTTGCTCTTCTGTTGAAGACGATCATGGCATTGATTTGCTGATATGTCTATTTATATCCAATAGTCATATGATTTCTATATGTAATGTGGATGTTTAAAGAGAGTGAGAATCACTTTATACGGTCCCTTTTCTCATTACTACCTGTGAAACTATTAAGTAATTATGTTGCTTAGTACATACACACACAGCGCGCACACACAACTTGCATACATGAACACACACACAAGAGTACATGGAAAATTAGCATACATCAAAACACACACACCCAAAATCAGTATATATACATGGACACACACACAAACAGTACATACACACACCCACACACATAGAGCACGTACATACAGACAGACGCATACACTCATAGGCTATGATTTTGCCTCCAACTACTCCTTTATGCTAGTTTCTTCTTATAACTTATAATTGTTGGGTCTAATCCTATCTGAATTGATTAGTTTGTGTATAGTATATCAGTTTTAAGTTTTGTTTTTGCCAAACTTGAATTGGGTTTAGAATTAGGGTTTTAAAATTTTGTTTTAAATTCAAGTTCAAATTATTAGCATGTGTACGGTAAGTTAAATCTTTGTGTACAAAACAAATTGATTTCCAATTTTGTAGATGTCACACCTCATTAGAACCCGGAGAGCGATGACTTCTTCACCTAGTCCGACGACTACACCTACTATTGTCGCCACTGCTCCGGCAGAGATGGAACATAGGCCGGTCAATCCGGTTGACCTAGTTGGTCCTCCAGTCCCACAGGGGCAAGCATCGTCGACTTCTTCAGTGGTGTTGCCTGTTAGCGCCTTACGTACTCACCGGCGCCCCCACACTACTGACCAAATGTCGCCATTGGGATCCACAACATATGGCCCGGGTACACAGCCAGGTATACAACCCTAATTCACTCCGCCATTCCCATGTTAACTGAGTCGTTATTTTAGGTTCAATTTGTTATGTCATGTCATGTAAGGATTAAAAAGTTGTCATCGTTCCGAACCTTTTATTAAACAATTGTGATCATTGTGTTGGATACGTGTATTGTTTATGTTATTTTTAGGGTTTTGGGAAATGTTTTAATTATAGGGGAGGTTATGCCGAAATTTTAGTAGGATTTGTTATTAGTTTTGGGTTAATGATTTTTTTTCATCTCTTTGCAACGAAGAAACACACCCGGGGACCTTGTCGGCAATTGAAAACGGAAAAGGTCACCCAGGTGACCAATGGTCATATCCCAATCGGATACGATGGGCAACATCGGGTAGTACCAACGGCGGAGCAGCATAGTGCATTGGCCCACGACATTGGGCATGTCGTGCGAACCTTTTGCCTTATACGGTGGAAGTCTTGGAAGGCGATGCCGAAGGAGACGAAGAACACAGTGCGCAACCAATTGTCTGTAAGTAGTGTCGCCTTTTTTTATGCTTTTCGTGTAAAATTTATATATTTATATTTATTACTGTCTTTTATTACTAATACTTTCAAAATATTTGTTACATTGCAGACAGACTATAATTTGGACGCGTACCTCAATCGGCTCTTCTCCGAACGCTACAAGCAGTGGAAGAGTGACCTACACCAATGTTTCCAGGAATTTGATGATCCACAAGTCACTCTCGAGGAGGGTTGTCCGAAGGAGTTGGAGGACCGACAAGATAGTTGGGTTTGGCTTTGCGGTCATTTTCAGGAGTCGGGCTATGTGGTGCGTTTTTAATTACGACTTCTTTCATTTTACTTTTCTTAATTTTTACTAATGTTTATTATTATTTTTTTATTTTTCTTTAAGTATTACAACTAATACGTTTATTTTTTGTATAACAGAAGAAGGCGAAGGCGAACAAGATCAATCGGGAGAAGAAGACTCTTCTCCACCATTCGGGTTCGAGGCCTTTCTCCAAAGGATGGAGGTGCAACGGAAGGTATATATTACATCTTTCATTTCCAATTTTAAAATGTCGCTAATAATTTTTTTTCTTACTAACATTTTCCTTATCTTATTTGATTTCAGAAGGGTTCAAAATTTTCGAAGATCGACGTCTTTGCTAACGTTTATGTTCGGCCTGGGAATGAGTTGACCGAGTCCCTTCATGTAAGTAATTTCTTATGCATTCAACATTTATACTAATTATTTCAAATTGTTTTCTATTAATAATCCATGTTTTTTTCACATGCGTCTATGGTGGAGAATAGTCAATCAGTGCTTCAAGAGTCCACCTCCCAACTTCCTTCGGACACGCTGATTGAGTATGTGGATCCCCTTGAGGATGCAGGGTTTCACATCGTCACAGAGACGTTGGACCAAACTTTCGGTCGGAGGCCAGCAACTTATTGTCGGGGGATGGGAAATGCCAGGTGGCGGGAAAGTAGAGCCTCGTCATCATCGCAGTCAAAGGGCCAAGTTACGGCTTTGATGCAAGAAGTTGCTTGCCTGAGGAGTGAGTTGGCATCGTACAAGTCTCGAATGTCGATGCTTGTACAAGCCCTCAGTTCCTCCGAAATACATCTCCTCGGTTTTTCTGCACCATCGCCCTCACAGCTTTTCCACACCAAGCAAGCACAGCAATCAGGTCGTAAAGCCAATTCGACGGAGACCAAAACATCGCTGGAAGAAACCTTGTTTGCTTACAAAAATTCATTCACACGGAAGGGTGGACATCAAGGCCTCAACCAATGAATTCAAATGCACAGTTGTTAACCATCTAGTCACTCAATACCTATTGTTAGCCCTTGATGCTAACTCTAAAAGAACAATTCATGTGATCCACCAGTTTTATTCCAATCTATCTAGCTGTAGACGTTAACTAAAGCGCTAATTGGGAGGCCACCTAATTTTCTAACTCTTTTCTTTTTTATTTTCGTTTATTTAAGTTTCTTGCTTTTATTTCAATTACACAAATCATGAAGAATAAAAAAAGTCATAAAATTGAAAGAAAAAAAAATTAATTATTGTTATTTTTCTTTACTAATCTAATAATGTTTCTGATTTGTGAATGTAGGCTGAATTCGGAACTGATTCGGCCTAATCGCAACTACTCGTGGATTCATAGCATTCATCTATTCACCTCAGTATGCATTCAACATCAACATTACGGTGCAGAAATTTAAAAGGAAAGCCAACTACAATTTGAGAAATGTTACAGTGGGTTTGCAAAGAAGACTCTGTACTACTTGGACCCACTCCACTCATTCGCTCTCACATTTCAATTAAAAAAATACTTCAATACAAGTTTGGGGGTGGACCAAGAATCACAGAGGAGACCAGTACTTAAGCTAAGTTTAGATTCAGATTTTTGTACAAATTTTCCTCAGCATTCATCATCAGGAGACATGCACAACAAAAGGACAATTATGCAAAGATATATTCATTCATGGGTGCACAAATACACAAAGACACTGAGACAAAATCATTCACACAAATTCTTATAACCTATTCATCTAAATCGTGGTTGAGAATTTTTACCTTCCATTCTACCTTAAGATCTGCGGTTTGGGTTGTTTCCTGATTTTGATCCGAGAGTCCTGCACACAATATACGCATGCATGAGGTACATCTCATCTTTCTTCCATTTCATCTAAGCAAAAGCACAAAAATAGCAGAAGGATAGAGCATTTTTACCTTGCATTGAGGACAAAGATTACAGTGATGGCTGTATTGAGATGGGATGGATCTGGTCGTTGAACGAGGCGAGTTTGTTTCAAATTTGGGGGTTGCAGGTTGTACTTCGAATATGAGCTGTAGTTATGGAGGCACGGCTAGAGAGCAGCAGTTTTGTGTTAAGGTTTGAGAGAAATAAAGAGAGAGGAATAGAGCTTTCATGGCTCTGGGCTCAAGTTGGCTGAGAGTTTATCTCAGAAATGAATGATGATGGAAATGGTTGTGTCCTCAGTTATATAGTGGAGTTTTAGGGTTTCAGTCCCACATGTGTATCGCACGTGTGCCAGGCGTGGGCTGGTTTTCACATCGGTGCATGGATCTTTTCAAGGCCCAGTTTCTTTTGGTTTCCAGGGCTGCCAATCATGCTCCATCTTTCTTTGCATCGGGACCCATGTCCAATGCCAAGTCCAAATTTTTAAATCCAGGTGCATTCTTTTCTTGTCTTTCTTTCTCTATTTATTTATTCTTTTCTTTTCTTTTCTTTATTTCATTTAGAAAGGTTTCATTTAGTTAGGATTCTTTATTGACTTTACTGTTTTTTAAGTTTAGTTCGGTTTCTTTAGTGTCTTTGATTTCATTGCTTTTTCCACACCTTGAGGACAATGTGTGATTTAAGTTTGGGGGTGGGAAATAAGAAATTTTAGATTTTTAATTTTTGAGTCAAATAAAAAATTTCAAATTTTAAGTTAATATCCATAGATTATTTTAAACGTTAGAACAAATAGACATGGTGAAGATTAATCCCACAATAGAGTCTTTTCTATTTATCGTTGCTTAGACACTAATTCATGAGTTACACTTTGAAAATTTGCACATTCACATCAACATGGTTTGTGGGGAGTGAGATTGAAATATTTATTTTTAGTCTAAGTTTATTTTTAATTTTTGTTTTAAGTAAAGTTAGTTCTTGTTATAAATAAAGTAATTATTGTTCCACATGAGGCTTTGTCTAGTAACCGGGCCAGTCCTACTTGATCAGCAGTGATTCTCGCATCAAACAGTAAAGTTTTGGCATAGGGTAGGGTGGTTAGTTGGTTTCGTAGCCTTTTCACCTCGAGTAACTAAGTCCTTAGGGGTGTTCTACACCTAGTGCCCTAAAGCCTTTGTGGTTTGGGAGTTATTGACCTAAAGCTCGCTACATGGGTTGGATCGAAAGCTTAAGTGAACTGACATTGCACGACCACTACTGTTACTTAAAAAAATAAATAAAAAATAAATAAAAAAAAACTATTTTTAAAGTTAGTACGTGTGGAATAAAAGGGACAAGAAGTAAGGGTTTTAGTCGAGTCTCTTTAACTATGTTGGTTCACTTTACACCAAAGGAAATTTATGAATTCTTTTCTAATTGATTCTAAATGGCTTAGACCTCTGTGGTGGGATTAGTTGAAATTTTTGGAAAGATGTTTTGATTTTTAACGTTTTCTATGGATTGCGACTTGAAGATGAAAATTTTGTCTTAGTTGAGTTTTAATAAAGTTTTTTGTTAGTTTGCTAGTTTTTATCTTTGTTTTTGAGTTTTGTTTTGCTTGAGGACAAGCAAAAAGCTAAGTTTGGGGGGTATTTTGCGACAAAATTTCCCTCGTCGCATAAACTGTTTAATTTAGTAGTGGTAGTAGGCTCCTTAGTTACTCGGCATGTGCGCCACGTAGGCTTTGTAATTTTTAGTGTCAATAAGATACAAATTTCCATCAAAGATAATCCACTGAAATTTTTTTCAAAATAATTAACACCATTAGGCTAATTGACCGAAACACCTGAAGAGGGTGTTTGTCAAAGGACCTCCAATGCCTAAGTCAGAAAGGCGTTTGTGGGAAACTGATTATCTGTGAATTCTGAGTAGTAAAATGGCAATTATTGATTTCTCTTGTTGACTTGTACTGCCGTAGCAAAGGGAAACACCCACGAACTCTGAAAAGCGATTCCCAACCTGCTTGAGCCCAATTTGCAGATAGGTGAGAAAGAGACTTCATGGGCTCAAAGCACACCATAATGTTTACAACGGGCTTGTTGGTGATGTGCAGTTACGCTTGACCCATCGAGGTGGAGAAGGTAGTCTGCTCACTACGTCAAGGATAGAACTGTCATCTTGAGTTTGAAGTCCACATGGCGTATTCAACTAGAGGTGGAGATCGAAGGTAGTCTGCTCACGAACCAGGGTCCTCACCGGATCCTTTCCCTAGGGATCCTAGGGATCCCACAATCTTGTCCGTTCATCGTATATCGTGCGGTTAGAAATTATTTAAAATTAAAATTTTAAAATTCAAATATGAATAGTACCTAACGAAAACTGACCGCACGATATAAAATTAACGGAAAGATTGCAGGATCCCTAGGATCCCTAGGGAAAGATCCGGCGAGGATCCTGGTTCGTCTGCTCACAACGTCAAATGTAAAACTTCGTCCACGTGGCGTATTCCCAATTGATGCCATTCATGGTATGGCATTCATCGATGCCTTACTAAGCTTACTATTTGGATTCCCTATTGTGTCTAAGCTTACTAAGAAATGTACTTATCTCTTTACTTCTTTGAAACTAACATATTTCATTAAGTGTATAAAACACTGATATATAAAAAAAAAAAATTTAAAAAAAATCCAGTCAAAATGATAGCAAGTACAAAATAGCATAAGGTTCCATGTAAGGTTCCATGAAGAACGTGTAACAAAAGTGTGGGGCCTAAATAGGAAGTGCACTCGCATTTGACGACTTGCTTATTTTGGTAGAAAAATCAGTGGCCTGAAAAGCTTATGATGAAGAAAACTTTAATGAAAAACATTCGGTATTGTTCATTTTAACGAAAAATCATATTTTTACACTAAAAAGTCAATCCTGGTACTATTCACTTTACCCTTTATTTTGTCTTTTTCTTTAAAACTCAAAGTTTTCTAGTCATTTTCATTAGTTTTCCTATGATGAATTGGGTTTTTTTTTCTTAAATTGTGTCATGAGGTACTCATTCGTGGTGAAATCGTTGTTCAAAAGGCTGGGTCAGGAGCCGATCATGATTGAATTTGATGAACTAGGTATGGATATTTTATTATTCATTACATGGCAATGCTTGAGTTTGCAATTTAGTCTTTAGATTTTTTAACGAACGATAATATCTAAACTAAAGGGATGAGGTAGTGGGCTAAATCTTACAATGGAATTGCCATAATAATGTGGTTTAACTAACTTCGTCTTTGGCGAGAAATCGAACCCAAAACCTCTCATTTACAAGTAAATAGGAATACTACTAGACCGTAGTATTATCGTTATTGAATTTTATTGTATCTCTAACTTGTTTTATCTTTATTTTATCTTTGCTGGATTGTGATTGAATTTTGACCATAAATTAGTACGAGGAAGTCTATATATGATCAATGGCGTAGCCACCCACAAGGCTAAGGTGGGTTGTAGCCCAGGGAGGTTTTATGTAAGAGTAGTATTATCTATGCACTCATTTTTACTTCTCATTTACCCTTCTCAATTTTCAGTTGTTCGAATCAAATGAGTTGGAGATGATCATTGACAGATAATTAATAAGGCTGTGTTGGAAGTAAAACTGGGTTTGTGAATATAACTATTCTTTTGTAAAATCATGTTTATAGCTTACCCAATTTCAATAGAGATATCTAATGTATATTTTATAGAGGAAAGGTAATAAATAATACGTTTTATGCTAAAAATTATAAATTAGTTCTATCTCCAGTCCCTCTTTATCATATTCTTTAAAGAAAAAGACCATTTACCCTATGTAATTTAGCCTTTGTGCTTCTTACTCAAGAAAAGAAAAATAATTTCTTTAAATCCATAATTAAATCCTTATCTCCGCAATTCCTTAATTTCCTTTGCGATTTTCCAATAAATGTCACCTTTGGTACTTTCTTAATCTCTATATTTACTTATTCTTGATTTAATTAGTAGGTTAATTATTTATATGGTCCATGAATTTATCGGTTAGGGTTATGATTTTGAGAATAGTTTATATTATATTGTTGTTCTTTTATATTGATTATTATATAAGTTTATATAAACAAAAAATAAACATATGATTTTATAGTACTATTTTCAATTAGCCCACCCAAAGAAAAAATGTAACATCCCACATCGCCCAGGGGAGTGATCCTTAAATGTATATTCCTATCCCTACCTAGTACGAGGCCTTTTGGGAGCTCATTGGCTTCGGGTTCCGTAGGAACTCCGAAGTTAAGCGAGAAGGAGGTCAGAGCACTCCCAGGATGGGTGACCCACTGGGAAGTTGCTCGTGAGTTCCCAAAAACAAAACTGTGAGGGAATGGTAAGCCCAAAACGGACAATATCGTGCTCCGGTGGTGGAATGGGCCCGGGATGTGGTGGACCCGGGCCGGGATGTGACAAATGGTATCAGAGCCAATCCCTGGCCGGAAGTGTGCCGACGAGGACGTCGGGCCCCTAAATGGGTGGATTGTAGCATCCCACATCGCCCAGGGGAGTGATCCTTAAATGTATATTCTCATTCCTACCTAGCACGAGGCCTTTTGGAAGCTCATTGGCATCAGGTTCCGTAGGAACTCCGAAGTTAAGCGAGAAGGAGGCCAGAGCACTCCCAGGATGGGTGACCCGCTGGGAAGTTGCTCGTGAGTTCCCAAAAACAAAACCGTGAGGGAATGGTAAGCCCAAAGCGGACAATATCGTGCTACGGTGGTGGAACGGACCTGAGATGTGGTGGACCCGGGCCGGGATGTGACAAAAAATCTTCGCTCCACCCTTGTATATGATGAACTTTGTCAATAAAATACTAGCCTTCCTATTGATTTGTTATAATTAATTTGGAATGGTTGATTTAGGGGCCAATTGAGAAAGAACAAATTCATGTTGAAAGAGATATAGCCTATGACTTTGTGGAGCTCATTATGGATTCTTGGCCTGATGTAAGCTACTTCATTTTCTGTTTTTCAATCCGCCACATGTGTTTTCATCGTTTTGTTTAAAACAAAAGTCTAGTTCCAGTAAAAATATTAACCTCTCTAACACTTTGCACATGAATGAATTTGGCCAAACTAGAGTTACTATATTATATGAATCAGGATCCCAATATATGGTATAAATTGAAATGTTCTCTAAGGGAGAAGAATTGAAATGTGATGAAGAAGTTGTTAAATTAAAAACTAAACATTGGGATACATGTAAACAGTTAGCCAAATTTTAACGTCGGGACGCATGTATCATGTAGTGTCAAATTTTTATGTCACGTTTTTAATGAATTCTTTATGAAAATAAGTTCAGCAAGAACCTTTTATGCCTCTATTCTTTCTATTTTTGTACTAAGGGAGGTATTTAATATGTCATAGAATGCTTTTGTAGAGAACCATGTTCAACCTGAATGGAAAATTTAATTGATTTTAGTTTCATCTTTTGTTTCATTTTTCTTTTTATTTATTAGTATTTAACTCTTCTTCTTATTCCTCCTTTGAACCTTTTAATTTTTTTTTTTTAAATTATTCAGATGAATTTGACACATCCCGACCCGGAATGTCCACGTATCCATACGAGTAGTTGTGTTGTGCACTCTGGTTTATTTATTTAAAGTTTAAATTTATTCTCACTTTTACACATCAACCATGCTTTATTTTAGGTGACGAAGCCAACACAGTTAGATTCGAGTGTCCAGGTGGATCGATATTCCAGGCCATCAAAATTTGTAATTAAATTTTGTTGGATTTTTTATTTAATTTAATCTGAAATTTTGGTAAAATATGCAGCTCGATTCATCTACCATTAAATTGCTACTTGTAGATTTCGTACACTTTTTTACAGGACTATGGATCAAATCCTTGTATATAAATGGTATGTAATCCACAAGAAGTATTATCCTTTGTAAATAGTACTATATACAAAATCTTCATATGATTTTCTATCTCGCAGCATCAGCATTTTTTGCTAGTACGGGTCTAATTTCCAAATCAGCAATTTAATGGCAGACCAAATGATTTTCGTAACGGAAGAACTTCAAGAATGCTATAGAAAATATAAATAATCCAAAATACAATGATGTTTGTATGTTATAATTGACCCCCACCCTGGCGTTTGAGTGTCAAAGGAAGTCCACCCGTATGAGGCCCTCAATATTTGTAATTTGTCCAGTCATTTTAACCTTTGGGAGATAGGATAGTCAAAATTAAAGTCACACACCAAAGGAGGATTAGAAGGCCATGCGTGCAAGTTGGATGACCACAAAACCTGAACGCGGGTAGGAAGAGGTAAACGAAGAGAATTGTGCCCCAAGTCACGCGTGCAAAGATTGGATTTTAATGGAATACAAGATGTTACACAGTTCAGTATGTTTCCCTTTCTTAGATTTATGTCCCTTCACTGCCCTACATGACCGAGTCTTTGTTGGTACTTGACATTTTGTTTTCTCTTTATAATGATATATGATATTGGAAAAGAATGAGTCCATGGTGGAAAATTAGGCTTTAAGTATTAAATATAAGAAAAAATAATGAAAAGGGCTTGAAAACTTTGAGTTTTAATGATAAGGACAAAATAAAGGGTAAAGTGAATAGTAGCAGGTTTGACTTTTTAGTGTAAAAATATGGTTTTTCGTTAAAGTGAACAGTACCGTGGGCTTTTCGTTAAAACTCCCTTAAATATATATATATATATATATATATATATAGAATATGAAAAGTTGATACAAATTTTATCAGTTTTATCTTATGCATATCACTTTCAATTTGTTTTTCTATAGGAAATTGCTCATTTTATTTAGATGTCGATGTTTTTATATTTGGCACTCCTCAAAATGTTGCTTGTCTTAAAGCATCTCTAATAGACATATCAAATTATTATTGTCAAAATTTTATTTGATAGTTGATGTGACAAATTAAATATTGATGTTAAATCTTATTTCCTTGGAATACATGTGTTAAATATTTATTTTATTAATATGTTTGGCCTCATGGTACATTAACTATTAAGAAATAATTAAAAATGATTTAATTTTCATTCCATTGATTGGTAACGGAAACCGTGCATTAAAAAATAAATTAAAAGCATTTAGCGCCCAAACCTTGTGCTGCCAAAAATGACAACCAAAGGCAATGCAACCATGTCAGCTTATAACATTTCAATTGAAAGAAATATTGCTGTTTATTTGTTCGACATGGCATTCGGCATTCTTCATCACATTTGACATATTGATTGGAGATGCTCTTATATTTTTTTTCTCATAAAAAAATATATATGTTTTTGGTATAATATATTGTGGAGTAAAACAATTCGAAGAGATTGTAAGTGGTGAATTGCTTTGGTAATTAGGGTCTTCCATTCAACCCTCTGCATTTCGGATTCATATTCTTGTTCAGCCTCTTAGTGTAGATTGACATAAAATATTCCTTGTAATAAAAATAAAATAAATAAATTTAGGGGTGTGATATCCACACACCCCATTTTACTTATCACACACCTTTTTAATTTTCGGTCGTCGGACCGGATGAATTGAAGAAGATCAACGGTAAAAAATTATCAAAGATGTGTGAGAAGTAAAATGAGGTGTGTGGATAACACATCCCTAAATTAAAAAACTGCCTGAAATGATTTAGATTTTGTTATAGTATACTAAAATAAACTGAAAATTCTGTCTGGAATGGTGATATGAAATTCTTATTTTTAATTTGAAAGTTGCCTTTTAATTTCTCATATCGAAATAGAAAATCCTTGTCTCTCAGCCGATCTGACTTCAAACATGATCAAATAAATTAAAGAATTATTATCTAACTATATATAACATCATAATAGACCAACACGATGTTTTTCTATAAAACAATGAAATGCTCACGGTGATAGTCAAATAATTAAAGATTTTATATATAGTTGTTTCTTAAAGAATAAGATCTAATAAGCCCTTTGTACTATTCAGCCGAGGGAACTACTCATATGAAGGGGTTGTTTTATATGTGTGCATGTGTTTACATGTATAAGCAAACTTCAAGGGAGGGATCTCAAATTTGTTACAAGAAATTATCAAATTTTTATTTATTTCTAAAAGATGATAAAAACTTACACAGAGGATCCTCGACACATCATATTTTCAAATTTATCAAAAAGTAACTTAAAAACTATTACATGAAGAAAGTTAGCGAATGAGGAGAGTGAGTTTAAATTTAAACAATAGACCCATGGTTACATTATTTAGTCAATAGCTCAAATTTGACTTCAATGTTACGTATCATTGGTAATATATAGTATTAAAGAAAAATCCAAATAACTACTAAAACTCAGGTCACGTATTTGTGTCCAGAACACCACAGATATCAAGATTAACTTCAATTCTACAAATTGCATTTATTATTAAAATTGGCGGTGACCATGTTGGAAACGTTACGTCATATTGACCACAAACCCACAAAAGAATTGGACCTTTACAATTGTTTTCTTTTCTTGATAGAGGATAGAGCTTGGAGTTAAACTGAATAGTATAGCTGACTAGTTCAAAGGAGATTTTATTAGATGAGTAATCATGTCTGCATCAAATGGAAATAACATTACATCAAAAAGTAGCAATTATTTTCTGACTAAACGCGTGAAAGTTTCCACCAATCCACAGGTCTCCCCATTTTTCCAATCTAACTCGGTAGCTATCTCTTTCTCCCCATTATTTTTTATTTTGTACCTCTCCATCTATATATATAGCTCCCTTACCAAGCACACAGATCTCAAACTAAAATATACACATACAGAATAACACAAAAAACATGGAGGAGCTACCACCAGGTTATCGCTTCTATCCAACAGAAGAAGAACTGGTCTCCTTCTATCTGCAAAACAAGCTCCAAGGGAAGCGAGAAGATACTTGTCGCGTAATCCCGATTGTAGACATTTACAGCAAAGAGCCATGGGACCTTCCAAGTACATTCTATCTTCCATTAATCTGTACATTCTTATATATGTTCTACTATGCTCAATTGCATGGCATGCACCAGAGTACTAGATGATTGGATATGTTATTCGATCCAACACGACATTCTAATATAATGGTAGCTAGTGCTTATGTGAATAAGTTTGTTCTATATATGTTGTAGAGTTATCGGGGGAGTTGTGCCGTGGAGACAAAGAGCAATGGTTTTTCTTTACGCGGAGGCAACAACGAGAAGCTCAAGGAGGGAGGCCCAACAGGACTACTGCCTCTGGGTACTGGAAGGCCACCGGCTCACCTGGCTACGTTTACTCTTCAGATAACAAGGTGATTGGAGTGAAGAAAACCATGGTTTTCTATAAAGGCAAAGCTCCAACCGGAAGAAAAACCAAATGGAAGATGAATGAGTATAGAGCCATTGAGGTAGACGACTTAACTACCAATACACCCAAGGTATGTGCATGATAATTCAATTGACAACACGAACAGTAATGCATTTGTAGCTCAATTAGATAAGACTTAAGAGCGTTCACTTCTGCACTCGAGGTCTGGATTCAAAATTATCAGAACCAATCACATTATTACATTATCATTTTCAAATTTTCTTCACATCACGCTTAATAACTTTTTATTCCCTATAGTTGGGGCATGAATTCAGATTATGTCGAGTGTACGTGGTATCTGGGAGTTCTCGAGCATTTGACAGACGGCCATTGGAGCCAGTCGGAGAGGCACAACAAAAATTTAGTGACTCTACAGGAGCAAGTACTTCTTCTTTGAAGACTACAATGGTGGAGAAAGCAAGCTCATCAGATGAAACTTATTCAAATTCAGGAGAGCTTGGTGATCTCCCGGAGACATCAGCAGGGATTAATAGTAGTAACTGGGAGATTAATGAAGGTTTTGAAGAACCTCTATGGGAATGGGAACAACTAAATTTTCTCTAATAAGCAGCCCACAACCAACTTTTAAACATGCATCAGTTGGATTAGGCATCAAGCTAAGCTATTAGAGGAAGCAAAGCATATGTATAACTTAATTTAGATGCAGTAAAATGTAAATTTTTTGTGACTACTCCATTGTCAAGTATAAGAGAAGGATGAGAGTGAAAAATTAGAAGAAAGTAAACCATTCAAATTCATGTAAAATAAATAGTTACATTAGTTAAGGCTGATATTTGACTTTGGAGATGACCATCTGTACTTTGTTCCTATTATAATTTTAGTTATAGAGTTAGAAAGCATTCTTTCTTTGTAATCTCTTTTTTTTATTAATATATTATCAGTTGGTCAAGAAAAAGAAAGTCTTCGAAATCTGAAAGAAAATGGAAATAATGTCAATAAACAAATCAAACAGAGTTGCGCTGGCACTCCAACTCGTTTCGATTTCGTCATTAGGTTACATTTCTAAAGTAATTTCAGAAGAGAATAAAATTGTATTGGAGAAAGTCAAGAAGTGGGTGAGAGATGGGGAGAATAGACACTTGAATCTTGACCCTTTCAACCATAAAGAAAATAACAGATCATAGTTAGAACTCTGAAGATTACTAGCTTTTTTATTTTTTATTTTTTTTAAAGAATGCTTAGTAATTAAAAGAAGAGAAAAATTACAGCACATCAGATAACTAAGATAGTTAATCTTTCATACGGACTTGTTAAACTCGAAAGAAATAAATGCGTTCCGTTGTCTGGTTCCTTGCATGGAAAAAAACGTTAGCAAATTACAAATGAACCACTTCCAACCATCAAGACACAGTGTAATGCATTTTTATGCTAGGAGAATCCTCGTCGGATCCTCTTTGTGAAGATCCTGAGAATCCTCCAATCATATCCGTTCATCGTACATCGTGCAGTCATAAATCATTGTAAATTTTTATATTTAAAATTGAATATAACCTGTATTTAACAAAAACTAACCGCACAATGTACGATAACCGGATGTGATTGGAGGATCCCCGGGATCCTCACAAAGAGGATCCGGCGAGGATCCTCACTCATTTTTATGCTCAAAAGATGTGGAGGTTGATCACAATAACATATGAGCACAAAAAATTGTTATAAATTTGTTGACTCTAAAGACTGCTTAGCCTAGGTGGCGTGTATGCCGAATAGATAATAAGCTAACTACGTTCTTCGGTTGAATGCGGGGCTTGCCAACCCTTCTTAAATTGTCACACCGACCTGCCCAGCAAAGGCAAGTCAACACCAACCTGCCTGAAAAATCTAGAATTCCAATCACTTCACCTACATCTCTTAGAAACACATTCATAGAGAAGTTAATTTTGTGGTAGATACTATTTCGAAATTTTGAAGATTCATTCAAGACTTGTACTTTTTGGATCGTACGCTTCTTAGTTATGTTAATAAATGGCTTTTTTGGCCTTATTAAAAAGTAAAAATCTATTTCACTAGAATGGGCCTCCTAAGGAAATCCACAGAGACCTAAAGTAAAAATCTATCTAGGTGGCAAGGCCCACAACATCAACTCGAGAGGTTTCAAACTGAGCGTGTTGTCTCGAGTTGCCGAGCATTCTAACTAAAGCGCTCGACCCTGGTCACTTTTTGATCTCCACGACTGAGCATTTTTTACCCAAGAAGTAGAAGGCATGCTCAACTGTCAACTATGCACCACGTGTCAATAATCGATACGGAAGAAATCTCGTATTAGGGGCAAAGGATCCTCTCCGGATTCCTCCCAGCAACATATTTTGGATCCTGAATTTTGCTTGCAAGCCTTGCCTCCAGCACAGCCGCGAAGCTATCACAACTTTATCTTTTTCCTTGAATAGGTCCATAAAGCCACGATCCCAACCTTGCCTCGAATAGGACCGTGATACCATTGATCCTGACTATGATTTTGACAGCACCATCGTCTCCTCCACCTCTGCACCCTCTCAACCCCTCATATCGTCAACATAATCGTCGAGGATTCGATGCAGCTTTTTCCTATTTCGATGGCAGCAAAACGTTTTCCTATTTCGATGGCAGCAAAACTTTTTCCTATTTCATAGCCTTGTTGATGTGAAATTAAAGCATGATTTAAAGCTCCATATGTGAATTTAGTGACCATATACATCCTATGTGAGTTTTTGAGCCTATTGAAAGTGTGTGCATTTTTCATACACTCCTATTTTTTTCATGTGTGATGAACTTATGTGAGATACATCTCTAGAACTTGCATAACGATCTTTCGAAATATTTGTCATTGATTGCATGAACTTGAAAATGATAGAGGCATTAGGTTTACCACCATGGCCCAAATAACCTTGTTCCCCAAAGAAAAATGATATCATTAGATTGCCAATTTGAGCCGTTTTTGTGAGCCTTTTATTTCTTATCACCAGATATGTCTACCCTTATGCCTGAAATAAATATTTTTCCTTACCCTTTCCAAGCGAGCAATGCAAGATTGTCTTATGTGAAATGTTTGTGAAGTACTTTGAAGGTGTTTGGCAAAAGAATAAGTGTGGGGGTTTTTCATATTTGTTTCTAGTTGTAAAAAAAAAAAAAAAAAAAAAAAAAAAAAAAAAAAGAAAGAAAGTTGTTTACGAAGAAAATGAAAATAAAAAGAGTTTAAAGTTTCAGTTTAAGGTTGTGGTTGGAGGTGACTAGAAGAATAGCTGGAAAGTTTGAGTTTCTTATAAATCTAAATCAAAGAATTGCTTGCAATATAGCTTGGAACTTGTTTTCCTATTCTTTCATTTCAATAACCCTATCCCTAAGCCTCATTACATCCAATAAAAGTCCTCTTGATTTAAGTTTTGCAATTATGACTGTGGAGAAGTGATCTTTATGCAAGCTTATGGTAGAACTTTCACATTTGTTTCTTTGAGCGAAACACATTAAAACTAAACACATGTGTGATTGAGTGTAAATCCCGTGAGAAGGTCGCTAGTTTGCATATGCTGTTTTTAAAATAAAATTTTGAAATTGCATTAACATGGCTATCTCACACACTACACTTCAAGGGTGTGTCAAAGATTACTGCTAATATTTGAATTAGGAAAATGAACTTAAATTGCTTGTTGGTGTTAGCTATGGTTCTTGATGATTTGTGTTCTCGAATGAAATTCTATGAGGGTCATATAGGGGGAAACTAATAATTTTCATGTTATTACTTTTTCTGTTTTCGTTTGTTTTGCTCGAGGACTAGCAAAAGCTAAGTGTGGGGGTATTTGATAAGCTCATATTTATACATATTTTACATCAAATTCTCACGTCTTTTCTTAGTTATTTCCTCATATTTTTGTGTTATTTACTTTATTTTTGTGTTTTATCGAATTTATCTAGCTAAGAAATTAATAATAGCTTAAGTGTATATTTTTAGTAATAAAATCGTCAAAACTGCATTGCCCACTATTTTTGGTTAATAAAAATAAGATAGTATTATAAATATATATACATATATATATATATATATATATATATGATGTTGAGTGAGTGCAGCAAATAAAATAAGAAAGAATGCTGATGATGAGTTCGGTGGTTGGAGCACAAGGATTGGCATATCACTTAGTGGGATTGTAGCAGATTGTAAGCATCTACATTTAGTGCTCTTTGGAGGTCGGCATGCTGGAGAGTAATTACATAAAGAAAGCAGAAATTGAGGGCTGCTGATAAGTGGGCAACTAACAGATGAAAAGAATAAAAATAAAAATAAAGCAGGAAAACGTGGAAGACTGAGGTGTGCGGGTGGAGACTGACGAACAGGAGAAAAGGAATAAATAAAGGGGAGATTAGGAGCAGCGTACGCGGGGGGTGTGTACAGAGGGGGGTGCTCTCGGTGTGAAGGAGCTGCGAGAGGCGCTGCCTTTCAAGCAGCGAGAGAGAGGAAACGGGGGACAGCTCGCAGGGGAGGATTGAATAGCACAGAGGGCTAGCAAGGCAGGAGCAGCGTACGCGGGGGTGTGTACAGAGGGAGGTCTGTCGCAGAAGGAGGAAGGACAGCGAGAGGACACCTGGCAGCTTGCGAGAGCAGGTCTCGGCCCTTGGTTGGCAGCGCGGAAATAAGGAGCAACGCGCAGGTTGCGAGGTCAGCACGGGTCAGCACAGCTGCCATTTGGCAGCAGTGAGGACAGAAATGCAGAGAAAGAAGAGCTGTCTTTTCTCTCGGGTTAATTCGTTCTTCAAACTCACATTTTATTTTTATGTTTTAATTTATAAATAATGTGTAATTAATTTATTTTGGCTAGAGGTTAATTCAAAACCATGATATATTTGTAATTTGAATTGATTACCTTCAGTTGTGATTTCTGAGTTGTGATTTAATTTGCTTAACTGCTTGATTGATAACTTATTTTTGTTTGTCGATTAAGGATGCATACTTAATTTACATGCATGAATTTGATGCTAGAATATAAGTAAATTTCACCTAATCGTTATGAACTTATATTCACAAGTAGTGAAGGTCGCTTATAAACGATCGCGTTAGGTAAATTCTTGGCATAAGTTTCATGCAATTCATAGTAACAAGTGCCTCGTCAATGCTTATGATTTTCATAAAACTTAATGATTCTTGCTTGTATCTCTATTATGCAATTCATGTAGGGAACTTGTAGGGAATGTTTTGGGTTGTCGTATGCAATCATCCAACCTAATAAAAGTAGGAAAATCTGAAGGTTAATTTAAGCGGACCTAATTAACTTGGGGCGTTGAGAATTTACAATTTATTGAAAGAACAACTGAAAATCAATTTAGGTTGCATATATGTCATGTGTGGAGAAGAACCCTCTAGCCAATCCGTCATTTATCATTTTACCTTAATTTCATGTTTTTGTCAATTTTGTAATTTATTTAAGTTAATTTACTTCTCGTCAAAATCAATCCCCCGTTTATTTTAAAGTATTATATTTGTTAGAAATCATTTTAGTTTGTATTTTCTTAAGTCTTGAGTTATTTTGAGTCTTTTGATTTGTGTTAGATTATTTGTTAGTTTTATTTTGAGTTATTCTAGTTAAGTGTTTTGAGTCTAGTTTAGTGTTTTAAATTTTGTTTTTACGTTTTTAATTTAATTTTACTTTGGTTAGCATCCCTAGTTAATCCCCGGCCTAGAACGATCCCTACTTATCCATATACTACAATTATCACAAATAGGGTTTAAATTTGTGCGTTAATTTATTTTCGCATCAAATTTTTGGCGCCGTTGCCGGGGATTAGCAAATTTGCTAATCCTTTGTTTATGTTTTTGTTTGTGTTTTATTTTATTTTATTTTATTTTATTTGTGTTTATTTTATGTTATTTTATTTTTGGTTTGTTATGTCTTTTACTTTTGATATTTGATTTAGTTTTCTTTCTTTGATTTTAGTTACAAATGGAGCAAGACCTGGATTCTACTAGCATTCAAGATCTATTGGCACAGCTCACTGCTCAATTAACTCATAATGCCGGAAGGACCACAATGCCAAGTGGCCCTACTTTTGATATGCCCTATGAGCAAGGATTTCAAAATCATCAATATCCCCAATTTTCTGCAAATGAAAATGTTTGGGGATATCAAGGCTATAACCAATCAAGGGGTAACATGTTTTCCAACGCTTATAATTCGGATTGGAGAAGTAATTCAGAGTATATGTGGGATGAACCTCAACAATTTCAACAAGGTGGATATTGGCAGCAAGACGAGTTCTATTCAAGACCTATGCAGCCACCATAGCATCCCCCACAGCAATTTCAATCGAATTCAAGTATGCCCATTAATTATAATGAAATTCTTGATGGACTCATTTCTTTGGCGCAGGGTTCACAAAATCAAGCTGAGGAGACTCACCAAGCAGAATATTGGCAGCCATCAGAGGAGTACTATCAATGGCCATATGAACCACCACAGCCTCCACCACAATCTCCCCAACCAAATTCAGGTACGTCCTCGGATAATGACATTTTGAATAAGTTACTAACCTCTTTGACCCAGGACGTAGAAAATCGAAACATGGAGATGCAAAATAAAGCCAACAAGGTGGATGCTTTGGAGGAGCAAGTTGGGCAGATTATGGAATTCATGGCACATATTCGAAATCAAGGTGACATGGAGGATGAAGTTGTCCCAGAACCATCCAAACACAGCCCGAACATGGATGAATTGCCGCTTCAAGAAGAAGATGAGGATGACTACTTGGGCAGTTTAGAAGAATTCTTATCGCAAACTCCTCAAGTCCTTATGCCATCCAACTCAGGTGAGGAGGTTCTAAGTTCAATTCATTCTAACATCGTTCCACCAAATGTCCTTTTTCCTTGCAGGTTTTTAAATCCCAAGGAAGAAGTGAATGAAAAATACGTTGTGGAAGATCTTCCCAAGGTGCAAAGTGATATCCAAATTCTTGGTGTACCAAATCAAGTTCCCGATGGTATTGAAACGTTCAAAGAGACGTGTACACCAAGAAGAATTATTCCAGAAAATGAGGTGGCCGGAGAATTTGTTGAATACATCCAAGAGGCTGTGCATGAGACAAATGCCAAGGAAGTTGAGTTTGATAACAGGGGCCATGTCACAATCATCACATGCAATCTGGCTAAGTGCAAAGTCCCTGAAACATTCCAAGATGTGGTGTTTGTGATTGAGTTTGATCGAGAATGTAAGCCATCTTCTCCATTTTTAATTTTAATTTATACTAACTTGTTTCTAATTTTGATGATTCAGGCACCGTCATTAGAACTTAGACCGTTGTCGGATCATTTCAAGTACCACCGTCCGTTCAATGATAAGCCCATGCATTTGAATAATGAAGGGAGGCCTAGGAATCACCTACAATCAGATTTGCATTCCTAATCCCTTCTCTTTACTGAATTTATTTTACTTTATTTAGTTCTTTCATTGTTTGTTGGCTCTTGTGTGAATTTATTTTACGTTGATTTTTTTTTCCGTTGATTTCATTTTGTTTTGTTTATTTAGTTGTGATTTTTGTTTAGAAAGTTAAACTTAGTCTTTTTTTACTTTGATTTACTTATTTTACATTTATATAAAATAAAAAAAAATAAAAAATAATAATAATAATAATAATAATAATAAACATCACATAATTAAAAAAAAAAAAAAAAAACAAAAAAAAAACAAAACAAAAATACTTTTATTTATATTTATAATTAAATAAACTTAAAGCATAAATATTTTACAATAATGTAAAACTAATTTCGTTCATTGGTCGTTGGTTGGTGGTGCCTCGGAGGTCGACGGAGCCCCTGAAAGACGAAGCGCCAGAGCTGGATCATTCAGAGCCTCAATACTTGGTGCTGCTCCCGAGGACGAAGGCAACACAAACCTCGGGAGTAACGTCATAAACCGTTGATGATCACTCTGAATCCGCACTTCGGACTCCTGCAGCTGATCAAGCTTCCTCTTCATGCTTGTGGAGTAATTGGTTGCGAGCATGTGCAAATCCCTGTTCTCATGCCTAAGCACTCTGACCTCTTGCCGAAGACTAGCCACTTCAGCCATCAACGACTCCACCTGACGGGTTCGTGCAAGAAGGCGCTGGCCCATGTTTGATACTGAGCCTGCGCATCGGACGCTGTAGGCCATAGAGTCCTGAACAGCTAGTTCGTCGGACCGCCTTGAAAGTATCCTAGTGTCTCTAGGAGTGAGCAGATTTCTGGCCACCACCGATGCGGTTGTTTCGTTCATCATCATGGAATCCCCAACTGTAAGAGGACCATTTGGGGATATGAAGGATGGCTGCCAAATGTTGGTTGGAGAAGATATATCACTATCTTCCCCAACATTCAAGTTAAGGCGACGGTCAGAGGGGCAAGACATATTTGAAGGTGTTGAGAATGAAGAGTCGGACTGATCAAGATTAAAAGAAGTGCAAGTGTGAGTGTTTACAGGAGGGAGTGTTTACAGGGGAGCTTAAGTGTGTTGTGGAACAAAAATGAGCGTTCTTATAAGAAGAAGAAATCGTTGAGGCATCACTCAGCAGTCGAAGAGACGCCCTCTCGCAAATCGAAGAGCCGGGCTCCTTTCTCAAAAGCCGGATTCTTTTCTCAAAAGCGGCGTCTCTGTCTCAAAAGTCGGACGCCGTTCTCAAAAGTTGGGCGCCTCTCTCTCAAACGTCGGAGCGGTCAGGAATCACGAGGCGAGCTGCTTTTCCTGATTTGTCGTCACTCGTCACGCGCGCTGTCAGCTTTGCGCAAATTACGGGTTGCTTTTTCAGAAAGCGCGTAACTTGTACTGTTCATCCATTCACCGGCTGCCGACAGGGGTAAAGGAACAGTTTCGGTTGTGAAGAATCATCTATAAACGTTTACCTTCGCCATCCATTGCAAAGGCAAACTCTCTCAGCATTTCTTCATCTCCGAAATTTTTCATCTCCGAAAATGCCTTTCCAACAAACCCTCTCGAGTTTCTCTGTGTTTCTCATTCCCTGGGATACCTTTGAAAATAAGTCATCTAGAGCTAGAGTATTTCATATCATGAAGGTTGAAAGCAAGAGTATCTCATATCACGCTTTCTCCCTGTCCTTGTCCTTGTCTTTGTGGCAAGGAGAAAGCGGGCAATCAGCCAGCACTCGGTGTCAATCTTCCAATCTAAGAACCGACTGCCTGGAAATCCTTCCTGATTGCTTACCTAGCATTGCTCTCGAGTGCTCTTCTTCAACCACTGATGTACTTCCGAAGAAGTCGCCACATCTGCCTGGAGAACAGACATGGCAAGTGAAAATGATACTTGAAGCATGTGGAGACAAGGTGCTGCTTCATCTTCAAGATCAAGTCTCATTTTCCTTGCTAAGAAGTTCCCCAGCCCAGTTCAAGCATACACTTGTGGAACGATACTTCTTCAAAAGCAAAAGTATCCCATATCATCAGAGTCAGAGGCAAAGATTTCTCATGGCATGCTTTTCCTTTACCCTTGCTCTTGGCTACGGGGCAAGGTGAAAGAAAGGCAATCGGTCGGCACTTGGACAGATTGAACAAAGAAGCAGACCACCACCTATTCCTCGTGCCTACCTGCCATGCAGAAGAACAAAAAGAGAAGAATGTAGCCTGCAGACTCAATCAACCCGGCAGAAGGAGTCTGAGTTGAAACCAAGAGCTCGAGAAGCTTCAACAACACCACCAATCAAGTCTCATTTTCCTTGCTAAGAAGTTCCGAGGCCAGTTCAAGTTCAAAGCTGTGGAAAGTCACCAAACAGGACCAATGTTCTTTTATTAGTTTTATTCATTATCTTTTATTTTCATTTTCAATTTTTCGTTTGTTTTCTTTTATATTTTCTTACGTGCGTAACTGATTTATTTCTTTTCTTTGCAGGAACTTTTGGTTATTTCCACCCTTGAAGTTGATTGCAGAATTTTAGCTTGGGGGTCATCGCTTGATTTTTCTGCAAATTAGGGAAGTTTTCAGTCCTATTGCTTTATTTTGTTTCTTTGTATTTATTTATTTTATTTTTATTTTTATTTGCATTCTATTATATTTTCTGACATTGGGGACAATGTCTAGTTTAAGTGTGGGGGTAAAGAGTCTAAAAATGACCAAATTGAAAATGTTTATACCTTCGACTTTGAACTGGTTTCATTTGTTTCCATGTTATTGCTTTGTGTTTTCTTAATTAAGTTGTTGTTTTAAAAAAAAAATAAAAAATAAAAAAAAATAAAAATCCAAAAATTTAAAAAATCCAAAAATATTTCCTTGTTTTCCTTATTGATTTGAATTAGATTTTTGTTAGTTTCCCGACCCAATGATATAATTGGATCAAATTTGAATCATGATTATCAAGAACTTAGTTAACATGTGTTGTGTGAAATTCCTTATTCTCGTGTTAGTTTGTACATATTTGATCATCTTTGAAAAACCAAATGCACATAGCCTTGTTGATGTGAAATTAAAGCATGATTTAAAGCTCCATATGTGAATTTAGTGACCATATACATCCTATGTGAGTTTTTGAGCCTATTGAAAGTGTGTGCATTTTTCATACACTCCTATTTTTTTCATGTGTGATGAACTTATGTGAGATACATCTCTAGAACTTGCATAACGATCTTTCGAAATATTTGTCATTGATTGCATGAACTTGAAAATGATAGAGGCATTAGGTTTACCACCATGGCCCAAATAACCTTGTTCCCCAAAGAAAAATGATATCATTAGATTGCCAATTTGAGCCGTTTTTGTGAGCCTTTTATTTCTTATCACCAGATATGTCTACCCTTATGCCTGAAATAAATATTTTTCCTTACCCTTTCCAAGCGAGCAATGCAAGATTGTCTTATGTGAAATGTTTGTGAAGTACTTTGAAGGTGTTTGGCAAAAGAATAAGTGTGGGGGTTTTTCATATTTGTTTCTAGTTGTTAAAAAAAAAAAAAAAAAAAAAAAAAAAAAAAAGAAAGAAAGTTGTTTACGAAGAAAATGAAAATAAAAAGAGTTTAAAGTTTCAGTTTAAGGTTGTGGTTGGAGGTGACTAGAAGAATAGCTGGAAAGTTTGAGTTTCTTATAAATCTAAATCAAAGAATTGCTTGCAATATAGCTTGGAACTTGTTTTCCTATTCTTTCATTTCAATAACCCTATCCCTAAGCCTCATTACATCCAATAAAAGTCCTCTTGATTTAAGTTTTGCAATTATGACTGTGGAGAAGTGATCTTTATGCAAGCTTATGGTAGAACTTTCACATTTGTTTCTTTGAGCGAAACACATTAAAACTAAACACATGTGTGATTGAGTGTAAATCCCGTGAGAAGGTCGCTAGTTTGCATATGCTGTTTTTAAAATAAAATTTTGAAATTGCATTAACATGGCTATCTCACACACTACACTTCAAGGGTGTGTCAAAGATTACTGCTAATATTTGAATTAGGAAAATGAACTTAAATTGCTTGTTGGTGTTAGCTATGGTTCTTGATGATTTGTGTTCTCGAATGAAATTCTATGAGGGTCATATAGGGGGAAACTAATAATTTTCATGTTATTACTTTTTCTGTTTTCGTTTGTTTTGCTCGAGGACTAGCAAAAGCTAAGTGTGGGGGTATTTGATAAGCTCATATTTATACATATTTTACATCAAATTCTCACGTCTTTTCTTAGTTATTTCCTCATATTTTTGTGTTATTTACTTTATTTTTGTGTTTTATCGAATTTATCTAGCTAAGAAATTAATAATAGCTTAAGTGTATATTTTTAGTAATAAAATCGTCAAAACTGCATTGCCCACTATTTTTGGTTAATAAAAATAAGATAGTATTATAAATATATATACATATATATATATATATATATATGATGTTGAGTGAGTGCAGCAAATAAAATAAGAAAGAATGCTGATGATGAGTTCGGTGGTTGGAGCACAAGGATTGGCATATCACTTAGTGGGATTGTAGCAGATTGTAAGCATCTACATTTAGTGCTCTTTGGAGGTCGGCATGCTGGAGAGTAATTACATAAAGAAAGCAGAAATTGAGGGCTGCTGATAAGTGGGCAACTAACAGATGAAAAGAATAAAAATAAAAATAAAGCAGGAAAACGTGGAGGACTGAGGTGTGCGGGTGGAGACTGACGAACAGGAGAAAAGGAATAAATAAAGGGGAGATTAGGAGCAGCGTACGCGGGGGGTGTGTACAGAGGGGGGTGCTCTCGGTGTGAAGGAGCTGCGAGAGGCGCTGCCTTTCAAGCAGCGAGAGAGAGGAAACGGGGGACAGCTCGCAGGGGAGGATTGAATAGCACAGAGGGCTAGCAAGGCAGGAGCAGCGTACGCGGGGGTGTGTACAGAGGGAGGTCTGTCGCAGAAGGAGGAAGGACAGCGAGAGGACACCTGGCAGCTTGCGAGAGCAGGTCTCGGCCCTTGGTTGGCAGCGCGGAAATAAGGAGCAACGCGCAGGTTGCGAGGTCAGCACGGGTCAGCACAGCTGCCATTTGGCAGCAGTGAGGACAGAGATGCAGAGAAAGAAGAGCTGTCTTTTCTCTCGGGTTAATTCGTTCTTCAAACTCACATTTTATTTTTATGTTTTAATTTATAAATAATGTGTAATTAATTTATTTTGGCTAGAGGTTAATTCAAAACCATGATATATTTGTAATTTGAATTGATTACCTTCAGTTGTGATTTCTGAGTTGTGATTTAATTTGCTTAACTGCTTGATTGATAACTTATTTTTGTTTGTCGATTAAGGATGCATACTTAATTTACATGCATGAATTTGATGCTAGAATATAAGTAAATTTCACCTAATCGTTATGAACTTATATTCACAAGTAGTGAAGGTCGCTTATAAACGATCGCGTTAGGTAAATTCTTGGCATAAGTTTCATGCAATTCATAGTAACAAGTGCCTCGTCAATGCTTATGATTTTCATAAAACTTAATGATTCTTGCTTGTATCTCTATTATGCAATTCATGTAGGGAACTTGTAGGGAATGTTTTGGGTTGTCGTATGCAATCATCCAACCTAATAAAAGTAGGAAAATCTGAAGGTTAATTTAAGCGGACCTAATTAACTTGGGGCGTTGAGAATTTACAATTTATTGAAAGAACAACTGAAAATCAATTTAGGTTGCATATATGTCATGTGTGGAGAAGAACCCTCTAGCCAATCCGTCATTTATCATTTTACCTTAATTTCATGTTTTTGTCAATTTTGTAATTTATTTAAGTTAATTTACTTCTCGTCAAAATCAATCCCCCGTTTATTTTAAAGTATTATATTTGTTAGAAATCATTTTAGTTTGTATTTTCTTAAGTCTTGAGTTATTTTGAGTCTTTTGATTTGTGTTAGATTATTTGTTAGTTTTATTTTGAGTTATTCTAGTTAAGTGTTTTGAGTCTAGTTTAGTGTTTTAAATTTTGTTTTTACGTTTTTAATTTAATTTTACTTTGGTTAGCATCCCTAGTTAATCCCCGGCCTAGAACGATCCCTACTTATCCATATACTACAATTATCACAAATAGGGTTTAAATTTGTGCGTTAATTTATTTTCGCATCAACAGCTGAAGCCGGCAAAGAAGCGTTCTGGATGAAAAAGTTCATTACTGAACTTGGAGTGGTTCCAACCATCACATCACCAGTAACTTTGTACTGTGATAATAGTGGGGCGATAGCTCAAGCCAAGGAACCCAGGGCTCATCAAAAGAACAAGCATTTTGATAGGCGCTTTAATATCATAAGATGATATGCTGCCGAGGGGAAAGTCAACATCCTCAAAGTTGCTTCAGCCGATAATGTAGCAGATCCACTGACAAAGCCAATGACTCAAATCCAGCTTGATCGTCATATGGATAAGATGAGTATTAGATACATGGGAGGATGGCTTTGAGTGCAAGTGGGAGATTGTTGGAAGTATGCCCACAAAGCCACTCATTTGATGTAATAGCTTTTTGGAATACTTAATATGTTAAACTTTTATATGTTTAACGGAAGGGCAATACTTATTGTTAATCACTATTTATTGAATCATGTGTTTAATCAATAAGAGAATCCAAGGGATGTATTTGACATAAGAGATAAGTGATCTAATGAGTTAGATTAGGGAGACCTTTCTCTTATGTTCATTCCTAAAACGTTCCTAGCCATAGGATTGCCAATTGGGCATTGACAATCCGCTAAGGTTAGTATGTGTTATGTTGACTCAAACGTGAGTATGAACTAGTCTCAAGTCATTTGGTGTTGGACACTAAGACAAACACATAGGTGCTCGAAAGAGTAATCGAGTACACTGAACTGCGATTAATGAGAGTTCAAACATACATGTCATGTACGAACTCTAAGGTTACAATATGCAAAGTAGTCCTTAGACCTGAGGCATCATAGATGTCTAATGGTTAGGTCCTTGATCTTTGATCATGACAAAGGCATTCCCTCGGATTGTCCACGGCATTGTTGGGGTCATGTGATCTAGTCATGTAGGCATATGAATGCACAACAAGGGATCTCTAACCTTCCATGGTGGAAGGAGTATACTCTAAAATATGATTCTAAAGTCTTTGGCCAAAGCAAATGAATATGACTAAGGAAGATGTTCCAAATCATATTCAAGGGAATCATATAAGAAAGTATCACATTGGATAGTAGACATGAAACAAACTATCACTTAAAACAATGTGGTTAAGAGTATTGTATTAGAGAAGGACCGTATTGCATTGTAATTGTAACTGGATAGGTTCTCCAACCAATTCTACTTAGCTTGGGTAACCATGACATACTGCTAGGTGTCACTCATGGTTTGTGGAAGCCCTATTGATTAGCAAACACTAATCATCAAAAAGGGAGAATTGAAATGTGGTTTCAATTCACAATCGATAGTTAAGAGTAACATCGCCCACTGCCTCGCTAATTGGAACCTAATGGATCGCACACCAAATAAGGATATATGTGAAGCAATTAAATGAAATGGATAAGCAATTAAATGGTTTAATTGAAGAATGGTCAAGATTAATTAATTAGTTAATTAATTATACGAAATGTTCGTATTGGGCTTTTAAGTTGGTTTTAGGGCTTCGGGGCCCAAAAGTGTTTTGGTCCACAAGGCCCATTATGTTTAAGTTGTATGACAACTAAAACAAAATGGGCAATAAGCCCAATAACCATATAGGCCAACCATTTAGGGTGAGGGTATGCAAGTTTGCTTAATTGCAAGTTTGCCACTCACCTAAGAAATGAAGTATAAATTCATCTTTATAGCTTTGTTTTCAATTAGGGTTTTCTAAGCTACTTGGGGATAGTTATCTAGCAAATTTACTTCCCTAAGTGATCCAATTTTCATTTTCACAAAATTACATCCTTGGTGAAGAGACATAGAGACATCAAACTTTTGGTGTTTTGGAGAACTAATCCTCAAATCCTCAAAGAAGCAAAGGAGCACTAAAAGGAGGAAAATCACAAGGAAGATCCAAGGAGCAAGGAGGTGACTTGAAGGCCCTCCACTTGGGTGAATCCCTTGTGTAATCAAGGATGAGCTTCAAGGGTAAAGAATCTCTAAATTCTTAATTATCTTTAATGTTGTTAAAGAGTCTTTTGGTTCACCATATACTAGGCTTTGAAAGTCATGGGTTTCATGAATTGTTTTTGGATGCATGCCTACTTTAAAGAGTTAATTGTTAGCATATGTATTCAAATGTTCATACATGTTCTTAGCTAGGACAAAATTTTTCCTTCACAAACTGCCTCCTATAGTGTGATGGTAAATGGGTAAGCTTCGGGGAACATCACACCTTGTAGGGGTCTTCGCCAAGGGGACCCTCTATCGACGTTTCTGTTTTTAATTTGTGCCAAAGGTCTTTTTGCCCTATTACAAAATGAAGAGAGGGTTGGGTGCATTCGGGGCATGACTGTTAGCCATGTTGTCGAGCCTCTTTCTCATGTTTTCTTTATGGATGACTCGATGTTATTTTGTCAAGCAACAGAAACGGAGGCGTTAAACGTTAATGGTGTACTCCAAAAATGTGCTAAAAGGTCAGGCCAAATCGTGAATTTGGAGAAAAACCCGGCATACTTTAGTTCTTGTTGTCTGCAAGCTTTAAGGATTCGACTATCAGAGGTGTTGGGGATTAAATATCAAGAGAACTTTAGCAAATATTTGGGTATCCAAGCGGATTTTGGGCTCTAAAAAAAAAGGTGTTTAAAGATATATGGAATAGGCTGAATGAGAGAATTCATGGATGGGCGGAACAGTTTCTATTAGTTGCTGGGAAATAGGTACTTCTTAAAAGTGTAGCGATTGCTTTGCCTAATTATACTATGTCCTGCTTTGAATTACCCATTCAGTTGGCAAGGGAAATTGAACAAGCAATTGCCCGCTTTTGGTGTAGAGACCAGAAAACACAGAAGGGGTTCATTGGATGGCTTGGGGGATGGCGAAAGGTATGACATTTGAAGGGCTTGGGTTCAAGGAAATTATTGCTTTTAACTTAGCCATGCTAGTGAAGGTTGGGTTTCGTATTATCTGTAATCCAGACTCTATGTTGGCAAAGGTTCTTCGAGCAAAATATTACCTTTCCTCTTCTTTTTTGGATGCACCAGTGGGAAGAGGAACTTCTTGGGGTTGGAAGGGTATTTTGTAGGGACATAAAATTTTGAAATGAGGCATACGATGGCGGGTTGAAGACGGACGAAGTATTCGGATTCTGAAGGACCCCTGGTTACCTATTCCGCGTACTTGTATCCCTATTTCAAGGTCTACGGAGATGCCGCAAAGGGTTAAGGAGTTCGTGGCTCCTGATGGTAAATGGAAAATGGATGTGATTGATCGATGTTCAATAATGAGGAAGCCCGCATTATCTTAAGTTTACCACTTAGTCGATTTGGATGTCCAGATCGTATCATTTGGCACTATACACGGAATGGGATGTACTCGATCAAATTGGGATATAAGGTGGCTCAGGAGATAGAGTGGAATGGTGAGCTGGGACGAAAGGGTACATGTTAGTCAAGTGAGGATCATCTTAAAGATCCTATTTGGTTGGCTGTGTGGCAGTTGTCGGTTCATTCAAAGCTCCGACACTTTATTTGGAATGGTTGCAAAAATATCATTGCGGTTCGATCTAATCTACAACGTCGGGGTGTTTCGGTAGGAGACTTGTTGTCCACATTGTGGGGAGGACATGGAGACACAGGTACATCTCTTTTTCAAATGTTTGTTTGATAGAATTTTTTGGTTTGGCTCGCATTACAACTGGATGTGGTTTCGGTGGAGGGTGGGGATTTTTGGAATGTTGGAAATGGTTGAGTAGGAAATATAGTGACGAGGTGGAGGCGGACAAACTTATGCGGTGGGTAGTGTGTGGTTTGTGGCGTATTTGTTAATGTAGAAATAATGTGGTATTTGAGAAGAGCATAGTGGAGCCTTGAGTTGCTTTAGAGCTTCTGCAGCGACAATGGAGTGAGATCGAGGAATGTGGAGGGGAGCAAGTGCAGTTAGATGGACATCAGTGTCGAGTAGGGGGGACGGTTCAGGAGAGGCGGGTGAAGCCTCCATTTCGTACAATTAAGGTTAATTGTGATGGAGCTTGGTACACTTAAACGGGGAGGGGTGAATTTGGATGAGTTGCTAGAGATTTTGCAGGGATTTTTCAAGGAGCCGGAGGTGTGGGGACTGTTTTGTGTGAATCTAGCTAGATGGCGGAAGAGGTGAGGGCAGCTTTGTTGGCCTGTATGGAGAGAGGTTATGGGATGGTTCAGATTGAAACTGATTTGAAGGTGCTCGTGGATATGTTAAATGGTCTTTTATTACGGGAGGCTAGCATTGAAGGTGTGTTATGGGACATTGGTCATATCAGACGACAATTGAGTTATGTAGAATTTCTCTTTACTCCTTGTGCTTGTAATGGGGCTGCGCATTTGGTGGCGAATTATGTCACGCGTATGGGGGGTTCTCACTTGTGGGATTGCTTTGAACCGGAGTGGTTGTTTAATGCTCTAGCTATTGATGTAAACATTTCTATTCGTATCTAATAATATTCTTCTCTTTGGAAAATAAAATAAAATAATAATATATATATATATATATATAAGAGTATTTCTGTATCTATCAATGCTCTATTAGTTCTACTACTTGTTTGATTTTACGAGTCTTTGTTGCATTAGTGATTTGAGTTTACGAGTCTTTGTTGTATTAGTGGTTTTGCCCTCACGTTTCATAATGTTATTGCATTATATATATATATATATATATATATATATATATATGTTTATATATATCTAATTATTTTATGCATGCAAAAGGAAAGGGATCCTCTGGATCCCTTCCTCCTAATCCACCAAATCAGGGAATCTGTGCTGTTGAAATTTGATCAAATGACTACAAACAGGACCCACTTTAAAAGTTATAATAATTTTAGCCGTTAGATCAAATTTCAACGGCACGGATTCCCTGATTTGGTGAATTAGGAGGAAGGGATATGGAGATGATCCCTTTCCCATGCAAAATACTCTTATAATCTTTTTGTTATTATATACATTGAAGTATTACAAAATTTCATGGATAGTAAAATAATTATGTGATAATGAGTTATGGTCAGTTAGTTAAGCGAATTTATCCTTGCACTTAAAATTATGTGTTTGAATCTCTTCTTGTAGTTTCAATGAATTAGTGTAGATTATCATACTGTTTATAAATAGTATGACAACAATCGGATTTGTTGCTCATCGATTCGATCCATTTTAAAATAATGGCTTAAATGTCAAAATGGTCTCTATGTTATAGTCATATGACCAATTTAGTCCTCGCGTTTTTTATTTGGCTTATTTAGTCATCGTGTTTGTCTCTGTTAGCCAATTGAGGACATTTAATTAAATCTCTTTTAAGAAATTCATAAGAAAAATCATATGAGAAATAATTACCCTTTCTCTTTACAGAAAAATGCAAATTAATGAGAAATAACACATATAGAAAATAAAACTTGCGATATAAAAATTGATTAAGGTTGTGACACAGAAAAGAGAGGATGTAATGTTAGGGAGGAGGTCGGAGAGTTAGGATGAGAATAATTTTTCTTTTAATTTTTAATTTTATTTCATTTTAAATATTTTAAATCAAATAAATTATAATTTTATAAATATGTTTATAATAATTTGGAAATTTTTTTTACATAAATTAGGTGGAAATGTCCTTAATTGACTCACAGAGATAAACACAAGAACCAAATTGACCAAATTGAAAGCATAGAGACTAAATTGACGCAATGACTAAAACACATGGACCATTTTAACATTTATGCCTAAAATAATTGGATTAGAAATGAATTCGAATATGAATAACAGTAAATTGATCAGAATTCAATTGGTTTACAAGTCTTAACAGAAACACAAACTAACAGGGACATGGAAGCAAATTTCGAAACACTAGTAGGACCAAGTGTGTGTACGATTCCTTGTTATTTTATCAAACACGAAACCCGAAATATCTCGTTGGACTCACCGGTGACAACAAACATCGTCCACTTCCCGGTCTTCACCTTCCCAATAACAAAAAAAAACAAAAAAACAAAAAAACAATAAAACAAACAATAAAAAAAAAAAAAAAAAACAAAACAAAATAATCAGTAAATCAGAATCCAAACAGCTCCATGAGACTTCGATCGCGATCGAAGTAGAGAGCTTGCGGAGCCGCAGACCCCAACTCCCGACGATACGAACCATCGATGGCGATACTCTACGCGGTGGTGGCTCGAGACACGGTGGTTTTGGCCGAGTTCAGCGCGGTTACAGGGAACACAGAGTCTGTGGCTCGGCGGATCTGCGAAAAGCTTCCGTCGGAGGCCGAATCTAGGGTTTGCTTCTCTCAAGATCGATACATCTTCCACATACTCAGAGCCGATGGCCTCACTTTCCTCTGCATGGCCAACGACACCTTCGGCAGTGCGTAACGTATTTCCTTCGATTATGTTCTTCAATTTTGATTTGGGAACTTCCATATTTTTTGTGGGTTTTGTGGATTTTTAGTGTGTTGGTGAATTGCTATTGATCCAGGAAGAATACCCTTTTCGTACTTGGAGGATATTCATATGAGATTCATGAAGAATTATGGCAGAGTTGCCCCTTATGCTCCGGCTTATGCGATGAACGACGAGTTTTCGAGGGTGTTGCATCAACAAATGGAGTTTTTCTCCAGTAATCCTAGTGCCGATACTCTCAACCGTGCGAGGAGCGAAGTTGGTGAGGTAATTTTGCTGTGCTTCTCTGGAATTTTGATCAAATTTTGATCATTTGGTTGTCTTATCTTACTTGTTTCGCAATTTGCCCGTTATACTGGTTGGGGGTAAAATGAGTGTTTTAGGAGAACACATCTGTTATCTGAAAGCAAGTCAGTTGGTGTTGTTAACCTAATTTCGGAGGCATCACAAGGTAGTTTGCAGTCTCGGTGAACAAAACATTATACCGAAGCATTTAATTTGTAGCGTTCAAAGTTATACGGCACTCTGTTCATTTGCTAGGTTGATGATTCGTTCTTCAATGCCTTTCTAGTTTATGTTTATTTTGTTCTAACAGTCATTTTCTGGTATCTAGATACGAACCATAATGGTGGACAACATAGAAAAGATATTGGAGAGGGGTGACCGGATTGAGCTACTTGTTGACAAAACTGCAACCATGCAAGATAGTGCATTTCACTTCAAGAAGCAGTCTAAACGCCTTCGTCGAGCTCTGTGGATGAAAAATGCAAAGCTCTTGTAAGTCGTTTTGATTTACAAATACGACATGATGTAGAATGGTTGGCGTATATTCTGGGAAGAAGAAAAGGTAACATAAAGATCATTAGAAGTGGTCAGAATTCAACATTAAGTAACGAAACCAAACATTAAATTTCTCTTTTCTGAATAATTTTTCTCAGACCAGATAAAGGCTATGTATTTGATTGAGAAAAAACAGAGGAAATCTATTGCAGGTATGCCTGTAGTAATGGTATCCATTTGCAATCACAAGCCTGAAATCTAAAACCTTGAAGAGCAAGATAACTCCTACAATAGTTGAAGCCGACATTGTTAATAAAGTAATGGTCGAGAAAGCTTAGCAAGATCACTCAATGGCTATAAATTTAATTTCGCAGTTGATAATATCATGCTCTAAGTTTATTATAATCTATTATGCACACTGCCTTCTGAAGATGACATTTTGAGATAAACACTTGAATCGTTAAGTTTTGGGCTAGTACAAATGTTTTTTAATGCAGCAGGATTTTTTTTTTTCAATGAGTAAGACATCGACTTCGTAACAAGATCAAATATTTTGATTTCATGTTCGACTCCAAAATCCTTGGGTCCATAAGCACTGAATGCTTTTCCTTGCTGAGCTGTGCCAAAATAGAGTTAATTCCTTGATATATTTGATGATTATTTCTCATTACAAGATGAACATATATATAGGGAAAGAAAGAAGACATAAGACCTAACTTTGCCTAACTTGCCTAACTTACCTAACTTGCCTAATTTACATAAAGAAAGTTGACTAGCCTAACTTCACTAGCCATCCAATACTCATGGCTGCTTTTAGTTGACACTCCCCCTCAAGTTGGTGCGTAAATATCTCGAATGCCCAACTTGCTGAGTGAAAGATGGAAAATCCTACTTGACACTGCCTTTGTTAAAATATCTGCTAGCTGGTCATCACTCTTCACATAGGGCAAGTTAATGGTACCATCAACCAACCTTTCCTTAATAAAGTGCCTATCCACTTCAACATGTTTAGTACGATCATGTTGAACTGGATTATGAGCAATGCTAATGGCAGCTTTGTTATCACAATAAAGTTTTGATGGCTTTGCAGAATTAAAACCTAATTCTCTCAACAAAGTCCTGAGCCATAACAATTCTTGCACACCATGTGCCATACCTCTAAATTCAGCTTCGGCACTGGATCTAGCCACTACATGTTGCTTCTTACTGCGCCAAGTAACTAGATTTCCTCCCACAAATGTAAAGTATCCAGAAGTCGATCTGCGATCAGTTACTGACCCAGCCCAATCTGCATCAGTGTACCCTTCAACTTCTTGATGTCCATGATTGGAAAACATCAAGCCTTTTCCAGGGGCAGACTTCAAATACCTGAGAATGCGTTGTACAGCATCCATGTGAGCTTCACTTGGCCTGTGCATAAATTGACTCACTACACTTACAGCATAGGCTATGTCAGGTCGTGTATGAGACAAATAAATCAACCTCCCAACTAATCTTTGGTACCTTTCCTTGTTAGCCGGAACTTGATCATGATAGTCTCCCAATCTATGGTTTTGCTCAATTGGTGTGTCTGCAGGTTTACAAGCTAACATCCCAGTCTCAGTTAATAAGTCTATAACATATTTCTTTTGAGAAAGAAAAATGCCATGCTTTGATCTTGCAACTTCAATACCCAAGAAATATTTCAGAGTACCCAAGTCCTTCATTTCAAATTCCTTGGCTAGATACTTTTGAAGTTTTTGAATTTCCTCGACATCATTACCTGTAACCACCATATCATCCACATAAACAATTAAGGCTGTAAGTTTACCTCTATCATGCTTAAGAAATAAGGTATGGTCAGCTTGAGTTTGCTTGAACCCATAACTTCTCATTGATTGAGCGAACCTGCCAAACCATGCCCTTGGTGATTGTTTCAATCCATACAAGGACTTTCTTAACCTGCATACTTTGCCAATATCGCAAGTGGTAGTGAATCCTGGAGGAAGATCCATGTATACCTCTTCATCCAAGTCTCCATGTAAAAATGCATTTTTTACATCAAACTGTCGTAGAGGCCACCCTAGATTTGCTGCCAATGACATAAGAACCCTGATAGTGTTGATCTTTGCTACCGGAGCAAATGTCTCCTGATAATCAATGCCATAGGTTTGAGTATAACCTTTGGCTACCAGTCTAGCCTTGTACCTTTCCACTGAACCATCAGCTTTATGCTTTACTGTGAACACCCATCTACACCCAACAGGTTTCTTGCCTTCAGGAAGTGCAACCAGTTCCCAAGTGGAGTTTTTTCGAAGCGCTTCCATCTCTTCAATCATAGCCTTTTTCCATTTTGGATCTTTAAGAGCATCCTGTAACTTATTAGGAACTGAGACTGATGACAATTGGTTTGCAAAAGATATATAAGAGTCTGACAAGCGATGAGATGAAACAAAATTAGATATAGGATATTGAATACCCTTTGTAGAAGAATGACCATAACGAACAGGGGGTATCCCTCGATTTTCTCGAATAGGATAACGAGAACCCTGAGACTCACGATGTGGTTCATTTGAATCATTTGGATCATCACTTAATGAAATCTCATGATTGGACTCATCAAATATAGTAGGCTGAAGAGAGGGAGAATGAGTGGTTACCTCAGGATAATTCGTACGAGTAGCAGCTGATTGGTCAGAGAGTTGGTCAATGTGGGGATCTGTTTGTGGGTGGTCTATCTCATCATCCCTTTTTTCTTTATCTCCCTTTTTTCTTGTCCTCTCATACACCTTCAATATTTTTTCACCTTGTGCCTCATCATTAGGCAAATTTGCACCATCACCGACATCAGACAAGTGTTCATCTGAAAAATGCATACCACCAATGTCAAGCGGCAACTTCTCTTCCTCCTTACTCCATATCTCCCCCTGAAGAGAAGTGGCCAAATCTTCTTTTGAAAAAAATGCCTCGTGTTCCCGAAAGGTAACATCCATAGAGACAAAAAATTTCCCAGTGGAAGGATAGTAACATCGATACCCTTTCTGAGTAGCAGAATAGCCAATAAACACACATTTGATGGCTCTAGGATCCAACTTATCACGATTTTGCATGGGGACGTGAACATAGCAGACACAACCAAACACTTTTGGAGGAATATGAAGGAGTGAAGGAAGAGAATGATATTGGGAAAGGGTCTGGATAGGTGTTTGAAATTGGAGAACACGTGATGGCATGCGATTGATAAGAAAAACAGCTGTGTGAATGGCATCACCCCAAAAACGTTTAGGAACGTGCATAGCAGAACATAAAGAGCGAGCCACATCCAAGAGATGACGATTTTTACGTTCTGCTATACCGTTCTGTTGAGGAGTATGTGGACAAGATGTTTGATGAATGATACCGTGTTGTTGAAAAAATGTTCCAAGTCCATAATTCAAATATTCTTTCCCATTGTCAGATCGAACAACTTGAATTTTAGCATGAAATTGGGTTTGAATCATTTGATGAAAGATTGGAAAAATAGACATAACCTCACTCTTATTTTTGAGTAAGTATACCCAAGAAACTCGAGTGCAGTCATCAATGAAAGAGACAAAGTATTTAGCACCAGTATAAGTAGGAATATGAAATGGTCCCCAAACATCAGAATGAATAAGAGAGAAAGGAACATTACTTTTATGGGAACTTAAAGGAAATGAGACACGATGATTTTTAGAAAAAAATGCAAGTTTCACAATGGAAATCAGAAACCTTGACTTTAGAAAATAAAGAAGGGAATAGATATTGCAGGTACTGAAAGGAAGGGTGTCCCAATCTTCTGTGCCATAACCAAATTTTTTCAGAAGCTTCAAATTGTTTGGCCTCCACTTGACAACTGTAACTTGTCTTCTCACAATCTGGTGGTAAGTCCAAGTAGTATAGACCTCCCCTTTCTCTACCATGACCAATCAATGCTTTCGTTCGAATATCCTGAAACCAACAATGGGTAGGAGAAAAGATGGCAAGACAGTTTAGTTGATTTGTAAGTTTACCAATGGAAAGCAAATTGTGAGAAAGATTAGGAACATGTAAAACAGATGAGAGAGATAAGCCTGGTGTTAATGAGATGGAGCCTGCTCCAAGCACTGGAGTAGAAATACCATTAGCAACTTTAACGGTATTTAAAGGTGGAGTAGTGTGAGAAACAAACCATGTAGAGTCATTGGTCATGTGGTCAGAAGCCCCTGAATCAATGATCCAAGGTTTATTGGGAGGAACAATTGTAGTGTTCAAGGCAAAACCAAAGTTACCTGCATCGACTAAGGAGGTAGAAGCAGTAGTAGGAGAAACTAAGTGAGCAGATTGATCCACCCGAGGTATGGAAGGCTTTGGTGTCAGGTGTGCTTGTGATCCACCAATGCCTTTCTTTTGATTTTCCTTCTTTTGAACCCACCAATCAGGATATCCATGCAGCTTGAAGCAAGTGTCTCTAGTATGCTTATCTTTGTCACAATAAGTACACTTCCTTGTATCAGTAGTTTTGGATCCACCTAATCGGGAATTGGAGACTCCACGGGGAAATCGAGACGGAGCAGCTACCATGGCGGATCCTTCCACTTGTGGGCCAACCAACATAATGGTTTGCCTACTTGCTTCAGCATTCACAAGAGCATAAGCAACACGAACAGAAGGCAGAGTTGTTTGAGTCAAAACTTGACTGCGAACATGATCTAAATGAGGATCAAGACCAGCCAGAAAATCATACAATCTTTCTTCCGAAATTTCTGTCTCTCGGGTAGCAATATCATCAGCGCACTTCAATTTTCCAGGACGCAAGAAATCAATTTCTTGCCATGTTTGCTGAAGTTTACCATAATATGCAGATAAAGGTTCTCCATTCTGGCGAGTCGCCAGTGCTTGACGACGAAGTTCGTATAACTTTGATGCATCTTTTTCAATTGAGTAAGTTTGGGTAACAGCATCCCAAACATCCTTTGCAGTAGAGAGTCGGAGAAAAATGGCCCGTACATCTCTGGTCATGGAGTTGAGTAACCAAGATTGAACCATGGCATTCTCTTCCTCCCATATAGCATACAATGCATCAGCTTCTGCTGGTGCCTTTTTTGTTCCACTGACATAAGACCATTTACCTCTGCCAGTGATGTAGATGCGGACACTTTGGGACCATGAGGAATAGTTGGACCCATCCAACTTGTCTGGGGTGATATGTAGAGACATATCACTTTGAGTAACAGTAGCTGAAACAGTGGTCTTGGAGTCACCCATTATTACTGCCTCAGAGGTTATGGGTAAATTTGTTGGGTGATTCCAACGGGTATGGCTTATGGGGTATTGGGTAGTATATTTTTTTTGTGTGGAAAGATTTCTGGGTTTTGCAGAGATACTGCAAATGGGAAGAATATGGGAAAAGATGCAGCGGAAGATGTGTGGTTAACAAGCTGGATATGGGTAATAATGTTGGCAGATATGGCCAAATGAAAAAGAGTAAGAATGGATTGGTATGAAAGTAGAAGACCTGCAGAATAGCAGGTCTTATTGGGTAGATGGCAGTAGTGCCAGTAAGTGAATCGGAATAGAAACTCTTTTTGGATCAGAATGGCTCTGATACCATGCCAAAATAGAGTTAATTCCTTGATATATTTGATGATTATTTCTCATTACAAGATGAACATATATATAGGGAAAGAAAGAAGACATAAGACCTAACTTTGCCTAACTTGCCTAACTTACCTAACTTGCCTAATTTACATAAAGAAAGTTGACTAGCCTAACTTCACTAGCCATCCAATACTCATGGCTGCTTTTAGTTGACAAGCTGTATAGCCTTTGTACTTCCCAAATGTTGTAAAGATAAAGCTGCATGATATTATATCGTGTTTCCATGATTTGTTTGATTGGTATTGCCATTTCCAGTTCAGTGCATTGAAGGTTGTGTAATTGTTACAGGGCCCTGTTGACATGCTTGATTGTCGTGCTTCTGTACATCATAATTGCTGCTTGTTGTGGAGGCATCACACTACCTTCCTGCAGGTCTTGACTAATTCGATTGTTGTTCAAATTCTGCTGAGGTATGGAACAATTACTTTTGAGATAATCCAAGTCAATATGTACGGAAAGGGGTTCCAGTGCTTGATGGTTCAAATTCTTTATGTGTATATGGAAGTGAAATATCTTAACTTTGCAATGTACCAGTAATAATCCTGTAGATTGTGCACTTGGAGTGAATTGCTGATATTTTTTAGGAAGCCTGTTAAGTTGTTCTAACAGTCTCATATCATCTCCGTAATTTTTAAACACTTTGGTAATTAGTAAATTGTCATTGATTGTGAAAACTTACATACTACTAGTTGGTAGTCTTTGACGATTTCTAAGGTGTAGATGGTACCAAAATGCATATTCCACCACGAGGTTCCAGTATCTGCAGATAAACCTCGTCAATACACATTTTACGTCATCTCCTACTCCCGTTATAAAACCCTATATATGCAGCATCTGAATTGCTAGTCGTGTAGGAGGTTGTTTGTGTTGGAGATGCCTTGACAAGGGAGTAAATGAGTGGTGGTTGTGTCATATAAACTTCTACCTTCCTAGCTAAGGGCTGGTTTAGTGTCTTCTGTTTTCTGTTTATGTTAATGAGACTGATTTTGATAACCTCTGTGCAACCTAGTAGTGCTTCTGCAATGCAGCATTTCGTTTATAAGCAGACCTACATATTCTTTTCTCCTTTGGTCGAAAGCAGCCTACCTATTCTTCGAGTGGCTTTGTCTAGAAGTTCATACCCTGTGATGTCAAGTCTGTCTTTACATTCTTCGCCAGAAAGGTGATCATTTCATTTTTAGTGAACATTGCGTTGAGCCGCACCGGTAAGTTTTACTCGTGTTCAATATCCCTTGCTGTAGATTCTGCCATGACCATACAGATGTGGACTGACCTTAAGACATGATTGGCATGGTTTGAGCATGACTCGTATTGATGTATTTCTATTAGGGTGAAGTGCAGATATAGCTTGAACTATCACTTAGGTTCCTAAATTAATTTTTTTTCGGTAAAATAAGTCCCTAAATTCATTAAAAATTGCTAATTTCATCCCTACTATTATAGTCAAAGTTATTGTATCCAATTTTTCATCAACTTAAGTCACTTGACACACTTTAGAGTGTAATATTGACCTTTGCTCATCTATAAGCCCTTAACGTTTCATATAGGTTGTGAACCAAACATCTAATTTACCCTCCAAAGTTAAACACATACACTGTTTTTTATGAAAAATTGCCAATCTACCCTCCAATGTATATCTCATGCAAGTAACGTGACTTAAATTGACAGAAAATTGAGTATAGTAGCTTTGTATTTAATATTAGGGATGTAATAGCAAATTTTTATAATACAAAGATTGATGTTTCAAAAAAGAAATAGTTTAGGGATTTAATTTTTACTCAGGTGATAATTTAGGCATTGACAGTTCACAATTTTTATTATATTGACACTATAATCATGATATATTATCTATATACTAGTATGCGTGTGGTAATTGGCTTTTTTTTTATTTGAAAAAAACAAAAAACAGAAAAAATAAAATAATTATATAGGAAACTAGAATATAATCCCTAAATAAGATCTATTTTACATTAAAGTTGGGTGTAAGATTAAATACTGATTTTGGTCCTTTGACTTTATATATCACCAAAAATCTAGCTAATAATTATTAACTTGTGTTTTGTTTTATTTTTAGTATTATAAATAAAAGATTTTTACTTAATGTGTATTCAATACATGTAAAAAATTGCTTAAGTGGTAACAATACATATATGTTTATATGCATGCATATAAATACATAATTTGTGTACCTATGCATATGTACATAAATATATATTTATGTATCGATATATATATGCTCCTATATATACATTTGTGTACCTATACATATGAACTTTTGTATATATATGCACCTATATATACATTTATGCACCTATGCATATGAATTTATGTAAATATGTGTACCTATATATATGCACCTATATATATATATTCATGTACCTTGATATATGTATATTGTTTATTGTGTCTGCATATTTGTTTGTTTGTATGGTTTTGTGATTGTCTGTTTAAATTTTTATATAGTTTAATTCTCATTAGCAAAATATTTTAAAAAGTCTTCCATGTTTTTTTACAAACAAAAAAAGTCTTCCATTTTAAATTGCTAAATTTGATTTGTAGAAATAAAATTCCTATTTTTAAGACCTAATTGATGATTAAGTTAGGAATTTTAGAAAGAAAATTTGAAAATAATAAAAGTGGGCAGGGGTATTTAATATGATTGATAATGAGTTTTAAGGTGCGTTTGTTGTACCAGACTATCTCAGACTGGACTAGCTTTAGGGACTAAGCTGGACTAAATTAGTGAAGCGTTTGGTGCAGTGTCGGACTAAGATGCAGGATAATGAAAAAAAATATTATTCTTAGTTTGGTGTTTGCTCGGAGAAGGACTAAATTAATGTTTGTTTTAATTTCTTTCCGATTAAAACTATTATGAAGATTAATACTATTGATTCCATATTTTTATGAAAATTAATCTTGTTGATTCCAAGTCTTTTAATATCAAACTAAAAATAAAAAATAAAGAGTCTTTAATATCTATCTTGAAAATATCCAGATCCTTCTCCATCTTGGAAATATCAAAAACAAAAATAAGCGAAATAGTGCTCTGCAATTAAATCGTTTGCGGCAGGGCAAAATCGACGACGGCTTCCAGAGGGTCTGCAGCGCCATTTTCGTGCTGCTCAACCACATCGTGCTATTGCAGGGCTTCTATTTCTCCGTCGAAGAGGGCAGAGGAAGGTCTCCATACAACCCACCTAACATTTTGACGACTACCCACTTTCTATCTCTGCAATTACAGAGCTCTAAAAACCCTAGAGGGAAATTGAAGCTTATGGATTGATGTGAATTTGGGCGGGTTTGATGGGGATTCGGTGGAAAATAAGAAGAGGATTTTTGGGGGAAATCGGTGAAATCAAGGTTTTGGGGTTCAAATTTGTGGCGAGATTTACATACTGACTGGGATTCTGAAGAGAAGGAAGGAAACGAAGCTCAGTTAAGGAAGCGAAGAATGAGGTGCTTAGTGAGGTCCTTAGCAATCCCATGGTTCAGCAAGGGACTAATTTGACAACCTAACAAAGCCCCGAGTCCAAGCAAGTGAGGGCTAGTCTCATTTAATTTAGTCCCCAAACATAACAAACATGGGATAATAGTCCTAGCTAGTCCACTCCTACTTAAGAAGGTAAAACAAACACACCCAAGTTAGGGACTAAAACTAGATTTATAAAAGCATTCCGGTTATAATGAAAAAAATAATCTTCTTTAAGTCCTTAAGTCTAAATGCCCATTTTTTTTATTTTATTTGAAAATTTAATGGGAGAGGATAATTTTGAAATTATGAACGTTTTATCAGTTTTGCCTCCTTTATATATATGGATTATCAATATGGTAAAGATCCATTATCACTAAAATATCGTCCGGGTCATGCACACAGCCCATGTGCGCTGTGAGCAAACGTCCAAAAAGTAGCCAACCACGTTAAGGAACTCGACGAGAAAGCCAATGCACGCTAATTTTACAACATAATAACCCACAACTGTATTGGAGACAGAGTCTCTAGGGCTTTGGGACGGTCCTTAAAAATTTGCTAGGAAATACAACAATATTAGGGGGATGAGAAAGTTATTGTCACAGCCCGTCCCGGGAACGTACATTGTTTTATTATAATGGATGTGAAAAGACAAAAATGCCCTTGAGCGTTGGAGCATCGTGGGACTATGTGTGGTTTTGGGCCAATATGTTAAGTCACTATTATTTTGGACCCAATTGGAATTTAGAAAATTTTGAGATGTGGTTGGTGACTTGAGGACCACACACACACACACACACATCATCCTTCTCTCTCTCTCCCGTACTCTCTCGGTTTCACTCTCCCTCCTTGCCATTCGTACGGACAAGCTTCAAGACCACCCCAAACTCCACAGATTGAAGGTTTTGGGTGCACCATTGTGTTCCTCGTGGTGCTACGAGTTGATTGGTACCCATTTTAGGTAAGGAATCCTTCGAAAACTCGTGAACCCGTAACCCAATTTTCATGCACTGTTCATACTCACGTAAAACCTTGTGTTTTAGGGAAATCTAAGCTCATAGGGAGCTTAATGAGGTCCATACGAAGCTCGGAGTACTTCGTTTGAAGATTTTGGACGTCGGAATAGTGAGAACGAGGAGTTCCAAATTTGGCCGGAATTATCGAGGCTTTTTCCGGCCAATCCCCGGCGAGTTGGAGGTCAAGTCAGGTATGGTTGTGTTCATCTTTGTGAGATCTTCATTTTGGTATAAAGTACGTGGAAAATGGTGTAGAAACGAGTGAGAAATCGTCGATTACAGGGTTGCCCAGTTTTCCGGCGCCTGCGAGTTTTCCGGCGTCTAGACGAAGAAGATGATGTGCGTGGGGGGCGCGTGGCACCATGGTCTTCCCATGCGCATGAGGGCGCGTGTGCCCTAGGAAAATTATTTTAAAAATATCTCGACATCTGCGACGTCGAGTAGATCACTATGGTATATTCATATACCCATTTTGAGCAATGTATGAGAAGTTATTAGCTAGTTTTGTATATGTGCTTTAAAATAACGTTTTTATAGTTAATTCGCATATATGTGAGACTTATCCCTAGGACGAGCGTATCCACAGGCGACTCGGGGGTTACGACCCGTCGACTTATCAGTGAGTGGGCTTTTGTTTTCAGTATATAATTATATACTTGATATTTCCCAGAAATGTGTTTTAAATGAAAGTATGTTTTGAAATAATATGCCAAATGCCTTTATATTCTGAATATGCATTTCATGGTTGCATATATATATATATATAATTCTGGTGCTGTGGAGGCACATGTAAGTGCAGGTAAGGTATGTTTGGTCTTGGTGAACTACGAATGGCTTGATCCCTGTTTAGGGTACGTAGGCAGCCTAACGAAATGTTAGGTGCAGCCTTACAATATATGAGATGAAATAAATGAAATATAAGTGTATTTAAGGAATTTAGTAGTGTGATGAATATGTTTGGTTAGCTATGTGAGATAAGATTGAGAAACGATAGCTCATAACATGCACCAGGGTGATTGCGATTTAGCCACAGAGAGAACTGGCACAGGCCTGTATATTATGTCACATCCCGCACCATATGCTCACATTGGATCCAATTAGGTGCACAGTCTTGTCGTACAGACCACTGTAGGTGGTTCCCACTCGTAGGTGACTAACGTATTATCGCACAGCTAGCATGAGGGTGTAGCATTGAGCATAACTATATTACACCCAACCTTGTCGTACAGACCTTTTTTAGTGGTTCCGACTCTTGTGCAATATGTTGTCGTATAGGTCATTGTAGTGACTCCGGCTAGAGTGACTTTTGAGCTATGAATTCAGCCGTACAGACTACCACAGGAGTTTCGGTTAACATATCACACTTTTATGAAATTATTCTTACCTGGAGTGTTACTTTGTTATATTTTGGTATGACATACATATGAAAATGATTATGTGAAGCATGAAATTGAATAGTTGTGATTTCAGATATATATATATATATGTATATGCTTACATCTTGATTCTGGGAAATTAATATATGTTTTACAGCGAGGGGTTAGTACGTTGATAAATGAAATGTTTTAGTAAAACAATTGTTTTTGCCCACTCACGTTTTCTGTTTTGCGCCCCTCCAGGTTTTAAGTAAGATTGTTGTTGGTGGCTAGAGGACGTCGACAGTTCTAACTTATCCATATTATAGTAGGACATTCCTGGTACTGTATAACTAGTACTTGTCCTACTGGACTGCACCTAGACTTTATGCTCTGAAATATGAGTGTTTACTGTTATAATTAACTCCTATCACCTTTTGTTTAGTAGTGCATTCTAGTAATGTGGTTTTTAATTATTCGTATATTTGCTAACTTTTTCGCTTCGGCACTGTGCACATGGCTACGTCACTCTCACGTGACGGTCAACATGCCTTGACCTCGGTCGGGGTGTGTCAGTTATGCAATTAACTAGTTATAATAATTTAAACGGTAAATTACATATTACTTACTTAAATTTAGGATCAATTGTAAACTCACACAAAATATTTAAAACATTTCAATCTTATACATTTACTATTAATTCATTTTAATTTCATATATCTGTTAGAAAATCTGTTGAGTTAAATGTTAAGCGATGACATGGAGAATATGAATTCCACAGGGGATGGGAGAAGGTTGAAGGTGAATAGTAGTAGAGGTGGGGCGGGGCCTAGGGGTGGGCAAACGGGTATAGGAACCGCGGGTCAGGGCGGGTACGGGCCGGTTCCAAATTTTTAATGAGAGAAACGGGGCGGGGCTTTGAAATTTTAGGGGCGGGCCGATTCCAGATGTATAGAAAAACGGGGCCCCGGACCGGCCTGTTTGTAATTGCAATGGACGGCCCATCAACCTTGAGTCCTTGACAACATCGCCTCTGCAACTCACCCTCTCACCCCTCTTATCTCTGCAAGTCTAGAGTCTGTCTCTCAGACTCTAGCTAACACACTTTTTCTCTCTCTATCTCCCTATCTCTCACTCCCAATTAGAAATGGATCAGATCCCCACCACTCGTCGGACCCGAAAAATCCCACCCAACCCCGATTACTCAACGGTAGTAATCTACGACGATGATGACTTCGAGTCCGATCGACAGAGCAAGCGCAAGAGCTCTAACCCGGAACCCGACCTCTACACCACCATGGCCTATAAGGGTAATGCCGACGAAGACGCAAATGACGACACCTCTCTCTGTTGGAAATGTGCCCTAAAGCCATTCATATGATGATACTTTACGGATATTTCACATGTTAAACTAATCTAGTTTACATATAAAGGGCAAACATTATTGTTTGAGACGTCTCATATAAATGTTATATGCTTAAACGATAAAGTCCAAGGAATATGTGATTGGAAGAATGCAATCTAATGTAGTTAGATTAATGAGACCATTCTTTCGTAGACACATCCTAAACGTTCCTGATCATAGGATTGCCAATTGGGCATTGACAGTCCGATAAGATCAGTACGTGCTATGTCTTCTCTCAGGGAGAGTGACTAGTCTCGAGTCATTGGTGTGTGTGACATCAAGACAAGTACGTAGGTGCTCAATAGAGAATGAGTTCACTGAACACGATCAACGAGGAGTTCTCATACTCATGTCACATGAGAACTCATGTTTGGGATAATGCAAATTAGTCCTTTGACCTGAGGCATCACAGTTGTTGTCTTGTGGTTAAGTCCTTGATCTTTGATTATGTCAAAGTCACCCCATCGGGGTGTCCACGACATCATTGGGGTTAAGCCACTTAGTCATGGAGACAAGTGAATGCGCAACAAGGGATCTCTAACCTTCAATTGGCTTGAGGGAGAATACTCTATGATATGATTAAAATCTCTGGCCAGAGTATGAATGAGATTGGGGAATGCGTTCCAAATCACATTCAAGGTAATCATAAAATGCAAATGAATCACATTGGATAGTAGACATGAATAAATAAACTATCAAACCAAACAATGTGGTCAAGAGTATTAGATTAGAGAAAGACCGTATTGCATTTGTAATCCTAAACTGAATAGGTTCTCTACCTCTTCTGATTAGCTTGGGTAGCCATGATATGCTGCTAGGTGTCACTCATGGTTTGTGGAAGCTCTAAACGTGTGTAATCACTAAAGGGAGAATTGAAAGTAAGTTTCAATTCACAATCGATGTAAAATGGTTTTAATCGCCCACTGCCTCGCTAAAAGGAACCTAATGTATCGTACACCAAATAAGGTGGAGATTGAAGAAACAAAGGAGATGAATTAAATGGTTTAATTATTTATGGCAAGGATTAATTAATATGTTAATTAATCAAACGAATAAGTTCGTTAAAGACCTCGGGATAGTTTTGGACCTTAAGGCCCAATGGGCTTCGAACGTCAAAGCCCATTGACTTAAGTTGTATGACAACTTAATGAATAAAGATTCACAAAGGCCCAAAAGCCCATATCCATTTAGTGTTGAATTAGGGTTTTTGGTTCTTTAGGTCATTTAAAGAAGTGACTATATAAAGAACTTTATAACCTAAAATTCATAAGTTGTTGATTTTAGAGAAAATTGGTGAGAACACAAAGCTTCCATTTCTCTCTAAGAGGCCAACCACCTTGGGGGATATTGTCTAGCAATTCTATTTCCTCAAGGTCACTCATTTCCTCTCCAATCCAACCTTGGTGTAGAATCTTTAGAGGTTCTCAATTTTGGGAACTTGGAGAACCTATTCTTCTAACCAAATCCATTGAGCTAAGAAGCAAGGAATGAAGGCCCTATCTCTTGGGTGATTATCCTTTGCATATGCAAAGAGGAATCTACAAAGGTAAATATTTCTCAACTAACAATTTGTTGTTTTTTAAGTTGAGTCAAGGTTCACCAATCTACTAGGCTTTGAATTTCATGGTAGATGTTTTGTTTTTGAATGCATGAAAGCATGATTCCGCCTTTAATTGTTAATTGCATGCTATATGATGTTATTCAAATGAACATGTTTTTCACAAAATTTCCTTCACTCTCCCTACGCTTCTCAAACGCCTCCCCAAGGACTTCGGCGACGGAGCCTCAATCAATTACTTCGGCGACGGAGCCTCAATCAATTACTTCGACGACGAAGAGGAAGACGAAAACGACGACGAAGAGGAAGACGAAAACAACGACGATTTTGGCACAATGATCATCAAGCTCGATTGAAATATGACCACGAAGAGGTCACGCGACTTCAAGCGGGCGTCGTTCGACGATGTCAAAGACGGCAGTGGGTTCTTAACCTTTGTGGTGAGGCCATTGAGTGAGAGATAGTTGGTCCGCGAAACCGTGGTGAGGAGGACGAGCAGTGGCGTTGGTTCGACGATGAGTAGGGCAGTGGCGAGTATGTAGGTTAAACTGAACTTGCAAATCCGACTTCGAATTCTCCACCACCTCGCGAGCTTGTTGCTCACAGTCCAGCTCGAAGATCAGCTCGTGGAACCACTCCGGTGAAATCTCATCAAGCGACGGAGTCTTTGTTGTAATCTGCACCAGAACTGCTCCCATTCTGTTTCAATCTCAATATGCCCAAAACCGAAAAGAAAAAAAAAGTAATTGGACTCGTGGACCTGCCCCGAACAGGCCCGTTTGAAACGAGTCGGGTTAGGTCTGGTTCCCAAACTCAAAATCCCTCTACCTGGCCCGGCCCGCCCTATTACATTTTAAAACGGGTAGGGTCAAGTTCCTTCAAATTTGGTCTCGGCCAGGCCCATGCCCAGCCCTAGCGGGGCCTATAATGTTCTAAAAAAAATATTAGCATAATTTTATGTGGCATGTTAGTGACATCCACGTTAGCAAAAATGTGGGCCTTATAAGTGTTACGTCATCACTTAACAGTCAAATTGAGGGTTTGACTAATTGATTATGAAATTGAAATGAATTAATAGTGAATGTATGAGATTGAAATGTTTTAGAAATGATATATGAGGTTGTAATTATATCCAAACTGGATGGGGATAAAATGTAATTTACTCTACCTTAAAATTAAACTCACATTACGAGAGTCAAATATAAAACCTCTCACTTAATAGAGCTAGATATGAAATACTTGATGATAGCATCTAATACATATTAGTGTATACAATATACCTGAGAAATTTATTTTTTAGGTCTTAAAATGTTTTACAATTATCAAATTGTTAGCAGTCCTAAATTAGTTAGGAATGTCTTTGTGTAAATACTTATAGAATTCTTTAGTATCTTTTGATAGTTTTTTAGTTGTAATGTATTACTTGAAAGGCAAGGATTCTCCATTTCTTACTACTATAAATAAATACACAATGGAGTGAGAAATACAAACCACATAATTCACCAATTCTCTCTTCTCTCTCTAACCGCCGGCCCCTCTCATCTCTCTATAATCAAGTTATGTCTTTATTGTTGAAAACACCACAATATCTTGGAGATCAACCAAGCAGACCTTGGTTGCGACTTCTTCGAACAATGCTGAAATTCTCACTCTTCATGAAGCTACGCATGAATGCTTTTGGCTTAGATCCATTATGGAGCATATTCGAAGTACTAGCGGACTTTCTTCCGTTGTTGACGTCCTTACAACGATTTATGAAGACAACACCACCTATATCTTCCAGATTAAGAAGGGATACATCAAAGGAGACAACACCAAGCATATTGCGCTGAAATTCTTCTTCTCATATCAGCAACAAGAGTATCAAAAGATTGAATTCAAGGAAATCTGTTCCCAGGACTACCTTGCTGACCACTTTACAAAGTCACTACTGAAGTTTACTTTCCAGAAACTTGTTCAAGGAAGTGGTATGTGTAAACTATCTGAGTTGAATTGCTTGTAGTTCTCATTTGGAAGTTTTGTCAAACTCATGGAAGCGTCCAGAAGTAGACTCACTTGATCTTAATGTACTATTTTCCCTACGATTAAGAGAATTTTTTCCTTTAGATTTTTACTATCTGACAAGGTTTTAACGCGGCACCCATCCTGGCTGGTCATACCCTTATGTGCGTTCTACTTGCATGCTGAAGGCATTTAGTTTTGACTTAATGAAAGTCTCATTTTTCTCCTTAGACTATAGGTTTTTTATCCAACCCTAGATTTTACCATAGCAAGGTTTTGTGAGTTCAACTTTTTATGCATTCTTCCGTTTTTTTTGATACTTGCATTCGCTCTTGTGCCGATGACTTCATCAACTGCTCTTACTTCATTGTTGAAGACTTGATGAGACATTTATTAAGTATTTACACACTCAATGGGAAGTGTTGCAGTCTTAGAGTAGTTAGAAATGTGATTGTATAAATCCTTATAGGATTCTATAGTATAGTTTCCTAGTTGTAACTTATTACTTGAAAAACAAATATTTTTACTTTCTTACTACTACAAATAAAAGTACAGTAAGAAGTACATGCCACACAATTCACCAATTCTCTCTTCTCTTTCATGCCGCCGGCCCTTCTCTCTCTGTATAATTCCTCAGTAAAATAGGCCCCCAACACAAACTCAATTATTACGGATTTCATTTGTTTCAAGTTTCTTCAAAATTCTCCTTTGGTTCTTCAAGATCTGTCTATAAAAAGTTAGGCAATCGACCAAAAATATGAAGAGGTATCTTTTTGACAGTAAACATTAGATTCCTTGTGTCGCTTTCTCTTGTTCTGCTTCTATTAATGACACTACTTCCTACTTCCCGTTGACCTTCATTTCTCGCTGTAATGGCCACCCTTCTCTGGCCATTTCCACCGCCGCCGGCAGCGGCCAAAACTTCCCAATTCCTCCACTCATCCACCCCTCCACTCCCTTTTCCAAAAACCGATCACCCATCTTCAAGAAAATCTCTCTCCAAATTCCACAGCAGCAGGTTCGGCAATTTTCTCAACTTAAAACCAGAGGAAAAACCCGAGTCTTTGCACTTCGATCTCCACCAATTCGACCCGTCAACCCGGTCTCGCTTAGATGTGATCATTATCGGGACCGGCCCGGCCGGGCTTCGCCTTGGGGAGCAAGTTTCCCGCTACGGCATTAAGGTATGCTGCGTTGATCCTTCTCCTCTTTCTATGTGGCCAAATAACTATGGAGTTTGGGTTGATGAATTTGAAAGCTTGAATCTTGAAAGTTGCTTGGATAAAACGTGGCCTATGGCTTCTGTTCATGTGAACGATAGTCAGACTAAGTATTTGGACCGCCCTTATGGTAGAGTTAGTAGGAAGAAACTCAAGACTTTGTTGTTGGAGAGGTGTCTCTCCAATGGGGTTCAATTTCATAAGGCTAAGGTTTGGAAAATCGAACACGAAGAGTTCGAGTCCTCTATTCTGTGCGATGATGGGAATGAGCTCAAGGCAAGCTTGATTGTTGATGCTAGTGGGTTTGCAAGCAGTTTCATAGAGTATGAGAAGCCTAGGAACCATGGCTATCAGATTGCTCATGGTATTTTGGCTGAAGTGGAAGAACACCCGTTTGATTTGGACAAGATGCTTCTAATGGATTGGAGAGATTCCCATCTCGATAACGAGCCTTATTTGCGCACTAGTAATTCTAGATTCCCAACGTTTTTATATGCAATGCCATTTGATTCGAACTTGGTGTTTCTGGAAGAAACTTCGCTTGTTAGTAGGCCGGTGTTGTCTTATATGGAGATTAAGAAACGAATGGTTGCGAGGCTAAGGCATTTGGGGATTAGAGTGAAGAGGGTGATTGAAAACGAGAAGTGTTTGATCCCAATGGGAGGTCCGCTTCCTCGGATCCCCCAAAGAGTGATGGCAATTGGAGGGACTTCTGGGGTTGTTCACCCTTCAACTGGGTACATGGTGGCTAGAACCATGTCTCTAGCCCCGGTATTGGCTGAGGCCATTGCTGAGTGCCTTGGTTCAACCCGAATGATCCGAGGGCAACCGCTTTATCATAGAGCATGGAATGGCTTGTGGCCAATTGAGAGGAGATGCGCGAGGGACTTTTACTCATTTGGTATGGAGACTTTGTTGAAGCTTGATCTGAATGGGAGTAGAAGCTTCTTTGATGCTTTCTTTGAGTTGGATCCTTATTACTGGCAAGGCTTTCTGTCGTCAAGGTTGTCTCTGAGAGAGCTCGCGTTGTTGAGTTTATCTCTGTTTACCCGAGCCTCCGCCCCATCTAGGTTTGATATTGTTACAAAGTGTCCTGTTCCCTTGGTTAAACTGATGGGCAATCTCGCACTTGAAGCTGCATAGCAATGTAACACTCGGAAGTGATCCTCTTGTCAAATGATCAGCTGAGACACAGAGCATGTGTAAAATGCTATTTGGTTAAGCTAGTCTTACTTTCTTAATTTCTTCTGTTTCATTTCAATATTTTCTTCCGGAAGGCCATTCTCTTTATATGTAACTTCATTTCTACGTTTTCCATTTCACTCATACTTGATCAAATTTTACCTCGAAAACTTATTGATAGAAGACCGCAGGTATCCATTGAAAATGAGAGTCCGAAATGAAGGAAACATTGCAGCATAACCTGAACAGATGTACCGGAGAAGGCTTGATGACGTGCATAAACTCAAAGGGACGTACCTTTCAAAACTTTTCTAAAAGCGTTCATCGTGTGCACGACTATACGAACAAAGCTCAAGTATGTTCTATTGACTTTTTTTTTTTTTTTTTTTTGGAACAGATGATAGTATCTACATTAAAGGGGTTGAGGAGTGGGCTAAGTCTTATAATGAGATAGCCATAATAATGTGGTTCAACTTCGCCTTTGGCGAGATCTGAACCTAAGATCTCTTACTTACAAGTGAAAATGAATATCACTAGACCGTAGTACTAAGTGGCGACTTGTTTTTACATAACTACAATATCAACTAATGGGAAAATAAAAAAGTGTAATATAATGGTGTCTTTATTTGGGCTAAATAATGATTTTGTCGAGAAATTTAATCCGGTTGAAGAGAATGCCCTGCCCCAAATTACAAATAAATTCTATCCTCTGCTAAGTAACAAATAAACAATTACATCCAAAAATTCCTCAAATGAAACTAGATCTTGAGTCACACCGTTGCAATCCTATTTTCTTCCCATCAGCAATTGCGTTTTATTTGCCTAAAGTAATGAAAGCTCTTGTGTTAGTGATTTTTATTTATATTGTTGTGGCCTATTTTATCTGACAAGGGAAGGGGGCTGGAGGCACAAAGAGAGATAATAGAAAGAGATGTGTTTGTAAGATTATGTAGAGGAATGTGTGTGTTATTCCCCATACGCAGTGCCTTTGTTTATAGTAATAAGAGAGAGAAGAAATCATTTTCCTCCAAGGAATACAAGTCCATATAGGAAAGAATAACTACAATAAAATCTAATTTAGGATTTACACAATCACACTTAAACTAGAAGTTTACAACACTCCCCCTTGAATGTGTAAATACTCAAGTACATTCGTTATCATGTAAAGGTTGACGAAGTCGACTCATCAACACTGATTATGGGAACACGCTATTCTCAATAAGGTATGAACTTGCATAAGGAAGTAAGTCTCACAAAAAACTCTATGGTTATGGTAAAAACCCTATGGTTATGGTAAAAACCTTATGGTTATGGTAAAAACCCAAGTAGGGACAAAACCCATAGTCTAAGGAAAAATGCGTGAGTAATGCAAAGTCAAATGAAATGTCTACGGGACGTCATCATAGATATGATCAACTCAAGATGGATGTCTCGTTAAAACCTAGTTAGGTAGCAAAAACCCATGGAAAAAAATGCTCCTAATTGGAGGAAAAATAGTACATTAAGATCAAGCAAGTCTACTTCAGGATACTCCCCTTGAGTTTGACACAATTCCAAAGAGAACTAGCAATGTTACAACTCAGAAAGTTTACGCATACCAATTCCTTGAACAAGCTTTTGAAACGTCGCATTCGATAGTGATTTTGGTGAACATGTTGGCCAGATTGTCTTGTGAATGGATTTTGCGTGACATCAATCTTTTGGATCTTGTTGTTGATATGAGAAGAAGAACTTCGGTGCAATGTGCTTGGTGTTGTCTCATTTGATGTAACCCTTCTTGAGCTGTTCGATGCTTGCTGCGTTGTCTTCATAGATCATTGTCGGGACATCAACAACGGGGTAAAGATCGCAAGAGCTTTGAATATGGCCCAAAACTGCTCTCAACCAAAAGCATTCCCGAGTTGCTTCATGTAAGGCAAGAATTTCAGCATGGTGAAGTGGCAACTAAGGTCTGTTTAGTTGACCTCCAAGAGATTGTGGTGCCTCCAACGGTAAAGACATAGTCCATTTGAGAACACACCTTGTGCGAATCAGATAAGTATCTTGCATTGGCATAACCAACAAGGCGAGAATCGACTCGAGATAAGGGGTGCGGCATCACTCGACGATCCGTAGGGATAGAACAAGCCCAGATCCGTAGTACCTTTAAGGTAGCGAAAAATGTCTTTAACAGCAATCATGTCTGCATGTTGGTGCATTACTGTATCTTACCAAAAGATTAATAGCGAAGGAGATGTCGGGTCTAGTGCATTGAGCTAAGTACAATAAAGCGCCTATCGCACTTAGATAAGGAACTTCAGGCTCAAAAATCTCTTCATCATCCTCATTCGGACGGAAAGGATGTCGTTTTACATCTAACGATCGAACGACCATAGAAGTACTCGAAGGCTTCGCTTTATCCTCATTAAAGCAGCGCAACACCTTCTGGGTGTAGTTCATTTGATGTACTAAGATTACATCCGAACAATGCCCTATCTCGAGACCGAGACAGTATCGAGTCTTTCCTAGATCTTTCATCTCAAATTCTAACTTCAGGTGCATGGCAATTCTCGCGAGCTTTTCAGGAGTTTCAATAAGGTTCATGTCATCGACATATACTGCAATAATCACAAAACTGGAATGTGACTTCTTAATGAACACACAAGAGCATAGTTCGTTGTTCACATATCCTTGACTAGTCAAATACTCATTCAAACGGTTATACCACATTTTTTCAGATTGTTTCAAGCCGTAGAGCGAATGCCTCAGCCAAATTGAAAGCGTGTTTTAGGGTTTGGAAATATTTGATCCAGTCAAAGTAAGTCCTTCGGGAACCTTCATATAAATTTCTGTATCAAGATCCCCATAGAGATACGCAGTTACTACGTCCATCAGCTGCATACTCAGTTTTTCAAAAACTACCAAACTGATGAGTTAGCGAAAAGTAATCACATCTATAACGGGTGAATAAGTTTCGTCATAGTTAATCTCGGGGCGTTGTGAGAAGCCTTGTGCAACATGACAAACTTTGTAACGCACAATTTCATTCTTCTCATTACGCTTCCGAACGAAAATCCACTTGTAGCTGATGCGATGAAAGTTAAGCACTCAAATTAAACCCTCTTGTTGTCAAATTGTAGTATAAATGCAAGTAGGGATCGTTCTAAATAGGGGATTAGGAGGGCTTGCTAAAACCTCGAAACTGACTCAAAAACATAAAAACAAAACAGATTTTAAACACTTTGGAACAAGAAAGTAAAATGGGGGTTTTGATTTGGATGAATTTGAAATAAACAAGCAAGTTATAAAACTAGGCAGATTATAAAATGAATTTGAGAAATAAAATGATGGATGGATTAGTTAGAGGGCCGTTCTTCACACATGACACACTTGTACATGAATTGATTTCCAATTGCTTTTCAATAAACTATGATACTCAACACCCCAGATTAACCGTGATGCACAAATTAACCCTTAGATTTTCCTTTACTCATTGAGTTGGATGAATGCATGCAACAACCCAAATCATTATCTAAAAGTCCCCTATATGAATGCATAATGGAGATACAATCAGAGATCATTACGTGCAATGAAAATCATAAGTGTTGACGAGGCAATTATAACTATGAATGCATGATACATTTGTCAAGAATTCAATTAACACGATTGTGATAAACAACCTTCACTACTCATGAATATAAACTTGTAACGATTAGGTGAAACTCATTTATATTCTAGCATCTAATTCATGCATGAAAACTAAGTATGCATCCTTAATAAACATACAAGAATCAGTTATGAATAAAATAAATAATTGAATTGCAATCACAACTTATCAAATCACAATTGGAAGAAATCAATTCATATCTCAAGCATGTTCATGAAGGAAATTTTGTAAAAAACATGTTCATTTAAGCAACATCTATAGCATGCAATTAACAATTAAAGGCGGAATCATGCTTGTATGCACTCAAAAACAAAACAATACCCATGAAATTCAAAGCCTAGTAGTTAGGTGAACCATGACTCAACTCAAGAACAAAGTGAGTTGAGAAATTTATACCTTTGTTGATTCCTCTTTGCATAAGCAAAGGATAATCACCCAAGAGATAGGGCCTTCATTCCTTGCTTCTTAGCTCCATGGATTTGGATGGAAGAATTGGTTTCTCCAAGTTCTCAAAGTTGAGAACCTCTAAGTTTCCACACCAAGGAAGGATTGATGAAGAAATGAGTGACCTAGAGGAAGTAAGATTGCTAGCTATGTTCCTCTAGGGTGGCCGGCCTCTTAGAGAGCAAAGAGAGCTTTTGTTCTCATCTTTTCTCCCAAAAGAAACCCTAATGAAGAAATAGCTATAAAGTCATATTTATACCTACCTTCATTGGAGTGGCAAACTTGTAATTAAGTCCAAAACCCACTCCTTTATCAATATGGCCGGCCATAGGGTTTTATTGGGCTTTTTGGGCCTTTGTGAATTATTAGTCATTAAGTTGTCATACAACTTAAGTCAATGGGCTTGACGTTCGAAGCCCATTGGGCCTTGAGGCCCAAAACTAACCCGTGGTCTTTTAACGAACTTTATTCGTTTGATTAATTAACATATTAATTAATTCTTGCCATAAATAATTAAACCATTTAATTATCCTTACTCATCTCCTTTGTTTCTTCAATCTCTACCTTACACGGTGTAGGATCCATTAGGTTCCTTTTAGCGAGGCAGTGGGCGATTAGAACTCTTTCAAATCGATTGTGAATTGAAACTTACTTTCAATTCTCCCTTTAGTGATTATACACGTTTATGGCTTCCACAAACCATGAGTGACACCTAGCAGTATGTCATGGTTACCCAAGCTAATCAGAAGAGGTGGAGAACCTATTCAGTTTAGGATTACAATGCAATACGGTATTTCTCTAATACAATACTCTTGACCACATTGTTTGGTTTGATAGTTTATTCATGTCTACTATCCAATGAGATTCATTTACTTATATGATTACTTTGAATGTGATTTGGAACGACTTCCTAAATCTCATTCATACTCTGGCCAGAGATTCTTAATCATATCATAGAGTATTCTCCCTCAAACGGTTTGAAGGTTAGAGATCCCTTGTTGCGCATTCACTTGCCTCCATGGCTAAGTGGCTTAACCCCAACTATGCCGTGGACACCCTCTGACGGAGTGACTTTGACATAGTCAAAGATCAAGGACCTAACCACAAGACAACTATGATGCCTCAGGTCAAAGGACTACTTTGCATTATCCCAACCATGAGTTCTCATGTGACATGAGTATGATAACTCCTCGTTGATCGTGTTCAGTGGACTCATTCGCTATTGAGCACCTACATGTTTGTCTTGGTGTCAATCACACCAATGACTCGAGACCAGTCACTCTCCCTGAGAGAAGACACAGCACGTACTGATCTTATCGGACTGTCAATGCCCAATTGGCAATCCTATGATCAGGAACGTTTAGGATATGTATAAGAAAAAGAATGGTCTCATAAATCTAACTTGTTTAAATTACATTCTCCTAATTACATATTCCTTGGACTTATCGTTTAAGCATATAACATTTATATGAGACGGCTTAAAACAATAATCTTTGCCCTTGATATTAAACTAGATTAGTTTAACATGTGAAATGTCCGTAAAGTATCATCATATGATTGGTTTTAGGGCACATTTCCAACAGTTCATGGCTTCAAACTTCCCCCTAACTAAATAGGGGTTTAGCCACTCATAGTTGCAACAAAATCAGAAAATAACAAAGTAGACATTGAAAGCAAGAACGAAGTACACCTAAAACGCTCCAATCTTCAAGCTTGAAACGCCAAGGACCTTCTTTTTCACCACCTTGTTGCGGCACAAGAAAGGGGAGTGGCTAAATGGAGGTCACGACAAGGGATGAAAGTGTAAGTGTATGGAGTTGTGAGATGTGAAAATGTAGTGTCTTTGGATGGAGATGGAATCCTTTAGGAAGGGGAATGGTGGATGTATTTATAGGCTAGGGAAAGGATAGTGTATGTTGTGGTAATGAGTGGATGTAATGGGTGTAGTGGGTGAGTGTTGTGGTAATGAGTGGATGTAATGGGTGTAGTGGGTTGTGGTAATGAGTGGATGTAATGGGTGTAGTGGGTGAGTGTTGTAATGAGTGGATGTAATGGGTGTAGTGGGTGGATGTAATGGGTGTAGTGGGTTGTGGTAATGAGTGGATGTAATGGGTGTAGTGGGTGAATGTTGTAATGAGTGGATGTAATGGGTGTAGTGGGTTGTGGTAATGAGTGGATGTAATGGGTGTAGTGGGTGAGTGATTCTAGCCTCTTTTGACTTCAAATTCGTCAATCCATCTTGCTCCATGCATAAGCTATCCAATCTTGGCCAAAAACTGCTCCAAATTGCTCCAAATTGCACTTTCTTGCCAACTTTGCCATTAGGACCTACAAACACACGAAAATAGCTTAAAACACTCTTATAAGCAATAACTAACTAAGTAAGTGCAAGAAAACATGTTAACTAAGTCGCATAAATATGCTCCTATCAGTAGCCAACGGGCTTCACATGTGGAAGAGTAGGAACTACAGGTCCAAACATCTTACGTTTCGCAAGCGAATGGAGTTCGATTTGGATTACTTGTTTCCAGTTTGACCAATTGGTTCTACGTCGACATTCCTCAATGGAATGGGGTTCAATGTCATCGCTCAACATGATATCAGTAGCTACTGGATATGCTAATGCATTGTCGACGATCATCTTATTTCTACACCACACATCATTTAAGCTAGCATAATAGACCGAAATCTCACGATTCTCGGAAGGTAGATTCATCTCTTCAAGGACGCTTCCGTAATCTAGAATTTCCTCATGAGTTGGATAGAATGAGTAAGCGAAAGTCAGATTCACAGTAGGCTCTTCAGGTGTTGTGCAAATGGGTTTCCTCTTCTGGGGGTGTGAATTCTTTGAACCAAGTGGTATGCCACGCTTTTGTGCAGGGGCAGATAATTGGCTAGCCGCTAACGTAAGTAGATCGCCAAAGTTGGTGATGTGGTAAAAACTAACACACAAATTAAACCTATAAATTATGCAATCGTAGTACGAGTAAGTAGGGATCGTTCTATTTCGGGGATTATAAGGGATGCTAATCAACACAAATTAAACTTATAAAACTAAAAATTAAGTTACACTAACAACAAAGCAAGACTTGGGGGATTTTGGACGAATTTAATTAAAACAAAAGTAAATAGCAGCAAGTAAATTAAGTTGTGAATGAAATATGGATGAAATGATAGCTAAAGGATTCTTCTCCACACATGAAACATATGCATACAAATCGATTTCCAGTTATTATTCCTATAAACCATGAATGACAATGCCCCAAATTAATTGTGAATGACACTAATTAACTCTCAAATTTTCCTAAGATCATTAAATTGGACTCAGCGACGCAACCAAATTATTCTTCTCAAGTTATCTAACTATAAAAAGCATGATAGAGATACATCTCAAAGATCATTAAGTTTTGTGAAAATCATAAGCATTGACAAATCATTCGTAACTATGAAAAGCATGATACTCCTGCCAAGAATTTACTTAACTCAATCATGACTAGTGACTTTTACTACTTGCAAATATAAGTTCATATCGATTAGGTGAAATTCCCTGATATTCTAGCATCAAATCCCTGCATGCAAACTAAGTATGCATCCTTAATAAACATACATGAATAAGTTCTCTATAAAGCAGATAAGTAAATCGCATTCATGTCTTACGAAACAATAACTGGATGTAATCAATTTATATAAAACATATGACCATGGCTTCAATTCACCTCTAGCTAAAAAGAAACTTAGTTACACATGTTCATCATAACTTAAAAGCAATCTAAAATAAACATTGAAACTTAAAACAAAGATAGAAAGAACTCTGAAAATTCCAGCAACTTCAATGGATGAATGGTAGGCATGGCACACCCTAAGTCGCTGTAGGAATTTCATATATATAGGGGGAACGGCTGAATCCAAGGAGGAAAAGGTTTTGGCATTTTGAATTATTTTAGGACTCTAAAAATCAGGTAGAGAGTGTTGGAATGTGATTAGGATTCCTTCTTGCACCTGGAGATAAGATAAGATAATGTTGGATAAGATAGGATAGGATAGGATAAGATAAGATAAGATAAGATAAGATAAGATAAGATAAGATAAGATAAGATAGGATAAGATAATGTTCCTCTCCAACTAGGATTCCTCTTTCTTGTGTAATTCCTTGCCTTCCAAGCCTCAACTTTAATTTCTCCAGATTTTAGCACATATCTATTTCTCCAGATTCTTGCTATCCATGCATGCTATCTTATCCAAGTCCAAAACTGCTCCAAATTGCTCCATTTAGCTATTTATTGTCATCTTTACCAACTGGACCTACAATAATACGAAAATAATTTAAATTACCAAAATAAATGGAAATTAACTAAGTAAATGCAAAGAAATAAGATAATAAAGTCGCATAAATATGCTCCTATCAAATTCCCCCACATTTAGCTTTTGCTAGTCCCCAAGCAAACCAAAGAAAACAAAACAAAACCTAAACCATCCAACAATTGCCTCAGGGATTTCCAATGAAACATGACATGTTAAAAATCATATTCACATAGATTTTAGCAATCCTTACTCTTGAGCTTATACTCAACTGCAGTAACCCCTCACTAGCTCGCATTTAATCAATTAAAACAACATTTGAATGTAGTAAACATGCCTTAGAGAATTCACTCAATACCTCACCGGATATACTCTCTATTTTCACATAGATTTTTTTACTACACTCCCTATACTAAGTATATGTGAGAAGATTGATGTAAACATGTAGACTAGCACTCACATATGTTATAACAAAGAAGGCACTTTCTGAAGTTATTAATACAAACATGTATATGATCTCATGAACGGAATGCCACTAATTCGACGCGAGAACCAGGGATTCCATATGCTCGTACCAGTTTCAAACTCCACATGTTGAAACACATAACAATCAAGATAAAAGTCTAAGGGTTGTAATGGGGGCTAAGGTATTGGCTAACAAGGAAAGGTTAAGGATAAACAAAGGTTCTTAAAGTGATAGTAAGCAAAGTAATGAAATCAACACTTAGAATTCAACTTTTGATTGCAGCACCCAACTATAAACACAAAGGGGAGATTCGTGCAACTTTAGGGGTCAGATTCACATTTTTGGACCATTCTTCAACAACCAACACTTATGAACTCATTCTCACTTCTTTTCAACCTCTTTTTTCTTCTTTTCTCAACTTTTGTTTTTGTTTTTCTTTTTCTTTTGAAACATAAAACATAAACACTACTTCACCGGATTCAAAAGAACAAATCCTTCCCCCACACTTGTTTTTCTGCAAATCGTAAATCAAAAGGAATTCCCAATAAGTCATGCTTCACTACTCTTTAAGAGCAAGGGTATGGATATTCCTATACTAGGCTAGGTAGGGGTAATGTAGGCTAACAAAGAAAATAGGCTAAATAAGGCTCAAAGGGGTTAAACCTACAATACATATGCAAAGGATAAGGCTTTTTGGCTCTGATGGTAACTAAACAACTTCATCTTGTCATTTGTAAGTTTAATTTGTTATGCAATTAAAAACCAAATCCTCATCATTGTGTTGGAAGGTACCCTAAGACATAAACAAGCAACACAAACGACTCTCTTTTGGTTTTTTTTCCTCAAAATTTTTCAATTTTTTTTCAAACTTTTGTTTTTATGACACACAATAAAACACTTTAAAATAGTGAATAACAACATTAGTAGTGGTAGGTGGTGAAATTCGAAGAAAAATCATGAAAAACAATTTGTTTACCCCCCTCCCCAACACTTAAACCAAACATTGTCCTCAATGTTTCAAAAATAAACTTAAACAATAAAGCAACAAAAGATAACTAGCAAACAAGACAATCATAGCAAAGTAAAAACAATAAAGAGAAGAGTAAAAGACAGCAAATCAGGTTGTAGGAGCTGGAAATTCCAATGTCTCTTTATTTGAATACATGAGTTGCCTCCCAAAAAACACTTGCTTTAACGTCTTCCAGTCAGACAACACCTCCAATTAATCCTCACTAGGACCAGTGGCATGGAGTTGATCTTTGAATGGAAGGTGATACTTGAAATGATCTGGTAATGGTTTAAATTATAGAGTGGGTGCCTGAATCATTGAAATCAACAACATGTTAGTAGAAAATGAAATTGAAATTTGAGGAGATGGCTTACCTGTGTGCTGCGACAAGAACTCAAAGACAAACATTACTTCGAAAGTTTTAGGAATGTTGCTCTCGACCAAATTTGGTATGAGGGCAATGACTTGTCCCGTGATTTAAAATCCAACTTCTTTGGGGATGGTTGTCTCAAGTACATCCTCTTTGATGAATTCTGGATACTCCTTGGCCACTTATTTCTCTTGAATCCTCCTTCTTGTTGTACAAAGCTCTTTAAAAAAATCAACACATTCTGGAACTTGCTTTATTGTACCAAGAATCGGGATATTAACTTGCAACTTTTGGAAGGCTTCCAAGATGTCTTTTTCACTCTCTTCTTTCTTGGATTGCATAAACTTGCGAGGAAAAGGTACATTTGGTGGACTAAGGTTAGAAAGAATTGAATTCAGAACAACCTTACTAGAATTGGATGGCAGTGGAGCTAGGGTAGCTGCATCAATAGGATTAGAGATGATTGGGTGTTGCGGCAAGACGACAAGGCTTTTTCTAAGCTTGCCATGGCTGAGTCTTCCTCCTCCTCTTTGGACAATAGCTCTTTGTCCACTTCTAGGCTATGTTTGGACATTTTTGGTTCAGCTCCAACCTCCATACCACTTCCCAAAGTGATAACATCAACGATTTTAAACTCCCATTGAATTGACAATAGTTGAGCTGGAAAGTTCACTTTGTTCTCGAATTTGTCCCATGAATTCTGCGATTTGTCTAAGTTGATTTTTCAATTTGACCATCTCTTAAGCTTGGTTTTCTAGATCCTAAGTCAAAGAAGCACAAGAAGTATTTAGTTTTCGAAGAATTTTAACATGATCCATAGACATACTTGAATTTGGTTGGAATTGTTGTGGGGAAGATTGTGGTGGCTGCATAGGTCTTGAATAGAACTCCTCAGATTGCTGCCAATATCCTTCTTATTGAACTTGTTGAGGTTCCCTCCACATAAAATTTGAATGAGGTCCCACCTGGATTGTAAGTGTTGGAAAACAAGTCATTCCTTGATTGATTATGGCCTTGATAACCCCAAGCATTGACACTCTCCCAACCTCCATTCTCAATTAATTGAGGATGTTGATTAGTTTGATATCCTTGCCTAGAGGACACACCAAATGTAGCCACACTTTGCATTGTGGACCTTTCGATATACTGCGACATAAAAGAAGTAAGATTTGCCATTTGGGCTTGAAGATTAGTAATTGCCATGTCTTGCTTCTCTAGTACCTGAAATCAAAGAAATAAAACTAAATCAAATATCAACAGTAAAATAAAAAAAAAAAAAAAAAAAAAACAGAGTGATTAACAATTTTACTAATCCCCAGCAACGGCTCCAAAATCTGATGTGGTAAAAACTAACACACAAATTAAACCCTATAAATTATGCAATCATAGTACGAGTGAGTATGGATCGTTCTATTATGGGGATTAGAAGGGATGCTAATCAACACAAATTAAACTTATAAAACTGAAAATTAAGTTAAACTAACAACAAAACAAGACTGTGGGGATTTTGAACGAATTTAATTAAAACAAAAGTAAATAGTAACAAGTAAATTAAGTTGTGAAGGAAATATGGATGAAAGGATTCTTCTCCACACATGAAACATATGCATACAAATCGATTTCTAGTTATTATTCCTATAAACCATGAATGACAATGCCTCAAATTAATTGTGAACAACACTAATTAACTCTCAGATTTTCCTAAGTTCATTGAATTGGACTCAGCGACGCAACCAAATTATTCTTCTCAAGTTCTCTAACTATAAAAAGCATGATAGAGATACATCTCAAAGATCATAAAGTTTTGTGAAAATCATAAGCATTGACAAAGCATTCGTAACTATGAAAAGCATGATACTCCTGCCAAGAATTTACTTAACTCAATCATGACCAGTGACTTTTACTACTTGTAAATATAAGTTCATAACGATTAGGTGAAATTCCCTTATATTCTAACATCATATCCCTGCATGCAAACTAAGTATGCATCCTTAATATACATACATGAATAAGTTCTCTATAAAGAAAATAAGTAAATCGCATTCATGTCTTACGAAACAATAACTGGATGTAATCAATTTATATAAAACATATGATCAAGGCTTCGAATTCACCTATAGCTAAAAAGAAACTTAGTTACACATGTTCATCATAACTTAAAAGCAATCTAAAATAAACATTGAAACTTAAAACAAAGATAGAAAGAACTCTGAAAATTCTAGCAACTTCAATGGATGAATGGTAGGCATGGCACACCCTAAATCGCTGTAGGAATTTCATATATATAGGGGGAACAACTGAATCCAATGAGGAAAAGGTTTTGGCATTTTGAATTATTTTAGGACTCTAAAAATCAGGTAGAGAGTGTTGGAATGTGATTATGATTCCTTCTTGCAGCTGGAGATAAAATAAGATAATGTTGGATAAGATAGGATAAGATAATGTTCCTCTCCAACTAGGATTCCTTTTTCTTGTGTAATTCCTTGCCTTCCAAGCCTCAACTTTAATTTCTCCATATTTTAGCACATATCTAGCACCATGTAAACACCAAAAAAGTCCAGCCTATATGCTATCCACACATGATATCCAATCCAAGTCCAAAACTGCTCCAAATTGCTCCATTTAGCTATTTATTGTCGTCTTTACCAACTGGACCTACAATAATACGAAAATAACTTAAATTACCAAAATAAATGGAAATTAACTAAGTAAATGCAAAGAAATAAGATAACAAAGTCACATAAATATGCTCCTATTAGTTGGCATCCTGGGCCTCCAGGAGGGACGTCCGTCGTACATTTGGTACATCCATCTTTACAGGCACATTCACAGCTGGAATATGTGATCTTGTCACTTGCGTTATATTGGTGAAAGCATCTGGCATGCTCTGAGTTGTGCTCTGAAGATCTAATATGCGATGCACTTCAGTCTCAGACTGAGCGGTGTCGGGATCTAAATGAGACAAAGTGGGAGTCATCCACGATAATTCGCGTTGTTCTTTAGGAACGTTGACGTTCTTATCTCCCCCTAATGACGAGAAGACTGTCTCATAGAAGTAACAATCTGCTAAATGAGCAGTAAACAGTTCACCTGTCAAATGTTCTAAGTAACGAATATCAAAGGAGAATCATATCCAACATAGATTCCCATCCTTTGCTGAGGCCCCATTTTTGTACGTAAATGCGGCGAAATAGGCACATAGACCGTATAACTAAAAACACGCAGATGCGCTATGTTGGGTTCGTATCCAGTAACCAACTGACGGGTGCTATATGGTTGGGTCGCAACAAGCCTCAGACAGACTAACATGGCTGCATACAATATTGCATGGCCCCAAGTAGCGATCGAAAGCTTGGTACCTATGACCAACGATCGAGCAATCATTTGTAAGTGCTTAATGAATGCCTCTGCCAGGCCGTTCTGGGTGTAAACATGGGATACAAGATGTTCAACTTTAACCCCAACCGACATGCAATAGTCATCAAAAGTTTTAGATGAGAATTCTCCAGCATTATCTAATCGAATAGATTTGATCGAATAATCAGGGTGGTGAGCCTTAAGCTTGATAACCTGAGCCAACAGTTTGGAGAATGCAGCATTCTTTGTAGACAACAAGCACACGTGTGACCAACGTGTGGAAGTGTCAACCAAACCATAAAATATCTAAATGGTCCGCATTGATGGTGAATCGGTCCACAAATGTCCTCCTGAATCCTTTGTAGAAAAATAGAAGGATTCGAACTAATCTTGTCATAAGAAGGCTTAATAATAAGCTTTCTCATAGAACAGGTTTGACATGTGATTCCTTGAATCAAACCTAAACTTCGGGTTAATGGATGCCCGTGTGATGATTTGAGGATAATGTGCATCGCTGTTTGTCCAGGGTGTCCCAAACGATCATGCCAAAGGGTAATTTTGTGCGCGGTCCTAGAGGTAGGGTCGGCCACATGGCTTTCTATAGGGCATATGATCGTAGTATACAGACCACTCAGAATACGCTCCATCTTCTCTAGAATACGCTTCTGACCATATTCGTAGGAAGTTATGCACAGAAATTCAACTCCATTTTCTACATAGGTTTTAGCGTGGAAATTATTATCTCTAATGTCCTTAAAACTCAACAACGTTATTTCGGAACGCGAAGAATAAGTGCCTCATCAATGGTCAAAATTGTACAGTTGGACAACATTATACATGTCTTACCGTATCCTTTGATCAAGTTGGATGGGCCTGAGAGGGTTGTCAGAGGTGCATTATTAGGTATGAAGTTAGTGAAATAGATGCGTTCACGTAAAACAGTATGTGTGGTTGCACTATCTGCCAGACAACTAACTTCCCCACTAGTAATGAAATTTCATTTGAATCGGTCACATGCATAAAAGTTCTAAAAACAAATATCCATTCAAAATAATTTAAGTATCCAAGGATGGTAATTAATTTAAAACTTAATATCCAAAAAACAAATCAACAACAAATAATCCAAACATAAAGGAAAATTGTTCAAAATTAACCAAAAACACAAGGGGGTTTGGCCACTAAGTGGAATTCGGTCCCATTGTCTAAATTTCAACTAAAAAAATAGTTTATGTCGAAAAATCTAATCTTCCATAGGGGTAACAGGCTCTTGAAAGTCAGAAACCTCCATCTTGGTACTCTCCGGTTCATCACTTGCACAAAGTTTGATTTAAACTTCTTACGACAAGAATGATATTCAGCTATAGCCTTCTGGGGAGCTCGGCAAACATGGGACCAATCGTCATTTGAACCACAATGATAACATATATCTGCATCCATGGTTTCAGGTGCTTTGCCCTTATTCTTGAAGTTTGGGACCTTGGGAGCGAGATTAAGGCGTTTCTAGGTTTTGTTTCCTCCCTTAGATGGACCTTGGCTCTGTTAACCTTGACGGGGTGGCTTCTGGCAGCCCCTACCACGCCTATTTTGGCGTTTGTTTATGCTATAGTGTGCTTCAGGCACATTAGTCGCCCTAGTAGGTCGAGCTTCATGAATTTTCATCAACAACTGATTTTGCTTTTCAGCGAGAAGTAAAACAGAGATCAAATTCGAGAACTTAGTGAATTCTAAGCCCTATATTGTTGTTGCAGGACAATATTAGTGGCAGAGAAGGTCGTATAGGTCTTCTCCAGGAGATCCTCTTCAGTCAAGGTTTCGTTACAGAACTTGAGAAGTGATTGGATTCAACAAACTTCAGAATTATATTCATTCACAGACTTAAAATATTGGAAGCGCAAATGCTGCCAGTCATGTCTTGCTTCAGGCAAGAAGATGTCCTTTTGGTGATTAAAGAGAGTGCACGTGGATCATCCTCAGCAAGGTACTCAGTTTGCAAAGCGTCATGAATATTTCTTCAGATGAAGATCATGGCAGTGGCTTTCTCAACTTCACCAACCGGGTTGTCCATCTCATCTTCAATGGTGGGATGCAAATTCTTTGCAGTGAGGTGGAGCTTCACACCTTGGACCCACTTGAGATAGTCCCCTTCAGAGACCTCCAAAGCAGTAAAGTCGAGTTTGTTCAAATTCGACATGTTCCTATCACAAAATAAATGGACAAGATGTGATTAGTGTAATGGATAAAAAAAATCAATCCATTCACATAGGAGTAGAACATTCAAGTTCTAATAGTCATGTATTGGTTTAATCGCATGAAAAAAGCTTCGGGTCTTCATAGGTGATGTTTTTAAGGAAAACTTCAGGTTTTCAAACAAGGCATGTTTGTAGAAACTTCAGGTTTCGAAATAATTACGAACTTCAGGTTCATATATTCCTGCAGACAAACACAAATATATATACATAAATATGCAACAAGGAAATATGCAAATCAAACTTCAGGTCTATAATTATAATTGAATTAATTATTTAGACTTTGGGCCAAATTTAAAGTGTGGGTGAAAAAATAATAAAACTCAGATTGTCTAAAAAAAATAAACAATCAAGCTCAGGGTGGGCCAAAACCCATGGGTGGGCTAAGCAAATTTGTATCGTGAGGTTCAGGCGCAAAACTAGGTTGCGGTGGGCTCATGATGATCATGCCCCAATTAGTATTTGGGCTGCAGTCCCAGTAGCAGCAAATAGGTTGCAAGGACCGGGTCTAAGAAATAGAGGCCCAGATGGGCGCTGATCAGGTGCAGCACGGTGCAGGTGCATTGATGCACCAGTTGTAGACTGGGATCCAGTGCATCGCGGGCACAAGGACATCATAACCCTCGGGCTGGTGTCACATGTTGGGCCGAGCCATGGTCTTGGGCCGCATCATGCGAGCCCAATTACAAAAAATAAAAATAAAAAAAAATCCTTTTTTTTTTCCTGTCACGGGCTGAGATGGTCAACCCAATTGGGCTTGGGGTTTTAGCCATAAGAAAACCCCAGCTTCGTTAGGTGTGGTCACCAAGGACGAAGGCATGTACCGCCGCTGCAGGCGATCATGTTCTGGTCAAAAGAACTCGAAACGAGTTGTTGTGTTTGACATGGAACTGGGATGGTGTGACGGAGAAGGTCTCGATGTCCCAAAACCAAAGAAAAATCTGGATTCAAATTTGGGTTTTCGAAATACGGGGAGATTCATACGAATCTAGACCAAAAACAATGTCGATCTGGGATGGCAGCCGCAGTGGCTGGGCATGGCTGCTTGTGACGCCATGAAGGGCCTCGAGGTTTTTGGGTTGGGTTCCAGAGGTTTGGAGCTTCGGGCTCCGGCTGTGGCTTGGGTCCCTAGAAATTGTTTTTTTCTTTCTTGATTTCCATATTATAATTCAATGCATATTGACAAATAATTTAATGCATGAGCAGATATAGGATGCAATTCATGGAAAATATCAAATTCAAATAATTCAACAATTATGGATATAATGCCCACAATTTATCTAGAATCTAAAATTCGAAAAACGTAAAGTTAGGTCATTCATTATGGTGAATGTTCATGCTATCAGGGCTGCAAAAATATCGAGATAAAAACCACTGTTTTGGAAGAACCTGATTGCATGATGATATTTGTGAACTGGTTTGATGCATAAAGCTTCCATGTCAGATTCCTAAGTGCAGTGGTATGAGCGTGCTGATGACGTGTTGTGACCTATTTTATCTGACAAGGGAAGGGGGTCAGCGGCACAGAGAAAGAAAATAGAGAGAGATGTGTTTGTAGGGTTGTGTAGAGGAATATGTGTGTTATTCCCCTTGCGCACTGCCTTTATTTATAGTAATAAGAGAGAAAAGAAATCCTTCTCCTCCAATGAATACAAGTCCATATGGGAAAGAATAACTAGAATCAAATCTAATCTAGGATTTACACAATCACACTTAAACTAGAAGTTTACAACATATATATCCTACTAAAATCTATATTATTTTTTATCACTTAGATAATTTTGGTATTTAAGACATTCAAATTGGTTCAACAACAAAAAAGACATTCAAGTTGGACTTTCACACACTTGTGTTTAGTTTTGGCCATTAATTTTATTTATTTATTTAATTTGATGATTATAAATAAATAAGAGTGCGTGACAAGCTATATAGAATATAGGCATGTTTGAAAGTGCTTTTAAAATGATTGAAAGTACTTTTGGCCAAGCATTTAAAGTGCTTTTCCACCATTAAATAAGATTTTTACTAAGGATTGGTTTTAAAAACATTTCTCTTTCAGTCATTTTTTATAGTAATGATAGTAGATTCCATTCAACGAAAAGAAATCGATAAAACAGCATGCAGTCAAGCCATTTACAAGCAAAGCCTAGGTCAATTACAATCAAATAATAACAAGTTCAAAATGAAATCTGGTGGTTCCTCAAACCATGAGTAGAAGGTAGAGTCGTTGTGAAGTGCATAGCGTGCTAGACGGCGAGAATAGTGAGAGAGCCAGCATGGGATCATTGGTCGCCCTTGACCCCAACAACTTAAACTCATGTACATTTGTTTGTGTGTTGTATTCAATGTATTAAAAAGTGAAGGCATAGGCAAGGCATTTCATGGATAGCCCCCCTAGGCGAAAGCCTGACATATATATATATATATATGTCAGGTGAAGTGCTGATTTGGTCCCTCAACTATCACCTCAATGAAAATTAGGTCACTAAATTGATTTTTCGGTAAAATAAATCCTTAAATTCATTAAAAATTGCTAATTTCATCCTTACTATTATTATATTCAAAGTTATTTTATCCAATTTTTCATTAATTAAGTCACTTGACACACTTTAGAGTGTAATATCGTCATTTTCTCTCCTATAAGCTCTTAACATTTCATATAGGTTGTGAATCTAACATCTAATTTACCCTCCAAAAGTTAACTCCATGCCCTATTTCTTTATGAAAAATTACCAATCTACCCTCCAATATGTATCACATGCAAGTAACGTGACTTAAATTGACGGAAATTTGAATATAATAGCTTCAAATATAATATTAGGGATGAAATTGGCATATTTTTATAATTTCAAGGACTGATTTTTCTGAAAAAATAGTTGAGTGACCTAATTTTCACTCGAGTGATAATTCATGGACTAAATTAGCAGTTCACCTATATATATATATATATATACAATTATATATAATAAATAAATAATATAAGGTAGGACATGTAGTCTTAAAAAAAGAAATAAGATCATAATGTTTCTTTTCAAAAATAATAAAGGGTTAAAGAAATAAAAACAAAAAGATGTTTATTTTCCTACTGGCAGAATATTTAGGAAAATATGCTTCTTTATCTTAAAAAAATAATAAAAACAAAAATTAAAAGATGCTTATCTATCTTGTATATGAGAAAAATAATATAAAAATAAAAAAGTGAACATAAAAGAAGATAGTAGGGTAATAAATGTTAACAAAGTAGGGTCATTTTAAACTTTAAAGAGAAAAAAAATAAAAAGAAAAAAACCCCTCGCGATTCATCTTCTTCGATGGGAAGACAGACGTCCTGCAACTAAAAAAATTTAAATTTGGGCAACTCAAAAAGAAAAACAAGGACGCCCAGTGAACGCCTCAAGCGCGCCTCAGCGGTCCAAGCACGCCCAGACAAAGTTAGGCGAGTTTTTTGCCCACTCAGAAAATAGAGGCGATTTTCCTCCCGCCCGCCTCCAAAGCCACCTAGGCGCGCCTTGGGGCGAGGTTTTTAAAACACTATTTGTATTTCACCCCTATAAACAATTAAGGCAAACTAAATTACAAACTCATCCTCCTACTTCTATTCTTATGTTATATTTGTCTTTCTTTTCTTTTTTCTTTTCTTTTTTATGTGCGACTTTATTGTACGTACCATGTACTCGATGAATTATCCTAGTTGACAAGTTTTGGCAATCTTCAACATTACTCCACAGTATCATATCCACACTCAACAAGCCTTGACATATATTGACACAAACTTTTGACATATGTTGGCAGGTATTGGTAGGATGCCTGCTAGGTGCTTGATGAAATAGCCCAATGAAACTTTTTAGTTGATATTATGACCTCATTATTTGAAAATCTTGGGTACACCACGGGTGAGCAATACAATTGGCTACACCATTGAGTGAGCAATACAATTGGCTTCACGACAAGTGTGGGCAACCATAGCACCAGTGATCCTGAGGAGCAAACCTTCGCATCATCCACAATATGCCCACATCGGACGTGTTAAAAGAACTCTTCTAAATGAGTCATACATGAATTCTGTTCTCTTTTTTCTTTTTTTCTTTTTTTCTTTTTTTAGAAAAACTAATGAAAATGATTCGAAAATTTTGAGTTTTAATCAAAATGGTAAAAAAGTGTTGTAAGTGAATAGTACATGAGTGACTTTTTAGAATAAAAATATCCTTAATTTTAAAAGTAAACAATATCAAGAGTGTTTCATTAGGATATTTTTTTTAGGAACTCTAGTTAGAACTCATTTGGATGTGCTTTTAAAATAATTGAAAACACTTTTGGTAAAAATATTTTTAGAACCAATCTTTAATAAAAATGTAAGTAAATCCTGAAAAACACTTAAAGTACTTTCTGGAAAAAGCACATAATTGGTGCTTTTAAAACTAAACACTTTCAATCATTTTAAAAGCACATCCAAACGAGCCATTGTAATAGCCCAAAAGGCCTATACAAAATAATTTTCTTTTTCTGTCGCTCGGTGACTCTCTTGACAGCCAAACAGCGGGCAGAGGGAAATTAACTACCGTGAGTTCGCACCAAATCTTTCCGCCTTCAACCTCCTTTGCATTACGCTTCGAATTGAACATCCGAATCCGAAGTTATTAACATTCATGAGGCCCATACAGCTTCCGGAGCCGCCCGGTCCCAAACTGCGCACGCCGGAAATCTTCGAAGGCGGTGTGTACGGCGTCGTTAGGCGCGCCGTCGTGATTGGCAACTTCTCCTCGGGTTCGGAGAATCAGAGCATCGGCTTGGTTCGTGCTCTCGGCCTCGCTGATAAGCATGTCTTATATGTAAGTTACGTGATTAAACCTAATCATGGGTTTAATCCTTTTGATTTCTCCAAATTATGGTTATAATTTTGTGTGCTAAACTACCCATTAGATATTTCGTACTAATTTTTGTGTGATGGTTGTAATTTCAAGCTCAAGAACATATCGCCTTTGTATGAATTTTAGTCTTTTACCACCTAAATGCATGTTTTACTAGGTTCTTATTAGAAATTAGTGTACTTTTTGTTTGTTGAAATTATTTTAGTTGAAAGGAATATAAAGGTGTTGGCAACTTACTGAAGTATAATGTTTGATTACTCTAGCAGTTAGACAACGATGTTATATCGGTGTCCAGTACACGAATCTGTTATAGGTTTATTTAGTTGTTGCATACTAGTTTTGAATGTGTTTTCACTGAAAAGCAGCCGCGTTCTTCTTTGAATCTGTTTCCGTTCATTGTTTCCTGTTTTGTGGTTATGGGTTCTAGAGTGTTAGTTGAACGTTGCTCTCTATGCTGAATTTCGTTAAAAGCTTAATAAGGCTTGGTTTTTGCAAACCTGAATGATTTGTTGTCGTTGTTTAATGTTATAAACTCAGTATTGCTCTTCGACTTGGATGTTTGGCAAACCACAAGACCAGCCAGGTTACTTGTAATGGAGCGAGTTTAAATTAATTTTCTGAAAAGAAAAAATACTGTTAACTTACATATGTTGGGGTCAGTGCCAGTTCAGAAGTTTTCCAGTAGAAAGTTGGTATTCAATATCTGGTTTCATTAATTGGAAGTGAGGTTTAACCATCAATCCATTGAGTTGTAAACCTGGACGGAGTTAATGACAATAGTTCAATTCATCTTATCGACCAAAAGGAAAACATATATGATCGCTTAAAGAATTATAACCATTCAAGACTAACAATGAACTGCAAAACATATGACATTCAATATTTTGTCAATTAATCCTACTGGACGGTTGATTACAAAATGTGCCCCTTGTGTATTTCATCCTCAATATTTCATCCCCACTTTGACTTTAAACTAGTTTAGGCTGAAATAGATTTCTCTATCAAATCCAACTAGAATTGGTGTGAACCAATTACATTTTTCGAAAGCTGCATTGTTCTTCAAGATGTTTTATTGGTCATTGGCAGAGGGTTCTGTGACTTGCTTTGTTACCGTTTATCAGTTTTGATAAGAATAATTAGGTGGTCTTTGATGTATTGGTGTCTTCATCAAAGGTGGTAGCCATAGCAAGTAGAAAAGGTTTCGTTTTTATATTACTTGTGTCTTGTGTTTGGAGGTCATCCTTGTGATTGCTTGTTACAGTACCTTTCTTGCTGTAAAGAAATTATTGCTTCTAATACGTGTTTGAAGCTTAATTTTATTATAAATTTTGCAAGTTTCAATTAATAATTTGAGCATGCAATATGCATGTTAACTATATATCCTTTGTGATCCAAATGTCTGAATTATTATCTTTCATTGTTACTTTCTTCCTGTTTTTATATTATGCATGTGATTCCCTAACTACTTGAAGCAATAACATCTGAAAGATCAGGCCTTTATAGTTCTTGCGATTTGAAAAATACTAGTAATATCACAAGTTGCAACCAATTATTGTCTGGAAACACGGTGTTAACATCACTGTAACCTTTTGTAATTAAGAGTCCCGCCCCATCCCCGAATTTATTCTCACATCAGTTTCACTTTTTGACTCTGTTTATCTTTTAATTTGACAATGTCATGCAGCGGGTTACAAGGCCGAAAGGAGGATTGAATGAGTGGCTGCACTGGCTCCCAGTTTCTCTTCACAAAAATTTATATTACATTGTAAGACAGATCTGTATTTTATTAAAGTATCGGGGGCAGAAAGTTTTGCCTCGACCTGCAGAAAATGGTGGCAGTGTGGGGTTGAAATGTGTTTTAGAAGCTGATGTCCAGCAGATTGTGACAATGGTTCGTCAGAATTTTGAAAAGTAAATACTTCTTCTCCTCTTTCACAGTTCACTGTTAGTTATAAGAAGTGTATTCTTCAATTGTTTGCCTAAATAATGTATTCAGTGGCGTGAGTTGGTTGAGTGGACCTCAGGTTTGCTTCCACGCGGTCTGGGGTTCAATTCCTTAGGGAACCTATTAGCTACTTTCTGGAGTTTCCTGTGTCCAAAAGATTGTACGGTTGCCGGGGGCATAGTTTCGATTCTGAATCGGCAATGCAGTTTGGGAGATTTCTGGGTAGCCTAAAAAAAAAACAAAAGCAAAAATCAAAAAGTTTATTCAGGAAATAAACATGCTAATATCCAGAATGGCAATGACGTTTACCTCTTAAAATTTAGAATGTGGTGCTGACTTGATACCTGTCTAACTTTTGGTACTCATTCTTTTCTTTTTCAGGGATGGACCTATATTGGTGGTAGCTTCTGGAAGGGATACCATTTCTGTTGCAAGTTCTATTAAACAACTTGCATCTGACAATGTATTTGTTGTTCAGGTTTGTCAATGGGACCTTGTTTTTCCTGTATCAGTTATTCGCTATATATTCTATTCTGAAATGAATTTGGACTTGATTTTTTATTAAGTTACATGGTTTAGCGGTAAAGGCAGAAATGACGATGAATGAATATGTCACAATGTTTATATTTATTGTGACAGTACGCTTGCAGTATCCTGTTGCACTAATGATTTCATGTATGTTTTGCTTGAGTTTAGGTCAACTTGAGATAGTTTCTGGATATTTTACTTTCGAGTTTTATTTTTGTGGTTAAAGTAGTTTGGAAATGTGATTTTTATTTTTTAACACAGAACAACCTTCTTGGTGGTGATTATATATAGTCATCCATTATATTTGTTTTCAACATTTCCTTCTACCTTTCTTATAGTTTTCTTGGCTTTACCAGGCCTTTGAATTATGTAGCAATGGCCTCTTTGAATTTATATCTGTATGCTGTTTCTACATCAGACTGATGCTTGTTATTATGGAAAACACTACTAGTGCTACTCGCTGCCTTTTGCACCTAATTCTGTATGAGATATTTGGTTCCAGATATACTGTTACTGTTGTAATGGCTAAAAAAGGGTAATTTAAGATTTTAGATTGAATATCTGGTTTTCGAAATCTATGGATATCATGGTTTCCCTGACTGCTCGACTTACTTTTGGCCTGTGCATTCTAAGTGGTTTTTACATATCTTCTCAGCTTCTCAACCTTACAGGATCTAAACTGTACTATGTTATTGTTTTGATCGAGTGAGTAGTTTTGGGTATATGAGTACACAAATGGGTTTGGAATTGACCCTTTTCTTTGTTTATTGGTTAGTGTCAGATTTCAGTACTCTTTGATTTGTCTTTAGGGTCATATTCTCTTATTGATTTCATGAAGTTAGTATCTCCATTTCTGTTATAAAATTTCAATTGATTTCATCAAGTATGTTATGAATTTGCTTGAGTATGCCTTTGCTCATCTGTTTTGCAATGAGGGTTTAGTTTTTGGAAGTGCACAATTTTCTCTTCAAAAGAAGTGCACAATTTTCTCTTTATTCGTTGCTAAGGTTGGAGAGATCTTTGGAGTGGATGCCTCTTTAGTACAGTTATGGAAATCATTTGCTTGCTTGCCTGGAAAGGACTTTTAGTCTGTGACTAGGTTCATAATTTTCAGTAGCTCAACAATCCAATCTTCTTTTCTTTTCGTGGCTGCGGCAGTTTTTGCCATGTCATTTGAATACCCAAAATGTTCATTATCTTCTAATTTTTATTGACACCACCATTTTCCATCTGTTTCGCAGATACTACATCCCAGGTTGCATCTAAATAGATTTGACTTGGTGATTACCCCTAAGCATGATTACTATCCTTTGACACATGAAGCACAAAAGCAGGTTCCTCAGTTTATTCATAGGTGGATAACTCCACGTGAACCTCCTGACAGTCATGTGGTATGTACGATGATTGATGACTTTATTATATGCATGCATTTCATATATTTAAGAAACTTTAACCTTGTTTAATATCAACTGCTCCCAGTACTTCGAAACTGGAGGCTATCTTAATTTCCTTCCCCTCCCCCTCCCCCCCCTCTCTCCCCTCCTCCAACGTATGACATACTAAAAACTTCTAAATTCAGGTTCTTACTGTTGGAGCTTTACATCAAGTTGATGCTGGTGCACTTCGTAATGCAGCTAGTACATGGCGTGATGAGTTTGCTCCTTTGCCGAAACCCTTACTTGTTGTGAACATTGGTGGCCCTACAGGTAATTTGTTATATAATCTGAATCTTTGTTGCTTAATGGTTTATGGGATTGATATATAAGTATTTGAGTACTTGATGTATAATGTTTTGATATAATCTGAATCCTTGTTGCTTAATGGTTTATGGGATTGATATATAAGTATTTGAGTACTACATCATGATTCATAAATAAATGTCTGCTTCATGTTAGGTTAGATTAAGCTCTGTATGTGGGGCAGCTGGTAGACTATTAGTGTTTGGATGTGATGCTTTTCTTTCTCCTTTCTTTTATTCTTTTATATATTAAATGTGTTACTGAAAAAGGGGACTAGAATGGGTGCTCAGTATACATGGTGTTTTGATTTGTAAGTGTAGTGTATCTATGAACTTTAAGGACCTGTACTACCTATAGTTCTAGCATTGGAACAATCAAAGCGAAGACAAAATATATCTCTAAAGTTTACGACAGTAACTTTCTTGTCCTCGAAATACGTCTATTCCTCTCCTTTGAAAGGGTCCACAACACTATGTAAGGAGTAGATTGCCAAGTCAATGGCCCAATTTTGTTACAAGAGCACCCTTGACAACACTCAACACCGAATGGCTAACAACAAAGGCACTATGCACTGGATACAAAAAATTAACTAACAATCGATACTTATCCGTTAATTTCTTTTGGGATTTTCCTTTCATCAACTAGTTTTTTATTAGATGTATTGTCTAAGCCATTAGTCAGAGTCTGGAAGTCATTACCAATTCATTATTTTTCTTATAGACAGAGTATGAAATGTGGCAATAACCTGATACTGGCACGTGTCTTTCAATGTCACCAAACGAGCATTTAGTTATTCTGGAAAAACTTTGGTTCAAATTATTTGTGTTCTTATTTATGCACAAGTTTGTACCATCCTGCCAGCAAATGTTGTTTTGGAGGTCGGGATTTCTTTAGAAGAATGCATTCCCTTTGACAAAGGGAGTGACTTGTGTTGCGCGTATACCCTTTTGTTTTGTGTGATATCACCGACCTAGATTTGAATCCAAGTTTATACTACGAAGGATGATGGAATTTGTGTTTTTTTTTTTTGGTAATTTGTCTGAATCTCAAGTTGAAATCATTATGGCCTAGTAAAGGGAATGTAGGAAATCTGAAAATGTTTTATGTTTTTTTAATGTTAAATAGATTTTTGTTGCACGTTAGTGTTCAAGATTTAGTAGAGAGATGATTACTTTGAGGAGTATTAGATCATTCATTTTCTGAGTTTTCTAGGATGTTTGGAACATTCTACGTTGTTATTTTTGTTTGCAGTAGTCCACTTATTCCAGTTAGGGCTTGTATGATTTGTATCCTTTTTTTTTCATTTAATAGGCAATTGTCGTTATGGTGTGGACCTTGCAAAGCAATTGACTACCAACCTGCTCAGTATTCTTCCTAGCTGTGGGAGTATCAGAATATGTTTCTCTAATAAGACTCCTGAAAAGGTATTGCTACAGATATACAAGTTCTTACTTTGGTTTTTTGTGGTACTCAATTTTTCCTTTTTGCTCGTCAGGTATCTAATGTTATAACGAAAGAGCTTGGCGGTAATCCAAAAGTTTATATCTGGGATGGCCAAGGTATCATGTGAAATTTAGGGCATGTTTGGTACTCTACTTGAATCTAACTTTTTAAACTCAAAAACAATTTTCAAGTTTTAGGCCTTAAAAACGTGTTTGGTAGGACTATTTTCAAAAATTGAACTCAAGACTAACTAAAAAATATAGTCTATTCTCTAAAAATATAAAAAGTGAGGTTTTAGAGTTTTTAAACTTAAACTCACTCCTTTCTTTATCTCTCCCTCCTCCCCTCTTGCTCCAAATCTCTCTCTCTCTCTTTTCTTCTTTCTCTCTCCTCTTTTTTTTTTTTTTTTTTTTTACCTTTTTTGTCTCTCCTCCAATCCGCTTTCTTCATTCTCTTGGTTCTCTCACTCCTCTTCCTCTCTATCTCTTCCGATCCTCTCTTCTTTCTCTTTCCTTCAATCATCTCTTACTTTCTTTCCTCCTCTCTCCTCTTTCTCCTTCTCCTTTGACCCCTTCTTTTTTGATCTCTTTGTCTAGTTTAAGTCGGAAGATTTAAAAATTTTAAATCGCAAACCAATCAAGTTTTTGAGTCTTAAAGAAAATTATTTTCAAGAAATGGTTTGAGAAATGATAAAAAATTTCAAATAGGATAACAAACAGGCCCTTAACGTTTTCTAGGTTTCTGGTCGTTTTTAACTTTGATATGAATTGGGCTTTTTGTGCTGTACTGATGAATATTTTGGTCTCCAGAGCCAAACCCACACATGGGCCATCTAGCCTGGGCCGATGCGTTTGTTGTCACTGCAGATTCTGTCAGTATGATAAGCGAGGTTTGCAGCACTGGGTATGATTGAGGAAATTACATCTGTATTCATGATATTTTCTTTAATGTATTCTTTATTTAAGCATTTTAATTTTGTCTGTCCATATTTCTAGGAAGCCTGTCTATATTATGGGAGCTGAGCGATGTACTTGGAAGTTCTCAGAGTTCCATAAATCACTTAAGGATCGAGGAGTAGTTCGGCCATTCACAGGTTCTGAGAATGTAAGTAAAAACCAATTTGTTTCCATAACTCTTCCATACAAGGTAGCAGATTATAGAGGATGCCCTTCTTAGGATTGCATTATTCGTTCATCATTCTCTGCCAATGTAGATGCTAATAGAATAAATTGACAGACAACATTGGGAAATAAAAGAGACTGGGAGTACCGAGGGGGAGAAGTCATTTGTTTTTTTTCCCTTGTAAACACTCACACACACTCTCTGTAGAACTGCTAAAATAAAATTGATTTGTTATCCATTCCAAAGGATACCAAAACTGAAGGAAATATTCTTGCTTGCACACATTGTAATGGCGGATTTTGTCATGCAATTGAAGGATAAAGTTTTTTCTCTTTCGTTGGAAGGTTTATGGGCCATTAATAGTTTTAAAGGTGGTTCTTCCACGTTTTCGTTTCTTGGTGGAATCACAAATGTCCGACTTCAGTTTGCTAATAATGATAATATATGCATTTGGAATGGTTGGAACTTCCGTATATTTTGACAAACCTTCCGTATATTAACTTCTTTGTACTTTTCTTTTTCTTGATTCTAACCGCATTCTCATTTATTCTTGATCACCATCTTTACCGAATGAATATTGGTCTCAAGTATACTTCTGGCTTTCTCTATCTTACAACCTTCGTTGCTTTGTATATTTTGACAGATTTCAGAGAGCTGGAGTTACCCTCCACTCAATGAAACCGCAGAAGCAGCCAGTCGAGTGCATAAAGCACTTGCGGAGCGTGGATGGAGATTGCGACCATAGCGAGTTGATAACCATTGTTACTTGTAGACACACTCAAATGTTATGTTGAAAGACACACCCATTGAAAGTTAAGCTTTTTGTGATAGCACGTATAGGAATGACAGCTAAAGGCTGTTGTAGCTCTTATCTTTGATTCTTCCCCTTCCGGGGGTCTTGAGATAGAATAAAGGCTTTCTGTAATTCTGCGGCTTGTAAATTACGAAGAGGGGCGAGCGTTTCTTTAGTCTAAAGGCGGGATGGTTCTTGTTCGAAAAATAATTCATTTGTAATTTAAAGTGGTTTTCTAGATTCTGTTTGATATTATCGAATTGTCCTTCGTAAACCAGTTTTCATTCAAGTCTTTCGAGATTGGAATTCGATTTGGATCAGTGACGGTCTGTTTGCTTCACCCATCACACCCAAGATTGAAAACGAACCAAATCAATAAAATTGATTTGGTTCGTTTAAGTTATGTTCAATCAATATTTCATTCGGGTTGTCCAGCTTCGCTCCCCAATCCATCAACCATGTTAAACAAAAAGAGTGGATGACGGGTTGGAGGCGCGGATGACAGGGTTGAGGCGTGGATGGAGGTTGCAACGTCGCGAAGGGGACGAGGGATGTTGAGATTATGATGGAGGAGAGTGAGATCGTGAGGGAGATGAGGACTCTAGGAAAGTAAAGGTCGTTCGTAAGGAGGAAGATAACCTTAGACGACATCATTTCCAATTGTTTCGTAACAAAAAGGAAGTAAAGAAGTAAGACAATGATTTCTTGGAGGGAATATACTAACATATATACTAGTAATTAAGTAGGGATTGTACTCACAGCATGATCATAAATATCAAACTTAATGCTTTAGCTAGGTTAATCTACATAATTAAACACTTTGATTAGCATTTGCCCATGATGTTGCTTAATTAGTGGAGCAAGTGAGCTTTTCGGCAACAACTCCTGTTCCTCTATTCATCTCCCAATTAAAAACAACATTAAAACTAACACATTAATTAATCACTGCATATCCCTATATAAACCCCATCCCAGCATTCCTTTGATCATGAAAAACTAATTGACTCTAAAAAGAGTGGTGAAGCAGTAGCAACCAGTACCCATGAGAAGGCGAATTACGGTGCAGAAGGAAAGACTGCTGAAGTTGCTCCTCTTCCTGCTGTGGTCACCACAAAAGCTACCAAAATCCAGAATATGGGAGGAGGCTGGAGAAAGGGTTTGGCAATCATAGACTTTGTGCTGCGGCTCGGTGCCGGTTCAGCTGCTCTTGCTGCTGCTTACATTACGGGGAATACCGAACAGATTCTTCCTTTCTTCACGTAGTTATTCCAGTTCCATGCTCAGTATAATGATCTTCCAACTTTGACGTACGAAACATATATATACGCTTCGTTTAAATTCTGAAATTTTCTTTTGAGCAAACAAATTAGTAGTGTGTTTGATTAGGGTTTTGATGGATTCCTTGATATATATGGGCAGGTTTTTTGTGGCTGCGAATGCAGTAGCTGTGGGATACATTGCCCTCTCCTTGCCCTTCTCTATAATCTGCATTATTCGACCTCATGCAATAGGGCTAAGGCTACTGCTCGTTAACCTTGACACAGTAATATAACTAACAAATTCTACTATTCCATACTCACATGGCATACTGATGAGTCCCCTTTTTTATTTCTTTGTCGTGATTGACGAGTGTATATTCGTTCAAATTATCACACGTGTCAAATATTATTAGTATTTAAATTTTTTAAATCTAAATCTAAGACTAATTAGTATACGCATAGTAATCTGAGTTGATTACACACTATATACTACATCAGCATGTCACGTGATTCGTCCTTTTAAACCTAACTAATAATTTTTTTATCTATTAAAGAAATAATGCTCTAGAGATGATCAGTTACATGTATATGGCAAATCATAAGTAAACTCTTTTTCTCCTCACACACACGACACACCCATGTTGGATCGTATCCATTATATCTGTTTGATATCAACCGATTACCACGAATAAAGAAGGGTGTGCCGTGTATGAAAGACTAAAATGGATATGTGAAAATCAGCTACCATGATATATATCGCTACTCTATCGTTAAAGAGCTCCCCGTTTTCTATTTCCTTAATTATGTATATGTTGATCTATATATATTGACTTACTGAAAACATTGCAAAAACTATTCCTTAAATGCTTTGCAGGTGATGGTTGCTCTAATCATAGCAGCAGATGGTGCTTCATCTGCAATTGTGTACTTGGCGCATAACGGGAACATGAACGCAAACTGGCTTGCTATTTGCAGGCAAGACAACGACTTCTGCCAGGCACTCAGTGGGGATCTTGTGGCTTCACTTGTCGCAGCAGTCTTTTTTGTGTTTCTGGTTGTGAATTCTACTTTTGCTCTTAAAAGAAAATGAGAAATTAAGGAGCTTAATTACTGTACAATGGTATTGTTAAGACTTCTAAATTTCAGACATGCATGTTGTCGATTGTGTATATTATTAATTCCATTAAAATTAGGGTGAATGTAAACTGATATAAGTAATGAAAGATTTTTGTGGATTGGCTTCAAGACATATATGCTAGCTAAAAGTAGTTTTTACTTTTTTGTTCGTTTGTTTTGTTTTTCTTTCTTTATTTCCCTTAATTTTTAGAATCTTTCATGCTAATTAACAACTCTGGTACTAAACAATTCTAAAATCATTTTATATAATTTCTAAAATTTGTGATGATTCTTGTTTGATTAACCTAATAAAATTTAAGTTTCGAACACAGAGAGCATGTGACAGATAACAATCTACTACAAACATTACCTGTGTACGTGAATTGTTATCTTGTGGTGGTGGGGTGGTGGTGGCAACAATGGTTGTAAGGTGGGGGTTCCGGCAATGTTGGTGGGATGGGATTGCTAACCATGGAAATATGGTGGTGGTGGTACTAGTAATGGTGTGTTGTGAACTTGTGATGGTGGTGGCGACGATGGTGGTGGTCATGAACAATGTGGCAGTGATGGTAGTCGTGGCAGCAACGATAATAAGGGTAGGCATATGTAGTTGGGTTTTTTTAATTTAAACTCTTACACATGAATTTTAGAAAGAAAAATTATATAGGAATTCATTCAATTTTTTTTTTATCACACGAAATTTATAAATCTATAATTAATAATAAATGCCCTTCTCTCAAGAAATGGCCTTCGTTTCAAATTCACTCATATATTTGAAAATCTTATTGATCTCTTCAGGAGTTCCAATTAATTTCATGTTATCAACATATACCACCATTGCAAACGCATAATTTAAATTTTCCTAGTCAAAATTTCATTAAGACAATTATACCACGTCCTAATTGATGGAGTACATGTTCTATGATTGCGTAGTTGTTTTCGGGGAATTTAGTCATTTTGGCACTTTCATATAGGTATTAGCATCTAATTCCGCATATAAGTGTGCAGTGACGATGTCCATAAGACGCATGTATAGTTTTTTCTAAAACTACAATACTTATTAACTAACGAATGACAAGAGAATATTGTTGAAGGGCTTTCCTATCGGCTGGTCAGACCACCACCTGTTATACTACTAAAGTTTCGTTGGATGACATTTGCCTCCCAAGAAGGTTTGGGTCTTTGAAGGTTGCATTAGTGGAATAAAGTTCTGATGTGTAGACTTGTTTGACTTCTTTGTAAAGGTGACAATAATTTGTGGGTTAATTGGGTATTTATGTATCATCTTACGAGTAAATGCTTCGGGACTAGTATTCCTTCTCAATCTTGCTCTGGGTCAAGCTGTAGTTGATTGTAATATGAGTTGAATACCAGAGTCTTGAATATCAGAGTGTGCGACGAACAAGATTACAAAATAATAAGAATGTTCCTAATTGATTGTAAACGATGTTCGATGAATACTTTTGAGGCGAGCCTTGGAATCAGAATTTCCATCAACGATATTCTTAATGTCAACTCTCATGATAAAGTGAGGCGGCTCCGATAAAGTAACGGTATGTTCTTCGCTTGGTCGTCTTGGCAACAAAGAGCCTCTAAACCTAAAGTTTCTTGGTCTAATCTGGCGTGGTTCAATCAAAATGTTCCTAGCGAGGCCTTTGTTCTTTGGCTTGCTACTACGGATATAATTCATGTTTACAACTTCAACATTGATCAAAGGTGTCCTTTGTAGGGACGTGCTGGTGGGTTTCGGGGATGGGAGGTCATGCCGCTCTTGCTTTATTTCTTCTGATATTTTCTCTCTCTCCCTCTTGCTCTCTTCAAAATCCCACAACAGTCTTTGCAGTTGAAGGCTTTTGCTCTGTTGGGTTTTTTTTCCAATAACTCAAAGGGCCGAAAGGTATTCCCTTTTCATATTCTTCTCTCCCAATTTCTTTAGGGTTAATTTCAATTTTCTTATGCTATTTGCAGTGGTGCTTTTTAGGGTTTAACTATTTGATTTCACATATTCATTCTAGACAAATTAAGATTTGATAGGATTTTAATAGATTTTGAAATCCAGGTGTGGTCAATTAAAATTTTAAAAGAGAATTTTAAAAGATTCTGAAATCATGATGTAGTCAAATTAGAATTTAAGAGGATTTTAAAAATTCATTCAAATCCAGATGTAGTCAATTATGATTTTAAAAATAAATCCACACAAGTATAGGTGTAGTCAAAATCTCAAAGATTTAGTAGGATTTTATTAGGTGAAGGGTTTTGATGGATTTGAAAGAGGTGGTATAATACAAAATGCCATCCAAAATCCATTCCTAACCCCTCTGATTTCTTTTCACGCTAGACGAAGATGAACAAGCCATTCCATCTATCTATCAAGCTACTGCCTTTTTCACCGATGCTCATATCGAGCAGAAGAAAGTGTCTGACGCCATTTGGCTTTTGATCTCTCTGCTCAGTACGACGCCATTCCCACTCCAGTCGAGTTGATTCTCTGAAATATCTCAGGTATGATTTTTCACCCAGACCTTCAAAATTTTCTTTTCATTTCTTTCAAACTTTGAATAATTTTTTTTCCTGCGTTGTATGTTTCGAAAATGAACTTGTGGTTGTTGATTGAAACGGGAATCACAATTTATCTTTGTTTTGTGACAAGGCATTCCGAGTTCCGCTTTCCACTTTTGTGGGTACTATGCATATTTGGCCAGCAAGTTGTTTGATTAAATGCCTCAAAGAAGTATATGGGAATCATATTAGGTGACTACTGCAACCTGCAAAGGTTCTAATAAGAACACCTTTGATTAGGTCGGGTGACGCACTCAACTGCTTCAGTGATTGGTAAATCGTTCTCCTTGTGTGTGTTGCCCATGTAATTCATTTTGGTTTGTATATTGCATTATGTTGAATAAATCAGCAATACATAGGCAACTGGTTGTACTTAAGGACAAGAAAAGCATTTATCAGTTGAGAAGATGATGATGAATTGCTGGACAACAATTCAATTGATGTTAATTTATGATTTGCTTGTAGCTTCTATATAGCAGGAGTTTGACTATGACTGCAAACTATATTTATAATTGAATGGCCTTTGCTGAAACAGTTAGCAGATTCACTGATGAAGTGAAGAATTGGAAACTGAGACGCATAGAATAAGTGAGACAATTTCAGGATCTCCTCATCCAGTTTCATCTCCTGTACTGCGTGGAAGGGCTTCGTTGGGTCACAGGGACTTGTTTAGTCCAACTGAATATGTCAGTGCAAGGAGTCCAGCTGTTTCTGGCGGTAGGAACTGAAAAGGTTCATGATGCAGTAGGAAGTCTGGAAGTGTTCCGTTGATATGCAGTGTTTTAAATATAGTTATGCCAGAACGGATTGCGCCTTATATGCAATGAAATGTGTTCTGAAAATTGTTGGTGGTGTAGGTGCAAACCTTTTTTAAAAAAAAAAAAACAAACGTTGCACTTTTGAGTAAATAGGGGACAATCAGCCAGCAAATTCCACTTGTATTTTGTATGCAGATGTAATGAAATTTTTTGTGAAAATCAGTTATCGTTGTATAGATTTTGGGTTTCAGATTTTGAATAAAGTAGCATTGCAATGAGATTACGTTCTTATCTTCTTTTCCTTAAACCAGGAATAAGAAAAATTGCACCCACGCCTACTGAACATTGGGTTGTGTCCCTAATTGCCCTAGGAAATCCATAAAAATCCTAAGAAATCCATGAAAAAAATCCATTCAAATCTATAATAGAAATCCATACAAATCTGTCAAAATCCAAAAGAATTGTAAAATCTATTAAAATCCTTTAAAATCTGTCACTAAAAAACAATCTATTAAAATCCTGAGAAATCCAAATTGACTACACCCCCCTAAATAGTTACATTTTAAATTCGTATTTCATAACTTGGTTGCTTGATTCTAATGTCGATTCGTTACAACAGTAGTGAACTTTTTCTTTCAATAATTTAATCTGATGTAACTCTGTTTTTGTTCTCTCATGTCTAGGTTGGTCAAGGACATGGGGAGAAGAGCACTTTGGAAATGGGTACGAAAGGAAATAAACTTGTCGAACTGCATTGGCATCTATTGTTCTGGTTTTTCTTTGACAAGTTAACTTGCTCTCTCTTTGCAGTAAGGTGCACAAATATGGGAAAAGCACGACAGGGGAAAGCTGGGATATTGTTGTGGATGAGGAGATCTATTACGAGTAAGAGTCTGGACTTGGTTCTGGTTCTGTGTGCATATACGGGTGGGCAGATGTCGTTGGCACTGTTCTAAAAATCTCCGCCTGGCGCCGCCTAGGCGCTAGGCGGCTGGTCACCGCCCCGATTAATGTCTAGGCGTTTGAAAATTAATAAAGGGCGCCTAGACCAGTTGAGGCGTCCGCCTAGACCGCCTAGCCCGCCCAGACCCGCCTAGGCACCTGCCTAGGTTGCGACTCACTTTGATAGAAAATAGATAACTTTCAATTTGCATTTAATTTTTTTCAATAAATTGTAAGAGACTTGTTGAATACTTAAATGGGCACACACTATATGTTTGTTCCCCATGTTTTCATTATATTCTAATACTTTATAATACATATGTCATTCTATTTTGTAGTTTATGATGAAATTATATATATTTTAAGTATAAACAGACATTTATTTACACGAAATATAATGGATTTACTTAAATCCGCCTAGTCCGCCTAGGCGCCCGCCTAGACCCCACCTAGGCGCCCGCCTAGACCCCGCCTAGCCGCCTAGGCGCTAGGCCCTAGCCCGCCGCCCGACTAGCGCCTAGCGTCTTTTAGAACCTTGGTCGTTGGTGACTCTAGCCAACTGCTGTCAATTAAACCTCGAGAAAGGCCACTTAGCGTCTACCTTGCCCTTGATTTTGAATCATCGTCGCCTTCAGTTGATGAACCACCAGATGAATTTTCTCCAATATCGTGCGGCTCAAAGAATTTTGTATGTGTTTACGCGTATTTTTTTACTCTGAATAATTCTAATCAAATTCCATTGCTCCTAAGCTAAGGTCAGAATTTGTATAAGGGAAGGTTACCAGATAATTGCCAATTATCCAAAGCTGGATATTAAGGTCTTTAAGCTTAATATCTTTTGGTATGTGTAGCATCTGCTTGGAAAAGGTTTCCAACTTTAATGTCTGTATGTGTTATTACTCTTCACTGATCGTCAAGAACTAGGATTAAAGAAAAGCATCCTTTAAAGTTTAAACTGGAAGGGGGCACTGGGCAGGTTATAAATTACAGGTGAAATGAAACTAGAAATATGTAGTCTTATGATTTGTGTCTAAAAACATAATAAAGAATATTACGTCCATCCATGATAATAATAAGATTGTTATTTATGTGGTTATGAGTTTCAAGTCTCTTTGATTAAACATTTTCTTTCTCACTCAGGGGTTCACCATGAACCACCTCTTTTTGATCAGCTATTATACTTGAATATGATTTTCAATTTGTTGGTGCTACAACAAAAACATGTCCTTAACCGTGACAAGTATGTAGATAGCTGCTAAGTGCTGCAGCTCTCTAAGTTTGTAGCATGCCCTCTGTGATAAGTAAGCATTATAATTTTAGACTTTTAATGTTTACAATCTGATACCTCATTGACCATGGCTTTGATTCTATTATATCCCGTTACTTTGATTCTTTTTTTTTTCCTTTTTTTTTTCCTTTTTTGTGAGAGGAGGAGAATTGCATTGTGATGCTCTGTTTTTTATTGCCTTAAAAATTCGAGTTTTATTATTTCTTTATTCCGGAATTACAATAATATTTTAATATCCAAATCTTTGTTTAATTAATATACAAGTTGAATTAGTTTTTTAATTTGGTTTTGGTTTGGGTTGGTGCCGGCAAAGAAGAACAAGATAAGGACTTGGATGCACGTCCAAGCTTTTAATTGCATACCAATTGCTGCATGATATATTTTGCCATATTGGCAAGATATTGTGCGAATGACTATCTATTTTTTAAAATTGGTACAAGTAAAATTTAGAGTTATCTTGAAAATATTTGTAGTATCTTAAGCAGTCTTGAATATACCCATAACTTGGCTGTTTAATTCCTGTTTAAACTGTCTTTGGCTGAACACAGGCGCCACGACCGCAACTCAAATACGTTTTTCTATTTGTGTAAGCCTTTTCTGAACACAGGCGCCACCACCACATCCCGGGCTCGACTCCATCGTAGCACGATATTGTCCGCTTTGGGCCCCGACCACGCCCTCACGGTTTTGTTTCTGGGAACTCGCTTAACTTTGGAGTTCTGATGGAACCCGAAGCCAGTGAGCTCCCAAAAGGCCTCGTCCTAGGTAAAGATGGGAATATACATATGTTTGGGCCCAAAATATTAGTTTGGGCCGAGTATAAAATCATTCTCGGCCCGGAAGGCCTGCCGACAAGGGAGCCTTAGATCGTTTAGTACGTGGGCTTCTAAACCTAGGCCGGCTAGGTCATGCTACGTTTGCAAGTCGAGTCCTAGCGCAATAAGGAGTCTCGGCAAGATTAATAACCCGGAAGTGAATCCGGTTTAATAAAGGACTAGGTTCACAATCCTAGTGAAAATAGGACTGGTCGAGTTGGTGTTTGATCAGGAGAAGAAGACCTAGTCCGGGTAGGGTTTCGACTCGACTTTAAAGATATCCAGTGCTATAAAGATATCCAGTGCTATAAATAGAGGAGGTTGTGCATCATTCAAGGCCCCCCCCCAATTCAACACACAACTGCCCTGCGCAAACTCTCTCAACAACTTTAAGATTTTTTATTTTCTCTTTTCGCTGACACATCTTCCGTTGGCATCAACAACACTGTGAAAGCAACCGGTGATATCTTAAGTCGGCATAGATAGCTCTGTCACCGTAGAATCAGCCGATCTCGCAGCATCTTCCGTTGGCATCAACAACACTGCGGCGAGGACGGTTGATTACCTATCCAAGTCTCGGTCGAGAAGGATTTCTGAATCCTTATTGGTCGATGTCATCTCATCAGCCTTCTCGGCGAAGTGAGGTGTTACAAGTTATTACATTCGGCACATTGAAAGCCGAATTTGATTCGTGAACTTCGTAAGATAGTAACCTTGTCTTCAGGTTCGAGAGCCCAAGAGGCCGAGACGTGTTCCTTTCTCGGCCGCAATCGCAAGACGCAGAAGTCAGCCGCGCGCCCAACGTAACATCAACAAATTTACTCCTCGGCCGAGCTCGGCCGACGAGTTGGCACGCCCGGCATTCATCGAATGACGTAGTTAGCTTATAGATTACTCGGCATGCGCGCCACGTAGGCTTGGTAGTTTTTAGGGTCAACATTTTGGCACGTAGGCTTCGTTTCATGCCAATTGAAACGCGATCGGTAAAAAAGAAAACAGCTATGGGAAAATCAACAGCTGATTTGCCAGTTCAGAACATAGGACAAAGTGTGCCACATGCGCAGAATCCCCTTAGCGCCGGAACACCTGAGTCCAGAAGCGCGACTCGCCGAGAAAGGGAAGTTAATCTCGGCGGTCAGCTCCGCGGTCTAGAAATCCCTAACAGAAACATCTGCGTTCTCAATGAAGGGATAGTGGAGGATTGCGATGAGGATGGTGGTGAAGGATCTGACCCACCAACAAGGTCGTTTCTTCGAAAACGACTTGCAGAGCAGTCTCGGTCAATCGAGCAAACGTTTAGTCGAGGAATTGACAAACTTCACGACGTGATACGCAGTTCCAATAAGCAACAAACCAAATTGCTCGAAATACTGGTTAGTAAGGTCAGTGACGGCAGGTCTTTCGATCTTTCCCAACACTTGCCACCAAGAAATAATCCGTTATCAATGGTATGGGCCGAGCCAATCCCTGCTCGGCTCAAACCAATTGAATTGGAAAAATGAGGAGGGTCGAATAGTGGGTCAGACGGATCCGACCAGAGAGTCGAAGCAACACCCGTTGATATGATCGAAGTTCAGCGGATGATCGACTCGGCCATGAAAAAAGGACCGAAGTTCCCTAAATTTATCCATCCATAGCCGGCTTATGTGGAAACATTCGAATACCCTAAAGGTTTCAAAATCCCAGATTTTAGCCTTTTTGCCGGTGAATCGTCCCTATCTTCGTTGGAGCATGTGGCTCGTTTCACCGTACAATGCGAAGATGTTAATAGTGACTTTCATAAGTTACGGCTGTTCAAATTTTCATTGACCGGCTCGGCATTTGCCTGGTATATCAACCTCCCTCCTAATTCCGTCCAAAACTGGGAGGAGTTGGTCGAGAAATTCCACGAGCAGTTTTATCGACCAGGGATGGAGATGTCGGTCTCCTCATTAGCAAGGATGGCTCAGGCATCTGATGAGTCACCAATGGATTATCTTGCCAGATTCAAATCAGCCAGGAATTGGTGCCGGGTGCCTTTACCCGAAGTCGAATTTGTCAGGCTTGCTTTAAACGGTCTTGATGTGGAATACAAAAAGAAATTTTTGGGGGCAAACTTTCGAGATATGTATGATATAGCCCAGCATGTTGAGCAATACGACTATGTGCTCCAAGAGGAGAAGATCTCGAAATCCCCGTCCCGAGAGACGATTTACACAAATCCCACGGTTAGTTATGTTTCGACCGAAGGTGAAGAGTCTCAGTACGTCAGCGTGGACGCGGCCGAGATAGTCATAGATAAACCATACATTTGCAAGGCATTGACTCAAGTCAATTCCAAGGATGCCAAAATTCGCTCGGCGACCGAAGGGATAACGAAAACTTCAAAAGTTTACACCTTCGATATTACAAAGGCCGAAGTAATTTTTGATCAGTTGCTATCAGCAAAGATTATCAAACTTCGGCCAGGGCATAATATTCTCACGACCGAAGAGCTTAAAGGAAAGACATATTGTAAATATCATAACTCGACCAAGCACGCCACAAACAATTACGTCGTATTTCGTGATGATATCCAGAGCTGAATCGACAAAGGCAAGTTAAAATTTCCTGAAAAGCGCATGACGGTAGATACGGACCCATTCCCTCCGGCAACAGTCGGCATGGTAGACGCATGTTTACCCAAAAACAAAGGGAAAGAAAAGATCGAGCTTACCCCAATGCAACACATCCTGAAGAAAAATTCTCGGCCTCGGCTCAATATTGATCTATCTTCCAATGCACTCCCTACTGAATTCTCAGGACCGGCAATAGTTCAATCTATGTTAGAATCCAGTGACGAAGAAAATGGTGGGACAGTAGTCTTGTGCAGTAATTGTAAAGCACATGTTATTTTAGCCGAGCCCAAGAAAAAGCTGCCTCAGACGCCGACACCTCGGCAACAGTCGGTGATCTCGGAAATATCTTCGAAGAAACCAAGTAAAGGCCAGCGCGTCAAAGTATTCGAAAGACTCGGCCCTAAGCAACAGGCGGATGATTCTACCTCGGTTAGACGGCGTCTTGAGTTCGATGCACCATTTTATAATGAGGAGTATTATTCACGTAACTCCAGTAGCTCAAGTTCATCAGCGAATCCGAAAAGCTTCAAGCCGCCTGAGCCACGTGATCAACGGTGGTATAGCTATAATTCTCCTACTGGTATGTACACCGCGTTGTCCAAGTCTCAGAAACGTCGACGTCAGCGCATAGATTGCTTGGCTCGACGTCAAATGGCCCAGCCTATTTCGGCTACCAAATGGCAGCCGAAAGAGACGGCAGGGAGTGGAGATGATCGGCCAACCCCGACAATCATGGCTGAATTACAAGGGCAAAAGGAAACCAATCGAGACTTCGAAACTACCATTGAAGCAGCCGAGAAGCGGATCAAACTTCTTCTTCGGCCTGGTGAAATGAAAGCTCGCTTCGAGCAATTTAAGAAAGAGGCCGAAAGCCAACTACCCCCGTTACCGCCAAGAGAACCCATCGTCAAAGTGCGGCGAAACCTGCATCCTCCATTCCTCGGCGAATCATTGGAGTATATGAAAGAGTTTCACAAGAGGTATTCTGCCAATGATTTATATGGGTTACCCAAGGCTTGCCAAGAAGCTCTCAACCTGGCATTAACTTGCCCCGATGCCGAGCAGATCATCCAGAAAACCACCGATCCGGCGATGAAAGCTAGATTCCAGCACATTCGAAATGCTAAAGTTCTCGGCTTCGAGGTCGATCCCTACACAGACATTGACACAGCCGAGCTCCCTTTCTCTTTCGAGGACCTTCAACATCTTCGATATCATTTCGAAGTCTTTTCGGCCGTTTCCTTGTTCGGATTGACGACCGATGAGATAAAACGGGTGGAACGATCGGACGCTTACTTGGACACCAGGAACGCCCGGATCGCCTATGAGGAACGAGCTAGCCAGACACGGCAGGATCAGAACCCGACACCAAATGTATGCAAATCCGAAGACAACAGTCACCCAAATACAGTGTCGGATTGTGTGACTCAAACATCTGACCATGCTGAGACACACAGCGAACTGGTCGCAAATTCTCCAGCGCACAACGATATAGTCCTCTCCAGTCTGGAGGAAGACGACCAGGATCCAATGGGGCCCTCAGTCCTTGAAAATATGGAAATCACCATGGTCCATGTTTTGCCTGTCGAATTTCAGCAGACCGCGTACCAACCAAGTTTCTTGGACGGCGATGTGGTCACCGAAGAAGCAACACAAGTTGATTTCGTCAATCCTGACGATGAGCCCACTAACGATGATCATAAGCTTAAAACGGCCTTGGACATCTTGTTTCCCCGTTCCTCCTCGGCTAATCTTCAACATTTAAAACCGTTGTATGTCACGGCCCATATTGAAAGTTACCCGATCTCCAAGATTTTCGTTGATTGCGGAGCAACAGTCAACATCATGCCTGTTTCGGTAATGAAAGCCTTACGGCGATCCACCGACGAACTCATTCCGTCAGGAATAACCATGAGTAGTTTTGTCGGTGAAAAGTCTCAGACCAAAAGAGTGTTTCCTTTAGCGGTAAACATCGCCGGCCGTAACCACATGACGGCCTTTTTCATCTTCGATTGCAAGACCGAGTATAATGCACTGCTCGGTCGAGACTGGATTCATCAAACCAGCTGTATTCCTTCGTCATTATATCAAGTGTTCGTCTTTTGGGACGGTAAATCGATCACTATTCACCCGGCCGATTCTCAACCGTTCGAGACTAATATGATCCAAGCACGGTATTATGATGACCACGTCGGCTACATCACCCTACAAGGTTTCAATGATGAAGGACGGCCGACTCAGATTTCTGTTTAGAAAGCTATCGAGGTTGGCACCGAAACTGTCCACCAGGATTCGGCGAGACTCGGATTAGCGGACTTTATCTCCGACCATGATGTCTGACACCGATCGGGAAAAACGTCGGGCCGCGGTTTCTTCTACTATGGAACGACTGCTGGCCCATTGGCATACCATCTCTAACCAACCCAATTCAGGCGTTAACCTCGTAGAGTTCCTCGCCGAATGAGAAAACGGTCCCGTTTTATCTCTTGACAAAATTCAAGCTGCCCCGGCCGAGCTGGAAGACACTTGGCCCCAAGTCAAGACCCATTGGAAGAAATTAACGTTGGGCCGGCCGATGACCCACGGCCTTTATTTATTAGTGTTTTGCTCCCCCAACCTATGAAAGCCGAACTTCGTGTTCTGCTTGAGGAGTTCAAAGATTGTTTTGCTTGGAGCTACCACGAGATGCCCGGCTTAGATCGCACTCTCGTCGAGCATGAGTTACGCATTAAGCCTGGGTGTAAACCTTTCCGTCAACCGCCTCGACGATTCTCGACCGAAGTACAACTCGGCATCAAAGATGAACTCGTTCGGCTTTTGAAAGCAGGGTACAACTACGCATAAAGACCGCTCGTTATGTTGAATGGTTGGCAAATATCGTTCCTGTTTTAAAGAAAAGTGGTGCATTGCGCATTTGTATCGACTTCCGCAACCTGAACCTGGCAACTCCCAAAGATGAGTATCCAATGCCGATTTCGGATCTATTAATTGATGCTGCGGCGAATCATGCAATCTTATCTTTTATGGATGGACATGCCGGGTACAATCACATTTTTATTGCCGAAGCCGATGTTCACAAGACTGCATTTCGATGCCCGGGGGCACTCGGTACATATGAATGGGTTGTCATGCCATTCGGCCTCAAGAACGTTGGTGCCACGTACCAACGGACAATGAACACCATCTTTCACGATTTAATTGGAACCATCGTCGAAGTTTACATCGATGATGTTGTCATTAAATCTAAACGCCGACAGACACATCTGGACGACCTCCGACAGGCTTTCCTCCGCATGCGTCAGCACAACCTATGAATCCTGCCAAATGTGCCTTCGGCGTGTCGGCCGGAAATTTTCTTGGTTTCCTCGTGCATCACCGTGGGATTGAAGTCGATGAGAATAAGGCACACGCAATCATCAATGCCCCACCCCCAACGACGAAGAAACAACTCCAGTCCTTACTCAGTCAGATAAATTTTCTCCGCCGATTTATCGCTAACTCGGCCGGTAAAATGAAAGCGTTCTCCACGCTTTTGAAACTCAAGGACTCAGATAAATTTGTGTGGAACGACGAGCATCAGGCGGCGTTTATGCAAATCAAAGTCTCCCTCACGAAACCACATGTTCTTGTTCCCCATCGGCGCGGTAAACCTCTTAAGCTCTATATCTCGGCGGCCGAAGAGTCCATCGGTTGCCTCCTCGTTCAAGATAACGACGCCGGCCGAGAGCAGGCTATATTTTATCTAAGCCGGAATCTCAGTCAACCTGAGATCAATTATCCCGCCGTCGAGAAGCTGTGTCTAGCCGTATTTTTTGCCGCTTCCAAGCTTAGGCATTATATGCTCCCATCGGTCACCCAAGTCATTGCTCAGACCGACGTCATCCGCTACATGCTCACCCGACCAATCGTCAAATGCCGTATTGGGAAATGGACGATGGCGTTGTCCGAATTTAGCTTGCAATACGTGGCCCAGAAAGCTGTCAAATGCCATGCACTGGCTGATTTCCTTGCTCAACACCCTTCCCCATATGGGTTTGGGGGCAACGACGTCGAAATCGGCATGGTTCAAACGCGCGACAACCACTGAACGGTGTACTTTGACGGATCAAGTACGTCATTCTCGGCTGGCGTTGGAATTTTCATTCAATCCCCAAACCACAATCGTTGGTATTTTTCGCTCAAGCTGGATTTTGAATGCACCAACAATCAGGCCGAATACGAATCCCTTATCATCGGCCTTGGCATCCTTCATGACCTGCGAGCGACCCGCGCCCTCGTCCTCGGCGACTCCGAACTTGTGATTAACCAACTTAATAGTTCTTTTCGCTGCATAAGTTGTACCCTGGCACCTTACCACATGGTCGCCAACTATTTAGCCGAATCGTTTGACGATATTACATTTCAACATATCTCCCGGACTCATAATACCGACGTAAACGAATTGGCTCAAATAGCCTTCGGCGCACAACTCCTGGGGGGCAAATTAGGCCGAGAAATACCCGTGTTGCGACAGCTATACCCGGCCTTAGTTAACCAACAAGTCCTTCAGCGCGATAACGTGATACGTACAAGAGTCATGTCCTTACCTTCGTTGTTAGATCGAGACGACCTTATAGATGTTTGCGCTGTCGAGGCAATACCAGATGATTGGAGAAAACCCATTATGCAATATCTTGACAATCCCAATAGTAAACACGATCGCAAGACAAGAGTTCACGCCACGAAAACTATGTCATGTATCAAAACGAGTTATACCGAAAATGCGAGGATGGTTTATTACTGCTATGCCTCGGCCCCCAAGAGGGTGCTCATGCAATAACAGAAGTCCATGAAGGGGTTTGCGGAGCTCATCAATCCGGACGAAAAATGCGATGGCTACTTCGACGGCACGGTTATTTTTTGCCAAGAATACTAAAGGATTGTATCGAGTTTGCGCGAGGATGCATACAGTGCCAGATTCACGGGCCTATACAAAGGGTCCCGACCGAATCGTTGCATTCGGTCATTAAACCATGGCCGTTTAGAGGATGGGCCATGGACGTAATCGGCAAAATCACGCCATTTTCTGGGGCTGCCAAGCACGCATGGATATTAGTAGCAACCGATTACTTTACTAAGTGGGTCGAAGCGAAATCATATGCCGAGCTAACATCTAAAGAAGTTTGCGACTTTGTGGAGGAACACATTGTGACCAGATTTGGCGTACCAGAAACGATCATAACTGACAATGGCACAATCTTTACAGCCGAAAGGTTTAAAGAGTATACGGCACATTTGAAAATTCGGCTCGAACAGTCTACACCGTATTATCCACAAGCAAATGGGCAGGCCGAGGCAAGTAATAAAGTGTTGATCGACATTCTCCAAAAAATAATAAAAGAAAGGCCTGGCATGTCGCATTTGAAGCTGAACGAGGCATTATGGGCATATCGAACATCGCCCCGATCGGCGACTGCGACAACCCCGTATGCATTAACCTACGGACACGATTCAATGTTACCAGTCTAGTTAAGCATGAATTTGTTGCGACTAATTGAACAAAGTAGTTTGTTTAGTGCCGAATATAATCAGTCCATGAGACAGGAGTTGGAAGACTTGGAAGAAGCGCGACTTGATGCTTATAACTTGTTGGTGGCACAAAAACGGATCGCCGAGCGAGCCTATAATCAAAAGGTACGACAAAAAACATTCGGCGATGGTGAATTGGTTTGGCAAACGGTGTTGCCCGTAGGACTAAAAGATCCTAGGTTCGGCAAGTGGTTGCCAAATTGGGAAGGGCCGTTTGTTGTACATAAAGTATACGGCAAATGAGCATATCATCTTAGAGATCGGACCGGTTTAGTTCATAAATTACCAATCAATGGGCAGTTTCTGAAGAAGTACTATCCGGTCACTTGGGAAATGCGAGAGTAAAAATTCATTTCATTAAGATCGATAGAGTATACAAAGTGAGCGGATCGACCAGTTTACATAAAAGTCAAAATAAATTCAAGGCGAAGAAGGTAGAAGCGTGCCGAGCAGGGTCTTCAGCTCCAACCACCGCACCTCGCCCATGATGACCTCGGCCTGACGGTTCTTCTTGTCCAGCTTCAACTGCTCGACCCGTTTTGTGTTCGCCGCATACTCGGTTAAGCAAGTTTTGCCGCCCGACTCGAAGTCCTTGGCAAGCTCGGAAGCAATGACCGACCTTCGTTTCGCTAATTTGGCCATTTGACGATCGAGGTCGGCCAAGGCCTCTCCTTTGGCCTTTAAAGCGTCAATCTTTGGACGGAGAGTATCTTGAATGGCCGTGGCAGCCTGCAGGTCTTGTTCGGCCTTTAAATCGTTTTCGAAGACACTAAAGGTATCCCGAACCCGCTCCAAGGCAGATGACGCATGAACGATGGCATCGCCGCTTAGTTGACCGTCGGCTCCGAGGTCTTTTAGACACGCACCGAGCAAATCAAGACCTTTACGCTCAAGGACTTGCGATGCCAAAAGCGACAAGACCTCTTGCAACCGAGCTAGAGCAGTCGAATCAGCAGTTTCAGTTGTGGCGGTCGAAGGACCAGCCCCTCCAGTAGTGCTGGACAAGAGAGCTTTAAATTCGACCTCCCATGAAGCCTACACAGACAAATCAAGTTAAGCTCAAAGAAATCATGAAAAGGATAGCAAAAAGGTCTCGTTTCTTTTAACCTGCCGAGAGGAGAAATCGGCCATGTCTTCAGGATCGTTGCTCGAACCTAAAGAACTTAACGGCCGAGCCCAGTATCTTAGACTGCTTCTCAGTTCACGCGGCCGATGGAGGTTATCTACATTCGATGGCCACTGAGGCGGCCAAGAAATATAGATAACGCCCTTCGGCGCATAGAAGTTTCGATGAAAAGAGTATGCAAGCACCTGACAGTATTTTCCTGGTTTAGTTTATGGCAGGAAAATAATCAAGGAAAGGCGGTAGAGGGTACTTACGAAGGTCGAAGTGGCTTCCTGCGAAGGAATATTGAGGTCCTGGTCCTGAGGATGAACAGGCGTTTCCGCCGTCGCCTCTGGTTCTCCTACAGGTCGCTTGCCACGGTCGGCCGTAGAAGGGCCAACTGGGACAGCCGCTTCGGACACAGGATTGAGGCCCTGGTCCGGTGGAGAAGCAGGCGTTGCCGCTGCCGCGGCTGGCACTCCGACCGGTTGTTTGCCACGGTCGGCCGTAGGAGGGCCGACTCGGACAGCCGCTTCGGACACAGAAGGAGGTTGACGGCGGGGATGTGGGTGACTCACTGATGCGAAAATAAATTCACGCACAAATTTAAACCCTATTTGTGACAGTTGTAGTAATGATGTAAGTAGGGATCGTTCTAGGCCGGGGATTAACTAGGGATGCTAACCAAAGTAAAATTAAATTAAAAACGTAAAAACAAAATTTAAAACACTAAACTAGACTCAAAACACTTAAATAGAATAACTCAAAATAAAACTAACAAATAAACTAAAATAAATCAAAAGACTCAAAACAACTCAAGACTTAAGAAAACACAAACTAAAATGATTTCTAATAAATCTAACACTTTTTAAAATAAAATGGGGGATTGATTTTGATAAAAAGTAAATTAAACTTAAATAAATTACAAAATTGACAAAAACATAAAATTAAGGTAAAATGATAAATGACGGACTGGCTAGAGGATTCTTCTCCACACATGACATATATGCAACCTAAATTGATTTTCAGTTGTTCTTTCAATAAATTGTAAATTCTCAACGCCCCAAGTTAATTAGGTCCGCTTAAATTAACCTTCAGATTTTCCTACTTTTATTAGGTTGGATGATTGCATACGACAACCCAAAACATTCCCTACAAGTTCCCTACATGAATTGCATAATAGAGATACAAGCAAGAATCATTAAGTTTTATGAAAATCATAAGCATTGACGAGGCACTTGTTACTATGAATTGCATGAAACTTATGCCAAGAATTTACCTAACGCGATCGTTTATAAGCGACCTTCACTACTTGTGAATATAAGTTCATAACGATTAGGTGAAATTCACTTATATTCTAGCATCAAATTCATGCATGTAAATTAAGTATGCATCCTTAATCGACATACAAAAATAAGTTATCAATCAAGCAGTTAAGCAAATTAAATCACAACACAGAAATCACAACTGAAGGTAATCAATTCAAATTACAAATATATCCATGGTTTTGAATTAAACTCTAGCCAAAACAAATTAGTTACACATTATTTATAAATTAAAACAGAAAGTAAAATATAAGTTTGGAACGAATTAACCGAGAGAGTAGAGTGCTTAAGCGCCACTGTGCTGCCTTTTATTCTCTGCAAGAACTGAGGTCTGTCCCAGCACGTGTCCTGACAGACAGCACATTCTGCGCCTGCTCTCTGACCTCGCTGCCAAAGGGCAGCGTTGCTCCCTGTTTTTCCGCGCCAAGCAGCACCCCCCTGATTTTTCCTGCGCAGCTCTTCTTCCGCGCGCGCCCTTCTCTCTCTCGCGTCAGGTTCCACGTTTCTCTCTTGCGCCTGCTTCTGCCCGAGGCAGCACTGGTTCCTACTGACCTCTCCGCACCAGCTGCTCTCCCACACGTGCTCTCCCAGCTGCCAAGGCACAGCTGCCAAGGGCAGCTCCTCGCACTCACCTCCCCGTGCTGACTTCACGGTTTCTTCTTCCCCTGCTTACTGCCCGAGGCAGTCAGTAGCTCACTTCCACCAAGGCAGCTTGCTGCAGCTGTCTGCACGTGTCTCGTTCCCCCACGCTGCTCAGCAGCTTTCTCGCTGCCCTCCTGTCGCGCCAGCTCCCTCTTCCCTGCACGACTTGAGAGCTGCAAAGGCAGCTCTCTCCTTCATGCGTCTCTCCCTCCAAACTTCTCGTTGATCTCAGCTGCAAAAGCAGCCTTCACGTTTACTCCCACGTCTTCCTGACCTCGCTGCCAAAGGCAGCTGTTTCTTGGCTGACTCTCTACGCTGCCCAGGCTGTCCTCTGCTTCTCTCCTGCGCGCTGCCAAAGCAGCTGGCTTTGCTGCTCTCTCCTTTTTCCTGCTGCTCGCAGCACTGCACGTCCCCGAGGCAAAGCCTTCTGCCTCCTCACGCTGCTCTCTTCCCAAATCCCCGCGTCTATCTTCGGTTCTTCCTCTACCGAGGCCTCCAAGCTGCAGCGCCTCCTGCTTCCTTGTTGATCTCAGCTGCAAAAGCAGCCTTGTTCCTCCCTCTGCGCAGCCCAGGTTTCTCGCAAGCTGCCTTCTGGCAGCTCTCTGTCAAGAACTTCTTTCCTATTTCCCCCCTCTGCCTTTCTCCAGCTGCACAACTGACTTCTTATTCTTTTCTGCGAAATGGCAGCCTAGCTGCCTTCCTTCTTTTTGTCTGCCGTTCCTCCTTGTCTCCCACGCGTGCTCTATTAAATTATTTCTGCCATCCCACTGCACATTCACGTTCACATCTTTTATATATATATATATATATATATATATATATAAATATATATAAATATATATATATATATAAATATATATATATATATATATTTATAATACTATCTTATTTTTATTAGCCAAAAATAGTGGGCAAGACAGTTTTGACGATTTTATCACTTAAAATCTCACTTGTGCAAAATTTATTTTATTTACTAGATAAATACTAAAAAAACACAAAAACAAAGTAACTAGCTCAAAAATATAAGAAACTAACTAAGAAAAGACGAGAGAATTTGATGTAAAATATGTATAAATATAATCCGATCAAATACCCCCACACTTAGCTTTTGCTAGTCCTCGAGCAAAACAGAGAAAACAGAAAAAGTAATAACATGAAAATTATTAGTTTCTCCTATGTGACCCTCATAGAATTTCATTCGAGAACACAAATCAACAAGAACCATAGCTAACATCAAGGAACTAATCCAAGTTCATCTTCCTAATTCAAATATTAGCAGCAATCTTTGAAACATCCTTGAAGTGTAGTGTGTGAGATAGCCATGCTAATGCAATTTCAAAATTTTTATTTTTAAAATCACCATATGCAAACTAGCGACCTTCTCACGGAATATGCACTCAATCACACATGTGTTTAGTTTTAATGTGTTTCACTCAAAGAAACGAATGTGAAAGTTCTACCATAAGCTTGCATAAAGATCACTTCTCCACAGTCATAATTGCAAAACTTAAATCAAGAGGACTTTTATTGGATGTAATGAGGCTTCGGGATAGGGTTATTGAAACGAAAGAATAGGAAAAACAAAAGTTCCAAGCTACATTACAAGCAATTCTTTTGATTTATAAGAACTCAACATTTCCCGCTATTCTACAAGTCACCTCCAACCACACCCATAAACTGAAACTTTAAAAACTTTTTATTTTCTTTGTATACAATCTTTCTTTTTCTTTTCATTTTCTTCTTCTTCTTCTTTTTTTTTTTTTTTTTTTTTTTTTTTTCAAACAGAAACAAATATGAAAAACCCCCACACTTATTCTTTTGCCAAACACCCTCCAAAGTACTTCACAAACATTTCTCATAAGACAATCTCGCATTGCTCGCTTGGAAAGGGTAAGGAAAAATATTTATTTCAGGCATAAGGGTAGACATATCTGGTGATAAGAAAGAAAAGGCTCACAAATACGGCTCAAATTGGCAATCTAATGATATCATTTTTCTTTGGGAAACAAGGTTATTTGGGCCATGGTGGTAAACCTAATGCCTCTATCATTTTCAAGTTCATGCAATCAATGACAAAAATTTCGAAAGATCGTTATGCAAGTTCTAGAGATGTATCTCACATAAGTTCATCACACATGAAAGAATAGGAGTGTATGAAAAATGCACACACTTTCAATAGGCTCAAAAACTCACATAGGATGTATATGGTCACTAAATTCACATATGGAGCTTTAAATCATGCTTTAATTTCACATCAACAAGGCTATGTGCATTTGGTTTTTCAAAGATGAACAAAAATGTACAAACTAACACGAGAATAAGGAATTTCACACAACACATGTTAACTAAGTTCTTGATCATCATGGTTCAAATTTTATCCAATTATATCATTGGGTCGGGAAACTAACAAAAAACTAATTCAAAACAATAAGGAAAACAAGGAAATTTTTTTGAATTTTTTTTAAATTTTCCGATTTTTTTTTTTTTTTTTTTTTTTTTTAAACCACAACTTAATTAAGAAAATACAAAGCAATAACATGGAAACAAATGAAATCAGTTCAAAGTCGAAGGTATAAAAATTTTCAATTTGGTCATTTTTATACTTTTTACCCCCACACTTAAACTAGACATTGTCCCCAATGTCAGAAAATATAATAAAATGCAAATAACAAATAAAAATAAAGTAGATAAATATAAAGAAACAAAATAAAGCAATAGGACTGAAAACTTCCCTAATTTGCAGAAAATCAAGCGATGACCCCCCGAGCTAAAATTCTGCAATCAACTTCAAGGGTGGAAATAACCAAAAGTTCCTGCAAAGAAAAGAAATAAGTCAGTTAAGCACACAAGAAAATGTAGAAAAACAAACAAACGAAAAATTGAAAATGAAAATAAAAGATAATAATAAAACTAATAAGTAATCATTGGTCCTGTTTGGTGACTTTCCACAGCTTTGAACTTGAACTGGCCTCGGAACTTCTTAGCAAGGAAAATGAGACTTGATTGGTGGTGTTGTTGAAGCTTCTCGAGCTCTTGGTTTCAACTCAGACTCCTTCTGCCGGGTTGATTGAGTCTGCAGACTACATTCTTCTCTTTTTGTTCTTCTGCATGGCAGGTAGGCACGAGGAATAGGTGGTGGTCTGCTTCTTTGTTCAATCTGTCCAAGTGCCGACCGATTGCCTTTCTTTCACCCTGACTCGTAGCCAAGAGCAAGGGTAAAGGAAAAGCGTGCCATGAGATATCTTTGCCTCTGACTCTGATGATATGGGATACTTTTGCTTTTGAAGAAGTATCGTTCCACAGGTGTATGCTTGAACTGGGCTGGGGAACTTCTTAGCAAGGAAAATGAGACTTGATCTTGAAGATGAAGCAGCACCTTGTCTCCACATGCTTCAAGTATCATTTTCACTTGCCATGTCTGTTCTCCAGGCAGATGTGGCGACTTCTTCGGAAGTACATCAGTGGTTGAAGAAGAGCACTCGAGAGCAATGCTAGGTAAGCAATCAGGAAGGATTTCCAGGCAGTCGGTTCTTAGATTGGAAGATTGACACCGACTGCTGGCTGATTGCCCGCTTTCTCCTTGCCACAAAGACAAGGACAAGGACAGGAAGAAAGCGTGATATGAGATACTCTTGCTTTCAACCTTCATGATATGAAATACTCTAGCTCTAGATGACTTGTTTGGAAAGGTATCCCAAGGAATGAGAAACACAGAGAAACTCGATAGGGTTTGTTGGAAAGTCATTTTCGGAGATGAAAAATTTCGGAGATGAAGAAGTGTTGAGAGAGTTTGCCTTTGCTGTTGAAGGCGAAGGTAGACGTTTATAGATCTTTTCTTCACAACCGAAACTATTCTTTTACCCCTGTCGGCAGCCGGTGGATGGATGAACAGTACAGGTCACGCGCTTCTGAAAAAGCAGCCCGTAATTTGCGCAAAGCTGACAGCGCGTGACGAGTGACGACAAAATTGGACAAATCAGGGGGCGGCTCGTGGTTTTTGAGCAATCCCGACTTTTGAGAAAGGAATTGCATGTGACACGTCTGGACAAATCAGGGAGCGGCTCGCCTCGTGATTCCTGACTGCTCCGGCTTTTGAGAAAGGCGCCCGACTTTTGAGAACGGCGACGCCGCTTTTGAGAAAAGAATCCGGCTTTTGAGAAAGGAGCCCGGCTCTTCGATTTGCGAGAGGGCGCCTTTTCGACTGCTGAGTGATGCCTCAACGATTTCTTCTTCTTATAAGAACGCTCATTTTTGTTCCACAACACACTTAAGCTGCCCCTGTAAACACTTCCTCCTTGCATTTCTTTTAATCTGGATCAGTCCGACTCTTCATTCTCAACACCTTCAAATATGTCTTGCCCCTCTGACCGTCGCCTTAACTTGAATGTTGGGGAAGATAGTGATATATCTTCTCCAACCAACATTTGGCAGCCATCCTTCATATCCCCAAATGGTCCTCTTACAGTTGGGGATTCCATGATGATGAACGAAACAACCGCATCGGTGGTGGCCCGAAATCTGCTCACTCCTAGAGACACTAGGATACTTTCTAGGCGGTCCGACGAACTGGCTGTTCAGGACTCCATGGCCTACAGCGTCCGATGCGCAGGCTCCGTATCAAACATGGGCCAGCGCCTTCTTGCACGAACCCGTCAGGTGGAGTCGTTGATGGCTGAAGTGGCTAGTCTTCGGCAAGAGGTCAGAGTGCTTAGGCATGAGAACAGGGATTTGCACATGCTTGCAACCAATTACTCCACAAGCATGAAGAGGAAGCTGGATCAGATGCAGGAGTCCGAAGTGCGGATTCAGAGTGATCATCAACGGTTTATGGCGTTACTCCCGAGGTTTGTGTTGCCTTCGTCCTCGGGAGCAGCACCAAGTATTGAGGCTCTGAATGATCCAGCTCTGGCGCTTCGTCTTTCAGGGGCTCCGTCGACCTCCGAGGCACCACCAACCAATGACCCATGAACGAAATTAAATTACAAGTTATTGTAAAAAAAATTTATGCATTTAAGTTTTTTTTTTTTTTTTTAATTTTTTTTTTTTTAATTTTTTATTTATATGAATGTTTATGTTTTTTATTTTTTTATTTTTTTTTATTTTTTTATTTTTTATGTATTTTTAATAACTTAATTAAGAAAACACAACAATAAGTAAAACAAAGTAAAAAGACTAAGTTTAACTTTCTAAACAAAAATCACAACTAACTAAACAAAACAAAATGAAATCAACGTAAAAAAAGAAATCAACGTAAAATAAATTCATACAAGAGCCAACAAACAACGAAAGAACTAAATACAGTAAAATAAATTCAGTAAAGAGAAGGGATTAGGAATGCAAATCTGATTGTGGGTGATTCCTAGGCCTCCCTTCATTATTCAAATGCATGGGTTTATCCTTGAACGGACGGTGGTACTTGAAATGATCCGGCAATGGTTTAAATTCAAGAGTGGGTGCCTGAATCATCAAAATTAAAAACAAGTTAGTATAAATTAAAATAAAAAATGGAGAAGATGGCTTACAGTCACATTCAAACTCAATTATAAACACCACGTCTTTGAACGTTTCCGGGACTTTGAACTTGGCCAGGTTTACTATGATGGTTGTGGCTTGTCCCGTGTCATCAAACTCAACTGCTTTAGGCTTGATTGTCTCATGCACAGCCTCTTGGATGTATTCTTGAAATTCTCCGGCCACCTCATTTTCTGGAATAATTCTTCTTGGTGTACAAGTCTCTTTGAACGTTTCAATACCATCGGGAACTTGATTTGGTACACCAAGAATTTGGATATCACATTGCACCTTGGGAAGATCTTCCACAACATATTTTTCATTCACTTCTTCCTTGGGATTTAAAAACCTGCAAGGAAAAAGGACATTTGGTGGAACGATGTCAGAATGAATTGAACTTAGAACCTCCTCACCTGAGTTGGATGGCATAAGGACTTGGGGGGTTTGCGATAAGAATTCTTCTAAACTGCCCAAGTCGTCATCCTCATCTTCTTCTTGAATTGGCAATTCATCCATGTTCGGGCTCTGTTTGGATGGTTCAGGAACAACTTCATCCTCCATATCACTTCCCAAAGTGATGGCTTCATTAATTTCCATTTCTCCCTCTGAATTTGCAAATGTGGAGTTGGAGAGTTCACTTTGATCTTGAATTTGTACCATGAACTCCATAATCTGCCCAATTTGCTTCTCCAACTCATCCACCTTGTTGGCTTTATTTTGCATCTCCATGTTTCGATTTTCTACGTCCTGGGTCAAAGAGGTGAGTAACTTATTCAACATATCATTATCCGAAGACGTACCTGAATTTGGTTGGGGAGATTGTGGTGGATGTGACGGTTCATATGGCCACTGATAGAACTCTTCCGATGGCGGCAATTGTTCTTCTTTTTGTGAACCCTGTACCGAAGAAATTAATTCTTCAAGCATTTGATTATAATCCACGGGCATACTTTGATTCGATTGGAATTGTTGTGGGGGATGCTGTGGTGGCTGCATAGGTCTTGAATAGAACTCGTCTTGTTGCTGCCAATATCCACCTTGTTGGAATTGTTGAGGTTCTCCCCACATGTAATCTGAATAATCTCTCCAATCTGAATTGTAAGCATTGGAAAACATGTTGCCCCTTGATTGGTTATGGCCTTGATATCCCCAAACATCTTCATTTGCAGAAAATTGAGGACCTTGATATCGTTGTCCATAGGGCACATCAAGTGTAGGGCCACTTGGCATTGTGGTCCGTTCGGCATTATGAGTTAATTGAGCAGTGAGCTGTGCCAATAGATCTTGAATGCTAGTAGAATCCAGGTCTTGCTCCATTTGTACCTCAATTCAAAGAAAGAAAAATAAATCAAATATCAAAAGTAACATACACAAACACAAATAAACATAAGCAAAAACAAAAATAAAAGGATTAGCAAATTTGCTAATCCCCGGCAACGGCGCCAAAAATTTGATGCGAAAATAAATTCACGCACAAATTTAAACCCTATTTGTGACAGTTGTAGTAATGATGTAAGTAGGGATCGTTCTAGGCCGGGGATTAACTAGGGATGCTAACCAAAGTAAAATTAAATTAAAAACGTAAAAACAAAATTTAAAACACTAAACTAGACTCAAAACACTTAAATAGAATAACTCAAAATAAAACTAACAAATAAACTAAAATAAATCAAAAGACTCAAAACAACTCAAGACTTAAGAAAACACAAACTAAAATGATTTCTAATAAATCTAACACTTTTTAAAATAAAATGGGGGATTGATTTTGATAAAAAGTAAATTAAACTTAAATAAATTACAAAATTGACAAAAACATAAAATTAAGGTAAAATGATAAATGACGGACTGGCTAGAGGATTCTTCTCCACACATGACATATATGCAACCTAAATTGATTTTCAGTTGTTCTTTCAATAAATTGTAAATTCTCAACGCCCCAAGTTAATTAGGTCCGCTTAAATTAACCTTCAGATTTTCCTACTTTTATTAGGTTGGATGATTGCATACGACAACCCAAAACATTCCCTACAAGTTCCCTACATGAATTGCATAATAGAGATACAAGCAAGAATCATTAAGTTTTATGAAAATCATAAGCATTGACGAGGCACTTGTTACTATGAATTGCATGAAACTTATGCCAAGAATTTACCTAACGCGATCGTTTATAAGCGACCTTCACTACTTGTGAATATAAGTTCATAACGATTAGGTGAAATTCACTTATATTCTAGCATCAAATTCATGCATGTAAATTAAGTATGCATCCTTAATCGACATACAAAAATAAGTTATCAATCAAGCAGTTAAGCAAATTAAATCACAACACAGAAATCACAACTGAAGGTAATCAATTCAAATTACAAATATATCCATGGTTTTGAATTAAACTCTAGCCAAAACAAATTAGTTACACATTATTTATAAATTAAAACAGAAAGTAAAATATAAGTTTGGAACGAATTAACCGAGAGAGTAGAGTGCTTAAGCGCCACTGTGCTGCCTTTTATTCTCTGCAAGAACTGAGGTCTGTCCCAGCACGTGTCCTGACAGACAGCACATTCTGCGCCTGCTCTCTGACCTCGCTGCCAAAGGGCAGCGTTGCTCCCTGTTTTTCCGCGCCAAGCAGCACCCCCCTGATTTTTCCTGCGCAGCTCTTCTTCCGCGCGCGCCCTTCTCTCTCTCGCGTCAGGTTCCACGTTTCTCTCTTGCGCCTGCTTCTGCCCGAGGCAGCACTGGTTCCTACTGACCTCTCCGCACCAGCTGCTCTCCCACACGTGCTCTCCCAGCTGCCAAGGCACAGCTGCCAAGGGCAGCTCCTCGCACTCACCTCCCCGTGCTGACTTCACGGTTTCTTCTTCCCCTGCTTACTGCCCGAGGCAGTCAGTAGCTCACTTCCACCAAGGCAGCTTGCTGCAGCTGTCTGCACGTGTCTCGTTCCCCCACGCTGCTCAGCAGCTTTCTCGCTGCCCTCCTGTCGCGCCAGCTCCCTCTTCCCTGCACGACTTGAGAGCTGCAAAGGCAGCTCTCTCCTTCATGCGTCTCTCCCTCCAAACTTCTCGTTGATCTCAGCTGCAAAAGCAGCCTTCACGTTTACTCCCACGTCTTCCTGACCTCGCTGCCAAAGGCAGCTGTTTCTTGGCTGACTCTCTACGCTGCCCAGGCTGTCCTCTGCTTCTCTCCTGCGCGCTGCCAAAGCAGCTGGCTTTGCTGCTCTCTCCTTTTTCCTGCTGCTCGCAGCACTGCACGTCCCCGAGGCAAAGCCTTCTGCCTCCTCACGCTGCTCTCTTCCCAAATCCCCGCGTCTATCTTCGGTTCTTCCTCTACCGAGGCCTCCAAGCTGCAGCGCCTCCTGCTTCCTTGTTGATCTCAGCTGCAAAAGCAGCCTTGTTCCTCCCTCTGCGCAGCCCAGGTTTCTCGCAAGCTGCCTTCTGGCAGCTCTCTGTCAAGAACTTCTTTCCTATTTCCCCCCTCTGCCTTTCTCCAGCTGCACAACTGACTTCTTATTCTTTTCTGCGAAATGGCAGCCTAGCTGTCTTCCTTCTTTTTGTCTGCCGTTCCTCCTTGTCTCCCACGCGTGCTCTATTAAATTATTTCTGCCATCCCACTGCACATTCACGTTCACATCTTTTATATATATATATATATATATATATATATATAAATATATATAAATATATATATATATATAAATATATATAAATATATATATATATATATATATTTATAATACTATCTTATTTTTATTAGCCAAAAATAGTGGGCAAGACAGTTTTGACGATTTTATCACTTAAAATCTCACTTGTGCAAAATTTATTTTATTTACTAGATAAATACTAAAAAAACACAAAAACAAAGTAACTAGCTCAAAAATATAAGAAACTAACTAAGAAAAGACGAGAGAATTTGATGTAAAATATGTATAAATATAATCCGATCACTCACCAGTGGAACTTCGTCGCTCCCCTCACTCTCTTCCAGGACGAGGACCGAAGGTTTTGGATTTGCAGGAGAAGTTCCTTCGGTCGCAAGGACTGCCTTTTCCAAGACAGGCGCAGCCTCGACCGAAGGAACAACAATTGGTGTACCGACCTCAGAAACAGGCCGTGCTTGGACTGTTTCTGCGGCCGGAGTGGGCTGTTTCTCGACCAAGGCTTGACCGACGGGGGGAGAAGGGGAAGCGCCGGGAGTCGTCTCTCCCGTAGTTTGACTAGAGATAACGTGAATCTCCCGTTCTCCTTTATTCGCCAGTTTTTTGACCTGTTTGGCGGGCCGAGGAGGTTCGGTGGTCGGCTTGGCTTCTCGACGAGGCCGTTTACTTAGCAGGGCCTGCGCAGCAGTCTCTGTCTTTTTAGAGACGACTGATTTCTTCTTGGCCACAGCTGCAGCAACCGCCTCCACCTTTTTCAACGGTCGACTACCTGAGAACGTAAAAGCAAATCAGCAAAGCAGATCAATAGTTCAAAATTGAAGGAAAAAAGGGAGAAATAAACAGTTACCTTGGGCTTGGGAGGCAGAAGCCTTCTTAAGTCGACCACCGAAGAGTTTGTTCAAAACACCTTCGACCGGAACACCAAAGAACTCCTGGGTGTACTTTTCCCACCACTCGTCGAAAGTATCGGTGCTAAGTGTTTCTGGAGTGGCCGGTCGAAGGCGGAATTTCTGGCATTGCTCTTGAAACTCCCTCTTGGCAATATTGCATTCCTTCTCCGAGGAACCAGGTTCGCGTCCACGGCTTAGGACGGTTCGTGAGGAGAGAAGGGGGACCGGGCAGCCTTGAAGGTAGCCAAGCTGTCGAGCAAGGAAGTTAGGATGGTACACTTCCCAGCCCGTTCATTTTCCATCACAGCCGAGAGGAAGGTCGCGAGTGAGCACAAATGACCCCCAGGACTAACGAAGGTCGGCATCTTCGTCCGCGCCCCACATTGATATAGGTAGCTTGATTGAGGAAGGATATTCTCGACGACGACATATCAAGAACTCGTCGTTGGAAAGGTCATCAAGGGCGAAAAAGTATCTAAATACCTCTTCGGCTTGATGATAGGGTGTTGGTCGGGAGGCCAGCTGAGGTCCAAGCGCTTCCGTTGGCGAGAAATCGACGATTGCCGGCCGATGGGAGGCGAAGTAAACTTGCAGCCAGAGTTGAAAAACCCAAAGGGGACCATTCTGGTATGGGTCGATCTTGTGAATAGTCATCTCGGCCAGACAGCGGAAGAGATGGGCAAGAATGTTGGAGCTAAGTGACAGGGCGTGACCACTAGCCAGGGCTTCGGCCACCGGCATGTTCTCGACCAAGCATTTGTTAGATTTAGTACAACAAATGTACTTGTTGTACCAATAGAAGAGGAAGGCCTCATGTTCCCCTTCTCGCAGAGCCTCTTCTCCTCGGCCGGCAAAATGGAGATAGAGGGTGTTGTAATTGAAGAAGTTCTTGTGAAGTTTTTGAACGTTCTTTTGAGGGTGTTTGACCTTCACTGCTCAACGTCTCAAAGGCCCGTCTGTCGAAAAACGTCTTCAGATCAAGATTCGACGGGTACCCAGAAAGGGCAGCATCGATGGGGATTCCAGACGCTGAAGTTCCCAAAATGGCGGTGATATCAAGAATGGTGGGGCCAATGGGACCAAAAGGGAGGACCATGGTGTTGATGGCCGAACACCAGAAGCATAGGGCTGCTAGGAGGAGCTCCTTGTCGAGAACGACATCCATAGACGAGAGGAGAATGGCGTCGTAAATGCCGAAGGCTTTCCATTGCTCGCCGAAGAGCTTTTCCATTCGTACAACCCAGGCTGCCCAGGTTGTAGTGGTCGAAGGCCAAGAGCCTTGAGGCCTTGCCGCATCCCATCTCGACCATTCAAACCCTTGGAGCAAGGGTAATAGGCAATGCTCCTAGAGAAGTCCAGTAATGGTTGATGGTACGACCGCTTTAAAAAAAGGACCCAAGATTTGGTGGGAAGTGCTCATGTCACTTTCAAACCGTATGGTTTTGATTGAGCTTCGATCAAGAATTTTTTGACACTGATCACATTCCCTGGAAAGCTTAGAGATGAAGGAGGCCATTGTAGGAGGATTAAAAAGCACGACGTGGAAGGAGTTTTCTGAGTTGAGAGATTTGAAAACGAAGATCTGGAAGTAAGGGATGTACTGGAGAACAAGGGCAAGAAATTTTAGAAAGATTTTGAAAGCGTAAAGTATGAATGAGGGATTTCAGTATTTATAGAGTTGTAGAAGGAAGTGCAATCGTTCGAAATTCAAAATAAAGGGTAAAATAGACCGGAAAAATCGCTGATCATGATGAACATTTAGGAAATGCAGTTGAGAAGACCGAGGGTCTCAGGTTTTGGGGGCGCACGATTGGGTATGACGGCGAGATTAATGGCGAAAGACGTTTCAGCGTCTGCACGATGACAAGTGGCTCGCAGATTGAGGTGGAGTGGCTATGTTCAGCCATAAGGTCATGATGACATGACGGTTCAGGTAGCCGCACGCCTTAGACGTTATTATTGGGGATTGGCCGAGTTAAAGGCTGCCACGTGGTATGTCGGTTAGCAGGATTAAGATCATGCAATCGTGTTCCATAAATGCGCCTTGGAAATAGAGTACTTGGGTTCTGAGCATTAGATTCGCTTCTTCAAGGTCGAAACTCGACCAAAGAATTCTGGAGATGACCTCAGAAGTGAGGGGGCAATGTTTGGACCCAAAATATTAGTTTGGGCCGAGTATAAAATCATTCTCGGCCCGGAAGGCCTGCCGACAAGGGAGCCTTAGATCGTTTAGTACTTGGGCTTCTAAACCTAGGCCGGCTAGGTCATGTTACGTTTGCAAGTCGAGTCCTAGCGCAATAAGGAGTCTCGGCAAGATTAATAACCCGGAAGTGAATCATTCAAAGCCCCCCCCCAATTCAACACACAACTGCCCTGCGCAAACTCTCTCAACAACTTTGAGATTTTTTATTTTCTCTTTTCGCTGACACATCCTCCGTTGGCATCAACAGCACTGTGAAAGCAACCGGTGATATCTTAAGTCGGCATAGATAGCTCTGTCACCGTAGAATCAACAGATCTCGCAGCATCTTCCGTTGGCATCAACAGCACTGCGGCGAGGACGGTTGATTACCTATCCAAGTCTCGGTCGAGAAGGATTTCTTAATCCTTATTGGTTGAGGTCATCTCATCAGCCTTCTCTGTGAAGTGAGGTGTTACAAGTTATTACATTCGGCACATTGAAAGCCGAATTTGATTCGTGAACTTCGTAAGATAGTAACCTTGTCTTCAGGTTCGAGAGCCCAAGAGGCCGAGACGTGTTCCTTTCTCGGCCGCAATCGCAAGACGCAGAAGTCAGCCGCGCGCCCAACGCAACATCAACAAATTTACTCCTCGGCCGAGCTCGGCCGACGAGTTGGCACGCCCCGCATTCACCGAAGGACGTAGTTAGCTTATAGATTACTCGGCCTACGCGCCACGTAGGCTTGGTAGTTTTTAGGGTCAACAACATATAAGGCTTACAGGATCCACTCCCCTGGGCGATGTGGGATATTACATTTTCACTTTTTCTGAAATCAAATTTCTTTCTATGTAATTTGCATGTTAGGTGGGAGACTTGGTCTCTGAAAAATTTATGTTTTCCGATTGTGTTTCTTGCTAGAATTTGAATGCCGATATGGTTATTTGTTAGGTGGGAGGTAATATTTGGGCGTTTTGGCACCGGGTGTTTCCAGCAATGGGGATAAGATACAGGAAAACTGGACGTTTTCAATTTTTGGTCGAACTTATCTACTAGAGAGAGACCAGGTGTTTGACTAAACACATTTTTTTTTTTTTTTGTAATTATGCTTGTACATGTTTTTAATTGCACTTTTTAAGCAGTATGGGAAACGTGGGAAGAATTGAAGGGAACATGTTAGTGATCCTCAATCTTCCAAACGAGGGAGACCAGGTTATTCAGGCTATTGCATTTGGTTCCAGACTCCTATACATGTGTTGCTCATCGTGGAAGGAAAGATGGACGGAAAAGCCGAGCTCTCTCTCAAGCATGCAAGAAGGTTTGTCTCTCTCCCACCCTTGTCTCACTCTCAAACCTCGACTTCTCTCTTTCATTTTCTTTCTGAAAACGATTGTTTCTTCAGTACTTTCACTCTTAAACTACAAACCATAATGCCTTCTCGCTGAAAATAGTGAATCTGGTGTCGATTTGAATAAAAACTTAGCGCATAAAAGGTATTGTTTTCTATGAGTTATCCGCCAGAGTAATTTTGTGTTTTCAATATTATGTGTTTAGATGTGTAAATTTGGATTTAAAAATAGGTTTTGTGTTCAAATTTTGTTTGTGTAATTTTGGGGGGTTTTGTTTCTAACCTCGGATTCTATATCTTCGTGTTTAATTTGGTTTTGTTTTCAGATCTTTTTTTTCTTTCAGATTTTGGGGCTTTTGCTCTCTGTACTCAAGGTAACATTGGCCTCGAGGTGACATCTATGAATCTGACATATTTCTATTTAAATTTAATGAAAAGAATATTATGCTTGGTTCGAGCAATGAGGAAATTAACAAGACTGCTGTTTTCCTTTATTAGCTTTCTATTGAAAGGTTGGGTTCAATGAAGAAGTATGCACCTATTGTGTCCTTGCCTTCAAAGTCACTTTTCAGAAAGTGAGTCTACTTTCTTCTTATTTTCTATCTTATATTTTGTATACATTTCCATTTCTATTAATCAGTAACTATGTTTTATGCCTGACAGCTTCAATCCTCTTGATTCCCACGTATGGCTTGAATTCTATGGATCCCCATATCATCGCAATGTCGATCTCTTCGGAAATTTATATCCGTCCACCTACTTTCTTTATGTATTTTTGACATTCAACTTCAAACGCTCGTCTATTATTTTTACTAATCTGTAGGTTTATTGGGATATTTGTGCAGGTTATTCAGTCATAGTGTGTCATGGGATGCTTGGGTGCCTATATTATTAGTCCTGAGTGATTCTGCCTAATTGGTGATCTTAGATACATACGAACAGTCATTCGTGATTGATTTTGCCAAGTATAAACATTTGAATCGAACTATAAGGTAATCGTGTTGTAATTAGTGACTCGAATTGTTTTGCTTCTGTCGTCAAATTATGTAGCAATAGCCAAATATAAACATTTGAAATAAAATTGCTTAAAAGAGCTGTTTTAATCCGAACTCAATTCTTTTCGAGGACATATTGTAGGTTGATTCACATTCTGGGATGTAATATAGTTGGCGTGTTGGGGCTGATCGTGAAGATTCTGTTAACACTGTAATTGATGTTGCAAAGAGTCCATATATGCTGCTTAAAGGCTGGTATCGACTGATTGATGATCTGATTACTCGAGAAGGTCCACTTCTTGAAATAGCTTGCATCCTTATTGCTGGTTTGTCAATCATTCTGTGGCTAATTGTGGTTGTTTCAAGTATCGTGTTGACAGTTTTCATGAACATTTTAATTGGATTGTATGCATCAGTTGTAGTATATCAGGTTTACCGTAGAAAATTTCCAAAGTTAATGACTTTCCTGCTTATGAAATATTGTTCCTTAAGCTCATTAAGTTTTACCGTAGAAAGTTACTTTCAGAAAGTGAGTAGACTTTCTTTTTATCTATCTTATATTTTGGCCATTTCCATCAATCAGTAACTATGTTTTATGCCTGACAGCTTCAATCCTCTTGATTCCCATGTATGGCTTGAATCCTATAAAATTGGCCATTGGGAATGAAAAGTCGTTTCATTGCTGTATTTTTACCCTTTTTGGTTGTATCATGTGAAATTAAGTGTCGCTTTGGAATATATATTTACGTTTTGATGAGCTTAGATTCCTAAAAGGTTCGATATTAAAATGACATCAATATGCACAATGAATGATTCGAGAGGTCTCAATTGAGTTTTATCGATATTAAACTGTTCAAATTCTTGGATTTGGGTAAGAAACTAAGAAACCCTGATATTTTCTTTTGGTTTTAAGAGCTGAAATGGACATGCATGTGCTTTTCTTTGTGAATTATAAGAAATTGAGAAATTTTTCGTTTATCATTCTGGAGTGGGAGGGGTATTGTTAGAAATAAGAGAATTAGTAATTTTAATCAATTTGATAAATTAAGAATACAGAGGTAGCTATCTACACAAAAAAATGTTAATAAATTGGTTGATGGGTTTTCAATTCCGTGTTATTATTGGCTCTGATGCTTTTGTTTGACTTGTGTGTATGATAGAATTGATATGTTCTGTGTATGTAAGCTTGCTTAAAATATAGCTAGGAAACATCTTTCCTTTTTTATTTGGGAAAACATTTATGTCCTGCACTGTTAACTTTCTTTAATGTTTGCTCTGGATTTTACAGGTTCTTTTTAAAGTTTGGCACAAAATTGCTTTTCTTTTCTTGGGGTGCAAGGAAACGGAGGAAGAGAAAGAATCAAAGTCTGGATTTATCAAATACTTAGTAGATATTCCATGCATTTTGCAGCTGGAATCTTTTGGTAGATACTTAACCTTTTAATCAAAGCCTATATATCCCAATAGGTTTTGTAAGTGGCATCAAATAATTAATTGCTTTTTTTCTTGGTAAGTAGCAAAATGTTCACACTTTCAGCTTAACAGAAAATGATAAATTGAGACACACTTGGAACCTAATAATCAATATTAGCAAACCAATAAACTTATTTCGTGACTACCATGATATTGTTTCAATATTCTACTTTTGCTTGCAATTTTGTTCTCTCTGGGACATTAAAGTGTATTTTTGGTTTTTAAGTTCCACCACCAAACACCAACTGTTTGATTTTGATCTCTCTGTGAGATTGGACATATGATTTAAAAATTATGTTAATAAATGTTAATTGTGATTCAACTGTTTGTTCAATCATGTAGGGAGACGCAATCTAAGCGACTGTAAAAGATGTCGACTATGCTTTACTTGATCAAAAAATAGAAACTGCATGTGTGTATTATGAGAAGAAGTGGAGAGCAATTTGTCTCAGTTTTGGAATGTATTGGAATCAATGAAGCTAACTCAAGGTGCTAACTTTGAATTTTCCTGAAATATCTCTCCTTTTTTTTATTAATTATTTTAGACGTAGGAATTCTCCATGTTTTATCTGGTAGTTGAAAATATAAATTTGGGACTTCTTCCATTTAGTTATTTGCGAGTTTGAAGTTATAAATGTAGTTTGTGTTTGTTTGCCCAGCTGCTATTTCAAAGCTGGAGGAGGCATTGTGGATTAATAATAGGAAATATGATGTTGTGGTGCTGAATGCTTAAACTGCCACTCCGGACCAGAATGAAGCAAAGGTTCCAAAAGGTGTTGCAGTGCTTCCAGAAGACTTTCAATGAGGTACTTCCACTTACAAATCTCAAAGAAACTACATTGTTTTTTTTCAACTTTCGATGTGTAATAAGGAGGGTAGTGAGATTGACTGCATAATTTGTAATTTGGGGTTTAGTGACTTATAAAATTGCAATTTCAAAGATCTTAAATTATAGCTTAGTTATCCATTTTTGAAATTCCTGTGCAGAGAGTAATTGATAGATGTAATGCTATTTGAAAATTGTTATTACTTTGATTGTGCAATGCTTACTATGTATTTGCTTAGCTTAATTATAAATTATGGGGGGTTGAAAGTTAGAATTTTATTCATGCAGTTTGTGCAGAGAAGATTATCTCATTACAAGGAACTCAATCCAACATAATATTTATTACTTTTAAAAGCATTTTGTGAACTCCAAGCTCAAGTCAATCCTTAATTTTCATCTACTTTTTATTTCTTTATGTCTAGGTGATTTACATGGTTTGTAACCATTAAATCACCCAACTTTATATTTACAATTGTGTTTCTGATTGTTGATATCAATTAAAATATTATTATTCAGGTTATTTGATTTTATGCTATCTGTTAACATATTCATTTTAATAATTATCACTTGCTTTGATGCATTGAAAATGCTAATTCTATGACAAGAAAATAATCTTATTTCCTGTTTAATAAAACTCATAATTAGAGAAATTGTTAGAAGAGAATGATACATAATTATTCATGCAATTTGTAATCCCGCAGCAACGCGCGAGCATTACTAGCTAGTTACACCTATTGTGATGGGATTTGTGTGAGCCTTTTGAGTAAGTGTAATGAGAATTGGCTTTGTTGTCCATTGCCAAATTTCATTGAGAAAGTTTTTGATAAGTGGAAGGGTAAGCATTTGATAAATCTGATTAAAAAGCTTTGCCTAGTTTCTACTATTTATGCCATATGGAGAGAGAAACAAAATGATCTTCAGAAATGAAAGCAAGAATTCAATGCACGACTCTAAAGACCATCATCAATTCTATTTAGTACACTACTAGGCTGCTGAAAGTTCAGCAACCACTCTTGCTGATATCTAATGACAATTGAATACGTGTTTAATTTGTATTTACAATTTTAATTATTTAAACACGTGTTCAAACGTAATTGGATATCAGCAGGAGCGGTGTTGAACTTTCAGCAGCCAAGTAGTGCTCTTTTATTAAATTAATCTCTTTCAATTTTAAGCCTTTGGTGAATTGGTGTACCTTTTTTAAATGGATCCCATCTGGATCCAAATTGTGGGATCCTAAGAGTCCTCACATTTTAGTCATTCATCGTGCATCGTATTATCATAAATCATTTGATTTTTTTATTTGAAATTAAACACAAATAGTATTTGATGAAAACTGATTGCACTATGTACGATAAACAGTTATGATGTGAAGATTCCTACAAAGTGGATCCATACATAATTCTCTTCCTTTTTTGTTGCCTTTTTTTGAGCTTGTCGGCTTTCGTGCCTAGTTGTTTTCTTTGTGGATTTTTTTATAAGTCTACGTGCCTTTTTGTTTGGTGTTAGTCTTCTTGGGGCTATAGGTTTGTGATTCTCCTTTTTGTTGGATTATTGTCATTTTTTTTTATTTTAAAAAGACTAGTAGTAAAAGAAAATGATGATACAAATAATTAGAAGAACCCTATCTGATACGTAGGTTTCACGCCCCATCTGAAGAATTAGCGTAAATCTTGAATTAAGACTATTAAACTTATATAAATAATTTTATTTTTTTTAACAGGGGACTAGTTGGTGGCTTCTCCACGACAATTTACCACTCTGGGGACTGGGAAGATTTACAAGAATATTTCAGCCTCCCATGTCCATCATTGTGTGATTCATCAACATCAAGAATCGAACCCATGGCGTGCATGTGAAATATGAGTCTGAATCTCATCCCAACTTTTGGGTTACTCCGTGATGGTTTACATATCTTAATAATTTTTCTTTTGAACAAACAATATTACCTACACTAAAGGGGAGTGGATGGGCTAAGCCTCGCAATAGGCTAGTAATAATGTGGTTCAAATTCACCTTTGACGAGAATATAACCTAAGACCTCTCACTTATAAGTTATAAGTGAAAAGAAATACTACTAGACCGTAGCACTAAGTGGCTACTTATTTAAATAATTAAATGGGAAGAAAACATAAATAAGAAAAAAAAAAGAAAAAAAAACATTTTTGCTTTAAAAATTGAATAAATTATATCTAATTTCACAAGTCATAAACTACTAAAAATTTGCACATGAGTAGCTCTTATTTCAAACAATAGAATAAAAGTCATCAAAACCTTCATTTTATTTTATTTTTTTGTACAAAGCTATATATTAAAATTTTAAAATGCTAAACATCTTAACCGAATCCGTTAATCTATATAACTAAACACCCAAACCATATCTTTGTTCAAAAAGAAAAAAAAAACTAACACCCAAACCATGTCTTATTTAATGCTTATACCACCTGATCCAAGTGATTGAGTTTGGACTGAATTCGGCTCAAAGAAGTCCAAATGGACAAAATCATTAATTGTCTAGGTGACTTTTTTTTTTTTTTTTTTTTTTTTTTTTTTTTGTTGTTGAACAAATAATGTTATCTACACTTAAGAGGGATGGTGATGGACTTAGCCTCACAATGGGCTAGCAATAATGTGGTTTGAAATTGCCTTTGGTGATAATCGAACCTAAGAGCATCTCCAATGGAAGTCCCTATTTAGGGACTCCCACCACCACTTTTGAGTACTTATTTAAGGACTTAAAACGAATCTTTGTGCCCCTAAAAGAATATTGCCTCTAGGGTTGGGCAATTAAAAAAAAAAATCGACTATACTGACCAAACTACACCAACGGTTTGGTTTGGTTTTTTGTTTTCTTTTTTTTTGTAAGTAAACCGAACCGCACCGACTAAAATTGGTTTGACAAGCAGTTCCTATAATTCTTGGACATTGGTTAACTGAACCAACCCGTGTGTTTGCTTTTATTTGTTTTAATCAGAATAGAGACCTTAGTGGTGATGGTGGTGTTTTTTCTGTACGTCTAGGATGACTACTTTGTTGCCTAGTTTGTGTCGACATCACATTTTCTTTACTTTTCTTGCCTTTTTGGCTATTTGTTCTTATGGCCCCGTTTTGAGTGTTTATTGGATAACACTTTTTGGCTATTTGTTCTTGTCGTCTCTTTTCTCTCACTTTCAAACTTAGTTCTCAAACCTAGCATAACAGCCTCCCAACCGTGTCCTCCATTCTTCATTCCTCCACCACCATCGTGAATATCTCTAGATGATAGCTCTTTCTCTCTCTCTCTCTCTCTCTCTCTCTCTCTCTCTCTCTCTCTCACTCAAGCGTCATCCACAAACCGAAAACCGACCAAACCAACCTGCCATTTTTGGTCAACTGACATGATCGGTTTTAGACCCAGCTTGATTGGTTTCAGTTTGCAATTTTGGCTCAACTAACTAGGTCAGTTTGATTTCGGTTTTGGCCCAAACCGACCCAACCTAACCCGCGCCCACCATTATTGCATCCAATGGTAGAGTCCTAGGAGAATTCCTAAATTTGAAGTTTTTATAATTTTATGTGATAATTTGATTAGATGCACATTTTTTGTTTATGTTAACTTTTTTTAATTAATTAAAACCATTAAAATTAAAATCTTCAATCAAGATTGTGAGCCTCGTTTTTCACTTAAGATTGTCCTCATACAATCCCTATAGGTGAGAACATACTATGTATCCGGTGAGTCCTTATACCTTTAGGGACTCACTTTCCGATCTATTGAAGATTCATTTTGTCCCTGTATTTGTTTTATACACATTTATAGGTGGTTGTCCCTATCTAGGTGACGTTAACAAAGTCGAGAATCGAAATCATCTCGCACGAACTAAGTTGACTGACTCCTCCCCCACCGGGTTTTTGGTTTTACACTAAGAAAAAAGGGATGGGCTTAGCCTCACAATGAGCTAGTAATAATGTAGTTCAAGTACACCTTTTGCAAGAATCGAACCTAAAACCTCACTTATAAGTAAAGAGGAATACATTTAGATTGTAATACTAAGTGATCAAAGTGCCGGGTTTGTTCTGTTGTGTGAAAATATTAATTTTTTTTAGTTTATTTTATATATTAGTGTTAATTGTTTAGTTAAGTGAGTGAACACATGTTAAAAACTTATAGACAGCAGACGCGCGGCCGTAGCGGGTAAGCACACGTCACGTGGCCGTCTCTCACCCTCCGTTAAAAAGCAGCCTCCCGTTTTCTCCCTCGCGACTTCTCTCTTCCTTTTCACATCGACATACCTTCCTCTCTCTGGTCTTCTTCTTCCCCTCTCAAAATCAACATAAACCCTAAAAAAATACTTGGGAATTTGAAAAATTAAATTAATTTCGTTCAGCTTTTGCAGATCTCAGACGCGTCGCGATTGAAGCTTCAGAAGAAGGCTGCGTTTCTGTATTTGTTCTCAGGTGAGTCGCCAACTCGTGCTGAGTCAACCTTAGGGTTTTTTTTTATAAATTTTTTATGTAATTTTCAAATTTCGTTAATTGTGTGTGTTTTGCGAGTGGGTCTTGTCTGATTATCTGATTGGTGTTTTTCTTCCATGGTTCTTGGAGTTTTGGATTTTGTTAATCGGTTATACTGGGTTTGTGTCTGTTTGGTTGCTGAGAAAATGCTAGGAAGGGGGAACAAAATTGAGAGAAAGTAGAAAGATTGGGTTTTTCTGGTTTTGTGCTTTTTGATAAAGTGAGAAGATTACCCAAGTTTTAGTCAGTTTTGATTACAATCTTGTTTGAATTTCCTTTCTTTTTCTCAGAAGCCAAGCGGATCGTTAGAAAGCTATGTTCTTTTTTGTTGATTTGTCTTGGAAATGTATGGTGTTTGTTGCGTGCAGCTTGGGGTAGTTGAAGATTGAAATTTTTGGCAATTTTTTGGGTAAAATTCGAGTAGCTTAGAGGGTTTTCTTGTTTAAAGTTCGAGCTCTGGGTCTCATGAGAATTGTTAGGGGAATGCAGAGATCGTTTCCCGAGGAGCAGAGCGTGCTGGGCTGGAAGAAAACCTTCAGCCAAGGGATTGGTGTGACTGTGCCCAAGGCCAGAACGCGTGACAAACACAACTCTAAGTTTGGGGTTTTGTAAAGGATATTAGGCTAGGGTTTTGAAGACGTTAAACATTGAATGCAATGACTCGAATTCTGGTTCAGCGAGGTTCCTCAAGTGGTTCTTCTTCCAACCCAACTCGTCCTTCTTCCTTGTCTGGGTCTTCTTCTGCTTGGGCACAGCCACAGGTTAATAATCCTCAGGTTCTTTCGGTTGTGAAAGATGAGGAAATTGTAGAGGAGGCACAAGAAAATGTTATTTTGGATGAGCTGCCAGAGTATTGTGAGAGTGGTGACAATAAGGCTGTGAAAAGTGATGATCTTTTGACAGAAAGCTTTAATGATGACAATGTGGGTCCAAGTGATGAACGAGCTGATGGGGAGAAAGTTGGTAAAAATGACATTGCAAGCCCAGGGGAATTGATGAAAGGTCTAGACGGGCTGAGGATTTCTGAAAGGGTGACAGTTGAAAATGTGGACTCGAGCAGGGATTCTTTACAAAATGTGATTGGGAGTTCTCAGCCACCACCTCCTCCAGTCCCTCCCCCAAAACTTCCTTCGGCAAACTCAAATTCAAGGAGATCTGTCTCAGGAAGTTCAAATGCTGTGCGGATTGGACCTTCTAGAAGAGCAGTTGCCTGGCCTGTTGTTTCAACTAGGACTTCGCCGAATGGGTCGCGGCCTTCTTCTCCCAGGTCTCATGGTGAAAGCGAGGGGTACAATAGCGCTGATGAGCAAAGTCCTTGCTTTGTATCTTCCTATGATGACACTGTAAGTTTCTGATCTTATATATGCAAATAAATAGGAATATCTGATGTCTTCCTTAGTAGGTTTTATTGCAAAGAATCCCAGTGTTCTAGAAGGAATTGAAAAACGTGTCATAAGATAATTTTTTTTTGGCGATTTTTGGTACATTGTTCAAATATTTGCTTTGGTTTTTTGGTACTCAAGCGTGATTGCATCCTAAAGTTGAACTTTTTAACTATTATATATACATGTTCTCAGAGATTAAGAAACAGCAGCATCCCAATATCAACTTAATACAAACTCCTCCATATCAGGAAGAAATGTTTAACAAAACGCTTATGCAGAAGCTAAACGTGGCCTCATTAAAATTCTTTACTTTTTATTTCAAGCCTTGGAGGTCACATTTGCACCCCCAGTGGGGTCTTACATTTGTTCGCTCCATTCTTCACTTCTAATTCAGAAATCTCAAATTGGCATGTTAAATCTATGTCAGGAAAGAGAACGACAGTTTGAAATTGATATTAGACGTGCAAAAGGTTTTGAAGTGAAAAAAATGCTGGAGGATGGGAATTGTCTCTTTCGTGCTGTTGCAGATCAAGTTTATGGGGATTCTGAAGCCTATGACTTGATCAGGCAAATGTGCATGGATTACATGGTATTATTCCTTACCCGTCCTCTATTTTTATGCTATTTATGCTCTTTATTAGGCGCTGCGGATATGTACAGATGTTTGGTACTTATTATTATGACAGCTTAATTTGGGATCTGGCCATGTAATGTTATCATATACTCACAAATAACAACTATGGGGTTGCTGGACAATGTTGTAAAGTGAATTGGTAACCCCACAGATGTTACTAAGCGTGTAATGAAGAGAAAAATGAAAGATATGAATAGTAAAATAGAAGAAAATCATGGAGTAGAGGGAAAAAAATTTCATAGTAACAATACTTATAGTTTTGATTCCCATTAATTGTTAGAGAAACAAATTACTGGACACGAACATAAATATTGCTTTCTTTATCATAATTTCATCAGTTAATGCTATACCATAATCTTTTTCGTACACACTTAATGCTATAGTCGCCATGATTTCTGATACTTAGTTCTATTTATTTTTCCAGGAACGAGAGAGGGATCACTTTTCACAATTTATTACAGAAGGATTTACCTCTTATTGTAAGAGGAAAAGAAGAGACAAGGTACGTCATATCATAGTTCCATTGATGTTTTACTCGAAATATTTTATCAATGAGGTATGCCTACACAATAGCTCCGTATAGTATTTTAAATTGGCATCTTGAGTTCCACTAGTTTATTCCCAGAATAATGGTAATGTGGTGGAATGTTAATTGATGCATGTCCTCTTAAAGATTGTCATCCTATTACAATATCATCCCTACATTCCAAGGTTAGTTTCATAGTAGTTATGTCTAAGTTGGAAACTGGCGAAAGCTTTTGTAGTATCCGTTCCTGTTCTTCAATGCCCTTCCCCCTTTATTGTAGGCAAAGTTTCATAACAGTGGTATGCTTGTATGTCTCTACTCTTTATGTGTCTGTCTTCTTCAATAGGGATTATTAATCCTAATTGGAATCTAGTTATGAATCCTACTCCAATTGAGAAACTAAATCCAATTGGGAAAACAATTTAATCCTCTAAGACTATTAATTCCCAATAGACTTAGGACAACTAATCATGGGCTGGAAAAAACCCAACAAAATTGTCTTATTTATAAAATATTTAGCATGAGCGTTCTATTGGCAAATAGTTCGTAATGGTCCCTCATATTGATGGTGATGTGATTCCCATTTTTATCTAATGTAATTTTGTGTGCGACTTTTGCAAAGGTGGTGTTGGTTGAATCATGATTTCAAATTACATTTTGAATTTGAATTCAGTTAAGAGAGGTTGGGTTGCATCGGTGAAAACTGGCGATGGCTTTGGCCTTTTTTTTTATTAAATGATTCCTGGGCTATGATGATGGTGCATGCTCTCAATGAAAGGCCCTCTGCAAAAGGAGTTTTTATCTTTTTAGTTCCTCATGACATGGTCATATCCAGGCTCAGTCGGTGATAAAAGATAAAACACATCTTAAGAATTTAAAAATATTGTGGACAGACACTGCCCAACTTTGCACCCTCAGTGAAGGCATTCAACACCTAGATTTACACCCCCAAGGAAGTATTTGCCAACCTATCTTGGATTCTGCCCTGAATGGCTGTTGATTTCTCAGATGACACTGCACTATATCCTGGTGAAGAGTAATCAGATTTCCTCTCGAAGTTATGCTTGCTAATTGTGAGAGTGCGGAAAGGCCTACTGCTGAATTATGACACATTGATGAATATTGTCAATGATCGTAATAATTTTATGGTAGGTGACTGAGGTGAATTATAATAATAGAGGCATATGTGTTGACTGCTAACAGAGATGGTATAATTAGAAAACTTAAAAGGTCTTATCCCCAGGATTGCATGGTACCTATTTTACCCTCCTCACCGTCTCTTTACATACACACTAAGCATGGTTGTTTTTGCAGTCACCTTTCAAGTGTTTGTCTTTCAGTAATTTTATATTATGACTTGGATCTGGTGGCTTCAGTTTTCACCATGTATTAACCTTTAGTTTTATACTTAATGGTAATATGATGTCTGTTAATTATTGGCAAGTGAAGTTTTGCACAGTTCCCCATCTTTTCCACTGCAGATGTGTTTAATAGCTCATTTTATCTTATGTCAGGTATACGGAAACAATGTGGAGATCCAAGCCTTATCTGAAATGTATAATCGGCCCATCCATATTTATTCCTATAGCACAGGTTTTGAGCTGAATAATGATTTCTTTCGTTCTTCCAGTGAAATTTTCTATTTGCAATGTTTTGTTAACTTAAGTGAGTCTGATGCAGAACCGATTAATATCTTCCACGGAAGCTATGACACTGACACACCACCCCTACGATTAAGTTATCATCATGGAAATCATTACAACTCTCTTGTTGATCCCCGTCGTCAGACCATCGGTGTAGGACTTGGGTTCAGCCGTCTTCGTGGGGTGGGTGCATGTGCTTAATCATTCTATATTCTTCTGGCTTTAATTATGTTACTTCTAATACATGTGGATGAAACATGGATAACTTAGATTTTCCTTTTCTTTCTGACATGATAAAAATGGGCTTGTATATAAAGGGGAAGGTTAAAAAAGGAAACTAAGAAAAGAATTCTGAAGTGTAACACTATTGCCAGTTTCCTTCAAAAAAGTTCGATTACTATTTACTGCCATGTGACATGGGCTCATAAATTTGTTCTCTACTTTATAGGCTTTGGCTGCTTCCACTCCTATATAAACAAAAGAAGTTACTGTTAGGGGAAGGAGAACTGTGTTTAAGGGGTGTTTGGCTTGAGTAAAGTGAATTTGTTTTATTTTAAATCTTTTTTGGGGGCTGGGAGTGAGGGTGGGGAAGAAATACAATGGGATGATGAAATTGGGCGCTGAAAATGGCACCATTCATTCAAAGCATCTTCAGTTATTAGTGTTTCCAAATAAAGAAGTTATCAAAGAAAGCAAGGATGTGATGATCACATCACGTAACGGGCTAGCTATCCAGTGGTTTTATTTCTCACTATGTTTTCATTTGTTGGGGGTATTGGACGAAGGGTATTTGGAGGTTTGGTAACCTAGCTGTAGTTCCGACTTTCTGAAAGATATTATTCGGTTAACTGTTCAACTTACATCTGATGTTTCATCTTTTCGTTTCTGTAGTCAAATGTTGACAAGGATCAGGTCAAGGCTGCTATTAAGGCTCAACAAGACCAACAAATTGATAATGCAAGTGTCTTGATATTTGAGTGTTATAGTTTTCAAAAATACTTGACCAGGAATATCATGATCACTTTTTCCTCTCATCGTTACTACTGGCAGGCACTTCTGGCTGAGGGGCGATTTTACTCAGATCTGGAGCTTACTGAGAAAGAAATTGAGCGCATGGTGATGGAAGCTTCAAGGCTTGAATATGCAGACGGCACTTTTAAGCAACAACTTGGTCGTAGAGAATCTTCCACTTCTAGTGCTGAGCCATCATCTTCTGGAGCTAGTGAGTTTTCCGTTCCTGTGTTTCTTCCACCCGCCCTCCCTCTCTCTCATACAGAACTTGGTAGAAGAATATTTGTAGTTTGAGTGGGCTCAATTTTTAGGTATTAAACTGCATTTTTGGATGATATAGTTTGGCAACGCTTGGGTACGCGGGTGAAATTTGCATGTAGGCTTTGATTAATTCTACGCTTTTACTGACTAGAATGTCACATGAACAACAGGATCATCGGGCAGTGAGACTAAAATGGGAGGTAGGGACAAAGGATTTCAGGACTCAACCCTTAGCAGTAGTATGCAAGTCGTGCTATCGATGGGGTTCAGCTACCTGCAGGTGATCGAGGCATACAGCATATTCGGAGATGATGTCGATTCCATGGTTTGTTACTTGTTGGAAACTAGCAGCAGTAGCCGGCGCAAAGGCAAGGCCACCGAATGAGCTGGTACGAGCCAATTTGGGGATGCTCGCGAGATTGTGCTGGATTCGTTGTGCTGAAACTGTAGTGTTGGTAAAGAAAATGATTCCTAATTAATGGAGGCCTGTGAATCTTAAATATGTTATCCAAGTTCGTTCAATAAAATGGATTTACTAGTCTGTTTTTGAGGTCTCGAAAGCGAACCTTTTCGTTAGCTAAGCACTCTCTTGTCTTTTGTCATCATATTGAATAGAAATTAAACAAAAATAGCGGATATAAATAAACAGGAGTGTGTAAGGGGAGGAGAAAACGTAATCTGAGGGGTTCGAGGAGCCATTTTAATAGCCAGCTAGCGTATTATTGACGGATTTGTGTGGGTATGACAAGGAAGAAGCAAAAAAGGAATGCACTTGGGTTGGTTGGAGGGAAACACTTTTCGCCGACAGTACAAAGCCCAAAGAAGTTCGAGCTTGACAACTAGAAATTCAATTACTTCATAACTGCTACATGAGACATGAGAGAGTGTGCTGACGAAAGCTCCAACAATTCTAGTCAAGGAACACTCTTTGAATACGAGCAACAGACTCTGGCATAAAATCACCAGTGGAGCTACCAGTATTGGAATAGAGAACAAGAGCCCATACTACCCAAAGCCATCTAAATGTTACAAACCGAAAATCATGAGTACCACTGCCGCCGCGGCGGCCTGATGAGCGCCAATGTCGAATAAGCCGCATCTAGTTAATAAATAATTGTAGAATAAGGGTGGAAGATGAGAATGCTTGGTCTCCATTGATCAAACTTTGTAAGCAAGTGGCATTAGCGTTGGACTAAAATTGGACAGAAAAGAAGTGATGGGAACTCAAATTTAAGCATGACTTAGGCAAAAGCTAAATCACCATACAAGTGACTATTATTTATTCGCCATAATAGCTAGGAAAATAAAAGAGAGGGGAAAAGAGGAAAAGCGTAGTTTGTTTTTCCTTCTTCCCCTATGACGACTATTGCTCTTCACTCTTTCTGGAAGCTATGATGTAGGCTATTATACTAAATTATGATTACTTCTCCAAATACGTATGACAGTACAATACAGGTCTCTTCACAAGAGTTCAAACTTAAAATTAAATATAATGTTTTCCTTGTTCAAAATATTTGTGGGTTAATGAATGCCCACACAGTAATGTTGAAACTATTGGTGGATTAATGAAAGGAAAACTAATGAAAATGGCTTGAAAACTTTGTATTTTAACCAAAAACCATGTAATAACTTTATTTAATGGTTAGGACAAAACCCAACATTAAACTAGTCCATTTCAAATGGCCCAATCATTAGTTTCTGGTTTTGCCCTTGACGGCAAGCTTTTTCCGTTTAATTTATTTTCAGATCTCCTTGTTATTCTCTATCTCCCCTATTTCTTCCTGACATTCGAAACCTTCCATTTTTTCTTTCTAATTTCGGATCGCAACTCCATCTCTATCACTATGCAAAATCATAGATCTGATCCGACTCCAAACTTAATTTGATCCATCTCCATCTCTGTCAAAATCGCAGATGATCTCATACATGCAAAACGATGTCACACTCTCTCTCCCAATATTTCTAACTCTCTCTCTCCCTTCTGTAAAGATGAGAAGGGACCTAGACTTTTCACCAACATCGGCAAAAAAGCCAAAGGTAAGCAATCGCTCTCATTCTCTCTCTCCATCTCTGTGATCTTTCTACTGTTTTGTCGTTCTCTCGATTGCGCATAATTTGCACCTAAAACGATGTGTTTGGGCTTCTGTTGCGATGCTGGCGTGGTACGCTTTTGAAGCTCTAATTTAATTAAAATGTGTATAGCTAATTGAGCAATCAAGAAATATAGTTTCGGATCATCAAATAGGAGTTCGGATCGGTGTTCTTTGCTAGTGTTGTTTGCGTTTTCTAATGCGATGTAATCATAAAACAAGGAAATCATTTAGCTCATCAAGAAGTCGGTTGATCTGTTATTATAAACCGATTTTAAATTATTTTGATGCTTTTGCATTTTTAAGCTTTGATTTCTGAGTTCTTCTAGAATTTTGGTATGTATTTCATTGTGACTTTTACATTCATCTTTCCACTATGTGAGTATATTAGTTGAAGAAAATCTGGATAAGGGAAAGTATCTTTTGTGCTCTTGACTAGTGAAATGGATAAATGATTGTGTGTGATTTCTGAGTTTGTTTTAAGTTTTTAATGTTGTTTCCACTGTTAATGTACTTCCTCAGTTTCAAACTTAAGCATAACTTTTCTATGAATATAGTCCTAGGAATCCGCATTTCAGCAGTACCCCAAAACCTTTCAAGACAAATGATTAAGCCTTTTTATTGATCCATGCATGTCAAATTATGTTTTGTTACGGCTGTGCATTTTCAAACGAATTGCAATTGTATTTACATGTCTCTTCATTCTGAAGAACTGTAATCTGTGTAGAAGTTTCCTAAGTTAGTGTTTTGTGATCGCAGCATCTTTATCGATCATAAAATTTGGTTGAAGCTTATTCATTTCATTCCAATATGATCTCAGTTCTTGTTCAATGGAATATATGTTTCAGAGACGGTATGGGTGCCGTGCAATGATGCTGGAGACTGTGGCAGCTGTCCCTAGCATGCTAGGAAGAATACTGATAACTTAAGGTTTCTGCTCAAGTTTTAGCAGAGCGGTGGTTGTAAAATTTGCGTGGTACGAGAGAATACTGGTTTTGTTGTATACAACTTGAGAAACTACATGCTACCTGTATTGGTTTTCAATTTTATGTGATTGCCCTTACACAATTCATAGTCTAGTGCATGTGATGGAAGTATCTCATGTTCATTTCAAGAACTTTTCAAGACAATAACAATATCTTTTTCTTGGGTACTAAGTGCAGGTGACAAACGTGGAGACAATTTCTCCTCCTTGGGACTTTGTGGACACTCCTTGTGATTATACTTCTTACTGTGGAGGATGTAAAACACAAAATTTGATTTATGAGGCACAAGTTAAAGCTAAGGAGCAGCAAGTTCATCAGTTGATTATTAACTTTGGAAAGTTTTCTCACACGGAACTGGAATTTCTAAGCACCATGAAGCCCATCAGAAAACATGATTTTGCCATAATGCTTTCCTCTTGTTTTTTATCACATCAGAAAACAGTTACTTAATTTAGCTAACACAACCTACTTGCTATTTGTCATTTGACACTTTCAAGAATCAAAGTATCAAAGTACTCTATTTTGGTGTAAGGTATACATTTATGCATATTCTTAACTTTACCTGGAAATTCACTGTAAAATAAATTTCTAAGAATCTGTAAATCATGTGTACTTTGTAATTATTTTATTTCATTTTATCAATGTTTATTCATTTTTATTTTATTAAACGGAATACTAGTACTATCACTGTTTCGTAAACTAAATATTGACTATTTCTTAAACGGAACACTAGTACTATCATTGTTTCGTAAACTAAATACTGACTATTTCTTAAACGGAACACTAGTACTAAACACTGACTATTTCTCAAACGGAACACTATCATTGTTTCGTAAACTAAACACTGACTATTTCTTAAACGGAACACTATCACTGTTTCGTAAACTAAACACTGACTATTTCTTAAACGGAACACTAGTACTATCACTGTTTCGTAAACTAAATATTGACTATTTATCAAACGAACACTAGTACTATCACTGTTTCATAAACTAAACACTGACTATTTATTAAACGGAACACTACTATTATCACTGTTTCGTAAACTAAACACTGATTATTTCTCAAACGGAACACTAGTACTATCACTGTTTCGTAAACTAAACACTGATTATTTCTCAAACGGAACACTATCACTGTTTCGTAAACTAAACACTGACTATTTCTTAAACGGAACACTAACACTAGTACTATCACTGTTTCGTAAACTAAATATTGACTATTTATCAAACGAACACTAGTACTATCACTGTTTCGTAAACTAAACACTGACTATTTATTAAACGGAACACTAGTATTTTCACTGTTTTGTAAACTAAACACATATTATTTCTCAAACGGAACACTAGTACTATCACTGACTATTTATTAAACGGAACACTAGTACTATCACTGTTTCGTAAACTAAACACTGATTATTTCTCAAACGGAACACTATACACACACACACACACACGAGTTCAATTTTATAATGAGATAGATCCAAGGCAATTGCATGAGACTTCCAAACATAGTTCAGACCAAACATAATCATAAACTAGTTTCCAAAAAAAAAAAAAAACATAATCATAAACCTTCATTATTTTGTAGTGATTTGTGTAGAAGTTTGGTGATACACTCGGTGAAATTATGTCATTTTCGAATCTAAAGTTCATTATTTTGTAGTGATTTGTGGAATTTAATTTTTTTTAATTTATTTGATGGGAGGCGAGGCGAGGAATTGGAGATAATTAATTATGTTGGGGGTTAATTGGTATCGACTGGCAAAAGTTTTTTTTTTTTTTGACGAATCCTCTAGAAAATGGCATATTTGTAAATAAATGAAAGTTTAATTCTAACAAAAGTGGGCTGACGGAAGGCAGGGGCATGGATGGAAAATGAATTTCTTATTTTGCACATGAGGCTTCCTTGTTTTGGTTGTTCTTTCTAGTTTTTGTCATTTTTCATTAAAGTTTAAGTCATTTTTATTAAATACAGTTAGTAAATGGTTTTTGGTTAATAAAAAGTTTGAAAAAGCCTTTTTCATTAAAGTTCGCTTTTAATTTTCGGCCATTTGATCGGATGAATTGAAGAATATCAACGGACAGAAATTATTAAGGAGTGTGTGAGAAGTAAAATATCCACACCCCTATATATATATATAACATATGTAAATAATAAAAGAAAGTTGGAATTGATTGGGTTTCTCAAGCCTATACAATAGACGTCCCTTCAGGAGGAAGAGGGGACGACGAGAAGAAAAAAAAGAAAAAGAAAAAACCAACAGCAAAAAAATCATAACAGGAAGACAGAAGTAATTGGCTGACAGAATGGCATGTTTGTAAATAAAGGAAAGTTTATTTTTAATCGAATTAGCAGACAACATGAGGTTTCCGTTAGGGGTAGTGCAGGAAAAAATAATATTTCGTTTTGGGCTTTTATTTCAGCCCATGTGTATTCAATATTTGTGGGGCTTGATATAAATTGTTTTTATCCTTATGATTAAATATGAAGCCCTTTTGGTTAAATAATAGTATGGGGTGGTTTTTGGTTAAATTAAACTTAACTCAAGCTCTTTTCATTAAAGCTCACATTAATGAATGCCCATTAATGAATGCCCGCACAGTAATGTGGACTTGGGAAATGAATGAGGATTGTATTTTCAAAAGGTGTGTGCTGTAAATTTCAAGGTGTAATTATTACGTTTGTTTGGAGTTGCTCTATAAATAGAGCGCGCCGTGTACTATCAAAATACACTGAGAAGAAGAAAAGATCAATAACATTAGTATCTATCCCTCCCTCTTTTATTTGTCATCCCCTTGTGCTATAGTTACAGTGTGATATTTTACACCTGCTTCGCTCCTGTCACTAGTAAAGGTTATCTCTCTAACTTTTGCCTATTTATAACACGTTATCAGCACGACTCTCTAACCATTTCTCATTTCTCTTCGTCGAAAGAAAAAAAACTATTTATAACACGTTATCAGCACGACTCTCTAACCATTTCTCATTTCTCTTCGCCGAAAGAAAAAAAATGTTTCCTCTAAGGATTTTACTGTTCTTCTTCTTCCTCTGCCTCACCTGCTGAATATACCCTTGCGAAAAACAATTTGCACCATGCCTGCTTCTAGTTCTCAACCTAACAGTTACTTATATCTTTGATTTCTTGTTTGGTGCAGCTCCTGACTACTAACCCAGTGTTTATTTATGTTAATTTTATTGCAATCCAAGATAGTGCGATACAATCGCCATTGAATTGCAAATTTAATCTTACTGCAATCTAAGATGGTGCGGTATCATCGCCTATCTTGGACTGCAGATCTAATCTTACTGCAAATTTTAGGTGGAGCGATATAATCTCCCACCCTACCCTGCATATTTAAATTTGTCTGCTGTTTAATTTTATTGCAATTTTAGGTGATGCGGTGTAATCGCCCACCCTGCTCTGTGTGTTAAAATTTTTCCTGCTACTTGAGTGGTGCGGAATAATCGCCCATCCTATGTTATGAGAATGGTGCGGTACAATCGCCCTCCTCATTCATCATGTAAATCTCGAGCCAGAAGTTTCGAGTGCTTATCATTTTGGCCTGAAGATCAAAATGAAAAATTTGTAAGAACCAGAAGTTCTAACACTACATACCTCCATAATACATATTATTGCAAGTTCTTACACATCTCAGTTTTCTTTCAGAAAAGAAAATGGCAAACTTGGCAAAACTTGATTTTGTTGCATTGGACATTACTGGGAATAACTACCTTACCTGGGTAGTGGATACCAAGATTCATTTGGATGCAGGGAATCTTGGAGAAACAATCAAGGAGGAGAACAGTGCATCTTTTCAAGATCGGGCGAAGGCCATGATCTTTATCCGTCGCCACCTTGATGAAGGACTAAAGAACGGTACTTAACGATTGAAGATCCGTTAGCTCTCTGGAAGGCATTGAGAAACATATACAATCACCAGAAAACGGTGATTCTTCCAAGAGCTCGTTATGAGTGTACTCACCTAAGGATCCAGGATTTCAAGTCAGTGGCTGAGTACAATTCTACGATGTTCAGAATTAGCTCCCAGATGAAACTCTGTGGGGAAACCATCACTGAGTAAGATATGCTGGAAAAGACTTTCAGCACCTTTCATGCTTCAAACGTGCTCCTACAACAGCATTGTAGAGAGTGAGGTTTCATTGAATGCAACCAGCTGAAATCTATGTTCCTGGTAGTTGAACAAAACAATGAGCTCCTGATGAAAAATCATCAGTCCCGACCTACTGGATCTTCACCATTCCCATAAGTGAATGTTGCTTCCCTCGAAGTGAACACCACATCCTCTAGTGGCAATAATCATAAACGAGGACGTAGCCACATGCGAGGACAGTGGAACGGGAAAGGCAAGAATCATGGTGTCCACTTTCACAACCAGGTTCCAAGGCATAATTCAGGCCCGAGCTTCAAAAATGTAAATCGCCACAAAGGCAAAGCTCATATGAACAATGCTCCCAGAAACTCTGAAGGAGCCTGCCATAGGTGTGGTGGCAATGGGCATTGAGCGCGTACTTGTCGTACCCCAAAACATCTGATAGATCTATATCAAGCCTCTATAAAGGAGAAAGGTGTTGAGACCAATTTTCTCGACCAGGGTAAACCAATGGATATACATGTTCCAGTGTGCGACTTATCAGGGTAGTTGAACACAACCCACCTAGATGTCTCAGACTTCATTGTGGAAAGGGGGAATGAAGTGTACCGGTCCGACTGAATCATTTATGTTTGATGTACTGAACTTGTAGTTTAAAACTAGCATTTCAAATTCAATAAAAGTGGCATTTAAATTTTGTGTTATAAATTGCTTTTAACCGTGATCCCCTTTACTCAGAAAGCATGGATAAAAACTATGGTCATTCTCAAAACATGAGCAATGGCAAAGATATTTGTCTTGCAGACAGCGCAACCATGCATACAATACTTTGAGATCGAAAGTATTTCTCAAGGATTGATGCTTACAAAAGTAAGGGTAACAACAATATCAGGCCAATCAGATGTAATTGAAGGCTCATGGAAAACCCAAATTATGTTACCAAATGGAACAATATTGTCCATACAGAATGCGTTGTACGCTACTCGATCTACTCGAAATTTGTTGAGTTTCAAAGACATACGTTTAAATGGATACTACATTGAAACGAAAAGTGCAGAAAATGTGGAGTATCTATGCATTACCTCCAATGATACCCAGAAGCGTATATTGGAGAAGTTGCATGGTTTGACGAGTGGATTGTATTATACATACATAAAGACAGTTGAATCACATACTTTCATGAACCAGAAGTTCATTGATTCAAAAGTTTACATGCTTTGGCATGACCGTCTGGGTCACCCAGGATCTACCATGATGCGTAGAATCATTACCAACTCTAATGGACATCCATTATTGAGCAGACACATTGCTATCTCAAATGATAACCCTTGCAAGGCTTGTTCTCAAAGGAAGTTGGTAATTAGACCATCACAACTAAAGGTTGATGCTAAATCCCCATCATTTCTACAAAGAATTCAAGGGGATATTTGTGGGCCTATTTAACCATCCTATGGACCATTCCGATATTTTATGGTTTTGGTTGATGCATCTACCCGATGGTCACATGTTTGTCTCTTGTCTATCGGAATGTAGCTTTTGCGAGACTTCTCCTCAGATAATTAAGTTGCGAGCACATTTCCCAAATTACCCCATTAAGTCAATCTGACTTGATAACGCTAGTGAATTTACGTCTCAAACCTTTGATGATTACTGCATGACATTGGGAATTGATGTTGAACACCCTTTTCCTTATGTCCATAATCAAAATGGTCTAGCAGAGGCATTTATCAAGCGGCTTCAATTAATAGCTCGCACTCTGCTCATGAAAACAAAATTGCCAGTCTCTGCATGGGGACATGTCATCTTACATACTGCATCATTGGTTCGATTGAGACTTATAGCCAACCACTAATACTCATCAGTGCAACTCGTGTTTGGGCATCAGCCAAACATTCCACAACGCACAAAAATGGGACCTCAGCGCAGACTGGGAATTTATGTGGGTTTTGATTCATCGTCTATCATTAGATATTTGGAACCCTTGACATGTGATGTGATAAAAGTTAAGAACTCAAATTAAACCCTCTTGTTGTCAAATCGTAGTATAAATGCAAGTAGGGATCGTTCTAAACCGGGGATTATGAGGGCTTGCTAAAACCTCTAAACTGACTCAAAAACACAAAAACAAAGTTAAAAACGTTTGAATAGACTCAAGGGACTCAAAACAAGTTCAAAGGACTTAAAACAACTTAAAAACACTCAAAACTGCCTAAAAACACAAACTGGGCAGTTTTTTACTCTAAACACAACTTTGGACGAAAATTGGGTTTTGGCTTGACCTAAAACAATAAAAACACAAACAAAACAGATTTGAAACACTTTGAAACAAGAAAATAAAAGGGGGGTTTTGATTTGGACGAATTTGAAACAAACAAACAAGTATGAAAACTAGACAGATTGTAAAACGAATTTGAGAAATAAGATGATTGATGGATTAGTTAGAGGTTCGTTCTTCACACATGACACACTTGTACATGAATTGATTTCCAATTTCTTTTCAATAAATTATGATGCTCAACACCTCAGATTAACCGTGATGCACAAATTAACCCTCAGATTTTCCTTTACTCATTGGATTGGGTGAATGCATGCAACAACCCAAATCATTCTCTAAAAGTCCCCTACATGAATGCATAATAGAGATACAGTCAGAGATCATTACGTTTCATAAAAATCAAAGGTGTTGACGAGGCAATTGTAACTATGAATGCAGGATACGTTTGCCAAGAATTCAATTAACGCGATTGTGACAAGCAACCTTCACTACTAATGAATATAAACTTGTAACGATTAGGTGAAACTCATTTATATTCTAGCATCTAATTCATGCCTGAAAACTAAGTATGCATCCTTAATAAATATACAAGAATCAGTTATGAATAAAACAGATAATTGAATTGCAATCACAACTTAACAAATCACAATTGGAAGAAATCAATTCATATCTCAAGCATGTTCATGGCTTCAAACTTCCCCCCTAACTAAATAGGGATTTAGCCACTCATGATTACAGCAAAATCAGAAAGTAATAACAAAGTAAACATTGAAAACAAGAACGAAGTACACCTAAAACGCTCCAATCTGCAAGCATGAAATGCCAAGGCCCTTCTTCTTCCCCACCTTGCTACTGTTGGAAGTATGCCCACAAAGCCACTCATTTGATGTAATAGCTTTTTGGAATACTTAATATGTTAAACTTTTATATGTTTAACGGAAGGGCAATACTTATTGTTAATCACTATTTATTGTATCATGTGTTTAATCAATAAGAGAATCCAAGGGATGTATTTGACATAAGAGATAAGTGATCTAATGAGTTAGATTAAGGAGACCTTTCTCTTATGTTCATTCCTAAAACGTTCCTAGCCATAGGATTGCCAATTGGGCATTGACAATCCGCTAAGGTTAGTATGTGTTATGTTGACTCAAACGTGAGTATGAACTAGTCTCAAGTCATTTGGTGTTGGACACTAAGACAAACACATAGGTGCTCGAAAGAGTAATCGAGTACACTGAACTGTGATTAATGAGAGTTCAAACATACATGTCATGTACGAACTCTAAGGTTACAATATGCAAAGTAGTCCTTAGACCTGAGGCATCATAGATGTCTAATGGTTAGGTCCTTGATCTTTGATCATGACAAAGGCATTCCCTCGGATTGTCCACGGCATTGTTGGGGTCATGTGATCTAGTCATGTAGGCATATGAATGCACAACAAGGGATCTCTAACCTTCCATGGTGGAAGGAGTATACTCTAAAATATGATTCTAAAGTCTTTGGCCAAAGCAAATGAATATGACTAAGGAAGATGTTCCAAATCATATTCAAGGGAATCATATAAGAAAGTATCACATTGGATAGTAGACATGAAACAAACTATCACTTAAAACAATGTGGTTAAGAGTATTGTATTAGAGAAGGACCGTATTGCATTGTAATTGTAACTGGATAGGTTCTCCAACCAATTCTACTTAGCTTGGGTAACCATGACATACTGCTAGGTGTCACTCATGGTTTGTGGAAGCCCTATTGATTAGCAAACACTAATCATCAAAAAGGGAGAATTGAAATGTGGTTTCAATTCACAATCGATAGTTAAGAGTAACATCGCCCACTGCCTCGCTAATTGGAACCTAATGGATCGCACACCAAATAAGGATATATGTGAAGCAATTAAATGAAATGGATAAGCAATTAAATGGTTTAATTGAAGAATGGTCAAGATTAATTAATTGGTTAATTAATTATACGAAATGTTCGTATTGGGCTTTTAAGTTGGTTTTAGGGCTTCGGGGCCCAAAAGTGTTTTGGTCCACAAGGCCCATTATGTTTAAGTTGTATGACAACTAAAACAAAATGGGCAATAAGCCCAATAACCATATAGGCCAACCATTTAGGGTGAGGGTATGCAAGTTTGCTTAATTGCAAGTTTGCCACTCACCTAAGAAATGAAGTATAAATTCATCTTTATAGCTTTGTTTTCAATTAGGGTTTTCTAAGCTACTTGGGGATAGTTATCTAGCAAATTTACTTCCCTAAGTGATCCATTTTCATTCTCACAAATTACATCCTTGGTGAAGAGACATAGAGACATCAAACTTTTGGTGTTTTGGAGAACTAATCCTCAAATCCTCAAAGAAGCAAAGGAGCACTAAAAGGAGGGAAATCACAAGGAAGATCCAAGGAGCAAGGAGGTGACTTGAAGGCCCTCCACTTGGGTGAATCCCTTGTGTAATCAAGGATGAGCTTCAAGGGTAAAGAATCTCTAAATTCTTCATATTCTTTAATGTTGTTAAAGAGTCTTTTGATTCACCATATACTAGGCTTTGAAAGTCATGGGTTTCATGAATTGTTTTTGGATGCATGCCTACTTTAAAGAGTTAATTGTTAGCATATGTATTCAAATGTTCATACATGTTCTTAGCTAGGACAAAAATTTTCCTTCAAGTGGTATCAAGAGCCTAGGTCTAGTGTATGGTGGATCCTTTTGGGTTTTGTGATTTTCATGTTTTATGATTTAAATGTTGTAAATGTTACAAGCTTTGTTCTTGCTTTGAATATAAATTTTGCTAGAAAATTTAGCATCTCAAATGTTGTAGATGTATTTCATTTAAGCATGAATATTGGAACTAAAAATTTGGTGCCATGTATTTTGAGTTTTCATAAGTGTTCTTCAATGTTCTTGGAGTTCTTGCCAAGAACAAAAAGTTTTGAAGTTTTGATTCAAAAAGTTTTATGTTTTTACATAAAGTTTTGATTTAATTTTAGTGGGTGATGGTTAATGATTAAGTAATTTTAATGGGAGACAAACTTTGTTTTAAAGAATGACATAAATCATTTCTTACAAAATTTTATTTCATCTTTACCTCACCTAACATAACCCACTTACAAAACTTTGTATAAAATTTGAATTTTCATCAATAAAACACTATATGGCAGGCCACCCTTTTAAAATAGGGTATTTTTGGGTGTTTTGTGCACTTACATAAAGTTTTGATACTTTTGTGTATTTGCATTTTGGCCCAAAAGTTTACGTTTTTACGTTAAGGTCCAAAAAACTTTAAAGGACAAATTGTTTTGCTCCTTTAATGATGTTTTGACATTATTAAAAATGTTTGGGTTCTAAGTTGTGATTACATGAAGTTGTGGACTCTTGTGTTTTTACAAAGTGACCCCAAAAGTTTTTGTTTTTAGAAAATGGCCCAAAAGTTGTGGTCATTGTTTTTGGCCCAAATTAGATGAGAACAAAATGGTTTGTCTCTTTAAATGAGAATTGGATTTTCATTTTATTTAGTTCCATTTAAATCAATTCTATGGATCCGAAAACCAATTGTTTAAAATTGTTTTCTTAATTAAATGTGTTTGATTAAGAGAAGGGTGATTATGAACCAAATGCCTCGATAATTGAGCTATGTGATTGACCGCTTTTCATTATGAATGTTTGGGCTTGGTAGTGTAGATTTGAATGTAATTTGATTAATTCAATTTGTTGTAAATGGACATAAGTCCATCATTTGTGTTGTAAAAGGGCATAAGCCCTTATTATTATTTCATGTATTCCTTTTGTTTAAATGTATGCAAAATGGAATAGTTGGGTCCAACGCCCAATAGGAAATAACGGTTTAATTGAATTAAACGCGTAACTAAAATCAACAACTACATACCTTAGACCCAAGGTCCAACACAAGGCTCGTGTTGGATCAAATCAAACGGTTCATAATCATCCTAAAACCTAATATGACTATATAGTCCATATGAGGATGCAAAGCATTCGTTAGTAGTTCCATATAGTCTCGCTTGTTTCAACGAAACAGTGGGAGTATTATATACTACTAATTCATATAAACTTGGACCAATGGTTGTGATAGGCCCAAGTTCTTTTAATGTGATTAAAATGTTTTGATGTAGCCCAACGCTATTCCCTCAAACAAATATTTAAGTTGATAAGCGAGAGATGTTTAGAATATCTCTTCGTAGGCCTTCCACCGTGGTGGGTTCCAAGCGTTTGTGACTCATGCACCGGCTTCACCCTATCATGGGGGAGTACAAAGCATGTGCTTATATCTAGGAGGAATCCATATACATATGATGAGGTGAGTGTAGGCAACGAGGATAGCCAACATCGTATCATCGTGAGGCTATTCTTGAACCCCTTCACGAACTAAGCATGGTGGGAATAACTTAAACTAAGTGCAATGGTGCCAACATCGTATCATCGTGAGGCAACATTCTCTAGAGGCCAAACGAGATGGGTAATTACAAAAGGTTGTAAATGAATAATGCGTTATTCTCTCATCATTATTTTTGCTAGCCAACATCGTATCATCGTGAGGTGGGCTTGGTAATGGTGAGTCTCCCATAACCCACTAAGAGTTCAATATAACTCTCGAATTCTATTGAGGGATGTGGAATTTGCCAAAAATGGTGGGTGATACTATTTGATTAAAAGACCCAATCAAAATAGTTTTAAACAACAATGCTAATTCGATTTCTGTTATGTTATGTAGTGAACGACATGCCTAAAATTATACCCACAATTATACTTGACAAAAAGGGCCTAAAGGGCCAACGTTTCCTTGCTTGGTATCGCCACATTGAGAATGTCTCAAATGTGAAAGACATATTGTATGTACTTAAGCAATCCCCTCCTCATGTACCTCCTACGAAACTAGCTTCAAAGGAGGAGTGTCAAAATTATGTTAGACACTATGAGGATGACTTACAAGCCAAATGCTTAATCCTCACTTCACTTAGTGAGGAGCTTATGAAGCTACATAAGCACATGGACACTTCTTGTGCCATGGTTGAAAGTTTGCATAAGATGCATGACATTGAGACTAGTAATGTACGATTCTCAAATATTTGTAGTATAATGAATGCCAAAATGGCAAAGGGGACATCGGTCCATAAACATGGACAAAAGATGGAAAGGATCTTTCAAGATCTTCAAAGTTTAGGAACTTCCATCGATGGGAAAATGGCCCAAGACTTTTTCCTTGCATCTCTCTCGGATGATTTCACTAAGTTTATCGTAAACTATAAAGTGAATAGATTCGATCATTCTTTGAAAGAGATGATTGACATGTGCTGTAAATTTGAAAAAGGTTTCAAAAGGGACAGTGGGAGTGAGAATGCAATAATAAGGAAAAGGTTACATAAGAAGAAGGCAAAGAAATCCAAGGGAACATGCTTTCATTGTGGAAAGGATGAACGTTGGAAGAAGAAATACAGGGTGCGCATTGCGAGCCTTATGACAAGAACTTTTGAAGAGACTATTTCTGTCATAGAGAGTGCTTTTACAGTGAGCTCCAATTCCTGGATATTTGATTCAGGCGCTAGTCAACATATCTGTAATACGTTGCAGGGACTAACAGGGAGCAGATCACTGCGCAATGGGGAGATGGTTGTGCGAGTTGGGAACGGCACTAAAATCTCTGCAAAAGCAATAGGCACCTATATGCTTAACCTACCCTCTGGGGAAGTCCTGGAACTTAAAAATTGTTTATATTTTCCTTCATGTATAAAGAATTTGATTTCCATCTCTAAGCTTTTACGAGATGGGCACTCAGTGTTGTTTGACAAAATGAGTTGCACTTTATACTTGAACGGTCGTATTATCTCTCATGGTAATATGATAGATGGACTTTTTCACCTAGAGACGAATAGTGGGATGCACTGTATTGAAAGCGGGAATACCTCAAAACCCAAAAAGGCTAGAGAAGAAGTTAACCAAGAAAAAATGTGGCATCTTAAACTTGGACATGTGAACCTTGATAAGATTCGCAAGATGTCGAAAGACGGATATTTCCGCCCATTAGGTAATGACCGGATGGGTACTTGTGAATGTTGCTTGAAAGGGAAGATGACCAAATCTCCATTTACTGGAAAAGGAGAGCGTGCCACTGAAATTCTAGGGTTAATCCACACTGACGTATGTGGACCTATGTCTACTACGTCGAGAGAAGGCTTCTCATACTATATCACATTCACCGACGATCACTCTCGGTTTGGCTATGTATATCTTATGAAGTACAAGTCAGAATCCTTTGAAAGGTTCAAAGAATTCAAGAATGAAGTTGAGAAGCAAACTGGGAAACAGATAAAAATCCTAAGATCGGATCGAGGGGGTGAATATCTGAGTAACGATTTCCTAGATTATCTCAAAGAGTGTGGAATAGTATCACAGTGGACTCCACCAGGAACTCCTTAGCATAACGGAGTTTCTGAACGGAGAAATCGAACCTTGATGAACATGGTTCGTTCTATGATGAGTTCCGCTGATCTACCAGTAACATTCTGGGGATACGCTCTATATACAGCAGCTTACTTGCTTAATAGAGTACCTTCCAAATCAGTTTCACAAACACCCTATGAGATATGGCATGGAAGAAAGCCAAGTCTTAATCATATTAAGATTTGGGGTTGTGAAGCATATGTCAAGAAGCTTGAGGCTACTAAGCTTGAAGCGAGATCAGTAAGATGCTATTTTGTGGGATATCCTAAAGAAACTATGGGATATGAGTTCTACCATCCTGACGACCAGAAAGTCTTTGTCGCCAGAACTGCTAAGTTTCTAGAGGACGAATTTGTTCTCAAATGAACTATAAGCAAACAGATGGAAATTAATGAGATTAATAATGAACCACAAACAAGCACTCGACATATTGACAACCCTGTTCCTGAACCCCTAGCTCCACGTAGATCTGAACGGGTTAGTAAGCCACCTATGAGGTTTGGCTTAAATAATGACTTTGATGAATTGTACCTTTTAGGTGACAATGAAACAAAGGAGGACCCTAGGGACTACACTGAAGCAATGTCCGACATTGATTAAAAAAGATGGCAAATGGACGTGAAGACGGCCTTTCTGAACGGCTACCTACAGGAAGAGCTCTATATGACTCAAGCCGAAGGTTTCGTGTCTGAGTCTGAAGAGACTAAGGCATGCAAGCTTTAAAGGTCCATTTATGGACTTAAGCAAGCCTCCAGGAGCTGGAACATTCGTTTCGATACTGAAATCAAAACGTTTGGTTTTACTCAAAACGAAGACGACAATTGTGTTTATCAAAAAGTCGTTGGGGATGCAGTAGTATTCCTAGTGTTATATGTAGATGACATATTACTATTCGGGAATGACACTGCAGTACTTTCTTCTGTAAAAGTGTGGTTGTCTAAAACCTTCCACATGAAAGATTTAGGAGATGCATCTTATGTACTTGGGATAAAGCTCTATCGTGATAGATCCAGAAAATTAATTGGATTATCCCAATCAATGTACATTGATAAGGTGCTAAGTAGGTTCCAAATGGAACAATCTAAGAAAGGTTTAATTCCTGTGAGACATGGAATTCACCTTTCTAAGTCCATGGGACCTAAGACTCCTGAAGAGATACGGCTAAATGAATGAAATTCCTTATGCTTCCGCCATAGGGAGTCTCATGTATGCCATGATATGCACAAGGCCTGATATCGCGTATGCTGTGAGCATTACTAGTCGATATCAATCTAACCCAGGATCAGAACACTGGGCAGCTGTCAAGATGGTCCTTAAGTACTTAAGAAGAACTAAGGACATGTTCCTCGTTTATGGAGGAGCATCAGAGTTGCGAGTGGAAGCTTATACAGACGCAGATTTCCAATCTGACGTCGATGATAGAAGTTCCAACTCCGGATATGTATTCACTCTGAATGGTGGGGCTGTCAGTTGGAAAAGCAAGAAACAAAGTGTAATTGCTGATTCCACGACAGAGGCTGAATATGTCGCTACAGCTGAAGCCGGCAAAGAAGCGTTCTGGATGAAAAAGTTCATTACTGAACTTGGAGTGGTTTCAACCATCACATCACCAGTAACTTTGTACTGTGATAATAGTGGGGCGATAGCTCAAGCCAAGGAACCCAGGGCTCATCAAAAGAACAAGCATTTTGATAGGCGCTTTAATATCATAAGATGATATGCTGCCGAGGGGAAAGTCAACATCCTCAAAGTTGCTTCAGCCGATAATGTAGCAGATCCACTAACAAAGCCAATGACTCAAATCCAGCTTGATCGTCATATGGATAAGATGAGTATTAGATACATGGGAGGATGGCTTTGAGTGCAAGTGGGAGATTGTTGGAAGTATGCCCACAAAGCCACTCATTTGATGTAATAGCTTTTTGGAATACTTAATATGTTAAACTTTTATATGTTTAACGGAAGGGCAATACTTATTGTTAATCACTATTTATTGTATCATGTGTTTAATCAATAAGAGAATCCAAGGGATGTATTTGACATAAGAGATAAGTGATCTAATGAGTTAGATTAAGGAGACCTTTCTCTTATGTTCATTCCTAAAACGTTCCTAGCCATAGGATTGCCAATTGGGCATTGACAATCCGCTAAGGTTAGTATGTGTTATGTTGACTCAAACGTGAGTATGAACTAGTCTCAAGTCATTTGGTGTTGGACACTAAGACAAACACATAGGTGCTCGAAAGAGTAATCGAGTACACTGAACTGCGATTAATGAGAGTTCAAACATACATGTCATGTACGAACTCTAAGGTTACAATATGCAAAGTAGTCCTTAGACCTGAGGCATCATAGATGTCTAATGGTTAGGTCCTTGATCTTTGATCATGACAAAGGCATTCCCTCGGATTGTCCACGGCATTGTTGGGGTCATGTGATCTAGTCATGTAGGCATATGAATGCACAACAAGGGATCTCTAACCTTCCATGGTGGAAGGAGTATACTCTAAAATATGATTCTAAAGTCTTTGGCCAAAGCAAATGAATATGACTAAGGAAGATGTTCCAGATCATATTCAAGGGAATCATATAAGAAAGTATCACATTGGATAGTAGACATGAAACAAACTATCACTTAAAACAATGTGGTTAAGAGTATTGTATTAGAGAAGGACCGTATTGCATTGTAATTGTAACTGGATAGGTTCTCCAACCAATTCTACTTAGCTTGGGTAACCATGACATACTGCTAGGTGTCACTCATGGTTTGTGGAAGCCCTATTGATTAGCAAACACTAATCATCAAAAAGGGAGAATTGAAATGTGGTTTCAATGCACAATCGATAGTTAAGAGTAACATCGCCCACTGCCTCGCTAATTGGAACCTAATGGATCGCACACCAAATAAGGATATATGTGAAGCAATTAAATGAAATGGATAAGCAATTAAATGGTTTAATTGAAGAATGGTCAAGATTAATTAATTGGTTAATTAATTATACGAAATGTTCGTATTGGGCTTTTAAGTTGGTTTTAGGGCTTCGGGGCCCAAAAGTGTTTTGGTCCACAAGGCCCATTATGTTTAAGTTGTATGACAACTAAAACAAAATGGGCAATAAGCCCAATAACCATATAGGCCAACCATTTAGGGTGAGGGTATGCAAGTTTGCTTAATTGCAAGTTTGCCACTCACCTAAGAAATGAAGTATAAATTCATCTTTATAGCTTTGTTTTCAATTAGGGTTTTCTAAGCTACTTGGGGATAGTTATCTAGCAAATTTACTTCCCTAAGTGATCCATTTTCATTCTCACAAATTACATCCTTGGTGAAGAGACATAGAGACATCAAACTTTTGGTGTTTTGGAGAACTAATCCTCAAATCCTCAAAGAAGCAAAGGAGCACTAAAAGGAGGGAAATCACAAGGAAGATCCAAGGAGCAAGGAGGTGACTTGAAGGCCCTCCACTTGGGTGAATCCCTTGTGTAATCAAGGATGAGCTTCAAGGGTAAAGAATCTCTAAATTCTTCATATTCTTTAATGTTGTTAAAGAGTCTTTTGATTCACCATATACTAGGCTTTGAAAGTCATGGGTTTCATGAATTGTTTTTGGATGCATGCCTACTTTAAAGAGTTAATTGTTAGCATATGTATTCAAATGTTCATACATGTTCTTAGCTAGGACAAAAATTTTCCTTCAGCTACGGCACAAGAGTCCAAGGACGTGTATGGATGTATGAAAGGGTCAGAGATAGGTTTAGGTTGGATGGGGGTTGCGGCAAGGGAAGGAGGATGGCTGGGATTGTGTTTGGATGTGTAGAATGGTGAATGGGATGCGGCTGATTGTGTTTCTGAGTGAATGGTTGGTTTTTGCGGCACAACCCTAAAATATGTATATATAGGCATCACAAAACCCTAGGGAAATCAGATTGGGACTTGAACTTAGCAGAAATTAAGGAATAAAGGCCTAGGGTGCGGCATAAAGTTTGGAAAAGGAATTGTGGTCCAATTAATTTCTGAAAATGATTTGTAGAACCCAAATCCACAAGGAAAAAGGGCCTAACAAATCAGAATCCAAGAGGGAAAGGGGTTGAGAGGTGCGGCTGAGAGGATAAGGGCAAGGGAATGCCTTGCAGGGCAAGGGAATGCCTTGCAGGGCAAGGAAAAAGGGTTCTAGAAGGGTTTAGGTGTGGCAAGGGTGGAAAGTGAAGGGATAGGGATTCTAGAAGCCCAAAATCACAAGGAAAGGCACGGCAAGGTTGGAAAGTGTTCTAGAACCTTTGGTTTGTGTCTAGAATGCATATAAGGCCTTCAATGTTACTGGAACATTAGGGATATTTAGGATTAGGAAAGGTCAAACCAAAATAGGAAACTTTGGCTTAACTTTCCTACTTCAAGTAAGAATCCTTGTTGGAGTAGGAATCCTCCTTTTTCTAGGAATCCTTCTTCTTCTATGAATCCTTTATTGATTAGGAATCCTTACATCTTCAAGTCTTCAATTTCGTCCATTCCTTTTGCTCCAATCATGTGCTATTCATTCCAAGCCCAATTTTGCTCCAAAAGGCTCCAAAATGCACCTTCTTGCATACTTTGTCCTTAGAACCAGAAAACACACGAAAATGGCTTAAAAGACTAAAATAACTAAGAACTAACAACGTAAATGCACAAGAACAAGCTAACTAAGTCGCATAACTAAGAAAGACGAGGGCACAACTGAATCCAAATGAAATCATTCAAGAAGAAAAAATGAATGACAAATCCATAATTCATGATTCTGTACTTTCAGAAAAAGAAAATGTCATTGATGAGACACATGTACTTGAAGAAACAGTGGTACATGAAAGCAAATAGATCTTCATAAATTATGCTTGTACTAATGAATTGTGGGATCAGAATGAAATAATCATCAACGACATGTTCGCATTCGCAGTAGCCACTGAAATCATATTAAGTGATGATAATGACCCCCGCTCTGTCGATGAATGCAAATAGAGACAAGATTGGCCTAAGTGGAAAGATGCAATCCAGGTATAATTAAATTCCTTGGAAATGAGAAATGTTTTTGGACCGGTAGTCCAAACCCCGCCTGGTATAAACCCCGTGGGTTACAAATGGGTATTCATAAGAAAACGAAAAGAGAAAAACGAGATTGCAAGATACAAAGCACGACTCGTTGCACAAGGCTTTTTGCAAAGACCTGGAATTGATTATGAGGAGACATACTCTCCTGTAATAGACGCAATTATGTTCCGTTACTTAATAAGTTTAGTGGTTTCAGAAAAACTTGACATGCAACTTATGGATGTCATCATTGCATATCTATATGGAAAATTAGATACTGACATATATATTAAAGTCCCAGAAGGACTTAAGTTGCCTGAAACAACTAACAAACCACGAGGTACACTCTCAATCAAATTAAGGCGATCATTGTATGGGCTGAAACAATTTGGATGAATGTGGTATAATCGTCTCAGTGAGTATTTGATCAAAGAAGGGTATACCAACAATGTCAGTTGCCCTTGTGTGTTCATTAAGAAATCCAACTCTGGATTTGTTATAGTGGCAGTATATGTCGATGATATGAACCTAGTTGGAACCCCTGAAGAACTTAATAAAACTGTTGAATATCTAAAAAGCGAATTTGAAATTAAAGACCTTGGAAAAACAAAATATTGTCTCGGCCTGCAGATCGAGCATTGTGCTAGTGGAATTTTGGTCCACCAATCAGCTTACATTGAAAAAATCCTTAAGCGATTTGGCATGGACAAGGCTTATCCACTCAGCACGCCAATGGTCGTTCGTTCTTTGGACATTAAGAAAGATCCATTCCGTCCAAAAGAAGATGATGAAATGGTCATTGGTCCAGAAGTACCATATTTGAGTGCAATAGATGCTTTATTGTATTTAGCACAATGTACTAGACCAGATATAACTTTTTCAGTCAACTTGTTAGTAAGGTATAGCTCTGCTCCAACAATTCGTCATTGAAATGGCGTCAAAGATGTATTGTGATACCTTCATAGGAAAATAGACATGGGTCTCTTCTACTCAAAGAAATCCACAAATGACCAAGTCCTTGTTGGATATGCAGATGCTGGTTTTCTCTTTAATCTGCATAAAGCCCGCTCACAAACTAGACATGTGTTCAAGAATGAAGATACAGCAGTCTCATGGTGCTCAACAAAGCAAACATTAGTTGCTACATCTTCAAATCACTCAGAAATACTTGCTTTACATGAAGCAAGTCGTGAATGTTCTTGGTTAAGATCAATGATCCATCATATCCGGAATTCACGTGGTCTACCTTCAAAGACAGACACTCCAACTGTCATCCATGAAGATAATGCAGCCTATGTTGCCCAAATGAATGAAGGATTCATCAAGGGCGATAAGACTAAACACATATCTCCAAAGTTTTTCAATGCATATGAGCTTCAGAAGGCTAAAGTTATTGAAATCAGACAAATTCGTTCCAATGAAAATCTGCAAAGTATCGGATTACGTCGACTTACCAATCAAATAAATTTGGAAAATGCGGAATCATGAGGAGATACATATCAGGGGGAGCATCCATGATACATGCATGTTGTACTTTTTTTTCCTTCGATTATGATTTTTCCCACTGGGTTTTTCCTATCAAGGTTTTAACGAGGCAACATAAGCATACTTAACACTATATCAACAATCCAGGTAAAGTTGTACTCTTTTTCCTTCGCTATGGTTTTTTCCCACTGGGTTTTTCCGAGCAAGGTTTTAACGAGACAACTGATGTTGATATGTGGGCATCCAAGGGGGAGTGTTGAAAATATTTGTGGGTTAATGAATGCCCACACAGTAATGTTGAAACTATTGGTGGATTAATGAATTCCCACACAATAATGTGGACTTGGGAAATGAATGAGGATTATATTTTCAAAAGATGTATGCTGTAAATTTCAAGGTGTAATTATTACGTTTGTTTGGAGTTGCTCTATAAATAGAACGCTCCGTGTACTATCAAAATACACTGAGAAGAAGAAAAGATCAAAAACATCAGTATCTATTCCTTCCTCTTTTATTTGTCATCCCCTTGTGTTATAGTTACAGTGTGATAGTTTACACCTGATTCGCTCATGTCACTAGTAAAGGTTATCTCTCTAACTTTTCCCTATTTATAACATTCCTTATTTATCGAAACAGAATGATTAATCGAGTTCTTAATGTTATACTTATCCGAAATAAGTACATGGCGTGCATGCGGAGAAAATGTAATTTCCTTCAATCAACAAAAGGACAAGTTTGTCTTTAACATTTCGTTACAAGGCGGGAAAATGTTGTCAGCTTAGCAGCAGCACTAATGAGCGAAGTGGGGAAATGGAACTTTCCAGAAACAAATGTAAAAACCCCCAAAACCTCGAATTCCCTTCTAGAAGAAGAATGTCGGGGTATTTTCGTCATTGGGAATAACAGCGTCACGGGTTCGCTTGAGAAGGAAGGTTTAATGATGTCGTTGGACCTTCGCCTTCCTTAAATTCCGCTTCTTCCTCTGAAATTTTGCGGTTGCGGTGGCGGCACATGTGGCGGAGCGGAAGCCCAAGTTAGAAAAAAATGTCGCAGAACGGGAAATTGACGCCGAATCTGGACCAGCAGAGCACGAAGCTTCTGAATCTGACGGTTCTGCAGCGAATCGACCCCTTCGTCGAGGAAATTCTCATCACCTCCACTCACGTCACCTTCTACGAGTTCAACACTGACCTCAGCGAATGGGTAGTCCTACCTTTTCTCCTTAATTTCTCATTATTTTCTTCTTGATATCTCATTATTTTTTGCTTATGATCTGATTCCAATTGCATAATTCTCTCTGATTTTTTTTCCCATTTTTAGAGTCGCAAGGACGTTGAAGGATCGCTCTTCGTGGTCAAGAGGTAATTCTGCGTTGCAAGATTTGGGTTTTTTTTTTTTTTTTTTTTGTGGCAATTTGGATTTTGGGGGTTAATTTTGTTGCTGTTATTCCAGGAATGCGCAACCTCGGTTTCAGTTCATTGTGATGAACCGGCGGAATACTGGTCAGTGCATTTGCATTGTGTTTTAATTCCTGATCCGTGTCGTTTCGCTGCATTTGTAGTTCTCATAGATTGGAAGTTTTATTGGTATTTGTGAACGGGGTTGATCAGATTTTCCGAGTTACTTGCTAAACTTGATTCTTTAGTGTAGCCTTCAAAAATGGAGAATTTGCTATGGTACTATTAGTTTAGGGTTTAGGGTTTAACTTAGTAAGTATGCCGAATGTCTCACACTAGAAGAAGAACATATGTTGAAGTAGCGTATGAGCTCTCGGGTGTCCTTCCCTTGGCTGGCTTGGCCTGCTCTGGTACCAAATATCATTAGAACCAGTCTCCAATCATTACTGGACTCTGGACTCTGGACTCTGGACCACATTTCTGAGTTCTTTTTTTTTTCTTTTAATTTGTTTCCTCTCTGGTCTGATGTTCTTCTTTGCCTCGCGTTGAATCCTATGCATTTGATCCTGCATATGGTGAATATCTTCTACTCCACACAGCAAGTGTGCTACATGAAAGGCTAAGCACCAAAGGGACCAAGTATTTGAGATTGAGAGATGAAAGTTCATTCACTTGAGGCTTCAAAATCTTCTGATTTGGTTATTAGCCTTTCTAGTATTGTTTAAGTCTATATCTCAGGTTATTCAGACGCCTAATGATGTTTTGCTTTTAATTTTTATATGGCATGCTTTTTATGTTTATACTTTACTAAATTTCTGTGTATTAAGATGATTTAGTATGTTTGCATAAGCAGAAAATTTGGTGGAGGATCTCTTGGGAGATTTTGAATTCGAAGTCCAACATCCATATCTATTGTATCGAAATGCAGCTCGAGAGGTCAATGGCATTTGGTTTTACAATCCAAGTGAATGTGAGGAGGTGGCAAATCTTTTTAGCAGGTATTGTCTTCTGGCAATTTTAAGTTGATTGAAAAATTATGATCTTTGTGGTATTTTTGATTGACTCGATCAAAAACTTCGTGGATGCAATAAGTATGCCAGTGAATGGATATTCTATTACAATAAGGCATTTAGGTGAACAGTGCATAACAATTAAATATCTGAAGATCTTAAAAGTACTCCGATAATGTAATATTTAAGATTTATCTCTTTTTTTTTTTAAGACAAGTAAGAAAAATAGATGAGTAACTCTAAACTTTAATACATGTTAATACATGCCTAAAATAGATATAATCTTTTTACCTGTGTATGTTTATCAGTTATTGTTTGAAATACGTTGTGTGCAGAAAAATATCCTTCCAGGGAATCTACCCTTTTACTAGTTTCACTCTGTTGGAGGTAAATATGAAGGCTAGTATTTGTGCCAAGATACGATTGAACTTATTGTGTATACAATTAGTTTAAAACTTTAAATGCGAGTAATATGTCTCATGGTGAGAGAAAGTTGAAGGTTATTGTGACATAGTAACGCCATGAGAAATAGTTTTGCGTACTACTCTTTCGAGTGTTTACTTTCTTATATACTTTGCGTAACTTTAATTTATCGGTCAACTGAAGTTCCAGAAATGCATTTTTTAGTGTTTTAATTATTGGTTTCTCACATGACATGACCTAGGGATGTTATTATTGCAACTGTTTGCTGGGATCCTGACTGAATTGCATTTTATTTATCCTTCTTGTTTATATAAAAGTTAAAAAGGAAAAGTTGAGATGTGCCAGATTGTATATTATCCTTAATTGCTTTGTTTTTAAATCCATTCTATCTTTTATTTGTGTGGCTCCAGGATTCTTAGTGCATATTCCAAGGTGCCTCAAAAGTCAATGGCATCACCAACAAAGAGGTAATATTCCTTTCATCCCTACTTAGCACAAATGTAGTTATTCCTTTACTTCTGAAGTCTGGTATTACAAAGTTTTCCTTGTCGACAATAGTATATAAACTTCTGGCTTTGTATTATTGGTCATTTTGAAGGGTGATATTTTCTTTTTGTATACTGCTGAGCTTGCAAACTTCAGGTTTGTAAAATTCTTGGAATATTTATCTATATTCTATTCTCAATACAATAGCATAAGAAATTATGCGTTTATGCTGTTGAATATTTGAAATGTTCAGTTGTGCAATTTTGTAGAAATTTTAGTCATTTTGGTTATGATAACAACTGAAGGAAGAATGTATTACTTTTGTAGTGAGTTTGAGGAACTGGAAGCAGTCCCAAGCATGGTTGTTATGGATGGTCCTTTGGAGCCATCATCATTAACTGCCTCACATGTCACTGACGTTCCAGATGATCCAGCTTTTGTGAACTTCTTCAGTGTATGTTCTCTTCCTCTTAATGTTCTGCAGTTGTGGAAGTTTATTCTGGCCTTTTGTAGTATTAACTGTATAGGGTTTCATGAGTTCCTAATTTTGTCATTGATTGGGGAATTTTGGTTGTTCTATACAGCTGTAGAATGAAAATGTTTTGATTGTCTAACAATTTCTGCATTTGATGCTAATATTGGTTTACTCTCAAATTCAGCGATGAGTAGTTAATGTGGGATTGTTGTTTCTAGTCCTTTAAGAAATAATAAATAAAATTGCCAACGGAGTACCTCCTAAATGTGCCCGTTTGCACTATGTTTTATGCTCATTTCAAGGAAATACAGACTTGGTGAGTGTATGCCTACATATAAATGCCTCAGCACAAGCACGTGTCCGTATACAGCTTGGACATACTGATGGATATAATTTTGTGTTCATGCATAATGTCATCCCTGCATATGTGTATAAATATTGGTGAACATACTGATGGATATAATTTCAGGATTGATGAAACATCTTTTTTCATTTTTCCTATATCTGGGCTCATCTAAATTTGGACATTAATTGCAGACGGCTATGACTATCGTGACTTCTTCAACTACAGCAATTACCGGACAGCCTTACCAGTCATCTTCGACAGTCTCTCTACCTTCTCATCCAGTCTGTGTTGCCCCTTCAAGTATTCCTGGCATGCAAATACCGTCTGCTCCACTGTTATTGTCTACAACTTTATCCTCTTACCTTGACCTCCCTGAATCCCATAACATCACCAACTTGGCCAGTAATCTTGTAAAGCCATCTTCTTTTTTTGTTCATCCTTCCTCTTCAGCAACAACCATGCCACCTGTCTCTGCATCAATCCCTGCTGCTCCTCTTCTTCACCCTGCTGTAACTGTGCAACGTCCATATGGTGCTCCTCTTTTACAACCTTTTCCACCGCCAGCTCCTCCACCATCTCTCACTCCTGCTTCTTTCCCTACTCTGAACTATGGGCCAGTTAACAGAGATAAAGTACGAAATGCTCTCATGCTGCTTGTACAGGTTAGTCTTGTCGTAATGGTGCTATGTAGATATAATTACACTCATTTTTTTTTTCAATTGAAAAGATTAAATGTTTGTAGTAATGTTCAAAATTCATTCACATATTCTGGAAATTGTTTAAAAATGCATCATGAACGTTTTGTAGTTTTATAGTTGATAAAAATGCATCAAAGAAACAAATACCTAGGTTTATATCTCATGATGCCTTTTTCCCAGGAGACACATCCATTTGCATTACAACTTTGAATTTTTTGAATTATATTGGGTACCGAGTCATTATCTAGAGTTCTCGACTGAAGCAACTGCTGAATAATCTTTAGGTTCTTCTTCATTATGATTATCATTAACTTTGTTCATAATTTGATTATGAACTTTGCCTGCTCTGTAGGATAATCAATTCATTGACATGGTATACGGAGCACTCCAGAAAGCACCCCACTCGTAACCTTTTCCGAAAAGCTTTACTGTCAGCATGTTAACGCAGGCCTGTGAACGCCTACCTGAAGCAGCAGAGTCTACAAGCTGGATTGTTTTTGTTCATTGTGTGCCTTCTTTCGTTCCCCCTTTAAACGTGTGCATATGATGTATAGGATTTCGATTCTCATTCTCATGGGAGGGGAATTTCGATATAGGGGTATTTGTAAGTTTCGAATTGACAGTGCCGCATAGTTTTGAATGTTTAGTCTTTTACTTGATGCGCGAGTAAAGACCTTTGTATTCTGAGCAATCTTATACCCCTAAACACCCCCTTAACCCAAGCAAGTGAATTTTAAACACTCTGTTGAAGCGTACTAATTGCAAATTGAAAGTGCACTTGCCACCTTTTTCTTAATGAAAATTGTTATTAGCACTTCAATTTAGTCTCCCACTTTGTTTTCGCTAGGTAAGAGAGTGAGTTTTTAGGTATTTTTCTGCAGTTTTGTGTTTCTTTTGAGGAAATCTTGCTCAAGTTTGTCCAAGTTTGTTAGCAAATAACAAAAATAGGCCATTAGACCAACAAAAACAATTAAATGCAAATTGGAGATGGAGTTTGAGTTATCAAATTTGATTTATGGCATTGGCAAATGGTTTGAAAGATTTTCTACTTGAATGTAGATGCGCGAGTTTGTCAGGGAAATTGGAGATGAGAAATCATAATCCTCTTTTAATGTAAATGTACTACTTCCGTCAATTTCTGTCATAAATTTCATCAAAATTGCATCACATGAGCCTTTTTTCCCGCGTATTTTCGCTACTTCATGCCCCTTGACGACATAGAGAAAGAATTTCGATGATAAAAGAACGTGGAAACAACTCTCTATACTCGGGAATTATAGGCTCTATCCTCAATCTTTCAAGCACCTTGAAGTAGAAAAATACCCTTGAAAAATTGTTTATGACGGATAAAAAAAACCCTCAGCCATCCATTTGTCACGTTTTAATCAATTCCTTTGCGGGAAGAGATCCCCTCTCTTCCACCAAGTCCTAAGGATTCGGAGATCCAAACCCTTGAAATTTGATCTAACTGCTACAATTATTATAACTTTTAGAGGGCCCCATATTTGTAGCCGTTAGATCAAATTTCAAGGGACCTGGATCTCTAGATCCCTAGAATTTGATGGGAGAGATCCGGAAGGATATCTTCCCTTCCTTTGCCCTTCTCTCAAAGTACATTAAAAAAATGTTTTTATATAAACTATTGAATTCTCAACACATGCTTAATTGGGAAATGTCATAAAAAAGGAAAATACTCCAAAATGGGACAATTTCTTAATCTTGGGACATAAATAGGACAAACTGGCCATGCATAAAATCAAAATTACTAAAATACCCACATATAAATGGGTTATTCCTCCCATTTTCTGATTCCTCTCTCTACTCTCTCTCCCTTCCTCATATCTCTGAGCTTCAATTTCGAAGTGATAGAAGTCCAAAGAGAGGCGAGAAAAGTGATATGGGCTTTGGGTTCACCTCATACCTCTGATTTTGAACAAAGGGATGCGAGAGAGAGGTGAGAAGAGTGAGCTGGATTTTGTACCATATGTTCTGTTTTGGCTGGAAAATTCCATTTTTTCCGGTGACTGAAGCTTCGGCAGGGATAGGAAGGTAGGGTATTTAGTTCCAAGTTCCTTCATCAATGATTTATGGAATAAATGAGTTGTTTGCAAGATGAATTAATACTTAGAAGTTAAATTAGGGTTTGTATTTCATGTTGGGGCATATGGGTTGTGGAACAAATTTCAAGTTTTGACGTGCTACAAGACTGGAATGGAACAATTTTTTGTTCAAGTGTTCAATTGCAGAAATTTGTGAAAATTTTTCCGTAATGTGCATGTGGTGCGCATATGGTGTGCATGGCTACATCTTAATATGAGAAGCAAGAATGTTCACTAGTTATGATCAATGTTTTAAAGAACTCGCCTCAGGGCACGCCTAGGGCGCCCTTGAGGCTGGGCGGCGAGACAAACGCCTCAGTTTTGATGGAGTAGGTGAAATGCTTCGCCGGAGACGCCGAGGCGGCGGAGGCGCGCCTCAAGGCGTCCAGGTGCCCTGGTTGTTTTTTTTTTTTTTTTTTTTTAAAAGCCATCCAAACCCAAAACGACGCCGTTTGGGTAAGGATTTTCAGCTTTATACCTGTTATTCATACATACCTTCGATTTTCTTCAGTCTTCTTCGCATTCTTCTTCTTCTCCCGCGCGCTAGAACCACGCCGCCCACCGCTCGGAGCAGCAACGTCGCCACGCGGCCGCTTGGAGCAGCACCGACACTGCCATCATCCAGCCGCCGTCACCCCAGCACCGTCACCCCAGCGCCGTCAGCAAGATCGCAAAGGTTAGGGTTTGGGTTTCTGAAATTGAAGTCACAGAAGGATAAAAATTGGGGATTTAGGGATTTAGTTTTCTGGGGAAGTCTCTGCCTCTGTTTAGGGATTTAGTTTTCTGGGTAAGTCTTTGCCTCTGTTTTCTGGGAAGTCTCTGCCTCTGTTTTCTGTTTTCTGGGAAGTCTATGCCTCTGTTTTCTTTTTTGGGAAGGGTCTGCGTGCAGTGCACCCATGTGCTGCATTTTTTTGTTTTTTTTTATTTGGTAATGTGCTGTTTATGTGATAATCTGCCATGTGTGTTTTCATTCTTTGATAATCTGCCATGTGTGTTTATGTGATAATCTGCCATGGTATATAAAATTATAAATACATAAATTGTTGGTTCATTAATTGTTGGTTCATTAACTGTATGCATGTGTCGTATGTTTATTGTTTAGGGCATTGAAGAATATGGCTTCTTCTTCTAAGAAAGATTTTGCTTGGCAATGGACAAAGGATTTGGATCCTGTCACCAAGCACTTCTATTGTGTTTTTTGTAACCACAAATGCACGGGTTCAATTTCTAGATTCAAACATCACTTGGGTGGTGTAAGTTCGGGAGGAATGATAAATTGTAAAAAAGTCCCACCCAATGTGAAGGAAGAATGCTATGCTAATGTTATGGCAACTAAAGAAAAGAGGAAAGCTAGTCATGAGTTGTGTCGTGGTGGGGGAGAAGAAAGTGAAAGTGTCGATATGGGTACAAGAGGGACACCATATGTAAGTAGTGGGAGTGGGAGTGCCACATATTCACAACAAATTGGTTCTTTTCTACCACCTAGGTCAAGGGGACCACTTGATAGGTATGTTACCTCGGAAGCTCGTCAAGCCACATTGAATACACCTTTCAAAAAAGAGGAAAGACGACAGGCATCCCGAGCACTTGCGCGATGGTTCTACACTAGTGCCATTCCATTCAATGCGGCAAACAATGAACATTATGTTAATGCAATGAAATTGGTATCCAATTTTGGTCCCGGCTTTAATGCTCCTACAAGCCATGAATATAGAACTTGGATGCTCAAAGAAGAAGTTGAGGATGTACAAACTATGATGAAAGAACATCAAAAGGCTTGGAAGAGATATGGATGCATTATTATGTCGGATGGATGGTCGGATGGCAAAAGTAGGTGTTTAATCAACTTTCTTGTCAATAGCCCGCATGGTACTTGGTTCTTGAAATCGATTGATGCATCGGCCTCTATTAAGAATGGAGATTTGTTGTATGGCTATTTGGATGATGTTATTCAAGAAGTTGGGGAGGAGAATGTGGTTCAAGTTATATCCGACAATGCTTCGAACTACAAGAATGCCGGGTCAAAACTTATGGAGAGGAAAGAGAAGGTGTGGTGGACTCCATGTGCGGCTCATTGCATTGATTTAATGCTAGAAGATATTTCTAAGATGACATGGTTTGATGACACACTCAAACGTGCTAGGTGTATTTCAAAGTATCTATATGGGCATCAATGGGTACTAGCTTTGATGAGAAAATACACTAACAATTCGGAAATTCTTCGTCCGACGGTCACTAGGTTTGCCACTTCTTTCCTTACACTACAAAGCTTACAAAAGCAAAAGGACAATCTTGTTGCTTTGTTTGCCTCTCAAGAATGGTTGGAAAGTACCTATGCAAAATCCCGGGAAGCAAAGTTGGCTAAGCATCATGTGTTACATGATAGTGAGTTTTGGGGTCGAGTTTCCTTTTGCATTAAGGGTGTTCTTCCTCTTGTTTGTGTTTTGAGAGAGGTTGATTCGGAGGAGAGACCTCCCATGGGTTTTATATATGAGTTGATGGATGCTGCAAAAGAGAAAATTGCGAGCAATCTTAACAAAGTGGAGAAACAATATATGCCTATTTGGAGAAAAATAGATTGTAGATGGGACGAACAACTTCATCAACCACTACATGCGGTGGGCTATTACTTAAACCCACAATTTCGATATGAGGATGGTTTCTTAGCTACTGATGAAGTGGTAAATGGGTTGTTTGCTTGCATGGATCGGATGCTTGGGAAAGGGAAAGAACGTGAAGAGGCCGATTGTCAATTGGATTTATATAATGATAAGCGTGGTCCATTTGCGGATTCTATGGCTATGCAAACTAGGAAAAAGCGAACACCAAGTAAGATTTAATTAGTCAATTGTTAATATCTTTTTATCATTAACCCTTAAATTACTTACCTTACTAATATTATTTTCTTAGCGGCTTGGTGGGAGCGCTTTGGGCATAAAACACCCGAGTTAAAGAAGTTTGCTGTCCGAGTTCTAAGCCTTACTTGTAGTGCGTCGGGATGTGAGAGGAATTGGAGCACATTTTCAATGGTAAGTAAATATATTATTAGTATCTTAAGTGTCATTTTTGCTCAAAACGATTAGACTTGAGTAATAGAATTGATTTATTTGTAGATTCATACAAAAAGAAGGAATAGGCTTGAACACAAAAGGCTTAATGCTTTAGCCTATGTCAAGTATAATTTGGCTTTACAACAAAGAAGTCAGAAAAGGAGGGAGAAGTATGATCCTATTGTTGTAGAAGAAATTGCCTCCGATGATGAATGGATAACGGAGATAGAAGATCCCATTCTTCCCGAAGATCCTACATGGCTTGAGGATGAGTTATTGTATAATGTTGAGGCCATAAGGAATGTGCCACCCCCGGTTTATGAAGGTGGCCCATACATTCGAGAGCCTAGAGAGTCTTCTCCTCCTCCTCCTCCTCCTCGTGAGCCTACTCCTCCTCCTCATGAGCCTACTCAACCTCGGGATCCTATTACATATAAAAGAAAACGAGGTAATGAAGAATCCTCAAGTCGAAGAAATGTGGAGAATGATTCGGAAGAATCTTTTGATGAATTGATGACATACCCTACAAGGTCATCTAGAGTTGGCAATGAAGTGGATGATGCCTTTTATTTAGATGAAGAGGATTTGGATGATTGATTGATATCTTTGTTTGTATTTTGATTTCTATGAAGAGGATTTGGATGAACGATTGTTTTCTTTGTTTGTATTACCTTTTGAATGATGAATTTGGATGATATTACCTTTGAATGGTGAATTTGGATGATATTATCTTTTGAATGACTATGGATTTGAATGAAAAATTGAGAATGGATGTTTATTTTACATACTATTATTTTTATACAATCATATGTATAATATATAAAACATATATATAAAATAAAAATTAAATCCCGTGAGGCTTCGCCTCACGCCTCGCCCACGCCTCACGCTTTTAATACATTGGTTATGATGCACGTATGTTGAGCCCCAGAATTTAGCAAATATGACCACAACCTAGTTGGCCTTGACGAAAAACAATATTAAGAAAAAACTTAGAGGACATTATGTGAAATCCCGTTCTTGGATTTCACTGTTATAATCTACGTATTTGTATTATTGAGCTTTTGTATTATTTTTCGAGAAATTATATTAATTTATTTGGATTTAGATTTTAATTAAATTAGTTACAAAGTTTAAAGTTTGGAAAGTATTTATCTAAAATTCGTTGACCTTTCGAGGTCACAAGTAACGTATTCGAATAGATCTTGAAACTACGAGCGCATAGGCAAAAACCATTTGCGAGTCCGAATTATAACGGTATAGTTACGGACGTTTGAAGTTGTAATACTATAGTTTGTAGGAATTATTTAACTTCCACTTATGAGTAAAAAACCCAAAAAATAAACATATATTAGGGTTAAGGGACCGACTAAGGAGGGGGGAAAATGGGATTAGACAGCAGCCAATGAAAACAAGGGGAGAGGGTCTGATTTTTGACCCGTTTTTGGGGAGATTTCAACCCGTTAACCCGCCAACTTGATCCGCTCATATCTCCTTCATCCGATCTCCGTTTTGGGTGATCTTGGTGTCCATGGAAAGCTCTTGACGAGCCCTACAACTCTGTAATGTTAGATTTTCCATTTTCTTATCCATTTTTCCAGTTCGAGGCAGCAAAGTCCGGTGGGTTTTCTGGCGGTTTTGTCATTTTTCCGGCGATTCCGGCAACCATTTCCCTCAAGCGAGGTATGAAACTTCATCTACTCTTCATAATCTTCAAGTTGGTATGCTTGGTTCGTGCTTTCGTATTCGTTTTAGAGTTGAGTGTTTAGAACCCTAGAAACCCGGTTTCCCGAAGAATTTGGATGATTCCGGTTAGAATTTGTCGTTCGTCTAGTTGTGAATAATGTCTCCCTTGTTGAGCTCTAGTTACCACGTGAATTTGAGCCTCTTGGGTTAAGGTTGAAAATTTGGGTTTTCAAACTCTTCACCATGGCTACCATTGCATGTGGCGGTGCGTGGGACCGTCCACAAGTGTTGTCTAAGTACCAAATACCTTCTAGTGACCCTGTGAACTTATGTCTAGCTTGATTTCCCGAAATTCAATTGTTGGTGTGATGTGGAGAAATGTGAATGACTAATATGTGATATTGGTGATTATCTTATTTTCATAACTACTATCCTGTGTGGATATGAGATGGTTTTATAATTTTGTTTCCTATAAAATTGTTAATTTTTATATTTAGCCATTGATGTAGTTTTATGGTGTGATTTGACGTGCATATTGGAAATATGGTTTGTATTGTATGATTGGATTGATGCGATGAAATGTGAGGGCTAGTAGTGGACCATTAACCCATTGTTATAGGGTTTGTTACTTTGAAACATGTTTCAACCCTCGTGTCATTATTTCATTCTCGTTTCGTTGAGTCTTTGTACCTTGAAGAACTTGATCCATGTCTTGTTTCATTGATTGGTGTTACACATTCTACTCCGCGATTCCGTTGAGTGATGTTCCGTGATCGTATCTAACTTGGGTTTCATTTAGTGGTGATTATGCATTGTACTCCGCGATTCTGTTGAGTGGTGGTCCGGAATCATACCCACTTGGATCCCGTTAAGAGGGTCCGGAATCCCTCCTACTTCGCGATTCCGTTAAGAGATGGCCCGGGATCGTGTTCACCTTGGGGTTTATTGAATTTGGATTGAGATAGCTTCAGAGATGTAGACTTCGGCCGAACTGTGTTGCTTAACCCTACTTTTCATTGTGTTGTATGAGATTATGATTGTGAGCTGTTGTGATTTGTTTCAGATGAACCGTTGTATGTTTGGGTGACTCCTTCGGAATTACAAAGGTTTGGTATTGATTCCTTATGAAGGATTTATATTCAAGAGATGTAAACTGTGATTAATGGTTGGCTTTATCATTATTATCACATCCTCGTATTATTGTCACTCACCCGAGCTTTGCAGCTTATCTAAATTCTTGATGCCGATGCACCAGTCGATGGTGTAGGCACTGATTGTACAGATGTCAGGTCTGAAGAGATTACAAGAGGTCGCTTGGTATTTTGGTTGGATTCTATTGAGTGGTCTGGAATCCCTACACTTGCTCATTTCCATAAAGTTAGTCCGACCTTAGTCGAGTGAATATGAATTGTTCACAGTAGACATTGTGTATAAATTAGACTTATCATGTTAGTACTTGGAATCCAGGTGGGGAATTATGTAGGGATCCTTTATTAAAAATTGTGAATTGATATGGGACCTTATTGATGGAATAACATAGTAATTGTAGATATCATGCATCTTTGATTTTTAGGATTGATTAAGTAGAATGATTGCGGAATGATGTGGGATATGATTGTTATTATTATGATTAGTCTCGTTGCTCAAAGTGGCTTGAGAATAATATTGTGCCTTGTTGGTTCTTGGATATGTTACATGTGGTGGATTAAGGTTTCCTGTTGAAATCATAGTGATTTATATGATGGAGGAAGTGGAAATGTTGTTTGTCATATTGGATTGTTATGTAGCCCTGAATCTAGTACTTCCATACTTGTCAAGTTCTAATGATTGATTGAAGAATGTTATATCTTTCGACTTGAACGTACTGTGGTAAATGTAGATGGGTAGTGAATGTTGAACTACGAATGGCTTGATCCCTATTTAGGGTACGTAGGCAGTCTAACGAGGAGGTTAGATGCAGCCATAAAACTTACGAAAAATTATTATGCAGTTGGATCTTGAGTTATGCCTTGTACATATCTCGGAGGCGGGATCTATTAGATATACGGATGCTGGGTGACGTCACGCGTCGATCCTGGACGTATGTTGGGTTCGGGGCGTGACACATTAAGGGTCATGCGTGTCCATGAAATAACGACAACGAGTATCATGTTTTCCACGTGCACAGTTAAGCGGTGGTTGATATACGTAACAAGATTTTTCAAATTATCACTGTAACCTTATATACATAACAATTATGTTTTAATTGTATCCATTATACCATTATGTTGTTGTTAAAGTTTCTCTCGTTCTGTGCATATCATGTGTATGTACTATACATATTATGTGCATGTGGTGTGCATATAGTGTATTATGTGTAGATGATGCGTATTTACATCTTTGATAATCTTTGCATTAACGTAGTTTACTACTTTTTCCTTTGATTTAGAGGCAAGCCCTGGAAATACGAAAAAAGCAAACGAATTCGTGAAACAATTTTCTTTGATTCAGTTGGGTTTTTTCTTGCCTATTCAAACTGCAATTTTTTCAAATCCTTGAAATATTTGAACCCAATCAAATTTGATACCAAATTCAAATTGATGAACCTTCGATTCTTCATATAAAGTTTAGGGTCATTTTTCTGATTTCGAAGAGAGAGCTGTGAGCTATGGGTTTTTGGGTTAAGCCCAGATCAGTGAGCATAACATGAGCATGTCATGTGCATGTTGTGTGCATACAGTGTATGAGTGAGCTTAATACGATGAAAGCGAACGAATATGCGAAACAATTTCGTCCATATCATTCTCTCTTCCTTCTTTCCACTCTGATTTCTCTCTTTTCCCTCAAATTTATCTCTTCTCCAAACGGCAACTAACCTTTAATACGTTTTTTCTTTCAATTGCAGCAAAAGCCAAACCCTATTTTGGTGCTTGTAAATTTGGATCGAGAGAGGGAGCAGAGGGAGGGAGAAGACAGAAGAAATGAAAATCCACGTATAAATCAGAGAAATAATAAAAAAAATCAAAAATCAAAATTGAAGGATTTGGGTCTCCTCCAAGAAACACCAAACCAAACACTTTAACTCCACAAATCCATCAATCAAAAAGAAAAATTAAGTAAACCCAGTTCGCAAAATCTACGAATGAAAAGGTAAAAATCAAAGAAGATGAGTGGGAGAGCTCTAGAGTATATTCAAAATTCGAAATGGAGAGAGAGAGAGAGAGAGAGAGAGAGAGAGAGAGAGAGAGAGAGAGAGAGAGAGAGAGAGAGAGAGAGAGCTTGGATGAAGAAGATGGGTGGGTTAGAGAGAGCTCTTTTGATGAAGAAGATGGGTGGCTTAGGGTTCTTTGAACTAGAATTGGAGGAGAGAGATTTCTCGCTCTCTGTTTCTTTCTACAAAATGAGAAATGAGAGCTGAAATTTCTGGATAATCCATCTATATGGGAGGATCATTTCAAGGTGTAGGAAAAATCTTATTTCTGTCCGATTGTTGTGCAAGCGTGTGCATGTTGTGTGCATATTCGAAATGTCCTATTTCTATCCCATGATTAAGAAATTGTTCCATTTTAGGGTATTTTCCTAATATTTTCCATTTTAGCATTTATGAAAGTAGTGCATTTTCAATTTCAAATTTCAATAGATAGAGAGTACTACACATAGTGGATTGCCATAGTGAAAATGCACTACAAAAGTACTGCATCACTAAATTCACTATATTCACACGAAATATGATAACCCACCCCTTTATCTTCTCCTACACACCACTGTTTAATTCTGCTCGTTATTTCCATGTACGACAAACAGAGAGAGGTTGTAGGAGGAAAAAATATGAGACTTGCACTACTTGGTTGGACATCTCGTATTCAATTCACAGTCCCATCAAACTTTTTGAAGCCGTGCTTTTCAAAATAAATAGTACTTGACTACTTATATTTTGACATTGTTAGCATTTAGGTGTGCTAAAGAAGGTATTGGCTCATCTAACATTGGAAAATGCTCTTTAGACAAAAAATAACCCAACTTCAATATCTCAGGCCTTGAGTTTCTCTTTCACCGAATACCACCAAGGTTAAGTATGCAATTTTTTTTTATTTTTTTTTTGTAAGTTTTGTCTAAACAGATAAAAATTCGTTTTGAATCTTGAATCTTTAGCACAATCTATATATTCCAAATAGACTCATTTAGGAATAACCAATTCATGGGGCGGTTGAAGTATCACAGGGGGTACTGTAACGAATCCGGGTAGTTGGAGTTACTAAGGTGTGGATGGGGCACATATTGTGTTTTCAGGCTTCTGCTTTTTGGCAGCTATCTGGCATTGGGAGTATTGAAATCCAGAAATATTTACTGATGAACGTACACGAAAACCCTATTTGGATTTGCCTAAGATCTTTATTCAACCAAAATTGGAGTTATCCGCTAGAATTACACAGGAGCAGTTTATGAATGTCTACGCGGTGGACTTGCTTTTACCAAAGACGATGGGAATGTTATATTAATTAGAACAAAACACAAGCAAATGCAGAATAAAAATGGACCAATTGGAATTTAACTCAAAAACACATCGCACTTGCACATTCTATAGGAGTTGAAACAAGAAGCAATCAAATCGCGTGATAAAATTGATGACTCCGAAATTTTTGCTACCACTAGGTAACAAGCGAGTGGAAAAGAAAACATCTAAGACCGTGTTGCTTTCTAGCAAAACCATACAAAGATCTCTATCTCCACCTTTGCCTTGTTTATTCGACCCACTCGATCGAATTCATACAAGTTGCCAGAAATATTACTCGGATAAAATATGAAACGTCGACAAAGAAAAAATTCTCAGCACCTTGACGCTTTTCTGGCGCAATAAACTATAAGCATTTTCCTATAACGAACATCTGAATGATCCTCGTGACATGAACTAGGCCAAGACATGGATGGAACCACTAACAAACTAGTCAATTGTCATTTTAATCTAAGCCAGAGAACTTCAGTACCAAAAAAGCAATTTTCTGGCGCAATCCTACCTTCGGTAATCAAGCTGTTTTCACTTTACGTGAGGGAGGTCGTCGAAATAAACTGATTAGATCATCAAGACCCTGTCAAAGAGCAGCACAAGCAATTCAAAAAATTCAGATATCTGGCTTGATTCCATTCAATCTACAAGTAAAAAGTGAGAATGGCAGGACAAATATACGATGCTTTGGTATTGTAAGGATTAGGAACAATACCCTAGTTGTGATGACAAGGAAACTGAAAAGTACGATCAAATATGATCCCAAGACCAGAAGCAACAGCAAGTCGAATGTCACACTAGCCACCTGAAATAACATGGTTAGGCTGATCAGTCTTTACGCCAAGAAAATAACTGACGGGTAATTAAAAAGATAATGCAACATATTTTATGACGGACAATTCTCAAACACTCCTACCAGCATGTTTCTATGGCAGTTTAAATATAATAAGTGTCATGAGAAACTTATTTAAGCTCGAGCACTATAAAGGAGATTGTATTGCTAAAGAAGATTGATATAGGAGCCGAGAGTTAGACTAGAAAACTAGCAAGTATAAGCTCTTGCAGTAGGAAGAGCCGAAGAGGCAGTTGTCATTCAATGTAATGCCCCTTGTATAGGGTTCAAAAATCAACATAAAATAACACAATCAAACAACTTTGTTTTTTTCATATACACAATTAGTACCTGATATACGTTAAGGCTAGCCCTAGTTGAATCGTAGAAAGTAAACATCCCATCAAGCACCTCATGCTGCACATTCACCTCATCTGTGTTGTCTTCCAATTCCTGTCGACAATATCAATTCTGATAAGTTAGAAACAAATACCAAGGGAATGAAAAGGAAATCAATTTTATACAAGACAAGTTGGTTTAAACTTTCCTCTTTGATCTAAGGTTCCTCCCTTCCCCCCATTTTTTAATGGTTTCTATGTACTCGATTATCCCATAGTCTACCACAATATATACCCAACCCCACCTACAATGGCAGCCTGGAGCACACCAGGTGCTGTCCCCAGTTTCTTTACTATGATGTCTGTGAGAAGTTTTGCATGCTCGCAGTTTGATCATATGCCACGAATGATCTCTAAGTATAGGTAACTTGAATTCAGAAACAGTTATTTTAAGAAACTCAAATTTTTTATTACATATATTGCATAGTCCGACAATTACATGTTGAGCCCATAAATGAAACTTATTAACCCAGCAAAGTATCATTGCCAAACTTCTGAAGGTTGAGCTCGAAAGACTGTCAACAACAGAGAAACCTTAGATGCTTCCAACATATCTTTAACTTTATAACTTTGTTCTTTTTCATACAGTAAGAAAAATTAGATAACATCTGTAAATAAATATTTACTAAATAGTGAGCAAATTTTATCATAATATCAAGCCAATTGTGAATATGAAGATATAAACCATGAAATGTACGTAAAATACGAAGATAGTACAACCTTCTTCAACGCCAAGATAAACGGGTCATTCTTTGATAAAAATGGCGCCACTCGAGGTGTTTGTGACAGTAGATCCAACCACGATTTTATGTAAGAAGGATTAACTGCTAAACTACTGTTGTCTGCAAAGATTTGAACATTCTTTCCTTCATGACCATAGATATGCCTCTGAATAAAATAAAGGGAAATAATACATTAGAGATTATAAATAATTATGGTCAGGAACCAATTACTTAAGTAATTTTTCTGGCTACCATTTTAAATTCTATTGGATAAATTTAACAATTCATATTCCAGAATTCGCAATGTTACACACTTAGTGTTCAAGCAACTATTTCCACATCAATGCTGGTTGATGATGACCTGAATCAACTGCATCCATAATATAGACGATGCAGACACCATTATGTTATAGATAATATAGACGATGCAGACACCATTATGTTATAGATCCTTCTAACTCCTATATCGAAGGACACGACAATCACCAGGTGCAACTGCTTTTACAGTATTAAGTCACAAGTTTCTATACAGCATAATGTCAAAGTTTCTAAATACCATGATCCTGAAGTTTCAACTTCGATAACTCAAGTCACCCAAACATGCTGGTTATCTAGATGGACTCTACCATTCCTCTCAGACCTACACGTCTAGTTAGCAAATGTATTGAATGTTAACAACATAACAGACAGAAAATTCCACAAAAACTTCTCAGTCTTCGAAGCTTTAGGTATCTATGAAGCATGGCTAAACGTTCTATCTGTTGAGAATATCGCGTTTAAGAATGGGAAAAACAAGAACAAACTCCGGAAATCGAAAAACAAATAACCAAGATAAATAACACCAAGAATTTACGTGGTGCAGCAATATGTGCCTACGTCCACGGGACAGCAACAACAATCCTTCACTATATCAATAATGAGTACAACCAATGATCTTGAAAGAACAAGAACAAGAAATACACTATCTCTTTTCTTTTCTCTCGCACACACTTTACAATATTCTCTCACTCTAATCCCTTGAGTGGTATGCAATTTATTGTTTTGCTCCCTCCAAATTGAAAACTAGTACAAAAGCCCCCTTATATAGACATAATAAAGGTCTTCTTCAATAAGGATTACTAATCCTAATTGGAATCTAGTTATGAATCCTTTTCCAATTGAGAAACTAACTCCAATTGGGAAAACAACTTCAATTGGGAAAACAATTTAATCCTCTAAGAATATAATTCCTTATAGACGTAGGACAACTTATCATGGGCTGGAAAAACCCAACACTATCACCTTAAGCATGACAAAAAATAGAGAAAGTAGAAAACTTACAATCTATAGTATAAGTACTAAAACCATGATTGCATTCTTATTAAGTCAGTACTAGAACCAAGAGAGAAATATGTGAAAAAAGGAATGAATAAAGAGTAATTTCCAGATAGATTAACCCTACCGCAAGGCTCTCAGCAACTAGCTTGACACTTCTGATGATTGCAGTTTCATTCACAAAAGGTCTGCACAAACCAAGATCTCAGCAAAAGACCATTTATTTATAAGTTTCAGAAGTAAGAAGACGTGGGTATAGATACTAACCTGCCATCAACAAGACTGCCAGTGCTTTCTAACAGTTCAGGAGCAACAGGGAGTCCAGAAAGAGTGGCAGCAGTAACTCTCAGCCGTGAAAACTGTTCATGCTCCCAAGCTACCTACAGCAATTAAACGGTTTATCACCTGATATAAACAGTAAGGTACAGGAGTGCAATGAAAATAAAGCATGTTTCTAGCAATGGACTAGTACTTTGAAGAAGATGCACCCTGACTGATTTACAGTCCCACAAAAACACCAAATCAGTAGTGTTCTGTTTGGTTGCAGCAGCAGAACATATAATTTTAAAAACAAACCAACAAATTGTCTGTGTAAGGTATTACCTCAACATATACTAAACAAGCAAAATATTCATGTCGATGATCAGTAAAGATGACAATAGATTAAAAGTTTGCAATGAACCTCATGCATAACAATGATTAGTTTGATTATCCTAGAGCCAGATATTAGATTAAGGGGATTCTAGTTATTTTCTCAAGTCGTAAACATTTTTCATGAAATTTCAGTATAACAAGATATTGGGCCCTGAGGATTTCCATATCAAAGCCAGTAATGAAAATGATTGCAGGCATCATAAAATTCCCCAAATACAAGATTTTCAACCAACCCAGATACCAGTTTACTAACCAAGGAAAACCGATGCAATCTACTTCCTGAGCCATAATAAATAATAGTTATATTGCTTCCAAGAATAAAGTGCAAGATAACCAAACATCTTTCCTAGTTTGAGGCATTTAGCAATATACTTACTCGGGGATTTGAAAATATTATCATTAAATTGTTCAGCCACAACATAACCAAAATTCTTAGTTCACCAAAAAAGGGGTACTTACTCGGGGATTTGAGATATTAATCTTCTTGTGCTTCAGACCAACTTTAAGGCCCAGTTCTTCTGCTACATTAGAGAAACCCTACAGCAAATCCCACATTTAAACCATACAGTAAAGTAGCAGAACTCAATGTAATTCAACACACAACTTGTAGTATATTCTGTAAAACTTTATTAGCTTACTTCATAAATTTGCTTTATGTAGGCATTTTCTGGTGGTTTAGACACATGAATCCACAAGTCCTTGTCCCATGAGCCAATACTATTCAAGCATATAGCATAGTCAATACTCTCACGCTGGCGTTGATCAAAGCTCCGAAGCCACTGTAAATGAAAATAAATAAGATATACACAAGATAAGCAGAGGAAAAATATTTAAGTGACTTGGAGACAAGATGCTAGCTGTAATAAACCAGGAAGAGATGAGCACCTTATGAGTTCCATTGTAGTTATAAGGTCCTCCTGATGTTAACCCAAAAAGTAAATTATACCTTCCTCTTGTCTTAGGATTGGAGTAAAGAACAGAAAACAACCTAGCAATCTCAAGAAGTGCCACAACACCGCTTCCATTGCTATCACTTCCCACTGATAAAGCCTATAAACATAAGAAAATTTAGACCTTTATGAAGATTAAAGTAGCTGAAGTTATTGACAATATGCAGTAAAGTTACATACAGGAGCTGCCCCGAAAGTGTCATATGATGCTACTATAGCAATAGTTGGAAGCTGATTTGCTTCTCCCTCTGTTTTCAGTCCTGACAACCATCCCTATATTCATCGAAAAGAAATATTCAATTTCCAAACAAAGTGAAGCAAACTAAACACAATCAACTGCAAGTTCAATCTTCCAATAAAGGGTTTCCAATTACAATGACGCCCTATGAAAACATTTGCTGATGCTAATTGCAGAATAAGGTTACAAGACTACAACTAAAACCGGACTGACGCTCAGAAGTGTGAAAATATTTAGTACAGTTGACGTATGATGTTAACGAATATGTATCTCCAAGGTGCTAATATGAATACAAAACTGAGAAATTAGATAGTCTTGGCCGGCCATTGAGTTTTACAAAGTGGTGGAATATATGTGCAATGTGTTGGGTTTTTGGCTCAAAATTAGGATGATGCAATAAATTAGGTTTGTGTTACCTATTTGGGTTTGGTTTTGACTTCTTAGTTAGTTTCCTTGGTGGAGAGATTTTGTTAATTACCTATTTGATTAGGATTTGGATTTATTTCCTATTAGGATTCTTATTGTAACCCAAGTCCTATGCACTATAAATAGGACCTTAGCGTTAGTGTATTGAGTGTGCCTCATCATGGTTTAGAGAGCTTTTCTCTATTTTGGTTTTGGGTGGAGGTCACCGTTTGGAGTCATGAGTGTGACAAATTCATGGCTCATTCGTTTGGTAAATTTGGTGAAAGTCAATTTGTGAGTTTGTGAGTTAGAGAGCAATTTGGGAGAATCTTCTTCCTTAGTTTTGGGTTCTCTACTTGTTTGGTTTAGGGTTTGTAATTTGTGGGATTTGGGTTGTGAGAGTTTAAACACTCTTTTGTAATCTCCGTTTGTTTAGTGAAATTCCTCGCCGTGCTTTGCCCGTGGAGTAGGCTTTACGCCGAACCACGTAAATCTCTTGTGTTAGTTTGAGATTGTTTGTTTTAGCTTTCACCTACGACATTGATATTTGGTACTTTGTTATAATTCGTTTCTGTTTGCGCATAAAAGTACAACACAATGACCTCACTTCACTTTAATGTATTACAATGAACTACAATGTCAACCAGCTCCCATGCATACTAAAGGTATTTCTGGTTGCAACATAAGTTGTCAAGTTGTTATTGCAACATAAGTTGTCAACTTGTTACTTAACGGGTTTGGAACACTTTTTGAGCTTAGCATAGCTTTAACACCTCTACCATTGCAGGAAAAGACTGCAAAAACTCAAATCCTATTGAATACAACTAATCAATACATAGGCAACAAATAAATCCTGGGTGACTACTTAAAATAATATGATAAGCCAAAATTATAAACAATTTCTCCATCACTTAACTCTTTGTTCCAATCAGCTAAAATGCAATCCATAAAAGCAGTAAAGCTTTAGTTGTGTACAGGGAAATGTACCCAACACATTATAAGAGCAGTACAGGGTCAAGTAGAATAACAAGTCATGTTCTAAAAAAAAAGCAAGTTTTTTACGGAATTGTAATCAAAACCTAATACTCTTCAAGGGTGCGTTGGAGTTACTAATCATGTCTTAAAGCCTAATGATGGAAAACTCATTTTTGGAACGGATGTGAAGATTATTTTTAGGAGCCTCTTTTATCGTTTTTGACGTAATAGTCTTCATCATCATCATCGACAATACTAGTCATTTTCTTGAACACTCTGAGAAACTCTCTTGCTACCACAAACTGGGGGTCATTTTTGTTGCCATCATTTTTACGTGTGCTGTTTATATTTGGGAGAAAAAAAAACTCATCTTCCATAAAGCTTAGAATATATATCCCAAACAATTTGATACACTTATATGTGCCTATTAACTTCAATAACAATTAGTTACAAACACACCAATTTGGTTTCACACGTAAACGGTGCATGAATTCTGTTAAAAACTTGGTGAAAAGGTCAGACCAGTAGAGTTAGTGTAGAACCTTGGAGAACTTTATGGACCCAACTACAATGATTCAACATGGAAAAATTTCGCCATGGAGCATACTCATAATTATTATCTATCTCAATACCCAATGAAAGAGGACGCCAACAGCAAAAGAAATAAATAAATAAAAATGAAAAAATAAACAAGAAACTTTTTAGCTTAAACCTGAATGTTTGTGATGGTGGGTGATGCGCGCTTTTTAGGTTCTGGGACTGAAACAACAAGCTTGTATCTGCGAAATGTGACCAGAAAAAGAAAGTGATTCAGAGGTGTTCTATGACTAAACATTATAACCCTCCTCAAGCTCGTGCAAAACAAGGATATACAAGTATGGTGTGAGTTGTTACTGATGTACCTAAAAGGACTGATGCGCACAATGACAATCATACAGAAGTAACAGTACCACAAACAGAACCATATGAATGCATTTAAAGCATAATTAAGATTCAAATATTTTACTTTAAAAAAGCACAATTCAAATCTTTAGAAATGAGCAGAAGAAAAATAACAAACAAGGTCAGAAAAATAATGATATACAAAGGAAAACAAACGAGGATAAGAACAAAAGCTTATTGCTGTATAAGTTGTACTTGTTTTCTAGACGTCATCGCAAAGATATCATGAATCAGCAGCCATATATGTATTTTCACACTACAAGTTTCAAGTTTGTAGTCCCCCAAAAAAACTATTTGCGGTTTTGCACAACCGTCTTTAACAAACTCGGTCTCCAAATATTTTGTCTACAAACCTATGTTCTTTTATTCTTTTCCCCTCCATCACCCTAACCTCCAGCTGGCTCCTACCCAAAACCAGGTCACATCCCACGGGAATTAAGATTCCCTTCTCTAACCTCTAACCCTCCTATGACCAGAAAGCTGCACCAAGATCCACCTTCTGGAAGTAGCTATAAGTTTATTTATTTCAGGAATTCTGGTGGCCACCCCACTAGAATCTTGATGAACTTGCAACGCAATGATTCTATGTGCAATCTTTGCATCCTTAGTATGGCATTCCAAGTAAAATGTATAATGGCCCGAACACGCTAGAGGGACCACCCTCCCAATGTAATTCACTCTCACTAGAAATCACTCTCTTAGACAAATATTTTCTGGCATATCATCGATTTGAAATTCAGAAAATTCTAATTTAAGATGCACATTATACTCTGCAGCTATCTGTCAAATAAGTTTCATAATATTAATCATATAGCCATTTACTTACCCGCCAGTAGTTGCAGTAGCAGGTTGACCAGTGGCATCATTCCGCTTGACATCAGCCAACACAGCGTCAATATCATCATCTTCAAAAGCAAAATATACAGGATACTGTAACAGAACACACCACCACAAAAATATCTTTAAGAAAAAATAATTTAATAAACACTTAAATAAGCAAAACGTAACTAGGACTTAGAAGTACTCCCATCCTAATATATGAATTCTCCAAACAAACAAAATTCAAACATTCAAATAGTGAATCACAGATAGGAAAGAATTAACATGAACCAATACAATTTCATTTATGAATGCTGAATGCAATTCATTGCATCTGAAACTAGAACCTTCACATTAGTTTCCCATTGACTATATTAGAAAAGCACATAATAAGTTTCCTAATAAAGTTCTTACAACATATGGTACAACAATCAAGGATCAATATTTCACCCTTATTGGTAAGCATAGATACGTATAAAATACTATGCATATTCTAAGAAAACCTAGAATAATTCATTGATCCTTCTTTGGTCAATAACATGCAGTGGATGGAAAATATATAATAGGTTTAGATGTTCTTCCATGAAACCCGAATTCTAGATAAACGTATATACAATAGAGTGTAATTTTCTTTTTTCCTTTTTTTAAGATAAAAAAGATACATTGGAAGTGTAAATGATGTAAAAGTTAACGTAGAAGGCCTTTTTTAAGAATCTACTTGCCATTTTCAAGTTTAGTATTGTTGGTGAATGTATTCTTAAACACATGCTCACAAAAAATAAAAAAACATATGCACCACAATGCCAATTATGGTGCAAGTACTCTGCTTTCATTGATTTGTTCAAACTCGAAATGCAAGATAATAAAAGGAATGAAAAACAATTAGTGGGGTGGTTTACTGGGAAAAATAAGATTGCATTGGATTTCACGAATTAAGCTAGTAGCTGTTTCTACCAAAGTTATGTTGAGAATATATGCCATACTGATCAAATAAAGAACCTCAAGCGTATGGTTCAGTGGTGGAGAAAATTAGGGGAAAAAGTTAATCATATATCTTAAACCAAGGAAGGACACTGAAATAGTACCAACTAATGTTCCAACATACAAGTCAGAAAATAAACATTCATCATTTAATCACTATTTCATAAATTTACGTAGGGAGGCTTGAGGAAAACTATAGAAGCTAGCTGTCAAGCAATCATAAAGCTAAATACAACAGCATATACAGAGGCACACGGGTATCATAAACCATAACTTGGGAGCTGCAAGAAACCAAAAAACAATTGCCTGGATGTAAAAAGAATAAGAACAAATTATGGCTGTTTGACTCACAGGTATCTTGGAATGAATAAGTAATTTTTCAAGTTCGGCCAGATAATTCTTCATTGGCACCTCTCCATCAGTTTGATGATTACTCGTTGCCCTTTCTCTGTTTTCAATACTAAATATCTGGGGCAGCAAAAACAGCAAACCTCCCAGAGGCTGCTTCTGGGTAATGTATTCTGCAATATGATTACCAATCTCGATCAGCAATCACAAAATCACCAACGGAAAGGCTGGTCGGTACTCAACCAACTTAACAAGCTCACTTAAATTAGTTATATTTTTAGAAACAATCATATTAAACATTCTGCTTAATTTGCTCTCGAGCATTCATATATTCAATATATTCAAAATTCAAACCGCAATATGTTATTGAGTTACTTAAACATAAATTTTTTCACTTTAACGAGCTGTTAGAGAAAGGAAATTCTGAGCCGCACGTGCATTCAATACGTCAAGAACTTATTCTGAATTGTTACTAATCAGCATTTTAGAAGTAAAATTATCGAAGCATTTCTGAGATTTATTCAAATCTTAATCTGGAGAGGTAATAGTAGTAGTACCAGTGACGAAGGAGATGTTGAGTTCGTGTAAGGGGATGATGAGGACAGTGCGGGAGAGATCAGAGCCAGGAGCGAAGTTCAAAGAGCCAGCATGGTGGTTGAGGTTGGCGAGCCGAGATCCGAAAGGAGCACCAGAGATGTCGTACTGGATCAGCCGATACACGTCGACGACGGTGGCGGCGTCGCAGAGCTCAACGCAGGCGACGATGATGAAGACGAGCGCAATCATCGAGTACATAGACTCCAACACTTGGCGCCCGCCGCCGCCGGGCGTCGCTTGAGCGGTAGCCATTCTCCGATTGGGATCTACTCTCCTCTCTCTCTGTGGGTCCGAGGGTTTTGGGATCGGAGGAAACAAAGAGAAGGTCAGAAGGGAGAGAGAGGGGGTTGGGTTAGTTTTAGTGTCGACTGACTCTCGCTGAACTCTCCCTCTCCCAAATTGATTGATATTTGATTGGTTGATTTTTTACTTTTTTTTTTTTTATGAAAAAAAGGATTCATCAAAGAGAGAAGCCCATAGGTAGACCTGGCATTTGTGTCGTGTTTTTTTATGTTAGTATCGTTTTTGTGTTATGCTTGATATTTTAACGGGTCGTGTCATGTAACATCCGTTTAAGCAAATGGGTAATATGACTCAACTCGAAATCGACCAGTTAATATTATCAGGTAATATGATCTGACCCGTTACCTGTAAGATCCCACATCTACCAATGTAGAGGGGGTGATGTGCCTTATATGTACATGCTTCCCTCCCTATAGCACAAGGCCTTTTGGGAACTCACTAGCTTCGGATTCCATCAGAACTCCGAAGTTAAGCGAGAGTAATCCTAGGATGGGTCACCGGGAAGTTGCTCGTGAGTTCCCAGAAACAAAACCGTGAGGGAATGGTAAGCTCAAAGTGGACAATATCGTGTTACGGTGAAATCGAACCTGATGTGACATTACCCGTTAAAGAAAATATTTTTTAAATCAACAAATAATGAAAATGAAAAACATAATTTGACAAAAAAATAAATAAATAACATAATACTAAATTAGTATATGCATATCACATTGTCACATAAATATTAATCCAAAACATTAAAAAAACATTTTTCTTTTAAGTATTATATACTCCAAAATAAGAGGATAATGAAAAAATATTAGTACATTACTATAAAATACCAAATGTTAAGGATATGCAAAAGAAAGGGAGTTGCATTTCAAGGTTAAGGAACCTTGCACGTTTATATATGCTTTCACATTTTGTAAACTTGTACATTAATGATTAATTATATTTATTTTTAAACTCCCTTAAAAATACTATTAATGAGGGTTTGTATAGTTTTAAAATTCAAACCATGTTGTACCATAATCATAGCTTATAGGATGTGATCACGAGTCTTTGCATATTTTTTTACATTTTTCGCACTTGTAAATTAATTATTATAACTTTTTTAAAGTGTTGGTATTTTTAAATTACTTGATACTTTTATTTTAATGTATTTTATAATTTTTTTAGTCTCATTCTTTGTCTATAGTATACTATAAAAATAAGTAAATAATAAAAATTAATTTTTTTTAAATTATATAGAATAATAGAATAATACATATAGAATAATAATACAATAATACATATTTAATAATAATACAATAATACTATTGAAAATGAATAAGATTTTAATCAATCAAGTAGGAAAAATAGGGATGAAAACCTAATTTTTCCTTTAAAAAATCAAAATCATCAAAATAACTTATTTCTTAACATTTCGAAACAGGTTACCCACGTGTCACTTTCGTGTAAACTTGTTAAGGACCTGTTAATGACCCGATTATTTATCATGTTGACCCGAAACCCATTATTTTCATGTCATTTACGTGTCATGTTAACAGGTCGTGTAAGAAATTGTCAAGTCTACGCCTAGTGCAACCGGTTTGGGTACAATCAAACAAATAGGCATGATGAGTAGCTAAGGTGAGAGATCTATCCTAAACATGTAGATTGTTGACAAAATACCCTACACTAGTGACAACATCCGCAAGAAAATTGGCCTCCATGAAACGTGCTTCTAGCTAATCACCTAAAAAAAACCAGTCAGCTTCCAAATGTCCTCCAAGATCGTCTTCAGTCTCTAGGGGGATGTGATAAGTGCCACAGATGGAGTTAATAACAAGTTTGGAGTCTCCTTCAACATTGATTCTTTTAAAACTCCTAATTTTTGCCATCCATAATTCATCTCGAAGAGCCAGACATTTCGTTATAGAAATAGTATTATGTCCAACCTACTAAGGATGGTTTAGGAGTAAGGTGCTTAAAAAAAAGCACCCATGAAAAAAAGCTGTGAGGGTTTTAGGTGTTTGGTAAACTGAAAAAAAAAAAAAGGCTTATTTTGGAAGCTGTTGTAAGAATAAGCTGAAATCAAAGAAAAAAACTGAAGCTGCTATTTGCAGCTTTGGAAAATTGGCTTTTTTTTCAAAGCACACGGAGCTACAGTGCTCCTTTAATGAAAAGACCCACTATCAGACTGCTTTTTTTTTCCAAAAGCACTTTTACAAAAAAGTTTACCAAACACTCTGCTGATTTATTTCACAGCCGCTTATTCTCACAGCAGCTTTTTTTTCAAAGCACAGCAATACCAAACCAGCCCTAGCCCCTGCTAAAATAAGCTCCCCATTCTCATTTCTAATGACAAAACCCGCTGCCGCACCTTGATTAATAATAGAACCATCAAAGTTTAATCTAACAAAACTGGAATCAGGGGGGACCCTTTGTTGGATTTGTCATTCCTTCTACTGGAAATCGGAATCTTCTTATTTGTTTTTATATATTCCTTGCCAATTTTTAGGGCAATAACAACAACTCTCTTAGGGTCAATTCTTTTATTCTGAAAAACAGTTAAGTTTCTCTCTTTCTAAATTTACCAGCAAATGAGCAAAGCAGCACTTGTGTCATTTAGATTTTCATCCACCTTGTAATTAAGAGATTGGAGCCAGTCATTGAACTGTATGGAACGATTTGTCTTTATAGTATTAGAAATATCTGGACTGCTCCAAACTTGTTTATCAAAAGTTCAATTCATAAAAAGATAACTTGTGTTTTCATTCTCAAAGTTGCAAAGAGGGCAAACAGTGGGAATGTTATTAATATGTCTAGATAGGCAATCTCATGTATGAAGTCTTCCCACGATAAGCAATGGGCTCAATATTTTAATTTTATGAGGTACATTAAGCTTCCACATTCTCTTCAGGAGATCCACAAAATTATCGCCATTATTTGCACTGTTGAGGAACAAGGAGCAAAGGATATGCTACAAATCTTATAACAATATATGTATCTACAACAGAAGAAAGCAAATCTCGATCCCAATTGCAATTACCAATGAAGTGATTGACCTTCAAGTTCCAGTTGATACTACTTAATTGATCATTGCTAAAGAGGTTAGATAGAGGGAAAAGAAAAAACCCAGTTGTGAGTCCAAAAAATGATGCTTTCTCCATTTCCCACCACCCAGCTTAATCCCATCTTAACAACATGCCTAGCATTTAAGATGCCTTTCTAGGCACAAGAGTGATTTTGTCTTACTTCCGTTTCCAACAAACCCTCATGTTTTAATTACTTGTTTCTAACAATTTGAACCCACCAATTTTGATCATTAGTAATAATTTTCCAGCCTAATTTGACCAAGCAAGCGTTGCTGAAATGAACACTCCTCCTAATACCCAGACCACCACTCTCTTTTGAAGAGAAAACTTTATCCCAAGCAATTAGGACTAGGGGTGGGCAAACGGGTAGAGGAACCGCGGGTCGGGGCGGGTACGGGCTAGGTCCTTTTTTTTTTGGGAACAAATGAGGCGGGCCGGGCCGGGCCTTTGTTATTTACGGGGCGGGCCGGTTCCTAAACCTTAGAAAAACGGGGCCCCGGACTGACCCGTTTCTAATTATAATCAACGGTCGAGATTGAATGATAACCTATCCTGCAATCTGAACCGTTAATTTCTAACCTAGGGTTTCAGAATCAGTTTCAGACTTTCAGTCTCACTCCCACCTCTCCACCATCCCTCGACTCCCTCGACTCAACTCCCTACTCCAACGACATCCCAGAGAACGTCCATCACCGCCGCCGCGACCAACACAACGGCACCACCACCACCCATCCAGCCATCCTCCAACCTCGACGACATCCGTTACTTCACCGGCTACCTTAAGTCTACTTCTCCAAATTTTATTTTTGTTGATGCACATGATTTGATGAATGCATGAATAATTGGATTTGATTAGAGCATAAATATTTAGGTGGGAGTAATTTGATGAATGCATGAACATTTGGGTGAAGGAATTGTGGATCTGTTTGGATAATTTCTATGTATGGCTTTTCCCTGGAACTAAGGCAAGATCTATGATGATTTCTCAAGTCCGATGAAACTCTTGTTGTTTCTCGTTCTCTCTATTTTCGGTTTTATTTGTCGTCCTCGGAACATTTGGGTGAATGACTTGAGAAGCTTGAAATAATCAATGTGTTTTAGCGCTGAGTACCATTTCTATGTTTCGTAAGACTGGAGATCATTAGATTATCTTCAATGTCAGTAATATGATATTTGAAAACGTAATAGATTGTCAGTAATATGATATTTGAAAACGTAATAGATCTGATCACTCTTCGCAAGACAGGGCTTTCCTCGGCTTCTTTATGATGGTTGTATATATGTAAATTATGCTTATTCTAGTTTTCAGATTTGACTATGTGTGTGTGTTGTGTGTGTATGACGCTTGTTGGTTTCTTGTGCACAACACTTGTATCAGGATGGCTTTTGTGTATTACATATGCAGATTCTGTTTTGTGGTCCTTAAATGAGGTTGTGCTTTTCACTTTTCAGTCAATGAGGAAGCAGGTCGGACCAGATTTTAGAACCTCAATAGGCTAAGCTTAATTTGTATATGAATATTGCAGAGGGAGAAGGAAGGATAAGTTGTGGGTTTGGTATGCATTGGTCGGTTTATATAGAGGTCCTGATGTGGTTGGAATTGAACAGGTGTATTACTTAATCATGCAGTAACTAATTTTGGATAATGGATGTTGTATATTGAAGTTGAAACTTTTCAACTTGCTCCATTTCCTTTTTTGTTTTGTGGAAATAGAAAGCAAGTTGCTTTCCTTGTCTGCAAACAAGTAGCTCACGATTACCTGCCTACTTCAATACCATTATCAAATAATTCCAGATATTTCTGAGTTTTTTTTTTTATTTGTTTCATTGAATTTTGGGTACGATTGTTGGAAAATATTTTTTTGAAGAGAGTGTTGGAAAATAATTAAATTAGGACACTGTTTATTTTTTCCCTAAGTTAGGAAGTTGGTTTGTTTTTTCGTTGGGGCTTTTTTGATATTTTATGTACATGTGTTTTTAGTGGGATAAAGATTATGGTTTATTCCCTGTTTTTTATTAGGGTTAGATTGCTACTTTATTAGGGTTAGATTGCTACTCTATTTGGTTCATTTATGTTAAGTGTGAAGTATCAGTGTTTTGTGTTTCTGTTAAAAATGGCAATCTGAAATGTAGGGTTTTCTGTATGGTGTTGTAGTTCGCAGTCGCACAGTTTTGGGATTGGAAAGGGTGGCGCCAGATTCTTGAGGTTGGTTTCTGTAAAGTTCAGCATCTCTACCAACTGCAAGTCTGCAGCAACATGTATAATTAATAAACTTTCTCCTATCCTTCTATTAGTTCTATTTTGTATGTTGATTTGGACGATGTAATATTGTTATTTTGGACTCTCGGAATTTGGACGTTGGTAGGGCCGTAGTGGTAGAATGATAGAATATGTGCAATATGTGCAAATTTTAGCTTTTTTTTTTAACCAAAAAAGAAAAAAAAAAAACCAAGGACCCGTGGACCCCGCCCGAATCGGCCCGTTTCAACTGGGCCAGGTAAGGTCCGGTTCCTATATTGAAAACTGTAATGCCCGGCCCGGCCCGTGCCCACCCCTAATTAGGACTAATTTACAATCTTTTTCCCATAGAAATTTCCTACTTTCCTAGTCAATGGCTTTATTAACCTTCTCTGACTCAGATCCCATCCGGATATTTCTAGACGGAGCCAGCGGACCACATCATCGTGGCCGTTTATTCAAAATAGATGTAAATCTTGTGGCCTCAATTTTTGTTTATTTATTTCACGAGGAATGAGGCGCTGCCTCTTCCTTCTTTCCCTTATCCTCTTGGTGGTTTCTTTCCTGCTCCTCTCCCCCGAAAACTCAGATACCAAGTAGCAATCTTTGCAAGCTTGCCATCGCGGCCAAATTATCCTCAGCAGAGGTTTGGGACGAAGGAAAAGGCTCAGCGCGGACCTGGTAAATAGTCCTGTAAACGGGTCGGGTTTATTGGGTTTGGGTCGGGTTCAACCCGACCCGTTAAGCTAACGGGTCATCCGAACCCAACCCGTTAAGTTAACGGGTCACCCTTTTCACCCGTTAATCATTTTTTTTTTCACCCCCTTCGGACTCACATACGCATGCATCCACCTTCCTTGATCCAGTGCACCAAGGAAAGCATAAGGAGTGAGTGCACCAACAATCCCGGCATGGTTAGGCAAAACCCCGTAAACCTGCATATCGACGAAAAGCTCCAAACCCTCACTGAACAACCCAACTTGCACATACCCATTAATCATAGCGTTCCACAAAACCGCATTCTTGTCAGGCATTTCATCAAACAGCTCCCGTGCAACCTCTACTTGGCCAGACTTCACGTACCCATTAATCAACGCAGTCTAGGTAACAATGTCTTTATAAACGCTCATATCGAACAGTTTCCGAGCTGGGTTTATGGAATCACAAGTCACATACAATGGATCAACCTATTCTGCACAAAATCGTAAGATTCCCACCCCAACTGGATTGCATGGCAATGAAGCACCAAACCCATTGAGAGATACGAGAGGTCGGCGACTCGGCGCAAGCTCGAAGAAGAAAGGAGAAAGTGTAGTTGTTGGGCAGTTGAAATTACACAAAAATCCTCAATAACGGGTCTTAACAGGTGGTTAACGGGTTTCGCGGGTTCACCCAAAATGACCCGTTATTTAACGGGTGATTAACGGGTTGACCTGTTAACCACCCGACCCGTTTATCATCCACCCGAATACTCATTTTAACGGGTCGGGTGAAAAATGTCAGGTCTGCTGGTAACCCTCCCCGTCTTCGTCTCACCGCCACTGACGATGATGGTGTGCGAAGATCGGATTGGCACAACCAGTGGAGGTATCGAAGGGAAAATGAAGGGATGGTTTGGGAGTGAGGTGCTTAAAAAAAAAGCACCCATGAAAAAAAGCTGTGAGGGTTTTAGGTGTTTGGTAAACTGAAAAAAAAAAGGCTTATTTTGGAAGCTGCTGTGAGAATAAGCTGAAATCAAAGAAAAAGCTGAAGCTGCTATTTGCAGCTTTGGAAAACTGGCTTTTTTGTCAAAGCACACGGATCTACAATGCTCATTTAATGAAAAGACCCACTATCAGACTGCTTTTTTTTTTCCAAAAGCACTTTTACAAAAAGTTTACCAAACACTCTGCTGATTTATTTCACAACCGCTTATTCTCACAGCACAGCCGCTTATTCTCACAACAGCTTTTTTTCAAAGCACAACAATACCAAACCAGCCCGAAGTGGGCCCAATGATATCCCTATTGAAACGATTTGCTTCTTCCTCTTCATCCGTTTTTTTGAATTCTTCATCCATGGATTTGTCCTTGAAATTTTTCCTAAATTCACCTCCATCTTGTTTTTTTCCTATTCTTGGTTGAAAGCACTACAAGCAATAAAGATTATATTTGTGGTTTTCTGAAAAATTGATGGATTAATACTTGGGTACATGAGAAAACTTTTCTTTTCTGGGTAATTTGATGGGTCCTTGGTTTTTGAAATGGGAGATGAAAAATGCAGAGGTTTTTGGGACGAATGGGGAATGCAACAGAAACGGATAACAGCTACAAAAAAAATTGAAAATAATTTCTGACCGTAGGATTTGTGCTAAACGGTAGGGATGAATTGATCTCCACGGGATCCGGGGAGAATGATCCGGCGAGGATCCTGATCCTTTTGGGACAAAGGGGGAAGCAACAGAAACGGATAACGGCTGGAAAAAAAAAATTGAAAACAATTTTTGACTGTAGGATTTGTGCTAAACGGTAAGGATGAATTGATCCCCACGGGATCCGCAGAGAAGGATCCGGTGAGGATCTTGATCCCTTCTCCATTTAAACCATGTCGTTGTATTATGGACCAGGATCCTCTCCTGAGCTAAGGATGAGGATCCTCCTCATCAAGGGGTGTGGGCCGTTGGATGAAAATCCAACAGCTACAATTATTATAACTTTAAAGGGACCCCCATGTTTGTAGCCGTTGGATGAAAATCCAACAGCCCACACCCTTTAATGAGGAGGATCCTCATCCTTAGCTCAGGAGAGAATCCTGGTCCTTGTATTATTAGGAGTACCTAAAAGATTAGCTTTAATAAAAGTTAGTCTGCCTGCTTTGGAGATGAGTATTGGCTTTTTAGCCATATAACTTATTTTGAATTTTAATAATAAGCTCCTTAGCATTAACAGGATCTTTCCAAAATATAATATTGTAAATACCTAAATACCTACCAATTGCAGTCTTATGTTGAATTTGGAGAATATTAACAACATCACTTCTAATTTGATTGTTAGTATTATTTGAGAAATATAAAGAAGATTGGTTAATTTTTAATCAATTCTTTCTTCTTTCTATTTTGGCTTATTAATTGAATGCACATCTAAAACTGCTATTTTGTCTCAATTTACTCTCTAAAATTAGTTTTGTTTCACTTTACCTCTGAAATTAACATTTTCAACTCTTTTAGTCTCACCTCACCCTATTCCGTTAAAAAACTATAAAATTCAAGGGTATTTAGGCATTTTACTTTTTACACATCTATTTATCTCTAGTTTTCACACTAAAGCCACTCTCAATTCCAATTTTGACAACTCTAATTCAAAGCCATGAATTTTGGGCCTTCTATAAAATAAATTATTCAATTAATAGAAAAACTTTGAGTAACAAATCATTATATCAACCAAACTAAGGGTTACATGTTCTTAGAGTCATTTCAAAGGCATCCATGTATTGACTCGAAACTTTGCACTTGAAAAATACTTATTACAATAGAAAGGAAACATCATCGGCCTATTTCAAGATTACTTTATGTTGTAATGAGTATTTTTCAAGTGCAAAGTTTTGAGCCAATAGATGGATGCCTTGCAAGTGAAATGACTCTAAAAATATAAATGTAACCCTTATTTTGGTTAATACAATGATCATATTGCTTGGAATTTTTCTGTTGATTGAATAATTTATTTTAAAAAAAGTCTAAAACTCGTGGCTTTAAATGAGAGTTGTAAAAATGAAATTGAGATTGATCTAGTGTGTAGGCTTGAGGTAAATAGACGTGTAGAAAGTAAAATGTCTAAAATACCATTGAAATTTAACAATTTTTTAATGGGGTGAAGTGAGACCAAAATTGACACACCCCGATCCTAGAATCAAGGCGTGATGGCCGTCACGTGAGCGTGACGTAACCATAAGTGTGGTGTGGAAGCAAAGATAAGAGAATTACGAAGGAATCAAAACCAATTACTAGCAATAATAACCAAATAGCATGCTAGAGTGAATTAAAGTGTGAACACACACATAAACAGAGCTTAAGAACTAGGTGCAGTCAAGTAGGACTATAATCAAATTACAACACCCGCAGGTGAGTCCTACATGCAGGAAGTCTGTCAGATTGCCGAAGAAAAACCTCGTGAGCCACCAACTGCTAACTAGAACCTGGAGGGGTGCAAAACAAAATTGAGTGGGTCAGTAAAACGAAACTTTTCGAAAACCTTTCATTTAAAACATTTCTAACCTCTCGCTGTAAAACCTGTATACTTTCCCAGAAAAATAGCATAATAGCATAATACTTTTCATTTATCTCAAATCATCAAATTTTCTCAAAAACCAGAAAGTATGCCATGTTATACTGTTAAAAACAGAATGAATGATGCATCAATGTAACAGGTGACATAATGAATTAACCGGAGACCCTGCAGTTGGTCCTGTACGGTTAATTCTATAGCTCAATATCCAATCCAAACCGGAGTCACCTCGGTGACCTGTACGGCACTACTCTGCACATAAATCGGAACTACCTGAAGTAGTCTGTACGATAAGAATGGTGTAATAATATGCTCTAGTGCTTCTCTCATCAATCATCTGTGCACATAATCTAAAGTCACCTACTAGTCGGAACCACCTCTAATGGTCTGTACGACTAGTATGTCGGAACCCTCTCATGGTCTATACGACATGTCGGAACCCTCTCATGGTCTGTACGACATGCACCTACTTGGATCCAAGGTGAGCGTGCGGTGTGGGTGAATAATATAAGCACTAACACCATGATTGCAGGTTATGAGCTATCCACATAATATACATCGTCAACAATGCACATGAATAACATAAAACTCACCTGATACTCACCTGTGCGTCCACAGCACCAATTCACATATATATATGCATCAATTATCAATTCATACATCTCATATCGTTCATATCATTCATATCATGCATGCATGGCCTTTTAGAAACATACTTTCATTAAAACTCAATTTCAGGGAAAATTCATAGTATATAGGTATAAATAGAAAGTACTGCCCACTCACTGATAAGTCGAAGGGTCGTAGCCCCCGTGACGTCCCTGGATGCGCTCGTCCTCGGGATAGGTATCACCTATATGCGAAATAACTATAAAAACGTTATTTTAAAGCATATAACCAACAATTCTTAATAACTTCTCATACGGTGCTCAATTTGGGTATATGAATATACCACAGTGACCTACTCGACGTCACGGACGTCGTGATATTTTTAGAAAAAAATTTTGAGGCCGCACGCGCCCCCACGCGCCGGGAGGGGCACAGACCTACGCGCCTCACGGCATCATCTTCCTCAACCAGTCGCCGGACTGGTTTTTCCGGTGGCCGGAAACTGGGCAATTTTCAAACGCCTTATTCTCCTTCGTTTCTCAACCATTTTTCACGCATTTTATATCAATTTGAAGCCCTCAACATGTAGTTTCACGCTATACTACTTTAAAGCTCTAAAAATCACGAAATCTCACCGGAGAATTTCCAAGAAAACCGGCCAACTTCGAACTACACGATCCCGACGTCCAAAACTTCCAAACGAACGTCCCCGAGCTTCCTTAGGACCTCACTAAGCTCACTATAAGCTTAGAATTCCCTGAAAATCAACACATCACGAATGCATGAACAGTGACATAAAACTGGGGTTCGGGTTTCACGTGATTTCGAAGGTTTCACATCCTAAAACTAGTACCAAACGACTAAGGAGGTCGAAAGGATGAAGAACCATACCTTTTTGGCGTCGATCCACGACGTTTTGAAGGTTTTTGGTCTTGTCCGTACGGTTCGAGAGTGAGAGAGAGACTGAACGGAGAGGAGAGAGAGAGAAAGCACAGGGGAAGGGATTGAGAAAAGGTGAGTCCCGTGTGTGTGGGTGTGTGGTCATTCAAAACAAGTCCCCTTCAATTCTATCCACACAAAACAAACAACCCAATTTAATCCAACTTAAATTATTTCCAAAAGCTTAGGAATATATTTAGCCCAATAATATGCCACACACACATACCTTAATAACGTCAAGGGTACTTTCGTCATTTCACGTCCTTAATAAGAAAATCTCGGGACAGGCTGTGACAAAAATAGTTGAAAATATTAGTTTTCAGGGATAAAGTGAGACAAAACCAATTTTATGAGGTAAATTGTGGCTTACTGGCAGTTTCATGGGGCATTTCAATAAATAAGTCAAGAATAATTATGACCAAAACTAAAAGAAGAAAAATGTGAAAAATGATGTGAAAAAATCACACCCTTTTAGTAATAAGGCTATTTATTGATTAGTTTGTACATATATCATGCTGATAGATATTAGGTATTAAATTTTTCAGATTGCCCTAAAACTATCAAATCTTTGCCACTGTTAACGTAAATGGTGTGAAATGGCTCAATTTTGATAGTTTCAGGAAATAAAGTGAGAGTAAAGTAAGATTAAAATGCAGTTTCAAAGAGTAAATGTAGTCAATTTGGATTTCAGAAGATTTTAACAGATTTTTTGAAGTGATAGATTTCAAAGGATTTTAATAGAGTTTTCAACCCTATGTGAATTTTGACATATTTATATGGATTTTCATTATAGATTTCAATGGATTTGAATAGCCTTTGATTATGAATTTCTAAGTATCACCAAACCAATACAAACATGACCAAATCCACATAAAATGAATTTCTTTGAGATATTTCATAAAGAAGTTAATTATCATCATCTCCAGCATAACCCCCCCCCCCCCAACCCCCTTCTTCTTCCCACTCCCTTATCCTCCACGTTGCTGCTTCTTCTGTCCCATTCTTCCACTCCAAAAAACCCAAAAACCCTATTGCGCTTTTTATCAAACACCTGTAGGACCCAATTCACCACAACTATATAAACAAGCCCTGCTACTCTTTCTTCAAATACCCACCACCCACCAACCCAATTCACCTCTTCATCCAATTCCCATAACCCAAGTCATAAAAAAATCAAATCCATGGATGGCAAGAGTTCTGTGCGATTCTATTACGACCCTCTAGGGTTTTGGAGAAGAGTGAGCGAGGAAAGAAGGGAGTGATAGAATAGAATGTGAATATAAGGTAGATTTGAAATCCTAGGGGTTGATGTGAGATTCTTTTTTCTCTTGGTTATACATATTTGTGTTCACAAATCCAACAAAATCCACAACTATATGAAATACTGTCAAATCCTTGATATTTTGAAGGGAACTTTAACGAAAAGCACCTGGTACTGTTCACTTTAACGAAAAACCACATTTTTACACTAAAAAGTCAATCCTGGTACTATTCACTTTACCCTTTATTTTGTCCTTATCATTAAAACTCAAAGTTTTCAAGCCATTTTCATTAGTTTTCCTTATTTTGAATGCATATAGATTTATAATCACTTTAAAAATTCCTATTAAAATCTAAATTGATTATCCATAGATTTAGATGTATTTTTAAAATCATCTTTAATCCTAGTTTGACTACACTATGATTTCAAAATCTTTTTAAAATCCCCTTTCAAAATTTTGATTGACTATACTCTGATCTTAAAGTCTATTAAAGTCTTATGAAAGTCTGATTTGACTACACCCCTAAGCGTTTAGTAATATTGAGAGCAAGTCCACCCCTAAAAAAATGCGCCAGCACCCAACCCATTTAATCTACTCAGTGAACAGTGATAGACCCCAATGAACAGTAATAGGCCAAATGCATCTCCACCCCTACAAAATGCTGGCACCCAGCCCATTTAAAATATTATTAATTTTTTTTATAAAATAATAAAGAAATTACACAAAGTACTAATAATAAATAAGAAATTACATCTATTAATAAAAATAAATAAGAAATTACATAAAGTACTAAAAATAAAGACGAAATTACATAAAGTATTAAGAATTAAGTCGAAATTAAATAAAGTACTACAAATAAATACGAAATTATACGAAGTCTGTGGAGTTAGGACATGTGGTGCTAGGATCTTCGTTGTTAGGATCTGTGTAGCTAGAACCCCCTCGACTTGTTTCCGCATCTCTTGCACGCCTCCTTCACACCACGTTTCTTTTTTCTGAAGTCCAAAAATATTTTGAATATGGAGACAGTCCTACTAGAGGCTTGTTTATAATGTCACGATCTGCTTGAGCCATAATTTCTTCTCTAAGCATCTCATTTTCTCGATTAAGTGCTTCTCTAATCATCTAATTCTCTCGATTAAGTATTTCTCTTTATCTTTCAGCCGCCGCATCACGTCTCTCAATAACTGCTAATATTGCTGCCATAGCAGCATTTTTTTCCTCATCTCTAGCCGCTTCCCACACCATGTTCAGTTCACCTTGGCGAGCAAGTTCGTCCATATATTTAGTGTAGTCATTTTTGGAAGAACTACCTTTTTTCTTTGATGCCTTTTTACCTTGAGGCCTGAGGGATTGACGAGTCGGTTGGGTCTCCGACACTTCTTCAGGCGTCCCTTCCGTCTCTTCAAATGTGTCGCCTTTTTGTTCAGCTGTGTCTGCCTCTGCCGAACTGTGTAGACCTATGCCGTGCATGACAACTTCTGGACCAGTTGCCACAATTATGTATCTGGGGCAATCTTTGACAATTTGCCAACATTCCCATTTGCTGAATGATTTGTTGTGGTTCTTCGAATTGTAGAATGCTTGTGCTTGTAGTGTCTATAAATGTGGGATAAGACAATATTATAAAATGCGGGTGTAACACAAATAAATTAATTAAAATATTGATGTGGGTGGAATACATATAAATAAATAAAAATATTGTCACCTAATTTGCTAAACTTGTCCCACTATGCAAATTATCGGAAGCATGAGAGATGGCGTTTTTCCAACAAGTAAAGGATACGTTGAGTTTTTTCCAATGACCTTGAAGACCTTGACTACTTTTGGTGTCTTTTCCATGTACATCGCAAAACCGTTTCGTAATTTTACTCCACATTTCTCGCTTATCCATCTCATTACCCGTAATCAGGTCATGAGTAGTGTGAATCCAGCATTCACACAACGTAACATCTTCGATGTGATTCCACGTAGTCATTTTTTTCTCTAAAAAATTATATGAAAGCTTTGGTAGAAAGTGTTGAAAATATTGAAATGTGGTGTAAGGTGGAAGATGAGAGTTAGGTATTTATAGATTTTTTTTTAAATTTTTTTTATGTATTTTTTAACAATTTTTAATAAATTTTTTATAAATTTTAATTTAGTTAATTAATCTAGACCGTTGGATTTGAAAAGGATTCAAATCCAACAGCCTAAACGTTGACACGTGGCCAACAGTCATAATTCTGACCGTTGTGCCTTTTTAAAAAAAATAAAAATTTTGGAGGGAAAAACGTGGACCATTGATCTCTGGATCGGACGGTCTAGATCGAGCCACATCACTAGCCGTTGGATGTCAAATTCAAAATTTTTTGACCTTTGGAAATCCAACGGCCTAGAAACGAACATGTGGACTCCCCATCTGATCCCTAAGTGCGACTGCGTTGGAGGGCCACCCCACATTTTGTTGTCGGGACGCGTGGCCACTCATGTGTGTATCGCATGCGCCTGGTGCAAAAAAAAAAATTGAACTGGCCTACGACGTCATGCTGGCGTCAGCATGACATCAAGCGGGCCATCCCATAGCTCAGTCCATTTTGGGCTGACCTGGAGACCAGCTTGGGCTGGGTGCCGTCTTATCCACTGGGCTGGAGCGGATTGCCTTGGTGCCGGGCCAATTTTTGTGCTGGGTGCCGGCCTAAAAAGTCCCGGTGGAATTGCTCTGAGTGATTTGAATTCGAAAAGCCCGGCCCAAAGCTCATATCTGAAATGGTAGCCCATCTAATAGGAGAGCTGAAGAAGGAAAATAACGTCTCCATTTTCTTCTTCTTCTTCCTTGTCTCTGATACACAGGACCAAATTCTTCACAGGTTTCAACACCTGTACTCGAACTTTCTTCTCTAAAAAACCCTAATTCAAGAGAGAGGGGGAGAGGGAGAGGGAGAGGGAGAGATGGACAAGGTGAGGATAGAAGAGGTTCAGTCCACTACCAAGAAGCAGCGCATAGCCACTCACACCCACATCAAAGGCCTTGGTCTTGAGGTCTCTCTCTCCTCTCTCTCTCTCTCTCTATATATATATATATATATATTGTAGCTGATGCTTCATTTTTTTACTTTTGTGTTCACTGAATTTGCAATGTTGTTTACTGTGACTTTCCCTAGCAATTTTGTGTGTGTGTGTGTGTTTGAAATCAAAGGTCAGTGCTTTATCTATAGATAATATTGTATTGATAAATAAATCGACTTCTGGCTGCAAAGAAACCAACTTATAAACCGGACAAGTATAAGGGTCGATTCTTCTGGCCATTTTTTGGAAGAAAATGGCTAATGTATCTATTTTTTATGTTTTAAATGAAAGAGACTAGTGTGAGTTTAACTTTGATACTGCAATGATTTTCCTTTCTCAGCATTTTATGGACTGATCTCCATCTGAATGAATTGCAATGTTATATGGGTTTTTCGGTGTCATTCTTTTTCAGGCCAATGGAAGAGCAATACCTTGGGCAGCTGGCTTTGTTGGTCAGGGGGAGGCAAGAGAAGCTGCTGGCCTTGTTGTTGATATGATACGACAGAAGAAGATGGCTGGTCGGGCACTTCTGCTTGCTGGACCTCCTGGAACAGGAAAGACAGCACTGGCTCTTGGTATATCTCAGGAGCTTGGGAGTAAGGTATTCTGACCATTTTTTTTCTCAGTAATCTAGTATTTAATGTTAAACTGATTATCCTGTGTTTTGTGGGAGATTCTGATTCATATTCCATTAGGAATAGTTTTTTTCATTATGATTTCGAATGGTTGATGGTTCTTGTATGCAGGTTCCATTCTGCCCGATGGTTGGGTCAGAAGTATACTCATCGGAAGTAAAGAAAACTGAGGTCTTAATGGAAAATTTTAGACGGGCTATTGGTTTGCGTATTAAGGAAAATAAAGAGGTCTATGAAGGAGAGGCAAGTTGCTAATTGATATCAAATTCTTTATCAATAATTCGGTCTGATAATGCTATTTGAGTTGGTTGGTTATGGTTCTTGATGTTTTGATATTCTCATTTTAGGTGACGGAGCTCACACCAGAAGAAACAGAGAGTGTTAGCGGTGGCTATGGTAAAAGCATTAGTCACGTCATCATTGGATTAAAAACTGTTAAAGGAACCAAGCAACTGAAGTTGGACCCCACTATTTATGATGCATTGATTAAGGAAAAGGTAAGGCCCTATTATTTACTGTGTAGAAGAGAGATTTTTGTTTCGCCATGTTAATTATATAATTTTACTTACTATTTTAGACTGTATGTGAAGCTACTGATGGCAAATAGTCTAAACGATGTCCAACTCATGTTGTCATGTTAAAGGGGCTTTTATATCAGGTCATTTCTTCTTTTCATACAACTTTGTTGATACAACATGCAGGTAGCTGTTGGTGATGTTATATACATTGAAGCAAATAGTGGAGCAGTTAAAAGAGTTGGTAGAAGTGATGCTTTTGCTACAGAGTTTGATCTCGAAGCAGAAGAGTACGTACCACTTCCAAAAGGAGAGGTTCACAAAAAGAAGGAGATTGTGCAGGTTTGTTCTATGTGATCTGTGCTCTTTTTGTAAATGTTCGCTTTGATGTTGATAGCATCCATTTTGTGGACATAGTCTAGAATTGATTTTTTCATCAGCTTGCAGCCTTATTAGTAACTATATGGATTATTACTCAAGCTGATTGGTAAATGGTTCTGGCTGGCTGGATGCTAAATATTTTCGAAAGGAATATGCATCATCCTTGCATGATGCAGATGTTTCCCAAATAATACATTTCTATGTTTTATTGTTGGGTTAATATGGGGAAGGATTCGTGAAATACGCTGAAAATTTTATTTCCCTGCAATTGAGTAGTTGGACTTGATTGATTGGTCAATTCATCGAATTGGACGCCTAATATTTTTTTTGGAGTACCATCTGAACCTACCCCCTATTGGTATCTCTTCCTAAGTCCATTAACAGTACAACTTCTGATCAATTTTTCATCGTGCTTTCTTTAAATTCTATATGTCCAATATTTGTTGACAGAATTTAATTTTTGTGTACAGATAATCTGCTCTTTTCTTGATGCTCAATTTCTGTTCACTTATACAACTCCTGACAGGATGTAACACTACATGATCTGGATGCTGCAAATGCGCGGCCTCAAGGTGGGCAAGACATATTATCTCTAATGGGTCAGATGATGAAGCCGAGGAAAACAGAAATTACTGACAAGTTGCGACAAGAAATAAATAAGGTAGTCTTGTAATAAAGAAATGTTGACCCAACTTAATGTCTTTTCTGTGATAGGAGCCAAAGATATGGTTTCCATATGAGAAAGGATCCTTACTAATTTCTTCAATATGGTTGGAGAAGCCTGCTGAAAAAGTTACTAATGAAGTCAATTGATAAAAAAGTTCCAAGCCTTTGACGTATTACAAGTCAAATCAACTCAGTTTTATTTTCCATTTAATTGGGCTTGATGACATCTATTTTCAACATGAATTGAGACACTAATAATCTAGAAACAGCTAACTCTTTCCCTACTTCCCAGTGTTCATAGTTCTTCATATGGATTAGATTGGCAAATGTTTTGAATTCGTTGCTACTTCACTAGTCTGTCACCAGAGATTTTACCCCTGCATTTGGAATTTATTGAGGAGCGCTTTTATCAGCGGTGGAGGTGGGCAGTCTATCAAGGAAGTTTTTGGAAGTGGCAGTAGCTTGGAAAGTTTTGTCAGTTTGCTGAAAGTGGTTATTTGGAGGAAGGAAGTTTTGGAACTGGCAGTAGTTTAGTAGCTTGGAAAGTTTTGAGAGTTTGCTGAAAGTGGTTATTTGGAGGAAGGGAACAATAGTGCGCTTGAGGGAGTTCTCTACTTATTATATGTATGGAAGCAGGGTGAGCTGGTTCACGGAGTATACTAAGTTTAAAACTTCAAGTTTAATTTCTCGTTATGACTTCTTTCTTCTCTAGTCTCTGGTAGGGTATTTCAAATTCCTGTAGTTGAGCGCTCAGGTTTTTTCATGCAATGAAGAATTTGAAACAAACTATTTTTTCTTCCTAATCCCTAAACTCTAAACCAATTTCTTTAAAATGTTTCTTTAAAATGAAACTTATAATTAATTGAAATAATTTACTTAGGTTGCACCAGTAATACAGTTTTTTTCCTTGTAACAATATTCCTATTAGCTTTAAAGTTAAAGGGAAAGAAGTTGTTTGATACACTTAATGATTGATGACAGGTTGTTAACCGGTATATTGATGAGGGTGTAGCGGAGCTTGTACCTGGAGTTCTGTTCATTGATGAGGTTATTTTCTCATCCAAGTCAAATCCTTTATAACTATTACATTTCTCCTAATCACTTGTACTTTTAAATCTTGACCAATAGGTACATATGCTGGATATGGAGTGCTTTTCGTACTTGAATCGTGCTTTGGAGAGCTCGTTGTCTCCAATAGTGATATTTGCGACCAATAGAGGAATTTGCAATGTAAGGTATGAGAGTTCTAATCATTCAGGCATTTGCCCATATAACTTCTGAGGTACTACCTATAATGTCAGTATAAAAGGATGTACCCAGGCAATGCCTATCTTTCCATGTCCAATTGTGCAAGGGTTTCCTAGAAACCTTCAGTATTCTGACGGTAACGTCCTTTCAGTTTGCTCACTGTAATTGTAATGTCTTGCTTTCTAACCATGAGTACGTTACTGTGCAGAGGGACTGATATGGCTAGTCCTCATGGAATACCCGTTGACTTGTTGGACCGGTTGGTGATCATCCGAACACAGACTTATGGCCTTGAAGAGATGATCAAGGTCTAGACCAATTTCATTTGCTTATTGTCTATGAAATTTCTCTTTCTACTCTTATCAAGTACCAAAACTACTAATTTTTTTTCCTTTCCTGAAAAGTGTCAAACTACTGATTACTGTAATGGTTGGTACTTGAGCCAGATCTTAGTAATTCGTGCACAAGTGGAGGAACTGGCAATAGATGACGACAGTTTGGCTTACCTCGGAGAGATAGGACAAGAATCATCTTTAAGGTCTGGCATAAATTTTAGACGTGATAGCTGTGAGTTCATTCCCTCTGAAGGATGCTTACTTTATTTATTGTTTCATCAGGCATGCTGTTCAGCTCTTAACACCTGCAAGCATTGTGGCGAAGATGAATGGCAGAGACAAAATCTGCAAGGTAGTTACAAATTTGACTTCTGAAGTGAATTGTCAAAGCCTTATCATTCACGAAATTAATGCACTATTGTTTTGTATGATCCGTAGGCTGACCTAGAGGAGGTGGCTACGCTATATCTGGATGCAAAGTCTTCGACAAAGATTCTTCAATTGCAGCAGGAAAAGTACATTACATAAGTACCGAACAGTTTCTCTAGAAGCCTTAGTTTCGTTTTCGAAGTAGCATGATTTGGTACTATCTTCACTTTCCCTGGCTTTTGCTTGAGTGAAATACATTGGTTAAGTAAATGGTTTCGTGTTTTGTATCTTCCATCTGCGTGAGAGATTCTTTGCAATTTTCAAAATGCAAAAACTCAGTGAAGATAGTTATAATCGAATTGTCACTTTTCATGGTTGATCAAGTATTGGGCATGAGACAGGTTTCTGTTAAGCAATTGTGCGTGCCTACTATTCTGCCGTGTTGTATACGACCATTTTGCAAGTATACTTACCGAAGGCGATGGGGCTGGTATTACCATTGGTGTCGAGCTTTGAGTCGATAATCATGGAGATTAGGCACCATAGAGTCTAACAAGTATCATATATGAACTCTAAGGGAAGTAATGCCTCGTTGCGGAAAGAGTTTCTATTAACTTGTTATTATCGTGGAAATATCTTCCTTGCTACGTAGCTTTTAATCTAAGCCGTCCATTTTATAGTTCTGGCTTGTCAGTGGCCGTGATGCTCTGTGACAGAGAGATTGGTGGCGGGGCTGTTGGTCTGTATTGTGGGAAAGAGGTTCGATCGATGTGGTGGTGGTCTTGAAGGGAGCGTTTGGTACGTAAACGGGACAAAATGGTACGGAATGGAACGGAAGTTGCGTGCTACGTTTGGTACGCGTATGCTAAAATGGAACAAAAAGATTATATGACCAACATACTCCTGCCCTATCTGTTGTTTAGTACAATGAGCCTTTTTTTTATTGTTCATCTGGATCAACTCCTTCCTGGTTGTTTTTCACTTTCAGCTTTTTGACCTCCAAGTTCATCTGGATCAACTACAAGTTTTTTGCACAATTAAGTTAGGGTAAATTACATTTTACCCCCTCAGGTTTTGGTGCAATTACAACCTCATACAACTTTAAAACATCTCAATCTCATACATTTAATATTATTTTTTTTCAATTTCATATAACCGTTAAAAAATCTGTTAAATTAATCGTTAAGTGATGACATGACAAATAAGAGGTTCCTATTTGTGTTGACGTGACTGCCACATTTGTGCCACGTGGCTAAACACTTAATAATTTTTTTAAAATATTAAAATAATAATTAAAGAAAAGTAAAAAAAAAAAAAAAAAAAAAAAAAAAAAAAGAAAAAGCCCAGAAATCCCTTCGTCTTCCCCACCCATTCTCCCCACTCGAGCCCACCCTCAAATCAGACACACTCCATTTCTTTCTTTCTTTCTTTCTTTCTCCCTCTCTCTCTCTCTCTCTCTCTCTCTCTCTCTCTCTCTCCCTCTCTAATCCCTAGATCCAAAAATCCCCTTATCGTCTTGTCTTTTAGAGTCCCCGTCGTTGTCGGCGTCGAACTCCTCGCCATTCAGCCGCTGGCAGTTGAGGAACTCATAGGAATAGGGACGAGAAACAACATGGCGAAGACCTCGTCGGTGGTGGGGACGGCGAGGAAGTGGAGGAGAGGGGATATGAGGGCGACTGTTGACCCTAAAAACTACCAAGCTTACGTGGCGCACAGGCCGAGTAATTAATAAGCTAACTACGTCATTCAATTTTGTGTGGGTCGTGCCAACTCGTCGGCCGAGTTCGCCCGGGGATTAAAATATGTTGTTGTGGCGTTGGGCGCGTTGCTGACTTCTTGATCTTGCGACTGCAGCCGAGGAAGGAACACGTCTCGGCCTTCGGGTTCTAGAGCCTGAAGACAAGGCTGCTAGTTTTGCGAAGTTCAATTTCAAATTTGGCTTTCAATGTGTTGAATGTAGTAATCTGGTAACACCTCAATTCGTCGAGAAGGTTGATGAGATGACCTCTACCAACAAGGACTAGGAAATCCTTGTTGACCGAGACTTGGATAAATAACTAGTCGGTCTCGAAACTGTGTTATTTATCCAAACTGAAGGTGATCATCGGTCGGCTGATTCTACGGCTCCAGTGCTGTTTATTCAAACTGAAGATGTTGCCGGTTGCCTTCACAGTGCTGTTTATCCAAACTAAAGATGTGTTGGTGGGAAGAAAGGGAAAGAGGATAAAATCTCAGGGTTGTTGCGAAGCTTTACGCAGGGCAATTTGTGTGTTGATTTGGAGGGGCTTTTTTTAGTCGTCTGCCACTTGGTACTTATGGGTACCGTTTGGTACGTGCGATGGGACAGAACGGAATAGAGTGGGATGAGGTGTTCCGTTCCACGTTTGGTGCACCTAAAACGGGTGGAATGTGCTATCCCACGGGACGAATTTTGGGTGAATTTTGGTTCTACCTCTTCCTTGGAACGACTCGTTCCACCTTCGTGGAACACAAAATTATAACATTTTAAGACAAAAATGCCCCTTATCTTTTTCAATATTTACACCATTCATCTTCATTCCATCTCTGCAGCTGCCTTTCTTTTCCCCGTAGCCTTCCCCCTCATCTTCTTTCTCCCGTAGCCTTCCTCCTCATCTTCTTTCCATCCCTCCCGACTGCACCCAGCCAGCAGGCAGCATCACAGAGCCACTTCCGCGTGTGCGACTTGCTGCAGATTGACCCAAGTATCTTCTTTTCTTAATTCTTAATTTTTCTTCTTTCTAAGAACAGAATCAGGCTTTAATGCCTTAATTTGAAGATTTTGGTATTGTAATTCGATTCAATTTGGAAAATTAAATTAGAAATTGGGGGTTTTAGTGTTAAATCGAATTTTAGGGTTAGGAATTAGGAGCATATATTTCAGCGTGATTCCTCTGTAAATACGAGCAGTCTCATCTTCTACACATAGAGGTCCGTGATTGTCTGGGTATAATTTATTTGTTAATGAAGATCAGGCCCGTGATTGTAGTCTATATACAGTATCGAAGAATCAGTCAGCCACCACAAGGTTATTGTAATTAGATTCAATTTGTAATCAGGCTTTAATTCCTTAATCTGAAGATTTGGTATTCTAAGGTCAGAATCAGGCTTTAATGCCTTAATCGTGTGTAGTGAATGAGCTCTGAAGAGAAATGTTGTTCTAAAAGATTGATTTGTCATTTGTAATTGGGTTGTGAATATCTGCAGCAGGCTTTTAGACAAGAAAAGAATGGGTTCAAGTTTGAACTAATTTGAAACCTCCCCAGGTTGTTTTAAATGAGATTGTTTTGGGTACATGATAACTCTGACAATTATATGATTTTTATATGTTTATGGGGATAAACAACATTTACCTCAACCCGGTATCTTTGTAATCTTTTAGTGAAGAGTATCTGTTTTTGCCAGAGACGTCATAACAATCTGGTCGAAAATCCTTATGAATGGAGTGTCGTGGAGTCCAAGCACTATATGGTTCTTTGCAATGCCGTTGACGTCAATCCTTTCGTTGACGTTCAAAAGCTAACTTTCTTTGTGCATGAAAATTGACTTATGTGCAGTGCTGTTTATCTATTTTGGGTTTAAGAGAGTATAATTATCTTTAGTTGCCAATATTGGCTGTTATTGAGACATTATTGACTTTCTGCAGAACTCTTTATTGAATTTTGCAGGCTTGAAAGGAAATTACGTTACAAGTTGGATGCCGCAAGAAGAAATGCTGCTAAAATGGCGGAGGAGTCCACACTAGCTGCTAAAGATGATGATAAAGAAGACAGCATAACTAGTGCCTTTGCAAATAAAAGACCAGCAGCTCTAGTTCATGAGAAATGCTAGTTATTATTTTATTTTTTTTGGAAGCTGAGAAATGTCAGTTTGTGTTTATGTAATTATATGACATGGGAGGCAAATGAGCTGCATTGCACCACATTGTTGTATAAATTAAGTCACTTTCTTAAAACCTGACATAATTTTTTGTTATTATTAAAGAGGCTTGTGTGTTTGCAGATCACTTTTGCAGCTTCCTCTCCTATTTTTATTTGAATCCATGGCATAACATATCTTCAGTTATGTGCTAGTGTAAAAAGCATATCATAGATAAGTATATATGTGTTCAAATATGATTATCACACCCCGAACCCGAGGTCGGTGGAAAAATAACTCTGAATCCGAAATGTGAGCTAAAAACTAAATAAATAAAATAAAACTGAAATAACGGAATGAATAATAAAATTCCTCTTATAAAAAGAAACCCAGAATTCTTTACAAGGCTAAAAATAAATAAATACAATTCTAGCCTCACATCTAATTCGTTCTCATTCCATCTACCCTCTTAGACTGTTTAGTTCGTAAACATGCATAACAAGAGAGGGGTGAGCTTCAACAGCTTAGTAGAGACATAACATTATCACAGTAAATTAACAATATTAAATTACGTGTTATTAAAATCATGTAATCAAGTACCAAATCATTATCAATAACAATGCATGAGTGCAATGCAATACTCTTCATCTCTATCCGTTAATTCATATAATAAAACACGCGAACCTGCACGCCCCATACCATGCATTTTACCTCTGCAGTGGTGGTTCGAATGTTTTAATATACAAATTAACCCCCTGTAACTCAATCATCCCAATTTCCCTTTTGTTAGTCATCTTGCCAAAACCCTTCGTCGTCAATCCCGAATTACCCAAAAGAAACTGTGCACTGTGGGCTCGCCTGAGACTTGGTACCTACTAAGAGTTTGGCTCAACTACACAAAAGATATTTCCAACTACCCTCATTTCCAGAATTCCTTCGTCAACACCGAACTTCCAACTATTCTCACACATGAGTGATGCACAAATAATCTCATTTCATCATTCACATGTACCACAACATATTCTCAGCGAATAACATTTTACCAATACTTCCATAACCAATAACAAGTACACACCCAAGATAAATATTTATTCAATGAGCATCAGATCACATTAACCAACCAATAAGATCGATAATGATAATATCACACTTCACGAAATTTAATAAAGCCAATCTTCGTAAAGGTTTGCCATATTTCCCCTACTTGGAGTCCAAAGCAAGCAAACAATGTCCCTTACCAACACCTCGATTAAACACAACCATCGTGGTAACTGGAGTCCCTGATCCAACAAATAAACTATATCACTATATAATCCCTATATCTAACAACCAATATAAACTCCTTTATTTTAGAATTCCGATATTAGGCTTAACATCACCTAATCTCAGTTGGACCCTTAAAAACATTTTTCTTTCTTATTTGGGTCCTCAAAAATTTCTCAATTATATACATGCTGCCTTGCTGGAAAAGCAGCAAGCGTCTGCCCCCAAAACAATTCTAAAATCACAGTTTTGTCCCAAGCCTTTGGGTAATAACAAAACTACCCCCTAACTTTCAGAGAACTGTAAAATGGCCCCAAATCTGAAACTTATATTTCAGTTTGGTCCCTTAAGCGTGAATAGTGATATTCATGGCTATTTTCCAGATTGGTTCCTCCTGTCTTTCAATCCAAAACATGTCCAAACCCATTTATCATGATCTCTAAGTATCAAATCACCATTCAAGTTCACCAAGTTCCCTTAATTTCGTAACAGCCACAAAATATCAAGGTTTAAAAACCATGAAATAATTCTAGGGTTTGCAGCAGCTAGCCCATATAGAAATTAACCTCAATTCGTTCAGTTAAGTTGCCAATAAGCTTAATCCACCATAAACAACATTTAAATTTGAAGATTAAAGCTTGTGTAGGAATAAATCCCAAAAATGGCAGCTTTCAAAATCTGCAGTAAATCCATAAATTATTACCTGAGATTTGTAGTACTCTTCCCCACAAAAGCGGAATCAAATTCGGACTTCCAAATCAAAAGTTAAGAGTGTTCGCGTCAGGAATTTCCGTCGGGGAGGCTTCCTGGCCGACGAGCACACAGCTCCCCGGGAGAGGTTTTTGGCGTCGGTTGAGGGCTGCTGTCAGGCTTCTGCTTTTACTGTCGGGCTTGTATGGCGAGGCTCGTCGGGCACGTCTTGTCGGGCAAGACTGAAAGAGAAGGACATAGTTAACTCTGAAAGGTGCCTTCATGGGGCCTTAGGTGTAGGCCTTAAGGCTCACAATCAAGGTTAACTTTGAGATGCTCAGGCGTGCCACTGCCATCTTTAGCATGGCAGACGTAGATCGGATGTTGAATCCAATTATATATATATGTATGCATGTATATATTCGAGGGACCGTATTGATTATGACAGGTGCCTTCGTGGGGCCTTTAGATATAGGCCTTGAGGCTTCCAATCCATAACCAATCCAGCTCTTGGATATATACACTGCTCGTTCCATTGTCGCACATAGTATTACCACCGTTATACTTCTGACCAGCTAGCCCGCAGAGCTTAGAACGAATCCAAATAGGTGCCTTTGTGGGGCCTTAGGTGTAGGCCTTGAAGCTTCCTATCAGAACTCATTCCATACTCAAACGTTCTAGCCCGCAGAGCTTAGAACGAATCCAAATAGGTGCCTTTGTGGGGCCTTAGATGTAGGCCTTGAGGCTTCCTATCAGAACTCATTTCATACTCAAACGTTCTAGCCCGCAGAGCTTAGAACGAATCCAAATAGGTGCCTTTGTGGGGCCTTAGATGTAGGCCTTGAGGCTTCCTATCAGAACTCATTCCATACTCAAACGTTCTAGTATAATCATAATATAACAGCGGTAAAACTACTAGATCAGTCGATTACTTGCGCCCCAAGTAACTTCGGACTTCTTTGTTTTATCAAGGATTGTCGTGGATGGGTTAAGTCCACATAAAGTTCTTTTTTATGCCTTGAGACCAAGGACTTTTACATGATCATTCTTATATGTCCGGGAGATTAGAACTTATATTTGATTTAAATAGTGGAGACATCTTTAAATCGGATTCAAGCACTGAGAGAATTTCTTAATCATCATTTTACTAGAAATAACTTGAATACAACTGAAAGTAGACAACATACTGCTAGTTTAATAAATGGAAAGACAAAACCAAGAAGGGACAGGCAAGGTTTTCACCTTGTCGGGCAAAACTGGGCGTCTTGCGACCTCTTGGGATTGGGGTTTATCAGTGGGCTGAGAGTTTAGAGGAAAAGAGGTTTGAGAGATAAGTTTTCAGAGGGGGATCGATACTACGGCAAGTGTTTTAGACAAGGTAGCAGAGCTTACAAAAAGGGTTGAGGGGGAGTTGATCCCGAGAGGGATGAAGGCTTTGGCTGACTACAGCTATCGTTTAAAGGCAAATCTGACTTTGAGCAGAGTTTGTGCTTTGTTTGTTTGTTTGAGTGTCCTTAATCCTGATTTCTCTTTCTTCTTTTATAGACAACCCATCATGTCCTCCTGTAGCAGCAGCCTTGCCCGAATGCGGTTTGAAGGTGATGACTCATCAGCTTTTTTACATGTAATGCCACCATAAAGTACTTTATGGGCTGTGTAGCTGGTCAGTCTACACCACTTGGTCTTTAGGTAGGTGGGCAAGTGGTCTTCATGAGCTGCACCAAGTCAGAGGAGGCCATTTCCTGCTTTTCTGGGTTTCAGTTGGGCTTCGGCCAAGTTGATGGGCTTCGACCGACTCTCCATTCAGGCCTCCTTTTTGGGCCAGATTTGCTTGGGCCCAAAGTCAAGTTTCGGTCCAAACAGTGCCCCCTTCAATTGATATTTAGCTTGGAATTCCAGGCGCCAATATTAATTGAAAAGTTCTTCATAAAAAACCCACGAATTTCTTACGTTTGAACTCTCCAAACCGTTGTGACCATAGCAAGAAATCCCTTTGTTTACTTGAAGAATCCCTAAATCTCCCAGCTATCCCTCTTCTCTTAAATCTTTCAGATTTTTATCTTGATATTTCTTTCCCTCGTCATCTCCTTTGGTACCCCCTCTTCAAACTTCATCAAATGGCCTCGGGATATAGCCAAAGTCAACCATCCTACAAATCTGGCGAAGGAATCGCCACCATGCGTCGTCTACTCAACGGGCTTCATCGTCCTCGGGCAGGTTTGCATTCCGAGCTTTTCTTTGAGGTGCATGGGGTACAATCATTGGGTCCCGCATGGATCTCCCGGGTCCCTTCTGTTATAGAAAGCAACATGCCCAGGGATAATTGGTTTTCCCCAAATCCCTTTTTGGCTGAGTCGGGCATTTCTTCATCTAAATGGTCGTCATACCGTCGAGGTTTCCCTCTGATGAACGACCCTGCTTGGGCTCAATGGATTGATGAATTGGAGCCCATCTTCAAGCAGAAATGGATGAATAATGGAATTTACGAATTAATCATGCTCTCAAAAATTTCCATTATCCCCAAGCCCGAATTACTTGCTTCTGCTCTTCTCTTCTGGAATTCGGGCACGAACACTTTCGACTTCCGTATGGGCCCCATGTCTCCAACCATTCTTGACATGGCCCAGGTCTTTGGTTTGAGGCCAACGGGCAGGATAATGGATGTTACTCAAGACTGGGTTTCCTCCTCTACTACTGGAAGTTTAAGCTCCTCTACTACCTTCCTTTCTTTGAACTATAACCCTGCAACCTTCAAGAGCTATGAGACCTCCTTCAAAGGCTTCATTCCTTTCGTGAAGGATAACTTTGGGGCAAGCGCTTCTCGGGTGGATAAAGATCAAGAGCACATGTATTTCCTCTTATACTGGCTCAACCGGCATGTCTTCCCCAACAAGTCTAAAGGGGTGAGGGTTGAATGGATCCCCTTGGTAGAAGCTCTTCATAATTTCGATGATGTGGCCACTGGCCCATTCCTTCACTCCCATCTTTATCATCTTCTTTTCGAAATGACTCAGGGCGAGCCATTTGAGACTAACCTGAATGGGCCAATCTGGATGATACAAACTTGGCTTCAATGGTACTTCCCAGAGTTTCGGGCTGCCAATTTGGAGTTTCCGGAGGGTGTGGCCCCTGCCCGAGTCCTGGCTGAAGCTGCCCCTATAGATCACTCCACCTTTGCTTGCTTCTATTTCTTCAGAGTTTGTAGGACTAGATCGGATTTAGAATGGGGTGCATCGGTTCTGAGGAGATACCCTTGGTTTTCTGATCAAATTTTTCAAGATGCTCCTGGCGAAGATGCAACCCCCTTTTGTAGGGAGAAATTCATTAGCTGTATTCAACCGAGAGACCTGGCTTGGGGAGTTCGGGGTAATAGATATGAACGAGGTCTGGAGGTGTATCATCCTAACTTCTGCAGCAGGCAGCTAGGATTCAGGCAGGCCACACCCGTCCCGTTCTTCGATTCTGTCTATTGCGGCACTTCATTTCGACTACAAATTCCCTCTGAGGTGATCTTCCGAGCCGCCCGACGCAGTCTCGACGTGATGAGTCAGGCTGCCCGAACCTCTATTATTCTCAACTTCGAATGTACTTCACTCTTTTCTTCTTGGTGGGAAGACAGATGGTCCAAGAAGTACGGAGGAGATTTGAAAGAGGCTCATGATCGTCTTTTCAGCCAACTTCTTCTCAAGTTGTACCCTAGCTCGGGCGAGCTTGAAAATTGGAAAGAGATGATCCAAGAGAAGAATCAGACACTTCTGATAGGTACTTCTTTTTCAATCTAATTTTGCTTTCCCTCTGAAGCCCTTCTATCCTCACTTTTGCTTGACTCTGCAGCTCCAGTGGATGTTGAATCGGAAGCTATTGAGTCCGAGGATGACTCCGATGATGCTGTAGTTCTTCATGGAGCTGCCGCAGAGGCTGAGAGGCGAGAAGCTGGGGGAGGTGCGGATGTTTCAGAATCCCTTGGGGATTCAGGAGCTGAAGAGACATCTGAGGCAGTTATTAAAGCACCCAAGCGAAAGAGAGCGGCTGGGATTAAGACTTCGAATCCTGATCCTGCATCTCTACCTAAAACCACACGACCAATTCTTACCAGAAAGAGTAAGAGAGCCAGAACTACTGCTCCTCCCATGTCACTAGCCCAATCTGCTCCAGTTTCTGAGGCAGGCAGAAAGAAGAAACAGTCTTCAAGTAAGTTTCTGTTCTTCTTCCCCAAACTGCTACTTTTCTTCCATATCTAACTTTTTCTTGTTTTCTTCGAGAAACAGGACCTCAAGCATCTAAAAGACCAATCATTGCTTCTAAGGAGGAACCATTAAGAGCTGCCATGCACAAAAAGGCTGAGGAACTGCAAAAAACCGCTCTTACAGAACTCGAGGTATGATTTATATCTTTATCTGCACACCCTTCTTGCCTTCATAGAACTCTAAACCTGATTATTTGAGTCAGGCCGCAAGAGAGGAGAAGCTTCTTCCGCCAAAGGCCTCCTTACCACTTGCCCGAGAAACCAGCCTTTCTCCTCCTCAGGTTAACCTTTCAGAAGTACTTTTTCTTTCTTGAGTAACTTGATAGTTCCTGGACTTAATCCCTGAATCTTTCTTTTCCTCCTATCTGCACTTAGGCTGAGGCATCTGCCTCCTTGCCTAGTTATGGCCCTCCTCCGAAGTCTATGACTTCTTCTACTACTCTGGATGCAATCCCCTCCTCCCAATTTGATCCGTCTACCGGAGTTATGTTGCACTTTGTAGATGAGGACAGTAACTTGGTGAGTTATTACTTCCACATTGAAATCCTGTACACTGCTTCCCAACTAACTTATTTTTTCGTTCTCCGCAGCCTTCTCCAGTATATGAGCCACCCCCTCCATCAGAGGTTTCAGATAATGAACCCGTAGTTCCTGAGATCCCTGTAGCTTTAGATGTAACAATCTCACGGGTATTTGCTTGCCCGACAGTTGATGAACCTGCTTCTTCTCCTCAAGACCAAACTCAGGTATGGGCGTATTTTCTTCTTGTTGTTTTTTTTTCTTTACTGACAATTACTGATATCTCTGGACACCTCTAGGGTACTGGCACAGGTTCAGGTGCAGCTCTTCCCTCCCCTGCTGGTGGTGAAGAATCCCCTCCCCGACAAGGAGTTAGTTCTCTTCTTGGTGAAACCCCCGGGCTGAGTCAGGTACAATTATCTCTCCAAAGCCTCATTCTGTCTCAAACCGTATCCAGATTGTTTCTGATCTGGTACTCTTGGCTTTCACGGCAGGCTCCAACAGAAACTTCCCCCCTCATTTGGTCCGTAAATCAAAACGCTCCCATCCTCATTTATCTTCTGGCGGTACCGGGATTCCTTCTTCTGGAGTTGAGCAGATCTGGCAATCGGAGACTGCACCCTCCATTGGCATTACTTCATCAGAGGGAGCCGTAACGCAGGACCCTCTCCCTGTCTTATCTTCAAACCCCGCTAAGTTGCCCAAACTTTTTGAAGCACTTGGGCGTCTTGCGACACGGTTGAAATCCTCAAGACAATCTTCAGTAACCTCCCTTTCTTCAGAGCAACAACGAATCTTTCAGGAATGGGCAAGGAAGGATTTCACTGCTTCATTCAGCCTTAAGGCTCTTTGTGATCTTAAGAAGGTCGTAACTGAGTCTTTCAAAACCGGTCGGCTATCAAAACCTCAACATGATTCCTTTATCTCTTTTTTTGAGAACTTGAGAGCTCTTAGGGAACAATACCAGAGAGCGGATAGACAAGCAAATCGGGCAAAATGCTTTATGGAGAAAGAATCAAGCACCTCCACTCAAGTTGATCGGTTGATGGAAGAAAGCTTGTCGACAGAAGAGAGGGTCAGAGTTGTTACTTCCGAAATCCAAAAGTTGGAGAAACAATTGGTTACTCTTAAAGCGGAACAAGCAACTCTCCTAGATACCCTTGAAAACCAAATTGAGGAAGTGGAGAAGTCAAATTCAGAGTTAGAGCAAGTCCGGTCTGAACTTGTAAACAGCCATACTGTTCTGGCCGAACCTAGTAGGATTTTTGCCATTATGCAAACATATCATTCTCGAATAATCACCCTATGTGAAGATGTAAATTTTTTAGAATAGGATGATTTGTAACTCTTCTCTTTTTGGAATGAATATGTGTTTCGCTCCCTGCTCTGCTCTTAGTACTGTTTGAATTGACCTCGGGCAACTCGCTGCCCCCCTTGTTTATTTCCTTTTGTCATACTGATTGGTGACCCTGGTTCCTCTTCTTTACATAAGGTTGATCATGTTGATAGGAGCCTCTGGGAAGGGGTTTGTGTTGGAAATGTGCCCTAAAGCCAATCATATGATGATACTTTACGGACATTTCACATGTTAAACTAATCTAGTTTACATATAAAAGGCAAACATTATTGTTTGAGGCGTCTCATATAAATGTTATATGCTTAAACGATAAAGTCCAAGGAATATGTGATTGGGAGAATGCAATCTAATGAAGTTAGATTAATGAGACCATTCTTTCGTAGACACATCCTAAACATTCCTGATCATAGGATTGCCAATTGGGCATTGACAGTCCGTTAAGATCAGTACGTGCTATGTCTTCTCTCAGGGAGAGTGACTAGTCTCGAGTCATTGGTGTGTGTGACATCAAGACAAGTACGTAGGTGCTCAATAGAGAATGAGTTCACTGAACACGATCAACGAGGAGTTCTCATACTCATGTCACATGAGAACTCATGTTTGGGATAATGCAAATTAGTCCTTTGACCTGAGGCATCACAGTTGTTGTCTTGTGGTTAAGTCCTTGATCTTTGATTATGTCAAAGTCACCCCCTCGGGGTGTCCACGACATCATTGGGGTTAAGCCACTTAGTCATGGAGACAAGTGAATGTGCAACAAGGGATCTCTAACCTTCAAAATGGTTTGAGGGAGAATACTCTATGATATGATTAAAATCTCTGGCCAGAGTATGAATGAGATTGGGGAATGCGTTCCAAATCACATTCAAGGTAATCATAAAATGCAAATGAATCACATTGGATAGTAGACATGAATAAATAAACTATCAAACCAAACAATGTGGTCAAGAGTATTAGATTAGAGAAAGACCGTATTGCATTTGTAATCCTAAACTGAATAGGTTCTCTACCTCTTCTGATTAGCTTGGGTAGCCATGATATGCTGCTAGGTGTCACTCATGGTTTGTGGAAGCCCTAAACGTGTGTAATCACTAAAGGGAGAATTGAAAGTAAGTTTCAATTCACAATCGATGTAAAATGGTTTTAATCGCCCACTGCCTCGCTAAAAGGAACCTAATGTATCGTACACCGTGTAAGATGGAGATTGAAGAAACAAAGGAGATGAATAAGAATAATTAAATGGTTTAATTATTTATGGCAAGGATTAATTAATATGTTAATTAATCAAACGAATAAGTTCGTTAAAGACCTCGGGATAGTTTTGGACCTTAAGGCCCAATGGGCTTCGAACGTCAAAGCCCATTGACTTAAGTTGTATGACAACTTAATGAATAAAGGTTCACAAAGGCCCAAAAGCCCATATCCATTTAGTGTTGAATTAGGGTGTTTGGTTCTTTAGGTCATTTAAAGAAGTGACTATATAAAGAACTTTATAACCTAAAATTCATAAGTTGTTGTTTTTAGAGAAAATTGGTGAGAACACAAAGCTTCAATTTCTCTCTAAGAGGCCAACCACCTTGGGGGATATTGTCTAGCAATTCTATTTCCTCAAGGTCACTCATTTCCTCTCCAATCCAACCTTGGTGTAGAATCTTTAGAGGTTCTAAATTTTGGGAACTTGGAGAACCTATTCTTCTAACCAAATCCATGGAGCTAAGAAGCAAGGAATGAAGGCCCTATCTCTTGGGTGATTATCCTTTGCATATGCAAAGAGGAATCTACAAAGGTAAATATTTCTCAACTAACAAATTGTTGTTTTTAAGTTGAGTCAAGGTTCACCAATCTACTAGGCTTTGAATTTCATGGTAGATGTTTTGTTTTTGAATGCATGAAAGCATGATTCCGCCTTTAATTGTTAATTGCATGCTATATGATGTTATTCAAATGAACATGTTTTTCACAAAATTTCCTTCAAGTGGTATCAAGAGCCTAGGTCTAGTAGTTGGTGAATCATTTTGGGTTTTGTAGTTCATAGTTTTTGATTTAAAAGTTGTAATATGTTACAAGCTTTATTCTTGTTTCTTTGAATGTAAATTTTGTTAGAAAATTTGCCATCTCAAATGTTGTAGATGTAGTTCATATGAGCATGAATTTTGGAGCTAAAATTTGGTGCCATGTTTTTTGGGAAATTCGGCCAAATCCAAAGGGTGATTTTTTGGGTTCATGTTTGTCTTGTTAAAATGGTTTTAAAGTGACTTTTGGAACCCCTAAGTACCCTAGGATGTTAACCCTCTTTTGAGTGATGAAAATTTGAGTTTTGGTGAGTGAAAACATTCATGGAGCTATTATGAGTTTTCATGAGTGTTCTTCAATGTTCTTGAAGTTCTTGCCAAGAACAAAAAGTTTTGAAGTTTTGATTCAAAATGTTTTATGTTTTTACATAAAGTTTTGGTTTAATTTTAGTGGGTGATTTTAGTGGGTGATGATTATTGGTAAAATATTATTAATGGTTTTAATGGTAGACAAACTTTTTTAAAAGTTTGACATAAATTCAATTAATGGCTATAATGGTAGACAAACTTTTTTAAAAGTTTAACATAAATTCAAAATATTTCATCTTTACCTCACCTAACAAAACCCACTTACAAAAACTTTGTAAAAATCATATTTTTTCTATCATGGCCGGCCACCCTAATAGAATAGGGTATTTTTGGGTCTTTTATTCAATTACATAAAGTTTTGATACTTTTGTGTATTTGCACTTTGGCCCAAAAGTTTACGTTTTTACGTTAAGGCCCAAAAACGTTAAAGGACAAATTGTTTTGCTCCTTTAATGAAGTTTTTTGTATTTGTTGAAATTTTTGGGTTCTAGTTGTAATTACATGAAGTAGTGGACTTTTGTGTTTTTACAAAGTGACCCCAAAAGTTTGTGTTTCGCAATATAGCCCAAAAAGTTGTGGTTATTGCATGATGGCCCAAATTAAGTAAGGAACAAAAATTGTTTTGTCTCTTTAAATGAGAATTGGATTTTCATTTCATTTAGCTCCATTTAAATCAATTTTATGGATACAAAAACCAAATGAAAATGTTGCATTCAATTTAATTAATTAAAGTGTTGATTAATTAAAGGGTGATTATGAACCTAAGCCTACGATAATTGAGCTATGTGAAAGGCCGTTTCAAATTTGTTTGAACCATGGGAATGTGTAGATTAATTTTGGTTGTAATTTGATTTGATCAAATGTTGTAAAAGAGCATAAGCTCTTCTTTACTTTAAAGTAATTTGAATTATGCAAATGTTGTAAAGAGCATAAGCTCTCTTTTACTTTGAAGTACTTCTTTCTTGCTTTATTTGATATGCATGAAAATGAAGTAGTTGGGTCCAACGCCCCTAGGAACAACACGCCTTAATGTGATTAAACGCGTAACTAAAATGAATCTCCATCCCTAGTCCGAGATTCAACACTAGGCTCGTGTTGAATCTAAACAAAGGTTCATAGTCATCCTAAGGCCCTAAGGCAACTATATAGTCCATCAAATGAATGCAAACCTTATGTTAGTAGTATCATATACTCTTGCTTTAAAAAACCGTTTTATAAGCATAGTGGGAGTATTATATACAACTAAAAACAAATGGACCAATAGTTGTAATAGGACCAAAATTGTTTTAATGTAGATTAAAATGAATACTTATATGTGATGAGACCTAAAACCCTCAACCAAACCATTATTAAGTTGAAAAGCGTGAGAGTGCTTAGAACACTCTTTCGTGGCCTTCCACCGTGGTAGGCTCCAATCGTTTATGACTTGTACACCGGCTTCACCCTATCATGGGGGAGTACAAAGTGCATGCTTATACTCAGGAGGAGTCTATATACATACTTGATGAGGTGAGTGTAGGCAACGAGGATGGCCGACATCGTATCATCGTGAGGCTATTCTTGAACCCCTTCACGCACTAAGCATGGTGGGAATGACTTAACTAAGTGCAATGGCGCCGACATCGTATCATCGTGAGGCAACATTCTCTAGAGGCCAAATTGATAGGTACTTGCATTAGTTGCAAATGAGTAAGCGTACTCTCTCATTATTATTAATGCTAGCCAACATCATATCATTGTGAGGTGGGCTTGGTAATAGTGAGTCTCCCATAACCTACTAAGAGTTTCCTCCAAAACTCTCGAATTCCAATGAGGGATATGGAATTTGCCAAAAATAGTGGGTGGTGCTATTTGATTTAAAGACCCGAATCAAATGGCTTAAAATCAATCAATTTATATTCGTTATGTATTTGTTTACCAATATATTTGCAAACGCTATCCAAAACTTGACAAAGAAAATCCGAATGTTTTAGTTTCCGGACTTGGTAACACAATCCCAAAGATTGTCTTAAATGGATTGTGCATGTACCTAAGAAGTCTCATCCTCACAATCTTCCTATTGATAATGTATCATTGGAAGAACATGTTAGAAATGTCTATCATGAAGAGGACAACACAAACAACCAATGCTTATTCCTTCGTTATATGAACAAAGGAACTTACGAAGATTAGCATAAAGACAAGGACACTTTTAGTGCCATAATTCTTCACTTACAAATTGTTGTATGAAGAAATAAGAGTTGCCTTGAACAACTCTTGAAAGTTTGTAATTATGTTTAGAACATAATGGTTGGTTGACAAAAATAGTCCATCAACATGGACTTATGATGATTTTGAATCATTGAGTGTTGAAGTGATAAACCACTTAACGAGACGGAAACTAAGCTAGGACTTCACCTTTATGTCCCTATCCTAATGGTTCATTAAGTTTATTGTAAACTATGTAGTGAGCAATAACCACACACTCTCCAAAATGTTTTATGTGTATAACACAATTGAAAAAGGGTTCAAGAGAGATAGTGGGAGTTTAGGGACCATGACTATTGTAGTCAAAGGAGGAAGTCAAATGAAGAAGATAAAATTAACTCCAAGGGAACAAACTTTCTTTATGAAAGGATGGACATTGGAAGGGGTATTTGCAAGAAATGTCTTGCAAGTGTCAAGAACACACCTTTCGAAGGTGTTGTAAATTGTTCTTGAAAAGTTCAAAACAGTTGGTTCTTCTACTTGAATACATGATTCCGTATTAGTAACTATGTTTTACAATCGTTGTAAAAGTATGGCTAATAAGAAGTAGAAGATTAATGAGAGAAGAGAAAGTACTTCACATTCGGAACGTGAATAAAATATAGATCTCTGCGAAAGCAGATGGTACTAACTTCCTCATATGAACTACCAAAGAAATTGGAAAAACCAAAGATTGTCTTTACATCCCAATTTTAAGGAACTTAATTCCGTCACTATAGTAGAGATGGATGAATGTTTTGTTTGACAAAACATTGTTCTTTATTAATCAATGATTGGATTATAGTAATCTAATTGATTGTCTCTATAGTAGAGATGATATGGTAGCGTTAACTGTTTAGAATATAATGATGCTTAAAACCCAAAAGGTTGCAAGATAGTGGCAATTGTCCACAACATAATACTACTAATGTTGTATGACATTCACCGAAGATCACTCTCGGTTGGACTATAGTTTATTTTGAATAAACACAAGTCCGAATACTTTGCAAAAGGTTTCAAAGAATTCAAGAATTGTAAGATTGATGAGTAAGACGTCTAAAGTAATTACATCCTTAGATTTGATCCAAGGAAAGGTAACACTTTAGATGAGTTTCCTTGAAAGATATCAAGGAAATTAGCATCATAAGATAAATGATTTTCTCCATTAGGAGAAGAACGAACTTGAATAAGATTTAGTTCGTTGGATATTATCAATTACCCATATATAGGATATATATGCTTCTAAGACAATATGATTGTCAATTAGAAGATCTTCCAAAATTTTCATAACTCCATAGGATGTAGTTGGAAAGAAAGACAAATCTTAATCATGTTAAGATTTGGGGTTGTGTGCTAATAAGCAATATTTGTTTAAAAATTATCTTGTGGATATCCTTAAATTAACCTTTGGATATCACTTCTATAAACCAACCAACAAATGTTGTTTGTTGAGTAGTTCATTGTAATCCTACAATGTGATTTGCCTTAGAGCAAATGAACTAGGAATAGAACTCAAAAGAATGGGTTCTTTGAGAGACAAGATGATAATCAACAAATATAACAACCTAGTTCCTATACCACAAGCTCCAAGGTAGTCAAAAAGAATTTTAAACCGTCTCAGTTGAATGGTTTGAACTTTATGACTACATTGAGTGTATATACAATATATATACTCAAGGAAATGGTAAAGTACCATTTGACCCGAAATAATGAAACCTTCATAGCTAATTGGTAGCTTAAGGTGACTACAATAAAAGAGAATGGTTGACTTTGAAGGAACCATTTTTGACGTAGTCTTAGTTTCAATTAATTCGAAGATAGCTAGCTACAACTAAATGTTGATTCAATGTTTGGACATAATATAGGTTTCCGAAACCATTATTAAGATAGTCCTAATAATATATGTCTAAAACTATGAATCACAAAACATGTAAGTTGTAGAGATCCAACCATCATGGATCTAAGCAAGCTAGTGGGAGCCATAAGCGTCTTATGAGAGAAAGATCAAAACGTTTGATTTATCATAAAAATATAAATGAATCTTTTGTTTACTAGGTTTACAAAAGATTAGTGGGAGTTAATCATGTTCCTAAAATTCAATATATATATATGCACATATATGATATATTAATTTTGGAAATGAAAAGAACAATTCTTCGTTAAAGTTATGACTTTAAACTTTCTATAACGATAGAATGTATATAAGAGACATAGTCTATATACATGGGATGGAAATCTATAATGATAGATTTTAGGATATAATTGGATTATATCATGCCCTAATAATAGACAAAAGGATGCTAGGAAGTTTCTCATATGATGATAAACTTCAATAAGAAGAACAACTCTAGTGAGACTAGGAGGTAGCTCTTCTCAAAGGGAACATACCCTTTGACTCCCAAAGAAATAATGCGTAAATCGAATCCTTTATACATACGCAGAAAGGTGATTTATGTATTTCATATTGTATGAAAAACATTGATATGAGTTGTACCTAGAAAGGTACAAGGCGATATCAATGCAAGCCCAGGATCAGAACCATGGCAACTGTCAAGTGAGTCCTTAAGTATTTAAGAAATACTAAAGGATAGGCTCCTCGAAGAATGAGGAAGAATTAGAGTAACGTAAAGGAAGCGTAAATGTATTAGATTATGAATCTAATCCATCATTGGATGTTTCTTCATTATGAATGAAGAGATAAACAGGTATCCCTTTATTATGACTAAAGAGATATTTGGATGGAAACATTAAAGTATTGACTTTAGTGTGTTCCATTATGAATGCAAAATATATTGCCATATAGAAGTTTACAACAATGTTGTTTAGATGGGAAAGTTCATTTATGAACTCTCTATTCGATTCCAACCAGAAAGTGTATGACACTAATGAGGCGATAGCTCAAGCCAGAGAATCAAGGTCTCATCAAGATCCGAACTCATATGAGAGACTGAACCATATGATTGGGAATCATGTATAATGGTGACGTCGATATTCTCAAGGTTGCTTCTATGGATAACATATAGATATCCATTGCCTAGGCCTACTACTCAGCCATTTATGAAATGACTACAGAAGAGGAATCATAACAGATGACCAAGCTGATTGGCTCTAGTGCAAGTGGGAGATTGTTGGAAATGTGCCCTAAAGCCAATCATATGATGATACTTTACGGACATTTCACATGTTAAACTAATCTAGTTTACATATAAAAGGCAAACATTATTGTTTGAGGCATCTCATATAAATGTTATATGCTTAAACGATAAAGTCCAAGGAATATGTGATTGGGAGAATGCAATCTAATGAAGTTAGATTAATGAGACCATTCTTTCGTAGACACATCCTAAACATTCCTGATCATAGGATTGCCAATTGGGCATTGACAGTCCGTTAAGATCAGTACGTGCTATGTCTTCTCTCAGGGAGAGTGACTAGTCTCGAGTCATTGGTGTGTGTGACATCAAGACAAGTACGTAGGTGCTCAATAGAGAATGAGTTCACTGAACACGATCAACGAGGAGTTCTCATACTCATGTCACATGAGAACTCATGTTTGGGATAATGCAAATTAGTCCTTTGACCTGAGGCATCACAGTTGTTGTCTTGTGGTTAAGTCCTTGATCTTTGATTATGTCAAAGTCACCCCCTCGGGGTGTCCACGACATCATTGGGGTTAAGCCACTTAGTCATGGAGACAAGTGAATGTGCAACAAGGGATCTCTAACCTTCAAAATGGTTTGAGGGAGAATACTCTATGATATGATTAAAATCTCTGGCCAGAGTATGAATGAGATTGGGGAATGCGTTCCAAATCACATTCAAGGTAATCATAAAATGCAAATGAATCACATTGGATAGTAGACATGAATAAATAAACTATCAAACCAAACAATGTGGTCAAGAGTATTAGATTAGAGAAAGACCGTATTGCATTTGTAATCCTAAACTGAATAGGTTCTCTACCTCTTCTGATTAGCTTGGGTAGCCATGATATGCTGCTAGGTGTCACTCATGGTTTGTGGAAGCCCTAAACGTGTGTAATCACTAAAGGGAGAATTGAAAGTAAGTTTCAATTCACAATCGATGTAAAATGGTTTTAATCGCCCACTGCCTCGCTAAAAGGAACCTAATGTATCGTACACCGTGTAAGGTGGAGATTGAAGAAACAAAGGAGATGAATAAGAATAATTAAATGGTTTAATTATTTATGGCAAGGATTAATTAATATGTTAATTAATCAAACGAATAAGTTCGTTAAAGACCTCGGGATAGTTTTGGACCTTAAGGCCCAATGGGCTTCGAACGTCAAAGCCCATTGACTTAAGTTGTATGACAACTTAATGAATAAAGATTCACAAAGGCCCAAAAGCCCATATCCATTTAGTGTTGAATTAGGGTTTTTGGTTCTTTAGGTCATTTAAAGAAGTGACTATATAAAGAACTTTATAACCTAATATTCATAAGTTGTTGTTTTTAGAGAAAATTGGTGAGAACACAAAGCTTCCATTTCTCTCTAAGAGGCCAACCACCTTGGGGGATATTGTCTAGCAATTCTATTTCCTCAAGGTCACTCATTTCCTCTCCAATCCAACCTTGGTGTAGAATCTTTAGAGGTTCTCAATTTTGGGAACTTGGAGAACCTATTCTTCTAACCAAATCCATGGAGCTAAGAAGCAAGGAATGAATGCCCTATCTCTTGGGTGATTATCCTTTGCATATGCAAAGAGGAATCTACAAAGGTAAATATTTCTCAACTAACAAATTGTTGTTTTTAAGTTGAGTCAAGGTTCACCAATCTACTAGGCTTTGAATTTCATGGTAGATGTTTTGTTTTTGAATGCATGAAAGCATGATTCCGCCTTTAATTGTTAATTGCATGCTATATGATGTTATTCAAATGAACATGTTTTTCACAAAATTTCCTTCAGTTTGTATCTACCAACATATTGGTTTGGGGCTTGTCAAGTAACAACTTTCCCTTCACTATCAGGTCTTGTATCCAATCTCTAAACTGGACGCAATTGACTATAGAGTGGTTGAAGGTATAGTGTAGCTTACAATACTTCTTCCCTCTGAGTTCTTCTGGTTTAGGCATCTTCTTAGTATTGTCGGGCAAGATTACTCTTGCCCGCACCAGTTCCTCATATATCTCAGGCGCCTTGGTTAGATCGAAAGAATAACTCTGGTACTTGGGTGGTTTCATGAGGACGAAACCACCGTCGTTCATCACGATCTTCTGATCTTTGACAGGTTGGATTAGCCCTTTTACCGTTAGTGGTTTAAAAGGTGTGGTCATTTCAGCGGCACACACGTCAATGTCTTCTTCATCATGGCTACCCTCGTGCCCTGGCCCGCTTTCTGCTACTTCCACTCGATGAATCGCAGCTTTATTTTTGTAGAAGGAAGGAACTTTGGAAGCATGCTTCACTTGTTGCTCCTCTTGCAACAACCTTTCAAACTTAGTGGCAGCTATTACCAATTCTTGCAGCTCGTTGAATTGTGTATCATAAAATCTCTTCCTCAAAGGTAATTTCAGAGCCCTTTGAGCAATAGATATGAGCTGTGCTTGGTTGACGGGGAATTGGCATCTTATCCTTGTTCTTCTGAACCTCATCATGAAGTCCTCAGTATACTCATGATCGTATTGCTTAACTTCAACAAGGTCATTGATGGTCAGTTCTGGCTCCATTCTGTAGAATTGTTCATGGAAAGCCACCTCCATTTGTCCCCAGTTGGCAATAGAGTTGGGGGGTAATAGAGAGTACCATTGAGATGCTAATCCTGCCAATGAATTCCCAAACAACCTCAATTTGTAATTTGGATTGTCCTCATATGCCACACAATGATTGGAAAATTTGAAAATGTGGTCTCTGGAAGACACGCTCCTGTCTTCTCCCGTGAATGTTGGGAATGCAGGCATCTTGAAGTTGAGGGGAAATGGATTTAGCTCATCAATATATTCAGGGTACGGCTTTTGGTAAGTGACCCTGAACACTGGGCGGGCCCGTGGTTGAGCGTTTTGAGCCACTGTCCTTCTTAGCTCAGCTAATTCTTCTCACAGCTGTTGAGTACCTGAATTATCATTATGACCGACAAGAGTAGGTTCATTCCTTGGGTTCCGGTCATTGCCCGTGCTTGCTTCTCTCCTAGGCTCGGACTTTCTCCAGTTAGCCCCTCCTCCCTTGTTAGTCAACGAGGGTGGCCTGTAAGGTGGAGGTTTATCTGTAGTAGTGGTGGCCTCCCTTCCGCTAGTTTCTCCCATTGTAGCTGGCATTCCGTATCTCGTTCTCTCTTGCTCGCTCTGCCCCCTATTATTAAATGATAATAATGGGAAGCTGGGAAACTCCTTCTCCAAAGCTGGCTCTATTATTGGTTGACACTCTTCAGAAACCACCTTCTTCTTTCCTTTATCCTTTTCTTCTTCCAATAGTGGGAATAAGGGAATGATTGGTTCACTTCTCATATTAACTTGGCTCATCCCGCTTCCTTGAGCCCCTTTTGGAGTAGAGAACTCTAAGTCAAGCCTTCTCTGTAGATTTCCTGTTAGTGTACAGAGTCTGCTCATTTCCCCCTTGGTTTCCAAAGAGATTCTTTCCATGCTTTTTAGCACTTGGATCATAGTAGCTTGTAGTTCTTCACTAGTTCCCCTTCCTTGTGATTTATCAGATGCGGTCGGGCTTGCTACTTGCCCTGACGGGGAAGAAGGATTTTCTGATTGATCTGCCATTTGTAGAAGACCTCCCCTTGGATTTGTTGCTAAGTTTATAGCTTCTCTTTTTTGGACTCTGTGGAGACACCTTCCAATCTTTGCAGCATTTGCAGCAGGGTAGTTTGCAGATCTTCTGACAATCCTGACATATTGCTTTGATCAAGGGAGATCCCACCGGGCGTGCCAAAACTATAGTCGCGTCAGGAATTTCCGTCGCGGAGGCTTCCTGGCCGACGAGCACACAGCTCCCCGGGAGAGGTTTTTGGCGTCGGTTGAGGGCTGCTGTCGGGCTTCTGCTTTTACTGTCGGGCTTGTCTGGCGAGGCTCGTCGGGCAAGGCTCGTCGGGCACGTCTTGTCGGGCAAGACTGAAAGAGAAGGACAAAGTTAACTCTGAAAGGTGCCTTCATGGGGCCTTAGGTGTAGGCCTTAAGGCTCACAATCAAGGTTAACTTTGAGATGCTCAGGCGTGCCACTGCCATCTTTAGCATGGCAGACGTAGATCGGATGTTGAATCCAATTATATATATATGTATGCATGTATATATTCGAGGGACCGTATTGATTATGACAGGTGCCTTCGTGGGGCCTTTAGATATAGGCCTTGAGGCTTCCAATCCATAACCAATCCAGCTCTTTGATATATACACTGCTGGTTCCATTGTCGCACATAGTATTACCACCGTTATACTTCTGACCAGCTAGCCCGCAGAGCTTAGAACGAATCCAAATAGGTGCCTTTGTGGGGCATTAGGTGTAGGCCTTGAAGCTTCCTATCAGAACTCATTCCATACTCAAACGTTCTAGCCCGCAGAGCTTAGAACGAATCCAAATAGGTGCCTTTGTGGGGCCTTAGATGTAGGCCTTGAGGCTTCCTATCAGAACTCATTCCATACTCAAACGTTCTAGTATAATCATAATATAACAGCGGTAAAACTACTAGATCAGTCGATTACTTGCGCCCCAAGTAACTTCGGACTTCTTTGTTTTATCAAGGATTGTCATGGATGGGTTAAGTCCACATAAAGTTCTTTTTTATGCCTTGAGACCAAGGACTTTTACATGATCATTCTTATATGTCCGGGAGATTAGAACTTAGATCTGATTTAAATAGTGGAGACATCTTTAAATCGGATTCAAGCACTGAGAGAATTTCTTAATCATCATTTTACTAGAAATAACTTGAATACAACTGAAAGTAGACAACATACTGCTAGTTTAATAAATGGAAAGACAAAACCAAGAAGGGACAGGCAAGGTTTTCACCTTGTCGGGCAAAACTGGGCGTCTTGCGACCTCTTGGGATTGGGGTTTATCAGTGGGCTGAGAGTTTAGAGGAAAAGAGGTTTGAGAGGTGAGTTTTCAGAGGGGGATCGATACTACGGCAAGTGTTTTAGACAAGGTAGCAGAGCTTACAAAAAGGGTTGAGAGGGAGTTGATCCCGAGAGGGATGAAGGCTTTGGCTGACTACAACTATCGTTTGAAGGCAAATCTGACTTTGAGCAGAGTTTGTGCTTTGTTTGTTTGTTTGAGTGTCCTTAATCCTGATTTCTCTTTCTTCTTTTATAGACAACCCAGCATGTCCTCCTGTAGCAGCAGCCTTGCCCGAATGCGGTTTGAAGGTGATGACTCATCAGCTTTTTTACATGTAATGCCACCATAAAGTACTTTATGGGCTGTGTAGCTGGTCAGTCTACACCACTTGGTCTTTAGGTAGGTGGGCAAGTGGTCTTCATGAGCTGCACCAAGTCAGAGGAGGCCCTTTCCTGCTTTTCTGGGTTTCGGTTGGGCTTCGGCCAAGTTGATGGGCTTCGACCGACTGTCCATTCAGGCCTCCTTTTTGGGCCAGATTTTCTTGGGCCCAAAGGCAAGTTTCGGTCCAAACAAAGAGAAAAATGGTGTTTGGTTGAGACAAAGAGATGAAGCTCATTGCTTCCTCTTTGCATCTTTCCGTGAAGAGAACAAGAATCTTTCGATCCAATATATAGGTGCACCTGCACCGCTTTCTTCATTTGTGGTCCAATGTCCACTTGCCACGTTTCAACTTAATTCTATCTTCTTCTTAAGGTCCAACTAAAACCTGCCAAGTGGTAGACTTGCCACTTATTTAAGAACCCGGATCATATCCTTTTGCTGTCACCTTCAGGAGTTGTCACGTGGCTTGCCAACCACACCTATTTCTGTCACGTGCTGATTCGCCATTGGTCCAGCTTGTAAATTCAATTAAAACCTAAGCGCCGAAAAATCATCTGAAAGATTATACGAACTCGCAATGACGTTCACTACCTTCATATGAAAACCTTTTGAATAAATAAGCACAACATATTTTTCCAAATATTTCTCTTATTCGATAATTAATTCTTGGGATATTACAATGAACAAGTTCAAAAAAAAAAAAAAATTGTCCCGTCCCGTCCTATGCACAAACATTGTACCATACAATAGACAGAATAGGGGCAAGTTAGTTTTTTAACATTTTGGTTCCGTTTCGTCATGCGCTTACTAAACGCAGAACGGAACAATTGTCCCGTTCTGTCATGGGCGTACCAAACATAACACGGAACTTCTGTTCCGTTTCGTCCCGTCCTGTTCTGTCCCGTCCAATCTGTGTACCAAACAGTACCATAGAGACCTGCATGCCCAAGTCGTGGAAACCAATCCTAATTGCATTGTGACTCTGAGTCTTTATTTGTTGCTGCTGACCACGCACTTATCCCATGCATAATCACAATAATAAATGAAGCTCTGAAAACTTTATCCTATATGCACCTAAGTCCACGCCTTATCACATCAATCAAAGCTTGATCCCATCTTTTCCATCTTGACATTCCAATACAATATTTTTAAAAGATTCAATTTAATTGCATCATCACCATCGTTCAAAATCCACGAGTTCCTTTGTAGCAATTTGATGCAGTCCCACCTTATTTCTGCATCTTGTATGCAATCTGTTTGACTAGATTCTTGGCATCCTGCCAAGGATATTCGGTGGTGCTATTTATCCCACCATCACTTCATAATCTTTATTCATGCATGCATGATAACCTCCCTATTTCCTTATCTCATATGTAGGCTAAAGCCTATCATGACTACCATATCCCAGCCATGCCATGTAGGGGTGGGCACGGTTTGGTTCGGTGCGGTTTTAAGTGAAACCAAAACCAAAACCGAAATTTTTTGCGGTTCAGTTTGGCGCAGTTTTGAAGCCAAAACCGAAATGAAACCAAATCGTTTGGTTCGGTTCGGTGCGGTTTCAAATGGTTTCGGTTTGGTTTTTAAGAAAAAATGTACAATTTGCAATTTAACATATTAATAAGCATTTCCCAGTAGCAATAGGAAAAAAACATTTGTTATGTAAACAATTAGCATGTTGCATGCAGTTGTGATGTTAAAATATGTTTGTGCAACAAAAGGGTATCCCATACAAGGTATAACATAAAACAAGTTGAATAACTTTGAATTCATTAAACGTGAGCGAAACTTTCATACTAGAATCTGTGATATCATGCTTCAAATGAGTGGACTTCATTAGATCATTGTTCGACTCTTGATAACAAGATTAGTCCACCCTTGTACATATATGTTTTTGTGTGTGTGTGTGTGATGGTATAAAATAACAAAGGTCCTTCGAGTTAATGAACGAAAGAAAGTGATGAATGATGATATTCTAGTGTGGTTGAGTCCATACTAAATGTATGGAATCGAACAAACAATCAATTAAAACATGAAATCTAATGTGGACATTTAATTAAATGTTTATTAATATTTGTGGTTTGGTTTGGTTTCGGTGCGGTTTTCAAAAGCCAAAACCGAAACCAAACCGTTTTCTATGTTGCGGTTCGGTTTCAAAATCGCAAAACCAAACCATTCGGTGCGGTTTGATTTGGTTCGTGTTTCGGTTTTGGTTTTCGGTTCTAAGTGCCCACCCCTAATGCCATGTGGTGGTAAAAGTCCTCAACTCGAACTGTATTGTTTACTTCCAGTTCACAGATACAATTTGCATCTCATTCATCTTGGATAAGAAAACGTTAAGATAATTCCTGATTAAAAGATAATTAAAAGAAATCATAATATTACCCCTTAACAATAATAAAATTATTTTTACTTTCCATTCGACGGTTGGGAGCTATGCCCACTCAACGACCTTGATTGCCCGGGCCGATGATGCAATTTTAGGTCCAAACAACGGCGGAGGAGGAGGTGGAGGATTGCTCGAGGTGGCCCTGAGGGAAGTAGTAAACCCTAGAGTGGAGGGATGGGATTTGGACGGAGTTTCCGGCCCAGGCCCTACAAATTTTGGGGTCGATCGAACGGCGGTGAGAGTGGGAGTGAGACTGATGGGGCGGAGGCATATTGGATTTTTGGAGCTAGGGATTAGAAAGAGAGAGGGAGTGTGTCTGATTTGGGGATGGGCTCGGCTGGGGAGAAAGGGGAGGGGAAGATGAAGGGGATTTCTGGGCTTTATATATATATATATATTATTTTTTTATAACTTTTCTTTAATTAATTAATTTAATATTTTAAAATTTTTATTAAGCGTTTAGCCACGTAGCATAAATGTGGTAGCCACGTCATCACAAATGGGGACCCCTTATTTGCCGCGTCATCACGTAACGGTTAACTTAACAGATTTTTTAACGGTTGTATGAAATTGAAAAAAAATAATACTAAATATATGAGATTAAAATATTTTAAAGATGTTGTATAAGGTTGTAATTGCACCGAAACCTGAGGGGTAAAATGTAATTTACCCATTAAGTTACAAGACTCCATTTATTTATGGATATTGGAATGTAAGAAACAAAAGGTTCTTTGTTTAAATTCTCTAATCTCCATAAGCTCAGCTGTTAGTATGGGAGCCGTGGACCGCTAACCCAATTTTATTTATTTTTTATTTTCTCTAAAGGTCATGTTCTGACAAAAACAGAAATAAAAATAAATTGAACTCGTGAACTCGTAGGAACAGGTCTGTTTCGAACGGGTCAAGTTAGACCCGATTTCAGTTTAATTTTCTATATTCGACCCTGTTCTGCCCGGCCGTGCTTACCCCTAACTTAGAACCTAATTAGGGGAGAAACAAAGACAAGAGAGGCCCAATGCGAGAGTACTCGAAATCCCAGAACAAAACTGTAATGGCGAATTTGTAAGTGAGAAGTCTTAGGATCGATTCTCACCAAAAGTAAATTTGAACCACATTATTACTAGCCTATTGTGAGACTTAAACCACACCTTCTTCTTAGTGCATATAATATCGTTTGTTAAAAAAAAATTTGGGTTTTTATCACAAATGGTCCCTGAAATTGAACCTGTAACATCCCACATCGACCAGGGAAGTGGATCCTGTAAGCCTTATATGTATATTCCCATCTTTACCTAGCACGAGGCCTTTTGGGAGCTCACTGACTTCGGGTTCTATCGGAACTCCGAAGTTAAGCAAGTTTGCGCGAGAGCAATCCCATGAGCGGACAATATTGTGAGTTCCCAGAAACAAAACCGTGAGGGCATGGCCAGGGCCCAAAGCGGACAATATTGTGCTACGGTGGAGTCGAGCCCAAGATGTGGTGGGGGCCCGGGTCTGGATGTGACAATTTGGTATCAGAGCCAATCCCTGGCCGGAAGTGTGTCGATGAGGACGTCGGGCCCCTAAGGGGGGTGGATTGTAACATCCCACATCGCCTAGGGAAGTGGATCCTGTAAGCCTTATATGTATATTCCCATCTTTACCTAGCACGAGGCATTTTGGGAGCTCACTGGCTTCGAGTAAGTTAAGCGAGTAGCGCACGAGAGCACTCCATGATGGGTGACCCACTAGGAAGTTCTCGTGTGAGTTCCCAGAAACAAAACCGTGAGGGCATAGTCGGGGCCCAAAGCGGACAATATCGTGCTACGGTGGTGGAGCTGGCCCGGAATGTGGTGGACCCCGAGCCGGGATGTGATAGAACCACTCCATCAAGATGATTCGTGAAATTAAAAATCAATTAATATAGTTCCTAAGAATAGATGTAGCAAATCAAAGTGGTCATTTTATTACAATTCCGTTAAAAATTCTGTTATGTGTTGATGTGTCATAGAAGTGAGTCTCACAAGTCTAATTAAATATTAGCATATAAATTAAAAATATTTAAATAATATTATTTTTATGTCAAAATAAAAATTAGGGTAAATTACACAAAACTACATTAGCTATTGGGTCAATCACAATTTCATACCTCATCTTTAAAACATTTCAATGTCATACCTTATCTATTTGTTGCAATGTCATACCTTCCATTAGTTTGTCTGTCAATTCCTCTGTTAAATGCTGACGTGGCTTGAGGCGGGACCCACTCTCTATTAAAAAATAATTAAATATTTAAAAACTAAAAAATAAAATCGTTTAATAATTTTTTTTAAATGAGGGACCCACCCCTACAAACCCATCACCCATCCACCCGTGTCTCCCCCTCCTCCTCCTTCTCATCCTTAACAAAACTACCTCACCCTTCTTCTCCAGTTGACCCGCATCCCACCGCCGCCGTCTTCCTCCTTAAACCCTCAGCATCAACCACCAACATTATTACCCAACGACGTCGTCATACTCTTCCTCCTCCTCAGCTCAAACATAATGAAACAAAAACAAAAATCCCACACCAAGTAATTTATCAGAATATGCAGGCAATCTGTTTTGTTAATCCAAATCCATCAAACAAATCAAAAGCAACACCAATTTCACATCTTTACAAAAAATTCAGAAATTCCAACAAGCTGAAATCCCTAATTTATCAAATTTAATCATTATTGATCGTTACCCCAACCACAAAACCCACATGTGGGTTTACTCTGACTTCAACGATGAGGGTGTCCAGCCCTATACGAGATTATTCAAGAATCTCTAAATCTTATCGATCTCGCCGGAAAATAGTGAGATAGTGCTTCAAGCTGTTGGAAGTATGCCCACAAAGCCACTCATTTGATGTAATAGCTTTTGGAATACTTATTGTATTAAACGTTTATATGTTTAATGAAGGGCAAAGCTTATTGTTAATCACTATTTATTGTATCATGTGTTTAAGCAATAAGGGAATCCAAGGAATGTATTTGATCTAAGAGATAAGTGATTCAAGTAAGTTGGATTAACGAGACATTTCTCTTATGTTCATTCCTAAAACGTTCCTAGCCATAGGATTGCCAATTGGGCATTGACAATCCGCTAAGGTTAGTATGTGTTGTGTCATCTCAAGCGTGATTATGACTAGTCTCAAGTCATTTAGTGTTGGACACTAAGACAAACACATAGGTGCTCGAAAGAGTAATCGAGTACACTGAACAACAATCAAAATAGAGTTCGAACATACATGTCATGTAAGAACTCGATAGTTGCAATATGCAAAGTAGTCCTTTGACCTGAGGCATCATAGATGTCTAATGGTTAGGTCCTTGATCTTTGATCATGTCAAAGGCATTCCATTGAGAGTGTCCACGACATTGTTGGGATCAAGCTATCTAGTCATGTAGGCATATGAATGCACAACAAGGGATCTCTAACCTTCTATGGTGGAAGGAGAATACTCTAAGATATGATTCGGGAGTCTTTGGCCAAAGCATATGAATATGACTTAGGAAATTTGTTCCTAATCATATTCAATTGAATCATATAGAGAAGTATCACATTGGATAGTAGACATGAAACAAACTATCACTCAAACAATGTGATTAAGAGTATTGTATTAGAGAATGACCGTATTGCATTGTAGTTGTAACTGGATAGGTTCTCCAACCACTTCTACTTAGCTTGGGTAACCATGATATGCTGCTAGGTGTCACTCATGGTTTGTGGAAGCCTTGAAGATTAGCAAACACTAATCAAAGGGAGAATTGAAATGTTGTTTCAATTCACAATCGATCGTTAAGAGTAACAATCGCCCACTGCCTCGCTAATTGGAACCTAATGGATCGTACACCGAGTAAGGGTGAAAGTGAAGAAATATAAATGAGATGGATAAGCAATGAAATTGTTTAATTGAGAATGGTCAAGATTAATTAATTAGTTAATTAATTTTACGAAAGGTTCGTATTGGGCTTTTAAGTTGGTTTTGGGTTTCGGGGCCCAAAAGCGTTTTGGTCCACAAGGCCCATTATGTTTAAGTTGTATGACAACTAAAACAAAATGGGCAATTAGCCCAATAACAAAGGTAAGGCCGGCCATAAGGGTGAGGGTAGCAAACTTGGATTAATTACAAGTTTGCCACTCAGTTGAAATGAAGTATAAAATCAACTTTATAGCTTTATTTCTCATTAGGGTTTTTCTTGGTGAAATGAGGTGAAACACTTTCTCTCATTTTCTCAAAAGAGGCCGGCCACTTAGAGGGGATTTAGCTAGTAATCGTTTCTTCTTTAAGTCATCCATTTCATCTTCACACTTCATCCTTGGTGTGGAGACTTAGAGACATCAAGCTTTTGATGTTTTGGAGAACAAATCCTCAAATCCTCTAAGAAGCAAAGGAGCACTAAAAGGAAGAAAATCACAAGGAAGATCCAAGGAGCAAGGAGGTGACTTGAAGGCCCTCCACTTGGGTGAATCCCTTGTGTAATCAAGGATGAGCTTCAAGGGTAAAGAAACTCTAAATCTTTCATTCTCTTTAATGTTGTTAAAGAGTTTATTGGTTCACCATATACTAGGCTTTGAAAGTCATGGGTTTTATGAATTGTTTTTGATTGCATGCCTACTTTAATGTGTTAATAGTTTGCATATGTATTCAAATGTTCTTACTTGTTCTTAGTTAGGACAAAATTTTTCCTTCACAAGCTAGACCGAGTAATCAAGGAAGATGACGCCTCAGAACGGCGTCGTTGCGATCTAGAGCGGTGAGTCGGAGGTCGTGACCGGATCGAGAGGAGGAGGGTTCAAAAGATACAGCCTCAGGTTCGCCGGTTTAGAGCTTTCAAACGGCGGCAACAATGGTAGCCATTTGAATGGGCAAGCTTCCAGTGCACGAGGTCGGAGAGCTCGGCTCGAGTTCATGGTGGTGGATTTAGGGTGGGAAGAAGATAATGTTTTTTTTTCTTTTTCTTTTCATCATGTTTGAGCTGAGGAGGAGGAGGAGTATGACGACGTCGTTGGGTAGTAGTGGTGGTGGTTGCTGCTGGGGGTTTGAGGAGGAAGACGGCGGTGGCGGGACGCGGGTGAACTGGAGAAGAAGGGTAAGGTAGTTTTGTGGAGGAGGAAGGGAGGGGGAGGCACGGGTGGATGGGTGATGGGTTTGTACGTGTGGGCCCCTCATTTAAAAAAAAAATTAAATGATTTTATTTTTTAGTTTTTAAATATTTAATTATTTTTTAATTAAGAAGTGGATTTCGCCTCAAGCCACGTCAACATTTAATGGAGGAATTGACAGACAAACTGACGGAAGGTATGACATTGCAACAAATTTGAAGATAAGGTATGACATTGAAATGTTTTAAAGATGAGGTATGAAATTGTGATTGACCCAATATTTGAGATAGTTTTGTGTAATTTACCTTAAAAATTAAAAATTAAATTTTTTTTTAGGTAAATTACATTTTACGCCTTAAGTTTGATGATATTTACAACCTCGTACAACATCTTTAAAACATTTCAATTTCATACTTTATTTAACATTTCATTTCATTTCAATTTCATACAACATCTTTAAAACATCTTGTAATGAAATGTTAATTAATGTATGAAATTGAAATGTTTTAAAGATGTTGTATGAGGTCGCAATTCCATCTGGTATATTGTAATTTACCCTTTTTTTTTCTTTTCTTCTTCAGTTGTCTTCCTCACGCAGGCTTGGCTAGGTGTGGGCACGATTCGATTCGGTAAGGTTTTGAGTGAAACCAAAACCGAAATCAAAACTTTTTGCGGTTTGGTTCGGTGCGGTTTTGAAGCCAAAACCGAAATGAAACCAAACCGTGTGGTTTGGTTCGGTGCGGTTTCAAACGGTTTCGGTTCGGTTCATAAGAAAAAAACGTATAGTTTGGAAATTTATATCTATCTACGCATAAGACAGTGTCATTTTCCAATTTTCATACAATACATTAATCTATGAACCCATGTCCACAATCAATACATTGAGTGAGGATATTTTGATAATCTATTTTCATCTAAAATTGTGATACTGTCTATAGCAAATGCACAACTCCTAAAATAAAAAATGTTCTTTGTCATGAAACAAGACTTTTAACGACGTATCAACCATATAATGGATCAAACAAAACTTTTAATGACGTATCAACCATATAATGGACGAAACAAACTAAAAATTGGCAGGCACTAGTTTATGGGGTGTGTGCGAGAGAGAACTGTTGACAGCAAGCCATTCATTTAAATCTTCTCTAGTTGGAAGCATTCTCTTAGGTTGCCGCTGCCAAGTGTACTAGCATCGATATGTTTTCTAAGCTGAGCGCCCTTGCTCCCTAAAATCAAATAAGTGCAATTATGAAGCCAAAAACTTGCAGCAAATGCACAACTTCTGCAATCAGTGCATTGAGTGATGAATGATGATATTTTAGTGTGGTTGAGTCCATACTAAATATATGAATTCTAACAAATAACCAATTAAAACATGACATCTAATATGGACATTTCATTAAATGTTTATTAATATTTGCGGTGCGGTTTTCAAAAGCCAAAACCAAAATCAAACCGTTTTCTACATTGCGGTTTGGTTTCAAAACCGAAACCGTTTCAAAACTGCAAAACCAAACCGTTGGGTGCGGTCCGATTTGGTTTGTGTTTCGGTTTTGGTTCCAAGTGCCCACCCCTAGGCTTGGCTGCCATGGCAGCCTTGCCCACTCCCAGCAGAAGCAAAAAAATCCCATGAGCGTGGAGGGTTTTGCCGAAATATTCATCTGCTCGTCGGAAAGATTGGTGTGGGGCCGTCAATCCAGGCCTCTGGTGCGGCAGTAGATTGGAGGATACGGTGGGAAGAAGGTGGGTGTCAGAAACGTTGGAGTCGGAAACGGAAAATATGGTTTGGTTGACTGGGTTTCTATCGTGGTAATTTGATTGGGTCGTGAGGTAGTGCCGATTATGCTTGAATGGGTCGAGTGCCAAAAATCGAGCCATGGTGGCAGGGCTGTCATAGCAGCCAAGCTTGCTCGTCGAAGACGATGGGAGAATTTTTAATTTTAATTTTAATTTTGACAAAAAAATTTATTTTTTATTATCGAAATATTTTATTTTATGGTAATATTTAATTAGATTTGTGGGACTTACTTATTTGATACATCATCACATAACATAATTTTTAACGAAATTTTAACGGAATGATTATATTAATTTACGACACCTATTTTTAGGGACTACATTGATCGATTTTCAATTTTAAAGACATTGATGAGAAGAATCAATTTGAACATTTGTGATAAAAACCATAAAAAAAAAAAACTGCAATGGAGAGAGAAAACACACAAGTCATCAGACCTGGCTTCTCTGCCCTCCTAATTCCTATACACTCCCATCCTTTCCTATGTTGTGCGGTTATGGTTAAGCCACGTTAACATTTTATATTAATTTTTTATATAAAGATAATAAAATAAAAAACAATAGTGATATAAAATATTGACGGATCTTAACCGTGATTAGGAGGGAGGGGATGAGAGTGTATGAGAACTCAATGGCAGATAAGCTAGTCCAAGTCATCACCCCCAACTAATCCGAAATCCTAATCACAGACTGATAAGCGAACCAGCTTGAAGACTCGAAGACCTTGTTTGGCACACCGTACAAGACATCGGATAATATTATATAATACGAAACAGGTGTTTGGTGAGCTTTCGTACTAAATAAGCACCAGATTATTAATCCGGCCCCACCTATTTTGTCCCCCTTACACCCGCTTGTTTATCCCGACCAAAACCTTGGGATTATTTAGTCGGGTTCACGCGAACAAAAACACACCGGCTTTTCTCCAAGCCATCTCGCCATCTGCTCTGCACATCACTAACTTCTCAAGGTATTCTTTCTCTCGCTCTTTCTCCATCCCCACCTCCGATCAGCATCAAGCAAATTTCAAACGGAAAGGTTGCAAATCGAACTCAAATCACGCCAGGAGACATTATCTGAGTTTTTGGCTGAACTGTTCATTGATTTTGTTGATGTGTGGTGATTAATGGATTAGAAACTCAGAGCTAGGCGAGATTTTATCTGGGTCTTTTAATTTAATGGATTAGAAACTCAAAATTGGGTTTTTGGCTACCATGATTCCCCTGGAAGGATGGAATTGATGATTTTTTAAGTGCGTTTCATTTTTGAATGAATGAATCTGGAGGTTTGCTTTTGTAAATTGAACCCGCCTGTCTGTGCTATTAGTCCGATACTGTACCAAACGTCTGATTAATTAGTCAATACTATCCGATGATAAATTATCCTATCCGACTGAAATAGTTACGAGCTACGATGCATGGACACGGGGAAAACTCAACGTATCCCGTATCTGACACGCAGGGATACGGATACGTACAAAATACGTGTGGATACGCGCCCGATACGTATCAGAACGAAGGGATACGTTCTTTATTACCAAGATACGCGTATCATATTGTCGAGATACGCGTATCATATTTTTCGGATACGTTTCAAGCAAAATCAGAGGATAATCAGAAAAAAAATCCAATAGATCCCCACAGAATCGTGATTGATTCGAATTAGATAACTGAAACGATTGTTTAACTAAAAACCAAAACGATTTCGAACCTCATAAATCAGACTCATCTGCAATTGCTCCGTCCGTCCGTCGTCTCTATCGTCACCGTCTGCAACTGCTCCATCGTCTCCATCGTCTCCGTCTGCAACTCCTGGTGAGAGCCTTCGACTTTGTTTTCACTTTGTTAATTTTGAAGCTCAATCTGATTGCAGAACCCCTCTGAAATTGAAAGAAACATGCTGCTCTGTTTTTATTCGAAGCTAAAAGCCCCATTTCTGCTTTAAGCCATTGACTAATTCAATGTATCTGTTATGAAAAATTGAAAAAGCCAAAACCCACTTTTGCTTTCTGTATAATATATTATTTTGATCTTCGAAGATCAATCAATGGGGTCAGATGGTGTGCAATCAGTAATCACTTATCTGTTATACAAAATAATATTATATACAAAATACTCGTGCCCACTTTTGCTTTCTGTATATAATATTATTTTGTATTTTGTATATTATAAATAATATACTATTGTGCTTTCATGATATTTAGATTATAATATTTTATGGATTTCATGATGTATTTTTTAATCTCTTAAGTTAATATAAATTTCTATGTAATAGTCTCTGTCTATACAGTGGATTGACTCTTATTGTTTATATATTTGATTCTTACGATTTACATGTTGATAATTTAGGAAAATGAATCATTCTGATAATCATGCGAATGCTAATGTCAACCTAGTTGAGAATGTTGAAAATGATCATGGTACACTATGGAAGTATGTCAAAAAGCTCGAAAGAGTGGAAAATGGAAGAGGAGGTAGTGTGTTTCAATGCAACTATTGTCAAAAGATTTTCAGAGGATCCTACTCTAGGGTCAAGTTTCATTTGTTAAAAGTGTCTGGAAATGGGATCGTCTCTTGCAATAAGGTTACTGATGAAGTTCTTGCATAAATGAAAAAGCTAGCTCGAGAATGAGGGACTCTTTCTTTTTATTTTTTAAGTCGTTTGGATGTTCTTTTTAGTTTTTCAAGTTTAAAGACTAATTTAGTTGTTTAGTGGATTATCTTTTAAATGTTTGAAGTTTATCGAAATAAATTTGAACTTGAATAGTATATTTGAATGCTTATTTTATAATATTTAGATATATTTATTTATTTATATTATTTTTAATTGCCGTATCCTTGCCGTATCGTGTCTTCATTTTTAGAAATTTGACGTATCCCCGTGTCGTGTCCTATCGTATCTCCATATCCGTGTCCGTGTCCATGCATCATAGGTTACGAGCTCTCAAACGAGGCCGAAGACGTTGCTAGCATTGCAAAAGCAAAGGACAAACGCAGAGAAGAGAGAAGCAATGAATCGTCTGAGCATGGAGCAGGTGACAACACTCGCGACCCCAACTCCATTTCAACTCTCAAGCTCAATCACAAGGTTCTCTCCGACGTACGTACGGCGTCGTCTTTGCCCTGTCTTTCTCTTGATTTCGTATGGGATTATTGTCAATTTTACAAATTTCATTTTATGGGTACAGTTAATTTGTGATTTGCAAAAATGGGCAGGTTTCATGCTTGGGCGAGTTCAAGAACTTGGAGAGGCTCGACCTCAGCTTCAACAAAACCTCACTTCTCTCGAGGTAATTGATCGATTAGCCGTCTTCTTTTTTGTGATGTGAATTTTGTGGAAGCTAAATTTTTGTGCTTGAAAATCAGGGGTTGAAGTCATGTGTCAATTTGAAATCGCTATCTGTCGCGAATAATAAGCTGCAGAACCTCAACGGAATTGAGGGATTCTCTAAGCTCACTGTAAGTACCAACTTTTTTCTACTTTTGTCAAAATGTGGGTTTTGGAAGATGTTAATATTTTGAGGATACCCTTTTAACTACTTGATATTAGCGGAATATGGATGTCGAACTTTGTTTAGGGTAGTGCATCATTTAGCCTGGACTAGTTACAGAAGCTCATTTAGTGGGAAATTTTGAAATTTCAATTGGTCTATCTTGGTCAGGCGGTATTTTTATACTACCATACTCCTTGTTGTTCAGACCGGAAACTTGATAAACATATGGCCATTATGGTGTTCAAGTTTTCTGTCACATCCAATGATTAGGATTTTTTAACCTAATAATTTTCTTTCTCATGTACTTGCTTATGCTTTATGGAGAAATTATTTCGTAAACAGCACAAAGCAAGAAATCATGGCTACTAAGTTTACATATATTAAGTTCCTTTCTGTTAATTACATGCCATTTTGCATGTATAAGAATAAGAGCTTATACCCAAGGCAGGGTTCTAGCTCACATGGGTCTTCCATTCAAAACTATATCTTGCAGTGCTATGTAGTATTGTTATCATGCTTGATATGTTTTTGAATGGAAGACTCATGTGTGCTGTACCAAGGAAATCTTGTAAGACAAAAAAAGTTGATATTAAGAATGTGCTATTGTATTATGGTTACATCATATCAAAGGTGATTTGAAAATCAGTATATAAAGTATGTCAAACTCTATCCTAAGAAGCCATAATTTGTGGCTTCGTTGGCTTGGGTCAGAACTTGATAAATCGTAGACGCTCAGGTAAATAAAAACATAGATAAATGAAATTGATAGAAAACTCTATCCTAAGAAGCCATACTTTCTCCTCTAGTATGAGGAGGGTTAGCTCCAGGTAAATAAATGAAATTGATAGAAAGCACTTCAAAACTAGAGTGAATAAAGATGAAATAATTATACTACACAGGGAAATTTATGACTAGATTAGACAAAGTAAAAGAAAAAAAACATAGAATAAAAGTTATAACAGTTGGAAGGATAACTAACCTGATGGTGTGTTTTGAAGTCTTTGTTGGCACTTAGGATAAAAGTGAAGAACAAAAAATCTCTAGTTTTCCATTGCTTGTATCTGTTTGTAGGGGAAAATATGGGGAAAAGGGATTTTTAAGGACTCATCTAGGATATAACGTATTTAAACAGCTCTCAGCTTCTCAAATCTGAGAAGTAAAAGGTTGGCCTCGATAGAGGTTGGTCCTCTTTCACTTCTTTGTTTCCCCACTTCGCAGAAACACTTTTTTAGACAGCTTACAAACAAGAATGCTGATAGTTTATATTTGTAGAAATTTGTTCATTTGAGTTCTTTCATTCCTTTTAAATAATCGGCTATTGACCAAGTCAAGATAATTCTATAATCAGTAAATCCACAATTTGGGTTCTAGAGTCACTTTGTTCAATCTTTGTAATCAGGTGTTAAATGCTGTCAACAATAAGCTTAAGGCGATGGATGAGTTCAAGTCTATTGTGAGCTTACGTGCAGTAATTTTGAATGTTGAGATTTTGTTTGAACATTTTGAGAAATATCATTTGGGCTCATCCTTCATCCTTTACATTTCGATGTTTGTGAAAAAAAATAAAAATGGAATGACATACAAAAGGGGATTCCCAAGCGAACTAAATGGGCACCCATAAAAAGCAAGGCTAGTAGTATTATTGACACCGAGTAAATTGTAGATATGGTTCCTTAACTTTAACTCAATTGGAGCAATGGTCATTCAACTAAAAATCCATTACCATTGGTCCCTCAACTCATCAAAACGTGCAGCTATGGTCTCTCAACTAAAAATCCATTACCTATGGTCCCTTAACTTTAATTCAACTGGAGCAATGGTCCCTTAACTTTAACCCAATTGTAGCAAAGGTCCTTCCAACATAACTCGTTTTGACAAAATTTTTGACGTAGTTGATGAAAAGGACCATAATTACACATTTTGATGAGTTGAGGGACCCTAATTATATAAATGGTTATTCCAACATAACTTATTTTGACAAAATTTTGAAGAAATTTATGAAAAGGACTATAGCTACACATTTTGATAAGTTGAGGGACCAATGGTAATGGATTTTTAGTTGAGGGACCATTGCTCAAATTTGATTAAAGTTCAAGGACCATTGCTACAATTTACTCTATTGACACCATAGTAGAATGTTCTTATAATAGAAAACCTTTTTAGCATGGTAGGTAGGACCGTAAGAACATTTTCTCGCAACGATAAGAGCAAAAAAGCAATGGCTTCAAACCCAAGAAACCATTCTGATATAAGAGAGGAAATAGCTTAAATTCATGATATCCCAAGTCAAGTGGGCCAATTATAGTGAATAGTAGTATTGGAGGATAAGTATTTGCCACACTGGAAGGTAGTGACTACTTAAAGTACTCTCTCTCTTGCTCTCTCTCCCAGTTTCTCATTTTATCTTCTGGGTTTTGTAGATAATGAGGTTGCTTCAATTTGCAGACTTGAACCGTTGAGAGAACTGAACACTCTTGGTATGCGTTCTAAAGTTTTTTTTTCTTTCCTGAATTCAATAATGACATTACTTTTAGTTTTATTGTAATAAAGATAACCAATTTTGTCTACGGACTGTTTTTATCTTATTTTATTTGAAGTGGAAAAAAGGTAGGATATAAAACATGAGGTGGAGATCCTTTCATGGAGTGCCTTTCTGTAGTTACCTTTGTTTAGAGGTGAAATTCAAATTTATTAACATGTATGGGGTCACCTAGATAGCAGTTTCTCATTAGTTTGTTACATTTCTCGGTGGAGTTTTGTTCAGAATAAATCTGAATGAAAAGCCACAATTTCCCCCATTTTCTTTTTCTCACACTACAAAGCTGATAACCTCATATTCTGTTGGTTTTTTTTTTCCTGCAATTCTTGTTCATGATTCATAATTATCAAGAAATATAAATTTTTTTGTTCATGATTGATATGAATTCTGCTCTTTTACTTTGGGACTTTTCTGTAGTTCTTTCTAGAAATCCGATCCATGACATTGGTGATTCTCTGAAGAAGATGAAATCTATCACAAAGGTAAGCATTTTTCTGGTGATTGATTGTCCTTTGTGATAATTTCAGTTAAATTTAGCTAAACCTTTGAAATTTTCTTGGTTTCAGCTTTCTCTCTCTCACTGCCAACTTCAGACTATAGAGGCTTTGATGTGAAAATTATGTTGACACACAAATTAACCTTCTTTTTATCAATTGTAGCAAAGTATGTAAGTAGGGATCGTTCTAAACCGGGGATTACGAGGGATTGCAAAACCACTTGAAAACTGACTCAAATACGTAAAAACAAGTTTAAAACACTAAACTTGACTCAAAGAATGTAAAACTAAACTTTAAAACACCAAAACAAACTAAAAGACTCAAAACAGCCCAGAAACACTCAAAACTGCTTTAAAACCACAATCTGGGCAGTTTTGAACTCTAAACAAGATTTTGACGAAAATAGGTTTTAACTTGACCTAAGACACTTAAAAACACAAACTAAAGTGATTTCTAACTACTATGACTCAACTAAGTAAAGGGGGATTGATTTTGGACGAATTTAACTTTTTAAAACAAGAACTTTGAAAACAAACTTTACAAAAACGATTTGATGTAGATTAAGATGGTGAAAGGCTAGTTAGAATGTTCATTCTCCACACATGAAACATATGCATACGACTCGATTTCCAATTACTCTTTCAACAAACCATGAATGACAATGCCCCAAACTAACTAGATTGACCAATTAATTCTCAGATTTCCCTAGATTCATTGAATTGAATGGGATACGCATTACAACCAAATTATTCTTATCAAGGACCCTAACTATGGAATACGCATGATAGAGACACATATCAAAGATCATTAAGTTCAATGGAAATCATAAGCATTGACGAGGCATTCATAACTATGGGATACGCATGTTACTCTTGCCTAGGATTTACTTAACACAATCGTGACTAGCGACTTTTACTACTTATGAATATAAGTTAATAACGATTAGGTGAAATTCCCTTATACTCTAGCATCAAATTCATGCATGCAAACTAAGTGTCGACCCTCAATCAACATACATAAACATGTTATCAATCAAATAGATAAGTAAACCACATTCACGATTCATGAAATCATAATTGGAAGAAATCAAGTCATATAAAACATATGATCATGGCTTTGAATTCCCCTCTAACTATAAAGAAATTAGTTCCTCATGTTCGCAAATAAACAAAGATAAATAAATATAAACATTGACATAAAGATAGAAAACACCTAGAAACGCTCCAACAATCCAAGCTCCTTGAATGGCATGCACGGCTCCAAGTTGTCTTCCTTCTTCTCCTTGCAAACTCACGGCACAATGAGGTGTGTATGGTGAATGGTGTAGTGAAAATATGGTAGAGGGTGGTGAATGAAGGGTGCGGCAAAGGCTTGTATTTATAGGCTGAAAATCCCAACTCCTAGGTAGCAAAGGACAAGGTTTTAAAGGCCTAATCTACATAGGATAATAACATACAATCCTATAAGGAAAACAAGTCAAAAACCCAAAGGGAGTGGGAGATAAGGTGCGGCACCAATCTAGGAGAGGATAAGGCTTCTAGAAATCTGAAATTCCAAGGGAAATAAGGTATAGGGTGCGGCACAAAGCTAGGGTTCTAGAAAGAAATACAAGGCAGATTTTTAGGCTTCTAGAAAGACTCCTAGGCGCCATCTTTGTAGGAAAGGATTAGATCTTCTAGAAATCCCATTTTAATCATCCTAATCTAGTTAGAAACCCTCCTAAGTGGCTGAAATGTGGATAATTTAAGATTAGGATAAGATAGGATAGGATAAGGTTTGTTTGGATAAGATAAGCTAAGATAAGGTTATGGATGAGGTTTTGGATAAGATCCTTCTCTTGAGCTGATTCTTTGGCTTTAATTCTTCTTCTTCATGTAGGAATACTTGCTTGAGTAGGAAACTTCATTCGTCTAGGAATCCATCTTCAATTAGGACTCCTACATTGATTAGGAATCCTTCTTCATTTAGGAATCCTTCATGGAAGCCCTTTCCTACTTCAACTAGGAAACTTTGTATCTTCAATTCTTCAACTTTGAAACGCCTTCCTAGCTTCATCAATCCCTCAAATTCGTCCATCCTTTGTGCTTCATGTGCATGAACTCCATTTTAGCCCAATTTCGCTCCAAAATGCTCCAAATTGCATCCTTTTGCTCACTTTGTCTCTAAAACCTGGAAACACATGAAAATAGCTTAAAAGACTAACTTAACTAAGAAAACACAACATAAATGCATAAGAACTAACTAACTAAGGCGCATAAATATGCTCCTATCAGGCTTCACTCAAGTTCTGTATTGAACTGAAAGAGCTCCGTCTTGCTCATAACGATATTAAGGTTTGTTTTCTGTTGATTGGTTTACCTGTTGGAAAACATTGTAGATTTTAAAATACCGTTTTCTTGTAATTACCTCCTACCCTACTCAACTGTTGTAATTATTTCCTTTAATGATTATGCAGTGATTTCCTCTACTGTTTCTTCACCTAAGTGTTGAATACAAATTTTGTTCAAGTAGCTAAGTTTGATAACTGTGTGTTGCCTGGTTTTGTATGCTATGATGCTCTCTCTTTCTCACTTACTCACTCACCCACTGTCTCTGTGCATGCTACTCAGAGTCTCCCAGCCGAGTTGGCTCTTAATAAGAAGCTCCAGAATTTGGACTTGGGTAATAATGTGATCACAAGATGGTCAGATCTGAAGGTTAGATCCAATGACCTGGAACTTTTGTTTCTCTATATTTCTTTTATCTTATGGGAATATTTTTTGGCCCTGATTCTCGGTTGCATTCTGAGGTAGGTAATCAATTCATTGGTCAATCTGAGGAATCTCAGTCTGCAAGGAAACACTGTTGTTGAAAAGGATAATTTAGTAAAAAAGGTACTAGTTGTTGTCCTAGTCATTTTTTATTTTTAGATCTCTATTCTGACACTAGATTACCCTTGTTAAATTTACTTATAGAAACAATGTTACTGTAGATTAAAAAGATGTTGCCGAAACATCAAGAATGAAAAGGGCGCTGGAGTTGATGAAGATGATTCTTCACTTAAAACTGCTAGCAAGCGAGAAACTCAAACAGAAGAGCCAAAATATAGAGATTTCAAACATCGTGCAATGGGTGAAACCAATGGTGATATTGAAAATGCTACAAAATGGAAAAGGCAGGGATCAAAAGACAACACCTCAAACAATATTGTTGTTGTCGAGGGGGATGAAAAAAGAGATCCCGTCAAGAAAAAGAACTGCAAACATCAAATGCAAAATGAAGATGATTGTGGTAATCTTGAGAATACTGGGGATTTTGAGAAAGCATCGCAACAGAAGAAGCAGAAAAAGAGTTCAGCCCATACAGAAGACAATACCAAGGTTGGAAAGAAATCAGTGAAATCCAAGGTGAGAAAAGGTGACCTTGATGTTATCGATGATGCAGATACACCATTTTTGAAGCTTTTTTCTGGTGATGCTAAGGTTGCTGGTGAAAAAAAGGCTAAGGACAAGGTAATAGAATTGGGTGGCTTAGTAACCTTCCCTTGAAAGAGTAAAAGAGCAAAAAACTTGGCCTCCACCAATTCTACTCTACAGCCGTCGCATGTTGATGAAATTGGAACAGGCGGGCCATCAACATGGGGTGATGATTAGATTAATGGTTGTGGATGCAGATGCTTGGAGCCCATGAAATTTTGTGTTGAGCTGGTGTCTAGATTGTACCCCTTCTCGACCTCAGAGTTTTCGTTTTTGAGATGCAGATGTACTGGCTATGTGTAAAATCTAGGTTTAGGAAACTTGCATCAAGGCAGCGAAGAGTATAATGTGTAGGATAACTTTTCACATTTACCCTTTTGTGTTCTATAACTTTTCCCCATTTACCCTATAAAAGTTTAACCTTTTGCTTGCATTCCTTTCTGTCAAGTTATGATTTTTACCATTCTAGAGACAACAATCCTTGAGCATTGATCAGTGGAGATCAAGGAGGGTTTTGAACTACTTGCTTTATAATTAGAATTTTCTTTCATACTGGTTACATGGGAACTCACACGCGATAAAGCAAACCTAGCTAACCTCACACGTTAAAAGTCGGTTAGAGTAGTGTGTTCCCTCTAACCTTGATCAAGAACCACCTTAAAAAAATGACCTAGTGAAGCACTCTGCAGGCGAGGCTACATGCATGCATATATAAAACTGCTAAGCGGAATGAAAGTACCACCAGTCACCAACCAGAGTCCCAGTTTCGGCGCGCATCATAGGGGGCATTGAAGGTGACTTTTAAAAAATCTAGGCGTCGGTCGGACCCAATGAACACGCTCCACCTACGTCCGAGCTCTTTTCCGATGTTCGTTAGCCAATGCCAGCTCTGAGAATTTGGGATGCTAGGCGAGCATTTGAAGTGGGGTCATATAGTTCTCAGAATCCCGATCTTTTGTACATATATGTATAAAAAAAATTCGCTAAATACATATAAAAAAAAAGGTCTATGTCTACTTCAAATACACCTACATAAAGGCAAGTAACAAACACAATAAAAATACCAAACTATCCATACCATAGAAAAAAAGTCCCAATAACTCAAAAATAAAAAATTATAAAAAAAGATAAAATTTTCTCTTCGATTACCTTATGAATTTGCAGTCAAGAGTCTAAATTGAGAATTGAGAGTTTTGTCTATTTGAGAAGGGAACCGATTAGAATAAACAAGGGTCTTTAGGATTAGGTGTTTGTTTGGGGAATGTGGCAATGGCCAAAGGGCTTAACCGTTTACGGTTTGGTGTAGGAAGTACGGCAAAAGAAGTAAACAAGTTTATTTTTCAAGTTCATTAATTATATAGAGCAATTAAATCATCGAACTATTATGCTCAGCTACTCAACCCAATGTTCTACTGTATTTAGACAAAGACTCAAAGTTTGCAAACTTTCTATTTGAGTTTTATTTTGTGTTAAGAGTTAGAGGAAAAAGAAGAGTTGAGAAAGGGAGAGGTGGTGGGAGGGTTTAAAAGAATTGATTATCAAGTAGGTGCAATTCTAAATCATAATTTATTGTAAAACTGTTAGTTTATTGCTTTCTTCTTTACTCGATTTCTCCACAATTATTCTAACTAAGCTTTACGTTTTATGAATCAGACGTGCGCCCATTTCTTTCTACTTTTATACTGAATTGTAAAATCAAAATATTTCTTTTAATACAAAACCAAAATAATTTTTTTTAATACAAAACCAAAATATCAATCCACCACAAATAATAAAGGAAATGCTATCATATAGTCGACAATAAATTATTTATGGCAAACAATGTAATACGGGTTAATGGCACACCCTTTGAACACATTATTGGTAATTATTCAACAAACAATGAAATACTGGTCATCGACTCTTTGGTTATGCGACTATCTTTATGGCTTGGGAGCAAGACCGGCCTTGAGCTTCTGAATGGTGCCAACATCAGTCTTGAAGGAGATAGCCAACACATTGTCGTCGATACCGGTGGTGAACAAGGTGGAGGGGATTGATACAGTTCCTGCATTTGCACTTCCAAATGCAGAAATTGCTATGGCTGGGTTTTCTGCATCAGCGTTGTACTGGAAGTGTGCAAGTCCCTTGGGAAACACAAACAGATCACCTGTCTGAAGCGTCTGCGTAAAGAGGTTGTTTTTGGTGTCAACGAAACCGACTTCAAGGGCACCGCCAATGAGGAAAAGTAGCTCAGCAGAGCGAGGATGAGTGTGTGGTGGGTTGGTAGTGCCATTTGGGAACTGAAGGACGGCATACGAAACACTCTGCCCATTAAGAGCAGGGAATTCAGCCAAGGATGCCTTCATAACCTTGAAGGCTGTGGGAGGGTCGGCTCCAACAAGGGCACGAAAGCCAGTGTATGTAAAGAAGTTTCCATCTAATGTTCCATTTTCATTTGGAGGCACTATGAAGTCAGTAATAATGTCCGGGTCTCCGGCCATTGCCATTTGAACAATGGCAAATGAAAAAATTAATAGTGAGAGGAATCTGAGGCTGGAAGTTCTGGAGGCCATTGCTGAAACCTGATTAACTAAATATGAGTTGGATGAGCTATTTGTGTTTCTAGGGACTATATATAGGGTGCTGGTTGTGTCGATTCTAAAGACAAGGCAACGGCATTCGAATATATTAATATGTTGCTGCAGGCCTTCTTGTAGTTCCAGGTTACAATATTAGTTTATCTCGTGCCAACTAAGACGAATAATACGATGTTTCCTTGTAGTTACAGTAGGAAACGTTGAAAGTTAGAGCTTTAGCTTCTCTTGATCAGCACTAAATATATAGATGGAGTAGAACAGAAGTATATGCTCGTGAGCATTTGGCTTTGTTCACAAAACCTTCCTTGTTGACTAATAATATTACAACATAATAGGGTATATGTTCATTCAGTTCTTCTGAGTCTTGACACCCACAAGACGTTAATTCCAGCTTTACTTTTGCTTTATAAAAAAAAGTATAGAGAGAACAGCTTTGTACTGAAAGAGTTGCCAAACTTTCTTATTGTCTAATTGCTGGGATTTTCTTTGGTGCTCCAGTGTACCGGATACTCTGGATGTTTTAACGGTTAGATCTTGATTTTTGATGCGAAGCCTTGAAGCTTATGTTAGAAGAGCAAAGGGCCCGAGGCTAGGGCAAGCTGACGGGGAATAGTGTAAGTGAGCGAATGTGTGTAAGTTCAGTCAAACATGACTGTTTTAGTCAGTGCGGGCCATCACCTTCGAATGGTGTTGGTCCTATATGAAGAATGAGGATCCTTTCCGAATCCTCTTTGTGAGGATTCCGAAGATCCTCTAATTACATCGTACATCTTACGGTCAGTTTTTGTGAGGTATTATTTATATTTAACTTTAAATAAAAAGATTTACAATGATTTCTTATCATTCCTATATGAATCGTGACGGCTAAAACACCCGGAGTGCGGAGAGCACCCAAGAAGTTTTGCTAATTGTTTTGTTGGTCGTTGTTCATAAAGATTGCATGGCAGACCAAGGTTCTAAAAGACGCTAGGCGCTAGTCGGGCGGCGGGTTGGGGCCTAGCGGCTAGGCGACTAGGCGGGGTCTAGGCGGGCGCCTAGGCGGACTAGGGGGATTTAAGTAAATCCATTATATTTCGTGTAAATAAGTGTCTGTTTATACTTAAAATATATATAATTTCATCATAAACTACAAAATAGAATGACATATGTATTATAAAGTATTGGAACATAATGAAAACATGGGGAACAAGCATATAGTGTGTGCCCATTTAAGTATTCAACAAGTCTCTTACAATTTATTGAAAAAAATTAAATGCAAATTGAAAGTTATCTATTTTCTATCAAAGTGAGTCGCAACCTAAGCAGGTGCCTAGGCGGGTCTAGGCGGGTCTAGGCGGCCTAGACGGGCGCCTCAACTGGTCTAGGCGCCCTTTATTAATTTTCAAACGCCTAGGCATTAATCGGGGCGGTGACCAGCTGCCTAGCGCCTAGGCGGGGCCTAGGCGGCGCTAGGTGAGGATTTTTAGAACAGTGTGGCAGACTGCTAGAGAAAAGATAACTGAAAATTGCAGGCCAAGAGAAACAGAAAAACAACATGGTGGAATCAATGCAAACTAGATGAAATTAAAATTGAGTAAAACAAATCTATCTTTTCAATTAAAATGAACGATTATTCGCTGCCCGGAATAATTTTGTTGACTGTCTAACAAGTGTATAAAACTAACTTCAATTAGGATGATTCATTTCGTTAACTCATAATGTAAAGGTGTGGATCCCACAAGTGAATTATTGGTAATTTTATAACATTCACTTAATAACTTACATCTATACTCTACAAGAAGTTCATGGTGTAACAATTAACGTTGGTAGAATTAAAGGCTATCGTAGAATTTCACTTTAAAAAAAAAAAACATAGTGGCATTGATTCTAGGGTATAGCTCATGAGTTTTTGGCTTCGCTCAAAACCCGAGCCCTAAACCGGAAGCCATAAGCACCACCAACCCCCCCCCCCCTCGATCCCAGTACACTAAAAACCATGTAAACCCAAAACCCAAACTGGTGTATAAAGGGGCTATTTTAAGGAATTGGATCCGCTCTGGACCTTAGTGTAAGGAGCCTAGGGATCAATTCATCAGGGCCGCACAAATTCAATCCAACGGTCCCCATTAACTCATTTTCATGGCCCGCCACACAAAACCAACAGTTCTGATTTCTTTTACACACCAATTATCGGCCCAGATGATTTGATCCCTAGGCTCCGGACACTAAGGTCCGGAGCGGATCCAATTCCCTATTTTAACTCCTCCCGGGGAAGTTGAATAACTTTAATATACATATACTTTCATTTGTACACCACATGAATGAATATATAACTTTCTCTCATATTTATATGATAGGACGGAGATTTGCAAATAAGATAGAGAAGGGTGTTTTAGGATATGGTTGGTGGCAATTAACCTTATCCAGTTTGAGTTCTTGTCATGTTTTGTAAATCTTTTCCAAAGACAACAAATAGTGAATTAAGTATGACAAACAATGTGTCATTACAACAATCATGTTGAACTTAAAAAACTATCAAGCGTACGTGGTGCGCATGCCTAGTAAGTAATGAGCTAACTACATCCTTATGGTGAATGTGAGCATGCCAACTAGCGATCGAGCTTAGTCAACAAGTAGAATGGATGTGGTGATGGTGTCGAATGCACTTTTGACTTTTGTACTTTAGCGGTCATGGACGAGGAAGGAATACGTCTCGGCCTTGGGTCCTAGAACCTAAAGACAAGGTTGCTAGTCATTGCAAAGTTCAGGTTCTTCTGCACCAGGTTCGGCCACCTCAACTATTTTTGTGAAACTATTGGTGCATCTAATCGGTATTAGACTATAAGGATACAAATACTCAAAAGAGATAAGTGCCTTGATGGTAAATGTTATTCATTCGTCAGAATGTCGAACTCTGAAGTGTACATGGGAATAACCAATCATAAAACACTTCACTTGGTTGGAATCTAGTGAAGTGACCTCGTTCGGCGAAAGAATCAAAGACTCCCCTTCGTCTAACACTTGGATATATAATTAGCCAAACTTGAAGTAGTGCTGTTAATTCAAATTGAAGATACTTTCATGATCGCCTAATCCTACGACTCCCATGTTTGTTAATCCGAACTGAAAATGTCGTAGGTTGTCAACACAATGCTATTACTCAAAATTGAAGATGTGTTGACGGAGTTAAGGCAGTTAGTAATTTCTCAGGGTGTGAGAAGAGTTCGCGTAGAGCGAGGTTTTGTGCAGAGCGTTTATGTGTTGAGTTGAAGGTCCTTGATATTTGACTGTGTCAAAGACATTCCATCAGAGGGTATCCACAACATAATTGTGGTTAAGCTACTTAACCATGAAGGAAGGTGAATGCCCAACAAGAGATGTCTAACCTTCAAATTGTTAGGGGGAGAATTGTCTATGATATGATTAATAACCTCTGGCCAGAGTATGAATGAGATTAAGGAAGTCGTTCCAAATCACATTCTAGGTAATCATACAAGTAAGAGAATCACATTGGATAGTAGACATGAATAAACTATCATATCAAACAAGGTGATCAAGAGTATTGAATTAGAGAAAATATCGTATTGCATTTGTAATCCCAAACTGAATAAGTTCTCTGTTGGGGGACTTTTAGGTTAAGGTGGACTTGGGCTTTGAGAACGTCCTCTTGTCTTCATTGGTTCAGATTTGTATCAAGTCCCGGAATATCTCAAAAAAAAAAAAAAAATAGCACGTCTTAAGAAATATCCTAGCTGGACCAATGACTCGAAGATAGCATGATTTAGGCAAATGATGACTTGATTAAGAGAAATGTGGTGCGGAAGCTAGAAGCTTATTAGTTTTGCATGAAAGAGAGAGAGATTGGGTGATTGTATGGTGTTTTCTACTGGATAATGGGTTTCTTGGGGTGGCAGCAAGGTTTACTATGGCTGGAATACTTTGAGGAAGGACATGGAAAATACTAAGGTTGCAAGGTGATGTTTCTAGGTTTTCTTTGGTTCTCGGTGTGAAGCGGGGGGATTGGGGGATCCACTCTCTAAGGTTCTTGACCTATATTTGTAGTTGAATTATTCATTCCCAAGGAATCTCTAGTTAGGGCTTGTTTCATCCTCCATTTCTCCTTAATTCTCCTGCTACCTTTTATTTTGGTGTAAGGAAGCTAGACTCTAGAATCTGCAACGTGTTTTCTTTCCGAGTCATGGCTTTCCTGCTTCAACTTTCCACATACGCTACTTTTGGTAGCGCGCCTTATAGCTTTCGCGTGTTAAATTTTTGCGTAAGCTGGGAAGGGAAAGTCAGCATTAAGTGCTTGTTCTAATGGGCTTTCGTGTGAATTTAGAGCTGGAATTTGGTTCAGTCCTAACTGAGCTGGTTAGCTTGCTAAGGAAAGAGGTAAATTTTGGCTGGTTCTTTCTCAATACTTGCATACGTGGACTTCAAAGGTTATGGGCTTGGATCTTTAGGCCCTCAAGCAGCCCAAAGTCTTCCATAATCTTGATTCCACATAGGCCTGATGAATTTTTGTAACCATCCACACCACAATTCAATTGACAAGCCCTGAGCATGTGACTTGGGCTTATTTTAGCATGACAAATACGCATGGCGTGGTTTATAAATATCCAGTCTAATTACTGCAGCATGGCCTGTTTGTAAATATATTTCTTCCTCGATCTCGCACCTTTACATGTATTTGGGCTTGAATAGAGGCTTGCATGACAATTGGTCTTCGAGGTTTTTTTAGTCTTGCATGTGACATTTTTGGGCCTCAACATTAGCCCCCTTGATTATTTGGGCTTTGAAGGACCTTGAGTGGGCTAAATAATCAAACTTAGGCCCAAGGGATTTTTAAACTTGGCTTTCCTGATGAGACTCTTTTCTTTCCTGCGTGGCTGCTAGTGTCATCATGATGATGCACTCCCTTGATTTTCTTCTTGCTTTTCATGTGCATTGTGTGATTGGCTCATAGCTCGGATTGATTTCTTGTTGGTGAATGTTCAAGTAGGATTAGTTTTGGTGCATTGTTTGGCTTGGCATGATTGCTTGATTGCATGTAGCCTGCTTTTGCACGAACAATCATATAACATGTTTTCCCTAGCTAGAATTCATTTCTCTTATGTTTTTATGGCTTGTTAGCATGATATGTGTAGGGGAAGGTATATGTGTTCTGAGCGATAACATGTAGGGAAGCTAGTCCCATGTTAAAGTCTTAGGCTTTTGTGTGATGGCATGTAGGGAAGTTAGTCCCATGTTAAAGCCTTAGGTTTGCATGATGGCATGTAGGGAAATTTGTCCCATGTTAAAGCCGTAGGCTTTTTCATGATGGCATGTGCGTGATGGCATGTAAGGAAGTTAATCCCATGTTAAAGCTTTAGACTTTTGCGTGATGGCATGTAGGGAAGCTAGTCCCATATTAAAGTCGTAGGCTTTTGCTTAAGGTGCTTGAATTTTTAGAGGCTTTTCTTTACCTAGGCAGTTTGCTTGTTTTTTCAGGGTAGATGATGAGTCCATATTTTATTATATATTTTACCCTATTCTTAGTATTAATTTATTGGTTATTTTGGTAGAAATTTGATACTTTGTTATATATTTTCAATGTAGGACATTCGATTTCCTCTGGAGCAAAAAATAATCAAACGGATGAATTTTGGAGTGATTCCAATTGGAGGATGTTCGTGAGTCTTTCAAGATGATTGTATCACAATTCCAGATTTGTCTACCAAGTCGTTTGACCGTGGCGATGAAATTAAGGCCCAGCACGCAGCTTTCCCAAATTGATGTTTATGGACGTTTTGGGTATTTTGGAGGTCAAGATGGCATATTTTGAGGAAGATTCATTATGAGGATTTATAGGGGACGTCTTCAGCTTTCAAAGGAGATCTTTTGGGACTAAATCAGAGTTGATTTGGTCAGTCAAAAGACTAATTGTCTGAGAACTCCGAATTCTAGTTCAAATAGGAAACCTTTTATTTTCTGTTTTATTCTAAGACCTTTTAGGGTTTTATTTTGTATTAGTATAAATAAGATATTTAGCCATTAGGTTAGAAAAGGAGAATGCACGCACTATTTGGAGAATTGCTTTTGACAATTCAAGTTTATTTTCAAGGTGTTTTCTATCCATGGTTTTAACAATATTTTGGTTTATAGTTGTTTGTAACTAGTTTCGTTTGCTAGGGCGATGCCTTGAGCCCAGTGCCGTCTCTGAGATTTAGGGGTCCTGTGCGAAATTTATAAAAGCACCCCTCCTTATGATAGTCTTAAAAAATGTAGGACACTGTATTGACGGTAGAAAACAATTACTTAAATTAAAACAAAGTTTAGCACTCACTGATTGCAAGTTTAAAAATGTCATTAATAATAGGTCAAAGAGCTACAAACATAACGTTCACTAAATAATCAAAAGCATTTCACTCTTAAACAACCAAACAAGAAAACAAACTTCAAAAACTCTAGTTTTAAAGTTTCACTTGAATATGTAACATTATTATATAATAATATTTAAAAAATACCATCTTTTATGGTGTATTATTGGTACTCAAAATATCTTATTGTGCTCTAAATTTTTATATTTAGAAAAGAAAAAAATTACGCTTATAAGGAGTGTAAGATGAGATTTTAAGGTGCTAACAAAATCAATTTTTGAATATAGAACATTATCTCATAACAAAAGCAATTTTAAATATAGAATATTATTATATATAAATACTAGGTGACAAAAATTTTGGGGGCCCCTTCAAATTTGGGGCCCTGTGCGACTGCACCTTTCACACCCCCTCAATGCCCCCTCTGCTTGAGCCTTAACATGAACATGTAGTTTTTATTTAATTGCTTATGATATTATGTATGCATACTTTGAATTATTAATCATTGTGCTTTAAACTGTCTCTATATCTGAATGCTTAGCTACCATTAGGATGTTTAGATAAGTAATTGGATTCAATTCGATCGGAATACCACCGGGGGATTGAGTATTGCTTCTTTTGATTAATAGTTGTAATTTCACCTATGATGAATACCACGTCTTAGGGGTTGCATAATTTTTCAAAGGGTTTTCATAATGAGTCATGCATGTTTATATTTGATCTGAATACCACAGACATATTGCATGTTTGATATATGTTCTAGCTTGAATACCACGAGTCAAATATGCATTAGGAAAACCTAACCTTCAAAGTTGCATGAGTAATTCATAAGTAATTGGTAAATCTACATATGATTGTTAAGGGGATGGCGGAATCCTAGGCTTTTACAATTTGGTTTTCAAAACTATTTTCTTTTGTTTTCTTTACTTTGTCAATTTATTTAATTGTTTTTCATTAAATTCGTTTTTAATATTTTAGGTCATTAAATCAACCTCTTCTAAACTTTGTTTTCAAATAGTTAATTAAGAATTAGTTTAAATACAAATTATTCATTCAATCCCTGCGGAAAACAACCTTGCTTGAGCCGTTTATACTACAACTACCTTGTTCTCTTGCAAGTATTTTTAAGTGTTTTTATCCCTACTTTTGCAGGTGGTAAAAATCCCTATTAGTAGATTTTTGTTTCTTGCTCTGCCATGCTTTAGTGGTTGTATGCTAGCCATGTCTCTTCATTGTAGTGTCTGATAAATAAGTTGCCCTTGTAAGAGTAAAAAAACAAAAAACTGGGTCTCCAACGGCAGTGGTGAAGCTACAAAGAAGTAAGGAAGGGCAACCACCCCTCATCTCCCCGGAAATGAAGCCTAGGAGCCAGTAGCCGCCCCTCTGGTCCATCAGAAAATTTGCAGGTGAGGGTTATGTTTTCTGCTACTACTATGTGCAGTTTCAAATTTTTTTTTCTTCTGAAAAGTTCAGCCCAAAACGAAAGGAAGACCTAACTAGACGACGTCGTTTGATTTAATGAAAAAAAATATATATATAATACAATATGGGGACCACCCCATTAACCCCAGCGTGGTTTTTTCAATTCCCTCACCCAATCAGTTATCAGTTATTCTGCCCAGATTAGGGCTGGGCACGGGCCGGGCCGGGCCCAAATTTGAAGGAACCGGACCTACCCGTTTTAAAATATAACGGGCCAAGCCGGGCCGGGTAAAGGGTTTTTAAGTTTGGGAACCGGACCTAACCCGGCCCGTTTCAAACGGGCCGGTTCGGGACGGGTCCACGGGTCCAATTACTTTTTTTTTTTTCGGTTTTTTTGTTGGGTCTGAGACAGTGGGCTGCTTTTTTTTATTACCAACAACACCCATTTACATTGCCCACATACAATACAAACAGAGGAGAGCAATAGAGATTCTCTCGTGCGACCCCAGATGTGAATATACACACTTTCAATATTTAATCACTATAAAATTATGGTATCAGACAACTATCATCAATAAATTTTCACTAATTCAGCTACCAAAAATAAAAAAACGAATTAAACACTAATGAGACTAATTAATAACTAATAATTAATCGCAAAACACTCGGTGAGCATGAATCAACAATTCCCAACCTTCTCGTTTTCCAGAAACCCAACTCCGGGTCGAGCTTCTCCGCCGCCGTTCTCGCCGGCTCCGATTTACACCTCGTCAGTATCAGCGGCCGAGCCGACCCGCCCAAGTCTCCATCTTTATCTTCTATGCTCGCCGATTTTGCCATTCTTTCTCGAATTTCGCCCTCCAATTCCCTGAAAAATTCCAACTTTTCTTCGCTCTCCGACTCCAATCTCGCTTCCTCATCCGAAATCCAGAAAATTTAGATATTATATCCCTAAATTCAGTAACCCAGAAATTTCAAAAATCCTAATTCAAAAGTCCTAAATCCCTGAACTCAAAAACAAAATAATTCAAAAACCCTAATTTAGAAATTACCTTAATTTGAGAGAAGATTATATGATATTTCGAATTACAGGATGATGGAGGTGTTTTCGACAGCGGTGATGGGTGGTCACGTTTGGGAGTAGACGATGGCGATGGTGGTGTTCACATGAGGACTCTACTCGAGTGGGAAAGGGGACTGAGAATCGAGAGGGATAAGAGTCAGTCTGGACTCTGGGAGAGAGATCGAGAGGGAGGACTCTGGGAGAGAGAGATCGAGAGGGAGGACTCTATGAGAGAGAGATCGAGAGGGAAGACTATGGGAGAGAAAGATGGAGATGGAGAACGTCTGGGAGAGTCTTCGAGAAAGATGAGATGTGTGTGAGATTTGAGTGTGTGTGTGTGTGTGATTTAAGTGTGTGTGTGTGTGTTACGGTTCGGGCCGGGGGCCCGTGACTTCAAAAAATTGGAACCGGCCCGCCCCTCAGTTTACTTCCACCCTACCCGCCCCTCCCCGTTTTGTATATAAAATAATATGTACCCGCCCCGTACCCGCCCCGAACCGCTAATACCCGCCCCTACCCGCGGGCCCAAGGCCCGTTTGCCCAGCCCTAGCCCAGATTACTCCCTTCCTTTCCAGCCTTTAAGCCAACCTTCCTGTTCCAAACCAAGTCAGTAGCTTTTGCTTCAAAACTTGATTTTAAAGCCAATTTTTAAGTTAAATTTCTAGTTTTTTTAATTTAAATTCCTATTTGATAATTTAATATGAAATTGTGTTTAATTGATATGGAATTATAGCTTATGGTATTGATTACTAATTATTGATATGAATTATATGATTATTGATGAATGAAATGGTTTATTATTGATGAATTGTGATAGAGATTTTTACCACCTGGAAAAGTAGGAATAAAAACACTTAAAAATACTTGCAAGAGAACAAGGTAGTTGTAGTATAAACGGCTCAAGCAAGGTCATTTTCTGCAGGGATTAAATGAATAATTTGTATTTAAACTAATTCTTAATTAACTATTTGAAAACAAAGTTTAGAAGAGGTTGATTTAATGACCTAAAATATTAAAAACGAATTTAATTAAAAACAATTAAATAAATTGACAAAGTAAAGAAAACAAAAGAAAATAGTTTTGAAAACTAAATTGTAAAAGCCTAGGGTTCCGCCATCCCCTTAACAATCATATGTAGATTTACCAATTACTTATGAATTACTCATGCAACTTTGAAGGTTAGGTTTTCCTAATTCATATTTTACTCGTGGTATTCAAATTAGAACGTATATCAAACATGCAATCTGTCCGTGGTATTCAGATCAAATATAAACATGCATGACTCATTTTGTTTTGTGAAAACCCTTTGAAAAACCATGCAACCCCTAAGACATGGTATTCATCCTAGGTGAAATTACAACAATTAATCACAAGAAGCAATACTCAATCCAACGATGGTATTCCGATCGAATTGCATCCAATTACTTATCTAAACATCCTAATGGTAGCTAAGCATTAAGATATAGAGACAGTTTAAAGCACATTGATTAATAATTCAAAGTATGCATACATAATATCATAAGCAATTAAATAAAAACTACATGTTCATGTTAAGGCTCAAGGCATCACCCTAGCAAACGAAACTAGTTACAAACAACCATAAACCAAAATATTGTTAAAACCATGGATAGAAAACACCTTGAAAATAAACTTGAATTGTCAAAAGCAATTCTCCAAATAGTGCGTGCGTTCTCCCTTTCTAACCTAATGGCTAAATATCTTATTTATACTAATACAAAATAAAACCCTAAAATGTCTTAGAATAAAACTAGGAAACATAATTAATGATAAAACAGAAAATAAAAGGTTTCCTATTTGAACTAGAATTCGGAGTTCTCAGACAATTAGTCTTTTGGCTGACCAAATCAACTCCGATTTGGTCCCAAAGGGTCTCTTTTGAAAGCTGAAGAATCCCCTACAAATCCTCAAAAGGAATCTTCCTCAAAATATGCCATCTTGACCTCCAAAATACCCAAAACGTCCAGAAACATCAATCTGGGAAAGCTGCGCGCTGGGCCTTAATTTCATCGCCACGGTCAAATGGCTTAATAGAAAAATCTGGAATTTTGGTACAATCATCTTGAACAACTCACGAACATCCTCCAATTGGAATCACTCCAAAATTCATCTGTTTGATTATTTTTTGCTCCAGAGGAAGTTGAATGTCCTACATTGAAATTATATAACAAAGTATCAAAATTCTACCAAAATAACCAATAAATTAATACTAAGAATAGGGTAAAATATATAATAAAATATGGTCTCATCAAATTGAATTAATGATTATTGAATAGCTTATATGATTATTGAATAAATTATGTGATTATTGATATTGATTAATTAAATTGTTAGTTTAATTAGTTATTAGTCATATAGTAGACTACTATAAAATTAAGAGTCTAAGGTTTTTTTTTTCATTATACAGTTACGTAATGGAACAAAACTATAAGAAATAGTGTTATAAAATTCTAAAACACTACTGCGTAGCAAAATGGAAATCCATTGTTGAGTGATAGCTTGGTTTTTTACATTGAAAGATAAGTTTTTGCTTTTATTAATAATGAACCTATTATGCCACATTTTTATGACTTGAAACCTCACCTGCAGAATTGTAACTATATTTCTTTGTATTGATACATTATAAACAACATTGATATTGTCTAACATGTAAAAGGATTTGGTTATCTATATTTTTTTTTATTAACACTTTTAAATTTTGCCCCTCCCCTCATTTATTCTTGGCTTCACCATTGTCCAACGGTTCTACCCTACAGCGGTCGCATGTTGATGAAATTGGAACAGGCGGGCCATCAGCATGGGATGATGATTAGATTAATGATGGTGGATGCAAATGCTTGGAGCCCATGAAATTTTGTGTTGAGCTAGTATTGTACCCCTTCTCTACCTCATAGTTTTCGTTTTTTAGATGCAGATGTACTTGCTGTGTAAAATCTAGGATTTAGGAAACTTGCGATGTACTTGCTATGTGTAAAATCTAGGATTTAGGAAACTTGCATCAAAGCAGCAAAGAGCATAATGTGTTGGATAACTTTTCACATTTACCCTTTTTTTGTTCCTTAACTTTTCACCATTTACCCTATTTTTATTGCAAGTTTAACTTTTTACTTACGTTCCTTTTTGTCAAGTTATGATTTTTACCATTCTAGAGACAACAATCTTTGAGCATTGATCAGTGGAGATCAAGGAGGGTTTTGGACTACTTGCTTTCTAATTAGAATTTTCTTTGCTAGGTTACGTGGGAACCCACACGCGATAAAGCAAACCTAGCTAACCTCACACGTTAAAAGTCAGTCAGAGTACGTTGTGTGTTCTCTCTAATCTTGATCAAGAACCACCTTAAAAAATTGACCTAGTTAGCACCCCAGCACTCTGCATGCGCCGCTACATGCATGCATATGTAAACTGCCTAAGTCGAATGTATTAACCATAGTCATTAGTGATGACATGGTTACTTAGTAATGAAGAATATAGTTAGTTGAAATGTGTTGGTAGGTTGTCATAAGGATAAGATTGGTTAGTATAGTTAGAATGGTATTATTGTAATTAGGTTATATGGCTATATAAGGAATTGTATAGCTATCATTTCCTTATGTTCTTTTGTATACATTTTTCTCCATTTTAATCAATATAATCTTTCTGGTTTTTCTCTCTATCATCTTCATTTTCCTTTGTACCAATTCTTCATCTTTTACAATGTAGTTAATATGGTATCAGAGCCACCAGGCTCACGCCATGGATTCTGGTGGTTACACTTCTCATTAGTTTCATCTATTTCTATTTTTACTCTGTTAGAGATTTCGTTAATTTCTTTGGTGCTTCCGCAATCGTTCAGTTCATTTTGTAGTTTCTGGGTAAATTTTTGTTTTGGGTTGTGATTAGAGATCATAAATTTTCGTTGAGACCTCCCTCTCCCTCAAGGCACGCGCGATCGATGCGACCTCCTTCTCCGTCGTCTCATTCTTGAAGAAATCGCTCTCCTGAGCAAGAAATTCCAACACCTTCTCCACTAACCCTAGAGGGACGCCTGCGAAGGCTTCGTCTCGGGCGAGCTCTGTTCCTTGTGGCGCCATGGATTCGATAAAAGTTTGAGAATTTGAGCGGAGTCTTTCGATCCTGATTTTTCCGATGTTATCGTCTTCAAGGGTTGTTGCAGAGGTGCGAAATCAAAGTGTTGGATTCTTCTGGGTTGCTTAGTGTCTTCGTGATTGTTTCAGGTGTTGTTATTCCTTTAATTCGAAGATTATAGTCAATTTTTTATTTCTGGGTTGCTAAATTCTCAAGATGTTGAAGTGGGATATTTCTGATTGATCTGGGATATATGTGTTGATTTGGGTGTTTGTGTTCATCTACATATATTGTATTGGATATGGTGATGTGTTGAAATACGAAGTTTTGTAGTCAAGAAAGTGTCAATCTTTCCAGAAGGTGTCATTCTTTCTGCATCAAGAACGTGTGGGTACAAGAAAGTGTTATTCTTCCTGCATCAACAACGTGTGGGAGTTTCTACGATTCTGATGATCTGGTGAAGACTTCCACTGGTTTGGGTGCTGCTTGAAGATTGGGTGTTTGGTGATCTGAAACAGCGCTGTATGGTTGTTTGGAGATTTGGTGGTGCGATTTTGGTAAATGAGGTGAATTCGTTTACTGGTTTTGTTTGTTGCTTATTTCTTGAAGTTGTGGCCTTTGATGTACATTCGAGATTTGATTGAAGTGAAGATTTGGAGCTTTTTTGGTAGAATCTTGATGTGTTGATCTCTGCAAGTATTAGTTTTCTTGTCAATTTAAAGAAGAAAGTGTCATTCTTTCTATGAATCTTGGAGTTTCATTCTCCTAAGTTGTCGTATGATTTGGAGTTTCATTCTCCTAAGTTGCAGTATGATTTGTGTTCATGGAGTGTCAGTCTCCTTATTTGGTATTTTTAGTAGAAGTTTGAGATTTGTGTTGTGCTTTGGAGTGTCATTCTCCTTGGCTGATTTGGTTTCTTGGAGTGTCATTCTCCGTGGTAGTTTAGTTTCTTGGGAGTGTCATTCTCCTTGGTAGATTTAGTTGCTTGGCAGTGTCAACTATGGCTTCTCAGTTCACAGTCGAAAATTTGTTGGGTATGTTCAGACCAAGACCACGAAGCACAGCTCTTTCTCCCGCAACCATCATGTACTTTGGAACATCCTATACCATCACAGAACCACCACCAATAAATGAGAAATAGCCAACATGGCAGAATTGATGAACGACAACAGCCCCTGCAGACATCTTGGTCTTGCAGTTCCAGATCAGTTTCAGCGTTCTAGCTCGTTCAACCTTCACTTGGCTACACCAAGTTCAGTTTGAGGGGGGAGTATTAACCATAGTCATTAGTGATGACATGGTTACTTAGTAATGAAGAATATAGTTAGTTGAAATGTGTTGGTAGGTTGTCATAAGGATAAGATTGGTTAGTATAGTTAGAATGGTATTATTGTAATTAGGTTATATGGCTATATAAGGAATTGTATAGCTATCATTTCCTTATGTTCTTTTGTATACATTTTTCTCCATTTTAATCAATATAATCTTTCTGGTTTTTCTCTCTATCATCTTCATCTTCCTTTGTACCAATTCTTCATCTTTTACAATGTAGTTAATACAATGAAAGTACCACCAGAGTCACCAATCAGAGTCCCAGTTTCGGCGCCATCATATGAGGTAATGAAGGTGACTTAAAAAATCTAGGCCTTGGTCGGACCTAATGGACATGCTCCAGCAACGTTTGAGCTCTTTTATGATGTTCGTTAGCCAGTGCCAGCTCTGAGAAATTGGGACCATAGGCGAGCCTTTGAAGTGGGGTCATAGCGTTCTCTGAATCTCGATTTTTTGTACATTGATATATATATATATATATATATATATATATATAAATTCGCTAAATACATGAAAAAAGTCTGCTTCTACATTGAATATACCTACATAAAGGCAAGTAACAAACACAATAATAATATCAAACTAACCATACCATAATAAAAAAATTCCCAATAACTCAAAAATAAAAAACTATAAGAAAAGATAGAATCTTCTCTTCGATTGCCTTATGAATTTGCAGTCAAGAGTCTAAATCAAGAATTGAGAGTTTTGTCTATTTGAGAAGGGAACCGATTAGAATAAAGAAGGGTGTTTAGGATTTGGTGTTTGTTTGGATAATGCGACAATGGCCAAAGGGCTTAGACGTTTGGGGTTTGGTGTCTGGTAGTGTAGGAAGTGCGACAAAAGAAGTAAACAAGTTTATTTTCAAGTCAATGAGAATAGGTTTAAGTCATTTGACATTTCACCTTTCACGTACAAAACAGGTTTGAGTCGTTTGACGTTTTCCTTTCACGTACTAAACAGATTTGACATTTTTTATTCAATTAATTATATAAAACAGTTAAATCTTAGAAATGTTGGGCTCAGTTACCTAGCCTAATGTGTTTTGTATTTAGACAAAGACTCAAAGTCTTTAAACTTTTTATTTAAACAGACACAAAGTTTGTAATATTAATTTATATGTGTATATATATTATAAATAAAATTTTAGGGCCCTAGGCGGCGCTTATTCAGGCTACCCTCAGTGCCGGCCTGCTTACAGAGGGTCTTAACCACCTTTTTTTTTAACAGATCGCCTACCAAGAGAGATTGCCTATTGCCGGACTTGAACTTAGACCTTGGTCTAACGAAGAGAATGATCCTTACTAGCTCAACTAACCCTCATTGGCTTGGCCTTTAGTTTTGTTCTGTGTTAGAGTTAGAGGAGAAAGAGGAGTGGAGCTAAAGCGAGAGGTGGTGGGAGGGTTTAAAAAATTGATTATCAAGCAAGCCCAATTCTAAATCATAATATATTGTAAAACAACAGTTTATTGCTTTCTTGTTTACTCAAGTTCTCCATAACTATTCTAACTACAGTTCTAAGTTTTATTAATTGTAGAATCAAAATATTTCTTCTAATACAAAACCAAAATTTTTTTTAATACACAACCAAAATATTAATCCACCACAAATAATCAAGGAAATGTTATTAGTCGACAATAAATTAATTATGGCAAACAATGTAATACAGGTTGATGGTACACGCTTTGTACACATTATTGGTAATTATTCAACAAACAATGTAATACTGGTCATCGACTCTTTGATTATGCGACTCTCCTTATGGCAAGACCGGCCTTGAGCTTCTGAATGGTGACAACATCAGTCTTGAAGGAGATAGCCAATACATTGTCGTCGATGCCGGTGGTGAACAAGGTGGAGGGGATTGATACAGTTCTTGCATTTGCACTTCCAAATGCAGAAATTGCTATGGCTGGGTTTTCTGCATCAGCGTTGTACTGGAAGTGTTCAAGTCCCTTGGGAAACACAAAAAGATCACCTGCCTGAAGCGTCTGCGTAAAGAGGTTGTTTTTGGTGTCAACGAAACCAACTTCAAGGGTACCGCCAACGAGGAAAAGTAGCTCAGCAGAGCGAGGATGAGTGTGTGGTGGGTTGGTAGTGCCATTATTTGGGAACTGAAGGACGGCATACGAAACACTCTGCCCATTAAGAGCAGGGAATTCAGCCAAGGATGCCTTCATAACGTTGAAGGGAGTGGGAGGGCCTCCTCCAACAAGGGCACGAAAGCCAGTGTATGTAAAGAAGTTTCCATTTACTGTTCCATTTTCATTTCCATTTCCATTTACTGTTCCATTTCCATTTTAATAAAATTATTGTAGAAGTGTGAAAAATGTAAAATTTAACCGTAATGACAAGCTTTACAACTTTCATGAAGGGGTCAACTCTGAAATCTGACACCAGAATCCATAAACCTTTGATTTAAATTTAACCGTCCATTGTCGTTTATACTTTATTCTACTCACCAAATTTCAGTTTTTAGATTTTCTTTTTTGAAAAGTGATCTTTTAGCGGATGTAGAAAAATGAACGGTTTGGATCGTTGATATAACATTCTGATATTTACAGTTAACTAAAATATGAGTTGATGTTATATAGTTTCTAGAGACTTTATAAACTTCGAGCTATATTTTCACTAATGGTAAAACTCCGAACGTAATATCAACAATCCGAACCGTTAATCTTTCTGCATTCTCTAAGAGATCATGTTTTCAAAAAAGTAAATCTGAAAAAAAAGCAAAATTTGGTGAGAAAAATGGAGCGTAAATATAAACGACCATCAACAGTTAAATTTAGATCTATAGCTTATGGTTTATGGAAAATCTTAGTGAAAACATCGTCAATATAACTCTTGAAGATAATATATCAAGCCAAAGTTGCAATACCATTCCCCTTGGTGATTGATGAAAATTGAAGGGTTTTATTGTAAAAAACGTGCAAGATTCCTCAACCTTGAAACGTAACTCTCTTCATTTTGCATATCTTTGAACATTTGTATTTTGTAGTATGAACTAATGTTTTTCATTAGGCTCTTATTTTGGTGTATGTAAACTTGAAAGACAATTTTTTTTTTTAATGTTTTGAAGTAATATTTATGTGACAATGTGGTATGTATATATTAATTTAGTGTTATGTTTTACATATTTTTGGGTCAAATTACATTTTTTCATTTTCATTGTTTATTGAGTAGATTTTTCTTAACGGATAATGGGTCAGGTCATATTACCTGATAATATTAATGGGTCGATTTTGAGTTGGGTCATATTACCCGTTTATTTTAACAGGTGTTACACGACACGACCCATTAAACTATCGGGAATGACACAAAAACGATATGAACACAAGAAACACGACACGAATGCCATGTCTACCTTGAAGCTTATGTTAGAAGAGAAAAAGGCACGGGCAAGGTGAGCTGAGGGGAAATAGTGTAAGTGAGTGAATGTGTGTAAGCCCAGTCAAACATGACTATTCTAGGCAGGGCAGGCTACTACCTTCGAATGATGTTGGTCCTATAGATCGTGAAGATTAAAACACTTAGAATACCGAGTACTCCAAAACAACCCAACAAATTTTGTTATTTGTTTTGTTGGTCGTTTTTTCATAAAGATTGCATGGCAGAAAGTACTAGACTGCAAGTGCTAGAGAAAAGATAATTGAAAATTGCAGGGCAAGAAACACAGAAAAACAACATGGTGGAATCAAGGCAAACTAGATGAAAGTAAAATTGAGTGGAACAAATTTGTCTTTTCAATTAAGGTGAACGATTATTCACTGCCCGGAATGATTTAGTTGGTTGTCTAGTTAGCAAATGTATAAAACATTCGATTAGGATTATTCACTTGGTCGTTATTAATTCATAAAGTAACATTGTTAAATGTGAACGTATGGATCACACCAATGAATTATGAAAGGAGTGGTGCTATCTTCACACCTACTTTTACATCTCACACATCCCTCTCAATATTCAGTCATAAGATCAAATGAATTGAAGAAGATCAATAGACAAAAACTAACAAGGAAGAGGGGTATGTGAATAGTGTGGAGCAAAAGACGACACATGGACTTTTTTCTCAAGAAAGACAAGATTGCCCTCAATAAATGAGCATGGCTCTCAAATACTCTCACACTCAGCTCAACATCCCTGAAGGTCCAAGCAGCTGACTAAGACTGCTCAAAGCTCCCTTACTCGTGGCATGAAAAAGTCAAAAGGCATTAAGATAGGATTAATTACTAAATCCTATCTTTAATAGATTCCCAATTGAAGGTTAGCTCCATCAAGTAAGGAATTCATATTACGATCAATCATGGATGCTTCCATCATTATCCCAAGATATTATCACATAATTCATATCTTGGGAATATTCTTTCCTCATTCATCCAACGGTTGACACACCTTGGCCAATAGGATGTCGCCATGTGTAGGGCAAACCCTAACCCCATGGCCGGCCACTCCTATAAATACCTTCATCTCCATTAAATTTTGGTAAGCTTCATGGTAGGCATGCAAGCGCTAAGCTTTTTATTTTTATTTTTTATTTTTTATTTTTTATTTTATGAAATACTAACTTAGGCATTGGAGATCTATTGGCCAAACCCCCCCCACCTCATGGGTGCGTGAAGCTTTGGTCTTCGATCAAAGGCGTAAATTATTTTGTAGGTACAAATTTGTCAAGACTGAAGACGATGGATTTTGCTATCATAAGTTGGTGCTTTCATTAAGAGCTTGATTCAAATACTCGAAGAAAGTACTCACAATTATTCTGGAATTTATGTTACATTGAATTTCTACGCTCCTAGTCAATAAAATTTTTCCTAGAAAAGTTCTTTGATTAGTCCTTGGAGAAAGGATACAAGAATAGAAAATTCTGAAACCACGACGAACGGAATGCCCTACGTTCAAGGATTTGGACCGATAAGAAGAGCCACGCTGCTGCGAAGCACCACCTTCACCACGACCACTACCCAGCAGCCACTAGACAGTAACCCACAATGCCACTGCGTTGCAACCCACAAACAGGAGGCCCAACCCAGGCGTGGAAAGGAGCATCCAAGCCTAGGAGGACCAAGCGTTAGCCCAGTGGCCAACCAGGTGGGTTGGCCTGCACCACGACTTGCTCTAGCGGCCCACCCTGCGACACAGATTGGTTCAACTGACATGAATTTTAGCCACTGGACCGGCAACTGAATTAAAGGTATTTTTTCTCTTAGTTTTTCGTAGGTTTACCCAGCCTCTTTCGGGGCCTGAGTTTTTCACCTGCAACTCACTGCACTACCACCACCCATGGAGATGCCTGATAAGCTCATATTTATACATATTTTACATCAAATTCTCTCGTCTTTTCTTAGTTATTTCCTCATATTTTTGTGCTATTTACTTTGTTTTTGTGTTTTATCGAATTTATCTAGCTAAGAAAATAAAAATAACATAAGTGTGATTTTATGTAATAAATTCGTGTCAAAACTGTTTAGCTTTTAAATTAAATAAAATATAGATATATATATATATAATATAATAATTGTTTGTTTTGTAGAATAAGGGAGAGTGGAGCTGTGGAGCAGAAAAAGAAAATAAAATAGTGGGGAACCAAGTGGAGCACAAAGAAAAGAAAAAAATAAAAGCTGCTGAGTGCAGCGTGGTAGGTGTGTACGAAGACAAGGTGGAGGGGGGATGGCAGAAATATAAAGGGTTTGGACAGAAGTCAGAAAGAGAGGGGGGGAATAGGAAAGAAGTGACGCAGAGAAACTGGGAGAGAAACAGCACGGGATTGGAACGGGATGCGAGGAAGTCTTACGGGCAGTGTGAAAGAAGCAGCTGGCGACAAGGCTGACAGGGAGGAGACAGCAGCAGCAGCTCTCTGGTCAGCACAGCAAGGCAGCTCACGAGTCAGCACGGGCAGTCAGCACAGCTTGAGAGCACAGTGGCGCAGAAAAGCTGTCCATCTCTCTCGGTTTAATCCTCCAACTCACGTTTTATTTCTGTTTTAATTTTAATAATGTGTAACTAATTTTATTTTGGCTAGAGGTTAATTCAAAACCATGGATATATTTGTAATTTGAATTGATTACTTTCAATTGTGATTTCTGAGTTGTGATTTAATTTGCTTAACTGCTTGATTGATAACTTATTTTTGTATGTCGATTAAGGATGCATACTTAATTTACATGCATGAATTTGATGCTAGAATATAAGTAAATTTCACCTAATCGTTATGAACTTATATTCACAAGTAGTAAAGGTTGTTGACCACAATCGTGTTAAGTAAATTCTTGGCATAAGTTTCATGCAATTCATAGTAACAAGTGCTTCGTCAATGCTTATGATTTTCATAAAACTTAATGATTCTTGCTTGTATCTCTATTATGCAATACATGTAGGGAACTTGTGGGGAATGTTTTGGGTTGTCGTATGCAATCATCCAATCCATTAACTTAAGGAAAATCTGAAGGTTAATTTAAGCGGACCTAATTAACTTGGAGCGTTGAGAATTTACAATTTATTGAAAGAACAACTGAAAATCAATTTAGGTTACATATGTGTCATGTGTGGAGAATAATCCTCTAGCCAGTCCGTCGTCCATCCATTCATCTTAATTTCATGTTTTTGTCAATTTTGTAATTTATTTAAGTTTAATTTACTTTTCATCAAAAATCAATCCCCCGTTTATTTTAAAATGTTAGGTTTGTTAGAAATCAATTTAGTTTGTGTTTTCTTGAGTTTTGAATTATTTTGAGTCTTTTGATTTGTTTTAGTTTATTTGTTAGTTTTATTTTGAGTGATTCTATTTAAGTGTTTTGAGTCTAGTTTAGTGTTTTAAATTTTGTTTTTACGTTTTTAATTTAATTTTACTTTGGTTAGCATCCCTAGTTAATCCCCGGCCTAGAACGATCCCTACTTATCCATATACTACAACTGTCACAAATAGGGTTTAAATTTGTGCGTTAGTTAATTTTCGCATCAATGCCCATCATCCAAGCTTTACCATCCCAAAAGGCGAATAACACTTGTCTTGACAGATCGCAGACTTAATCAGTGCTTTAGCGCAATAGTCAACTTTGGTGAATTAGCTCTTGAAGCACATTGAGACGCAGCACATCCCAGATAAGGTGTCTAGAAACAGGACAAAGGTAGGTGATCATGACTATTTTCAGCGACATCCCGACAAGAAACCGCCTAACCTGCCACAAATCTAGCGTTCTAGCAATGCACACTCTAGTGTGGCCCTCAGGAAAACGTCTTCTCCAGCCATAAAGTGCAGAGAAGCGTTCATTCTTGACTCAGCCCAGAAGTCAGTGTGCGTTTGGGGTTGGGTCCACACTTTGACAAGCATTCTAAACATTTCAGGTGAAGTGTCCATTTGTAGCTAGGCTTGCTAGGAGTTCCTCTTTCCATGCACTAGTGTAAGCAGCATGAGAGCAATCTAGCTCAAGTTCAATTGCCAGCCCACGCCAAATGCTACCGTGAGCTGCTCACTCACTAGCAAGAGACGAACAATGTGCATCACAACCGAGACATAGATGAATATCATTCAAATGATGTACAAAAAGGTAATACAAATCTTAACGAATAATAATTAACTACCAAATGCATTAACAAATTACAAAAACGCCGTATTGGTTGAAGTCTCAACAAGACAATCCATGAACTAGCAAATTTTAATGTGTCATGCCCCAAGCATGATAGACGCATAGGTTCCAATGATTCAACTATCCAGAAGTGAAGGTTAAAAATCCAAACTGTGACAACCCGTCCCTAATTTTACGATTTTATAAATTTTAAAAGTGTGAATTGACCAAAATGCCCTTAGAGTGAAGATTGTTGACTTTTGTTGATCGTCTTTTCGTGGCACATTTGAGCTATTATCTTACCGTATTCTTGAAGTACTTGGCGGTACGAACACATAGGTGCAAGCGAAACAGAGTTTGGAGTTACGACGAAAATTTTACAAACTACGGAGCATGATGGGCGTTTTAGTAATTTCGTGTTTACATGAGATAATTTGATTTTTTTTTGGCCTTGGGCTGTGTACCATGTGGGGCCCACGCCCCATTCCTTCACCTTTCTCCCATGTTTCCCTCTCATCTCTCCCTATTCTTTTTTGCCATCCCATCATGTCTCTCTATCCCATTTCACTATCTCTCATCTCTTTCTTCTCTCTGTGAAAACAATGGAGCCGAGCTCCCTCACCTCACACTCTCTCGTCCTTCTTTTTCCTATCCCAAGTCCTACATATCTTAAACCCTGCTTACTACATAGCAACAACCTGGATGATGACACCACCATCTGCAGGTATTCTTCTTCTTCCTCACATCTCTTGTTTTTCTCCAAGCCTAGGAACCACCACTTCGCCGTACTCCAACGAACCTCTCGACCAAACCATCATCATACCATCACCATCAACCTCTTGGAAGACCACCACCTTTGTACCCAGTTTACTCAGGACACCCAAATGGAAAAATGGAACTGCACAATGACTTTTATCACTGTTCACTCATCTCTCCGACCATGGTAAGCATCGAGACCCTCAAATCTTCCTTATTTCGAAACTCTTATGTTGTTCTATCCTAAAAAATGGTGTTTGGGTGACGATTTAATGCTAGAAGTAACCTGGGAAAAATTTCCCAGATTTCTAGAAAACTAGGACCCGTGGCCATTTGGCCACTTTCAGACCAAATTCCTGGCCAACACACTGATCACGTTTGGGCTTCCAGTAGGTATAGATTGATTCCCTATATTTGTAGCTTCAAGTTGGTTTTTGTATCATTGAGTTTGGTTAAGAATCGAACTCGATATGAGCTCAGGAAGTCAGACAAAAAGCTTGCAAAACGCAAGCTTTCGCGAGGAAGGCCAGTACGATGGTACCCGCAGACGCGTGGTGCACGTGGGCTCACATTGATCGTCGGTGCGTGCGGCGGCGAGTGGAGGAACTTGAGGTCCCTCCTTAGTTTTCTTGAAGTGCTGGACCCAAATCCGCCATCCGTTTTCTGAAATTTGACCGTTTTAAAATAGTTCCTTATTAGTCTTACTTTTTACGAAAACGCGTTTATACGTTAGTACGTTACATATTTACATAAATGGGTTCGTTTTTAGGTGAAACGCATCACAAGGATCTTCGATGCCCGTGAGGCGGGTTCGACTCGATGACAAGATTTGTGAGTGGGTCTTTTCTTTATATATATATATATATATATATAGTTGTTAGTTTCCATTTATACATTTCATAAAAAGTTTTCCACAACACGCCTAGATAAGCGTGACATTATTAAGATTTAGCGCATTGATAGAAATTATGACGTTATGCTACATCCTAAGGGATGCATAGGTATGCGTATTATTATTGATGCCTTAATTATATTTATGACCGTGAATAATATTATGTTGATTAGAATTATCGAATCACTGTGGCATGACTATATTTATGTTATCTGCTCATCGGTTGCTGCACCGGTGTTAGTACTTGCCCGAGCTAGGACCGGTCTTTCATGTGTATGTACACATCATATCGTACGCTCACTTTGGATCCATTGTAGGTGCCAGTCCTGTCTTAGATTGCTATAGGCTATTAGAACTCGTATGTGCTGCGCATAACGCCAGTCTTCACGTGATTGTAGTACTAGAGCGTATATCATTGTTACACCCAGTCTTGTTCATGTTAGAATAGCTCTGCATGAACTTGTGTGCCAGCATGTGTTGATGAGCACTCGATGTGATATATTTATTTCCGCGAGATATTGTGATTACTAGAAGTTATTTACGATTTTGTGACATATTGAATCCTTAAGGTATTGCAGGCTACGGTAAGTATTTTTATACTATACGTAGTATGTATATTTTGGAAACTATACTTGTTTTACGACGAAGGGTTACAATGTTTTCAAAAAGGTTTTTATAAAACTTTATTTTTAGGCCCACTCACCCTTGTTTTTTGCCCCTCTAGGTTTTAGCAGCTAAACTTTTCGTATCGACAAGGATTCTTGGCAAATATCAGTATAGGTAGCTACCTTCGATGGTATAATTCTTATCCTACCTTACTGTACTTTACTTATGCTCTGACATCACGTGTGAAATGGGTTCATTCCCGCTCATAAGCGCACTCTTATAATTAGACACTTTTAGGTTTAAATTTATTCACATGTTCCACTACACTACACTTTATGGCTCGTCACCTTCCAGGTGTTAGCCAACACAGCTCGATTCGGAGTCCAAGTGGATATTTCGGGTCAGGGTGTGTCACAAACTCTATAACACTCTAGAGAAGGTTATGATTCAAATTCTTTAAACAGTTCATTTGATAAGATATGACTGTCCTAGAAGAGACAATGTAAAGCCCTTGAAGAGGCAAGGATATCGAAGCAATGAAGTGCTTATAAACTATGCATGCACATGCACATGAGAATTGTGGGATCATGAATTGATGATAACCAATATTAATGTTAGTTTTACTATAGCTACTAGATTCATCAATGAGCTACATTAATATTGAAGTGCGTTCTTTTGTTCATCGACAAAAAGAAAAATTATTGGCCAAAATGGAAAGAGTCAATTCCGTTACAATTTAGTATGATTGTGAAAAAAGTGGATCTATAATACAAATTGCCAAATGATGTTAAACCCAGATCGTTACATATGTGCATTGGTAAACAGTGAAATACTCTCACATGATATGACATAAGGTTCCTAGTTGAAACTTGGAATTGTAATCCACTCCTGTAACATGATTCCCATTGTGAAAGTTGTCCATTTCAATAGAGGATTATATATCATATGAAGGCTTATGAAATCCCGAAGCATATCTCCATAAGTAATTTACTCAAGTATAAATATAAGCAAATTGCTTTGTATAAATTCCAAGAAAAAATGTGTCATGAAGTGTAGAAAATCTCTGAATGATTCAAATTGCTTAAAGCAAGTCCTGAAAGGGTAAAACAAAAATTATGTACTCAATACCAATGGAATGGTACAAATTGCCTTAGTGAGTACTGTCATTATAATATTGTTGCAACATACTAAATCTCTTGCAAGAATTAATATTAGATTGAGACTCCTATAGAGTCTAGAAAGGTTATAAAATGTTGAAGGACAAATTCTCAAGTTGTAGATCAAGCAATATGCCAACATGATTTTTATCCATAAAAAGACTTATGGGTATCAAAGAACCATGTGGATTGAAGATCATGAGTGGAACACTCAAATGATTAACCAATATTTAGACACTAAGAAAGATCATCCATCCTCGTGAGGGAAATGGTGAATTAATACTTGGTCCAGAAGTACCATATTTCAGTGAAGTATGTGCTTAACTATATTTAGCACAATACACTGAATCTTATGTTACACTTCTTGTGAAGTACAATGCCAACATATGTGTATTAAAATGAAACGAAGCTTACCTATTTATATATCCGGGAAATTATAGACATGTGCTTGTTCTATTCCAATGAACTCGCTAATAGTCATGGCCTTATTGGGCAAGCAAAATCCAAATATCTCTCTCGCTTACATAAAGTTTGCTCACATATAGAATTAAGTAATGGAAACTGGAGAAACTCGTTGAAAACAAATATGGTACACAAACTCACCAACTATCTGCCAAATTTTTCGTTTCAGAAGTTCAAGAATTGCACCAACATGCATTGGCCCCATGACAAGTTAGTTAATCTAAGCTTGGGGGAGCGTCTAAGAGTTTGCTACTTTGGCCATATGAAAGTATTTTGCTTTCCTTTAGGCCATCCATTCATCTCATGAGTTCTCATTGGAGAAATTTTAAAGACAATCCATCAAAGACTTGTGGTCATCCAAGGAAAAATGTTATAATAGTGGATGACCCACATGAAGAAATGTTGAAGACCGTCGCACCACTTCTTGTCAACCAACAAATGTTGAAGGTGTGCTGCTAGTCTCGTGTGGCATGTGCTACTTTAACATCTCTTTGCCTTAGCAAGTAACTATATGTTTTCTATATAACGGCCTATTAGTTCACAATGTTACATAGAAGAAAAATCTTTCCATTGCTTTGTAATTTCAGTTTAATAATGAGAGAGACTACTGCTATTGCCTCGAGAACGTAATCACAATTTCTGACCCTTGTAAATATTGTGTCTTATTTATTTTATGTTCTATTGTACACATATCTTAAATTTCACAATATAGACAATACTATTGAAGAAAAGACATTTTATAACCTCAATGTTGATAGTGCAGTGATGTCGTATATGTCGTATCTTGCTGTTAATTTGAAAAGCATCAAAGTACATTATTGTAGCACACAATGTGAAAGAATGTCCTTATATGAGTGACCAGTGATGTGGTACCAAATATTCTCATCATCTTATTCACTAGTAATATCTATGATGGTCCAAATATATCCACACAAACATTTGCAGAAATGATGCCAGGTCGATTGGATAGAATAAAAATCACTTTCACGTCTTATCACATCAACAGACTTTCTAAAATGGCAGGCGCGCACAACATTTGAATTTGCAGACGGGGGCTCAATCGTAATCGCTCAAATACAAAAGTTAGGAACGCATTCGACATACCACAGCTAAATTTATTCTACTCATTCGATCAAGTTCGGTTGCAGGTTGCTATATGTTAGCATTCACAAGAAAAATATAGTTGATTTATAGTCACTAGGTCTGCGCACCATTTGTAAAACTTTTACATTATCTTAAAAAACAATGGTCTTGTGCACACTCTAAACATGCGTGTTGACTGATCAGTCCAGCAAAGCTATAGAAAACATGTAAATTTGATTGAGCTTGCCCAAAGAATTTGACTCTAATGAAATGACTGCAGTGCGAAGAACAATAAATAATAGGGAGTTTTAACGAAAAGCCCACAATACTGTTCACTTTAACGAAAAACCATATTTTTACACTAAAAAGTCAAACCTGATACTATTCACTTTACCCTTTATTTTGTCCTTATCGTTAAAACTCAAAGTTTTCAAGCCATTTTCATTAGTTTTTCTTAAATAATAACTTTGAAAATTCATGTTCTTTATTTCTTGCACTATCCTATTGGTTTTTTTTTCAGTATAAGTTTGGCATCTTATTCATCATATTCGCTAAAAATCAGGACTGGTTTCAGAGTCATTACCACGTATTATTTTACTTTGAAAGTGATATAATATTAGTGATACTCATAACAACATGGAGTTGTTATTAGATTTTTAAAGTGCATTTGTTGTACCGGATTATTTCGGATTAAACTAGTTTATGGAACTAAGTTGGATGTACTAACTTGGCTTGGACTAAGCTAGATAAGAATTATGAAGCGTTTGATGCAGTACCGAACTAAGCCATAAACTAATAAATTTTGAAACCAATATTTCTTTTTTGCCATTTTTAAAATTTAGTTTTGCCTTTGAAAAAACAAAAACTATATAAAAAAAACTTATCATAAGCCATCATCGTTATCCTTGCCCATATCTTCTCTCACATAGAGCTTCAAATTTGCATCAAATGGGTTGCTTGATTGCAGACACTCTAAGAAAAATTTGCCACAACAAATACCCATATTTTATTGCTAAATCTGCTTCCTCAAACTCTCCGACTCCGACTCCGAATCCGACTTCGATCCTGATCCAATTGCAATTATTGAAGATTTGTTTCTGATTTGATCTCTCACAGTTCACCGCCACCATTGAGAAAAAGAGGAGGGGAGGGTGCGACGGCAAGATAGTGGGAGTGCACAAGGGTTCCAGTGAGGTATGGGGAGAAGGAATTGGGAGGGGAAGGAGAGTTAGAGGGAGAGGTCGTGGTGATGGTGGGCTAGCTGGGTCACCACAGATGAGGAGGCACGGGATTGCTAAGGATTGCTAATACCGAGCTTTGGACGGTATTAGCCTTTAGTGAGAGTGAACTGCTTATTCTCATTAAAATTAATCCTTGAACCAGGTTAAACAAGGGATTAGGAAAATAGCTAAGTCCTAACAAACAAACAGGGCCTTAGAGTGCTATAATAATGATTATTTTACATTAATTTAAACAGGAGAAGGAAAGATTTAAACCCTCAAACGCACTAAATTAAAGAGAAAGATCATTTTTTTTTAACAAAAGATATTACTTATACTAAGGTGAGGCAGACTTAGCCTTACAATAGACTAGTAATAATGTGGTTCAAATTCACTTTTGATAAGAATCAAATCTAAAACTTCTCACTTACAAATAAAGAGGAATGCCACTAACTAGAAATAATAAGTGGCGAGAAAGATTCTAAATAACCACCAGGGTAATCCACTAATGATGCACTCGCCCTTCTTTTGTGAGAAAAATTTAGAAGACAAAAGTCCTTATCATATCTTAAGAAATTAATACATAAGGCAAACACTGCTGTTATTAATCTTTTAATTAATTGTTGGTTGTTACAAAAAGGCATTTTTGCCTCCACCTCCACATATACTAATCTCAATACTCACAACCTAATCAATCAATTGTTGGTTGTTACAAAAAGACATTTTTCATTCTTAATAAATTAAACTGAAGAAAATCAGTTGCGATTTCATATATCAAGATAGATTGAAAGGATCCAACACCCTCAGACCATCGCTGCATGGATATTCACTAATTTTTCGGAAGGATTTCAAATGATGATCTTTGAATTAATACGGTTCGTATTATTAGATTTTGTTATGAAGTGACCCAAGTGAGAGATTAACTTTGATAATGAATTTCATATTGGTAGGAAGAGGTACCTTGCATGGATTATAAGTAAGTTTGGTTATTCGTTATGTTTTTGTGGTGGAACCTCAACTTTCTTTATGGTTCTTGTCTCACATGTGAAGTCCAATGACTACATGTGCTCCTCCTCACTCAATTTGTGTTGTCAAAATGCTAGGCTTAAAAAGTTTTCATACATGAGAGAGCATGTTGAGAATGAATCTCACATTGATAGGAGATGAACCTTACATGGCTTATAATGACTTATAAATAAATTAGGTTACTCCACATATTACCAAATGAGTTTATGGTATAACCTCAACTTTTTTCGATTAACACTATATTAACCAATTAGTACGTACAATATTTTGGAACAATAGTACGTACGTACAAGATTTAGAACAGAAAATGGGACACATGCATCTTCCATTTACACCTAATTTGAACCAATTTAATGGGGGGTATAAAGAGCTACACTACATAATCACATATGCGATCATATAAATAAACAAATGATTATAATCGAAATCCCATTTTGCTTCCATTTTACGAACCTTTCTATACATGTTGGTATAAATAATTAATTAAACTATGTAATTAACTGTAAATTAACTAAACCCAACTGCTTCCTTTTCTGGGTTTTTCATCATCATCATCATCATCATCATCATCATCATCTCTTAGACTATCTGAACAAGACGAATGACCAGAACGCCATGAAAATAGTAACCCCAGCAGCAATGCAGATCATGTCGAAAGCCTGCTCTCTCCTCTCGTTTCTCTTCCTCCTCTCTCTCTTCATCTCCAAGTAGTCCTCCAACCTCGCCTTCCCGTTTATCTCCTTCCTCCTCTTCCCTCCTTCGATCGCCCTCTGCAATATTACCAAGCTCTCCCTCCCGTTCAAATGATTCTCCTCCATGGCCTCCACATGCATGCTCACCTCCCTCACGTGCAGCTCCCCACCTTCGGTCCCCTTGCACGTGACCACCGTACCGCACTGCACATACTCACCCTTCTTCTCCCCCGCCAATATCGTCGTGAACCGCAGCTGTATTTCCCCCGTCAGCCAGTGCTGCTGCACCGTCACCGGCCTCCGGCTCGACAAATTCGCCGCCCGTTTCCGGGTTGGATCGATCACGATCCAGCTCAAGCTCAAGTTCTCCTCCAAGTGCTTCAATGACTTTTGGCCTTCTCCGACATGTCGGATTGGTGTCGGAAAGGTTTCTTTCGGGTCAAGCAAGTCCACCCGGAAGGGCGAGCATAGGAACCACCGGGATTCGGTCTCTGATTCCTGAACCTTAGAGAAAATGAGCTGGCCTTTGTAGAAAATATCGACGGCCGAGATTAACTCCGCGGTGAGAGACGAAGGGCTGAGAGCGAATTGGGAGGGGGAGTAGTCGAGGAGCGGGAAAGAGTCGGAGAAGAAAGAGCGGTGACCGGCTGGGAAAGTGGAAATGAGGTCGTTAACACGTGTATCGGTGGTTGAAGGCCACATGGCGGTGCTGATGTCCCGCCAGAGTTTTTCTTCGGCGGAGAAAGCGCGTAGTTCGGACGATGCGCAGGCCACAGCGGCCAAGGTCTGGCCGTTGAGGCGGGTGAGGATGTGGGCCGTGATGATGTCGTGATGGATGGCGGAGATTGAAGCTCCGTCGCCCTTGTCGGCGGCCGGTGTGGTTGAAGCAGCAGAGAAGCTCATTGTGAAATAAATAACGATGAGTTGAGGTGAGTTGTGTTGAGTGGTGACAAGGAAGGGTGTGGAGGGGCGGGTTTTATAGTGAGGAGACTTAGGGGAGTAAACCAAAGCTGAATGGTCAAACAACGTTTCAAGGTTTATGAATCTTAATTATTAATTAATTAGTTAAACAATAATTAAACTAGTTGCAGTGAAGGTACGGGCAAACCTCCTCTTTGATTAACTAGATTTGTGTCATTTAATACTTGGAACTTGGAACACAAGCGTGTTTCATACCTTCTTTTCTTTCATTTTATTTATTTATTTTAGGGTTTAAATAACCTGAGTCCTCCTAAGATTTAAGAATGAAATATAATCTGTGTTTCTCTTGGTTTCCTTTTTATTTAGGTTGGTTGATTATTGTAATGTTTTTGGTGGGGATTGGGGGAGTTTTTGGTTTCATCTATTCTTTTACTTTGGCAATTATTTCTAAATTATTTACGTAGCTTGTTGTTAATAGTTGTGGGTGTGTTCTAGTTTTGTGTTTGGTTTCAACTACAAAAAGTGAGATACCTATGTACTAGAGTCTTGTTTTTATTTTTTTGTTGACACTTGGTAGCCGAAGATTTATGATTATTTATCTTTGCTAAGACTCTTTTCATTATATATACGTCGTCTTTGAAAATACGTAGTATTCTTTAATTTTCTTTTGCGTCAATGAAGTGTGTTTTCATCATGGATCCTAGTTACCGTGTGTTTTCATCAGTAGAGATGACTTGCAATTGCACCAAAAAAATCAAGTATGCAAAATTAAGGTACTAAATACGAATGCAAAATTAAGGGTGCAAGCGAAGACTATCGATTCTTAATTATGGTTAACAATTATTCTTTATAAGATTTGAACTCAGTCTTCTATAGAAAATGAAAGAGAAATTATTAGTAGACCAGTAGCAGGGAAATGTTTGGTGTTAACTAGTTCTGGCCATTAACCTAAATTTGCCTAATACATTAAGATTTTAGGTACCTTATAATAATATTCATTAGAAATACGATTGAGACTTGAGACCATATTAATTAGGGATTTAATTATTACAGTTATCATCTTATCACAATTTTGATGACACAAGTGATAACAACGTACGGCTAGTTGACAGCTCTATTTTGGTTGTCTTTACTTGACTTGACTATTAAGCTTAAATAGTCAAACTTACTCAAATAAACTGTTTTGGCAATACTTTAATTATACGTGGACGGCAGTGATGCCTTTCTGACTTTCTCTTAAGCTACTATGTCAACACATTTCTCTTATCAACACTCGGCGCACTTTTAAGTTCAGTACATGTGGCGGTGGAGGAAATGTTCACACACTCAGCTCAACCAAGCCCCACAAAGCTAGGTCGCAAGGACATGAACACGGACACGGGTACAACGACAGGGATACGACGATATGGTGACATGAAAAACTTAAAAGGAAAGATACTGACACAGCTAGAACACGATGATTAAAATATAAAAAACTATTACATATATAAAAACAATACTTCGAATTCGAATGCATAATATATAACAAAGTACTCGTGTTCCTCACTGTCTCTAGTTTCGGTTCATCAAGAAAGGTTTGTGATTTCGAGAGAAAGAGGACCGAAGAGATGACTTGAGAGAAGACTGAATAGGATTGGATTTAGGACTTGGGAGTAGAGACGCCGCGAAGGAATGGAGTGAAAGGCTGAAATAGAATTGAAGTTAAGGGGTCGGGAAGTTTTAGGCTTTAGAAGGTTTGATATTTATAAAACTGCCCCAAAATTTTTTTTTTATATTAAAAAAAATGTCCCTGTCGTATTTTGACCGTGTCTTAACAGTGACTTGATCGTGTCCAACCCATGTCCTGGACGCATTTGAGGCGTGTTGGCGTGGTGGAGTGTCACATACTCTGATACTTTGGAATTTTGGAGTGTTCGTGCGACCTAGGAGTAGTTTAACTGGCAACGTGTTTGGCATTTTGACACTATATAATTTAGCAATTTCTTGGATCAACGTTTCCTTGTCGAATTCCAAACGAGTAAAAAGCCGAATAAATAAAGTAGTGCACTTTCTCAATGAGGAAGCAATGGCCTTTGGGGTACCACCATACCAACCATTTGTATTTCCCTTCGTTAGGTTTTGCTAAGTTTTCTATGGTCACACTTATAGCAGGACTTTGTCAGACATTCTTAGCACAATATTATTATATTGAGGGTATGTCAATTGTGGAGCCTAAAATAATCCCAAACATTCTAGAGACGATACGTGGATTTTTGCTCAAGAAAGACAAGATTGCCCTCAATAAATGGGCAGACTCCTCAGATACTTCCACGCTCAGCCCACAGCTCACCTGCCATTGACAAGGAAAAGTCAAAACATTAAAGATAAGGATTAATTACCCAAATCCTATCTTTAATACATTCACAATTGAAGATTGACTCTAATCAAGTAAGTAATCCCAATTTAAATCAATTAGGGTTAATTACTCCATTATCTCAAGATATTATTTCCTATTTAATATCTTGAGAATATTTCTCCATAAACATTGGCCAATATGATGCCGCCATGTGTAGGATAAAACCTTAACACTATGGTCGGCCCTCTCCCCTATATACACCCCATATTCTACCAAATTTACCCTAAAAAAGCCCTAAACTCCCTTTAGAGAAACTGACTTAGGCATTGGAGATCCATTGGCCTAAACCCCCCGCACCTCGTGGGCGCGTGAAACTTAGGTCTTTGATCAAATGTGTTGATTTTTACAGGTGCATTTTCGTCAAGACTGAAGATGGAAAAAATTTTCATCAAAGCTGATTCAAATACTCGAAGAAGCCTCTTGCATTTGGTTTTTTGAATTTTCTGTTACGTTGAATTTCTCACACGTCGTAACAATTAATTTTTCCTACAAAAGTTTATTGATCAACCCTTGGAGAAAGGATACAATGGTAGGAAATTCAGAAACCACGACGAATGGAACTCTATACATACAAGGATTTGGACCGGAGAGTGGAGATGAAGACATAGCCCCGAGACGGCAATCCTCAAGGCTCTAAGCAATGGTGGAAGCAGCCCCACCGCCGCCACCGTGACCCGACAGCACGGCAGGGCCACCAGGCCACGGCCCAGATGCAAGCGTCGCTGCCCTTGCAGCGCCGTAGCCTTCAAAACCCTAGGTAGGAGGCCCAGAACCCCCAAGCCGCAAGCCGAGCCCAGGGGGCCCAAGTTGCAGCAGCTCAAGCCACCAGCCAAGCAACCCAAGTCGCAGCAACCTAAGTCGCAACAGCTAGAGCCCAGCCACCACGGCCCAAGCCCAACGTTGAGCCCAACTTACTGTAAATACGACCCATGCCAACTCACTACCGAGGCAACTCAAGCCTACTTGGTTGCTAACCGAGCCCAAGCCCGTGAAGAGCCAACGCTAGCCCAGCGCATAGTGCAGGCCCAAGGCCAACCGTCACACGTGCGAGCCTAGCACATCCACACCCACGGACCGACTACCTAGCCAGGTTGGCTCGCTCTGCAACCCACTCTGACGACCCGGCCCACGGTACAATCCAATCTGAGGCCACCTCTGTCGATCCAAATTTTAACCACCGGTCCCGCGATGGACTTAGGGTTATTTTCACCCCACTTTTCTGCAGGAATGCCCGCTTTGGGCTCAGGCTTTGTACCTGCAGTCCACTATACTTCCACCACGCATGGAGACACCTATCATCCAAACTCTTCCAATCCAAATGGCGGGCATGACCTCCCCAACATGTCATTAATCTAACAAGCGCCCTTACGCAGCAAACCACCTTGGTGAGCCAACTCCTTGAGCGCATTGAGACACAACGTGCCTTAAACGAGATGTCCTGAAGCAGGACAAGGGTGAAATAACGTGACTCATTTAAGTGACGTCCCGGCAAAGAGCCGCTCAGCCCGTCACGAATTGTGCGTTCGGGTAGTGTGCACTCTCGTTTGGAACCTCGGGAAAACGTTTTCTCCTGCCTAGATGCACAGAGAAGCCTTCTTTCTTGACTTGGCTCACGAGTCAGTGTGCATTCAAGGTTGGGTCCACACTCCAACGAGCACTCAGGATATTCCAGGCGAATCGTCCACTCGAGGCTAGGCCCATAAGGCGATCCTCTTGCGAGGCACCAGAGTAGGTAGCCATATGGCGAACCGAGGAGAGCACGAGAGCAGTCCAGCTCAAGTTCCATTGGCAGTCCCCACCAAGCATGACGGCGAGAAACACTGAACTAACCACGTGCATCGTAACAGCAGCACAGACGAGCAGGACATGCTGTAGAGCAACATGGACCAGCAGGTCAGCACCGGGGGTAGCTGGAGGCTCAGCTGCCCTACCAGGCCTAAATCCAGGAGAAAGTACAAAGCCTCGAAGCAGAGCAGTTGCGCAGATTCCAGTGCATTGATATTACCAATAATGCCCTTTGTAGAAACATGGCCAACCTAAGCAGGTCACCGTTTATAGACGAGATCGAGTAGACGGAGCCACCGCAAAAGTTCAGTCTGCCGCATTTCACCTTGTTCAAAGGAGATAAGGATTCAGACAGGCATCTGATGCACTACCGAAGCGCCATGACCCTCTACGTCAACAATAACGCTCTCATGTGCAAAATCTTTGCCACGATGCTCCAAGGAAAAATACTGGTTCCACACTCTGCCGCCACGTTCAATCCAGAACTTCAGTGAACTTTCCTTGGTTTTAATTAAAGAATATTCGTCCTACCGCTCGATCAAGAAGAAGTCTGACCACCTATTCAACATGAAGAAGGACCCGAATGAGTAATTCCATACATGTGTCAAGAGGTTCAAGGTGGAGCAGGCGAATATCGTCAGATACGATGATAGCATTGCATGCTCAGCCTTCTGGAAGGGGCTTCCAACAGATCACCCACTTTTCGGAGAGCTGATCCTAACCCTGGCAGACTCTTATGCTTTGGTAAAAAAACACTCCTTCTAGGATGAAGCCAAGCGCTTATAGAAGCCACCTGAGCAGCCGCGGAAAGACGTAGAACCGACAAGAACAAGCCAGGAAGCAGACTAAGGGAGCGATCCTTGACTAAGGGAGGCACGACGCCCAAGACGTACACTAAGTTCTCAGTCCTAATCAACCAGATCATTTGCGACTTCAAGGATAAGTTGTGGTTCAAGATGCCGCCACCCATGAGGGGGGACACCTCCAAGATGAACTAGACGAAGTACTGCGTATTCCACAGAGGTCCGGGGTACGCAACCAATGACTACACCACATGGATGAAGTACCTTAAGAAGCTTGTGAAAAAGGGAAAGTGCGACCAGTATGTCGACATGCTAGCTGCCTGGCCAAGGGGAGAAGCAAACGCTGATGCCGAACCCCTAGCCAAGACGATTCGAATCAACAAAATCTTTACAGAATCCTAACATCTGGGGGCCACCAACAGTTCCAAGAAGAAAAAGATCCAGTAGGCGAGATCTATCTTTCAGGTTCAAGCCATAGATACTGTACCTGGACCAATCGTCGGCTTCACCGAGTAGGATACGGAAGGACTAGACTTTCCCCATGATGACGCCTTGGTGATTTCTATTCAACTGGGCCACGCTATCGTTGACAAAATTATGGTGGACAACGCCAACTCAGTTAATATCCTACAATTGTCAGTCAGTTAATATCTTACAATTGTTAGTCACCTCAATTGCCATTAGCATAATCACGCTCGACGTAACCAGCCCTCCAATAGTCTTATCGCAGACCTTTATGATCGTCAGAGACCCATCTTCCCATAACGGGATATTGGACCAACCTTGGCTAGTGAAGATTGGAGCTGTGACTTCGATCGAGTATCAGAAGATCTGATTTTGCATCTCAGGATGAGTAGTCGGAGAGATCAAAGGCTAGGCCATGTTTTGGTGATGCACTGTAAAAGTTCTCAAGGAGTCGGAGAAGATGAGGTGCAAAAAAATGATTCTACCTCTACCAAATAGCAATTACAGCAGGCAGGTCAGGATGAAAACCCAAAAAGGACGTCGAGAACATCATTTTTGACCCTTACCAGCTGGAGAGGACGGCTAGGATTGGCTCATATTTGAGCCCGATGGAGAAGGAAGAACTCACATTTTTCCTTAGGGAAAATCGTGACGTTTTCGCATGGTCACCCTCTGACATGCCTGATATTGATCCAACGATAGCTTGTCACAAGCTGCACGTCAGTCCTGCAACTAAACCTGTGATCCAGAAAATGTGATATTTCACACCCGAGTGAGTAGCGATTATTGAGGCAAAGATCGACAAGTTACTAAAGGCCAGATTCATTGAGGAAGTGGCGTACTCAGCATTGCTGGCCAATGTTGTGCTGGTGAAGAAAAAAAACAAGGGCAAATGTAGAGTATGCGTGGATTACATCGACCTTAACAAGGCATGCCCTAAAAACAACTACCTGGTTCCTCAAATCGACCTGCTCGTTGACTCAACATCCGGGAACCAGCTGTTCAACTTATTAGACGCATACTCAGGATAGAATCAGATTTCCATGCACGAGCTTAACAAGGAGAAAACAGCATTTGTGATTGAACGAGGCACATACTGCTACAAAGTCATGCTCTTTGGCCTCAAGAACGCAAGAGTAACCTACCAGCAGCTCGTAAACACGATGTTCAAGAAGCAAATCAGAGTAACCATGAAAGTCTATGTCGACGACGTCATGGTGAAAGGAAATCAGCCATCAAACCACACCCATAACTTGGTAGAGACTTTTGACATCTTCCGAGAGTGCAAAATGAAGCTCAACCCAGCCAAGTGCACTTTTGGCGTCTCATCAGGTCAATTTTTAGGGTAGCTTGTAACCTAGAGATGAATCGAGGCTCATCCAAGGCAGATCAGAGTGATCCTGGACATGAAGTCGCCCACAACTCTGAAGGAAATCCAAAGTCTGACTAGACGAGCAACTGCACTCAATCGTTTCCTCTTGCGATCCACCGACCGATGTAAGCCCTTTTTCAAGACAACCAAGAAGGAGCAGAAGGATAAATGGGACGACGAGTGCGAGAAAGCATTTTAGGACTTGAGGTTGTACCTGACGTCACATCAACTACTAAGCCTGAAGTGAACCTGTACATCTATTTGGCGGTATCAAAAGTAGCAGTGAGCTCTGCCCTCATACGAGAAGAGCTAGGGACCCAACTGCCTGTATTCTATACATCCACTCCTCAATGTGGAAACTAGATACCTGAAGATTGAAAAGCTAATTTTAGCGCTAGTTGTTGCAGCTCGGAAACTCAGACCTTACTTTCAAGGGCATCCGGTCATCGTGATGACCTAGTACCCACTACGATCAATTTTGCATAGTCTAGACTTTTCTCAATGAGTGATGAAATGGGTGTTGGAACTCAGCCAATACGGCTTAGCATACCAACCCCGCACGACAATAAAGGCCCAGGCATTGGCGGACGTCGTAGCAGAATTCACCCCAAGCCTGAAAGAAGCAACAACTTAGCCCAAAAGTGCCGTATAGGCAGCTGAGCACACCGTAACTGTACCAGTTCCACCTCCAAGAGATTTCTGGAGTTTGCACGTTGACGGATCATCTAACTACCACGGATCGGGAACAGGCCTAGTCTTCACTCCCCCTGACGGTTCGATGCTTGAGCATGCGATCACTCTAAGCTTCAAGACGTCAAACAATGAAGCAGAGTATGAAGCCTTATTAGCAGGTATCCGATTAACGAAAGACCTAGCTCTCAATCTACTATGATTCCCAGCTGATCACTAACCAAACCTCAGGATGACCCGATACCTCGAGAAAGTACATAGCAAAGCACCCAAGGATGGCCCGATACCTCGAGAAAGTATGAGAGCAGCTAGCGAGTTCCATGTGTACACACTCACTCATGTTCTATGAGCAGAAAATGCCCAGGCAGACGCACTAGCAGGCCTAGGCTTTGCCTAAGACCATTAGCTCAGGCGCTCCATCTCAGTCGAGTACTTGGAAAAACCGAGCATCGACGAGGAACCAGCAGTCGAGGTGGCGCAGATCAATACTACTCAAAGTTTGCAAAATCCCATCATCGATTACATAGTCAACGGAACGCTCATTGAAGACAGACTAGAGTCCAGGAAGCTCCAGATGAAGGTAGCACGCTACTATATGTGGAACGACATGCTTGTTCGAAGATCCTTCTCAGGACCACATCTCCGCTGCCTATCACCTCTCGACAACCTGAAGATTCTTAGCTCAATCCACGAATGTGTCTGTGGCAATCACTCTGGAGGCCGTTCTTTGGCACAAAAAGCTCTTAACACTGGCTACTACTGGCCTACCATGCATTAAGACGCCAATGAGCATGTACAAAGGTGTGACAGTTGTCAGCGCTTCAAGCCAGTGCTCGGACTACCTGCCAGTGAACTCCATCTGCAAATGAGCCATTGGTCATTCATGTAGTGGATGATTAACCTGGTAGGACCAATACCACCTACCACTGGGGGTAGATGCATGATGATCGTAGCGACCGATTACTTCACAAAATGGGTCGAAGCTGAACCCATGACCACAACTACCCAGACGGACATAGAGCGCTTCATATGGAAGAACATCATATGCTGCTTTTGCATCCCTCACTCCATTGTCACATACAATTGTCCGCAGTTCGTGGGCAAAGACTTGGCGAAGTTCTTCAGAAAATATGGCATTAAGTAGCACATGTCCACGATCCGGTATCCACAGGGTAATGGGTAGGTCGAGGCGTCCAACAAGACCATCCTCGACTGCCTCAAGAAGTCCCTATCAGACAAGAAGGGCAAATGCCAGATGAGCTCCCCGGTGTTTTCTGGGCATATCGTACCACAAAGAGACGAGCAACCAGCGAAACTCCATTATCCCTAGCTTATGGCTTTGAGGCGATCATCCCTCCTAACATCGTGGTGCCAAGCATTAACAATGTATTGCTGAATTCGAGCAGAATGAGAATGAGATGGCCACTAATTTAGACTTGGAAGATGAATAATATGAAAAGGTTATCACCTACATTGCGGCCTATCAGCAGCGGCTCCTCTCCAGCTATAACAAGAGGGCGGAGATCCGGCAGTTCCAGCCAAGAGACTTAGTCCTCAGAAAAGCCTTCATAATCACCCGATAGGAAGGCCCTAAAAAGATGGCTCTCATCTGGGAAGGTTCAACAAGATCTGCCGAGTAGGCGAAAAGGATAGGTACACCCTCACCACTATGAAAGAGAAAGAGACCGAAAAACAGTTTAATGCCTACAACCTGAGAAAGTACTATGTGTGACCTCCCACCATCCTTGGACCTTGTTCAAGACAAATAAAGTTCGAAGACTTAAGCAGCTCGACAAACAAGACCTTGCATGCCGAGGAATATCAGGTATTATGTTATTACTGCCTACAAGCAAAGTTAATAAATTTCTCTATTTTCAATGAAGATTAAAGGAATTATTCACAAGCTTAGGCCGAATGCATAAACAAACTGATCACCTCTGGGACAGCAGAAGACGCCCCTGCCCTTGCAGACATAGGGTGTGCTCTCACATTAGGGATGGGTAAACGGATTAGGGATATCCAAACGTGGATGGGTTGTACGACTGCTTAGTTTCCCCTGAATGCATTGACTACCTGAGCCGGACAACTCCCAGAATTGGCCACAATAGTCATTCTTCTAGAAAGACTTATCCGACTGAAGGATTCAATTCCACTAGAGCCCGGGTCTCTAACCCGAAGAGACATTAAGCGTTGGATCCTTACCCATGAAAGAATTCGCGTGACTAGATGGTCCGTCCTTGACGTGCAAGTCTTCATGAGCGTAGCTTGGCTCTAAGGTGTTGCAAAACTAGTTAAGCGACTTGCGGAATCAAGTTACAACTCGGAAGGATATGGCTTCTGAGACGCGATTCTGCCTACACCTTAAGCCTAAAATGCCTCTGAGAGCCAGGGATGGTGCCTAAAGTGGTCACGTGGGTCGCTTTCTTTTGTAAGTAAGATGTTTGGCCGATGACCCAACAGGCAGGCAGCCCTAGGCAATCTGTAAGCCGAAACTTATACCTAATATGACTACGCGGACTCCTCTGCTTATTTAAAAGTAGTGTTTCCGACCGTCGATCTATGATTTATGTTTTGGAGGAGCTAAAGCCGAAGTATGACTATAGCAGTTACGCAGATTTCCTCTACTTTCTACAAGAAGCAAGTGTCCAGCTGTTGACTCTATAAGTTAAAAACTTCGCAACATGCCCCGGGAAGGCCAAGGCTCGTGCAACCGCTAAAGCCGAAGTACGACTATAATAGCTACATGGATTTCCTCTGTTTTCTATGAGAAGCAAGTTTCCAGCTGTCGGATTTATAAGTTAAAAACTTCGCAACATGCCTCGAGAAGGCCAGGGCTCGTGCAGCCGCTAAACTCGAAGTACAACTATTGTAGCCACACAGATTTCCTCTGCTTTCTACAAGAAGCAAATGTTAGGCCGCCGTCTTTATAAGTTAAAAACTTCGCAACATGCCCCGAGAAGACCAAGGCTCGTGTAGCCGCTAAAGCCAAAGTACGACTATAGCAGCTCTGCGGATTTCCAACACTTTCTACGAGAAGCAAGTGTCCGGCCACTTACTCTATAAGTTAAAAACTTTGCAATATGCCCTGGAAAGGCCAAGGCTTGTGCAACCACTAAAGCTGACATTCGCGACTATAGCAGCTACGCGATCTCACCTGCTTCCTGTTGGAAATGTGCCCTAAAACCAATCATATGATGATACTTTACGGACATTTCACATGTTAAACTAATTTAGTTTAATATAAAGGGGCAAAGATTATTGTTTGAGCCGTCTCATATAAATGTTATATGCTTAAACGATAAGTCCAAGGAATATGTGATTGGGAGAATACGATCTAAAGAAGTTAGATTCATGAGACCATTCTTTCGTAGACACATCCTAAACGTTCCTGATCATAGGATTGCCAATTGGGCATTGACAGTCCGTTAAGATCAGTACGTGCTGTGTCTTCTCTCAGGGAGAGTGACTAGTCTCGAGTCATTGGTGTGTGTGACATCAAGACAAGTACGTAGGTGCTCAATAGCGAATGAGTTCACTGAACACGATCAACGAAGAGTTCTCATATTCATGTCACATGAGAACTCATGGTTGGGATAATGCAAAGTAGTCCTTTGACCTGAGGCATCAAAGCTGTCTTGTGGTTAAGTCCTTAATCTTTGATTATGTCAAAGTCACTCCATTTGGAGGGTGTCCACGGCATCGTTGGGGTTAAGCCACTTAGTCATGGAGGCAAGTGAATGCGCAACAAGGGATCTCTAACCTTCAAACCGTTTGAGGGAGAATACTCTATGATATGATTAAGAATCTTTGGCCAAAGTATGAATGAGATTTAGGAATGCGTTCCAAATCACATTCAAGGTAATCATATAAGCACACGAATCACATTGGATAGTAGACATGAATAAACTATCAAACCAAACAATGTGGTCAAGAGTATTGTATTAGAGAAATACCGTATTGCATTGTAATCCTAAACTGAATAGGTTCTCCACCTCTTCTGATTAGCTTGGGTAACCATGTGTAATCACTAAAGGGAGAATTGAAAGTAAGTTTCAATTCACAATCGATGTGAAATGGTTTTAATCGCCCACTGCCTCGCTAAAAGGAACCTAATGGATCGTACACCGTGTAAGGTGAAGATTGAAGAAACAATGGAGATGAGTAAGAATAATTAAATGGTTTAATTATTTATGGCAAGGATTAATTAATATGTTAATTAATCAAACGAATAAAGTTCGTTAAAAGACCACGGGTTAGTTTTAGGCCTCAAGGCCCAATGGGCTTTGAACGTCAAGCCCATTGACTTAAGTTGTATGACAACTTAATTCACAAAGGCCCAAAAGCCCAATAAAACCCTTATGGCCGGCCATGTTAGAGAGAATGGGCTTTTGGTTCTTTAGGTCACTTATTTGAAGGGACTATATAAAGGACTTTATAGCCTAAATTCATTAAGGGTTCTTTTGGAGAAAATTGGAGAGAACATGTCTCTCCTTTTCTCTCTAGGAGGCCGGCCCCCTTGGAGGGTGGATCTAGCAATCCCACTACTCCAAGGTCACTCATTTCTTCATCAATCCAACCTTGGTGTGGAGACTTAGAGGTTCTCAATTTTGGGAACTTGGAGAATCTATTCTTCCATCCAAATCCATAGATTTTAGATGCAAGGAATGAAGACCCTCTCTTTGGGTGATTAGCCTTTGCTTATGCAAAGAGGAATCTACAAAGGTATATATTTCTCAACTCACTTTGATTTGAGTTGAGTCTTGGTTCACCAATCTACTAGGCTTTGAATTTCATGGTTAATGTTTTGTTTTTGAGTGCATGAAAGCATGATTCCGCCTTTAATTGTTAATTGCATGCTATATGATGTTATTCAAATGAACATGTTTTCACAAAATCTTCCTTCACTTCCTTTAGAGGCTATGAGTTTGGCCGTTAGCTTTATAAGTTAGAAATCTTGCATTTTTTCCTCTTGTGGGTAAAGCTCCTTAAGCATCAAAGTAAAAACTAAAACATAAGTGACGACGTGGGATCGACTGCTTCATTGAAGCAGCTCACCTAGTCGCCCGTCATACGGTAAAGTTTTGCAAAAGACATGGCGAAATAGAAGGATGAAGTAGAGCAAGGAAATATGTTTATTAAATTTCTAGCAAATTGATAAACCAACTCAAAGGCCAACAAAGTTCAAATAAAGCAAAAAAAAAAAAAAAAAAAAACAAGGAAAAGAAGAAAATTCCTAAGTCTAAGAAAAAAGAATACTCATCGGCAGCTTATGCAACCATTGGTCCCTCAACTGCCACACCTTCAGTAGTCGCATCATTCTTAGCAACCAAAGCTTCCATCAGCTCATCCTCAGCTGCTTCATTAAAGGCCACCTCAAAAGAGAAATCAAGCAGATTAACTGGAGAAATAAAGAAAGTCTCGAAGTCCTTCTCGGAAAACTCATAATTCGACGGCCTACATAGCCAAGCTTGTGAAAATCGGCCTGACAAGAAGCGCCACTTCGTGACCGTCTTTGTCATTCTTCAGCTGCACATTTTTCTTAATAAGCCCAATAGGAGCACCCTGCAACTTATCCAGTTCATTTTTCAGGTTCTCGCTAGCAGACAGCGCACCTTGCAGATCCACTTCCTTGGACTCAAGTTTATTTGCAACATCCTTGAGACGAGACATTTTTGCATGCATGAAGACAAGCTCATTGTCCTTGGCAAAATAAGCAGATCTTAGATCCGAATTGACACGCTCCAGGTCCTTGACCATCGGAGAAACACGACTGACTTCCTTCTCTGCAGCTTCTGACATTTCCTGAGTCGCACTAAACTCAGCCTTCAAATGCGTGTGACCTCTTGATGAGCGGTCTCCAACTGCATAGAAGTGGGGGCAAAGACATCAGACCCCTTCAAAATGGCGAGTACATATTCGAGCCTCTCGATCTTTTCAGCAGCCGAGTCATCAACGCCACTTCAACCTCTTTAGCACACTTGATAGCATCCTGATCAACGCGTATAGGCTTAGCTGCCAGGATCAAAGTCTTGTGCATTGTAGCAATTAGGGAGGACTTTCTTGAGTAGGTAGGACGCTTCATAAAAGAGTCTGAGCGGACGACAACTTTGCCAACACTGTCAACGACCTTGGCGTATGCATCAAAGTCCTCAAGCAGGTCAGCCTTCAGCAGCGCACAAACCTCGGGAAACTCTCCAGCCTCAGACTCGGGGAATCTCTCACAATTGCCCGTGTAAGCAGATTTCCCATTCTTAGCAGATGAATCAGTCACAATAGGAGGAAGAATAGGCCCAGACGCTACCTTAGCGGCAGAATCCACCTTCCCTCTCTTCAAAGCAACCGAGCCTTTCAGAAGTCGAACCAGACTTAGTTCCCTACGCACGCTTCAGCATAAAGTCTAACTTCGGGGGCACCATCGAACCTTTTTTATGGGTAATCCTTTCAACAATGGACGTGGCTACCTTCGGAGCAGTAGGTTTCACAGGCTCAGACTCAACGGACTTTTTTGTCCCCTTGGGAGAAGTCAAATCGATGACAAGCTTCTTAGCACCAAACGAACCCCCGTGAGCAATAAAAGAAGTCATTGGCTTCTTCTCGGCCGAAGGCTAACAAGCAAGTGAGGAAGACTTCTTCTTTCCAAGCTTATTTGCAGCATGCCCTACAACAACGATCAGATGAGTAAGCACGTCATCCTTTATCCGCTTTATCTATTTCTTCGGAGGCAGCTCGCCTTTCTTATGACGAAGAGGACTGAGCAGCCAGCGCCACTCATGATGTCATATCCTAGTCCGCATAGTAAGATATTGCCCTCTTTGAGCTTCCACACATATTTGTTCTTAGGCTTCCACCTAAAACGAGTCTTACTATAGGGAGGTAGGCATGTACATATAAGGCATATCACTCCCTCTCCCCCAGGTGATGTGGAATCTTACAATCCACCCCCCTTAGGGGCTCGACGTCCTCGTCGGCACACTTCTGGCCGGGAAGTGGCTTTGATACCAAATTGTCACATCCCGACTCTGCTATAGCTAGATATTATCTGTTTTGGGCCACGCCCTCATGGATTTGTTCTTGGGCTTTCACCCAAAATGTGTATTACTATAGGGAGGTGAACATGTACATGTAAGGCACATCACCCCCTCTTCCCCGGGCGATGTGGGATCTTACACACTATACTCAGCAGGAATGCCCAAGGCAATGTGCACTTTCTTCATATCCACTGAAGTTCTTGGAGTTGAGCCAAATTCTGAATCTACACAAAGTAAGAAGGACGATCAGTAAACTGAAGTCATGGAGCAGCTCAACAAAAATTCAAGCAGGCCATGAATGGAGCAATTCACTTATCACTAATAAAGACAGTCGGAACACGCAGTTCAGGGGATGAGTCAGACTCCCACTATCCATTAACCTCCAAGGTATCTTCGTCCACTCATGATCACCTTTGTAGGAAGCATCAAGCAGTTTATGGCAAGACCTCAGCTGCCCCACGTCTTCCTTGTGGCCAATTTCAAAGAAGTACCAGAACTCGTTTATGGTCAAGCCAAGGTCAAAGAACCTGCTCAAGTTTGAGAACCCCACCATCGCAAGAATTGTATTCAAGAAGCACTGAGAAGGCGTTTTTCATGGAGCATATCACCTCCTAGAAAAGACGTGGCATGGGAAAAGTAAATCCCAACACAAAGTAATATAGATGGAATTTGATAGCCCTCTTCTTAGCAGTGGTGCCCTCTTTGCATGGTTCATGCCATTATCATCATTCACCCGCTTCACGCGAAGCCTTGACAGAATTGCATGCTTGTACGTCTCAAGAAACTCCCGGAATAGCTCGTTGGAATTGATCTTGACATGTGTAGCCTTGAAATAGCCCACTTTGCCGGAAGAACCACCTTGATGATACAAATGTGGAGGATATTTGTCACTTTTGCAATCGAAGGAAGATATCTCAAAGTCCCTGCAAAAACTACGAACGAAAATATTTAGAAGGCAGCCCACAAGAAGAGAAAAAAAAAACACAAACGACTGCAGAGCCCAACGACCCAGTGCCAGTCCCCAAGGCCCAGATCATGTACACGACCAGGCCCTAAGAAGGCCTAGCCCTCACACTATCTCTCCTACACGCGGCCCAAGCCGCTCCAGCCCAACGCGGAAGAAGGCCCACGCCTCCTTCCTCCCTTTATCTCTTGCGCGTAAACCCAACAAGGGCCTAAGGCTTCTTGGCTCAGACCACAGACACTAGAGAGTCGGCCTACACTGATCTCTCCCTTTCTCTTCCGGATTCCAATGGGACTGAGCCTAGCATTGCGCCCCTGCCTAGCCATCACCTGGCCCACGCAAGCAGCACGCCAAACCTAGCTTGCACCACCAGCACCTCGGCCCAAGCCAAACCGATTCTGTGCCACGCCAGCAGCAGCCTCGTGGCACTTTGCCATTTGTTTCACACGTCCTCAGGCCCCTGCCGAGCCAATTTTCCAAGTCCCAATACTCCCAAAAAAAAAAAAAAAAAAAAGATCCAAATTTTTCTCACCTTGGTGCAGCACGGAGTAGAAGAACAATAATGAGAGACGACTCTTTGCAAGGGCAAGAGAAGAAAAAAAGCTAAGGGAGAGGGGAGAAATATTTTTCTCTAGCTTCTCTTTTCCTTGTTGGGATGATGATTGTTCTCCAAATTTATTTAATCCCTTGCTTAAGGTAGAATTAAATAGGTATTGGGGGCAATTGGTCCTAGAATAAGTCTATCTCCAATTTAAGAAAAGAGATCAAGTTCAAATTGGGAAACAACTCTACAAATCCATGCAACTTGAGATTTCTACACTTACTACCATGTTCCTACATGTAGCCTAGTAGGTGTAGGGGCATTTGTGGAGCCTAAAATAATCCCAAAAATTCTAGAGGCGGCACGTGGACTTTTGCTCAAGAAAGACAAGATTGCGCTCAATAAATGGGCAGGCTCCTCAGATACTTCCACCCATAGCTCACACCCCTGAAGGTCTTAGTAGCTGAATACGACTGCCCATAGCTCACCTGACCTTGGTAAGGAAAAGTCAAAGCATTAAAGATAATGATTAATTACCCAAATCCTGTCTTTAATACATTGCCAATTGAAGATTGACTCTAATCAAGTAAATAATCCCAATTTAAATCAATTAAGGATAATTATTCCATTATCTCAAGATATTATTTCCAATTTAATATCTTGAGAATATTTCTCCATAAACATTGGCCAATAGGATGCTGCCATGTGTAGGGTAAAACCCTAACACTATGGCTGGCCCTCTCCCCTATATATACCCCATATTCTACCAAATCTCATAAGCTTTTGCTACCCTAAAAAAGCCCTAAACACTTTACTCTCCTTAAAGAAGCTGACTTAGGCATCAGAGATCCATTGGCCTAACCTCCCTCCTTACCTCGTGGGTGCATGAGGCTTAGGTCTTTGATCAAATGTGTTGATTGTTTTGCAGGTGCATTTTCGTCAAGACTGAAGATAGCGGAAATTTGCATTGACATCAATGATATTGCGTCATTATTAATACGAAGTAAAATAAATGAAATTTGAAAGAACTGATCAACTTGTAAGAATGTTTTGTATTAGACAGTTACAAAGTCTTCCCACTAAATAGATAAGTTGTGTTGATGCACAAAAACAGCTTGACGTTGGAACAAAATAAAATGTAAAGATGTGATCCTTGCTAGTTTGCTTCGGTCACCTAGTGAGTTCTAACAATGCATTAAGTAGATAATGATACGATGATCTATTGTTGGAAAATGATCTCTTTTATAGTTGAGGAGAGTCCCTTGTTTTCGTTTGCGATCGATGTGGGACTTTAGAAGTTTTAATCTGGTGTTGACACGTGTACGTTGTGATTGGTCTCTTGATTAGAGAGGAATTCATCTCTTTGCATATGTGTCTTAACACGAACCCTTCAGTAGGTCTTTAAAGATATTTCATTGACCGGTGCTCGGTAGTTGCGGGGTTGGTGAAGTATGGTACGAACAGTGCTCCCCCAAGTTCTCGGGTATGGAAAGGTTCTCTGTTGGGGACTTGCAAAATCCAAGTCACTAAGTAATCATGAAGCTACCAAGTCTAGAAGTGTAGTAGCATATAATGGGAGTCCCCCCAAGTCTCTGAGCAAGGAAGGTTACCAAATGAGGTGTCTTATCTTCCCGAGTCGCTGAAGGATAATTTTTAAATCTACAAGGTTTTTGTTGAAGGGTTGTGGTTGAATTTTTTTTTTATTGTAGCTTAAGTGACCTAAAAAGAGAAACCACATAAATGGATTTTGCCTCTCACAGTCTTAAGCATTAGTGCTTCATGCTTTGTTGAGTTTAGTAATTGGCAAAGCTGTGCAACCCTTAGTGTTTGAAGCTTCCAACATTAATACGAGTGTGAAGCTTCAAGCCTTTATAGGTGTGTGAAGCTTCCGTCCTTAATAAATGTGTGAAGCTTTAAGCCTTTGAAGATATGTGAAGCTTTCATCCTTCATAAGTGTGAAGCTTCATACTTGCATAGGTGTGGGAAGCTTCAAACTTGTCTGTCTTGGCTGAAGCTCATTAGTTGAAACTAAATTTGAAAATTTTTGTGTCCTTCATGTTGAATATTCGAAAGGCTATGAGGGTTGAGCTTCCCTCCAATGCCTTTATGCAGGCCGTTTGAAGCTTGTATTCGTACCAAGGTAATGGTAGCATAAATGGATTTTGCTTTGCACACTTGCGATCATCAATGTTTAAAGCTTTTTGTTTTGTTTACTTGTTCTAGTTGTTCAAGGTTCGGAGAAACTACATAATATGATTTTGTTTCGCACACTTGTGAGCATTAGCGTGCGAAGCTAACCATTTATTTCCATTGTAGTCCTATCATACACACCAAAGCCGTTGTTGGCTTCCTTTGCTCATGTTTTTTTTTCAAGAGTGCATGGAGAAGCTTCAAAGTGTCTAAAGCTTTTGCCTTTGGAGTCCTAGTAAATGTTAGAGTATAAAGTGCATGAGGCTTATTTCAGAGAGCCTATAAATTAGTTTCATTCGAACCATATCCATGGGAACTCAACTAGATTTCGATAGAAATGTTTGAGGCTTTCAAATAGCCCAAAATTAGCTTCAATCAAACCATACCCTTGGGAGCCCAATAATTTTTTGAAGCTATGATGTTTAACTTTCTTGTATAGTTAAAGTATATGTCTAATAATGCTTCATGTTGCTGATTGCAAACTAGGTCACTAAAGAGTTGGAGCTTATGCATTGTTTAAAGCTCTCAATAAGCTATATAAATTGATTTACCTTCCATCGGAACCCACACCAGATTTAAGTGTTTGCATTGTTGAAGAGCGAAAGGTCTGAAGCTCTCATGAGATCATATAAATTGTTTTTTCTTCATTTCATCTCCTGCAAGACCCTAATAAAGGTTGGAACTCGTCCTAGAGCTTGATAGTGTTTGAAGCTTGTTAGAGAGCTTCAGATTAAAGGATTTGTTTAGTGTCTTGAGCAGATCCAAGAGGGGGAAGAGTTTTGGCAAGTGACCACCACTATTGTGATTAGCAAGTTGATGGAAATAATCGTGTAGAAATTTTGGCCTTTGTATATCATGTGTAGCTTTCTAGGTTAGTAAAACTTCAGATTTGTCGAAGAGACTTGTAGACAATATTAGGTTGAAGCATTACATATGCACTGAAGCCCTTGTTGGCTTGTTGGAGCATCACACACTGTTGAAATCCGCATTGGCTTGTAATAAGACTTAGTTGTTGACTATAACACTTGTCAGGCTTAAGTGCGCCTCTAATTGGATTGAGTTAATCTTTTTTATGCCCTTTTCAAGCTGTAAGGCTTAAGGGCTTTTTATTGTTTGGTAAATACTAGGAGTCCACAGGTATGAGTTGTACTGTTCCTTACCTGGTTGGTAGGAAGAAGGTAAGTTCATAACCTAGATGGTGGAAAGCATGGTTAGTTGTCGAAAGGTAAAATCATTATTAAGGTACAAGTAGTTGTACCATTTCTCACCTGGTTAGTGAACATATTGGCAAGTTGCTAAAGGACAAAAATGTTTATTAAAGTACTGGTTATACCCTCCATCATCTGGTTGGTGATACGAAGGTAGGTTCCTTCATCACCTAGTTGGTGGAGTGGTGAGTTGCCGAAGGACAATTTTGTTTATTAGAGTACTGGTTGTACCCTTTATCACCTAGACAATAATATGAAGGTCAGTTCCTTCGTCAACTGGTTGGTGAGAATAATGGCGAGTTGCCGATGCATGTTGTAGCACATGCTGAAAGCGAAAAATATATGTTGACACCCTTTCGAAGCTCAATTGGCTTATGTATGAATGTGTTGAAATGTATAATGTTTGTATTGAATGATATGAGTGATGCTTATGACATGAGTGATGTTCATGTGTGTCGTTTATGAATGTTTTGTTATGTGTGAATGAATCCATTGTTTTGATATAAGACCCATGGTTTGGGCATAATGAAATATATGAATATGCATCAGAATGTTGCTTTCTTGACCAATCATGCTGGTTGTATCACTTAGTTTAATTTACTTTGTGTTAAAGTATACATGTTGAAGCTCTGAGTTAGAGTATAAAGTTAGCTTAGAGTTAGACCAAGTATTTCATCGTTTGTAAATTAAAAGACTTAGATGATGAAGTTTTCAAGATTGCCTCTTCATTAAGTATTTTTCGAATGGCTTGTGTTACAAAGAATCTCGAACGGCTGAAGGTCAAAACATTTGTAGTGTGTATGCTCACTAATAATTGTAATAGTTCAACCATTTGAGTCTTTGTCACCAAGTAGCCATTCTTCAATACACAGTACCCTACTTTGAAAAAGCGAGACTTAACCCATTATCATACCAGTTAAAGACATGCTCACCTTAGGTGTCTCGATACAAACATTATCCCCTCTTATTAAAATCAGATTGTTGAGGGTGAAAATCCTTCCTCTTGCCCTAAGATTGATAGGTCTGTTGACCTAGCGCAGTGCTAGGTAAGGTAGGAGGAGATGTAACAACTGTCTAAAAGGTTGAAGCTCTCTCACTTGGTAGAACGTGACCTCCACTACCCCTATATATGGGGGATAGTCGTAGGGGTTCCCCTGATATTTTCTTGCTTCGACATATGCATGGTTGTAAGCTTGTGTCGTTAATTCTGAGTAAGTCTTATAAGTGTTGACATTGATCATGTACTTGAAGAAACAATCACGTATACCCGCTGTGAAAGCTTTAAGGGAAAATTACTTATGGCTGGAGCGACCGGCATATTCACGCAATGACTTGTCTGCCTTTGGGCGGATAATGTACATGTCATTTGCAGAGTGCAAGCGATTGGTCTTGAAGATGTGTTGAGCAACAAAGAGTTTCCTCAGCTCATGGGAGGAATTTACCGTCACGAGGTGAAGATGGCAGTACTAATTGAGGGTTCCACCAAAAAAGGTAGTGGAGGAAAAAATAAGACATCGTTCTTCATTAGTATGCATCTGGTATACTATGGTGGCCTCAAAGAGGTTAAAGAGGTTAAGGTGTTCAATCGGTTCTTCTTTTCTGGTGTTCAACTACAAACCAAGTTTTTGTTTTGTCTTTGCTTAGAAATGGGTATTAAGGATCTTCCTTGTAAGAGGGCCGGGTCTTAGAGAATTCCAATAAGATATCTCAGCCTGACGCTCGACCTTTAGCTTGTTCACTTATCAGTTTGGTAGTTTTCAAAAAATCGAATATGGACGTGACAGCAAATCGAACCCAACTTACTTCGGTTTAGTTTGATTTTTCTCGGTGTAGTTTCGGTTCAGTTTACTTTCGATTCAATTTATTTTGGTTCGGTTTTTTTTTTAAATTTTTTTAACTTGACATTCTTATCGTTTTAACCAAATCAAACATCCATAATTCTAAGTAAAAGACAAAACTTTATCCTTTCAACCAAATGAATCAACCCAGCAAGGCTAAAAAAGTTGAAAGAAAGTGAGAGATTTAGTGACAAGACGAATATATAGCGTGAGGATTTTAATGTTGGACCAAAAAAGGAAGTACAACGTCAGAGATTTTTCAGCTTCTGTTACAACGCGAGGATTTTATTAGAGAGAAGGCCACTGATGCGGTTTTAATGTTGCAAAAATGAGGACTTTTAATGTTGGAGCAAAAAAATATGAGGACATTTTATTACTTAGAAAACAGCGTAACAAACAAATGAAAAACAATAAAAAAATAAAAAAAGAGAGCTCTTGAAAGGTAGAGAGCAAGGTTCTAAAAAACACTAGGCGCCTAGGCGGATTTAGGTAAATTTCTTATATATCTTGTAAATAAATGCATATTGACACTTACAAAAAAATTATATTTGTATCAAATCCATAGATAATAAAAGAATGATAAAATGCAAAAAGAGCATCCAACAAGTCCAAAATTTAAAACACATTAATCATATATGCCATAGAACAATAGTGAGGAGTATTATAGGATGACACATGTACAACAAGTTCACAATTCAAACCACCTATAAATTAATCAAATTTACGACATAATATATATAAATAAACATTGATACTATGTTATTTTAAAAAAAATAAAAAATAAAGAATATATATAGGTATATATGTTAAATATGAGGATACATGTAAAGTTCAAAAATTGTATCATTTTGTAAGCCCATATTGTTGGGCCTTGATAGGAGCATATTTATGCGACTTAGTTAGCTTGTTCTTGTGCATTTATGTTGTTTTTCTTTAGTTATTTTAGTGTTTAAAGTCATTTTCATGCAATTTCAGGTTTATATGGCTAATGTGGCAAAGAAGTGCATTTGGAGCCTTTTTGGAGCAAAATTGGGCTTGGAATGGATGACACATGCTTGGAGCTAAAGGAATGGATGAAATTGAAGATCAAAGGAGGCTAGGAATGAATAATGAATGAAGAAATGAAAATGAACAACAAAGAGTTCAGAATTGGAAACCAAAGTTTCTAAAGTTGGAAGTTGCTATTCTTGGAGGTTTCCATTCTTGAAAGTTTCTATTCTTGGATTGGAAGTTTCCTAATCTTTTTTTTACCTATGTTCTAAGCCCATGCCGCACCCTAGGGCCTAATCATTTAATTTCTGCCAAGTTAAACCCTAATCTATCTCCCCTAGGGTTTGTGCCGCACCTAATGTTCTAGAAGCCTAAAAATCTGCATAAAACCCTAGTTCTTTTCTCCCTTGGATGGGCCAAGCCTTTTATCTCCAAAACCCTAACCATTTCCCATCATATTTTATGGAAACCCTAGCCTATAAATAGATGTTTTAAAGCCTAAATTCACCACCACCCTCCATACAATTCAGAAACACCTACATCATTCATTCACTCCATTCATTCCCACACAAGTCCAGCCGCAATTTTCCACCCTCATCAGCCATTATTCATCATCCTAAACCACCATACACCATCCATCACCCCCAAATCCATCAACAACATCTTGTGCCGCAACAAGGAAGGAGAAGGAGAGCCCTTGGACGTGCTTGCCATTCGAGTTGGAGTTGCTGGAGTGTTTTAGGTGTAATCTTTCTTTTGTTTTCAATGGTTAAATTCAATAATCTTTGTTGTGTGAGTATGAGGAACTACACTCCCCTTGGCTAGGGGGGGATTCGAAACCATGTTCATGCTTGCTATATGATTTGATTACTTCAATTGCGTTTCATAAGTTGTGAATTCAATTTACTTATCTATATGAATTAAAACTGATTTGTGTATGTTGGTTGAGAGTGCACGCTTAATTTTCATGCATAAGTTTGATGCTAGGATATAAGGGAGTTTCACCTAATCGTTATGAACTTATATTCACAAGTAGTAAAGGTTGTTGATCACAATCGTGTTAAGTAAATTCTTGGCATAAGTATCATGCGCTTTCATAGTTACGAGTGCCTCGTCAATACTTATGATTTCCATTGAACGTAATGATCTTTAATTGTATCTCTATTATGCGCTTTCATGTAGGGAACGTTTGAGGAATAATTTGGTTGCGATGCGCTTTTTCCATCCAATTCATTGACTTAAGGGAAATTTGAAAGTTAATTTAAGCGTACCTAATTAACTTGGGGTGTTGGGAATTCATGGTTTATTGAGAAGCAATTGGAAATTGTTTTGTATGCAAGTGTGACATGTGTGGAGAAGAGCCCCTTAGCTAGCTTTCCATCAATTCACTTTTATCAATTTCGTTTTAGAATATGTTCAATTTACAAAGTTTTGTTTTTATTTTCAATTTTCGTAAAAACTCAATCCCCATTTATTTTGAAGTATTAGATTAGTTAGGAATCAATTTAGTTTGTGTTTTTAAGTGTCTTGAGTCAAGTTACAACCTATTTTCGTCCAAATTGTGTTTTGTGTTCAAAACTGCCCAGAAAGTGTTTTTAAGGCAGTTTTGAGTGTTTATGGGCTGTTTTGAGTCTTTTGGTTTGTTTTAGTGTTTTCGAGTTTAGTTTTGCATTCTTTGAGTCTAGTTTAGTGTTTTAAACTTTGTTTTTACGTTTTGAGTCAGTTTTCAAGTGATTTAGCAATCCCTCCTAATCCCCGGCCTAGAACGATCCCTACTTACATTCCTTACTACAATTGATAAAAAAAGGGTTTAATTTGTGTGCTTATATATTTCGCATCAATTTTTTGGCGCCGTTGCCGGGGATTAGCAACTTTGCTAATCCCTTGGATTGTTTTATTTCTTTTTGTTTTAATTCGTTCCAGATTCTGAGTTTGTTTTGTTTTCTTGTTTTTAGGTACTAGTTTATGACTCGGAGTTCTCATCCGGTTCATGAACACATCTTGGACTTTGACGACGATTTCGAGCGAGAATTGAGACGAAAAAGGAAGAATCCAGAACCTTGTGAATCAAGTTCGAATTCAGAAGCCGAAGTTGAGTTTGAAGAAGAGGAACCCACGGCAAGAGTGGGTGAAGTAGAGGAAGTCATGGCACAAGACAATCGTACAATCAAGGAGCTTTCGGCTTCGAGATTGGACAATGACGCACCCTTATGCATCCAATACCCCGCGGCTACCCAAGGAAAGACCGAGGAATTCGAGTTGAAGTCAAATTCGAGTTGAAGTCAAGTTTGTTACACCACATTCCGAAGTACCATGGGTTGTCCATGGAGGATCCTAACAAGCACTTGAAAGAGTTCGAGGTGGTGTGTTCAAGCATGACTCCAATCAACGTCGATGGGAGCATATTGAAGATGAAGGCCTTTCCCTTTTCTCTCTTGGAAAATGCGAAATATTGGTTGTATGAATTAGCTCCCGGAACGGTCACATCTTGGGAGAGCATGAAACGGGCCTTCTTGGAGAAGTTTTTCCCAACTTCTCGAGTCATCCTCCTACGAAAAATGATAAGTGGAATTCAACAAGATGAACGTGAATCTTTTCCTACTTATTATGAACGTTTTAAATCTCTTGTTGCTTCTTGTCCACAGCATCAAATGAAGGAGGAGCTTCTTCTACAATACTTCTACGAGGGGCTTCTACCAATTGAACGTCAAATGCTAGATGCCTCAGCGGTTTTAATGTTGCAAAAATGAGGACTTTTAATGTTGGAGCAAAAAAATATGAGGACATTTTATTACTTAGAAAACAGCGTAACAAACAAATGAAAAAAAAAAAAAAAAAAAAAAAAGAGCTCTTGAAAGGTAGAGAGCAAGGTTCTAAAAAACACTAGGCGCCTAGGCGGATTTAGGTAAATTTCTTGTATATCTTGTAAATAAATGGATATTGACACTTACAAAAAATTATATTTGTATCAAATCCATAGATAATAAAAGAATGATAAAATGTAAAAAGAGCATCCAACAAGTCCAAAATTTAAAACACATTAATCATATATGCCATAGAACAATAGTGAGGAGTATTATAGGATGACACATGTACAACAAGTTCACAATTCAAACCACCTATAAATTAATCAAATTTACGACATAATATATATAAATAAACATTGATACCATGTTATTTTCAAAAAAATAAAAAATAAAGAATATATATAGGTATATATGTTAAATATGAGGATACATGTAAAGTTCAAAAATTGTATCATTTTGTAAGCCCATATTGTTGGGCCTCTCAATAAAATAAAACGGCCCTGCATTCATTTTTTTAAATCCTTCACCGACAATTTAAAGGGGCTATAGCTAAAGCAAAAACCAAAAAGTTGCAAATTGCTTAAAAGTTAAAACCCTAACTCACAGCTCTACAACTTTCCGCCACGCCCTTCTTTGCAAACCTTCTACAACCCGTCGCCATCACCCATCCCTGCAATTGCACAAATCTCATCTACCTTTCTCCCCATCTCTGCAAACCTTCTACAACCTATCGCCATCACCCATCCCTGCAATTGCACTACCTCTGCAAACCTTCTACAACCTGTCGCCATCACCCATCCTTGCAATTGCACTACCTCTCTCTCTCTCTCTCTCTCTCTCTCTCTCTCTCTCTCTCTCTTTCTCTCTCTCACCATATTCGACTTATCTTCTAGCAAACAGAGAGGCAGACAGCGAGACTCGAGGAGACTCGGGGAGACAAGAAGGTTGTGAGTCTCGTGACAGAAGTTTCTTTTCCAGGCCGCCCAGATCGCCCGACGTCCGCTGAGCCTGCCTAGCCAGCCCAATCGGCCGCTTTACACCGCTTAATGTCCTTGCCGATTTAGTGAACGATTTCGAGTTAATCGCGGCGGAGCACCGCCGCCTAGACCGTGTTTTAGAACACTGGTAGAGAGACAAAGTGAAGAGATATAAAATAATTAAATATATAAAAAATAATTAATTTGAATATTTTATAAACTAATTAAATATATCGGTTCAGTTCGGTCGGTTTTAAAATTATTGAAATTGAAACCGAACCAACCAATTTTGGTTCAATTCAGTTTCTTTTTGGTTTGGTATTTTTGTTATTTTGGTTCGGTGTTCATTTCAATTTTTTTGGTTTTCGGTTATTTGAACCCACCCCTAGTGGAAAATGCATATTTCTATGGGTATCTTGATGCAGAAATCTATATGAAAGTTCCCGAATGACTTACATTGATTGGATCAAATAGGTCTAGACCACAGAACACCTTCTCGATTAGGTTGAGAAGATCACTCTATAGATTGAACCAATCCGGATGGATGTGGTATAGTAGTATGACTGAGTATTTGATTGGTCAGGGTTATGTGAACAATGAACTATGCCCATGCATGTTTATTAAGAAGTCACATTTCGAATTTGCAATCATTGCAGTTTATGTTGACGACATGAATAACACTCTGGAAGAGCTTGAGAAAACTGCCATACACCTAAATCAGAATCTAAGATGAAAGATATTAGGCCGGACTGGAGATCGAGCATTGTCTGGATGGTATTTTGATACTCAATCGAACTACACCCAAAAGTTGATGTGTTGTTTAAATGAGGATAAAGCGAAGCCTTCAAGTACTCATATGGTCGTTTGAACACTAGATGCAAAACAAGATCCTTTTCGTTAAAAGGAAGATAAGTGAAGGAATTATTTGTGAAAACTAGTTCATTTGAGCAACATCTATGCATGTTATTAACAATTAAAAGGCGGAATCATGCTTTTATGCATTCAAAAACAAAACTTTACCCATGAAATTCAAGGCCTAGTAGTTATGGTGAACCAAGACTTAACTCAAAACAAAGTGAGTTGAGAAACTTTATACCTTTGAAGCACCTCTTTGCTTAGCAAAGGTTAATCACCCATGTAAGGGCCTTCTTTCCTTTGTCACCTTGCTCCTTGGCTCCATGGATTTGGATGGAGGAACTTTTCTTCTTGGCTCCATGTCTTCTTGGATATGGATGGAAGAATTGGGTTCTCCAAAAGTCCCCAAAGATGGAGACCTCTAAGTTTCGACACCAAGGATGGTTAAGGAAGAAGATGAGTGACCATGGAAGAATTAGATGCTAGTAAATTCCCCCATGGTGGCCGGCCTCCTAGAGAGAAAAATGAGAGCTTTTGTTCTCTCCAATTTCCTCAAGAAAACCCTAATGAAGAAAAGGCTATCACATTTATACCTACCTTCATTGGAGTGGCAAACTTGTAATAAGTCCAAAACCCACTCCCTCTCTAAGCATGGTCGGCCTCCCTATTTTTAGTGGGTTAATTGCCCATTTTTGTTTTAGTTGTCACACAACTTACACCTTATGTGCCTTGTGGACCAAAACCCTTTTGTGTTCCAAAACCCAAAACTAACTTAAGGCCTAAAACGAACCCTTCGTTCTAGATTAATTAACTTTTAATTAATCCTTGCCATATACAATTAAACTATTTAATTGTCCTTACTCATCTTCATTATATCCTTCAATCATTACCTTACACTGTGTGCGATCCATTAGGTTCTTTTTAGCGAGGCAGTGGGCGATTACAACTCTTCAAATTGATTGTGAATTGAAACTTACTTTCAATTCTCCCTTTAGTGATTATACACCTTTAAGGCTTCCACAAAGCATGAGTGACACCTAGCAGTATATCATGGCTACCCAAGCTAATCAGAAGAGGTGGAGAACTTATTCAGTTTAGGATTACAATGCAATACGGTATTTCTCTAATACAGTACTCTTGACCACATTGTTTGGTTTCATAGTTTATTCATGTCTACTATCCAATGTGATTCATTTACTTATATGATTACCTTGAATGTGATTTGGAATGACTTCCTAAATCTCATTCATACTCTGGCCAGAGATTCTTAATCATATCATAGAGTATTCTCCCTTAAATGGTTCGAAGGTTAGAGATCCATTGTTGCGCATTCACTTGCCTCCATGGCTAAGTGGCTTAACCCCAACCATGCTGTGGACACCCTCTTACGGAGTGACTTTGACATAGCCAAAGATCAAGGACATAACCATAAGACAACTATGATGCCTTAGGTCAAATGACTACTTTGCATTATCCCAACCATGAGTTCTCATGTGACATGAGTATGAGAACTCCTTGTTGATCTCGTTCAGTGGACTCATTCTCTATTGAGCACCTACGTACTTGTCTTGGTGTCAGTCACACCAATGACTCGAGATCGGTCACTCTCCCTGAGAGAAGACAACGGACTGTCAATGCCTAATTAGCAATCCTATGATCAGAAATGTTTAGGATATGTTTACGAAAGAGAATGGTCTCATGAATCTAACTTCTTTAGATCACATTCTCCCAATTACATATTCCTTGGACTTATCGTTTAAGCATATAACATTTATATCAGACGGCTTTAAAAAATAATATTTGCCCTTTATATTAATCTAGATTAGTTTAACATGTGGAATGTTCATAAAGTATCATCATATGATTGGCTTTAAGGCACATTTCCAACAATAAGGATGAGGTTTTGGATCCTAAAGTTCCATAACTTAGTGCAGTTGGTAGTTTATTGTACTTAGCTCAATGCATTAGACCAAGCATCTCCTTCATTGTTAATCTTTTGGTAAGATTTGGAAACGTGCCTACACCTAGACATTAGAATAATGTTTAAGACATCTTCAGCTACCTCAAAGATATGACAGCTTTGGGCTTGTTATACCTCTATGCTTCCTCGAGTGGCGCCGCTCCCTCGGTCCTTGAGTTGATTCTCGCTTCATTGGTTATGCTGATTTAGGTTACTTACCTGAATCGCGTGAGGCACGTTCTCAAACGGGTTATGTCTTTACTGTTGGAGATACCACATTATCTTGGAGGCCAACTAAGTAGACCTTAGTTGCAACTTCTTTGAACCATGCTGAAATTCTCTCATTACACGAAGCTATGTGTGAATGCTTATGGTTGAGGGCAGTTGTGGAACATATTCAAAGCACCTACGGACTTTCTTCCATCATTAGCGTCCTTACAATGATCTTTGAAGATAAAACAACATATATATGTGAAGTCCAGCTTTAGTTATTTCGCTTTCCTTGTCAAAAGTTGTAAATGCTACCACACATAGTCTTAGATTGTCTCTGACTTTTACAACTCTAGTATGGGTTCATCTTGTTGGATATTATGTCCAAAGGCTTTGATCGAAGACAATGTCTCATCACAAAAGGTCTCATTCATATACATTCCATGCATAAACCTAAGTTCCTTCTGCCTAGTCTTATTGTCTAGCCAGAAAGTTAATTTGTCCAGTTGTCTGGACACGCTTTTTAAGTCAGCCCATATGGGTTTTCTGATAGTTTTGTTCTAGGTTGTAATCTCAGCCTTAGATTTGCTCATATTGATCTCTAAATTGACAAATGTCTTTTGTCCTTGTTTGGACAGAAAATATGGCAGTTCCCGTGTTAATACCCTAGCTGCCTTCCTTGTTTCTTTGGCTAGAACATTTTACTATCTTCAAAAACTGAGTTTGGGCTTTGTGCCCTCTCGTCTAGTTGCCTAGCCACATAATTGTTCTTCTGCATTTAACCTCAAGATCATTGTGCATCTAGGTTGCATTAGTCTTTTCAGTTTTGTGTTATGTTCTTGATCTAGTTTGTGAATTGATATCTCAATTAGATCAAGTTAAGATTTTAGTTGGTTCTTCTTTCAAATGTTGGAGAATCTAACTGGTGTTTAAATTCATCAACATCATATCATTTTCATTGATCGTGTCGGTTATTGGTGCCACAAGGTCATAGGCTTATGAGGAGCTGCCACTTCATGAAGACTATGGGAATTCATCTTGTGTAAGACAAGGTTGTACAAAGGTAAAGTTGCTCCATAGATAAGGATCTAGGAATTGACCTTGTGTGGTCTTTGTATGAACCTTTGTTTACACTAGTGGATTGGACTCAGTGGTGCGTCCTCGGTTTTTTAACCCAAAGGTGGGTTTTTCCAGCCAAAAACATCTTGTGTTGATTATTGTGTTTATTGGCTTTTATACTTCATTATTTCTATATCATATTTGATCATCATAATATGTCCCTACAACTAAGATAATTAGCATTTGAATATGTACTGAAGTATATTTAATTTAGTTGGGATCTCTTAAGTATTTCAAGGTTTTAAATTAATTGCTTCCGCTATTGTTAATCTAATCATTTAATCTTAGTTGACTGGTGTTGCTGACTAGTCAGACAACCACACATACGAATTTTTATAGGTTAATCCACCTAGTATCAATTTCAATTGGTATTAGAGCCTTACTTTAGATATACTTATAGTGATCTCTGGGATTTGCTGATATTGGGTGGAATCTCAATATGGATTGTGATCGTATTGGTGGATCATGTAATACACCACCTTTCTTTGATGGTTCAAATTATGTTGCATAGAGCGAAAATTTTCAGATTTTCCTTGAGGCTCAAGATCTAATTGTTGTTAATTATCTTACCTTTGAGTGGAAGGCTCCTTCGTGACTTGTCGATGGAGATTATGTGATCAAGCCAAAGGGTGAATGGAATCAAGGAGAAATTTCGCCAGCCATGGATAATAGGAAAGCAAGGAATGCTATTGTTTCTGCCATTTCGTCTAATAAATTTGCTCATGTGCGCTACTGCACGACGGCTAAGCAAGCTTGGAATAAACTCCAGATCTTTCATGAATGTGATAAACAAGTGAGAGATCTAAGGCTCCAAATGACAGTATCAAAGTTTGAGGACTTGAGGATGCTCGAGTCTGAGACCTTTCAGCTTTTTATGAAAAAGTTTAGATGTTGACAAATGAAGCTTTGGGACTAGGGAAGCCTATTGATGAAACGACAGTTGTTTAGAAAATTTTTGAGATCTTTGCCTAAGCAATTTCACGCTAAGAAGGCTATCATTCAAGAGTTTCAGGATCTAAATAAAATCAAGCTAGGGAAGCTGGTTGGGAAACTCATCACCTATGAGATTGAGCTTGACATGAATGAATGTGACTCTAAAAGGAGAAAGAATGTGGCTTTTCATGGTGTTGATAAGTGTGAAAGGGTAAAAGGTCTTTGTGAACAGGGTTCTGATGATGATCTTGCACTGTTTGTTAAATAATTAAGAAGAACCTTTAGGAACAAAGAAAATGGTGGCAAGTGGTCTAGCACGTCTTCAACTAAATGTGAGAACCAGTATACAATAGAGAATCACAAACAATATACTGGAAAAGGTGACAAGGGTTTGTTAAAGATGTTTGGACCTTGATTTGTGTGTGGAGGAAACAGACATCGAGCAACTGAATGTGCTAACACAAAGTCTCTTGGTCAAAATCATGAGAAAGCTATGTTGATTACTGATAGGAGCATATTTATGCAACTTAGTTAGCTTGTTCTTGTGCATTTATGTTGTTATGTCTTAGTTAATTATGTATTTTAAGCTATTTTCGTGTGTTTGTAGGTCCTAATAACAAAGTTGGCAAGAAAGTGCATTTTGGAGCATTTTGAAGCATTTTTGGGCCAAGATTGGATTGCATGCACATGGAGACATGAGGATGGACGTTTTTGAAGATTAGAAGGCTGGAAATCAGCATGTGTGTGTGCAAATGTGTTGATTTTGGGCTGAAATGGTGAAGAGCATGTGTGTGCAAATGCAAAGAGGAACACACACATGCAAAGACACTCATTACCACAACATCCATCCACTACACCCATTACATCCACTCATTACCACAACATACACCCACTACACCCATTACATCCACTCATTACCATACACCCATTACATCCACTCATTACCACAACTCCATACACTCATCTCCCTAGCCTATAAATACATCTACCCTTCACCATAACTAGGGAGATCCATGAGAAGACACATTATGCCGCAAGGCAGAGTCTTTTCTCCTTAACCATTCATTCACCCATTCACGCCTAAAACAGATTCCCACTTTTTGCCGCACCCTTCCTTCACCATTCTCCATAGTTTCTGACCTTAATCAACCCTTGTCGCACCATACATCGATCCTAACCATAATCCCATCCTTCTACACCATCCATAATCCCCAAAACTCACCACCAAACTTTGTGCGCAATCAAGGAAGGGAAGGAAAGTTCTTGGACGTGCTTGATGTTCAGTTTGGATCACTGGAGCGTTTAGGTGTTTTCTTTCTTTTGTTTTCAGTGTATAAACTTGTTATTCTTTGCTTTGCGATTATGAGGAACTAAACCCCTTTTGGCTAGGGGGAGATTCAAAGCCATGAACATACTTGCAATATGAATTGATTACCTTCAGTTGTGATTTCATAAGTTGTGAATTCAATTTGTTTAACTGCTTGATTGATAACTTATTCGTGTATGTTTATTAAGAGTGCACACTTAGTTTGCATGCATGAATATGATGCTAGAGTATAAGGGAGTTTCACCTAATAGTTACAAACTTATATTCACAAGTAGTGGAGGTCACTTATAAACGATCGCGTTAAATGAATTATTGGCAGGAGTTTCATGCTCATCATAGTAACGAATGCCTCGTCAATACTTATAGTTTTCATGATGCTTAATGATCTTTGATTGTATCTTTATTGTGTTGTTCACGTAAAGGACTTTTGAAGAATGCTTTGAATTGTTGTATGCGCTTTCCCATCCAATTCAATAACTTAAGGAGAACTTGAAGGTTAATTTAAGCGGACCTAATTAACCTGGGGTGTTGAGTTTCATGATTTATCGAAAGAACAACTGAAAATTGGTTTATGTGCAAGTGTATCATGTGTGGAGAAGAACCCTTTAGCTAGCCCATCATCCATAGTTTACCCAAATTCGTCCAAAATCTGTTTTAGTTTACAATCTGTTTGTTTTGTTTTTCAAATTCGTCAAAATCAAATCCCCCTTTACTTTAAAGTGTTTTATTAGTCAAAATCTGTTTTGATTTGTGTTTTTAAGTGTCTCGAGGCAAGTTAGAACCTAATTTCGTCCAAAACCATCCCTAGAGTCAGTTTAGAGTCTAATTCATTGTTTTAAGCTGTTTTGAGTCCTTCAAACTAGTTTTGGGTCTTTTTAGTTTGTATTGCATCTTTTGAGTCTAGTTTGGTGTTTTAAACTTAATTTTACGTTTTTAAGTTAGTTTCAAGTGTTTTAGCAATCCCTCATAATCCCCGGCCTAGAACGATCCCTACTTACATTCTTTACTACAATTGACAACAAGAAGGTTTAATTTGTGTGTTAAGTTAATTTTCGCATCAATTACTTGGAGTGATATGGATGATCAAGAGTCTATCCTGTCAGACAAGTCATCAGATGATGAAGACAGTGTTGTTGCTTTTGTTGCCACTGTTGATGTTGCATCCTCTAGTGAAGTTTCCGATGCTCACGATGTTGGAGAGAATATATCTTATCAAGAACTATCAACTAAGTACAAAGCACTGTTTGATTAGACTTGTGTTGACTTGCTAGAAAAGGTTGAGCTCACCAAAAAGGTGTATAAACTGCAAGATGAAGTTGAGTCTTTTGGACCGGTCAAATCTGAACTTGACAACAAGGTTACTCTCCATGAAATTGCGCTAAGTGCTATGTACAAAAGAGGGTCCATGTGTGAAAGTGAAGATGAAAGAGAAAGCTTGATTGCATCTCTTGAAGCTCATGATCATGATTTAATGCTATCTCAGGAAAGCCTTCTTAGACAAATCAAGTTTTTAATAAACAACAATGAAATGGATCGTGAACTCAACTTGAAACTTTCCTTTGAATTGAGTGTTGCTACGAGCAAATTATCATATATGTTGTTGATGCTAGGTTTTCAGACAGATTTCTAACAAATGAAGTTCAAATTGTTGATATTACCTCGCATTGTTATACGAGATGCATCTCAAGGTCCATATGTACAACTTCTTATAGATTGGATAAATCACCACTCATGTCATGCTTAAGTCATTCTTCCATGAATGATGGATTTCCTATTGAGGCTACTGTGAAGGTGGATCTGATCAATGTGGATCAAGCCACAAAAAGTTCCCCTTGGATAAGGAATGTGACTTGAAGGAACAAGTTGATCAACTTACCATCGAAGTCAACAGAATGGCAAAAATTATTAATTCATCAAGTTCATAATGTACGAATTCAAAGTCAAGTAAGGTTCAGTATGGGTTTGACAAATGTATGGTTGCCTTTGATTCAATATTTTCCCATGAATCTAACACGTGGCTTCATATGTTTCTATCTCTCATGCCTTTCAGAGGTAATAAGGTAGATTTGGTACATGGAATAGATATGAAATTATAGGCAAAAGAAGAATCAAGGTTTATGGCCTTCCTCTTCTTGAAGATGTTTACTATGTTCTTGAGCTTTCAACAAGTTTGCTCAATATTAGTCAGCTTTGTGACGATGTTGCTGATGAAGTATGTTTTTTGAAGACTGGTTGTATAGTTTTTGATAAAAATGGGAATATTATGATACCTGTTCCAATATCAAAGGAAAACTGTTATGCATTGGTTGGCCTAGGATGTGATATACTCTATGTGGGATGAGGATGCTTCTGAGCCAAGATTTGAAAGGAAACTATCACAGCTATTGTCACATCCATGCCCGGGACCCCACCACATATCGGGCTCGACTCCGCCGTAGCACGATATTGTCCTCTTTGGGCCCCAACCATGCCCTCACGGTTTTGTTTCTGAGAACTCACATGAGAACTTTCCAGTGGGTCACCCATCATGGGATTGCTCTCGCGCGAACTCGCTTAACTTCGGAGTTTCTATGGAACTCGAAACCAGTGAGCTCCCAAAAGGCCTCGTGCTAAATAGAGATGGGAATATACATATAAGGCTTACAGGATCCACTCCCCTGGGCGATGTGGGATGTTACAGCTATTCTTTATTGCATGTCAATTGTGTGGAATGTGCAACCTGGAAGATCATACTATATGTCTCATGTCTGGGATCATAAGTTAGGAAGCTGTGAATTGCAAAGGTATGCTCACTTCTCAATTATTGATGCAAATTTATCTTGTGTCACGTTAGCCATATACTTTTATGTTCTGCATCTTGCCTTTGAGTGATATTTGTGATAGGGATATTATTGTTGGTTACAAATTCAATCTCTTGCATGAAGATCATGTACATATCTTTAATTTTTTGATGAAACGCATGAAGTTGGTGTCTTTCAAGTATTCTAAGAATCTCTATCTTACTCTTAGAAGGATTGTACAAAGAAATAGTAGTATTGTTGTTGCCTAGGTACCAGACAATGAACAACTTGCAAAATGGTTTTCACGCTTTATGGACAATCAAAGCTTCAAATCTCTTTGATGCTCTATTGCTTCATGAACATATTGAATAACTATGCTTCCAAATTGCCTCGGTTCTGCATGTTTTTTTTTTTTATCTCTATTGTGTTTGTCATCTCTTAGGTAAATATACATGCAGTTGTTTTTTATTTTATCAAAGTGTATAACTTGTTGCTCACAATTGTCAGTTTTACATGGATTAACTTTGGATAATCTCTTAATTGTGTTGTCAAAGGTTCTCCTTCACTATGGTTGTTAGCCTCTAAAAAATCATTATTTCATTCGACAAATACTCTTGTTGATTTTTAGGCTAGTTTTACTTTAGTCTTGATTATGTTGTAGTGACACCACTTACTCCATAAAGTGAGCTTAAGTGTCAACTCCAGTGCAAAACACCACCAGTTTCTATCGTACCTTCATGCTCATTGCCCTTCTAAAGAAAATCAATATTATGAGCATCAATATCTCAAATGATGGGCATTTACTTAAATACTCAAAAAGAGGGATCTCATTCTTACAAGTTTATCATCACATGCAATGTTATGTGCCTTCAATTCCATTCCTCTTGTCGTGAAAAGTTCAAAAGTGATTTGGGGTGCTTCAAATACATCTTGCACCAATCATATCAAATGTCTTGGGTTTCGTACTTCCAAATGTCATCTCAAAGTTTCATTTGGTTTTGACTTTCCAAGTATGAGTTTTGTGTTTTGCTTCTTGCTCATTTTATCTTGAAAGTATTGGAACTTAAACTTAATGGATTATTAAAAGCTTGGGTATCTACTTAAATCTCCTTGAACCTCGTTGAGTGTGCTTTTGATTTAAGGATGGCTTTCTCCAATCCTATTCTCATACCTTGACACATCACAGTTGTTTTATGAGCTTGTGTTTATCGGTGCTTCACTGTCTAAGTGTGGTCTAGAGGTTATGCTATTTGTGAAATACATTGTTCTTTTAATTTTAAGTCCACATTTAGTTCAAGTTCTTATGTTGGGAAGCTTAGTTATTAATGTTGTTCACTAGTTGCTCTTTATGAGAAATATCTACTTAGTTGTTGTTTGTTTGGTGTCAAGATCACTTCCTTGCTATGTATTGCCTTTGTTAGGGCTAGTTTGGTCATCTTCTAGAGTATGTGTTGGGTACCAAACACCTTATAAATCATCCACTTGTTTGTTTTGTTCAGTTGTCTGGTCTCATCAGTACCTTAAGAGTTAAAAAAAGTTTTTCAGTCTTTGCACTTCAGTTTGTAACTGCTTCATCTTATCCGTTGGCTGCTGTTGAATTGCCCAGATTGTTTCACGGTATCCTAGGGTGTATTTCCTTTTAACCTATCTAGGTTTTTACTAGTCTTCTTCAAACTGCAGTTGAAGCTTAGTTTTCTTTCAAAAAATTTCCCTCTCTCGCTTTCTTCTTGTTTCTCGTTCACCAAAAATCCAGCTAACCATGCCATGAAACTCAACTTCCTCCCTCCGTTCCCATTCTCAGTCACCCATTCCTTGTTGCACGACTCTTTCTTAGTCCTCAAGGTTTCCATCTAATGCCTCTTCTTTGGAATCTCCCCATACATTCTCTTCAACTCATGCCAAGAATTTCTTCAAGGTTGTGGTTGCCCCTTAGGTGGTCCCTGAAAGAATTCTCTGGGATGACCTGCCTGTGACTGATGTCATCCGCTCTGAGAATCTGGTGGAGAAATATAAATTGGAAAGGGTAATTTCAATCTTTCAGTGGTTCAAGAGTTTTACTCCATTGTGTCATTGTTTTCTAAGTCTGGTGGGTTTGTCTATGTTAGAGGTATTAAGGTTCATTTCAACCCATTTGTCATTTACTCTATTTTTGGTCTTGATGTAACTAAGATTCGCCACGAATCCTCGTCGATACGAACTTTCAGCCGCTAAAGACCTGGAGGAGCGCAAAAACAAGGGTGAGTGGGCTTAAAAATAAAGTTTTTAATAAAAACCTTTTGAAAACGTTATAACCCCTCGCCGTAAAACCCGTATAATTTCCCATAAAATAATAATACATACGTATACAGAAATCATGCTCGAGAGTAGTGAAAACCGAGTTTATACCATGTCAAGTATCTCAGCAATAAAATAAGTAAGTCAGGTGAGATAAACTAATGTAAAATGATATGCCAGCCGGAGTCACCTAACGTGACCTATACGGCTGAACCTATAGCTCATTAAATATGCCTGCACACGAGTCGGAACCACCTATTGTGGTGTGTACGACATGGCTGGATGTAAATAAGTACACTCAAGTGCTACGATCACGTGAAGGCTGTGCTAATAATCGCGAGTCACCTACGAGTCGGAACCACCTATTGTGGTCTGTACGACAGGGTTGTACACCAAACTTGGATCCAAGGTGAGCATGCGGTGCGAGAGGTGAACATCACGTGAAGGACTGTGCCCCAGCCACGGGCGAGAGCACTAACACCGGGGTGCAGGATAATGAGCTCTACATGCCTCTACGTATAACCATAACCAATGCAACCACTAACATCATACAGTACTCACCTGAAGCTTACCTAGGTGTCCGCAGCGTCATGCAATAATATGCATATCTATACTAATGCATATACTAAAATGTAATGCAATTGACATGACATTTAAAAAAATGTAAATCCATTTAAAACAATTTCTGGGAAAATGGAAAACATATATATGTATATATATAGAAAACCAAAAGCCCACTCATCTGAAGTCCGCGCCACAACTTCCTAGCACAAACATCGAGGCGTAACAAACGATCGGTGCCTAGAACAATTATCAAAACATGTCTTACAATTCTTGTCAATAGAACATGTCACTTACATATCTTATTTGAGAAGATCCATACGTCAGATTCCCGATCCGTAAGTTTCTAATATCCTCAAATATTACGTACTACAACATATCAAAGTTGGTGACAATCCAACAGTCGAATTGTCGATTGCTATAATAATCAAGCGGCGGACGTTAATGGAACTAAGTTCAAACGACGGAAATTCGTCCATCGGACTTCACAAATGGAACCAGGCTATTCAAATTTAATCTAGGAAGGTCAGGGAACGTCTCGGCCCACGCGCCCCCGCAGGTGGCGGTTGGCCGCCTCGACTCGCCGAAAAAATCAACTATTTCTAAAAATTCTCAAATTTCACAGAAATGAAGATCTCAACGAGTAGAACAAGTTTCATACCTATGACCAAGGCCAATTTGGCCGGGAAAAGCCCTAATTTCACGAAAACCCATCGGCACCTTGGAAATGGGTGGTTCTTGATTCGACTCCAAACAAGCTCCGACACCCAAACCAATGCATGGGCTTTGTTCCGGAGGTCGAGGAGAGTCTATTGGTGGTGATAACGAAGGTGACTGGGGCTTTTGCTGGTTCTGTGGGCACTGAATAGCCCGATGTCTCATCTGGCCACAAGTGAAGCATCCGCTGCTACCTCGCCTACACTCCCCAAAATGCCCATTATTACACCTACGGTACAAGGGAGCACCTACGCTACTGGAATCCCTCTGTCTCTGGAACCGAATTGTCACATCCCGGCTAGGGCCGGGATGTGACATGAGAGGTCTTAGGTTTGATTTTCGCTAGTGGCGAAGCCAGGAATTGTCGGGGGGAGGGGCGATTTTAAAAGAGTGCAAGGTTAAAAAAAATGGCAACAACCAAATCCCTTTATATAGTAACGTCTTCCATAATTTATCAATATAAACAAATTACAATTGTCGGCGATGTTGCATAATAAGCTCATTATCAATAAAAACAAATACATCTCTCAATGTAAACAATCATGCTATCATTCAACCATTAATCTCTCATTTTGTTACGCATTGGTGCTTTCATAGTCGTTCCATTACGTAACTGATTTTCGCCAATACCAAATTTAAACCACATTATTGCTAGCCTATTGTGAGACTTAGCCTATTCTCCACACTAGTAACCAATAATTCATTGTACAAGAAATCAATGGAGAGAGAGAGAGGATATTATAGGGCTTCCAATCAAATAAAGAATTTGAGATCGGGAGATAGAGGGTTACACAGTGGGATGGGTGGGTTATTTTCTTGTTTGGTCTGTGGGTGGGAAGATGAATTTGGCTAGGGATTTTCCCTTGTCTTTTAATTTATAAACTAATTTATTTAAATAATGACTTTTAATTCTTCACTTTAACCAAACAAATAAAAATAACTTAAAAATGTTAAAAACATATATAGGGATGGAATAGAACAACAAGAACAAGAGCATTTTGGTAATCATATTGATTTCTATTCCGATTCAAGTGAATTAGTAAATGGCTTATATGAATTCAATTTCATTTTTACTCTGATCTTAGAACATTTAAGTGAAAATGTTCAACATGTACCCAATTCCAACTCCTCATTTTAGTAACTTCTCATCAATTCAATTCCTCATATTTTAGTTACGGTTACGTAAACGAGCTATAAAGTTACACATATATTGTTTCCTTGCCAATATTCTGAAAAGTTTCTCAAACAAAAAAAGTTTCACATCTCTTAATTAAATTATTCAACTTACAATCTTTCAAATGGTCTTATCTGCTTGTCACAGTCGAAACAACAAATTGTTAAAGTAATTTCTTTGGAATTAATACATGCATGCATGCATGAAAATTGGGTGGCGTAAACCACTAAGGTTATTGCATTGTATTCAATCAGTCCCTAATCCTATGAGGGGCAATAGTATTTAAATTTTTACTATTAATTTGAACTAATTTACTTGTGACTTTCGATACGTTTCGAGTACTATTGATTACCGGCCTAAGCCGGATAAATACCATCGGTTTTAAGTTGTAAATGACACAGATGGAATGACAAATTATTGCAACTACATGGTCTTGAACAACAAAGCTTTTACAATGCAATCACTGCCGTCCATTGCATACTCCCTTATAGCTAATCATAGTGCCCAAAACAGTGTTAATTAATTCAGTATGTTTTGACTATTTAAATTTAATAGTCAAGTCAACTAAAGACAACCAAAATAGAGCCATCAGTTAGCCGTGGTTACCACTTAATTATGTCATCAAATTTGTGATAACGGTAACGTTTTCTTGATCGCATATCACCATTTGGCCTATTGGCACTTTCAATTTCCATTTTCTCATAAAAAGGTTCAAATATAATAGATAAGAGTTAGTGATAATAATAATAATTAGGCTTATTTATTTATTTGTCTTTTGAAATTGCTATTTAATTCCAATTTACTCTTTGAAATTGGATTTGTCTTACTTGATCTCCTGATTGAATACGCCTAGATTCATTAAAAGAATTAAAATCCCTCAAAATCCCAATTGAATACACCCCCCTTAATTTAATACACAATGCGCTAAAATGATTTGACAAAAATGGAGTTATTTTTGTCATTTTAGATCCTTATTTAATGGAGATTTTTCACGAAAGAACTAAAATGATTGATGGTGGATAAACTCAGGGACCACTTCTATTGATTTCAAATCTCAGATACCAAAGTAAAGAGTTATGCCAATCTCAAGAACCATTTTGGCTAAAAAGCCTATTCTTTATGTTTAGTTAAATGTTAATGTTAATTTCTCTCTTGAAACTAAATAGATTAGCTAGTTACTATTCAAAATGTTCTAATAGCAGGCGGGATAACTAGTCTGTTGGATTGTAATTTTGTGAGTATCACATTAAAATAACCAAACAACCTCCTTTAGCGAGGTTGTTGGAGATGCTCTTATGCCACACATGGCAGAGATTTGTCAATTTTAGAGGTTTACAATAATTTGAAATTTCATACCTCGGCAACCACACGGCTTATCTCTGCCAGCATGGTATGAAAGATTCAGAATGTCTTTTCATTTTGTCCATGTCACAAAATTGACAGAAGTGGAGTGGAAGGACTCGAATTTGTCATTTTCAGAGGGCAAAGTGAAACAAAATCTAATTTTAGTTATTAATATGAGACTAAAAATGGCGTTGGAATGCATGGTGCATAGAATTAACGTTCACTACTTTATCTTCGATAAAGTTGTAGGCCCACTCCTTAATATCCTTGTAAGGGGGATACTTCAAGAATACTTGTTAATTCTTGCTTGGTTTCCCCGATTAAAAAGCAGCTCTTACAAGCTGCTTTTTAGCTCCAAAAGACATTTTCAAGGGACAAATCAATAAAATAGCCTAAAAATTAAGTAAAAGACATTTCCTTGATATACTAACCTTCTTACCCACCCTTCATTTTCAATGAGTACATTATACATTTGACTTTTACAATAAAAGCTTCAGCTATCCATCATCCAATCAACAACATCAAACACTCTCAAATGAGCTGATAAGTATACCAATATGGTGTATGTATTTGTTGACCCTAAAAACTACCAAGCCTACATGGCGCGTAGGCCGAGTAACTAATAAGCTAACTACGTCCTTCGGTTGTGTGCCAGGCGTGCCAACTCGTCGACCGGGGAGTAAAATATGTTGATGTGGCATTGGGCGTGCTGGTGACTTTTTGATCTTGCGACTGCGGCCGAGGAAGGAACACGTCTCGACCTTCGAGTTCTAGAGCCTGAAGACAAGGCTACTAGTTATGCGAAGTTCAATTTCAAATTCGGTTTTGAATGTGCCAAATGTAGTAACCTGGTAACACCTCACTTCGTCGAAAAAACTGATGAGATGACATCTACCAACAAGGACTCGGAAATCCTTGCTGACTGAGACTTGGATAAATAACTTGTCAGTCTCGAAGCAGTGTTGTCAGTTAATTCTACGGCTTCATTGCCGTTTATCCAAACTGAAGATGTCGCCGGTTGCCTTCACAATGCTGTTTATCCAAACTGAAGATGTGTTGGCGGGAAGAAAGGGGAGAAGGATAAAATCTCAGGGTTGTTATGAAGTTTTGCTCAGGGCAATTTGTGTGTTGATTTGGAGGGGGGCTTTGAAATATTGTCTACGACTCTGTATTTATAGTGGTTGTCTTTTGCTTGGCACGGCCTGATAGCTTTGTAGAGTCCAATTGCCACTCTAACTTTGGGCTACGTTGACTCAGAACTTGTGTCCAATCACCTTAGCCATCCAATATCTCCAAGATATGATAAAGGCTATCTCCTGATTCTCCTTGAAAAGATAAATATATATTTCCACATGCGTGACCTGACCAAATGAATGCATCATATTCCAACTGAAACTTCTCTTTCTCCACCATGTTGGTCTAGGTGCAACCATGAATGCATAATAAATTGCATTTTATTTGCAACATAACCTGATCACTTAAGAGACCATTTTTTTTTTATCAAAAATCATCTAATAGACCTCATGACAAGATAGGAGCATGTGCCATTTGTCCTTCATGATTATTCGTGACTTTTCAGAATAAAAACCTAAGCTTATCACATCATCACCAGAAGCCAGGCCTATCTAGGCTTCTTCATGATCTATACATGCATGGATTAATCTCATGAAATTAATCCATTTGTAGTTGCATTGCCACTGGAGACTGTCAACAAAACCTCAATTGCACCAATCCACACACCCATATGCCGAATATGTGAGACCAATTTGAATCTTACTGTTTGCTTCTAAGTTGGAGATATGATTTGCATCTCATCCCATTTATTTTGGATCCAAACATAACCCCCCCCCAAAAAAAAAATTCCTTGAGTTTCGGCCCATAAGCCGAGTAGTTGAGGAAATTTACGCTTGCATTTGAACTTTTGTAGCTACCAAATAGCTCCACCGAATACATATTGATTCGATGAAAAGCATACTTGGTCTCTTCATGAACTAAAGTCTATGGTACAGTATCCCAAATTCTTGGTCGAAGCCTCCGGAACAAAAGCAATATTTGATGCTATAGGAAATTTGGATAAACCATGTCTTTTACCAAATATCCTCACCAAGCTAACATGGGTGAAATGGTGTCAAGGCCGTCGAACATGATATGCGTCGGTCGAAATGATTCATCAAACGAAGAAATCTTTGAATTAACTCCTCGAATCAAGGCCCTGAATTGAAGTTGACGGTTGAGCAAAATTTCTAATTCAAAGCGCTCCACGTCAAGCGTTAAGGTTGACATTGATACTGTCGAATAAGTTGATATCGAACTCGACTCATAGCGAAATAGATGGGGTGCACGGTTGGCTTCCTCTAAATATTCGGTTACCACCAGCTTCTTGACAACGGAAAATGATGCCATTCTTACTTTCAATCCCAATGGATCCCACTCTTTTACTTCAACCAACAAATTACTATCTAACTGAATGGTGTCGGTCGAATGGGTGAATACCACCGAAGTTGGCTTATAGTTCTGTTTGGACCCAAATTTACACCATCAGCCCGTGCAATCAAGGCCGTTGAATGTGTGTAACTTCACACTGACATATGAAGAAATTAAGATAATTCCATTGTTAAGAGATAATATTATGATTTTTAATCATAATGATTATTTTTTAATAGTGAATTATCTTGGTTTTTCCCTTGTTCCAGATAAACGTGATGCAAATAATATCTCTAACCTACAATTCAAATTAATTGGAGATATTCGGCATATGGCAGTGCATCTACTACTGGATTAATTTCATGCAATTAATCTATGCATGGGATAAAGATGAAATTGAAATAGTGATGTGGTCAGAATGGCTTTTGGGATTAGCCAAAGACCTACAGGCTTGCTATACACGTGGGTTATCATTAGCAATGGTTGATGAGGTGGCGGCTTTTAATTTTGCATGCAGCAAATAAGGAGTTCTATTAGGATTCTATCTTTGGCTAACGTGTGGAGGAGATGATAATGATTATTTATGGTTCCATGCAATGTAGAATTTTATCAGGATGCATGTGATGACTTCCAGTTGGCAGACGAGTGATGAGGGGACAATTATCCTAATGCAATTGCGCGTATAGGATAATCAGCAAGATTAAGTGATGATTATTCTACCTGGAGTAGTATTCCAAGAATCGTGTGAGGGTGAGGCAGTTCATTCTTATAAATACAAAGCCGCGGACAATATTCATGGGACCTCCAATTCAACACACAACTGCCCTGAGCAAACTCTCTCAACAACTTTGAGATTTTTTATTTTCTCTTTTCGCTGACACATCTTCCGTTGGCATCAACAGCACTGTGAAAGCAACCGGTGATATCTTAAGTCGGCATAGATAACTTTGTCACCGTAGAATCAGCCGATCTCGCAGCATCTTCCGTTGGCATCAACAGCACTGCGGCGAGGACGGTTGATTACCTATCCAAGTCTCGGTCGAGAAGGATTTCTGAATCCTTATTGGTCGAGGTCATCTCATCAGCCTTCTCGGCGAAGTGAGGTGTTACAAGTTATTACATTCGGCACATTGAAAGCCGAATTTGATTCGTGAACTTCGTAAGATAGTAACCTTGTCTTCAGGTTCGAGAGCCCAAGAGGCCGAGACGTGTTCCTTTCTCGGCCGCAATCGCAAGACGCATAAGTCAGCCGCGCACCCAACGCAACATCAACAAATTTACTCCTCGGCCGAGCTTGGCCGACGAGTTGGCACGCCCCGCATTCACCGAAGGATGTAGTTAGCTTATAGATTACTCGGCCTGCGCGCCACGTAGGCTTGGTAGTTTTTAGGGTCAACAAGTTCGTACTATTGGTGCACACATCTCTGCAAGCACCACCAATTTGTTTTATAGCAAGTCAACATGGTGAAAAGTATCAATTTCTTTAAGAAAAGATTATGCAAGACGACATAGTCAGAAGGAAAGGAATAACGTCTTGCTGAACTCGACAAATCAACCTTGAATTGTAAAAAAAGTCTTTAAAGAAAATGTTGGATGTAGAGCCTCGAACCCTACCGAATTAATCATGAGATTGAGCTTGAATTTGTCTGATGCTGGACCAAAGATGAGTTTTCACCGAATAATTCACAAAGAAAAAATGTCATTAAACGACTTATCAATTGGCCTAAGGCGTTTCTGGATAAATCATCGAACTCCCCACCATGTGTGTTCCATTAAAATCCACTGAGTAAGCAAATAATATATGCTCACAGAGCACAAACACGACTCGGAGAAAACATATCGCCAACAAGCCAATCATAAATTTTCCTTGGCACATTAGCTCATGGCGATCTGTATACCAATGACAACGGCCAAGAGAAACTCGCCAACAACAAGAACCTCGTTAGCTTGGTCTACAGTGTTGGTAATATGAAACTGACCCATTTACCACCGAAGAATGTCGTCGAAAAACCAAGCCTTTCCAAACCTTTCCAATGCATGACTCGGCAAAGACTTGTCCACCGAGTTCAGTGAGAAAATGACAAACTTATCTCGACCAAGAAACAACCTTTGAAGCCAGTTCTTTTCGTTCGGCCGTCTTAAAAAAACAAATGGACACCCACGGTAGAAACACAAGAAGTACACCACCTGTTGAATTATAAGTCTCTAGCTGATTGAGTATTAGAAATAAGATGAGTTTTTAATGTGTGTATTCACTTGAGCATATCTGCCAAGTGTAAGGTTAAATGATGTAAGGCCATGAGTGCCATGTGGTGTTTGATCCATGTAATTAGGTTGATGAGTGACTAAGATTAAAAGTAGTGTTTTGTGTGGTCCTAAAGCTAAGGCCATCAGTTAAATGTAAAGCAGTGTTAGTGCGCATTTTTTTGTGCAGTACAATATTCCTCTGCAATACTTTTGCAGAAGAGAGAACAAGAAAGAAAAACTTTTCGGTTCAACTTCTATCTTTGCTTTGCTTATGTTCAGCATTCTAAAAATAAATCCAGCAGAATCAAGTTACACTAACATGGCCTCAGAGCTTTGTTTCGATTAGATCTGGGCGTGTTTCTGTGAGCTCAAACATCACCGTTTCTGGACTCGGTGAAGCTGGCCGAAGTTTGTTTGTGAGCTAAGAACTACGTGTTCCTGGATTCACACAAGCTCACGATGGCTGGATCTGGGAGTGCTGAAGTGAGGACCCCGATCTTCTCCGGTGAGAACTACGAGTTCTGGAGAATCAAAATGGTTACCATTTTCAAGTCATATGGACTGTGGAATCTGGTGGAAAAAGGGATTTCGGTTTCTGATTCGAAGAAGAAGAAAGCTAAGATTGATGAAGATACAGATGTTGATGCTGACGATGATGAGAAAATGGCTGCAACCTTCATGAAAGATGCAAAAGCACTCGGAATCATTCAAAACGCAGTCTCTGATCAGATTTTCCCTCGAATCGTAAACGCAGACTCAGCAAAAATGGCATGGGATCTGTTATATGGCGAATATCACGGTGGGGATCAGGTAAGATCTGTGAAACTCCAGAATCTTAGACGAGAATTTGAATACACTAGAATGCGTGATGATGAATCTTTGACTGGGTATCTTACTCGTTTAAATGATCTGATTAATCAAATGAAGACGTTTGGTGAAACTCTGTCAAATGAGAGATTAGTTCAGAAGGTGTTAATCAGTCTCACTAAGATATATGATCCTATATGCTTAGTGATAGAAAACACCAAATGTTTAGAATCTGTTGAACTGCAAGAGGTACTAGCTATATTGAAGAGTCAAGAGCAGAGGTTTGATTTGCATTCCTCTGATGCAACTGAGAGAGCATTTTCTTCTCTTACTGTTAGTTCAAAAGGGCAGAATCGAAGTTATGCTCAGTCTAGTACTTTTAAACCACATAAAAATTGGAATCAAAGGGGTAAGAAATGGGATTCAAAACCAAAGTTTCAGCAAAAATCATACACAAATGTTGCACAGAATAGTATTTCCTCACAGATTATGGGTCAAGAGAGTGTAAAACCTCAATGTAAGGTGTGTTCAAAGTTTCATTATGATGAATGTAGATATAAGGGGAAATCCAAGTGCCATAACTGTGATAGATTTGGTCATTGGGCCAGAGAGTGTACTGTTGGAAAGGTTGTTCAAAAGGCAAATTGTGCAAGTCAAATGGAAGTGACAGGAAACTTATTTTATGCAAACTGTGCAGTTGCTGAGACTAAGGTTAATGGAGATTGGTACATAGATAGTGGCTGCAGTAATCATATGATAGGAAATGTTGATCTTCTTGTTGATGTGAATACAAATGTTGCAGGGAAAGTTCAAATGCCAACAGGAGGGTTAGTTAATGTGGCAGGAATGGGATCACTGAAAATTGAGACTAACAGAGGAAGAAAATACATTCGAGAAGTCATGTACTTACCTGGTTTGAAGGAGAATCTATTGAGTGTAGGACAAATGGATGAGCACGGATACTATCTTGTGTTTGGTGGACATATGTGTACTGTTTTTGATGGTCCTTCTCTGAAATGTCAAATTATCCGTGTAAAAATGAAAGAAAACAGGTGCTATCCTCTATCTCTACGGCCTGAGAAACAACTTGTGTTGAAGACCAGTTTTGCTCATTGTTCTTTGACTTGGCACAGAAGATTAGGCCACCTACACTTTGGTGGAATTAAGAAATTGAAGGATAATGACATGGTACATGGATTACCATATCTAGATGAGTATGACAAAGTGTGTGAAGGCTGTCAATATGGTAAGCAACACAGAGAAAGGTTTCCTAGTGGTCAAGCACAAAGAGCTGGTACTCCACTTGAATTGGTTCATGTAGATCTGTGTGGACCGATGAGAATCGAGTCTACTGGAGGAAACAAGTACTTTATGTTGCTTGTAGATGATGCAACCAGGATGATATGGGTGTATTTGCTTAGATTCAAATCTGAAGCTTTTACTTGTTTTCAGAAATTCAAGGCCATGACTGAGTTGCAAAGTGGAATGAAGGTAAAATGTGTAAGGAGTGATAGAGGAGGGGAGTTCTTATCAAATGAATTCAAGCAATATTGTGACACAGAGGGAATCCAAAGGCAACTGTCTCTCTCTTACACTCCACAGCAAAATGGAGTGGTTGAAAGAAAAAACAGAACTGTGATTGAAATGGCCAAGTCTATGCTTCATGACAAAGGAATGCCTTACTATATGTGGGCAGAAGCTGTGCATACTGCTGTCTATTTGTTAAACAGATGCCCTACCAAATCACTGGATAGTATAACACCTTTTGAAGCTTACAGCAAAAGGAAACCAGGTATTGCTCATTTGAAGGTTTTTGGCTCAGTTTGTTATGTCCATACTCCATCCGAGCTAAGACACAAGCTAGAACCCAAGAGTATAAAATGAGTCTTTGTTGGATACGTAAAATGTGAGAAAGGCTATAGAGTATTTGATCCAATCTCTAAGAGACTGATTCTGTCAAGAGATGTTGTGTTCGATGAAAACTCAGCTTGGGATTGGGAAAGAAGCACAGAAAGATATATGTCACTGCCTACTTACGAGTTTGACACTGTTGATACACAAAGAAGTGAAAATGCAGAAAATGACCCTCAAGTTTCAAGTGATTTATCATCTGGAATATTGGAAGAAGCTGCAAGTGGTATTGATGATACACAGATCAACTCTCAGTCAAGTGCAGGTGTGAATGACACTCAGTTTGTTTATCATACTCCATTAAGATGGAGAAAACTGGATGATGTTCTTGCTCAGTGTAATCTTTGTATTATAGAACCAGAGAAATATGAAGATGCAGCTAAGGATGAATCTTGGATGAATGCTATGAAGGATGAGCTCTCCATGATTGAAAAGAATGCAACCTGGGAGTTAGTGGACAGGCCAAGTAACAAGCCTATAATTGGAGTAAAATGGGTGTTTAAAACCAAACTCAACCTGGATGGAACTGTGCAAAAGAACAAGGCAAGGCTTGTTGCAAAGGGATATGCACAGAAACCAGGAATAGACTACAATGAGACCTTTGCTCCTGTTGCTCGATTAGATACAATCAGAACCCTTATAGCATTGGTTGCACAAAAGAGTTGGAAACTCTATCAACTTGATGTCAAATCAGCCTTCTTAAATGGTGTTCTAGAGGAGGAGGTTTATGTGGAGCAACCTGATGGTTTTGTAGCTAAAGGGGAGGAAGACGGGGTATATAAACTTCACAAAGCCTTGTATGGTCTAAAACAGGCACCACGGGCCTGGTATGGAGAGATAGATACATATTTCTCACAATGTGGTTTCACAAGAAGTTTAAGTGAACCAACACTGTCCATCAAGACAGAAGAGGAAGGCATTTTGATTGTGTCGATCTATGTGGATGACATAATCTATACTGGGAGCAACAAACAAATGCTTGAAGAATTCAAGGAAGACATGAAACGAAAGTATGAGATGACTGATTTGGGCCTTCTCCATCATTTTCTTGGAATGGGAATAATTCAAACCACTTCAAGCATTTTCATCCACCAAAAGAAATATGCAAGCTCTTTGTTAGACAAATTTGGTCTAAAAGAGTGCAAACATGTGCTTACTCCATTGGTTGCAACTGAGAAGTTAACCACTGATGATGGAAGTGGTGCTGCAAGTGAAGAATTATACAGAAGTTTGGTGGGAAGTCTCTTATATCTCACTGCAACCAGGCCTGATATTATGTATGCATCCAGTCTGTTAGCCAGATTTATGCACTGCCCTACCAGTAAGCATGTTGGAACTGCTAAAAGAGTGCTAAGATACATTAAGGGTACACTTGATTATGGTTTGGAATATGTGAAGGGTAAGAACTCAATGTTAATTGGGTTCTGTGACAGTGACTGGAGTGGATCAATTGAGGACAGTAAAAGTACTTCTGGTTATGCTTTCTCCTTCGGCAGTGGAGTATTCTCTTGGGCATCTGTGAAGCAAAATTGCGTTGCTCTTTCCACTGCAGAAGCAGAGTACATCAGTGCTTCAGAAGCAACTACTCAAGCCATTTGGTTGAGATTTGTTCTTGAAGACTTTGGTGAATTTCAAACCGAAGCCACTCCAGTGCACTGTGACAACACCTCAGCAATTGCAATCACCAAGAACTCTGTGTTTCATCAAAAGACCAAACACATTAACAGAAGATACCATTTCATCAAGGATGCACTGAAGGATGGCATCATTGATCTGGTGTACTGTCCAACTAATGAGCAACTTGCTGATATCTTCACAAAACCTCTGCCTAAAGATCGGTTTAATTATCTCAGGAGCATGCTAGGAGTGAAATCAGCTCAAGACTTAAAGGGGAGTGTTGAATTATAAGTCTCTAGCTGATTGAGTATTAGAAATAAGATGAGTTTTTAATGTGTGTATTCACTTGAGCATATCTGCCAAGTGTAAGGTTAAATGATGTAAGGCCATGAGTGCCATGTGGTGTTTGATCCATGTAATTAGGTTGATGAGTGACTAAGATTAAAAGTAGTGTTTTGTGTGGTCCTAAAGCTAAGGCCATCAGTTAAATGTAAAGCAGTGTTAGTGCGCATTTTTTTGTGCAGTACAATATTCCTCTGCAATACTTTTGCAGAAGAGAGAACAAGAAAGAAAAACTAATTACAGATGAGTTTTTAATGTGTGTATTCACTTGAGCATATCTGCCAAGTGTAAGGTTAAATGATGTAAGGCCATGAGTGCCATGTGGTGTTTGATCCATGTAATTAGGTTGATGAGTGACTAAGATTAAAAGTAGTGTTTTGTGTGGTCCTAAAGCTAAGGCCATCAGTTAAATGTAAAGCAGTGTTAGTGCGCATTTTTTTGTGCAGTACAATATTCCTCTGCAATACTTTTGCAGAAGAGAGAACAAGAAAGAAAAACTTTTCGGTTCAACTTCTATCTTTGCTTTGCTTATGTTCAGCATTCTAAAAATAAATCCAGCAGAATCAAGTTACACTAACAAACTGTACTGATAACAAGTGGGGTCTTCGAGATGAAACATAATCAATTCCTCCTTGATGTAGGGCACCGAGAGAGTAATGCAAGACACATAATTCATTTCTTCAAATAATTAATTCATGCAGGGTACTGATCTTGTGATGCACAAAAAGGTGACAATTGTTGCCATCAAATCGTCAAGCTCGGCTCGTCGCATATGAGATTCAAGTTAAATACCCGAGTTCGTCGAAACATTATGGTGTTGGCAGTTGTGGGTTTCAACCGAAAGCACTCTATCTAAGTCACCAAAGACCACCAATAATGAATGATTAAACAAACACATGATTCAGTCGGAAGTGAGAATCGACCGACCCATATGGCCGAGGGCAATAAAACCTAGAAATTACTGCCAACACTGATCCAAATTTGTTGTTTCTGTCATGCATGCTTATTTCTTCTTTTTCCTGGATTCCTTCGTCATGTGATTGCATGGATATACAGCTGCCATGCATATACTTCTGAGCCCTCATTTCACCTTCTGGAGGACTCCACCGAATGCTACCTCGACGAACGAAAAGACTAAGCCACATCATTCGAATTGATTCTATCACAGAGGGGTCAAATGCGTCTACGTGATGACTTCCAAGCCCTTGACAAATAATCTCTCAGAAAGACTGAAAAAATGAATTTTAACCACGTGCCGAGATGTCGCATTCCACTTTAAAACTTGGAAGTCAGACCCTTAATTGATTGTCGAGTCGTGGCCTGGCAAATGAGGCCCATGTTTTCCTCTCTGATTCTCTAATCCAACCGAATTCTTCTTGACTCTCGGCCTAAGCATCATGTCTTCACGGCAAAAAGCACACAAGGAAATATGGCCGAGGGCAATAAATCTCAGACTCGGCCGACACTAACCCAGACTTGTTATATTACATGTTTTCTTAGCAAATCTAGGCCTATCTGCCCCCCATTTTCTTTACATTGGCTTGCACAACCGTATATTTAAGAAAATAATTTATTCTTATTATGATTTTTTTTTAGCAAATGGAAATAAAAGTGACCAAACCATAATGAGGAGGAGGCCAACGATGTTTTATTTCGAGCTGAGATCTTTTAATACCAACATAGCCAATCAAATTTTGCATTGAGCTGAATAAAAAATGATCTCTAAATATTTTTGACTTGGCGAAATATTTTACATCTTCTGTTGCCGAACGTGTTGAACAATTATTAAGCACCTCAGGCATAATAATTTCACCAATTTCAGCTTTTATCTCTTATAACTTAGCCGAATTGGATTTCTCCATATTAGCTTTATCGCCAATAACCATATCGACTGTCACGGTTTCAGCGTCTAAGGTCATGTCTCCAATTACCATATCAATTGATGTGGTTTTTCCGTCTGAAGCCGTGTATCAGCTTTGTTCGTCATTGGAACACTCATTTGATGAATCATTTTCTAAGTCGATTTTGGCTCAGAAACTTGAACTTTTTCTTCTAGGCCTACCACACTTTCAGTCTCAACCAAAAAAACAGGTGGCCTAGGTTTTTCTTCGGCCGACTTGACAATTTTCTTAGGTCGAATTTTGATTGTGGCTGGATTGAAAAATTGTCCCCCAGCCTTCTGATCCAACCATTCTTCTAATGGAATTGATTTGTATCCAAAACCGAAAATCGTTTTCTTATCGAGCCACTCATAAAATCAATCTCTATCTTCTTTTAACCATTGATCTTGTAAGCTATGATGAACTTTCACCTTTATCATTTGAGAGAAAGATTTTTGCCTTTCTTCATATGCTTCAAGGATCCGTTCCGCATCAAGTTGAACTACTAATGCGTCCAATCGGTTAAGTACTGGTTTGGTACTGAGGTGCTTTTATAAAAAGTGGGTATCAAAAAAAGCTAAGCTCAAAAAGGTGTTTGGTAAACACTTAAAAATAAGCTGACAACGTGAAGCAGCAAAAATAAGCTTATTCTCACAGCACAGCAGAATCAGTTTTTTTCAAAGCACAGCAATACCAAACCAGCCCTAAGTGGAGCCGGATTGAAATCTTGATATATCATATGAACTTCGTAGTTTTAGCACAGGGTCCCATTGGGCATGCCAAAATGTTGACCCTGAAAACTACCAAGCCTACGTGGCGCGCATGCCGAGTAATTAATAAGCTAACTACATCCTTCGATTGTGTGCGGGGCGAGCCAACTCGTCGGCCGAGTTTTTACCGGGGAGTAAAATATATTGATGTGGCCTTAGGCGCACTGCTGACTTTTTGAACTTACGACTGCGGCTATGGAAGGAACACGTCTTGGCATTCGGGTTCTAAAGCCTGAAGACAAGGCTGCTAATTCTGCGAAGTTCAAATTCAAATTCAATTTTCAATGTGCCGAATGTAGTAATCTGGTAACACCTCACTTCGCCGAAAAGGCTGATGAGATGACCTCTACCAACAAGGACTCGAAAATCCTTGTTGAGCTAGACTTGGATAAATAACCAGTCAGTCTCAAAGCAGTGTTGTTTATCCAAATTGAAGATGCTCATCAGTCGGCTGATTCTACGACTCCAGTGCTATTTATCCAAACTGAAGATGTCACCGGTTGCCTTCACAGCATTGTTTATCCAAACTGAAGATGTGTTGGCGGGAAGAAAGGGATAAAATATCAGGGTTGGGTTTTGAAATGTTGCAAGCGACTCTGTATTTATAGTGGTTGTCTTTTGCTTGGCACGGCCTGATAGCTTTGTAGAGTCCAATTGCCACTCTAACTTTGTAGAACATTATTTGCTACGTTGACTCAGAACTTGTGTCCAATCACCTTAGTCGTCCAATATCTCCAAGATATGATAAAGGCTATCTCCTAATTCTCCTTCAAAAGATAAATATATCTTTCACATGCGTGACCTGACCAAATGAATGCATCATATTCCAACAGAAACTTCTCTTTCTCCACCATGTTGGTCTAGGTGCAACCATGCATGCATAATAAATTGCATTTTATTTGCAACATAACCTGGTCACTTAAGAGACCATTTTTTTATCAAAAACCATCGAACATACCTCATGACAAGATAGGAGCATGTGCCATTTGTCCTTCATGATTATCCGTGACTTTTCAGAATAAAAACCTAGGCTTATCACATCATCACCAGAAGCCAGGCCTATCTAGGCTTCTTCATGATCTATCCATGCATGCATTAATCTCATGAAATTAATCCATTTGTAGTTGCATTGCCGCTGGAGACTGTCAGCAAAACCTCAATTACCCTAATCCACACACCCATATGCCGAATATGCCAGACCAATTCGAATTGTACTGTTTGCTTCTAAGTTGGAGATATGATTTGCATCCCATTTATCTTGTACAAGATAATTCATCATTAAAAATTAATTATTATGATAAAAAAATCATAATATTATTCTTTGACAATAAAATTATCTTCATTTTTTATCCGACGGTATGGAGCTATGCTTACTCATCAGCTTTGATTGCACGAGCCGATGGTGCAATTTTGGGTTCAAACAGCATTGCAAAAAATTAAGGATGAGGTTCAGTTCAGTTTGGCTACAAAGAAAAGGCAACCGACTTTATAAGCATATTTTGAGAAAGAGCTGAATTGGGACAATAGAAGTTATTCCTAAATATGTATTTCAAATTTTTATAATGTTATTTCTTTTATGTATTTCATCAAGTATTAATTTATATATTCCATGGACGTTAAAGGATTTCATTAATAAAAAAGATATATTTTATTCATTTAGCGAGATTATTATTTTAGTACACTACCCCAACTAAGGACCATTTTTTTTTTTTAATTTAACCGAGGTTATTAAGTTATCGAGCATTCATTTATATTGAGGTTTTACTGTAATATAAAGATCTAATTCTAAATTAACACGATAGCAATCATAAACCTAAATAATTTGAAATCAATTATAATATTTATCTACTAGAAAACCTTAAGACATACCAAAAATAAACAAAAAATAATAATAATAATAATAAAAATAAAAAATAAACTAACATAAAAGTAAACCAAATTAGTAACTTATCACTTAGTGTAATCTAAATTTTTACACAGAGTAATTTATTTTCTTGCAAAGAGTGCATGTGGTTGCTCATATTTAGATTTGAAACTTTTAAAAACACATCTATTAATTTCTCTAAGTTGAGAACAAATTTCCGTGCATAACATTTTGCACTTAATACCAAACACAAAACTAGAACATACCCAAACCTATTGAGTCGGTCTGGTAAGCTTTAGCTTTCGTTAAGACAATAATAACATGCTTTGTAAATAATAATCAAATAAATATACAAATATTGCAAAAGAACTCAAAAAGAATACGTGAAACCAAACACTCTCCCAACTCCCACCAAAATTATGCTGTGAGTATGAATCCCGATTCCCACATCAGAGAAAAAAAAGACCTTATATGTGTTTATAAGAATTAGGCTAGTTCATATTACTAATTAATTTTATGATATAGATCTTCAACCTTCTTCAAATCAATACTATAATCTACAACTAATAAATAAATAAAAACAAAAGAACACATTATAATTTGAGATGCGAACACAATATATTTAAATCTTAAAGAAGTTATATAATTGTCAATACTAAAATAAGGGGAAAAAAAGATATGAAACGCTTGTGTTCCGACTCCAAAATATTAAATTATACAAATTAATCAAGGAGAAGGTTTGCCTGCACCTTCATTGCAACTAGTTTAATTATTATTTAACTAATTAATTAATTAAGGTGTATTCAATTGGGATTTTGAGGGATTTTGATTCTTTTAATGAATCTAGGATTATTCAATCAGAATTTTAAGTGATTCTTTGAAATTCAAGATGTATTCAATTAGAATTTTAAGAAAGTTTATTAAAATCCTTAGAAATCCGGGTGTATTCAATTAGGATTTTAAAAAAGTTTATAACATTCCAAGTGTATTCAATTAGAAATTGATTTTAAAGAATTTGAGAAAGTTGAGGAATTAAAGGGAATTGGAGAGTTTTCGTAGTGTATTTTAAGCATCCACAAATCTCACATCTCCTCATGAGATTTCAAGGTAATTTAATCAAAATTTTATATGAAATCTTTACAAATCAATTAAACTCCATAAAAATCAATAGATTTATAAATCTATTAAAGTCTTTTAAAATTCTCAATTGTACAACTCCTTTTAATATTCAAAGCTTTGAAACCGTTATTTGACCATTCAGCTTTGGTATACTCCCGTCAGTCTCCTCACTATAAAACCCAACCCTTCACACCTTCCTTGTCACCACTCAACACACAACTCTTAAAACAACCTCAAAACCTTCTGCTGCGATCACAATGAGCTTTTCAGCTGTAACAACATTGGCCGTCGATCAGGGCGACGGGCCTTCAATCTCCGTCGTCCATCCCGACATTATCACGGCTCACATCCTCACCCGCCTGGACGGCCAGACCTTGGCTGCAGCCTCCTGCGCTTCGTCCGAATTACACAGCTTCTCCGCCAAAGAAAAACTCTGGCGGGACGCCAGCATCGCCACATGGCCTTCCATAACCGATCCACGAGTCAACGATCTCATTTCCACTTTCCCTGCCGGTCACCGCTCTTTCTTCTCCGACTCTTTCCCGCTCCTCGACCACTCGCCCTCCCAATTCAATTTCAGCCCTTCGTCCCCCACCGCGGAGTTAATCTCGGCCGTCGATATTTTCTACAAAGACCAGCTCATTTTCTCTAAGGTTCAGGAGTCCGAGACCGAATCCGGGTGGTTCCGCTGCTCGCCTTTCCGGGTCGACTTACTTGACCGGAAAGAAACCGTCCCGACACCAATCCAACATGTCGGGGAAGACCAGAAGTCGTTGAAGCACTTGGAGGACAACCTGAGCCTGAGCTGGATCGTGATCGACCCCACCCGGAAAAGGGCGGCAAATTTGTCGAGCCGGACGGCAGTGACGGTGCAGCGTCACTGGCTGACAGGGGAGATACAGCTGCGGTTCGCGACGATATTGGCGGGGGAGAAGAAGGGGGAGTATGTGCAGTGCGGGATGGTGGTGACTTGCAAGGGGAGTGGGAGTGAAGGAAGGGAGCTGCACGTGAGGGAGGTGAGCATGCAGATGGAGGGAATGGAGGGGAATCATTTGAACGGGAGGGAGAGTTTGGTCATATTGCAGAGGGCGATCGAGGGTGGGAAGAGGAGGAAGGAGGTAAAGGGGAAGGCAAAGTATGAAGAGTACTTGGAGATGAAGAGAGAGAGGAGAGAGAGAAAGGAGAGGAGAGAGAAGGCTTTGGACATGATCTGCATTGCTGCTGGGGTGACTATTTTCATGGCGTTTTGGTCATTTGTCTTGTTCAGATAGACGATGATGAACCCAGAAACGGAAACAGTTTGGGTTTAGTTAATTACACAATTTAATTCATTAATTCTTTAAGCCAAAATATATAGAAAAGTTCATACAAAGGAGAAGCAAAGTGGATATGATAACAATTAATCATTTGTTTATTTATTTGATTTTCATATATATAGCCTCTTTTCGTAATAATTCCTCACTTTCTGTTCATACAACTTTTTCTTTAACCAAAGGTGTGTGAGTGATCCTTGTACTATCCTACTCTTGTGCATCATAGTTTTGATGATTTTGCACAAATAAATGTTTTTTTTTTTTTGTTTAGTTATGCAATGTGAGCGACGAGCACAAGAATTAAACTTTTATCGTAAATAAGGACGGAGGTACATTATGTGGGCAATAGTTTAGAGTAAATTTTCGGAATTTTAAAACATAGATAGCCAAAGTTATCTATTTGAAAGGAGCCCAATCTTCTTTGATAAAAATTAGCCTACTTTAACTTTCCTAGTTCCGCCTTTCCTACGATTAAAGTTTGAAATATATGAATGGGTTTGATTAAAAATTGAAATGTATGAATGGGTTTAGTAGAGAAAGTAAGAAATAAGAAACGGTCAATGGGGATTAATCTTTGACTTTAAATTTGGCCGGTCACACTTTGGATGCTTCTCCTTTTAGAGGTCTTTTTCAGGAGGCAGGCTTCCTGCTGCCTGATGGGTTGACCGTTGAATGTTATGCAAATCCTACTCTCTGTAAAGTCTAGGGAGTATGATTCTCTCCTTTTTTTTTTTTTTTTTTTTTTTTTTTTTTCCTTCTCTTCTTTCCCTTCCTATTTAAACGGTCATGATTAAGCCACGTCAACATCTTATATTAATTTTTTATAGCAAAATAAAGACAAAAATAAGAGAATGTAAAATAAGAGAATGGAAGGTGATGGAAAGAGGAAATGAGAGAATCTTAATCCAAGTTATCTCTTTCTAGTCTTATTAAAATAAAATACGAGAAAATTAACAAATCGTTTTCTTTTTATTAAAGATGTCCCGAATGTCATGAATGACGATGGATGTCCATATAATTTTTTTTTTTTTTTATTCCAATGGATGTCCATATAAATAGTAATAAGCTTATTCTACGAAGGTTCTCTGGCTAGCTGCACAAGGACCGTATGTGGCGATACAACAGGGCCGGCCTTTCGTTTTTTTGGTGTCCGAGGCGAATGCTCAAATGTGTCTTCCTTAATACACAAACATATATTAAAGAAATATTTAAAAATGGTCAGAACCCAGTCGAAGTTGAAAGGCTAGACCCTCATGCCTCTATGATATTACTTGAAGGAAAAACAAACATACAACGCCACGACGGGGGTTGGGGAGACATTTACCTAAACTCCAACGATGAAAAGCAAAATCATACAACCACTCCAAGCAAAAGTCCTTAAATTTTAACCTTTAAGAAATTATCCTCTTGCATTTTTTGAAGAAAAAGATCAACAAATATATCATTACAATCCAAGTGTTCAACCACATTCATTTTAATCTTACATTGCTGATCCATTAAGCAAACAACACATTTGGACTCGTATAAATTTCTTATACGAATTTCGCTATTTCCACGGATGTCCAAGGTTGTTATCAAATACAAATGCTTCTTCAAGTAGAATCATTTGCAAATTATGTGATACGGTGGGGACTTTTCTAAGTAATCTTGTAATTAACATCTTCAGATGTGTTACATTTGTTTACTTCATTTGTAGATGTTTAATTGCTCTGATGTCAATTTGATATAGATACTCTAGTTTCCATTATACTTATGGCTGATTTGGTATTGCTGTACTTTGGAGAAAAAAAACTGTTTTTGCTGTGTTGTGAGAATAAGCTTATTTTTGCTGCTTCACGTTTTCAGCTTTTTTCACCCAAAACTGTGAAAATAAGTTGTTTTTAAGTGTTTACCAAACACCTTTTTTAGCTCAGCTTTTTTTTATACCCATTTTTTATAAAAGCACCACAATACCAAACTAGTACTTAATGGTTCATCACACTCTTTGGGCACTCAACTCTTTTATTTATTTTATACTCCTCTACTCTCACTTCTCTTTTCTGTTCTACACTCTTTTTATTTTTATATTTTTTGTACGCATCATTTCCACGCTATGGCTTCGGCACCCTTTGGGTATCGGTCAGCACACTTCGATTTTGGTTCTACGTGGATATTCGAGTCAGAGTGTGTCAAAAACTGTAATTATTTGAATTAATTAATGACACTCAGTTTTTATCTTATTGAAGAATATAACAAATTTAAATCTCATGAATAACTCATAAATGCCCTTGGAATTTACGTTCGTAGTGTGGCTGCCAGATAGATGTGCTCACTCCCCTTGGTATTGTTGATGCTTTATGTTTGGTATTAAAGCATATTATTGGGATAAAATTAATTTGAATAATCAAATAACATACAATATAATTGGAACCAAATTGATACAGCACCACGGACGAAAGAGGTGTGCAAGTCCAGCTACCTGCAAGAAAGTAGATAACCGACGTCAAACCTTGGTACCAGTAGAGCATCGGCCAAAGGCTCTCCAACGGTTAAGTTAGTAAGCGTTATTAAGACTTAAGCAGTAGACAAGAAAGTATTGTGTGTTAGGGAAGCGTTACCAGAGTTATGCCCTAGATGAGGGTATAATAGTTAAGACCTATGGAATCCGTATTAAGTTGGGAGAATTCAAGAGGATATTTAGGAGTAGATATTGTTTTTCTTACAAGTGTGGTTACTTGCGGCGCATTCCCAACCCTTATAGATTGTAAGAATCTCCAAGTGTAGAAAAATCATCTAATCCCCAGTCGAATTAGGTTTCTGTGTCAATCTCAGAAAAGTCATGTATCTCCATACCCATACATATGAACCCAAGTATCACACTATCGGTCTCTGCGAAGCAATGAAGGCTTTGAGTTGAAATCAAAATTCATATCTATAAGCATAAGATACATATGATGCCTCAAGTTTGATAACTACTTGCAAACTACAACCAAAAGTTTTGTCATGTTTGACATCTGGTAAGCATCCATACGTTTAAACTTCTTGGGGGGTCAATGTTTAGTGAACTTGTTCAACAAACAAGCACCTATATATCCACCATGTACCTAGCAAGTGTAGCACATTATTGCTAACCCATTGTAAGTGAGAGGTCTTAGGTTCGATTCTCACCAAAGGCGAATTTGAACCACATTATTGCTAGCCCATTGTGAGGATAAGACCACCCCTTAGACCTGGCATTCGTGTCGTGTTTCTCGTGTTCGTGTCGTTTTCGTGTCATACCCGATAGCTTAACGGGTTGTGTTGTGTAATACTCATTAAAGTAAACGGATAATATGACCCGACCCGTTACCCGTTAAGAAATATATATTTTAAATCAATAAAAATGAAAATGAAAAACATAATTTGACCCCAAAAAATGTAAAATATAATACTAAATTAGTATATACATGCTAAATTTCGGAGTTGATCCATTCATGAAAGTTGTAAAGTTTTTCATTACGAGTGATTACATTTTTCACACTTCTACAATAATTATTATTAATTTTATTAATTTTGCACTCAAATAAAAAAACATTGTTCATGAGATTTGGAGGGCTTTCAAAATCTAAATGATCATGTAACCATCGTCTAAGTGTTGAGGGTGCAATTATGAACGTTTATTATGATTTCACATCTTTCAGACTTATACATTAATGATTATGAATTTTGTTTATTTTGAACTCCTTTAAAAATACAATTCATAAGAGTTTGTATGGTTTTAAAAATTCAAACGATCATATACCCATCCTCAAAGTGTAGAGGATGTGACTACGAGCGTTTGCATAGTTTTTCATATTTTTCGCACATGTAAATTAATTATTATAATTTTTTTAATGTGTTTGGTATTTTTAAATTACTTGATATTTTTATTTTTAATGTGTTTTATGATTTTTAATCTCAATCTTTGCCTATAATATACTATAAAAATAAATAAATAAATAAATAAAACTTAAATTTAATAATAATAGAATAATAATTAATAAACAATATATACATATTCATTATATCTTGTATTTTATAGTAAGTTTTTTTAATAGTTTAAAAAATTAAAATCATAAAAATAACTTTTTTCTTATCATGTCGAAACAGGTTACCCGCGTGTTAGTCTCATGTAAACCTGTTAAGGACCCGTTATTAACGGGTTATTATCGTGTGACCCGATTAGTTATCGTGTTGACCCGAAACATGTTATTTTCGTGTTGTGTTAACGGGTCATGTAAGAAATTGCCAGGTCTACCACCCTTCCCCCCTTAGACCTATCCTAATTTAATTTTATGAACATTTTAACCTTAAAATATTTAAATTCCGATCATTATTGAAAAATCACTAAACTGACGCCAAGAAACTTGTTGAACACTATAAAAGAATACGAAACACATGAAATAATTTTTTTTTAATTACTTTAGCCGTTGAATTTAAATTTGAACAGTTAGATCTTCTTCTTTTTTTACCGTTGAATTTTATCATATTAGATCTTAACCGTTGGATTCAATAAATTTGTAAATATAAAACTAAAACAAATGCACATATATGGTGGGGCCAGCCCACTAACCCAGGGGAAATCGTGGGCTAAATTTACCACATAAATGAGTTTTGGGTTCAAACTTATATTTGCCTCAAGGGTTGGAGCAAGTTAGTGGAGGTTTAGAACCTAAAATTTGAGTTTTACTCCAAGGGTTGAAGTAAGTCTAAGGGGGGCTTAACCTCACAATGGGCTAGCAATAATGTGGTTTAAATTCGCCTTTGGCGAGAATTGAACCTAAGACGAATTTGAACCACATTATTGCTAGCCCATTGTAAGGCTAAGCCCACCCTCTCCCCCTTTAGTATAGATAATATCATTTGTTCAAAAAAAAAAATACACCTATTGTAACTTAGTAAAACGTAATTTTTGGCAAAAAAAAAAAGTATTTTCGTGTTATGTGGCCGTCTTGACAATTTGTAGTGTTTTTCATCTTTTTCTATATATTTGGAACAAGATTCAGAGTTTTTAATTCGTTTTTCTTATTTTTCTCGTCCTTTGATCTTTAGCAATCTTGAATTGAGTTGGGTTTTGTTAGCTACGAAAGGCAAAGGCCCATCTTAATTGCCCTAATCTAATATGGATCGAAATTCGCAATCTTTACTTGAAACTCTGGTGAAATTACATCGTACTATATGATCACACACAACATGCTGACATTGCTGAGCTAGCACATATCTTCAGCAAGATGGAAACACCTTTGGTGGTGTTAGATGAGTGAGACCCCACTTTATCATATGAAGTCACACGTGGCAGATGATCATTGATCAAACTCCATCCATGCAAATCCATTCTATCTTCCCAAAAAATCTCCATCAACAGCTGACAAAACTTAATCTCGACCACCATCTTCACCAATAATATTTCTGACTCACTCACTCCAAAACTTACAGCTCTGAACCGAAAAAAATGGCAGCAACCATGGCGACCGTATCAACCGTGATGGGGCTGGGCAGTTCCTCCCTCTCACCAAGCAGGACATGCCTCTCTTCAGGTTCATACTTCACATATATATATGTGCTCTCACTAAAATGCGCCTTTGTACAATATACTAATGTTGCAATGCTCTTTAATTGCAGGCTTTGTGAAGCCTATTCTGGTTGGCAACCCTCTGAGGCAAGTTAGGGCTTCTGGAGGAAGGTTCACATGGTAATTTACCTAGCTATCGTTTTTTAAGAAGATCATGACCGTTGATTTTGTTGTTGTAACGTAGAAATTGTTGTATGCGGTAGTGTCAATGTGTCGATTGTATTAATACAGGTACAATACGTGGTTTATATAAGACAATACGCGGTTAATTAATTATAATCAATGTTTAGCCTAAATTAAGCAGACAATTAATGGTCAGACATCCATGCAATCCATGCACTGATGCATATATGGTTTTGTTTTGTGTTGAATGTGTTGGGAACAAACAGTAGCTTTCAGAGAGATTGGCTGCGGAGGGATCTGAATGTGATTGGGTTTGGCTTGATCGGATGGTTGGCTCCGTCGAGCATACCATTAATCGGAGGTAAGAGTTTGACGGGGCTCTTCTTTGAGAGCATTGGTGCTGAGCTCGCTCACTTCCCCTCACCTCCTGCTCTCACTTCTCAATTTTGGTTAGTAACCCTTCTTCTAAATTTTGTTCCTTTAGTGTTTGATCTTGTTTAGATTGATATCACAGGTTTTTCTTTGTTTTTTTTCTGTTTTTCTTCAAACCCAATATTGCACTCCAAAGGGCACAATTACGACATCTAGGCCCAAATGGCCAAGACAAATACAACTAGCCCAGCAAAAAAACAAAAAAAAAAAGTTTTTATCACAAATGAACTCTAAAATTGGCTCCCACCATCAAAATGGTCACTAAATTTGAAAATTCTGAATATGGGTGTTGCAAATCAATGTCATCATTCAGTTAAATATTGGAGTGGTGGACCACAATGTGCCACGTCAGCACACTAACAGACTTTCTAACATAATTAAGATGGAAGGATGAGAGTGATTTGCAACACTCATAAAAGGTTAAGTGGTCAAAAATATACTTGCACTAGCTCTTTTATATGTACTTGAGTGGTTAAGTAGGTTATCTCACTAATTACGTTTTATATAGTGACTTGTTTGTATGCTCGATCAGTTTTGCATGTTTACTAATATATTGAGCTATTTCAAAGCGACATAAACTTGTCTATTAGATATAAGATTGATTAGGTCGTGTGATAAACTTAATCGTGTGATGAAGAAACGTGGCACTTCTTGAGATAAGGAATTAGGAGGCTGGTTATTATATGTTTGGCCTTTGATTCTCAGTAAGTGTAGAAATAAAAAAGGGGGGAAAAGAAAAAAAACGAAGGTCCCACCGAGATTTGAACTCGGGTTACTGGATTCAGAGTCCAATGTCCTGACCACTAGACCATGGCACCGAACCAGGATCCTCGCCGGATCTTTCCCTAGGGATCCTAGGGATCCCGCAATCTTGTCCGTTCATTTTATATCGTGCGGTCAGTTTTCGTTAGATACTATTCATATTTGAATTTTAAAATTTAAATTTTAAATGATTTCTGACCGCACGATATACGATGAACGGACAAGATTGCGGGATCCCTAGGATCCCTAGGGAAATGCTCAGGAGACACTCCTCTCGTTCTTGTCAAATCCGCATTTCTGTTTTCTTTAGTCAGTTCACTTTCTAGCTATCTAAAGAAAAACATTAATTACATATTTTTTTTTAATACATTGATATTTTTACATTAAGGGGAGGGGGAGTTCAGCTGTGCCACACTAGGCTAATTACATTCTAAATCCTTTAAGTTTGGGTCATTTTCCATTGTAAATCCTTTAATTTAGGGTGATTTTCTAATTGGGCCATGAGGTTTCAAAATTTTCATATTATAGCCTGAGGTCTTAAAATGGTATCAATTTGTAATGACAACCTAATATTTCAAAAATAATCCATTGGGAAACTTGAGATTAAATACTAAATACAACAAACAATTATTCTTTACATCTCTACTCTTCTTCATCCCTCATTTTCCCTGTGTGTTTTTCCTCCACCATTATAGTTATCAAACAGGCTCTAATTTTTATGACATAAACTAAAGTAATGAGCTGAACCCTCGTGCAAGTGTAAAGAAAGAGTATTACTCTTTTATAAGAAAAAGAGCAAAACTGGCATTCAATCTAAATTCTCTAATGTTTTTTGCTTCAAGTAAATATGACGAGGATATACAATTTTTTGAGCAGGTTGTGGCTGATAACATGGCACCTGGGGCTTTTCATCACCCTTACCTTTGGGCAGATTGGCTTCAAGGGGAGGACTGAAGATTACTTTGAAAAATGATCCCTTTTTAATTAGTTTTTGTAAAATCTATATATATGCTTAATGTTCAGTTATCTCAATTTCTTTTCCTTTCGTCTCGTACTGTAACTGCACAACTTGATCCTCCTGAATCAATATTGTGTACCTTTGTGTAAATAATTATGTATTCAAGTCTGTCTACTGACAGTAAACACAGTGACCACTAGATAAAAAGAATTCTAATGACTGCAAAACGAATCCAAAATTCTAAATTACGGTCTTCTGCAATACATTGAATACACCAATGTTTGTACGATTGGATTAAAACGGTTATAATCTAGTCATGAAAATAATGCATTCTATACATCGGTGAATACTAGAATTCTCGCCTAAACTATCAGTAAAAGCGAGTAAAAAACTGAAAAAGTTGCATGTGTGATAAGTTCAACCAATTCACAAAAAGATTTCTGTTTTGATGATTCAGGTTTATAGACGAACTCAACATTTTGTACAAGTTTAGTTGAGACAACTGATTGCCATGAAAAATCGGAGAAGAAGGAAGGTGGAATTAAGTCATTAGGCCATCTCCAACCGAAGGGTCCAGAGGGTCAGAGGGTCGAAAATAGTCCGAAAACCGTCTCCAACCGAGGACTAGGCCAGAGGGCTCTGGAATCTGGGAGGGCCCCACGGAATCAGAGAGGGCTGGAGGGCTAGCCTTTTTTTTTGATGTTTTGTTATTTCTGTCGGTTATAGCGATAGGAATACATTCTATTATTTAATATAAATGTATTCTTGTCGGTTATAACCGACATGATTTCTTAGGAAAGAATTCAAATGCAACGGCTAGCTAACTAGCCGTTGCATTTGATTTTTATTTTTTTTTACAGTTTTATTTACAAAATTTTTCATATAACTTCTATTTTTTCCTATAACTTTTATTTTACAAAATTTGTTTCATATTTTTTTAAAATTTCATTTTTTCCTATAACTTCTATTTCGCAAAATTTGTTTCATTTTATTTTAAGTTGTAGTTTTTAAATAATAAAATATGTTTGGCCTTATGGCCCTCTGGCTCTCGGTTGGAGACGGTTTTTTGTGACAGGGCTAAAACGAGCCTGTAAACACGAAAATTCCTGAAACAAACGAGACAAGAACACGTGTACAAAATAATATTTTGTATTAATGATTTTGGGGTTACAATCTCTCTCAACTTTGATCCTCTGATTCGATCTCCGTAAGGTGTTGATTTGTGGATGTGCGATTGATACAAGGACTGTTGAGGCTTGATCTTGAAGGTTGATGGATGAACGGATCTTCAAGGCTTTTGGGCTTTATCTTGAAGAACTGTTGATGAAGGGATATTCAAGGGCCTTTGGAGCTTGATCTTGATGAACAGTTGATGAATGGATCTTCAAGGGCTTTTGGGCTTTATCTTGAAGAACGGTTGGATGTGTGGATTTGTTGATGTTGTTGATCCAAAGGGTCGTTGGGGCTTGATCTTAGGATGAATGGATGATGAACGATGAACGCTTTCTTCAAGGGCCGTCGGGGCTTGATCTTGAATTGGTGACAGTTCTTCAAGGGCCGTCGGGACTTGATCTTAAAGAAGGATTTGATGAAGTACGAAGAGAGCTTTCTTGATCATTCGGGATTTTACTTGGGAGCTTTGGAGTTTCAAAGCTTCAAGGTTTTGGTGTAATGTGAATTGGTTATGAATTGGTGAATTAAAATGAATGCCTTGGCTTTCTATTTATAGAATTTCAAAACTTGATTTTTTGATTTAAATAATAAGATGAAATAAATCATTTCTACCAGGTGTTGACACGTGTCCTATTTGATGACTTTTCCAATGATTTTCGATTTTTCGTTGAGTCACATGCTACATGTAAAATTTATGTGACAGATGAACGTTGGAATTTTAATTATTGATCAACATTCATTTCACCGAAATTTCGATGTCTACAAATGCCCCCACTTCAAGGCGCGTCGTATACATGTGCTTGTCACGTATAGAAGATGCGTTTTGTAGTCCCTTAGTGTAGATGTCGATCGAATGGCAGTCGAGGCTTGATCTTGAATTGGGCTAGAAGTTTCTTCAAGGGCCGTTGAGGCTTGTTCTTGAACTTTGTTTGAAATCTCTTCAAGGGCCGTCGAGGCTTGATCTTGAAGGTTGAAATTGGACCACAAGGAGCTTCACGTGGTAGATGATCTTTGGCTTTGGTAGTGGATGAATTGGCACGTATTTTGTTGCGCTTGTTGACTTTCCACAACTTTGATCTTGAACTGGGTTGGAGGATTTTCTGGTTTCCTCCAAGGGTTTGAACTTACTCTTTTTATCTGGAGCTGAATTTGATTCAAGGGCAGTGGACACTTGATTTCAAATTGGACTTGTGATTTCTTCAAGGCCCATTGGGGCTTGATCTTGAACTTAAACATGACCACGAGCGGTTTCAGGATTTGGACACATGGCAGGTAGGCACGAGATAGAGATGATGGTCTGTTTCTTTGTTTAATCTTTCCAATTCATACTCGAGCAGTTTGGTTAACGGTATGATCTTCAAGGGTGGTGAATCGGCACGTGCTTTGTTGTGCTTGTCTCCACATGCTTCAATGTATCATTTTCCCTTGCCTTATCTGTTCTTCGGGCAAATGTGGTATCTTCTCTGGAAGCACAAGATGTTGAAACAATGGGTACTTTGAGAGCAGTGCTAGGTAAGCAATCAGGGAAGGGTTCCAGGCAGTCGGTTCCTGACTGGGAGTTTGACTTCAAGTTCTGACTAATGGCTCTCCTTCTTCTTGTCCTGCAGGTAAGAACAAGGATAAAGAAAATGACAGGGAGAAAGCATGATATGAAATACTCTTGCTTTTGAAGAAGTGGTGGCGATTTGACAGCGTTGCACAGCGAGGCTTTGCTCTTCGGTGATGGTGCCAGCGAAAGGCTATTAAAGCTTTTCGAGCTATTTGATTAGGGCAACGATGTCGAGCCTGTCTTTGATTTAGACTCCTCCATCTGGGTTATGCGGTTCTGCAGGAAAGGGCGTCGTGCTATAATGATCTGATCCGGCTCATCATTGATCTTTCTGCTTCAGTCTCTTGCAGTATTTGTCCCCGATGCAGGAATGGAATGCAACATTTGCATTTAAATGGTCTTTCAGAGCACTACTTCTCAGCGGCGATGAGCACTCGAGAGCAATGCCAGGTAAGCAACCATGCAAAGGTTCCAGGCAATCAGTTCCAGATCGGAAGTTTGAGTGGAGGTTCCGACATATTGTTTTCTTTATCCTTGTCTTTGTAGGTAAGAACAAGGACAAAGGAAAGGACAGGCAGATTGCATGATATGAGATACTCTTGCTTTCTACCCTGATGATATGAGATACTTTTGCTTTGGTGTCATTTGTTTGACAAGGTATTCCCGGAGATGAAGAAAATTGAGTATTTCGAGAGGCTCTGCTGGGAGTGCACTATCGGAAGTGAGGAAGGGTTGGGCATTTTTGCAGGTCTGCCTTACTATGGAGGACGAATGTCGACATATATAGGAATTTTCCAACAGCCAGTAGTGGCACTATTCTTTTACTCTTGTCAGCAATCGTTGGGTAATTGAAACAGTAAGATTCACGCGTTTTCGACTTTGTCAGAAATCTTTGACAAAGTTGCCCATGCTTTCTGCAAAGTTGAGGTTGCGTGTGGAAGATGCTGACAAATTCTGAAAAGCCGGTCTTTTGAAATTCGGAGAGCGGTGCCTCTTCGATCTCTGAACAAGTAGCCTTGTTGCCTCTTTGATTTCTGAACAAGCGGCCCGGCTTTTAAAATTTGGGGAGTGGTGCCTCTTTGATTTCTGAACGAGCGGCCGGACTTTTGAAATTTGGGGAGTGGTGCCTCTTTGATTTTTGAACGGCCATGTTGCCTCTTCGATTTCTGAACAGACCCTATTGCCTCTTTGACTTCGTAACAGGCCCTGTTGCCTCTTCTTTTTTATAGAGGCATGAATCGTGTTCAAAAAACACACTTAGAAAGTTGCCGCCTTTAGGAATTTCCCTCTTTTTTTGTATTTCTAAGAACTCGATTTACACAACCTCTTCTTCCTTCATCATTCCTGCAAATGGCTTGCCCATCTGACCGTCGTCTTGATTTGAATGTTGGGGAAGATGTTGATATGTCTTCTCCAGACAACATATGGCACCCATTATTCTTATCCCCTACTGGTTCTCTTACGGTTGGGGACTCTGTGATGAAGAACGACATAACTGCTACGATGGTAGCTAGAAATCTTCTCACCCCCAAGGACAACAGGATTCTTTCCAAGCTGTCTGATGAGCTAGTTATTCAGGACTCTCTGGCTTTCAGTGTTCAGTGTGCAAGCTCTGTATCGAATATGGGCCAACGCCTTCTTGCTCGAACTCGTCAAGTTGAGTCACTGATGGCTGAGGTGGCGAGTCTTAAGTAAGAGATTAGTGGGCTCCGGTACGAGAACAAAGAGTTGCACATGCTTGCCAATAGTTACTCGACGAGCATGAAGAGAAAGCTTGACCAGCTACAGGAATTCGAAAGTCGGATTCAGAGTGACCATCAGATGTTTGTGGCTTTACTCCAAAGGCACCTATTGCCTTCATCCTCTAGAGTTTTACCGAGTGTTGAGGCTCCAAACAGTCAACCTCCAGCGCCTCTTCTTCCTGGAGTTCCGCCGAGTGCTGAGGCACCATCTGATCAACCTTTGTGAAGGCTCCCTCTTGTTTGCTCTTCTTTTTTTTACCAATGTAAAATGTACATTTCTGTAAATTTTCAAAGAAAACAATAAATGAGCTTTATTTCATTCATTGTACATTTTTATTTTTATTTTATTTATTTATTTATATATATTTTACATGGTGTTGTCCACTTGCTCTTCATGTGGTGCTTTTGGTGCTAAGATTCTCCCTCTGTGTTATCCGTCTGAGCTCGCTCAACGAATTGCAAAACAATATAGAAAAGTAGCCTTTACTTTCCAGAAGAAAGAAGAGGCATTATCATGATGTCTCCCATTTTCTTTCTTTATGTTGTGTACCATTTATATATATATATATATATATATATATTTTTATTTACTTTCCACATGCCATCATTACTTATTCCAAATGTGTGGAAGCAAGGGTCTTTTTAGGATATCAACTTTTTTTAATTGACATTTCCAAATGTACTTTCGGCTTCCCACTCTGTTTGATTAATCAATAAGACAAAGATAAAGGGACCATATTCCTTGTTTTGGGGAGAAAAGCAAATGTTTTAGCATTGGAGAAAAGTAGATGCTTTAACATTGGAGAAAAGCAGATGCTTGTCGTGCTAGATATCAAGTTCTTCAATTCCCATTGTGTATAAATAGACCTTTATGCAAGGTTGATCCCCATTCCATTTCCTTCAAGTTGCAGAGTGCTTAGGTTGTGCTTCCTTTTTTTTTTTTTTTTTTTTTGCACCGAAAGAATGTTATGTTTGTATATATATATACACACACACACACGGTTCACCCTTTCGATTTTGACTAGTCATATATATATACATATGTAAATATGTATATATGTATATATGTATATATATGTATATATATGTATATATGTGTATATATGTATATGTTCACGTGGCTTTTGATTTTGACTAGTCATGTGTGCATATATTATGTGTATATATATATATATATATATATGTTTAAACACACACACACTGTTCACGTGGCTTTTGATTTTGACTCCTTTTCTCTTTTCTTTTTTTTAGGTACTCACTACATTGGTGGATTTTCTTTGCAGTTTTGACGGAGGTTCCTTTGCTCGTGCTTGGAGCTTGTTGCAGTGCATCACTTTTACCATGTGGGGTTGTGCAAAAGACTGTAGCGAGTTTATGCTGTGTAGTGCCTTTTGGTCACGACTTTCCTCGGTGGTGACTTCGCCGTTGCCGCTACTTGGAGCTTATTGCAGTCTTCTTTGTTGCGCTGCTCAATTTTTGTGGCTGATCTTTCCGTTGCAGCCATGGTATTTTGCAAGAGTTTTAAGAGCAACACCATCACCATTCTTGCGAAGGACGACGATTTGCAAGATAAGGGAACAACGTTGAAGCTTTACGCGCCACTGACTGGTCCTAAGGCGCTTGCTCTTCTCGTGAAAGACAACTTCATGCATATTAAGTTGTGGTCTTCTGAAGTATCTTGGGAGGTGGTAGACTCTGTTCGACTAAATACGAAGAAGAAGGCGTGCACATCGAGGGTTCTTATCTTGAATCCTTCGCACCATGCTCGTGACAATCATTCGGCCTCATTTAAGCTTCTTGGTGATCACATCCGCAGCGGAGCTATGGCTTGGAATGGTACCATGTCGACTACTGGAGAGGCCGTCTTTGATGAGTTTTATTGGGAGTGGCTTGAAGATGTCTTAAGCCGATCTAAAGATGTGCTTACTAACGTGGGTCTTTACCACGCTGTGTACGCATCTTTGTTTAGTTATGATCGCCATCCTTCCGTCCTTCGTGCGTTCTTTAAGCATTGGTGTTCAGTGACCAACACACTTCACACGGCGCAAGGGGAGATGTCAATTTCACTTTGGGATCTTCACAGGATAGGAGGCTTGCCGATCCAAGGTAAGTTTTACGACGAGGTCGTTCCCAGCGCGGAGGAACTTTCTCTTTGCAATAGCCAATGATTGCTTGCGAGTTGTCACTGTTTGTTTTAGGCGTATCACAAGCTTTTCCAGGACGCTCAAGGTAAATCAGGCGTGAGGATTTCCTCGTGGATCCGATTTTGGTACTGGGAAGCCATGAGGTATAAGAAGCCTTTGAAGAAAAGTGGATGTAACAAAACCACTAGGCCAAAGGGAGACTCAGACCCGTCCGGTGTTATTGGCTCAACCAGGCGCCGCTATTCTAATGAGTTGAGAGCGTTTGAGGATCTTGGGATAGCATCAGAGCATGTGGAGAAGTCTTACCTAGCTGTTTTCTTAGCTTGTTGACTTTGTAAGTTTGTTTTCCTAACAGGCGACGTCAACTTAGTTCGTCCTGGAGTTTTCAAAGTTGCTAGCAAGATGGCTGCAGGTGAGTCTTTTAGCCTTGCTATTCCGGTCTTAGCCAACATTTACAATGGCTTGAGCATTGTTTCGAACTCGGCAAACACTGAAGATCGTGCTGCGGTGTTTCCTTACCACTATGTGTATGGTTGGTTGGGTGAATACTTTGGCACTCATTTTTCTTCGTCGACTCTAGACAAGTCAAGGACTTCTTCATCGACTGCAGCCAAGCTGGGGCCTTTGATGACGAAGTATTCTGGCGTGCTCTCCACGAAAAGCCTTGATGATTTGCAGGCACGAGTGCTGTTTAAAAGTTGTGAAGATTTGAGGATAGACGCCTTAGCGAGAGTTGGCTTGGTGCAGCGAGGCATCGTAGACAATTCGCATCTCCGCTTCTCAGACTTGTCTTATCTTATAAGTATTCGCTCGGGGTTTGTTTCTTTGCGGCAAGAAGACCGATGCATTGTTTAGCCATATAGTCCCCACCGTTTCAGCAGGCAATTTGGTCTTGTCCAAAACATGACAGGAAAGCTGAAGGAAAGGAACCAATCGGCATCCTTGCAAGTCGTGTATATGCATTGGGAGTCTTGTACCCGTGCATGTACAAATGTTGTTATCACGCTGCCAGCCAAGGACGAGTTCAAGAGTAATCCAGTGACCCGTGTTTACATACGTTGGTGGTCAAAGGTACATTATAAGAACTTGGGGATGGCAAGTGGTACCAATTCTTCTCACTCAAGTGATGATATGTCGAGAGAGGGCTGTCCTGTGGTTCCTATGCAACTGGCACCTCTTGATTGCGCGAGTGTGGCTCCCCTACAAGATAGACCTGTAACTTTAGTTCCTCAACACCCATGCTTGTCTCCTTGACATCCAGATGCTTCTGAAGAGGCGGGAGATGAAGTTGATTCGCACGAAGATGGGTTTATTTTGCAGCAGCGTCGACAAGTTTTAAACAAGCGACCACTTGAGGGTGCTCGGGTTGACAACGATGTCAATTTTCGTCATAAGAAGAAAGAAGTGTTTAGGCCTCCTCGATTCGATGATCGTGTGCCATTTGAGAGAGATGTATGTATTTCCTTTTCTCTCGTGATTTCTTCTGCTTTCACCATTTTGGTTTTCGTTTCTAACATCTTTCTTTATATTCTTTAGGTTGGGCCTTCTTGTCCTTTTGATTTGGCAACTACAGATGTTTATACCTATATGGAGATGCTATTTCGAGGCGATTTACCTACAGACAAGGAGATCGGGGATCCGCCTGGTGCAGAGTTTGTTCCAAATCCGCCGAACTTCCCGAGTTTTCCATGTGTAGGTGGAGGTATGCAAGAACCTGTCATGCGTCCAACACCTTTGCCAGCTAGCTCTGAGATCTCTTTGAGAGGGTCGAACCTTAGCGGTACTGAGCAACTCATCCACGCATCAGTCTTGGTGCGGCAATGGATATCAAAAGCCATATGAGGAGATGATTTCTAAGTGCCTGTTGGAAGACCTTACGTTGCTCAAAGAGGATTTGTCGAAGCTTGTTTCTGTAATTGACAACCTTAACGTTGATTATTCATCCTTGAAGATCAAGATTGCCGAACTTATGGCCACCTCGATGTTGGAAGTATGCCCACAAAGCCACTCATTTGATGTAATAGCTTTTTGGAATACTTAATGTATTAAACTTTTATATGTTTAATGAAGGGCAAAGCTTATTGTCAGACACTATTTATTGTATCATGTGTTTATGCAATAAGGGAATCCAAGGGATGTATTTGATCTAAGAGACAAGTGATCTAAGTGAGTTAGATTATCGAGACCATTCTCTTATGTTCATTCCTAAAACGTTCCTAGCCATAGGATTGCCAATTGGGTATTGACAATCCGCTAAGGTTAGTATGTGTTATGTCAACTCAATCTTGAGTATGACTAGTCTCAAGTCATTTGGTGTTGGACACTAAGACAAACACATAGGTGCTCGAAAGAGTAATCGAGTACACTGAACAACGATCAAAAGAGAGTTCGAACATACATGTCATGTAAGAACTCTAAAGTTGCAATATGCAAAGTAGTTCTTTGACCTGAGGCATCATAGATGTCTAATGGTTAGGTCCTTGATCTTTGATCATGTCAACGGCATTCCATCGGAGTGTCCACGGCATTGTTGGGGTCAAGCTATCTAGTCATGTAGGCATATGAATGCACAACAAGGGATCTCTAACCTTCCATGATGGAAGGAGAATACTCTAAAGATATGATTCTAAAGTCTTTGGCCAAAGCAAATGAATATGACTTAGGAAGTTTGTTCCAAATCATATTCAAAGGAATCATATAGAAAAATATCACATTGGATAGTAGACATGAAACAAACTATCACTTAAACAATGTGATTAAGAGTATTGTATTAGAGAAGGACTGTATTGCATTGTAGTTGTAACTGGATAGGTTCTCCAACCAATTCTACTTAGCTTGGGTAACCATGACATACTGCTAGGTGTCACTCATGGTTTGTGGAAGCCCTAATGATTAGTAAACACCAATCATCAAAGGGAAAATTGAAATGTGGTTTCAATTCACAATCGATCGTTAAGAGTAACAATCGCCCACTACCTCGCTAATTGGAACCTAATGGATCGTACACCGAGTAAGGGCGATAGTGAAGAAATTAAATGAAATGGATATGCAATTAAATGGTTTAATTGAAGAATGGTCAAGATTAATTAATTAGTTAATTAATTTTACGAAAGGTTCGTATTGGGCTTTTTAAGTTGGTTTTGGGTTATGGGGCGCAAAAGCGTTTTGGTCCACAAGGCCCATTATGTTTAGGTTGTATGACAACTAAAACAAAATGTGCAAATTAGCCCAATAACAAGGAGAGGCCGGCCATTAGGGTGAATGGTGCAAACTTGGATTAATTACAAGTTTGCCACTCACTTGTAATGAAGTATAAAAGCAACTTTATAGCTTTATTTTCAATATAGGGTTTTCTTTGAGGCAAAGAGGAAAAACATTTTCTCTCTTTCTCTCTACAAAGAGGCCGGCCACTTAGAGAGATTAATCTAGCAATCTTTTCTTCTCTAAGTCATCCATTTTCATCTTCACACTTAACCCTTGGTGTGGAGACTTAGAGATGATGCGAAATATATAAGCACACAAATTAAACCCTCTTTTTATCAATTGTAGCAAAGTATGTAAATAGGGATCGTTCTAGGCCGGGGATTAGGAGGGATTGCCAAATCACTTGAAACTAACTCAAAACGTAAAAACAAAGTTTAAAACACTAAACTAAACTCAAAGAATGCAAAACTAAACTATAAAACACCAAAACAAACCAAAAGACTCAAAACAGCAAATAAACACTCAAAACTGCCTTAAAAACACTTTCTGGGCAGTTTTGAACACCTAACACTAAATTGGACGAAATTGGGTTATGACTTGACTCAAGACACTTAAAAACACAAACTAAATTGATTTCTAACTAATCTAACACTTCAAAATAAATGGGGATTGAGTTTTGACGAAAATTGAAAACAAGAACAAACTTTGTAAATTGAACAGATTCTAAAACGAATTTGATAAAAGTGAATGGATGGAAAGCTAGCTAAGGGGTTCTTCTCCACACATGTCACACTTGCATACAAAACGATTTCCAATTGCTTCTCAATAAACCATGAATTCCCAACGCCCCAAATTAACCGTGAATTGCACTAATTAACCCTCAGATTTTCCTAAAGTTATCGAATTGGATGAATTGCATACGACAACCCAAAGCATTCCTCACAAGTTCCCTGCATGAATTGCATAACAAAGATACAAGCAAAGATCATTAAGTTCTATGAAAATCATAAGCATTGGCGAGGCACTCGTTACTATGAATTGCATGAAACTTATGCCAAGAATTTACTTAACACGATTGTGATCAACAACATTTACTACTTTTGAATATAAGTTCATAACGATTAGGTGAAATTCCCTTATATCCTAGCATCAAACTTATGCATGAAAATTAAGCGTGCACTCTCAACCAACACACACAAATCAGTTTTAATTCATGTAGATAAGTAAATTGAATTCACAACTTATGAAACGCAATTGAAAGTAATCAAATCATATAGCAAGCATAAACATGGTTTCGAATCCCCCCTAGCCAAGGGGGGGGGTTTAGTTCCTCATACGTACAAAACAAAGAGTATAGAATTTAAACATTGAAATCAAAAGAAAGAAAACACCTAAACGCTCCAACGATCCTAACTTGAATGGCATGCACGTCCAAGGCTTATCCTTCTTCCTCTTTGGTGCGGCACAAGGTTTTGGGGACAGGTTTGGATGGTATTTGTATGGAGGAGTGGATGGGAGATGGTATGGTGGTGTGGCTGATTGTGTTTTTTTTATGTAGTGTATGAATGTGTAGATGGGTTTGGCTAAAAGAATGGATGGAGAATGGGTGGTGTGGCTGATTGTGTTTTTTTTATGTAGTGTAATCTCTAGTGTTCTTCCCTTCACTCCCTATTTATAAAAGCTCCAAAGCAAAGAATCACTCAAGTGGCTTCAATAAACAATACAAACAAAGACCAAAATGATGCAAAAACAGCTAGTTTACATGCTCTTTTATCATTGTGTCTTGCCTTTAACAAAAGGCAATCATTCCTCTTTTGCTAATTCAACTCCTTTGTAGCTGTCCATGTGCCTTCATTCTTCAATTTCTGATGCATTTGCCTTGTATTCCATCCCTTTTCCACATGTACTAGCTGTTAGACAACTTTCACACACATGTTTTGCATCATTTCATCTTGTAAACATCAACTTTCGGCCACTTTACACCTCTACACACATGCTATGCATCATTTCAGCTTGCAATTATGTTTGTAGTTGCTGAAAATGTGAATACATCTTGTAAAACAATCCAACAAATGGCATATTTCACTTCTTTTCCTTTCAAATTGTTCCTTAAGTGTATGTATCTGCACACTTCCACACTTCAACTTTATTATTCAGATTTTTGCATGTGTTGAAACCCTTTTTAAAACACCAAAAACGTCCATCCCACTTGCTCCATATGCATGCAATCCATTTTGGCCCAAAATTGCTCCAAATTGCACCAAAATGCACTTTCTTTCCAACTTTGTTATTAGGACCTACAAACACACGAAAATAGCTTAAAACACTCTTATAAGCAATAACTAACTAAGTAAATGCAAGAAAACATGTTAACTAAGTCGCATAAATATGCTCCTATCAAATTCCCCCACACTTAGCTTTTGCTAGTCCTCGAGCAAAACGAAACAAACAAACAAAACAAAGTAAACAAAACACATTCTAATCCTTCCAACATTTGCCTCAGGGATTTCCAATGCACATGACATGTTAAAAATCATTATTCCCACAGATTTTAGTTATCTTCACACTTGAGCACATACTTAATCACAGTCACCACTTACTAGTTCACATTTAACCAATTAAAATGATGTTTTGAATGTAGTAACATGCCTTAGAGAATTTGCTCAATTCCTTACAAGATACTCTCTATTTTCACACATTTCTGACTACACACCCTACACTAGTTATATGTGAGAAGATTGATGTAAACATGAAAACGAACACTCACATATATGTGTTACAAAGAAAGCAATTTTTGGAGTTATTAAGCATGTTTAGATATGATCTCATGAATGGAATGCTACTACTTAGATGCGAGAACCAGTGACACCATATGCTCATACCAAATTCAAACTCCACAAATTGAAACACATAACACTCAAGATAGAAGTCAAGGGTTGTAACGGGGCTTGGGGTAATGGCTAACAAAGGAAAGATAGGGATAACAAACGTTCTTAAAGCAATAGCAAGCAAAGTAATGAAATCGAAACTTAGAATTCACTTTAGAATGCAGAAATCAACTTTTAACACAAATGGAAGATTTAAGCGCAGAAATCAACTTTTAACACAAATGGAAGATTTAAGCAACACTTAGGGCCGAATTCAATGTTTTGGACCCTTTCTTCAACAAACAACACTTTAGAATTCTTTTTCATACATTTTCACAACTTTTTTTTTTTTTTTTTCCTTTTCGACCCGTGCCTTATTAAGGACTTTGGCACACACACACACAAGAATCACTTCCCCCACACTTGTTTTCTGGAATACATTAATCAAAAGGAATTCATTTTGAGTCATACTTTACTATGCTTCAAGAACAAGGGTATGGATGGTCCTAATCTAGGCTAGGTGAAGATAGTGTGGGTTAACAACAAGGCTCAACGGGGTTAAACTTAAACATATAATGTATGGGATAGGCTTTTTGGCTTTTGGCTCACTAAACAACTTCATCTTGAATATGTGTTATGCAAATCAATAACATGCTTTGAATGAAATAGGCATGAGTTCTAGCATTTGGAACTAAATGATGAAACGCCTTCTAAGTAGCAACCAAGCAAAGAATAATGAGATCATGCAACGACTTTAGAAAACAAAAAAAATTGCACAGATTAATAACTCTCCAAATAAACGTTTAGGCTCAAGTCTCACAAGGTTGGAGCGTTCATTTGAGTTCCTTCTTTCAAGCATGTTACAAAAACTGATTTTTCCTTTATGATTGCATGTGAATTCATAAATTATAACCACAACCAAGCATACACCAAAGAGTAAATCAAATTTTCATCCATGTTTATAACTCTCTTTAACAGTCATGTAATTAAAAACCAAATCCTCATCATTGTGTTGGAAGGTACTCTAAGACACAAACAAACACACAAAAACAACTCTTTTTGGGTTTTTCAAAACAATTTTTCAAATTTTTATGAGATTTTCGGATTTTTATGTCAAAACACACTAAAACACTCCAAAACAGCATAAAAACACTTAAAAACAACAAGGAACAACACTAGAAGTAATGGGTGATAAACTCCCACGAATTTCATGCAAAACAATTTGGTTACCCCCCCCACACTTAAATCAAACATTGTCCTCAATGTTTCAGGCATAAACTCACACAAAAACAAGCAAACAAACAAACAACGAATAAACATGAGAAGTATGGCAAAGTAAAAACCAGACAGAGTAGAGTTTAAGAACGCAAATCTGGTTATGGAGAGATGATCTTGTTGACTTTCCACAACTTTGATCTCGAACTGGGCTAGGGAACTTCTTAGCAAGGAAAATTAGACTTGATTGGTGGTGGTGATTTGATGGCCTTGTACGACGAGGCTTTGCTCTTTGGCGACTGATGCGTCCATATGTTGTTGAAGCTTCTCGAGCTCTTGGTTTCAACTCAGACTCCTTTTGCTGGGTTGTTTGAGTCTGCAGGCAGTATTATTCTCTGCTTGTTTCTTCTGCACGGCAGGTAGGCACGAGGTAGAGGTGATGGTCTGTTTCTTTGTTCAATCTGTCCAAGTGCCGACCGATTGCTTTCTTTCTCCTTGTCTCGCAGGCAAGAGCAAGGGTAAAGGAAAAGCATGCCATGAGATATCTTTGCCTTTGACTCTGATGATATGAGATACTTTTGCTTTTGAAGAAGTATCTTTCCACAAGTGTATTCTTGAACTGGGCTGGGGAACTTCTTAGCAAGGAAAATGAGACTTGATCTTGATGATGAATTAGCACGTTGTCTCCACATGCTTCAAGGTATCATTTTCACTTGCCTTATCTGTTCTCCAGGCAGATGTGGCATCTTCTTCGGAAGTACATCAGCAGTTGAAGATGAGCACTCGAGAACAATGCTAGGTAAGCAATTAGGAAGGAGTTCCAGGCAGTCGGTTCTTAGATCGGAAGATTGACACCAAGTGCTGGCTGATTGCTCGCTTTCTCCTTGTCACAAAGACAAGGAAAAGGACAGGGAGAAAACATGATATGAGATACTCTTGCTTTCAACCTTCATGATATGAAATACTTTTGCTCTTGATGACTTGTTTGCAGAGGTACCCCAAGGGATGAGAAACATAGAGTAACTCGAGAGGCTTCATTGGGAATGCATTTTCGGAGATGAAGAAGGATTATGTATGTCTGCCTTGCTATGGAGGGTGAAGGACGACATTTATAGGAATTAATAACCGATACTATTCTTTCACTCTTGTCGGCACCCGTTGGATGATTGAACAGTAAACTTCACGTGCTTTCTACTTCACCATAATTCTTCGACAGATTGCTCGTAATTTCTGCAAGGTTGAGTGTGCATGTGACAGATGTTGACACGTCTGGATAAAGCTGATGCCTCTTCGATATCTGGAATCGGCGCTTTGACAAACTGCCCGTGATTTCTACAAAGCTGAGTGTGCGTGTGACAGGTGCTGACGAGGCTGAAAAAGACTGGCACCTCTTCAATATCTGGAATCGGCGCTTCGACAAACTGCCCGTGATTTCCTCAAAGCTGACTCTGCATGTGATAGATGTTGACACGTCTGGAAAAGTAGATGGTTGGAATCGGCGCTTCGACAAACTGACAGTGATTTCCGCAAAGCTGAGTTTGCGTGTGACAGGTGTTGACACATCTGGAAAAACAGATGGTTGGAATCGGCGCTTCGACAAACTGCCAGTGATTTCCGCAAACCTGAGTTTGCGTGTGACAGGTGCTGACACGTCTGGAAAAACAAGTGCCTTTTCGATATCTGGAATCTGCGCTTCGACAAACTGCCCGTGATTTCTGCAAAGCTGACTCTACATGTAACAGATACACATCTGGAAAAACAGATGCCTCTCCGATATCTGAGATCGGCCCGTGGTTTCTGAGCAGCCCAGCTTTTGAGAAAGCAGACGTCTCTTCGATCTCTGAGCTTGCCTCTTCGATTTCTGAACTTGCCTCTTTAATTTCTAAAGCTCTATCGAGTGCTGATTTTTAAAGAGAGGCACGCATCACATTCCAAAGCACACTTGAATTTTCCGCCTGTAAAAGCTCCCTACCTGCACTTCTAAGAACTTAATTTGTCCGACCTCTTCTTTTTCTTCACACCTTCAAAAATGTCTTGCCCTTCTGACCGTCGCCTTAACTTGAATGTTGGGGAAGATATTGATATGTCTTCTCCAAACAACATTTGGCAGCCGTCCTTAGTATCCCCAAATGGTCCTCTTACAGTTGGAGATTCTATGATAATGAATGATACAACCGCTTCGTTGGTGCCCAAAAATCTTCTCACTCCTAGAGACACTAGGATACTTTCCAGGCGGTCCGACGAACTGGCTGTTCAGGACTCTCTGGCCTACAGCGTCCGATGTGCAGGCTCAGTATCAAACATGGGCCAGCACCTTCTTGCTCGATCTCGTCAGGTTGAGTCGTTGATGGCTGAAGTGGCTAGTCTTCGGCAAGAGGTCAGAGTGCTTAGGCATGAGAATAAAGAGTTGCACATGCTCGCAACTAATTACTCAACAAGTATGAAGAGGAAGCTTGACCAGCTGCAGGAGCCCGAAGTTCGGATTCAGAGTGATCATCAACGGTTTGTGGCCTTACTCCAGCGGCAACTTCTGCCTTCGTCATCTGGCGCTTCACCAAGTGTTGAGGCTCCGGAAAATCAAACTCTGGCGCTTCGACTTTCTGGAGGTCCGTCGAATGTTGAGGCACCACCTAACCAATGAAGGCTCTTTCCTGCTTGTTTGCACTTGCTTGTATTTTTCTACCTTTCTACCTAATGTTTTTCCATGAAAATTAATGTGAAAATACCTTGCATATCTGTCAATGTTTCAAAAATAAACCCACACCCAAAAATAATTAAATCAACAACAAATACAAATGACAATCATGGCAAAATAAAAATGCAAAAAAAAAAGGGAAGGTTTTTAGAAACGCAAAACTGATTGTGAAACGATTCATAGATCTTCCTTATTTGAATACATGGGCTGCCTCCCAAGTAGCGCTTGCTTTAACGTCGTACAGCCGGACGAAGACCTTATTCACTCCTCATTAGGGCCCACGGCATCCAAGGATGCTTCCTCTCCAACCTGCCCTACGAACCACTTCATGCTTTAGATCTTTGAATGGAATGGGATAATGATCCTTCCTGATTTTTGTGCTTTGCTTCCCTAAATGAACTCTCCCACCACTTTGAATGCACCTAGGTACCTGCACCAAACAAGGTAATAACCTATTATTCGAAATGGGAATTGAAAGTGGAGAAAATGGATTACCCATGTGCTGCACTGAAGTGGCAGCACATTGAACAAATGCACAATGAGTATTCTCGGCCAGATTTGGTGATTTGGAGGTTGGGACGTGCTCTTTGTGCTTTAATCCAAGTCCCTCCTTGATTGTGGTGCGAGAAACATTCCTCTTGATTATTGTTGAACATTCATGCCCTATATTTTCAATTACATCAATAGCACAACAAGAACGAACATCATTAGTCTTCTCAACAGATTCAGAAATCTTAAAGTTAATCATATCACCACCGAATGCCATGGTTACTGCTCCCTTGGCCACGTCAATCTTGGTTTGAGCCGTTTCCATGAAAGGTCGTCCAAGTAAGAGCGGTGATGGTGAAGAGTGTCCTGAATCCTCCATATCAAGCACATAGAAATCTGCAGGAAAAATTAAGTGGTCTACCTGCACCAAAACATCTTCCAACACTCCTTTTGGATATGCATTAGATCGATCGGCTAATTGAATAATCACACCATCATTTTTAAGTTCTCCTAGATTCATAGATGCATAAACAGAATATGGCATGACATTAATTGATGCACCTAAATCTAGCATAGCATGCTCAAATCTTGTATTACCAATTACACACGGAATTGTGAAACTACCCGGATCTTTGCATTTAGGTGGCAGCTTTCTTTGCAAAATTGCAAAGACATTTTCGCTTACATGTACCACTTCTTTCTCCCGAATACGCTTCCTTGTTGTACAAAGCTTCTTCAAACACTTGGCATACTTTGGAATTTGCTTAATAGCATCAAGGATTGGGATGTTGACATGCACTTTTCTAAACGTCTCCAGAACATCTTTTTCCTCCTCTTCGTTCTTAGCTTGCAAAAATCTGCTAGGGAAGGGTACATTTGGAGGAATAACGTTAGAATTAATTGGAATTGGAACTTTCTTACCTGAGTTGGACGGATTGGATTGATTATGGGATGTAGGAGGCTGCGGCAAGGGTGCTTCCTTCCTTGCCGTGGCCTTGGCTTGCGGCAAAGGTGTTTCCACCCTTGCCGTGGGTGGCTTTTGTTCTTCCTCTTCAATCATCAACTCCTCCACCTCGTTAGAACGTGATTTGGAGTGTTGGGGGTCAGATCCTACGTGCTTCCCACTTCGCAAAGTTATAGCTTTTGCAGATTCGAATCCACCATTTGGATTGACCACGGTTGAGCTAGGCAACTTGCCTTGCTCTCGAAATTGCCCCATAAACTCGGTAATTTGCCCCACTTGCTTCTCTAACTCGTCCACCTTCTTGTCCCTAGTTTGCATGCCCTGCGCCATAGAAGTTAGTAAATTAAAAATCTGATCATTATCAATAGAAGAACCTGATTTTTGGGCGGGTTGTGCTTGGGGTTGAGTTGGTGCAAACGGCTTTTGATAGAAACCCGGGGATTGTTGCCTAAATGTGCCTTGTTGTTGGCCTTGTTGGGGTTCTCGCCATTTGAAATTTGGATGATCACGCCAACCGGGATTGTAAGTATTAGAAAATGGGTCATTCCTGGGTTGGTATTGGTTGCCAAATCCCACGGCATTGAGGGTCTCCCAACCTCCATTCTCTATTAATTGTGGGCACTTGTCCGTAAGGTGTCCTTGCATGGAGCATACGCCACAAGCTGCCACGTTTTGCACTTTTGGACCTTCCACCACCTGAGAAAGCAAAGTAGTAAGGTTAGCCATTTGATTTTGAAGTTCGGTTATGGCACTTACCTCATTCACTTGGTGTTGTCGTGGGTTGCTCCTTTGTCCAACACCTTCGTATTGTTGGGCATTCAACGCTCGATTGGAGATTAATGTCTTGGCTGCCGTGGGGGTCTTGTCCACCAAGGCTCCTCCCGCCGAGGCATCTAGCATTTGACGTTCGATTGGTAGTAGCCCCTCGTAGAAGTATTGTAGAAGAAGTTCCTCCTTCATCTGATGTTGTGGACATGAAGCAACAAGAGATTTAAAACGTTCATAGTAAGTAGGAAAAGATTCACCTTCATCTTGTTGAATTCCACTTATCCTTTTTCGTAGGAGGATGACTCGAGAAGTTGGGAAAAACTTCTCCAAGAAAGACCGTTTCATGCTCTCCCAAGATGTGACCGTTCCGGGAGCTAATTCTTACAACCAATCTTTCGCCTTTTCCAAGAGAGAGAAGGGAAATGCCTTCATCTTCAATATGCTCCCATCGACGTTGATTGGAGTCATGCTTGAACACACCACCTCGAACTCTTTCAAGTGCTTGTTAGGATCCTCCATGGACAACCCATGGTACTTCGGAATGTGGTGTAGCAAACTTGACTTCAACTCGAATTCCTCGGTCTTTCCTTGGGCAGCCATGGGGTATTGGATGCATAGAGGAGCGGCATTGTCCAATCCCGAAGCGGAAAGCTCCTTGATTGTTCGATTGTCCACTGCCATGTTGGGATCTTCCTCTTCTTTTTCAAGTGGATGTTCTTCAAACTCAGGTTCAGGAATAGGTGGGTTACGATCTTGTTGATTCCTATTCCTTCTCAAAGTCCTCTCAAAATCGTCGTCAAAGTCCAAGATATGCTCACGAACCGGATAAGAACTCCGAGTCATAAACTAGTACCTAAAACAAGAAAACAAACAAGGGCAGTAACTAACATAAAAACACACGAAAATAAACAAAAAGAAATAACAAGGGATTAGCAAAGTTGCTAATCTCCGGCAACGGCGCCAAAAATTTGATGCGAAATATATAAGCACACAAATTAAACCCTTTTTTTATCAATTGTAGCAAAGTATGTAAATAGGGATCGTTCTAGGCCGGGGATTATGAGGGACTGCCAAATCACTTGAAACTAACTCAAAACGTAAAAACAAAGTTTAAAACACTAAACTAAACTCAAAGAATGCAAAATTAAACTATAAAACACCAAAACAAACCAAAAGACTCAAAACAGCAAATAAACACTCAAAACTGCCTTAAAAACACTTTCTGGGCAGTTTTGAACACCTAACACTAAATTGGACGAAATTGGGTTATGACTTGACTCAAGACACTTAAAAACACAAACTAAATTGATTTATAACTAATCTAACACTTCAAAATAAATGGGGATTGAGTTTTGACGAAAATTGAAAACAAGAACAAACTTTGTAAATTGAACAGATTCTAAAACGAATTTGATAAAAGTGAATGGATGGAAAGCTAGCTAAGGGGTTCTTCTCCACACATGTCACACTTGCATACAAAACGATTTCCAATTGCTTCTCAATAAACCATGAATTCCCAACGCCCCAAATTAACCGTGAATTGTACTAATTAACCCTCAGATTTTCCTAAAGTTATCGAATTGGATGAATTGCATACGACAACCCAAAGCATTTCTCACAAGTTCCCTGCATGAATTGCATAACAAAGATACAAGCAAAGATCATTAAGTTCTATGAAAATCATAAGCATTGGCGAGGCACTCGTTACTATGAATTGCATGAAACTTATGCCAAGAATTTACTTAACACGATTGTGATCAACAACCTTTACTACTTTTGAATATAACTTCATAACGATTAGGTGAAATTCCCTTATATCCTAGCATCAAACTTATGCATGAAAATTAAGCGTGCACTATCAACCAACACACACAAATCAGTTTTAATTCATGTAGATAAGTAAATTGAATTCACAACTTATGAAACGCAATTGAAAGTAATCAAATCATATAGGAAGCATAAACATGGTTTCGAATCCCCCCTAGCCAAGGGAGGGTTTAGTTCCTCATACGTACAAAACAAAGAGTATAGAATTTAAACATTGAAATCAAAAGAAAGAAAACACCTAAACGCTCCAACGATCCTAACTTGAATGGCATGCACGTCCAAGGCTTCTCCTCCTTCCTCTTTGGTGCGGCACAAGGTTTTGGGGACAGGTTTGGATGGTATTTGTATGGAGGAGTGGATGGGAGATGGTATGGTGGTGTGGCTGATTGTGTTTTTTTGATGTAGTGTATGAATGTGTAGATGGGTTTGGCTAAAAGAATGGATGGAGAATGGGTGGTGTGGCTGATTGTGTTTTTTTGATGTAGTGTATGAATGTGTATATGGGTTTGGCTAAAAGAATGGATGGAGAATGGGTGGTGTGGCTGATTGTGTTTTTTTGATGTAGTGTAATCTCTAGTGTTCTTCCCTTCACTCCCTATTTATAGAAGCTCCAAAGCAAAGAATCACTCAAGTGGCTTCAATAAACAATACAAACAAAGACCAAAATGATGCAAAAACAGCTAGTTTACATGCTCTTTTATCATTGTGTCTTGCCTTTAACAAAAGGCAATCATTCCTCTTTTGCTAATTCAACTCCTTTGTAGCTCCATGTGCCTTCATTCTTCAATTTCTGATGCATTTTCCTTGTATTCCATCCCTTTTCCACATGTACTAGCTGTTAGACAACTTTCACACACATGTTTTGCATCATTTCATCTTGCAAACATCAACTTTCGGCCACTTTACACCTCCAGTTTGGAAAGACCTTGGGCGGACCTTCTTGTTGAATGCCTTGGATAGCCGTGCTTGGTAGCATTCCAAGTGTTGTTGAGCTTCAAGCCTTCTTTTTTCGAGTGCTTCCAACTCTTGAAGGCGCAACTTTGCATTCTCTTCATCAGTCAAGCCTTCTTGTATAACCATTCTTAGTGAGGGGATTTCACTTTCGAGCGGTAGAATAGCTTCCACGCCATATACAAGAGAATAAGGCGTAGATTGGGTAGGAGTCCTATGTGTCGTCCGATATGCCCAAAGTGCTTCGCTTATTCTTTCGTGCCAGTCTCTCTTTGTTCGGCCGATCACCTTCTTTAGGAGATTGCACAATGTTTTGTTGAATGCTTCTGCAAGACCGTTGGCCGAAGCATGATACATAGAAGACTTGTGTTGCTTGAACTTGTATTTCTCGCAGAGCTCATCCACGAGTCGGTTGGAGAAAATTTTTCCGTTGTCAGTGATGATGTAGCGAGGCACACCATATCGGTGGATGATATGCTCTTTGATGAAACGGACGACAGTTTCCTTCTTTACTTCCCTTAGGGGTATGGCTTCAGCCCACTTGGAGAAGTAATCTGTTGAAGCTAGGATGTAAGCTTCTCCTGCATATGACTTTGGAGTAATTGGTCCTACGACGTCCAATCCCTATGCATCGAATGGCCATGAAGCAGATGTACCCTGTAATGGCTAAGGTGGTTGATGTATGAAGTTGGCGTGGAATTGGCAGGCTTGGCACCTTTTGGCATGTTCCAGACAGTCCTTCACCATACTTGGCCAGTAGTAACCCATTCTTTTGAGCTGGAAATGTAGCTTTGGTTCAAATTGATGCGCCTCGCATACGCCTAAGTGTGCTTCTTCCATGGCTTGATTGGCTTCTTCCTCACCTAGGCATTTCAGAAGTACTCATTCGAAAGAGCGCTGGTGGAGTGTTTCTTTCTAGCAAAAGGAAGCGAGGTGCTCGTCGACGTATTTCGGAGTGGTGTCTAAGATCGTCTGGAAGTTTTCCATGCTTTAAGTAGTCGATCAGCGGTTGTCTCAACTCTTCAACATCAACTGGAAGTACTGATATGACATTTGTATCATCCAGTAGCATTTCAGTGATGAGGGGGATCACCCATCTTTGGCAGACTGGCACGTCTACAGTTTCGTCTTCTCCTAATGTCATGCTTGAGGCTAGGTTTGTAAGAGCGTCTGCCATTTGATTTTCTTTTCTTGGCACATGTTCTAGTGTTACAGCCTCAAACCTTTGTAGCAATTGAGTTGCCAGCCTGAAGTATGGGACAAGATCATATTTCCTCACCTCATATTCAGTTAAGAGTTGATTGATTATGAGCTTGGAGTCGCCATATACCTCGAGGGCTATAATTTCCATGTTGATCGCCATTTGGAGCCCAATGATCAGTGCTTGGTACTCAGCGACGTTGTTTGAGCATAATTCACTTAGTTGGAAGGAATAAAGTAGTATTTGCCTTTGTGGCGACATGAATACTACTCTTGACCCCGCTCCGTCCGCTCGTGCAGATCCGTCGAAGAACATCGTCCATGTCAGGAAGATGTCGATGTAGAACATGTCCTCGTCGGGCAAGTCGTCTGAGATTTTCCAATCAGCTGGGATTGGGTGATCGGTAAGAAAGTCTGCTAGCGCTTGCCCTTTGACGGCTTTAGCTGGGATGTATATGATCTCATATTGATTAAGAAGCAACACCAATTTAGCGAGTCGCCCTGTTAAGACTGGTTTGGACATGACGTATTTGACCGGGTCAGCTTTAGCAACCAAATGGATAGTGTAAGTATGCATGTAATGCCTGAGCTTCTGGATTGCGAACACCAAGGCAAGGCACATCTTTTCTATTGGGGAGTAGTTCAACTCAGTGTCGGTGAGAGTTCGACTGAGGTAGTAAGGCACTCCTTCTTTCTGGGATTCATTTTCTTGTGCCAAGAGTGCTCCAACTGATCTTTCCTGAGCGGTGATGTACAATATGAGCGGTTTCCCGGGCACAGGCGCCCCCAGGACAGGTGGACTTGATAAATATTTTTTTATGCTTTCAAAAGCATTGTGGCATACTTCGTCCCATACGAACGGAACATCCTTCTTCATGAGTCGGCTAAACGGTTGACAACGCCCTGCAAGGTTGGAGATGAAGCGTCTGATGAAAGCTAGCCGTCCTTGTAGACTTTTCAGTTCGTGCAAGTTTCTTGGCTCAAGCATGTTTTGAATGGCCTTGATCTTTGATTGGTCCACTTCAATGCCACGGTGCTTGACAATGAAGCCGAGGAACTTTCCAGAGGTGAAGCCAAATGCACACTTTAACGGGTTCATCTTGAGGTTGTATTTTCGCAGCCTTTCGAACACTATTCTCAAATCCTTCAAGTGGTTTGATCTTTTCTTTGTCTTGACCACCACATTGTCTACATAACATTCTACGTTTTTATGTAGCATGTCATTGAAGATTTTCTGCATTGCACGTTGATATGTAGCTCCAGCGTTCTTCAAACCAAAGGGCATCACCTTGTAGCAGTAGATATATTTTGGAGTGCGGAAGGCTGTTAGTTCCTCGTCTTCGAGAGCCATGCGAATTTGATTGTATCCAGAAGAGCCGTCCATGAATGATAGTGCCTGGTGGCCAGTGGTTGTGTCCACCATGATTTTGATGATTGGCAAGGGGAAGTCGTCCTTTGAGGTCCCGGAAGTCTACGCAAACATGTATTTGTCCAAATTTCTTAAGGACGATGACGATGTTGGAGATCCACTTGGGGTATTGCACCTCTCGAATGAAGCCTGCTTCGATTAGCTTGTCAATCTCTGCCTCGATTTGTGGAATGAGCTCTGATCGATAACGCCTTTGAGTTTGCTTTATCAGTCACGTTTCAGGCTTGACTACAAGATGATGCACAGCGATGACAGGGTCAAGGTCGGGCATTTCCTTGTAGGTCCAAGCAAAAACGTCTTTGTACTCTGATAGCAGTTGGTAATACTCCTCTATCTCGTCCGCACTTAGCAGCGCACTTACGAAGATAGGTTTCTGCTCCTCTTTTGTGGTGGCACAGTAGTGACATCTTCTTCGAGGATTTGTCTTCTTTGCCTTCTTGGATCGTGATGTGGAAGACATCTTGGACTTCCTCTTCAGTGCCGTCATCTTGGGCTTGTTGGCATGAAGATTGTTCAGTGTGGATGATGGTCCGTCTTCTTACTTTCAGTGGTCCATTTGTGTCAACCTCCAAGATTGCTTGGCGCTTCATCCTTGAAAGAATTGAGCTTTGAATATCACCTTTTTCTGCCAGCCTGTCGAGCTTTTCTTCCTTTGACGTTGTCTCCCTATTTCTAGAAAACTTATTGTTGTCTTTAAGTCTTTCCAAAGCTGACCGACAAGGAGGAGAGCTAGCCGTGTTGCTTTGCTTCTTAGGTTTTGACGACCTTTCAAAAACAGAGCTTTGGGATGTTGGCATGTTAAGCCTCTTGAAGACAGAGGTTCGGTTTTGACCACCAATCGATTAAGTACTGACGTTCTGGGTCTTGAACAATTCATCCTATCGAAGACTGACGTCCGAGTGGCGGATTTAGGCTCCTCTTGATCTTGTTCAATGCTCACGCTGATGTGTTGAGTGCTAGCATTTTTTATTTTGCTTGAAATCTTCACGGGTGCATTTGGTGTGAATCCAAGTCCAGCTTTGTTGTTGTCAACTCCGTAACCATGCTTCTTCAACTTCTTTTGAGTCTCGGTGAGGTCACGTTCTTTATTGTTGAGGGTGTTTGAAACCTTCTTTCCAGGATTCAAAGAAGAAGCGAAGTCGTACCCAGCTTTCGACATGAGTTTGTAGGCGTTTGGATCAAAACCTTCTTCGGTCCTCTTGGTTGGGAGAAAGCTTGGTTCCACCCCCTTTGGTAGAGCTTTTATGAAGCCTTGTGGTAGTCTTGCAACCTTAGCGTCGCCTAGCTGTGTCAGAGGTAAAACTGCATTCGTCTTGAGCAACTTTACATTATCCCTATGCCGTTGTGCATCGGCTTTGCTTGCTCCAGTTTTGAACGGAGATTGACCATTCTTTCTTCTCGACATCGGGATGTATCAGAAGACGGGTGTGTTTGGTTCATTTGAGGGCGTCCTACTCCCTTTGGTTGTTGCAGGTTTAGCAAGCTCATCATCGTTCTTACTTGAAGACGGCATAGCTTCTCCTTCTTGCTTCTTGGGCATGGCTTGCCACTCCTGCTTTTTAAGTGTTGCTTTGCCTGTGGATTTGATCTCTTTTGGAAGAGCTTCGGGCACCATGTCTTCATCCATGTAGAACTTGGCGTCTGCGAAATGTGATTCGGCTTCGGTGAATGGTTTGGTGTCGCTATAGATCACCTTCACTCCTTCTTGGTAGAATTTTAAGCATTGGTGAAGGGTGGATGGTACTACTCCATTCGCATGGATCCAAGGCCTTCCTAAAAGCAAGCCGTAGGAAGTTCTTGCATCAATCACGTGGAATATCGTGCTTGATTTGAGTTCACCAATAGTCATCTCCACTCGGATCATGCTCTTCGCTCTTTGTCCTCCTTGATTAAAACCTTGGATTAGTAGACGACTTAGGGACAGTTCATTCGCCTTGATGCCGATTGTAGTCATTGTTAACTTTGGCATGATGTTTATGGCTAATCCACCATCCACAAGCATGCGGTTAACTTTGTGCTCCCTTACGTACCCAGAGACGAAGAGAAGACGGTTGTGAGGCTTGGATCCTAGCAGCAAGTCTTCGTCAGTGAAGTGGATTGCATCCTCAGCAGCACAGCATGTGGCACATTCATATGGCCGAAGCTTCAAGCCTTCGTTTTTGCTTTCTTGCACTTCGTGGTCGTCGGGACTTGCCAAGACCGCTGCCAGTGCTCTTCGCATCTTCTTTGGCAATCATAGCGCTTCCTCGATGCTAAAGTGTGTTGGCAGACCTTCTTCGAGCGTGAGAGTTTTCTCCCTCAGTGGCGATAACTTTGCCTTTTGAAGGCTCTTCCATTTCTACTTCAACCATGTGACAGGCGACGATAGTGCACTGTTGGAAGAAGTCCTTCGGGAAGTACTCGTGCAAGGAGACAGGAATGTGTGGATCTTGCTCCATAGGTTCCCCAGCGTACGTTGGCTTAGCAGCTTTTACGTTTCTTTTGGGCTTCCTACTGTTGCGGCGATGATGCTTTCTCCCTTGTTCCACATTCGGCCTTGTGGCTTGTGGTTTTGGTTTCCTTGTCTTTTTGTAGGTCACTAATGTCCATCCTTCTTCATCATCGGTATGTGCATCTTGGTCACTTTCCCCCGGCAATGGTTACGCATAAGGTATCTTGAACTTGAGCATTGATAGGAATGGTCAGGTGTCGCTTGGAGAGGCAAGGGATCGAATGATCCAAACGCAATTGTGGTAGTATGTGTTGCGGCTGTGTCTTCAAGGTCGAGCTCGATTTTCCCTTGTTGCGCTAGCTTCATAATAAGTTCTTTGAGGATGAAGCACTTGCCAACAGGATGACTTACGATACGATGGTACTTGCAGTACCTAGGATCGTTCACGTGATTGATCTCTTCAGGGCGCTTGCATTCTGGTAACTCAATCACCTTCTTTTCCAGCAAGTCATCTAACATTGCATCCATGTATGAGTCATGAAAAGGGTACGCCTTCTGCTCCAATTCCCTCAAGGTGTTTTTGTACCTGTCTTGGGTACGAGGAGGCTCACCTTTCTTTATCTCCTTTTCTTTGGTTTTGGAGGAGATCTTGATAGGCGCGGAGGAGGTCTTGATGGGTGCAGTGTTGACGGTAAAAGCTTCTTTGGGGGGCTTCTTCCCAGTCTTGTCTACATTTGGGGAGAAAACCTTATCTTTCTTGAAGTCGGTGATCGACTCTTTTTTTCCATGGTGAGCAATGCTCAGCTCCATGCCGTGGGCACGGTTGGCTAACTCTTCAAAAGTCTGTGGTTTGATGCCTTAAAGGATATAGTGTAACCCCCATTGCATGCCTTGGACGCACATCTCTATTGAGGAAATCTCCTAGAGCCTGTCCTTGCAGTCAAGGCTTAGATTGCGCCATCGGTTGATGTAGTCCACGACTGGCTCATCCCTCAATTGCTTCGTGCTCGTCAGCTTTAGCATGCTCACAGTGTGGCGGGTGCTGTAGAAGCGGTTGAGGAATTCCTTTTCCAATTGCTCCCAGCTGTTGATGGACTCAGGCTCTAGGTCCGTGTACCACTCAAAGGTGTTTCCTTTCAGCGAGCGTACAAACTGTTTGGCGAGGTAGTCTCATTCCGTCCCCACGTTGTTGCAGGTTTCAATGAAATGGGCGACATGTTGCTTTGGGTTTCCTTTTCCATCGAACTGCATGAACTTTGGCGGTTAATAACCCTTCGACATCTTCAAAGCGTCAATCTTCTTGGAGTAGGCTTTGAGTATAGTACAGAGTTATGCGAGCTTCCTTCGTACTGCGCCTTGATGGTGCTGGCGATCATCTCCTGCAGCTGCTGGATAGAGAGAGATCCCATGAATGCCATTGCCTGGTCTGGCTTCGGCTTCTCTTCAACTTTCTCAGCCAGAGGCTCCTCTTTTTCATCGGCTTCTTTCTTTAATGGATTAACCATTGGGTAGGCTTTCACGTCGGGCTTTGCATCTAGTTGGTTGACGAGTGCGGCGATTTGCAAGTCTTTTTCCTCCACAGTCCATGTGAGTTTTGCGATCGCTTCATTCATTTGAGCTAGCTACTCCTCAATTAAAGTTGCTCCGGTAACCATAACTTGCATGGTTGTGCTGTCGCTCGAGTCAGCATCGGAGATCAAAGACTCAGAGTACTTCCTCGGGCTTTCCTCCCTTGGCGCCCTTAGCGAGGCCAAAGTGATCACGAGCTCGTGCCTCGGGTGCTCTTGTTCCTTCGGCAGAGTTGATGCAGGGATGGAAGAAAAGGCAGAAAGAACTCTTGCCTTGCTTCGAGTTATGATGCCCAAAGTGACACCGTCTGCGGCGAGGATGCTCTTGTTCTTCACGTTGGTTGCGGGAACAACTTGAGCCTTCCTTGATGCCATGTGTGTTTCTTGTGGATTTGAAGATAGAGATGAGAGGCAGAAAGATCCCACCGGGCGTTCCAAATTTGTAAACACGGAAATTCCTGAAACAAACGAGACAAGAACACATGTACAAAATAATATTTTGTATTAATGATTTTGGGGTTACAATCTCTCTCAAATTTGATCCTCTGATTCGATCTCCGTAAGGTGTTGATTTGTGGATGTGCGATTAATCCAAGGGCCGTCGAGGCTTGATCATGAAGGTTGATGGATGAACGGATCTTCAAGGCTTTTGGGCTTCATCTTGAAGAACTGTTGATGAACGGATCTTCAAGGGCCTTTGGGGCTTGATCTTGATAAACAGTTGATGAATGGATCTTCAAGGGCTTTTGGGCTTTATCTTGAAGAATTGTTGGATGTGTGGATTTGTTGATGTTGTTGATCCAAAGGGCCGTTGGGGCTTGACCTTAGGATGAACGGATGATGAACGATGAACGCTTTCTTCAAGGGCCGTCGGGGCTTAATCTTGAATTGGTGACAGTTCTTCAAGGGCCGTCGGGACTTGATCTTGAAGGAGGATTTGATGAAGTACAAAGAGAGCTTTCTTGATCATTCGGGATTTTACTTGGGAGCTTTGGAGTTTCAAAGCTTCAAGGTTTTGGTGTAATGTGAATTGGTTATGAATTGGTGAATTAAAATGAATGCCTTGGCTTCCTATTTATAGAATTCCAAAACTTGATTTTTTTATTTAAATAATAAGATGAAATAAATCATTTCTGCCAGGTGTTGACACGTGTCCTATTTGATGACTTTTCCAATGATTTTCGATTTTTCGTTGAGTCACATGCTACGTGTAAAATTTATGTGACAGATGAACGTTGGAGTTTTAATTATTGATCAACATTCATTTCACCGAAATTTCGATGTCTACAGAGCCCTCTGGCCCTCGGTTGGAGACAGAGGCAAATATGGCCCTGTAATGTTCATTAAAATATTAATATATTGGAGGATCTTGAAGGGCCAGACGGCTAAAACGAGCCCTCTGGCCAGGCATCGGTTGGAGATAGCCTTACATGTGGGGTTTTTTTTTTTTTTTTGGTCAAACAATAGATTTGTTAGATTAGATGTTAGATTATGGAGGAGACGGGGTTGGAACCTGATAGGGATTTTTACCACCTACAAAAGTAGAGATAAAAGCACTTAAAAATACTTGCAAGAGTACAAGGTTATTATAGTATAGCAACTCAAGCAATGTCGTTTTCCATAAGGATTGAATGAATAATTTATACTAATCTTTAGCTAATTATTTAGAACAAAGTTGTGAAAATGATGTTTTTGGAATTTAAAATAATAAAAACGAATTTAAATTAAAAACAAGTAAATAAATCAACTAAAAACCAATTTAAAGAAAATCAATTTGTAAAAGCCCTAGGGTTCAGCCGTTACCTTAACAATCCTACGTAGTTCTTCCAATTACTTATGAATTGCCCATATTTTGAAGGTTAGGTTTTCCTAATATATACCACTAGTAAAAAAACACTTTGCGCGACGTACGTACATTCGTCGCGCAAAGTCAAAAATCGTTGTTCAAGGGCTTGCGCGACCCAACCTTCGTCGCGCGCTAACCGTCGCGCCAAGGCAGTGACGGTAGGGTTTGCGCGACGAAGAATTAACATGCGTCGCGCAAAGCCACTTTGCATGACGCACGGCCTACGTCGTGCAAAGTACTTTGCGCGACGCACACCTACGTCGTGCAAAGTCACTTTGCGCGACACGCATCCTACGTCGTGCAAAGATACTTTGTGCGACGCACATCCTAGGGCGTGCGTCGCGCAAACCCTTTTTTTTTATTTAGTGAAAAATAATTGTTTTTTGTTTTAGTGAAAAATAATTTTTTTTTAATTTTTAATAAATATTGTAATTAAATTCTAAACAATAATTAATAAACCAAGAAAACGTATTTATTTATAAAATATATGAAAATGTACATACAAGATGTCCGAATATAAAAAATAAAAAAAACTACAACAAGTAGTCTTCTAGGCTTGATGCATCAGGCTACTGGGTATCGGCTGGGTGAAGTGGTTGGGAGGTCGAACGTGGAGCAAGATCATGTGTTGGCATGGAGATTTGGAGGTCGGACATCTATAGCCCATAAGATCATACTCATCTTCTCGTCCTGGGCCGAAAACTGGGCTGCAATCTCAGCTTCCCGACCTGCTGCTTCCCGGGCCGAAAATCGAAATTACAACCCAATTCAAAATAATTGGGGTTTAACTCCATGACCATGTCCATTTTCGCTTTTGGGAAACGACCCACTAACTGAGCAATCTAATTGAAATCTGAATTCCGATATCAAAAGTTAAACTACAAATATGCAACTGACCATAGAATCCAAGAGAGAAACTGCAGAGAAAGAAATAAAAAGACTTACGTCTATCTCGGTATTGTAACCCCTAGCTTAGTAGACAAATTTTTCTTGAACACGTTAAACTTGGGAGCCAAGTCCTTTGCAGCAGGGCCACCATCAACACCAACTTATGTCACTTCATACATCCTCCTCTTTACTTAACAAAAACAGAAAATTATATATAATTTATCATTACTGTTTCCTATTCTCTCCACTTGTATTAGTAAAACTCTTTCTTTAACCTATCTAGACGCTGATTCATAGAAAAGAAAGATTGACGAATCATCATCTACTTGACAAACGTATGAGTACTAATTCGAAACAAAACACAAGAAAAACTGAGCTTACAGTGGCACAGTTAAAATATAGGTCTGGATTGGACTGCATTCTTTCATCCTTTTCCTGATACGCAACATAAAACATTAAAACATCTTCTAACTGACAGAAGATCCATACTTACAAGAAATACAGCACATAGACAACTGACTATGCGGTACTTCTTACTTTAAGCACTTGCAGCATTTTGGTATGCCTTCAAAGATTGTAGAAGTTTGGAATGTTCCCAAGCTCTAGTCACAAAGAAACTTGTAAGACATGCATTTCCAAGATTGTCTGCAAATAAAGTTAGAAAATTTTAGTTAAACAGAATAAGCAATGATCTCCAAAAAATAACCAAAGAAATGAAACAAGGGATTAAGTGAATCAATAGAAAATATTTATGCATGTACAAGATACCAGTCAAACTATGCTAACTGGAAGAAGGTTAGCAAACATCCAAGGTAAATGGCAAAGCAAACTAAGTGTTACATGCTATACAACTTATCAAGTATAAATCTTCCTCAAATCCGAAGAATATAGAACTTTTTGAGATGGTTGATTATGAGATCTTACACCATGAATTGCCATCCTTGACATCAAGAGTTATGGCTTCCTTGGCATGTTGAATGCTTTCATCAACAAGTTCTGCCTCATTGTCGGTACCTAGAAAAATGATGAAAATTAGGTAAGCATAATGACGCACACATCATGAAAAACAACAGGAAAAACAAGTTGAGCGACAAAATGGTTGCCTTGAGCCATTTTTCTTTCAAGCATCGAAAGTTGACAAAATGTCTGCTTGTTTGGACCCTGCCTCCAAACGCAATGCACATATCAATCATAAAACTTATAGTACAATGAATCAAGAGGTCACTGTAATAAAACTACAAAAATCTAATCAAGAAGAACCTTGCTTAGGGCAAGATTAAAGCAGTTGTTGGTTGAAGATAGATCTCCCTTCTTCCAAGTGCAGTTACCTAAACATAGTCAAGCATCTGCAAGAGATGGATTCAACTTAACCTGCATCGTCGTTTAATCTATTTCAGGAAGTGAACTGAAAGCATTACAAACATGCTCAATTACAGGAAGTCACAATGCATTCTTACAGCTTTTGAGAGATGATCCTCTGCTTCTTTTCTATAGTTCGGTAAAACATCCAGTATCTTTCCTCTCAGATATTCATATTTCGCACGTTGAGCCAAATGTTTTATTTGCTCTAGTAAAAGACATAGTGTTTGAAACTTGAACTAATAAGATACAAATACAAATGCAACATAATAACAAAGGAATTAGCAGTGACAGCGATTCGAGAACGCAATGTAGGCATTATCGTTACAGAAACAACACTTTTATCAGGGGGAGATTTTGAATTCATCAACTTTTTAGTCTATTTTTCAAATTTTTCTATGTGTACCAATGTAGTCCAAAATTGGAACTTCAAAGTTGAAACAAGCATATCAACGAAAACCCACAAAAGAGAAAGGCACAAATCGGGTTTATAATAAAAGGGCACTTAGGTCAGCTTCAAATGGAATTAACAGAGATTAAAACGAAATGGGTAAATGGAAAAATTACCAAGAGGAATGGAATCAAGGAGGTTGAGGGCAAGATCGGAATCGGCGTTTAATTTGGAGATTTTGTCATCCGGGTCGGCCGGAAAGTAGGTGTCTCGAATGAGGTAAAGAGCTTCAGCAGCTCTTGCGGCTTTGGCCAGCGCGTCGTCTTCCACTGCTCAACTAATCATCGCTCAGACACAGTCGCACGCAGAGCCAACTGTGAGAATGAGAAAAGACTCTCAACTCCAAGTTGTTCTTCGGAGGAAACCGAAGCAAACGACGTCGTCTGGGTGAGGAAATGGGAGATTGTGAGCTTGTGCTGTGTGAAAATAAGCAGGAGGAGCACTCGGCTCTGAGCGTGAGCGAGACAGAGTGAGAGAGAGAGGGCAAGATGAGCGAGAAGGGAGAAAGACCGAGTGAGCCAGAGGGAAGAGAGAGACAGATGGGTGGGTAGCGTCTGGACTCTTTTCCAATTAAACCCCAAAAAAACGCTTATTTGTTTCAAGTATACCGCCAAAATTTTAACAATTGCGCGACGCAGATATAAATTATGACGTCGCGTAAAGTTCTTTTGCAACGATCAAATTCTGGTGTCGCGTAAAGTATTTTTTTTTTTTAAATTATTATAAAATTTACTAAAAATTAACTTTACTCCCTTCAAACTCAATATTTTTTACATAAAACCAACAATAATATATTTTTCAAACAAAATTCAGACCCAAGCTACAATAATAAATTTAAAGCTACTTAAAAAATATACATACCATTCAATTTCTTAAGTGTTATACATACAAAATAAATAAATTTAAAAATAAATTTAAATCTACTTAATAAATATATATATATATATATAACATTGAACTTGATGGGATACGAATTCTACGAAACTAATTTCAACGATCCAACCGTCAAACTTGTTTGTAGATGCTTCAAGATCGCATACGCAAAAAATCACAAAAAAAACAAACATTCAGAGATCAAGTAACGGGACAAAACTTTTCGATGGTTATAAACGAAAAAATCACTATTTAACGGTTATTTTAACTCCGATTTTGTTGATTTTTTAAAGCTACACTCCTTGACCCTATATGAATACAATGAACTAATTCGATTGTCAATTTAAAATATTTACACTAGTGGATATCACAAAATCTTTATGTTATACTTAATGAAAATATAAATAAACTCTTAAGTGTTAGTGAATCTATTGTTTTGAAGGGATACGCATTCTACGAAACTAATTTCAACAATCCAACCGTCAAACATGTTTGTATATACTTCGAGATCGCATACGCCAAAAATCGCAAAAAACAAACATTCAGAGATCAAGTAACGGGACAAAACTTTTCGATGGTTATAAACGAAAAATCACGATTTAACGGTTATTTTAACTCCGATTTTGATGATTTTTTACAGCTACACTCCTTGACCCTATATCAATATAATGAACTAATTTGATTGTCAATTTAAAATATTTACACTAGTGGATACCACAAAATCTTTATGTTATACTTAATGAAAATATAAATTGTAACATCCCACATCGCACAGGGGAGTGATCCTTAAATGTATATTCACATCCCTACCTAGCACGAGGCCTTTTGGGAGCTCACTGGCTTCGGGTTCCGTAGGAACTCCGAAGTTAAGCGATAAGGAGGCCAGAGCACTCCCAGGATGGGTGACCCACTGGGAAGTTGCTCATGAGTTCCTAAAAACAAAACCGTGAGGGAATGGTAAGCCCAAAGCAGACAATATCGTGCTACGGTGGTGGAGCGGGCCCGGGAAGTGGTCCATCCCGGGCCGGGATGTGAAAAAATGGTATCATAGCCAATCCCTGGGCGGAAGTGTGCCGACGAGGACGTCGGACCCCTAAGGGGGATGGATTGTAACATCCCACATCGCCCAGGGGAGTGATCCTTAAATGTATATTCTCATCCCTACCTAGCACGAGACATTTTGGGAGCTCACTGGCTTCAGGTTCCGTAGGAACTCCGAAGTTGAGCACTCCCAGGATGGGTGACCCACTGGGAAGTTGCTCATGAGTTCTCAAAAACAAAACCGTGAGGGAATGGTAAGCCCAAAGCAGACAATATCGTGCTACGGTGGTGGAGCGGGCCCGGGAAGTGGTCCGCCTCGGGCGGGGATGTGAAATAAATAAACTCTTAAGTGTTAGTGAATTTATTGTTTTGAAGGGATACGCATTCTACGAAACTAGTTTCAACGATCCAACCGTCAAACATGTTTGTATATACTTCGAGATGGCATACACCAAAAATCACAAAAAACAAACATTCAGAGATCAAGTAACAGGACAAAACTTTTCGACGGTTATAAACGAAAAATCACGATTTAACGGTTATTTTAACTTCGATTTTGATGATTTTTTACAACTACACTCCTTGATCCAATATGAATACAATGAATCAATTCGATCGTCAAATTAAAATATTTACACAAGTGGATACCACAAAATCTTTTTGTTATACTTGATGAAAATATAAATAAACTCAGTATTCGGGAATCTATCGTTTTGATGGGATTCGCATTGTACAAAACTAATTTCAACGATCCAACCGTCAAATATGTTTGTATATACTTCGAGATTGCATACACAAAAAATCGCAAAAAAACAAACATTCAGAGATCAAGTAACGAGACAAAACTTTTCGACGGTTATAAACAAAAAATCACGATTTTACGGTTATTTTAACTTCGATTTTGATGATTTTTTACAGCTACACTCTTTGATCCAATATGAATACAATGAACTAATTCGATCGTCAAATTAAAATATTTATTCTAATGGATACCACAAAATCTTATGTTATACTTGATGAAAGTATAAATAAAAGTGTTAGGGAATATATCGTTTTGATGGGATTCACATTGTACGAAACTAATTTCAACGATCCAACCGTCAAACATGTTTGTATATACTTCAAGATTGCATACGCCAAAAATCGCAAAAAACAAATATTCAGATATCAAGTAACGGGACAAACATTTTTTACGGCTATAAACGAAAAATCAAGATTTAACGGTTATTTTTACTCTGATGTTAATGATTTTTTATAGCTACACTCTTTAATCCTATATTAATACAGCGAACTAATTCGATCGTCAATTTAAAACATTTACGCAAGTGGATCCCACAAAAGAAAAAGGCAATGAAAGAACCCCAAAAGAAAAAAAATCAAAACAAAACTTTGTGCGACGTGGGTGCACCTGCGTTGCGTAAAACAGCTTTGCACGACGTAGATAGCTGTTTTGCGCGACGCAGGTGTTCCTACGTTGCGCAAAGTTTTTTCCCCCCCTTTTGCTTATGAGTACAAAATAAGTAAATAAAAATCTACTTAGAAAATATATATACCATTGAACTTGATGGGAAACGCATTGTACAAAATTAGTTTCAAAGATCCAACTGTCAAACTTGTTTGTATATATTTCGAGATCGCATACGCCAAAAATCCCAAAAAACAAACATTCAAAGATTAAGTAAGGGGACACAACTTTTTCGATGGTTATAAACGAATAATCACGATTTAACGGTTATTTTAACTCCGATTTTGATGATTTTTTTACAGCTACACTCCTTGAAACAATATGAATACAATGAACCAATTCGATCGTCAAATTAAAATATTTACATAAGTGGATACCACAAAATCTTTATGTTATACTTGATGAAAGTATAAATAAAGTGAATCTATCATTTTGAGGGGCTACGCATTCTATGAAACTAATTTCAACTATCCAACCGTCAAACTTGTTTGTATATGCTTCGAGATCGCATATGCCAAAAATCGAAAAAAAACAAACATTCAGATATCAAGTAATGGGACAAACCTTTTCGACGGCTATAAACAAAAAAATCATGATTTAACGGTTATTTTAACTCATATTTTAATGATTTTTTACAGCTACACTCTTTAACCCTATATTAATATAACGAACTAATTCGATCGTCAATTTAAAACATTTACACAAGTGGATACCACAAAATCTTCTATTATATTTAATGAAAGCATAAATAAACTCTAAGTGTTAGTGAATCAATCATTTTGATGGGCTACACATTCTACGAAACTAATTTCAACGATCCAACCGTCAAACCTGTTTGTATATGCTTCGAGATCGTATACGCCAAAAATCGCAAAAAACAAACATTCAGATATCCAGTAACGAGACAAACCTTTTCGACGGCTATAAACAAAAAATCACGATTTAACGGTTATTTTAACTCTGATTTTAATGATTTTTTTACAGCTACACTCTTTAACCATATATTAATACAATGAACTAATTCGATCGTCAATTTAAAACATTTACACAAGTGGATACCACAAAAGAAAAAGGCAATGCAAAAACCCCAAAAGAAAAAAAAAAAAACTTTGCGCGACGCAGGTGTGCCTACGTCGCGCAAAGGTTTTTTTTTTTTTTTTCCTCTTTTGCTTATGAGTACAAAATAAATAAATTAAAATCTACTTAGAAAATATATATACCATTGAACTTGATGGGAAACGCATTGTACGAAATTAGTTTCAACGATCCAACTATCAAACTTGTTTGTATATATTTCGAGATCGCATATGCCAAAAATCCCAAAAAAATAAACATTCAGAGATCAACTTTTTTTACGGTTATAAACGAAGAATCACGATTTAACAGTTATTTTAACTCCGATTTTGATGATTTTTTACAGCTACACTCCTTGATCCAATATGAATAGAATGAACCAATTCAATCGTCAAATTAAAATATTTACACAAGTGGATACCACACAATCTTTATGTTATATTTGATGAAAGTATAAATAAACTCTAAGTGTTAGTGAATCTATCATTTTGATGGGCTACGTATTATACGAAACTAATTTCAACAATCCGACCGTCAAACTTGTTTGTATATGCTTCGAGATCGAATATGCCAAAAAATGCAAAAACAAACATTCAAATATAAAGTAACAAGACAAACATTTTCGACAGTTATAAACGAAAAGTCATGATTTAACGTTTATTTTAACTCCGATTTTAATGATTTTTTTACAGCTACACTCTTTAACCATATATGAATACAATGAACTAATTCGATCGTCAGTTTAAAACATTTACACAAGTGGATACCACAAAAGAAAAAAGGCAATGCAAGAACCCCAAAAGACAAAAAAAAAAAAAAAAAAAAAACTTTGCGCGATGTAGGAGCACCTGCGTTGCGCAAAGTTGGGAAGTTTGGCGCCAAAATCTTGCGCGACGTTTGCGTCATGCAAACATACTTTGAGCGACGAAATTTGCTGCGTCGCGCAAGTTGCTGTTGCGCAAACATGTTTTTGTACTAGTGTACCCTACTTGGAACATCCAACATAGAACGTATATCTAACATGCAACCCGTACGGACGTTCGGATCAAATATGAACATGAAAGACTCATTATGCTTTATGAAAAACCATGCAACCCTTAAGACGTGATGTTCATCCTAAGTGAAATTACAATTATTAACCACAAGAAGCCAGCGCCAATTTTAGGGAACCTTTCGACCAAAATTGCATCAAATTACTTTTCTAAATATCCTAATGATGGCCAATCATCAAGACAATTAGATAGTTTAAACCGGTGATTAATAATTCAAAACTTGCATGTATAATATCATAAGCAAATTGAAAAGAAACTACGTATTCTTGCTAAGGCTCGTGACCTCGTCCTAGCAAAAGAAATTAGCTACTAACAATCATAAAACAAAATATTATTAAAAACATGGATAGAAAATACCTTGAAAATAAACTTGAATATTCCAAAGTAGTGCGTTTGTTCCCCCCTTCTCCTCTCTAACCCTAATGGCTAAATATCTTTATTTATACTACTACAAAATAAAACCCTAAAAAATCTTAGAATAAAATTAGGAAACATAATAAAATAATAAAACAGAAAATAAAAAGGTTTCCTATTTGAACTAAAATTCGGACTTCTCAGAAAATCAGACTTTTGACTAAGCAAATCAATTCCGATTTGGCCCCGAAAGGTTTCTTTTGAAAGCTTAAGTCGTTCCCTACAAATCCTCAGAATGAATCTTCCTCAAAATATGCCATCTTGACCTCCAAAATACCCAAAATGTCCAAAAACGTCAATCTGGGAAAGCTGCGCGCTGAGCCTTTATTTCATTGCCACGGTCAAACAACTTGGTAGAAAAATCTGGAATTTTGATACAATCATCTTGAAAGCCTCATGAACATTCTCCAATTAAAATCACTAAAATTCATCCGTTTGGTCACTTTTTGCTCCAGATGAAGTCAAATATCCTACATTGAAAATATATAACAAAGAATCAAAATTCTACCAAAATAACCAATAAACTATAGTGCAAGGACATCACTAAGAATATGGTAAAATATATGGTATAATATGGACTCATCAAAACCCACACCATGGTGCAAGGACATCACTTCTCTCCACCACTGTGGTACAGGGCCACTTGCGTTACATGCCGAGGTTAGGGTTTAGTGTTGAATTTTGGAGACTTTTGGCTCCTCGCTAATAGAAGAGGAAGTCTTGACTATCACGTGGATATGTCTATGTTCCTTACGGCTGTGAGCATTTCAATACAATGTTAGAGGGGATGCGGAAAATGAGCATCACAAAGGCCTCTAATTAAGAGGGGTTTGCAAATTTTTACTTTGAATGAGTCATTTACAAAATTTCTCATATATTCTTTTGCAATGATTATGAAAGACATTTCTAATCCTCGTGAAGGACATTTCTTATCCTCTCTATCTAACATTTTATAGTTTATTCTTTAATAACTTACCCTGAATCTCTTTGGACTTGAATTAAAAATCTTACGTTTAATATGATCATGAAAGACATTTCTAATCCTCATGAAGGACATTTCTTATCCTCTCTATCTAACATTTTATAGTTCATTCTTTAATAACTTATCATGAATCTCTTTGGACTTGAATTAAAAATTTTACGTTTAAAATTGTCACGAGCATGGTAAATAACATATATAGTTATATCTCAGTTGTATATGATGTAGAGACTTTCCCAACTATTAATTAGTGGTTTTGGTTTATTATGAAAGATGACTGACAGGTACGTTCATCTTTCAAGGTTATATTAAACCTAAAAAAAATGGTATGGTTTGAAACTTTGAAGGTCCAACACTGTTATCCGACAGTTATCACCTACCTTCCCCCTACTTTCAAACTGTTCACACAGTCATGCTACTCAGGCCCGCCATGGGAATAAGATTAGGGTTTCTCTCTCCATTATATAAGTTTGTCGTCATCTCGATACCATTTCCTCATCAATTATGCATGATGTAAACAGTACTTGGCAATAATTTGCTAAAGCCATCAACCTTTTTTGACCTAATTTGCTTTATATCATTCGTAAGTAAGATGCTATTATTTCATCTCTGCTACATAATTTTGTGAATACACTTTATGAATCAGTCTGTGTTCTGATTAGATGCAAATCGACCTTGGCCAGCCCTGATTGCAAAGGTATACTATCTTCTATTGAAAGAGAACATGTCACAATCATACACACTGACTTCCTAAGAACTATATAGAACCATAGTTAATTAATAACAAACATTTAACTGTATCAGGTTAGGGTTTTGTTCACAATTAGAACAGTTAGGTTGGAGTTTGTTCACAATTAGAATGGTTAAGCCATATTGGGTTAGAGGAACCTGCTCTGATATCATATCAAGATTTTAAAGTCAAACTAGCAGCCCACTACTAAAAACACCAATATTGTCCCAATTTTACCACCCAAATTAACTACTCAACAAGTGTTGAGTTTTATCATAAAAATTCTAGGTGTTGTTTGTTGTGGAACCATTCATCTATAATTAGTAGTACTTGAGGGAATGCTAGCAACCTTCTCGGCTTTCCTTCTCATTCTGTTATGTAGAATGATAACCCGAACGGTTGAACCATCTATTAAATAGGTCACTCTTTAAAGATATCTCTACAAAAAATTAGCTAAATCCAAAATCCTTTAGTCATGTAACAATTATACAATAAATAGACGAACCATATTTTTTACTTAAACACTAAAATTTTGTCAACGTTAATTGAATAGTTAAATGATTGTTGATTTGGATGATATCTTTTTTGCTGAGTTGATTTTTAAAGGGTGATCTAGAATTTAGACGGTTTTGATCATGAAGCAACATTGTCAAATAAGGAAAGTCGAGAAGGTAAAACAAGAAAGTTCAAGTGAGAAGATTGCTATCATCCCCTTATATTTATAAGTAGTTTGAAGAAAATTCAATTTTGATCAAAACCAAAAGAACCTTGACCTACAAACAAATTTTCAAGGAAAAATAAGAATATATTACAAAAATATTTTTCATTCAAAAAGAAAACATGCAGTTCAATGAGGCATTGGGTTCTCCTCATATTCAAAAGTCAGAGGGAGGCCTTCCAAGTATTATCGTAGCTCTTATTATGTGTACACAACCTAACAATAATTTCTTCATTATTTGAAGCACATTAAATGTTTCCCGTTTTCAACGTTCCCTTATGAACTTGTTGTGTTCGTCCTAATCACATAATTTAACAAGAATACCTCACCTTGTTAGGTAAACTACTAATTAGCTTTTTAAGTTTTACTTATGTATCTCTTTTGGAGCTTCTCAGAGTATCGAATAATATTACAATCAATCGCACATGAATAATGACTGGTTGATTCTTAATCTTTCATGTGTCGTGGCCTCACTTGCATCAATATTAAATGTTTAGGAATCGTGTATGCTTGTGTGATTGATTGATTGTAGTGTAATTCAGATTCATTTACTCTCTTTCAATAAAAGACTGAAAACAAGACGGAAAAAGTATCATTTGCCCTTCCCTTATCCTAATCCTTTCTTTATTCACATCATTCCCACACCACACGATTTGTACATACGCATGTGAACAAAACAGTCCTAGCTAGCTATCGAGTTTTTATTTTCATTTCATTGGTTGTGCTAGGAAATTGAGGAACATGGTGTATTTGGTTGTAGATCCATGCTCCCACTGCCCGAATAAACACAACTTGTGGGGAAATGTTACTTGAAATTAAAAAAAAAAAAAAAAAAAAAGAAAGAAATTACGGAGCATGAACATGAACCACCAACATCAATATTTGGAATAGGATCATCTTCGGATCCTTTTTATGAGGATCCTAAGGATCAGTTCATCATATCTGTTCATCAATCATTCTGCAGTCAGAAATCATTTTGAATTTTTTTATTTAAAATTAAACTCAAGTAGTACCTAATGAAAGTTGGCTATACGATGTACGATAAAATACTAAGATGAATTGATTCCTAAGATCCTCATCCTCACTATTTATCAAGTTTGTAGTGAACGTGACAGTCCATAAACCTCAAGGATTTGAATTGGAATTAGCCGCAAAAGACATGAACACCATGGGCAGTGGCTTGGGATGCAGGTGTGGGGGCCCGCATGCATAATTATAAATATGTGGGTATTTTTTTTAGCAAGAAATGTTTGAGTGTAAGCTCCAAATACAAACTCCAACCAGTCCCCCAAACACAATGAGCCGTTAGTAGGGGCCCCCCCTTCCTCTTGGGTTGGGACTTGGATCCTCTCCTGAGCCAGCCCCAACGGAGCCTAGGGATCAATTGATCTCAGCCCTTCAATTTGATCCTGCGGCCAAGAAAGCTTCCCCACACCTGTCCCTCTCCGTCCCTCAACATCTCCCGCACCTCTCTCTCACTCCCCCTCCCCGTCCTCTCTCTCTCTCAACCCATCCATGGAAGAAGCTGTCAAATTATTTCACGCAACCCATATGGGACTGAAGACGATTATGAGGGGATGAAGAAGATTACACCGAGGACGGTGGCCGTGACGGTGAGGCCGGAGAGGAGGAGAAGAATGGCACCGGAGACGAGAAGGGTGAGGAAGCCGACGAGCTGGGCAGAGTTGGGTGCTCTGCCTTGGAGTTGGGTGCACCGGAGACGATGAGGGTGAGGAAGCCGACGGTCGGCCATGGATGGGTTGAGAGAGAGAGAAGGAGGGCGAGGGGGGAGAGAGAGAGGTGTGGGAGATGATGAGGGGGGAGAGGGACAATTGTGGGGAAGCTTTCTTGGCCGCATGATCAAATTGAAGGGTTGGGATCAGTTGATCCCTAGGCTCCGTTGGGGCTGGCTCAGGAGAGGATCCAAGTCCCTTGGGTTGGCCTCTATCATAACTTTTCTTATGAAGAGGGTTCTTTTAGGGTTTGATTGACTGATTGACATGTTGTGAGCTCGACTAGCATTTTATGATAAGATGTTCACAATTATTATCATCCTACTTAAAATTTGGTTTACGTCATTGTTTAGTATTATAATTTAGTGATATTTTTTATTAGTAAATATATGTATATTTTTGCATATAAAAGAATTTTGTTGACCCCAATTTATGATATTTCCTCCTCGTCATCCTATTTTGGTAAAAAGAAGTGATTTCAGCACATTTTCTTGCTCTTCTTGAACATTTTTGTTATTTTTTTTTTTTTTTAGATTGAATATATTAAAACATAATCGAGGAATAAAAATCAGCAATGATGTGCAAAAAGTGAAAAGAGGTGGTGGAGGATCATTTTCATAGTTAAAAATTTCCTTAACCCTATGAAAAGATATGATCTATTGAATCCATTACTAGCTTGTTATAAGTGAACTTTTTCTTGGTCAATGAATAATTTAGTTCCAAGATTCCTAAAACTTACTTTATGAATTTGACACTAAAGTAGCTCAAGCAATCTAATATAATTAAGATAACATTCTCTTAATACACGAGATTACCTCAAAACGTTATTTTGTAAATCACCATGACCATTCTCATGTTAAACAAATGTCCTGATGCATTTATTGACACAAACAATACTTCACACTAAATTTATTTTGAAGTCAGGAGGATTTGAGTTCGAATATAGAGGAGAGAGTACATTGTTTAGTCAATTTAACTAAGTCTAAGGAGGGTGTATTCAATTGGGATGTTGAGGGATTTTAATTCTTTTAATGAATCTAGGGGTATTCAATCAGTATTTTAAGTGATTCTCTGAAATTCAATATGTATTAAATCAAGATTTTAAGATATTTTATTAAAATCCTTAGAAATCTAGGTGTATTCAATTAGAATTTTAAAGAAGTTTATAACATTTCAGGTGTATTCAATTATAATTAGAATTTAGAAAATTTGGAAAAGTTGAGGAATTAGAGGGAATTAGAGAGATTTTGTAGTGTATTTTAAGCATAAACAAATCTCACATATTCTCATGAGATTTCGAGGGAATTGAATCAAAATTTTACATAGAATCTCTACAAATCAGTTAAAATCCGTAAAAATCCATTAAAATCTCTCAAATTCCCAATTGAATACACCCCCCTAAATATACTAGTTAACATAAATTTTAAACCAAAACTATGAAGCAACAGACGATCGAAATAAAAACTCTCGCAAAGAAAGTCTCGGTGTCTCGCTATCATTTTTCTTTTTCTTTCCTTTAACCTAATTTCAAGTTTTAAATAGATAATTAAATAAGCACTTCTTCTTTTGATCTCATTCCTTACTTTTTTTTGGTCAAAGGATAAATTTTATTAAATTCTAATTGAAATGTTTACATCTTCAGCAAGAATATTAAATAAAAACTTCAAATCAAGAGCATCCCAACGAAAAGCACCTCCATGCGAGGCAATATATGATACTACAACATGAGCAGAGGGATTTCCATTCCTTACTTGGTGAATCATAATTTTGAACACAAGTAATTAAAAGTTAATTGCGTTGATTAGAAAAAGGAGTCGAGGAATAAGGATTAAGCAGAGAAGGTGCAAGATCCGAGGATAATTAAGCAAGATTAGAGAACATTCCAGCACAGAGAGAGAGAGAGAGAGAGAGAGAGAGAGAGAGAGAGAGAGAGGGAAGGAGACAAATTAATTAAGTAAAATACTGAGAACCTAGTCAACATGGTGGGCCGTTTATAATACACATGCACGACCCTGATTCAATGCAATTCGATTCACATGTCCGCCACGTTATCACCCCTTCTTCTTTAATCCAAAAATATAAAACCAAAAAATATCATTTCCCAACTATAAATCAATCTCCACTTGACTAATTTTTTTGTGTACCTGAAACGCTTCAAGTAATGTTATTATTGTATGTGTTATTATTACTTATTATTACAATGTGGTAGTACTATAGTACTATCTTTAATTTATAAGTGAGATGTCTTAAATTCAACTGAAATAATAACACGAAAAAATATATGCAATCGATATAATTTAAGTAAAATAATAACACGAACAAATACATACAATGAATATAATTCAAATAAAATAATAGCACTACTTGACAATAACATAAAAAAGGTTATTATATCTACTCACCTGTCTTCCTTTTTCACGCAATTTACATTGATTTGTCATATATTTGAGTTATGAGTATACTCCTGTCCTAGTCTTCTTTACTTCCCTCTCAACATTTCTAAAACAAAATAAAGCTTCCATTGATACTTCCAAAAATCCCAAAATCCCACCCCTCGCCTTCCATTTTTGATTAGTTTGACACCTTTTTGAGCTTCTTTCATCTTCTTTAAGACTGCCCAAAAATCCACCAAAGCCCAGAATCTTTGACACTTTTTCTTCTTTGATAAATTCAAGGCTGACAGTTTGAAAATATTTACCTAAAAAGAAAATCTGGACACCATCATTATTTTATCATCAATGTACTTCCATCAACTTTTTTCAACCCCTTGATTTTTCATTATTTTTCTTCCTCCTCCAATCCAATCTCTCCATTCACTACCCAAATCTTCAACATCTTCCATTTGGGTCTCCATCATTTGCTCCAAAAGATTCACCCACACCACAATTTCCCTAAAGTTTAACCCACCATTTTCTCTGCACTCTGCAGTCTTCTGTTCCAATTTCTATGTCTTGGAAAAACCACCAGCATTGCCACAGCTTGGTCGTCGACAGGCAATGCAAGATCAGGAAGCGCGGCGGCGGCTCGTCTTCCTCCTCGTCTTCCTTGGTCCGTAGGTACAGACTCAAGAGGGCAATCCTGGTCGGAAAACGAGGCGGCTCGAGCACCCCAGTCCCCACCTGGAAGACTGTAAGCGCGGCGGCGGCAGCGAGATCACCTTGTGTGGCGACGATGATGGCAAATGGGGGTAAGGAGGACGATGAGATGGCAACGGTACAGCAGCAGCGGAGACCGGCTTCGAAGCACGGCGGCGGCAGCAGCGGAAAAGGGAAGGAAGTGGTTTCGGTTTCGGCGAGAAAGCTGGCGGCGACTTTGTGGGAAATGAACGAACAAGAACAAACTGCTTTGAGAAAGAAGGCTTCCAAAGTTGCTCAAGTTCCTTCCTTAGCCGGTTCCTTGCCGCCAAAGTTATCAGATCCATCCTTTACTCCTATTTCTGAGGTAAGGATTATTTAAGGGGTGAATTTACACTTCCCTTGTCTCTTTTTCCACTCATTTTATGTGATCGAAATTTTTATTGATGTATTCAAAGAAAATGCAGGAGAAGAAATCTAAAAGAGTTTCGCAAACATCTTTCTCTTGATTTAGGTCTCATTTAGAAATGTTTTGAAATGACTGAATGCGCTTTTGATGAAAATATTTTTAGAACTAATTATTAATAAAATGCAAGTTAATATGAAAAGTGATTTTTTGTGCTTCTTGCCAAAAGCACTTCAAGTGCTTTGGAATTCAAAAACATTGTCTTAAAAAACGTTTTCAATCATTTTAATAACACTTTTAATTCATTCTAAATGTCATAGGTCAGATAAACATGTGAGAGTGACGGGGTAGAAGATGTGCAAAAATCAATTACCTATTCTTTTTACTATAAGTTATATTTTGTACTAATTTATGTTAAAAGGAAAAAGAAAGAGTTTAATCATCACACAGTAAGGTTAAAAATGAAACTCCCAACCACTAAGACAATACCATACTTGTTACCTATTTTCTTCGGCATGTAGATTATTTTTCTGTTTGGACTTTGTTTGTTCTACTATATATTATGGAAGTGTAAATTTCTTATTTATTAAATTGAATTTGAAAGTATTAAATTTTGTTTTGGGAATTTTTTGCAGAGGAGAAATGGATCTGGGAATGCTGGACGCCAGAGAGGGTTGTCGGCCGTTTCTGGGAAACTTCCTTTGAATCATTACCAAATGGGAGGTTTCCAGACTCACACTACAAGTGCCAGTTTAACTCAGGTAAAAAAACAACTGCATTTCAATATGTATATTATGAGAAATACTAAGGAGACTTTCTGAAAAATGAGATTTCTAGTGGACTCTCTGTCATTTTATATTTTTGGCAAAATTTCCGTATCAACATTATAAAATGTTAAGTAAAAACTATGAAGTGGCAAGAAGTCAATAGAGTCTCACTTTAAGAAAGTTCATTTCTCATATATTATATATTACATTGGTGAAAAAATAAACAGAGGAACAAGGTTGCTGGAATTTTTATTTTTACCGTTTGTGTCACGTAAAATTATAAAAAATGACAACAAGATGTTGACAGTGATTCAATAAAAATTGGTCCCCATAAAATTTGTCCAATAATAACCCATGGATCATAAATTTCAAATGTACTTTTCTGCCTGTCATTTTCAATGAATAAAATTTTTTGTTTGAAAAAGTTGATCTAGCTCTTCACTTTCGTGTTTTAAAATTGGACAATTAACTGGAATTATTACTTTTTATATTTAATTGTAGAAGTGATCGGTTTTTAACAATTACGACGACATATTAATCATATATCGATAACACAATGATGATGTAACGACCACACAACGATGATATAATGACGATATGGTAAAAACTGATCATTTCTACAACGAAAATGTCAAAAAATGATTAGTCCTGTAATCAAATGTAAAAAAATGATCATTCCTTCTATTTGCCCTTAAAAATTAGCTCTTCAGTTTAATGACTTTCTCCTGATATAATTAATCTAAAGCATTTGTTTAATGGTCAACTAGAATGTTTGTCTTAATGAATGAGTTCTTAGCTAAGTTAGTTAAGAGCATTTACTCTGTCCATTCGAGTTCACTCCCTCACTCCTCTAATATCTCTTCTAAAAAAGAATGTTTGTTACTTAACATAAATTCTATGGTGCTCTGGAGTAGCTCATACTCCCACCATAAAAATTCTTATTGCTTAAAGCACTCACTCCCTACTCCCGAGATTTCGAGTACGCTTTCTTACTCTCTCATATCGCCTGTATCAAAAAGAAAGTTTGTTACTTAACTCTTGAGCACAGCTATTTTGAATCTTTGAGTAGACATGTTGATTGCATTAGACTGCATGGATTCCCAGGATGATGAATAAGTAAACATGTTGATTGAATTTCACAATTTGCAGCTCAAAGATCAATCTTGTGTGAAACCTGATCGAAATTGCATACACGGATTTAAGACCTGTTTGAAGGATGTCAGTAGTGGCCTTTCTACATCTAAAGAGCTTGTAAAAGTTCTTACTCGCGTTTCGGGTCTTGAAGAGCAGCATTCTTTAAGTACAACCTTACTCTCGGCCCTACGAGTTGAGCTTGATCGAGCTCGTATCCAGGTTCATCAAATGATCCGAGAGCAGAGGTCTAACTGCAACGAAATTGAGTATCTTGTGAAGAAATTAGCAGAAGAAAAGGCGGCCTGGAAAAGCAAGGAGCGAGAGAGGATACATGCTGCAATAGCGTGCGTAGCAGAAGAACTCGAGGTGGAGAAGAAACTAAGAAGACAAACAGAAAGGTTGAACAAGAAGCTAGGGAAAGAACTGGCAGATAAAGAGGCAGCTCTGTTGAAGGCCACGAAAGAGCTTGAGAGGGAGAAGAGGGCAAAAGAGATTTTTGAGCAAGTTTGTGATGAGTTAGCCACAGGTCTTGGGGAGGACAGAGCACAAGTTGAAGAGCTAAAGAGAGAATCGGAGAAAGTTCGTGAAGAGGTGGAGAAGGAGAGGGAAATGCTTCAGCTAGCTGATGTGTTGCGCGAGGAGAGAGTCCAGATGAAGCTCTCCGAAGCCAAATATCATTTCGAGGAGAAAAATGCCATTGTGGAACAGCTGAAGAATGAACTAGAGGCTCACTTGATATCCAAAACGTATGAAGGTAGTGGCGGTTCTCCAGACTTCAGTAAAATCAAGGAACTCGAGGCTTATTTAAAGAAGATCAATTTCGGATCATTTCAGAACATGAAGATAGAAGGGAATGGAATGGAAGTTGCTGCATATAGAGAAGAAGGTGAAGACGATTCAAAAAGGACTTCAGTTGATAGCGATCTTCATTCCATCGAGTTAAGCATGGACAATAACAACAAGAGCTACAAATGGAGTTATGCCTGCGGAGATGATACCGAAGATGATTCAAAACGGACTTCAGTTGATAAACAATTCAAAGGGAGGAGATCACTCTCCGAAAAAATACAATGGGAAAGTATATGCTTGAACAAAAATTCCAGCGACATTGATTGGGAGTTTGGCGTAAAATCTCAAGGGCAGTCAGACGGGCGGCTTATGGAAATATCAGAGCTTGTACCGCAAACTCAAACGCCAGAACATGAAACCGAAACAAAGAAAAAGGGTTCTGCTAGGGGTCTCACAGACCATAGGTTATCGAATTCAAAAGTAGTTCCGATCCACAGCTTAGCCGGTACAACTTGTCAGTTTCAATCCTTGCCGATGAAGGATCCTGGAACCGGAGTGTGCGGAAGTTAGACGGATGTTCCGCAAGAAAGATTCGGAGCTCCAACTAGCAGGAAGAAAAGGCCAATGCCAGGATCAAGAGTATATAGATGTTTTCATGCTATTTCTGTTGATTTCTGAGAATTATACATCGTTTTGCAGCATGCTTTCTTCTTCACCACGTCATTCAAATCTTTCGGGATAGCGGACGTTAAACGCTGATCACGGTCAGGAGCCTCGACAAGTCAACAGTGACATGGTTGCCAAAATTCCGACGTTCAAGGCTAGATGCTCGCGATTTTCTCATTAGCTGCACTTCGACAACACAATAGTTTACATTTTTATGGATTGTAGAGTATATGCCGGATTCAATGCGCCCGGTTCTAGTAGAACCAGACAGTTGGATTCAGAATCAAGATAATAAATTCAACATGTTTGCAAACATATTTATGAACTTTATCTCCATCCACATGAACAAAGTACAGAACCATATTAAACTTCATCTGTAGCAACTTCTTTACGGTACAAATGAGTTAAAACGATTCACATTTGATGAACGAGAACCATATACGAAATCAAGGCGGACCGGTTACGTTGGAAATACATCAACAATGATATCTACAAAAGGGTCTTCTTATTATTATTGAACAGGCCGGCATTTTGCAAACCACTGTCAGTTGGTGAACTGAAATCCAATTATGACTTATGGGAGACTTCGCGATCGGTCTTTGCTGAGGCTGATGTGAATGTAACTGGAGTTGCTGGATGGTCCCTCACGATCAAGCTTAGCACTTCGGGCCGTGAGCAGTGTCCAACCACATCAAAGTCAAATTTCGCCCTTGCTATTTCTCCAGGATCTATGCAACATTTGGTCATTAGAAAAAAAATCAGAGCTCGGTTCGCTTAAAAGAGCTAGAAGTACAATAGTTCTACTAAAGCTTGAAACCATACCCACTGTAATCTACGTGCGTGTGTGAGAAAGGATCAATCAAACTATATTATCAATTAAACCATATTGCCTCACACCATACACATAACAACAGAGAGCCAAGATCAGAATGTTATCAGTAAATTATACCAACATTTACTTTCAAATCCCTCTTATTTTTAAAATCCCTATTGCGCTTCCCCGCCATATTGAAATTTAGAGAAACTTCTTATCATACTATACTAGGGTTCTCGTTTTACTAGAAATCTTGAATTAAGGTTGCATATCAATTGATGCATCTGGAGTTCGTTTTCTGTTTAGATAGATCCGAACTGACGAAATATAGTAAATATTGTAAAGGCAGATGTAGTAACTTTAAGTAAGTTGTGCTGAAATCTATCATGGGTTGTGAGGGTACTTTAATTTCTGAAAATATAAAGGAGGTTCATACAATTTCGCTTGAAGTTGAAGTTTTTCTAATTTCCAGTATATCTCAAAGCCAGATTGTTGTAACTCAAAATTATGTCAGCACAGCTTGCAATATAGATACTTAATTGCTGTTAGGAGAGAATAAGCATATGACATACCAAGATCTGCTGAGATGAGTGACTCCCCATCATAATTGGGTCCAGCGAGAATAGTCCCTGACGGTGAGATGATGACACTGCCTCCGGCACAGACAACAGAATCTGGAGCAGGTTCCTCTTCTGTGCCTGCAAATACATATTCTGGAGGAGGGGGGTAGTCTTTCCTTTGACAGAACTGATTGGCTGATAGGACAAAACACCCACCCTCTAAGGCAATATGAGTCATTGATGCTTACCATAAATCCCTGGAAGATGCTTACCATAAATCCCTGGAATCAGCTGTAGGAGCACAATAAATCTCAATGCCTGCACAAAACAAAGCATCCTGCATCAAATCACAGTACTAAAGATAATAGTATCAAAGTGGTACTAAGAACACTTTTTGAACTCCACCAAGAAATGCATTGTTTCTACCATAATTTTCATGTTCACGTTGAGTAAAAAACTGTTTTGAACTAAAAAAACAGTTGATGCATCAAGTTGGACCAATTTAGATGTGACTGCGAAATCACACAAACGCACAGGAACACAAAGATGTATCATGGTTCACCCGAGGTTGCGCTACGTTCACGCTGGTGTAGTTCTGTTTCACTATGCAAATGTAGGTCACCTTGTACAGGAGTTTGAGAGAATAGAGAGTCTAGGGTTTACCATGAGAGTCCTCTTTCAAATGGGGGTGGGGTTTCCCAATAGAATAGGATAGAATAAGGGCAAGCCTCCTCTTCACATATATTCAAGAGGGCTAATAGAGGCCCAAATATGATATAAACACACTTACAGATGTTCTTGAGTCATTGTGTTGGAAAAGAAGGTAGCTAGGAAAAACCATGTATTGAATGGATGGTAAAATGCCAATTTGGTAAGGAAAACCAGAATATGCCACAAATATTGGCAGACTATTCTGAAGTCTTTAGAAAGAAGTGTAAATCAACCCCGTGTCTTATTTCAATTTGAGTCGTTTGAGTAGCAACATACTGGACCAATTGCCCAGGAACCTAGAAACTGACTCAACCCCACACAAAGATCGCAGAATAGTATACTTAACTACCTAGCTAGCCAAATAATCTTTTTGACCTGATACCGGTCTGTATTCAAGTTAACACCACATATGAAACTCAAACTTGCATGGCAAGGCATTAAAACTGGAAGAAAGCAGTTTCAAACAGGGCTATAGCCCAGAAGTACAATGAGAAACCCAGATCCTAGTGCACTGCCCATGAAGGGCCATCCTCCATTCATATAACACTAAACTTAAATAATGTAATTATGAACACCAAAATAAGAAGTGAAAAAAAAATTGAACAAATAGCTTCGAAGAAAACTGAAGTATTCAAAAAAGTGAGCCAAAATATTTAATTAAGTGTGATATTTCAAATTTTCCTGTTCAGATAACGAACCTTTAGCATACATTGCTGTCCTTAGAAGTGGCATCTTATTCTCCCAACAAATGGCAGCACCTATTTTTCCAATTGGAGTCTCAAACACAGGAATTGTAGATCCGTCTCCAAATCCCCAAATGATCCGCTCCAGTGCTGTGGGCATCACTTTTCGGTGCTTTCCCAAATAGCAACCTTGAGAATCAAAAAACAGAATAGTGCAATAGAGTGTATATCCATCTCTCTCTATCACACCCATTACCAAGAATACCTTGTACTTTCCAGCCATTGCTGCCAATCGATCAACTTCAGGACCTGCATTAGTTAATAAAAAAAGTTAAACTACATATTGTATGTTCACAATTCTATTCGTAGAATGCACTTTAGGTCAAACAATGACAGTTTTAGAATACATTGTCCGCCTGCATATTGATTTAAGATCAAAATATGATAGCATGCCTCAGTAAAGTTACTAACACTTTGCGTAACAAGATTTGACTTCCATATATCAAACAATAAGCAAACTGAGATACTTCCAACAAAATTTAGTTGATAACATCCACTTGCAAAATAGTGGTGTAGAATGTTTCGCTGAGAGAGAGAGCCTGACATGAACCACTAGTGTCCCTTTTTAGCGGCCACAATTAACTCATGAAGAGCAGAATAAATAGGCCCGTATTTCTCAAGTCAACCACCGGCATCCTTTTGGCCAAGTAAACATAGTTAAGATGCGAGTCAATGCACTGAGAAACCATTTTCCAACGAATTAAGGTTCTTTTCTGAACTTCTTTGACAGGTGAAACAGAAGAAATAATAGTCTAACCAATAAATAAGAAGAAAAACTTTTAAGTCTTTTCCTTTTTCTCGTTTTTGCATCCGAACATTCATCGGAGTTCTCACCAAAAAGTAAATATTCAAAAGAATCAATTTTCTCTAGAATATAACTTTCATCGGAAAAAAAAGGACAGCAGTTAGTTCTCTACACTACAATAAAGCAAAGAACTTATAAGTTATAACTACCAATTGAATTTGCAGTTTAACAATAAAGTGATGCTTAACCACAGCCATAGGCATAATAGTTAATTGCACCGCCGGTGCACAGCGTAAATTTTCTTGACTCGAATGAACAAAGAACTTATAGCAACTAATAGATGAATTTGAAGTTTAACCACCAACTGACATTTCACTGCACTGACTTCATTTCAATCCACCGCTCAATCACACTGGCAATTCTAATGAATTCAATTTATTGCAGTTTCTTACGCATAACCAATGGATGAAATCATCAAGAAAGAAAAAGAAACAAAGTAGTTTTACCAGGCACATTAATGGCTGCAGCATGATACTTTCTGAATTCTTCTTTACCCTTAGCTGTTCTGTTCCCAATGACAAGGCCAAAATTCGACCCACGGGGATAACCACCCACAAATGTTTCAATAGGTCAGCTTGACCAAGCACCGGATTTGCATTAGTCTTGTATAGGATCCTCAAACAAAAATATGTTGGGAAATGTACAAGCAGTTGAATATCAGAGTGCGCGATAACTAAGACTACAAAATAATAGGAATATTATTAAACAAATAAGAATGCCGGAATGGTTACAAAACTCCAAGAAGCTACATTGTGAATGATTTATTCCACAGAAGCATTATATTTATAATGAACAAACCTAACCCTAATACTAACAGGCTAGGCCCAAACTAAACTTATAAAAAAACCCAAACAATATAATACCTAAAATACTAATATATTCCAACACCCCCGCCAAACTCATGGCGGTATATGACATGAGTTTGCACACAAGCAGATGCGGACTGGCTCCGTTAGGCGGATTGGCAGGCATGCAAACTTGACTTGACTTGATTGGCGAACTTGACTTGACTGGCAAACTCGTGAACTGGACTTGACTGGCAAACTGGCGAACTGATTCTTGCTGGAAAGCTGATTCTGGCTGGCAAACTGATTCTGATTCTGATTCAGACTGGCTAGTGTTGAGAGTATGGAAAGAACTCGTCACTAAACGGATGAGATTTTCATATCTCAATTGTAACTACAAACAAACAAAAACAAAACCTATCACTCGAGTGGTCACAAGTTCCAAGCACTCCAATGATTGGCAAGCAATAGCTTCAATCAACAAGGGCCCAACCTTCAACTCCATTCTCTCTTTCTTCGGTTCACGTTAGCAAACTAGGTGCAAAATAAGTGTAGACCAACATTCTGAACTCAGACTCCGAGGTGTGGTTGCAGGCTTTTTAGGCGAGGAAGCAATAGACAGCAGCGGGATTTCAGGCCATGGCGGAGGCGTGACTGGATGGCTTGGCGGCGGGGTGGATTTGGACGGCAAATGTGCTAGGTTTCTGGTTGTAGCGGCAGTGTGCAGATGGGGTTTGCAGGTCTGGGTGAGAGTAAGAACGAGTAGTGCGGTGGTGGGCAGACGCGTTTACGGGTTCAGCTTGAAGTTGCAGCAGTTCAAGGTGCAGATCAGCAACATGTGATGGTAGCAACATATCTGAGATCCAAACTCGACAACAACATGTTCAGACTTCAGACATCAGGCGTTGGCACCACTCCGGTGAGACCTGTCTCCGGCAGCGCGACTCAGACACCACAAATTGATTCAATTTTTTTTTCTTAACAAAAATAATAACTAAACAATCTAAACGTAAAAGGCATAGGACATACAAACAGATATGAACAGAAGTAGATTAAACCTGAATGATTAAACCTGCTATGATACTAAGTTGAATATCAGAATGCGGGATAACCAAGACTACAAAATAATAGGAATATTATTAAACAAACAAGAATGCTGGAACGGCTACAAAACTCCAAGAGGCTACATTGTGAATGAGTTATTCCACAGAGCTACGAAACATTATATTTATAGCGAACAAACCTAACCCTAATACTAGCAGGCTAGGCCCAAACTAAACTTACAAGAAAACCCAAACAATATAATACCTAAAATACTAATATATTCCAACACAAGCAACCCCCATGTGGTTTACCCCATTCAACAAATGGACATGTGGTCTGTTAACCATTGCGGTTTCTTCAGTTAGTCAAATTTGGTAAGACCGAAAACATATTCTGTGCCCACATCTGAACAAGTATCTATTGCAACCTCCCAAAAAAGTACTTCCTCGTGAGTTGTGACTACGCTATTATTTCTCCCTAAGTTTTCTCCATAACATAGCGCAAACCCCTCTCTTAGAATTCAAGAGCTAATCATGCAAGGAAAGTGTTTGGGTGAACATTTCTCCGGAGAGGGCTCCTCGGCTCTTAGCACAGCTCTCCAAGGGATTGGCACTTTGGATGTGTAGTCGGGCTTTTGCTTGCTAATGTACTACAAGAAGAGGATAAAGTTAGTTTTGAAATGTGCCTTTGTAGGGCCTTAGGTGTAGGCCTTTAGGCTCGCAATCAAAACTAACTAAGTGCTAGGCGTGCCATTGCTATCTCAGTATAGTAGATGTAAAACAAGTGTATTTAGTCGATTACTTGCACCCCAAGTTACTCGGACTACTTGTTATCAAAGGATTGTCGTGTGTGAGTTAAGTCTACATTAAGTTCTTTTTCTTGCCTTGTGACCAAGGACTTTCAGTTCATAGTTTTGTATGTTCGAGTGAGGGGAGTCTAGATCCCCTTAAGTCATCTACTCGGTTCTTGATTGGTTTTAAATGAAGGCGTATTCATTAAGGTGACCAGATCCAGGCACAAATGAGACTCTCAAAGTAGGAAAACAGATGGATATGACTCGAATACATGCTAGAGAATACATTAAGCAGTAAATCTATTAACTTATAAAACGAACAAAGAGCTTTGAGCAAGATTTCACCTTGTTGGGCAAGGTTAAACTTCTTGCAATCACTTCTCTTCGAGTTTACAGGGTTTATATGCTAAGAAGGGATCAATACTACGCCACTAGGGGTGATAACAGAGCTTCTAAACTAGACAAAAGATGGCTTTTGTGGAGGATGATCCTGAAAAGGATTAATATCTGGGCTGATTACAGCTTTTAGATTCAAATCTGGCTTGAGAGCAGAGTTTGTATGTTTGTTTGTTTGATTGGTTGAGTGTCCTTGTCTCTGGGGCCTCTTCCTCATTTTATAGGCAGATTAGCCCAACTGCAGTAGCTTTACTCTTGCTCGAAAGCTATTGAAGGGTAGTGAGTCATCAACTTTTTACTTGTATTGCCATTGAAAAGTGCTTTTTGGCTGATTGTCAGTTAGTCCCCATCACTTAACACTTAAATCATAGGCACATGGCCTATGCATTAATAGGAAGGCGCCAACTTGTCTCTGGTCCTGATGCTGGGCTTCGTTTAGGTCTTCCTTTAATTGACGTTTTTGGGCTTCCACACACTTGCAACCCAAAGTTCAAATATTAACTTAAACAATGCCCTCTTTAATCATTGTTAAGGCTGCAATCCCAGGCGCTAATAATGATTAAATAGCCGTCGCGCATTAAACAAACGTTACACGCCTCCACTAGGAACTTATGCCTTTTTAAAGCAACTGTTGGTTTATCTGAAACCCTTTGCACTACCCCATGAACTCCACCGTTAGTTAACTGCTCCCTTATATTACCTTCATTTAATCTTTTTGGCAAAGCAACCTAGAAATTTCAAACTCTCAAATCTTTAGAAACTTCTTCTTGCTATCCCAATCCCAACTTCAGTTTAAAATTCAGTGGCACCAAAAACAACTGCTCGATCCCAACCACCCTGGGAAACTGGCGAAGGCATTTCTACCATGCGCCGCTTGCTAAATGGCCTTCATCGCCCTTGGGCAGGCCTGCACACTGAACTCTTTTTCGAATAGGGATGAGTGCACTCTTTGGGGCCTACGTGGATTTCTCAGGTCCCAATTGCTATTGAAAACAACATGCCCAAAGAGAAGTGGTTGACCCCTAACCCATTTCAGGCTAAGTCGGACATCTCGTCCTCCAAATGGTCAAACCACCGTCGTGGCTTCCTTCTGATGAAGGATGAAGGATGAACGTAATGGATTAACGAGCTCGAGCCAATCTTTAAGAAAAAATGGATGAAAAATGGAATTTATGAATTGATAATGTTATCCAAATCAACTGTGATTGCCAAGCCTGAGTTGCTGACAACTGCACTCCTCATCTGGAACTCGGGCACCAACACTTTCAACTTTAGGATGAGCCCTATGTCCCCAACCATCCTAGACATGGCTTAGGTTTTCGGGGTAAGGCCCTCGGGCATAATTGTGGATGTTTGATAGGAGCATATTTATGCGACTTAGTTAGTTTGTTTTCTTGCGTTTTCGTAGTTAGTTTTTGTTTATTATAGTGATTTAAGTTATTTTTGTGTGTTTGTAGGTCCAATTGACAAAGTTGGCAAGAAAGTGCATTTTGGAGCAGTTTTGGGCACTAAATCGATAGCACATGTATAGGCCAAGATGCATGGACGAATTTGGAGTTCAAAAGGGTAGGAATCTGATAAGAAGATAAAGAAATTAAATTCAAGACAAAGAAGATAAGGAATTAGCTCAAAAGAGGAAACATTATCCAAAACCTTATCCAACCTTATCTTATCCAAACTAACCTTATCTTATCTTATCCTATCCTAATCTCATCATACCTTAAATCTAGCTGGAAGGGGACCTAAATATCTATTTCTAGAAGCTATTTCTAGAAGAATTCCCTTCTAGTAGTCCCAAATCAGCCACAAAACACATTGTTTCTAGAAACCCTATAAAAGTGCCACCTATTCCCTTCTAGAAGGCTTTTGCCTTGCCTTGCAAGCAATTCTCATTCCCTCCAAATCAGTGCCGCACCCCTCTATCCCTTTTCCCCTTGGATTCTGATTTTATTAGCCTTATTCCTTGTGGATTTGGGTTATACAAATCCTTTTCTGAAATTAATTGGGCCAAACCCTTTCCTTAGTGGATTTAATTAATTGTGCCGAACCCTTAGGCCTTAATCCTTAAAATCTGCTAAGTTGTAACCCTAATATGATTAACCCTAGCCGTTGCCGTGCCTATATATATGTGTTTTAAGCCAAAATTCGTCACCACCCCTCATACCATTCAGAAACACATTGTGCCGCACCCTATACACCATTCTACACCATTCTTCATCATTCTACATCAACATACATCCTTGCCGCAGCCTTGGGAGAAGAGGAGAGACTTGCTGTGGCTTTCCATAGGAGAATGAGGAGTTGTATCGCAACCAACCTGCATCCATTGGGGAGTTTCAGAGTTCTTTCTTCCTTCGTTTATTTCCATGTTTAATTTAATCCATTTTTAAATTGTTATGAACATGAGGAACTAATTTCTTTTTAGTTAGAGGTGAATTCAAAGCCATGGACATATGTTTAATATGAATTGATTCTTTTCAGTTTTTGTTTCGCAAAACATGAATGTGATTTACTTATCTATTTGATTGAGAACTTATTCTTGTATGTTGGTTGAGGGTGCACACTTAATTTACATGCATGAATCTGATGCTAAATTATAAGGGACTTTCACCTAATCGTTAGGAACTTATAATTACATGTAGTGGAGATTGTTAGTCACAATCGTGTTAAGTAGATTCTTGGCAAGAGTATCATGCAGTTCATAGTTATAATTGCCTTGTCAATGCTTATGATTCCCGTGGAACTTCTGTTGGAAATGTGCCCTAAAGCCAATCATATGATGATACTTTACGGACATTTCATATGTTAAACTAATCTAGTTTAATATCAAGAGCAAAGATTATTGTTTAAGCCGTCTCATATAAATGTTATATGCTTAAACGATAAAGTCCAAGGAATATGTGATTGGGAGAATGCAATCTAAAGAAGTTAGATTCATGAGACCATTCTTTCGTAGACACATTCTAAACGTTCCTGATCATAGGATTGCCAATTGGGCATTGACAGTTCGTTAAGATCAGTACGTACTGTGTCTTCTCTCAGGGAGAGTAACTAGTCTCGAGTCATTGGTGTGTGTGACATCAAGACAAGTACGTAGGTGCTCAATAGAGAATGAGTTCACTGAACACGATCAACGAAGAGTTCTCATATTCATGTCACATGAGAACTCATGGTTGGGATAATGCAAAGTAGTCCTTTGACCTGAGGCATCACAGTTGTCTTGTGGTTAAGTCCTTGATCTTTGATTATGTCAAAGTCACCCCATCGGGGTGTCCACGGCATCGTTGGGGTTAAGCCACTTAGTCATGGAGACAAGTGAATGCGCAACAAGGGATCTCTAACCTTCAAATCGTTTGGGGGAGAATACTCTATGATATGATTAAAATCTCTGGCCAGAGTATGAATGAGATTAAGGAATGCGTTCCAAATCACATTCAAGGTAATCATATAAGCACACGAATCACATTGGATAGTAGACATGAATAAACTATCAAACCAAACAATGTGGTCAAGAGTATTGTATTAGAGAAAGACCGTATTGCATTTGTAATCCTAAACTGAATAGGTTTTCCACCTCTTCTGATTAGCTTGGGTAACCATGATATGCTGCTAGGTGTCACTCATGGTTTGTGGAAGCCCTAAACGTGTGTAATCGCTAAAGGGAGAATTGAAAGCAAGTTTCAATTCACAATCGATATAAAATGGTTTTAATCGCCCACTACCTCGTTAAAAGGAACCTAATGGATCGTACACCGTGTAAGGTGGTGATTGAAGAAACAACGGAGATGAGTAAGAATAATTAAATGGTTTAATTATTTATGGCAAGGATTAATTAATATGTTAATTAATCAAACGAATAAGTTCGTTAAAGACCTCAGGATAGTTTTGGACCTTAAGGCCCAATGGGCTTCGAACGTCAAGCCCATTGACTTAAGTTGTATGACAGCTTAATGAATAATAATTCACAAAGGCCTAAAAGGCCCAATGAAACCCCAAGGCCGGCCATGATGCTTTTGGAGTGGGTTTTGGACTTATTTACAAGTTTGCCACTCCAATGAATTAAGGTATAAATATGACTTTATAGCCAAAATTCATTAAGGGTTTGTTTTGGAGAAAATTGGAGAGAACATGTCTCTCCATTTCTCTCTAAAGAGGCCGGCCCCTTGGAGGGTGTATCTAGCCATACTACTACTCCAAGGTCACTCATTTTCTTCTCCAATCTCTCCTTGGTGTGGAGACTTAGAGGTTCTCAATTTTGGGAACTTGGAGAAACCTTTTCATCCATCCAAATCCATAGATTTTAGATGCAAGGAATGAAGGCCCTCTCTTTGGGTGATTAGCCTTTGCTTATGCAAAGAGGAATCTACAAAGGTACAATTTCAACTCACTTTGTTTTGAGTTGAGTTTTGGTTCACCAATCTACTAGGCTTTGAATTTCATGGGTAATGTTTTGTTTTTGAATGCATGCAAGCATGATTCCGCCTTTTAATTGTTAATTGCATGCTATAGATGTTATTCAAATGAACATGTTTTTCACAAATCTTCCTTCAACTTAATGATCTTTGAATGTATCTCTATCATGCTGTTCATATAGGGAACTTAAGAAGAATGATTTGGGTTGTCGCATGCATTCATCCAATTCAATGAATCTAGGGAAATCTGAGAGTTAATTTGTGCATTCACGATTAATTTGGGGCATTGTCATTCATGGTTTAAAGAAACAATATTGGAAATCGATTTATGTTGCATATGTTTATGTGTGGAGAAGGATCCTCTAACTAGCCTATTTCACCATTCAATTCACTTAATTTCATACCTAGTTTGCTTTAGTTTACAATCTGTCTAATTTAATTAATTTCGTCCAAATCAATCCCCCTTTCAAATAAGTGTCTTAGATTAGTTAAAAAGGTGTTTCAATCTGTCCAAATTAGTGTTTTGAGTCTCACTAGTGCTAAATTCGTCCAAATAGTCCTTAGAACCTGTTTTGAGTCTTTTTAAGCTAGTTTTGCTGTTTTGATTGTTTTGAGTCAGTTTTGAGTCCTAAAAGTCTTGTTTAGTGTTTTTAAGTTTAGTTAAGTGTTTTTAAGTCTAGTTTAGTGTTTTAGAGTTTAATTTAAGTAGATTAGCAGCCCTAGTTAATCCCCGGTTTAGAACGATCCCTACTTGCTTAATACTACAATTACATATTCAATAGGGTTTAATTTGTGTGTCAAGTAATTTTCACATCACATTTTGGCGCCGTTGCCGGGGATTAGCAACTTTGCTAATCCATCGTGTTTCTTTTTATTTATTCTCGTGTGTTTCTATTTTAGTTGCTGACTTGTTTTGTTATCTTGTTTTTAGGTACTAGTGTATGACTCGAAGTTCTCAACCTATTCGTGAGCACATCTTTGACTTTGACGACGATTTTGAGAGGACTTTGAAAAGGAAGAGGAATCAACAAGCATCTAATCCACCTAGCCTTGAACCTGAGTTTGAAGAACAAGTAGTAGAGGAGGAAGAAGACCCCACGTCACTGGTTGTGGAGGAAGATCCAATCATGGCAGCAGACAATCGAACCATCAAAGAACTTTCTGCCTCGGGTGTGGACAATGCCGCGCCTCTATGCATCCAATACCCCGCGGCTGTCCAAGGGAAGACATAAGAGTTCGAATTGAAGTCAAGCTTGTTACATCACATTCCGAAGTACCATGGGCTGTCCATGGAGGATCCAAACAAGCACTTGAAGGAGTTTGAAGTAGTTTGTTCGAGCATGACCCCGGTGAATGTAGATGGCAGCATCTTGAAGATGAAGGCTTTTCCATTCTCTCTAATGGACAAAGCTAAAGATTGGTTGTATGAACTAGCACCTGGGACGGTTACATCTTGGGAAAGCATAAAATGAGCATTCTTAGAGAAGTTCTTTCTAACCTCGAGAGTCATTCTTTTGAGGAAGCGGATTAGTGGCATCCAACAGAATCAAGGTGAATCATTTCCAACTTATTATGAACGTTTTAAAACTCTTGTTGCTTCATGTCCACAACACCAAATGAAGGAGGAGCTGCTCATTCAATACTTCTACGAAGGACTCATCCCCATTGAACGCCAAATGCTAGATGCCTTAGCGAGTGGTGCGTTAGTGGACATGACTCCGTTGGCTGCCAAGATTCTAATTGCAAACCGAGCCCATAATGCACAACAATATGAGGGTGTTGGACAAAGAGAAGGCCCATGGCAACATAGTGTGAATGAGGTAAGTGCAATTTCGGAAATTCAATAACAATTAGCTAATCTTACTTCTCTTGTGTCTCAGGTTGTAATTGTTGGAAATGTGCCCTAAAGCCAATCATATGATGCTAGGTGTCACTCATGGTTTGTGGAAGCCCTAAACATGTGTAATCACTAAAGGGAGAATTGAAAGTAAGTTTCAATTCACAATCGATGTAAAATGGTTTTAATCGCCCACTGCCTCGCTAAAAGGAACCTAATGGATCGTACACCGTGTAAGGTAAAGATTGAAGAAACAAAGGAGATGAGTAAGAATAATTAAATGGTTTAATTATTTATGGCAAGGATTAATTAATATGTTAATTAATCAAACGAATAAGTTCGTTGAAGACCTCGGGATAGTTTTGGACATTAAGGCCCAATGGGCTTCGAACGTCAAGCCCATTGACTTAAGTTGTATGACAACTTAATGAATAATGATTCACAAAGGCCCAATTAGCCCAATAAACCCATATGGCCGGCCATGTTAGAGAGAATGGGCTTTTGGTTCTTTAGGTCACTTATTTGAAGGGACTATATAAAGGACTTTATAGCCAAAATTCAATTAGGGGTTTGTTTTAGAGAAAATTGGTGAGAACTTGTTTCTTCATTTTCTCTCTAAGAGGCCGGCCACCTTGGAGGGTGCATCTAGCAATCCCACTACTCCAAAGTCACTCATTTCTTCTTCAATCTAACCTTGGTGTAGAATCTTTAGAGGTTCTCTATTTTGGGAACTTGGAGAATCCAATTCTTTCAACCAAATCCATGGAGCTAAGAAGCAAGGAATGAAGGCCCTATCTCTTGGGTGATTATCCTTTGCATATGCAAAGAGGAATCTACAAAGGTAAATATTTCTCAACTAACAAATGTTGTTTTAAGTTGAGTCAAGGTTCACCAATCTACTAGGCTTTGAATTTCATGGTTGATGTTTTTGTTTTTGAGTGCATGCAAGCATGATTCCGCCTTTAATTTGTTAATTGCATGCTATTGATGTTGCTCAAATGAACATGTTTTTCACAAAATTTCCTTCAAGTGGTATCAAGAGCCTAGGTCTAGTAGTTGGTGAATCATTTTGGGTTTTGTAGTTCATAGTTTTTGATTTAAAAGTTGTAATATGTTACAAGCTTTATTCTTGTTTCTTTGAATTAAATTTTTTTAGAAAATTTGCCATCTCAAATGTTGTAGATGTAGTTCATATAAGCATGAATTTTGGAGCTAAAATTTGGTGCCATGTTTTTTGGGAAATTCGGCCAAATCCAAAGGGTGATTTTTTGGGTTCATGTTTGTCTTGTTAAAATGGTTTTAAAGTGACTTTTGGAACCCCTAAGTACCCTAGGATGTTAGCCCTCTTTTGAGTGGTGAAAATTTGAGTTTTGGTGAGTGAAAACATTCATGGAGCTATTATGAGTTTTCATGAGTGTTCTTCAATGTTCTTGAAGTTCTTGCCAAGAACAAAAAGTTTTGAAGTTTTGATTCAAAAGTTTTATGTTTTTACATAAAGTTTTGATTTAATTTTAGTGGGTGATGGTTAATGGTAAAGTATTTTTAATGGGAGACAAACTTTTTTAAAGATGTGACATAAATCATTTCTTACAAACTTTTCATTTCATCTTTACCTCACCTAACAAAACCCACTTACAAAAACTTTGTAAAAATCTTATTTTTTTAATCATGGCCGGCCACCCTAATAGAATAGGGTATTTTTGGGCCTTTTGTACAATTACATAAAGTTTTGATACTTTTGTGTATTTTCATTTTGTCCCAAAAGTTTACGTTTTTACGTTAAGGCCCAAAAACGCTAAAGGACAAATTGTTTTGCTCCTTTAATGAAGTTTTTTGTATTTGTTGAAATTTTTTGGGTTCTAGTTGTAATTACATGAAGTAGTGGACTTTTGTGTTTTTACAAAGTGACCCCAAAAGTTTGTGTTTCGCAATATAACCCAAAAAATTGTGGTTATTGCATGATGGCCCAAATTAAGTAGGGAACAAAAATTGTTTTGTCTCTTTAAATGAGAATTGGATTTTCATTTCATTTAGCTCCATTTAAATCAATTTTATGGATACAAAAACAAAATGAAAATGTTGCATTCAAGTTTAATTAGTTAAAGTGTTAATTAATTAAAGGGTGATTATGAACCTAAGCCTACGATAATTGAGCTATGTGAAAGGCCGTTTCAAATTTGTTTGAACCATGGGAATGTGTAGATTAATTTTGGTTGTAATTTGATTTGATCAAATGTTGTAAAAGAGCATAAGCTCTTCTTTACTTTAAAGTAATTTGAATTATGCAAATGTTGTAATGAGCATAAGCTCACCTTTACTTTGAAGTACTTCTTTCTTGCTTTATTTGATATGCATGAAAATGGAGTAGAGGGTCCAACGCCCATAAGACAACACGCCTTAATGTGATTAAACGCGTAACTAAAATCAATCTCCATCCCTAGTCCGAGATTCAACACTAGGCTCGTATTGAATCTAAACAAAGGTTCATAGTCATCCTAAGGCCCTAAGGCAACTATATAGTCCATCAAATGAATGCAAACCTTATGTTAGTAGTATCATATACTCTTGCTTTAAAAACCGTTTTATAAGTATAGTGGGAGTATTATATACAACTAAATTGAATCAAATGGACCAATAGTTGTAATAGGACCAAAATTGTTTTAATGAAGATTAAAATGAATATTTATATGTGATGAGACCTAAAACCCTCAACCAAACCATTATTAAGTTGACAAGCGTGAGAGTGCTTTGAACACTCTTTCGTGGCCTTCCACCGTGGTAGGCTCCGATGTTTGTGACTCGTACACCGGCTTCACCCTATAATGGGGGAGTACAAAGTGCGTGCTTACACTCGGAGGAGTTCTATATGCATACATGATGAAGTGAGGTAGGCAACGAGTTTAGCCAACATGATATAATTCTGAGGCTATGCTTGAACCCCTACACGAACTAGGCATGGTGGGAATGACTTAACTAAGTACAATGACGCCAACATGATATAATTCTGAGGCATCATTTTCTAGAGGCCAAATAAGATGGGTACTTGCAAGAGGTTGTTGCAAATGAGTAAACGTACTCTCTCATTATTATTAACGCTAGCCAACATGATATAATTTTGAGGTGGGCTTGGTAATAGTGAGTCTCCCATAACCTACTAAGAGTTTTCTCCAAAACTCTCGAATTCCAATGAGGGATATGGAATTTGCCAAAAATAGTGGGTGGTGCTATTTGATTTAAAGACCCGAATCAAATGGCTTAAAATCAATCAATTTATATTCGTTATGTATTCGTTTACCAATATATTTGCAAACGCTATCCAAAACTTGACAAAGAAAAAGCCGAATGTTTTAGTTTCCGGACTTGGTAACACAATCCCAAAGATTGTCTTAAATGGATTGTGCATGTACCTAAGAAGTCTCATCCTCACAATCTTCCTATTGATAATGTATCATTGGAAGAACATGTTAGAAATGTCTATCATGAAGAGGACAACACAAACAACCAATGCTTATTCCTTCGTTATATGAACAAAGGAACTTACGAAGATTAGCATAAAGAGAAGGACACTTTTAGTGCCATGATTCTTCACTTACAAATTGTTGTATGAAGAAATGAGAGTTGCCTTGAACAACTCTTGAAAGTTTGTAATTATGTTTAGAACATAATGGTTGGTTGACAAAAATAGTCCATCAACATGGACTTATGATGATTTTGAATCATTGAGTGTTGAAGTGATAAACCACTTAACGAGACAGAAACTAAGCTAGGACTTCACCTTTTTGTCCCTATCCTAATGGTTCACTAAGTTTATTGTAAACTATGTAGTGAACAATAACCACACACTCTCCAAAATGTTTGATGTGTATAACACAATTGAAAAAGGTTTCAAGAGAGATAGTGGGAGTTTAGGGACCATGACTATTGTAGTCAAAGGAGAAGTCAAATGAAGAAGATAAAATTAACTCCAAGGGAACAAACTTTCTTTATGAAAGGAAGGACATTGGAAGGGGTATTTGCAAGAAATGTCTTGCAAGTGTCAAGAACACACTTTGGAGTAGTAGGATTGCTACACCAAGTTCTCAAAATAGAGAACCTCTAAAGATTCTACACCAAGGTTAGATTGAAGAAGAAATGAGTGACCTTGGAGTAGTAGGATTGCTAGATGCACCCTCCAAGGTGGTTGGCCTCTTAGAGAGAAAATGAAGAAACAAGTTCTCACCAATTTTCTCTAAAATCAACCCTTATGAATTTTAGGCTATAAAGTTCTTTATATAGTCACTTCTTTAAATGACCTATAGAACCAAAAACCCTAATTCTACACAAAATGGATATGGGCTTTTGGGCATTTGTGAATCTTTATTCATTAAGTTGTCATACAACTTAAGTCAATGGGCTTTGACGTTCGAAGCCCATTGGGCCTTAAGGTCCAAAACTATCCCGAGGTCTTTAACGAACTTATTCGTTTGATTAATTAACATATTAATTAATCCTTGCCATAAATAATTAAACCATTTAATTATTCTTACTCATCTCCATTGTTTCTTCAATCTCCACCTTACACGGTGTACGATCCATTAGGTTCCTTTTAGCGAGGCAGTGGGCGATTAAAACCATTTTACATCGATTGTGAATTGAAACTTACTTTCAATTCTCCCTTTAGTGATTACACACGTTTAGGGCTTCCACAAACCATGAGTGACACCTAGCAGCATATCATGGCTACCCAAGCTAATCAGCAGAGGTAGAGAACCTATTCAGTTTAGGATTACAAATGCAATACGGTCTTTCTCTAATCTAATACTCTTGACCACATTGTTTGGTTTGATAGTTTATTTATTCATGTCTACTATCCAATGTGATTCGTTTGCTTATATGATTACCTTGAATGTGATTTGGAACGCATTCCCAAATCTCATTCATACTCTGGCCAGAGATTTTAATCATATCATAGAGTATTCTCCCTCAAACCATTTGAAGGTTAGAGATCCTTTGTTGCACATTCACTTGTTTCCATAACTAAGTGGCTTAACCCCAATGATGTCGTGGACACCCCGATGGGGTGACTTTGACATAATCAAAGATCAAGGACTTAACCACAAGACAACTGTGATGCCTCAGGTCAAAGGACTAATTTGCATTATCCCAACCATGAGTTCTCATGTGACATGAGTATGAGAACTCCTCGTTGATCGTGTTCAGTGAACTCATTCTCTATTGAGCACCTACGTACTTGTCTTGATGTCACACACACCAATGACTCGAGACTAGTCACTCTCCCTGAGAAAAGGCACAGTACGTACTGATCTTATCGGACTGTCAATGCCCAATTGGCAATCCTATGATCAGGAACGTTTAGGATGTGTCTACGAAAGAATGGTCTCATTAATCTAACTTCATTAGATTGCATTCTCCCAATCACATATTCCTTGGACTTTATCGTTTAAGCATATAACATTTATATGAGACGGCTCAAACAATAATGTTTGCCCTTTATATGTAAACTAGATTAGTTTAACATGTGAAATGTCCGTAAAGTATCATCATATGATTGGCTTTAGGGCACATTTCCAACAATCTCCCACTTGCACTAGAGCCAATCAGCTTGTTCATCTGTTATGATTCCTCTTCTGTAGTCATTTCATAAATGGCTGAGTAGTAGGCCTAGGCAATGGATATCTATATGTTATCCATAAAAGCAACCTTGAGAATATCGACGTCACCATTATACATGATTCCCAATCATGTGGTTCAGTCTCTCATATGAGTTCGGATCTTGATGAGACCTTGATTCCCTGGCTTGAGCTATCGCCCCATTAGTGTCATACACTTTCTGGTTGGAACCGAATAGAGAGTTCATAAATGAACTTTCCCATCCAAACAACATTGTTGTAAACTTCTATATGGCAATATATTTTGCATTCATAATGGAACACACTAAAGTCATTACTTTAATGTTTCCATCCAAATATCTCTTTAGTCATAATAAAGAGATATCTGTTTATCTCTTCATTCATAAATGAAGAAACATCCAATGATGGATTAGATTCACAATCTAATACATTTACGCTTCCATTACGTTACTCTAATTCTTCCTCATTCTTCGAGGAACCTATCCTTTAGTATTTCTTAAATACTTAAGGATTCACTTGACAGTTGCCATGGTTCTGATCCTGGGCTTGCACTGATATCGCCTTGTACCTTTCTAGGTACGACTCATATCATTGTTTTTCATACAATATGAAATACATAAATCACCTTTCTGCGTATGCATAAAGGATTCGATTTACGCATTATTTCTTTGGGAGTCAAAGGGTACGTTCCCTTTGAGAAGAGCTACCTCCTAGTCTCACTAGAGTTGTTCTTCTTATTGAAGTTTATCATCATATGAGAAACTTCCTAGCATCATTTTGTCTATTATTAGGGCATGATATAATCCAATTATATCCTAAAATCTATCATTATAGATTTCCATCCCATGTAAATAGACTATGTCTCCCATATACATTCTATCGTTATAGAATGTTTAAAGTCATAACTTTAACGAAGAAGTATTCTTTTCATTTCCAAAATTAATATATCATATATATATTCTAAATTTTAGGAACATGATTAACTCCCACTAATCTTTTGTAAACCTAGTAAACAAAAGATTCATTTACATCTTTATGAGAAATCAAACGTTTTGATCTTTCTCTCATAAGACGCTTATGGCTCCCACTAGCTTGCTAAGATCCATGATGGTTGGATCTCTACAACTTACATGTTTTGTGATTCATAGTTTTAATAATGGTTTCGGAAACCTATATGATGTCCAAACATTGAATCAACATTTAGTTGTAGCTAGCAATCTTCGAATTAATTGAAACTAAGACTACGTCAAAGATGGTTCCTTCAAAGTCAACCATTCTCTTTGATTGTAGTCACCTTAAGCTACCAATTAGCTATGAAGGTTTCATTATTTCGGGTCAAATGGTACTTTACCATTTCCTTGAGTATATATTGTATATACACTCAATGTAGTCATAAAGTTCAAACCATTCAACTGAGACGGTTTAAAATCCTTCTTGACTACCTTGGAGCTTGTGGTATAGGAACTAGGTTGTTATATTTGTTGATTATCATCTTGTCTCTCAAAGAACCCATTCTTTTGAGTTCTATTCCTAGTTCATTTGCTCTAAGGCAAATCACATTGTAGGATTACAATGAACTACTCAACAAACAACATTTGTTGGTTGGTTTATAGAAGTGATATCCAAAGGTTAATTTAAGGATATCCACAAGATAATTTTTTTAAACAAATATTGCTCATTAGCACACAACCCCAAATCTTAACATGATTAAGATTTGTCTTTCTTTCCAACTACATCCTATGGAGTTATGAAAATTTTGGAAGATCTTCTAATTGACAATCATATTGTTTTAGAAGTATATATCCTATATATATGGGTAATTGATAACATCCAACGAACTAAATCTTATTCGAGTTCGTTCTTCTCCTAATGGAGAAAATCATTATCTTATGATGCTAATTTCCTTGATATCTTTCAAGGAAACTCATCTAAAGTGTTACCTTTCCTTAGATCAAATCTAAGGACGTAAGTACTTTAGACGTCTTACTCATCAACTTACATTTCTTGAATTCTTTGAAACCTTTTGCAAAGTATTCGGACTTGTGTTTATTCATAATAAACTATAATCCAACCGAGAGTGATCTTCGGTGAATGTCAAACAACATGAGTAGTATTATGTTGTGGACAAGTGCCACTAACATCTAAGTGAATTAACCTCAATAACTTTGTGATTCTTTCTTCTTTCCAAAAGAATAAAGATTCGAACATTTCGCCTCTATACAATTTTGACAAGAAGGTATTGGATCCGGATCTAACGATCCAAAGCATCCATCTATGACCAACTCGTAATTTATGTTTTAGAGGTATCACAACTCAGTTGGGATTAGTCACTATCTTGCAACCTTTTGGGTTTTAAGCATCATTATATTCTAAACAGTTAACGCTACCATATCATCTCTACTATAGAGACAATCAATTAGATTACTATAATCCAATCAGTGATTAATAAAGAACAATGTTTTGTCAAACAAAACATTCATCCATCTCTACTACAGTGACGGAATTAAGTTCCTTAAAATTGGAATGTAAAGACAATCTTTGGTTTTTCCAATTTCTTTGGTAGTTCATATGAGGAAGTTAGTACCATCTGCTTTCGCAGAGATCTATATTTTATTCACGTTCCGAATGTGAAGTACTTTCTCTTCTCTCATTAATCTTCTACTTCTTATTAGCCACACTTTTACAACGATTGTAAAACATAGTTACTAATACGGAATCAAGCATTCAAGTAGAAGAACCAACTGTTTTGAACTTTTCAAGAACAATTTACAACACCTTCGAAAGGTGTGTTCTTGACACTTGCAAGACATTTCTTGCAAATACCCCTTCCAATGTCCATCCTTTCATAAAGAAAGTTTGTTCCCTTGGAGTTAATTTTATCTTCTTCATTTGACTTCTCCTTTGACTACAATAGTCATGGTCCCTAAACTCCCACTATCTCTCTTGAAACCTTTTTCAATTATGTTATACACATCAAACATTTTGGAGAGTGTGTGGTTATTGTTCACTACATAGTTTACAATAAACTTAGTGAACCATTAGGATAGGGACATAAAGGTGAAGTCCTAGCTTAGTTTCCGTCTCGTTAAGTGGTTTATCACTTCAACACTCAATGATTCAAAATCATCATAAGTCCATGTTGATGGACTATTTTTGTCAACCAACCATTATGTTCTAAACATAATTACAAACTTTCAAGAGTTGTTCAAGGCAACTCTCATTTCTTCATACAACAATTTGTAAGTGAAGAACTATGACATTAAAAGTGTCCTTGTCTTTATGCTAATCTTCGTAAGTTTCTTTGTTCATATAACGAAGGAATAAACATTGGTTGTTTGTGTTGTCCTCTTCATGATAGACATTTCTAACATGTTCTTCCAATGATACATTATCAATAGGAAGATTGTGAGGATGAGACTTCTTAGGTACATGCACAATCCATTTAAGACAATCTTTGGGATTGTGTTACCAAGTCCGGAAACTAAAACATTCGGCTTTTCTTTGTCAAGTTTTGGATAGCGTTTGCAAATATATATTGGTAAACAAATACATAACGAATATAAATTGATTGATTTTAAGCCATTTGATTTGGGTCTTTAAATCAAATAGCACCACCCACTATTTTTGGCAAATTCCATATCCCTCATTGGAATTCGAGAGTTTTGGAGGAAACTCTTAGTAGGTTATGGGAGGCTCACTATTACCAAGCCCACCTCAGAATTATATCATGTTGGCTAGCGTTAATAATAATGAGAGAGTACGCTTACTCATTTGCAACTAATGCAAGTACCCATCAATTTGGCCTCTAGAGAATGATGCCTCAGAATTATATCATGTTGGCGTCATTGCACTTAGTTAAGTCATTCCCACCATGCCTAGTTCGTGTTGGGGTTCAAGCATAGCCTCAGAATTATATCATGTTGGCTAAACTCGTTGCCTACCTCACTTCATCATGTATGTATATAGAACTCCTCCTGAGTGTAAGCATGCACTTTGTACTCCCCCATTATAGGGTGAAGCCGGTGTACAAGTCACAAACGATTGGATCTACCACGGTGGAAGGCCCCGAAAGAGTGTTCTAAGCACTCTCACGTTTTTCAACTTAATAATGGTTTGGTTGAGGGTTTTAGGTCTCATCACATAAACATATTCATTTTAATCTTTATTAAAACAATTTTGGTCCTATTACAACTATTGGTCCATTTGATTCAATTTAGTTGTATATAATACTCCCACTATACTTATAAAACGGTTTTTAAAGCAAGAGTATATGATACTACTAACATAAGGTTTGCATTCATTTGATGGACTATATAGTTGCCTTAGGGCCTTAGGATGACTATGAACCTTTGTTTAGATTCAACACGAGCCTAGTGTTGAATCTCGGACTAGGGATGGAGATTGATTTTAGTTACGCGTTTAATCACATTAAGGCGTGTTGTTCCTAGGGGCGTTGGACCCAACTACTCCATTTTCATGCATATCAAATAAAACAAGAAAATGAGTACTTTAAAGTAAAGGTGAGCATATGCTCATTACAACATTTGCATAAAACAAATTACTTTAAAGTAAAGAAGAGCTTATGATCTTTTACAACATTTGATCAAATCAAATTACAACCAAAATTAATCTACACATTCCCATGGTTCAAACAAATTTGAAACGGCCTTTCACATAGCTCAATTATCGTAGGCTTAGGTTCATAATCACCCTTTAATTAATTAACACTTTAACTAATTAAACTTGAATGCAACATTTTCATTTTGTTTTTGTATCCATAAAATTGATTTAAATGGAGCTAAATGAAATGAAAATCCAATTCTCATTTAAAGAGACAAAACAATTTTTGTTCCCTACTTAATTTGGGCCATCATGCAATAACCACAATTTTTTGGGCTATATTGCGAAACACAAACTTTTGGGGTCACTTTGTAAAAACACAAAAGTCCACTACTTCATGTAATTACAACTAGAACCCAAAAATTTCATCAAATACAAAAAACTTCATTAAAGGAGCAAAACAATTTGTCCTTTAGCGTTTTTGGGCCTTAACGTAAAAACGTAAACTTTTGGGCTAAAATACAAATACACAAAAGTATTAAAACTTTATGTAATTGCACAAAAGGCCCAAAAATACCCTACATGTAGGGTGGCCGGTTTTAGGGATAAAATAGAGTGGAGATAAGTCCAATTGTACAAAGTTTATGAAAGTGGATTTTGTTAGGTGAGGTAAAGATGAAACATATATGATATATATTGAATTTATGTCAAACTTTTATAAAAGTTTGTCTACCATTAAAGCCATTAATGATATATATTGAATTTATGTCAAACTTTTATAAAAGTTTGTCTACCATTAAAGCCATTAATAATACTTTACCAATAACCATCACCCACTAAAATTAAACCAAAACTTTATGTAAAAACATAAAACTTTTTGAATCAAAACTTCAAAACTTTTTGTTCTTGGCAAGAACTTCAAGAACATTGAAGAACACTCATGAAACTCATAATAGCTCCATGAATGTTTTCACTCACCAAAACTCAAATTTTCACCACTCAAAAGATAGCTAACATCCTAGGGTACTTAGGGGTTCAAAAAGTCACTTTAAAACCATTTTAACAAGACAAACATGAACCCAAAAAATCACCCTTTGGATTTGGCCGAATTTCCCCAAAAACATGGCACCAAATTTTAGCTCCAAAATTCATGCTCATATGAACTACATCTACAACATTTGAGATGGCAAATTTTCTAACAAAATTTACATTCAAAGAAACAAGAATAAAGCTTGTAACATATTACAACTTTTAAATCAAAAAACTATGAACTACAAAACCCAAAATGATTCACCAACTACTAGACCTAGGCTCTGATACCACTTGAAGGAAATTTTGTGAAAAACATGTTCATTTGAGCAACATCAATAGCATGCAATTAACAAATTAAAGGCGGAATCATGCTTACATGCACTCAAAAGAAAACATCAACCATGAAATTCAAAGCCTAGTAGATTGGTGAACCTTGACTCAACTTTAAAACAACATTTGTTAGTTGAGAAATATTTACCTTTGTAGATTCCTCTTTGCATATGCAAAGGATAATCACCCAAGAGATAGGGCCTTCATTCCTTGCTTCTTAGCTCCATGGATTTGGTTGAAAGAATTGGATTCTCTAAGTTCTCAAAATAGAGAACCTCTAAAGATTCTACACCAAGGTTAGATTGAAGAAGAAATGAGCGACCTTGGAGTAGTAGGATTGCTAGATGCACCCTCCAAGGTGGTTGGCCTCTTAGAGATAAAATGAAGAAACAAGTTCTCACCAATTTTCTCTAAAATCAACCCTTATGAATTTTAGGCTATAAAGTTCTTTATATAGTCACTTCTTTAAATGACCTAAAGAACCAAAAACCCTAATTCTACACAAAATGGATATGGGCTTTTGGGCCTTTGTGAATCTTTATTCATTAAGTTGTCATACAACTTAAGTCAATGGGCTTTGACGTTCGAAGCCCATTGGGCCTTAAGGTCCAAAACTATCCCGAGGTCTTTAACGAACTTATTCGTTTGATTAATTAACATATTAATTAATCCTTGCCATAAATAATTAAACCATTTAATTATTCTTACTCATCTCCATTGTTTCTTCAATCTCCACCTTACACGGTGTACGATCCATTAGGTTCCTTTTAGCGAGGCAGTGGGCGATTAAAACCATTTTACATCGATTGTGAATTGAAACTTACTTTCAATTCTCCCTTTAGTGATTACACACGTTTAGGGCTTCCACAAACCATGAGTGACACCTAGCAGCATATCATGGCTACCCAAGCTAATCAGAAGAGGTAGAGAACCTATTCAGTTTAGGATTACAAATGCAATACGGTCTTTCTCTAATCTAATACTCTTGACCACATTGTTTGGTTTGATAGTTTATTTATTCATGTCTACTATCCAATGTGATTCGTTTGCTTATATGATTACCTTGAATGTGATTTGGAACGCATTCCCAAATCTCATTCATACTCTGGCCAGAGATTTTAATCATATCATAGAGTATTCTCCCTCAAACCATTTGAAGGTTAGAGATCCCTTGTTGCACATTCACTTGTCTCCATAACTAAGTGGCTTAACCCCAATGATGTCGTGGACACCCCGATGGGGTGACTTTGACATAATCAAAGATCAAGGACTTAACCACAAGACAACCGTGATGCCTCAGGTCAAAGGACTAATTTGCATTATCCCAACCATGAGTTCTCATGTGACATGAGTATGAGAACTCCTCGTTGATCGTGTTCAGTGAACTCATTCTCTATTGAGCACCTACGTACTTGTCTTGATGTCACACACACCAATGACTCGAGACTAGTCACTCTCCCTGAGAGAAGGCACAGTACGTACTGATCTTATCGGACTGTCAATGCCCAATTGGCAATCCTATGATCAGGAACGTTTAGGATGTGTCTACGAAAGAATGGTCTCATTAATCTAACTTCATTAGATTGCATTCTCCCAATCACATATTCCTTGGACTTTATCGTTTAAGCATATAACATTTATATGAGACGGCTCAAACAATAATGTTTGCCCTTTATATGTAAACTAGATTAGTTTAACATGTGAAATGTCCGTAAAGTATCATCATATGATTGGCTTTATGGCACATTTCCAACAAGAACAAGGTAAGTTACCTAGTTCAACAAATGTGAATCCAAGGAAGGATTCGAATATGCCAAAGCCATCATTTTGCGCAGTGGAAAAGAAGTTGGAATTGAAGCCGAGACTCCCAAATCTGCCCAGAAAGAATAGGACAAGCTGCAAGAAAATGAGGGAAGAACTAGCACACCCACGGCAAATGTGAATCAACCTTTGCTGCAGGCCCCTATCACTCCTAATTCGGCCAAACAAGGTAAGTTGAGTTCAAATTCACTTAACACTAATCTGACCCATATTCCTTTTCCTCGTAGGTTCATGCAATCGAAGAAGGATGAGAATGAGAAGGACATTCTTGAAACATTCCAGAAACTGCAAGTAAACATTCCACTTCTTGAGGCAATTAAACAAGTCTCGAAATATGCCAAATTTCTCAAGGAGCTGTGCACAACCAAGAGAAGAATGTCGAACAAAGAGGTAGTTAAGGTAAGTGAAAATGTTTCAGCCGTATTGCAACGTAAACTGCCCACTAAATGCAAAGACCCCGGTAGTTTTACGATTCCTTGTGTAATTGGCACTAATCGGTTTGAACATGAAATGCTCGACTTAGGTGCATCTATAAATGTCATGCCTTATTCTATTTATGCATCTATGAACTTGGGTGAATTGAAAAAGGATGGTGTGATCATACAATTGGCTGATCGTTCTAACGCTTATCCAAAAGGAGTATTGGAGGATGTTTTAGTGCAGGTGAACCATTTGGTCTTCCCGGCTGATTTTTACTTTTTAGACATGGAAGATTCAGCCCATTCCACATCTTTGCCGCTTCTCCTTGGTAGGCCATTCATGAAGACAGCCCGAACAAAGATTGATGTATTCAAGGGCACTTTGACGATGGAATTCGATGGGGAAGTTATCGATTTTAATATTTATGAAACTATGAGATATCTCGTTGATGATCACTCTTGTTTTTCTATTGATATCATTGACTCTTTGGCGCAGGAGTATCTTGAGGAATTGAACGAGGATGCCTTTGAAACCGCCATTACGAAGGGCATAGAACTAAAAAACCAAGAAAGTGGAGCAATGCACACCCACGACCAGATTGAGGACTCCAATGTCGTGCCCTTTAATGAGGAAGTTGCAGAGGTTGTGGTTGTCCTTGAGTCACTACCACGATAATATGGTAAGGTTCCGCTCTCACTTTCAAGTTCAGTTTCTACTAAGATGTTACCTTCTGTTATTCAGGCACCCTCTCTTGAACTTAAGCCGTTACCAGACCATTTAAAGTATGTGTTTTTGGGAGATGACGAGACATTGCCCATCATTGTTTCTTCAAGTCTCACGGCAATTGAGGAAGAGAAGCTTGTGAGGGTGTTGCGTGAGCACAAAACAGCCATATGATGGACCTTGGCTGATATTAGGGGAATTAGCCCCACCATTTGCATGCACCACATACTTCTTGAGGAGGGGACTAAACCATCCCGAGAGGCTCAACGCCATCTCAACCCTCCAATGATGGAAGTTGTGAAGAAGGAAATAATCAAGCCCTTAGATTATGGAGTGATCTATCCTATTTTCGATAGCCGTTGGGTTTCACCAATTCAAGTCGTTCCCAAGAATTCTGGAGTTACGGTGGTCAAGAATGAAGAGAACGAGTTGGTGCCTACACGAATTCAAACTGGATGGCGAGTTTGTATTGACTATAGGAAGCTAAACGCCACAACAAGGAAAGATCACTTTCCTTTACCATTCATTGACCAAATGCTTGAAAAGTTACCCGGTCGTGCTTTTTATTGTTTTCTTGATGGATATTCTAGATATAACCAAATTGTGATAGCCCCGGATGACCAAGAGAAGACCATATTCACGTGTCCCTTTGGAACTTTTGCTTATCGTCGCATGCCATTCGGCTTATGCAACGCACCTGCCACTTTCCAAAGGTGTATGGTAAGTATATTCTCCGATTATGTTGAGAAAATTATTGAGGTATTTATGGATGATTTCAGTGTGTTTGGGGATTCTTTTGATAATTGTTTATATAATCTGACCTTGACCTTGAAAAGATGTGTTGAAACCAACCTTGTGTTGAATTGGGAAAAATGTCATTTTATGGTTAAACAAGGTATAGTTTTAGGCCATATCATTTCAGAAAAAGGAATTGAAGTGGATAAATAAAAAATAGACCTTGTACGTCACTTACCCTATCCTACTTCGGTTAGATAGGTTCGTTCTTTTCTTGGCCATGCAAGGTTCTATAGGCGCTTCATCAAGGATTTTTCCAAGATTTCCAACCCCTTTTGCCGATTGCTTCAGAAAGATGTGCCCTTCAAGTTTGATGATGAGTGTGAATCGTCATTCAACCAACTCAAGGAGAAGTTAACTTCGGCCCCCATCATTATTCCTCCCGATTAGAGCCTTATTTTCGAGCTTATGTGCGATGCATCCGACTATGCATTAGGAGTTGTTTTGGGGCAAAGAAAAGACAAGCAGCCGCATGTCATATACTATGCCTCTCGGACTCTCAATGATGTCCAATTGAACTACTTCACAACGGAAAAAGAACTTCTTGCTGTTGTCTTTGCGTTAGATAAGTTTCGGTCTTATTTAATTGGCACTAAAGTGATTGTTTATACTGATCATGCAGCTTTGAAGTACTTACTAACGAAGAAGGAAGCAAAACCTAGGCTCATTCGTTGGATGCTTATTCTTCAAGAATTTGACAGGTGAGGGCTTGGGCATTATTCCTTCCTCCTCAACAAGCAAAGATGGTCCTTCTACATAACTAAAAGAAACAACTCCTCCTCCATCTCCTCCCTTGGCTCCTAGCTCAACCCAGGTATATTAACCTCTCTTGTCTAACTTTCCTCCATTCTGAATTATAAATGTTTTCTCAACTTTTCTCCCTTGGTTGCAACAGGGCTCTAGGGAAGGTTCAGGTAAGTTATCACAGTGCAAAACAGAACTTCCCCGACCTCCTCTAGCTTCTGGGGTCACATGGACTCCTATCTCAAGGCCGAAGAAGAAGACCAAGACCACCATTGCTTCTATCTCTCAGACTCCCCCCCTCTGTTGAAACTTCCTCCATTGCTGCACCATATGAAGTAGCTGAAGCACGACCTTATTCTCTTGTACCAGTTCATTTGATAGTATCTCTACCCGAGCTTTTTAAAGAATTTGGGCAACTTAAGACAAAGTTAAGATCTTCAAACCACCCATCTGAATCTTCAGGTCTTCAAGATCAATGCCGAGTCTTTCGAGAATGGTCTAGGAGGGATTTCTCAGCATCCTTCAGCCTCAAGGCCCTCCTTGATGTAAAGAAAGCCGTGACCGACCTTTTCAAGGCCGATCAACTATCAAGAGTTCAGTACGAATCCTTTTTCTCATATTTCGAGAACTTGAGGGCTCTTAGAGAGTAGCATAGTCAGGCTGAAAGGCAAGCCAATCAAGTAAGGTGCTTCAAGGAGAAACAATCCAGTACTTCAACTCAAATTCAGCAGCTAATGAATGAAGTCTCAGTTACGGAGGAGAAGATCAAGATGGTGTCTTTTGATATATAGAAGTTAGAGGAACAACTTGCTGTGTTGAAGGCCAAATAGGCGACTTTCCTTGGCAAGCTTCAGTAGCAAATTGAAGGAGTGAAGAAGGCCAATATGGAACTGGAAGATGCCGAATCTTAACTTATCAATAATGACACTGTTTTGGCTGAGCCTACCAGAATTTTCACGCTTATGCAGACTTATTACTCCAGAATAATTACTCTGGGTGAAGATGTACATCTGTTAGGCTAGGATCAAATGTAATCCTTTCTAAAATATACTTCTTTTATCTTGACTTGTTTCACTTCTTGCATTATATTGAAATTATTGCCTCCTTTGACTTCACCTCATTTTTGAAATTATTAACTCTTTTTAATATAACGATTTCTAACCCCTGAACAATTGGATGTCATTTCTTTTAAACACTTAATACTAACTGGATGTCCTCGCCAGTTTTCCCTAATTTGGTCAAGTAATATTTCCCTTTATCCCGTTCTTTTCTCTCTTTTCCATACACTAACAGTCTTTTGATTAAGGACCTGACTTCAACTACCTAGTCCTTTCTTCTTTGTTCTGACATTACTGGTGTTAGGGAGTTGGGACAATATGGGGTAGGTCCCATTCTTCCCTTGTAAGGAACAACCCTTGTTCCAAAAGCTTTTGGGCCGTCACCTTAGTTGGGCGGCCGTTCTTATCAACTCCGAAACACTGGAGAATCCCAATGCTAGGATTGTAACAATTGGCTTCTACTACATTGGCAGTGGGAAGGAATGGCCGTAACTCGGCCTTCACCATTTCCCAAAATCTAGGTTTCATAGCTCCCTCTTCGTGGTAGACTACCACTTGTTGATGCAAGGTGGATGGCACCGAAAGACTCTGATGAATCCAATCTCGGCCCAATAAAGCTCCATATGTGGAAGTACCATCCATAATAAAGAAAGCTAACATGATCTGCTTGGAACACAAGTCAACCTCTAAAGGCAATATCTCATGAGTTTTGGTGATGGCTCAAAAGAAACTGGAAACTGTTAAGTCCGTGGGGATGAGATCCTCCTCACTTTTACATACCCTCTTCATCTGCTTGAAAGGTAACACATTGACTGTGGCTCTTCCATCAATCAAAACCCTCTTGAAGGGCACTCCCTCGAGATGAGCAATTACATAAATGGGCTTAAGATGGTTGGCTATGGCCAAACTCGAATGATTGAAGACCATCATATCTGTGTACATTCTCTCGGGCTATCTCTTTGTGGGCTCGGGCAAATCTACTCCGACTCTTTTTTTCCCGCCTCTTCAACACTAACATGTGCCATCATAGGTTATGTTGCTAAGTAGTCACCCTCCATTGTGGCAGGTTGATCATGTTTAGCATAAAACATAGCAGATAAAACATAGATCATGTTTACGTGGAAGTTGCTAGGTCCGGATAAGTTCCCATTTTTGCCCCCAATGTGGTTCATGAACTCATCTAGCTAGGCCTATGCTTCTTCTGGTAGCATCAGCTCGGGCACCTTCTCTTCCCAGGTTATGCCAAAGTTTGGCATTTGTTCTGGTACTTCGGAGAGAGTATCAACCAACAATGGTGCGGGAAACCCCCTCTCGGGTGAGATAGTTCCAAAACATATTGGTTCTGGGCTCCATCTTGGGGTTGGCATCATCACCATGTCCTCTTGAGCTCTTCTCAAGATTTTGTATTTCCCAGGATGAGGGTTCTGCAGCACATGGTCTCCTTCCCCTTCGGTCTTGCTATTAACCTTCTCTATCTCCTACTTGGTTCTCCAATGGAGTTGATTTCTTCCCTCATCGGGTACCTTCTCAAACTTTACATTCTCTGAGGTTTCTAAGGTAGTTGGGACTTTTAATGAGTTCATGTGGGCTTTATGTTGCCTCTGGACTCTCCTAATCATGGAGGCTCCCTTTAACATGTCTCTCATCCTTTCCGACCACATACCATTTCCGCCCGAGTCAGGCAAGATTCTTCTTTATGACTGGATTCATGGTTCTCCCCTTAACTCTGACATCTCCACCAACATAGCTTGGTTGGGGTGGCCTCACATCCACCCATCTTGGCGCCTTGGCCTCTCTGTCCTCTACCTCTTCAAAAGCTTCGTAATTTCTGAACACTTCTGATAAATCCTTTGGTTGGGAGTCTCCTCCCAACCTTTGGAAAACATTCCTAGAGGTTTCTCTCTTAGTTGCCCGAATGACATTTCTACGGGCTTCCTGCTTTTCTTTCTTTTTTCTCTTGATCAGCTCCTGATCAATAATGGCTCCTGACGCTGGGACTTCCAGCTCACACTCACTATGGCATCTACTGCACAATACCACTCCTTTGATTATGGCCGCCTTGGGTTTCTCAGGCAACTTTATGGCTCCATCAGCTGACCTATCAACTTGCCTTTGTTCTGTTTTCACCTCCTAGGTAGCTTTTCCTTTCCCATTCTCAGCCCACGTAAGGTTGATCATGTTTATTAGGATTTCTGGGAAGGGGTCAGTGTTAATCATCATGTTGGCCTGCGGTTTCTCCAGCAACAACTTTCCCTTTACTATAAGGTCTTGTATCCAGTCCCTGAACTGGACACAGTTGGTTATAGAGTGATTGAAAGTGTAATGCAGCTTGCAATACTTTTTGCCTCTCAGCTCTTCAGGCTTGGGCAGTTTTTTGGCGTTGTCGGGCACGATCACCCTTGCCCGAACTAACTCCTCATAGATCTCCGCGGCCTTGGTTAAGCCATTTCCATTTGCCCCCATTTGGCAATAGAATTAGGGGGCAACAAAGAATACCACTAACATGATAAGCCCACCAAGGAGTTCCCAAACAATCTCAACTTGTAGTTGGGATTGTCTTCAAATGCCACACAGTGATTAGAGAACTTGAAAATGTGATATCTGGAAGACACATTACCATCTTCTCCGCTGAATGTTGGGAATGCGGGCATATTAAAGTTGGCTGGAAAAAAGGTTCTGCTCATCAAAGTACTCAAGATAGGGCTTCTGATAAGTGATCCTAAACAGCGAGCGAGCTTGTGGCTGAGCATTCCAGGCCACCATCCTCCTTAACTCGGCTAACTTATCCCTGAGCTGTTGGTGAGCTGTATTATCAGGAAGAGTATGAGGGGGTTCCCATTTCGAGCTACGATCATTGCCCCTAGAAAGGCTCTTTTCTTGTATCGGGCTTCCTCTACTTGGCATCCCCTCCCTTACTGGCCAATGGTGGAGGCCTATAAGGAAGAGGTTTATCTAGGTTAATAGACCTGCCTTTTCCACTGGATTCCTCGATCAACTAGGGCATCCCATACTTCGTTCTTTCTTGACTGCCCTGCCCCTATTATTAAATGGAAATAGTGAGGGGTCGGGCAACTCCGCTTCTAGGATTTCCTCCAACACTGGCCCACTGGTGCTAGATTCTTCCTTGTTTTTATCCTTACCATTCTTCTCCTCGAGCAAAGGAAAGAATGGAATAACTGGTCCTTCTTCGGGGCTTGCTCCCCTCACATAACCATTTTTTGGAGTAGAATACTACAGATCTAGTCGCCTCTGCAAACTCCTTGTTAAAGAACAGAGTCTGCTCACTTCTCCCCTGGTTTCCAAGAAAATCTTCTCCATACTCCTTAACACCATTCCCCCTGACTTCTCAGATAAGGTCGGGTTTCTCAAAACAGCTGGTCCTTGTAAGGAGGGAACATTCTCTATGCGGTCTGCCATGTTTGATTTTGGTAGAGACTGGGGTAACCTGTACTCTGTGTTCCACCGGTCTTGCCAAAACTATGTTCAGGTGAAGATTTCTTAGAATAGGGCTCATCGGCTCTCAGCACAGCTCCCCAAGGGATTGGCACTTTGGATGTGTAGTCGGGCTCTTGCTTGCTGATGTACTGCAAGAAGAGGATATAATTAGTTTTGAAAGGTGCATTTTGTAGGGCCTTGTTGGAAATGTGCCCTAAAACCAATCATATGATGATACTTTACGGACATTTCACATGTTAAACTAATCTAGTTTAATATAAAGGGCAAAGATTATTGTTTTAAGCCGTCTCATATAAATGTTATATGCTTAAACAATAAGTCCAAAGAATATGTAATTGGGAGAATGTGATCTAAAGAAGTTAGATTCATGAGACCATTCTCTTTTGTATACATATCTTAAACGTTCTTGATCATAGGATTGCCAATTGGGCAATGACGGTCCATTAAGATCAGTACGTGCTATGTCTTCTCTTAATGAGAGTGACTGGTCTCGAGTCATTGGTGTGACTGACACCAAGACAAGCATGTAGGTGCTCAACAGAGAATGAGTCCACTGAACACGATCAACAAAGAGTTCTCATACTCATGTCACATGAGAACTCATGGTTGGGATAATGCAAAGTAGTCATTTGACCTGAGGCATTATAGTTGTCTTGTGGTTAGGTCCTTGATCTTTGACTATGTCAAAGTCACCCTGTCAGAGGGTGTCCACGGCATAGTTGGGGTTAAGCCACTTAGGCATGGAGGCAAGTGAATGCGCAATAAGGGATCTCTAACCTTCAAACCGTTTGAGGGAGAATACTCTATGATATGATTAAGAATCTCTGGCCAGAGTATGAATGAGATTTAGGAAGTCGTTCCAAATCACATTCAAGGTAATCATATAAGTAAGAGAATCACATTGGATAGTAGACATGAATAAACTATCAAACCAAACAATGTGGTCAAGAGTATTGTATTAGAGAAAGACCGTATTGCATTGTAATCCTAAACTGAATAGGTTCTCCACCTCTTTTGATTAGCTTGGGTAACCATGACATACTGCTAGGTGTCACTCATGGTTTGTGGAGCCCTAAACGTGTATAAACACTAAAGGGAGAATTGAAAGTAAGTTTCAATTCACAATCGATCGTTAAGAGTAACAATCGCCCACTGCTTCGCTAAAAGGAACCTAATGGATCGTACACCGTGTAAGGTAGAGATTGAAGAAACAACAGATATGAGTAAGGATAATTAAATGGTTTAATTATTTATGGCTAGGATTAATTAATATGTTAATTAATCAAACGAATAAGTTCGTTATACACCTAGGGTTAGTTTTGGGCCGTAAGGCCCAATGGGATTTGAATGTCAAGCCCATTAACTCAAGTTGTATAACAACTTGAATAAACAAAGGGCTTGACAGCCCAATAAACCCTTAAGGCCGGCCAAATAGAGGAGGGTAGTGAACTTGCTTTAATTGCAAATTTGCCACTCCGTTGTGAGGTGGTATAAAGGCAACTTTATAGCCATTTCATCCTTAGGGTTTCTTTTGGAGAAAATTGGAGAGAACATGTCTCTCCCTTTCTCTCTAGGAGGCCGGCCCCTTGGGGGAGATTAGCTAGCAATCTTTCCTCTTCCAAGGTTACTCATCTCTTCTTCATGTCCCTCCTTGGTGTGGAAAATTAGAGGTTCTCAACTTTGGGAACTTGGAGAATCCTTTCAACCATCCTCATCCAAGAAATCCATGAATCTAAGAAGCAAGGAATGAAGGCCCTCTCCTTGGGTGATTAGCCTTTGCTTATGCAAAGAGGAATCAACAAAGGTATAAGATTTCTCAACTCACTTTGTTCTTGAGTTGAGTCTTGGCTCACATTTCTACTAGTTTTTGAATTTCATGGGTAATGTTTTGTTTTGAGTGCATACAAGCATGATTCCGTCTTTAATTGTTAATTGCATGCTATAGATGTTGCTCAAATGAACAGTTTTTCACAAAATTTCCTTCAAGTGGTATCAGAGCCTAGGTCTAGTAGTTGGTGAATCCTTTTGGGTTTTGTATTTTCATAGTTTATGATTTGAATGTTGTAATTGTTACAAGCTTTATTCTTGCTTCTTTGAATGTGAATTTTGTTAGAAAATTTGCCATCTCAAATGTTGTAGATGTAGTTCATATGAGCATGAATTTTGGAGCTAAAATTTGGTGCCATGTTTTTGGGGAAATTCGGCCAAATCCCAAGGGTGGATTTTTGGGTTCATGTTTGTCTTGTTAAAAGTGTTTTAAAGTGACATTAGGAACCCCTAAGTACCCTAGTATGGTAATATGTTATTTCCCTTTAGTTTGAGAGTTTTTGGGGTGTCTTTGGGGGAAAAAAGTTCATGGAGGTTTTATGGGTTTTCATGGATGTTCTTCATTATTCTTGTTATGTTTTTGGCAAGAACAAAAAGGTTGGGTATTTTGATTCAAATTTTTTGGTTGTTTACATAAAGTTTTTTGTTTGTGATGGATGATTTGAATTTTCAATCAATACCCATACCAATCACTTACACCTTTTCCTTGTTTCAAGGAACCATGTTTTATGGAAACCTACTTTTTCAAACCTACCCATCACCTTTTCAACCCATCACCTTTCACTTTATTGAAAAATTTCAAAAGTTTTATGACAAAACTCTCACCAAAACCGGACACCCTAAAAGTAGGGTACTTTTGGGGCTTTTATGCAATTACATAAAGTTTTGATACTTTTGTGTATTTGTACTTTGACCCGAAAGTTTACGTTTTTACGTAAAGGCCCAAAATCACTAAAGGACAAATTGTTTTGCTCCTTTAATGAAGTTTTTGCATTTGTTGAATTTTTTGGGTTCTAGTTGTAATTACATGAAGTAGTGGACTTTTGTGTTTTTACAAAGGGACCTCAAAAGTTTGTGTTTTGCTATATAGCCCAATGGTTGAGGTTATTGCTTTTCGGCCCAAATTAGTTGAGAACAAAATAGTTTTGTATCTTTAAATGAGAATTGGATTTTCATTTCATTTAGCTCCATTTAAATCAATTGTATGGATACAAAAACCAAATGAAAATGTTGCATTCAAGTTTAATTAGTTAAAGCGTTAATTAATTAAAGAAAGGGTGATTATGAACCTAAGCCTACGATAATTGAGCTATGTGATAGGCTGTCTCAAATTTGTTTGAACCATGGGAATGTGTAGATTAGATTTTGGTTGTAATTTGATACGATCAAATATTGTAAAAGAGCATAAGCTTCTTTACTTTAAAGTAATTTGTTTTGATCAAATGTTGTAAAAGAGCATAAGCTCTTCTTTACTTTGAAGTACTCATTTTCTTGTTTTATTTGATATGCATGAAATTGGAGTAGTTGGGTCCAACGCCCAATAAGAAAACACGCCTTAATATGATTAAATGCGTAACTAAAATCAATCACCATCCCTAGATCGAGATTCAACACTAGGCTCGTGTTGGATCTAATCAAAGGTTCATAGTCATCCTAAGGCCCTAAGGCAACTATATAGTCCATCAATGAATGCAAACCTTATGTTAGTAGTACCATATACTCTTGCTTTAAAAACCGTTTTACAAGCTTAGTGGGAGTATTGTATACTACTAAATCAATCACATGGATGTAATAGGACCAAATTGTTTTAATAAGATTAAAATGTATGTTTATATGTGATGAGACCTAAAACCCTCAACCAAACCATTATTAAGTTGATAAGCGTGAGAGTGCTTTGAACACTCTTTCGTGGCCTTCCACCGTGGTAGGCTCCAATCGTTTGTGACTCGTACACCGACTTCACCCTATCATGGGGGAGTACAAAGTGAGTGCTTACACTCAGGAGGAGTTCTATATGCATACATGATGTTGTGAAGGTAGGCAACGAGAATGATCAATATCATATCATTGTGAGGTTGTTCTTGAACCCCTACTCGAACTTGCATGGTGGGAATGACTTAACTAAGTGCAATGGAGCCAACATCATATCATTGTGAGGCTTCACTCTCTAGAGGCCAAATAAGATGGGTACTTGCAAGAGATGCAAATGAGTAAGCGTACTCTCTCATTATTGTTGATGCTAGCCAACATCATATCATTGTGAGGTGGGCTTGGTAATGGTGAGTCTCCCATACCCTACTAAGAGTTTCCTCCAAAACTCTCGAATTCCGATGAGGGATATGGAATTTGCCAAAATAGTGGGTGATGCTATTTGATTTAAAGACCTGGATCAAATAGCTTAAAATCAATCAATTTATATTCGTTATGTATTTGATTACCAATATATTTGCAAACACTATCCAAAACTTGACAAAGAAAAAGCCAAAAGCTTTAGTTTCCGGACTTGGTACTACAATCCCATAGATTGTCTTTAATGGCTTGTATACGTACCTAAGTAGTCTCATCCTCGCAATCTTCCTATTGATAATGTATCATTGGAAGAAAATGTTAGATAAGTCTATCATAAAGAGGACAACACTTTTAATGTCATAATTCTTCAATTACAAATTGTTGTATGAAGATGTAAGAGTTGCTTTGAACAACCCTTAGTTAACGCAAACATTAGTGCTTGTTTCTTTGTTACATAAACAAGGAACTTGAGAAGTAAGCACAAGGGCATGGACACTTTATGTGCCATGATTCTTCCCTTACAAATTGTTGTATGAAGAAATGAGAGTTGCCTTGAACAACTCTTGAAAGTTTGTAATTGTGTTTGGAACATAATGGTTGGTTGACAAAAATAGTCCATCAACATGGACTTATGATGATTTTGAATCATTTAGTGTTGAAGTGTTAAACCACTTCAAGAGACGGAAACTAGGGAAGGACTTCACTTTCGTGTCCCTATCCAAATGGTTCACTAAGTTTATTGTAAACTATATAGTGAACAATAACCACACGATCTCCAAATTGTTTGATGTATATAACACAATTGAAATAAGTTTCAAGAGAGATAGTGGGATATTAGGGACCATGACTATTATAGTCAAAGGAGAAGTCAAATGAAGAAGGCGAAATAACTCCAAGGGAACAAACTTTCTTTATGAAAGGATGGACATTGGAAGGGGTATTTGCAAGAAATGTCTTGCAAGTGTCAAGAACACACCTTTTGAAGGTGTTGTAAATTGTTCTTGAATAGTTCAAAACAGGTGGTTCTTCTACTTGAATGCTTGATTTCGTATTAGTAACTATGTTTTACAATCGTTGTAAAAGTGTGGCTAATAAGAAGTACAAGACTAATGAGAGAAGAGAAAGTACTTCACATTCGGAACGTGAATCAAATAAAGATCTCTGCGAAAGCAGGTAGTACTTACTTCCTCATATGAACTACCAAAGAAAATGGAAAAACAAAGATTGTCTTTACATTCCAATTTGAATAAAGGAACTTAATTCTGTATGGTAAATGGATGAATGTTTTGTTTGACAAAACATTGTTCTTTATTAATGAATGATCAGATTATTGTAATCTAATTGATTATCTCTATAGTAGAGATGATATGGTAGTGTTAACTGTTTAGAATATAACGATGCTTAAAACCCAAAAGGTTGCAAGGTAGTGACTAATCCCAACTGAGTTGTGATACCTCTAAAACATAAATTACGAGTTGGTCATAGATGGATGCTTTGGATCTTTAGATCTGGATCCAATGCCTTCTTGTTAAAATTGTATAGAGGCAAAATGTTTGAATCTTTATTCTTTTGGAAAGGAAGAAAGAATCACAAAGTTGTTGAAGTTAATTCACTTAGATGTTAGTGGCACTTGTCCACAACATAATACTACTCATGTTGTATGACATTCACCGAAGATCGCTCTTGGTTGGACTATCATTTATTTTGAATAAACACAAGTCCGAATACTTTGCAAAAGGTTTCAAAGAATTCAAGAAATGTAATTTGATGAGTAAGATGTCTAAAGTATTTACCTCCATAGATTGGATCCAAGGAAAGGTAACACTTTAGAACAGTTTCCTTGAAAGATATCAAGGAAATAAGCATCATAAGATAATGGATTTCTCCATTAAGAGAAGAACGAACTTGAATAAGATTTAGTTCGTTGGATGTTATCAATTACCCATATATAGGATATATACTTCTAAGACAATATGATTGTCAATTAAAAGATCTTCCAAAATTTTCATGACTCCATAGGATGTAGTTGGAAAGAAACACAAATCTTAATCATGTTAAGATTTGGGGTTGTGTGCTAATAAGCAATATTTGTTTAAAAATTATCTTGTGGGTATCCTTAAATTAACATTTGGATATCACTTCTATAAACCAACTAACAAATGTTGTTTGTTGGGTAGTTCATTGTAATCCTACACTAGGATTTGCCTAAGATAGAGCAAATGAACGAGGGATAGAACTCGAAGAATGGGTTCTTTGAGAGACAAGATAGTGATCAACAAATATAACAACCTAGTTCCTATACCACAAGCTCCAAGGTAGTCGAGAAGGATTTATAAACTGTCTCAGTTGAATGGTTTGAACTTTATGATTATGTCATAGAGTTACACCTCTTAATTCGAAAGAAATAAGAATGAATGTCCTTATGACTACATTGAGTGTATATACGACATATACTCAAGGAAATGGTAAAGTACCATTTGACCCGAAATAATGAAACCTTTATAGCTAATTGGTAGCTTAAGGTGACTACAATCAAAGAGATTGGTTGACTTTGAAGAAACCATCTTTGACGTAGTCATGGTTTCAATTAATTCGAAGATTGCTAGCTACAACTAAATGGTGATTCAATGTTTGGACATAACATGGGTTTCCGAAACCATTATTAAGATAGTCTTGATAATATATTCTAAAACTATGAATCACAAGACATGTAAGTTGTAGAGATCCATCCATCATGGATCTTAGCAAGCTAGTGGGAGCCATAAGCGTCTTATGAGAAAGATCAAATCAATTGATTTCTCATAAAGATGTAAATGAATCTTTTGTTTACTAAGTTTACAAAAGATTAGTGGGAGTTAATCATGTTCCTAAAAATTTAACATATATATGATATATTAATTTTGGAAATGAAAAGAATACTTCTTCGTTAAAGTTATGACTTTAAACATTCTATAACGATATAATGTATATGGGAGACATAGTCTATAATTTCAGGATATAATTGGATTATATCAAGCCCTAATGATAGACAAAAGATGCTAGGAAGTTTCTCATATGATGATAAACTTCAATCAGAAGAACAACTCTAGTAAGACTAGGAGGTAGCTCTTCTCAAAGGGAACGTACCCTTTGACTCCCAAAGAAATAATGCGTAAATAGAATCCTTTATGTATACGCAAAAAGGGTGATTTATGTATTTCATATTGTATGAAAAACGTTGATATGAGTTGTACCAAGATCGGTACAAGACGATATCAATGCAAGCCCAGGATCAGAACCATGGCAACTGTCAAGTGAATCCTTAAGTATTTGAGAAATAATAAAGGATGGATTCCTCAAGAATGAGGAAGAATTAGAGTAACGTAATGGAAGCGTAAATGTATTAGATTATGAATCTAATCCATCATTGGATGTTTCTTCATTATGAATGAAGAGATAATCATATATCTCTTTATTATGACTAAAGAGATATTTGGATGGAAACATTAAAAGTAATGACTTTAGTGTGTTTCATTCATGAACTCTCTATTCGGTTCCAACCAGAAAGTGTCTCTAGTGTACCGACACTACGACACTAATGGGGCGATAGCTCAAGCCAGGGAATCAAGGTCTCATCATGATCCAAACTCAAATGAGAGACTACACCACATGATTAAGAATCATGTATAATGGTGACGTCGTTATTCTCAAGGTTGCTTTTATGGATAACAAATAGATATCCATTGTCTAGGCCTACTACTCAGCCATTTTTGAAATGACTACAGAAGAGGTATCATCACTGATGACCAAGCTGATTGGCTCTAGTGCAAGTGGGAGATTGTTGGAAATGTGCCCTAAAACCAATCATATGATGATACTTTACGGACATTTCACATGTTAAACTAATCTAGTTTAATATAAAGGGCAAAGATTATTGTTTTAAGCCATCTCATATAAATGTTATATGCTTAAACGATAAGTCCAAGGAATATGTAATTAGGAGAATGTAATTTAAACAAGTTAGATTCATGAGACCATTCTTTTTCGTATACATATCCTAAACGTTCCTGATCATAGGATTGCCAATTGGGCATTGACAGTCAGTTAAGATCAGTACGTGCTGTGTCTTCTCTCAGGGAGAGTGACTGGTCTCGAGTCATTGGTGTGATTGACACCAAGATAAGCATGTAGGTGCTCAATAGAGAATGAGTCCACTGAACACGATCAACGAGGAGTTCTCATACTCATGTCACATGAGAACTCATGGTTGGGATAATGCAAAGTAGTCCTTTGACCTGAGGCATCATAGTTGTCTTGTGGTTAGGTCATTGATCTTTGACTATGTCAAAGTCACTCTGTCAGAGGGTGTCCACAACATAGTTGGGGTTAAGCCACTTAGGCATGGAGGCAAGTGAATGCGCAACAAGGGATCTCTAACCTTCAAACCGTTTGAGGGAGAATACTCTATGATATGATTAAGAATCTCTGGCCAGAGTATGAATGAGATTTAAGAAGTCGTTCCAAATCACATTCAAGGTAATCATATAAGTAAGAGAATCACATTGGATAGAAGACATGAATAAACTATCAAACCAAACAATGTGGTCAAGAGTATTGTATTAGAGAAAGACCGTATTGAATTGTAATCCTAAACTGAATAGGTTCTCCACCTCTTCTGATTAGCTTGGGTAACCATGACATACTGCTAGGTGTCACTCATGGTTTGTGGAGCCCTAAACGTGTATAAACACTAAAGGGAGAATTGAAAGTAAGTTTCAATTCACAATCGATCGTTAAGAGTAACAATCGCCCACTGCCTCGCTAAAAGGAACCTAATGGATCGTACACCGTGTAAGGTAGAGATTGAAGAAATAACGGAGATGAGTAAGGATAATTAAATGGTTTAACTATGTATGGCTAGGATTAATTAATATGTTAATTAATCAAACGAATAAGTTCGTTATAGACCTAGGGTTAGTTTTGGGCCGCAAGGCCCAATGGGATTTGAATGTCAAGCCCATTAACTCAAGTTGTATGACAACTTGAATAAACAAAGGGCTTGAAAGCCCAATAAACCCTTAAGGCCGGCCAAATAAAGGAGGGTAGTGAACTTACTTTAATTGCAAGTTTGCCACTCCATTGTGAGGTGGTATAAAGGCAACTTTATAGCCATTTCATCCTTAGGGTTTCTTTTGGAGAAAATTGGAGAGAACATGTCTCTCCCTTTCTCTCTAGGAGGCCGGCCCCTTGGGGGAGATTAGCTAGCAATCTTTCCTCCTCCAAGGTCACTCATCTCTTCTTCATGTCCCTCCTTGGTGTGGAAAATTAGAGGTTCTCAACTTTGGGAACTTGGAGAATCCTTTCAATCATCCTCATCCAAGAAATTCATGAATCTAAGAAGCAAGGAATGAAGGCCCTCTCCTTGGATGATTAGCCTTTGCTTATGCAAAGAGGAATCAACAAAGGTATAAGATTTCTCAACTCACTTTGTTCTTGAGTTGAGTCTTGGTTCACCTTTCTACTAGGCTTTGAATTTCATGGGTAATGTTTTGTTTTGAGTGCATACAAGCATGATTCCGCCTTTAATTGTTAATTGCATGCTATAGATGTTGCTCAAATGAACATGTGTTTCACAAAATTTCCTTCATTCATCATTAGGGTTTCTTTTGGAGAAAAGATGAGAACACAAAGCTCTCTTTTTTCTCTAAGAGGCCGGCCACCCTAGAGGAAATTAGCTAGCAATCTTACTTCCTCTAGGTCAATCATCTCTTCATCAATACTCTCCTTGGTGTGGAGACTTAGAGGTTCTCTATTTTGGGAACTTGGAGAATGCATTCTACCATCCACATCCAAGAAATCCATGGAGCTAAGAAGTAAGGAATGAAGGCCTTATCTCTTGGGTGATTAGCATTTGCTTATGCAAAGAGGAATCAACAAAGTATAATATTTCTCAACTCACTTTGTTCTTGAGTTGAGTCTTGGTTCACCACACTCATTAGGCCTTGAATTTCATGGGTAAAGTTTCGTTTTTGAGTGCATACAAGCTTGATTCCACCTTTAATTGTTAATTGTATGTTGTAGATGTTGCTCACATGAACTTGTTTTCACAAATATTTCCTTCAGGCCTTAGGTGTAGGCCTTAAGGCTCGCAATCAAAACTAACTGAGTGTTAGGCGTGCCACTGCTATCTCAGTATAGCAGATGCAGAACAAGTGTATTTAGTCGATTACTTGAGCCCCAAGTTACTTAGACTTCTTGTTATCAAAGGATTGTTTTGGATGGGTTAAGTCCACATTAAGTTCTTTTTCTTGCCTTGTGACCAAGGACTTTCAGTTCATAGTCTTGTATGTTTGAGTGAGGGGAGTCCAGATTCCCTTAAGTCATCTACTCGATTCTTGATTGGTTTCAAATGAAGGCATATTCATTAAGGTGACCAGATCCAGGCACAAATGAGACTCTCAAAGTTGGAAAACAGATGGATATGACTTGAATACATGCTAGAGAATGCATTAAGCAGTAGATCTATTAACTTATAAAACGAACAAAGAGCTTTGAGCAAGATTTCACCTTGTCGGGTAAGGCTGAACTTCATGCAATCACTTCTCTTTGAGTTTACAGGGTTTATATGGATGGTAAACAAGTTTACACGAGGGAATCAATACTACGCTACTAGGGGTGATAGCAGAGCTTCTAAACTAGACAAAAGATGACTTTTGTGGAGGATGATCCTGGAAAGGATTGAGATCTAGGATGATTACAACTTTTAGATGCAAATCTGGCTTGAGAGCAAAGTTTGTATGCTTGTTTGTTTGATTGGTTGAGTGTCCTTGTCTCTAGGGCCTCTTCCTCCTTTTATAGGCAGATTAGCCCGACTGTAGTAGCTTTCCTCTTGCCCGAAAGTTGTTGAAGAGTAGTGAGTCATCATCTTTTTACTTGTATTGCCACCGAAAAGTGCTTTTTGGCTGATTGTGAGTTTGTCCCCATCACTTGACACTTAAATCCTAGGCACATGGCCTATGCATTAATGGGAAGGCGCCAACTTGTCTCTGGGCCTGATGCTGGGCTTTTGGCAGGTCTTCCTTTAATTGACGTCTTTGGGCTTCCACACACTTGCAGCCCAAAGTTCAAATATTAACTCAAACAGAAAGTATAGAAGTCTTAAGTATTTCCTTGTTCCTCAATCAACCCACTCATGCTCTGAAAGTCTGAATGGTCAAGAGGGAATCCTCATAAGGATAAATTTTTTGCCACAATCTCAATGCAATTGGAAAGGAAGAAAAATGATCAACGTCTTGAGCTGCCTCATTCCATGTGATACACCAAGTCTTATTGAGCTCTATGATCGAGTATAGTGAAGCTAAAGATCCTATGAGCCTAACATTTTGTTTGAGCTCAGCTTATTTCTTTTACAAACTGAGTTCAAACAAGACGAATCAATCTCAAACTGTATGGAGTAAATTTACAACCTACACTAAATCATATTAGCAAACGATATTTCCACAAAACAAGTAGTAAAAATATATACAACCACAACAATTTTGAGCAGGCAGCATTGGATCACACTAATTTGCATAGTCATTAAACTAAGAACTAACGAAAGTCTTTCAATTTGTCAAAGTTTACTCGAAATTAATAAGAAGCTGAAACAATGAACTGAAAAAATCCCAAATCCCAAATCCCAAAACCCAAAACCCAAATTGAAATTAGAAGCTCTGAATTGAATTTGGGAAAGCAACATAAACACAAATAGTGAGAAGAAAAATGAAGGAAGTAAATAAAAAGAGTTGGTGGGGGTTTGAGAGAAAGGGGACCTAGAGTGGCAGCGGTGTCGTAGAAGACGGTGGAGGCTTGGACGACGGTGGCGCAGACGGTGGGGGCGGAGTAGTCGGCTCCTATGTCGACCTCCCCGATCAGAGGGGTGTGGTTCAACGCTGAAGACGACGGTACCATAGCCATTTGAATTAAATCTTGTGTGTGTTCTTCTGGATTTTTAGTGTGTGGATGAAGAACTAGAGGGACCAATCAATTTTGTATGCGGACGATTTGTGATGATGAAGTGCCTGTAATAAAAAATTTGTCGAGTGAGGGAGTGAGAGTGATGGTACTGGAAACTCTAGAAACTAATCGTTTTTTTTCCATTTTTAGGGGCTATGTCTTTGTCACGCTGTGTCAATGATTGGTTGTGTCGGCGGGAACTATTGTTTTTGGCACGTGATATAAAAATAAGGCTTATCTATAGTAATGGTTTTGTTGTGAATAATATGTGGATGGCCAACATGAATAGTTTGTTACTATTTATGCACAGTATTTTCACTATTCATTTGTGGAAAATTTGTAAAGTGAATAGTGTTTCTTTTGTTTATAAAATGAATGAGAGGTGAAGAAGGTAGAGAGACTCACGGAGAGATAGGAAGGAAGAAAGGAAGAGAGAAAGGAGAGGAAGAGAAGAGGAGATAATCGAGAGAGTTATATTTGTACTCCTATTATTCTAAATTATAATGAAAGCACCACTGCTGCCCCGAGAATGTACTCCAGTCACACTGACTGTAGAGGAACCTCGTAAATTTTGTGTCTTGTTTCATTTATTCCACTGCACCCACCGTCGATTTTACAACATGTTATCAGCACGAGAAGCTCCCATGTCAGTGGAAAGTACAACGCCATAAATCCGGTGAAGCATTACCTACCTCTCACCTCTGCTAGCCAAAATATCACAGAATAAAAGGTATGTCCATTTTCTATCTCTCTCACTGCGCCTGAAGTGCCCCACCAAATTCCAGTGAGAATTGAAATTTACAACGACCTGAAGTCGTCACGAGATGAGAAAACTCATACTTGACAATTGGTTTCTAGAGATCCAGAAGAATCTCATCAGACTTGGAAACCCAGATCGCGTCGTTTTTTGATGGATCTCGAGAACTCCCATGAATACTCTGTTGTCTGAGATGGTGATGGCAAGAACAACGCCAGTCTCTGGTAGCCTTATTGGATTGAATTGGTTCTGTGTAACCTCCACAACAACCCAGATGGCCCTGGGTTTGAGACTAGTACAGACAGACAAATAAGAAAAAGGAATGAGGGATTATGGAATGGTGTTTCAAGCACCGTGTGAAAAAGAATTGGAAAAGTGGAATTTTTGGACAAAGGTTTCTAATGATGCATCTGCACTATTTGAATGAAAAATAATAAAATAATAAAAAGGGTTTTGGTGCTATATGAAAAAAGGGTGGAATAATGCCGACACAACATGTGAAAAAGAAATAATAAAAACAAAAAAGATAAAGGCTTTTGGATGGTGTTGTACCATCAGAAAAGAAAGAAAGAAAAAAAAATTTATTTATGTGAATGGTGTTGATTTAAAACACTTTCACAAGTTCTATTTACTTTAAAGCAATTTATTTATCATATACGGTTTTACCGCCTACTGTTTTAAGTTTTGATTTATGTGAATGATGTTGGTTTAAAACACTTTCACAAGTTCTATTTACTTTAAAGCAATTTATTTATCATGGACGGTTTTACCGCCTACTGTTTTAAGTTTTGATTTATGTGAATGGTGTTGGTTCAAAACACTTTCACAAGTTCTATTTACTTTAAAGCAATTTATTTATCATGGACAGTTTTACCGCAAACTGCTTTAAGTTTTGATTTTTGTGAATGGTGCTGAATTAAAGCCCTTGTCACAAGATTTATTTACTTAAATGCAATTTATTTACTATGGCTGGAATTACCGCCTATTGCTTTAATTTATTTATTATACTTATTTTTGTTACGATAAGTACATACTGGACCTGAAGTTCCCTGATCAGATCATAACCTGTCATTTCTTGATCCTCATCACATAAAATGATTGGACCCGAAGTTCCATCATGCAAAAAGATCAGGCATGAAGTCCCTAGATCCTCAAGATCGGACATGAAGTTTCTTGATAAGTACCTTAAGTTTGAAGTGCCGCAGTGCCGCAACTTAATTGTAATAAAATTCGTAAGAGTCTTAGTCTACAAACTATTTAATAAGGACCAGAAGTTCCTTATGTCCATACTCAAAATGGTTTAGCAGAAGCATTTATTAAGAGAATGAAATTGATTACCCGCGCTCTGCTCATGAAAACGAAATTGCCAGTTTTGACATGGGGACATGTCATTTTACATAATTCATTATTAAGTTTGGTTGAGACCAATTGCCAACCATCAATATTTTTCAGTACAACTCGTGTTTGGGCACCAGCCAAACATTAACATTTACGAGTTTTTGGTTGTGTTATCTATGTGCCTGTAAGACTGCCACAACGTACTAAAATAAGGCATCAATACAAACTGGGAATTTATGTTGAATTCGATTCACCATCTATCATTCAACATTTGGAACCCTTGACTGGGGATATATTTACCGCATGATTTGCGGACTATGATTTTGATAAGACAGTTTTCCCGCCATTAGGGGGAGAAAATAACATTGTTCTAGAAGAACGATGAGAAAATATCATTCCAGAAGAATGATAAGAAAAGACCGTTCCAGAATAACGAAGAGAATTTGTCTTATTTTGATTCACGAAGCAATCAATATGAAAATGAAGCAAGAATAATTGAATGATGCAACGAAAGTGATGAAATCATATATACTTGCTGCAAATGTGCCTACAAGAATTGATGTCCCTGTTGGACAAATTAATATGGCAGTAAATGATTTATCTATTGCACGCTTGAAGCGTGGCAGACCCTTAGACTCAAAAGGTTCATTCATTCGAAAAAAGAATAATATGGCACTACTAAACTATTGCATTCCCGAAGCATAACTGTTGCATGCCAGAAGCATGACAGTCACCGCATGGATATACGTCCGAGAAAGGACAATCCGCGGACATGGGAATGTTGATGTCTCATGCATGGAGCATGATAGACATATAGGTTCCGATGACTCAACTCCTGGAAGTGGAGATTAAAATCCAAGCTCTATAACGCTCTAGAAGAGGTTATGATCCGCATTCTCTAAATTACGACTATCCTGGAAGAGATATATCCAAAGAAATAAAAAGCTTTTATGCATGCGCATGCACATGAGAATATGGGATCACGGATTGATGATAACCAATGGTAATTTTGTTTTTTATAAGTAGCTACTAAATTCATCAATGAGTTGTGTTGATATTGAGTCTCGTTCTTTTTCGTCAACAAAATTATTGGCCAAAATGGAGAAAGGCAATTCCATTACAATTTTGTAAGAACATGGTAAAATGGACCTATATATTTGAAAAATAATACAAATAGCCAAAAGATGTTGAACGAAGGAGGTTACATTGGGCATTTGTAATACAGTGAAATACACTCACATGATATGACACAAGGTATTGAAACCTGAAATTATACTCTTGTAAACGAGTTCATATGAATGGAGAATTATATACGAAGGGTTGTGAGTCATCCACATCATATCTCCATAAGTAAATCCCTCAAGTATACATGGGAGTAAATTGCTCTGTATAAATTCCAAAGGAAAATGTGTCATGAAGTGTAGAAAATCCCTGAAGGATTCAAATTGTTTGAAGTAAGCCCCCGAAGGGTAAAGCATAAATTATGTACTCAATACCAATGGATGGTATAAATTGCCTTAGTGAGTACTATCATTATGATATTGTTGCAACATACTAAAATCTCTTGCAAGAGTCAATGACATTAAATTAGAACTCCTGAAGAGTTGATGATATTAAATTGAGACTCCTGAAGAGTCAAGAAAGATTATAAAGTGTTGAGAGAAATATTGTCTCAAGCTGCAAATCGAACAATCTACCAACACAAATTTTATCCATGATGTCTATGATATTAAAAGAACCATATGGATTGAAGATTATGAGTTGAATACTCAAATGATGTAGACACTAAGAAAGATCATTTATCTTCGTGAGGGTAAAGATAAATTAATGTTTGGTCCAGAAGTACCACATCTTAGTGAAGTATATGCTTTATTGTATTTGGCACAATACACTGAATGAAATAAAGCTTAACTATTAATATCTCCGAGAAATTACATATATGTGCATACACATGAGTTAAAACAAACAAACATGATGGAGCATTCACAAAGGTTGCTCATGTGAAGCCACAGTACTCGGAAGTACCCCATAATGAGGAGGCACTGGAGATTGATCGTGTGGCACCCTAGTACTCAGCAAAACACCATAAAGGGAAGGCATCAGTTGCTTTCGAAATCTAGCAACGAACCTTTGGTGATCATTTTGAGTCCGACTTTCGGATTCCTGCAGCTGGTCGAGCTTTCTTTTCATGCTCGTAGAGTAATTATTTGCAAGCACGTGTAACACTCTATTCTCGTGCTTGAGCCCTCTGATATCTTGTTTAAGACTTGCCACCTCAGCCATCAATGATTCAACTTGGCGAGTTTGAGCAAGTAGGCGTTGGCCCATATTGGAAACAGAGCCAGCACACTGAACACTGAGAGCCAATGAGTCTTGAACGGCCAACTCGTTAGACCGTTTTGAAAGGATTCTGTTATCCCTTGGAGTGAGAAGATTCCCATGAAGGGAAATTTATGAGATTTCATGTGGGATTTCTAGTGACTAGCATGCATATACAATTCAAGATTTATATACGAAAGCAACGGAAGCATGTTAACAAATAATTTCAAAGCTATAGTCATGCAAATCCCCTTCAAGATGCATAGGTTTATGTAAGATGCATCAAAATAATTTATTGAAGAACAAAGTGTAGGAGTAGTTTTATACCTCTTGATCTAGACTTTAGACCAAGGATGGACCACCTCCAAGCCCTTTGTTGTTGGAACTCCTTGAGCCTAGCCTCCCTCCTTGCCTCCTCCACTTTGTTAGAATGAGTGCTCCTTGGTTCTCCTTAAGTCTCCAAAGTTGAAGACCTCTAAAGATCCACACCCACTAGGGTAGTGAGAAGGATGAAGGAATGACCAAAAGGGTGAGAAGATGATTAGTTAAATCCCCCTTTGGTGGCCGGCCCTTTGAGTGTTGAGAGAGATATTTTCTTTTTCTCTTTTGTCGTTTTGAACACTCAAAAAACCCTCTTGAAACTTTGTGCCATAAAGTTCCTTTTATAACCAAAAAGAAACAAGTCAACATTTGACTCTCTCTCTCCCTCCTTTGGCCGGCCCCTTTAGTGTTGTTTGGGCTTTGGGCTTTTATTATTTCAAGTCATCCAATGCTTGAATAAAAGCCCAATAGGTTTAGGCCCAATGGGCCCAATTAAACCCGAACATTTCTTTAAGCCCAAAACGATCTTTTATCGCTTTTATGATTTCTTTAGACTTTCTAATTAATCACAACACTTAATTAATCCAATTAATTGTTTCCATCATCCATTAGTTACTCACTACAAGAGTGTATTGGTGTACAATCATTTTAGGTTCTAATTAGCAAGGCAGTGACGTGATTGGCACCAATCCAATTGATTATATTTAATTCAATCACTTAGTGAATTAAAACTTACTTTTAATTCACCTTCTTCTTTGACGACTACATTTAATCATTTAGAAGAACTCACAAGTCATGAGTGACATCTAACCATATTTCATGGCTACCCAAGCTAATGTAGAATTTGTTCGGAGAACCTATTCAGTTGGAATTACAATGTAGTTTGATCCTTCTCTAAACAATACTCTCAATCACACTATTAGGGTATGGATTTATAATGTCAAACCCCTAATGTGATTATTCCATGTTATATGATTCAATTGAGTCGTATAGGAACGCTTTCCTTTATTACGCTCGATACTTCGACCGAAGATTCCCGAATCATATCTTAGAGTATTCATCCTCTCATAACGAGGATTAGAGATCTCTTGTTGCGCATCTACTTGCCTCCATGGCTAAGTGACTTAAACCCAACTATGCGGTGGACACCCGCGGATGGAGTGACTTTGACATAATCAAAGATCAAGTACCTAACCACAAGACAACTATGATGCCTCAGGTCAAAAGACTACTTACATTATTCCAACCATTAGAGTTCCTTGCTTGACATGTGAGTAGACCTCCATGCAAGTACTCTCGTTTGATTGTGTTCAGTGAACTCATTCCCTTAATGAGCACCTACATACCTGTCTTAGTGTCACTACACGAATGGGACGAGACTTTCCATTCTTCCAATTGAAGCGGACATAGTATGTACCAGTCTATGCATTGTCAGTATCCCTCCGACAATCCTATGACCAGGAACCTTTTTGGACATGATGGTTATGTGAAGAAGGTCTCTGTAGTCTAACATCATTAGATTACTTCTTCCATCAATCCATTGTCCATGGATTCACTATTTAGGACATATATCATTTATAGAGATAGTCCTAACTAGTGACTTTGCCATTTGATGTATAAGAATCATCTATACATCCATTCATTGTCCTGAAAGGTTTCTTCCAAAGATTGACTTTCAGGGCATATTTCCAACAATCTCCCACTTGCACTAAAGTCAATCACTAGTGTATCTCATACGTGCTAGTTGAGTGAGCTTATGCTCGTAGGTTAACTTGGTTATGCATTAATCCTTTTATTTAAAAGGGATTTACTTATCAAATGTTTCCAAAACATTTGATGATGTCTCTTTCTTGTGTTCAAATACTTTGATGAGACCTTGATTCCATGGCTTGAGCTATCGCCCCATTACGTCGTAGTATCCTACTAACGACCTTATGGTTTGGATTCAATCATTGGTTCTATAAGAACCCCTTCTATTCAAAACACCTTTTGAAGCAGTTTCTAAAACAATATATCACCATATATTTCGTTTGTATACTTTATACAAACTTTGCTCCAACCTTGAGACCATTGCAGTACTATACTAACAATACATTCATATGATTAGTACTTCATCCATTATGAAGTTCCATTTGTTTAAAATGGGTTATTTTCACTTTGGTTAATAACCTAAGTGAATGCACGCTTCCAGAGTCCGACTCTGATGTTTCTTTCTTAAAGGCAATAATACTCTATCAGTTGCTATGGTTCTGATCCTGGGATTTAGTAATATCTTAAAGTGATAACCCCTATAGTTTTTCACTTTTGGATATCTACTCACAAGTCCATACATGTGTCCCTTTTTGTGATTTTATGACATATTCATTATAAGGGATACGAAAATGATTTTCTATCATATAGGAAAATGCTTTCTTAAATCTTCAACATTTGAGATTTATTTCCCCATATAACATCCTTGAGATAGTCTTGCTATATCAATAAGTCCAATTTCAAGTCTATACTTCAAAATTGACCGTGTCACAATTTTGTCATTTTTGAGTAACATCTATGTTTTATCAAGTCTATCTAATAGACTTTATTCATATCTTGTTGCTCAAATTATGACATCACTTTCATTGGCCTTGTTGTAACTTAGCATTCATTCAAAAACTTAACACTTACATTTTCTTGATTTGAATGCATATTGCTCCCACTAACTTGTCTTGGATCTATTGACAATCATTGAGATCCATTAGCTTATTTGATGATGTCTCAACAATTTTGGGACTATCAACAACTCTAGCTAACACAAGTTATTTAAACGAACATACACAAAAAAAATCCTTCTTAAGTAATTCCATTTGAAATGTGTGACTTGTTTTATCAAGTCTATTCATTTAAATTATATGGTGTCATACACCATACTTCAAGTTTTAGTCATACTAAGACCTTTAATGTAGTCATATAAGAATTATCCAAGTCCTTAGTGGAAGCATGGCTCCTACTAAGGATATAGAAACTCAACCATTCCTTCTAGGTGGTTGATATAATTCTTTATTAAAACTACATAGAGCGTTATAGTTACAAGAGGTGCCGAATTTGGATTGTCTTGTTGTTAAACCATATGTTGTTACTCATTTTGAAACTAATCCCTTTTGTTTCATCAACTTGTCCAAATGCTTTGTTATTAGCTTGTTCTCATAAAAGAGAATGATGGACAACTCCCAACATATAACCATTTTATGCTAGGTTGACGAAACCAACATTAATAGACTATTCTTTAGAATGTTACACAACATAGAATTTTAACGTTTTGAAGAGCTTGAGTCTTTTAACAATTAAAATTACAAACTCTTAATAATAGTGAAATACTATTATTCTTTAGACAACTATAAACCAATCATATTCAAGTTTATATCCTTTTTCTCACCTCCCACTATTTCTCATGACTTTAATGAGAAATCACTTCATACATTCAAAATGTACAAACGTGGAGTATACGGGTAGAGGACATTGTGGAGTAGCTTTAAAACCTTTCAAGCTTATTTGTTTCAATCTCCACTAAGTTGATGTCTTGTTATTAAGTGACTAAAGTCTTTAAACATTTCATAGATTTAGACACTTCGTTGTTGGTTTAATCACTAACACAATTGACATTTTTAAAACAATTTTAAGAATTCCCAATTAGTTGTTCAAAACTACTAATTGAATCAAGAGTGATCTTGGTTATTGTGGTTTAAGTGATAACCATATAAGAAACGTTTTTCTTTATTATTTATATCATTATAATGTGATCTTCCTTTTCTTCAAGAAAGGAATCTCTAGACCCTTTTCAATTCATATAGAACTCATATGTAGACAATAGGAACCAAATCTAAAGATTCATTGTATCCATCTATGGCCAACATGTGAGATCTATCCATAATTGATAAGTCCAAAGTTTGGATATCTCATTACATAAGTGATATAAATCTTGTATCTCAACTAGGATACAACAAGACAATATTCAATTCATAACACTACTTTAAGGAAATAGAATAGTAGAAGGAATTCATCATATTACATTGATATGATAATTCAAACATTCATAATGTTTAATACAAAAAGAATTAGCTCTATACATTTAGAGACTAATTAAATACCTTCATACATTTAGGCACTAATAGTGGTCTTCCATCATATGAAGCCACTTAATAAGTTCTTAGCAAAATAAGAAAGTTTAAAGACTATCTTTAAATGCCTAACAAACCTCCTAAGTAGTAAGCAAAAACATGGTGGCCGAACCCTTCTCCACACTTTTCTTTGCTTGTTCCTCTTCTACTTGGCTCCTCCACCTATATACAATTATACAAGTGATTAGCCCTTTATATCAAATATAAATATTTAGAAGATCTAACAATTAGAATTGAAGATAAGAACATAAACCATACCTTGTGGCTTGTCCTTAAGAGTTGCAAGGTATAACCTGCAATTCCTCTTCCAATGCCCCTCATTTCCACAGTGGTGGCAAGTCCCCTTGGGCTCCTTTGCCTTCTTTTTCCTCACTCCTCCTTGCGGCTTAGGAGTGGGTGACTTCTTCTCTTTCCCTTTGCCTTTGCCTTGCGGCTTGGCCTTGGAAGAGGATGGCTTGTTGTAGGCTACTGCATCAGTCCCTATAACGTTCTCTTTCTTCATAGTCTTCTCGACAGTTACTAACATGTTTAGTAACTCAGAGAGAGTACTATCCATCTTATTCATATTGTAGTTCATAACGAACTGCGAGAATGAATCAGAAATAGAAGCCAAAATGAAGTCCTGGGCCAATTCCCCGTCAAGTGGAGTACCTAGGTTCTCCAATTGTTCAATGAGTCCTATCATCTTCAGTACATGTTGATGCACTGGAGCCCCCTTGACCATCTTGGTCTTCACAAGTTCACTGACAGTGCTAAAGCGACGGTTGCGCGTCCATTCACCATATAACTCCGTAAGATGGAGTATGATGGAAGATGCACTGTCCATGCCCTCGTGCTGTCTCTACAACTCCTCATTCATGGAAGCTAACAGATAGCACTTGGCTTGTGTATCATCCTCAACGTGCTTGTCATACTTAGCACGTTCATCCTCAGTGGCGTCGGGGCCAAGAGGTATGTGAGGTGGAGCCTTGTCTAGCACGTAAACAATCTTCTCCAAGGTTAAGAGAATCTTGACATTACGATACCATGATGGGAAATTGTGCCCTTCTAGGCAATGTTTGTCGAGTATTTTCGCGAGTGTGCTTCCAACCATATCTAAATACATAAACAATAAAATAATTAGTTTGATTGTTGATTAAGTCAAACGATTCGGGTCTTTAAACAGAATGACACCACCCACCATTTTTGGCAAATTCCACATCCCTCAAGATGGAATCTGGGAGATTTCAACGAAAGCTCCTAGCGGGTTACGGGAGGCTCACTATTACCAAGCCCACCTCACGATGATACGATGTCGGCTAGCAAAAATAATAATGAGAGGGTACACTTACCCATTCACAACAACCTCTTGTGATTACCCATCTATTTGGCCTCTAGAGAAAAATGCCTCACGATGATACGATGTTGGCACCATTTCTCTTAGTTAAGTTTTGACCCACCATGCCGGTTTAGATAGGGGTTCAAGTATGAACCCACGATGATACGATGTTGGCCACACTCGTTGCCTACCATCACCTTATCAAATGTTTATATAGACCCCTCCTGAGTATAAGCATGCACTTTGCACTCCCTCAGGATAGGGTGAAGGCGGTGTACAAGTCATAAACGATTGGAGCCTACCATGGTCCACAAAAAAGTGTTCAAAGCACTCTCACGCTTTCAACTTAATATTGTATGTTGGTTGAGGGATTTTAAGGTCTCATCATTTTATTTATTTAATCATATTCAAATAAATTGTGTCATATTATAACTACTAGTCCAAAGTTAATGAAATTAGTAGCATATGATATCCCCACTATTCGTTTTCATAAAACAAATCAATATCAAAACATTTTTCAAAATATTGGGGATATATATAACTACTAATTATGTTCATTATAGTTTAGTAGCGTATGATACTCCCACTATTTGTTTTGAGAAAAACAAATCAATATCAAAAACGAATTTTTCAAATATTGGAAGTAACTACTACTACTATGGTTTTTGCATTCCTTTGAAATTGGACTTTATAGTTATCTTAGGCTCTTGGATGACCATGGACTTATTAGGTTATTGCAACAACGAGCCAACATTGTTGAATAAGAACTCGGGGAGGTTGTGTTATTTTAATTATGTGCTTTTCAATCCAATTAAAACATTTTTCATTGAGCCATTAGAAATGAAAGACAATCATTCATTGCTAATTAGGGCGTTGGACCCATTTAATCTTTAATCTCATGTCAAAACCCTCTTTTAATCATGTCACCTTACCAATAGTTAAAGAAACTCTAGTCTTGTACTAGAGGGAATCAACTAATGGAAAGAGATTAAGAAGTAATAAGAATTACAAACCGATTTGTACAAATTCCTACAAATTACATATACTAAGAGGGAGAGAAAGATTAATGTCCATCATGACAAAGTCCAATTGAAATAGCAATTAAAACACATTCCCAAGGTTCAAACAATTTGAGTTTAACGCCCTTTCTCATAGCTCAATTATCGTTTAAGGCATAAGTCCATAGTCAACCATTTTTCTAACTACTTAATCACATTAAATAATCAATTGGAATGCAACACAAACAATTAGATTTAGTGCATATGGGCATAATAATATTATGAGTTTAAACAACTAACAAAATTAAAATCAAATATTTTAACTTTTTAGATGGATGGGGCATATTATGCAAATATGAAAAGTTATGGGTCAAACTGTAAATACTTGAAAGTAATTGTCAACTTTTCAAAAAATTACAAAATAGCCCCACAAGTGGATAAATCCACTAGGGAGGCCGGCCACATAATGGGGATGGGAGGTTTCTTACACAACATGCATTAATTCAACATAATGTAGAAAAAATTAAATTTTGCTTGTCACTTGGTTTTGCTTCAAGGACTTTAGTAAAAGGTGATGGAAATTCTCCTAGTCAAGTCTAGGGTTTATTAAATTTTTGGGAAGGCTATGGATGGTAAGATCATCATCCAAAACCACAAAACAATGTATGAAAAACAAATAAAACCATTTTCACCAAAAACCAAACCATGAACACCAAGAACAAAACCATGAACACAATTTCAAGATTTGTACATTCTTGGTGATTTTTCAAACCCAAAAACAAAAGTGACAAGAACTCTACTTTCTAGCTTTAAAAGGATGTGTGAGTGGTTTACAATAAAACACAAACACAAGCCAAAACCACCCCCAAAACCGTGCCCTCCCTTTGGGAACAAAACCCCAAATTTTTGTTCTAAACTCAATCTTCATTCATGCATCCAAAACATTTTTGCATACATATCTTTTCAACTATTGATTCACATTTTTCAACCATTGAAAAACAAAAGATAAACATACTTTGAATGAAGCAATAATATGTCATACATAAAATTAAAACCCATATGCATAAAATCCAAAAGGACACATCAAACATAAACCTTTGGCTCTGATACCACTTGAAGGGAAATTTATGAGATTTCATGTGGGATTTCTAGTGACTAGTATGCATATACAATTCAAGATTTATATACGAAAGCAACGGAAGCATGTTAACAAATAATTTCAAAGCTATAGTCATGCAAATCCCCTTCAAGATGCATAGGTTTATGTAAGATGCATCAAAATAATTTATTGAAGAACAAAGTGTAGGAGTAGTTTTATACCTCTTGATCTAGACTTTAGACCAAGGATGGACCACCTCCAAGCCCCTTGTTGTTGGAACTCCTTGATCCTAGCCTCCCTCCTTGCCTCCTCCACTTTGTTAGAATGAGTGCTCCTTGGTTCTCCTTAAGTCTCCAAAGTTGAAGACCTCTAAAGATCCACACCCACTAGTGTTGTGAGAAGGATGAAGGAATGACCAAAAGGGTGATTGGCACCAATCCAACTGATTATATTTAATTCAATCACTTAGTGAATTAAAACTTACTTTTAATTCACCTTCTTCTTTGACGACTACATTTAATCATTTAGAAGAACTCACAAGTCATGAGTGACATCTAACCATATTTCATGGCTACCCAAGCTAATGTTGAATTTGTTCGGAGAACCTATTCAGTTGGAATTACAATGTAATTCGATCATTCTCTAAACAATACTCTCAATCACACTATTAGGGTATGGATTTATAATGTCAAACCCCTAATGTGATTATTTCATGTTATATGATTCAATTGAGTCGTATAGGAACGCTTTCCTTTATTACGCTCGATACTTCGACCGAAGATTCCCGAATCATATCTTAGAGTATTCATCCTCTCATAACGAGGATTAGAGATCCCTTGTTGCGCATCTACTTGCCTCCATGGCTAAGTGACTTAAACCCAACTATGCGGTGGACACCCGCGGATGGAGTGACTTTGACATAATCAAAGATCAAGTACCTAACCACAAGACAACTATGATGCCTCAGGTCAAAGGACTACTTACATTATTCCAACCATTAGAGTTACTTGCCTGACATGTGAGTAGACCTCCATGCAAGTACTCTCGTTTGATTGTGTTCAGTGAACTCCTTCCCTTAATGAGCACCTACATACCTGTCTTAGTGTCACTACACGAATGGGACGAGACTTTCCATTCTTCCAATTGAAGCGGACATAGTATGTACCGGTCTATGCATTGTCAGTATCCCTCCGACAATCCTATGACCAGGAACCTTTTTGGACATGATGGTTATGTGAAGAAGGTCTTTGTAGTCTAACATCATTAGATTACTTCTTCCATCAATCCATTGTACATGGATTCACTATTTAGGACATATATTATTTATAGAGATAGTCCTAACTAGTGACTTTGCCATTTGATGTATAAGAATCATCTATACATCCATTCATTGTCCTGAAAGGTTTCTTCCAAAGATTGACTTTCAGGGCATATTTCCAACATCCTAGCTACCACAGTAGTGGTTATGTTATTCTTCATCACAGAGTCCCCAACTGTAAGAGGACCATTAGAAGATAAGAAGGACGGGCGCCATATGTTATCCTGACGTTGCTCGTCTGTATCACTCCTAAGACTCAAATCTAAGCAAATGTTAGATGGGCAAGTCATTTTCAGAAATGATGAAGGAAAAAAAGAGGTCAAATAAAATCTCAGAAGTACAAGAAGGGGAAAATTTCTACAAGCAACAACTTTCTGAGCATACTCTTGAACACAATTGATGTCTCTATAAAAGAAGAGGCAATAGAGCCACTTGTTCAGAGATCGAAGCAGAGCCATTTGTTCAGAGATCGAAAAGGCACGGCTCTCTGAAATTTCAAAAGCCAGATTTTCCTGAATAAAGTTCGTTGGCATTTTTCAGACACAATCTCAGCTTTTTCTGATATCGGGTGCAACTTTGTCAAAGATCTTTGACAAAGTTGAAAACGCGTAAATCTTACTGTTCTAATTACACCACAGTTGCTGACAAGAGTAAAGGCATAGCACCACCACTTTCTATTGAAAAATCTCTATATATCTCGACCTCCGTTCTCCATAACAAGGCAGACCTGCAAAACTCCTAACTCTCTCTCATTGCCGAAAAATGCATCTGCAACCAAACCTCTCAACATACTCAGTTTCCTTTCTCTCCGAGAATACCTCTTCAAAACAAGTCATGCCAGAGCAAGAGTACCTCATATCATCAGGGACGAGAGTATGAGTATCTCATATCATACAATCTTGATAAGCTCATATTTATACATATTTTACATCAAATTCTCTCGTCTTTTCTTAGTTAGTTTCTTATATTTTTGAGTTATTTACTTTGTTTTTGTGTTTTATCGAATTTATCTAGCTAAGAAAATAAAATTAGCACAAGTGTGATTTTAAGTAATAAATTCGTCATTTCTACCTTGCTCACTTATTTTATTGTTGTAACTTAAGAAAACATTTTGGCAGCAAAAAGAAAAGAAGAAAAAAATAAAATAAAAGGAGAAGGCAGCGTGGGCTGCTGATGAGTGGAAAATAAAAGAAATAATAAGAGAGCACTAAGGCAGAAGACGCAGGACTGAGTGGAGAAAGCACCAGGGGCCGGAAGAAAAAGAAAATAATAAAAGAAGGGAGCTGCCTTGGCAGCTGGAAAAAGAGGAATGGACTGACAAACAGGAAATAAAAAAAAAAGAAGTCAGAGGGCAGAAGGGCTGCCTTGTGCACGCGGAAAATAAAAAGAGAAAAAAGGCGCAGGGCTGGGGGAGGAGGAGCCAACGGACGGGGAGACTGGAGAGGGCGCTGCCTTAGGCAGCGAGAGAGAGAAGGGCGCGCGCGCAGACGGCAGGTCACGGGGAGCGCAGAAGAGGAGAGTGCGGAAATAGAGGAGGACATCAAGGAAAGCTGCCAGACGCAGAAGAAAGAAGGAACGCAAGGCAGCTGGCGGGAGACAGACGCAACAAGCTGCTGAGCAAGACTGACGCAACCGGCAGGTGAGACTGGCAGTTGGCGAGACGCGAGGGGTGAGAGAGCAATCAAACAGCAAGTCAGAAACAACACGCTGCCTTAGGAAGCTTAAGCACAGAGGAGCAACTCCTCATTTGGTTTTATTTTTCTTAAACCCATGTTTAATTTAATTTGCTTTTCAATTATATTAAACATGTGTAATTAATTTCTGTTTAGTTAAAGGTGAATTTGAAGCCATGAATATTTGTTTATTATGATTTGATTTACTCCAGTTATGAATTCTTGAACGTTGGATGTGGTTTACTTTTCTGATTTGATTAAGAACTTGTTTATGTATGTGGGTTAAGGGTCGACACTTAATTTGCATGCTTAAGACTTGATGCTAGGATATAAGGGAATTTCACCTAATCGTTATGAACTTATATTCATGAGTAGTAAAAATCGCTAGTCACGATTGTGTTTAGTAAACCCTAGGTTGGATTAACATGCGTATTCCATAGTTATGAATGCCTAGTCGATGCTTATGATTTTCATAGAACTTAATGATTCTTGCTTGTATCTCTATTATGCAATTCATGTAGAGAACTTGTAGGGAATGTTTTGGGTTGTCGTATGCAATCATCCAACCCAATAACTTGTGGAAAATTTGAAGGTTAATTTAAGCGGACCTAATTAACTTGGAGCATTGTCATTTATTCGTTTGTTGAAATCATAACTGGGAATCAAATTGTATGCATATATTCATGTGTGGATAAGGAACCCTCTAACTAGTGTCTCATCATTTTATTTCATCAAAATATATTTTCTTTGAAATTTATTTTTAAGTTTCTGTTTTAAATTCAATTTCGTCAAAAAAATCAATCCCCCATTTATTTTAAAGTGTTAGATTTGTTAGAAATCAATTTAGTTTGTGTTTTCTTGAGTTCTGAATTATTTTGAGTCTTTTGATTTGTTTTAGTTTATTTGTTAGTTTTATTTTGAGTGATTCTAGTTAAGTGTTTTGATTTTAGTTTAGTGTTTTAAATTTTGTTTTTACGTTTTTAATTTAATTTTACTTTGGTTAGCATCCCTAGTTAATTGTCACAAATAGGGTTTAATTTGTGCGTTAGTTAATTTTCGCATCAAATCTCCCTGTCATTTCCTTTGTCCTTGTTCTTACCTGCAAAGACAAGGATAAAGAAAGCAATATGTCGGAACCTCCACTCCAACTCTCGGTAAGGAACCGACTGCCTGGAACCTTTCTTGATTGCTTACCTAGTATTGCTCTTAAGTAGCCATCTTCAACTATTGTTGGAGCTGGGTCTCCAGTCACCAAGAAGTGATGAACCATCCAAATGCAAGGGTTGCATTCCACTCCTGCATCAGAAGGAAAATACTACAGGAGAATATGCCACACATGCATGGGGGAAAACCAGGGAAAATACTACTTAAGCAAGGGGAACAAGTAAGGCAAGTGAAAATGATACATTGAAGTATGTGGAGAGAAGCGCAACAAACACGTGCTGATTCATCCCCAACAAAGCCGAAGATCACTTGCCACGTGAAGCTTTTCACGGTACAATTTCATTCAAGATCAAGCCTCGAAGGTCTTTAAAGAAATCACAAGTCCGACTCCAGATAAAAGGGTTTAGGCAACTCTTCTTACAAAGAGACTGAAGCAAAATAATCAATGATCAGCCTAAATGATTTGAAATCAGGGGGAGATACTCATCAGGGGGAACATTCAAAACAGATCAACATTTTAAAGAGTTAATCGAAGACTTGTGGCCATCCAAGGGGGAGTGTTGTGAATAATATGTGGATGGTCCACATTAATAGTTTGTTACTATTTATGCACAGTATTTTCACTATTTATTTGTGGAAAATTTGTAAAGTGAATAGTGTTCTCTTTTGTTTATAACATGAATGAGAGGTGAAGAAGGTAGAGAGACTCAATGGAGAGATAGGAAGGAAGAAAGGAAGAGAGAAAGGAGAGGAAGAGGAGAGGAGATAATAGAGAGAGTTATCTTTGTACTCCTATTATTCTAAATTATAATGAAAGCACCACTACTGCCCCGAGGATGTACTCCAGTCACACTGGCTGTAAAGGAACCTCGTAAATTTTGTGTCTTGTTTCATTTATTCCACTGCACTCATCGTCGATTTTACAACACGTTATCAGCACGAGAAGCTCTTATGTCAGTGGAAAGCACAACGCCATAAATCCGGTGAAGCATTACCTACCTCTCACCTCTGCTAGCCAAAATATCACAGAATAAAAGGTATGTCCATTTTCTGTCTCTCCCACTGCGCCTGAAGCCCTGAACTAGAAGAACATGATCTTACCTATTTGGGGTCCTAAATCTGATGAGAAATTGTCGGAAAATCCTTTGAAATTCCGGCTAAACCTGCAAACCCACTACCGAGCTTATTTCGACGTCCAAACTTAACCAAAAGTAGTCTAAAACCCTAGAGGAGTTGTAATAATACCTTTCTGAGTCTCAATAGCAAGTAAAACCTCGACTATCACGCCTGAGAAAATTACACCCCTTGCCGGAGCTCGGGTGTCTCGAGTTCTACCAGTCTTCCCTTCAAACCAAGGGTATGGCTCGGCTCGTGAGATCGAGGGAAGCACAATAGTGTTATCCTTACACTCGATCTATGAGGTTTTGAAGGGTTTTGAGAGCTATGAGCTTGGGTTGTACAGAAAGAGAGAGTTCGAGAAAAAGTGAGAGTTAGGGAAGAACAAGCACGTGTGTTGGTGTGTGTGTGTGTCTCACGGGATTGGGCATAAATAGAAGAGTAGGGCCCTAATTGGGCCATAAGGTTTAAGGCTAACAATTTAAATAAAAACAACCCACAACTCCCTTATTCTTCCACAACATTTTCCCTACACATCCAACTTGGCCTAAACTTGCATCCACGCTCTCGTGATGTTGCGTATAATTTACTCACATCCGCTACAAATAATTTAAAACTGAAAATGTACATCCACGTCACTATGACTCGAGGGTATACTCATCATTTCCACACATTCGAGGATAAAATATATTTTAATTTGGGAAGGGTCGTCACAACCTACCCCCCCTTAAGAAAAATTTCGTCCCCAAAATTTTTGTACATTACATAATAAACCACTAATATCCATAAAATAAGCACGGATACATATCTCGCATACGATCCTCTGTTTCCCAAGTAGCCTCCTCCACTGAATGGTTTATCCATAAATTTTCACCAAGCGAACTGTTTTGTTCCTCAGAACTTTATCCTTCTAATCCAAAATCACCACTGGCTCCTCATCATAAGTCAAATCTGGATTAATTTCTAATGGCTGAGGAGGTAACACGTGTGACAGATCAGAAACATAATGGCGAAGCATAGAGACATGAAATACATCGTGTACTTTCGCCAATTTCGGAGGTAACTCAAGTCTGTAAGTAACTTCACCAACTCGCTCGGTCATCTGGTAAGGTCCGATATAGTGAGGACTCATCTTACCCTTCTTACTAAACCGCACTACCCCTTTCCATGGAGATAATTTCAAAAATACCCAATCTCCAACTTTATACACCCTATCAGTAGCGTGCATGTCAGCTAGACTATTCTGTCAATCTTGGGCTGCTTTCAAGTTAGACTTAATTACCTAAATATTCCGGGTAGTCTCATCAACAATCTCTGGGCCTACTAATGCCCTCTCACCAACTTCTGACCAACAAAGGGGAGTACGACAAGATTTACCGTATAATGCCTCGAAATGTGACATCTCGATGCAAGAATGGTAGCTATTATTATAAACAAACTCCATCAAATCCAAACGCTTATGCCAAGCGTCACCAAACTTCAGTACCGACGATCTCAGCATATCCTCAAATGTTTGATAGTCCTCTCGGATTGTTCGTCCGTTAGGGGATGATACGCAGTACTATAAAGCAATCTCGAACTAAGTGCCTCCTGAAATGCCACCCAGAACTTATAAGTGAACCTAGGATCCCGAAAAAAATGATACTAATGGGAACCCCGTGGTATTTAACAATCCCTGAAATAAACAACTCAGCTAATCGACTTAAAAAATATTTCTCCCTTATTGGAATACAGTGTGCTGATTTAGTAAGCCGATCCACTATCACCCAAATGCCATCGTAATGATTTCGTGTACGAGGAAGCCTGTACACGAAATCCATAGTAATATTTTCCCATTTCCACTGGGGAACAGGAAGTGGCTGCAGTAATCCAAAAGGTTTCTTTCTTTCAGCTTTAACTTGCTAGCAAATTGCACACCTACTCACATATTCAACAATCTCCCTTTTCATACCCGGCCAATAGTAGAAAGGTTTAATAGTGTGATACATTTTGGTACTCCCAGGATGCATCGCATAAGCCGATATGTGCGCCTCATCAAGGATATCTTTCTTTAGTTTTGCAATATTCGGTACGTACATCCGGATTTCTTGCATAAGCATACCATCAGTCTCTCGAATCCTGAGGCCTTTCTTTTCCCCCTGTGATCTTGCTTGAATTAACTCCTGAGTTTCCTTATCATTCATCTGAGCCTCGAGAACACAATCAATTAAAATTGGTCTGACCTAGAAACTAGCAAGTAAAGCTTCCTCTCGATCTTCCACCCTTAATTTCACTCTAGTAGATCTCAAATCTATGAGAAGAGGGATATGACAAGCGTATAGAGCATTAATTCAGCCTTGAGATTTCCTACTAAGCGTGTCCGCCACCACATTTGCACGACCTAGGTGATACTCAATTGTGTAATCATAATCACTGAGCAATTTTATCCATCTCCGCTGTCGAAGATTAAGATCTCTATGGGTGAAAAGATACTGAAGACTTTTATGATCTGTGAAAATCTTACACTTTTCCTCATAAAGATAATGTCTCCAAATCTTCAAGGCAAAAAGAATGGTTGCTAACTCAAGACCATGAGTAGGATAATTCATCTCGTGTGGCTTTAACTGTCGCTAGGCATATGCAATCACCATACCATGCTGCATTAATACGCAGCCTAAGCCATTTAATGAAGCATCACTGTAAATCTCAAAATTCCATCGTCTGGAAGCGCCAAAACAGGTGCGTGAGTGAGGTAATACTTTAGCTGCTGGAAACTCTACTCACAATCATCGTCCCACTTAAATCTAACATCTTTTTTAGTCAACCTCATTAGTGGTAAAGCTATAATTGAAAAATCTTTAACAAACCGTCTGTAATAACCTGCTAGGCTAAGGAAACTCCGTACCTCAGTGACGATTCGAGGCTGCTCCCAATTCTCAACAGCTGCAACTTTCTATGGATCCACCTGAATACCTTGAGCGGATACTACATGCCCCAAAAATGCCACTTGATCTAACCAAAACTGACATTTGCTAAACTTAGCATATAATTGGTGTTCCCTCAATTTCTTCAACACCAAAGTGAGATGTCGTACATGTTCTGCCTTAGACTTAGAATACACCAAAATATCGTCAATAAATACAATGACAAACCTGTCAAGATATGGCTTGAATACTCTATTCATCAAGTCCATAAAAGCTGTAGGTGCATTCGTTAACCCAAATGGCATCACAAGAAACTCATAATGACCATATCGAGTCCGAAAAGCCATCTTAGGAACATCTTCACTTTTGATCTTTAATTGATAATAACCAGACCTCAAATCAATCTTAGAAAACACGCAGGCGCCTCGAAGCTAGTCAAATAAATCATCTATACACAACAACGGATAACGGTTTTTAATTGTTACCCGATTCAGCTGCCGATAATCAATACACAGCCTAAGGTCCCGTCTTTCTTCCGTACAAATAAAACCGGAGCTCCTTAAGGTGAAGTACTAGGCTGAATGAAACCCTTATCAACTAATTCATGTATCTGAGTTTTCAATTCCCTCAATTCAGCGGGAGCCATTCGATAAGGAGTTAAAGAAATAGGATATGTACCTAGAAGTAAATCGATAGTGAACTCCATTTCTCCGTTTGGTGGTAGTCCAGGTAAATCATCAGGAAATACGTCAAGGAAATGCCTTACTACTTGTACATCCTTGGTGTGAATATTACTTGACACACAAATTAAACCCTCTTGTGACAATTGTAGTATAGATGTAAGTAGGGTATCGTTCTAAACCGGGGATTAGGAGGGCTTGCTAAAACCTCTCAAAACTAATTTAAAAACATAAAAACAAAGTTAAAAAAAATGTAAACAAAAGACTTTTAAGACAAGAAAGTAAAAGGGGGGATTTGGTTCTTGTGAAGTGAAAGTAAAACAAATAACTAAAACTTAAAAACTATGGATGATGGACTTTAGCTAGAGGGTTCTTCTCCACACATGTCTTGCTTGCATACAAAACGATTTCCAATTGTATTTCAATAACTTATTAATTCTCAATGCCCCAAGTTAATTAGGTACGCTTAAATTAACCCTCAGATTTTCCTACTTTTATTGAGTTGGATGATTGCATACGACAACCCAAAGCATTCCTCACAAGTTCCCTACATGAATTGCATAATAGAGATACAAGCAAGAATCATTAAGTTCTATTAAAATCATAAGCATTGACGAGGCACTCGTTACTATGGAATACGCATGAAACTTATGCCAAGAATTTACTTAACGCGATTGTGACTAGCAACCTTCACTACTTGTGAATATAAGTTCATGACGATTAGGTGAAACTCCCTTATATTCTAGCATCAAATTCATGCATGCAAACTAAGTGTCGACCCTCAATCAACATACACAAATCAATTTTTATACGAACGGATAAGTAAATTGAATTCATAACTTATGAAACGCAATTAAAAGTAATCAAATCATATTGCAAGCATGGACATGTGTTTCGAATCCCCCCCTAGCCAAGGGGGGTTTAGTTCCTCATTATTATAAAACAAAGATAAACAAATTTAAACATTGAAAAACAAAGGAAAGAAAGCACCTAAACGTTCCAACGATCCATGTTGGATAGCAAGCGCGTCTAAGGACTTTTCTCCTTCTCTTTGCCGCAACAACAAGGTTGGAATGATGTTGAAGGGTTGGTTATTTGGAGGAATGGATGGGAGGGGGTTTAGATATGTAGGGAGAGGCAAGGGAAGGCTTGGAGAATGGTTAATTTCTTGATGATTTGAATGAGGTTGCTGCCATGGTATTTATAGGAAGAGGATGGACATGTTTAATGCAAAAATCTGGTGGAATGAAGTAGGTAAGGCATGGCAAGGTGGAGAATTGTTGGTGAGGGTAGGTTTTGAGTCATCCACTCACATGTCATGGTGAGTTAAGCATTGCATCATCCACTCACATGTCATGGTGATTTAAGCATTGCATCATCACTCAAATTTCTGGTGAAAGTGAATCAATGCCCACGGCATTGAAGAATTTCTTGGTTTTGAGTGAAGTTTTGGTCAATCCTTCTAGAAATTTATCCCTTCTTGCAACTTGTATTTGTTTCACCAGATTTTTAGCATGTTCATAGCCTCTTTTGTCTTCAAATTCGTCCATCCATCTAGCTTGGATCATAAGCAATCCATCTTGGGCCCAAAAACACTCCAAACTACTCCAAATTGGCTCAAAATGCACCCTTAGCCCATAAAACCTACAAACACACGAATTTAGCTTTAAACACTTTTATAAATACTAAATAATTACCAAAATGCAAGAAAACAAGCAAGCTAAGACGTATAAATATGCTCCTATCAAATTCCCCCACACTTAGCTTTTGCTAGTCCTCGAGCAAAACAAAGAAATAAAACAAAACAAAACCAACAAACATAACAGAAACCTTCCAACATTTGCCTCAGGGATTTCCAATGCACATGACAAGTTAAAGATTATCATTCCCACAGATTTGAGTCAATTTAACACTTAAGCACATACTTAATCATAGTCACTACTTACTAGTTCACAATTAACCAATTAAAACAATGTTTTGAATGTAGTAACATGCCTTAGAGAATTCCCTCAATCCTTACAAGATATGCACTCTATTTTCACTCAGATTTTCTAACTACACACCCTATACTAGTTATATGTGAGAGAATGGATGTAGATATAAAAACGAATGCTCACATATATGTATCACAAAGAACACAATTTCCGGAGTTAACAAACATGTTTAGATATGATCTCATGAATGGAATGCTACTACTTAGATGCGAGAACCAGTGACACCATATGCTCATACCAAATTCAAACTCCACAAATTGAAACACATAACACTCAAGATAGAAGTTAAGGGTTGCAACGGGGCTTGGGGTATTGGTTAACATAGAAAGGATAGGGAAAACAAACGTTCTTCAAGCAATAGTAAGCAAAGCAATGAAATTGGGACTTAGAATTCACTTAGATTGCAGAAATTAACTTTAACACACAAGGGGGAGACTTAAACAACTCCTTAGGGCCGAATTCATTGTTTTGGACCCTCACTTCAACAAACAATACTTTGGAACTCTTTTTCTCAACTTTTCAACTCTTTTTTTCATACTTTTCATACTTTTTTTTTTTTCCACGAATTTTTTTCTTTTCTTCATGAAAAATACTTCCCCCACACTTGTTTTCTGCTAACATAGATCAAAAGGAATTCAATTCGAATCATGCTTTACTATGCTTAAAGAACAAGGGTATGGATGGTCCTAAACTAGGCTAGGTGAGGAAAACATGGGTTAACAAATAATGAAGGCTAACAAGGCTCAACGGGGTTAAAAACCTACAAAACATAATGACATAGGGCACACGGCATTTGGCTAAGGTGGTGGTCACTACACAACTTCATCTTGAATATGTGTTATGCAAATCAATAACATGCTTTGAATGAAATGGGCATGAGTTCTAGAGTTTGGAACTAAATGATGAAACGCCTTCTAAGTAGCAACCAAGCAAAGAATAATGAGATCATGCAACGACTTTAGAAAACAAAGAATGCACAGATTTTGACTCTCCAAATAAACGTTTAGGCTCAAGTCTCACAAGGTTGTAGCGTTAGTTGAGTTTCTTCCTTCAAGCATGTTACAAAACTGATTTTTCCTTTATGATTGCATGTGAATTCATAAGTTATAACCTCAACCAAGCATAAACCAAAGAGTAAATCAAACTTTTATCCATATTTATAACTTTCTTTAACCGTCATGCAATTACAAACCAAATCCTCATTATTGTGTTGGAAGGTACCCTAAGACACAAACAAACACACAAAAACAACTCTTGTTGGGTTTTTAAAACAAATTTTTCAAATTTTTATGTGATTTTCGGATTTTTACTTCAAAACACACTAAAACACTCAAAAACAGTGAAAAACAACTTTTGAAATGTTAGGTGGTAAAATCCTACGAATTTTGCAACAAAAACACTTGTTTACCCCCCCACACTTAAACCAAACATTGTCCTCAATGTTTCAAGCATAAACTAACACAAATAACAACCAAACAACAAAACAGCAACTAAACAATCTAACATGGCATGAATGAAATAAGTGCAGCAAAGAGAAGGGGTTAGGAACGCAAATCTGATGTTGGAGCGCTCTCTAGGTCTTCCTTTGTTGCATGCATGGGTTGCCTCCCAAGTAGCGCTTGCTTTAACGTCGTACAACCGGACGATACCTCCAATCAAGCTTGAATAGGGCCCACGGCATGGAGGTGATCTTTAAATGGAACGTGATACTTGAAATGATCCGGTAATGCTTTAAATTCTAAAATGGGTGCCTGGATCATTGAACTCAACAACTTGTTAGTATAAAACAAACTTGAAATTTGAGGAGGTGGCTTACCTGTGTGTTGCGACAAGAACACAAGTACATCTTCCACGACATGCTCCACAAAACTTCCATGCATTGGATCTATGAATGGAGGGGGATAGTGATCCTTCCTAATTATGGCATTGAGCTTCCTAGAGTCCGTGTAAATTCTCCCACCAATTTGGATTTGATTCGGCACCTGCGCCAAAGAGGGTAACAACCTATTAATTGAAATGGGAATTGAAATTGGAAGAGGTGGCTCACCAATGTGCTGCAATGAGGATTTGAAAGTAGCAGCATTTTCAACAATTTCACTAGGTTTGCTCTCGGCTAGATTGGGCATTAGGGCAGTGATTTGTCCCGTGTCATCAAATTCAACTTTTTTGGCATTGGTTGTTTCAACTACATCCTCTTTGATGAATTCTTGATACTCCTCAACCACTTTTTCCTCGTGAATTGTTGGAAAGGTGTCCAAGATGTCTTTCTTCCCCCACACTTTCATGGATTGCATGAACCTGCCAGGGAAAGGTGCATTTGGGGGAACAAAGTTAGAAATAATTAAATTTGGAACAACCTTACTTGAATGGGGTGGTGTAGGAATATTGGGAGGTTGCGGCAAGGGTTGTTCTTCCCTTGCCGTGCCTTGTGCATCCTCCTCCTCTTCGAACAGTAGCGATTCATCCATGGGCTAATCTTCAACCATTTGTTCTTGAATTTGTTCAATGCATTCTGCATTCTGCCTAAATTGATTGTTCCACTCAGCCAACTCTTTTGCTTGATAGAAATCCTCAATTGGTTGCCAAAATGCGTCTTGTTGAAATGGTTGAGCTTCCCTGCCATGCTCCAAAGAATTCAGTTGTTGAATAACTTCCTTATAATAATTTGATATACCTGAATTTGGATGTGAAGATTGAGGGGGAGGCTGTGGTGGTGCATATGAATCCTCATATGGTTGCCAATATGTTTCTTGGTGAGTCTCCTTAGCTTGATTTTGTGAACCCTGAACCAAAGAGTTTAATTCATTAAGAATTTGATTATAATCTATTGACGAACCTGAGTTTGATTGGGCATATTGCATATAAGGTTGTGGCGGCTGCATTGGTCTTGAATAGAACTCCTCATATGGTTGCCTATATGCTTCGTGTTGAACTTGTTGAGCTTCCCACCACATAGAGTTTGAATGATCACTCCAATCGCTTTGTGGATATTGATTGGCTTGGTATCCTTGCCTATAAGACGCACTAAATGTAGGGACATTTTGCATTGTGGTCCTTTCAGCAAACTGCGACAATTGAGAAGTAAGATTTGCCAATTGAGCTTGAATGCTAGCAAAATCCATGTCTTACTTCTCAAGCACCTAAAATCAAAGAAAAAGAACTAAAGCAAATATCAAATGTAACATCAACCAAAGAAAATAAAACTAAGTTAGAAACTAAAACAAAAACAAACTAAACAAAAATAAAAGAACCAAGGGATTAGCAAAGTTGCTAATCCCCGGCAACGGCGCCAAAATTTGGTGTGAATATTACTTGACACACAAATTAAACCCTCTTGTGACAATTGTAGTATAGATGTAAGTAGGGTATCGTTCTAAACCGGGGATTAGGAGGGCTTGCTAAAACCTCTCAAAACTAATTTAAAAACATAAAAACAAAGTTAAAAAAAATGTAAACAAAAGACTTTTAAGACAAGAAAGTAAAAAGGGGGATTTGGTTCTTGTGAAGTGAAAGTAAAACAAATAACTAAAACTTAAAAACTATGGATGATGGACTTTAGCTAGAGGGTTCTTCTCCACACATGTCTTGCTTGCATACAAAACGATTTCCAATTGTATTTCAATAACTTATTAATTCTCAATGCCCCAAGTTAATTAGGTACGCTTAAATTAACCCTCAGATTTTCCTACTTTTATTGAGTTGGATGATTGCATACGACAACCCAAAGCATTCCTCACAAGTTCCCTACATGAATTGCATAATAGAGATACAAGCAAGAATCATTAAGTTCTATTAAAATCATAAGCATTGACGAGGCACTCGTTACTATGGAATACGCATGAAACTTATGCCAAGAATTTACTTAACGCGATTGTGACTAGCAACCTTCACTACTTGTGAATATAAGTTCATGACGATTAGGTGAAACTCCCTTATATTCTAGCATCAAATTCATGCATGCAAACTAAGTGTCGACCCTCAATCAACATACACAAATCAATTTTTATACGAACGGATAAGTAAATTGAATTCATAACTTATGAAACGCAATTAAAAGTAATCAAATCATATTGCAAGCATGGACATGTGTTTCGAATCCCCCCCTAGCCAAGGGGGGTTTAGTTCCTCATTATTATAAAACAAAGATAAACAAATTTAAACATTGAAAAACAAAGGAAAGAAAGCACCTAAACGTTCCAACGATCCATGTTGGATAGCAAGCGCGTCTAAGGACTTTTCTCCTTCTCTTTGCCGCAACAACAAGGTTGGAATGATGTTGAAGGGTTGGTTATTTGGAGGAATGGATGGGAGGGGGTTTAGATATGTAGGGAGAGGCAAGGGAAGGCTTGGAGAATGGTTAATTTCTTGATGATTTGAATGAGGTTGCTGCCATGGTATTTATAGGAAGAGGATGGACATGTTTAATGCAAAAATCTGGTGGAATGAAGTAGGTAAGGCATGGCAAGGTGGAGAATTGTTGGTGAGGGTAGGTTTTGAGTCATCCACTCACATGTCATGGTGAGTTAAGCATTGCATCATCCACTCACATGTCATGGTGATTTAAGCATTGCATCATCACTCAAATTTCTGGTGAAAGTGAATCAATGCCCACGGCATTGAAGAATTTCTTGGTTTTGAGTGAAGTTTTGGTCAATCCTTCTAGAAATTTATCCCTTCTTGCAACTTGTATTTGTTTCACCAGATTTTTAGCATGTTCATAGCCTCTTTTGTCTTCAAATTCGTCCATCCATCTAGCTTGGATCATAAGCAATCCATCTTGGGCCCAAAAACACTCCAAACTACTCCAAATTGGCTCAAAATGCACCCTTAGCCCATAAAACCTACAAACACACGAATTTAGCTTTAAACACTTTTATAAATACTAAATAATTACCAAAATGCAAGAAAACAAGCAAGCTAAGACGTATAAATATGCTCCTATCAATCCTCCACACTGATTCGAGTATGTACATTTAATACCATGTGAGCCAAATACCCTTGACAACCTTTCCTCAATAACCTTTTAGCCTTCACAGTAGAAATAACGCCGCTCACTCCACTACGCTCGCCCACAAACGTGACCATAGGCAAGCCTGGACGATGGAAAGTGACTGTCTTCCTGTAACAATCATTCTGACAGGACACTATTCATGAATAGTAAAAATCACTTTTTAATATTCATCCATCATTCCAGACAGAAACAGCGTGAATCCACAATAAAAGCATCATCCTTTGCCAGCCTTTACAGCCTTTGGCACATTCAAGCGACAAGAAGCAGCGGGATTCCCGGATCTCAATTATCAGGCCTTTTCCCATAAAAGAAAAGTTAATTCACAGAAGGAGGGGACTTCAGAAATCCATTTGAGACTCTCTGCGAATTCCTCCAAGAACAGAAGTCACAAAATTCATTTCCCCATATCAAACACTTGTAATTTATTTTCTTTGAATCAAGGATGCCTGCGAGCACCACCATTGTTTTCCTCATCAATCGTCAGTAGACGAAACTGTAAGTCGGTTTCCGATTTGAAATAAAATTATCTTCAAATATTTATTTGCATCATTAATTTAAATTCACTATTTTCATTGAAATTAATTATGAAAAGAATTCAATTATAAAAACCATTGGTTCATTCATTTTTATTATTATTCTCTTGATCATAACCATTTTGGCTTCAGTTACCACTATAGTATCCATCCCCATTGAGTATCTCAATATTAAGGTAAACTTTGTTATCACCAATTCTGGTTATATCTTGTTATCTATGGTCATTTTGACTTCCGCGTATCATTTGGTGTGTATATATATATATATATATATATATAAGAATCGACAAAATTACACATTTACTATAATACAATTATTTCATAAATAATCATATTGTCAAAATGTATTACAAGTTGAACAAAGCTAAGGTCATTATCAAACTACACATGAAATACCAAATAGGCCTCCAATAACAAAGAAATTTGTCACTTGAAAGACTTCACTTTTCCCTGAAGACCTCCAAACGAAGTCCTTTGAGAGTGAAATACTGCTCATAATGCATGAACCACACTAATTGCTATCTCTATCTGCATAGACATAAGCACATGGAGCAAAAGAAAATCCATTGTACAACTATATGTAGAAATACACATTTAATCTCAAGTAAGAAAAGTGATACTGAAAGAAAACCTAATCATTGTCATACAAACCTAATCCCAAATTATGCCTTCACAGTTTTATTGTTTTACACTCATACATGTATCAAATGACTAAAATATACACAAATTATGCGTTTACAGTTTTACTTTTTCCTATAACCTGCATAAAATTCATATAGTTGCGAATAGATAAATTAATGAGTCTCTAACATTTCACGCATGAAGAATTGATGCAGCAAGTAGAAGATTGGATCTTCGATCAGTGGATATGGTTATCAATTATGATATCCCCAAAAATTGTAAGGTAAGACTCACTGTTTGTTGACCTTGTGGCTTGCTGTTATCAATTTACATCAAAGTTAGCCATTTATCTAGTTTTTGGGTCTTAATATATTACAAATTCAACATCAACAGAAGCACCAACAAATTTCAATTTATTTTCATTTCTTTTTGTTCCATTGTCTTCAATCCAATCGACTTTCTTGGGAACTAAAACAAAATGAGAGAAAGAGAGAGTTCCCAACTTGTCTCAACTTTCTTTGGAAACTAGGCCCTGGGAACGGATAGAGTGCCCAACCAAGATACTCTAGCTAGTCAAAGGAGATGGATTCGGTTGGTAAGTTAAGAGCTAGTCAAAATAAAATGTTAACTTAGAAATTGATAAAGACTTTAATACTAATAAAATTAAGTATAAACTTTTCCACTCATTACCGCTGCATTTGCAACCTCTTCGTTTAAAAATTCACCAAAGACTTCAATGCTACCTGAAAAATAGTAAAAAGAAATAGAATAAATAAGTGAATATAAATCATACCAAAGGAACTCAATCAAATTAGCATTTTTATCCAGTAGTAGAAACTAAACAAAGTACTACACTACTACTATGACACTCACAGAGTACTAGGCTAAGCAACAAAGTCAATCATTTAAGTACTAGGCTATGCCCCAGTGTTATTCTACTACTACTACAACATATCACATATTATTTGGATCTTCAAAACTGATTATTTGGATTGCAGTATCACTGTAAATCTGTAACATCTCCCTCTCCTTTGCAAAAGTAGAGCCTTGCTGAGTACCCCATGTGACTTGGAGGTCCGAGACATGCATACAAAGAAACCCAAGTCACTCTGCAATCCCAACCAAATCAGAGAGAGAGAGAGAGAGAGAGAGAGAGAGCAAAATTAACAAATCCCCAACACCATAATTAAAACTTTCAGAGGAAACTGAATTGGAATAGTCTGGATTAATATTAGTCTAAATTTATTTAAATACTTGGTGCATTTGATAATTCATTGGGCGCCATTACTTACCGCTCTACACTTGGGAAGGAATCAATTCCAGCATACCTATCAAAAACTGTTTCACTCAATAAAAAAGATTAGGTAACCCAAATGTTGTTCAAATGCATATATAAGTTTATAACTTACAAAAAAAGACATTATAACAAGAAAAAAAGTGCTGATACAATTCCTACAATACACTTAAAGGTGGGCATATTAACACTTCTTTAAGTTATTAAATCACTTAACCTGTATATTTGTCATTGCACTTGGAAATATAGGTGGTGATCTAACGAATAGCATGAGCGACCTGCAAAGGACATAAATGGATTGACAAAAGTTATTTGCTGCCCAGGTTATTTGGATCTTTGGACCATTTTTTCCATATTAGTGTACCTAACCATACACAAAGAGGCCATTCCTCTGGAAAAAAAACAGTGAAATCCAAAATACTCAATCCCATTTAAAAAGCAAAGCAAGTAGACTTTAGTGAAGCAAGAACTTCAACGAAAATTTCAAACAAAAGTCCATCACAACAAAGAGAATACATCACGCACCAAATTCCTCATATGTGCTAATAAAAGGGTTAGAAGTCAAGCAACCAAGTACCAACCTGCAATCGAAAATTAATATAAAAAAAATGAATTAACCAAACATTCAGAAAGATCCAAATGTACAAGCCCAACAACACAAAAAAAAAACCCATCGATTAGATAGCGATCCCAAAAACCAAATATAACCAATACGCACAAGTTCCATCATAGTAAAAACCCATCGATTCATTGATTTTTATATGAGTGATACAAGTATTGGTATACATAAGCAACATAAGGAGATAAGCCTCCAGGACGTGTAGGATTACAATGCAGAGCAACTAAAAGATAAACGTTACAATTGAGAGCATTAATATCCTAATATCCAATAAACAGTAACTTATGTTTTTAATTTTTAAAACTACTCAAGTACAGAGCACTCACTGCTCTGGATTCAAAGAGAACCTCACATAATAAAATCGCTTCTCCATAAAACATAAATGATAGCTCTTGGAATTGATTGCAGAGTATAAAGTGGTAGCTTAAACAATTATGTATGGTTCAATTTCAAAGCATCTACAAAGCCCAAAATTACTAAACCTTCTTTTCTTATTAATTTGTATAAGCAACAAGCCAGAAAGATTTTACCTTTAAACTGCAAGAAAAATAGAAGCATCCCAGAAAAATAATTTCATCCTACAGATTCACAACAAAAAGAAAAATACTAAAAAATAAAAAGCAAATAGAAAACTGATTAAAAAAATCCTCCATATGTAATAATAAATCAAGTTAAAAAATCCCCAATCACAGAAAAATAAAGCCAGGCACAAATACATATAGATTTAGAAAAATCAATCCCAAATTGGATGCTGCAGAGTGCGAATGTGCATGTGGAGGGGCTGATGGAGGAAAGTACCTGTAAATTCAAAACCAAATTTATATAAAATTTTGAAAAATAAAAACTTCAACCTTAGAACATTGGGAGAAAAAGGCGGTCTAGTGTGTCTGGGAGAGGAAGATTTAGGTGTCGATTTGAGTTTTGGCGAAATGGATCTCCTAGGTTTTTGAATTTTCGATGGTGGACAGCAAGCGACATGGAGATGAGGCCATGGACTGTGACAAAGCGATGGAGAGAGGTTGTTTTTTCAGTAAATAAATCGGGGTATGACATGCACGCCAGAGAGGAGATGGCCTTCATGTTGGGTCACGGTGGTGTGAAAGAAACGAGCAATTTGAAAGGCAGAGAGAAAGAAAGGGGAAAGGTGAAGTGGAATGGTCTAGAATTTCACTTGTTTGATACTTCATTATGGCGCTATAATTTCCCGCTGTGCATTTTTTGTTAGGTATGGAGTGGGAAAGTTTAGGCACGAAGTTAGAAACTATTATTTATGACGTATCATTCGTGCCATAAAAGGTAGGGATCCAAATATATAAAAAAAATCACTTTACGACATAACGTGATGCCTTAAAAGAGAAGGAAAGTGCATCGTGTAAATTGTCAAATATGACACACAACGCTTACGCTGTAAATATTGACATTATTGTACGCCGTATATTTCAAGTCGTAAAAGACCCAAATTGTTCTAGTTTGAGGTTGCAGATCATACAAGAGATACATAGCGAAGGCCGCGTTGGAAGGGACAAAACCTTTACACTTGTGTTTTTTCTCATTTCTGGCCGGCCATGTGCAAAGAGGTATATCGTTTTGTGAAACGATGTCGAATCTATCAGGTTTCTAAGGGCAAGGCAACGAACGCTGCATTGTACATGCCACTACCCATTCCATCACAACCATGGGTGGACATGAGCATGGATTTTGTTTTGGGTTTGCCTCGTACTCAGCATGGCTCACCTTATTACCTGCAAGAAGACAACAGATGCTTCAGAAGTTGCTAAGTTATTCCTTTGTGGAGTGTACCAAATTCTTGGATTACCAAGTTCGATTGTTTCAATCGTGACACCAAGTTACGTAGCCATATTCGATGTGTTCAATATGAAACATCTCATTCCATACAAAGGGGACATCGATGTTACTGGAAATGCAAATTTGGGAGCAAATTTTCTCCAACCCGGAGAGGATGATGCAGATCAGTTGGCCAGTGCATTTATTGAATCATTGGGGTAAAATGAATAACTATAACCAATAAAAGAACTTAATAACGGCCATTAGTAGCTCTTAATAATAGTCAGGGCATTTTGGACGTTTTTTGGCTGATTGGATTACTTTCTTTATGTAATTTTCAGTTTTTTTTTGTCATTTTAAGTTTATTGCGTTTTTAATTTCGGAATGTATGTGTTTGGACCCAAATTTACACTATCGGCCCGTGCAATCAAGGCCGTTAGATGAGTAAAGTTCTAGACCGTTGGATGATAAAGTGGTTGAGATAATTTTCAATTATTATTAAGGAATAATATTGTGATTTTAAGCATAATATTATCTCTTAATATATATTAGATTATCTAAGCCTAATATTGGCTATATCCAACGGGTTGCTTAAAGATAAATGGCAAAGCAAATCATTTTTCCAACTAAGAAGTACAGTTCAAACAGGTTTGGAATGTTTGGTACGACTCATGTGGCAATATAACTACGCTTGGATTACATTTCATTTGAAATTAATGTATGTGTTGGGTAAAAGTGAAATGGTGCAGCAGAGACCAACGATTTGCAAATAGCAAAGGAGGATCATGATCATGGATTGGATAAAGGTGATTTGATGGTGATCAGGATCAGGGTCAGTTTGTGATAATAGCAAAGAAGGGTTTGCAATTGATTTGCAAATGGATAAGACAAGCATGAAAAAGTGAGCTTTTTATGGTCTCCACGTGAAAGCTTACTGCGGACATTTTGGAGAATTATCTCAAGGATAATTTCAAATACAGATTAGCAACGTGCGGAAGAAGGTCAGTATTCTGAGTCCACAAGTCAGATCTTACGATAGTACGACATGATCGCAAGTTTTCTATAAATACAAGGCATTCTACAACAGAAATGCGTCACCTCCGATTCAACACACAACTGCCCTGCGCAAACTCTCTCAACAACTGAGATTTTTATTTTCTCTTTTCCCTGACACATATTCCGTTGGCATCAACAACACTGTGAAAGCAACCGGTGATATCTTAAGTTGGCATAGATAGCTCTGTCACTGTAGAATCAGCCGATCTCGCAGCATCTTCTGTTGGCATCAACAGCACTGCGGCGAGGACGGTTGATTACCTATCCAAGTCTCGGTCGAGAAGGATTTCTGAATCCTTATTGGTTGAGGTCATCTCATCAGCCTTCTCGGCGAAGTGAGGTGTTACGAGTTACTACATTCGGCACATTGGAAGCCGAATTGGATATTGAACTTCGCTAAGTTAGCAGCCTTGTCTTCAAGCTCTAGAACCCAAAGGCCAAGACGTGTTCCTTCCTCGGCCACAATCGCAAGATCAAGAAGTCAGCCGCGCACCCAACGCAACATCAACAAATTTTACTCCTCTGCCGAGCTCGGCCGACGAGTTGGCATGCCCCTGTTGGAAATGTGCCCTAAAGCCAATCATATGATGATACTTTACAGACATTTCATATGTACGATTGATGCGAAAATTACTTAACGCACAAATTTAAACCCTATTTGTGACAATTGTAGTAATGATGTAAGTAGGGATTGTTCTAGGCCGGGGATTAACTAGGGATGCTAACCAAAATAAAATTAAATTAAAAACGTAAAAACAAAATTTAAAACACTAAACTAGACTCAAGACACTTAAATAGAATAACTCAAAATAAAACTAACAAATAAACTAAAATAAATCAAAAGACTCAAAACAACTCAAGACTTCAGAAAACACAAACTAAAATGATTTCTAATAAATCTAACACTTTAAAATAAAATGGGGGATTGATTTTGACGAGAAGTAAATTAACTTAAATAAATTACAGAATTGATAAAAACATAAAATTAAGGTAAAATGATAAATGACGGACTGGCTAGAGGGTTCTTCTCCACACATGACATATATGCAACCTAAATTGATTTTCAGTTGTTCTTTCAATAAATTGTAAATTCTCAACGCCCCAAACTAATTAGGTCCGCTTAAATTCATTCTCAGATTTTCCTTAAGTTAATGGATTGGATGATTGCATACGACAACCCAAAACATTCCCTACAAGTTCCCTACATGAATTGCATAATAGAGAAACAAGCAAGAATCATTAAGTTCTATGAAAATCATAAGCATTGACGAGGCACTTGTTACTATGAATTGCATGAAACTTATGCCAAGAATTTACTTAACACGATTGTGGTCAACAACCTTTACTACTTGTGAATATAAATTCATAACGATTAGGTGAAATTCACTTATATTCTAGCATCAAATTCATGCATGTAAATTAAGTATGCATCCTTAATCGACATACAAAAATAAGTTATCAATCAAGCAGTTAAGCAAATTAAATCACAACTCAGAAATCACAACCAAAAGTAATCAATTCATATTACAAATACATGCATGGTTTTGAATTAAACTCTAGCCAAAATAAAATTAGTTACACATTATTAAAATTAAAACAGAAATAAAACGTGAGTTGGAGGATTAAACCGAGAAAATTGTAGGTTGCTGCGCTCCCTGCACTGTTGTGCTGACTTCCGTGCTGACCCAAGTCAGCACTACTCCTTTCTCCAGTACTGACCTGCGCGTTTCTCCTGCTCCCCAGGCCGCGCTGGTTTTCTTTCTCAGCTGCCACAAGGCAGCTGGCTTTCGCGTCCTCACTGCTCTCCCGCTGAGCTCGCTGCCAAGCAGCAGCACCCAACAACCGAGGCCTCTCCTCCTTCCTCCAAACTGCCCAGTCAAGCTGCCAGGAACTGCTGCTCCTGCTCGCTGCCTCAAGGCCTGCTTTTCGCGCTTCGCTGCTTCCCGCAACCTGCTCCTCACGTCTGTCCTGCGAACTTCACGCCGTTTCAAACTTGCTGCCAGGTTGCTCCTCTGTCCTCCAACCGAGCTCCTTCCTTCTCCTTCAAAGTGCCGAGAAGCAGCTCCTCGTGGCTCCCTCCGTGCGAGACCTGCGAGCTCCTCGCTGCAAAGCAGCGTTTTTCTATGCACTTTCCGCGCTGACCAGCTCCCCAAAGCCGAGCTTCACTCCCCGCGTCCCTGCACGTTCTCGCTGCCTTCTAGCTGCCAGGAAGGCAGCTCTCTTCCTGCACTCTCCAAGACCTCACTGAGAGCTCCCTCTCCTCTCTGATCTCAGCTGCCAAGGCAGCTTGCTGCCTTAGCCTTTCTTTCCTATTTCCCTCCCCCCTCTTTTTCTCTATTATTCCTTTCTTTTATCGCAGCCCGAGCTCCACTCACTGACTTATGCACCATCATTCTTTCTTGTCTCCCCGCACGCCTCCACTGCTTTCTGCAGTGCGCCCCATCCTCTATTTTATTTTCTGTCAGTTTCTTTTTTTATGCTTTTCTCCTTTATTTGATCCCCATGCGTTGCTTTCTGCCAAAACCCCACTCAATTAACATCATATATATATATATATATATATATATATATATATATATATATTTATAATACTATCTTATTTTTATTAACCAAAAATAGTGGGCAAGACAGTTTTGACGATTTTATCACTTAAAATCTCACTTGTGCAATATTTATTTTATTTACTAGATAAATACTAAAAAGCACAACAACAAAGTAAATAGCTCAAAAATATAAGAAACTAACTAAGAAAAGACGAGAGAATTTGATGTAAAATATGTATAAATATAATCCGATCAACGATCCATTAGGTTCTCTACCTCTTCTCATTAGCTTGGGTAACCATGATATGCTGCTAGGTGTCACTCATGGTTTGTGGAAGCCCTAAACGTGTATAATCACTATAGGGAGAATTGAAAGTAAGTTTCAATTCACAATCGATGTGAAATGGTTTTAATCGGCCACTGCCTCGCTAAAAGGAACCTAATGGATCGTACACCGTGTAAGGTTGAGATTGAAGAAACAATGGAGATGAGTAAGAATAATTAAATGGTTTAATTATTTATGGCAATGATTAATTAATATGTTAATTAATCAAACGAATAAGTTCGTTAAAGACCTCGGGATAGTTTTGGACCTTAAGGCCCAATGGGCTTCGAACGTCAAGCCCATTGACTTAAGTTGTATGACAACTTAATGAATAATAATTCACAAAGGCCCAATTAGCCCAATAACACCCTAAGGCCGGCCTTGAGATGAAAAATAGGGTTTTGGTTCTTTAGGTCACTTAAATGAAGTGACTATATAAAGAACTTTATAGCCTAAAATTCAAAAAAAGGGTTTCTTTTAGGAAATTGGAGAGAACACAAAGCTCTCATTTCTCTCTAAAGAGGCCGGCCACCCTAGAGGAAATTATCTAGCAATCTTGCTTCCTTTAGGTCACTCATTTCTTCATCAATCCATCCTTGGTGTGGAGACTTAGAGGTTCTCAATTTTGGGAACTTGGAGAACCCTTTCATCCATCCAAATCCATGGATCTAAGAAGCAAGGAATGAAGGCCATCTCTTTGGGTGATTAGCCTTTGCTTTTGCAAAGAGGAATCTATAAAGGTATATATTTCTCAACTCACTTTGATTTGAGTTGAGTCTTGGTTCACCAATCTACTAGGCTTTGAATTTCATGGTTAATGTTTTGTTTTTAAGTGCATGCAAGCATGATTCCGCCTTTAATTGTTAATTGCATGCTTATAGATGTTGCTTAAATGAACATGTTTTTCACAAATTTTCCTTCAAGTGGTATCAGAGCCTAGGTCTAGTAGTTGGTGAATCCTTTTGGGTTTTGTAGTTCATAGTTTTGATTTAAAAGTTGTAATATGTTACAAGCTTTATTCTTGTTTCTTTGAATGTAAATTTTGCTAGAAAATTTGCCATCTCAAATGTTGTAGATGTAGTTCATATAAGCATGAATATTGGAGCTAAAATTTGGTGCCATGTTTTTGGGAATTTTCGGCCAAATCCAAAGGGTGGATTTTTGGGTTCTTGTTTGACTTGTTAAAAGTGTTTTCAAGTAACTTTTGGAACCCCTATGTACCCTAGTTTGGTTATATGTTATTTCCCTAAAGTTTGAATGGTTTTGGGAAGTTTTTGGATGAAAAATGTTCATGAAATTTTTTGTGTTTTTCATGAATGTTCTTCATTGTTCTTGACATTTTTGCCAAGAACAAAAAGTTTTGTGTTTTGATTCAAAGTTTTGATTGATTTCATAAAGTTTTTGTTTTATGATTTATTATTTATTTAAATGAGTTAGATATTTATTTAAATGAGTTAGATATTTATTTGAAAGGTGTAAGAGATATTGGTGGGTGTGAAATGATTAATTTCCTTTCACCACACCACTTGCATGCTTTATGTCAAAACTCACAAATCAACACACACATCACTCACACTCCTCTCCAAAACCGGCCACTCCCTCAATGGGAGTACTTTTGGGGCTTTTATGCAATTACATAAAGTTTTGATACTTTTGTGTATTTGCACTTTGGCCCAAAAGTTTACGTTTTTACGTTTAGGTCCAAAAACGCTAAAGGACAAATTGTTTTGTTCCTTTAATGAAGCTTTTGCATTGTTTAAATTTTGGGTTCTAGTTGTATTTACATGAAGTAGTGGACTTTTGTGTTTTTACAAAGTGACCCCAAAAGTTTGTGTTTTCGCAATATAGCACAAAAAGTTGTGGTTATTGCATGATGGCCCAAATTAGGTTGAGAACAAAATTGTTTTGTCTCTTTAAATGAGAATTGGATTTTCATTTCATTTAGCTCCATTTAAATCAATTTTATGGATACAAAAACCAAATGAAAATGTTGCATTCAATTTAATTAATTAAAGTGTTGATTAATTAAAGGGTGATTATGAACTTAAGCCTACGATAATTGAGCTATGTGAAAGGCCGTTTCAAATTTGTTTGAACCATGGGAATGTGTAGATTAATTTTGGTTGTAATTTGATTTGATCAAATGTTGTAAAAGAGCATAAGCTCTTCTTTACTTTAAAGTAATTTATTTTGATCAATTGTTGTAAAAGAGCATAAGCTCTTCTTTACTTTAAAGTACTCCATTCTTGTTTTATTTGATATGCATGAAAATGGAGTAGAGGGTCCAACGCCCCTAGGAACAACACGCCTTAATGTGATTAAACGCGTAACTAAAATCAATCACCATCCCTAGTCCGAGATTCAACACTAGGCTCGTGTTGAATCTAAACAAAGGTTCATAGTCATCCTAAGGCCTAAGGCAACTATATAGTCCATCAAATGAATGCAAAGTTTATGTTAGTAGTATCATATACTCTTGCTTTAAAAACCGTTTTATAAGCATAGTGGGAGTATTATATACAACTAAATTCAATCAAATGGACCAATAGTTGTAATAGGACCAAAATTGTTTTAATAAGATTAAAATGCATGCTTATATGTGATGAGACCTAAAACCCTCAACAAACCATTATTAAGTTGATAAACGTGAGAGTGCTTTAAACACTCTTTCGTGGCCTTCCACCGTGGTAGACTCCGATCGTTTGTGACTCGTACACCGGCTTCACCCTATAATGGGGGAGTACAAAGTGCGTGCTTACACTCAGGAGGAGTTCTATATACATACATGATGAAGTGAGGTAGGCAACGAGTTTAGCCAACATGATATAATTCTGAGGCTATGCTTGAACCCCTACACGAACTAGGCATGGTGGGAATGACTTAACTAAGTACAATGACGCCAACATGATATAATTTTGAGGCATCATTTTCTAGAGGCCAAATTAGATGGGTACTTGCAAGAGATGCAAATGAGTAAGCGTACTCTCTCATTATTATTAACGCTAGCCAACATGATATAATTCTGAGGTGGACTTGGTAGTAGTGAGTCTCCCATACCCTACTAAGAGTTTCCTCCAAAACTCTCGAATTCCAATGAGGGATATGGAATTTGCCAAAAATAGTGGGTGGTGCTATTTGATTTAAAGACCCGGATCAAATGGCTTAAAATCAATCAATTTATATTCGTTATATATTTATTTACCAATATATTTGCAAACGCTATCCAACACTTGACAAATAAAAGCCGAAAGCTTTAGTTTCCGGACTTGGTACTACAAAACCATAGATTGTCTTTAATGGCTTGTAAATATACCTAAGTAGTCTCATCCTCACAATCTTCCTATTGATAATGTATCATTGGAAGAACATGTTAGAAAAGTCTATCATGAAGAGGACAACACAAACAACCAATGCTTAATCCTTTGTTAAATGAACAAAGGAACTTACGAAGATTAGCATAAAGAAAAGGACACTTTTAGTGTTATTAGTTCTTCACTTACAAATCGTTGTATGAAGAAATAAGAGTTGCTTTGAACAACCCTTAGTCAATGCAAACACTAGTGCTTGTTTCTTTGTTAAATGAACAAAGAACTTGAGAAGAAAGCACAAAGGCATCGACACTTTATGTGCCATGATTCTTCACTTACAAATTGTTGTATGAAGAAATTAGAGTTGCCTTAAACAACTCTTGAAAGTTTGTAATTATGTTTAGAACATAATGGTTGGTTGACAAAAATAGTCCATCAACATGGACTTATGATGATTTCGAATCATTGAGTGTTGAAGTGTTACACCACTTAAAGAAACGGAAACTAGGCAAGGACTTCACCTTTATGTCCCTATCCTAATGGTTCACTAATTTTATTGTAAACTATGTAGTGAACAATAAACACATGCTCTCCAAAATGTTTGATGTGTATAACACAATTGAAATAAGTTTCAAGAGAGATAGTGGGAGTTTAGGGACCTTGACTATGGTAGTCAAAGGAGAAGTCAAATGAAGAAAGCGAAATAACTCCGAGGGAACAAACTTTCTTTATGAAATGATGGACATTGGAAGGGGTATTTGCAAGAAATGTCTTGCAAGTGTCAAGAACACACCTTTCGAATGTGTTGTAAATTGTTCTTGAATAGTTCAAAACAGTTGGTTCTTCTACTTGAATGTTTGATTCCGTATTAGTAACTATGTTTTACAATCGTTGTAAAAGTGTGGCTAATAAGAAGTAGAAGATTAATGAGAGAAGAGAAAGTACTTCACATTCGGAAAGTGAATCAAATATAGATCTCTGCGAAAGCAGATGGTACTTACTTCCTCATATGAACTACCAAAGAAATTGGAAAAACTAAAGATTGTCTTTACATTCCAATTTTAAGGAACTTAATTCCGTCACTATAAGTAGAGATGGATGAATGTTTTGTTTGACGAAACATTGTTCTTTATTAATCAATGATTGGATTATAGTAATCTAATTGATTATCTCTATAGTAGAGATGTTTTGGTAGTGTTAACTGTTTAGAATATAACGATGCTTAAAACCCAAAAGGTTGCAAGGTAGTGACTAATCCCAACTAAAGTTGTGATACCTCTAAAAACATAAATTACGAGTTAGTCATAGATGGATACTTTGGATCGTTAGATCCGGATCCAATGCCTTCTTGTTAAAATTGTATAGAGGCAAAATGTTTGAATCTTTATTCTTTAGGAAAGAATAAAGAATCACAAAGTTGTTGAGGTTAAATCACTTAGATGTTAGTGGCACTTGTCCACAACATAATACTACTCATGTTGTATGACATTCACCGAAGATCACCCTCGGTTGGACTATAGTTTATTTTAAATAAACACAAGTCCGAATAATTTGCAAAAGGTTTCAAAGAATTCAAGAAATGTAAGTTGATGAGTAAGACGTCTAAAGTATTTACATCCTTAGATTTGATCCAAGGAATGGTAACACTTTAGAATAGTTTTCTTGAAAGATATCAAGGAAAGAAGCATCATATGATAATGGATTTCTCCATGAGGAAAAGAACGAACTTGAATAAGATTTAGTTCGTTGGATATTATCAATTACCCATATATATAGGATATATACTTCTAAAACAATATGATTGTCAATTAGAAGATCTTCCAAAATTTTCATGACTCCATAGGATGTAGTTGGAAAGAAAGACAAATCTTAATCATGTTAAGATTTGGGGTTGTGTGCTAATAAGCAATATTTGTTTAAGAATTATCTTGTGGGTATCCTTAAATTAACATTTGGATATCACTTCTATAAACCAACTAACAAATGTTGTTTGTTGAGTAGTTCATTGTAATCCTACAATATGATTTGCCTTAGAGCAAATGAACTAGGAATAGAACTCAAAGAATGGGTTCTTTGAGAGACAAGATGATGATCAACAAATATAACAACCTAGTTCCTATACCACAAGCTCCAAGGTAGTCAAGAAGGATTTATAAATCGTCTCAGTTGAATGGTTTGAACTTTATGACTATGTCGTAGAGTTGCACCTCTTAATTCGAAAGAAATAAGAATGAAAATCCTTATGACTACATTGAGTGTATATACGATATATACTCAAGGAAATGGTAAAGTACCATTTGACACGAAATAATGAAACCTTCATAGCTAATTGGTAGCTTAAGGTGACTACAATCAAAGAGAATGGTTGACTTTGAAGGAACCATTTTTGACGTAGTCTTAGTTTCAATTAATTCGAAGATAGCTAGCTACAACTAAATGTTGATTCAATGTTTGGACATAATATAGGTTTCCGAAACCATTATTAAGATAGTCCTAATAATATATGTCTAAAACTATGAATCACAAAACATGTAAGTTGTAGAGATCCATCCATCATGGATCTTAGCAAGCTAGTAGGAGCCATAAGCGTCTTATGAGAGAAAGATCAAATCGTTTGATTTCTCATAAAGATGTAAATGAATCTTTGTTTACTAGATTTACAAAAGATTAGTGGGAGTTAATCATGTTCCTAAATTAGAATATATATATATACACATATATGATATATTAATTTTGGAAATCAAAAAGAATACTTCTTCGTTAAAGTTGTGACTTTAAACATTCGTTAAAGTTGTGACTTTAAACATTTGTTAAAGTTATGACTTTAAACATTCTATAAAGATAGAATGTATATGAGAGATATAGTCTATATACATGGGTATAAAGATAGAATGTATATGGGAGATATAGTCTATATACATGGGATGGAAATATATATTGATAGATTTCAAGATATAATTTGATTATATCAATCCCTAATAATAGACAAGAGATGCTAGGAAGTTTCTCATATGATGACAAACTTCAAATTAGAAGGACAACTCTAGTGAGACTAAGAAGTTGCTCTTCTCAAAGGGAACGTACCCTTTGACTCCCAAAGAAATAATGCATAAATAGAATCCTTTATGCATACGCAGAAAGGTGATTTACGTATTTCATATTGTATGAAAAACGTTGATATGAATTGTACCTAGAACGGTACAAGACGATATCAATGCAAGCCCAGGATCAGAACCATGGCAACTGTCAAGTAAATCCTTAAGTATTTAAGAAATACTAAAGGATAGATTCCTCAAAGAATAAGGAAGAATTAGAGTAACGTAAAGGAAGCGTAAATGTATTAGATTATGAATCTAATCCATCATTGGATGTTTCTTCATTATGAATGAAGAGATAAACAGATATCTCTTTATTATGACTAAAGAGATATTTGGATGGAAACATTAAAGTAATGACTTTAGTGTGTTCCATTATGAATGCAAAATATATTGCCATATAGAAGTTTACAACAATGTTGTTTGGATGGGAAAGTTCATTTATGAACTCTCTATTCGGTTCCAACCAGAAAGTGTATCTAGTGTACTGACACTATAAACACTAATGGGGCGATAGCTCAAGCCAGGGAATCAAGGTCTCATCAAGATCCGAACTCATATGAGAGACTGAACCACATGATTGAGAATCATGTATAATGGTGACGTCGTTATTCTCAAGGATGCTTCTATGGATAACATATAGATATCCATTGTCTAGGCCTACTACTCAGCCATTTATGAAATGACTACAGAAGAGGTATCATCACTGATGACTAAGCTGATTGGCTCTAGTGCAAGTGGGAGATTGTTGGAAATGTGCCCTAAAGCCAATCATATGATGATACTTTACGGACATTTCATATGTTAAACTAATCTAGTTTAATATCAAGGGCAAAGATTATTGTTTAAGCCGTCTCATATAAATGTTATATGTTTAAACGATAAAGTCCAAGGAATATGTGATTGGGAGAATGCAATCTAACGAAGTTAGATTCATGAGACCATTCTTTCGTAGACACATCCTAAACGTTCCTGATCATAGGATTGCCAATTGGGCATTGACAGTCCGTTAAGATCAGTACATGCTATGTCTTCTCTTAGTGAGAGTGACTAGTCTCGAGTCATTGGTGTGTGTGACATCAAGACAAGCATGTAGGTGCTCAATAGCGAATGAGTCCACTGAACACGATCAACGAGGAGTTCTCATACTCATGTCACATGAGAACTCATGGTTGGGATAATGCAAAGTAGTCCTTTGACCTGAGGCATCATAGTTGTCTTGTGGTTAAGTCCTTGATCTTTGATTATGTCAAAAGTCACTCCAAAAGGAGGGTGTCCACGGCATAGTTGGGGTTAAGCCACTTAGCCATGGAGGCAAGTGAATGCGCAACAAGGGATCTCTAACCTTCAAACCGTTTGGGGGAGAATACTCTATAATATGATTAAAATCTCTGGCCAGAGTATGAATGAGATTAAGGAAAGGCGTTCCAAATCACATTCAAGGTAATCATATAAGCACACGAATCACATTGGATAGTAGACATGAATAAACTATCAAACCAAACAATGTGGTCAAGAGTATTGTATTAGAGAAAGACCGTATTGCATTTGTAATCCTAAACTGAATAGGTTCTCTACCTCTTCTGATTAGCTTGGGTAACCATGATATGCTGTTAGGTGTCACTCATGGTTTGTGGAAGCCTTAAACGTGTATAATCACTAAAGGGAGAATTGAAAGTAAGTTTCAATTCACAATCGATGTGAAATGATTTTAATCGCCCACTGCCTCGCTAAAAGGAACCTAATGGATCGTACACCGTGTAAGGTGGAGATTGAAGAAACAATGGAGATGAGTAAGAATAATTAAATGGTTTAATTATTTATGGCAAGGATTAATTAATATGTTAATTAATCAAACGAATAAGTTCGTTAAAGACCTCGGGATAGTTTTGGACCTTAAGGCCCAATGGGCTTCGAACGTCAAGCCCATTGACTTAAGTTGTATGACAACTTAATGAATAATAATTCACAAAGGCCCAATTAGCCCAATAACACCCTAAGGCCGGCCTTGAGATGAAAAATAGGGTTTTGGTTCTTTAGGTCACTTAAATGAAGTGACTATATAAAGAACTTTATAGCCTAAAATTCAAAAAAAGGGTTTCTTTTAGGAAATTGGAGAGAACACAAAGCTCTCCTTTCTCTCTAAAGAGGCTGGCCACCCTAGAGGAAATTATCTAGCAATCTTGCTTCCTCTAGGTCACTCATTTCTTCATCAATCCATCCTTGGTGTGGAGACTTAGAGGTTCTCAATTTTGGGAACTTGGAGAACCCTTTCATCCATCCAAATCCATGGATCTAAGAAGCAAGGAATGAAGGCCCTCTCTTTGGGTGATTAGCCTTTGCTTTTGCAAAGAGGAATCTACAAAGGTATATATTTCTCAACTCACTTTGATTTGAGTTGAGTCTTGGTTCACCAATCTACTAGGCTTTGAATTTCATGGTTAATGTTTTGTTTTTAAGTGCATGCAAGCATGATTCCGCCTTTAATTGTTAATTGCATGCTTATAGATGTTGCTTAAATAACATGTTTTTCACAAATGATCTTTCAGCCCCGCATTCACCCAATGACGTAGTTAGCTTATAGATTATTCGGCCTGCGCGCCACGTTGGCTTGGTAGTTTTTAGGGTCAACATTTTGGCACGCCCAGTGTGACCCAGTGCTAAAACTACGAAGTTCACATGATCTATCTCGATCAGGCTTCAATGGATGAGTGTCATCGCCTATTAAAGAAGCAAAAACAACTTCTCGAGAGATTGGGAAGAATTTCTCAAAGGCAAGAGGCCGAGGGGCAAATTTCCACTCCGGCCACAACCAATATTCGGCCTAAGAAAATTGTTAATTTGGCCGAAGAACAAAGGCCACCTATTTTTTCGGTCGAGATTGAAAGTGTGGTAGGCCTAGAAGGAAAAGTTCAAATTTCTGAGCCACAAATTTACTCAGAAAATGATTCGTCAGAGGAGTGCTCCAATGACGAACAAGGCCAAGACATAGGCCTAGCCGGAAAAACCACGCCAATCGATATGATTATTGGTGATAAAGCTGATAAGGAGAAATCCCATTCGGCTAAGTTATTTGAGTTAAAAGCTGAAATTGGCAAAATTATTTTGCCTAGGGGGCATAATAATTGTCCAACACATTCGGCAGCCAATGATAAAAAATCTCTCGTTAAGCCGACCATATTTGCAGATGATCTTTTATTCGGCTTTGGCAAATCTCAAAGTGAAAATTTTGATGTAAAAATATCTCGGCTTGGAATAAAGCATCGTTGGCCTCCTCCTTCTCATGGATCTACCACTTTTATTACCATATATTAGATTGCAGTTTTCTTTTTATATATTCTTATTCATCTGGTTGTTTGAGCCGATGATGCATAAGAAAATAGAGGGCAGCAAGCATCCTGACCTCGTAACAAAAAAACAAAATCGGCTGTCTAGGCTGAGAGGCCGAGAGAATCAAGAGGATGCTATGGTGGCCATAGCGTTGGCCGAACAAAAAAAAAAAAAAACGACAATTGGTACCAAGCCTGCACTCGGCCAACCATTAGGCCGAAGTCGAAGAGACATGCATGGCACATCGTTACAGCCAATAGGCCGAGATTTGAGGTTATAGTATATATATTATATATATATATATGACCAGTCGGTCTGTTGGGTTTAACATATATAATTAGTTGTGGCACATCAAGGATGTCACTAAGGTAATTTAATAATATTGGAGAATGGGTGACTGAATGATAGGCCATACTTGGCCGAGTTGTCTACGCGTGATGGTTTCAGAAAAGGTGATTACAACATTCATGATGGGTGATAGGCCGAGCTACCAAGAGTTAGGTTCTTCTCGGTCCAATTTTTCTCGGCCCTGTTTCTCTCGGCTTCATTTGCAATTCGACCGCATGGGTGGGATGGTCGACGATTTTTCCGGCCAAGTTGCTGAGCCTGGTATAGAGGTGTGGCAGTCGAAGAAGGCCACAACATTGGCAGAACATGCATGTTATGGTCGAGGAGCAAAGTTTCTTTTTCAGCGATACGACGGAATTTTGTTGGTTACGAACAATTAATTTCCTTACCCATTCAGCTTACGAGCCGAAGTTCAAGGAAACTGGGGGGCAATGTTTGGACCCAAATTTACACTATCAGCCCGTGCAATCAAGGCCGTTAGATGAGTAAAGTTCTAGACCATTGGATGATAAAGTGGTTGAGATAATTTTCAATTATTATTAAGGAATAATATTGTGATTTTAAGCATAATATTATCTCTTAATATATATTAGATTATCTAAGCCTAATATTGGCTATATCCAACGGGTTGCTTAAAGATAAATGGCAAAGCAAATCATTTTTCCAACTAAGAAGTACAGTTCAAACAGGTTTGGAATGGTTGGTACGACTCATGCGGCAATACAACTACGCTTGGATTACATTTCATTTGAAATTAATGTATGTGTTGGATAAAAGTGAAATGGTGCAGCAGAGACTAACGATTTGCAAATAGCAAAGGAGGATCAGGATCATGGATTGGATAAAGGTGATTTGATGGTGATCAGGATCAGGGTCAGTTTGTGATAATAGCAAAGAAGGGTTTGCAATTGATTTGCAAATGGATAAGACAAGCATGAAAAAGTGATCTTTTTATGGTCTCCACGTGAAAGCTTACTGCGGACATTTTGGAGAATTATCTCAAGGATAATTTCAAATACAGATTAGCAGCGTGCGGAAGAAGGTCAGTATTATGAGTCCACAAGTCAGATCTTACGATAGTACGACATGATCGCAAGTTTTCTATAAATACAAGGCATTCTACAACAGAAAGGCGTCACCTCAAATTCAACACACAACTGCCTTGCGCAAACTCTCTCAACAATTGAGATTTTTATTTTCTCTTTTCCCTGACACATATTCCGTTGGTATCAACAGCATTGTGAAAGCAACCGGTGATATCTTAAGTCGGCATAGATAGCTCTGTCACCGTAGAATCAGCCGATCTCGCAGCATCTTCTGTTGGCATCAACAGCACTGCGGCGAGGACGGTTGATTACCTATCCAAGTCTCGGTCGAGAAGGATTTCTGAATCCTTATTGATCGAGGTCATCTCATCAGCATTCTCGGCGAAGTGAGGTGTTACGAGTTACTACATTCGGCACATTAGAAGCCGAATTAGATATTGAACTTCGCTAAGTTAGCAGCCTTGTCTTCAGGCTCTAGAACCCGAAGGCCGAGACGTGTTCCTTCCTCGACCACAATCGCAAGATCAAGAAGTCAGTCGCGCACCCAACGCAACATCAACAAATTTTACTCCTCGGCCGAGCTCGGCCGACGAGTTGGCACGCCCCGCATTCACCAAATGACGTAGTTAGCCTATAGATTATTCGGCCTACGCGCCACGTAGGCTTGGTAGTTTTTAGGGTCAACAGTATGTTACAAAATGGTTATAAATACCACATCTTTTTGTAAGATGGAGGAAGTTGGGCGTTTTTGTTGATGAATAAAATATTCAGAGAGATTTCTATCTCATATTTTATGCCTTTCTCTTGTTTCAGAGTTTGTTGCTTTGTTCTTTCTAGTGTCTACATTGTAGGTTGGTATTAGAACCAAAGTTCTTAGGGTTTTCAGGTCTTTTATCGCACTAGGAGATAGTGAACTCTACCTATCTATCATATCTATCATTTTGTTTTCTTTTCTTTTCCATTGTACCCTGCATCAAAAAAACATCAACTAGGGGTGGGCACGGTTTGGTTCGGTGCGATTTTGAGTGAAACCGAAACCGAAACCAATTTTTTTTGCGGTTCAATTTGGTGCGGTTTTGAAACCAAAACCGAAATGAAACCAAACCATTTGGTTCGGTTCGGTGCGGTTTCAAACGGTTTTCGGTTTGGTTTTTAAGAAAAAATGTACAATTTGCAATTTAACATATTAATAAGCATTTCCCAGTAGCAATAGGAAAAAGACATTGGTTATGTAAACAATTAGCATGTTGCATGCAGTTGTGATGTTAAAATATGTTTGTACAACAAAAGGGTGTCCCGTACAAGGTATAACATAAAACAAGTTCAATAACTTTGAATTCATTAAACGTGAGCGAAACTTTCATACTAGAATATGTGATATCATGTTTCAAATGAGTGGACTTCATTAGATCATTGTTCGACTCTTGATAACAAGATCAGTCCACCCTTGCACACATATGTGTGTGTGTGTGTGATGGTATAAAATAACAAAGGTCCTTCAAGTTAATGAACGAAAGAAAGTGATGAATGATGATATTCTAGTGTGGTTGAGTCTATATTAAGTGTATGAATTCTAACAAACAACCAATTAAAACATGAAATCTAATACGGACATTTAATTAAATATTTATTAATATTTACGGTGAGGTTCGGTTTCGGTGAGGTTTTCAAAAGCCAAAATTCAAAACCAAACCGTTTTCTATGTTGCGGTTCGGTTTCAAAACCGAAACCGTTTCAAAACCACAAAACCAAATATGTGTTGTGATGTACGGTGTTAATTGAAATTAACTTCGTACTTGTTTTTATTTTTAGTAAAACTTAGTTTCCCGTTTAAGGATTAGTTGGATTTCGCGCATGGATGTGAAAGCATGACTGCAGTCTAATTAATTCTTGAATTGTCCCATTATTTAGACAGTTTGGGAATGCTCAGTTATGACGCGTAGTTTATGGTTGAAGGATTAGGTTTCGGTTGTGGAGATTTCGGTATCATCTCTGTACGTTCTTTGGGTCGTACACCTGAAGAACCGTATCGAGATGCTGCCGAAATTCATCCACGTCGAAATCTAATCTGATGTAGCCGTAAATTACGTGACATAACTATGCACTCCCGAATGGGATAGGGCCCCTACCGGAGGCATAAGGTGACATTATCAGTTTGTATGAAGTTGTTGTGATTGTTGTATTGTTATTGTGGTTCCAGGAATTATGGACAGGACATGGATACAGAACCCGAATAGATGCACGGACGAATACTTGGATGGAATCGAGGATTTTATTGACTTTGCAAGTACACACAACCTGGGTGCAACTAGAATCCGGTGTCCTTGTAGGAGGTGTAACAACACGTTAAGGGAGACAATAGAAAATGTTCGATTTCATTTAGTAAGGAATGGAATGATTGAGACATATAATACTTGGAACCATTATGGGGAACAATTAGACAATGTTTCGTCTTCAAATGCCACAAGAGTGGATAATGTTGAACCTATTGTCGATCCTAATGAACAAGTCATGGATATTATAAATGATGCTTTTCCATTTGCATTGACAAACACCAATCATGAAGGGGAAGATGACGTGCCTACATCAATGGACAGTGCAGTGTTCGAACAATATGAAAAACTATTAAAAAATGCCAACCAAGAGTTATACTCGGGGTGCGAAAGCTTTTCCGTTCTCGCGGCCATTGTGGAACTAATGCATTGAAAAATAAAGCATCGTATGTCGAACAAGTGTTTCGATTACTTTTTGGGGGTTTTCAAGAGAATGCTTCCAAAGGACAATTGTTTGCCAAAAGACCATAGAGACGCGCAAAAGGTGTTGCAAGGTCTTGGATTGGGTTATGAAAAAATTCATGCTTGCAAAAACAATTGTATTTTATTCTACGAAGAGTATAAAACATTGGATAAATGCCCTGTATGCAATGAGTCGAGGTTCAAAATGACATCTCATAATAGAATCACTAAGATCCCACAAAAAGTCATGCGTTATCTGCCCCTGAAACCTAGGTTGCAGCGATTGTTTATGTCATCGCATACTGCCACAAACATGAGATGGCATAAGGAAAAACGGGTAAACGACGATGTGATGCGACATCCTGCAGATGGGGAGGCATGGAAAGAGTTCGATCAAACGTTCCCCGAGTTTGCTGCTGATTCTCGTAACGTTAAATTGGGACTTGCCACTGACGGATTTAATCCGTTTAGGGTTTTAAACCAACACCACAGTACTTGGCCGATTTTCATATTTCCGTATAATTTGCCACCATGATAGGATTCCTCCTGAGTATAAGCATGCACTTTGTACTCCCCCATGATAGGGTGAAGCCGGTGTACAAGTCATAAACGATTGGATCCCACCACGGTGGAAGGCCACGAAAGAGTGTTCTAAGCACTCTCACGCTTATCAACTTAATAATGGTTTGGTTGAGGGTTTTAGGTCTCATCACATATAAGTATTCATTTTAATCTTCATTAAAACAATTTTGGTCCTATTACAACTATTGGTCCATTTGATTCAATTTAGTTGTATATAATACTCCCACTATACTTATAAAACGGTTTTTAAAGCAAGAGTATATGATACTACTAACATAAGGTTTGCATTCATTTGATGGACTATATAGTTGCCTTAGGGCCTTAGGATGACTATGAACCTTTGTTTAGATTCAACACGAGCCTAGTGTTGAATCTCGGACTAGGGATGTAGATTGATTTTAGTTACGCGTTTAATCACATTAAGGCGTGTTGTTCCTAGGGGCGTTGGACCCAACTACTCCATTTTCATGCATATCAAATAAAACAAGAAAATGAGTACTTTAAAGTAAAAGAGAGCTTATGCTCTTTACAACATTTGCATAAAACAAATTACTTTAAAGTAAAGAAGAGCTTATGCTCTTTTACAACATTTGATCAAATCAAATTACAACCAAAATTAATCTACACATTCCCATGGTTCAAACAAATTTGAAACGGCCTATCACATAGCTCAATTATCGTAGGCTTAGGTTCATAATCACCCTTTAATTAATCAACACTTTAATTAATTAAATTGAATGCAACATTTTCATTTGGTTTTTGTATCCATAAAATTGATTTAAATGGAGCTAAATGAAATGAAAATCCAATTCTCATTTAAAGAGACAAAACAATTTTTGTTCCCTACTTAATTTGGGCCATCATGCAATAACCACAACTTTTTGGGCTATATTGCGAAACACAAACTTTTGGGGTCACTTTGTAAAAACACAAAAGTCCACTACTTCATGTAATTACAACTAGAACCCAAAAATTTCAACAAATACAAAAAACTTCATTAAAGGAGCAAAACAATTTGTCCTTTAACGTTTTTGGGCCTTAACGTAAAAACGTAAACTTTTGGGCCAAAGTGCAAATACACAAAAGTATCAAAACTTTATGTAATTGAATAAAAGACCCAAAAATACCCTATTCTATTAGGGTGGCCGGCCATGATAGAAAAAATATGATTTTTACAAAGTTTTTGTAAGTGGGTTTTGTTAGGTGAGGTAAAGATGAAATATTTTGAATTTATGTTAAACTTTTAAAAAAGTTTGTCTACCATTATAGCCATTAATTGAATTTATGTCAAACTTTTAAAAAAGTTTGTCTACCATTAAAACCATTAATAATACTTTACAAATAATCATCACCCACTAAAATCACCCACTAAAATTAAACCAAAACTTTATGTAAAAACATAAAACATTTTGAATCAAAACTTCAAAACTTTTTGTTCTTGGCAAGAACTTCAAGAACATTGAAGAACACTCATGAAAACTCATAATAGCTCCATGAATGTTTTCACTCACCAAAACTCAAATTTTCATCACTCAAAAGAGGGTTAACATCCTAGGGTACTTAGGGGTTCCAAAAGTCACTTTAAAACCATTTTAACAAGACAAACATGAACCCAAAAAATCACCCCTTGAATTTGGCCGAATTTCCCAAAAAACATGGCACCAAATTTTAGCTCCAAAATTCATGCTCATATGAACTACATCTACAACATTTGAGATGGCAAATTTTCTAACAAAATTTACATTCAAAGAAACAAGAATAAAGTTTGTAACATATTACAACTTTTAAATCAAAAACTATGAACTACAAAACCCAAAATGATTCACCAACTACTAGACCTAGGCTCTTGATACCACTTGAAGGAAATTTTGTGAAAAACATGTTCATTTGAATAACATCATATAGCATGCAATTAACAATTAAAGGCGGAATCATGCTTTCATGCATTCAAAAACAAAACATCTACCATGAAATTCAAAGCCTAGTAGATTGGTGAACCTTGACTCAACTTAAAAACAACAATTTGTTAGTTGAGAAATATTTACCTTTGTAGATTCCTCTTTGCATATGCAAAGGATAATCACCCAAGAGATAGGGCCTTCATTCCTTGCTTCTTAGCTCCATGGATTTGGTTAGAAGAATAGGTTCTCCAAGTTCCCAAAATTGAGAACCTCTAAAGATTCTACACCAAGGTTGGATTGGAGAGGAAATGAGTGACCTTGAGGAAATAGAATTGCTAGACAATATCCCCCAAGGTGGTTGGCCTCTTAGAGAGAAATGGAAGCTTTGTGTTCTCACCAATTTTCTCTAAAATCAACAACTAATGAATTTTAGGTTATAAAGTTCTTTATATAGTCACTTCTTTAAATGACCTAAAGAACCAAAAACCCTAATTCAACACTAAATGGATATGGGCTTTTGGGCCTTTGTGAATCTTTATTCATTAAGTTGTCATACAACTTAAGTCAATGGGCTTGACGTTCGAAGCCCATTGGGCCTTAAGGTCCAAAACTATCCCGAGGTCTTTAACGAACTTATTCGTTTGATTAATTAACATATTAATTAATCCTTGCCATAAATAATTAAACCATTTAATTATTCTTATTCATCTCCTTTGTTTCTTCAATCTCCACCTTACTCGGTGTACGATACATTAGGTTCCTTTTAGCGAGGCAGTGGGCGATTAAAACCATTTTACATCGATTGTGAATTGAAACTTACTTTCAATTCTCCCTTTAGAGATTACACACGTTTAGGGCTTCCACAAACCATGAGTGACACCTAGCAGCATATCATGGCTACCCAAGCTAATCAGAAGAGGTAGAGAACCTATTCAGTTTAGGATTACAAATGCAATACGGTCTTTCTCTAATCTAATACTCTTGACCACATTGTTTGGTTTGATAGTTTATTTATTCATGTCTACTATCCAATGTGATTCATTTGCATTTTATGATTACCTTGAATGTGATTTGGAACGCATTCCCCAATCTCATTCATACTCTGGCCAGAGATTTTAATCATATCATAGAGTATTCTCCCTCAAACCATTTTGAAGGTTAGAGATCCCTTGTTGCACATTCACTTGTCTCCATGACTAAGTGGCTTAACCCCAATGATGTCGTGGACACCCCGATGGGGTGACTTTGTCATAATCAAAGATCAAGGACTTAACCACAAGACAACAACTGTGATGCCTCAGGTCAAAGGACTAATTTGCATTATCCCAAACATGAGTTCTCATGTGACATGAGTATGAGAACTCCTCGTTGATCGTGTTTAGTGAACTCATTCTCTATTGAGCACCTACGTACTTGTCTTGATGTCACACACACCAATGACTCGAGACTAGTCACTCTCCCTGAGAGAAGACATAGCACGTACTGATCTTAACGGACTGTCAATGCCCAATTGGCAATCCTATGATCAGGAATGTTTAGGATGTGTCTACGAAAGAATGGTCTCATTAATCTAACTTCATTAGATTGCATTCTCCCAATCACATATTCCTTGGACTTTATCGTTTAAGCATATAACATTTATATGAGACGCCTCAAACAATAATGTTTGCCTTTTATATGTAAACTAGATTAGTTTAACATGTGAAATGTCCGTAAAGTATCATCATATGATTGGCTTTAGGGCACATTTCCAACAATTTCCTCCAACCTTCTTCACAAGTATGATACATGTGATGGTTCACTTACCAGAGGAGGCATTGCTTGTTTGACCAGTCAACTTTCGATGGATGTATCCAATAGAAAGGTATATATTCCTCGTCTTTTTTATTAATCGATATTAAATATATTACGATTAGTAATATGTGTATCGTATCATTTTCTTTTGGTAAGCTTCTCGAAGACTTGAAGAAAAGTGTACAAAACAAAGCGAAGCCCGAATGATCCATTATGCAAGCTTGGGTGTCATATGAGGCACGTACATTTTGTGGAATGTATTTAAAAGATGGTGAGACAACTTTCAATCGTCCTCCTCGCAATAATGACGGGGGTGTGAGAAAGGAGAAACTTTCAGTTTTTGCCCAGGTCGCTTGACCATTCGGAGATCCGATTTGTGGCGAGTCGTTTTCCAAGAAGGACATGGATGTAGCACATTGGTTCGTACTCAACAATTGTGACGAGACACTGTCACACCTAGACGAGCATGAAAATATGATGAAGCAGGCACATCCTTCACATTTGTATGCCATCCTTCACATTTGTATGCCAAGAAACACCGTGAATTGTTTCCGCAGTGGTTTCTCGAATATGTAAGTTTGAAGTGTTTTGTATTGGACATATATATTGTACCAATTAAGTTGCTCGAACTAACAAATTTAAATGTTTGTCTAATATTAAGTGAATCAACTGAAAGCATTGATAGGAGCATATTTATGCGACTTAGTTAGTTTTTTTCTTGGCATTTATGTTGTTAGTTTGTAGTTATTTTAGTATTTTAAGCTATTTTCGTGTGTTTGTAGGTCCAAAGGGTTAATGTGGCAAAGAAGTGCATTTTGGAGCATTTTTGGGCATAGAATGGATAGCATATGCTTGGAGCAAAAGGAATGGACGAAATTTGAAGTTTGTGCATCATCATCTCCCTATAAATAACCATTTTAGCACACTCATTTCACCCAACACATTCACCTACCACTACATCCACTCATTTCACCCAACACATCCACTCATTTAACCTACCAGAAATTGAATTGTTGGTGCACTCATTTAACCTACCAAAATTTGAGTTGTTGGTGTACTCATCTAACCCACCTAAATTGAATGGAATGTGCCCTCACCTAACTCATTTAATCCATCATTTCCCTATAAATACCATTGCCATGCATTTCATTGAGATTTGACCATTCTACACATCCAGTCACTCCCATACATAATTCCATCTTCATCCGAAGACACTACATTTTCACATCTCACAACTCCATACACTTACACTTTCATCCCTTGTCGTTACCTCCATTTAGCCATTCCCCTTTCTTGTGCCGCAACAAGGTGGTGAAAAAGAAGGTCTTTGGCGTTTCAAGCTTGAAGATTGGAGCGTTTTAGGTGTAATTCGTTCTTGCTTTCAATGTCTACTTTGTTATTTTCTGATTTTGTTGCAACTATGAGTGGCTAAACCCCTATTTAGTTAGGGGGAAGTTTGAAGCCATGAACATGCTTGAGATATGAATTGATTTCTTCCAATTGTGATTTGATAAGTTGTGATTGCAATTCAATTATCTATTTTATTCATAACTGATTCTTGTATGTTTATTAAGGATGCATACTTAGTTTTCATGCATGAATTAGATGCTAGAATATAAATGAGTTTCACCTAATCGTTACAAGTTTATATTCATGAGTAGTGAAGGTTGTTTATCACAATCGTGTTAATTGAATTCTTGGCAAATGTATCATGCATTCATAGTTATAATTGCCTCGTCAACACTTATGATTTTCATTGCACGTAATGATCTCTGATTGTATCTCTATTATGCATTCATATAGGGGACTTTTAGAGAATGATTTGGGTTGTTGCATGCATTCATCCAACTCAATGAGTAAAGGAAAATCTGAGGGTTAATTTGTGCATCACGGTTAATCTGGGGTGTTGAGTATCATAGTTTATTGAAAAGCAATTGGAAATCAATTCATGTACAAGTGTGTCATGTGTGAAGAACGGACCTCTAACTAATCCATCCATCATCGTATTCCTCAAATTTGTCTTACAATCTGCCTAGTTTTATAACTTGTTTGTTTGTTTCGAATTCGTCAAAACGAAAATCCCCCTTTTACTTTGTTGTTTCAAAGTGTTAAATTTCTATTTCGTTAGTGTTTTAGAGTGTTTTGATTTAAGTCAAAACACTAAATTCATCCAAAGTTGTGTTAGAGTCAAATCTGCCCAGTTTGTGTTTTTAGGCAGTTTTGGGTGTTTTTAAGTTGTTTTGAGTCTTTAGAATTTGTTTTGAGTCCCTTGAGTCTATTCAAATGTTTTTAACTTTGTTTTTATGTTTTTGAGTAAGTTTAGAGGTTTTAGCAAGCCCTCCTAATCCGCGGTTTAGAACGATCCCTACTTATCCATACTACAATTGTCAACAAGAGGGTTTAATTTGTGTGTTAAGTTAATTTTTGCACCAAATTTTTGGCGCCGTTGCCGGGGATTAGCAACTTTGCTAATCCCGCATTGTTTCTTTTTCATGTCTTTTGTTTTAGTTACTGACTTTGTTTCTATTTGTGTCTTTTATTTTTACTTTTGATATTTGATTTAGTTTTGTTTCCTTGATTTCGGATACTAGAGAAGTAAGACATGGATTTTGCTACCATTCAAGCTCAATTGGCGAAACTTACTTCTCAATTGTCACAAAATGCCTAAAGGACCACAATGCAAAGTGTCACTACATGTGGTGTGTCCTATGGGCAAGGATATCCAACTCATCAATGTTCTCAATTCACTACGAATGAAGATGCTTGGGGTTATCAAGGCCATAGCCAATCATGGGACAACATGTTTTCCAATGCTTACAATTCGGAATGGAGAGATTATTCAGATTGCATGTGGGGAGAACCTCAACAATTCCAACAAGATGGATATTGGCAACAAGAAGAGGAGTTCTATTCAAGACCTATGCAACCACCACAACAATCTGCCCAATTCGATTCAGGTACGTCTTTGGATAATGATATGTTTAATAAGTTACTCACCTCTTTGAACCAGGAAGTAGAAAATCGAAACACAAAGGTGCAAAATCAAGCCAAGAAGACGGGCGAATTAGAGAAGCAAATTGGGCAGATTATGGAGTTCACGGCACAAATTCAAGAGCAAAGTGAACTCTCCAACTCAATTATTGAAAATTTGAAGGAAGATTTTGAAATCCATGATGCTATCACTTTGGGAAGTGCTATGGAGGTTGGAGGTGAACCCAAGACATCCAAACAAAGCCAAAACATGGATGAACAACTGCTGCTCGAAGAAAAGGAGAATAACAAGGCCACGGCAAAGGAAGAACCACCCTTGCCGCAACCCCATATCCCCTCTATGTCGTCCACTACAACCAAGGTAAGCCTAAATTCAATTTGTCCTGACCCCGTTTCACCAAATGTCCTTATTCCTTGTAGGATCATGCAATCCAAGGAAGAAGAGGGTGAGAAAGGCATCTTCGAAACCTTTCCAAAGAATCAAGAGCAAGAAGTGGAGGGGGAATGTCTAGAATTCATCAAAGAAGATACACTTGAGACGAAAATTCCCAAAGAAGTTGGATTTTATGACACGGAAAAAGTCATAACTCTCAAAACACAAAATCTGGCCAAGTCCCATATCCCTGCAGCCTTCAAAGATGTGGTGTTTGTAATTGAGTTTGTGTTGGAGCAAGCAAGTAAGCCATCTTCTCCAACTTCGATTTTATTATATACTAACTTGCTGATTTTGATGATTCAGGCACCTACACTAGAATTTAAACCATTACCGGATCACGTCAAGTATCACCTTCCATTCAAGGATCAATTCCATGCTATGGGCCTTATCCAAGTTTAGAAGGAAGTTTTGTCCGACTGGAAGACGTTAAAGCAAGCGCTTCTTGGGAGGCAGCCCATGTATTCAAATAAGGAAGATCGATGAATCGCTTCACAATCAGTTTTGCGTTTCTAAAAACCTTCCCTTTACTGTATTTATTTTGCCTTGTTTGTCATATTTATTTGTTGCTTGTTTGATTGTTTTTAGTGTGGATTTATGTTTGAAACTTTGACAGGTAAACAAAGTATTTTTACATTAATTTTTGTGGAAGAGGAACATTAGGTAGAAAGGTAGAAAAATACAAGAAAGTGCAAATAAGCAGGAATGAGCCTTCATTGGTCAGGTGGTGCCTCAGCATTCGACGGACCTCCAGAAAGACGAAGCGCCAGAGTCTGATTTTCCTGAGCCTCAACACTTGGTGAAGCGCCAGAAGACGAAGACAGAAGTTGCCTCTGGAGTAACGCCACAAACCTCTGATGATCACTCTGAATCCGTACTTCGGACTCCTGCAGCTGATCAAGCTTCCTCTTCATGCTTGTTGAGTAATTAGTTGCAAGCATATGCAACTTTTTATTCTCATGCCTAAGCATTCTGACCTCTTGCCGAAGACTAGCCACTTCAGCCATCAACGACTCAACCTGACGAGATCGAGCAAGAAGGCGCTGGCCCATGTTTGATACTGAGCCTGCACATCGGACGTTGTAGGCCAGAGAGTCCTGAACAGCCAGTTCGTCGGACCGCCTAGAAAGTATCCTAGTGTTTCTAGGAGTGAGAAGATTTCTGGCCACCACCGAAGCGGTTGTATCATTCATCATCATGGAATCCCCAACTGTAAGAGGACCATTTGGGGATACGAAGGACGGCTGCCAAATGTTGTTTGGAGAAGACATATCAATATCTTCCCCAACATTCAAGTTAAGGCGACGGTCAGAAAGGCAAGACATTTTCGAAGGTGTGAAGAAAAAGAAGAGGTCGGACAAATCAAGTTCTTAGAAGTGCAAGTAGGAAGCTTCTACAGGCGGAAAATTCAAGTGTGCTTTGGAATGTGATGCGTGCCTCTCTTTAAAAATCAGCACTCGACGGAGCTTCAGAAATTGAAGAGGCAAGCTCAGAGATCGAAGAGACGTCTGCTTTCTCAAAAGCTGGGCTGCTTAGAAACCACGGGCTGATCTCAGAAATCGAAGAGGCACTTGCTTTTTCAGACGTGTCATCACCTGTCACTGCACACTCAGCTTTGCGAAAATCACGGATAATTTGTCGAAGCACCGATCTCAGATAAATAAGAAGCGCCAGTCTTTTTCAGCCTTATCAGCACCTGTCACATGCAAACTCAGCTTTGCGGAAATCATGGGCAGTTTGTCGAAGCACCGATTCCAGATATCGAAGAGGCATCTGCTTTATCCAGACGTGTCAGCATCTGTCACATGCACACTCAGCCTTGTAGAAATTACGGGCAATCTGTCAAAGATTTCTGGTGAAGTAGAAAGCACGTGAAGTTTACTGTTCAATCATCCAACGTGTGCCGATAAGAGTGAAAGAATAGTACCAGTTATTAATTCCTATAAATGTCGTCCTTCACCCTCCATAGCAAGGCAGACATACATAACCCTTCTTCATCTCCGAAAATGCATTCCCAACGAAGCCTCTCGAGTCACTTAGTGTTCCTCATCCCTTGAGGTACCTCTGCAAACAAGTCATCAAGAGCAAAAGTATTTCATATCATGAAGGTTGAAAGCAAGAGTATCTCATATCATGCTTTCTCCCTGTCATTTTCCTTGTATTTGTGACAAGGAGAAAGAGAGCAATCAGCCAGCACTTGGTGTCAATCTTCAGATCTAAGAACCGACTTCCTGGAACTCCTTCCTGATTGCTTACCTAGCATTGCTCTCGAGTGCTCATCTTCAACTGCTGATGTACTTCCGAAGAAGATGCCACATCTGCCTGGAGAACAGATAAGGCAAGTGAAAATGATACCTTGAAGCATGTGGAGACAACGTGTTAATTCATCTTCAAGATCAAGTCTCCTTTTCCTTGCTAAGAAGTTCCCCAGCCCAGTTCAAGAATAAACCTGTGGAAAGATACTTCTTCAAAAGCAAAAGTATCTCATATCATCAGAGTCAAAGGCAAAGATATCTCATGGCATGCTTTTCTTTTACCCTTGCTCTTGCCTGCGAGATAAGGAGAAAGAAAGCAATCGGTCGGCACGTGGACATATTGAACAAAGAAACAGACCATCACCTCTACCTCGTGCCTACCTGCCGTGCAGAAGAAACAAGCAGAGAAGAAGACTGCTTGCACACTCAATCAACCCAGCAGAATGAGTCTGAGTTGAAACCGAGAGCTCGAGAAGCTTCAACAACATATGGACGCATTAGTCGCCAAAGAGCAAAGCCTCGCCATACAAGGCCATCAAATCACCACCACCAATCAAGTCTCATTTTCCTTGCTAAGAAGTTCCCTAGCCCAGTTCGAGATCAAAGCTGTGGAAAGTCAACAAGATCATCTCTCCATAACCAGATTTGCGTTCTTAAACTCTACTCTGTCTGGTTTTTACTTTGCTATTCTTGTCATGTTTATTCGTCGTTTGTTTATTTGCTTGTTTGAGTGTAAGTCTATGTGTGAAACATTGAAGACAATGTTTGATTTAAGTGTGGGGGGGGTAAACGAGCTGTTTTGCATGATTTTCGTGGGTTTTATTCACCTATCACTTACAATGTTGTTTTTCACTGTTTTTAAGCGTTTGTAGTGTGTTTTGACATAAAAATCCGAAAATTTGATAAAAATTTGAAAAATTGTTTTGAAAAAAACCAAAATGAGTTGTTTTTGTGTGTTTATTTGTGTCTTAGGGTACCTTCCAACACAATGATGAGGATTTGGTTTTTAATTACATGACTGTTAAAGAGAGTTATAAACATGGATGAAAATTTGATTTACTCTTTGGTGTATGCTTGGTTGTGGTTATAATTTATGAATTCACATGCAATCATAAAGGAAAAATCAGTTTTGTAACATGCTTGAAAGAAGGAACTCAAATGTACGCTACAACCTTGTGAGACTTGAGCCTAAACGTTTATTTGGAGAGTTAGTAATCTGTGCATCATTGTTTTCTAAAGTCTTTGCATGATCTCATTATTCTTTGCTTGGTTGCTACTTAGAAGGCTTTTCATCATTTAGTTCCAAATGCTAGAACTCATGCCTATTTCATTCAAAGCATGCTATTGATTTGCATAACACATATTCAAGATGAAGTTGTGTAATGACCACCACAGCCAAATTGCCGTGCCCTATTTCATTATGTGTTTAAGTTTAACCCCGTTGAGCCTTGTGTAGACTATGTTATTTGTTAACCCACAATATCCTCACCTAGCCTAGATTAGGACCATCCATACCCTTGTTCTTGAAGCATAGTAAAGCATGACTTAAAATGAACTCCTTTTTTATCAATGTATTTCAGAAAGCAAGTGTGGGGGAAGTGATTCTTTTGTGTGTGTGTGTGTGCGCCAAAGTCCTTAATAAGGCACGGGTAGAAAAGAAAAAAAAAAAAAAAAAAGTATGAAAAAGAGCTCTAAAGTGTTGTTTGTTAAAGAAAGGGTTCAAAACATTGAATTCGGCCCTAAGTGCTGCATAAATCTTCCATTTGTAATTAAAAGTTGATTCTGCATTCTAAAGTGATTTCCAAGTGTCTATTTCATTGCTTTGCTTGCTATCGCTTTAAGAACGTTTGTTATCCATATCCTTTCTTTGTTAGCCATTACCCCTAAGCCCTGTTACAACCCTTGACTTCAATCTTGAGTGTTGTGTGTTTCAATTTGTGGAGTTCGAAATTGGTTTGAGCATATGGTGTCACTGGTTCTCGCATCTAAGTAGTAGCATTCCATTCATGAGATCATATCTAAACATGCTTAATAACTCCAGAAAATTGCTTTCTTTGTTATAACATATGTGAGTCCTAATCTTTCGTGTTTACATCAATCTTCTCACATATACTAGTGTAGGGTGTGTAGTCAGAAAATGTGTGTGAAAATAGAGAGTATCTTGTAAGGAATTGAGCAAATTCTCTAAGGCATGTTACTACATTCAAAACATCGTTTTAATTGGTTAATTGTGAACTAGTAAGTGGTGACTGTGATTAAGTATGTGCTCAAGTGTAAGGATGACCAAAATCTGTGGGAATGATGATTTTTAATATGTCATGTTTCATTAAAGCCACTCATTTGATGTAATAGCTTTTGGAATACTTAATATGTTAAACTTTTATATGTTTAACGGAAGGGCAATACTTATTATTAATCACTATTTATTGTATCATGTGTTTAAGCAATAAGAGAATCCAAGGGATGTATTTGACATAAGAGATAAGTGATCTAATGAGTTAGATTAAGGAGACCTTTCTCTTATGCTCATTCCTAAAACGTTCCTAACCATAGGATTGCCAACTGGGCATTAACAATCCGCTAAGGTTAGTATGTGTTATGTTGACTCAAACGTGAGTATGAACTAGTCTCAAGTCATTTGGTGTTGGACACTAAGACAAACACATAGGTGCTCGAAAGAGTGATCGAGTACACTGAACTGCGATTAATGAGAGTTCAAACATACATGTCATGTACGAACTCTAAGGTTACAATATGCAAATTAGTCCTTAGACCTGAGGCATCATAGATGTCTAATGGTTAGGTCCTTGATCTTTGATCATGACAAAGGCATTCCCTCGGATTGTCCACGGCATTGTTGGGGTCATGTGATCTAGTCATGTAGGCATATGAATGCACAACAAGGGATCTCTAACCTTCCATGGTGAAAGGAGTATACTCTAAAATATGATTCTAAAGTCTTTGGCCAAAGCAAATGAATATGACTAAGGAAGATGTTCCAAATCATATTCAAGGGAATCATATAAGAAAGTATCACATTGGATAGTAGACATGAAACAAACTATCACTTAAACAATGTGGTTAAGAGTATTGTATTAGAGAAGGACCGTATTGCATTGTAATTGTAACTGGATAGGTTCTCCAACCAATTCTACTTAGCTTGGGTAACCATGACATACTGCTAGGTGTCACTCATGGTTTGTGGAAGCCCTATTGATTAGCAAACACTAATCATCAAAAAGGGAGAATTGAAATGTGGTTTCAATTCACAATCGATAGTTAAGAGTAACATCGCCCACTGCCTCGCTAATTGGAACCTAATGGATCGCACACCAAATAAGGATATATGTGAAGCAATTAAATGAAATGGATAAGCAATTAAATGGTTTAATTGAAGAATGGTCAAGATTAATTAATTAGTTAATTAATTATACGAAATGTTCGTATTGGGCTTTTAAGTTGGTTTTAGGGCTTCGGGGCCCAAAAGTGTTTTGGTCCACAAGGCCCATTATGTTTAAGTTGTATGACAACTAAAACAAAATGGGCAATAAGCCCAATAACCATATAGGCCAACCATTTAGGGTGAGGGTATGCAAGTTTGCTTAATTGCAAGTTTGCCACTCACCTAAGAAATGAAGTATAAATTCATCTTTATAGCTTTGTTTTCAATTAGGGTTTTCTAAGCTACTTGGGGATAGTTATCTAGCAAATTTACTTCCCTAAGTGATCCATATTCATTCTCACAAATTACATCCTTGGTGAAGAGACATAGAAACATCAAACTTTTGGTGTTTTGGAGAACTAATCCTCAAATCCTCAAAGAAGCAAAGGAGCACTAAAAGGAGGGAAATCACAAGGAAGATCCAAGGAGCAAGGAGGTGACTTGAAGGCCCTCCACTTGGGTGAATCCCTTGTGTAATCAAGGATGAGCTTCAAGGGTAAAGAATCTCTAAATTCTTCATATTCTTTAATGTTGTTAAAGAGTCTTTTGATTCACCATATACTAGGCTTTGAAAGTCATGGGTTTCATGAATTGTTTTTTTGGATGCATGCCTACTTTAAAGAGTTAATTGTTAGCATATGTATTCAAATGTTCATACATGTTCTTAGCTAGGACAAAATTTTTCCTTCAAGTGGTATCAGAGCCTAGGTCTAGTGTATGGTGGATCCTTTTGGGTTTTGTGATTTTCATGTTTTATGATTTAAATGTTGTAAATGTTACAAGCTTTATTCTTGCTTTGAATATAAATTTTGCTAGAAAATTTAGCATCTCAAATGTTGTAGATGTATTTCATTTAAGCATGAATATTGGAACTAAAAATTTGGTGCCATGTATTTTGAGTTTTCATAAGTGTTCTTCAATGTTCTTGGAGTTCTTGCCAAGAACAAAAAGTTTTGAAGTTTTGATTCAAAAAGTTTTATGTTTTTACATAAAGTTTTGATTTAATTTTAGTGGGTGATGGTTAATGATTAAGTAATTTTAATGGGAGACAAACTTTGTTTTAAAGAATGACATAAATCATTTCTTACAAAATTTTATTTCATCTTTACCTCACCTAACATAACCCACTTACAAAACTTTGTATAAAATTTGAATTTTCATCAATAAAACACTATATGGCAGGCCACCCTTTTAAAATAGGGTATTTTTGGGTGTTTTGTGCACTTACATAAAGTTTTGATACTTTTGTGTATTTGCATTTTGGCCCAAAAGTTTACGTTTTTACGTTAAGGTCCAAAAAACTTTAAAGGACAAATTGTTTTGCTCCTTTAATGATGTTTTGACATTATTAAAAATGTTTGGGTTCTAAGTTGTGATTACATGAAGTTGTGGACTCTTGTGTTTTTACAAAGTGACCCCAAAAGTTTTTGTTTTTAGAAAATGGCCCAAAAGTTGTGGTCATTGTTTTTGGCCCAAATTAGATGAGAACAAAATGGTTTGTCTCTTTAAATGAGAATTGGATTTTCATTTTATTTAGTTCCATTTAAATCAATTCTATGGATCCGAAAACCAATTGTTTAAAGTTGTTTTCTTAATTAAATGTGTTTGATTAAGAGAAGGGTGATTATGAACCAAATGCCTCGATAATTGAGCTATGTGATTGGCCGCTTTACATTATGAATGTTTGGGATTGGTAGTGTAGATTTGAATGTAATTTGATTAATTCAATTTGTTGTAAATGGACATAAGTCCATCATTTGTGTTGTAAAAGGGCATAAGCCCTTATTATTATTTCATGTATTCCTTTTGTTTAAATGTATGCAAAATGGAATAGTTGGGTCCAACGCCCAATAGGAAATAACGGTTTAATTGGATTAAACGCGTAACTAAAATCAACAACTACATACCTTAGGCCCAAGGTCCAACACAAGGCTCGTGTTGGATCAAATCAAACGGTTCATAATCATCCTAAAACCTAATATGACTATATAGTCCATATGAGGATGCAAAGCATTCGTTAGTAGTTCCATATAGTCTCGCTTGTTTCAACGAAACAGTGGGAGTATTATATACTACTAATTCATATAAACTTGGACCAATGGTTGTGATAGGCCCAAGTTCTTTTAATGTGATTAAAATGTTTTGATGTAGCCCAACGCTATTCCCTCAAACAAATATTTAAGTTGATAAGCGAGAGATGTTTAGAATATCTCTTCGTAGGCCTTCCACCGTGGTGGGTTCCAAGCGTTTGTGACTCATGCACTGGCTTCACCCTATCATGGGGGAGTACAAAGCATGTGCTTATATCCAGGAGGAATCCATATACATATGATGAGGTGAGTGTAGGCAACGAGGATAGCCAACATCGTATCATCGTGAGGCTATTCTTGAACCCCCTCACGAACTAAGCATGGTGGGAATAACTTAAACTAAGTGCAATGGTGCCAACATCGTATCATCGTGAGGCAACATTCTCTAGAGGCCAAACGAGATGGGTAATTACAAAAGGTTGTAAATGAATAATACGTTATTCTCTCATCATTATTTTTGCTAGCCAACATCGTATCATCGTGAGGTGGGCTTGGTAATGGTGAGTCTCCCATAACCCACTAAGAGTTCAATATAACTCTCGAATTCTATTGAGGGATGTGGAATTTGCCAAAAATGGTGGGTGATACTATTTGATTAAAAGACCCAATCAAAATAGTTTTAAACAACAATGCTAATTCGATTTCTGTTATGTTATGTAGTGAACGACATGCCTAAAATTATACCCACCATTATACTTGACAAAAAGGGCCTAAAGGGCCAACGTTTCCTTGCTTGGTATCGCCACATTGAGAATGTCTCAAAAGTGAAAGACATATTGTATGTACTTAAGCAATCCCCTCCTCATGTACCTCCTACGAAACTAGCTTCAAAGGAGGAGTGTCAAAATTATGTTAGACACTATGAGGATGACTTACAAGCCAAATGCTTAATCCTCACTTCACTTAGTGAGGAGCTTATGAAGCTACATAAGCACATGGACACTTCTTGTGCCATGGTTGAAAGTTTGCATAAGATGCATGACCTTGAGACTAGTAATGTACGATTCTCAAATATTTGTAGTCTAATGAATGCCAAAATGGCAAAGGGGACATCGGTCCATAAACATGGACAAAAGATGGAAAGGATCTTTCAAGATCTTCAAAGTTTAGGAACTTCCATCGATGGGAAAATGGCCCAAGACTTTTTCCTTGCATCTCTCTCGGATGATTTCACTAAGTTTATCGTAAACTATAAAGTGAATAGATTCGATCATTCTTTGAAAGAGATGATTGACATGTGCTGTAAATTTGAAAAAGGTTTCAAAAGGGACAGTGGGAGTGAGAATGCAATAATAAGGAAAAGGTTACATAAGAAGAAGGCAAAGAAATCCAAGGGAACATGCTTTCATTGTGGAAAGGATGAACGTTGGAAGAAGAAATACAGGGTGTGCATTGCGAGCCTTATGACACGAAATTTTGAAGAGACTATTTCTGTCATAGAGAGTGCTTTTACAGTGAGCTCCAATTCCTGGATATTTGATTCAGGCGCTAGTCAACATATCTGTAATACGTTGCAGGGACTAACAGGGAGCAGGTCACTGCGCAATGAGGAGATGGTTGTGCGAGTTGGGAACGGCACTAAAATCTCTGCAAAAGCAATAGGCACCTATATGCTTAACCTACCCTCTGGGGAAGTCCTGGAACTTAAAAATTGTTTATATTTTCCTTCATGTATAAAGAATTTGATTTCCATCTCTAAAGCTTTTACGAGATGGGCACTCAATATTGTTTGACAAAATGAGTTGCACTTTATACTTGAACGGTCGTATTATCTCTCATGGTAATATGATAGAGGGACTTTTTCACCTAGAGACGAATAGTGGGATGCACTGTATTGAAAGCGGGAATACCTCAAAACCCAAAAGGGCTAGAGAAGAAGTTAACCAAGAAAAGATGTGGCATCTTAAACTTGGACATGTGAACCTTGATAAGATTCGCAAGATGTCGAAAGACGGATATTTCCGCCCATTAGGTAATGACCGGATGGGTACTTGTGAATGTTGCTTGAAAGGGAAGATGACCAAATCTCCATTTACTGGAAAAGGAGAGTGTGCCACTGAAATTCTAAGGTTAATCCACACTGACGTATGTGGACCTATGTCTACTACGTCGAGAAAAGGCTTCTCATACTATATCACATTCACCGACGATCACTCTCGGTTTGGCTATGTATATCTTATGAAGTACAAGTCAGAATCCTTTGAAAGGTTCAAAGAATTCAAGAATGAAGTTGAGAAGCAAACTGGGAAACAGATAAAAATCCTAAGATCAGATCGAGGGGGTGAATATCTGAGTAATGAGTTCCTAGATTATCTCAAAGAGTGTGGAATAATATCACAGTGGACTCCACCGGGAACTCCATAACTTAATGGAGTTTCTGAAAGGAGAAATCGAACCTTGATGAACATGGTTCGTTCTATGATGAGTTCCGCTGATCTACCAGTAACATTCTGGGGATACGCTCTATATACAGCAGCTTACTTGCTTAATAGAGTACCTTCCAAATCAGTTTCACAAACACCCTATGAGATATGGCATGGAAGAAAGCCAAGTCTTAATCATATTAAGATTTGGGGTTGTGAAGCATATGTCAAGAAGCTTGAGGCTACTAAGCTTGAAGCGAGATCAGTAAGATGCTATTTTGTGGGATATCCTAAAGAAACTATGGGATATGAGTTCTACCATCCTGACGACCAGAAAGTCTTTGTCGCCAGAACTGCTAAGTTTCTAAAGGACGAATTTGTTCTCAAAGGAACTATAAGCAAACAGATGGAAATTAATGAGATTAATAATGAACCACAAACAAACACTCGACATATTGACAACCCTGTTCCTGAACCCCTAGCTCCACGTAGATCTGAACGGGTTAGTAAGCCACCTATGAGGTTTGGCTTAAATAATGACTTTGATGAATTGTACCTTTTAGGTGACAATGAAACAAAGGAGGACCCTAGGGACTACACTGAAGCAATGTCCGACATTGATTCAAAGAGATGGCAAATGGACGTGAAGACGGCCTTTCTGAACGGCTACCTACAGGAAGAGCTCTATATGACTCAACCCGAAGGTTTCGTGTCCGAGTCTGAAGAGACTAAGGCATACAAGCTTCAAATGCCCATTTATGGACTTAAGCAAGCCTCCAGGAGCTGGAACATTCGTTTCGATACTGAAATCAAAACGTTTGGTTTTACTCAAAACGAAGACGACAATTGTGTTTATCAAAAAGTCCTTGGGGATGCAGTAGTATTCCTAGTGTTATGTGTAGATGACATATTACTATTCGGGAATGACACTGCAGTACTTTCTTATGTAAAAGTGTGGTTGTCTAAAACCTTCCACATGAAAGATTTAGGAGATGCATCTTATGTACTTGGGATAAAACTCTATCGTGATAGATCCAGAAAATTAATTGGATTATCCCAATCGATGTACATTGATAAGGTGCTAATTAGGTTCCAGATGGAACAGTCTAAGAAAGGTTTTCTTCCTGTGAGACATGGAATTCACCTTTCTAAGTCCATGGGACCTAAGACTCCTGAAGAGATACGGCTAAATGAATGAAATTCCTTATGCTTCCGCCATAGGGAGTCTCATGTATGCCATGATATGCACAAGGCCTGATATCGCGTATGCTGTGAGCATTACTAGTCGATATCAATCTAACCCAGGATCAGAACACTGGGCAGCTGTCAAGATGGTCCTTAAGTACTTAAGAAGAACTAAGGACATGTTCCTCGTTTATGGAGGAGCATCAGAGTTGCGAGTGGAAGCTTATACAGACGCAGATTTCCAATCTGACGTCGATGATAGAAGTTCCAACTCCGGATATGTATTCACTCTGAATGGTGGGGCTGTCAGTTGGAAAAGCAAGAAACAAAGTGTAATTGCTGATTCCACGACAGAGGCTGAATATGTCGCTACAGCTGAAGCCGGCAAAGAAGCGTTCTGGATGAAAAAGTTCATTACTGAACTTGGAGTGGTTCCAACCATCACATCACCAGTAACTTTGTACTGTGATAATAGTGGGGCGATAGCTCAAGCCAAGGAACCCAGGGCTCATCAAAAGAACAAGCATTTTGATAGGCGCTTTAATATCATAAGATGATATGCTGCCGAGGGGAAAGTCAACATCCTCAAAGTTGCTTCAGCCGATAATGTAGCAGATCCACTGACAAAGCCAATGACTCAAATCCAGCTTGATCGTCATATGGATAAGATGGGTATTAGATACATGGGAGGATGGCTTTGAGTGCAAGTGGGAGATTGTTGGAAGTATGCCCACAAAGCCACTCATTTGATGTAATAGCTTTTGGAATACTTAATATGTTAAACTTTTATATGTTTAACGGAAGGGCAATACTTATTATTAATCACTATTTATTGTATCATGTGTTTAAGCAATAAGAGAATCCAAGGGATGTATTTGACATAAGAGATAAGTGATCTAATGAGTTAGATTAAGGAGACCTTTCTCTTATGCTCATTCCTAAAACGTTCCTAACCATAGGATTGCCAATTGGGCATTAACAATCCGCTAAGGTTAGTATGTGTTATGTTGACTCAAACGTGAGTATGAACTAGTCTCAAGTCATTTGGTGTTGGACACTAAGACAAACACATAGGTGCTCGAAAGAGTGATCGAGTACACTGAACTGCGATTAATGAGAGTTCAAACATACATGTCATGTACGAACTCTAAGGTTACAATATGCAAATTAGTCCTTAGACCTGAGGCATCATAGATGTCTAATGGTTAGGTCCTTGGTCTTTGATCATAACAAAGGCATTCCCTCGGATTGTCCACGGCATTGTTGGGGTCATGTGATCTAGTCATGTAGGCATATGAATGCACAACAAGGGATCTCTAACCTTCCATGGTGAAAGGAGTATACTCTAAAATATGATTCTAAAGTCTTTGGCCAAAGCAAATGAATATGACTAAGGAAGATGTTCCAAATCATATTCAAGGGAATCATATAAGAAAGTATCTCATTGGATAGTAGACATGAAACAAACTATCACTTAAACAATGTGGTTAAGAGTATTGTATTAGAGAAGGACCGTATTGCATTGTAATTGTAACTGGATAGGTTCTCCAACCAATTCTACTTAGCTTGGGTAACCATGACATACTGCTAGGTGTCACTCATGGTTTGTGGAAGCCCTATTGATTAGCAAACACTAATCATCAAAAAGGGAGAATTGAAATGTGGTTTCAATTCACAATCGATAGTTAAGAGTAACATCGCCCACTGCCTCGCTAATTGGAACCTAATGGATCGCACACCAAATAAGGATATATGTGAAGCAATTAAATGAAATGGATAAGCAATTAAATGGTTTAATTGAAGAATGGTCAAGATTAATTAATTAGTTAATTAATTATACGAAATGTTCGTATTGGGCTTTTAAGTTGGTTTTAGGGCTTCGGGGCCCAAAAGTGTTTTGGTCCACAAGGCCCATTATGTTTAAGTTGTATGACAACTAAAACAAAATGGGCAATAAGCCCAATAACCATATAGGCCAACCATTTAGGGTGAGGGTATGCAAGTTTGCTTAATTGCAAGTTTGCCACTCACCTAAGAAATGAAGTATAAATTCATCTTTATAGCTTTGTTTTCAATTAGGGTTTTCTAAGCTACTTGGGGATAGTTATCTAGCAAATTTACTTCCCTAAGTGATCCATATTCATTCTCACAAATTACATCCTTGGTGAAGAGACATAGAGACATCAAACTTTTGGTGTTTTGGAGAACTAATCCTCAAATCCTCAAAGAAGCAAAGGAGCACTAAAAGGAGGGAAATCACAAGGAAGATCCAAGGAGCAAGGAGGTGACTTGAAGGCCCTCCACTTGGGTGAATCCCTTGTGTAATCAAGGATGAGCTTCAAGGGTAAAGAATCTCTAAATTCTTCATATTCTTTAATGTTGTTAAAGAGTCTTTTGATTCACCATATACTAGGCTTTGAAAGTCATGGGTTTCATGAATTGTTTTTTTGGATGCATGCCTACTTTAAAGAGTTAATTGTTAGCATATGTATTCAAATGTTCATACATGTTCTTAGCTAGGACAAAATTTTTCCTTCATGTGCATCATCCTCTCCCTATAAATAACCAGTTTAGCACACTCATTTCACCCAACACATTCACCTACCACTACATCCACTCATTTCACCCAACACATCCACTCATTTCAACCACCCAACACACTCACCTACCACTACATCCACTCATTTCACCCAACACATCCACTCATTTAACCTACCAGAAATTGAATTGTTGGTGCACTCATTTAACCTACCAAAATTTGAGTTGTTGGTGTACTCATCTAACCCACCTAAATTGAATGGAATGTGCACTCACCTAACTCATCTAATCCATCATTTCCCTATAAATACCATTGCCATGCATTTCATTGAGATTTGACCATTCTACACATCCATTCACTCCCATACATAATTCCATCTCCATCCAAAGACACTACATTTTCACATCTCACAACTCCATACACTTACACTTTCATCCCTTGCCGTGACCTCCTTTTAGCCACTCCCCTTTCTTGTGCCGCAACAAGGTGGTGAAAAAGAAGGTCTTTGGCATTTCAAGCTTGAAGATTGGAGCGTTTTAGGTGTACTTCGTTCTTGCTTTCAATGTCTACTTTGTTATTTTCTGATTTTGTTGCAACTATGAGTGGCTAAACCCCTATTTAGTTAGGTGGAAGTTTGAAGCCATGAACATGCTTGAGATATGAATTGATTTCTTCCAATTGTGATTTGATAAGTTGTGATTGCAATTCAATTATCTATTTTATTCATAACTGATTCTTGTATGTTTATTAAGGATGCATACTTAGTTTTCATGCATGAATTAGATGCTAGAATATAAATGAGTTTCACCTAATCGTTACAAGTTTATTGAAAATCTGAGGGTTAATTTATAGGGAGAATGATTTGGGTTGTTGCACCTAATCGTTACAATTTTATCTCTATTATGCATTCATATAGGGGACTTTTAGAGAATGATTTGGGTTGTTGCATGCATTCATCCAACTCAATGAGTAAAGGAAAATCTGAGGGTTAATTTGTGCATCACGGTTAATCTGGGGTGTTGAGTATCATAGTTTATTGAAAAGCAATTGGAAATCAATTCATGTACAAGAGTGTCATGTGTGAAGAACGGACCTCTAACTAATCCATCCATCATCGTATTCCTCAAATTTGTCTTACAATCTGCCTAGTTTTATAACTTGTTTGTTTGTTTCGAATTCGTCAAAACGAAAATCCCCATTTTACTTTGTTGTTTCAAAGTGTTAAATTTCTATTTCGTTAGTGTTTTAGAGTGTTTTGATTTAAGTCAAAACACTAAATTCATCCAAAGTTGTGTTAGAGTCAAATCTGCCCAGTTTGTGTTTTTAGGCAGTTTTGGGTGTTTTTAAGTTGTTTTGAGTCTTTAGAATCTGTTTTGAGTCCCTTGAGTCTATTCAAATGTTTTTAACTTTGTTTTTATGTTTTTGAGTAAGTTTAGAGGTTTTTGCAAGCCTTCCTAATCCGCGGTTTAGAACGATCCCTACTTATCCATACTGCAATTGTCAACAAGAGGGTTTAATTTGTATGTTAAGTTAATTTTTGCACCAAGCATCGAATTCCCCCGCGTACAATGAAGAGTTATATAACTTAGCGTTCGGACCAATTCGTGTTGAATTGTACTCGGGCTCCATGTCAACGGCGTCAAGTTCTTAGCGGGTGCACGAGATGACAAGTTGTGTACACAAAACAGCGGTGTTCATGTCCCCGGAGGAGGCGAAAGTACAGACATTGAATTCTATGGCAAACAAACAAGTGTCGTGCAATTGCTTTATAAAGACCGGTGCCAAGTGATCCTATTTAAGTGTCGATGGTTTGATACACACCCAAATAGGCATGGAAGTGTGAAAACAGATAATGGATTACTATCAGTGAACACTACCAAAACTTGGTACGATGACGACCCTTACATATTAGCAACCATGGCAAAACAAATTGTGTATCTAGATGACCCTAAATCCGGGACGGGTTGGAAAGTTGTTCAGAAGATGGATCATAGGAACGTGTATGCTATACCAGAACAAGTCCATACTGACGACGACATCAACAATGTTGCTGACCAACGTCTTGAATCTTTCATGGAAAGTGGTGTGGAAACACTCCGAGATACTAATCTTATCCAAGAACCATTTCAGATAGATGAAGTATCTTCAATCGAAATACCGATTTAGTCCATCACGATTGACCTTGGTAATATTCCATGATATGATGGTCCAGTGCACACGAACGACGATGGTGACGTACCTAGCGATGATAAGGAATGGGACACTGAAAATATGATAGCGACGAAAGTGAAAGTTATTATAGTTCGGATTAAGATTAAGGCAATTTATTTGTAATTTTTTTGTAAAACACATGAAATGTTTAATGCATTATATAGAGTGATGGAAAAAATGGTATGAATGATTCCCATTTTATATGTGAATTACTTTGTAAATAAAGTTGTTTTGTTTGTATTTTATAATAAATTGTCAACAAAATAAAAAAAAAACCAATTTAAAACACAATTGCGCGACGCATAAAATTTTTTGGTCGCGCAAATATACTTTGCGCGACGAAATATATGTATTCATCGCCCACGTGTCTGAAAATTCAATTAAAGCGTTTTTTTCGCGAAAATTTTAAAAACTTGTGCGACGAAATATATTGATTCGTCGCGCAACTATCTGAAAATTCAAATAAAGAGCTTTTTTTTCACGAAAATTTTTAAAAACTTGCACGACGATTGTTTAGCCTTGCGAGACGAACACTTCGTCACGTAATATTCTATATTATTAACCCATGTGCGTCTCGTTCCTTCCTTACTTCCCTCTTCTTCCTTTTTTCCCCGCGCGATACCCTCTCTTTCCTTCCTCTCTATCTTCGTTCGTCTCTCCTTCACTCACCTCGTCTCTCCATCCCTCTCTCAGTCCATCGCCTCTTTTTCTCCAACACGTAATTTCCTTTTCAGTTTTTAGTTTCAATTTTGTTTATTGACTGGGGGTTAGAATTAGGGTTTTTATTTTTTTCAAATTGGGGGCGGTGGGGTTAGATTTAGGGTTCGTAAATTGGTGGTTACATTTAGGTTCTTAAATTAGAGTTTTAAGGGTTCTTAATTGGGGTTAGATTTAGGTCTTAACTTAGGGGAACGATTTTGGGCAGTGAGGTTAGATTAGGTTTTCTTAAATTGGGGGTTAGATTTAGGGTGCTTCACTGGGGGTTAGATTAGGGTTCTTAAATTAGGGGTTTTTTAATTTCAAGTACAGGGTTCGAATTAGGGGTTTTCTATTTTAAGTGCAGGGTTCTTAAATTAAGGATTTGCATTGTTGACTGCCACGATTTGTTGATATATAATGGGGTATTACCCTTTGTTGTTGCCTTATTAATATGATAGACTCGATTGTGTTGCTTGTTGAATTCAGCCTCCCAATTTTGAATTTACATTTACGTTTTGATATTAATCTTTCTTTTTTTGCACAGTAATTTGAATTCCTCCATTATAGTTTAGATTATATATATATATATATATATATATATATATATATATATATATATATTAGATTTTCATGAGAGGTATTAGCAAACTTCTTTTGCTGCAAATCGCAGAGCACATGAACTTTGTTATGATGGGAATGTTTCAATTATTTTCATATTTCTACATCTCCAAAATCATTGAATCTACCCATATGCATTCAGAAAATGCTTTTGACCAGCCAATGGACTGGAATTCCCATATGTTTATTTCAGTTAACAAGTTAATTTGAAATCAAATCAACAATTAGCAATCCTTTTGTAGCCATTGAAGTTGTAAGCATGTGAAAACAGAATCAAAATCTTTGTGTACTAAACAAATTGATTGCCAATTTTGTAGATGTCTCACCTCATTAGAACCCGGAGGTCGATGACTTATACACCTAGTCTGACGGCTACACCTAGTCCGACGACCTACTACTGCCACCACTGCTCTGGCAGAGATGGACCATAGGTCGGTCAATCCGGTTCACTCAGATGGTCCTCCAGTCCCACAGACGCAGGCATCATCGACTTCTTCGGTGGCGTTACCTATTAGCGCCAGACGAAATCACTGACGCCCCCGCACTGTGGACCAGATGTCGCCATCGGGATCCATAACCGATGCCTCCGGTACACGGCCAGGTATACAATCCTAATTCACTCCCTCATTCCCTTGTTTACTAAGTTTTTTTATTTTAGGTTCAATTTGTTATGTCATGTAAGGATTAAAAAGTTTTCATCGTTCCGAACCTTTTATTAAACTGTTGTGATCATTGTGTTGGATATGTATATTGTTTATGTTATTTTCAGTGTTTTGGGAAATGTTTTAATTATAGGGGAGGTTATGCCAAAATTTTAGTAGGATTTGTTATTAGTTATGGGTTAATTATTATTTTTTTCATATCTTTGCAGCGAAGAAAAACACCCAGGGACCTTGTCGGCAATTGAAGACGGGGAAGGTCGCCCGGGTGACCAACGGTCGTATCCCAATAGGATTCGATGAGCAACATCGGGCAGCACCAACGGCGGAGCAGCATAGTGCATTGGCCCACAACATTGGGCATGTCGTGCGGACCTTTTGCCCTATGCTGTGGAAGTCTTGGAAGGCGATGCCGGATGAGAGGAAGATTACGGTGCGCAATCAATTGTCCGTAAGTAGCATTGCCTTTTTAATGCTTTTCATGTAAAATTTATATATTTATATGTATTACTGTCTTTTATTACTAATGCTTTTAAAATATTTGTTATATTGCAGACAAACTACAATTTGGAGCACATGGACGAGGACAAGTTCACGTATGTCAATCGGCTCTTCTCCGAAAGCTATAAGCAGTGGAAGAGTGACCTGCACCAATGGTTCCAGGAGTTTGATGATCCGCAGGTCGCTCTTGAGGAGGGATGTTCGAAGTTGTTGGAGGACCAACAAGATAGTTGGGTTTGGCTTTGCGGTCATTTTAAGGACCCAACATATGTGGTGCGTTTTTAATGACGACTTCTTTCATTTTACTTTTTTATTTTTTAATAATGTTTATTATTAATTTTTTTAATTTTCTTTAACTATTACAACTAATACGTTTATTTTTTGTATAACAGAAGAAGGCAAAGGCAAACAAGATCAATCGAGAGAAGAAGACTCTTCTCCAACATTCGGGTTCGAGGCCTTTCTCCTATAGGATGGAGGCGCGACGGAAGGTATATATTACAACTTTCATTTCCAATTTTAAAATGTCGCTAATAATTTTTTTTTTTCGTACTAACATTTTCCTTATCTTTTTCGATTTTAGGAGGGTTCAAAATTTCCGGAGATCAACGTCTTTGCTGACGTTTATGTTCGGCCTGGGAATGAGTTGACCCAGTCCCTTCAAGTAAGTAATTTCTTATGCATTAAACATTTATACTAATTCTTTCAAATTGTTTTCTATTAATAATCCATGTTTTTTTTCACAGGCAACTATGGTGGAGAAGCGACAGGTGGTGCTTCAGGAGTTCGCCTCCCACCTTCCCTCGGACACGCCGATCGAGTCTGTGGATCCCCCTGAGGATGCAGGGTTTCACATCGTCACAGAGACGTTGGACCAGACTTTCGGTCGGAGGCCAGGGACATATTGTCGAGGGATGGGAAATGCCAGGCGTCGGGAGACTGGAGCCTCGTCATCCTCGCAGTCAAAGACCAAGGTTACGGCTTTGACGCAGGAAGTCGCTGGGCTGAGGAGTGAGCTGGCATCGTACAAGTCTCAAATGTCAATGCTTGTACAAGCCCTCAGTTCCTCTGGAATACATCTCCCCGATTTTTCTACACCATTGCCTTCACAGCCCTTCCACACCGAGCAAGCACAGCAATCAGGCCCGTCGACCTCCGACCTCGTCCCCAACCAGTAGCAAGATTACCAAGCACCTCCGAATGACATGCCTATAGATTTTGCCTCTTTATTTTCGTAGTTTTGTTCCCTTTTTTTTTTAAACTTTATATTTGTACGTACATTTTTATTTATATTATAAATAAATAAATAAATTATTCATTAATTTGCTTTTTTTTCTTTCTCATTAGTATGAAATCTGTTTTTTTTTTCTTTTCCTTTTATTCTATTTTTTTGATTAAAAATTACATGTGCGCGACGACGAAATGTCGTCGCGCAAAATTAAGCTCGTCTTACTCTTCGTCGCGCATTACCACGCGCCTACTATAGATTTCGTCGCGCAAAAAGTTTTGAGACAAATTACCCACAAACGCACTTGTACTCGTTTATATCATACGACGAAAACCTTTGTCTGTATAACTTTCGCTCGACGACTAGTAAAGCGTCGCGCAATTGTTAAGATGCACGACAAATTTGAATATGTTCATCGCGCAATGTCTTTTTTCACGAGCTTTGCGCAACAAAATATGCGCGACGATTTTATGGTCGCCATAGTTTATGTGCGACCAAATAATTCTTTGCGCGACAAAATGTCCCTAGTCGCGCAAACTGTTTAATTTAGTAGTGAATATAATTACTTTAGATCGCAGCAACTTATTGACATATTCATGATCTATAGACTGTAAGAATAAAATCGCAGCAACTTATTCAAGAAACAAGAATTCATCCAATTGAATTGCAACTAGTCTAAATTTTGCATTTAACATACTTAAGAACCAAAACCTTTTAGAACATACCTGCATTGTTCGATCCTGATGAAGAAGCCATTGCAGCCTTTGTGTTTGAAACCTTCTCCTCTTTTACGATCACAATAGCTTCTCTAATCAATAGGACTTAGAACAACATAAGCTGGTATCACAAGAGCAGTGGTTTGAACCATAAATATATAGTGCTCCTCTGTCCATTCCCTATCAGAATTGGATTGAGATTAAAGCTCATACAAACCATAAAGAATTATGAGACCTCATGAAGTTCCAACAATAAGTTCTTTTCCAAAACCAATTGGAACTTCTCTCAACTCTGTTATCCAAAAACAATAAGGACAACCTAAATAGTTTTAACCAAGACTTTTCCATATCAATCTCAAACACTATAACCAGTTCTTGTATATGTTTCATACTCATAATCTTACATAGACTTCACTATTTAGGTAAATAACTGTTAGCGAGACAATATATTTTATAATGTTATTGTCATTTGATTAACACCCTTTCGAACCTCCCTTATTTATAGAAAATTTTGCTCATAAAAGAGTGTATGATGACTCTTTGAAATGACGGTTTGTAATAACACACCCTTTCGAATCTTGAAATGTCACAAGGATTGAGATATGTTACGATTTGAGAGTGCAGGACCTGAAGGACCTCTATCCCACCAACTTGAGCAGGCATTTTCCTGTTGAACATCGTCAGCGCCGCAGAGCCATGGTATTGGTAGCAAATTGGCAAGGCTAGGCAGAGAGTGAGTGAGTGAGTCATCACAGAGGGCATGTTTTTATAGGTTACACCCACGTGACCATCACGTTCATTATTTCCGTCCCTGTTACGTGCCCTTCCCTCCGCCCAAACCCGCCCTCGCTGTTGTCTCTCTGTGTCTCTTTCAAGAAATTTTTCATTGTTCCGAACACGGACAGCACACTAAATGTCACGTTATATATAGAGAAAAATATTATGTTTTAGTTGTATTCTAACATGCTATGTACCATCCGTGTTTCGAAAACATTAAAAAATCTGGCGTCTCTCTCTCAAACAGACCAACCTCGACACGCAATAGTAAGACAAAGACGCTAAGAAAAAGCAAAGCACAAAACCCAAACCCAAACCCAACTCTCTCTGTTAAACCCCTTTTAACTTTCATGTCTCTCTTGCTTTCTCTCTCTCTAAGAAAACAAACAGCGGAGAGACAAAGACAAAGAAAGAAGGGATGGGTGCGGTTTCGAAGGAGGCTCAGCTTTCTATAGCTGCCTCTTCCATGTTTCCGGGGTTTAGGTTTTCACCGACCGACGAGGAATTGATTTCCCACTACCTGAAGAACAAGTTGGAGGGACCGGTGCCCGGGAAGAGCGTGGAGGTCATCTCCGAGGTTGATATCTGCAATTTCGAGCCCTGGGACTTGCCAGGTTTGTTGGGTTTAACTCATTTTTTTTGTTCTTCATTTTATTTTCTGAAAGTTTTGATTTTATTTTTCTTCGAGTTTTTAGGAATTGGGTATTGTTTGTGTACTGATATGAAGGATGAAATTTGTTTTATGGTGTTTTGTGTTTGTGTGCTGACAGTGACAGCGTTGAATTGGATTTAGTCAAAGTTGTTGTCACGTAAAATATGAAAGAGATGTCGTTATGATTTCTCTAAGATTCCAAGTTGGTTTGTACTTCTTGCATATAGATAGGAGGATTGTTTACAGAGTGACCAAGAACCCTGCTAAATGGTCATTTCTGTCCTCCGTCCCCCAAGAGAAATTTAAGATTACATGACTACGGTTTCTCAATTCTCTGTTAGTTGATAGGATGTTATTCATGTGAAACTGATAGCTTTGAATAATTTGTAAATAGTTCTTAAACAATGAGAAAGCGAAACTTATTTCAATACTCCTGACTTCCTTTTAGTATGAATGGAGGGGATTCAGTATATAGGTTCATTTTTATGTGACAGAAAAAGAGTATTGGTGATTGAGATAGCATGCAATAGTTTCTCGTGGTAAACTAGTCACATTCCTATGATGAGTAAACCCAAACATGCATGCAGTCACCGTTCCCCTTGGTCTCTAATTCCCATTCCCCACCTATTTTTAATTTTCAAGGTACAAAGTAGAGTGGGACTGCAAGTATATGTTTACATCTGTATGTCTCTCCACATGCAGGTTGTGTTGACCTTAATGGAACATGTTGAACTTATACATATGTTTTGGCCTCTTATCTAATAAATTTTGTAAATGAAAGGGACAAATACTGGAAATAACTTTGTTGCAATTTCTTTGGATTGGAGATGGAATATTGAAGTATAGGCTTTAGCCTAGTTAAAAGCCAACAAAGATGATGACTTTATTTAACTGACAAGCAGACCAAAAAGAGGTCAAATTGATAGATTAGTGTATTTGTATGGTTTGGAGTCAATTGGCGTTAATCAGGAATTGTATGGAATGCGGATTTATAAACATTTTGGTTTTGAATCCCTGTTTGAGACAATAGTTCTTTTATCGTTACAGAAGGTTGGAATTACTTGGTTTAAAGAAACTATTTCTTGGGATGAAGTCTTGCAATGAAAATTTTGAAAACCTGTGCAGTTCTCTGCAAGAGAATATTATTGGAATTCCTGCACCCATTTTTCTCTCAATACACTATAGATTTGCACCCTACTCTACAATGGCCTCCTACAGTGTGTCTGAGAAATAGCACCCTTTACTTGAAAGGCTGAAATAACTTGAATTCATTTTGCTTCCAGAAATTTAATCATGGAGAGCTATGTTGGTTCTCTCTGGTGTTTATTTGTGTAATATGGTGTCTGATTAGCACTACCTATAATATTTGTTTGCTTTATGTGTGGTGATTTCACGAGCCTAACTGTTTAAATTCTCTTTGCAAACAAATAGTTTTTGATGGGTTTGACATTGTTTATGTGTTACTAGCTAAGTCTGTCATTCAATCGGAAAATGAGTGGTTCTTCTTTTCTCCACGAGGAAGAAAGTACCCAAATGGATCACAAAGTAGAAGGGCAACAGAATTCGGTTATTGGAAAGCCACAGGAAAGGAACGTAACGTAAAGTCAAGTTCTAACGTTATTGGTACAAAGAGGACACTTGTGTTCCACATAGGTCGTGCACCAAAAGGGGAAAGGACAGAATGGATTATGCACGAGTACTGCATAAATGATAAACCCCAGGTGACTTTTGTCATTATTAGTTCAAAATATTTTGTTAGTTATTTGGTTTGAACTATCACCATATGTATATTCGTCTTCCCATATAATTGCTGTCTCCTTAGTAATACCTTATTAGAAGCTTCACATCCCGTCTAGTTTGTTATTTTAAAGTGAAAGTTATTGGAAGTGAATATTTAGCCACAGACCCCGACCTGCTTGGTCATCTGGAATTGGTTCAAGATTATTTACTTGCTGCATATTTTAGTTATATTGAAAATAATTTCTGATTACATCTTCACATTCACTTATGCATTCCATATGTACGCACATGATGATTTCTTTTTTGCTTACATGTTCTGCCTGCTTCTATCTGCAGGATTCTATGGTTGTTTGCCGCCTCCGGAAGAACAGTGAGTTTCGTTTGAATGACACCACAAACGGAGGTTCTTCAAGTCGAACTCCTTTATCAACTATGCAAAATGATGGAAGTGCCGTCTCTGAAATTGGTAATGACCAAGGGGATAAGGCAGTTGAATTCAATTCGAAGAAGTCTACTAGCAGTCATGATTCTCATTCTATTGAGCAAATTGATTCTGCATCCGACTCCTACCCAAAACCGGTAACAGATGCTATGCAGACAGACTCTAATGGCCACCAGAAGGTGGGTTTGTTTAATCTTATCCTTCTTTCTTTTTATTAATTTTTCTGTCATCGTAGTTGAGATTAACTCAGCAGCACCACCTGCAAGTTTACAAGCTAACATAGGGAGAGTATCATTTAGTAAGAAAAGGAAAAAAAATATAAATTAAACACCATATAGCGAGTATCATGTTCCTTTATCTGGTCGTGCAACTTTTTAGTGCATTCATAAATTTAATGAGCTTACCAATGGTCCCATACTAATAAATACAGCCAACGGCTCGTTTTGTGTCAGATGGTTGTTCCAGAGGGAGTTGTGTTTCAGGTAGTTATGACAGTACCAAAGCCGCTAAATTAGTGTCTTCTAATCCCTGAACTGACATGAAATTATTATTTAGCGGTTATGGGAAGGGATCTAAAGGATGGCGGTGACCAGTGACCGCCTGCAAGAGGAGTTCAGTCATTGTATAATAAGTGATTAATCAAATGTCCTTATAATAAGAAGTGCTCAGTCGTCTTAGGGTTCTGAACAATACTTTGTCGTTCTGTTTTTTACCACACTTACTATTCTTTGAGAAATTATCACGGGGTCCAAGAATCCATGCATAACTGATGGTGGTTTTGAACTCTATTTCTATATGGTAGTCCATTGGGGGTCCAGCTCATGAATCATGATCATTGTTAATTACAATTGCAGGGTTCTTATGATGAAGACTTCTATGCGGAGATACTGAACGATGATATAATCAAACTAGATGAATCTTCCGTGCCTGCTGCTCATATGATGCCAGTTGTTGCCAACAACTTAGAGGCTGAACATCAATCTCAACAACATATGCAAGCCACTTTGTCGCAAGCAGTTCCTTTCCAAGGTACTGCAAACCGAAGAATCCATTTGAGAAAGAGAAAGGAAAAGTTTTGTGCAGAATCACAGAACTCTTCCAACTCAGAGCAATCACGAAAAGCTTTAGTGAATAGGATGGACGATCGACATATGTTATTATATGTATTTTTTGTTTTTCTGGTACTGATGGCTGTGTTTCTATCCAATTTTTGTTTTCCTGACGTTCTCGTTGGAAAGATCCTGGCAAGTCAAAAACATCTCATGTAAGTATTTGCAAAAGCTTTCTGCCATGGACGCTAATAGTAGGCTTCTTTTTCTAGACCTGGTTTTGATTGATCCGTGTTTATATTCGAGTAAAGCTTAATGATACAAGGCTTCGGCCCTTTGATCCACGACGTTGGCAAGTCTTCCGTAAGGCCTTGCGCCTCTTTCTTCATTCTGTTTTACTCCCTTACTCCTGTTTGATTCCATTTCTCCATTTTTGGCGGGTTTTTGTCGTGCGATGATCCTCTCCTTAATATCAGACAAGGTTTCGAACCTCACCAACCGGGCCATAATATCAGACAAGGCATTCTAAGATCCTCGGATCAGTGGGTGGGGTCCGCCCCATCGAGGATGACCTATTTGTCCCTCTCGTAATCAAGTAATCTACTCCGGATTGCATCCCAATTAAGATTGTATCTTGGGTTCAATATCACACATCTCTCTAGCCCACTCCTTGAATGCAAAGAGTCTTTATTGACTTGATTGTCGGAGAATCCTTGGCCATGTCTGTTCGATTAAATATGTTTTAAATGAAGGAACCTGATAAAACAATTCACACATTTAGTATTGGATGTAAATCTAAATTTAATCCAATGCTAATGGATTGTTTAAGAAGGAATCCTTTTGTGTATGTTCGTTTAAATAAATTAAGTTATCTAAAATTGTTGATTGTCCAAAACTATTGAGTCATCAACAATAAGCTGATGGATCTTAAAGATTGTCGATCGAGCAAAGACAAGTTAATGGGACCGATATGCATTCGAATCAAGAAAATCTAAATGTTAAGTTTTTCTTAAGGTTTCGAATGAATGCAGCATATCAAGAAAATCTAAATGTTAAGTTTTTCTTAAGGTTTCGAATGAATGCTTAGTTACAACAAGGTTAGTGGGAGTAATGTCAAATTTTTGAGAAACATAATTTTAGAATGAAGTGTATTTGGGAGTAATGTCAAATGTTTAATAATCATATGAATGTATTGTAAGTATGATACTAAAATGGTCTCAAGGTTGAAGCAAAGTTTGTATAAAGTATACAAATGAAATATATATCGATATTTTAAGGTTTTGGAAACTACTTCAAAAGGTGTTTCGAATATACGAAGTTCATACATGCGAGCAATGGACAATCATCCCTCAATCAAGTTAAAAGTGCCCAAATAGGTATTTATTTATAACCTCCATCCCTCATCATATCTTCTCCACAAGGTAACCCCCAAAATATTCTTATTAAATTATGTTAATTAGATAATTAATGAATTTATTACCTAATTAATCTATTAATGGCTAATTAAACTACCAATTACACCCAAAAAAACACACAAAAGGTCGGTCACCTTCTCTCCCAAGGGGGCTGGCCATGCCTTATATATTCTACCTCATTTTCTCTAAAAAGCTAGGTCTTCACTCTTGCTAAACACTCAAAATTCTCCAAACACTTTTCCCTCAAAATTCTAACTTTGGCATCAGAGGTTCTTCGGCCAAAGCCCCTTCATTCATCGTGGGTGCGTGAGGCTCTTGGCCTTGACCTAAGGTGTTATTTGTTTTGTAGGTGCGATTTTGTCCAAGAACAAGGAGGAAGAAATTTGCATCCACAAATTGGTGCTTTCATTAAGAGTAAGTCCCACACTCGTAGAAGACTCTCGCATCCAAGGTTTTTCTATTTTCTTGTCCATTTGTAGATTTTTCCTACATTTTTATTATTAGAATTTTTTTATTTGCAAAAATTCTTTGATAAAATGTAAAAGAGAAGTACAATGGCTGGAAATTTAGAAAATTCAACAAGTGAAAACTCCAATATTCAAGAGATGGGACCGCGGCGATCCACGAAGCTAAATGTGACAATAAGTGGAGCGGCACCACCACCATGAGTTTCCACCATGGGAACCACCGCGGTGGCCACCCGCGACGAGGTCCATGGTGTCACCACCACGGCCGGAGCCGTGCCATCTAAGCAACCCCAAGCCGTGCCATCCAAGGCCCAAGGCACCAAAGCCACGGCCCGAGCCATGTCATTCCAAGCCCAACGCGTTGCCAAGCCGAGCCCTAGCCTCGCACCCATGTGTGCCACACGCCAAGCAGCCCACTCCCGTGTCCCAGCCTGCTCCCGCCGAGCAGCCCACTCTCGTGGCCCAGCCTGCTCCCGCGGCCCAGTTTGCTCACGTGGCCTTCCAAGTAGCGCAAATCGATTCAAGATTAGTTTAACCATCCCGGCTCCAAATTTCCGGACTGAAGATCGAACTGGGAACATTTTCACCACATTTTTCTACGGATTTGACATTTTCTAACTCAAATCTCGCGCTCGGAGTCTACCACACTTCCACTGCTCAAGGAGACACATTTCATCCAAGCTATTCTAACCCAAATGGAGAACAACACTTGTTTCGACAAGTCATAGAGTTGACGAGCGCCTTAGCACAGCAGACGACCTTGGTGAACCAGCTCTTGGAGCGCACTGAGATGTAACGTGCCCCAGATGAGGTATCCTGAAGTAGGACAAGGGCAAACAAAGAACCTCTTCAGCAGCGTCCCGGTAAACAGCCACTCGAACAGCCACAAACCGAGATTTCGGGCAGTGTACACTCCCAAATGGGCCCCCAAGATAGCGTATACTCCCATCTTAGTGCGCAGAGGAACGTGCACTCTCGACTAGGCCCACGGACAAGCATACATTCACGGTTGGGGTCACACTCCGATAGTCAACTTGAGCAACTTTCCAGGCGAAGTGTTCATTCGCTGCTAAGCCCGTAAAGAGCATTCTCCACCTCACATCGGAGTAGGCAGCACGACAGACGAAGAGAAGCAGTCACTCAATCCTGCTCAAGTTCAAGTAAGCAGCCTGCGAAGAACTCGCTCGCCTGCATAGACAAGCCAAACACATGGAACAGCAACCTAGACCAACAAGTCACGGCTGGGGGCAGCTGAGAGCTTCGCTACCCTAATAAAGACAAATTCAGGAAGAAGTAGAGAGACTATTGACCAAACGATTGCGCAATAACGAGGTCACCGATGAGGCACTATGACGGAACATGACCAACATAAGCAGGTCACCCTTCACGGACGAGATCGAGCAGGCAGAGCCTCAACGCGAGTTCAGCGTGCCACATTGCACATCTTTCAAAGGGGATGAAGACCCAAAGAGACACTTAAATCATTACCGAAGTGTAATGATCCTCTATCGAAACAACAACAATCTCATGTCCAAGATATTCGCCACCACTTTACAAGGTGAGGCGCAAGATTGGTTTTACACCCTGCCGCCACAATCCATCCGGAGTTTCGACGAACTTTCTTTGGTTTTCACCAAAGAATATTCATCTTATCACTCGATCAAAAAGAAGTCCGACCATTTGTTCAATGTCAAGAAGAACCCAAATGAGTCGTTTCGAGACTATGTGAAGATGTTTAAAGCAGAGAAGGCAAGGATAGTTGGATGCAATGACTCGATAGCTAGAGCAAACTTCCAAAAAGGATTTCCAGCAGACCACCCGCTATTCCAAAAATTGATCATGAAAGAAGATCTAACTCTGGCAGACTCTTTCGCTCTGGCAGATAAACATGCATTTTGGGACGAGGCTCGCCAATGCACATTCAAGGACCTGAAGAAAAACCCGACATCACCTCCCTATTATCTAAACCGGAAGCAGCGGAGGACTTATTCACATGTTTGATGGTATCTAAACCAACAATAAGCTCTACCATCATGCGAGAAGAGATGGGGGCCCGACTACCTATACTCCACATTTCAAAAGCTCTCCTCAATGCTATCAGAAATTCAAAAGCTAACTTTGGCGAATGTTGTTACAACCCGGAAACTCAAGTTTTACCTTCAAACGCATGCAGTCATCCCCATGACGCACTATTCCACCCAATCCAGATGCACGACGATAAAGGCGTAGGCCCTGGCGGATGCAAAGTTTTCTGACAAACGTAACAACTCGGCTCAAAAGACACGCCAAAGGCAGACGAACACTGGAAGGACACACTCGGAAGTAAGTTTTGTCCTCATCGCCCCAAAAGATTCTACATATGAGCAACATGTACCGGCAGTTGAGCACCACTTCCTGCTACTTGTCACACGACCCCAGCCAATCATTGCTCCATAATTCAACTCTAGAGTGGCCCAATACCAGCAGTTGAGCATCTCATGCTACGTGTAACATGGCCCCAGCTCCACGACTCCCTACCACGCATTCACGACGCAACAGAGCGGCCCAACGACGCCCCGGAGGTAGCCGAGCACACCCTAGCCACGCCTGCTCCACCCGATGGAGACTTCTGGCATTTGCATGTTGATGGAGCATCCAACTACAAAGGTTCAAGAACAGGCGTAGTTCTTGTCAGCCAGACGGTTCGATGCCTAAGCAGGTGATCACTCTAGGCTTCAAAGCATCCAACAACGAAGTAGAATACGAGACCCTACTAGCAGGCATTCGAATGGCAAAAGACTTGGTGGTGAGAAAGCTCGCAATTCATTCTGTTTCCCAGCTAATCACTAGCTAGACTACTTGAGTCGTTTCAGACTTACACCCTCACTCAAGTTTCACAGGTAGACAACGCTCACGTGGACACACTAGCCGGATTAGGCTTTGCCCTCGACTACCAACTTAAACACTATATTCCAGTGGAGTATCTAGAAGAGCCAAGCATAGAGGCAAAGCCAGTAGCCGAGGTGTCACATGTTAGTAGAACTCCAAACTGAAAAGATTCCATTTTAGATTACCTGGTCAATGGCACATTCCCATGAAAAGATTGGAGTCTATGAAGCTCCAAATCAAGGCAGCACGCTACTACATGTGGAACGACATTCTCATCCGAAAATCCTACACCGGACCATATCTCCGCTACTTAGCGCTTCTCGATGACTTGAAAGTTCTAAGCTTAATCCACGAAGGCGTTTGTGGAAATCACTTCGAAGGTCGATCCTTAGCACATAAGGCTCTTAGCGCAGGTTACTACTAGCCTACCATGCACCGAGATGCTAAGAAGTTAGTACAAAAGTGTGACTGTTGCCAACGCTACAAGCCGGTACCATCACTACCTGCCAGTGAGCTACACCCGCAGAGGAATCGTTGATCGTTCATGCAGTGGGCAATCGACCTGGTAGGACCTATGCCGCCTGCTACTAGGGGCAGAGGCATGATGATCGTGGCAACCGATTACTTCACCAAATGGGTAGAAGCAGAGCCCAAGACGACCATGACTCAGATGGACATAGAGTACTTCATATGGAGGAACATCATTTGCTGATATGGCATCCCTCAATCCATCGTCACTGACAACGGCTCGCAATTCGTGGGCAAAGATGTGGTGAAGTTCTTCCAAAAGTATGGCATCAAGTAGCCCATGTCCACGCCGAGATATCCTTAAGGCAATAGGCGGGCTGAAGCATCCAACAAGATGATCCTCGACTGCCTCAAGAAATCCCTCACCAACAAGAAGGGAAAATGGCTAGATGAACTCCTCGGATGTCTATGGGCATATCGCACCACCAAAAAACGAGCAACCGATGAGATTCCTTTCTCTTTGGCATTTGGCTCAGAAGCAATTGATGAGTAGATTTTATATTATATATTTTACCATATTCTTAGTATATTTTGGTTAATATTTTGGAAGAATTTTGATGCTTTGAATTGTATCTTCAATATAGAACTTTCGACTTCCTCTGGAGAAAAACAGGAACAAATGGACGAATTTTGGAGTAATTACAGTTGGAGGACGTTCGTCAGTCACTTAGCTTGATCGTATCAAAATTTGGGATTTTTCTACCAAGCGGTTATTTTCTGGTGATAAAATAAAGGAGCGACGCGCGGTGCTGGAAAATGACGTTTCTGGGCTTAAATTGCATTTTTGGAGCCCAAGATGACCTTGGATGGTTTTGTGGCCTTCTGGAGATGTGTTCAGAACGTCCTAATCTTTAAAACAAGCTATCTTGGGTCGGATTTGGAGGAGATCTGAGGCTAAAACATGGCTGGACAAGTACTTGGCAGATTCCCCTAGTTTAATTAGGGTTTTATTTTCTAAGATATTTTATTATTTTTCTTAGTTTCCTAATTGGAATAATAGGCCTATGTTTTAGGGTTTGTGGATGGCTTAGCAAATATATTGCTATGCCGTTCTTTGTTTTTTTCTACGCTTTCTTTTATGCAACTTTGGAGACAGACAGAATTGCTAGGGTTCTTGGAGATTTTCTACTCTAAGGTGTTTTCAATCCTTTTCTTAGTAATATTTTCTATGATTTCAATTATGAATATGCGTAACTAATTTCTTTTGCTAGGGTGAAGCCTTGAGCCTTAGCATGAATATGTGATTTTTATTTAATTGTTTATGATTGATTGCATGCATACTTTGAATTGTTAATCACCGGGATAAAAACTATCTAATTGTCTTAATGCCTGATCACCATTAGGATCTTTAAAAAAGTAATTTGATGCAATTTTGGTCGGAAGGATCCCTGAAATTGACGATGGCTTCTTGTGATTAATAATTGTAATTTCACTTAGGATGAACACCACATCTTAAGGATTGCATGATTTTTCAAAGGGTTTTCATAAAGCGTAATGAGTCTTTCATGTTCAGATTTGATCCGAACGTCCGAACGGGTTGCAAGTTAGATATACGTTCTATGTTGGAGGTTCCAAGTAGAATATAAATTAGGAAAACCTAACCTTCACAGTGGCATGTCTAGATCATAAGTAATTGGTAAAAGTTCATAGGATTGCTAGGTGATGGTGGAACCCTAGTGCTTTCTTAATTTGATTTCTCCCAAAACTGTTTTCTTTTCCCTCTAGTTTTAATATTGCAAATTGTCTTATTTTTATTAGTTAAATTCGTTTTATTAAATTAGGCCATAAAAATCAATCATCTCAAGTTCTACTTTACAATCATTAATTGGAATTTGGATTGTTTCGAATTATTTAATAATCCCTGTGGAGAACGACCTTGCAAGATCCGTTTATACTACAACAACCTTGTGATTCTTGCAAGTATAATAGGAGTTTTTAGCCCGTTCACATGTTGACCATGTGAATTGGAACCGTTTAGAGGACATAATGAAGAACCCATCCCAGACTTGAATAATGACATGATATTCAACTCCCATGCATGAGTAATAGATCTGCTAAAAAAAAATTGATGGTTTCTAACTCATGAATATGGTGATTTTTGTTTTGATTTGTATAGGAGCTCCAGTTTGGCCCCTGCACAAAGGTAGAAGACATGAACAGCTCGGACATCTCAGATCCGATGTCCATGTGAAAGTAAGATTAATTCCAGACTTTTGTTGGGTCCTGATCTGTATAGATCCTCGTTTTATGTCCTGCATGTACTCATATTGGTGCTCTTTGTGTAGGGGTATACATATCCATGATAGAGCCGAAGGAAAAGGAAGTAAACACACAAACTCAACGGACAAAAACAGCAAAGGCCTCAGGACCCATATCTGTGCATCTGGGAGGTAAAATTTGAATTCCTGCAAGTTTAGTTGTTGTAGATCTGGTAGTATGGATCTGTGATTTAACTATGCTTCTCCTCCATGCATCGCAAAACTGAGCTGCAAAAAATTAACTACTCAAAATTATGTTTATGTGCTGGATCTGCAACAATCACCCCCAAACTTGCATCTGTGAATGACTTTATGTTGATTGCTTTAAATTTCCAGCATAGTGTAGATGTGGTTGATGTTAATGTAGACTTGTTGCTGGGTGCATGATTCCAGTATAGGATGCTCTTTATTTTCCATGTTTGCAACCTGCAATTAACCAATATGCGATAATTAAAAACGGAGCTAAAATCAACCGTGTAAATTAAGAAAAGAATTGACCTTTGTTTTTTCAATTTTTTTTTTTGTTTTTTTGTTTTTGTTTTTTTGTTTTTGTTTTGTTTTGTTTTTTTGTTTTTTTAATTAAACTTAGGTATGAAAATGCGAATAGAAAGTTAAACTAATAGTAAAATGAAAAATCAATCGAAAAGTAAAATAAGGAAAGAGTTTAGAAAAATTGGGTTGCCTCCCAATAAGCGTTTTATTTTAAGTCTGTAGCTAGATGTCGCAACAGTCCGATGGCTAGATCACTGGTTCCTTCAGAGTCAAAGACTCGCTTGCACCAAATTTCCCTATGCATGGTTTAAGTTGATGTTTGGTAACCTTAAATGGGAAATCTTTGCCCTCAGCCGTGATGTCCACATTACCATTTTGAAAAACTTTAGTAACTAGAAAATGACCTTTCCATCGAGACTCTTGTTTGCCTGGAGATGATTTGAAATTGGAACTTAACAACCACACTTTCCTACCAGGCTGTATTTTCTTAAAATTTGGTCTGCCTGGCAAATTTTCATTTTTTTTCTTAATGTTAATCGGCTGGTCATCATGTAGCACCCTTTGCTGCTGTGGTTTAGGACTTATGCAATCATGAGTCAAATTCGGAGGCTTTATGGACAGATGGTTAGTTGATGATTTGCTCATAAATTTGGCCTGAGGTAAACTATCTATTGCATCAACACGCATGCATTCTTGCTTATCACCTGAATGTATGCTTGCTTCAAACAACCTAAAAACAACTGTTTGATCTTCGACCCAAAATGTTAGTGTTCTGGCTTCAACATCAATAAGAGTCCGGGCTGTTGCTAGGAATGGGCGGCCCAAAATGATGGGTTTTGTCAAATCCTCATCCATGTCCAACACCATAAAATCAGCTGGTAAATACAAATTGTCAACCTTCACAATAACATCTTCAATGATCCCTCTAGGATAGGTAATTGAACGGTCAGCCAATTGAATAATGTTGGAGGTTTGCTTCAGCTCTCATTCACTTAAACGTTTAAAAACAAAATAAGGCATTAAGTTTACACTAGCATATAAATCAATTAAAGCACTACTAAAATCATAATTTCCAATGGTGCAAGAGATAGTAAAACTTCCTGGATCTTTTTTTTTTTTGAGGCAATTTATCCAATAGGACCGCACTGCACTGTTCTGTTAGAATCACTTTTTTTAAATCAACGAGCTTCTGTTTTTTTGTGCAAACATCCTTCAAAAATTTGGCATATGTTGGAATGTTCTTGATTGCATCAATTAACGGTAGATTAATCTGAACTTTAGACAAAGTCTTCATAAAATCTGTTAACTGTTGATCTTTAGCTTTAGCCTTCAACCTTTCGGGATAAGGCATTGGAGGCACATAAACGCGTTCTGCAGATTTTGTGGTAGCTTCTGCAGTATTTTCGGATTTATCTAGTGGAAGCCCATAATCTGCAAAAATTGTAGATTTAGTCTGGGGCTGTTCTGCTGCCTGCGAATTTCCAGCGCAATTTTCATGTCTGTTGTCATAACTTTTGCCAGACCGTAAAGTTCGTACAACATTGCATTCTTCTCGTCCTCTTGGATTAGGTACTGTTTGACTAGGAAATGTACCCGGTGTTCTTTCTGAAACCTGCAATTTGCTCAATTTGTTTTTCTTTGTTTTTCATTGATGCATGCAGATTTTGGATTTCTTGACTGGTAGTATTTGTTAATTTTTCAATTGCTATCTCCCAAGTAGCCTTAGGTGCAGCAGGTTGCTGTATCTGTTGTTGAAATTGTGGCCTAGGGTGCTGATCTTTGTCCCACTTTAAATTAGGATGATCTCTCCAACCCGGGTTGTAAAAATTTGAATAAGGATCATTTCAGGGACGTTGAAAATTATTAAATGAATTAACCTGCTCTGCTGTAAACTCCGGATAAGCATCTTTATGTGGGCAACTCAAAAAATCGTGATTTGTCATGCTGCAAATGCTGCAGGTAGCTTGTAAAAGCTGGTGTACAGCAACCTGTGAACCCGAAATTCTTTGTAATAACATGTCAAATTTTGCATCAAATCTTTCAAGCTTTTTCTCCATTTTTTCAATTTGTGCCGACACATATGGTGAACCATTCGACATCTCAAAACGGACCTAGATTGTGGCTGCTCAACTGCCCACTGTTGTGTATCTGCTTCCATTTTTTAAAATAATAAACAAGCTTCTTGTGCATTTTTATCTTTGTATGAACCTTCGCATGAAGCATTGACAAGAGTTTTTGTAGTCATATTTAACCCTCTGAAAAATATATGCATTTGATTCATACTGTTAATACCGAAATGTGGACATTTTCTAATCAACTCTTTGAACCGTTCCCACACCTCATGAAACTCTTCATTTGGTTTTTGGGCAAAAGATAAAATTTGAGTTCTCATGTCAAGAGTCTTTGAAGCTGGATAATACTTGTTTAAAAAAATTTCATTGAGTTGGGCCCAAGTTGTAATGCTTCCAGATGGAAGTGTGAGGAGCCATCTCCTTGCTTGATCTTTCAGAGTATATGGAAATAAACAGAGCTTAATAGATTCGGCTGAAAATCCTCTCACCAATATATTCTTGCATCCCATTAAAAATTATGCAATATGCATGTTAGGATCGTTGGTTGATAACCCATGAAATGTAGGAAGAATATTCAACATGTGCTGCTTTATTTCGAATGTAGACCCTTCCTCCACTGCCGGATAAGTAATGCAACTTGGTATGTTAGTGGTATGAGCTGTTAAAGAATCACCCAAAGGCTGACCCGCCTCTGGAATAACGAACGCCATTTTTTCTTTACTGTGCAGATCCCCAGAAATTAAAGACTGCAGAAAAGTCCCCTGCAGAGAAGGAACCCACTGCAAATTTTTCTCTCTACGTCTCCTTAAAGTCTACTAGAGTTCTGGATCAAAAGGAAGCAATTTCTGCACTGTTGAACGGGTGATGACCATGCACAGATTATCTTTGTAATCTGCATTGTACTGCTGTAATATGAGAAAAATAAAATAAAAACGAAAATTAATTTTTTTTATATGTATAAACAGCAATAACTAACTGAAAACCTGATTAGAAGGAATTATTTTAAATAATCCCCGGCAACGGCGCCATTTTCTTGATAGGGATTTTACTACATATGTGAACGGGCTAAAAACTCCTATTATACTTGCAAGAATCACAAGGTTGTTGTAGTATAAACGGATCTTGCAAGGTCGTTCTCCACAGGGATTATTAAATAATTCGAAACAATCCAAATTCCAATTAATGATTGTAAAGTAGAACTTGAGATGATTGATTTTTATGGCCTAATTTAATAAAACGAATTTAACTAATAAAAATAAGACAATCTGCAATATTAAAACTAGAGGGAAAAGAAAACAGTTTTGGGAGAAATCAAATTAAGAAAGAACTAGGGTTCCACCATCACCTAGCAATCCTATGAACTTTTACCAATTACTTATGATCTACACATGCCACTTTGAAGGTTAGGTTTTCCTAATTTATATTCTACTTGGAACATCCAACATAGAACGTATATCTAACTTGCAACTCGTTCGGACGTTCGGATCAATTCTGAACATGAAAGACTTATTATGCTTTATGAAAACCCTTTGAAAAACCATGCATTCCTTAAGACGTGGTGTTCATCCTAAGTGAAATTACAATTATTAATATCAAGAAGCAAGCATCAATTTCAGGGAACCTTCCGACCAAAATTGCATCAAATTACTTTTCTAAATATCCTAATGGTGATCAGGCATTAAGACAATTAGATAGTTTTTATCCCGGTGATTAACAATTCAAAGTATGCATGCAATCAATCATAAGCAATTAAATAAAAATCACATATTCATGCTAAGGCTCAAGGTTTCGCCCTAGCAAAAGAAATTAGTTACGCATATTCATAATTGAAAGTTGCATAAAAGAAAGTGTAGAAAAAAACAAAGAACGGCAGAGCAATATATTTGCTAAGCCATCCACAAACCCTAAAACATAGGTCTCTTATTCGAATTAGGAAACTAAGAAAAATAATAAAATATCTTAGAAAGTAAAACCCTAATTAAACTAGGGGAATCTGCCAAGTACTTGTCCAGCCACGTTTTAGCCTCAGATCTTCTCCAAATCTGGCCCAAGATAGCTTGTTTTAAAGATTTGGACGTTCTGAACACATCTCCAGAAGGCCATAAAACCATCCAAGGTCATCTTGGGCTCCAAAAACGCAATTTAGGCCCAGAAACGTCATTTTCCAGCACCGCGCGTCGCTCCTTTATTTTATTGCCAGAAACCAACTGCTTGGTAGAAAAATCCCAAATTTTGATAGGATCAAGCTAAGTGACTCACGAACATCCTTCAACTGGAATTACTCCAAAATTCGTCCATTTGGTCCTGTTTTACTCTAGAGGAAGTCGAAAGTTCTATATTGAAGTACAATTCAAAGCATCAAATTTTTTCCAAAATATTAACCAAAATATACTAAGAATAAGGTAAAATATATAATATAAAATCTACTCATCAGCAATCATTCATCCTAATGTCATCAAGCCAAGTATCATCGCTCTACTACCAAGCATTGAGCAGAACAGTAAGGAGATGGCCACAAGCTTAGATCTGGCAGAGAAGAAGCGCGAGCAAACCATCACCCGGTGATGTGATATATAATAGCACACAAATTAAACCCTATTAAGATAATTGTAGTACACGTAAGTAGGGATTGTTCTAGGCCGGGGATTAGTTAGGGATGCTAATCAACACAAATTAAACTTAAAAACTGAAAACTAGACTCTAAAACAGAAAACTAAACTCAAACTACTCAAAATAGACTAAACTGACTCAAAACACACAAACTAAGTTAAATTGACTCAAAACAAGAACTAGAATGTAATTTGGACGAAAATTGAACTCACAAGACTCAAAATACTAAAAAGAACCCAAATTAGACAGATTCTAACCTAAAGACACGAAATATAAAGGGGAATTGGTTTTTGACGAATTTGAAGTAAAACTAAGTACTTTGCATAAACAAATTAAAGATAATACGAAATTGGGTGAATTAAGGGTGTAAGGCTAGTTAGAGGGTCCTTCTCCACACATGCATACATATCGATTTCCAGTTATTCTTCCAATAAACCATGAATGACAATGCCCCAAATTAATCATGAATATCATGATAGGGATACATATCAAGTTCCCTATATGAACATCATGATAGAGATACATATCAAAGATCATTAAGTTCTTTGAAAATCATAAGCATTGACAAAGCATTCGTAACTATGAACTGCTTGATACTCCTGCCAAGAATTCACTTAACACAATCATGACTAGTGACTTTTACTACTTGTGAATATAAGTTCATAACGATTAGGTGAAATTCCCTTATATCCTAGCATCAAATTCATGCATGCAAACTAAGTATGCATCCTTAATCAACACAAAAGAACAAGTTATCAATCAAACAGATAAGTAAATTGCATTCACGATTCATGAAATCATAACTGGATGTAATCAAATCATATCACATATATGTTCATGGCTTTGAATTCTCCTCTAACTAAAACGAAATTAGTTCCACATGTTCATCATAATTGAAAAAATTAAACTAAACATTGGACTAAAACTAAGGATAAAAAGAACCCAAAAACGCTTCAGCACTCCAATGGCAGATTGGGCACAATCCTTGGCTGCAGGGCACGGCACAAATCCTTCATCTCCTTGCAAAGATGCGGCACAAAGGTGTATTTTTCTCTCTTGTGTATGTGGTGTGAAATTGTGGTAGTGGTGACTGAATTATGCGGCAAAGATATGTATATATAAGGCTAAGGTTTGGCAAAGGCTGAGAAGGAGAGGAATCAGGACTCCAAATCATCAAGGAAAAAGGACACTTCACATCAGATTCCAGGGAGGAAAAGGATTAGGGAGTTCGGCACAAAGCTTCTAGAAAGGGTGTTCTGGCAGATTTCTAGAAGAAAAGAATAAAAGGTGCGGCACCAATCTAGGGCATGGGATAAGGCTTCTAGAAACCTGATTTGTAGATGATTTAATGTGAAATTGATCCCCCCTTGCAGCTGGAATTAAGGTAGGATAAGATAAGATAAGGTTAGTTTAGATAATGTTGGATAAGATAAGGTTTTGGATAATGTTCCTTCCTTTTAGCTGATTCCTTATCTTCTTTGTCTTGACTTTATTTTCTTCACCTCATCAGCATATTCCTAACCTCTTGAACTCCAAAAACGTCCATCCACCTTACTCCATGCATGTGTTATCCATTCTTGGCCCAAAACTGCTCCAAATTGCTCCAAATTGCATTTTCTTGCCAACTTCGTCATTTGAACCTACAAACACACGAAAAATAGCTTTAAACACTATAATAAACAGAAACTAGCTATGAAAATGCAAGAAAACAAGCTAACTAAGTCGCATAAATATGCTCCTATCACCTGGATTGCAGCCTACCAGCAGCAGCTCATCTCCAGCTACAACAAAAGGACCAAGATCCGGCAGTTCCAACCCGAAGATCTAGTCCTAAGAAAAGCCTTCATCACTGCCTGCAAAGAAGGCTCCAAAAAGATGGATCCCATCTAGGAAGGTCCATACAAGATTAGCAGAATAGGCGACAAGAGTAATTACACCCTCACCACCAAGAAACGACAAAAAGATCAAAAAACAGTGGAGCGCCTACAATCTCAGGAAGTACCATGTGTGACCTCCCACTACATCAAAGCCCGAAAACTCAAATAGCTCGACGGGCACCACCTCATAAGCCGAGGACTATCCAGTTGTTATGCAGTTCCTACCTTACAGCTAAGTTCTCGTTCATTTCACTCATTTTTAATGTGGAATTCAGAAGTAATCACAACTTGGCTCGGCTGCATGCTTGCAACAACTGATCACTCATGCACTTCAAAAGAAGATCGCGCACTTTAATAACTAGAAGACCGCGCACTTCAATTCCTAAAAGTAGCCACAATGGTCTTTTTCAAGGCTTAGCTAATTGAAGGATTTTGGGTCTTTTGGCCTAATCCGCGTGGAACTGGGCCCTAGAGACGGAGGGGGCACATTACGCAGTACGCCCTATAGATGGCTGCCCTGGAACCCTAAAGTTGCTACCTAGTGCACTAAGGTAGCCTACGGTTTCCAAAAGACTGCCTACGGCTTGCCCTTCAAGCAGTAAAACCACGCTAGACTTATACAACCGCACATTCTTGTGAAAGGTTGAACAAGCTAGCGTGCATATACGAAGCTTTAGCAATGAAGAATTTGACTTTGACAAAGACGTGAGATACGACATAGAACAAGGCTCCGACGAGGAAGAACAAGATGCTATAATAGGGCCATCGGTCCTAGATAACATGGAAACTAATTTGGTGCATGTTTTTCCTCCTGAATTCTAGTCAACAGATCAACAACCAAGTTTTTGGGAAAGAGACTTAATAGTTAAAGATGTCACTTAAGTTGATTTTGTGAAGGGCGAAGGTGTTAACAAGATCAGCTAGGAGGAAAAACTGAAATCTGCTTTATTTGAGACATTTCCTCTAAATTCTACCACCAATTTACACCATTTGAAGCCTCTATATGTCACTACAGACATTCAAGGCTTACAAGTTTCTAAAGTGTTTGTAGATTGTGGGGCGACATTGAACATTATGCCAATCTCAGTAATGAAAGCCCTTAAACGATCAAAGGATGAGCTCATACCATCCAGCATCACCGTGAGCAGCTTTGTAGGAGACAAATTCGAGACCAAGGGTGTCTTACTTTGGAAGTCACGATTGTTAGCCGGCTACACATGGTGCTATTTTTCATTGTCAATTTAAAGAGCGAGTATAATGCTTTTCTTGATCGGGATTGTATCCACCAAACCAGCTGCATCTTATCTTTATTGTATTAAGTTTTAATATTTTGGAATGGCAAGTCGATTGTCCCTCCCATAACTGCAATTCTTTTCATCTTGAATCCCAAATCTGCAAGAAAACAGAGTCCTCTCCCTCCACTCTTACCCTCACTGGGTTTTTTGAATGTTTGTAAACATGGCCAAACCCAGAAAGAAACTCCAAACCCAAAAAAAACCAGAAACCCCAAACCAAAAAAATCCTCAGCCATTAGTTTTATGAAAACCCCAAATCATTAGTTTTTGAAAAAAAACACAGAATACCCAAAAATACAAAATCCATACCCTTAGTGTGTGCTTGACTGTGTGTGGTCTTCTTATGGTTGTTGGAGTTGAGTCGAAGAAAGTGGACGGAGGAGGATGCGAAAGAGATGAGCAAATTCCAAGACAGCACCGCGGAGTGTTAAAGTCTGGAGAGATCGAGAGTGAATAAGAGAGAATGATAGTTTGGGCTCCAACCTAATGTACAGTGGACGGTTGAGATTATATCTCAACCAATCCAAGCATCCAACGGAATAGTTTTATCCTAAACATGGAAGCCATTAACTGAGAAACCAACACTTGTGATGGCATCCGCTAGAAAATTGGCTTCTCTGAAGATATTCTTCCAACAAATATCCTCAAAGAAGCCCGCCAGCCGTTAAAATCACCGAGGAGAAGCTAGGGGTAAATTTTGTTATTTGTAGGCCTTAGATTAATGATATTGTTCAATAGTTGAGGTTGCAGATTGTTTTGAGGTAAGCATAAACAAAAGTACAGAAGAATTTAATGTTTGTTTGCTTATCAAAAACATCACAGTGAATATTTTTATGCGCAAGCACATTCATATTAATATTGTGATCGTTCCAACAAAGGCATAGACCCCCTACCCTTCCATCCCCACTAGCAAAAAACACATTAGTGAACCTCTTAGACAATAAAGCATTAAGCTTTCTATCAAGGCTGGATCTAGGTTCGACAATACAAAAAACATCTAAAAAATATAAGCAACAAAGAAAATGAAACTCTAAGGCAAAATCAGGCCTTCCCCAGCCCCTACAGTTCCATAACAGCGACTTCATCAATCAACATCCTCCAAATTGTAGTTAGGACCCGCTGCACCTTTAGCCTCACTATTTGCTATTACCTCCAGCTTGAACTTGCTCAAATTCGCCTTCCTCAGTTTCCATAAAAACCTCATCAGTATCCAGATCAGTAACCTTTTTAACTCCCTTACTTTTGCTTCCACTATCAGTAGCCTTCTCAGTCATCACAATCATTTCTCCGGCATTGCCAGTTCCCAACCCTCCATTAGCTTATGGACACCATTTAGAAACAAGATCAGCCTTCGACACTCAAGTCATATTACCTCGCACAACATTCTCATAGCTTATGCCATCCCAATAACTAGAGCTCTTACCTTCTAACTAGGATCGAGGTCCACCTTTCTTAATCCTTGGTTTGCTCCGGGATAATCTTACCCCTCACCAGTGTTTCACCCTCAGCAGAACCTAACTCATCAACTAGAGTAGGTTGAGGGAATAATAGCATAACACCCTCATAGAGCTCACTCTTAGTTTCATCACTCGCTGGGAAATTAGTAGGGCACACTAGAGGTTTATCTTCAAAGATTCTATCCACAAGGAGATAACCATCATTATCATAGTCAGCATGGCAAGAATGCTTATCAGTCATCTTTCTTCCGCAATAGAAGCAGACTTCAAAAAGCTTCTCATAGCTCAGCATCAATGAGCACTCTTCTTCATCATTTACAACTAGGATTCTCTTCAGGGGCAGCCTTAGATCTACTTCAAGAAGAACTCTAACAAACAAGCCATTAAGTCCATAAAGGGTAGTCTCATCCGCACGGACAAAGCTACCCACAAGTTGTGTAATAACCTCCAAAATCTCAGCATCACGGTATTAGACCTGGACTCTGAGAATCCTAATCCAAACCCTCAAATTAGAGATGTGGTCTGTATCTCTAAAATGAACATTTCACCTCTCCTTATGGAAGATCTGACCCCGAACATACCATGGCCTATTGTCTAAGGCAAACTCCAACTTTTCCTCATCGGTAAACTCAATAGCATACTAGATGTGCCCAAAGTGGTCCAAATAAAATGGATTCTTAACTCTAGCACCCCAAGTTAACCCCAGCTTCCACTTAATGGTCCCAGCATCCCATTGCTTACCCACTAACTTACCCATGAGCACTCTACTCTCCATGTACTTAACATTCAAATTTGAACAAAAGGCTGGTAGACACTCTAGTAACATCACTCTCCATGGTGAAGGTACCACAAGCACCCTCAACCATAACTAGGGGTTAACCGGGGAGGGGATTGGCAAACTTGTTAGCCCAAGCAGGGATTCTAGGGCTGGTGGGAATTCTAGCATGTTTGGAAGAGGAAGCTTCAAGTTGGGAAATGATAGTCATGGTTAAGGTACTAAAGCTCTAAGGGGGAATCAATGATGATAAGTAATGACTTAAACTAATCAACCAACGCCTATAAATACTAATGGAAAAGCTACTAAGATGGCTCCAAGAATACAAAGTGAGCAAGCACAGAAGGCAAAGAGACACACACAAGCTCCTAGAGATAATTAACACCCTACAAAACCTAACCTAATCCAGACAGTAGAGAAAGCAAGCAAGCTCCCGAAGAACATTAAATTGGGAAACAAAGACACTCCAAACTAACAACTAAAGCTTAGAGATTAAAATCACATTCACATCAAGAAGATTATTTAGCTTCCAACATGTGTTATAATTATCTCCGCCCAAAATGAACCAATGATAATCGAAACATACCTTTCACGCTCCTGTTAGCAAGTCATTAATTTTACGGCAGCATACAACGACTAGCATCACCTCCCAACTCACCCACCTTGGGTTATTCCCCTGTCTCTTGATCTTCTCATTGTGAATTAGGCCTTGTAAATGTCAAGCATTGTAGGGCACCAAGAACGCTTTTGTACAAGCTTAGATTTCCACATAGTTTACCATCATCCTTCAAAAGTCGATTGTATGGTAGACAAGGAGTATCACATGGTTTGGACTCAAGCATCTCAGTTTTCTCTAACAAATCAGTGATATATTTGGTCTGAGACAAAAACAAACCAGATACAGTCTTGGATATCTGAATTCCCAAAAAATAATGTAATGTGCCAAGGTCCTTGATATCAAACTCAGTTGTGAGAGAGTTGATAACTTGTTGCGCAACAGCATTTGCACTCCCTATGATGATTATATCATCAACATATAACAGAAGAACTACAATTTCAGAACCAATTGTCCTAACAAACAAAGAGGAATCTGAATATCTATTCTGAAATCCCAATTGAGGCAAGAAAGTTGTGGATCTTTCATTCCAGGCCCTAAGTGCCTGTTTAAAACCATATAATGATTTATGAAGTCTGCAAACTAGATTGGAATTGGTTGAATCTTCAAAGCCTGGAGATTGTACCATATAGACTTCCTCCTGCACAATGCCATGTAAAAAGGCATTTTGACATCTAGTTGTCTAAGAGGCCAATCATAGTGAGCTGCAAGTGCTAATACCAATCTAACAGTGGTTGGTTTAACCACTGGACTGAAGGTGTCCCCATAATGAAGTCCTGGTTCATGACTAAAACCTTTTGCTACCAATCTGGCTTTATGCCTTGTTATTGATCCATCAGAGTTCTTTTTCAGTTTGAATATCCATTTACACCCAACCAGGTTTTTGTCAGGTGGTAAGGGAACTAAGGTCCAAGTGCCTTGTTGATGTAGTGATGCAAACTCTTCCTTCATTACTTGTAACCAAACTGGAACTTTGAGAGCTCTCTTGTAAGAAGTAGGCTTACTCATAGACAAATCAGAACTAGTAGATTGTTGCAATGAAGCACTCAGAGCTTTCTTTTTAATAATGCCACTCTTGCCTTTTGTCTGCATTGGATAAAGATTGAATGGTGGAATATCCAGCACTACTTTCAATGGTTCTGGATTAAACTCAAAAGTGACACTTTGATGTTCTGAACCATTGATAGGGACCACAGGGATCTGAGGAGAAGAGTTTGATGTGACAATAATGGATCGAGATTGAGGAAGTGAATCAGGAATATGTAATGGTGTTAATATGATAGAGGATAATGAATCTGTTGAAGGTGAAACTGGAGAACTACCAAGTGATTCAAGGTTAATATGTATATCAGGTGGTATAGATGCAGGTGGTTGAGGAGGAAATGAAGTAACTACATTATTTGTAGTAATCACATGTAATGAAATAGGTAACTGGTGTATCTTTGATGTAATGCAACTGACCTTAGAATGTACCAATAAGTCTGTATATGGGAACTCAGTTTCATTAAAGACAACATGTCTTGAAATGTAAATCCTTTTCTTAGACACTTCATAACAAATGTACCCTTTGTACTTGGTTGCATATCCCAGAAAGATGCATCTAGTTGTTTTGGGTTGTAACTTGGTAGAATTGTATGGTCTAAGAAGAGGGAAGCAAGTACACTCAAAAACCCTGAGATGAGTTATGATAGGATTTGTGATGTTCAAATGAGATATGCAGCAATTTGACATGCATAAAAGCAGAAAGAAGAAGGTAGTTTAGCTATTTGTAATAGGGTAATGGTTGTCTCAATAATGTGCCTATGCTTCCTCTCTGCAAGGCCATTTTGTTCTGGTGTAAGTGGACAAGCTTTGTGATGTTCAATGCCTTTATTCAATAAAAAGGATTGAAAAGCTTTACTAATGTACTATCCCCCCCCCCCCCCAAAAAAAATCACTTTGAAGAACTTTAATTAATGCTGAGAATTGAGTACAAACATAGGAATGAAATGCTTGAAATGTGGTAAACACATCTGATTTTCCCAACAGTGTCTTGTACATTCATCTATGAAGGTTACATAATACCTATATCCTTCAATAGAAACACAAGGTGCAGGACCCCAAAGGTCACTGTGAATACAAGTAAATGGTTGTACGGACTTATTGATACTAGGTTGAAATGGCAGTTTGCAAAACTTGCCTTCCAAACAATTTTAGATTGATTGAAGTTGAGAGAGAAAGGTAAAGCAGTACTGGCAAAGCTAGCAAGCACTAGTGGTGTACTAGAACAATCACCACCACCACCACCGCTTACCACACCCAGCAACAAACCTTATGTTTCCATTACTGGAAAGTTTGGAAGCAAACCCAACTCTTCGATTCTCCATATGTGCATATATTTTTCCTCAACAGTTTTTGTTTCTGTCATTTGTGAGCCTATTTTGTGCAGAGTTGACACATTACAGGTATGGAAATCTTAGAATTTGGAACATTGGATTTATTTAACATCAAAGATACAATACTATTGGTTGGGTGGCCTAATCTGTTATGCCAAATAGTGGAGTTAACAAGCTGACCAAGAAAGGCAGTGGCTTTGTAGTTGATGTTGTGAGAAGCAAGTGAAGGTATAGGGTAGAGACCATTACTGCACATTCTTTTGTAAAGAATCCTCCCTGTGGCCTTGTCCTACATCCAAAAACAAAATGCATCAAATATAAGCCAACAATTGTTGTCTAAACAAATTTGATACACTGACAATAAGTTTTGTGTCAATTTTGGAACTTAAAGCACGAAATTTAGTTTGATTGGATGCACGGATGGTTTAAGAACATTACTGCCTTTATGGGATACTTTCAAACCATCACCATTGGCAATTTGAATGACTTCATTTGTTAGATAGGGAGAAACCAATGATAGATTGCTTAAGTTAGCAGTCATGTGATTGGTAGCTCCTGAATTAGTAAGCCAAACTTGAGGAGTAATTGGAGCAATTGAAGGACTTGTTTGAGTCATCACTGTGTGCATTGCTTGAGGATGAGATTGATTATGATGAAATGGTACATAAGATCGTTGAGCTAACATATATGGATGTGGAGAATATGACTGCATTGATTGACCTGTCATGTGAGATTGATGAACAGGAGCACTGAAACCAACAAAATTAGGTCCTTTTTCATTGTGAAAACAGTACCAAGTACTGTGATTGTGCCTCCCACAAATTTGACAAGTTGATCTCTCAGAGGGCTTGGAGTTACAGTATGTTGCAGTATGTCCTTCAGAATTACACAATTGACATGGACGTTATGGAGGAGCACTAGGAGTGCCATAATATTGTGCTGGAGATTGCCCAAGCACACTTGGAGTAGGTGTAAGGAGCACATGAGTCTGAGTATGGAACATCTATTTAAGTGCAAATGACCATGAATTGGGATTGTACCTTCCTCTGCCTCTATTTTTATTCCCATTATATGCCTTGAAACCTCCATTGACAAAGTTAGATTGGCTAAACCCTATAGGGCCATTAGATTGATTGGTAGCTACCATTGCAGTAAGTAATGGAGCAATTATAGAATTTTCAACAATGATCTTTTCAGCAAGTAACTGAGATCGAAACTCCTTGAGAGATATCACACTTTCATGGCCTCTAATTACTGTTCGAAAGGTGTTATACTCAGAAGGTAACCCATTTAGAGCAAGAATGACAATGTTCTCATCAAGAAAATACACTTGCAATAGACAAGTAGTTCCTAGCTTCTTTGATTCTATGCAAATATTGAGAAACAAAATATGTTCCCTTCTTGATTGTTTGGAGTTCGGATTTCATTTGGAAAATACGTGTTTTGAAAACAATTGAAAATCGTTCATTCAATCAAATCCACAAATCTCTCGAACTAGTACTTCCAATTGCACTAGATAAAGCAACTGGTGAAAAAGTTGCAGTAATTAATTGCATAATAGCCCTATCATGCATTTTCAATACTACAAACTCATTAGTTTCAGTGGAATAGGATGAATTTGGAGAATTTATACCAAATTCACCCGATGCTGATGAATGTTGAGCCGGATGAGGCATAGAACAGTCAACAAAGCCAAAAATACCATTGCTTTCCAATAAAAGTTGCATCTGGAACTGCCAATTCAAGTAATTGGAATCATTAAGTTTGACATTGACCGATGTTGAAATCGTCGAGATAAAAGATGTGATCGGAGATTGAAGAAGCTGGAGTGCGATGCAGTCACCATACTTGTAGAGTTTAGAAATTGCAAAAGTCAAGAGAAAAAACCCTAGAAACCACCGACGTTGAAACTGTTTAAGAAATCGAAGCCGAAATCCAAAAATTCGCAGAGGAAGACGAAGACGATGACTACGATAGCATAAGCAAAAAAGGATCGAGAAAGCTTGCATAGGCAACAATGGCGAGTGATACCATGTAAACCTGTGTAACCTTGTATGAACACAGAGAGAATCTTGCAGAGAAAGAAGGATAGAAAAGTAACTTTCTTTGATATATTTCTTAATGATTAAGTAATACAAGCTTAGGCTATTTATACATGCATTACTACAAGAGTAACTAACTAACTAACGAAACATCTAATCTGCTTACACTCGACACAATCCTATACAACAATTACTCTATCAAGTTCGATGGATTGTTTGTGAGGAGAATGGGTTGGATGTGGTGAATAAGATGAGAGACGCGACTCCGAGCTACATATGATACAAAAGTGGTGACATCTAGGGAGGAGGAAGCCGACGGTGAAGTGGGAAGCGTCCGCACGACGACGGCTTTGAAATGAGTGATAGTAACAATGGGAATAAGGGTGAACCATATGGGTGAACTAGAGGGAGAGACACGAGGAGCAGTAAGGTCACGAGGAGAGAAGGGGAATGTGGCTTCGTCAAACTTAAATTGATGAGACACAAACATACGATTAAAGGAAAGATCGAGAGACAAACATTAATAAGCACTATGAGTGGAAGAGTAACCACAAAAAAGGCAAGGATGAGACTGAGGAAGATGTTTGTTGGAATTGTAGGATCGTAACCAAGGGAAGTACAGACAACCAAAGGCACAAAGTTTAGCGTAGTTAGGGTTATCACCAAAGAAAGTTGTGTATGGAGAGATGTCATGAAGAACAAGTGTGGCATCCTATTAATAAGATATACATCATCTTTGCATGCATATGACCAATAATTGAGGGGTAAGGAGGCATGATGAAAAAGAGTTAACCCGGTTTAAACATCATGTCGGCGGCAACGTTTCGTAACACCATTATGTTCAGGAGTATGCGGTGGGGTGGTGAGATGAGTAATGGCATTTGTAGCAAGAAAGCTTTTAAGCTTAATGAATTCGCCACCACTACTAGAGTAAAAAGTAATGATTTTGGTATGGAAGTAATTTTCCACAAGAGCCTTAAAGGTTGTGAAAATAGAGAAGACATAAGATTTACGTTTGATGGAATAAAGCCAAATGTATTTAGTAACGTGATTAACAAAGATAACAGAATAGGAAAAACCATCAATAGACAAATAATAACGTGATCAACAAAGATAACATAACAGGAAAAACCATCAATAGACGAATACGAGCAGGACCCCAAACATCACTATAAAGGAATTCAAGAAGGCGCTTACTACCAAGAGAAGAAATTCCAAAAGGGAGCTTATGACTTTTATTAGAATGACAAGAAGTACAAACAGAAGGATTTAAAGACATGGTGATAGAGGAGGAACGTAACATTTGAAGGAATGTCCGATGAGTTGGGTGACCAAGGCCAACGGTGCCATAGGTTGGAAGAGTCTATCACACCCACCATAGCTTGCAGTGGAGGCCGAGACAAGGGCATTAAGGGGGACCATTCGCAAATGTATCATCTTTATTCGGGCGCCAAAGGAGCGCCACCCTAGTGTTCAGATCTTGGATAAGAAAGAAATCATGAAAAAATTGTGTAGAAGTGTTATTTTGCTTATTAAACTAAGTGATGGAAATGAAATCACGATTAATGGATGGAACACACAAAACATCATTTAAATGAAATGGGGTGGTGGGGGAAGAGGGGAGTGATATGGAGCCAACGTGTGTATACGCAGACATGTACCACTACCAATAATAATCTCCTCGAGGCCATCATAAGAAGTGAAAGAGGAGAGATTGCAAGGATTATAAGTGACGTGATGAGAGGCATCTGAATCTAGCAGCCAAGTGGGAGTTGTCGATGAACAAATTGTAGTATGGTAGGCTATTGGCTGGTTGGAAGAGCCAAAAAGATGAGGCAGCGTTTCGCACTGTGCCCTTGAGTACCACACCATTGAAAAATACCACGATAGCACATTCCATAACACTGATTAGTGTTGTGATTGTTGAAGTTGGTCGTGAACCAGAAGAGTCATGGTGCTAAATTGTGGAAAGAGTGCCACTATGAGAATTGTTGTGGTGGTGGAACCGCTGGTTAGAGGTTTGTGGAGTGCGAAAGCCACAAGTGGAGGAGTGAGAATTCTGAGCAACATAAGCAGTCACAACGGAGGTGTAATCTAGTTTGATAAGTGCCTCAAGTTCAACTAGTTTTTCATAGAGGTTCTCGAATGAGATGGAGCTATCACGAGCATGAACAATAGCAACAGTTTACTTGAATTTAGGTCCAACACCATTGAGGACGTGAAGAACAACATTATCATCAGAGAGAGGAACATCAGAGCAAGCTCATCAATGATGACTTCAACAGCCTGCAGAAATTCAGCCAGAGACTATGTGTCACAACGCATGAGCGTGAGGTGCTCATTGAGTGTGAGAACACAAGCACGATCTTGTTGGCATATAGCTCAGCTTGTCCTAAACCTCCTTAAAAGGTTTTGGTAGATGCAATAAGCGTGATGACTTGATGAGAGATAGAGGCTAGAATAACATGTAAAAGGAGTTGATATTGTCGAACCAAAAAGGTACGAGACATAATGAAGGAGGCATTAGGACAAGTTTTGGAGCCATCTACATAACCCATCAAATCATAGCCAAGAAGGAGGGCACTAAATTGAGTCGGCCAGGAAGGAAAATTGGAAGGGGTGAGTTTAAGCGGCAACCAGGCAACGACAACTGGGCAACGTCATTAATAGTGACTAGGGTTTGGGTTGTTAGTGGTATCAAGAGGAAGACCTGTGGTAGGTGAAGAGGAATGCGTCAAGAGGAGGAGAGGGAACTGGAGTCGTCACCCATGAAGGAAGATAGACCCAGCAGTTTCTTACACGACACGAAAATAACGGGTTTTGGGTCAACACGATAACTAATTAGGTCATTATCGGGTGACCCGTTAATAAAGGGTTCTTAACGGGTATACACGCGGGTAACATGTGGGTAACCCGCTTCGACCCATTAAGAAAAATAAATTATAATTTTAAAGTTTAATTACTAAAAAATTTATTATAAAATACAATAGCCATATTGTATATATTGGTATATTCTATATTAAATATATTTTTTGTATTATTATTCTGTATAAGTTAAAAAAAAATTAAGTTTTATTCATTTATTTATTTTATTATGAGAGTTTCTTATTATCATTAATAGGATAAATTTTACTTAACATGTTGTTGTCCAAAATTAAAATCAACTAGTATAGTATTAGTATAGGCAATAAGACATCCCTACAAGTATGAAAAATGTGAAAGAATGCATAAACACTCGTGATTCATCATCCCTCAAAGAGTAGACAATGGTTACACTTACATTATCGTTTAGATTTTTAAAACCCTCCAAACCGTCATGAATGACGGTTTGGAGGGTTTTAAAAATCTAAACGATAATGTAAAAAAAAAAAAAATATATATATATATATACAATCACTCGTAGTGACAAGCTTTACAACTTTCGTGAATGGGTCAACTTTGAAATCCGACACTATAATCCATAAATCTTAAATTTGTATTTAACCGTCAATTGTCGTTTAGGCTTTATTCTTTATATTGAATTTCATTTTTAAAATTTTCTTTTTTGAAAACATGATCTTCTGGAGGATGTAGGAAGATGAACGGTTCAGATCTTTGATATCACGTCCCGATATTTTTGGTTAATTGAAATATGAGTCGATGTTATATAGTTTGCAGAGACTTTATAAACACCAAGCAATATTTTCACTAACGGTAAAACTCTGAACATAATATCAACGATCCGAACCGTTCATCTTCCTGTATCCTCTAATAGATCATGTTTTCAAAAAAGAAAATCTGAGAAAACAAAATTTGGTGAGAAAAATGAAGCATAAATGTAAACAACAATCGACGGTTAAATTTTGATCTATGATTTATATGATTATAGTGGCACATTTCAAAGTTAAGCCATCCACGAAAGTTGTAAAGTTTGTCATTACGAACGTTGATATATTTTTTTCTATATTTTTCACACTTCTACATTAATTAAAAAACTATTAAAGACTTTACTTAAACAATAGTCATAGGATAAATGAGAAGAGACTGCTAATGTAGAAAGCCTCACTGAAAATATTATCAATATAACTCTTGAAGACAATATATCAAGTCAAAGTTCCAATACGATTTCCCATGGTGATTGATGAAAATTGAAAAGTTTGATTGTAAGAAAATATGCAAGGTTCCAAACCTTGAAACATAACTCCCTTAATTTTGCAAATCTTTTGAACATTTGATATTTTGTAATGTTCTAATGTTTTTTTTTATTATGCTCTTATTTTGGGTATGTAAATATGTAATACTTGAAAGACAAATGCGTTTTTATGTTTTGAATGTGATAATATGGTATGTATATATTTATTTAGTATTATGTTTTTCATTTTATTATTTATTGGTTTAAAATATATTTTCCTTAATGGGTAACGGGTCGGGTCATATTACCTATTAATATTATCAAGTCGATTTCGGGTCGGGTCATTTTACCTGTTTATTTTAACGGGTGTTACACGACACAACCCGTTAAGATATCGGGTATGACACGAAAACGACACGAACACGGGAAACACGACACGAATGCCAGGTCTAAGGGAAGAGATGGAGATCGAAAAAAATGCTTGGTGGAGCTTTTACTGCTCTGATACCATATTAAGTTTGATATGAAGGATTTCATATTTAATTCATTCCCACAGTATAGAGTAATTACAAATACATACATTAACTGCAAATACACACCAATATTTATTCACACAATGAACCTAATGTAGAAGATTCAAATACAAACCAATATTTATTTCTAAAAGTCACTTAGTACTATGTTTTAGTGGTATTTCTCTTCACTTGTAAGTGAGATGTCTTATGTTCGATTCTCGCTAAAATTAAATTTGAATAACATTATTGCTTGCCTATTGTGAAGCTAAACCCATCCTTTTTCCTTTATTGATTTTTTTTTTTAAATACCTAGAGAATTACGAAAATATGTTGGGGAGTGAGATAATCCTCCTTTTATCTCACTCCCCAACATCTGACATAATGAATTAACCGGAGACCCTGCAGTTGGCCCTGTACGGTTAATTCTATAGCTCAACATCCAATCCAACCGGAGTCACCTCAGTGACCTGTACGACACTACACTGCATATAAGTCGAAACTACCTGAAGTAGTCTGTACGACAAGAATGGTGAAATAATACGCTCTAGTGCTTCTCTCATCAATCATCTGCGCGCATAATCTAAAGTCACCTACTAGTCGGAACCACCTCTAATGGTCTGTACGACTAGTATGTCGGAACCCTCTCATGGTCTGTACGACATGTCGGAACCCTCTCATGGTCTGTACGACATGCACCTACTTGGATCCAAGGTGAGCGTGCGGTGCAGGTGAATAATATAAGCACTAACATCATGATTGCAAGTTATGAGCTATCAACATAATATACATCATCAATGATTCACATGAATAACATAAAACTCACCTGATACTCACCTGTGCGTCCACAACACCAATTCACATATATATATGCATCAATTATCAATTCATATAACTCATATCATGCATGCATGGCATTTTAGAAACATACTTTCATTAAAAACTCAATTTCTGGGAAATTCAATAGCATATAGGTATAAACAGAAAATACTGCCCACTCACTGATAAGTCGAAGGGTCGTAGCCCCCGTGACGTCCCTGGATGTGCTCGTCCTCGGGATATGTATCACCTATATGCGAAATAACTATAAAAACGTTATTTTAAAGCATATAACCAACAATTCTCAATAACTTCTCATACGGTGCTCAATTTGGGTATATGAATATACCACAGTGACCTACTCGACGTCACGGACGTCGACAAATTTTTAGAAAAAATTTCTGAGGCCGCACGCGCCGGGACAGGCACGGGTCCACGCGCGTCTCCTACCTCGGGCTCGCCGGACTGGTTTTTCCGGTGGCCAGAAAACTGGAGATTTTTCAATCTCCTTGTTCTCCGTCATTTCTCAACCATTTTCTTCGTATTTTATATCAAAATGAAGCCCTATGCATGTAGAATCACGTTACACTACTTTAAGGCTCTAAAAACTACGAAATCTCACCGGAGAAATTCCAAGAAAACCGGCCAACTTCGAACTACACGATCCCGACGTCCAAAACTTCCAAACGAACGTCCCCGAGCTTCCTTAGGACCTCACTAAGCTCACTATAAGCTTAGAATTCCCTGAAAATCAACACATCACGTATGCATGAACAGTACTCAAATCGGACCTCGAGATTTCGACGTGATTTCGAAGGTTTCACGTCCTAAAACTAGTACCAAACGACTCAGGAGATCGAAAAGATGAAGAACCTTACCTTTTTGGCGTCGATCCGCGACGTTTTGGAGGTTTGGGGCTTCGTCCGTACGATTTCGAGAGCGAGAGAGAGACTGAACGGAGAAGAGAGAGAGAGAAGGCACGGGGGAAGGGAGAGAAAAGGTGAGTCCGTGTGTGAGGGTGTGGTCCATCCTAAATAATTCCACTTCAATCCCTAACCACACAAATTTACAACCCAAATTTAATCCAACTTAAATAATTTTCCAAAAACTTAGGAAATATGAAATATTCAAAACATGTCACACACACTTACCTTAGCACCTGCTAGGGGCACTCCCATCAATTCACATTCCCGACAAATGTACCTTCGGGACGGGCTGTGACAGAAGGTCTCCACCCCTAGGAAGTGATTGTCTTGTTCCAAAAGAGGAGGAGGTTAAATCTTTTTGAAGAATATGGGAAGCTTCTCATTAGTCACAGCTGCTGCTGCAAGAAGGTAATGTGCATTGTTTTCTTCTATTTACTCCTTTTACCCATCAAACCAGTGAACTTTCGAGATTTGATCTTACCGAAGAATTAAAATAAAATGGTATTGTGTATGTTAATTCAGTTTTACTAATGTATCTAATCATAAAAATTTCTAATTATGTGGAGATACTTTTTTACTGCATTGACAGAAAACAATAATGCTTTATGCACTCTGGTGCAGGTTCAAGGCCTACTGATCCCCCTCACTCACTCCTAATATTTAAAAATCGTTCGTTGAAAATAAAATTGTAATTATACTTTAAGGTCTTAGTGGTTGTTATCTTTATATACAACGATATATTTAGACTAAGAGTTGCGGAAATAAATTGCTTTCAAACTCGTCATCCACAATATTTGAATCTAAAATCTCTCACAAATGAAAATGAATATCATTAGGCCATAATACTAAGATGATAAAATTATCTAATTTTAAAATGACAAATTATATAGTGATAATTATTTAAAGACGACAAATCATGTAAGTTGGTTAATGTGTCCTTTTATTTAAGTTTGAATTCCTCCCCTTGTAGATTTGTCCTAGTGGATCAAATTCCTCGTATATTAGAGTTTTTTTTTTTTTTTTTGAACCAACGATATTATTGGGGAGGGGTGGGCTTAGCCTCATAATGAGCTAGCAATAATGTGATTCAAATTAGCCTTTGGCGAGAATCGAACATAAAACCTCTCGCTTGCAAGTGAAGAGAAATATCACTAAACCATAATACTAAGTGACGTATGTTAGAGTAATTTAGAACATCTTATAAGCCAAATTTTTTTTTCTTTATTTAATGTTCGGATTTCTATGATTGGTCTTTGGTGTCATGAGCATGGCATATCGCATCTAGTTCTAAAGAAGATGTTTTTTTTTTTTTTTCTTCTTCTTTATGTTTTGGAATTAATAGTTGCAAATTTGCACATTACATTTTATCTTTTTTGTATTTTCTTTTTTCTTGTACTTATTTGCAATTTTGACAAGAGAAATAAAATTGGAATATGAATAAAAGTTCGAATTTCTGAATCGAGATATATTAATTCGGATTTTTTTTTAACAAATGATATTATCCACACTAATAAGAAGGGCTAGCAATAATATGGTTTAAATTTTCTTTTGGTGACAATCGAACCTAAGACCTCTTACTTACAAGTGAAGAGCAATACCCCTAGTGTCACAACCCGTCCCGAGATTTTCTTATTAAGGACGTGAAAGGACGAAAGTACCCTTGACGTTACTAAGGTAAGTGTGTGCCACATGTTTTGAATAATTCCTATTTCCTAAGTTTTTGGGAAATAAATTAAGTTGGATTAAAAATAAGGTTGTATTTTTGTGTGGTTAGGGATTAAAATTGAAATGGATGGTGATGGGGTATGTTGGACAACACACACACACAGTGAACCCTTCTCTCTCTCCTTCCCCGTGCTCTCTCTCTCTCTCTCTCTCACTCCCTCACTCTCTCACTCTCGAAACCGTACGGACAAGCTAGGAACCTCCCATTTCTTCACGGATCGAAGGTTCTAAGGTAAGATTTGAACTCCTAGCAACCTTGTGAGTTCATTGGTACAATTTTTAGAACGTGAAACCCTCAGAATCGTTGTGAAACCCTAACCCCGAAAATGTGCACTGTTCATGCACACGTAAAATCTTGCATTTCAGGGAATTTCAAGCTCACAGTGAGCTTAAGGAGATCCTCACGAGCCCCGGGGTACTTTGTTGATAGAATTTGGACGTCGGAGGACCGAGATCGGAGTTTTTTCAAATTCGGCCGGATTATCGAGCTTTCTCAGGTAAAATCTAGTAATTTTCAGAGCCTTAAAGTAGTATAGCGTGATTCTACATGCTTAGGGCTTCATTTTGATATAAAATGCGTGAAAAATGGTTGAGAAACGAATGAGACAAGGCGTTTGAAAATTGCCCAGTTTTCAGCCACCGGAAAAACCAGTCCGGCGACTGATTGAGGAAGAAGACGCGCGTGCGGCCTCAAAAAATTTTTCTAAAAATTTCACGACGTCCGTGACGTCGAGTAGGTCACTGTAGTATATTCATATACCCAATTTGAGTACCGTATGAGAAGTTATTAAGAATTGTTGGTTATGTGCTTTAAAATAACGTTTTTATAGTTATTTCGCATATAGGTGATACCTATCTCGAGGACGAGCGCATCCAGGGACGTCACGGGGGCTACGGCCCTTCGACTTATCAGTGAGTGGGCAGTATTTTCTGTTTATACCTATATACGATGAATTTTCCCAGAAATTGAGTTTTAATGAAAGTATGTTTCTAAAATGTCATGCATGCATGATATGAATGATATGAGTTATATGAATTGATAATTGATGCATATATATATATATGTGAATTGGTGTTGTGGACGCACAGGTAAGTATCAGGTGAGTTTTATATTATTCATGTGAATCATTGATGATGTATATTATGTTGATAGCTCATAACCTGCAATCTTGGTGTTAGTGCTTATATTATTCACCTCGCACCGCACGCTCACCTTGGATCCAAGTAGGTGCATGTCATACAGGCCATGAGAGGGTTCCGACATGTCGTACAGACCATGAGAGGGTTCCGACTGATAGGTGACCTTAGATTATGTGCACAGATTGTTGATGAGAGAAGCACCAGAGCGTATTATTACACCATTCATGTCGTACAGACTACTTCAGGTAGTTCTGACTTATATGCAGTGTAGTGCCATACATGTCACCGAGGTGACTCCGGTTGGATTGGATGTTGAGCTATAGAATTAACCGTACAGGACCAACTGCAGGGTCTCCGGTTAATTCATCATTTCACCTGTTACATCGATGCATCATTCATTCTGTTTTTGAAATTATAACATGGCATACTTTCTGGTTTTTGAGAAAAATTGATGATTTGAGATTTATGAAAAGTATTATGCTATTATGCTATTTTCTGGGAAAGTATACAGGTTTTACAGCGAGGGGTTAGAAATGTTTTAAATGAAAGGTTTTCGAAAAGTTTTGTTTTACTGACCCACTTAATTTTGTTTTGCGCCCCTCTAGGTTCTAGTTAGCAGTTGGTGGCTCACGAGGTTTTCTTCGGCGTTCTGACAGATTTCCTGCATGTAGGACTCACCTGAGGGTGTTGTACTTTACTTATAGTCCTACTTGACTGCACCTATTGCTTAAGCTCTGTTTATGTGTGTACTCACACTTTAACTCACTCTAGCATGCTATTTGGTTGTTCTTGCTAGTAGTTGGTTTTTATTATTTCGTAATTCTTTTATCTTGCTTCCGCACCGCACTTATGGTTACGTCACGCTCACGTGACGGCCAGCATGCCTTGATTATAGGATCGGGGTGTGTCACCTAGACCGTAGTACTAAGTGGCATATTAATTCAGTTTTATAGATTCACACACAAAATTTTAAAATTTCATTTATAACAGAATTTGGAATTTAGATGCCAAAATTCCAACGTTAAACTTCATCTTAATAGTTGTTATAGGTCATTCATTTGTTTTTTTTAAAGGTCTCATTCATTATTTTAGGGTGTTGTTAAGGCCACTACTAAAACGATATTTTACATTCTCCCAACTGTAAGTTTTTTCTTATATTTCTAAACGTTTGGAGGGCAAATGACTTCTTAATTAGAGTGCCTTAACAGCTCCCATATATTGTTAGCAAAAATTGATCACCAATTTCTGTTGGACATGCAGTTAGGTCCCTAAGCTAGCTGGTTACTAATAAAAAAAAATTCCTTTAATTAAATGTTTTGTTTAAACTAGACTAAAATGAAAGTAAAATTATGCACTAATCACTTGGCGGAGCCAGCGGCATAGGGGAGTCCACAGCAAGAGTCTTCTCGAAACATGGCGCTAAAGTTGTGATTGCAGATGTACAAGACGACTTGGGTGAATTTGTTTGCACAGATCTAAATTCTTCATCCGCTTCCTTCGTCCATTGCGATGTAACAAAAGAAGAAGACATCGAAAATGCTGTTAAAACAGCCACAAGCAAGTATGGAAAGCTAGACATCATGTTCAACAATGCAGGCATAGTTGGCACACCCAAACCCAATATCCTCGACAATGGCAAGGCTGAATTTGAGCAAGTGATTAGGGTAAATCTAGTAACATGAAGCTTGAGTGATGATCCCGGCAGGCCAAGGCAGCATAATCAACACTGCTAGTGTTTTTGTTCTGCCATAGGCGGATGTGCTCCACATGCCTACACAAGTTCGAAGCACGGTGTAGTGGGGCTAATGAAAAATGTGGCCGTGGAGCTTGGACAATACGGTATTCGTGTAAATTGCGTGTCGCCATACGTAGTTGCAACGCCGTTGGCGAAGGACTTCTTAAATCTTGATGACGATGGAGTACGTGGAGTTTATTCCAACCTTAAAGGTAAGGTTCTTGGCCCAGAAGATGTTGCTGGGGCTGCTCTTTACTTGGGTAGTGATGAGTCAAAGTATGTTAGTGGGCATAATCTTTTGGTGGATGGAGGTTTTAGAACTGTGAACCAGGGTTTTGCATGTTTGAGAAATTTCGAGGAAAAAATTCACTCTAATGCATGAGACAAAAGTAATAAAGTGATGATGCCAAAATGATGATGATACCGTTTGTGCTCTTTTGTTCCAATTGAATAATTTCACACTTTTGTTTGCTATGTGACTCGTTAAGAGCAGAGAATGAAACAAAATTTTTTTGGGGCAATTGGCAAAATTTTTTATTAAATCCAAATCGAAATGTTTACATTAAATGACATTGCAATAAGCAACCAATATGACGCATAACAGTCCTATTTATGAGAGATGACAATTTTAGATACAAAAGAGGCCACAGCGTGTACTATAAAAAAATTTACAATCTTGATTGCGAAGCAAAAAGATATTCTTGTTGAAGGAATGAATAGTTGCACTTTTTGCTTATCAAGTACAACTGATACACCACGACCAAAAATGCCCACCTGGACACCCGAATCAAGTTGTACTAGTCGGCACCTAGAAGGTGACAATGACTTAAAATGATGATGATGTGAAAAATGTGAATAAATTAAAATCCAAAGTAATTAATAATACTAGAGTGCGCATGTGAACAAGGTTCCCTTAACACATGTGATGTCAGATCATGGATAAAATTAAAGTATTAAAGTAGATATCGAAGGACAAACCTCCTGCATGTCAGCTTTTGCCAAAAATCTTTATCGGCACAAGAGCACTGTCTGTAACTCCTAGAGAGGTCAAAAACAAAAGTGAGTGGCCTATAAAATAAGTTTAGTAAAACCATTTTTGAAATGTGTAATCTCTATGTAACTTCTCACTGTAAAACAAATATTAGTTTCTAAAATATTTTAATACTAGCATGTGGTGTAGTACTCTGTAAATAAAGTATGTTAAAAGATATAAGGTACGCATACGACACATATCTCATCAAATCAAGTAAGAAATCAATGCTCATTAAAATGATGAGACACAAGTGGAGGACAAGCCCAGACAAGTACAACAATATAAGAGATCAAGTAATAATGAGCAATTATGATGCAAGAATGACATGCCACATATTTATGCTTAGAAATAATATAATAGACGCAAACTATATATATAGCTTTGCAGGTTTTGGAAGTCCTTGAGATGCGTTTTACCTAAATGCGAAACCACTATGGTAAATACTAACGGTAGGAGCGATTTCACCTATTTGTATGAGATACAGCAATTTAAGAATCTACATTAAAGCAGTTAAATTTGAGAAAATGGAGGGCTTATCCAGATTCTGCTTGTACTCGCCTTCCCTGACGAGACGAAGAGTGGCCGATTTTCTGGAAAACCTTCCTAAGCTCGATTCGAGCTCAAATCTCAACCAAAATCATCATGTAACATATCAAATTGAAGCTAACAATGAGAAGGACAAGATTGTACCAATTTGAGGTCAACCCGTGGCCGGAGTTGGCCAAAAAATGGCTTGAAGTTTCTTGCCCAGTTTTGGGTATCCTTAAAATCCTCCACAGATTTGAGCATGCAAAGCTCGAATGTAGATCCAGAAAGGGTGGGGAGCTTGTTGGTGATCGTAACCTCATCCAACATGACGAGTTTAGGCCGGATTCTAGCTCGAAACTTCTTAGTCGAAGTTTTCGAGAACTCGCTGGGATCCTGTCGGACTCGAGACTACGATCGTTCGGGTTTGGTTCGTAGTCCGTCGTCTTTGTTTCTAGGTTTGGTCGGACTCACCGAACTGGCGAGGTTGAGGTGGCCGTGATTTTAGTGAGGCTCGCCGGAGAAGGTCGTTTTAGGTGGTGGTGTGGTCTCAGCATTTCTCTGTGTTTTACAAAGAGAAGAGAGGAAAGAGAGATTGAGTGAGTTGAGAGAGTGTTGAGTGAAAGAGAGAAAGGGGAGAGTGATAGAGAGGTTGCACAAGGAAGAGAGAGATAGACAAGCATGTGGGCCCCACGGGACCCAAAACCCAATAGAAAAATAATAAAATAAGATGGGAGAAATATCCGGTAAATGAAGTTACTTTGCACTTTGTAGTTCCGTAGGTTCTTCGTTTGTACTCCAAATTTTGTCCCAATTTTGACCCGCTTATATCTATGCGTTTGTATCGTCGAGTATTTCATCAATATGCCTGTGTGTCTTTGGGGCAAGCTAAAACAATAATTAATTAGGCATTAGGCCTAATTAAGAAAATACTAAAGTAAACAGGCCTACTTGCCCACTTGTTTAACAAGTGCAACGAATAAACCAACAATATCTCAGTCTACATTCTGCAATATCATCAACCTACTACCGTCTCGAAAAGCAAGTTTTGGAGTACCGAGAGTGCAAAATTACCATTCTGCCCTTCATTGGAAAATGTAAGTAAATCGTTTGTTGGACGTCAAATTATATTATATATATATATATATATAATATCATATATACTAAAACCCGTAAGGGTTGGGTACTGTGGATGACCAGTGGGTGGACGGTTTTGCCCCTCGGTTTTTCCTCCGTTTGCCTTGCTGTTTCCTCCTCTGTACAGTCAAATGGCTATTTTGCCCATTCGGTCCACGCGTCGATCATCGATCGACCCTCCATTTTTCAACCGTACCTTCTCGATTTTTCTCTTGGTTTCCGCTACTCTCTCATATCTTTCTTCTGTTGTTCTCGAACTGCCCTCTCTGCCTCACCGATTCCGACTGGCTCCACACCCCGTCAAACCATAGAAACCATCATCAATCAACCCTCTATTTCGATTGTATCCTCTTGATTTTGTTTCGGTTTCTGCTGCTCTCTCACAGATCTCTCTTCTGTTGTTCTCTAACTCGCCCTCTCTCGCTCTCAATTTTCGCTGCCTCACTTGACAAACCAGAGTGCTCTCTCGCTGAAAAATAGTGAAATTGGTCTCGATTTGAAGGAAAGTTGGAGCCTATAAAAGATCGCGTTTCCTGCTGCCGATCTGGTGCGGGTAATTCCCTATTTTGAATATTATGTGTTTAGGAGTGTGAATTTGGATTTATAAATGGGTTTTTGGTTCAAATTTTGTTATGGTGTTTTTGGGATTTTATTTGTAGCTTCGGATTCCGGGTCATGGCCGCTTTAGGAGATCGTGGTTTTTTGGATTTGGGACTTCTTCCATTCAGTTAATTGGGAGTTTGAATTTATAAATGTGGATTTGTGTTTGTTTGCCCAGATGTTATTTCAAAGCTGGAGGAGCCATTGTTCCCCTTTCGTAAAATTTTACATGAACACTTCCACCGGAAAATCTCAAGTGTGTATTATGTAGCTATTCTATTCTCTCCAATTCTACTTTTCGTTGTCCGTTTGTTCGAATATGACATAACAGAAATGAATATCCAAGCTGAAAAGGTTAGACACACGGAACTGACCCAAAGATTATGAAATATTTAGGGAGTGGAAGAAATAAATATTTGAGGTCTGCGCTGATATAAATGTATGAAAAAAGTTGTTTTTTTTTTTTTAATTTTTGGTTTGTGGCTTTTTAATTTTTTAGACTTTTTCTGCAGGTAAAGGAAGAACTCAGAAGATATATGTTCACCGAAGGACATGGTAGGAATGGCCTTCATTGGGTTAGAGAGCGGTTTCTTGGGTTAGAGAGCGGTTTCTTGAGTTAGAGAGCAGTAGAAACCGAGACAAAAATCAAGAGGATACAGTTGAAATAGAGGGTTTGTGTTAACTTTTCATGTGTGCTTCAAAGTAATAAAATTTTGTTCTGAATTAGATACTTATTATTGAATTATTTTCTTTATTGTTAGTAATTGGTGGAGTTACAAAGATCCGAGTTTTTTCCGGCAAATTCCAGTTGGTGTCGTATTCTGAATTAGTTGACTTTGATGAGACAACAGGCCCAAATAAGGTATGTTGTTCTGATCCTAATTAGTTGTACTAATATTTGTTTGATTTTTCCTTCCGGATTATGAATTAGACAACAAATGAAGTAAATTGTGTGTGTTTGTAGATTTTTTTGGACAAATCTTGATGAGCATTTTATAAGAAAATTTGGAAGTTAGATATGAGTAAAATAGTGGAATTGTAAATTGCAGTGAGTTTCCAGTAAATGCATTAGTAAGGAATGGTTTTTGCTGAATGTTTCTTTATAGATATAGATTATACGCGTCCGGGAATTGGATACAGTTTAAACTGATTTAATAATGTGAGTACCTTTTGTCGGTCCGATTTAATAATATGATTTAACAATGCGATGTTGATTTAGGCTATTGTACTATGTGAGTACCTTTGTCACACATTTCATCAAAGTGAAAAATAATGTGAGTACCATTGTCATTCAGAGGCTGTTGAATCATTAACTGAATATGCTAAGATGTAATTCTCAAACGTCATTTTTCACTTAGACTAAGATGTGTGCCTACCTTATATAAAGCTCTCGGAAATAAAAAATTCCTAACAAACTTAGGGAATTTATACCTCAAATGTCCAACTCAAATTCAATTCCTTTAAAGCTAAGCATCACGAGTTGGATTGTGTTTAAATATATTGAAATTTGCATTTGTCATCAAGACGAAATTGTTCTTTTCTATTTATCTTCCTCTTTCTCCAGCAACAAATATCACATATTGGTCATGTTAAAAAAAGAGATGGGTTATTAGAGTTTGAAACCAACTAGCAAAAGAAGAAGTGAAATAATGATTTAATTGACTGCAAAGTAAAATTTCTGTAGTTAAAACAAGGGTAAATTACATAGTAGCCCCTCAGGTTTGAGGTCTATTGCAATCTTATACAACATCTTTAAAACATTTCACTTTCATACCTCAAGTACTATTTTATTTCAATTTCATACAACCGTTACATTTTCCATCCATGGATTTGTTAAATGATGACGTGACTGCCACATATATGCCACGTGGCTGCCAAATGTCTGCCACGTGGCAAATAAAATAAATTTTTTTAAAAAAAAACCTGAAATTGGAAGAAAAAAAGGGACCGAACCCAGAAGAAGGAGGAAGAAGAAGAAGAGAAGAAGAAAGAGGAGGAGGAGGAAGAAGAAGAAGAAGAAGAAAAAAAAAAAAAAAAAAGAAAGGGACCGAACCCAGAAGAAGGAGGAAGAAGAAGAAAGAGGAGGAGGAGGAGGAGGAGGAGGAAGAAGAAGAAGAAGAAAAAAAAAAAAAAAAAAAAAGAAAGGGACCGAACCCAGAAGAAGAAGAAGAACTCCTCCTCACAATAGAAAGCCCAATAACTTTTTGTTTCAGAGGTTTGATTTTTATTGACATTAAATGTTCATGCTTTAAAAGCATTGTTCCATTATTAAACTATTTTATTTATTTTTAAAAAATGCTACTTCTTCCGGTAGAATATAATTTTGCACCTGAGATCAAATATGATACCATTCACTCAAATGCACACCATTGACTAATTCTATAAATATGTGTTATCAAATGGTTTGCATGATAGCTATCATTCTAATGCGACTTATACGTTGTCAAATACATGTGGAATATTGCAAAGAATGAGTTTTGAACTCCTCATAATAGAAAGCCCAATAACTTTTTGTTTCAGAGGTTTGATTTTTATTGACATTAAATGTTCATGCTTTAAAAGCATTGTTCCATTATTAAACTATTTTATTTATTTTTAAAAAATGCAGACAGTATACTTCTTCCGGTAGAATATAATTTTGCACCTGAGATCAAATATGATACCATTCACTCAAATGCACACCATTGACTAATTCTATAAGTATGTGTTATCAAATGGTTTGCATGATAGCTATCATTCTAATGTGACTTATACGTTGTCAAATACATGTGGAATATTGCAATTCGAATAAGAAATCGTATTTGATTAAAAAAAAAAAAAACTTAGATATTAGTCCGAAAGTATCTATATTTCAATCTATATGACTACTGCTTCTATGTTCTATGGTCTAAAGGGTACTTGGCTTGCTAGGTTAGTGGGTATCACGAGGCACTAAATCGCTTTTCTGTTCTTGGGGTGCAGGGAAAACGGAGGAAGAGAGAGAATAAAATTCTGTATTTATCAGGGACTTTGTACATATTCCATGCATTTTTGCAACTGGAATCATTTGGTAAGTACTTAACCTTTTAATCAAAGCCTCTACATATGCCAAGGTTTTGTAATTAGCATCAAATAAGATAGTTGCTTTTTTCTTTTAATGGCTCTATTAGTTGTGCAGATATAAACAGTAGTCTATGAAATAACTTTTGCAGTATGGTTATATATCGTGGCACATATGGTGGTGCTGTTTCCTTTTCACAATTGTGCAGGGAAACAATAGGAGCTTCAAAAAATTTCATCAATTTGTTTATATTAAATCTGTTATTCTGATTTCATTTTGAATTCACTGGGAAAAATACATAAATCCATAAGACGGGAGGAAAAAGTTGTGCTTCAGTACCATAAGATGTGATTAATAACAATTTTTTTTATGAAACCCCAATTGAATCTAAGGTGAGCAGCTTTACACACACACCCTGAATTTATACATGAAGAATGAAGTTTTATATTGTGAATCCATGATTTGTTTTTCTCAGTTTGTTGTTCCTCATGACAGGAAGAGCTTGCTGAAAAATGGCTCCCTCTTTCTTTTCAGAATTGAGGTATGCATGTATTCATGTTCTTCTTTACCTTTTCTTCGTTTCTGTTTTTTTAGTAGAACAATGATTTCTCCAAAAGAATTTATAGCCATGGCAGCAAGTCACTTGCAATATAAGATGAAAAATACTAATTGAGAGATGGTTTTACATTTTTATGGTCAAAATTTTGTTAGAAATTGCTGTCTGAGATTACTGTCAGCTCAACATTTGTTTTCTTATGATTTCTAGGCTTTTAGATGAGACATCCAGCGTGATAAATATCCATGTAGATTCAACTTAAGGGTATTTAATTTTTTATATTTTTTTATATTAACATATACTATCCAAATAAAAAAACAACACGAAAAAGGCATAGTAACATTACTTCAGTTGTCATCATTAATCAATATCAAATTGTAGTATGATTTTCTTCATATAAAAAAAGATAGATTTACCTCTGTTATATATTGCACTTAACATTTCTTTTAAAAAAGAAAATTTATATTCATTTTAGATGAAGATTTTGTAAGAAAGCAGTAATTTTTGACAAATTTTTTCGATTGTTTGGTGATGAATGAAAATTTGAACGGACTCAAGCATGGCTTCTTTCTTAGCCATATAATCTCATGACTGCTGAGAGGGAGAACGTGTGTTTCAGTTATGAGATCCAAATTCCTATAATGCAATTTCAATGTTGATTGCACATTCTTCATTTATAGTTGCTACTCCCACTTTGTTTCCAAATGTCCATTCCATGCTGCTGTTTATTTAATTTTCTCACTTTTGCTTCTTGCAGCGAATGTTTCTTCATTGCCGATACCCCATTCTTCATTGTTGGCAAAATTATAATTTGGCATATACTTTTAACAGTTTAACTTATTTATCAACTTCCAAAATTCAATACGTATCATCGAGTTGCACATGATTTACACTTATAGCTATATCTATTAGTACTGAGTGAAGTACAACTGCCAATAGAGAACAATGTGAAAAGTTGGGACATGGAAAACCAACATATTCTTTATGTGTAATATATTCTACACACATCTTTTCTACCTTATTGAACATAAGGATGTAAATAGACTTAGATATAAATGTAAATAGATTTTAATATATTCCGCATGTTAAATACGATTTCAAAACCCGCAGCATAGCGCGGGCTGAATTGCTAGTTCGTTTCTATTTTCGATTCAATGTCCTTGTGCTAGCGAGTTGATGCTGAAAAATCAAGATACAACACTATTACTATTGCTGATGTTCAACAACAAATTATTGATCTCAAATCGAAAAGCTAGGTGAAATTGGGTACTATGCCAAATATCCTACAAATAAAAATTAACTTTGCATAGTAGACTAGGCAAATGAGCTAGTCAACTAGTTACAAGTTAGTCGGTGATATAAAGTACAGTTGCAAGAAAAAATCTTGACTGACCAAATACATTTAACTAATCAGAGTCTGCCCAGATTAGTTTCACAACAATAATTTCTAAACTTGAACGCATCTACATATCAGTTCATTATGCAAACAGTAATGACAAAGCAATTAGGAATTAAAGTATGCTGGATTGACTAGTCAAGCTCACTAGTCAACTAAGTACATATTCGTCAGTTAATCAAACGCAAATCTACGAATCAAACTTAGTTCACTACAAGTTATCCTAGTCAACAACAATTCAGTTCATTGCTCATAATATGAAGTGTAAGCTTAGTCTCTGAGTGTGGGGTTTAGGTCGATCTTGAAGGTTTCTTTGTGTGTATGAAGATGAGGAATGGCTCTTGATATCGCTTGCCTGTTCGAAATATTTGTCTCTCTTTATTATCTTTCTGAAGGTATAGTGTGAATATGATTGTTTATGGTTAGGATTAAACGTTAATAAGTTGTGTTTATTGTTGAAAGTTTTCTGTAAATTGAAGAATTATACAAGCTGGTGGTCGTTTCTTGTTGTTGATTTTGAAATTTCTTTGTCGCTCTCTTGCATATCCTTTTCCGCGTTTACTGTCAGAGAGGATCAAAAAGCTGGTGGTCTCAGTTTTCATCAGCCGTCACTACCTTAACATTGTACATGAAACATGCAAGATATGTGTCTCAGATTTGAGATCCTTTATTTTGTTTCAGTTTTTTTTATTAGATTTTACAGAAGAGTTTCTGTTTTAGTATTTGATGAGGCGATATTATACTATATATTTTACCATATTCTTAGTATTAATTTATTGGTTATTTTGGTAGAAATTTGATACTTTGTTATATATTTCCAATGTAGGACATTCGACTTCCTTTGGAGCAAAAAATGATCAAACGGATGAATTTTGGAGTGATTCCAATTGGAGTATGTTCGTGAGTCTTTCAAGATGATTGTGTCAAAGTTCCAGATTTTTCTATCAAGCCGTTTGACCGTGGCGATGAAATTAAGGTCCAGAGGGCAGCTTTCCCTAATTGATGTTTCAGGAAGTTTTGGGTATTTTGGAGGTCAAAATGGCATATTTTGATGAAGATTCCTTCTGATGATTTGTAGGGGGCGTCTTCAGCTTTCAAAAGAGACCTTTTGGGACCAAATCAGTGAAAAGACTAATTTTCCAAGAACTCCGAATTCTAGTTCAAATAGGAAACCTTTTATTTTAATGTTTTATCATTTAATTATGTTTCCTAGTTTTATTCTAAGACCTTTTCAAGGTAGGGTTTTATTTTCTAGTAGTATAAATAAGACTTTTTAGCCATTAGGTTGGGGGGGGGGAGGACGCACACACTATTTGGAGAATTGCTTTTGACAATTCAAGTTTATTTTCAAGGTGTTTTTTATCCATGTTTTTAATAATATTTTGTTTTGTGGTTGTTCGTAACTAGTTTTGTTTACTAGGGCGATGTCTTGAGCCTTAGCATGAATATGTAGTTTTTATTTAATGCTTATGATATTATGCATGCATACTTTGAATTATTAATCACTGTGCTTTAAACTGTCTCTATATCTTAATGCTTAGCTACCATTAGGATGTTTAGATAAGTAATCGGATGCAATTCGGTCTGAATACCACCGGGGAATTGAGTATTACTTCTTGTGATTAATAGTTGTAATTTCACCTAGGATGAATACCACGTCTTAGGGGTTGCATGGTTTTTCAAAGGGTTTTCACAAAGCATAATGAGTCATGCATGTTTTTCAAAGTCCCCCAAATTTTTTTATATATCATGTATATAAAATATAAATAAAGAAAACGTAAGAAACATCACAATTATTTCGTTGGTGCAGTGGAAACGATTCCACTCTATCCTCATTGGGGTGGGCAGTTTGAAACACCTTGTAGGTCTTTTTTCAAAATCTATGAAATTAAAGATAAATTGCTCTTTAAAAATTTTAAAATTACAAGAATCAAAAGGAGTTAAAATAATTCAATAAATATTAATTTTGAATGAATTTAAAATTTTCAACTTTAGAAAAAAAAACAAAACCTCATGTTAGTGGGTGGTTTATGTTTAAATTCTTATTTATTTTCAAAAATATTTTAAATAAAAATTATATAAATGGAAAAAAAACTTGAGTTTCTTAAATAAAAAAACATACAAAGGTCAATTGTCACACACCCACCCATGTGACAAGAAGCTAGTGAAATTAATGGCCTCAATGTATCCAAATGCATTTTTTTTCTTTTGCTTTTGAAAATAACCTAAAAAAATAACAAAAACCAAAATAATCATATCTTTGTAATCATTTTTCTTTCAACTTCTCAGTCTTTCTATTTCTATTGAATGTTTAAGCAACTATCACTTGGTCCTGAAGATTGTAATTTGAGGTAACCATAACTTTGAATTTAAATTTTCTTTTTCAATAATTTATTGTTAAACTAGGTTATTCTAAAATTTGATTCGCTAGTGTTTGTTGATTTTAGAAAGAACACAAGAGAATCACTTGGCGTTGTTGAATTATTATATTCGTCAATCAAGTTTTAGTGTTTTTTACTCTCTTGATCATCAAGTTTTATTACTCTTCACTCTCAATCTTAGTGCATTTGCGTATAAAGACATGTGACATGTAATATTAAGTAATGTTAGTATATATTTTTTCTTTTGATATTAATTTTTAATGATATTCGATGAAGAAATATATTTTTTATGTAATTAGCGAATTCTTTTTACTACATACCAATATACAAAGAGTCGGAGGTCCGAGAACTTTAGGGCCCCACTTTGAAGACTCGCATAGGGCCCCCAAATTCTCAGGGCCGGCCCTGTTTATATTTGATCTGAATACCACGGACAGATTGCATGTTTGATATACGTTCTAACTTGAATACCACGAGTAGAATATGCATTAGGAAAACCTAATATTCAAAGTTGCATGGGTAATTCATAAGTAATTGGTAAATCTACATAGGATTGTTAAGGGGACTATGGAACCTTAGGCTTTTACAATTTGGTTTTCAAAACTATTTTCTTTTGTTTTCTTTACTTTGTCAATTTATTTAATTGTTTTTAATTAAATTCGTTTTTAATATTTTAGGTCATTAAATCAACCTCTTCTAAACTTTGTTTTCAAATAGTTAATTAAGAATTAGTTTAAATACAAATTATTCATTCAATCCTTGCGGAAAACGATCTTGCTTGAGCCGTTTATACCACAACTACCTTGTTCTTTTGCAAGTATTTTTAAGTGTTTTTATCCCTACTTTTGCAGGTGGTAAAATCCCTATAAGTGTGTTTGTCTATTTTAGTTTTGGTTTATTGTGTTCTGGTTTTTTTTTTCAGTTGAGGTGAACTATAATCCCATAGTTTTAAAGATGCTATCGTTGTTTTTTAATTTGTGTTTTAGATTTTTACTTTTTTTTTTAATTTTTACTTTTTTTTTAATTTGATTGAGGAGATTTTAGACAGCTAGGTCACATTGAAGGGTGTGAAGTTTATGTTATTGGTATGTAGGGGCTGGGATAAGGAGGTGAAAGGTGGCTCTTAGTATTAAAAACTGATTCCTCGCTTGTAATTCTTTACTGCTGTATTCGATTTGTTCAATAGCTTTTTGTTTTACTGTGTTTGTCTATTTCATTTTTTGTTTATTGTGTTCTGGGTGTTTATGAGTCCAATTGGTCCAACTAATTGAAGAATGTAAATTTGGATTTCGAAATGGGTCACAGAAATTTGGCCCCTAATTTCTCTTCGACGATTCCTGTCAAGGTGAACTATAATCCCATGGTTTCAGAGGTAGTGTCATTGCCTTTTAATCCGTATATTTTAAATTTTTACTTTTTTTTCCTTTTTTTTCCTTTTTTTAATCTTTGATTCAGAAATTCAGATTTGTCGATTTCAAATTTTGGTGGATGGAGGTTTTAGTATTGTGAACCCAAGGTTTTGTATGTTTGAGAAATCTTGAGGAAAAAAATTCACTCTAATGCATGAGACAAAAGGAATAAAGTGATGATGCCCAAATGATGATGATAACGTTTGTGCAGTTTTGTTCCAATTGAATAATTTCACACTTTTGTTTGCTATGTGACTCATTAAGAGCAGAAAATGAAACTTCCCTCTTTTTTTTTCTTTTCTTTTTTTCTTTTATTTTTGCTGCCGCAATCGACATAAAATTTTATTAGATTTAAATTGAAACGTTTACAATTAAATGACATTGCATTAAGCAACCAAAATGGTGCATAACAATTCCATCTATGAGAGTTGACTGTTACAACCCGTACCTTAAAATAATGTATTTTATTTCTGAGACGTGTGAAATGACTATTTAGCCCCTGAGTGGGTGTCTTAATTAATTTATCGAGCCTCGACTCGAGAATTTCTATCCTCGTACTTTCTTAGGTTTCATAACTTTACTTTTCGTATGTTAGTTTAACGTTGAAATCGAAACTCAAGTCGATACCCCGAGGACCAAATTGTTAATTTTGCAACTTAGGAGGGCAATTGGGTAATTTCACTTAAATAATTCTTAAGTGGGATGGGGTTATACCCACTTCTGGCCTACTCCTTCGCTCCTTCATTTTTCTGAAACCTAACTTTAACTCTCGACACTCTCCCTCTCTCTCTAAGCTTCGAGAAGGAACCCCCACCATTCCTCTCCATTTTAACCAAATCTACCCTAAAAAATCTTAACCTCGAACCCTTGGGACATGGGGAATGACCCTGCAGCGTTGCATGTATCATTGGTGCACCATCGTGTGCTCTGCCATTAATGTTGAGAGCTTGAGCTCTCTCAAACTCTATCTCAGGTATGAATTATTTCCCCCCCTTGGTTGTGTGGGTTCTAATCCATCTGTGATGAGTATTATGTCAAAAATATATGGGGTTTAATCTCTGTTTTGAATCTATGCTTGCATGTCATCCCAGCGACGAATTCTGACAAATGTCGTTGAGTTCGAAGCTTGGTGGTGACTGTCTTCTTGGGATTTAGCTCGATTTAGACTTTTAATGTATTGTTGGGCTAACCTAAACTTGAATTCAGTTGGGCTAACCTAAGCTTGAATTTGTGGGTTTAACTCTCTGCATGCACCCATTCTCTTGGTCTTAGTTTTCGACGGTGAACCCTGTGCATTTTCCGGCGAGTTTTGTTGGCACTCGAACTCCTTTGAACACTATTCTAGGTAACTAGATATCTATTTGCAAGTGAGTTTTGAGCTAGAGATCGCTATGTATTGACATGCATATTCTCTGCCTACTATTTCCAGATTCTGGCGAGTTGCACTGAGCCCAAACCGTTGAATCCAAGAGGGATTCAACATCTCATCGTCCTTAAAAGGGTCCTAGGTGAGTTTCTGGTGATTTTTAGGACATGCTTATACAAATTTTGGGTTCGAAATCATTGAAATTGAGCTCGGGAAGCCCTAGACTGTATACTGGTCTTTATTTGTAGATTCCGACGAGTCACCGGCGATCAGCGACAGTGACCTTTGACGATCGCCGTTAACTTCAACGACAGGAGCTGATATTCTATTAACTTTAACGGAATCTTGTATCTGAGATTCTATTAACTTTCACGGAATCTTGTATCGGATAAGGTATATTTTGTTAACCCTATCTAAACTCATTGCACCAGCGCGTGGCTCTAACGACGGCAAGTGTGACGTCAACTCGCCGCACCGCAACAGTGAGTATAATAGCGCTTGACGGTGCGTGACACTAATGCAGCGGCACGTGGTCGGAGCACAGTGGCACATGGCGATGCGTGACAGACCCGACACCTAACCCTAGGTTTTTCGGTGTTCTAAATCACGTGGTGCCCTCCGTTTGTGCAAGTTCAATACCTAAATGGTAGTTTTGGGCCATGTCCCATAAATTGATGATTTAAGCTTATGTTAGCTTATATTGATAATCACATGACTATTAGAGGATTAGAAGGATACAAGCATGGAGCCTAATTGCGTGGGACGCTCTGCTTACCTGTGAGTAGACCCCTCCGAAAACTAAAACATTTTTAATATATATATATATCCAAATGATGCGGATATACAAGATGAGTATTGATCTGGCGATGGATCTGTTTACTATATGACAGATGAGTTAAGATTGATTAGAATAGAATGATAAAATGAATGTATAGAAATCTGACTCAGTTTCTATTTTGTGAATAAGATAAGAAATAAATACTTCAATTCTAGAATGACTGAGATTGCTAAGTAAAATTGGATCACACATTTATGATGAAAACAATGGATTTAAATTAATGATGCAAATTAATTACTTAAAATAGAATTTATTATTGACTTTTGAAAACTTACAATTGACTGATAAAATTTACTGAATTAACTGGATAAAATGAAAGTGTTTACAATATTTTATTTCTTTGAATACTGTGTGAACTCAAAGAAAATTTGAACTGAGGAAAAGATGTGTAAATTAACTTGCTTTCTTTGTCTTCGGAGTCTTCTTATTTTAGACTTGGAAAATGAGACTTGAATGATTGAGTTTCTTTACTATTGAAGCACGGGATGGAAGATGACTTGCTTTTACTATTGATGAATAGTGAACTTATCGAAATAATTATTGCTTTTACTGTAGAATGTGCTGAGTGATTCCTGCTGACTAATTGATTACTTGTTTTTACTGTGAAAATAATGTCTGAATGCGAATAATGTCTGAATGCTTCACATTATATCTTGAAATGATGACTGAACTCTTCACATGGTGATTGACTGTGTTCACATGGCTTGACTTGTTGATTCACATGGCTTTATGCAAATAGGTCTTGTGCATCGTGGTAATCAGCCCACCTGGTACTTTGACTGTTTGGCCTTACCGGTTGCTGTGATGAAGTATCTGATGTCTTGGAGGAAGTTTCATCTTCTTCGTCTTCAGAGTTTAACTGTAATTGTAACCCGGCTACATGTGACTGTAACTGTGCCGCTTGAGCAAGAAGTTTATGTCCAAAGTCTTCAATTTCTGCAGCTTTGTGTTTTGATTTTGATGACTCGGAAGACTTTGACTTTCCTTTGAGTGAGGAAGATGGAGAGATGTTTGATAATAACTGTGTTTCGATAACTAGCTGTGGTTCAACTGGAAATTCACTAAGAACCTGTTTAATGATTCTTTGCTGATTGAATTTGTCCCACCATTTAACTAATCTGACTCTATGAACTTCTTCATTGTTTCCTCCATACCCCCATTTTAAAATCCATGGAACTTTATATTTGGCCCTGAAAATTAAAAGAAGCGGTATTTTCTTGTTGAACAGGCTTCTGTCGAATCTTGACTGATAATGGTTGATTATATGCATGAGCAATTTTGGGATAAGACTGGCTATTGGGTCATGAACTGACCACTACTTGGAGAACCAAGCTGGGAATATTCGTTGAAATTTCTTGTTGAAATTGATAAACCAAGAGTGACTGAAATCCTCTTTCTAATAGAGGAAAGTCTTTGTCCATGCATTGATGTAATCATAATAATTATACTGAATATTGGGTGGTTGAGTGTGAAACGACTTGTGTTTGTAAATAGGGATTCCCAATTCCTTTTCTAACATGATATTTTCAATGTGTAAATTATGATAAAGAATGTTGTTTTCATCCATGTGACTGGTGATAGATTTAATGGTTATTAATTCGGTTTCAAAGAGAATGCTTTTGTAAAATCCAAGGGTCTTGTATGACTCTTCCGGTCAGTAGTGGAAATTTGGGGGAAACCAGAATCTAGCTAACTTTGCTAGTATTGGGTTTGGAATAAGATATGGAGGGTAACTGAACAAATATTCACTGGATGATTTTTGAATGTAAGGAGAGGTTTGACTGTAATTGATCATTGGTTGTGATGGTCTTACTGAGGTTTTGTAAGGATCATAAGGTTTGACTAAGGCTGATTGATAATTTGGTTGGAAATTCCCTACGGTAAAACCTAAGGGAGTAAAATGGTTTACTAAGTTACTGTCTAAGTAAGGTACAAGGCATGACTCTTGTTTGACTGATTCTTTTTTTACTGGGTTGAGAGAGGCAGGAAGCCTTCTTTGATAAGGATTTCGTCCTGATATTTTTTTCCTGCAGAAACTCACTTTTTAGGAAATCAAAAATGCAATTTTGGCTGCCTTTTATGTATTCAATTTCGAAAAAAAAAACTTAATATTGACTGCCATCGTGCAAACATTTGTTTTGATGTAATGTTTTGAATATCTTTTTGTAAAACATGTTTTGCACTTTTACAATCGACTCTTACTACAAAAATTTGATTTAACAAATCATCTTGAAATTTTGATATGCATACTACTATAGATAATATTTCTTTTTTAATAGAATTCTAGACTCTTGAATGGAAATGAACAATTTGTTCAGGAGAACCGAGATGAGTTGACTGTTTAAGAATACCTCTGTAATCAATTTCAGAGGCATCAATTTCAACAATTTTGAATGAATTGATTATAGAAATACCAAGACAAGGTAATGTCTGGACATGAAACTTGATTTGTTTGACTATGGAAGTATGATAATGATTTGCATTGTTCTCTCAATTTTGGGTAGAATTATGCAACATAATTTAATGATCCTAGAAATCGTTGGAGTTGGGTTTTTTCAGTGATTTCATCTAGGAATTTATCTGCAAATTGGATGACTCTGTCTATGGGTTAGATTGTTGACTGATGGATGTTGTATCCTAAAAATCTTATGTTAGTTTGAGACAATTTTATTTTTACGGATTAAACAACTAACCCGTTTGGCTTAATTATTTTGGTGAACATGTTTAAATGTTTCCAATGTTCATTAATTAACTAACCGTAATAGAAATATGAGAAATTGAATTGAGGAGGAGTTGGAATGAGGAGAAGTTAGAATCAAATTCATGTTGAAGCTGTTTACTTAAATGTTCTGGAATCGGAATAGAAACGACACTAATTCTATAATGCTGTTTACTAATTCAGCATAATTGGAATATAAACCAGTATGATTACTAAAATTCCCTTATCCCAAATCAAATATTTATATACTTTTTTAATAAAATTTGATATACGATATAATAGTAAGAAAAAAAAAATTAAATTGTTTTTTTATTTCATATACACACTACAATGATTTTTTTAATAAATTTAAGTATTTACTTTAATATTTAAATTTTCTGGTTCAAGTTGTAGTTTTTTCTCTTCGGGTTATGCATGGAGTTTTGCATAATATGAATGAGCATAGAGTTGTGCATAATGTGAATGAGCATGGAGTTGTGCTTAATGAGTTACAAAGACATGTAAAGAAGTTGTTAGGAGCATTTTCAATCTTAACTCTTCAAGGATATATTTTGTTACATAATGTCAATGAGTAGAAGGAATGATTTTTACCATTTCGAATAAAAAAAACTTGATTCCCCATAAACTAAAGAGATCTTCAGGAGGTGGATTTTGTATAATAGTAAATAAATGAAGAAAAAACATTAGGAACAAACAAAGAGTAGGAAATAACTTCATTAAAGATAATATTTTACATCAAAGTACATCTATCTAACCATCATAACCAACCTAAACAAACTAGTCATACCCTGCATGGGCATCGTATTATCAATAAAATATTCATAACCTGCCTACACATTAGATTGTCAACAAAATATTCCTAACCTGCCTAAACATCATAATATCAACAAAAAGTAGTTCTTCACCATCATGGTGTCATCTAATCAGTCATTAGATTTACAAAACATTCACAATTTTCCCTAATATGTCATCATGGTAGCGAGCATGTCATAGCAAAAAACTAGTATTCACATTCTTTGGACCGTCACTTAGATGTCATTATGCATCCAAGTCTGCAACAAAGTAATCACGTATGCACTCTTCCTTTCATCGAACATGTTGAAAAAGAACCTCAAAAGGTCATGTTCTTTGGCCAAGAAGTTGGTGACTTGAAATAATTCCATGGGAGCCAAAAACTCCATTTTGCTTAACTCACCATCAAGTTTTTCTTACACTTCAGTCAGATTTATATCGGTTGACAGTGCATGAACTAGACCATCAAGCTTAGGTCCCACATCGGCTATAACTTTAGCCATAATAGAGAACTGCTTAGCCATTGCATCCCCTACTCTTGCCCTCTTACGACCTCTGTTTAATGTGTTACTTTCTGCATTCCTTTATTGTTGGGTATTTGGTATTGAGAAAGAAGTATCAAAATCATTTCCACTTTCATCCTCGCCTTCAATTTGATTGACATTGGCATCTTCAAGTCTAACTTGTTCTTCATTGTCATCTGCGTTACCAGTATTTCCACTTTCATCCTCCCCTTGCATCCTTTTTACCCTACAAACAAAAAACACAAATGATAGGAGCATATTTATGCGACTTAGTTAACATGTTTTCTTGCATTTACTTAGTTAGTTATTGCTTATAAGAGTGTTTTAAGCTATTTTCGTGTGTTTGTAGGTCCTAATAACAAAGTTGGAAAGAAAGTGCATTTTGGTGCAATTTGGAGCAATTTTGGGCCAAAATGGATTGCATGCATATGGAGCAAGTGGGATGGACGTTTTTGGTGTTTTAAAAAAGGTTTCAACACATGCAAAAATATGAATAATAAAGTTGAAGTGTGGAAATGTGCAGATACATACACTTAAGGAACAATTTGAAAGGAAAAGAAGTGAAAGATGCCATTTGTTGGATTGCTTTACAAGATGTATTCACATTTTCAGCAACTACAAACATAATTGCAAGCTGAAATGATGCATAGCATGTGTGTAGAGGTGTAAAGTGGCCGAAAGTTGATGTTTGCAAGATGAAATGATGCAAAACATGTGTGTGAAAGTTGTCTAACAGCTAGTACATGTGGAAAAGGGATGGAATACAAGGCAAATGCATCAGAAATTGAAGAATGAAGGCACATGGATAGCTACAAAGGAGTTGAATTAGCAAAAGAGGAATGATTGCCTTTTGTTAAAGGCAAGACACAATGATAAAAGAGCATGTAAAATAGCTGTTTTTGCATCATTTTGGTCTTTGTTTGTATTGTTTATTGAAGCCACTTGAGTGATTCTTTGCTTTGGAGCTTCTATAAATAGGGAGTGAAGGGAAGAACACTAGAGATTACACTACATCAAAAACACAATCAGCCACACCACCATACCATCTCCCATCCACTCCTCCATACAAATACCATCCAAACCTGTCCCCAAAACCTTGTGCCACACCAAAGAGGAAGGAGGAGAAGCCTTGGACGTGCATGCCATTCAAGTTAGGATCGTTGGAGCATTTAGGTGTTTTCTTTCTTTTAATTTCAATGTTTAAATTCTATACTCTTTGTTTTGTACGTATGAGGAACTAAACCCCCCCCTTGGCTAGGGGGGATTCGAAACCATGTTTATGCTTGCTATATGATTTGATTACTTTCAATTGCGTTTCATAAGTTGTGAATTCAATTTACTTATCTACATGAATTAAAACTGATTTGTGTGTGTTGGTTGAGAGTGCACGCTTAATTTTCATGCATAAGTTTGATGCTAGGATATAAGGGAATTTCACCTAATCGTTATGAACTTATATTCAAAAGTAGTAAAGGTTGTTGATCACAATCGTGTTAAGTAAATTCTTGGCATAAGTTTCATGCAATTCATAGTAACGAGTGCCTCGCCAATGCTTATGATTTTCATAGAAGTTAATGATATTTGCTTGTATCTTTGTTATGCAATTCATGCAGGGAACTTGTGAGGAATGCTTTGGGTTGTCGTATGCAATTCATCCAATTCGATAACTTTAGGAAAATCTGAGGGTTAATTAGTGCAATTCACGGTTAATTTGGGGCGTTGGGAATTCATGGTTTATTGAGAAGCAATTGGAAATCGTTTTGTATGCAAGTGTGACATGTGTGGAGAAGAACCCCTTAGCTAGCTTTCCATCCATTCACTTTTATCAAATTCGTTTTAGAATCTGTTCAATTTACAAAGTTTGTTCTTGTTTTCAATTTTCGTCAAAACTCAATCCCCATTTATTTTGAAGTGTTAGATTAGTTAGAAATCAATTTAGTTTGTGTTTTTTAAGTGTCTTGAGTCAAGTCATAACCCAATTTCGTCCAATTTAGTGTTAGGTGTTCAAAACTGCCTAGAAAGTGTTTTTAAGGCAGTTTTGAGTGTTTATTTGCTGTTTTAAGTCTTTTGGTTTGTTTTGGTGTTTTATAGTTTAGTTTTGTATTCTTTGAGTCTAGTTTAGTGTTTTAAACTTTGTTTTTACGTTTTGAGTCAGTTTCAAGTGATTTGGCAATCCCTCCTAATCCCCGGCCTAGAACGATCCCTACTTACATACTTTGCTACAATTGATAAAAAAAGGGTTTAATTTGTGTGCTTATATATTTCGCATCAAATTTTTGGCGCCGTTGCCGGGGATTAGCAACATTGCTAATCCCTTGGATTGTTTTATTTCAGTTTGTTTTAATTAATTCCAGATTTTGACCTTGTTTTGTTTTCTTGTTTTTAGGTACTAGTTTATGACTCGGAGTTCTCATCCGATTCGTGAACACATCTTGGACTTTGACGACGATTTTGAGTGAGAATTGAGACGAAAAAGGAAGAATCCAGAACCTAGTGAATCAAGTTCAAATTCAGAAGCCGAAGTTGAGTTTGAAGAAGAGGAACCCACTGCAAGAGTGGGTGAAGTAGAGGAAGCCATGGCACAAGACAATCGTACAATCAAGGAGCTTTCGGCTTCGGGATTAGACAATGCCGCACCTCTATGTATTCAATATCCCGCGGCTGCCCAAGGAAAGGCCGAGGAATTCGAGTTGAAGTCAAGTTTGCTACACCACATTCTGAAGTACCATGGGTTGTCCATGGAGGATCCTAACAAGCACTTGAAAGAGTTCGAGGTGGTGTGTTCAAGCATGACTCCAATCAATGTTGACGGGAGCATATTGAAGATGAAGGCTTTTCCCTTTTCTCTCATGGAAAAGGCGAAAGAATGGTTGTATGAATTAGCTCCCGGAACGGTCACATCTTGGGAGAGCATGAAACGGGCTTTCTTGGAGAAGTTTTTCCCAACTTCTCGAGTCATCCTCTTACGAAAAAGGATAAGTGGAATTCAATAAGATGAAGGTGAATCTTTTCCTACTTACCATGAACGTTTTAAATCTCTTGTTGCTTCATGTCCACAACATCAGATGAAGGAGGAACTTCTTCTACAATACTTCTACGAGGGGCTACTACCAATCGAACGTCAAATGCTAGATGCCTCGGCGGGAGGAGCCTTGGTGGACAAGACCCCCACGGCAGCCAAGACATTAATCTCCAATCGAGCGTTGAATGCCCAACAATACGAATGTGTTGGACAAAGGAGCAACCCACGACAACACCAAGTGAATGAGGTAAGTGCCATAACCGAACTTCAAAATCAAATGGCTAACCTTACTACTTTGCTTTCTCAGGTGGTGGAAGGTCCAAAAGTGCAAAACGTGGCAGCTTGTGGCGTATGCTCCATGCAATGACACCTTACGGACAAGTGCCCACAATTGATAGAGAATGGAGGTTGGGAGACCCTCAATGCCGTGGGATTTGGCAACCAATACCAACCGAGGAATGACCCATTTTCTAATACTTACAATCCCGGTTGGTGTGATCATCCAAATTTCAAATGGCGAGAACCCCAACAAGGCTAACAACAAAGCACATTTAGGCAACAACCCCCGGGTTTCTATCAAAAGCCGTTTGCACCAACTCAACCCCAATCACAACCCGCCCAAAAATCAGGTTCTTCTATTGATAATGATCAGATTTTTAATTTACTAACGTCTATGGAGCAGGGCATGCAAACTAGGGACAAGAAGGTGGACGAGTTAGAAAAGCAAGTGGGGCAAATTGCCGAGTTTATGGGGCAGTTTCGAGAGCAAGGCAAGTTGCCTAGCTCAACCATGGTCAATCCAAAAGGTGGATTCGAATCTGCAAAAGCTATAACTTTGCGAAGTGGGAAGCATGTAGGATCTGACCCCCAACACTCCAAATCACGTTCTAACGAGGTGGAGGAGTTGATGATTGAAGAGGAAGAACAAAAGCCACCCACGGCAAGGGTGGAAACACCTTTGCCGCAAGCCAAGGCCACGGCAAGGAAGGAAGCACCCTTGCCCAGCCTCCTACATCCCATAATCAATCCAATCCGTCCAACTCAGGTAAGAAAGTTCCAATTCCAATTAATTCTAACGTTATTCCTCCAAATGTACCCTTCCCTAGCAGATTTTTGCAAGCCAAGAACGAAGAGGAGGAAAAAGATGTTCTGGAGACGTTTAGAAAAATGCATGTCAATATCCCACTCCTTGATGCTATTAAGCAAATTCCAAAGTATGCCAAGTGTTTGAAGAAGCTTTGTACAACAAGGAAGCGTATTCGGGAGAAAGAAGTGGTACATGTAAGCGAAAATGTCTCTGCAATGTTGCAAAGAAAGCTGCCACCTAAATGCAAAGATCCGGGTAGTTTCACAATTCCGTGTGTAATTGGTAATACAAGATTTGAGCATGCTATGCTAGATTTAGGTGCATCAATTAATGTCATGCCATATTCTGTTTATGCATCTATGAATCTAGGAGAACTTAAAAATGATGGTGTGATTATTCAATTAGCCGATCGATCTAATGCATATCCAAAAGGAGTGTTGGAAGATGTTTTGGTGCAGGTAGACCGCTTAATTTTTCCTACAGATTTCTATGTGCTTGATATGGAGGATTCAGGACACTCTTCACCATCACCGCTCTTACTTGGACGACCTTTCATGAAAACGGCTCAAACCAAGATTGACGTGGACAAGGGAGCAGTAACCATGGCATTCGGTGGTGATATGATTAACTTTAAGATTTCCGAATCTGTTGAGAAGACTAATGATGTTCGTTCTTGTTATGTTATTGATGTAATTGAAAATACAAGGCAGGAATGTTCAACAATAATCAAGAGGGATGTTTCTCGCACCACAATCAAGGAGGGACTTGGATTAAAGCACAAGGAGCACGTCCCAACCCCCCAAATCACCAAATCTGGTCGAGAATACTTATTGTGCATTTGTTCAATGTGCTGCCACTTCAGTGCAGCACATGGGTAAGCCATCTTCTCCACTTTCAATTCCCATTTCGAATAATAGGTTGTTACCTTGTTTGGTGTAGGTACCTAGGTGCATTCAAAGTGGTGGGAGAGTTCATTTAGGGAAGCAAAGCACAAAAATCAGGAAGGATCATTATCCCCTTCCATTCAAAGATCTAAAGCATGAAGTGGTTCGTAGGGCAGGTTGGAGAGGAAGCATCCTTGGATGCCGTGGGCCCTAATGAGGAGTGAATGAGGTCTTCGTCCGGCTGTACGACGTTAAAGCAAGCGCTACTTGGGAGGCAGCCCATGTATTCAAATAAGGAAGATCTATGAATCGTTTCATAATCAGTTTTGCGTTTCTAAAAACCTTCCCTTTTTTTTTTTTTTTGCATTTTTATTTTGCCATGATTGTCATTTTTATTTGTTGTTGATTTAATTATTTTTGGGTGTGGGTTTATTTTTGAAACATTGACAGATATGCAAGGTATTTTCACATTAATTTTCATGGAAAACGAACATTAGGTAGAAAGGTAGAAAAATACAAGCAAGTGCAAACAAGCAGGAATGAGCCTTCATTGGTTAGGTGGTGCCTCATCATTCGATGGACCTCCAGAAAGTCGAAGCGCCAGAGTTTGATTTTCCGGAGCCTCAACACTTGGTGAAGTGCCAGATGACGAAGGCAGAAGTTGCCGCAGGAGTAAGGCCACAAACCGTTGATGATCACTCTGAATCCGAACTTCGGACTCCTGCAGCTGGTCAAGCTTCCTCTTCATACTTGTTGAGTAATTAGTTGTGAGCATGTGCAACTCTTTATTCTCATGCCTAAGCACTCTGACCTCTTGCCGAAGACTAGCCACTTCAGCCATCAACGACTCAACCTGACGAGATCGAGCAAGAAGGCGCTGGCCCATGTTTGATACTGAGCCTGCACATCGGACGCTGTAGGCCAGAGAGTCCTGAACATCCAGTTCGTCGGACCGCCTGGAAAGTATCCTAGTGTCTTTAGAAGTGAGAAGATTTCTGGCCACCACCGAAGCGGTTGTATCATTCATCATCATGGAATCTCCAACTGTAAGAGGACCATTTGGGGATACGAAGGACGGTTGCCAAATGTTGTTTGGAGAAGACATATCAATATCTTCCCCAACATTCAAGTTAAGGCGACGGTCAGAAAGGCAAGACATTTTTGAAGTGTGAAGAAAAAGAAGAGGTCGGACAAATCAAGTTCTTAGAAGTGCAGGTAGGGATCTTTTACAGGCGGAAAATTCAAGTGTGCTTTGGAATGTGATGCGTGCCTCTATTTAAAAATCAGAACTCGACAGAGCTTCAGAAATTGAAGAGGCAAGTTCAGAAATCGAAGAGGCAAGCTCAGAGATCGAAAAGACGTCTGTTTTCTCAAAAGCTGGGCTGCTCAGAAACCACGGGCCGATCTCAGATATTGGAGAGGCATCTGCTTTTCCAGACGTGTCAACATCTGTCACATGCAGAGTCAGCTTTGCGGAAATCACAGGCAGTTTGTCGAAGCGCCGATTCCAGATATCGAAGAGGCACTTGTTTTTCCAGACGTGTCAGCGTCTGTCACATGCAGAGTAAGCTTTGCGGAAATCACTGGAAGTTTGTCGAAGCGCCAATTCCAACCACTGTTTTTCCAGATGTGTCAACATCTGTCACATGCAGAGTCAGCTTTGAGGAAATCAAGGGCAGTTTGTCGAAGCGCCGATTCCAGATATCGAAGAGGTGCCAGTCTTTTTCAGCCTCGTTAGCACCTGTCACACGCAAACTCAGCTTTGCAGAAATCACGGGCAGTTTGTCGAAGCGCCGATTCCAGATATCGAAGAGGCATCAGCTTTATCCAGACGTGTCAGCATCTGTCACATGCACACTCAACCTTGCAGAAATTACGAGCAATCTGTCGAAGATTTCTGGTGAAGTAGAAAACACGTGACGTTTACTGTTCAATCATCTAACGGGTGCCGACAAGAGTGAAAGAATAGTACCGGTTATTAATTCCTATAAATGTCGTCCTTCACCCTTCATAGCAAGGCAGACATACATAATCCTTCTTCATCTCCGAAAATGCATTCCCAACGAAGCCTCTCGAGTTACTCTGTGTTTCTCATCCCTTGGGGTACCTCTGCAAACAAGTCATCAAGAGCAAAAGTATTTCATATCATGAAGGTTGAAAGCAAGAGTATCTCATATCATGCTTTCTCCCTGTCCTTTTCCTTGTCTTTGTGACAAGGAGAAAGTGAGCAATCAGCCAGCACTTGGTGTCAATCTTCCGATCTAAGAACCGACTGCCTGGAACTCTTTCCTGATTGCTTACCTAGCATTGCTCTCGAGTGCTCATCTTCAACTGCTGATGTACTTCCGAAGAAAATGCCACATCTGCCTGGAGAACAGATAAGGCAAGTGAAAATGATACCTTGAAGCATGTGAAGACAACGTGCTAATTCATCATCAAGATCAAGTCTCATTTTCCTTGCTAAAAAGTTCCCCAGCCCAGTTCAAGAATACACTTGTGGAAAAATACTTCTTCAAAAGCAAAAGTATCTCATATCATCAGAGTCAAAGACAAAGATATCTCATGGCATGCTTTTCCTTTACCCTTGCTCTTGCCTGCGAGACAAGGAGAAAGAAAGCAATCGGTCGGCACTTGGACATATTGAACAAAGAAACAGACCATCAGCTCTACCTCGTGCCTACCTGCCGTGCAGAAGAAACAAGCAGAGAAGAATGCTGCCTGCAGACTCAATCAACCCAACAGAAGGAGTCTGAGTTGAAACCAATAACTCGAGAAGCTTCAACAACATATGGACGCATCAGTCGCCAAAGAGCAAAGCCTCGTCGTACAAGGCCATCAAATCACCACCACCAATCAAGTCTCATTTTCCTTGCTAAGAAGTTCCCTAGCCCAGTTCGAGATCAAAGCTGTGGAAAGTCAACAATATCATATCTCCATAACCAGATTTGCGTTCTTAAACTCTACTCTGTCTGGTTTTTACTTTGCCATACTTGTCATGTTTATTCGTTGTTTGTTTGTTTGCTTGTTTTTGTGTGAGTTTATGCCTGAAACATTGAGGACAATGTTTGATTTAAGTGTGGGGGGGGTAACCAAGTTGTTTTGCATGAAATTTGTGGGAGTTTATCACCCATTACTTCTAGTGTTGTTCCTTGCTGTTTTTAAGTGTTTTTATGCTGTTTTGGAGTGTTTTAGTGTGTTTTGACATAAAAATCCGAAAATCTCATAAAAATTTGAAAAATTGTTTTGAAAAACCCAAAAAGAGTTGTTTTTGTGTGTTTGTTTGTGTCTTAGGGTACCTTCCAACACAATGATGAGGATTTGGTTTTTAATTACATGACTGTTAAAGAGAGTTATAAACATGGATGAAAATTTGATTTACTCTTTGGTGTATGCTTGGTTGTGGTTATAATTTATGAATTCACATGCAATCATAAAGGAAAAATCAGTTTTTGTAACATGCTTGAAAGAAGGAACTCAAATGAACGCTCCAACCTTGTGAGACTTGAGCCTAAACGTTTATTTGGAGAGTTATTAATCTGTGCAATTTTTTTTGTTTTCTAAAGTCGTTGCATGATCTCATTATTCTTTGCTTGGTTGCTACTTAGAAGGCGTTTCATCATTTAGTTCCAAATGCTAGAACTCATGCCTATTTCATTCAAAGCATGTTATTGATTTGCATAACACATATTCAAGATGAAGTTGTTTAGTGAGCCAAAAGCCAAAAAGCCTATCCCATACATTATATGTTTAAGTTTAACCCCCTTGAGCCTTGTTTAGCCTACGTTCTTTGTTAACCCACACTATCTTCACCTAGCCTAGATTAGGACCATCCATACCCTTGTTCTTGAAGCATAGTAAAGTATGACTCAAAATGAATTCCTTTTGATTAATGTATTGCAGAAAACAAGTGAGGGGGAAGTGATTCTTGTGTGTGTGTGTGCCAAAGTCCTTAATAAGGCACGGGTCGGAAAAAAAAAAAAAAAAAAAAAAAAAAAAAAGTTGTGAAAATGTATGAAAAAAAAGTTCTAAAGTGTTGTTTGTTGAAGAAAGGGTCCAAAACATTGAATTCGGCCCTAAGTGTTGCTTAAATCTTCCATTTGTGTTAAAAGTTGATTTCTGCATTCTAAAGTGAATTCTAAGTTTCGATTTCATTACTTTGCTTGCTATTGCTTTAAGAACGTTTGTTATCCCTATCTTTCCTTTGTTAACCATTACCCCAAGCCCCGTTACAACCCTTGACTTCTATCTTGAGTGTTATGTGTTTCAATTTGTGGAGTTTGAATTTGGTATGAGCATATGGTGTCACTGGTTCTCGCATCTAAGTAGTAGCATTCCATTCATGAGATCATATCTAAACATGCTTAATAACTCCAGAAATTGCTTTCTTTGTAACACATATATGTGAGTGTTCGTTTTCATGTTTACATCAATCTTCTCACATATAACTAGTGTAGGGTGTGTAGTCAGAAAATGTGTGAAAATAGAGAGTATCTTGTAAGGAATTGAGCAAATTCTCTAAGGCATGTTACTACATTCAAAACATCATTTTAATTGGTTAAATGTGAACTAATAAGTGGTGACTGTGATTAAGTATGTGCTCAAGTGTGAAGATAACTAAAATCTGTTGGAATAATGATTTTTAACATGTCATGTGCATTGGAAATCCCTGAGGCAAATGTTGGAAGGATTAGAATGTGTTTTGTTTACTTTGTTTTGTTTGTTTGTTTCGTTTTGCTCGAGGACTAGCAAAAGCTAAGTGTGGGGGAATTTGATAGGAGCATATTTATGCGACTTAGTTAACATGTTTTCTTGCATTTACTTAGTTAGTTATTGCTTATAAGAGTGTTTTAAGCTATTTTCGTGTGTTTGTAGGTCCTAATAACAAAGTTGGAAAGAAAGTGCATTTTGGTGCAATTTGGAGCAATTTTGGGCCAAAATGGATTGCATGCATATGGAGCAGGTGGGATGGACGTTTTTGGTGTTTTAAAAAGGGTTTCAACACATGCAAAAATCTGAATAATAAAGTTGAAGTGTGGAAGTGTGCAGATACATACACTTAAGGAACAATTTGAAAGGAAAAGAAGTGAAAGATGCCATTTGTTGGATTGCTTTACAAGATGTATTCACATTTTCAGCAACTACAAACATAATTGCAAGCTGAAATGATGCTTAGCATGTGTGTAGAGGTGAAAAGTGGCCAAAAGTTGATGTTTGCAAGATGAAATGATACAAAACATGTGTGTGAAAGTTGTCTAACATCTAGTACATGTGGAAAAGGGATGGAATACAAGGCAAATGCATCAGAAATTGAAGAATGAAGGCACATGGACAGCTACAAAGGAGTTGAATTAGCAAAAGAGGAATGATTGCCTTTTGTTAAAGGCAAGACACAATGATAAAAGAGCATGTAAACTAGCTGTTTTTGCATCATTTTGGTCTTTGTTTGTATTGTTTATTGAAGCCACTTGAGTGATTCTTTGCTTTGGAGCTTCTATAAATAGGGAGTGAAGGGAAGAACACTAGAGATTACACTACATCAAAAACACAATCAGCCACACCACCATACCATCTCCCATCCACTCCTCCATACAAATATCATCCAAACCTGTCCCCAAAACCTTGTGCCACACCAAAGAGGAAGGAGGAGAAGCCTTGGACGTGCATGCCATTCAAGTTAGGATCGTTGGAGCGTTTAGGTGTTTTCTTTCTTTTAATTTCAATGTTTAAATTCTATACTCTTTGTTTTGTACGTATGAGGAACTAAACCCCCCCCCCCCCTTGGCTAGGGGAGGATTCGAAACCATGTTTATGCTTGCTATATGATTTGATTACTTTCAATTGCGTTTCATAAGTTGTGAATTCAATTTACTTATCTACATGAATTAAAACTGATTTGTGTGTGTTGGTTGAGAGTGCACGCTTAATTTTCATGCATAAGTTTGATGCTAAGATATAAGGGAATTTCACCTAATCGTTATGAACTTATATTCAAAAGTAGTAAAGGTTGTTGATCACAATCGTGTTAAGTAAATTCTTGGCATAAGTTTCATATATAAACTGCATGTCTGTTGTGCAGACTCCCAAAAAATTCGTTGCTATTTCATTTTTCCTTGTTTTGTACTTTTGGTTTATCACATTCTGGTACATGCACCTTAACCGGTGTTCCATCTAGTGCACCTAAGCAATTCCACAGTACATAGGATACTAAATTAACAAACTAACTGTGAAATAAAAAACTAGTAATTACTGAGTAGTGTAGGCATGTATATACTACATACCTTAAACCATTTCCACTTTGGGTCAGTTGAGTTCTCATGGATAGGTTCAGGTGTTTGCCATAAATTCTTTTGGCATAGAATCATTGCTTTAATACACTCATGGAAATACTTACTAATTGTTTGACCAGACCTTCTAAAGTGGTGGTTAACTGTGCTATTCTTAAGATGGTGTGCAAGAATGTATAGAAACAATGCAACCATCTCCTTTATAAACACATTTTGAGTAGCTTGTATTTGTCCTCTAGTCACCAGAACTTGACATAATTTATGAAAGGATCATCTATCTATTCGTAGTTCAGCAATACATGTCACATCATTCTCATAAATTAAACCATGTAAGTATTCTAATTGCTTTTAAACTCTTATAATTGTTTGAGAAGGTAAGGGACTTCTAAGACGCTTTTGGAAACGATACCAAGAATAGAAACAAGAAGTAGCACATGCAACAAATATAGTTCGAAGATAGACAATTAACACATTTAACATAGCATGTAATTTCTTCTTTGTGGACAAACTTAGACGAGCCATTGGTCTACATGATATAATGAAGAAGAAAAAAATGTCATGAAGGACTTCAATTAACAAGTTAATAAACATATTGGCAAATTGAAATAAATTAACAGCACAGAACACAGTCAATCACAAAAATTTATATTTTTTTTCCTCCATACCTAGTCTCACAATTAATGGAAAAATAACAACATAAATCATAGTATACCTGCAACCAACGAAGAGAGCTCAACCACAACCTTGTCCTCACTCTTCCTAATTTCATAAAGATGATGAATATTTGATTAATAAACATTTGTGAGCATAAAGAATTAGGGATAAAGTACTCTTCCTAAACATGACATTATTAGGATATGGGCAAAAGGGATGAGGTTGGAGTGTATAAAGGGGCTGAGGTTGGTTCTTTATGCTCAGTGCCAACATGGAAGACAGTACAAAGGGCTGGGCTTGGTGCTTATCAGGGATGCGGCAAGACTAAAAACTAAAAACTCAAAATGAAACCAATTACTCCATCATGAACTCCTTTCCATGAAGAATTGAAAACTAAAAATTCAACACAGAGATAAAAACGTAGAAAAAATAGGGATTTACCTGTCCGTAATTGTGACTAGAGCTGCGGCTTAGAGAAATGAGTTACGGCGAAAGGAGAAATGACAATCTAAGGTTAATGGGTTTATAAAGGATAGTCTTAGAAATAAAAAAAGTGAGGGCATAAAGGGAACACAAGTGTCATTCCGATTGCCCAAGCAATCAGGAATCCAAATACCATGTTAATCTAAGGAATCCAAATCCTTCAAATTTTGGAATTGAATTCAAAATTTTGTGTGGGTCCCACCTTTTCATTTACTCTCCAAGTTTACCAAACAAATGTATTTTGATTCCAATTACGGTTACGTAAACGCGCCCTGATTGTTTTGATATATTGTTTTTCTTTAATTGGTTTATATTTTTGAGTTCTGCTCTGGAAGAGAACTTAAATTTTACTTCTTGACTCATAGTAGTGGTAGAAATTCCATCATAGTGTACTGTAAAAGGAAACAATAGGGCTATGAAAGGAAATCCTAAAATGATATGTGTCGATGTAAATTTCCACCATCTTCAATCTTGACGAAAATGCTCCTGCAAAACAATCAACACCTTTAATCAAAGGCCTAACCCTCACGCGCCCATAAGGTGGGGGGTTAGGCCAATGGATCTCCGATGCCTAAGTTAGTTTCCCTGAAAAGAGTACGTGTTTAGGGCTTTTAGGGGTAGTAAAAGCTCACCGAAATTTGGTAGAGATGGAGGTATTTATAGGGGAGTGGTCAACCATGGTGTTAGGGTTTTACCATCCACATGGCGGCATCCTATTGGCCAAGGTATATGGAGAAATATTCTCAAGATATTAAATAGGAAATAATATCTTGAGATAATAGAGTAAATATCCCAAATTGATTTAAATAGGGATTACTTACTTGAATAGAGTAAATCTTCATTTGGGAATGCATTAAAGACATGATTTGGGTAATTAATCTTTATCTTTAATGCTTTGACTTTTCCTTGCAAAAGGTAGGTGAGCTGTGGGCAGTCGTATTCAACTGCATGGACCTTCAAGGGTGTTGAGCTGCACGCGGTAGTATCTGAGGAGCCTGCCTATTTAATGAGGGCAATCTTGTCTTTCTTGAGCAAAAGTTCATGTGTCGCTTCTGTAGTGAAAAATATGATTTTACTAAGTTTATTTGAGCAACATCTAATCATGCAATTAACAATTAAAGACAGAATCATGCTTGTATGTACTCAAAAACAAAACTTTGCCCATTAAAATTCAAAGCCTAGTAGTTGTGAACCAAGAATCAACTCAAATAAAATAGAAAGGAGTTGAGATTTGTTATTCCTTTGTTGAATTCTCTTTGTATAAGCAAAGGTTAATCACCCAAGAAAGTGAGGCTTCACTCCTTGCTTCTTGGCTTCATGGATTTCTTGGAGGAGGATGGAAGAATGGATTCTCCATGATCCCAAGAAAGGGAACCTCTAAGTTTCCACACCAAGGAGACTTAAAGAAGAGATGAGTGACTTGGGGAGGATTTGATGCTAGTGAAATCACCCCTAAGTGTCGGCGTCCTAGAGAGAAAATGAGAGCTTTTATGGCCACTCACATTGGAGTAGCATAAATGAATTTGGCCTATAAATTTCCTTTTATAGCCACATTGGAGTAGCATAAATGAATTTGGCCTATAAATTTCCTTTTATAGCCACTCACATTGGAGTAGCATAGTTGAAATTAAACCAAACCCTATGTATGGTTGGCCTTGGGGTTATTATTGGGCATTTGGGCACTTTGTATTTTAAGTTGTCATACAACCTAAGTTATTGGGCTTGACTACTTGAAGCCCATTGGGCCTTGAGGCCCAAAACTAACCCGAGGTCTAAAATGAACTTATTCGTTTGATTAATTAACATATTAATTAATCCTAGCGATAAATAATTAAACTATTTAATTATCATTACTCAACTCCGTTGTTTCTTCAATCTCTACCTTACACGGTGTACGATCCATTAGGTTCTAATTAGTGAGGTAGTGAGTGATTAGAACTCTTGCTAATCTTCAGGGCCTTCACAAACCATGAGTGACACCTAGCAGTATGTCATGGTTACCCAAGCTAAGCAGAAGAGGTGGAGAACCTATTCAGTTTGTGATTACAATGCAATACAATCCTTCTTGAAACCAATACTCTTAATCACATTGTTTGGATGATAGTTAATTCATGTCTGGTATGCAATGTGATCCTCTCGTTATATGATTACCTAAAATGTGATTTGGAACATACTTCCCAAATCGTATTCATATGCTTTGGCTATAGACTCTTATTCATATCATAGAGTATTCTCCTTCAATGGTTTGAAGGTTAGGATATATGTATGAAATAGAATGGTCTCATGAATCTAACATCTTTAGATCACATTCTCCTAATTACATATTCCTCAGACTTATTGTTTAAGCATACAACATTTATATGAGATGGCTTTAAATAGTAATATTTGCCCTTATGTTAAGCTAGTTTAGTTTAACATGTGAAATATCTGAAAAGTATCATCATATGATTGGATTTAGGACACATTTCCAATAGCTTCTAGAATTTTTAAGGATTATTATAGGCTGCACAATATGGCCTGATATGTTTTTTATCAGAACAAATGGTGTTTTAAAACAAACATTGTCTTGACAAATGTGTGCTTTTAGTATTTCGTAATTTAATTGCATTGGGGAATGGTTGACTGCGCCAAGGATTTCAGTTGATTTATGAAAGTATTTGGTTGGAATTATTCCTTCCTGAATACAATTCAAATCTACTCCTGAATCGATTAGGGCAATTGTTTCTAATTGGAAATCTTCAATTATTATTTTGACTTTTGAATGCCATTTTCTTATTCTAATTTGGTTAAGTAAACTTAAAATTAAACTTTTGGTCGAACCATATCATTTTCTTCATGGTTGTTTTCTCTTGGTTCTTCGTCAGATGAGGACGAAGCCGATTCATTGTTTTGTTTAAATTCTTTTGTTAATTAATTTTTGTGTTTGAATGAAGTTGAAATGTGATCTAATTTCTTGATTGTTTGTCTTGAGGATTTTTATTTCTTCCTTAATTTTGTTAACTTCGTATTGTAAATCTTTAACTGTAATTTCCTTTTTTGGTTTATTAAATGTTTCCAAGGTTGTACTGAGACATATTTTACTTTGTGGAGTTGGCTGCTGACTGGTGCTAGCTTGTTCTTAACTTACTAATTTCTTTAATTTTTTCAAGTAATGGGATTTTAATTCTAGATCATTGATTTTACTTAATTAATTCAATTAATAAACCTTCTTGTTTTTCTTGTTTGTTTAAGAATGAAATTATTTCACAACAACTATCTCTACATCCCATATTTATGTTGGGGGAGTCAAAGTTGTTTGAATGGTTAGACTCTGTGGAGTTAGAATCGAACTCTTGTTCATTTTCACTTAGGTCTGTGTCTTTTAACTCTAGTACCTGGATTAATTCGGTTTTCTCTTCTTCAAATATTTTTAACTAATTAATTGTCTTTTTGACTCTGCATTTGTTTGCATAGTAGCCAAATTTACCACATTTATAACAATTACCTTTGTTTTGGTCTTTGGAATGATTTTTATTAAATGAATTTTCCTTCCAATTTTTGTTAGGTTTGCTTTTTTCATAGATTTTATTGGTGTTAAAATTCTTTTTTTGTTGTACATGTCATATTTGTGAATTTTTTATTTGAGTATTTACTGAGATATCTTTTTGTTCTTTTCTTTTTACTAGAAGCGGCAATAAGGGGTAAACCATATTGTTCACAAATGTTCCTAACTTATATTGGGCTATTGATTTATCTTTGTTGACTTGTTTTGTTATTTTCATATCAATATAAATTTTTAATCCTTCCTTCTGGATAATATTAATAATATTTCCATAAGTAAGGGTATTATATGGTATGATACCTTATTCGTTGACTAAAACTTGCATGATTTTGTGTGCAAACAAGTTTGGTAATCCATTTATGAACATTTCTTTCCAAAATGACTCTTTATTGTCTTCTCTAAGCATTACTCTAGACATTAAAATGTCTTTGTACCACCTAAAATCGCTTAGAGTGGGGTATATTAGATTACTTAGTTGATCATTTATTATGGAGGTTACGTTACTTGGTGTTCCTACGAAGTGTTCAATTATTGTGAAGAGTCATGTGCAAGCAGCACCTGGGACTCCCATACCGATTCTTTCATCAAATATAGGGGTTCCATCTTCATCCCTTTTTATTGTATGTTTTATTGCATTTCTGGATTGTTCAATGAGATGTTTTTCCCACCAGGAATATAATAATCCTGTAAATCTAATGACTAAGAGATCAACAACTTCTTGTTGACTGAGATTATGATTGTGTTTGGGCCTAAAATATCGGTTTGGGCCGAGTTTAAAGTTGTTCTTAGCCCAAAGGCCGTACTTAGGAGTCGCTGGGGGTCATCCGGTTTATGGGCCACATAGCCAAGGCCGGCCGTGTCCTATTAGGAATCCATGGGTAGTGGAATCCTGATACGAGAAGGAGTTTCAACAGGATAAGGATTTTGAAGTTTGGGATTGAGTTCTAATTCGAGTATGGTTGTGATTCGATTGGAAGCAGGTTGACTACTATAAATAGAGGTAGGAAGACATCATTAAAGCCCTCTCCAATTCAACACACAAGCTGCCCTGCGCAAACCCTCGCTTTTTCGAAACCTCTCAACAACCTTGAGATTTTTATTTTCCTTTTCCGCCAACACATATTCAGTTTGGATAAACAGCGTTGTGAAGGCAACCGGTGATACCTTTAGTTTGGATAAACAGCACTATCGTCGTAGAACAAGCCGATCGCAGAACAGATTCAGTTTGGATAAACAGCATTGCGTTGAGGTCGACTGGTTATCTATCTAAGTCTCGGTCAAGAAAGACTTTCAGGACTTTATTGGCAGAGGTCATCTCATTAGCCTTTTCAGCGAGGTGAGGTGTTACAGTTTACTAGGGCTCGGCACATTGAAGACCGAGTTATTTTATGATTGGATACTCACAAGTAAACTTTAGAGTTCGACATTCTAACGGCTGAACCACATTTACCATCAAGACATATATTTGTTTTGAGTATATGTGCCCTTATACTCTGGTGTCGATTCGGCGTGCTTATACCCTTACAAATATAATCACTGCGACCGAATCTGGCGCCGACGATTTGTGAACTTCACAAAATTAGCAGCCTTGTCTTCAGGCTCTAGAACCCGAAGGCCGAGAGTGTTCCTTCCTCGGCCGCAGTCGCAAGATCGAGAAGTCAGCCGTGCGCTTAGCGCAACATCAACACATTTTACTCCTCAACCGAGCTCGGCCGACGAGTTGGCACGCCCCACATTAACCGAAGGACGTAGTTAGCTCATTAGTTACTCGGCCTGCGCTCCACGTAGGCTTGGTAGTTTTTAGAATCAACAGATTGGTAACATAACTATTAGCAACCATAGACACATGTTGTAATATTTTTTTAAATTTCTTGTTTGGATAAACCATCTATATTCTATTCATAGAGTTTATCTGCCGACACTGAGAATTGACTTTAGAAATTTCTTTCTTCAAATTGAATATCTGGAGGTGTTGGCCTTGGATACCAATTCTTAGTAAGACTGGTTGGATTTATTTTGCATTTGTTTGTTATTCTTTTTAATTCAAAATTTTGGAAAGCTTCTTCCAATTTTTTTATTGAGTTACTGCCTTCTGATTCTGAGTTTTCAGAGTTTGTTTCTGATTGTGATTCTTGGTGTCTTACTACATTAATGGTGATTTGTTCCCTTTTTAATCCCTTTAACATTTGGTATATTTTGTCACTAGTAGAGTTTGTTTTTAGAGCTATTTTACTGGATGAGGCATTTGGGAAGTTTACTGGGGGTTTTTCTTTGGTTATGGTTTTTTGTTGTGATAGTCTGTTTATTTTACTTTCAATTTTATCTAATTGTTTTCCTATGACATGTGGGCTTTGGTTTGTGAAATTGTTTTGTTCTATGACTGGTTTAATCCCTGCATCTTCTTTAGGGATTTTATAAGGTGTGGCTATTACTTGTGCATTTGAGGTGGTGATTAGTATTGTTTCTTGTGGAGGGTGACTCGAAGAAATTACTATTTTGTCTTGTTTGACCCAATTTTTTTTTTGTGATCACTTCAATTTTCTTTTTTGATTCATAATATTCTTTAACAAAATCAAAGAAGAATATATCAATCTTGTGTTTATTCATAAAGTGTTCCCATTTTTCGTAAATATCTAATTTTTTATCTTGGGTGTAACTGTGTCTGAATCTTTCTCTCCCTGGTATATTTTCTTCTGCTTTGATGTCAGCTTTTAATGATTTCCAATGTATTTTAAATGGCTTGCTTAAAACTAATAATGGTTAGTTTACTTCAAAATCAGGACTTGTTGGTGAAGTTGGCTCTTCTTGAGTTTGGATAGTTTTGTTTTGGGCTTTGCTTTCGTAGTAAGGGTGAGCAACTTGGGAGTTTGTCCTAACTTATTTGAGTCTAATATTTATTAAATTATTTATTAACTCTTGGTCACGATCTAATGCGTTTGTTGAAGTTGATCCTGAAAAAGAATTTCTAACTGGTTCTTTGGACCTAGTTGATTAACTTAATTCTTGATGTTGGACGCTCGACTTCCTAGCTAGAGTGTTGAAATTGATTTTAAATGTACCATCAAAGTATTGTTCTATGTTGTCTAGGTTGACTAAGTTGTTTTGAACATCAACTGGTTTACTTTCATTAATTAGGAACCAATCTGATGGTAAACTGATGTCTGACCATTTGATGGTTCTGGATATTTTGATATTGGTATTTTCTTGATTACTTTGGATTAATAAGGTTTGTTCTCTGAGACTTTTAGCTATGGCTTGGAAGTTCATGTTTGTACTTGTGCACTTGTAATAGAATCTGAAAATCAGAGCTATGGTTGGACACCTTCCAACACTTGATAGCCACATATTTTTATGTTTAATGTGAGTGCTTTTAACACATGTGGGTCTGTTAGGCTTACTGTGAGGTCTGGGAAACAATCAAAATGGATTGGTCCGTTGTATAGGATTGACTCGATCATTCCAAGAATTTCACTAAAGTCAGTCAATCTTTCATCTTGGAGACATAACATGATAGAGGTGTTGAGACCTCTTCTTGTTAATGATTTATTGCAATATGTACAAGACCAATGTGAATGTAATTATGATTGTCTTTTCTACGTTCATGTTCTTTACCGACAGCATAAGCTTGCTCAACTATTCTTACATGGTGTTCACTTCTAAATGAAGAGAGTGATTCTTATAAATTTTTTTACTGGATACTTTGGGGTATTCCATTCTTCAAAGTCGAGACTTTTGTCTTACTGAAATTCTAACTTTTGTTATTCATTTACTATGTTTGGGATCCTATTTAAATTGGGCCTAGAGCTAGCATTGGCATATGAGTGTGTGTGTGCGTGTGTGTCAAGATATATGTTGAATATGCAGATGCATATTATTATGTTAGTCTCTGATGAGACTTGACGATATTTGATAATATCCTTAGATCATCAGTGATCTATTTTCACCACATAAACCTATTTGATAATAATATTTGATTTTCAATGAATGATATACTCTATATTAATATACATTTGATATATTGAACTCTAGTTTTATAACAACATAAACCTATGTAATTTGTGGTATTTTATGTAATTTGAAAATTGCATCTACACATAATTACACTACAACAAATATGGGCACTGCGCACAATAAATTATATGTGCCCTTTGAGGCCAAAGAGCACCAACATATGTGCCCATAGACCAATAGCAACAATGCAGTAACTAAGTTTCTATCTGTGCCCTCTATGGGCGTCACCTTTGATCAAAGAGCACAATTAGGTATGTTGTGCTGAAAAGTGTAAGCACAAATAAAGGTTCTTTTGTGCCCAGTTCTGACAAAGTTGTCTGCCACCCATGTTAGCACATTTATTGTTATTGTGCCCAATATGTCAACTATTTAAAAAAAAAAAAAAACCAAAATCACCTACAAATTGAGATTGAGGCTAAACAAAAAAATTATTTTTTCATAAAATTAAAACAGCCCACAATCACAAGCATCTATAATATTACAATTTACAAGGATATTCACAACCATTATATGTAAAAACAACTATAATTTTACATGTTCTATCCCCAACTAAAATAAAACTAAAATTATAAAGGTTTTAAGTGAATATCGGTTCTCTCAAACATAAGAACATCAAATATTAAGGTTTTAAGTGAACCTGCATAGTTCTTTTCTCATCTTCTAGTTCCAAAATTTTCTTTCCAAAATGCTGCTTGAGTGCCAGTGTCGGACCCTTCAAATTTTACACAGAGCAACAAGAAATGAGTATGTAGTGGCTTCCAAATTTTCAAATTATGAGTATCTTTATCTCACGAGCTGTTATATATCCTTCCTCCCACAGATTAATTGGTGTAATTCTGCTATATATACATGCACTTGTTTGTGATTGAAACATAAAGACTTTTGCCTAACACTTTAGTAACATTCTTATATGGATGGCAAGCAATCCTCACACAAATTAGGACATAAAAATAGAATCCAAAGTCCCAACAATATAATTCTCACTCTTTCAAATGTAAAGAAAAAATATGCCATTTCCTACAATATATAACAAACCCGAATTTAAAGAACTTAGGAGATCAGTAGTTGGTCTGGAGTTTAATTGATAGAACACATAAGTGTAATGGAAAAAAATTATTCACCTTGTGATGGGCATCATAATTAACTATAAGATATAATCAAACTTTACCTTAATCTGAAAGCGCAAAGCTTTATATAATACCCAGGCTTGCAAAGGAAAGTAATCCCAAACCACGTAAGCACACATCAAGAAAAACCCAAACTTAGAAAGCTGCAAAAAGGTCTACACATGGACATGCACATGGGAATAAGAAAAAGAGATTTGGTACAACTATCAAGCCCCAAACCATTACAGTGGATGTTTACAAATTTAAAATGCAGCCCCTATTCAATGATTAACACTCAAAATTTAATGTTTCGCATGTTCCAGATTTAATGTAGTATCGAAAAAGTAGTGCAATATCTTTAATTTGGCAACTCAACATAACAAAGTCAAATATAATTGAGGAAATAAAGATATGCAGAGATGTACTTACACTGAGAGAGCAGAGCAATCCGATACCTGCACTTACAGAGTCAAATCTCCTCTTCTTAGATTAAGATGTATTGCACCCAAAAAATCAATGACCTCATGCCACGTGCATATAAACATATATGCATATATATTTTAAACTTGTATGTACAAAAGGGTTCACAACACCAAACTCCAAAATGAGATACAATACCATTTGGCATCTATTGTCACACCCCAGTCCCCAGATACTCCACGCAATTAACCTAATCACAAGTACAAACCATCACTAAAAGGCATGAGTACACATAATACTAAAAGACCAATTCCATCCTTTAAATAAATTACTTTTATACATGTGGAGTAATTTGGCAATTGTACGTTTTCTTAAAAAGAATTTTCAAAGAGTATAAGACTAACGACCAACACCTCAATCCAAAAATGGGTTTTGCATGATATTCAGTAGTATATGGTGAACATCATATAGCCAATTCTACTTTTAAACCAAAATAGGCATGAACTATGTAGATATACATGTTAAATATATATATACCATTTTGAGATATGAGGGATCTAATTCCCTTAAAGAGATCTAGTACCATAATTTTGAATTGCGAGTAAGACAGTAGCAGCAGCCTCCTTCCAAGTCAATCCCAAGGCAAAGGCAGCAGGAAAACAAACCACCTTCCAGCAATACTGGCACTAGAATCCTCTATAATACTCCCATCTCTGCTACTCAAAGTTATATTAGCTAGTCCCGTACTACTAGTAAGTAATTACATCAAACTAGGCCAGTATCCATTTCATCCGGTGTCAGCTGCTCCTCAGAGAAGAGAGCCACTCTTCCATATACTTCGTGTTCTCTGCTCACGAAGCAACATGCAAAGAACAAGTCAGCACTATATGTTCATTTTAATTTCGAAAAGCATTTTGCTAGTGAGGTACATTTTTCTTTTGCACATGACTAGAACGCAATTGCATCTGAACAAGAAAGCTGGATAACAATTACCACAAACAAATGTCCGCTCAAACCCAAATTTCTTAAAGTAATCTGAACTAAGCAATCAAACTGAAACTTTCTACACTATTTGATATGTTCTTTTCCAAAACACAAAATGATGAACTGAACACAAAACATGAGCTTTCACAAAGAAGTCATGTACCTCGTTACTAGAATATAATTATCCATGACATTCCCAGAACAAATAATTAGATTAAGTTTTCCGGTTACAAAGATTAGATTTTATTATTATTATTCAGAGTAGCCATAACCCTTGGCTTCCCATCATCTTTCTTTTGGTCAATAACAAACTTTGAACGTACGATAATTGACTATACATATGAAACTCAAAACCTCTGAGACGGATGGATTTACACACCATCCATATTTCATGTTATTGACTTGTGTGCAGCCTTGCAGGTATCAAATTTTATGCAACACCCCTCCAATATCAAAAAGAAAGGTCACCTTTCATCCAAAAACATATCCGAACCTTAGTATTCTTAAAATTAACCGAAATAGAGTTCCTTAATAACAGGAGACCCCCACACTGACCATGAGATGCAACAGCAAACGATAAATTTATTCGAGATACAACAGAAAATATCAAGATAATTTATTCGATCTAAAAAGGAAGCTTGACCAAAAAATCCTAGCCGGAAACAACCCCGACGATTCCAAGTCATGAACTTCAAGGACAACAAACTTTCGACCATATTTTGCGGCTGATTAGAACAAATTTCTCAACCAAGATTACCCATCTCAAACAAAGAATAGCTATCACTCATGAATACCAATAGAAGTTAATAATTCTAATCAAGAAAGGAATGACGTTACCCATATGGCAGGAACGAAACGGTACGCACCAAAAAAACTGCCATAACCAACCGTAGAAGTTCACCTTGCTTGCACTCTGTGGACACCCAGAAGTTGTTCACTGATCTCTTGGGTCGAGGTCTAATTCCGACAGGCTTGGCTAGAAATTGGACGGAAAACCAATGGTCACCGTTTCTTAGATCTGAAATTGAGGAAATTCGGTTACGAATTTGTAGAAACTAATTTGGGGGTTGGAAAGAGGACGGAAAAAGGATTCTAGAAGTTTAATTTGGCGGCCGTTGGTGACCGGTGGACGACGGCGCTGTTGCGTGAAAGTGAAGAGGAAGAGGAAGTATATGAGAGGGAGGAAGATGGTTGAGGAGGACAAGGAGGAGAAGTAGAGCAGAGAGTGCAGAGACGATTCGAGGGATTACAGAGAGTGTTGAGTCCGAGGCTGTTGACATAGCAAAGGAGGAGATGAGAGAGTGCAGAGAGATCCGAGAGGTTAGAGAGTCTGTTTGATGATGAGTGTGAGAGAGAGAGCGCATAGTCATTTGATTCATCCACCTTTAAAACATTATTTTAAACAAAGGGCACAAAAAATCTGCTTTTTACTTTAAATATATTAAATTATAGGACACAATAACATTTATGGTGTCATTGCAAATTAATAAAAAATTTCCTTTGCTGACATTAAAGGCACCAAAGTCATGGCTCTGTGCCCAATAATGTGTTTGTGTCCACTTTTCTTAACATTGCGCACAATTCATGGTGCCCATTACGAAATGAGCACTGTTCCACCCTATTAGTGTTTAAACAGACACAAACACCTTATTTGTGTCCCTAATTTTGTGCCCAAAGGCCATTTTTCTTGTAGTGTTATCAATGATAATCAACCAAATTGAAGAATGATGATCAATCTGTGTTACTATTTGTTGCGCTGGAACCTAATTTGCACCAATGAAATCAATGCTCTCATAGTGGGAAATCTAGTGAAAAACTGTTATGTGATGTATTTGAGATAACGAAATAGAAGAAATCTCGGAAATAAACTTGCAAGAGCTTGATGAAGTTCCTATCAAATTATTGAAAAAAAAAGAATAAGAAAAAAAAAAGAAAAAACCTCTCCAACTGTGCAAAAGTGAATGCTATTCTGCCAGAGAAAAACTAGGTAACCATACTTTACCCCTATTTTTTTTCACAATATAAGTCTATTAATACATAAATTTCATACATGTGTTTCAATATTTTATAGCCTAGTTGAACTGAACTCGAGCTAGTTTGAACTCTTGAAAATTTAATACATGTGTTTCCATACTTTATTTTATTTTACCTTTGTATAGGTCATTTTATCAACAATTCACAATACAAGAGGAAAATTTTTGTTGTTCTGCTAAAGAACGTTATCATCCTTTATCATTGTAAATAGAACAATGTTTCCTAATATTTTTTGCCATGTAAATAGCATTGCAGAGCTAGGACTCCCCATTCTTTTTTGCATATGAACAATCTAGTGTTTTGTAATCTTTTATGCACAGGTGCTAATGTTGATCAAAGAGTACTACTCAAGGGGAATGTATGAACCCAATCATCTTTGTATGTGAATGGCCAAACATTCTGTGATCTTTTGCATGTAAAAAATGTTCTCGACGTTTTCAGTAAAGAATGCTAATCTTCTATAACACCATCTTTTATATATTTCTAACACAATATATCATCTTTAAAATAATAAAAGAGTCATTAAGAGAGATATTATAGGAGTCCTTTATTAGGAAGGAATTATATTGTATTGTAGTCTTCCTTGTAGAACAAGGTTTGTATGTGTACAGATTATAAATTCTTATTGGATAATAAACAAGAAAGTATTGTAGGTATACAATTCTACTCTTTTATATGTTTCTAACGAATATGTTAAAGCATTTTCAATCCCGCATCAATATGCAGGTCAAACTTTCTAATTTGCTTCTACTTGTGCGATGTGACTACTTCTGTATGCAATTTCTTTGGATGCAAAGAAATCGGCTTAACAGCTGTCTGCATGTGAATCCGTTTGTTAATCTCTAAAACTAAAACAGGGCAGATGTGGCTTCTACCAAGGAGCACCTTTGTTTTGATTAGAAGAACATAACCATATTTCAAATGCTTTTAACCAGAATTGTTACATTTTTTTAAAGTTCCGTTACGTAGTGCTATAGTTCTTTGTTTCTCAAAATTGGCTTTGTTTTCTTCTTTTGGAAAATTTTCCTTTGCCATCTAGATTTCACAATCCATATTTTGTGTATTGTAACAATAATATTTTTGTGACCAGTCTCATGTAATTAACGTTATTGACGGAGAAATATACCATAGTTATTTTGGCAGGGTGTTTGTTGAAGAAGTTATCTCATTTGGTGCTTTGTTAATTGCAATTTATGTATTTATATGTTTATATTTTTGGCATGTACTATTAGAAAAGCCGGAAGTAACCAAGTTACCATGACTGAAACAAGGATGGCCCGTAGTATATCTGACAAGCACTGGCGGAGGGAGTAAAGGACCAGGGATTGCCTGGGCCTATCCTGACTTTCTAAAACAAATATATATATTAGGGAATTATGCATCTTTCTATTACTTCAAGTCCTGCTTTCCAAGTTTCAAGCACAACCCCATCTCCCAATTAGCTTTAATATTTTATCTATCTCCTTATCACAAATTAATATCATTTAAAATCAAAGCAATATTTCTCCTTTCTTTGAATAGAAAACATTCAATTTTAATTGTGAAAATTTAAAAATTCCACTTTTCTTTTTGAAATCTCATATATTTTATAATCCTAAATTCGAAATCTATTCAACAAATACGTTTTAAATTTCTTTGTTTCTCTATTGTTTCTGCTCTATTCTACATATTACATGAGAGTTATGGTTCGTAAAGTTTTTATTTATCTCATTGAGTTTAATAGCATAGGCAATGTGGTTATAATAAAACGATTTTAAAATATAAAAACTCGTTAAGGACAATTATAATTTTTGTGAGTATGTAATATTATATGTGCATATGTTGTTTTGAACATTTGATTTTGATATATATATAATAGCTTTGTAAATACCATCCACTTAAAAAAAAATTTAAAAAAAAAAACCTTTATGAGAGGCCCCTCCTCACCGAAAATTCTAGCTCCGCCACTGCTGACAAGGATATGATTTCTATCTTGGAAAGGGAACCTCAGATATCAAAGACCACTTTACTATATCGGTTGCATGAGAGAATCCAGTCCGATACTGCTATCGCTTAGTCAAATTAAACGAACAAAAACTCAAGGAGATCCCATACATCAATCTGTCTGAAGGGTTCTAATGGCCTTATACAGGGAAGCATGGAATTGTAAAATTTGCAATTTCTTTACAGGTATGGAACGAGTAGCATAAAAATAAGATCTTACAAGAGCATCCCCAAAGGACTAGGCAATTGTTTTAGGGAAAATTCTGCTTTTGTTGGCTGATGTGGCATTTTGCCTAGTTCATTTAGTTGATGAGTTTGTATATAAGCGTGAGCCATTTCTTAAGTAAAGAATTCCCTTTTCTATTTTTTATTTTGGATAAGACAATATATTTACAAAATGAGCAAATCATAATTAATTGGACTGAACTCAAATTCGACAATGATCGAACTAAAGATCTTTCACTTACAAGTGAAAATAAAACGTAGTAGTAAGTGGCATCATTCCTCTAATTTAAAGGAAAACTTTTTGCAGAAGTGACATGCGTTCGTGCTATTTATGTAGTTATGATGGTTTTTGGCTGTTGATATATATTTAACGGTGAAGGGCAAAGTGAGATGCAACAAATGAGTCACGGGAGATGGGTCATGGTGGCTTTTCTGAAGGCAGCACGGAATTCGACCTAGGAACATCACACATGCATGTAAAAGTAACTTCATATTTTTCTGAACATCACATGTGTGTGTACGTATATAATTTTAGAATCTTTACCAAAAACAAACAACTGTATTGTCAAATTCCCATTATTAATGTGTGTCACGTTTCAAGACAAAAAATGAGTGTGAAGTGTTATTTATTTATTTTTATATGCAATGATACTTGTAGATAGTAAACATTAGGTTTTGATTATTCTTACTTTACTATCCTTAAGTTTCGTAAAAATCGCTCATACCTAAAGTTTTTTTTTTTATAAATTTTTATTATTATGAAGAGGAGGGGGAATGATTCGAAACTATTTAATTAATTTAGCCTAGCCGTTAACTTTTTTGTTAATTGATGATATGACAGGATCTTAGCCCACTAATTCTCACTTTACTATTCTCAAGTATTTTGAAATTCACACTCTTATCACTCTTAGTTTTTTCGTCTCACTTTCATACATGAAGGTACATTTTGCTCCCAAATTCATACTTATGTTAGCTTGGTAGTCATCGGCTTCGTTAAAAGTGTGACGTTACACTTGACTAGATGATGACTATCAGAAACGTGGCCCTATTGGCCAAGTGCCATGTTACGCTTTGATTGGACATTGATTATGGAAAAACGTGGTACTGTGGGCCCCTCAAGGTGTACAACATTGTTCAAGCGGAGACTTTGAAATAAGTTCTAGTCAAATTAAAAAATTTCAAAAACTTAACAGCAACAAATGTTGCCACGTGAAAAAAAATAAAAAAAAACCTAAATTCCGCAAAAAAAGTTGAAATTTGAAAATTTTATTTCGCAAATGTTTTTTAATTGTTTAATTTTTTTTTTTTCTTAAGCCATAGTGCCACCTTTCCACAAAGTCATTATTCAGTCAAGCTCCACGTTACGCTTTAATGAAACCAAGACGCTCAGGCTAACGGAACTATGAATATAAGAGCAAAATGTAAATTTAGTTATGAGAGTGAGACGAAAAAAACTAAGGATAACAAAGTGCGAATTTCAGGATACTTGAAAGTAGTAAAGTGAGAATTAGTGGGTCAATATACTGTCACGTCAACAGTTAACAAAAAAAAGAACTGTTAGGCTAATAGAAGTATCAAAGTGGTAGAAAAATCAAATTTTAGGTATGAAAGTGAGACGAAAAAGGTAAGTCTACGAAAGTGCAATTTTGACAAAACTTGAGGATAGTAAAGTGAGAATTACCCAAACTTTTTATTTACAAGTGTTTATGAATTTCACATTGATGTATGAAGAGACCTTGCATGTGCTTATAAGTAATTTAGCTAAGTTTCATATTGCCAATTAGTTTTATGGTGGAACATCAACTTTCGATGTGGTATCAAAACAGTTTGTCCCACATGTGAAGCTTAACGGTCACGTGTGCTCCACGTCATCTGATTTGTATTGTTCACATGTTAGGTTTGACAATTCGCCACATGTGAGGGGTGTGTTGAAGATAAATCTCATACTAATGAGAGAATGGACCTTGGTGTGTGAAGCTTAACGACCACATGTATTCTGTCATCTGAATTGTGTTGTCTATGTATTAGGCTTGACAATTTATCACACGGAAGATACGTGTTGAGAAAATTTTTGATACTGATAAAAGAATGGAACTTGCATATGTTAGGTTCAATTATCGTCGAAGAATAGTTCAAATCAAATTATTATTGTGTGACGTCTCCCGATTGGATCTCAATTATTGATAAAGCAGTCAAACCTCATTCACCTAAATGAGAACACCGCTTTCCACATGGTCTGCTACAAAATGCGCACGTGTGCTTTGAAAAGAACTTATATATGCAACTAAATTACTGAAAAGAAGTTAGAACAAGGTACCCACCTCCAGGAAATGATTCTCTTGTTGTAGAGGAGGTTAAATCTTTTTGAAGAATATGGGAAGCTTCTCATTTGTCTCAGCTGCTGCAAGAAGGTACTGTGTATGTTATCTTCTTTTTACTCCTTCCCATCAAAACCACTGAACTTTCGAGATTTGATCTTACCATATGTTGTCCACTGAAGAAAATAAAATAAAATGGTATTGTGTATGTTAATTTATACAGTTTTACTAATGTAACTAATGAGCTATCGCAGTCAAGTTTTAATTTAATTAACATCAGAGTTTATTCCTAAAAATTTCTAGTTATGTGCAAATGGCGTTGAACTAAAGTGGCAGAAAGTAATAATGTTTATGCACTCTGGTATGAGTTTGATTCCTATCGATTCCCTTCTCCCCAATATTTAACAATTTAACCCATATGTTATTGTTTGCAAAAAAACAAAAAAAAATTCTAATTATGCTTTAAGTTCTTAGTGGTTATTATCTTTTATACAACGATATATTTAGACTAAGAGTTGGGGGAATAAATTAATTTTGAACTCGACATCCATGATATTCGAATCTAAGACTTCTCAAAATAAAGAGGAATATCATTAGACCATAGTACTAAGATGCAAAAATTATATTATTTAAAAATGACAAATTATATAGTGATAATTGTTTAAAGATGACAAATCATATGTTAGTTGGTTAGAGCAATGTGTCCCTTTTGTCTAAGGTTGAATTCCTCGTCTTGTAGATTTGTCCTAGTTGATAAAATTCCTCGTATTAGAGTAGTTTAGAACATCCCATTTGCCAAAAAATGACAAATTTTCTCCTCATTTAATATTCGGTTCTGAGTAATGCTAGGTAGATTAAATTTGTAGATCAAATTAGCAAACCAAATATGTGTCACCGATAAGAAATGAACACGTTAATGAATACTTACGTAATAATTTTTTCTGTCAACACTTAAGTAATAATTCAATCATCAACTTTTATATCATTTAGTTTATAAGATTTAGTCTGATTTTCTATAAGGTCGGTGTCATGAGCAGCATATCGCATCTAGTTTTAAAAATGTTGCTTCTTTTTATCCTTTATGTTTTGGAATTAATAGTTGCAAATTTGCACATTACATTATTTCTTTTGTATTTTTTTTTTGTACTTATTTGCATTTCGGCAAGAGAATTAAATTTGCAATATGAATAAAAATTGGAATTTTTGAGTCAAGATACATCAAGTTCGTTGTTTGGATTCATAAACATAACTTTAGAGATTTCATTCATAACAGAACTTAGGAATTCCAACTTAAACTTCATCTTAACAGTTGTTATAGATCATTCATTTGTTTCTATTTCTTTTAAAGGATTCAATCATTATCTTAGGGTGTTGTTAAAGCCACCACAAAAACGTTATTTTACATCCTCCCGAGTGTAATTTTTCTCTTATATTTCTATCTGTTCGGAGGGCACATGACTTTTTTAGAGTGCCTTAACAGCTTCCTTATTTTATTGTTAGCAAAGATTCATCACCAACTTTTGTTAGATAATTAGGTGCCTAAGCTAGCTTGTTACTAATAAGAACAATCTTTCCTTTAATTAAATGTTGTGTTTAAACTAGACTAATACGAGAGGAAAATTATGCTTCAATGTTGAAGGCTTGAAGGCAAAGTGGTACTAATCACTGGCGGAGCCAGCGGCATAGGGGAGTCCACAGCAAGAGTCTTCACGAAACATGGAGCTAAAGTTGTGATTGCAGATGTGCAAGACGACTTGGGTGAATCTGTTTGCACAGATCTAAATTCTTCATCCGCTTCCTTCGTCCATTGCGATGTAACAAAAGAAGAAGACATCGAAAATGCGGTTAATACAGCCACAAGCAAGTATGGAAAGCTAGACATCATGTTCAACAATGCAGGCATAGGTGGCACACCCAAACCCAACATCCTTGACAATGACAAGGCTGAATTTGAGCAAGTGCTTAGTGTAAATCTAGTCGGATCATTTTTGGGAATTAAACACGCAGCTCGCGTGATGATCCCAGCAGGCCAAGGCAGCATAATCAACACTGCTAGTGTTTGTTCTACCATAGGCGGAGGTGCTTCACATGCCTACACAAGTTCGAAGCATGGGGTAGTGGGGCTAATGAAAAACGCGGCTGTTGAGCTTGGACAATACGGTATTCGTGTAAATTGCGTGTCACCATACTTAGTTGCAACGCCGTTGGCGAAGGACTTCTTCAATCTTGATGACGATGGAGTGCATGCAGTTTATTCCAACCTTAAAGGTAAGGTTCTTAGGCCAGAAGATGTTGCTGAGGCTGCTCTTTACTTGGGTAGTGATGAGTCAAAGTATGTTAGTGGGCATAATCTTTTGGTGGATGGAGGTTTTAGTATTGTGAACCCAAGGTTTTGTATGTTTGAGAAATCTTGAGGAAAAAAAATTCACTCTAATGCATGTGACAAAAGGAATAAAGTGATGTTGCCCAAATGATGATGATAACATTTGTGCAGTTTTGTTCCAATTGAATAATTTCACACTTTTGTTCGAATTGAATAATTTCACACTTTTGTTTGCTATGTGACTCATTAAGAGCAGAGAATGAAACAAATTTTATTTTTATTTTTTTGCGGCAATCGGCATAAATTTTTATTAGATTTAAATTGAAACGTTTACATTAAATGACATTGCATTAAGCAACCAATATGGTGCATAACAGTCCCATATATGAGAGTCAACTATTACAACCTGTACCTTAAAATAATCTATCTTATTTCCGAGATGTGTGAAATGACTATTTTGCCCCTGAGTGAGTGTCATAATTAATTTATCGATCCTCGACTCGAGAATTTCTATCCTCATACTTTCTTCAGTTTCATAACTTTACTTTTCGTACATTAGTTTAATGTTGAAATCGAGTCTCAAGTCAAGACCCCGAGGACCAAATTGTTATTTGCAACTTAGGAGGGCAATTGGGCAACTTAGGGAGCAGCATCACCCTGATAGTGGTAAGCACCACCACGACCCGTCTGACCATAACTGCCTGATCCATAACTCTGTTGTACAGGTGCTGGAGGTGGCATAGCAGACTGTTGAGGCCTCTGCTGACTCTGGGGACACTGAGCAGCTCTATGTCCCATCTGCCCACAAGTAAAACAACCACCACCACCACCACTTCTCCTACACTCTCCATGATGCCTGAAGTTACATCGACGGCACAACGGAGCACCCGAACCACCAGCACCACTAAAATCTCTCGGCCTCTGAAATCTAGGTCCACCAGCAAATCTTCCACCTCTCATCGGGCCTGTCACACTAAATCCTCCATTGGAAGAACTCGAGCTCGCCCCACTTTTCTTGAAATTCTGCGTCCTACGGGGTCCCGGAATGGAGATACCTTTTCCCCTGGGAAGGTTATCGGAATCCTCCATCCGAACCAAGATCTCAGAAAACTCATGATAATCGGCGCAAGGAAGTGCACTAGCAAAAGTCCGCCATTTCCTCTTAGTTCCCAACTTAAAGCGGCGGAGCATCTCTACCTGATTACCAGTTGTATCAGGATCATAACGAGATAAGTCTGTAAATTTCCGGTAGTACTCATGCGCTGTCATATTCTTTTGCTTCAATCGGGCGAATTCTTGCTTCTTACGGTCGATGTACTCTGGAGGAACAAATCTCTTCTTAAAATTCTCCTTAAATACCTCCTAATCAGATGCCATCTCCGGTGACATAAACTGGGCCTGATTCTTCCACCAACCTGCTGGCTTTCGTCCCAAAAACCAAGTAGTGGTCTCGACCCATCTATTAGCAGGAAGATTCCCCTGACTTTGCATCACCTGAAAAGTCTTCTCAATATGGTCTAGCCACTTTTCTGCCCCTTCATGACCCTCGTTACCCATGAAACGGTCTAACTTCAGGTTATACATGGTCTCCAAGGGTGTTCTCTGAGGAGGAGGAGGACGGATTGCATTCTGAAAAGCATGAGCCATTGCTTCCCCTAATTGAGCTATATCAGGGAAGTTAGACTCAGAAGTACGAAGTGGTTCCCTACGAGGCGGCATAGTTCTGACAGAATACACCAAAAGATCATTAGAGCATTAACAATTATGCAGGACTGCAACCTAGGCTCTGATACCAAACTGACACACCCCGATCCTAGAATCAAGGCGTACTGGCCGTCACGTGAGCGTGACGTAACCATAACTGCGGCGCGGAAGCAAAGATAAGAGAATTACGAAGAAATCAAAACCAATTACTAGCAATAATAACCAAATAGCATGCTAGAGTGAGTTAAAGTGTGAACACACACATAATTAGAGCTTAAGAACTAGGTGCAGTCAAGTAGGACTATTATCAAATTACAACACCCGCAGGTGAGTCCTACATGCAGGAAGTCTGTCAGAACGCCGAAGAAAAACCCCGTGAGCCACCAACTGCTAACTAGAACCTGGAGGGGCGCAAAACAAAATTGAATGGGTCAGTAAAACGAAACTTTTCGAAAACCTTTCCTTTAAAAGATTTCTAACCCTTCACTGGAAAACCTGTATACTTTCCCAGAAAATAGCTGTTGGAAATGTGCCCTAAAACCAATCATATGATGATACTTTACGGACATTTCACATGTTAAACTAATCTAGTTTAATATAAAGGGGCAAAGATTATTGTTTGAGCCGTCTCATATAAATGTTATATGCTTAAACAATAAGTCCAAGGAATATGTGATTGGGAGAATACGATCTAAAGAAGTTAGATTCATGAGACCATTCTTTCGTAGACACATCCTAAACGTTCCTGATCATAGGATTGCCAATTGGGCATTGACAGTCCGTTAAGATCAGTACGTACTATGTCTTCTCTCAGGGAGAGTGACTAGTCTCGAGTCATTGGTGTGTGTGACATCAAGACAAGTACGTAGGTGCTCAATAGAGAATGAGTTCACTGAACACGATCAACGAAGAGTTCTCATATTCATGTCACATGAGAACTCATGGTTGGGATAATGCAAAGTAGTCCTTTGACCTGAGGCATCACAGTTGTCTTGTGGTTAAGTCCTTAATCTTTGATTATGTCAAAGTCACTCCATTTGGAGGGTGTCCACGGCATCGTTGGGGTTAAGCCACTTAGTCATGGAGGCAAGTGAATGCGCAACAAGGGATCTCTAACCTTCAAACCGTTTGAGGGAGAATACTCTATGATATGATTAAGAATCTTTGGCCAAAGTACGAATGAGATTTAGGAAGTCGTTCCAAATCACATTCAAGGTAATCATATAAGCACACGAATCACATTAGATAGAAGACATGAATAAACTATCAAACCAAACAATGTGGTCAATAGTATTGTATTAGAGAAAGACCGTATTGCATTGTAATTCTAAACTGAATAGGTTCTCCACCTCTTCTGATTAACTTGGGTAACCATGATATGCTGCTAGGTGTCACTCATGGTTTGTGGAAGCCCTAAACGTGTGTAATCACTAAAGGGAGAATTGAAAGTAAGTTTCAATTCACAATCGATGTGAAATGGTTTTAATCGCCCACTGCCTCGCTAAAAGGAACCTAATGGATCGTACACCGTGTAAGGTGAAGATTGAAGAAACAATGGAGATGAGTAAGAATAATTAAATGGTTTAATTATTTATGGCAAGGATTAATTAATATGTTAATTAATCAAACGAATAAAGTTCGTTAAAAGACCACGGGTTAGTTTTGGGCCTCAAGGCCCAATGGGCTTTGAACGTCAAGCCCATTGACTTAAGTTGTATGACAACTTAATTCACAAAGGCCCAAAAGCCCAATAAAACCCTTATGGCCGGCCATGTTAGAGAGAATGGGCTTTTGGTTCTTTAGGTCACTTATTTGAAGGGTATATATAAAGAACTTTATAGCTTAAATTAAAAATGTTTTTCTTTTGGAGAAAATTGGAGAGAACATGTCTCTCCCTTTCTCTCTAAAGAGGCCGGCCCCCTTGGAGGGTGCATCTAGCAATCCCACTACTCCAAGGTCACTCATTTCTTCTCCAATCTAACCTTGGTGTGGAGACTTAGAGGTTCTCAATTTTGGGAACTTGGAGAAACCTTTTCATCCATCCAAATCCATAGATTTTAGATGTAAGGAATGAAGGCCCTCTCTTTGGGTGATTAGCCTTTGCTTATGCAAAGAGGAATCTACAAAGGTATAAATTTCAACTCACTTTGTTTTGAGTTGAGTCTTGGTTCACCAATCTACTAGGCTTTGAATTTCATTGGTAATGTTTTGTTTTTTAATGCATGCAAGCATGATTCCGCCTTTTAATTGTTAATTGCATGCTATAGATGTTATTCAAATGAACATGTTTTCACAAAATAATCCTTCAATAGCATAATAGCATATAACTTTTCATAAATTTCAAATCATCAATCTTTGTTAAAAACCAAAAAGTATGCCATGCTATAAATGTCAAAACAGAATGAATGATGCATCAATGTAACAGGTGAAATAATGAATCAACCGGAGACCCTGCAGTTGGTCATGTACGGTTAATTCTATAGCTCAACATCCAATCCAACCGGAGTCACCTCGGTGACCTGTACGGCTATACACTGCATATAAGTCGGAACTACCTGAAGTAGTCTGTACGACAAGAATGGTGAAATAATACGCTCTAGTGCTTTTCTCATCAATCATCTGCGCGCATAATCTAAAGTCACCTACTAGTCGGAACCACCTCTAGTGATCTGTACGACTAGCATGTCGGAACCCTCTCATGGTCTGTACGACATGCACCTACTTGGATCCAAGGTGAGCGTGTGGTGTGAGGTGAATAATATAAGCACTAACACCATGATTGCAGGTTATGAGCTATCAACATAATACACATCATCAATGATTCACATGAATAACATAAAACTCACATGTGCGTCCACAGCACCAATTCACATATATATATGCATCAATTATCAATTCATATATCTCATAATATGCATGCATGGCATTTTAAAACGTACTTTCATTTAAACTCAATTTCTGGGAAAAATATCAATAGTATATAGGTATAAACAGAAATACTGCCCACTCACTGATAAGTCGAAGGGTTGTAACCCCCGTGACGTCCCTGGATGCGTTCGTCCTCGGGATAGGTATCACCTATATGCGAAATAACTATAAAAACGTTATTTTAAAGCATATAACCAACAATACGTAATAACTTCTCATACGGTGCTCAATTTGGGTATATGAATATACCACGGTGACCTAGTCAACGACACGGACGTCGACAAATTTTTAGAAAAAAATTCTGAGGCTACACGCGCCCCCACGTGCCAAGAAGGGCACGGGTCCACGCGCCCCCCACGCGCGTCTCCTACCTCGGGTTCGCCGGACTGGTTTTTCCGGTGGCCGGAAAAATGGAGATTTTTCAATCTCCTTGTTCTCCGTCATTTCTCAACCATTTTCTTCGTATTTGATATCAAAATGAAGCCCTAAGCATGTAGTTTCACATTACACTACTTTAAGGCTCTAAAAACTACAAAATCTCACCGGAGAAATTCCAAGAAAATCGGCCAATTTCGAACCCAATGATCCCGACGTCCAAAACCTTCAAACGAAGCACTCCGAGCTTCCTTGGGACCTCACTAAGCTCACTATAAGCTTAGAATTCCCTGAAAATCAACATATCACGATTGCATGAACAGTGACATAAAACTGGGGTTCGGGTTTCACGTGATATCGAGGGTTCCAAGTTCTAAAAACTGCACCAATGAACTCACAAGGTTGCAAGGATCCACAAACTTACCTTTTTGACGTCGATCCGTGAAAGTTGGAGGGTTTTGGTGCCTCGTCCGTACGAGTCGAGAGGGAGAGAGACGAAGAACTGAGAAGGGGAGAGAGATAGAGGGCACGGGGGAAAGGGACAGGGTGTCCCGTGTGTGTGTGTGGTCCCTCATAACCCATCACCATCCATATTTTCCTAACCACATAAATTACAAACCAATTTTAATCCAACTCAAAATATTTTCCAAAAGCTTGAAATATATGAATTTAGTCCAAATAATATGTCACACACACACACATACCTTAATACCCGTCAAGGGTAATTCCGTCATTTCACGTCCCCGATATAGAGAATCCCGGGACGGGCTGTGACAATGGAAGTATAAGTAGAAGACCAAGATGGGGGATTAGTCTTGAGCTTGTCAAATAATGGTTTGCATTGTTCTCTCAATTTTGGGTAGAATTCTGCAACATAATTTAATGATCCTAGAAATATGTGGAGTTGGGTTTTGTCAGTGATTTCATCTGGTAATTTATTTGCAAACTGGATGACTCTATCTGTGGGTTAGATTATTGACTGATGGATGTTGTATCCTAAAAATCTTATGTTAGTTTGAGACAATTTTATTTTTATGGATGAAACAACTAACCCGTTTGACTTAATTAGTTTGGTGAACATGTTTAAATGTTTCCAATGTTCATCAATTGACTTTGAATAAATGAGGACATCATATATGTAAACGATGGAAAAGTGATTGTATTGATTGACTATTTCATTCATAATATTTTGGAATTCACTGGGTGCATTTTTCAGGCCGAATGACATTACATTCCATTCATAATGGTCGAATGGAGTGACAAATGCCGTTTTGTATTTGTCATTCTCATGACTTTGAATTTCCCAGATACCCGATATCATGTCAAATTTTGAAAAGATTACTGTTTGACTTAATCTATTTATTAAATCTCTTTTATTGGGGATTGGATATTTTGTCCATTCTAAGACTTCATTTAAAGGTTTATAATTAATGACTAATCTTGGACTACCTCTTCCTAATTTAGCATTTTTTTGCACAAGGAAAGTAGGGCATAACCAATGTGACTTACTTTTTCTAATTATTCCTTTGCTGAGTAATTATGTGATTTCATTTTTACAAAATTCCATAGTTTCTTGACTCATTTGGATTGGTTTGGCTTTTGTGGGTATTTTCCTTTCATTGAAGTCCTTGATGTGAGGAAGTTTGACTATATGTTATTTCCTTCGCCAAAAGGCATTAGGAATGTCTGAACATATTTCTTCAACAAGTTTTTGTTGCAAAGAATTAATTCTTTGTTGTAAAGGTTTATTGTTTAACTGTTCTTCAATTCTTTTTTAATTTATTTATTCTTTTAAATAACTGATGTGTTGCGTTTTTCTTTCAATTATGCTGATGGCGCGTTTATGTAACTGTAATGAAAATATGAGGAATTGAATTGATGAGGAGTTGAAATAAGGAGAAGTCAGAATTGGATTCCTGTTGAAGCTGTTTACTTAAATGTTTTGGAATCGGAATAGAAATGACATTAATTCTATAAAGCTATTTACTCATTCAATAGAATCGGAATATAAACCAATATGATTACTAAAATGTTGTTATCCCAAATCAAATATTTTATGTACTTTTTTTAATAAAATTTCTTTTTTATTTCATAGAAACACTAAAATAAATGCTTTTGTTTATTTTTTTAATAAATTTAAGTATTTACTTTAATATTTAAATTTTCTCGCCCAAGTTGTAGTTTCTTTTCTTCGGCATACGCATGTAGTTGTGCATAATGTGAATGTGCATGGAGTTGTGCTTAATGAGCTAGAAGGACATGGAAAGAAATTGTTAGGAGCATTTTCAATCTTAACTCTTCAAGGATATATTTTGTTACATAATGTTAATGAGTAGAATGAATGATTTTTACCATTTCAAATCAAAAAACTTGATTCCCCTTAAACTAAAGAGATCTTCAGGAGGAGAATTTTGTATAATAGTAAATAAATGAAGAAAAAACATTAGGAACAAACAAAGAGTAGGAAATAACTTCATTAAAGTTAATATTTTACATCAAAGTACATCTATCTAACCATCATAACCAACCTAAACAAACTAGTCATATCCTACCTAGGCATCATATTATCAACAAACTATTCATAACCTGCCTACACATCAAATTGTCAACAAAGTATTCCTAACCTGCCTAAACATCATAATTTCAACAAAAAGTAGTTCTTCACCATCATGGTGTCATCTAATTAGTCATTAGATTTACAAAACATTCACAATTTCCCTAATATGTCATGGCAGCGAGCATGTCATAGCATTCACATTCTTTGGACCATCACTTAGATGTCATTATGCAAAAAACTAACATTCACATTCTTTGGACCGTCACTTAGATGTCATAGCAAAAAATTAGCATTCACATTAGATTTACAAAACATTCACAATTTTCCCTAAAATGCCAGGTCTGTGCTTGTCTATGGAATGCATCAATTTTAGATCACAATTTCATGGCAGCCATTTTTCCTCCCAGTGAAAGCACTATCATCCCTTAGACCGTAGATTAAATTTTAGCCGTTGATTGTCGTTTATGTTTACGCTCCATTCTTCTAACAGAATTTCATTTTTCAAATTTTCTTTTCATAAAACATAATCTTCTAGTGAATTCAAAAACATGAACGGTCTGGATCGTTGATATCACGTTCAGATTTTTACGGTTAGTGAAATTATTGCTTTGAGTTTATAAAGTCTCCAGAAACTATATAACATCAACTCATATTTCAGTTGACCGTAAACATTGGAACGTGATATGTACGATCTGAACTATTCATTCGTTTTTATATCCTCCAAGGTCGTTTATGTAAAAAATCACAAAAAAACATACATTCGGATATTAGGTAACGAGACGAAACCTTTCGACTGTTATAAATGAAAGCTCACGATTTAACGGTTATTTTAATTCCGATTTTGATTATTTTTTACAAATACACTCCTCAACCCTATAAGAGTACGATGAATGAATTCGATTTTCAATTTAAAATATTTGCACTAGTGGATACCACAAATTATTATGTTTTACTTAATGGAAGTATAAAATAAACTCCAAGTGTTTGTTGAATATATCATTTTGAAGGGATACACATTCTACAAAACTAGTTTCAATGATCAAACCGTCAAACTTGTTTGTATATGCTCCAAGATCGCATACGTAAAAAATTGCAAAAAAATGACATTCAGATATTAGGTAACGGGACGAAAACTTTCAACGGTTATAAACAAAAACTCACGATTTAACTGTTATTTTAACTCCAATTTTGTTGATTTTTTACAACTACACTCCTCAACCCTATAAGGGTATGATGAATGAATTCGATCTTGAATTTAAAATATTTGCAGTAGTGGATACCACAAATTATTATGTTCTACTTAATGGAAGTATAAAATAAACTCAAAGTGTTTGTTGAATCTATCGTTTTGAAGGGATACACATTCTACAAAACTAGTTTCAATGATCCAACCGTCAAATTTGTTTGTATATGCTCCAAGATCACATAAGTAAAAAATCGCAAAAAACAGACATTTAGATATTAGGTAACATGACGAAATCTTTCGACAGTTATAAACGAAAACTCACGATTTAACGGTTATTTTAACTCCAATTTTGCTTATTTTTTACAATTACATTTCTCAACCCTATAAGAGTACGAAGAACAAATTCGATCTTCAATTTAAAATATATGCACTAATGGATAGTACTATTTTAATACGGTTGTGTGTTTTTTTCCATATGTATTCTAAGTTATATGATCTATTTATTGTTGAATTTAGATTAAGCATCAAACTTATTTCAAGAATATTCCAACGACACATGTGACCATTGGTAAATAATTGATTCCAACAAAACCATATGCCTTAAAAATTTATTCTGACGAAGAAAACATTTTGTCGAAAAAAATATGATTACTTCCGACAACAACTAATCACCCTCGAAAATATAAAAGCATTACCGAGAGGATTTTTTTTCCCTCAAAATATAAAATCATTAATGAGAATGATAGTAAATATTATTATATAGTTTTTGCTATATATGTTTTCAAAACAGGAGTTATTATGTTCAACGATGATTTTATAACTGTGATAAAACTGGTACACTCACGTTTTGTTTAAATCGACCCCTATAGGACATAACGAGAGTAAGGAGAACATTGGTAGGGACAAGTGGGCTTGGCAATGAAGCCTCCATCCTCAGGACTTTGCGTGCTACTTCCTTTATTGCAGTTTTATCGTAGCTGTAATAATTGTGACATGATCTTACTTTTGATTATGCATAGCACTGCACTATGTTGTATTTACTGTTGCCTGAAAATTTTAGCTGCTCTGTTGTTATATGATAATAACGGGGTTAAACCCAAGATAACTTGTGTCCCTAAGTGGGGAGGCTGATCAGTGATTTCTTGTAGCAGCTTTGGATTTATATTAAGTGAACATCTTTGGTTCAAATTCTTACACATCATAAATATCTTACTATGGTTTCATCATTAAATTGGCTATTGACATCATCTCTAAATGGGGTTATATGGTCAATTTAGTGTCGGCCAGCATACATAGCCTCGTAACTTATGTTATTGGGGTTGGGGTACGTCATCAACAATTCTAGACACAAAAGAGGCCACTAGTTGTATAGAAAAATTACAATCTCGAGAAGCAAAAACATATTTCTTATTGAAGGAATGAACAGTTGCACTATTTGCTTCTCCAGTATAATTGTGAAGGAAAATATTTGAGAAACTAAGAGATTTGATAAGTGAAGATGCAGGAATTAGCAAGATGGTGGGTGGCACACCCTGACCTGGAATGTCCACTTGGACTTCGAATCGAGCTGTGCTGGTTGACATCAGGAAGGTGAAGAAGCCATTAGTTTAGCGTTAACATAATTAGTGACTAAATGCAAGAATGCACATGTGGGCGGGAACATGATGTCATAGCATAAGCATAGTACAGTAAAAGAAAAGAAGAATTATACCATTCAAGGTACTCTCCTATACCAACATTTGCCAAGAATCCTCGTCGACAAAAAGCTCTACCACTAAAAACCTAGAGGGGCCAAAAATAAGGGTGAGTGGACCTAAAAATAATGCTTTGTAAAACCTTTTCGAAAACGTAATTATCCCTCGCCGTAAAACAAGTATAGTTTTCAAAAATAGCATACTACGTATAGAATGACAATACTTACCATAAACGATAATATCTTGAGAATGCGATACTTCACAATATTTCATAGGGAATTGTTATTAGCACTCCAAAAATCTCATTTGGCAATCCAAACTTTCTATAATTAGAAAGAAAAATACACTTGTGAAGAGTGTAGAATGAGATTTTTGGAGTGCTAATAACAGTTCTCTATTTCGTAAATAAACACATAACATCCGGTAATCACAATATCTCGCATAAACAAACATATCATATCGACTGCTCATTGACATATGTTGACACACGAGTTCATACAGAGATATTCTGACATGAACGGTTTTGGGTAATGTTTTGCGCTCGGTACTACAATCACGTGAAGATTGGTGCTATGTGCATCACATATGAGTCCTAATTGCCTATAGCAATTTAGGACAGGATTGGCACCTATAATGGATCCAAAGTGAGCGTCCAGTGCGATGTGAACATACATGTGAAGGCTTGCCCTGGCCCGAGCAAGTACTAACACCAATTTAGCAAAATATAATCATGTAATCGTAAAATCGATAATTCTAGCTAACATAATACTATTCATGGATGTAAATATAATTAAGGCATCCTGTAGGATTTATAATGATCTCATAATTCTCATCATTATGACTTTTCTTATAAAAGTTAATTTAATTATGGCAGCACGTAAGAAATTCATTATTAAACATATATGAAAATTCAATAAGTATATATATTATATAAAAGAAAAGACCCACTCACAGTTACTTGCAAAGTCGTAGCCATTCAAACTAGTAAACACAGATCACCGATGCTAATCGTACCTAAGCATAATAGAGACCCATTAGTAAAAATCAATTTAAATGTTTGAATTTGGAAAAACTGACGGCGAATATGGAATCAACGCGTCGAAATACCTTAAGAAAGGTCCCCGACAAATTTTGTAAAAAGTCAACCGTCAACCAAAAAGTCAACCGAGTCGCTGAAGTGGTCAACTACGTTAAAACTTTGAAATTTCACTACACGGATGCCAAAAATGGATTCAAGGCATCAAAATTAGTTTAGAGGATTTCCGAGAAAATTTTGAAAAAGTTAACTGGAAGTTAATGGAATATTTCAGCTGGATTGAGAAATGGGTCCGGGTGGAATCCAGGTCGGTCGGGTTAACGGTTTGAGTCCCGAGTTTGGGTCGATGCACGGATCTGGGTTTGGATTCGGTTCTGGGGTATCGGGTTGGGTCGACCTGTTTGGGCTCGCGGGTTACACCCACCGGACCCAACGAAAAAGAAGGCTAAAATTCGTAGGAAAAGCCCGGAAAACTTCAACGGCTTCGATAAGGGTCCTAAACTCAACCATTTTTAACAATTCAAAAGCCAAAATGAAGCTATGGGATAAGGATTCAAAATATAGGTAAATGAGAATGAGCACGACCAGAGGTGGCCGGCAAAAACTTGCAAAACTCTTGGAATCTCGCTGGAAAATTGGGAAAACCTTCCCCAAGCTATCTTTAGGTCCAAACAACACCAAAACATCTTTAAAATGTTGTAATGCTACTTCTAAACATGATCTACAAAGATTTGAAGAGTTTTCGAGCATTACCTTCATCGGAGACGGTGAGAACTCGTCGGGAAAAGTTTTGTACAGTGACAGTACCATTGTGCAGAGAGATAAGGGGAGAGAGAGAGTGATCACGTTCCTAGGCTTGAGGTTTGCGACGTAAGTGGTTTGGTGGTGGTGCGGTGGTGCTCGCTGGAGTGGTGAGAGATGGTGGTGTAGCAACAGTGTACAGAGAGGAGAAAGAGAAAGCCAAAAGAGAGTTTTGAGAGATGAGGTAAGGGAGAAGGGAGCTCGAGAGAGTTTTAAGAGTCTGGGTTAGAGACATGCGGAAAAGAGGGAGAGAGTTTGAATGGTGTGGGCCCTACGTGCCACAAAACCCCAACAAAATTAATAAAATAAAAGAAGAAAATATCTAACTTTCAATTTACTAAAATACCTTCGAATTTTGTAATTCCGTAAAATTTTAATTGTAACTCCGATTTCGATTATGTTTGCACACATGCGTTCGTAGCAACGAGTACGTAGCAACGAGTACTACACGAATACGGTAAAATAGTAGCTCATATGCATCACGAAATGACGGTCAATGAAAGTCAACAATCTCTCCTCTAAGGGCATTTTGGTCAATTCACAACTTTATAATTATAAAAACCGTAAGATTAGGGACGGGTTATTATAGTGGGTGACAACAACTAATGAAGAAATTTACAAGTTCATAAGTTTAAAATGGTTTCAATTTTAGTTTAGTCGTTTTAATTTTGGTTTTCATGTTGTGATACTTTATGTTTCTTGTTTAAGTAGTTTATGTTTTGCACTTGGTGTTTCTTGTTGTGGTACTTTATGTTTTGGATGACTATATGTTGTGGTACTTCATGTTTCTTGTTGTGGTGCTTAATATTCATAAACATAAGGGTTGATTTCATAAACTATCGCAAACATTCATTCAACATAAGGGTTTGTTTAATAAATTGTCACCAAAATTCATTCAATATACAAGTTTCATCTTATGGATATCAACAAATAAGGGTTTGTTTAATAAATTGTCACTAAAATTCATTCAATATACAAGTATCATCTGAAGGATATCAACAAATAAGGGTTAGTTTCATAAACTATCACAAACATTCATTCAACATAAGGATTTGTATCTTAACCTGTCACACATTCTTCAACATATAAAATTGCGAGGGATGACACTTTAGTCATCCAAAACAAGTAACAATGTTGAAGGAGATTAAGAAAGAATCCCCAAACACTTGGAATTCATCCAAATGAACTATAAAGTTGGAGGCCACATGGTACTGCGGTCTAGTGGTATTCATCTCCACTTATAAGTGTAAGTGAGAGGTCTTAGGTTCGATTATCGTCAAAAGCGAATTTAAACCACATTATTGATTGCCCATTGTGAGGCTTATCCCACTCCCCCACTCCCTTAGAGTAGGGGTAGTATTGCTGTACCCAAAAAAAAAAAAATATATATATATATATATATATCCTTGTCAACCAGTTGTCCAATACAATGAGTTCATCCCAAACAATTACAAACTCAGTCAACAAATCAATAAATTGAACAAGTTGAGAAACAGTTTCATAATATAACTAAACTCAATAAAGAAATAAAGATTTTATGAATTAATGGTGACATTTTATAAATTGAGATGAAACTAGTGAGACATATCTATTATTGTCACTCATGCATGCTCCGCAACTTATCGAGTTTAATCATCAATCCGGTACACCATTCCAAGGTATAGAAGTTGTTTTTGTAAAATTACAGATAGCTAGAGGCAAGGAATTTCGAGTTGTGTAGCGGTATTGGGGCGCTGCAGTGGAGAGTAGAGTTCAGTGTGTTGTCTAGTTATTTTGATAGCTAGATCATCTTTGAACTAGGGTTTATTATTAATTATTATGCCACTAATTCTTAGATATATTTTTATAAATTTTTCAAAAGATTTTCTTCAAGGAACTACCATTTAAAATTTGGAAGCCTTCAATTAAGGGTTGTTGATACCAAAACAAATAAAACCAGTAAACAGATCTAAAAGGGCTTCAAAGTTGCCTACTACGGTCTAGTGGTATTCTTTTTCATTTGTAAATGAAAGGTATTAGGTTCGATTTTTGCCAAAGGTGAATTTGAACCACATCATTGTTAGCCCATTGTGAGGCTAAGATCACCCCCTTCCCCTTGGTGTAGATAATATCGTTTGTTCAAAAAAAAAAAAAGCTTCAAAGTTGGGATGAACAAACCAAAGTGCCATACGAAAGTAAGGGTGGACAAGCCACTTGTGATTAAAGCATCTAATAATTTATCGAGATACTATTATTTGCACTTTGCACGACGAACAACACAACATCGGTAACCTATGGTTACCTGGAGAGGTATTTGGTAATATCAAAGATATAGATTGGTGGTACTGAATACTTTTGTCTAATGGTGTAATGAGTTGCATATTTGTTTAGAATTGCTAAAAACACATCATGACAGTAGAAAAATGCTTTTGATTATATTTGGTAGAAAAATTTTGACTTATAGAACCGCTTTTTGAATAAGCACCTAGCTATCACCTCATCAGATACTGGACTGCGTTGAAAGGGGGATTAATCGGTTACCAATGTGTAGTAGGATACTTCCTATATTAAAATACAATAAAATTAGGGAAGTGTTATTAGCACTCCAAAAATCTCATTCTACAATCCTCACAAGTGTATTTTTCTTTCCAAATATAGAAAGTTTGGAGTGTAGAATGTGATTTTTGGAGTGCCAATATCAATTCCCTAAAATTATTAACATGTTATAATAAAAGCACGGGAAGTGTTATTGGCACTCCAAAAATCTCATTCTACACTCTTCACAAGTGTATTTTGTTTTCCAAATATAGAAAGTTTGGAGTGTAGAATGAAATTTTTGAAGTGCCAATAACAATTCCCTAAAAGCACTTAGAGCAACTCCAACGTGTGAAGTAGCCCCAGCGACAGACCCCAAAATAAAGGGCAGTAGCCCGGCCTACTTGCTCCAGCGTGTACTAGCCCGAGGGAGAGGCCTGGCACAAATTGCCAGCCTGAGAGCCCGAAGGCTTCCTGACGCACAGCTGACGTTGGCCAGATGTTAGCTCCTTTTTTTATTTTTTTTCTATCAGGCGAGTGGGCCTCAAGCGTGCGTAGGTGCGCGTCGGCAGACAAGATTGCAGGAACTGGGGCCCGCGGCGCAATGAAAAAATGTTACTGTTGGAAAGTCACGTGGCTTCCCCTAGTCCGTTGGATTTCAATGGTAACAAATTTTGGGCCATTGGATTTCCAAAGGTAAAAATTTTTCAAAAACTTTATTTAATTTCAGCCATTGGATATGAGATCAACGGTCCACATTATTCGACGTTATAAATTAAAAAAAAAAAGAAAAAACATTTTAAAATTGTGAAATGTTACCGTTGTGCCACATGGCACAATCTAGAGTATTAAAATTCAAATTTTTTTAAATCCAACGGCAGAGATTAATTAGGTGAATAAAAATGTAAAAAATTAATAAAAATCAGGAAAAAAAATTTTGAAAATTTAAAAAAAAAAAATGATTTTACTTTTCTATAAATACCTTCTCATTCTCTTCTACCCTTCACCACAAATTCATATTTTCTCAACTACTTTCAACTACTTTCAACCACATTCCTATCTTTCTCTCAAAGTTTCAATCCAATTTTTTCCAACAAAATGGCTACTGATCCTGGTACGAATTGGACGCTTCTTGAAGATGTTGCATTGTGTAGTAGCTGAGTTGAAGTTACTCATAATTCGCTTACGGGTAATGAGATGCAGTTGCGAGAAATCTGGAGTCTTATTCATACCAATTATCTTGAGAAAATGGGTGGGAAAATAACCAAAGAATCGATGTCCAGTCGTTGGAAAATACTTAGCCAATCGTTTAGTATGTGGAGAGACGCCTTGGCACAAGCTAGTGGTAATATTCGAAGTGGGGAAAATTTAGCGAATTAGGTAGCAGTATATTATTTATTTGTTTGTATTATTTATTTGTTACCTACTTTCATTATAATTATTTGTTTGTATTATTTATTTGTTACCTACTTAGATTATAATTATTTGTTTGTATTATTTATTTGTTATTTGTTTGTATTATTTATTTGTTACCTACTTAGATTATAATTATTTGTTTGTATTATTTATTTGTTATTTGTTTGTATTATTTATTTGTTACCTACTTTCATTATAATTATTTGTTTGTATTATTTATTTACCTACTTTGATTATAATTATTTGTTTGTATTATTTATTTGTTATTTGTTAGCTACTTTCATTATAATTATTTGTTTGTATTATTTATTTGTTACCTACCTTGATTATAATTATTTGTTTGTATTATTTATTTGTTACCTACTTTCATTATAATTATTTGTTTGTATTATTTATTTGTTACCTACTTTCATTATAATTATTTCTTCTCCTGCATTATGTAGGCACTTCAAGCACAAACTTGGTATAATGCCAAAAGCAAAAGCAAAAACAAATCATTCACCTGGTGGGAATGTTGGAATATTGTCAAAGATTGTCCTAAATTCAGAGTTGTGCCTGTCGGTACAGAAGTTTTCATGAACAGCGCCCCTCTACACTCTACACCCGATCATGCCTCGCATGTTGATGAAGATGACGCAGAAGAAGTGCCCGAAACGCCCCCCTGAACAAGCGTTGAGGTCGACTCGTTATCCAATTAGGCCTCAAGGTAAGAAGGCTTCAAAGAGAAAAGGGAGTGCTTCCAAGAATGATTATGCAAAGTATATGGAAGAACTTGCCCGACAAGGTGAAATAACTTTGGCGCGGGAAATGGCGAAATTTGAGGCTGATGAGGCTAGAGAGGAGGCAAAAACTGCAGCTGTTAAAAGAGCATTTCAAGCTAATGAGAGGGAAATAGAGCTACTTAGGCAAGAAAGGGCACATGTTAGAGAAGAAAGAATGGCTCAACGAGATCGTGAAATTATGAACACGCCTTTAGAAGGGAAGTCTCCAAATTCTAAATATTTTTGGAAGTCGGAGAAATCGGAAGTGGTGCAAAGGAGGCGTGCAAGAGAAGCGAGAGCAAGAGGAGATGGTCCTAGCACGACAAGAGAAGATCATCCTAGCATGACAAGAGAAGATCATCCTAGCACCACAAATTGGTTAAGTGATGATGAATAATGTACTTTTCTTAATCGGAGCCCATAATTTTCCAATCATTTTGGGTTGTAATTTATTATTTATTGAATAGAGTACTTTATGTTGTTTCCAATTTATTGAATTATTACTTTATTTAAATTGATGATGAATATAATACTTTTTGGTAATTTATTTCAAATGACATAAACACACCAAATAAAATTACATAAACATACCAAATAATAAAAAAAAAAAACTCACTAAATGAACTAAAAAAAGCACACCAAATAAAATTAAATAAACACACCAAATAAAAACAAACACACTAAATGAACTTAAGTATCATGAGCTTGTTTCAATTCTCACTGGTGCTCTATCAAGTCAATTGGCTGGGCATTGTGCATATATGGCCTTTGAAGTGCAGTATATCGTTAACGATCAATTCATTGTAACGTCCATCCCTTTCTAATGGCCCATGTTGCACGGGTTCTTCGATGGTGTCATGAGCACAATATATATGTGTTCTTGAATTGTTCATCCTGTCTGGCTCATATTCATCAACGGCATCATAATCGTACTCATCTTCCACAATCATGTTGTGAAGAATGATGCACGTCATCATGATGGATCGAAGCGACTGTACATCAAACATTCTCGCAGCACCCATGACAATCGCCCAGCGAGCTTGGAGGATACCAAAACAACGCTCCACATCCTTTCTACACCTCTCTTGACAGCTTGCAAAGTATTTTTCCTTTGCACTTCGCGGACGTGGCATTGTTTTGACAAATGATGACCACCTTGGGTAAATGCCGTCTGCTAGGTAGTATGGCCAGTCGTACATATGTCCGTTGACGCAGTACGTGACTTTTGGTGCCTTTCTTTGCAAGACATCGTTGAACACTGGGGATTGGGCAGGACGTTTAGGTCATTTTGAGCTCCCAGAACCCCGGAAAAGGTGTGCCAAATTCATGTATCAAAAGATGCCACCGCCTCCAAAATGATACTTTTTGCTCATTTTCTGTCCCCATAAGCGCCTTGTCATGCACTTGGACAGTTTTTCCACGTCCAGTGTATACAATCGATGCTTCCAATCATCCCAGGAAAACCTCGCATCTCGGCCTTCTTCAGAAGCCTTTGCAAGTCCATGTTAGTAGGTTTCTAGAGGTATTCTGCAGTGTAGATAGATTTGATTGCTCCGCAAAACCTCATCAGGGACTCAAGAATGGTTGATTTCCCCATCCTCGCTATCTCATCCACTTGGTCTGCAGATGCTCCATACATAAGCATCCGAATCGCAGTAGTAATTTTTTGCTTAGGAAGGAGACCCATAGCACCAAAAGCATCCTTCTTTTGCACAAAGTAAGAATCATGGTTGCAAACAACAATCATGATTTTGTTGAACAAATGTCGTTCCATTCTAAAACGACGTCTGAAGTACGTATTAGGGAATGCACTGTTACGGATAAAATAATCGTCCAAAAGGTCCGCACCTCGTCGTTGCCTGTTTCTATCAAGGTTTCCGGAACGGCTGGGCTTGGAGATATGAGCCATAACTTGGATGACTTGACGGGAATGTGAGGCTCTAGCCATTCTTGCTTCGTCATCTCTCCTTCTACGCTCTTCATCCTCTTCCATCTCATTTTGGGCCACCTGGAGATTGAACATTCCTTCTGATTGGTTAAACAATTCTTCCTCTTGCTGATCGATTTCCCACATCATCCTTGAAGAAGAAGACATTGTAAGAAGGAAGCAGAAACTATGAATAATGATACAGATTTTGATTTTGGTGAAGAAGGAAGCAGAAACAATGAATAATGATAGAGATCTTGAGAAAATTGGTGTGAGATTTCAGAGGATGGATGATGGATTATATGGAAGATTCATAAAGGATTAGGTTGTAGATAGTGTTACGTGGCATGCCGTCATTCGTTAAAAATCTGATCGAAATCTATCCTCAAAGATTCTGAAAAGGTAATGACACGTGACACGACGGCATTGGATAAAAATCTTATCGAAATCTATCACCAATAATTATCTTTTTGGATAATGACACGTGGCGCAACGAAAACAATTTAAAATATGATCGAAATCTATCCTCAAAGATTCTGAAAAGGTAACGACAAGTGGCACGACGACATTGAATAAAAATCTTATCGAAATTCATTACTAATAATTGTCTTTTCGGATAATGACACGTGGCGCAACTAGAACGATTAAAAATCTTATCCGAAATTACAAATAAAATTATTTTGTATTATTTAAAATAAAAAAAAGTAATATTTTATTGCCTATTGCCAGGGCTATTCAAGTGCAACGATGAAGATGTAAAAGATAGTTACTATTCATTAAAGGTAATTACTATTCACTGAGTGGATTAAATAGTGAATAGCCTGTGGATTTCCCACGATGGAGTTGCTCTTATGATTTTCGTTTTTTTTGAAACTGAAAATATTATAGCAAGGGCCGAAGCCAACTTTCAAGTCCATTTTCTAGTATCAGCCGGAAAAAGTGAAAATTGATTATTTTTCATCAAAATTGAAAGCTACCGCAAGCATCCTATTCATTCCCAATTAATTATTCAAAGCGGATCTCTTTTCTCAATTCTATTACATTATGTTTGGACGAGGAAAATAAAATTAGAATTTGGATAAAAGTCAGAATTTATAAATTGACATGCACCAATTTCCTTGTTTGGATTTATAACATAGAAATTTAGAATTTCCGCTTGGAAAAAAAACTTGGAATTTGGAGCCTCTAAATTCCAAGTTTAAATTTCATGTAAATATGTGTCATTTCCCAATTTCTACGATTGAGAGTTTAAAATTAACAAATTTCGTTTTCAATTCCATTGTTCTTTAGGTTAACCAAACAACAAAATTCACAAATTCTAGAAAATAAAATGCCGTCATTTCAATTTCCGTCATTTTAAAATTCCTTATAATCTATATCCAAACATAGCGTTAGCCTATAACATTTTCGAGCCACCGATCATGAAGTTAGGGTTCTATAGCCCCTGCTGCCGATCTGTAAGTCTCCCTTTCCGTTTCAATTTGCGTCTGCTGATTTTCTATTGTTGGTTGACTTTCCTTTTCTGGGTTCTGTTTGTTTCCCGGGAAAAGTAAATTCTAGGACGGGAAATCGTATAGCATTTCAAATTTTCAATCATACAAATTTGTTCGTATTTGGTTTGGATTGGTTGAGAGACAGAGCCCAATTGAACTGCTTTGGAATTAGTTGCACCTGAGTTGCGTATTTGGATTTGATTTCTACAATATTATCTAATTACTTGTGATGTTTTTTGTTTGTTTGTTTCCTATGATGTTTATTGTTTAATGCTTTGCTCCGACATCGTTTCTTCACATGTAAGGCTTCAATGGATGTTGTGTTTGTTTGGTTGCTGGGAATTTCTGGGACATGAAAATGGTCAGAAATTCCTCATTTTATACACTTTGAATCACTTGAATTGAAGCAATAGTAGTTTCCGGTTAATGATTTTGTCTCATTGAGTCTGTAAGTTCTCGGAATTTGTTGAATCCAGGCACGGATTAAGGCCTTTGGTACTAAAATCATCGCCAGTCGTCACCTGGTATTCAGTCAAGAAAACATTGCTTAAACAGAATTTTCCTTTAGCTAACAAAAATCAGTTATTATGTCAAATCTACGATGCTTCGACACAGTGGTATCCCCTCGTATCCTCGTGTTGTGTCGTATTCCCTTGTGGTCATACAGCGATTCTTCTTGTTAATTTGACGTATCCCCGCGTTTGCGTCCATGTCCGTGTCCGTGTCCATGCATCATAGTGTCAAAGGGAATTCACTAGAAAATTTTCCATAAACTTCTACGTTACGTATAGGAAGATGGAGTGCAAGTGCTATTTTTTTGTCAAACTCTTTTCCAATACTTGGAACCCAAATTGTAAAATAGAAGTAGTAGAATATAACTTGTAGTTGATGACTGCCTAGTCTGGTTTTGTAATTCGTATTTTGCTTGGTTTGACTATTGAACAGGTCTAAAAGAAATGCGAACGATGTCAAGACCAGTGCTGCTTGTTTTTCTGCTTCTTATTCTCATAATCACTTCTCAGTTTGAATGGAAGCAACAACTTGTTCCTGATCTTGACACAACTCCAAGCATTTCCGAAAAGCAGAATCAAAACTCGAATAGGGAAGAAGTTGTAAAAGAGAAGGTAATAAGCTTCTTCCTGATTCATGTAATTCTTTGTATTTGTTTTTGGTAAGTCCATATTTCAGTATGTTTTCTTCACTTTGAACTTCCCTTATTCTTTGATGCTGAAATGGAGATATTGATTGTCACAAAATATTTCTTGAACTGAGATGAGCTGCATATTGTAGACATATAAATGTGCAGGTTCGTCATTATTTTTCAGTAGCTCGGATGCTGGCTAATATTACTTGAAAACACAATCATATCTTTTCTCAGTTGTTCTTAAGGAACTAGTGACTACAAACATCTGAATTTGTTTCTTTGTTTTTATTTTTTATCCTATTCCATTTGACGATGTTTAATGCACATGCGGAAGTCGCAGCCATAACCAATTACCTAACTGATTCAGCCTCACCCCAATGCGAGATCACATACTTGATCTTTGCTGTCACCTCAGTCCTGTGTGTTCTCTAGTATTACTTTGAAACAAGCAAGTCTCTTCTCTTTGGAGGCACACAATCTATGCAGGCGTATTTTGACCGTATATAGCTTGAATAAAAGATAATCCGATAGGCTTGTATCAATCAAGAAGCATTCAACTCTTCTGAGCATAAGCAATAATTATAAGCTGTTTGTACTTTTTACATTGGGTATGTACTGTTGGTATGAGAGAGGTTAAAGGGATTGAAGCATCACCAGTTTGCGCTTTCGAATTCTAAACCTAGACTTATGTTTACTAAGTTGCATGCTTCATGTAACCAAGCTGATTCTATGTGATGTAATGTTCGTAGATTATTATTTCACATCAATATTGTCAAACGCTGAGGCCTGTTGCACAGGAAATTCTGACTTATCATATACCCTATTGCACAGGAATGTCAAACGCTAAACATTTAAAATAATTCGACTTATCATATACCCTAGTTATTAATTCCTAAAATTGTTTTTACCTTTGACCTATATTTTAATAAATGTAGAATTTCTTTTGTCATCCATATGATTCTTCCTAGTTACCCAAACTTGACCTCAAGTTTTGTAATCTGAAGTTTAGGAACTCTTGTAATTTGGAATGCAAATCAACATCACTTGTAATCATGGAAGCAGTAAAATCATTAAGAAAGAGTCATGTTATTTTTCTTTTCAGCCACACAATTACACAATTAAACCGGTAAGCAACCATAAACGAAGTGGTTATTAAGTATGCACATTCAAATATCCGATAGTGAGTGCTTTCTTCCACTTCTGAACTCCAATATTACACTCCTTTGCTCTCGTTAAGCTTTCTTGTTACTATCCTTCTTTGTAATTAACCATGGATGTTGTTCTTCATCTGTATGATCAGGTCCTTTGATTCCTCCCCTTGGATCTGAAACTAGTGTTTCCTTGACTATTGAGTGTTGGCTTGACTCTTATGTATGTATCTCTAGTTCTCTACCTTATGAGCAATTTGGTACTGATATCTAGAAAAGGGACAAAAAACAGAGGCAGATAGAATATAGACGCTTACTTAGAACGAGAAGTAGAATATGATGAGAGAGAGGAATTAGGCTGAACTCTTTTACGATAAAAATTAGAGTAAGCTAAAACAACTGATTAGAGGTGTAATATATGTTTACAGTCAGTCCCAACTTAATTAAGGGCGGTGCTATTGGTACTCCGAAAAATTCATCGTGCGCTCCTCCCTAGGTGAAATAAATGAGGGAGGAAAAGTGCAGGAGGACTTTTTCTTTTTAGTGCTAAGAACAATTCCCACAATTAGTTCCTGAACTCATGGATAAAATTTAACCCTTACGCCTAGAATGAGCACATGTTTTGATTCTGACATAAAAGACAGCACTTTGCAGGCAACTTATTGATATATCTGTTTTCCGTACGGTGGTTAATTTCTATCAACTTTTTCTATTTATTACAAGGAGAATCCGTGGAATAATGTATATATAGGTCCTCATAGATCTGTTATCCACTTATCATGCATATGTAGTGGCAGGGATAATGCATCAAGGAACCAGACACAAACTCTTAAGTTTCGTGATCGAGTGGTTTTGTAATTATGTTATGATTGGTTAGGCCTATTGGTTTTGTAGATGCAGCGTGACTTCCCATGAATCTAATGACATGAATGGACATTAGTTGGATCCATGTAGTGTATTATGGGCAAACTGGTACTATCGCGGTGTCACCCGAATGAAATATGTTTATCTGAAGTTCCCATTGGTTTAAAATGACACGTTAATGTGCTCTAACGATCTGTTTCTAATCTATCTTTCAATTGAATCTCCATTATTGATCCAAGTTCTCCTGTGGAATCGAAGGTTTTTCAAGTCTCCTAATTTTACATGTTTGCTTGTTGTAGATCATATTATTGCAAGAAAAGAACATTCAGAGACTTAATGAGCTTGTTCGTGGTCTTCGGGAACAGTTGGTACAGTGTAGGAGCAAGAATGTGACAAAAAATCAACCTGTAAGCTTCGTAACAGAACATGTAACGGAACTTGAACGACATCAGATATTCAATGACTAGGCTGAGCCCATGGAAGTATATGGATACTTGTAATATGTTTGACCTGTAAAAGCCCTCAAATTTTTTACCAGGTTTCAGAAGTAATTCAAATGTAAAGTTCATATCTCGAATAATCTTCTCGTCATATTTTAACTGTGTTTCTCACTATTTTCTTCGTATAGTTTATTTCATTTCTCTCCACGTTTTCGGAGTTTTCCTTTTGCCTTTTTTTTTTTTTTTTTTTTTTTTTTTTCCTCATATGCTTTCAAACAAAATTAGTTGGTCTTCCTGCTTTGTTAACGAATATGAAAAGAAAGTAAATGCCATTTTTGTTTGTGGTTAGAATATCAATTAATTTGTTTTGCTTTCTCTCTCCCGTCATTGATTTTCAATGTAATCGTCACATTGTTAACCATTACTCAGTTATAGCACGTAGATCTATTTATTAATGTTACACCCCAAAGGGTTATACTTAATGGGTACACTTGTCGCTTCAACTTTCTATTTAAATAGATTGTCTTGTGTTATACGGGTTTTATGGGTTGTATACCGGTTATAGCCTTTAGGTTACACAATTAGGAAGACGTATTAAAGCAGATAATTTGGGGTTAGAGGCCTAGGGCATCTACAATAGAGATGTAAAAAGAAAAAAATCAAATTTAAATGTAAAGGCTAATGTGGCAATGCGAAATTTTCTTTTGCTCCAACACATGTTTTTTTTTTTATTCAATTAATATTTGTAGGACCCATTCTTCAAAATAAATAAATGAAAACTAGTTTTAATAGTTTATGATTAGTGCATTACTAGGATCCACATAACAAAATATTAAAAAGTAATTTGACATTAGATTTTCTCATGTATCAAAATTGGATGCTCTTTGCCAATCCACATAAGATTGAAATATCAATGGAGCATCTATCTACCTTCAAATTATATTCCATGCCATTCCATTTAGATTTGGACCTCCTTTGGTGATACTATTAGGTGGCAAGATTCGAAAAAAAAAGACGTGTTAAATGGGTTGACGTGGATAAGCACAAATGGGACTCTACTTCGGTGTGAGTGATCAGCACAAAATTCACCAGTATAAATAGAAGTGGTTCTGCAACATTCAAAGGACTTTCAACTCCACACATAAACGGCCTGGGAAAATTCTCACTTTACCCAAAACCCTCTCAAACCTTTGAGAAAACACTAACTTCCCTAACTTCGTCAACATACCTCCAGTTTGGTTAACAACACCGTATTGATAACCAGCGACATCTTCAGCTTGGATTAATAGTATTGGAGTCGTAGAATCAGGCAATCGAGAAGCATCTTCAATTTGAAGTGACATCACTGCTTCGGGTTTGGTTGGTTATCTATCAAAGTCTCTGTAGTATGGAGTCTTCGACCTTCTTATTGAAATAGGTCATCTCATTAGCATTCTCATCAAAGCGAGGCGTTACCAAATTACTTAGTGTTTGACACAATGAAAGTTGAACCTTATTTGAACTTCACAGTGACTAGCAGCCTTGTCTTCAGGCTCTAGAACCCAAAGGTCAAGACATGTTCCTTCCTAGGCCGTGATCGCTCAAATACAGAATTCAGAAGCGCGTTTGACAACACCACCACATTAAACCTACTCGTCGGTCGAATTTGGTGGCGAGTTGGCACACCTGCATTCACCGGAAAGACGTAGTTAGCTTATTGATTACTGGACCTGCACGCCATGTAGGCTTGGCAGTTTTTAAGGTCAACATTTTGGCCCGTCCAGTGGCACCAAGTGCTAAAAAATTACGAATTCCATGAACACCGAGACCCACTCTGTAAAAAAGAAAACATCGATGGAAATGAAATCAGACATTTTCAAATCAAGCAATTATGCCTTCTAGTGGAGAACTCGCACATGATATTCCTGCTGCCATCACACTAGAACATGTAGCACACCAAGAGGTATAAATCAACCTTAGGGGCCAGAAGCACACTGCAATGGCAATTGCAAAGACAACCAAACTCGCTGACTTTGGTCCTCTAGAGGGGACGATTAAGGAATATGACGACGAGGATGATGATGCCTTAGATGTACGTCTTAAGACATTCATTCGGCACAAGCTTCAAAAGCACAGTAGACATCTCAAGTATACCCTCGAACGAGAGACCGGACGGTTGAGTCTTAAGTAAGACACATCAAATCAATACCACGAGGTCTACAACAAAGTCATGAAGAGACGAATTCTAGTGCCGAGAAACAACCCCATAATTTAACGCCTTCTAAAAAGAAGTTGATTCTCTGTGGGGATAGGCCGTTGCCACCACAGTTCGAGGTAGGCTCAAGCAGCCACATAGTTGATTCAGAGTCACCATATAGGCCACCATTGTTGGGGCTGTATGGCCAGAACGGACGAAAAGGGTGATTCAGTGGAAATGGATATTGATGAAATCTAATACATGTCGATTTGGCCATAAAGAAAAGGACGATGGTCCCTCAGTTTATTCATCCTTATCCTCCCAAGGTCGAAAATAATGAATATTCTCAAGGGATTAAGATTCCTGACTTTAGCCTTTTTAATGGTGAATCAAGTCTCTCCTCGTTGGAACACATCACTGGTTCACTACTTAGTGTGGAGATGCCAACCATGATTACCACGAGTTATGATTGTTCAACTTCTTCTTGACTTCATCGCATTCTAGTGGTATATAAACCTATCTTCAAACTCGACACAAACTTGGGATGACTTGGTCATGAAGTTTTATGAGCAGTTTTATTAGGCCGGAATGGAAATCTTAGTCTCCTAATTGGCTAGAATGGCTTAGGCACCTGATTAATCTTTTGCTTAATACCTTTACAGATTCAAGGTAGCAAAAAACTATTGTCGAGTTCCCCTTTCTAAGGCAGAGCATGTTCGGATAACTCAAAACGGTCTCAATATGGAGTTTCAAAAGAGGTTTCTTGACATGAATTTCTGTGACATGTATGAGTTGGCTGAACAAGTGGAGCAGTATGACTCATTGCTCAGGGAGGAGATCACCATAAAGACTGTGTCACAAAAGACCTTGTACAAGATTCCAAGTGTGAGCTACGCTTCGGTCGAAGAAATAGAATTGCAATATGTCAATGTTGACGCAACTGGAATCGTAATTGATAAACCCTTCATTTGCAAGGCATTAACTCACGTTAACACGAAAGATACCAAGACCTGACTAGCTTTGGGCGAGGTTGCAATCAAGACATCAAAGGTTTATACCTTTGACATTACCAAGGCTGATGCGATCTTTGACCAGCTTATTTCGGAAAAGATAATCAAGCTTTGGCCTAGCCGTAATATACCTAAGACCGAAGATCCGAAAGGGAAGGTATATTGCAAATACCACGACTCTAACAAACATGTCACCAATAATTGTGTGGTATTCCGAGACACCATCCAGTGTTGGATCTATAATGGCAAGCTCAAATTTCTAGAGAAAACTCATATGCTAGCCGATACCGATCCGTTTTCCCATTGCAACGGTGAATATGGTCGATGCTCATTTCCTAAGGAAGAATGGTTAGTAGAGGTTGAGCGACCTTTATTCAGCAGTGTCTTTTGTACCTAAACAAAGCCCTTGGCTAAAGTTGAAGATTGACCTATCACATAATAACTTGTCGGCGCATCATCTAGCTTCTGCACACCTCGTCACTCATAACCAAAAGTCAAGTTCAAGTGATTCTAAAGAACCAATTTTACTGTGCAGTCGGTGCAGATCTGAAGTCACCATTACTGGTTTAAGATTGAATCATTCGGCTGAGAAAATGAAGCCTTTAGAATCCTCATAAGAAATTAGAAGGGAAAGTTCATCCTCTGGGTTGTATTTGGGTTGCCCAACTTTTTCAAGTTTAATCTTGTAACAACTTAGTTTCCAAGAATTCCTAAAAAAATTATGCCAAGTAGCATCAAAGCTAGCTAACTTTAATTTCATAAATCCATCTGCTATAAAGCTTTAAGATTTAGAGACTACAAATATGGGCTGACTAATCAAAGCCTCTTATTCCCTAAAAGCTTAAGTAATTATAAAGGGTAATTTATTCAAAAATATTAGAAAGCACGTTGGTTTTTGGACTTAGCTCACTTGGGTGTAGTATGAGCATTAATTGATATGGGTTACAATCTGGTTAGATTGGGTTGGGTTGGGGATGGATGGGCAAATGATCAACCCAACTCAACCCAGTCAATGAATGAGTTGAAATTGGGTTGGATTCGGGGGGTTATAACTAAAAAAAACCCACTTGTTCGGGTTTAAAGTCGGGTTGGACATGGGCGGGTTCAGATTGGCCCAACTCAAGTTACACTTCTACCAGTGTATACACCGTAGAATCCAAGCCTCAAAAGCGCAGACGACAGTGCAATGGATGTGACGCTCGACTCCTCACGAAGGCTGCTAAAGCTCAAAGCACAGTTCCAACCTAGCAGCCCAGAGAGAAAATGCAAGAGGATTTTGAGGAATAAGTCCCTTTGAGTCTTATTGAAATAGCTAAAGGGGAAAATGTGGAAGTACAGGGATTGAAATCGAACTCGAAGAGTTTGTAAAGAGGATAAAACTGTTGTTTCGGCCTGGAGAGATGAAGGCCCGAATCAAGAACTTCGCTAAAGAGGCCGAACATACTCTTCCTCCACTCCCATCACATGAACCATTAATCAAGGCTCGCCGCAATAAGCATCCTCCATTTCCCGATGAAGCATTGGAATATATTATGTTGTTGATAATTGCAAGTGTACAATATCGTCCAAGTAATATAGTGATAAGTGGAGTGTCGTTCAAACAAGCATCGGATTAACCTAAACTTACTATTGAGATTGACTTCAAACTAAACTTAATAAAAGAAGGATTATGTTGACAAATTCAAATATGCAAAGAAACGAAACGAAAGTAAAAATAACAATTGATCGAACATGAACTAAAAGTGAATGAATTATAAAAGATTAATATATGGAAGCACCAGGACATCAAGTTCCTCATTCTCAATCCCATCTAAAACCGTTATTCATATTAACATCAAATTATTCCCATGTTGCTAGCAATTATCCCTTGATTCGTCAATATTTCCTGTCATAATATACTAACCGTGTTTCTAACTATCTACCCATGCTATGTCTAGCCACAAATATAGATAATTGAAACCCTTTACGCTAAATGGATAATTACACGATACTACACAAATCATAACTAGTATGTCTACTCAATTATGTAATTCATGGTAATTGTTATTAGAAGCAATCTACTAAACCCAACCGACAGTCACAATTTAGTTCTTCACACAAATAATGGCCAGTTATTTGATAACGACAAAGCACAATAACAATTACTCAACATGGAAAATAACTGAGATTAATATAAAATAACGAAAATTATATGTTCATGATAAGACTACACCCTAGTCCTAGCAAAAAGACAGTTCATGATCGAATTAAAATACACCACGCTAGAATTCAAAAACAAAGAAAGAAACAACTGAAATTCCATTCTCCATTCCACATCAAAGCTAGAATTCTCCAATTGCTTCTTATTTCTCTCAGCTTATGTATGTGTCTGCGCTGTGTTCTTTTTAGGTCTCCACCCCTCATCTTTTATTTTTGCCGCAGCCTCATATTAATACGCTCTTCTCTTAATTATGTTATGCTCGTAAATTCGCTATTATATATTTAATAATTCTCCTTGTTTACACCTTTGTTTTACTCTTCTATATAGATTTTACATTATATTTGTGTTTTGTAGGTTGTAACAAGCAAAGAGTGCAAAAGGAGCTAAAAAAGGCTTTTACAATCCTATGTCATCAGCATAGCATGTGCAAAGCAGTCGGGTTCGTGGATTAAACTGTATTGACTCGGGAATAACCAGGAGATGTGCCATATATGCTTGGAAAGCCACGGATGTCTATTTTCTGAATAATTTTACGGTTCCTGAATATCATTTTTCTAGAGGGAGTTATGGCAGTTGTAGTACATGAAGGTCAGGCTATGCACGAATACGAAATTTTCTACAAACGTGTATCAATGTGGCATATTAAATGAAGAATAAAATTCCTATTTATTAGGAGTTTTAACCAGTTGGAAGAAGCTAAAAAGTTTGTAAGGAAATAAATAAGAAGACTAATAAGATGGGACTTTAAAGTCCATTGAATTAGAATTAAGAAAAGAAGGCTATTCAAGCCTTGGGGGTTACAAATGAAAAGGAGGGTTTTTATCCCTCTTCAGCGCAGCAGCAGGTCAGTGTGCAAAAACAATTAGAAGAAAATAAAAAAGAGCAGCCACGACATAAGAGAGAAAGAGGAAGGACCGGGGCACCATTCTGCAATTCATCATTGACGAGTTTTTTTTCTTCTCCTTTTACTTTCTGTTTTGTTTGTCTTTGCTGCCCATTTACATTATGAGTAACTAAATTTCATAGTTGGGACTTGGTTGAAGTCCTAATCATGTTTCCTTGAGTATTTTCGATACACTTTTGTTACAAGACAATTTGTTGCTGCTTTAGTGATTAATTCCAGTTATAATTCCAATCTTATTGAGTTATTTTATGATTGATCACCATAGAATAGCCTTGTAATTGAGTTTGTTACATGGGTAAATTTGGATGATCGAGTCTTGTACCTATGTCGAGTAACAAGAGAACTAGCTACGGTTCTTGGAATTTATTATCACGGATAACCGGAATAGATACCATGTTCTAGGATTCGTGTGTTTGTCGATTTCCGTTGTATTATGCTTTCTCGGAGTGCAACTTAGTAGATACCATACTAAATACTTCGAGAATGAAAAGAGTTAGTGTAGACACCCATGCCTAATTTATTGTTTAGGGAAATCAATAGCTTAAGGAGTAGATACCATGCCTTTAGGTTGACAAACGTAAAGCATAAAAAATCTGTTTTGTATCATCGTGTATATCAGTTGCTTAGGCGAAAAAGGTTAGAGATGGATACCAAAGTCCTAACCGTTCAAACATTATTTTCAAAACCCTTATTGCTAATTACTTTTATTTGCCTACGTTCTTTATATTGTGTTTTACTACTTAAACTTAAGACATCTCAAACTATTTGTTAAACCTTTATGTGCATATTTGCTAGTTTTTGTGAATTAATTAATTTAAATTGTTAGAAATCATGCTCTAGATACATATTAGTGCAATCCTCGTGGGAATGATCTCGTACTTGCTTTATATACTATGTGTTTGATCTTGTGCACTTGCGAGTTTAAAACGTGTGATTAGTAGCTTAATATTTAGGTCTCCACCCCTCATCTTTTATTTGTGCCGCAGCCTCCTATTAATACGCTCTTCTCTTAATTACCACCAACCCAAGAATAAAATCCCCTTTTGGAAAAATAATAAGCACCTGCTCATAGGAAACTCGCACCTTGGACTATCTTGCATAAGTCCTTCCATTGGGCCAACTATTTGAATCTTTGACCGGTCCAACTTCATAATTTGTCTCTTATTTCTCCAGCCCAAAATAATACCACAGTCTAACTTGACAATCGTCGGGTTTTCTTGTATTTAGGCGTTTAATCCCATCTTTTGTTCTCAAAACCGTAGCTCCTACAATACATACACAAAGTGCATTAAAATCAACAATTTAATACATGATCATGACTACATCATAGACAAAAAGGGTACAAAATATGTGTAAAATATCATCCTAACATATTCCCAAAGAAATACAAGGCAACCAAAAGAGTGTCAAGAAAGGCTTGGTGGTGTTCTCAAGAATAAGACCCGACAATAAAAGCTAGGTTTCAACATATCCACAAAGGCAATTTATTAGGGTTCGACATTGACCCATATGTCGACATAGATGACAATAAAGGCATCATGCCTAAGGTTAGTAACACATCTGATGTTGACTTCCAGATAATTTAGTCTCAGCCAATGCCAAAGATGCGGGATTCGACATAGAAAAAGGCTCAGACGAGGAAGAACAAGATGCTATATAAGGCCATCGGTCCTAGATAACATGGAAACTAATAAGGTGCAAGTTCTTCCTCCTGAATTCCAGTCAACAGGTCAACAACCAAGTTTTTGGGAAAAATACTTATTAGTTGAAGATGTCACTCAAGTTGATTTTGTGCTGGTTGAAGGAGTTGACAAGATCATCTAAGAGGAAAAACTGAAATCTGCTTTATTTGAGACCTTTCCTTTAAATTCGACCACCAATTTACACCATTTGAAGCCTCTATATGTCACTACAAACATTGAAGGCTTCCCAGTTTCTAAGTGTTTGTAGATTATGGGGCGACGGTGAACATTATGCCAATCTCAGTAATGAAAGCCATCAAACGATCAAAGGATGAGCTCATACCATCCAGCATCAACGTGAGCAGTTTTGTGGGAGACAAGTTCAAGACCAAGGGCGTCTTACTTCGGAAGTCACGATTGTTAGCCGGCTACACATAGTGGCATTCTTCATTGTCAATTTAAAGACTGAGTATAATGCTTTGCTCGGTCGGGATTGGATCTACCAAACCAATTGCATCCCATCTTTATTATATCAAGTTTTAATATTTTGGAATGGCAAGTCTACTATAGTTCATCTCGCCGACAATCAGTTATTTGAAACCAACATGATCCGAGATCGCTGTTATGATGAATATGTTGGCTATATCACACTCCAAGGCTTCAACGCCGATGAGTGGCCGACAAGGATATCTATATAGAAAGCCATCGAGGTAGGCGCCTAAACCATCCAACAGGATTTGGCGAGACTTAGTCTGGCTGACCTTATAAACTTGTCCAATGAATATTGCAACCATCACCGAAAAATGTTCGGCCACAATTTCATCATGGAGTGTTTGCTAGCCCATTGGAATGCAATCTCCTAGGAGCCAAACTCTGGGATTAACTTAATTGAGTTCCTCGCCGAATGGGATAAAGACAACCTTTTTTCTTGAGAAGGTCAAAGCAACTTTGGCCAAACTTGAGGATACTTGGCCATAAATCCAAAACCCCTTAGAGGAAATTAATGTAGTAACGGCCGATGATCCTCGGCCTTTTTTTTTAGTGTTTTGCTACCTAGGCCCTTAAAGGCCGAGCTTTGTAATTTGCTCGTTGAGTTCAGTGATTGTTTGTCTTGGAGTTATCACAAGATGCATGGCCTAGATAGGTTTTTGGTTGAACATGAGCTTTAAATAAAGAAGGATTGCGAATCATTTCGCCAACCACCATGATGATTTTCAATCAAAGTGCAGCTAGGCATCAATGACGAGATCGTTCATCTGTTGAATTTTGGCTTTAATCGAACATCTTGGCACGTGGAGTGGTTGGAAAACATTGTGCCGATCTTAAAGAAGAACGGTGCCCTTCAAATTTACATTGACTTTCGTAATCTAAATTTGGCAACTTATAAAGATGAATACACAATGCCAATATCTGACTTGCTAATCATAAGATTCTCTTTTTGATGGATGGCTATGCCAGTTACAACCATATTTTCATTGCGCGAAGCCAGTGAGCATAAAATGGCCTTTAGGTACCTAGGCGCCCTTGGCATATATGAATGGGTTGGAATACCGTTCGACTTGAAAAATGTTAGTGTTATTCATCAACGTGCGATGTATTCAAATTTTCATGGTCTCATTGGCACAATTGTTGACTTATACATAGACAATGTTGTGGTCAATCCCAAAAATGCCAATCCCATATAGACGATCTTTGGTGTACCTTCAAGCGTATGCGCCAACACAAGTTAAAAATGAATAGCAAAAAATGCTCTTTTGGGTCTCAGCCGGTAACTTCTTAGGTTTCTTGGTCGATTGACGTGGGATTGAGTTTGATAAGAATAAAGCTCGAGCAATTATCGATGCTCCCCATGGGCAACTAAGAAATAACTCCAGTCTTTACTTGCCAAGATTAACTTCCATCGTTGATTCATCTTGAATTCTCCCGGAATCTAGAATAACCTCATGCGTGTGAATGATTGAGTAGGCGATGGTCAGATTCAAACTAGTTTCACTAGTTGGTGCCATGATTTTCCTTTTCCAAGGTTGCGAATCCTTTCAATCAACAGGTTTGCCAATGTTCAGGGTAAAAGTAGATGGTTAGCTAGCCACCAATGTACGGGTCTTGTGGCCAACCATTCTTCAGGGGCGACTCGTCTCTCAGGGCAATGTTTCGACATACATGAGGTACATATGTCCTTGCAAGCATGTTTCTAGTGGCTATATGTTATCTCTTCACCTTTGCTAGATTAGTAAAATCATTGGGCATGCTTTAAGCAACACTCTGTAGATTCAAAAATACGACGCACTCCTGTTTTAGAGTGTGCAGTGTGGGGATCAAAATAAGACATAGTGGGGGTAATCCATGACAATTTGCAGCGTCTTTTAGGAATGTTAACTTTCTTATCTCCCTCTAACGACGAGAAGACTGTCTCATCGAAGTAACAATACGCAAAACATGCAATGAAGAGATCATTTATCAGGGGCTCTAAGTAACGAATAATGGATGGCGATTCATAATCGACGTAGATTCTCATTCTTCTTTGACAACACATTTTGGTACGTAGTGGCGGCGTGATTTCCACGTAAACTGTGCACACAAACATATGTAAGTGTGAGACATTAGGCTTGTATTCGGTAACCAACTGTAACGATGAAAAGGATTGAGTAGCGGTAAGCCTCAGACGGACCAGCAAAGCTACTTGCAAAATTGCTTAGCCCTAAGCAAAGACAAGAAGCTTGGTGTGCATGACCAAGGTCCGAGCGATCACTTGAAGAAACTTAAGAACATGACATGTAATTATGGTCAAAAGTTTGGGACGTAAAGTCTCCAACATTATCCAGTTGAATCAACTTAATAGGATAATTAGGGTGGTGAGACCTAAGCTTAATAATTTGTGCTAGGAGTTTCACAAATGCAGGATTGCATGTGGATAGTAGGCAAATATGTGACCAACGTGTTGATGCATCAACCAACACCATAAAATATTTAAAAGGTCTGTATGTTGGTTGAATAGGTATGCAAATATCCCCTTCAATCCTTTTAAGAAACTTCGGGATGGGGGTAACGGAGTCATGGATGATCTTTGTATTTGAGGGTTGAGTTAACAATTTTCTGAAAGAGCAAAGCTTTACGTGGCGTGTTCCAAGAATGAGTTTCAAAATTCTAGTAATAGGATGACGATTGTGCCAAAGCAAGAAAGTGCACTGAAACCCAAACTTCTGGCGAGCCACGTGGCAGGCCTCCACGACTCGTACGGTTGTAATAAACAATCCCATTAAGGAATAGTTTCATCTTCTCTTGAATATGTTTTTGGCCATATTCATATGAAGTGATATAAAGATATTCTGAACCACTCTATTAAGTGGTTTCAACATGATAATTATCTTCTCGAATATCCTTAAAGCTCAAAAATGTTCTTTCGAAAGGGGGTGAGTAAAGGGCCTCTTTAATGGTTAATTCAGTACACTTGGACAACATGATATGGCAAGTGCCGTACCCCTCAATCAGGTTGGATGAGCCTGAAAGAGTTGTTAGAGGTGAATTTTTTGAAACAAAATTAGTAAAATGGTGGCGTTCACTCAAAATGGTGTGCGTAGTTGCACTATCTGCTAGACAACTTCCCCACATGCATAAGGTAAAATTCGAATTCCATTCATTCAATCCATTATTCTAGAATAATGTCCATTAAGTAATTATCCGAAAAGGTTAAAACAAAAGACCAAACAAATAGTCCAAATACATAGAAATTTTATGGAAAAATTAAATCATAAAAACTAGAGGCAGGTTTTGTTTCGGCCACTAATAGGTTCAACGATTAGGTGTGAACTCGGCCAACATGTCTAAAAAAAACTTAATCTAATCTTCCATGGTGGTATCTTTGGAATTATCCACTTGTGCAAAATGTGTCTCAATCTTCTGATGACGTACTTAGCAGTAGTGTTAGAGGAAGCTCGGTAAATGAGAGACAAATGTTCTCTAGAACCATGATGATAACACATACCAAGCAATAGAAGCTTGCTTGGTTTGAGCTTTGCTCGTATTTTTAAAGTTAGAAGCCTTGAGACCTAGGGAATCGTGCTTCATGGTTGGATTTTCTTCCTTGGGTGAGCCTATGCTCTATCAACCTTGGGCCCGTGGCTGAGGGTTAGACCTTTTTTCCATGGCCATGATGTTTCTTGCGTCCCTTGTGGCCTCAAAAAGTGGTTACATACGTCGCGGGCGCAACGCTCGAGCTAGTAGGTCTAGCTTAATGACTTTCCATCAAAAGCCGGTTTTGCTTTTTCAACAAGCAGTAAGACAAAAATCAAATCTGAAAACTTAGTGATTTTATGTGCCCTATATTGTTGCTGCAAGACAATATTGGTGGCATGGAAAGTTGAATAGGTGTTCTACAGGAAATCCTGTTCAGTCAAGTCATCATTATAGAACTTGGAAATGATCGAATTCGAGAAACTTCAAAATTGTACTCATTCATACACTTGAATCTTAGAAGTATAAGTGGTGCCAGTCATGTCTTACTTTAGACAAGAAGATATATTTCTAGTGACCAAAGCATTTTTCCAGAGTAAGCCCGAGAGTGTGGATTATTTTCAGCGAGGTATTCAGTTTGTAGTGCATCATGCATATGTCTTCGAATGAAGATCATGTCGTTTTGCTTTGTCAACTTTGCCAACTAGTTCGTCCATAGCCTCTTCAATGGTGGCTATGGGACTTTTGGCGGTGAGATACAACTTCACATCTTGAACCCACTTCATGTAGTTTCTGCAGAGACTTCCAGAGCGGTAAAGTCGAGTTTGTTCAAGTTCGACATGTTGGTGCAATGGAAGGAACACAATCGTGGTTAGTCTTTTGGAAATTTAAGAATCCATAGACATAAAGTAGCACATTCAGGTTCTATAGACATGTATTAGTTTAATTTTCATGAAAAACTTTAGGTTTCATGGGTTTTTATTTCGTATGAAAATTTTGGGTTTCAAAGACACTAAATTTGAAACTCCAGATTTGATTTTAGATGAAATTCCGGTTCATAAAAAGGGTACCTAAAAAACACATAATATAATATACAGCCTAGTGTAGTGAATTGTGGTTGCTTCGGGAACCTAATTTGAGTAGTTTCGGGTCGACAAAAAGATGTCGACCGAACATGGAAGACAAGCCGAAATTGGCTTAGGGAACCTAATTTGAGTAGCTTTGGGAACCTAGTGTAGTAAATTGGGTATAGTGTGGCACCCCAACATGGAAGACAAGCCAAAATTGGCTTTGGGCTAAAAAAATGAGTAGGCCGTCAAAGGCAGGGTGTTGTCTGGATAACCCAGCATGAGCTGGGCAAGCAAATTAGCCCAACAAAACGGGGCAGGCCAAGAATTAGAGGCCAAGGCAGTTGTAAGCTGCAAGTGAAAAGCCCAATGGAATGGGCTTGGGCTCAGTGCGCACAGCAAACCTAAAAATGTGGGTTGCACAACAGATGCCAAAATGACTCAAGGTGGCGCGGCTTCAGGCAACATTTTTCCTTGTTTTTTTATTTTAATCGGTTAGGGTTTTGAAAATCCTAGTTGTTGCTTCTATTTTCTTGTTTTTCTTTGACTCACACAATTCAACATAACAATATAAGATAATAAAACATAATATTGCCTATGCAAAATAAACATAATAATATTGTGTATGCATGAACAAGATAAATAAAAAATAGAACAATATATGAAGTATAAGAGAATAGATAAAACATATATAAATTGGGGATTTATGCATCATGGTGAATATTTTCATGCTATCAAGGCTTATGAAATATTGATCCAGTGTTTTAGAACAACCTAATTTGAGGGAAACGAAAAAAAGCCTATGAATATTAGTTGTAGACGAACCTCTTCCAAGGACCTTCAGTTCCTTAACAGTAGCTGGAGTGTGTTGATAACGTGTTGTAGGCCTGTTTTAGTAAGAGATTATAAAGAGAGGGAGAGATGCAGGCAGCAAGAGAAAGAAGAGAGAATTGGTGAATTATGCGGTATGTATTATCTCACCCCACTATGCCTTTATTTAGTAGTAAGGAAGGGAGAATCCTTGCCTTTCAAGTAATACATTACAACTAGGAAACTATCTAAAAAATACTATAGAATCGTATATGGATTTACACAATCACATTACTAATTAATTTAGTATTCATTTTGGAACATAGTGGTGGTGGGATTTTCACGTAAACTATGCACACAAACACATAAAAGTGCGAATCATAAGGCTCGTATTTGGTAACCAACTATCACAGTGAAAAATATTACGTAGTGGTAGGTCTTAGATGGACCAGCATAGCTACGTGCATAATCGCTTAGCCCTAAGCAGAGACCGGAAGCTTGGTGTGCATGACCAAGGTCCGAGCGATCACTTGAAGAAACTTAATAAACATGGTGTAAACATGGAGTACTAGATTTTCAACTTCAATCTTAACTGACATGTAATTATTGTCGAAAGTCTATAACGCAAAGTCTCCAACATTATCCAGTCAAATTAACTCAATAGGATAATTAGGGTGGTGAGCCCTAAGCTTAATAATTTGTGCTAGGAGTTTCACAAATGCAGGATTGCGTGTGGACAGTAGGCAAACATGTGACCAGTGTGTCGATGCATCAACCAACACCATAAAATATTTAAAAGGTCCATATGTTGGTTGAATAGGTCCTCAAATATCCCCTTCAATCCTTTTAAGAAACTTTGGGATGGGGTCACGGGTGATCTTTGTATTTGAGGGTTAAGTTAACAATTTTCTGAAAGAGCAAAGCTTTACATGGCGTGTTCCAGGAATGAGTTTCAAAATTCTAGTAACAGGATAACAATTGTGCCAAAGCAAGAAAGTGCTCTGAAACCCAGACTTCTGGCTGGTAGGCCTCCACTGCTCGTATGGTTGTAATATACAATCCCACTCAGAAGGAGTTTCATCTTCTCATGAATATGCTTTTGGCCATATTCGTATGAAGTGACACAAAGATATTCCAAACCACTCTATTCAGCTGTTTCGGGATGATAATTATCTTCTCGAATATCCTTAAAGCTCAACAATGTTTTTTCGGAAAAGGGTGAGTAAAGGGCCTCTTTCTTGGTTAATTCAGTACCATTAGACAACATGATACGACAAGTGTTGTACCCCTCAATCGGGTTGGATGAGCCTGAAAGGGTTGTCAAGATGAATTTTTGGAAACAAAATTAGTAAAATAGTGGCGTTCACTCAAAATAGTGTGCATAGTTCCACTATCTGCTAAAAATAACTTCCCCACAACATACCTAGAAATAAATTAATTGAATTGATAGCATGTAAAAGGTAAAATTCAAATTTCATTCATTCAATCAATTATTCGAGAATAATATCCATAATGTAATTATCCGAAAAGTTTAAAACAAAAGTCCAAACAAATAGTCCAAATACATACAAATTTTTTGGAAAAATTAAATCATAAAAATTCAGAGGGGGGAGGGGTGTTGTTTTGGCCACTAGTAGGTTCGACGATTAGGTATGAACTCGGCCAGCATGTCTAAAAAAACTAATCTTCCACCGAAGCGAATGCCTCTTGAAAATCAGAAATCTCCATGGTGGTATCTTTGAGATTATCCATTTGTGCAAAATTTGTCTCAATCTTCCGATTATGTACTTAGCAATAGTGTTAGGGGAAGCTCGACAAATGCGAAACGAATGTTCTTTAGAACCACAATGATAACACATATCAAGCAATAGAAGCTTGATTGGTTTGGGCTTTGCCTTTAGTTTTAAAGTTAGAAGCTTTGAGACCTAGGGAATCGCGCTTCATGGTTGGGGGGGGGCCTATGCTTTGTCGACCTTGGGCCTATGGCTGAGGGTTAGAACCTTTTCCATAGCCATAATGCATCTTGCGTCCCTTGTGACCTTGAGAAGTGGTTGCATCCGTCGCATGCGCAACGTTCGAGCTAGTAGGTCTGGCTTGATGATTCTCCATCAAAAGTCGGTTTTGCTCTTCAACGAGTAGTAAGGCAAAAATCAAATCCAAAGACTTAGGGAATTTATGTGTCCTATATTGTTGTTGCAGGACAATATTGGTGGCATGAAAAGTTGAATAGATGTTCTATAAGAAATCTTGTTCAATCAAGTCCTCATTATAGAACTTGAAAGTGGTCAGATTTGAGAAACTTCAAAATTGTACTCATCCACAGACTTGAATCTTGGAAGCGTAAGTGATGCCAGTCATGTCTTTCTTTAGACAATAAGATAAATTTCTAGTGACCAAAGCACTATTCTAGAGCAAGCCAGTGAGTGCGTGGATTCTTTTCAGTGAGGTATTCAGTTTGCAGTGCGTCATGCATATGTCTTCGAATGAAGATCATATTGTTTGCTTTGTCAGCTTTAACAACTGGTTCGTCTATAGCCTCTTCAATGGTGGCTCTAAGACTTTTGGTGGTGATATACAACTTCACATCTTGAACCCACTTCATGTAGTTTCTGCAAAGACTTTTAGAGCAGTAAAGTCAAGTTTGTTCAAGTTTGACATGTCGGTGCAATGGAGGGAACATGATTGTGGTTAGTCTTATGGAGAAGTAAAGATCCATAGATATAAAGTAGCACATTCAGGTTCTATAGACATGTTTTGGTTTAATTTTCATGAAAAGCTTCAGGTTTCATGGGTGTATGTTTTGTATGAAAACTTCGGGTTTCAAGGGTACTAAATTCGAAACTAAAAATTCGATTTTAGATGAAATTCCAGTTCATTAAAAGAGTACCTAACAAAACACAAAATACAATATACAGCCTAGTATAGTGAATTTTTGGTTGCTTCGGGAACCTAATTTGAGTAGATTTGGGTCGACGAAAAGATGTCAAAGGTTCAAATAAAAATAATAAAATATTAAATCATTAATTTACAAAAAGAAATTATTCAAATTAATGGACTTCGGATTACTAAATTAATTCAATAGACGGAGACGAAACGAGTCAATCGTGGAAGCAAGCAATATAGACGTTGGGGTTATTTGAGTCTGGATGGCTGCGGGTTAAACAATTGGAAAATAGCCCAAAATTGGCACCCCAACATGGAAGACAAGCCACATTTGGCTTTGGGCCGAGAAAAGGAGTAGCCCGTCAAAGGCTGGGTGCTGTCGGGATAACCTAGCCGAGAATTAGAGCCCAACAAGGCAGTTGTAAGCTGATGTTAAAAGCCCAATGGAATGGGCTTGGGTTAGCGCGCACAACAAGCCTAAAAATGGGGGCTGCACAACAGATGCCAAAATGGCTCAAGGTGGCGTGGCTTCGGGCAATGTTTTTCCCATTTTTTTATTATTTTTTATGGGTTAGGTTTTTGAAAACCCTAGTTGTTGCTTCTATTTTCTTGTTTTTCTTTGACTCAAACAATTCAGCATAACAATATAGCATAATAAAACATTATATTGCGTATGCAAAATAAACATAATAATATTGTGTATGCATGAACAAGATATATAAAAAATAGGACAATATATGAAGTATAAGAGAATAGATAATACATATATAAATTGGGGATTTATGCATCATGATGAATATTTTCATGCTATCAGGGCTTATGAAATATTGATCTTGTGTTTTTGGAATAACCTAATTTAATGGAAATGAAAGAAAGCCCATGAATACTAGTTGTAGAAGAACCTCTTCCAAGAACCTTAAGTTCCTTAGCAGTAGCTAGAGCGTACTGATAGCGTGTTGTAGGCCTATTTTAGTAAGATATTATAAAGAGAGGGTGGGAGGCCGGCGACAAGAGAGATTAGAGAATTGGTGAATTTTGCGGTATCTATTATCTCACCCACTGTGCCTTTGTTTAGTAATGAGGAAGGGAGAATCCTAGCTTTTCAAGTAATACATTACAACTAAGAAACTAGCTAATGTTATAACCATTGTATTTAAGTATGATTGTGTAAATCCTAGATTAGATTTGATACTAGTTATTCTTCCCTATTAGGACTTGTGCTCCTTGGAGGAGAAGGATTCTTCCCTCCCTTATTACTATAAATAAAGGCATTGCGTAGGGGGAATAACACATCCTCTACACAACCCTACAAACACATCTATCTCTCCCTACTTTCTCCCTCTGCTGTGCGCCCCCTCTCTCCCCTGTCATATTGAAATAAGCCACAACACGTTATTAGCACGCTCATACCATTGTGCTTAGGAATTTGACGTGGAAGTTTTTCAGAATCAACCAATTCATCAATATCATCACACAATCAGGTTCTTCCAAAGCAATGATTTTTATCTCGATATTTTTGCAGCCCTGATAGCATAAACATTCATTGTAATGCATAACCCAACTTTACATTTTTCGAATTTTAAATTCTACATCAATTGTATATGCATTATATCCATAATTGTTGAATTATGTGAATTGATATGGCCATGAATTGCATCAAATATATGTCTATGCATTGAATAATATGCATTAAATTATAATCTGTATATTTGAAAAAAAAATTAAAATTAGGGTTTTTTTTAAGAAAACCATCACGTCACCACCATGCCGCGAGCCGCTGGCTTCCAGCTCCACAGCGTCGCGCCACCAGCACCAGGTCTGCAGCCTGTGTGGCTGCGCCGAGACCACAAGCCGGAGCTATAGGCTCCTGGTTTGAAACCCAACAAAACCAAACGCCTTCAATGACGTCTTTACCATTGCAAGTGGGACTGCAACCTAACCTTGACCCTAGGTCTAACGAACTTCCCCTGCGAGTTTTGCTAGAGATTCCTTCGAATCTCATCGATTTTTTTAAAAATTTTGATTTGAATTTCTAGGGTTTTGGTTGAAACGTTGAGATTTTCCTATCTTCATTCGTATTTGTGATCCCCGTTGATTCACGAACTCGCCCTTAGATTTTTTACCCTAAAACATGGCCACCTGAAGCGGCAACGCCGATCATCTTCCCTGGCGAGCGCACCTAGCTACGGTTGGGGTGTTTTTGGTTCATAACCAAACCCAGTTAGGGCTTGGTTCCTCTCAGCCCAAAGCTAAGACCAACTATTAGTTTTGGGCTTGCACATTGCAACCCATACTCGGCCCATGTGACACCAATCCATAGGGCTATGGTGTCCCTGTGCACAAAACCATACCAGATCCTGGCCCGTAGCTGCTGAGTCTGTGCACCTGCATCGTGAAACACCTGATCATAGCCCCCCAAGGTTGTGATGTTCCCATGTGCTACGACATGTACAATTACGTCCCTTGGGTACACGTACACTATGAAGCACCAGAGCATACCTCTGAATAGGGTCTGCAGCCCTAGCTTGCTCCTCGCCGCACCAGATCAAAGCTTTTTTTGGGCCTCTATTCTTGGGCCTGTTACCGATAGCAACCCAACCTGTGTTTTTAGGCCTGGGCTGCACAATCTAAATCTGTTTAGCCCACCCTTTGGCCTATTATGTTTTGGCCCCGAGCTTAATTGTTAATAATTTTTCTTTAGACAATTTGGGTTTTATAATTTTTCAATTATAGACCGTAAGGATCTATTGGCATATTTTCTTGTTGCATATTTTTGTATCTATATTTATGTTTGTCTGAAGGAACATATGAACCTGAAGTTCCTAATTCTTTCAAAACCCGAAGTTTCTAGAAACATGCCTTGTTTGAAAACATGAAGTTTTCTTTAAAAATATCACCCATGAAAACCTGAAGTTTTTTCATGTAACTTTAAATCAATAAATGTCTATTAGAACCTGAAATGTTCTACTCTTATATGAATGGATTGCTTTTTTCTCCCTTACACTAACCACATTCTTGTCCATTTATTTTGTGATAGGGACATGTCTAATTTGAACAAACTTGACTTCACCCCTTTAGAAGTCTTTGGAAGAAACTACCTCAAGTGGGTCCAAGATGTGAAGCTCCACCTCACTGCAAAAATTTGCATCCCGCCATTGAAGATAAGACGGACAACCTGGTTGGCGAAGTTGAGAAAACCACTGCCATGATCTTCATCCGAAGACACATTCGTGATGCACTGCAAACCGAGTACCTTGCTGAGGAAGATCCACGAGCACTTTGGGTTGTTTTGGCTGATCGCTTCGATCACCATAAGGACATCTTATTGCCTGAAGCTAGACATGATTGGTAGTATTTGCGCTTCCAAGACTTTAAGTCTGTGAATGAATATAATTTTGAAGTTTGTCGAGTTCGATCACTTCTCAAGTTCTCTAACGAGAACTTGACCGAAGAAGATATCCTAGATAATACCTATTCGACCTTCTCTGCTACCAATATTGTCTTGCAGCAACTATATAGGGCTTAGAAGTTCACTAAGCTTTCAGATTTGATCTCTGTTTTACTTCTTATTGAAAAACAGAATCAGCCGTTGATGAAAAATCACCAAGCTCGGCCTACTGGGGCGACTGTTGTGCCTAAAACACATTATAACACAAACCAACGCCCAAATCGCCAACATAGGCATGGTAGGGTGGCCAGAAGCCACTTCGTCAAGGTCAACAGAGCCAATGCCCATCTAAAGGAGGAAACCGAGCCCTTTGGATCAACAACGTCGACAAATCCACACATCCAACCGTCCTTCTAGATCAAAGCCCAAAAGCCCTTGAAGATCCGTTCATCACTGTTCTTCAAGATCAAGCTCAAAAGCCCCTTGAAGATCCGTTCATCACCGTTATTCAAGATCAAGCCCACGCCCCTTGAAGAAACGCTCATCCTCAAGATCAAGCCCCAACGGCTCCTTGAAGATCCGCTCAAAACCACTTTCAAGATCAAGCCCACGGCCCTTGAAGAATGTTCATCCTTAGATTAAGCCCAACGGCCCTTTGGATCAATCTCATATCCACAAATCTACCCATTACGGAGATCGAATCAGAGGATCAAATTTGAGAGAGATTGTAACTCCAAATCATCAAATACAAATATTATTTTGTGCACGTTGTTCTTGCAACAATCTAATTATAAACATTCTCTTTTTTAATAGTCGATGATCAAGCCCTTGCGTGTAGCTTTTTTCGGTTAATCCTTAAACTGTACGGGAATTTTAGATTCCATCTTTTGCTTGATACTGGAATTCTTCGGGGTGGTTTGGGAGTGAGGTGCTTAAAAAAAAAGCTGTGAGGGTTTTAAGTGTTTGGTAAACTAAAAAAAAAGGGCTTATTTTGGAAGTTGCTGTGAGAATAAGCTGAAATCAAAGGAAAAAACTGAAGCAGCTATTTGCAGCTTTGGAAAACTGCATTTTTTTCAAAGCACACAGAGTTACAGTGCTCCTTTAATGAAAAGACCCACTATCAGACTGCTTTTTTTTTTTTCAAAAGCACTTTTACAAAAAAGTTTACCAAACTCTCTGCTGATTTATTTCACAGCCGCTTATTCTCACAACAACTTTTTTTCAAAGCACAACAATACCAAACTAGCCCTTCATCATAGATATCGATGTGTTTTTTTTTTTTTTTAATTTTTTTTTTTTAAAGCATTCTCTAATGTGTTAAAATATTAATCCAAATTTTTTAATTTCCCTCCAAATATAGATTAAAAACAATTGAAGAAGCTGTCGGTACGAGAAAGAATATATGGATAGGTATGAATTAATTTTAATTATGTTTTTTTCCTGTGATTTTAAATACACACACCAAATCCACCAGCCTAGATAATTGAGAATACACATTATATGCTGGCAATTCACTTCCTTCCAGCAAACATGTAGGTATCTATCTTTATGTTTTTTAAATGCAATTCATATATTATACCAATTTCTGTATTCAAACAAGTGTATTTTAATTTTCTGTATACTCTCTTCCACTCATTCTCTTTTTTCTCCGTTCCTTAATTTCCAAAAAAAAAAAAAACTAATTAACCATTACAGTTGGCCCCAAAGTCTTCCGTCCCTCTTAAATGCTTGGCCTTAGAGGTCCAATTGTAGAACACCAACCACATATATTTGTTGATTGTTCACCCGAAGTCTTCCCTCCCTCTTAAACTACTATATATAGCTGGTTTTACCTTCAGCATATCTTCACCAAACCATTGTAGTGACTCCCTAAATTTTTCTAATTTTCTTTATCTTTCTCCAGGTAAGACGTTTATTTATTATGTACACCTATATGTTAATTATTTATGGGCTGATTAGTGTCTTTGTATACTAATTTGTTAGGGTTTCGACAGGTGGGGAGGTTTTCAGATATTAAAAAAGGAGAGAGACAAAGATGAGCAGAAGAGGAAGTAATAGTCCAAAGCTTGAATTGAAGCTAAATCTGTCTCCTCCAAGTGCTAACTCATCACCAATTGACACCTCAAATGCCTCCGAGTCATCCTCGGACATGTCAATCGACCGCAGCTCATGCGTGTCGTCAGAACCTGACGATGAGACGATACATTGCCTGAGCAGGCCCGAAGCCAAGGCGATGGTGCTTGCAGGGTGTCCTCGGTGCCTCATGTATGTCATGCTATCTGAATTGGATCCAAAGTGCCCAAAATGCAAAAGCTCTGTCTTGCTCGATTTCCTTAACAAGGAAAGCACCAAGAGGAAATGAATGTGATCAGGAACATATATGGCCTACTGAGGCTTTGGGTACCTGCATACTGAGGCTTTGGATTTTCGGGATATGCCTTTTTCTTCTTCCTTAGAAACAATTTTATGTTGTTTTTGCCCCGTTGAGTTGATTGCCTTTAGCTTCGAGTAGCTTGTAGAGTTGTTAGGTTGTTTATTGTAAGATTGTGGAAATTTCATTTTCTAGCTACGTACTTTTCTTCTTCTATGTGCATGGATCCTAATTTAATAGAGAAAATTGTAGCAATAGTCCCTCAATCTTAACCCAATTGGATTAATGGTCTCTCAACTAAAAATTCATGACTATTGGTCCCTTAACTTATCAAAACCTACAATTATGGTCATTTTTGTCAACTCCGTTAAAACTTCCATCAAAATGAGTTACGTGTCACGCACATGAGACTGAATCAAGGGGCAAGTATGAGAAACTAAACGAGAAAACTGTAGGAATTGTCTCTCAACTTTAACCAAATAGAGAAATGATCTTTCAACTTTATCTGAAATCGTCTTTAGCTACTCTAAAAATAGTTAAACAGGCAAAAATTCTCGTTCCAAAGGACCAAAAACGATGCTATTGAGTCCTATCTTTTCTTTTTTATTATCTTGAATGATAGATCCAACCTCTATTCAATTACTTATGCGGTGGGTTTCTATACAGTGTCACTTTAATATCGAAATATAATTCTCAAAATAATATGGGAAGAAAAAGAAGGTTGAGACAGGAGTGGGTCAAGAAAAAATTATGTGTTAAACAAATAACTGATTATGATATTAGTAACATTCTTTTGATGAACTGTTAGTTTTTTAGTGCATTTTTGCTCACTCCTAAAGGATGATTCTCACCCTCCCCCGATTGATTGTCATTAGATTAGTTAAAATTTCAAGATTTGTGCCTTGAATCAATTAAACCAAATTAACCCACTACAATTTTCTTTTTAATATATGAATGATTAAATCGTTTTCAGATGGAATGAAAATTAGATGATGTTTAAATAGTGACTAAAAACTAAATGATTAAATGATTCATATAAGAAAACGGGAGGCTTTTAGAGATTGTATCTTCAAACTTTCAAGGATTTTAATTTATTATGATATTCCTAATAATAGATTTATTAACAAAAGTAATCATTTATTATGAAAGAAAATTAACTACATATATATATTTTTAGTACATCCATCTTTTTACACTAAGGGGAGGAGAAGTTCGGCAAAGCCACACAATAAGCAGTCTAATTTGGTATCGAATTCGTCATCTATGAGATTCGAACTTAAGACCTCTCACTTTCAAGTGAAGAGAAATACACTAACTACATATATTTAAAACAATAAAAAATTAGTGTAGCTTAAAAGGTCAGAACCCGCACATGCCCAATACGAAAGAAACCCTAGCATAGCTGAAAAAAATTCATAAAAAAAAATGACCGGGTAGGGTCTCGAACCAAACCCATAAATACGAGAATGGAAGAACCAGCGTTTCCCAACTCCACTATAATAGCTTTGCTAACTATATTTTATTGTATATGTATACATTACGAAGATTATTAAAATTTAGGGGCCCCAGAAAAACGAGGGTTCTATGCAGTCGCACACCTCACACGCCCCTTGACATGAGGTGCAGAACAGAAATGTAAAGGAATATAATCACCAATTAACACGACAAGTATATCATAAGACATTAGAATGTCTTACAAAAATGAAATTTCTCTAACATATTATTATCATGTATTATCTGGTTTCTTGACATACATGAAATTAAAGAAAAGTCAAATTGAAATTTAAAACCATGAAAAAGATGAAGATCCAGTGTCATTGTCATTGCTGAAATAGATACATGAAATAATGATTTCTCATTAAATTTTCAGTTTGGAGTAAATAGGGCAGGAGCATTTCCATTTCAAGCACCCTCTCATCAATGTCAATGTTTACAATGGTAGTTGAGCTAACTTCTCTCATATTAGTCGTACTTCCAAAACCTAACTTCAGCTACTCTTAACTTAAACTTTGTCCTTTAGGGTAAATTACATTTTGCTCCCTCAAGTTTCGGTCAATTGCAATCTCATACAACATCTTAAAACATTTCAATCTCATACATTTACTATGATTTCATTTCAATTTCAAACATTTGTTAAAAAATCTGTTAAATTAACTTGCTAAGTGATGACCAGGCAAATAAGAAGTTCTCATTTATTCTGACGTGGCTGCCAAACTTGTGCCACGAGGCCAAACAATTAATAAAAAAAATAAAGTTTATTAGGATATTAAAACATTAAAATAATTAATTAAAAAATTAAAAAAATCACATATTCTTCATCTTCCCCACCCGAGCCACCCCTCCTCCATCACCACCCCTTTCCCCCATCACTTCCACACCAACAAGCTTCTTCTTCTAACACCACCACCATCAATTTCCTCATCCACATAGCCTGAATAACCCCCCAAGGCCTCAACATGAATTTTGCCTCCACCCCCACCTCCTATGCCAGCCAATAGCTCTTGCTCGCTCTCTGCCCATCCCTTTGTCCTTGTTCTCACACAAGACGACCACCTAAACACCCCCACTTCATCAGATGACTTGTGATAAGCTCATATTTATACATATTTTACATCAAATTCTCTCGTCTTTTCTTAGTTAGTTTCTTATATTTTTGAGTTATTTACTTTGTTTTTGTGTTTTATCGAATTTATCTAGCTAAGAAAATAAAAATAGCACAAGTGTGATTTTATGTAATAAATTCGTCAATGTAGATTAGCTTTTAAATTAAATAATATATATATATATATATATATAATAATGATTCATGATGATGTTTGAAACATCATCATGGTTTGTTTTTTTTAAAGAAAAGGATATAAAAATAAAAAGAAAGGTTGACAGCTTGCATGGAAACAAAGCTCGGGATTTAAAAGGGGAATGAAATGGTGGGATGAAAGGGGGGAAGAGTCTGGGCATTTGGCAGGATTGGAGCACCAGCAGCTGCCTGGGGGGCAGCTAGGAAGAAGTAGAAGAAGGCAACGCTGCCTTTTGTGGGCAGCTGACTGACGCAAGCAAGTCAGCACAGCACAGCTGGCAGCTGGCGAGAGGCTTGAGGGCCTTGCGAGAGAAACCAGGCAGCAGAAACCGAGGTGAGGACAGGGCAGCTGGCGAGTCAGCGCGCGCGGAAGGGAAGGAAAGCTCTGCAGCTAGAGAGAAATCCTCGGGCTTGGGGGAAACTGAGCAGATGTGGGGGGATTTTTGGAGAGAGGAAGACAGTCAGCACAGCGCGGAACGAGGCAAGTAACCAGAAGCAGAAGCAGAAGTGACTGCCTCGGGCAGTCAGCAAGGAAAGAAGTCATGACATGCGGAAAATAGCAGAAGCACAGCAGGGAGAACTCCTCAATTGGTTTTATTTTTCTGAAACTCATGTTTAATTTAATTTGCTTTTCAATTATATTAAACATGTGTAATTAATTTCTGTTTAGTTAGAGGTGAATTTGAAACTATGGTTAAATGTTTATTATGATTTGATTTACTCCAGTTATGAAATCTTGAACGTTGAATGTGTTTATTTTTCTGTGTTGATTAATAACTTGTTTATGTATGTGGGTTAAGGGTCGACACTTAATTTGCATGCTTAGACTTGATGCTAGGATATAAGGGAATTTCACCTAATCGTTACGAACTTATATCCATGAGTAGTAAAAATCGCTAGTCACGATTGTGTTTAATAAACTCTAGGTTGGATTAACATGCGTATTCCATAGTTATGAATGCCTAGTCGATGCTTATGATTTCCATTGAATTTAATGATCTTTGATATGTCTCTCTATCATGCGTATTCCATAGTTAGAGAACTTGATAAGAATAATTTGGTTGTGATGCGTATCCCGTCCAATTCAATGAATATAGGGAAATCTGAAAGTTAATTTAAGCGGACCTAATTAACTTGGAGCGTTGTCATTTATTCGTTTGTTGAAGTCATAACTGGGAATCAAATTATATGCATTTATTCATGTGTGGATAAGGAACCCTCTAACTAACGTTTCATCATTTTATTTTAATTCTAAAAGAAAAAAAAAATATATTTTCTTTGAAGTTTGTTTTTAAATTTCTGTTTTAAAATCAATTTCATAAAAATCAATCCCCGTTTATTTTAAAGTGTTAAATTTGTTAGAAATCAATTTAGTTTGTGTTTTCTTGAGTCTTGAATTATTTTGAGTCTTTTGATTTGTTTTAGATTATTTGTTAATTTTGTTTTGAGTTATTCTAGTTAAGTGTTTTGAGTCTAGCTTAGTGTTTTAAATTTTGTTTTTACGTTTTTAATTTAATTTTACTTTGGTTAGCATCCCTAGTTAATCCCCGGCCTAGAACGATCCCTACTTATCCATATACTACAATTGTCACAAATAGGGTTAAATTTATGCGTTGTGTTTATTTTATTTTATTTTATTTGTTTTTGTTTGTTATGTTTTTTTTTTTTTTTTTTTTTAACTTTTGATATTTGATTTAGTTTTCTTTGATTTTAGGTACAATGGAGCGAGACATGGCACTCGAATCCATTCAAGCTCAATTGGCACAACTCACTGCTCAATTGACTCATAATGCCGAACAGACCACAATGCCAAGTGTCCCTACACTTGATGTGCCCTATGGGCAAGGATATCAAACTCATCAATATCCCCAATTTTCTGCAAATGAAGATGTTTGGGGATATCAAGGCCATAACCAATCAAGGGGCAACATGTTTTCCAACGCTTATAATTCGGATTGGAGAAGTAATTCAGAGTATATGTGGGATGAACCTCAACAATTTCAACAAGGTGGATATTGGCAGCAAGACGAGTTCTATTCAAGACCTATGCAGCCACCACAGCATCCCCCACAGCAATTTCAATCGAATTCAAGTATGCCCATTAATTATAATGAAATTCTTGATGGACTCATTTCTTTGGCGCAGGGTTCACAAAATCAAGCTGAGGAGACTCACCAAGCAGAATATTGGCAGCCATCGGAGGAGTACTATCAATGGCCATATGAACCACCACAGCCTCCACCACAATCTCCCCAACCAAATTCAGGTACGTCCTCGGATAATGACATTTTGAATAAGTTACTAACCTCTTTGACCCAGGACGTAGAAAATCGAAACATGGAGATGCAAAATAAAGCCAACAAGGTGGATGCTTTGGAGGAGCAAGTTGGGCAGATTATGGAATTCATGGCACAAATTCGAGATCAAGGTGACATGGAGGATGAAGTTGTCCCAGAACCATCCAAGCATAGCCCGGACATGGATGAATTGCCGATTCAAGAAGAAGATGAGGATGACGACTTGGGCAGTTTAGAAGAATTCTTATCGCAAACCCCTCAAGTCTTTATGCCGTCCAACTCAGGTGAGGAGGTTCTAAGTTCAATTCATTCTGACATCGTTCCACCAAATGTCCTTTTTCCTTGCAGGTTTTTAAATCCCAAGGAAGAAGTGAATGACAAATACGTTGTGGAAGATCTTCCCAAGGTGCAAAGTGATATCCAAATTCTTGGTGTACCAAATCAAGTTCCCGATGGTATTGAAACGATCAAAGAAACTTGTACACCAAGAAGAGGGATTCCAGAAAATGAGGTGGCCGGAGAATTTCAAGAATACATCCAAGAGGCTGTGCATGAGACAATCAAGCCCAAAGCAGTTGAGTTTGATGACACGGGACAAGCCACAACCATCATAGTAAACCTGGCCAAGTTCAAAGTCCATGAAACGTTCAAAGACGTGGTGTTTGTAATTGAGTTTGAACGTGATTGTAAGCCATCTTCTCCATTTTTAATTTTATGTTATACTAACAATTTAATTTTGATGATTCAGGCACCGTCATTAGAACTTAGACCGTTGTCGGATCATTTCAAGTACCACCGTCCGTTTAATGATAAGCCCATGCATTTGAATAATGAAGGGAGGCCTAGGAATCACCCACAATCAGATTTGCATTCCTAATCCCTTCTCTTTACTGAATTTATTTTACTTTGTTTAGTTCTTTCATTGTTTGTTTGCTCTTGTGTGAATTTATTTTACGTTGATTTTTTTTACGTTGATTTCATTATGTTTTGTTATTTAGTTGTGATTTTTGTTTTGTTTATTTAGTTGTGATTTTTGTTTAGGAGATTAAACTTAGTCTTTTTTTTTTACTTTGATTTACTTATTTTACATTTATATAAAAAAAAAAATGAAAAAAAAAATGAAAATAATAATAATAATAATAATAATAAACATCACATAATTAAAAAATAAATAAAAAAAAAAAAAAAAATAATAATAATAAAAAAAAAAAAAAAAAAAAAAAACAAAACAAAACAAAAATACTTTTATTTATATTTATAATTAAATAAACTTAAAGCATAAATATTTTACAATAATGTAAAACTAATAGCTTTCATTGGTCGTTGGTAGGTGGTGCCTCGGAGGTCGACGGAGCCCCTGAAAGACGAAGCGCCAGAGCTGGATCATTCGGAGCCTCAATACTTGGTGCTGCTCCCGAGGACGAAGGCAACACAAACCTCGGGAGTAACGTCATAAACCGTTGATGATCACTCTGAATCCGCACTTCGGACTCCTGCAGCTGATCAAGCTTCCTCTTCATGCTTGTGGAGTAATTGGTTGCGAGCATGTGCAAATCCCTGTTCTCATGCCTAAGCACTCTGACCTCCTGCCGAAGACTAGCCACTTCAGCCATCAACGACTCCACCTGACGAGTTCGTGCAAGAAGGCGCTGGCCCATGTTTGATACGGAGCCTGCGCATCGAACGCTGTAGGCCATAGAGTCCTGGACAGCTAGTTCGTCGGACCGCCTTGAAAGTATCCTAGTGTCTCTAGGAGTGAGCAGATTTCTGGCCACCACCGATGCGGTTGTTTCGTTCATCATCATGGAATCCCCAACTGTAAGAGGACCATTTGGGGATATAAAGGATGGCTGCCAAATGTTGGTTGGAGAAGATATATCACTATCTTCCCCAACATTCAAGTTAAGGCGACGGTCAGAGGGGCAAGACATATTTGAAGGTGTTGAGAATGAAGAGTTGAACTGATCAAGATTAAAGAAGATGTAAGAGGGAGTGTTTGCAGGAGGAAGTGTTTACAGGGGGAGCTTAAGTGTGTTGTGGAACAAAAATGAGCGTTCTTATAAGAAGAAGAAATCGTTGAGGCATCACTCAGCAGTCGAAGAGGCGCCCTCTCGCAAATCGAAGAGGCGCCCTCTCGCAAATCGAAGAGCCGGGCTCCTTTCTCAAAAGCCGGATTCTTTTCTCAAAAGCGGCGTCGCCGTTCTCAAAAGTCGGGCGCCTTTCTCAAAAGCCGGAGCAGTCAGGAATCACGAGGCGAGCCGCTCCCTGATTTGTCCAGACGTGTCACATGCAATTCCTTTCTCAAAAGTCGGGATTGCTCAGAAACCACGAACCGCTCCCTGATTTTTCCAATTTTGTCGTCACTCGTCACGCGCTGTCAGCTTTGCGCAAATTACGGGCTGCTTTTTCAGAAAGCGCGTGACCTGTACTGTTCATCCATCCACCGGCTGCCGACAGGGGTAAAGGAATAGTTTCGGTTATGAAGAAAAGTTCTATAAACGTCTACCTTCGCCTTCAACAGCAAAGGCAAACTCTCTCAACACTTCTTCATCTCCGAAATTTTTCATCTCCGAAAATGCCTTTCCATCAAACCCTCTCGAGTTTCTCTGTGTTTCTCATTCCCTGGGATACCTTTGCAAACAAGTCATCTAGAGCTAGAGTATTTCATATCATGAAGGTTGAAAGCAAGAGTATCTCATATCACGCTTTCTCCCTGTCCTTTTCCTTGTCTTTGGGGCAAGGAGAAAGCGGGCAATCAGCCAGCACTCGGTGTCAATCTTCCAATCTAAGAACCGACTGCCTGGAAATCCTTCCTGATTGCTTACCTAGCATTGCTCTTGAATGCTCTTCTTCAACCACTGATGTACTTCCGAAGAAGTCGCCACATCTGCCTGGAGAACAGACATGGCAAGTGAAAATGATACTTGAAGCATGTGGAGACAAGGTGCTGCTTCATCTTCAAGATCAAGTCTCATTTTCCTTGCTAAGAAGTTCCCCAGCCCAGTTCAAGCATACACCTGTGGAACGATACTTCTTCAAAAGCAAAAGTATCTCATATCATCAGAGTCAGAGGCAAAGATATCTCATGGCACGCTTTTCCTTTACCCTTGATCTTGGCTACGAGTCAAGGTGAAAGAAAGGAAATCGGTCGGCACTTGGACAGATTGAACAAAGATGCAGACCACCACCTCTTCCTCGTGCCTACCTGCCATGCAGAAGAACAAAAAGAGAAGAATGTAGCCTGAGACTCAATCAACCCGGCAGAAGGAGTCCGAGTTGAAACCAAGAGCTCGAGAAGCCTCAACAACACCACCAATCAAGTCTCATTTTCCTTGCTAAGAAGTTCCGAGGCCAGTTCAAGTTCAAAGCTGTGGAATGTCACCAAACAAGATCAATGATCACCTATTAGTTCTTTTCATTGTCTTTTATTTTCATTTTCAATTTTTCGCTTGCATTTTTTACATTTTCTTGCGTGCTTAACTGATTTATTTCTTTTCTTTGCAGGAACTTTTGGTTATTTCCACCCTTGAAGTTGATTGCAAAATTTTAGCTTGGGGGTCATCGCTTGATTTTCTGCAAATTAGGGAAGTTTTCAGTCCTATTACTTTATTTTGTTTCTTTATATTTATTTATTTTATTTTTATATGCATTTTATTATATTTTCTGACATTGGGGACAATGTCTAGTTTAAGTGTGGGGGTAAAGAGTATAAAAATGACCAAATTGAAAAATTGAAAATTTTTATACATGACCAAATTGAAAATTTTTATACCTTCGACTTTGAACTGGTTTCATTTGTTTCCATGTTATTGCTTTGTTTTCTTAATTAGTTTTGTTTTATTTAAAAAAAAAAAAAAAAAAAAAAAAAATTCTGAAAATTTAAAAAATCCAAAAATATTTCCTTGTTTTCCTTATTGTTTTGAATTAGATTTTTGTTAGTTTCCCGACCCAATGATATAATTGGATAAAATTTGAACCATGATGATCAAGAACTTAGTTAACATGTGTTGTGTGAAATTCCTAATTCTCGTGTTAGTTTGTACATATTTGATCATCTTTGAAAAACTAAACGCACATAGCCTTGTTGATGTGAAACTAGAGCATGATTTAAAGCTCCATATGTGAATTTAGTGACCATATACATCCTATGTGAGTTTTTGAGCCTATTGAAAGTGTGTGCATTTTTCATACACTCCTATTCTTTCATGTGTGATGAACTTATGTGAGATACTTCTCTAGAACTTGCATAACGATCTTTCGAAATATTTGTCATTGATTGCATGAACTTGAAAATGATAGAGGCATTAGGTTTACCACCATGGCCCAAATAACCTTGTTTCCCAAAGAAAAATGATATCATTAGATTGCTAATTTGAGCCGTATTTGTGAGCCTTTTATTTCTTATCACCAGATATGTCTACCCTTATGCCTGAAATATTTTTCCTTACCTTTTCCAAGCGAGCTAATGAGTAATGTGAAATTGTCTTCTGAGAAGTGTTTGTGAAGTACTCGGAGGGAGTTTGGCAAAAGAATAAGTGTGGGGGTTTTTCATATTTGTTTCTGCTTGAAAAAAAAAAAAAAAAAAAAAAAAAAAAAAAAAGAAAAAAAAAAAAAAAAAGAAAAAGAAAGTTTGTTTACGAAGAAAATAAAAAGTGTTTAAAGTTTCAGTTTAAGGGTGTGGTTGGAGATGTCAGAAGAATCGTTGGAGAGCTTGAGTTCTTATAAATCTAAACAAAAAAATTGCTTGCAATGTAGCTTGGAACTTGTATTTACCTATTCTTTCGTTTCATTAACCCTCGCCCTAAACCTCATTACATCCAATAAAAGTCCTCTTGATTTAAGTTTTGCAATTATGATTGTGGAGAAATGATCTTTATGCAAGCTTATGGTAGAACTTTCACATTTGATTCTTTGAGAGAAACACATTAAAACTAAACACATGTGTGATTGAGTGTATATTCAGTGAGAAGGTCGCTAGTTTGCATATGGTGATTCTAAAAATAAAAATTTTGAAATTGCATTAACATGGCTATCTCACACACTACACTTCAAGGATGATTGAAAGATTACTGCTAATATGTGAATAAGGAAAATGAACTTGGATTAGCCTGTTTGTTGTTAGCTATGGTTCTTGTTGATTTGTGTTCTCGAATGAAATTCTATGAGGGTCACATAGGGGGAAGCTAATAATTTTCATGTTATTACTTTTTTCTATTTTCTCTGTTTTGCTCGAGGACTAGCAAAAGTTAAGTGTGGGGGTATTTGATAAGCTCATATTTATACATATTTTACATCAAATTCTCTCGTCTTTTCTTAGTTAGTTTCTTATATTTTTGAGTTATTTACTTTGTTTTTGTGTTTTATCGAATTTATCTAGCTAAGAAAATAAAAATAGCACAAGTGTGATTTTATGTAATAAATTCGTCAATGTAGATTAGCTTTTAAATTAAATAATATATATATATATATATATAATAATGATTCATGATGATGTTTGAAACATCATCATGGTTTGTTTTTTTTAAAGAAAAGGATATAAAAATAAAAAGAAAGGTTGACAGCTTGCATGGAAACAAAGCTCGGGATTTAAAAGGGGAATGAAATGGTGGGATGAAAGGGGGGAAGAGTCTGGGCATTTGGCAGGATTGGAGCACCAGCAGCTGCCTGGGGGGCAGCTAGGAAGAAGTAGAAGAAGGCAACGCTGCCTTTTGTGGGCAGCTGACTGACGCAAGCAAGTCAGCACAGCACAGCTGGCAGCTGGCGAGAGGCTTGAGGGCCTTGCGAGAGAAACCAGGCAGCAGAAACCGAGGTGAGGACAGGGCAGCTGGCGAGTCAGCGCGCGCGGAAGGGAAGGAAAGCTCTGCAGCTAGAGAGAAATCCTCGGGCTTGGGGGAAACTGAGCAGATGTGGGGGGATTTTTGGAGAGAGGAAGACAGTCAGCACAGCGCGGAACGAGGCAAGTAACCAGAAGCAGAAGCAGAAGTGACTGCCTCGGGCAGTCAGCAAGGAAAGAAGTCATGACATGCGGAAAATAGCAGAAGCACAGCAGGGAGAACTCCTCAATTGGTTTTATTTTTCTGAAACTCATGTTTAATTTAATTTGCTTTTCAATTATATTAAACATGTGTAATTAATTTCTGTTTAGTTAGAGGTGAATTTGAAACTATGGTTAAATGTTTATTATGATTTGATTTACTCCAGTTATGAAATCTTGAACGTTGAATGTGTTTATTTTTCTGTGTTGATTAATAACTTGTTTATGTATGTGGGTTAAGGGTCGACACTTAATTTGCATGCTTAGACTTGATGCTAGGATATAAGGGAATTTCACCTAATCGTTACGAACTTATATCCATGAGTAGTAAAAATCGCTAGTCACGATTGTGTTTAATAAACTCTAGGTTGGATTAACATGCGTATTCCATAGTTATGAATGCCTAGTCGATGCTTATGATTTCCATTGAATTTAATGATCTTTGATATGTCTCTCTATCATGCGTATTCCATAGTTAGAGAACTTGATAAGAATAATTTGGTTGTGATGCGTATCCCGTCCAATTCAATGAATATAGGGAAATCTGAAAGTTAATTTAAGCGGACCTAATTAACTTGGAGCGTTGTCATTTATTCGTTTGTTGAAGTCATAACTGGGAATCAAATTATATGCATTTATTCATGTGTGGATAAGGAACCCTCTAACTAACGTTTCATCATTTTATTTTAATTCTAAAAGAAGAAAAAAAATATATTTTCTTTGAAGTTTGTTTTTAAATTTCTGTTTTAAAATCAATTTCATAAAAATCAATCCCCGTTTATTTTAAAGTGTTAAATTTGTTAGAAATCAATTTAGTTTGTGTTTTCTTGAGTCTTGAATTATTTTGAGTCTTTTGATTTGTTTTAGATTATTTGTTAATTTTGTTTTGAGTTATTCTAGTTAAGTGTTTTGAGTCTAGCTTAGTGTTTTAAATTTTGTTTTTACGTTTTTAATTTAATTTTACTTTGGTTAGCATCCCTAGTTAATCCCCGGCCTAGAACGATCCCTACTTATCCATATACTACAATTGTCACAAATAGGGTTAAATTTATGCGTTAACTTATTTTCGCATCAACTTGCTGCCCACTACTAACTCAATTCCAAATTACTCACACGACTGGAACAGGTTCGATGATTCTGCTGCCACGCAATCCAAGAGGAGCTCGACTCGGGCACCTGGTGCCAAATGACACACCTCGACCCAGAATGTCCATCTGGACTCCGAATCAAGTTGCACTGGCCGACACCCGAAAGGTGATGAAGCCATAAAATGTAGTAAGATAGAAAATGTGAATAAATTTAAATCTAAAAGTGCCTAAATGAAAGAGTGCACATGTGAGCGAGATTGAATCCAATTCACACGTGATGCCAGAGCATAAGTAAAGTACAGTAAAGGTAGGATAAGAATTTTACCATTGAAGGTAATCACCTATACCAAGATTTGCCAAGAATTCTCATCGACACTAAAACCTGGAGGGGCGAAAAAAAAGGGTAAGTGGGCCTAAAAATAAAGTTTTATAAAAGTTTTTTCAAAAACATATTAATCCATCGCTGTAAAACAAGTATAGTTTCCAAAATATACATACTACGTATAGTATGAAAATACTTACCGTAGCCTACAATATCTTAAGAATTCAATATTCCGTAAATAAACATCTAAGGTCTGGTAATCACATAATCTCGCATAAACAAACATAACATATCGAGTGCTCATTGACATATGCTGACACACGAGTTCATGCAGAGGCATTCTAACATGAACAAGACTGGTTGTAATAATGATTTACGCTCTAGTACTACAATCATGTGAAGACTGGCGCTTGCGAACCACATACGAGTCCTAATTGCCTATAGCAATCTAGGACAGGACTGGCACCTACAATGGATCCAAAGTGAGCGTGTGGTGCAATTTGAGCATACACATGAAGCCTGGCCCTGGTCCAGGCGAGTACTAGCACCAGTGTAGCACACGATGAGCAGATAATGTAAATATGGTCATACAATAGGTAAATCGATATTTCTAGTCGACTTAATGCCATTCAATAAAATATTAATCATAGCCGTAAATAAAATCCCATAATAGTACGCATACTTGTGCATCCTGGAGGATTTAGCATAGTTTCGTAAATTCCGTCATTTCATTATTTTCTTAGATACATTAGTCTAATCTAGGCATACGTAGAAAAATTATTTATAAAATATATATGTGGAAACTAAATAAATATATAATATTTAAAAGTAAAGGCCCACTCACAAATCATGTCGTTGGATCAAACCCGCTTCGCGGGCATCAAAGCTCCTTGTGATGTGTTTCACCTAGAAACGAAACCATTTACACAAATATATAACGTACTAATGCATATACACGTTTTTGTACAATGTACGACTAATAATGAAACTATTTTAAAAGGTCGAATTTCGGAAAACGGATGGCGGATTCGGGTTTGGCGCGTCGAGAAATCTAAGTAGGGAGCTCGGGTTCCTCCACACATTGAACACAGGAGAACCCCTACGCACTTGCGACAACCGCTATACTTGCCTTCTTTGTTTTGCCTGGAAAATAGTTAGTTGTGGTCCAGTTTTCCAGAGCTTATTCCGAGCTCAAATCACCATCAAAATCAACGTCTCAACTACCAAATTAAATTTAGGAATATAGGGAATCGATCTGTTTGGGTTAACATTTCAACTTTGGGTCGAAAGGAAGGAGGGCCCAAAAAGACTAAAGAAAGGAAGCTTGCTCAAAGCCTAGCACCAAGCCCAGACCATCCATCTCAAGACCAATTGGCGCTCCCCCATTAATGCAAAGATTAGGTACTTACAAAGGAAGTGACAACTGATGGAAATCCACCAACTCTTGGCCCAAAAGCACTTTACGAATGGCATAGCATGTAAATTACTGATGGTTCCCTACCCTCCAAATTGCTTTCGGGCAAGAATAGAACAGCACAAGTCAAGTTAATTCATATATAAAAGGAGGAAGAGGGCCCAGAGACAAAGACACTCAACCAATGAAACAAATAAACATACAACTTGACTCTCAGCCAAGCAAATATCCAGAAAGCCGTGCTTTGTCCAGACTCTGCACCCTTTTAGCCTTAGATTTCCTTAGAAAGACATCTTTTATCTATGTAAAAGCTCTGCTACCTTTTCCTAAATGTTGTAGTATCGATCCCTCTTGTATAAACTCTTTTCTAGTTGTTCCCTTTAGTATTCAATCCTTTACAAATTGCAAAGAGAAGAAACCGCAAGACGTTTAACCTTGCCCGACAAGGTGAAATCTTGCTCAACTCTCTTTGTTTTTGTCTTTCAATTAACAGATCTGGTGTTATAATGTATTCCCTAGTTTATATTCAAGTTAATTCCAGTCCTTTGGTGACTCAAACCCCCATCAGTTCTCAGATCTGGTTCACTTAGTGGTTTTATCAAGATTGGAATGAATTAAATTGATGCCTTGATCAGAATGGACCTTCACCCCTCGAGCATACAAGATAACTAAAAGTCCTTGATCTCAAGGCATAGAAAAGAACTTAATGTAGACTTGACCCATCTACAACAATCCTTTGATAAACAAGAAGTCAGAAATAATTTGGGGCACAAGTAATTGGCTTAAAACAGACTTGTTCTAGATTTGCCATACAGAGATGGCAGTGGCACGCCTAAGCACCTAGTTGGTTTTGATTGCAAGCCTTAAGGCCTACACCTAAGGCCCCAGAATGGCACCTTTCAGAACTAACTTTGTTCTCCTCTTGTAGTATTGTGACAAGCAGAAGCCCGACAATCAACCAAAGTGCCAACTTCTCGGGGAGCTGTGTGTGAGAGCTAGGAACACCCACCAGCCAGATTTCCTATCCGAACATAGTTTTGGCACACCCGGTGGGTTCACAAATCTTGTATGCCAAGAAGATAAAGGAAGGAACAAACCTTCAGGTGGGAATCAAAACAAAAAACACCCCAGTACACACCAAGATCTAGCATGGAAAATCTCCCTGGAGACTTGCAAGGATCCGCCTTGATGGAAAGCCCGATTCCTTCTAAGAAATCAGGAGCGAAGGTCACAAATGAAGACCTCCATGCTACCATGATGTCTGTCATAAAAAGCATGGAGAGAAATTCTCTACAAACAAGAGAGGAAGTAAGCAGACTCTGTTCCTTAATTGAACATCGGCAAAGAAGGCTGGATTTGGAGTACCTTACTCCATAGAATGATTATGCTAAAGAGGCGAGGAAAGAAACCAGCCCTATGAAGGAGTCAGTTATTCCTCTATTTCCTTTACTTGAGGAAAAGGGGAATAAAGAAAAGAACAAGGAAAGTTCTGAAGTAGATCAGCCAGTGTTGAAAAAAGTCAGGAGACCAAAGTTGCCCGATCCCTTGTTGTTTTCATTAGATAGCAAGGGGCAATGCGGGCTAGAAATAAAACAAATATTGGGAGAACCACAAACTGATACAATGACTAATGCTGATCCTTTTCTACAAGTCCTAATAGACATGATCAACCTAACATGGGCAGAGAAAGGGAAAGGAAATACCACGTGGGAGGTCAAGGAGGAAATGAGACCAGTCGATAGACCAACTGAAGAAGCTATCAAGCTGCCTGAGAAACCCAAGGCCGCTATAATCAAATGAGTGGTGCTATGCAACAAGTGTCAAGGTGAATGCGAACTAGAGGTACCAGCAGTTGGAGCTATCATTGATCAGGAACTGATTAAAAGGAGAAAAGAGGAAGAACATGAAAACCACATGAGAATCATGCGGGCAGCTGAGAAGGAAACCTCTAGGAATGTCTTTCAGAGGTTGGGAGGAGACTCCTAGCCTAAAAACCTGTAAGAAGCGTTTAGGAACTTTGAAGCTTTAGAAGAAGTAGATGATAAGGAGGCCAAGATACCAAGATGGGTGGATGCGAGGTCATCCCAGCCCGTTTATACCGGCGGAGATATCAAAATGAAAGGAAGGACCATAAACCCGGTCACAAAGAAGAATCTTGCTCGCCTATGGTGGAAGTGGTACATAATCGGAAAGGATGAGAGGCTTATTAAAGAGATGGGAACCTTCATGATTATGAGGGTCTAAAGGTAGCATAAGGCCCATATGAACTCGTTGAAGGTTCCCACTACTTCGGAAACCTCGAAGAATGTAACGCTCGAAAATATTCCTCATGAAGGAAGAAATCAACCTCATTGGAGGAGTAAGAAGGAGGTGAAGAAGGCAAACATCAAAAATGAAGGGGAAAAAGACCAAGTGCCGCCAAATCCCCATCCCGAGAAATGCAGAATCTTGAGAAGAGCTCAAGAGGACACGATGATGATGCCTACCCCAAGATGGAGCCCATAATCGATCTGTTTTGGAACTATTTCACCCGAGAGAGGTTGCCCGCACTGTTGTTGATAGATACTATCTGCGAAGTTCCAGAACAACTTCTGAACTTTGGCATAACCCAGGGAGAAGGGTTGCCTGAGCTAATGTTGAGGGCAAGGGGAAAGATCTACCTGGACCCAGCAACTTCCACGTAAACATGACATATGTTTTATCAGCCATGTTTCGCGCCGAGCACGATCAACCTCCCACAATGGAGCAGAACCAATGATGGCACATGTTAGTATCGAAAAAGCTGGACAAGGAGAGTACCACCAGACAGGCGTGCCCAAGCAATCAGGAAGGAAGGCTGAGAGAATATACTCGGACAAAATGGTTTTTGTTCGCCCGAATTTAACCCTAGCCAATAATCTCAAACCCATATACGTAACTGCTCACCTAGAAAAAGTATCTTTCAAAAGGGTTTTGATCGATGAAGGGACCGCGATCAATGTGTTGCCCTACAAGAAGATGAAGATAATGTACAAAAGTGAGGAAGATCTTATTCCTACGGATCTTACAGTTTCCAGTTTCTCATGAGTCATCACCCAGACTCATGGAATACTGCCATTAGAGGTCGATTTGGGTTCAAAACAAATCATCCTGGCCTTTTTTTGTTGTGGACAATACTTCCACTTATAGAGCTTTATTGGGCAGAGATTGGATTCACCAGAGTCTGTTTGTGCCATTTACTTTACATCAACAAGTGGATGTCTACCATGAAGAAAGAGAAACAGGACCTGGGTTTTGGGAAATGGTGGAAGTCGAATCAAGATCATTCTTACCCACAGCCAACATCGCAGAAGCCAACTTCTATAATCCCTGTATTAGGATTCTTCAGTGTTCATGAGCTGATAAGAACAGCCGCCCAACTAAGGTGACAGCCTAAAAGCTTCTAGAACAAGGGTTATCCTTTACGAGGGAAGAATGGGATCGACCCTATATCATCCCAAACCCCCAACACCATTAATGTCAGAACAGAAAATGAAGGACCAAGTGGTTGCAGTCAGGTCCTTAATAAAAAGACTGTTGGTGTAGAATCTTTTGGGGAAGAGTTAGAAACAGCCATCCAAATGGCTGAATGTATATATGACTTAGATGGACTAGAGGATTGTCCCGAGAATCTAGAACTGGTTGAGTTTTTGTGTGCAGAACCAGACAAACCAGCTCCATAAGTACAAGACCCCTTGGAGACCATTGATTTGGAACCTAAGGAGGATCCAAGACCAATACAGATAAGTGGTTTGTTAGAAATCGAGGATCGGGCAAGGATTGTCAACCTTCCACATGAATTCAAAGATTGTTTCGCTTGGCATTACACCTAGATGCTAGGTTTAGATCCAACCTTGGTAGAACATAGAATGCCTATTAAGGAGGGGTTTAAACCTATCAAACAAGCACCACGGAGTATGTCCAAAGAAATTGAAAAGAAGGTCAAGGAAGAGATCGAAAGGCTGGTAAAGGCTGGATTTATTAGGCCTGCCAAATATGTTGAGTGGTTGGCCAACATTGTACCTGTTTTGAAAGCTTTAACTAAGGCAGTTAGATGTTGTGTTGACTATAGAAACATTAATGGAGCTACACCTAAAGACGAATACCCTATGCCCATGGCTGACCTATTTATAGATGCAGTGGCCAAGCACAAAGTTCTATCTTTTATGGATGGGAATGCGAGATACAATCAGATAAAAATGGCTAAAAAAGATATACATAAAACAACTTTTAGGTGCCCAGGCCATATAGAAGCATATGAATATTTAGTAATGTCATTTGGGCTCAAAAATGCCGGTGCAACATATCAAAAAGCAATGAATGCCATTTTTCATGACTTAATCGGGCATAGTTTGGAAGTGTACATTGGTGACATCGTGGTAAAATCCAAAACTGAAGAGCAGCATTTGTTGGATCTTAGACAAGCCTTGACAAGAATGAGGATCCATAAGCTAAAAATGAACCCAAAGAAGTGTGCTTTCGGAGTAAGATCGGGCAACTTTTTGGGATTCCTCGTACATCAAAGAGGAGTGGAGGTTGACAAGAACAAAGCTCAGGCAATCATGGAAACACCTCCCCCCACCAATAAGGTACAACTGCAAAGGTTGTTGGGAAAAATCAACTTCTTGAGGAGGTTCATCGCGAATTTAGCGGGCAAGATTCGACCGCTAACCCCTTTACTCAGGTTAAAAGACAAGGAAGACTTTGAATGAGGCCAACCACACCAAGAGGCTTTCGACAGTATTAAGGCTTACTTAGCCTCTCCACTAGTGCTCATGCCACCTCAGAGGGGGAAGCCGTTGAAGCTTTATATCTCTGCCTCGGAAAGGTCAATTGGGAGCCTACTGGCCCAAAACAATGAAGGAGGAAATGAACAAGCCATATACTACCTCAGTAGAATCCTTACTGAGGTGGAGACAAGATATACCTCAGTGGAGAAACTATGTTTGGCTTTGTACTTTACTGCTTACAAGTTAAGGCATTACATGTTGCCTTGCCACATCCATATCATTGCCAAGACCGACGTGATCAAATATATGCTGTCAAAACCAATATTGACAGGAAGAATTGGAAAATGGATTCTGACACTGTCCAAATTCAATTTTCAGTATGTGCCTCAAAAGGCAGTCAAGATGTAAGCAATTGCAGACTTCTTAGCCGAGCACCAAGAGTTTCAAGAGGAAATGGTTAGCATCTCAGGAACTCTGGAAGTGGCAAGTGTATGGATCTCGCCAAACAGAGTCTATTCGGGCAAGGAAGAATGGGTCCAGCAAGAAGTAAAAAGAATAACTAGTCTCTAGATTACTCCTTGGAGACTATATTTTGATGGATCTTGCACTCAGAATATTGCGGGAGCTGGGATTGTCATCATCAATCCCAAAGGCTCTCACGATTGTTATCATTCCTCTTGGATTATCAAGAGATTACAAATAATCGAGTAGAATATGAGGCACTGATAATTGGCTTAGAAATTTTGATGGAGTTGGGGGCAACCGAGGTTGAAGTATTTGGCAACTCAGAATTGGTAATCAACCAGCTAAATGGAGAATACAGATGCAGACACATTACTATGGCTGATTATTACTTGACGACCAAGCAATTATTGAGATATTAGGGTGATGAAATTGCAGTCAGCCATATCCCCAGAGAATCAAATACAATAGCCAATGAAATGGCTCAGTTGGTTGTTGGATTGCAGATCCAAGAAAGAAGGTTTGAGATAGAAGTAGAAGTGCAAAAGAAAAATCTCCTTTCTATCTTTGATAGAGGATTCAGCTTGGATGTAATGACTTAAGAGCCTAAGATAGAGGATTGGAGGTCACTCATTATTCAATACAAGGAAGATCCCTCTTTTCCCACAAGTAAGAATAACAGACAACAAGCCACTAGATATGTGTTGTGGGAAAAGAATCTGCTAAGAAAGACCCCGGATGGGTTGTTGCTGAAATGTTTAGGCCAAGAGGAGTCTATAAGAGTCATGGCCGAAGTGCATGAGGGGATCTGTGGAGCACACCAAGCCGGAACCAAGATGAGGTTGCTATTAAGAAGATATGGCTATTTCTGGGTCGAGATGAAGAAAGATTGCAAAGCTTATGCCCGAGGATGTGAAGAATGCCAGAGACATGGGCCACTCCAACATGTGCCCTCAGTGCCATTGAACCCCGTAGTCAAACCTTGGCCCTTCAGATGATGGGCAATGGACTTCATCGGGCAAGTTCATCCAGCTTCCAACAAATGACATACATTCATAATTGTGGCAACGGATTACTTCACCAAATGGGTAGAAGCTTCAGCAGTAAAAATCATAACCTCAGCTACTGTTAAAAAGTTCATTGAAACCAAGATCTTACACAGATTTGGGGTGCCCAAGACAATTGTCACAGACTGAGGACCATCTTTTATTTCAAGAAAGGTAGAAGAGTTCGCAAGTAAGTTCAAGATAAAGATTATTCGGTCTAGTCTTTACTACCCCCAGTCAAATGGTTAGGCAGAAGCCAGCAATAAGATCTTGGTTAACATTATCAAAAGAATGGTGGCAGATAGTCTATAGAAGTGGCACGAGAAGTTAGAAGACACATTGTGGGCTTGTAGAACTTCCAAGAAGGTAGGAACTGGGACTACACCTTACGCTCTAACCTTTAGGCAAGATGTTGTGATTCCCATGGAGATCAACGTGAGCTCGGTCATAATTCAGAACCAGTTTGGGCTACATAGTGAAGAATACATTGAGGTTATGTGTCAAGGAATTGAAGATTTAGATGCAGCCCGAATTGAAGCCTTAGACAAGATTCAAGAAGGAAAGAGAGTCGTTGCCCGAGCATATAACAAAAGGGTAAAATTGAAGACTTTTGAGGAAGGAGGCTTAGTATGGAAGGCGGTCTTGCCCTTGGGAGCCCAAGTAAAAGGCTTCGGGAAATGGAGTCCGACTTGGGAAGGTTTTTTAATTATTCATCAAGCACTGGATATGGGGGTTATTATTTGGTGGATTTAGAGGGAAACTTACGGAAACATCCAGTTAATACTAAATTTCTGAAGAATTATCATCCAACCTTATGGGATGTTAAGGATTGTTACGTCGAAGAAGTTTAAATGATTTGAGAGATCTAAAGACAATTAACATCTTCATCACAGTTGAGTACAAGGTAGAGTAAAGAAAAAAAGACATTTTCATTTCATTAAATGATGAAGTTACATGGAGATTCTACTCAGCTCGTCCGAAGCAATAGAATCCCTCTGCATCCATGCTTAAAGGACCCATGAGGCTATGTGGGTTCACTAAAGCCTCTCTGTGGAATAGAAAATTTGGGGGCAAATACTGAGGTTGAGGCCCATTACCAATCTCATGGTTGAACTCGTTATTCGAATCAATGAAAAACTGATGGATACTTTGACACTCGAGAAGAAGAAGGCTCGGGCTGATAATGGTCTTCCAAAAAACTTTGATATTGATCCCAAAGCATATACCTATGATGATGAAGTGACCAAGAATGCAGAAGCTATGATTAGCCTTAAGCATGTCGCTTTTTGCGGCTACTGATGCCTGAGATATCCATGCAGGTCCCAAAGAAAGCACTCATCCCACATCAAAGAAAAACCCAGTACGTAGGTCAGACCAAAAGCGGTGAGGGCCGCATGACAAGTGGCACATGGTGGAAATCTCCTCACCAATCCCATAAGAGGGCCGAGTTCAAACTCAAGGTGCTATCAAGAGCTGTGAAAACAAGGGAGGATTTTCTGGAAAACATGAAGGATCTGAAAATGCTTAGAAGATTAGGAAATTAAAAGCTTGAAATTATTAAGGTGTTTAACCAAGTAGTCGAGAAGAAAATTTATAGTGGACAATCAACTTAGAGATAAGATTCGAGGGTTAGCGCAAGGGTCTGGAAGTGCAATGGCTGTTTTAATTAATGAAAGTTCCGAGGAAGATGCACGCCGATTTAATCATTATTAGCGTCTTGAGGTGCTGACTTAACAATGATTAAATGCGGCACTGTTTGGGTTAACATTTGAACTTTGGGCCGAAAGGAAGGAGAGCCCAAAAAGACTAAAGAAATGAAGCTCAAAGCCTAGCACCAAGCCCAGACCGTCCATCTCAAGACCAATTGGCGCTCCCCCATTAATGCAAAGATTAGGTGCTTACAAAGGAAGTGAAAACCGATGGAAATTCACCAACTCTCGGCCCAAAAGCACTTTACGAATGGCATAGCATGTAAATTACTGATGGTTCCCTACCCTCCAAATTACTTTCGGGCAAGAACAGAAATAGCACAAGTCAAGTTAATTCATCTATAAAAGGAAGAAGAGGGCCCAGAGACAAAGACACTTAACCAATCAAACAAACAAACATACAACTTGTCTCTTAGCAAGCAAATACCCAGAAAGTCATGCTTTGTCCAGACTTTGCACCCTTTTAGCCTAGATTTCCTTAGAAAGACATCTTTTGTCTATGTAAAAGATGTAAAAGCTCTGCTATCTTTTCCTAAATGTTGTAGTATCGATCCCTCTTGTATAAACTCTTTTCTAGTCATCCCCTTTAGTATTCAATCTTTTGTAAACTGCAAAGAGAAGAAACCGCATGACGTTTAACCTTACCCGACAAGGTGAAACTTGCCCGACTCTCTTTGTTTTTGTCTTTCAATTAACATATCTGGTGTTATAATGTAATCCCTAGTTTATATTCAAGTTATTTCCAGTCCTTTGATGACTCAAACCCCCATCAGTTCTCAAATCTGGTTCGCTGAGTGGTTTTATCAAGATTGAAATGAATTAAACTGATGCCTTGATCAGATATGGTCATTCACCCCTCGAGCATACAAGATAATTAAAAGTCCTTGATCTCATGGCATAGAAAAGAACTTAATGTAGACTTAACCCATCTACAACAATCCTTTGATAAACAAGAAGTCAGAAATAACTTGGGGTGCAAGTAATCGGCTTAAAACACACTTGTTCTACATCTGCCATACAAAGATGGCAGTGGCACGCCTAAGCACCTAGTTGGTTTTGATTGCGAGCCACAAGGCCTACACCTAAGGCCCCACAAAGGCACCTTTCAAAACTAACTTTGTTCTTCTCTAGCAGTATTGTGACAAGCAGGAGCCCGACAATTAACCAAAGTGCCAACTCCTCGGGGAGCTGTGTGCTCTAGCCAGGAACGCCCACCAGCCAGATTTCCTGCCCGAACACGATCTACACCTAATTTAGGCCTAGTCATGGTTGGAGTTGGCTGGAAAAATGGCCTGAAAGTAGCCTAATGGTCATGGTTTCCTCTGCCAGAAAACTGGAAAATTTCTTTCCACGCGTTCTATCCACCTTCACACCCTACTAGAGTAAGTTTTAACCCTAAGATTGTTCACAGACCATGAAAAGGAAAGAGGGAGTGAGTTCCTGAGACTTACCTTGTCGGAAACAATGAAAACTCATCGGAAAAATCCCTTGAACAGTGATGGTGCTACAGTGTGGTGTAGTGTTTTAGTCTAAGTCCAATGTTCAGTCTCAGCTTAATAGAGCTAGGGAAGGACAAAGGCGTGGTGGTGGTCTGATGGTCTGGCTCGTCGGAGTAGTCCAGTGGTGGTGGCTAAGTGTATTGTGCACGGAGAGTGCATAGAGAGTTGAGATGAGAGAGTTTTAGAGAGTTAAAGAAGGGAAGCAAGTCATGGCAGTCGGCGGTGGTAGTTCTGTGATAGGGGATCTCGCTGGAGTGGGCGAGTGGTTGTGTTTGTTGGTCTATGCAAAACAGAGAAATAAGGGAGAAAAGGGGAGTGAAATACGAGAGAGAAGAAAAGAAAGTTTTAGTGTGAGAGAGAGAGGTTCAAAAATGAGAGAGTTAGAAAGAGAGACCAAAATTTCTAGAAAGAGAGGACACGGGACAGGGCAGGTGTGGGGTGTGGGCCCCACGTAGCTCACAAAACAATCCACAAAATATTTCTAAACATGAAATTACCAAATCACCCTTCACGTTTGTATCGTCGAGTACTACACAAATGCGCTCATGGATGACACCGTTTTGGAGATTGAGGACTTAGCTTTCCGCGGCCTCCCACGATGTGTTTTGGTAATGCTTTCATGTACATTGGGCATCTCAATTTTTATAACAGTATCACCCAAGGGGATGAAAACTATGAACAATGCTTGTTCCTCAATACCTTATCCTTTGATTTATTCTTCAGTAACCTCTTGGTTTGGATTGCGAATAAAGGTGACAGGAGGCAAAAATGGCGGATGGCTTTCAAAAACCATAAATCAGGGTAGGCTCGATTTCTCTGAAAACCCATTGGGTGCTTTCGACTTCACTGAAGACGACTAGGGCATGGAGGTTTCTCTGATAACCCATCATCCAATTGAATTACTTGGATTTTGGATCTAGGGTTTAATCACAAATGTGGCATATGGATAAAATTGGATGCGGAATTGAGGAATATGAGATTTTTAGTTAGAGAAGGAGGTGCGTAATTGATGGGGAAGCGGTGGCTCGGGAGGGGATGATGAAAAATTTGTGATTTTTTTACTTTTCTTTAATTTTTTTTTAATTTTTTAATTAAATTTTAAGTTTTTTACTAATTGTTTGGCCATTTGGCACAAGTTTAACGATCATGTCAACATAAATAAGGACCTTATATTTTCCACATCATCACTTAATGGTTAACTTAACAGGTTTTCTAATTGATGTATGAAATTGAAATGAAATAATGATAATTGTATGAAATTGAAATGTTTTAAAGATGTTGTATGAGATTGGAATTGCACCAAAACTTAAGGACGTAGAATGTAATTTACCTTTTTTAAATTCGAGAACAACTATTTAATAACTCAAACACCTAAAACAAAGTTGTATGTTGCGAGAGTGCTACTTCTGGAGCTATCATTTACTCAATACATTGAAATTTGCTTCTGGCAAGTGCTGTAATGTGTAAAATAACGATATGAAAGTTTTATATTTACCTCCTTTTTTCAGTTTAATAGTGTATTTTGCTTTTAATATATTCTCAGCTGAAGAGTGAAAACAGTCTCATTCTTTTACTGAGGGTTCTTAACTTGTGGAACCCGTTAATTTTTCTTCAAAAATTGGTACAGTCTTTAGCCCATATACTTAACAACATATTGGACAAGGATTGTCTGCCCTCCCACTTCCGGTGCCCTCCTGTTTTGTGTGGTCACGGTTAAGCCACGTCAACATTTTATATTATTTTTTATAGAGATAATAAGACAAAGATGAATAGTAATATAAAATGTTGACGTGGCTTAACCGTTACTACACAAACAGGAGGGCACGGGAGGGCACCGGAAATGGAAGGGCAGATAATCCTTGTCCCAACATATTAGACCCTCATTAAGACATCTACTCGTAGTGAAGTAAACTCTAAAGTGTGAACTACTTATAGATTGGTTAAATAGTTACGGATTTAAGTATTATTTTACAAAAATGATTTATAAGGAAATGTATAAAAACAGACGATTCGGATTCTCAAACGACAGCGTGAAGTAGGCGCTACTTATTTGAAGAATTCTCAATTGAAGCTCATTATGTAATACACTTCCAGAAACAATTTGAAATATTTCACCGTGTTTCAGGACAGCCCAATGCAGATGCAGACCCTTTGTTGCAAAATTTTACAATAACTACCACTAGCTATAACCCAAAAATGGCAACGACAGAACTGAAGAAGGTTGAAGTTCCACCATAAAATTAATTGGTAATATAGGGAGCATCTTAACTACTTATAAGCACATGCAAGGTCCCTAACATGTGGAACGGAGAGACGTGGAGCGCGTGTGGCGCGTTGGGCTTCACACGTGAGACAACCTACCTAACACCAAAAAGAAAGTTAAGGTTCCATCATTAAACCAATTGGCAATATGAGAAGTACCCCATCTACTTATAAGCACATGTAAAATCCCTCATCTCGATAATATAAGATTCATTCTCGAGAACCTTCTATTGCCAAATTTTTGATAAACGAACGGAATTCAGGGCCCGTGAGCGTGCATGCATGTCTGAGTTTATGTTTATTACTTGCTTTTTCCTTGCAACCAATAAGATATTAAAACGTGGCTGCTATAGTTATCTCAGAAAATTTGACAAATCTTATTAACATGTCATTTTTACAAACCAGGGCAACCTTCACATTTACTATTCCTTCTAGCTGATTTATCAAGTAATGACCGGCTGGTGATCCATGACCAGTTGAATTCGGGTTAGTTGCAAAGGATTAAACACATCAGAGCTTAACTTAAAATGGTAGTTATAGACACGATCACAATGGGTCTATAGGGTTTCTAAATTAGAGAATTTGGGTTATGATCAATAGTTTATTAAAAAGAATATAATGAGTTAATTTTGGTTTTAAGTTAGGTTAATGGCCTTTATTTATTATTTAGGTATAGGTCAATGTGGAATTTCACAGGAGTTTCATATAGCTATAAATGGTGGGAAAATTGCGATTTTTTCCTTGATATTTCGACTTAAACTTAGAATGTGTTATTGAAGCTCAGATTAGACGCTGCATTGTAGTTTTTATTCTGCAATTCTTTGGATTCTAACCCTGCGCTTTCTAACCTCATTAGTTTGCCCGATTTAGTTGAGGTTGGTCACAGCCTAGAATGGGAAGGCGACTCTCGTTAGAGCCAGACCTGGCTTAACAAAGAAAGTTCACTCGACTTGGTGTCAAATTAATGATAGGGCATAATACACCAAAAATGATGCAAGTTTACTCAGGCCAAGGACAAGCATCTCGGCCTTATGTCACCTCGGACTCGAAACCAAGCATCTCAGTCCCATGACACGGCTCGAGACCAAGCATCTTGGCTTTGTTGTTAAAAAATTTAGTATAACCTAAGTTCATTTGACCAACACACGATCTGGTCTAGATATGGACTCAATCATATCCTTATAAGTCTTGGAGTTCCTACAATTTGGGAATTGACGTGCGCGGCAAGTAATCACAACTCATAAGAGGGTGCAATATCTACTTCTAGATATCCTCTAGGATTCCCCGACTTAGAACAAGGATTTTATCCTTAAAATATCTCTCTCCCCATGTGTTGACCCTAAAAACTACAAAGCCTACGTGGCGCGCAGGCCGAGTAATCTAAAAGCTAACTACGTCCTTCGGTGAATGCGGGCGTGCCAACTCGTCGGCCGAGCTCGGCCGAGGAGTAAATTTGTTGATGTTGCGTTGGGTCGCGCTACTGACTTCTGCGTCTTGCGATTGCGGCCGAGAAAGGAACACGTCTCGGCCTCCTGGATTCTCAAACCTGAAGACAAGGTTACTATTATTACGAAGCTCACAAATCAAATTCGGCTTTCAATGTGCCGAATGTAATAACTGTAACACCTCACTTCGTCGAGAAGACTAATGAGATGACCTCGACCAAAAAAGATTTAGAAACCCTTCTCGACCGAGACTTGGATAGACAATCGACCGTGCCCGCTGCAGTGCTGTTGATGCCAACGGAAGGTACTGCGAGTTCGGCCAATTCTACGGTGACAGAGCTATCTATGCCGACTTAAGATATCACCGGTTGCTTTCACAGTGCTGTTGATGCCAACGGAAGATGTGTCAGCGAAAAAGAAAAAGAAAAAGTTCTCAAGTGGTTGAGGATTTGCGCAGGGCAATTTTGTATTGATTTTGTGGGGCCTCTTGAATGGTACGCGACCTCTTGTATTTATAGTAGCTGTATATCTTGAGTTAAAATCCTACTCGAACTAGGTTTTCTTCTCCGGATCAACATCACCTCGACCAGTCCTATCTTGACTAGGATTGTGAACCTAGTCCCTTATTGAGTCGGATCCCTTCCGGGTTGTTAATCCTGCCGAGACTCCCTATTGTACTAGGACTCGACTTGTCATTGCGTTTTGACCTAACCGACCTCGGTTTGGAAGCCCACGAGCTGAACGATCCATGGTCTTCTTGTCGCAAGGCCTCCCGGGCCGAGAATGATTCTACACTTGGAGTTCCTACAATTTGGGAATTGACGTGCGCCGCAAGTAATCACAACTCATAAGAGGGTGCAATATCTACTTCTAGATATCCTTTAGGATTCCCCGACTTAGAACAAGGATTTTATCCTTAAAATATCTTTCTCCCCATGGTATAAATACAACCATCTAGAGTTCGTCTCTGGTAACGCAATCTCAATGCTCTAATTCTCTTGTCCACTATTTGAGTCTAAAAACTTATTACAAACTTGACCGTTGGAAAGCCTTTGACCGACACATACCCCTTCCCCAGCCTTAGGCTTGGTTATGGTTGTTCTCGATTTTATAGGTTGCTCGAGTTGCGCCTCCACCATCAACGGCGGTGCGTAAATTTAGTTCAAACAATTGGTGCTTTTATTGAGAAAGTACTCATATTCCTCTTGACCAAATCACTCAGCCCTTATGGAAACCTTTCCTAGACGATCACCCAGCAACGTGACATCGTCACATCTGATGAAGATGCCTCCTTCATAGATCAAGTTTGGGACAACGTGCTAAAGATACGTGTGTCAATGAAATACCTCTAAGAAGTTTACAATCCGAAGAACGAGCGAGATTTTCCAGGCTCGAAACGCGAATGAAAGAAATCAAAATACTGTCGTCCGTTCAGCGGAATCACCTATCCAAACTCCAGCAAGGATGACTGATCATGATCTAGGTATGCCATCTCAAAAAACTTGCTCCCAAGGCACGTCATTGAAAGCCTCGGAAAAACCAAAATCTACTCCCGATTCGATACTTGGGGGGAAAACTATTCCCCATGATCAACCACTTAGGTGGGAAGTAGGAACGCTTCGAAAGAACAAAGAAGGGAAAGAAAAAAACGCCTACATGCCCCAACACTCTGATGCTCTTCAAGTAGGTTTCGGGGGCTGTTGCTCCCCTCACGATGGCATCCTCGTCGTTAAGTTGCAAATCCCTGACGCCATGGTCGATGGAATTCTGATAGATAATGGGTCACGGGTAAGCATCCTCTTCAGGGGCTCGACTTAAAGAATGGGTATCCTTCTATGATGCATGGACACGGACACGGACACGAGGATACGACACGGGGATACGTCAAATTTCTAAAAACTAAGACACGATACGGCATGGATACTGCAATTTATATAATAAATATATATTTTAAATAACAATTAAAAATTAATTACTCAAAATTTAATTTATATTATTCAAACTCTCAAAAAAAAAAAGGATGGTAGTGGTGTAAATTCGGCGGGCTATGTAGTTTTGGGCTTTAGTCTCATTTAAACCCTTAAAAAAATTAAAAAAAATAAAAAATTGTGGTGTCGTTTTTTTCTACAGAAACTAACAAACGGCATGTCGACCTAGAAGTCATCTTCTTCGCGCAGCCTCAGATCGGGTCGTCTCCATGCGACGCCTTCCTCTGTCAAATTGCGTCATCTTCTTCGCGAGGTGTCCTTCCACCAGATTGCGTCATCTCCGTCATGAGGTTTTCTTCCACAAAATTGTGTCAAAGGCCATGGTGCAGATATCCGTATCTAGACAGTCGGATACCCGTATCTAGACAGTCGGATACCCGTATCTAAACCGTCGGATACCCGTATCGACAGTCGGATACCTGTATCTAAACCGTCGGATACCCGTATCCATCTGTCAAACACCGTATCCATTGATCCAGATACGTATCCAACGCGTATCCGATCGTATCAGAGGCGTATCGTGTCCGTTTGCGTATCCGACACGCGATACGCGGCCGATGTGCCGTGTCTGTGCATCGTAGGTATCCTTAGTAGGGTTAAGAATAGAAGAGCAACTATCCAAACTTTCAATGGGATTCCACTCTACACCCTGGAACAATACAGCTTGCAATAAGGGCGGAACCATACAATCGCCTGATAACTTTTCATGTTATGAACTGTTTGTCTTTTTACAACGCCATCCTTGGCCGATATTGGCTACAGAGCATGGGGTCTACTTCAACAATTGACCGCCAACTACCCGGTCATTCAATGATACTCCAAAAAAGGTTGAACACAAGGAAAACCGAAGAGCCTGTATTAGACAAGAGAAGCCCACTCCTAAAAAAAACACCACCGTAGATGTCTCCAGATCAGCTAAAGTGACCTACCATCCGAACTACACGTGGTTTGATTTCTTTCTCAGGATATGTAGGTAGGCCATTCCGCACTCAATCACAACGCTGTTGTATGCGTAAAACAAGTCCATGGAGAACTCATCTTCTCATGCCCCAATATAGGTTTGTGGAGAAAAAAATAATCCAGAAATTATGGAGGCGACATGTGTACTTTTGGGTTAAAAGGATAAAATTACCCTCGTGGCACACCGGGATTCCCACGCACATGCAACGGACAATAACGGTTCAATCAAGGAAGAGTCAAAGGTGATCAAAATGGTATGTATTCAAAACCCTCTCATCACTCCTCATCAAATCCTCACTCAAAAGGTAACTCCCAATTTTCCTATTCAATTTGGGATTAATTGCCAAGTTAATTGCAAGATATTATTTCACATAATATCTTGCAATTACACTAACAATTTGACCATATGTGGCTGGGCCCCTATTCTCCAAATAAGGCCGGTCACTCCCCTATAAATAGCCATATTTTCCCACTAAAATGCTAGGTCATTCTCTCCTTAAAATTTCCTAAACACTTTCTCTCTCAAATTCTAACTTTGGCATAAGAGATTCTTCAGCCAAAGCCCCCCCATTTATCGTGGTCGTGTGAGGCTTTTGGCCTTAATCTTAGGTGTTATTAATTTGCAGGTGCATTTTCATCAAAAGAGAAGACGGCAGATATTTGCATCCACAAACTGGTGCTTTCATTGAGAGTTTGATTCACACGCTCGAAGAAGACTCTTGCATTCAAAGTTTCTCATTTCTCATTCATTTGTAAATTTTTCATACTTTCTTATCCCTAAAATTTTTTAATTCTTTGAATAGAGGTAAAGGAAAAATACAACAACGGGAAATTCAAAAACCATGACGAACATAACTTCCTATGTTCAAAGATCCGGATCAAATGATGGAGGACGAGACGTAGCCCTTCCACGACGATCCACGAGGCTCAATGCGATGGCAGGATGAGCGACTTTGCCACCACAGAGTTGTTGGAAATATGCCCTGAAAGTCAATCTTTGGAAGAAACCTTTCAGGACAAATGAAAGGATGTATAGATGATTCTTATACATCAAATGGCAAAGACACGAATTAGGACTATCTCAATGAACGATATATGTCTTAAATAGTGTATCCATGGACAATGGATCGATTGAAGAAGTAATCTAATGATGTTAGACTACAAAGACCTTCTTCACATAACCAAATGTCCAAAAAGGTTCCTAGTCATTGGATTGTCGGAGGGATACTGACAATGCATAGATCGGTACATACTGTGTCTGCTTCAAATGGAAGGATGGAAAGTCTCATCCCATTCGTGCTGTGACACTAAGACAAGTATGTAGGTGCTCATTAAGGGAATGAGTTCACTGAACACAATCGAACGAGAGTACTTGTATGGAGGTCTACTCACATGTCAAGCAAGTAACTCAAATGGTTGGAATAATGTAAGTAGTCCTTAGACCTGAGGCATCGTCGTTGTCTTGTGGTTAAGTACTTAATCTTTGATTATGTCAAACGTCACTCTATCAGAGCGTCAACGGCATAGTCGGGGTTAAGCCACTTAGTCATGAAGGCAAGTGTATGCGCAACAAGGAATCTCTAATCCTCGATAAGAGAGGAAGAATACTCTAAGATATGATTCGGGAATCTTCTGCCGAAGTATCGAGCGTATTAAAAGGAAAGCGTTCCTATACGACTCAAAAGAATCATATAAGAAGAAATAATCACATTAGGGGTTTGACATAATATATCCATACCCTAGTAATGTGATTGAGAGTATTGTATTAGAGAAGGATCGAATTACATTGTAATTCCAACGGAATAGATTCTCCGAATAAACTTGTACATTAGCTTGGGTAGCTATGACATATGGTTAGATGTCACTCATAGCTTGTGAGTTCTTCTAGATGATTAAATGTAGTCATCAAAGAAGAAGGTGAATTAAAATGAAGTTTCAATTCACCAAGTGATTGAATTAAATATAATCAAATTGGATTGATGCCAATCACCTCACTGCCTTGCTAATTAGAACCTAAAAGATTGTTCACCAATACACTATGGTAGTGAGTAATTAATGGATGATGGAAACAATTAATTGGATTAAGTAAGTGTTGTGATTAATTTAGAAAGTCTAAATAAATCATAAAAGCGATAAAGATCGTTTTGGACTTAAAGAAACGTTCGGGTTTAATTGGGCCTATTGGGCCTAAACCCATTGGGCTTTTATTCAAGCATTGGATGACTTGAAATAATAAAAGCCCAAAGCCCAAACAACACAAAGAGGGCCGGCCACTTCAAGTTGTTGACTAGGTTTCTTTTGTCTATTTAAGGAACTTTATAGAGATATTGTTCATTAGGGTTTTTGTGAGTTTTGAACAACAAAGAGGCAAAAGAAAATAGCTCTCTTGAACCACAAAGGCCGGCCACCTTAGGGGTGTTTTTACTAACATATCTTACACCCTTTTGGTTATTCCTTCATCCTTCTCACTACACTAGTGGGTGAGGATCTTTAGAGGTTTCCTACTTTGGAAACTTGAAGAGAACCTAGGAGCACTCATTCTAACAAAGTGGAGGAGGCAAGGAGGGAAGCTAGGCTCAAGGAGTTCAAGGAACAAAGGGCTTGGAGGTGGTCCATCCTTGGTCTCAAGTCTAGATCAAGAGGTATAAGACTAAACCTTCACTTTGTTCTTCTTTATAAAATTGTTTTTGATGCATCATATATAAACCTATGAACCTTGAAGGGGATTTGCATGACTATAGCTTTGATAATATGTTATAAATGCTTCCGCTGCTTTCGTATATGAAATATGATTTGTATATGCATGATAGTCATATTGAAATCCCATTCTAGAATCTCATAAATTTCCCTTCAAGTGGTATCAGAGCCAGGTTTATGTATAATGTGTCCTTTTGGATTTTATGCATATGGGTATTAATGTTATGTATGACATATTATTTTTCATTCAAAATATGTTTATCTTTTGTTTTTCAATAGTTGAAAAATGTTAGTCAATAGTTGAGAAAGGTATGGATGCAAAAGTTGTTTTGTATGCATGAATGAAAATTGAGTTTTAAACTAATTTCACATATTATTTCTTCATTTAAAGTATGTTTATCTTTTGTTTTTCAATGGTTGAAAAATAGAAATCAATAGTTGAAAAGATATGCATGTAAAAGTAGTTTTGTATGCATGAATGAAGAATAAGTCATGAATAAAATTTTGGAAATTTGTTCTTTGTGGTTGGCACGGTTTTGGGGATTTTTTGGCATGTGTTTGTGTTTTATTGTAAGACACTCACACATCATTTTAAAGCTAGAAAATAGAAAACTTGTCACTTAAGTTTTTGGGTTTGAAAAATCACCAAGAATACACAAATCTTGAAAATGTGTTCATGGTTTTGTTCTTGGTGTTCAAAGTTTGGTTTTGGGTGAAAATGTTTTTAGTTGGTTTTCATGCATGGTTTCATGGTTTTGGATGATGTTCTTACCATCCATAACCATATTAAAACTTATAAAACCCTAGACTTGTCTAGGAGATTTCCATCACATTTTTCCATTAAAACCATTTAATGCCAAAACCAAGTGACAAGCAAATTTGGATTTTTTCTTCTTTGCTTTGAATTCTTGCATGTGGGTGAGACTTCCCACTTCCCCATTGAATGGCCGGCCATCCTAGTGGGTTTACCCACTTGGGGGGTCTTTTGTAATCTTTGAAAAGTTGATATTTTATACTTTTGAGTATTTACGGTTTTACCCCTAACTTTTCTTATTTACATTTAGGCCCCTACTAACTAGAAAGTTAAAATATTTGATTTTAATTTTGTTAGTTGTTTAAACTCATAATTATATTATGCCCATATGCACTAAATCTAAATGTTTATGTTGCATTCCATTTTAATTATTTAAATGTGTTTAAGTAGTTAGAAAATGGGTGACTATGGACTTATGCCTTAAACGATAATTGAGCTATGAGATAAGGCGCTAAAATCAAATTGTTTGAACCTTGGGAATGTGTTTTAATTACTGTTTAATTGGACCTTGTCACGTTTGACATTAATCTATCTCTCCCCTTTTAGTATATGTAATTTATAGGAATTTGTACAAATCGGTTTGTAATTCTTATTACTTCTTAATCTCTATTCATTAGTTGATTCCCTCTAGTGCTAGACTAGAGTTTCTTTGACTAATGGTAAGGAGACATAATTAAAAGAGGGTTTTGACATGAGATTAAAGATTAAATGGGTCCAATGCCCTAATTAGCAATGAATGATTGTCTTTCATTTCTAATGGCTCAATGAAAATGTTTTAATTGGATTGAAAAGCACGTAATTAAATTGACACAACCTCCCCGAGTTTATATTCAACAATGTTGGCTCGTTGTTGCAATAACCTAATAAGTCCATGGTCATCCAAGAGCCTAAGATGACTATAAAGTCCAATTTCAAAGGAATGCAAAAACCTTAGTAATAGTAGTTACTTCCAATATTTGAAAAATTCGTTTTTGATATTGATTTGTTTTTCTCAAAACAAATAGTGGGAGTATCATACGTTACTAAAATATAATGAATACAATTAGTAGTTATATATATCTCCAATATTTTGAAAAATGTTTTAATATTGATTTGTTTTATGAAAACGAATAGTGGGGATATCATATGCTACTAATTTCATTAACTTTGGACTAGTAGTTATAATAGGACTATTTATTTGAATGTGATTAAATAAATAAAATGATGAGACCTTAAAATCCCTCAAACCACAATCATATTAAGTTGTAAACGTAAGAGTGCTTAGAACACTTTTTCGTGGCCTTCCACCATGGTAGGCTCCAAGTGTTTATGACTTGTACACCGCCTTCACCCTATCATGGGGAAGTGACAAAGTGCATGCTTATATTCAGGAGGAGTTTATTTAAAACATTTGATGAGGTTAAGGTAGGCAACGAGTGTGGCAAACATCGTATCATCGTGAGGTCATGCTTGAACCCCTAGCTAAACCGGCATGGTGGGAAAGAACTTAACTAAGAGAGATGATGCCAACATCGTATCATCGTGAGGCATTATTTTCTAGAGGCCAAAAAGATGGGTAATCACAAAAGATTGTTGTGAATGGGTAATTGTACCCTCTCATTATTATTGTTGCTAGCCGACATCGTATCATCGTGAGGTGGGCTTGGTAATAGTGAGCCTCCCATAACCCGCTAGGAGCTTTCTTTGAAATCTCCCGGATTCCATTATGGGGGATATGGAATTTGCCAAAAATGATGGGTGGTGTCATTCGGTTTAAAGACCCGAATCGTTTGACTTAATCAACAATCAATCTAATTATTTTATTGTTTATGTATATAGATATGGTTGGAAGCACACTCGCGAAAATACTCGACAAGCATTGCCTGGAGGGGCACAATTTCCCATCATGGTATCGTAATGTCAAGATTCTCCTAACATTGGAGAAGATTGTTTACGTACTAGACAAGGCTCCACCTCACATACCCCTTAGCCCTGAGGTTACTGAGGATGAACGTGCTAAGTATGACAAGCACGTTGAGGATGATATACAAGCCAAGTGCTATCTGTTGGCTTCCATGAATGAGGAGCTACAGAGACAACACGAGGGCATGGAAAGTGCATTTTCCATAATACTCCATCTTACGGAGTTATATGGTGAAGGGACGCGCAACCGTCGATTTAGCACTGTCTGTGAACTTGTAAAGACCAAGATGGTCAAGGGGGCTCCAGTACATCAACATGTACTGAAGATGATAGGATTCATTGAACAATTGGAGAACCATGGTACTCCACTTGACGGGGAATTGGCCCAGGACTTCATATTGGCTTCTCTTTCTGATTCATTCGCGCAGTTCGTAATGAACTACAATATGAATAAGATGGATAATACTCTCTCTGAGTTACTAAACATGTTAGTAACTGCTGAGAAGACTATGAAGAAAGAGAGCGTTGTAGGGACTGCTGCAGTAGCCTACAACAAGCCATCCTCTTCCAAGGCCAAGCCGCAAGGCAAAGGCAAAGGGAAGGAGAAGAAGTTCCCCACTCCTAAGCCGAAAGGAGGAGTGAGGAAAAAGAAGGCAAAAGAGCCCAAAGGGACTTGCCACCACTGTGGAAAGGAAGGGCATTGGAGGAGGAATTGCAGGTTATACCTTGCAAGCCTTAAGGACAAGCCACAAGGTATGGTTTATGTTCTTATCTTCAATTCTAAATGTTAGATCTTCTAAATATTTATATTTGATATAAAGTGCTAATCACTTGTATAATTGTATATAGGTGGAGAAGCCAAGTAGAAGATGAACAAGCAAGGAAATTGTGGTGAAGGGTTCGGCCACTATAATTTTTGCTTACTACTTAGGAAGTTTGTTAGGCATTGAAGATTGTCTTTAAGCTTTCTTATTTTGTTAAGAACTTATTATGTGGCTTCATATGATGGAAAGTCACTATTAATGCCTAAATGTATAAAGGTATTTAAATTAGTCTCTAAATGTATAGAGCTAATATTTTTTGTATTAAACATTATGAATGTTTGAAATATCATATTAATGTAATGTGATGAATGCCTTTTTAATATACTATTTCCTTAAAGTAGTGTTATGAATTGAAAATTGTCTTGTTGTATCCTAGATGAGATACAAGAGTTATATCACTTATTGTAATATGATAACCAAACTTTAGATTTATCAATTATGGATAGATCTCGCATGTAGGACATAAAAGGATACAATGAATCTTTAGATTTGGTTCCAATTGTCTACCTATGAGTTCTATATGAATTGACAAAAGTCTAGAGATTCCTTTCTTGAAGAAAAGGAAGATCACATTATAATGATATAAATGATAAGAAAAACATTTCTTATATGGTTGTCACTTGAAATACAATGATCAAGATCACTCTTGATTCAATTAGTAGTTTTGAACAACTAATTGGGCATTGTTTAAAAGGTTTTAAAATGTCAATTGTATTAGTGATTAAACCAAGAAAGAAGTGTCTAAATCTATAAAATGTTTAAAGACTTTAGTCACTTGATAACAAGACATTGACTTAGTGAAGAATGAAACAAATAAGCTTGAAATGTTTTAAAGCTACTACACAATGTCTTATACCAATATAATCCACTTTTATACATTTTGTATGTATGAAATGATTTCTCATTAAAGTCATGAGAAATAGTGGGAGGTGTGAAAATGGATATAAAACTTGAAAATGATTGGTTTATAGTTGTCTAAAGAATAATAGTACTTGACTATTATTAAAGAGTTTGCAATTTTAATTGTTAAAAGACTCAAGCTCTTCAAACGTTGAAATTCTATGTTGTGTGACATTCTAAAGAATAGTCTTTGAATGTTGGTTTCGTCAACCTAGCATAAAATGGTTATATGTTGGGAGTTGTCCATTATTCTCTTTTATGAGAACAAGTTAAATAACAAAGCATATGGACAAGTTGATGAAACAAAAAGGGAATTAGTTTCAAAATGAGTCACAACATATGGTTTAACAAAGAGACAATCCAAATTCAACATCTCATGTAACGATATTGCTCTATGTAGTTTTGATAATGAATTATATCAACCACCTAGAAGGAATGGTTGAGTTTCTATATCCTTAGTAGGAGCCATACTTCCACTAAAGACTTGGATAATTCTTATATGACTACATTAAAGGTCTTAGTATGACTAAAACTTGAAGCATGGTGTATGACACCATATAATGAATAGACTTAATAAAGTAAGTCACACATTTCATGGAATTACTTGAGAAGAAATTCTTTTGTGTATGATTCGTTTAAATAAACTTGTGTTAGCTAGAGTTGTTGATATTCTCAAAATAGTTAAGACATCATCAATAAGCTAAATGGATCTTAATGATTGTCAATAGATCCAAGACAAGTTAAAGGGAGCAATATGCATTCAAATCAAGAAAATATAATTGTTAATTTTTGAATGAATGCTAAGTTACGACAAGGCCAGTGGGAGTGATGTTATAATTTGAGCAACATGATGTAGATAAAGTCTATTTGATAGACTTGACTAAACATATATATTACTCGAAAAATGACAAAACATGACACGGTCAATTTTGAAGTATGGACTTGAAATTGGACTTATTGATATAGCAAGGCTATCTCAATAATGTTATATGGGAATTAAATCTCAAATGTTGAAGATTTAAGAAAGCATTTTCCTATGTGATATGAAGTCACTTTCATAACCCTTATAATGAATGTGTCATAAAATCACAAAAGGAACACATGTATTGACTTGTGAAGTAGATATCCAAAGGTGAAGAAACCACTGAGTTTATCACTTTAAGATATTACTATATCCCAGGATCAGAACCAAAGCAACTGATAGAGTATTATTGTCTTTAAGAAAGAAACATCAGAGTGGGACTCTGGAAGCGTGCATTCACTTAAGTTGTTAACCAAAGTGAAGATAAGCCATTTTAACAAATGGAACTTCATAATGGATGAAGTACTAATCATATGAATGAATTGTTAGTATTGTACTACAATGGTCTCAAGGTTGGAGCAAAGTTTGTATAAAGTATACAAACGAAATATATGTCGATATATAGTTTTAGAAACTGCTTCAAAAGGTGTTTTGAATGGAATGGGTTCTTTTAGAACCAATGATTGAATTCAAACCATAAGGTCGTTAGTAGGGTACTACGACGTAATGGGGCGATAGCTCAAGCCATGGAATCAAGGTCTCATCAAAATATTCGAACACAATAAAGAGACATCATCAAATATTTTGGAAACATTTGATAAGAAAATCCCTTTTAAATAAAAGGGGATTAATACATAACCAAGTTAACCTACGAGCATAAGCTCTCTCGACTAGATGTATAAGATACACTAGTAATTGACTTTAGTGCAAGTGGGAGATTGTTGGAAATATGCCCTGAAAGTCAATCTTTGGAAGAAACCTTTCAGGACAAATGAAAGGATGTATAGATGATTCTTATACATCAAATGGCAAAGACACGAATTAGGACTATCTCAATGAACGATATATGTCTTAAATAGTGTATCCATGGACAATGGATCGATTGAAGAAGTAATCTAATGATGTTAGACTACAGAGACCTTCTTCACATAACCAAATGTCTAAAAAGGTTCCTAGTCATTGGATTGTCGGAGGGATACTGACAATGCATAGATCGGTACATACTGTGTCTGCTTCAAATGGAAGGATGGAAAGTCTCATCCCATTCGTGTTGTGACACTAAGACAAGTATGTAGGTGCTCATTAAGGGAATGAGTTCACTGAACACAATCGAACGAGAGTACTTGTATGGAGGTCTACTCACATGTCAAGCAAGTAACTCAAATGGTTGGAATAATGTAAGTAGTCCTTAGACCTGAGGCATCGTCGTTGTCTTGTGGTTAAGTACTTAATCTTTGATTATGTCAAACGTCACTCTATCAGAGCGTCAACGGCATAGTCGGGGTTAAGCCACTTAGTCATGAAGGCAAGTGTATGCGCAACAAGGAATCTCTAATCCTCGATAAGAGAGGAAGAATACTCTAAGATATGATTCGGGAATCTTCGGCCGAAGTATCGAGCGTATTAAAAGGAAAGCGTTCCTATACGACTCAAAAGAATCATATAAGAAGAAATAATCACATTAGGGGTTTGACATAATATATCCATACCCTAGTAATGTGATTGAGAGTATTGTATTAGAGAAGGATCGAATTACATTGTAATTCCAACGGAATAGGTTCTCCGAATAAACTTCTACATTAGCTTGGGTAGCTATGACATATGGTTAGATGTCACTCATAGCTTGTGAGTTCTTCTAGATGATTAAATGTAGTCATCAAAGAAGAAGGTGAATTAAAATGAAGTTTCAATTCACCAAGTGATTGAATTAAATATAATCAAATTGGATTGATGCCAATCACCTCACTGCCTTGCTAATTAGAACCTAAAAGATTGTTCACCAATACACTATGGTAGTGAGTAATTAATGGATGATGGAAACAATTAATTGGATTAATTAAGTGTTGTGATTAATTTAGAAAGTCTAAATAAATCATAAAAGCGATAAAGATCGTTTTGGACTTAAAGAAACGTTCGGGTTTAATTGGGCCTATTGGGCCTAAACCCATTGGGCTTTTATTCAAGCATTGGATGACTTGAAATAATAAAAGCCCAAAGCCCAAACAACACAAAGAGGGCCGGCCACTTCAAGTTGTTGACTAGGTTTCTTTTGTCTATTTAAGGAACTTTATAGAGATATTGTTCATTAGGGTTTTTGTGAGTTTTGAACAACAAAGAGGCAAAAGAAAATAGCTCTCTTGAACCACAAAGCCCGGCCACCTTAGGGGTGTTTTTACTAACATATCTTACACCCTTTTGGTTATTCCTTCATCCTTCTCACTACACTAGTGGGCGAGGATCTTTAGAGGTTTCCTACTTTGGAAACTTGAAGAGAACCTAGGAGCACTCATTCTAACAAAGTGGAGGAGGCAAGGAGGGAAGCTAGGCTCAAGGAGTTCAAGGAACAAAGGGCTTGGAGGTGGTCCATCCTTGGTCTCAAGTCTAGATCAAGAGGTATAAGACTAAACCTTCACTTTGTTCTTCTTTATAAAATTGTTTTTGATGCATCATATATAAACCTATGAACCTTGAAGGGGATTTGCATGACTATAGCTTTGATAATATGTTATAAATGCTTCCGCTGCTTTCGTATATGAAATATGATTTGTATATGCATGATAGTCATATTGAAATCCCATTCTAGAATCTCATAAATTTCCCTTCAGGAGTACCACCACCATGGCAGCCACGGGGACCATCGTGGTAGTGGAGAGTGGGCCAGTTCCATGGTAGCAGGACCATCAGGCCACGACCTAAGAGACGCAAGCCTTGGAGGCAGCCCAACTTGCTGCCACTTCAGCAGCCCAGGCCCAAACGCTAGCAACATCAGCCTGGCACTCCCAGGCCTATGCCACAAAGCAGCACCACGCCTAGGCATACCTCATTTTGAAGCACCAAGCCTAGGCCGCACCGTATAGTAGCCGGCCTAAGCAGCACTGAGGAGAAATGAGGCCTAGCGCACGCACTCTTCCTCGGCCCAACCCACGCCAATGATCTGGCCACCTCCTGCGACTCTACCCGTTTCCGCGGTCCAACCCACTCGCATGGCTCACCAAGCAATCCCAACTGATCCAAAACCGATTCAACCGTCCCAACTTCAGATTTCTGGACCAACGGGGGTATTTTCACCCTATTTCTTCGCAGATTTGACATATCCCAACTCAAATCTCGCACCCAGAGTCCATTACACTTCCACTACTCAAGGAGATGTATACCGTCCAAGCTCTTCTACCCTAAATGGCGAACAACACTTGTCTCGACAAGTCATAGAGTTGACAAGCACCCTCGCGCAGCAAACTACCTTGGTGAATCAGCTCTTGTAGCATACCGAGATGTAGTGTGCCCCAAACGAGGTGTCCCGAAGTAGGATAAGGGCAGTGGACGAACCTCTCTAGCAGTGTCCCGGCAAGCAGTTACTCGACCAGTCATGAATCGAGAGTTCTAGTAGTGTACACTCCCGACTATGCAAGCGGGGGAGCGTGCACTTTTGGTTAGGCCCGTGGACGAGCATACTTTCATGGTTGGGGCCACAATCTGATAATCCATATGAGCAACCTTCCAGGTGAAGTGTTCATTCATGGCTAGGCCCGCAAAAAGCATTATACACCTCATAACAGACGGAGAAAAATAATCACTCAATCAGGCTTAAGTTCAACCGGCAGTCTGTGAGTAACCCGCTCGTCTGCTAGGAACACACCATATGCACTGTAACCATGGCATAGACGAGCCGAGCACATGGAAGAGAAACCTAGACCAACAGGTCACGACCGAGGGGCTGCCGAATTCTCTGCTGGCCCACTAGAGGAAAATTCAGAAAGAAGTTAAGAAGCTCCTGAACGAATGATTGCACGGTTTCCAACACAACGAAGCTACTGACGAGACATGGCCAACATAAGTGGGTTACATTTTGTTGACAAGATCGAGCAGATGGGACTATCCCACATAGATTGTTGGATACAAAGATTACTTCTATTTCAAAAAAAGCAGCAGCTCAGCCTAGTGGTGCTTGGGGGCAGACGAGTACCGAATGACACACCAGCCCAATAACTAATAACCGAAGGCAGGTCTTATTCTCAACACTCCAAATGATTCAATACTGAAGCAGCACATCACCAGTAGCCGAGCATCACGAACCTAGTGGTCCAATTCCTCCAGCTGCGCACAACTTGGCCCAAGCCAGCCCCAGCTCTGCACTCACAACTGTGTCTACTTGTTCCACGGCTCCCAGCAGCCTTTGATTTGCCACCATAGCTCCTAACCATGCTGATCTTGCACCATGACTCCCAGCTGTGCCGATCTTGCCAGGTGGCTCACGCCGACCAAGCCTATGGCACTCCAAATTTCAAAGCATCCAATGACGGAGCAAAAGACAAGGCTTTTGTTAGCAGCCTCTACTAGTGAAAAACTTAGCAGCGAAGAAGCTTGCAATTTATCATATTCTCAGTTGATCACCCATCAAGCCTTAAACGAGCACATGACGAAACACCTAACGATGGCGCAATACTTGAAAGTTTGAGAGGAGCTCACCGTGCTTCCCACATACACATTTACACAGGTTCCACAAGCAATTCGAAGTCTCAAGCAGATCGCCGAACAAGACTTCACAGGCTGAGGATTATTTTAGTTGTCTAGTTTTTCTAAGCTGCACTCACAACGGTGACTTCCATGCTCTCCAGAGTGCGAGAGGATAAACTAATTGCTTTTCAGTGCAAGAGGGTAAACCAATTCCCCGACACCCATATGGGTCTACTCTCTAGTACGAGAGGGTAAACTAATTCCCCGACACCCATCTGGGTCTGCTTCCAGTGCGAGAGGATAAACTAATTGCTCTCCAATACGAGAAGGCCACACAGCTCAAAAGATCGAATACTTGAAGACCAGCTAAGCAGCAAATGGTCAGGGGCAGCAGCCACTTAGCACTTAACAGTTCGCTCATTCGACTCTTCATCTTTAGCAACTCCGATTTTGGCAGCTCTGTCCTTGATTGCTCCATCTACGGTAGGTGAGAAATCAAACTCAAATAGTTTCCTCATTCTTGGCAAGCAGCCCAGATGTGGCAGCCTAAACTGTGACCCATGCCACGCCACTTCCTTGGCCCATGCCGAGCCATCCCTTGGCTTCAGTCAAGCCGAACGGCACAAGTTATGGCCCCTGCCACATCATCTCCTCGGCCTATGCCAAGCCGACTCCTGGCCCTTGCCAGCCGACGTGCCGCACCACCCCGACGATTACCCCGTGGCAGCACCACCCAAGAAGAATACAAAGAAAATTAAGTTTTTCTTACATTGGTGTAACGCGGAGAAGACAAAGAAATCGACAGAAGACTGTTCTTTACACGAGCAAGCAAAAAAGAGTGCTAGGGGAAGGATAAATAATTGCCCTCCGAAGTTGATTTAATCCCCTACTTAAGGTAGGCTTAAATAGGCTTTGGAGGCGATTTATTTCCCTTTCCTAAAAGAATCTAATTCTAAGTCCAAGTGGGAATCTGCATCAAAGTTGGAGATCTCTACACCTACTTCCCTTTCTTGCGAGCAGCCCAACAAGTGTGAGGGCATTTATGGAGCCAAAACTAATCAAGAAAATTATGGAGGCGACATGTGTACTTTTGGGTAAAAAGATAAAAGTACCCTCGAGGCACACCGAGATTTCCACGTGCATGCAAAGGACAATAACGGTTCAATCAAGGAAGAGTCAAAGGTGATCAAAATGGTATTTATTCAAAACCCTCTCATCACTCCTCATCAAATCCTCACTCAAAAGGTAACTCCCAATTTTCCTATTCAATTTGGGATTAATTGCCAAGTTAATTGCAAGATATTATTTCACATAATGTCTTGCAATTACACTCACAATTTCACCATATATGGTCGGCCCCTATTCTCCAAATAGGGCCGGTCAATCCCCTATAAATAGTCATGTTTTCCCACTAAAATGTTAGGTTATTCTCTCCCAAAAAATTGATGAACACTTTCTCTCTCAAATTCTAACTTTGGCATCGGAGATTCTTCGGCCAAAGCCCCTCCCCCAAAATTCATCGTGGGCGTATGAGGCTTTTGGCCTTAATCTTAGGTGATATTATTTTGCTGGTGCATTTTCTTCAAAGGAGAAGCCGGCAGAAATTTGCATCCACAAGGCTTATAGCCAAAAGTGATCCCTGATGTAGTTCTTGCATTATATCATTTTTTCTTAGAACTAAACTAGTGATTTGATTCTCTTTCCCGAAGATATGTAGACAATCCTTTTTTGATTCAATCACACCCCCTTACCAATCAACCATGTTTTATCCATCAGTAAATAAGTTATGAAGTTAATCTGTTTCATATATGTCTCTTTCTTTTCGTTTTTGGTGATGCAAGGAATACCTCACTCATTCGAACCAAGCATAAAATTTGAAAACTTTACACGACTGCAAGTCTAAAAATTCAAAGTGACATTGTGAAAGGAGTTTCCTTTAGCCCATCCAGTACAATATGGTTAACAGCTTAAGAAACTCGAACCGTAATAAATGCGGTCATGATTGTTGGGCTACGGGCACGAGTACATGGTGCCCTGACCTCGAAGTCCAGTGCATCGTTCAGCCTTCGGAAAGTTCGTACAACCATTAAGGTTGTGGGTTATAACATTTAAACCCTGACTCTAAGCTATTCAAGGGAATAGTCGGAAAAGGCGATCTGAAAATCTTTTGAGGACGGCTCTGAACTCCAACCCTAAGTATGACTACTTCTACCCCGGACCAACTTACTAAGCCAAGGATGTTCTGCAACATCATGTGTTAACAGGTTTGAATGGGGCATCCAGAGTAGGCAATCCCAAAATGACTTTTATTCCAATGGAGCTCCGATATGCGGAAATGCTTTGACCAAGTCAATCAAGGTAGTCTGGTTGGAAACGCTTAGGTCCAACATATAGGGTCTGTCAAAAGGATTCAAAAAATGTTTTGGACCACATGTAGGCGACTAAGTCCCCAATGTACTTTCGTTTACGGTTCACTAGGGAAAGGCAAGCAACACGAGCTAATTAAAACACTCATTTAACATCATGTTGCGAGATGTCGAGACCCTTAAAGCAGAGGCAAAAGAATAAACAAGACAAAGACTATAGGCCATTCCAAACATATGAAGACACTTTCCCATTTTTAATTTAGTCAATACATCAAGAAAAATGTAGAACACAATATTCTCCATGGGTTTAATACTTTAATACCTGGTACCAAAGTTAGGTGGTATTCAAGATATCACGATGGGAATCTTTATGAACACTAAGCTTGGGAGGTGATTTTTTTCTGAATCAAAAACACCAAAGAAGCTTTTGAGCTCTGTCACAGACCCACAAGCTTACTCGTGTTCCGCCTGTCACTTATTACTCCGGAGTTCGCTTACTTCAGAAAGAGTGCTGGATTAACGCATATACTACAACGTAGAAAAGAATAAGGTGAAATCCTCAACGCTATTTAGAAGGATGAGTATCAATCAAAAGGAGGTTCATTCATAAATAAGGCAAAGAAAATAAAGGAACCAAGAGCCAAAATTTCGACATATAAATTTGGATTATAGAAAGGACATGCCCCCATCCTGGCCAGGCATTTAAAGTTAATATCCTTTTGCGACTTCTTTTCCCTTGACAGATGTAGAAAGACCTGCGAACGCGTCGAGCGTTGAGTCACCACTAGAGCTGGACTCTTTTTCCTGCTCAGATGATGGTCCAGAATGGGAAAGTCAGTATTCTCGATTTCTTTTAAATAATATGGACATCCTAGCCTCCGATATGGTATCTCCGAGCATAACCTGTAAGGAACCTAAGATTATACCCTTCAGTATACTAGTATACAATTGTCTTCTTGTAGGCTTCACGAAAGGCTCACAACTCTAACTTTTGCACATCTGTGAGCTGTTGAAGGTCCGTTATGCAGGCGTTATCTTTTTAGTCCATCTCTAGGCAAAGCCCTTCTACCTTCGGTCGGAAGGCAACTCGTTCCACTTCCTAGGCACCCCGCTCCAAAGACAATTCTCATTCCGACTCAGTATTCAGGTTTGCCAAGGCTTGATCTGCTTCAACTCTAGCTCGACGTTCCTGCCTCAACTATTCCTTTGCTTTCACGAGATTTTCTTGGTAATCGTTTGCCTTTATCTCCTCAAGTACGGCAACATCAATATATTTATGTATTTCCACCTCTTATGGGTCTTTAAGAGCTTATTGTTCAGCTTGAATTTTTCAGAATTCCTCTGATTGAGCTAGCAGCTGTTGTTCTAGCTCTACCCTCACCTTTCGATTATTGCGAGGACACCCACTCAAGTTCGTGGATCAGCCTTGTTTGGCAGAATATTGCCATCTCGGTCCATACATTAACCTACTTAACAAAAGTAAGAAGGAATGATAGAAGCACTAAAATAAATTCACAAAAAGAGGACAAACGGTTACCTTATAACGACTTTCGTAACATCGCATCATGACATCCTCGAAAGACGTTCAGACTTCTTTGTAGTCCATAGAGGCAATTATGGTATCAAGAAGAGCCTGAGCATAATCCACGTTTTGAAGATAGCTGGCATCTGCTGGAAGGGTAATATGATTTACTAAAGGCCTGATCACAAGTAGAGATTGTGTCGTCCCTCTGAACCCGGTTGAAGGTGTCTGTAAAGGAATGGTAGATCGAGAAAACACCTGGAAATGCCTAATAGACGAAAATAGATGGAGGGATATGCAAGAGACAGCGGGGCAAGCGTCTCAAGGTTCATAGACGTTGGATGGGCAATACGCCTTTTTTTTTTCAATGAAATTTCTTCTTCTTCTTTTAGGCCTCTAGACATTACATAAGTAATCGACAGTCACATTTATATATGCGGAGTTGGTTGAAGCATCGAATGAAGAGACTCATTTTGTGGTCCACTAGATAGAGGCAGCAGGGCATGTTGGAAATGTGCCCTAAAACCAATCATATGATGATACTTTACGGACATTTCACATGTTAAACTAATCTAGTTTAATATCAAGGGCAAAGATTATTGTTTTAAGCCGTCTCATATAAATGTTATATGCTTAAACGATAAGTCCAAGGAATATGTAATTAGGAGAATGTAATTTAAACAAGTTATATTCATGAGACCATTCTCTTTCGTATACATATCCTAAACGTTCCTGATCATAGGATTGCCAATTGGGCATTGACAGTCCGTTAAGATCAGTACGTGTTGTGTCTTCTCTCAGGAAAAGTGACTGGTCTCGAGTCATTGGTGTGATTGACACCAAGACAAGCATGTAGGTGCTCAATAGAGAATGAGTCCACTGAACACGATCAACGATGAGTTCTCATACTCATGTCACATGAGAACTCATGGTTGGGATAATGCAAAGTAGTCATTTGACATGAGGCATCATAGTTGTCTTGTGGTTAGGTCCTTGATCTTTGACTATGTCAAAGTCACTCCATCCAAGGGTGTCCACAACATAGTTGGGGTTAAGCCACTTAGGCATGGAGGCAAGTGAATGCGCAACAAGGGATCTCTAACCTTCAAACCGTTTAAGGGAGAATACTCTATGATATGATTAAAAATCTCTGGCCAGAGTATGAATGAGATTTAGGAAGTCGTTCCAAATCACATTCAAGGTAATCATATAAGTAAGAGAATCACATTGGATAGTAGACATGAATAAACTATCAAACCAAACAATGTGGTCAAGAGTATTGTATTAGAGAAATACCGTATTGCATTGTAATCCTAAACTGAATAGGTTCTCCACCTCTTCTGATTAGCTTGGGTAACCATGACATACTGCTAGGTGTCACTTATGGTTTGTGGAAACCCTAAACGTGTATAATCACTAAAGGGAGAATTGAAAGTAAGTTTCAATTCACAATCGATTTGAAAGAGTTCTAATCGCCCACTGCCTCGCTAAAAGGAACCTAATGGATCGTACACCGTGTAAGGCAGAGATTGAAGAAACAACGGAGATGAGTAAGGATAATTAAATGGTTTAATTATTTATGGCAAGGATTAATTAATATGATTAATTAATCAAATGAATAAAGTTCGTTAAAGATCTTGGGTTAGTTTTGGGCCTCAAGGCCCAATGGGTTTCGAAAGTCAAGCCCATTGACTTAAGTTGTATGACAACTTAATGACTAATAATTCACAAAGGCCCAAATAGCCCAATAAAACCCTATGGCCGGCCATATTGATAAAGGAGAGAGTTTTGAACTTATTACAAGTTTGCCACTCCAATGAAGGTAGATATAAATATGACTTTATAGCTATTTCTTTATTAGGGTTTCTTTTGGAAAAAATTGGAGAGAAAATGTCTCTCCCTTTCTCTCTAAGAGGTCGGCCCCCTTGGAGGAGATTAGCTAGCAATCTCTCATCCTCCAAGGTCACTCCTCTCTTCTTCAAGTATCTCCTTGGTGTGGAAAAATTAGAGGTTCTCTACTTTGAGAACTTGGAGATTCCTTTCTACCATCCTCCTCCAAGAAATCGATGGAACTAAGAAGCAAGGAATGAAGGCCCTCTCCTTGGGTGATTAGCCTTTGCTTATGCAAAGAGGAATCTTCAAAGGTATAAAGTTTCTCAACTTACTTTGTTTTGAGTTGAGTCTTGGTTCACCCTTCTACTAGGCTTTGAATTTCATGGATAATGTTTTGTTTTGAGTGCATACAAGCATGCTATAGATGTTGGTTCACCCTTCTACTAGGCTTTTAATTGCATGCTATAGATGTTGCTCAAATGAACATGTTTTTCACAAAATTTCCTTCAGGGCAAACGTCTCAAGGTTCATAGGTGTCGAATGGGCAGTACGCCTTTTTCTTTTGAATGAAATTTGTTCTTCTTCTTTGAGGCCTCTAGACATCACATCTGTAATCAGCAATCATGGTTGAGGAAGATCAACCAATCAGGGGAAGAAGAGCTACCAGATTGTTTCTGCTTTTTCAGCTCCAGAGTTGGAAATACTTTGGACTTGAGGAAGTGAGTCCTTTTGTGGACATTCTTAGCCTTGACCCACTTTGGCTCCGAGATAGGAAACTTAGAGCAGTGGTTAGCGGCAAATTTTTTCAATTGACCAATAAAGCGATTAGGAGAAAGCAACCACTCCTAATGGCAATGCTTAGCAGGAATCCACATTACCCGACTGATTAACTCTGGTCGACACAACCTCGATGTCCTACAATTTGTTGCTGAATTTGGGATTAGGAAAAATGATAACTTTAACTCTCTCCATCGATGTCTCTTTTCCCAATCTCTATCAATCACCAGAATGTTCTTGAACATGTCCATGTCGTGCCAAGGAACATCTAAGATGTACAGCTTCCAGATGAGGTTGAGTTTAGCCGTTAAATAATAGTGGTTATTGAAGCCTTTCCTGATGACATACAGCGCTCTGAATTCTTAGATACCCATCTCAGCCCTATACCACTAATTGAGCAACTCGAAACAAGTTTGAAGGCAGCAAAAGAAAGAATGCAGATGACCATGTCATAACACAACATAATGCTGTTTAGAAAATCAGGGAGAACAAAGCGCAAACCTAAATTCAAGAACCAAGGATAGATCCTAGTGCATGGACATTGCGAGACAAACGATGTAGGAATCTTAGCATGGTTGTCTTGTCCTGGTTCTTACCAAACCCTACATTGACTTAGAACATCTCGGCGAATTTCGATAAAGGCCTGACATTCTTCCCGGTTGTAAGCGCTCATTAGCGGAAGGTTGTAAGGTGAGACTTTGGCGGATTTAGAGGTCTTGCTTGATGATGCCATTGATCGGAGACTTTTCTTCTTTTAATAATATGGGGTTTTTTTTATGAGATGAAAGGGAAAAGTTCAAGATTATATACGTCGCATAGTGGAATCATCTAACCATTGAATATGAACTGACTCACTTGGGATCAATGATGGTTAAAACCAGTAAAGAACATCAGAGATAATTTCTTATTTTTCGTGCACACGTAGCAAACACAAAATTTCATCATTACAAACTTTCTGGCACGATATTCAAGAGCGCACGTCTAGATTTGAAGCATTTCCACTTTGTCAGTAAAGGTTGAATCATAGCATGAAGATAGAAGACTAAATGGTACGTATTCCAATTTACTACAAAATGCATGTTCTTTGGATAACTATCCATCCTCAAGGGAACAAGTTATCTTTTTTATGCATAGTTAAGGGTAATTATGGGACCATGATTTTCCAGGGCCAGAGTAAGGATGATTTGAATACTGTTACATCAGAAGTCCGGTCATGGACTCCACAACATCGAGCGGAGCTGGATCAGATGGAGCAACGATGCCACCATCACTCTATTCCAGAGCAATTGTTGAAGTTTGAGTGACTCTGCTGGATGACCATGCTTGTTCCGAAAGATACAAAATATGATTTGGATATGGACTTAATTGGATCCTTATAACTCTTGGAGTTCTTACAATATATAAATAGGTGTGCACGTAAGTAATTCTTGCAGTTCCTAGCATTACCCCATCTGGTCTTAGGCTTGCTTATAGTTGTTCTATGTTTTACAAGTTGCTTGAGTTTGTGCCTCCACCATCCACGAGAGTGCTCAACTTTGGTTCTAACACCATTAAATTCAAAGCCTAATAGTTATGTTCCAAGACTTAACTCAAATTTAAAGAGAAAGAGTTCATAATTTTTTATACCTTTAAAGTTCCAAGTAGAGGCTAATCACTAGTGTAAGAACCTTCATTCCTCTCCTTGTGTTGAACTTCATGGCCTTCACCTTTATTATGTTGCTCCCGTAGACTCTTGGATTTGGATGCCTGAATGATTCTCTAGAAGTCTCCAAAATTGTTGACCTCTAACTTTCCACACCAAAGATGAAGGAATGAAGAAGATGAGTGATACATGAGGAAAAGATTACTAGCTTTATGTTGGAATCAAATTCGCTCACCGCCGTGGATGATGGAGGAAAAAAATCTGAATAACCTGTAAATCAGTAAACAACCATAAGCAAACCTTAAGGGGGTGCCCGTCAAAGTCCCTCCAACTTCAAGTTAGTAAGCAAGTACAAGATTAAGTAGTGGGCAAGAGAATTAAAGTGCAATGATTACGTTACTAGAGTCAAACCCTAGATAGATGTATTTATACCAGTCGAGAGAAACCTTTTTAGGATAAAATCCTTATGTTAAGCTGGGATAATCCTAAAGGATATCTAGAAGTAGGTATTACATCATCTTTAAGAGTATGATTACTTGCGGCACACACCAATTCCTAAATTGTAGGAACTCCAAGACATATATAAGATCTGAATGATTATATGCTAGATCAGATCCTTGTGTCTTGAGGAACAACCAAGGTCATTCTCAATGAAGTCGCTCGAATTTCACCCATTGCTCCAAAATAGGATAATGGTGGCACCACTGCTCCGTTAATCCAGCTCCGCTCGGAGCTATTGAGTCCATGACTGGACTTCTAAGGTAACAGTATATGATCTTGTGTCACATGAGAACTCATAGTTGGGATAATGCAAAGTGGTCCTTTGACCTGAGACATCATAGTTGTGTTATGGTTAGGTCCTTAGTCTTTAACTGTGTTAATGACATTCCACTTGAGAATGTCCATATCATAGTTGGGGTTAAGCTACTTAATGCTAGTTTGGGATTACTGTACTTTAAAAAAAATATTGCTTCTGTTGTGCTTTAAGAATAATCAGTTGTAAAATAAAGTTGATGAGCGTTTGGTTAGCTTAATTTTAAAAATGTTATGAGTATGAAAAGCAGCGTAAAAGCGTTTGGTAAAATGTAATGTAAAAAGTGATATAATTGTATACAACGATAAATGGACATAGTAGTATGAGTGAGGGCGACAACGGCAATGGTGGTAATAGTGGTTACGGTAGAGGTGTGGTGGTGGTGCTAATAGTGGGATATGTTGGTTGGGGTGGGGAGGTAACAATGGTGGTTAGGCCGATGGTATGTTACACCCACCCCCGTTTTATAAAAAAAAAAATTGATTTTTGGTGTTAAATGGTGTGCCCAAGGGGCCTACCCCTATTTTGGTTGTCCCCGGCCCCCTTTCTTAGTTTGCCACGTGGCAATTCCTCCCACTCTTTTCTCTCTCCCTGTTCTCTCTTCCCTCTATCCCTAAAACTCTCTCGATCTCTATCTCTGTCTCTCCCTTATCCCTCCCTACATCTCTCTGCAAGTTCCTCTCTGAGACCACCAAGCCTCAAGAGGCCAAGAATTCTAGACCCACACTTTTCTCGTCTCTGTCAACACTACAATGGTGCGTGCAGGGTGGAACACCGGGGATTTAACTCGAAATCCAACGAACCCGAGGTGAGTCGATGTGTTTCGAGTTGCATCTTTGTCCTAGTGAGTTATTTCGAGTTGTTTAAGTGACTTTGGAGATGAAAATCGAGGGTTTTTAACCCTGTGTATGCATGTTCTTCTTTCCCCAGTTTTCCGGCGAGTACCACCCCTTTCGAGGCAATTTCCGGCCAAACCACGGCGAGTTGGCCGGCTTGCAAGGTATCAATCTCTTCGTCTCGCTGAGTACTATAACTTTCCTTTTTGTTTCACCCAATCTAGTTGAGTATTGAAGAAGTTATACTCATTTGAATCTTACCTAGTTTCCGGCGAGTTCGACGGCGGAGAACTACAACTTTCGTTTTTGAATCACTCGATTTCGTTAAGTTTTGACAATGTTATGGCCGTTTAAAGTTGGTGTAGTTTTCCGGCCTTCTCCTTCCTTTGAATCCGGCAACCCAGAAATCCCAAGGCCTTTGGGCCTTTCCTGCCGAGCCCAACCCAAAACCCATTTCAGTTTTTATTATTTATTTTATTTATTGTTTTAATGTAAAAGGCCCTTCGGCCATTTTAAATCAGGGCCTTCGGCCCGTTCTCCTTAAAACCCTTTACTTTAAGTTGTTTTTATTTTTATTTACTAAACTAAAGGCCCTTTGGGCCATTCCTTAAGTCTCATGCCCTTGGCCTTAAGCCCACTCCTTAAAACCCTAACCCATTTATTTTAAAGCCTAACCCATTTTTCCTTAAACCCATTTCTTTTTAAAAACCCAAAAGGCCTTTAGGCCATTTTCCTTTAGGGCCTTAGGCCCGTGCATCCTAAGCCAGCCCTTTAAACCCCATTACCCTAAACCCTTAACCCTAATCTGTCCAAACCCTTTATGGGAAATATTCCGTTAGGGAATATTCCATTTGGGAATATTCTGTCAGGGAATATTCTAGGAATATTCTATCGACTTTTACGAAATTTAAACAAGACCCTTCTTAGGGTAATTCGACGTTCTGAATCCGTTTCCAATGTCCGTTTTCCCAAATTCAATTGCTATTATATATTTTTATTAATTGGACTCCTTATATGCTTAGGGGCAATTATAGTGACGTTTCTGTCTTCGCTAGCTGCGTGACTCTTCGACGGAGAAATACTGTGAGTGTACCCCTTCTAAAATTTGCATAATTTTATAGTTTAATTTCATAAATGCAATGCATGCCTTACGAGTTTGTGAACTGATTTTATGTTAAGCGTGTTTATTGAAATGTTGATTATCGTCTCGTTATTTTGTAAGGAATTAATTGTTTGCCTATTGAGCTATATTTTAATATATCGTATTTTCTATAAAAACCATGAACTGGTAGACTATCTAATGGATGACGATAGGATGCTAGAACATGTTTTCAAAACCCCTCTTTATAGTATAGACGATGGATGACTTTATACTATGAAGTGGTTATATTTGAGAGGCGTAACTATTTGTGCGTACCTAGTGGACAATATGCCGCCTGGGGCGAGGATCTGGTGTTGGCAGTTAGGCCGGGAGAAATAATCCCTAATTACGGGCTGAGGGATATGGAACAGGCATTGGGCCGAGAGTTAGTAATCTCTGGCTACGGGCGCAGAGACCACGGTGCTGGTATAGGGCCGAGAGTTATATTTATTCAGTGATCTTACTAGCAGCACACCACACTTACGAGACGATCTGTGAGACGATTGATATTTTGATTTTCCGGGATGTTTTTCCGTGATATGTCTTCTGAGATGTTTTTGGCATGCTAGGGTTTTCAATAAACCTATCACTTATTATGCTAGTAGTTTTCTTTATATAAACCTGGGGGTTAGTACGTTGATAACTGTTTTATTATATATATATATCAACTTGGTCCACTCATGTTTGTTTTGCGCCCCCTTCAGGACTTAGAATCGAGGCATACAATCCCGACGTCCAAGCATTTCCGCATCGGTATCTTCGAATCCTCTCGGTGTAGGACCCATTACTTTATTCATTCAATTTTTATATTATTTCTTTTAGTGTTTTAGTTAGTTGTATGCTCTGAACACGTTCCTTAAATGCATATTCTTTATTCTTTTATATTTATAAGTCTTATTTATTCCTTTATTCTCAGCATTTGCACTCAATAAATGGCTTTCGTTACCCTCGGGTGTCGGCCAGCACGTGCCTATCCTGGTATTCGAGTAATATTGGGATCGGGGCGTGTCATGGTAAGCACTGGTTGTGGTGGCAATGGTGGTAGTTACGGTTATGGTGGTGGTAAAGATAGCCGATGGTGGTAACAATGGTGGTAGTGGTAGTGGTGGTGGTGGTGGCAATGGTATTAGTAGCGGTAATGATGGTGGTGACAATGGTGGTAGTGGTGACAGTGGTGAAAATTGTGGTTATGGCAGTGGTGGTGGCAAAAAATGGTGGTTGTAATAGCGGTGATGGTGTAAGGTTAGTATTTGTAGTGGTAAGTGGTAGCATTTACTTTGTTCTCTAAGGGATAAAATGTGTGTGGAAAGCTAACTAATGTCATTTAAAAAAAGTTAATGAAGGTATTACAACAATTGAAAATATTTATCAAAGACCGAACTCTGCTTTTTATTAAAGTATCTTTTAAAAGCAACCTACATGCTGCTTTTAAAAGCTGTTGTCTGAAGCCCATAACTTTTAAAATAAGCAGGATATTTTATTTTTACCAAACGCTTTTTCATTGCTTAACTTTAAAGTTAAGTAGTTTTTAATGAAAAAAAGCAACACCAAACGGGGCCTTAATCATGTAGGCATATGAATGTACAATAAGAGATCTCTAACCTCCAAACTGTTAAGGGAGAATACTTTATGATATGATTAAGAATCTTTGGCTAGAGTGTGAATCAGATTTAGGAAGTTGTTCCAATCACATTCAAGGTAATCATATAAACAAGATAATCACATTAGATAGTATATATGAATGAACAATCACTCAACAATGTGATCAAGAGTACTAGATTTAGAGAAGGGTTGTGTTGCATTGTAATCCCAAACTGAATAGGTTCTCCAATCTTTTCTGATTAGCTTGGGTAGCCATGGCATATTGCTAGGTGTCAATCATGGCTTGTGGAAGTCTTGAAGATGATTAATCACTGAAGGGAGAATTGAAAGTAGGTTTCAATTCACAATCGATTAGTAATAGTTCTAATCTCCCACTACCTCACAAAAAGGAAACTAATGGATCATACACCGTGTAAGGTAATGACTGAAATAACGAAGATGAATAAGGACAATTAAATAGTTTAATATGGCAAGGATTAATTAATATGTTAATTAATAATATAAAAGTTTGTATTGGGCTTTAAGTTAGTTTCAGGTTTTGGGGCCATGGTTTTGGTCCACAAGGCCCATTCATTTTAAGTTGTATGACAACTAATATTAAAGGAGAATTAACCCCAAAATAATCTCAAAACCGTCCATGCTAGAGGAGTGTGATGGTGGGGTAATTACAAGTTTGCCACTCACTTAAAAAGAGGTATAAAATAGCTTTATAGCTTTAACCTCTTTAGGGTTTCTTTGAGGAAAGATGGGGAAACACAAGCTTTCTTTTTCTCTCCACAGAGGTTGGCCATATGGGAGAAGGAATGTCACGCCCTAAATATTTTTTTTTTTTTTTAGAGCATGAATAATAAGGGTAACTTAAAGGTAGTAACAGGTGTCTGTGTTGAACTAAAACGTTTCATTAAACAAAATAATTTACATTGTCATTACACATAAGAGAAAACGACAACAACTCCATAAAAAGTTTAAAGCTATTTATAAGCAGTCTCTTTCTTCCAAGTCAGCCACTAGATTCCTGTCTCTTCTCCTGTAACACAACTAATAAGGGGTGAGCTAAAAGCTCAGTAGGGGCCCAAGGTCTCAAGTGATTCATATTATTTATGTTATGAATATTTTATGAGTAATGTAATGCAAGAACAAAACTTCTTTTCTACCCAACCCGTTAACCTATATATTGAAGCAACCAGACCTGCATGTCCCATACCATGCATTTTACCACTGTGGCCCCGAGTGCTTTAATATATAGAATAACTCCCATCAACTCCCCCAAGTTCATAACCCCTTTTGCTAGTCATCTTATCTGATTCATTGATCTCCAGCCCAAATCACCCACATCGACAATTTCCGTCGATATCCTATTCTATTGTGCACATCGGGCTCGCCTGGAACTGGTTTCACAATGAACAGACTCAACTACAAAAAAGCTAATTTCCACATTTTCCCACATCATAAGTAACTCCTTTACTTCTTTGACAAATGATAATGATCATGCCAATGTATAATATACCACATAACAAATCATATCTAAGTCAATAGTTGAATACATCTCAAGTCCACATAACAATATTTCACGTAATACAAGTAACGAATGCAATCAATTAATTCCCCACATTCCCCTACCTCGAATCCTCTCTTCTTACTCCACGAGTACTTCTTTTGCTTATCTCCTTTAACACTCTCTTACACACTTTCTACATACGGTGCGTATTGCATTTTGCAAGAGGAAAAAAAAAACACATATGGAGCATTGCTCCTATTTATACCATAAATAAGGCGGCAAAAGTTGTTCTCATTGGTTATAAGTTTCAACTTCAATTGCTAATCCACCATTCCACATTAGCTATAGGCTTGATTAGTCATCAACCTAGGCTTCAATAGTCATCACCCTAAGGTGCTTACTAAGCACCCTAAAAGCCCTACGTGATAACACCTCAGCTACATACTTTTCACCAACAAGCTAATGATTAGATTAGTGTCCCTGGGGTCGGCATAGTGAGTGAACTACGTGGCAAACTTTGCCACTCCGAGAAAGCCATTTGACCTCACTTTCCTAGTCCAAATGAGTTAATAACCATTGTATAAGGTTCGTAGTAATTTAATTTCAACCCAAACTTAGCTAACCTAAGTTAAATAAAAATGTCCCCCTTTAAGCAAGATTAAATAAAAAGAGAAGTCTAAAAGTTTAATCAAAATGAGCACGATAGGACAAAGGTGTATAAAATTCAGAAATTATGGGACTCCACAATCTACCCTCCTTAAATAAATTTTGTCCTCGAAATTTAAAACATACTGGTGACGAAAAATAATTCTGGGTACTTTTCTCTCATTTCAGCTTCTAATTCCCAGGTAGCTTCCTCTACATTTCCATGTAGCCAGAGAACTTTGACTAACGAAATAGTCTTTGTACGTAACCTTTGATCCTTATGGTCTAATATTTGTATCGGTCTCTCTTCGAATGATAATTTCTCATCGACGCTCAGTTCTCCCCAATTTAGAATGTGTTTTGGATCCGGCTGATACTTCCGAAGCATTGAGACATGAAACACATTATGTACATTCGAAAGTTGGGGTGGTAATGCTAACTTGTAAGCCACCTCTCCAATTCGTTCTAATATTTCAAAAGGTCCAATAAATCTTGGAGCTAATTTTCCAGATTTTCCAAATCTTTTAACTCCTTTTCTTGGTGAAACCTTAAGAAAGACATGATCGCCAATGTTAAACTGTAATGGCCTTGTCCTTTTATCAGCGTAATTCTTTTGTCGACTTTGAGCAGTAAGCAAGCGTTGTTTAATAACCTTGATCTTCTCTGTAGTTTCTTGTATTATCTCTGGTCCTAGTAAAACATTGTCACCTACTTCCGCCCAACACAAAGGGGATCGGCATGGTCTTCCATAAAGTGCTTCATAGGGTGCCATCCCTATACTTGATTGAAAACTATTGTTGTAAGCAAATTCTGCTAAAGAAAGATTATCTTCCCAGCTTCCATGAAAATCCAAGACACAAGCTCGTAGCATATCTTCTAAAATTTGAATAGTTCGCTCTGATTGACCATCAGTTTGGGGATGAAATGCAGTACTAAAATTCAATCGAGTCCCTAAAGCTCGTTGTAAACTATCCCAAAACCGAGAAGTGAATTTCAAATCTCTATCCTAAACAATTGATAATGGAATTCCATGTAATTTAACTATCTTTTGAATATAAATCTTGCCAAGGATTTCTGTGGAATCCGTCGTTTTCACTGGTATGAAATGCGCAGATTTAGTTAAACGATCTACAATGACCCAAACAGCATCTTTCTTTTTAGGTGAATGCGGTAAACCCGTAACGAAATCCATAGTTATATGATCCCACTTCCATTCTGCAACAGGTAAAGGTTGAAGAGAGCCATCTGGTTTTTTATGTTCAGCCTTTACTTGCTGACAAGTCAAACACTTGGATACAAATACTGCTATAGCTTTCTTCATACCATTCCACCAAAACTGACGATGCAAATCGTGATACATTTTTGTACTGCCTGGATGAATAGTGTATGCCAAGTAGTGTGCTTCATGAAGAATGTCATCCCGCAATTCTTGGACATCTGGTACATATAATCTGCCTAAGTATTTTAGACTATCATCATCATGAAGAGTCCATCCTTCAGGCTTATCTCCGACTAAAATTTTCTCTCGAATTGACTTAGAAAAGACATCATCTTGTTGTTTTTCGACTACTTTTCCCAACAAAGTAGGTCTTGTAACCAAATTATAAAGACATGCCTTATTTTCATGTATGTTCACATGTAATTCGTAGTCCAAAATAGACTCAATTAGTTTCCACTTTTGGATATGTAACCATGCTATATATCCATGTGATTTTCTACTTAAGGCATCCGCTACGACATTGGCTTTCCCAGGGTGATAGTGTAAACCAAAGTCAAAATCTTCTAAATATTCCATCCAACGTCGTTGTCTTAAATTGAGCTCTTTCTGAGTAAAAAGATATTTCAAACTTTTATGATATGAGTAAAGCTCAAATCGCTCACCATATAGGTAATGTCTCCAGGTCTTCAAAGCATGCACAATTGCAACTAACTCTAAGTCATGTGTTGGATAATTCCTTTCATGTGTTTTCAATTGGCGAGAAGCATAAGCTACTACTCTATCAGATTGCATCAAAACACATCCCAGTCCTCGTAAAGATGCATCAGTATAAACTACATAATTTATGCCTCTTTCAGGAATAATTAATATTGGCGATGTCGTCAAGCGAGTCTTTAATGCTTGAAATGACTCTTCACAGTCCTTATTCCATACAAACTTCATTCCTTTTTGTGTCAACTTGGTCATTTGTGCAGCTATTCGAGAAAAATCCTTTATAAACCTTCTGTAATATCCAGCCAATCCAAGAAAACTCCGTATTTCCGACACATTCTTTGGTTGGTTCCAATTCAATACTGCTTCCACCTTAGAAGAATCAACTGCAATGCCCTCACTGGAAATTATATGTCCTAAAAACTTTACTTCTGACATCCAAAATTCACATTTACTCAACTTGGCATACAATTTATTTTCTCTTAAAGTTTGTAGAACGGTTCGTAAATGATCCTCATGCTCCTCTTTGGTTCTAGAATAAACCAAAATGTCATCAATGAATACGATCACAAATTGATCCAAGCAATGTTGAAAGATTCGATTCATCATATCCATAAATGCTGCTGGTGCATTTGTCAATTGGAAAGGCATAACAAGAAATTCATAATGCCCATAACGAGTCCTGAAGGCTGTTTTAGGAATATCTTCTGTTTTGACTCGAAGTTGATGATAACCTGATCGGAGATCAATCTTTGAAAAATATTGTGCACCTTTCAGCTGATCAAATAAATCATCAATCCTAGGTAGAGGGTACTTATTCTTTATAGTGATTCTATTTAACAACCGATAATCGATGCACAATCTAAGGGTTGCATCACTTTTCCTCACAAATAATGCAGGAGCACCCCAAGGTGAAACACTGGGCCGAATGAATCCTTTCTCTTGAAGTTCTTGAAGTTGCTTTTTGAGTTCTTTCAGTTCTGCTGGTGCCATTCGATGAGGAGGTATAGAAATAGGCTTTGAATCTGGGTGTAACTCTATCACAAACTCCACTTCACGCTTTGGTGGCAATCCAGATAACTCTTTGGGGAACACATCAATGAATTCCTTTATGATAGGAATTAATTCTTCTTGTGACCCACTAATTTCTTCAGTTATAATGATGGCTAACAAGCCCAAATAATCAAGGTTTCTTTTATGCACTTTGTGAGGTTGCTTATCCCTATAGAAACTGAAAGTTTTCCCCTCATGAGGATTTATTGTGATTTTCTTCGTACTGTAATCAATTATAACCTCATATTTTTTAAGCCAATCCACTCCTAAGATAATATCATACTCTAACATGTCTAATATCTTCAAATCAAAAGGAATTCTATGGTTTGACATTTCTATCTCGCAAGATTTACACACCTTAGCAGCCTCTTTGCTACCACACAAAGGAGATCCAACTAACAAAGAAAACTCCATGTTTTGAGTTTCTAACCCAAGAGTAGATGCAAAACATTTCGATATAAACGAGTGTGTAGCACCACCATCAAATAATACTCTAGCTGAAGAGTTGAAAACTAGAAACGTACCTTCCACTAGTTCATGCTCAGCTTGACTTGTCACATTTCCTATAGTATAAACTCGTCCCTGTGTGAGTTGTCCAGATTTCTTATTTGGAGGAGCTCTTGGTCTGGCTTGTGAAAATTGCCCTTCTAGACGTTGTGACTGTTGAATAACTTGTGGTCTTGGGCAATTTCCTTGAGTTTGATAAGGGACATAGTTCTGAGGTGGTGGTGCACGAAATTGTGTTTGTGGAGTATAAAATTGTACTTGGGGGGCACGATATTGCACTTGAGGTACTTGATTCCTTTATTGTCGTGGACAATTTTTCTTAATATGTCCGATTTGCTGACAGTGATAACATTTTTGCGGTTCTTGGCTTCCCAGTGGTTGATACAGAAAAGGATTAAATCTTGTCCGCTTATTGGTATGTCCACTGCTAAAGTCCTTATGATCCGAAATTCTCTTATTTTCAGACCGTTCCGCTATGTACGCTCTTTCCTTTACATCAGCATACCTGCTTAACTTTAGAATTTCCACCTTTTCCAAGATTGATTGTCTCAACCCTTCTTCAAATTTCCTTGCTTTTGCGGTATCGTCGGGAATCATATAAGGTGCAAAACGCATAAGCTCTTCAAATTTAGCCTCATATTCAACAATAGTTAATTCTCCTTGTTCGAGATTAACAAACTCTCTTGCTTTCATACTCCTCAAAGTACTTGGGAAATACTTTTCTAAGAAGATAGTCTCAAATTCTTCCCAAGTTGTAACTTGTGTATCTGGAATACTTAAAATTGACTCCCACCAATGGTATGCTTGTCCTTCTAAATAAGTAAAAGCAACAATCACTCGAACGTCTTCTGGAATCTTTTGGTTATCCATTTTTCTCTTCATCTACCTCAACCATTCTTCAGCGGCTATAGGATTTGGCTCACCACTAAATATAGTTGGTTTTGTCTTGCGGAATTCTCCTTGTATTCGCATAACTCGATTTTCTTCAGTTTCATGATATTGGTTATGGTTATTACTTTCTCTAATTACTGTGGCCATATCCTGAATAGCTAAAATTACTTCGACATTTCCGTTGAACTCATTTTGATTGTTTGCCATCTCGAATCCAACAAAGAAATTATGTCAAAATAAAAGAAAGAAATCATAATAATATAAGTATATGGTAATACCAAGACAATTAAGAAAACATATATTTACTAATATTTATACGATTTTCCAGCAAAAAAGTTGTTCAAACTACTTTAACTAACTTACCCTATGATACAACAAAAAGTCTTATGCTCTACTTCCCACTGCCTTACACTATTTTACAACAAAAAGACTAGTAGTCAGTTTGTAAGACTTTGGAGAGCATTTATTTTTACACAACTACCACCTTCTTCGTCCTTTTTAATCTTCCTCATCCGAATGGATGATGATCATTTCTGGTGGTGTATGTCGTGGTGTGTAGCACTTTTAATTGAACTTTCACTTGGATCTTCTTCTCCACCTTCGTTTTCCTCTTGTACTGACTCATTTGGTGGTTCTCTAGCCAAAGGATTTTCGAGATCTACTGGAGGCCACCTATTTCCATTCTCTTCTATAAGTTCCACCATTATGGAATTGTAAACATTATCATTATTGATTCCATCATCAGCAGCTTCAACAACATGCCTTCTTGTTCTAATGCTATGCTTTGCAATACGCTTTTGGGCTTGAAAGGTGTAATTGCGCCTTCTAATTGCAGTCTGTTTAATTATCTCCTTAACTAGATATCGGGTGGAACTTCGAATAAGGCTTTTATATCGATCAGGATTGGTTGGAATACACCCATAATAGGAGAGATGGAATTCTCCACATGATCCATCACTTATATTTGACTCCATTGTATCTGTCAAGGCCATAAAGAAATAAGACATCTAGGATACAATAATTGTATAACAGCTTGTCAAACTTGTAACAAAAACAAAACTTCCTTCTTAACGGTAAGAATACTTAAACTGGAAATTCTAACTCAAAGGATTGTAAACCTAATGCTCTGATACCAATTTGTCACGCCCTAAATTATTTTTTTTTTTTTAGAGCATGAATAATAAGGGTAACTTAAAGGTAGTAACAGGTGTCTGTGTTGAACTAAAATGTTTCATTAAACAAAATAATTTACATTGTCATTACACATAAGAGAAAACAACAACAACTCCATAAAAAGTTTAAAACTATTTATAAGCAGTCTCTTTCTTCCAAGTCAGCCACTAGATTCCTGTCTCTTCTCCTGTAACACAACTAATAAGGGGTGAGCTAAAAGCTCAGTAGGGGCCCAAGGTCTCAAGTGATTCATATTATTTATGTTATGAATATTTTATGAGTAATGTAATGCAAGAACAAAACTTCTTTTCTACCCAACCCGTTAACCTATATATTGAAGCAACCAGACCTGCATGTCCCATACCATGCATTTTACCACTGTGGCCCCGAGTGCTTTAATATATAGAATAACTCCCATCAACTCCCCCAAGTTCATAACCCCTTTTGCTAGTCATCTTATCTGATTCATTGATCTCCAGCCCAAATCACCCACATCGACAATTTCCGTCGATATCCTATTCTATTGTGCACATCGGGCTCGCCTGGAACTGGTTTCACAATGAACAGACTCAACTACACAAAAGCTAATTTCCACATTTTCCCACATCATAAGTAACTCCTTTACTTCTTTGACAAATGATAATGATCATGCCAGTGTATAATATACCACATAACAAATCATATCTAAGTCAATAGTTGAATACATCTCAAGTCCACATAACAATATTTCACGTAATACAAGTAACGAATGCAATCAATTAATTCCCCACATTCCCCTACCTCGAATCCTCTCTTCTTACTCCACGAGTACTTCTTTTGCGTATCTCCTTTAACACTCTCTTACACACTTTCTACATACGGTGCGTATTGCATTTTGCAAGAGGAAAAAAAAACACATATGGAGCATTGCTCCTATTTATACCATAAATAAGGCGGCAAAAGTTGTTCTCATTGGTTATAAGTTTCAACTTCAATTGCTAATCCACCATTCCACATTAGCTATAGGCTTGATTAGTCATCAACCTAGGCTTCAATAGTCATCACCCTAAGGTGCTTACTAAGCACCCTAAAAGCCCTACGTGATAACACCTCATCTACATACTTTTCACCAACAAGCTAATGATTAGATTAGTGTCCCTGGGGTCGGCATAGTGAGTGAACTACGTGGCAAACTTTGCCACTCCGAGAAAGCCATTTGACCTCACTTTCCTAGTCCAAATGAGTTAATAACCATTGTATAAGGTTCGTAGTAATTTAATTTCAACCCAAACTTAGCTAACCTAAGTTAAATAAAAATGTCCCCCTTTAAGCAAGATTAAATAAAAAGAGAAGTCTAAAAGTTTAATCAAAATGAGCACGATAGGACAAAGGTGTATAAAATTCAGAAATTATGGGACTCCACAAGGAAGCTACCATTTCCTTCCTCTCATATCTCTCATCTTCTTCCTTCCATCATCCTTGGTGTCGAAACTTGGAGGCCTCCAACTTTGGTGGTTTTTGAAGACTCTATTCTTCCATCCAAATCCAAGAAGACAAGGAGCCAAGAAGCAAAGTTGTTTCATCCATATCCATGGAGCCAAGGACCAAGGATGCAAAGAATTGAAGGCCCTCTCATGGGTGATTAACCTTACTTGTGTTTCGCTCTATTATTCATTTTCTCTACAAGTTCGTTTACTTTGGAAATATTTATCGGATTAAATTTTATTTCTTGAATAAAGGAAGTAAGGGATGAGAAAAAGAAAAAGATTCATGCAAACACATGTTTCTTATCAAAGTCCCATAAAAGGGGCATGAAAAAGGTACAACTGCTTAGGGGAGACAAACATTACCCCTAACATGCAAATTCTCCTAAGAAGACCACGAAGTAGACTTGGCCAAGATCATCAACTATGATGAGGATCAATCGTCACTGGCGTCTACTCCTAAATGAGGCGAAGAGAGCGCCAATGAAGAACCCTCTGAAAAATCTCAATACTTTGTTAAGATTAAACTTGTCCACGATAATGGCGAGAAGGATGTCGCATATGATCAATGTTATGGAACAAGCTGCAAGAAGCAGGAGAGACTATTATGAGATTGTAGCTTAATTTTGGCTTACTTAACCTTGCTTGGCAATGATTAATATGGTTAAAGTAAGTTCCTGGGTTAAGGATTTTAGACATCGAAGGTTCAAAAAGAGGACTAGTTTGAAAAGAGGATCGTGAAGTAAACGACAAGGCTCCATGATACAAACTGAATGCAAGAAATAAGGAAAATCTGAAGAGTCCCAACCATGAAGGGGCTATTTAAAGACAAGGTAGCAAGCAATCTTACCGTTGAATACAAGTTGGCTTTGCCTCGAGATTAGCAGATACAGAGATCAAAGCTAGTCGGAGAAATGAATGACCGTTTCTTTCAAAATGTGCCATGCAATACTCATAATCATTATGATCTTTGTAGCACGATGCTCGAGGCCACATGTCTGAATCCGTCGTATCTCCACTATTCCACAAAGAACCAAATCACCATGTGAAGACAAAAGGCCAAACGGTATGCACTCCAGCTTACTCCAAAAGGCATGGTCTTTGGATAGCTATCCATCCTCAAGGGAACAAGTGTCTTTCAGATATATAGTTAGGGGCAATGTGGGACCATGATTTTCTTGGGCCGGAGTAAGGTTGATCCGAATATCGCTACCTCAGAAGTCCGGTCATGGACTCAACAGCTCCGAGCAGTGCTGGATCAAATGGAGCAATAGTTCCAGCATCACGTTGTCCTTAGGCAATAGACAAAGTCCAAGCGACTTCGCTGGAATGACCATGCTTGTTCTGCATGACACGGAACCTGATCTAGTATGGAATCAACCAAATCTCGATAACTCTTGGAGTTCCTACAAGCGCAAACAATCATAACTCATTAGAGGGTCCAATATCTACTTCTAAATATCCTCTAGGATTTTCTAGGATTAGAACAAGGATTTTATCCTAAAAAAGATCTTTCTTCTAGTTGGTATAAATGCACCTATCTAAGGTTTGTCTCTGGTAACGTAATCTATGCACTCTGATTCTCTTACCCACTGCTTTAGTCATATACTTGCTTACTAACTTGACCGTCGGAGAGCCTTTGGCCGGCACACCCCTCGGTCTAAGGCTTGCTCATGGTTGTTTTCTCTTTTACAGGTTGCTCGGATTGTGCATCTTCAGCACTCACGACGATACGTAAATTTGGTTCCAACACTTGCTAATTCTTCCCAAGTTCGGATGGAACCAGGCTCGAGGATAGTACCAATCATAGGCACGGTCAATTAGACTCTTTGAGAACTTCTTCAGAAGAAGGTTATAGTCGTCGGCATGAGGACCCAAAGTGTCAATTAGACTTATATGTTCCTTAGGGCTACCCTTCCTTCCATCAAAGAGGACAAAGTTAGGAGTTTCATAGTTTTTGGGACATGGCATGTGGAGAAGGCTGACTGGGTATTGCGACTTAAGAACATACTTCTAATCCTCCGAGCTCTTGTGCAACTCTTTCTTTATTATGGCTATAACGTCTTCCTGAATGACAAAAGATGGTCATTTCTTAGAACATTTGCCAGCAGCAGCAGTTGACTCATCTTGAGAAGTCTTTTCCATATGTGTGCAATTCTTGTTACTTGCCATCTTGCTCAGTTTTGGTATCGAGTTTTTCAACTCCTTCACAACCACGATTTCTTTTTTGCTTCACCTAAAGCATGAATGGCTGTGGGGACATGTGACATGGCGTACTCTCCCAAATTTTCCTGGCTCTCATGGTGCTGTTCTTCGTGTTGAGATTCGTCCAATATGGAAGCGTCTTCGCTTGCCTCTGAGTCATTACCACTCCTGGTAGTGTTTCTTCTAGATCTTAGAGCCATTGATTAAGATTGTGACTTGGTCACTAATAGAGTCGCCAATTGGACACAGGCTTTGTGAGTACCCTTTTGCTTCCCTGGTTCCCTTTCATACTAAGTCCTAGAATATCTCAAAAGACTTGGTACATCTTAGGAAATATCCCAGTTTGATCAATGACTTAAAGATAGCATGGTTAAGCAAATAATGGCTTGCTTAAGTGAGATGCAGTATGGAAGCTAGAAGTTTACCTGTTTAAATTGAGAGAGAACTTTGTATGGTTGCATGATGTTTTTGAGTTGGGGTGATCTGGGCTTCCTTGGGTTCTAAGAAGGCTCTTATTGATTGAAAGGATTGAAGGAAGTTTAAAGAAACCACTAAGGTTGTATGAAGGTGACCTTCTCAAAGATTCAAGATTGTTTGCACTTAAAAAGTGATTTCCGTTGCTTGGTGCAGTACAACCTTCAAAAACTTTCTCCCTCACGTTCTGTCTTGTTCTTTTTGTACTGGGTTGAACCTCCTCTATTCAAGACCTCTGACCTCTCTTTTGTAAGTGAATGATTCTCATTTCAAGCCTCCTAAGGAATCTCTAATTATAACTAAGTCTTCTTTTCCCCTTTCTCCTAGCACAATTGTGACCTTCCTTTTTGATGTAGGACAGATAAACGCCGTTACCCTACTGAAGATTGCATCACGCACCTTTCCAAGAGCGTTCCTTCCCCATGTTAGCTTCCACAGACGTTAATTCCAATAACGCGTCTCCTGGCCTTCTTTCATCGTTTTTCTGTGTGAGTTAGGAATGAAAAGCATGCCTCTCGCTTCATTAAATGCAGGCTCTTTTGGGCTTTTACGTGAACTTGAAACCTTGAGTCTTGTTCCTTTCTAACTGGCTAAGTTGGCTTACTAGGAAAAAAGAGAAAACTGAGTTTGTGCTCTCTTAAACTTACCTGTGTGGACTTTAAAAATTGTGGACTTGGATCTTTGGGTTCTTAAGTAGTCCAAAGTCTTCCATAATCTTGACTCCGCCTAGGCCAAATAAACTTCCATAACCATCAACACCACGATTCACTTGCCAAGCCCTGGTACGTGGTGATGCGAAATATATAAGCACACAAATTAAACCCTCGTTTTATCAATTGTAGCAAAGTATGTAAGTAGGGATCGTTCTAGGCCGGGGATTAGGAGGGATTGCCAAATCACTTGAAACTGACTCAAAACGTAAAAACAAAGTTTAAAACACTAAACTAAACTCAAAGAATGCAAAACTAAACTATAAAACACCAAAACAAACCAAAAGACGCAAAACAGCAAATAAACACTCAAAACTGCCTTAAAAACACTTTCTGGGCAGTTTTGAACACCTAACACTAAATTGGACGAAATTGGGTTATGACTTGACTCAAGACACTTAAAAACACAAACTAAATTGATTTCTAACTAATCTAACACTTCAAAATAAATGGGGATTGAGTTTTGACGAAAATTGAAAACAAGAACAAACTTTGTAAATTGAACAGATTCTAAAACGAATTTGATAAAAGTGAATGGATGGAAAGCTAGCTAAGGGGTTCTTCTCCACACATGTCACACTTGCATACAAAACGATTTCCAATTGCTTCTCAATAAACCATGAATTCCCAACACCCCAAATTAACCGTGAATTGCACTAATTAACCCTCAGATTTTCCTAAAGTTATCGAATTGGATGAATTGCATACGACAACCCAAAGCATTCCTCACAAGTTCCCTGCATGAATTGCATAACAAAGATACAAGCAAAGATCATTAAGTTCTATGAAAATCATAAGCGTTGGCGATGCACTCGTTACTATGAATTGCATGAAACTTATGCCAAGAATTTACTTAACACGATTGTGATCAACAACCTTTACTACTTTTGAATATAAGTTCATAACGATTAGGTGAAATTCCCTTATATCCTAGCATCAAACTTATGCATGAAAATTAAGCGTGCACTCTCAACCAACACACACAAATCAGTTTTAATTCATGTAGATAAGTAAATTGAATTCACAACTTATGAAACGCAATTGAAAGTAATCAAATCATATAGCAAGCATAAACATGGTTTCGAATCCCCCTAGCCAAGGGGGGGTTTAGTTCCTCATACGTACAAAACAAAGAGTATAGAATTTAAACATTGAAATCAAAGAAAGAAAACACCTAAACGCTCCAACGATCCTAACTTGAATGGCATGCACATCCAAGGTTTCTCCTCCTTCCTCTTTGGTGCGGCACAAGGTTTTGGGGACAGGTTTGGATGGTATTTGTATGGAGGAGTGGATGGGAGATGGTATGGTGGTGTGGCTGATTGTGTTTTTGATGTAGTGTGATCTCTAGTGTTCTTCCCTTCACTCCCTATTTATAGAAGCTCCAAAGCAAAGAATCACTCAAGTGGCTTCAATAAACAATACAAACAAAGACCAAAATGATGCAAAAACAGCTAGTTTACATGCTCTTTTATCATTGTGTCTTGCCTTTAACAAAAGGCAATCATTCCTCTTTTGCTAATTCAACTCCTTTGTAGCTGTCTATGTGCCTTCATTCTTCAATTTCTGATGCATTTGCCTTGTATTCCATCCCTTTTCCACATGTACTAGCTGTTAGACAACTTTCACATACATGTTTTGCATCATTTCATCTTGCAAACATCAACTTTCGGCCACTTTACACCTCTACACACATGATATGCATCATTTCAGCTTGCAATTATGTTTGTAGTTGCTGAAAATGTGAATACATCTTGTAAAGCAATCCAACAAATGGCATCTTTCACTTCTTTTCCTTTCAAATTGTTCCTTAAGTGTATGTATCTGCACACTTCCACACTTCAACTTTATTATTCAGATTTTTGCATGTGTTGAAACCCTTTTTAAAACACCAAAAACGTCCATCCCACTTGCTCCATATGCATGCAATCCATTTTGACCCAAAATTGCTCCAAATTGCACCAAAATGCACTTTCTTTCCAACTTTGTTATTTAGGACCTACAAACACAAGAAAATAGCTTAAAACACTCTTATAAGCAATAACTAACTAAGTAAATGCAAGAAAACATGTTAACTAAGTCGCATAAATATGCTCCTATCACGTGGCTTGGACTTATTTTAGCATGAATAGTAGTTAGTGTGATAAAGCTTGGCGTGATGAATATGCATGGGCATGGTGTGATTATGCAAACATCTAATCTGTTTATCATTATTTTAATGGCGAGGTATGATCGTGAGCGTTTTCCTTTCTCGATTTCGCACCTTCGCATGTGCTTAAGCTCAACTTGGGGCTTTTATGATAATCGGGTTTCAAGACTTGATTAGGCTTGTATGTGACATATTTGGGCCTCAACATGTGTTTTTAAAAAATACGTTATTTCTTAAATTATTTTTAAGTTCAGTTTTTCAAAATAGTTTTACCAAACAAATTTCAAATACCTAACTTGAAAAATGTTTTTGAGTTTAAAAAATTGAATTAAACTATGACTAAGAAAATAAGTAGGGCTTTAACTTTAACTACACTTTTGCTGCCAGTCCCGAGTCGTTAGTCGTCGTCCCCCTTTACACCCGCGTTCTCGTCCATCATTCTCTCTGCTTTTTCTCAACAAATATTCCCTACCCTCCCAAAACCCCTACCCATCTCTCAATTCCTTCTCCTCTTCCATGACGATTGGTTCTGCCGGATCCAGCATCGTTGGTATATCAATGGTCCCTCTCTTTAATTTGTTGTGTTCGTCTTTAAATTTTGCTTTTCCTTTAAATTTTATTGAAATTTGTTGTGAATTGCTTTTTATTGCAATTGAATTTGTTATTTGCGATTTGATCACTCAGATTGGTTTGCTTGTTTGGTTAATCTGTTCTGAATTAGATGTTTGATGTAAATGGGTTTTTCATAAGGGGATTAATAGATTTATTTCTGTTGACTTGTTGGGTTGTAAGGATCTATGGTAAGTAGTTGACATAAGTAGATAGAACAGATAGTTGCTCTTCGATTGCTGAATTGAAGATTGAAACACTCCGGCATCAAATGTTATCTAAATGATGAAGATTAGTTATTATGCTTATGTGGTCTGTAATGACTTCCTTAAAAATGGAAATTCTTTCGTAACGGTGTAAATCTGATATGAAAGGCTAAGATGCATAATGGGTAAGATGGGTTTCAATCCATTTTGGTCGATCTAATGTTTAAAGACAAGTCTCATCAATAACCTCATTTGAATACTTTAGTTGAGAATATTTTTTTTGTGTATTTATAGAATTATGTGTGTACATTGTAAGGGCTAAATAAAAAGGCAACTTAAGGAGGTACCATTTTCGGATATATCTTTACACGGTGAGAAAGTGTTCTATTCCTTGTCTTTAATAGAATGATCCAAGATTACATCCTTAAGTTGGTTTCTTATTCTAGCTCTTTATTAGAGTCAAACAAGATATGTGTTTGGTACAATTCATTTGATGTATAACACCAGAATGCTCATTTCCGTTAGAGTGCTGTTGACATTTGGACACCCATACAAGTAGTAAAGCCTACTAAATCTGAAATCTGTCAATGCCTCCTTGAAGTGACTTTATTTGATCCAATGTGTTGTTTGTATATTGCAAGGTTGGGATGCTTAATCATATCTTTTGATGTTGTGTAGTGCCGCGAAATTTTAGGTTGCTGGAAGAGCTCGAGTGTGGAGAGAAGGGTATAGGAGATGGAACTGTAAGCTATGGAATGGACGATGGAGATGACATTTACATGCGCTCTTGGACGGGTACCATAATTGGTCCACTCAATGTAAGCAAGTGCCTCAATAATCCCCCCGCCTCCCTGTTTCTTCTCCTATGAATCGTTCTTATGTAAACTGTTTGATTTAATGGTATTATTTTCGTGAATTTGATGTGTTACATCATATGTGTATTAGGATGAATTTTTGATATGCTTTGTCTAGATCATCTCATATCCATAATTTCACATTCACTTGGTTTGTAATTGAATGAGTGCAACGTAAGAAAGGCAAATCCGACATGGTAGACAAAATTTGTTTACAATCTAGATCTGTGCACTCTAGAGGTTATTTTAGAAGTTAAGTCTCCCGCATGAAATTTGCGAATGGGCCTTCTCAAGCAGTTCTTTAATGGTTGTTCATGAAGAGGCATTTATGAACCTACCATTCTTGAGTCACATTTAGAAAACATGTAAGATGATTAAGACAAGTTTATTCTGTTGACACAAAAATATGTTATTGCTTTTGCTTTTTTACTTTGCGGATGTATTAGATATGTTGCGTTATTTACGATCTAGATCTACGCACTCGAAAGGTTGTTCAAGTAGATGAGTCTTGCGTATGAAAATAATAAATGAGCCTTCTCAAGTGATTAATTCATGAAGAGACATCTAATTAAGCTACGATTATTTAGTCACCACCTTTAGAAAATATGTGCGATGATTAATTAAAGTTTATTCTATTGACAAAAACATTTCGTATTGTTTTTCCTTTTTTTACTTGGCGAGTGCATTTTAGATATGTTGGATTATTACAGTCTAGATCTACGCACTTTGTAGGTTGTTTAGCAGATGAGTCTACTGGATGAAAATGGCACGTGAGCCTTCTCAAGCAATTCTTTAACATTTGCATATTCATGAAGGGACATCTAAGTAATCTACCATTATTGAGTAATATTTAGAAAATATATATACGATATGATGCTTACACAAGCTTATTAGTTGACGAAACATTTCTTATTGTTTTTTTCTTTTTTACTTTGTGAGTGCAATTAGATATATTGGATTATGAGGACATTATGATCTATTCATTTTCAGTGTAAGAACAATTGGAGGTGAAAATAAGTGGAGTGGAGATGGAACTGCTCTCCTTAGATGAGTGGAGATATCTAGTTCGTTATCTCCAGTTATTAGTTCGACTCCTCTCCTTAGATATCTCCACTCATCAATGGTATAGGTCTGTTATGCACTGTTCTAAAATCCCCCGCCTAGCACCGCCTAGGCCTTGCCCCGATTTATCCCTAGGCGTTTGAAAATTAAGAAAGGGTGCCTAGACCTGCTTAGGCACCCGCCTAGGCACCTGCCTAGGCTCGCCTAGTCACCTACCCAACCCCGCCTAGTCACCTGCCTAGGTCGCAATTCACGATAGAACATAGATAACTTTCATTTTGCATGTTTTTTTTTTCAATAAATTGTAAGAGACTTGTTCAACACTTAGAGGAACACACATTATATGCTTGTTCCCCATGCTTTCATTATGTTTCAATACTTTATAATGTATGTCATTCTATTTTGCAGTTTATGATGAAATTATATATTTTTAAGTATAAGCAAAAATTTATTTATATGATGTTGTTGACCCTAAAAACTACCAAGCCTACGTGACGCGTAGGCCGAGTAACTAATGAGCTAACTACGTCCTTCGGTTGTATGCGGGCCTGCCAACTCGTTAGCCGAGCTTTGACCAAGGAGTAAAATATGTTGATGTTGCGTTGGGTGCGCTGCTGACTTCTTGATCCTGCGATTGCGGCCAAGGAAGGAACAGATCTCGGCCTTCGGGTTCTAGAGCCTGAAGACAAGGCTGCTAGTTCTGCGAAGTTCAATATCAAATTCGGCTTTCAATGTGCCGAATGTAGTAACCTGTAACACCTCACTTCGTCGAGAAGGCTGATGAGATGACCTCTGCCAATAAGGATTCGAAAATCCTTCTCAACCGAGACTTGGATAGATAACCAGTCGGCCTCGACGCAGTGCTGTTTATCCAAACTGAAGGTGCTCCGCGGTCGGCTGATTCTACGGCAACAATGCTGTTTATCCAAACTGTAGATGTGTTGGCGGAAAAAGAAAATAAAAATCTCAAGGTTGTTGAGAGGTTTTGCGTAGAGCGAGGATTTGCACAGGGCAGTTTTTGTGTGTTGAATTGGAGGGGCCTGAATGATGCACAATGCCTCTATATTTATAATGCTGCTCTCGTTGATGGCCAAGCCGTAAATCTCTGAGTCTCCTAATGTGTCACGGCTACTAGAAAATAATCTCTTAGTCTTCTGATGTATCACGACTACCAAACTGAAGCAATCCCTGAGTTTCCTTACGCCACAAATCTTTAATATTTAAATACACCACATTTGACCAAACAATGATGGATTTATCCCATCATCACATGATCAATGGTCAAGAAATTACCATGTCACTATCTTCTGATAATTAGCTTTTCCATCATGTCCATAGGCTGAGGCTTACTCCTTTTTTATCTAGATATAACCATCCTAATCATATCACATCACCATCTCACAATTTCACCTTTATCCCATGCATGCATCCTGATCAACTGAATTTCAAATTCATTTTTAGCTTCCAAGTGCCGTCAGATATCCCAAATCAATTTGAACTGTACTGCTTGCTTGGGATATAATTCGCATCCTATTTATCTGGTTTAAGAAGATGCAGATAATTCATTTTAAAAGATAATTATTATGATAAAAACCATAATATTATCCTTTAACAATAACAAAAATATCTTCACTTTTTCATCCAACGGTTGGGAGCTATGCTCATTTAACAACCTTGATTGCACGGGCTGATGGTGTAAATTTAGGTCCAAACAGATGTATAATAAATTTACTTAATCCCGCCTAGCCGCCTAGGCGCTAGGCCCTAGCCCGCCGCCCAACTAGCGCCTAGCGTCTTTTAGAACCTTGCTATTATGTAGCGTCATTCATTTATGCTAGCATCATATCTTTGGCAACTTCAGTCTTGAAATGGTGGCCTTTTTCTTTCTTAGGTAATTTCACTTATCAATGTAGCCCTCTTCTCAGGTAGTGCCACTCATCAACAGTAACCGTCCCCTTAGGTAGCTACACTAATCAATAGGAGCCCCTTCTTAAGTAGCTCCACAGTTGAAAATCTTTTGGAAAGAATTCGGGCATGCTATTGTTAAAAGGATGCTCTTGGAAAGTTAGTTATTGCTTTACCAGATTTCTCCTATCCTTCAATGGTGGATTGACACTTTTGGTGATGCTATAGGTGCAGTGCTTTGAGAAGGGGGGCCTTCCAGTTGGGCCTTCCAGTTGGCTTTCTATTTTCTTGTTTGGCTAACCATCCAGTAGTGTTTGTGGTGCAAACAATGGAGTCCTCTTCTGTACCAACCCATTGATATTCTGGCAAACCACGAAATTATTCATTTCTTGGATCAGCGCATTTTAACTTCTGATGGGCGTAAATTGTTGTTCAAACTTTTTGGATATATGCACATTGTTGAACAGAGTAGATTACAGAAAAAGTGCCCAATGCTTTGTTCCACCAGCATGTACTTTTGACGATAATGGGTTTGTCTAGTCCCATGCTCAAAGCTTTGACCGACATTGAAGCAGCTTATATGACCAATCCCGAGCTAAAATCCTTACTAAAATGTTTACAAGATGGTTCAATGTCCCAAAGATGATTGTCTTCCGACAAAAATGGAGTTTTTGCCTTTTTAGTTTTCTGGTGTCATGCCCTTTAACCAAGTGAGGTGCACAGAGTTATAATGAGAAAAATCATGGATTTTAAACTCGCACTTGAGTTCCTCTTGGGCAAATATTTCATCAATTTATGGTTGAATATTAGTTATTTCACCTTCTCAGCCACAAGTAGTAAGTCGCTTTGCGGTAAGGTAGTTGCTTTGTTCAACCCAATTAATTTAGTAGTGGAGTTTGTCACTGCTTGTTAGAAGTGAGCAGTTTTTACTTTAGACTGTTGATTTTTCTTGCTGACGTTATTTTTTACTTAATTTTAATTCTGTATTGTCATGAGAAGTTGATATTTTAATCATGTTTTGTATTTTACTGGTTCATATGCTAAAGTTGAAACAAAAAATTATTTCTGATCATTTTTTACCTCAGACTGTTCATGAAGGACGCATATACCAACTTAAGCTTTTCTGCGACAAAGATTATCCTGAGAAGCCACCAATTGTACGATTTCATACACGAATCAAAATGGCTTGTGTCAACCATGAAACTGGCGTGGTAATGTTGTAATTTTTTCGGTTAGAATGCTCCAAATTGTCCAATAAATCTGTTGATTTTGTAAAGTAATTTAACTTTTGTATTGTGTCTTATCTGGGCTTTGCTTTGCTCCCATTATTATGTCGGGCTTACCATCTACTCCTGGTTAAGGAATGATCAGAATAAAGGCATTTGTGGAATCCTTGTAATTTTATTAGTACTCTTTTTATAGCATAAACCTTGTTTGGGCTTCTGTTATTAGGTTGGACAAGTTTATTTTCCCTGTATTTAACATTTGATGATTGAAAATAAAAAAGGTGTGGTCGATATGAGGATAAACAAAAGATTAGTATAAATTATTGCTCCAAAATATACACAATGAAACAAGGTGAGGAAATTCATATATCTTTAATCTCCTTCAAAAGACTAAACATGACTTTTAGGTTTATATGGATGTACGTCATAAGAATTTGGAAGGCAGTTTGTCAGGAAATCCCTCTTGAATTACTACTTTCAGGTTCATGCTCATTACTAAAATGTAAATTATTATTTGCACTTAGTTTCCTTGAATCTCTGTCAGACATTCCATCTTGTTGCAGTGATTGACCGGACTTCTCTCAGAAATTTCTCGTTCTGATTTCCTAATTTACTGTTCAGGAGTTGTGTGTTTGACTCCCGTTGCTTAATGAGTTGAGTGATTGGTAACAGGTTGAAGCAAAGAAGTTTGGAATTCTGGCAAATTGGCAGCGGGAGTTCACCATGGAAAACATACTGATACAGCTGAAGAAGGAAATGGCAGCCTCGTACAACCGGAAGCTTGCCCAACCACCAGAAGGTACATACTACTAATTGGATGCAACTTGGATGGTTTGTCGCATTTGTTGAACAAATGAATTGGCATAAGCTGAATCGCTTGTATACAATATTTCCATTAATGGTAGGTTTAACAAAAAGAAGTGGTCCTTAAGGAGTTTTAGTATCACTCTCCCCCCTACCTAGTGTTTCTCTTTTGGGTATTTCTTTTGTAAACTTTTCGAATGAGATTTTTCTCCATGTCTTGATTGAAATGCACTTAAATCATTTGTGAGCGAGTAAGCTTTTCAGATTGATTGCAGATTTTGCTTGTTCCATTTCCTAATTCCTTTTAGGAGGGTAATTTGGATGTTGATTAGTCATACGATGTTTGGGATATTGATTTATATTTGAATTAGAAGGTAATCCATGTGGATTAAAGCATCTTAAACAACCGCGAAAATTATATCTTGTGGTGGAATTCAGGTAATTGTTTACAAATTACTACCAAAACCAAAACCAAAACCTGTAGAGATTAAGATATACTTTTGTTGCTTTTGGCGTCCAATTTAGGTAGTATGTGATACTATAATGTGTCCGTTTGAATAAACATTTATGTGTCGAAGCAAGAAAAGAATGTTGCTCTTAAAGCTTTGTAGCTAAAGTGTTAAAAAGCGTATAGCTTGCACCCGAGGTTATGTGTTCAACTTTCTTTTGTACATGTCTTTTGTAAGCTGTTGCCTTATTCATAATGTGGTCATTTGTTGCATTGCCTTGTTATTTAATATCGTTTACAATTAAATTGGATACTTGTGTAGAATAGCATCGTATGATAGGCCTATGTAGATGCATGAGTTTATCCTTAACATGGATTGTCACAATTAAATTGAAGAATAGTCAAAATCTTGGGGTGTGGCTGCAATACTCCGTTACTTTTTAAGTGCAACGTGGGTATTAATTGGATAGATGAAGGTGTAATATATGTTTCTTTAAATCTCAATCCATTCATTTCACGCTGGATTGAATGCAATGCAACATGGTATTGTAGATTTGTACAAATGTTGTGTCCTAAGTAGTAGTGAAGATGTAGCTTTTTGCTTAGGTTAGGTTAGGTGTCGATTATGTAATGCCTTCTCATAGCTCTAAAATGCTGTGAATTTGGAGGAAGATGGCAATCCAGATGTAACGCCACTCCCAAGGTTAGATGGATAAGATAATCAGAAAAGGTAGCAAAGTAAAAGAAAAATCCGAACTCACCGCATCATTAGCGTGAAGACTGGCCCGGTGCAGGAGATGAACGATCATGTGAAGGCTGTTCCTGGCCCGGGGCGGGAGCACTAACACCAGGGTACAGAAATGATGAGCACTACATGAATATATGCATGCCATAATGATTCAATAATTGCAATTAGCATAATAAACTTACCTGCGCATCCCGTAGGATTATTTTAGCATCTCACAACGGTGCAACATTTCTTATAACATTATTTAATCATGGCATGATATGCATAAATCAATTCAAAAGAACTTGTGGAAGCTATAAAGTTATATATGTATATATATACATACTATAAAAAGGAAAAGACCTACTCACTTGGAGTCCGCGCTATAACTCTCTAGCACGAATATCGAGGTGTCTCGAACGGTCGGCGCCTAGAACAATTATCAAATCACGTCTCAGAATTATTATCGATACAACACGTAACTTATATAAAACACATCCCCAAGGACTTTCTAAAATGATTTGAAACCCATTGACCAAAAATCAACCGTCGGTCAAAGGTAGATGGTAGGGTCCACAACCCTACGTAACTCAATCCGAAAGATCAATACTTTGGATTTTCAATCTGTAACTTCCAAAGATTCACATTATTCTTCTAGAACATCATACTAAAGTTTCATTATGATCCAACGGTTGGATCTCCGCCAATTGCAAATTCAAGTGGCGGTCAACGTTTTATTTTACGAACTTAAAAATCCAATTCGGGAAGATCCGTACGTTGGATTCCCAATCCTTCAGTTCCTATGGTCCTCAAATATTATGTACTATAACGTATTAAGGTTTGGTGACAATCCAAAGGTCGGATCGTCGATTCATATAAGAATCAAGTGGCGATCTTTATCAAAACTATGTTCAAACGATGAGATTTCATCAATCGGACTTTACATAGGGAATTGGGGTATCAAGTTTAGCCTAGGAAGGTTAGGGGGTACCTCGGCCCACGCACCGCCGGACGTGGCGGTCGGCCGCCCCAACGCACTGGAAAATTCCACTATTTCTAAAAATTACCGAATTTCACAAAAATGTAGATCTCGATGAGTGGAGCAAGTTTCATACATGTGGCCAAGTTCAATTTGGCCGGAAAAAAGCTTCAAATCGCCGTGAACCCCCCAGAATCCTATAATTTGGGTGTTCTTGATTCGTCCTCAAATCAACTCCGACGCTCCAACCACTGATTGGGCTTTGTTCTTGACCTCTTGAGGAGTGTTTTGGTGGTGATAATTGAAGAGAAACGCTTCAGAAATGGTGGATCGCCATCAAAGTTCCCTCGCACCCATCAGTGCGGTTCTCACGAAATCGGGACTAATGTCTTCAATTTTTGGGTGAATATGGAGGAGAGATTAATGCTAAGTTGTTTCCAAGTGGTCCCACGTTGTGAATCGTCAGAGAAATGCCAGAAATGGCGTCGGAAAAAAACTCGGGGAGGTTCGGGTCGAAGGCAGGGTCATGGATTGCAGGGGTCCGGGTTAGGTGCTATGTATCTCTCCCTTTCTCTCCTTTCTTTTCCTTCTTATTGGCCTTCTCCTTTTCTCTCCTTCCTGATTCGTTCCTCACCTCCCTTTCTCCTTCTCCGATCAGGCAGCTTTGCCCAATCCCTTCTCCTCTGTGTCTATGTGTTCGCACCGTTGAGTACTTCAAGAATACGCTAAAAGAATATTTTGTACGTCTCACTATACGTTGGTCAACGAAAGTTAATAATCTTGCCTCCAGGGCATTTTCATCAATCCACATTTTTAAAATTTATAAAAATCGTAGAACTAGGGACTGGTTGTCACATGTAATAACGTCATTAACTTTTTGAAAACGACATCAATATCCATCTCTAATGCCCCTTATTAGAAGAAACTTAACACCTTCAAATCAGTTGCACCACTTTCACCTCCACCCTCCATCTTTCATCACCTGTAATTTCACCTTCACCACCATCACCACCACAACCCCCATCGCCCTACAACCTCATCACCACCACTGCCACTTCCAACACACCCAAATTCTTTATTGTATTTCCCCTTTGATTCTACCGCAAAAATGAAAAACAAAAAACAAAATGGACATCAAACAAGTCCTACGTTTTCAATTCATACATTTTTCTTCATTTCTCCCTCATGAAGCAAAAATATAAACCCGTTCAACAGAAAAAATAAAATTGTTGAAAGCAATTGTAGAAAACGAAGTAAATATCACTACAATGCACACTATTAAAATTCTAATCCATAAATTAAAAAAAAGAAAACAAGAAACAGTGATAGTAATATTTTTATTATTAAACATGTACATGTACCTCTGGTAAATCATCGATGCGATTTCGAAATTTATATGCCCAAAAAATTGATAACCAGAAGCATCTACGGTTTCATCTTGCCCTTCATTGACCTTTAAAATCAGCATTTTTTTTAGTGAAATTGTGCTCTAAGAAACTCCATCTTCGGGTCCTTTTATACATGCAATGGAATTCTCTAGAACTGGTTCTGAAAATAAACAGTGGGTTTAAATCTGTGAGCAGGATTAAGTTTTGAAAAATGATTTTTGCACTCCTGTTTTTGGCTTATCCACTCATCCCTTTGCTTTCATGTCTTAATTATTCCCTTATTGAATTGAAAGGCTAAATAAAAATAAAAAATAAAAAAAGTAATAAGGAACAAAAAAAAAGTGCAAAAATTATTTCCGTCTAATTTCTTCAAACCTTTATTTTATTTTCCTTTTCCTCCTAATGTTTTTGGAAAGTATATCGTGGTCGTTAATGGGATGGGGGACAATGATTTTGAGGATCAGAGTAAGACACATTGATAAGCTCATATTTATATATATTTTACATCAAATTCTCTCGTCTTTTCTTAGTTAGTTCCTTATATTTTTGAGCTATTTACATTGATTTTGTGTTTTATATGATTTGTCAAGCAAATAAAAGAAAAATAGCACAAGTGAGATTTTATGTAACAAATTCGTCAAAACTGCCTGTGCAGATCAGCCCATTTTGGAAGCAATTTGCGAACGGCCCAAAATGAACTAGAGAATGAGCCTTATATGCTTGGAAAGCTACAGATGTCTATTTTCTGGAGCATTTTGCGGATTGTTAAGATCATTCTTCTAGAAGAAGTTATGGGCATTTGAGTAAGGGAAGGTCAAGAGAGCACATGGGGAAGGATGACCCACGGCATGGATGATGGATGATTATGTTTTGCAAGTGTGCTAGCTTGTTTAATCATGAAATACAAGTGTGCTAGCTGTTTTGCAAGTGTTCTAGCTGATTCATCATGAGAAGACCAAGAGGAATCCAAGGCATGGACCAAGGAGGATGAATGCAAGTTGTTTCATCATGAAATTTCTGCAATGAAGCATGTGTGCTAGCTGTTTTTGATGATTAATTCTTACTTTGTATTTGTTTATTAAAATCACTTGAGTGGCTCCTTACCTTTGTGCACCTATAAATAAAGCCTTCTTGCAAGGCTTAGAGCACCAATTCACACAACAATCCCATTTCACACACCCTAAACTATCCTAGCCGCAACCTCCCTTCTTTCCTCCACAAAATCTGCCCATAAACCTATCCTAGCCATCATAAACACCACCATACATCCCCCTATCCACTCTTCCATACAACCAAACCTTCAAACCACATCCACTCCTTGTGCCATAGCAAAGGAAGGGAAGGAAAGTGCTTGGACGTGCATACCACTCAACGAGGACCGTTGGAGCGTTTAGGTGTTTTCTTTCTTTCATTTTCAATGTATAAATCTATTTACCTTTGTTTTATGATTATGAGGAACTAAACCCCCCTTTTGCTAGGGGGGGATTCAAAGCCATGATTACATTTGCATTATGAATTAATTACTTTTGGTTGTGATTTAATAATTTGTGATTTCAATTTGCTTAACTATTTGATTGATAACTTATTTATGTATGTTGATTAAGAGTGCACGCTTAGTTTTCATGCATAAGTTTGATGCTAGAATATAAGGGAATTTCACCTAATTGTTATGAACTTATATTCAAGAGTAGTGAAGGTTGCTATCCACAATCGTGTTAAGTGAATTCTTGGCAAGAGTATCATGTTTTTCATAGTTACGAATGCCTCGTCAATACTTATAGTTCTCTTGAATCTTAATGATCTTTGATTGTATCTATATTGTGCTTTTCACGTATGGAACTTTTGAAGAATGTTTTGAATTGTTATATGTGCTTTCCCATTCAATTCATTAAACTAAGGAGAACTTGAAGGTTAAAAAAGTGCTATCACGGTTAACCCAGAGTATTGAGTTTCATAAGTTATCGAAAGAACAACTAAAAATTAGTTTATATACAAGTGTATCATGTGTGGAGGAAACCCCTCTAGCTAATCCATCATCCATTCAAACAACCATATTTTGTGCTTAAATCTATCTAGTTTTCAATTTATTTATTTTCAAGTTATTCTCATCAAGATCAAATCCCCCTTTTTCAATTTTTGTCTTTTGACTTGAATTTACCTTATTTGATTTCTTTTGAGTTCTTTGAGTAATTTAGTTTAGAGTTGGTTAATTTTCATAGCTTCAATCTTTTAAATTCATTCGTGATTTTGTTTTAGTTTATTTATTAATTTTATTTTAAGTTATTCTAGTTTATTTGGAATCATTTGAATCTAGTTAAATGCTTTGATTTAGATTTGTGTTTTTAAAGTTTTATTTAGTGCTTCTAAATTCATTTTATATAGATTAGCAATCCCTCCTAATCCCCGGTTTAAGAACGATCCCTACTTGCATATATACTACAATTGTCAACAAGAGGGTTTAATTTGTGTGTTAGTTTATTTTCGCATCAAATTTTGGCGCCGTTGCCGGGGATTAGCAACTTTGCTAATCCCTTATTTCTTTTTATTTTTTTTTATTTTTTATATTGTAATTTAGATAGTAACTTTGCTTTATTCTTCTTGCTTCTTAGGTACTAGTGTATGACTCGAAGTTCTCATCCAGTTCAAAAGCATATCTCTGACTTTGACAATGACTTTGAGCGAACTTTGAGAAGGACAAGGAAACAACAAGAAGCTCAACCATCCAATCTTGAACCTGAGCTTGAGGAAAACAAAGTAGAAGAGGAAAAGGAGCCCAAGGCTCAAGGAGTTGAGCAACCACAAGTCATGGCAGCGGACAATCGGACCATTAAAGAGCTCTCAGCCTCGGGGTTGGCCAATGCCCCACCATTATGCATTCAATACCCCGCGGCTGCCCAAGGCAAGACCGATGAGTTCGAGTTGAAGTCGAGCTTGTTGCACCACATTCCGAAATACCATGGGCTGTCCATGGAAGATCCCAACAAGCATCTCAAGGAGTTCGAGGTGGTTTGTTCGAGCATGACACCCATTAATGTCGATGGGAACATTCTGATGATGAAGGCTTTTCCATTCTCACTTTTGGAAAAGGCTAAGGATTGGCTCTACGAGTTAGCACCCGGAACGGTTACATCTTGGGATAGTATGAAAAGAGCATTCTTGGAGAAGTTTTTCCCGACTTCAAGAGTCATTCTCTTGAGGAAACGGATTAGTGGCATCCAACAAAATCAAGGTGAATCGTTTCCATCTTATTATGAACGTTTTAAATCTCTTGTTGCTTCATGTCCACAACATCAAATGAAGGAGGAGCTGCTCATTCAATATTTCTACGAAGGACTCCTTCCTATGGAACGCCAAATGCTAGATGCCTCAGCGGGAGGTGCATTGGTGGACAAGACTCCGGTGGCTGCCAAAGTTCTAATTGCCAACCGAGCACATAATGCACAACAATACGAGGGTGTTGGACAAAGAGACTCCCCACGGCCACAAGTGAATGAGGTAAGTTCTACGTCCGATATTCAATCCCAACTAGCTAACCTTACTTCTATTGTTTCTCAGTTGGCCGAAGGAATGAAGATTCATGGACCAAGTGTTTGTGGCGTGTGCTCGATGCAAGGACATGCCAATGATCAATGCCCTCAATTGATTGAGAATGGAGGGTGGGAATCTGCCAATGCCGTGGGTTTTGGAAGCCAAAATCAGCCACGCCATGATCCATATTCAAACACCTACAATCCGGGGTGGAGAGACCATCCAAATTTCAAGTGGCGGGATCCTCAACAACCCCAACAACAAGGAGGACTTAGGCAGCAACCGCCGGGCTTTTATACAAAGCCATTTGTCCCTAATCAAAATCAATTGCAATCGGCCCCAATAAACTCAGGTATGTCTTTGGATAATGATCAAGTTGTTAAGTTACTTACTACTTTGACGCATGAAGTACAAACTCAAAACAAGGAGAGACAAATCCAAGACAAACGAGTGGACAATTTGGAGAAGCAAATGGGTCAAATTGCCGAGTTCATGGGGCAGATTAGAGAACAAGGCAGATTGCCTAGTTCAACCGTTGTGAATCCCAAGGGAGGATTTGAAACCGCTAAGGCAATCATGTTGAGAAGTGGTAAACAGGTTGGAACCGACTCAAATACATCTAAATCAAGTCAAGAAGAGGAGGACAAGTTGCTGCAAGAAGAGGCACAGGGAGCAAAGCCCACGGCTAATGATGCTCAAGTAAGGCCGCAACCATCTAATGCTTCTAAACCGTCCCAAACTACCAAGGTAAGTCCAAATTCGACTTTTTCTAGTTCCATTCCACTAAATGTGCCCTTTCCTGGCAGGTTTAGGCAATCAAAGAAGGAAGAAGCCGAGAAAGACATTCTAGAGACCTTTCGGAAAGTTCAAGTGAATATCCCGCTCCTTGATGCAATTAAGCAAGTCCCAAGGTATGCTAAGTTTTTAAAAGAACTTTGTACAACAAGGAGAAGGATTTCGAACAAAGAGGTGGTTCAAGTAAGTGAAAATGTGTCTGCTGTGTTACAAAGGAAATTACCCCCTAAATGCAAAGATCCGGGTAGTTTTACAATTCCGTGCGTTATTGGTAATACTAAGTTTGAACAATGCATGTTAGACTTAGGGGCTTCGATTAATGTTATGCCATACTCTATTTATGCATCTATGAACTTAGGTGAGCTTAAAAACGATGGTGTGATCATTCAATTAGCCGATCGTTCTAATGCATATCCAAAGGGTGTTTTGGAAGATGTTTTGGTGCAGGTTGGTAATTTGATTTTTCCAGCGGATTTCTATGTGCTTGACATGGAGGAGGCACCCCATTCTACCCCATTGCCGATTCTATTAGGGAGGCCTTTCATGAAAACTGCCCGCACCAAGATAGATGTGTTTAAAGGGACTTTAACGATGGAATTTGATGGGGAAGTTATCGATTTCAATCTTTCTGAAAGTATTAAATTTCCAAAGGATGATCACTCTTGTTTTTCTATTGATATAATTGATGATTTGGCGTAGGATTATCTTGATTCGTTGGAGAGGGATGCCCTTGAAACCACAATTGCACAAGGAATAGGGAATAAACTCAAAGATGTCGTGCCTAGAAGTGAAGAAGAGGCTGAGATTGTGGCCGCCCTTGAGTCATTGCCTCAACACCATGGTAAGCTTTCAAACCCAATTTCAATTCCCGTTTCTACTAATAAGTTGCTACCCTCAATTATTCAGGCACCCGTACTTGAGCTTAAACCGTTGCCCGACCATTTGAAGTACGCGTTTTTGGGAGATAACGAGACGTTGCCCGTCATTGTCTCCTCATCACTCACGGCCTTAGAGGAGGAGAAGTTGATTCGAGTGTTGAAAGAGCACAAGACGGCCATTGGGTGGACTTTGGCCGATATTAAGGGAATTAGCCCTACGACGTGCATGCATCGCATACTTCTAGAGGAGGGGGCTAAACCAACTCGAGAGGCTCAGCGCCGTCTCAACCCTCCAATGATGGAAGTTGTGAAGAAGGAGATTATCAAACTTCTTGATTGTGGAGTGATTTATCCGATCTCTGATAGTCGTTGGGTTTCGCCTGTGCAATGTAATCCAAAGAATTCCGGAGTGACCGTGGTGAAGAATGCCGAGAATGAGCTTGTGCCAACCCGTATCCAAACAGGTTGGCGAGTGTGCATCGATTATAGGAAGCTCAACGCCACCACAAGGAAGGACCACTTCCCTTTGCCGTTCATCGATCAAATGCTTGAAAGGTTAGCCGGTCATTCTTTTTATTGTTTCCTTGATGGTTATTCTGGATATAATCAGATTGTCATAGCTCCGGATGACCAAGAAAAGACAACTTTCACGTGCCCCTTTGGTACCTTTGCCTATCGTCGCATGCCTTTTGGTTTATGCAATGCTCCGGCCACGTTTCAAAGATGTATGGTAAGTATCTTTTCAGATTTTGTGGAGAAGATAATTGAGGTATTTATGGATGATTTTAGTGTATTTGGTGATTCATTTAATGGTTGTTTGGAAAATCTCACAATAATCTTGAAACGATGTGTAGAAACTAACCTTGTGCTTAATTGGGAAAAATGTCACTTTATGGTCAAACAAGGAATAGTTTTAGGGCATATTGTTTCAGAAAGAGGAATTGAAGTAGATAAATCGAAAATAGATCTTGTACGCTACTTACCCTCTCCTACTTCGGTTCGAGAGGTTCGTTCGTTTCTTGGACATGCAGGATTTTATAGGCGATTTATCAAGGACTTCTCCAAGATCTCAAATCCTCTTTGCCGTCTCCTCCAGAAAGATGTGGCATTTGACTTCAACGAGGAGTGTGAGAAGGCGTTCAAACACCTCAAAGAGATGCTAACGTCAGCCCCTATCATAGTTCCACCGGATTGGAGCCTTCCTTTTGAGCTTATGTGTGATGCTTCCGATTATGCATTAGGAGCAGTTTTGGGACAAAGGAAGGACAAACGGCCCCATGTTATCTATTACGCATCCCGGACTTTGAACGATGCGCAATTGAATTACTCTACCACTGAAAAAGAACTTCTTGCTGTTGTGTTTGCTTTAGATAAATTCCGTTCTTATTTGCTTGGTACTAAAGTTATTATTTATACTGACCATGCAGCATTGAAGTACTTGTTCACAAGAAATAGGCCAAACCACGACTCATTCGTTGGATGCTTCTTCTCCAAGAGTTCGATATCGAAATCCGGGATAAGAAAGGAAGTGAAAACGTGGTGGCTGACCACTTGAGCCGTATGGTGCATGAGGAGGATGCCGTGCCTATCATAGAGACATTCCCAGATGAGCAATTAATGTCCGTCAAGGTAAGTGAACCATGGTATGCTGATTTGGTGAATTATTTGGTGTCTAAACATGTTCCAAGTGAATTACTGAAACACCAACGTGATAAATTGAAGAAAGAGGCACGGTTTTATGTGTGGGATGACCCGTATTTATGGAAATATTGCCCTGCTCAGGTTATACGTAGGTGTGTGCACGATTCTGAGTTTAATGCTATTTTAACCTTTTGTCACACTTATGCTTGTGGAGGACACTTTGGCACTCAAAGAACAGCACTTAAGGTGTTAGAATGTGGTTTCTATTGGCCTACAATCTTTAGGGATGCTAGAGCATTTTGCATGTCTTGTGATAGGTGCCAAAGAACGGGCAATATAGGTCCTAAACAACAAATGCCGCAAAACCCCATTTTTAGTGTTGAAATCTTTGATGTTTGGGGTATTGATTTCATGGGTCCCTTTCCTTCATCACATGGTTTTCTTTATATTTTGCTTGCTGTGGATTATGTGTCGAAATGGGTGGAAGCCAAAGCCACCCGGACTAACGATTCTCGAGTGGTTGCAGATTTTGTGAAAACTAACATTTTTGCAAGGTTTGGAATGCCAAGAGTGTTAATCAGTGATGGAGGTTCCCATTTTTGTAATCGAACCATCGAGGCATTGCTCAGGAAGTATAATGTCACGCATAAGGTGGCCACACCTTATCATCCTCAAACAAGTGGGCAAGCCGAGGTTTCGAATAGGGAAATCAAGCAGATTCTTGAGAAGACCGTTGGGCCTACAAGGAAGGATTGGAGTTTGCGCTTAAATGATGCATTGTGGGCGTATCGCACTGCCTACAAAACCCCGATTGGGATGTCCCCTTTTCGGCTCATCTATGGGAAGCCATGCCATCTTCCCGTCGAGCTAGAGCATCGTGCACATTGGGCCGTCAAAATATTTAACATGGACATTGATGCCGCAGGTCTACATAGGAAGCTTCAATTGAATGAGCTTGAAGAAATCCGGAATGAAGCTTATGAGAATGCCCGGATCTACAAGGAGAAAACCAAGGCGTTCCATGACAAGATGATCCGGGCCAAAACGTTCTCTATTGGGCAGAAAGTGTTATTATTCAATTCTCGCCTTCGATTGTTTCCAGGTAAGTTACGCTCCAAATGGGTTGGTCCTTTTATTGTCACTAATGTTTTTCCTCATGGTGCAGTGCAAATCAAAAGTTTGAGGACACAGCAAGAATTCAAAGTGAATGGGCATCGGTTGAAGCCATATTACGAGACGTTTGAGGAACATGTCGTGGAGGATGTACCCCTCCATGCTAGGGGGCCTAGTCAAGCTTAAACGGAGGTACTGTCCAGCTGGAAGACGTTAAAGCAAGCGCTTCGTGGGAGGCAACCCATGCATTCAACGAAGGAAGACCTAGGAATCACTTCAATTCCAGATTTGCATTCCTAACTCTTTCTCTTTGTTGTTTCTATTCTACTATGTTTAGTTTGTTTAATTTGGTTTGAGTTTCTGTTTAAAACATTGAGGACAATGTTTGATTCAAGTGTGGGGGGGTAAACAATCTGTTTTGCATGATTTTCGTGGGTTTTATTCACCTATCACTTCCAATGTTGTTTTTCACTGTTTTAAAGTGCTTTTAGTGTGTTTTGAAGCATTTTAGTGTGTTGTGGCTTAAAAATCCGAAAAACTCATAAAAATTTAATAAAACTGTTTTTTTTTTTTTTTTTAAAAAAAAAAAACCTAAAAAGAGTTGTTTTTGAGTTGTTTTGGTGTGTTTGTGTCGTAGGTACCTTCCAACACAATGATGAGGATTTGGTTTTGAATTGCATGGCTGTTAAAAAGAGTTATAAGCATGGATTGAAGTTTGATATGTTCTTGGCTTATGCTTAGTTGTAGTTGATGTTTATGAACTCACATTTGATCATAAAGTGGTTAAAATCAGTTTTTGTAACATGCTTGAAGGAAAGAACTCAACTAACGCTACATCCTTGTGAGACTTGAGCCTTTACTTCTTTTGGAGAGTTATAATCTGTGATTTCTTGTGTTCTTAAGTCGTTGCATGATCTCATTATTCTTTGCTTGGTTGCTACTTAGAATGCATGTGTATTATGATAGAACTAAATGCTAGAACTTATATCCGTTTCATTCAAAGCATGATATTGAATTGCATAACACACGATCAAGATGAAGTTGTGTAGTTGCCACTAAAGCCAAATAGCCATGCCGCCCTTGTTCATTTGTAGGATTTAACCCCGTTGAGCCTTGTTTAGCCTTTATTCTTTGTTAAACCACATTATCCCTACCTAGCCTAGAATAGGACCATCCACACCCTCGTTCTTAAAAGATAGTGAGCATGACTTAAATGAATTCCTTTTGAGTTACATTATGCAAGAAAATGAGTGTGGGGGAAGGAACGATTGTTCTTAAGTTCAATGTATGTTTTGGGGTTTAAAAGAGAAGAAATGAAGTGAAAAACGTATAAAAAAAAAGAAAAAAAAAGAAAAAAAAAAAAAGAAGATAGAATGAGTTTGAAAGAGTTGATTGTTGAAGAAAAGGGTCCAAAAGTTTGAATTTGACCCTAAGTGTTGCATGAAGCTCCCCATGTGTTCAAATTTGAGTTTGCATTCAAAAGTGAATTCTAAGTTGATTTCATTGCTATTGCTCACTATGTTTTTAAGAACCCTTGTTTTCCATATCTGTTCGCTGTAACCTATCACCCTTAGCCCCGTTATAACCCTTACACTTCTATCTTGAGTGTTATGTGTTCAATATGTGGAGTTTGGGATTGGTATGAGCATATGGTGTCACTAGTTCTTGCATCTAAGTAGTAGCATTCCTTTCATGAGATCATATTCATATATTCACTTATAACTCCAGAAAAGAGCTTTCTTTGTTAAAATATGTGAGTTTTAGTTTTCATGTGTATATCAATCTTCTCACATATACCTAGTGTAGGGAATGTAGTTTGAAAATCTGAGTGAAAAATGAGTGCATATCTAGTAAGGAATTGAGGGAATTCTCTAAAGCATGTTATTACATTCAAAATGATGTTTTAAATGATTAAAAGAGAACTAGTAAATGGTGACTGTGGTTAAGTGTATGCTTAAGGATTTTGATAACCAAAATCTGTGCAAGTAATGATTTTTAGCATGTGCATTAGAAATCCCTGAGGTAACGTTGGAAGGTTTAGATTGTGTTTTGTTTCTTTTTATTTTCTTTGTTTTGCTCGAGGACTAGCAAAAGCTAAGTGTGGGGGTATTTGATAAGCTCATATTTATATATATTTTACATCAAATTCTCTCGTCTTTTCTTAGTTAGTTCCTTATATTTTTGAGCTATTTACATTGATTTTGTGTTTTATATGATTTGTCAAGCAAATAAAAGAAAAATAGCACAAGTGAGATTTTATGTAACAAATTCGTCAAAACTGCCTGTGCAGATCAGCCCATTTTGGAAGCAATTTGCGAACGGCCCAAAATGAACTAGAGAATGAGCCTTATATGCTTGGAAAGCTACAGATGTCTATTTTCTGTAGCATTTTGCGGATTGTTAAGATCATTCTTCTAGAAGAAGTTATGGGCATTTGAGTAAGGGAAGGTCAAGAGAGCACATGGGGAAGGATGACCCACGGCATGGATGATGGATGATTATGTTTTGCAAGTGTGCTAGCTTGTTTAATCATGAAATACAAGTGTGCTAGCTGTTTTGCAAGTGTTCTAGCTGATTCATCATGAGAAGACCAAGAGGAATCCAAGGCATGGACCAAGGAGGATGAATGCAAGTTGTTTCATCATGAAATTTCTGCAATGAAGCATGTGTGCTAGCTGTTTTTGATGATTAATTCTTACTTTGTATTTGTTTATTAAAATCACTTGAGTGGCTCCTTACCTTTGTGCACCTATAAATAAAGCCTTCTTGCAAGGCTTAGAGCACCAATTCACACAACAATCCCATTTCACACACCCTAAACTATCCTAGCCGCAACCTCCCTTCTTTCCTCCACAAAATCTGCCCATAAACCTATCCTAGCCATCATAAACACCACCATACATCCCCCTATCCACTCTTCCATACAACCAAACCTTCAAACCACATCCACTCCTTGTGCCATAGCAAAGGAAGGGAAGGAAAGTGCTTGGACGTGCATACCACTCAACGAGGACCGTTGGAGCGTTTAGGTGTTTTCTTTCTTTCATTTTCAATGTATAAATCTATTTACCTTTGTTTTATGATTATGAGGAACTAAACCCCCCTTTTGCTAGGGGGGGATTCAAAGCCATGATTACATTTGCATTATGAATTAATTACTTTTGGTTGTGATTTAATAATTTGTGATTTCAATTTGCTTAACTATTTGATTGATAACTTATTTATGTATGTTGATTAAGAGTGCACGCTTAGTTTTCATGCATAAGTTTGATGCTAGAATATAAGGGAATTTCACCTAATTGTTATGAACTTATATTCAAGAGTAGTGAAGGTTGCTATCCACAATCGTGTTAAGTGAATTCTTGGCAAGAGTATCATGTTTTTCATAGTTACGAATGCCTCGTCAATACTTATAGTTCTCTTGAATCTTAATGATCTTTGATTGTATCTATATTGTGCTTTTCACGTATGGAACTTTTGAAGAATGTTTTGAATTGTTATATGTGCTTTCCCATTCAATTCATTAAACTAAGGAGAACTTGAAGGTTAAAAAAGTGCTATCACGGTTAACCCAGAGTATTGAGTTTCATAAGTTATCGAAAGAACAACTAAAAATTAGTTTATATACAAGTGTATCATGTGTGGAGGAAACCCCTCTAGCTAATCCATCATCCATTCAAACAACCATATTTTGTGCTTAAATCTATCTAGTTTTCAATTTATTTATTTTCAAGTTATTCTCATCAAGATCAAATCCCCCTTTTTCAATTTTTGTCTTTTGACTTGAATTTACCTTATTTGATTTCTTTTGAGTTCTTTGAGTAATTTAGTTTAGAGTTGGTTAATTTTCATAGCTTCAATCTTTTAAATTCATTCGTGATTTTGTTTTAGTTTATTTATTAATTTTATTTTAAGTTATTCTAGTTTATTTGGAATCATTTGAATCTAGTTAAATGCTTTGATTTAGATTTGTGTTTTTAAAGTTTTATTTAGTGCTTCTAAATTCATTTTATATAGATTAGCAATCCCTCCTAATCCCCGGTTTAAGAACGATCCCTACTTGCATATATACTACAATTGTCAACAAGAGGGTTTAATTTGTGTGTTAGTTTATTTTCGCATAAAAGTTTTGGCGACATTAATCGAAGCCCCTAAGTCTAACATGCATTGTTCAAACTTAGTATTACCAATAACGCACGGAATTGTAAAACTACCCGGATCTTTGCATTTAGGGGGTAATGTGTCTGCTGTGTTACAAAGGAAATTACCCCCTAAATGCAAAGATCCGGGTAGTTTTACAATTCCGTGCGTTATTGGTAATACTAAGTTTGAACAATGCATGTTAGACTTAGGGGCTTCGATTAATGTCGCCAAAAATTTTATGCGAAAATAAACTAACACACAAATTAAACCCTCTTGTTGACAATTGTAGTATATATGCAAGTAGGGATCGTTCTTAAACCGGGGATTAGGAGGGATTGCTAATCTATATAAAATGAATTTAGAAGCACTAAATAAAACTTTAAAAACACAAATCTAAATCAAAGCATTTAACTAGATTCAAATGATTCCAAATAAACTAGAATAACTTAAAATAAAATTAATAAATAAACTAAAACAAAATCACGAATGAATTTAAAAGATTGAAGCTATGAAAATTAACCAACTCTAAACTAAATTACTCAAAGAACTCAAAAGAAATCAAATAAGGTAAATTCAAGTCAAAAGACAAAAATTGAAAAAGGGGGATTTGATCTTGATGAGAATAACTTGAAAATAAATAAATTGAAAACTAGATAGATTTAAGCACAAAATATGGTTGTTTGAATGGATGATGGATTAGCTAGAGGGGTTTCCTCCACACATGATACACTTGTATATAAACTAATTTTTAGTTGTTCTTTCGATAACTTATGAAACTCAATACTCTGGGTTAACCGTGATAGCACTTTTTTAACCTTCAAGTTCTCCTTAGTTTAATGAATTGAATGGGAAAGCACATATAACAATTCAAAACATTCTTCAAAAGTTCCATACGTGAAAAGCACAATATAGATACAATCAAAGATCATTAAGATTCAAGAGAGCTATAAGTATTGACGAGGCATTCGTAACTATGAAAAACATGATACTCTTGCCAAGAATTCACTTAACACGATTGTGGATAGCAACCTTCACTACTCTTGAATATAAGTTCATAACAATTAGGTGAAATTCTCTTATATTCTAGCATCAAACTTATGCATGAAAACTAAGCGTGCACTCTTAATCAACATACATAAATAAGTTATCAATCAAATAGTTAAGCAAATTGAAATCACAAATTATTAAATCACAACCAAAAGTAATTAATTCATAATGCAAATGTAATCATGGCTTTGAATCCCCCCCTAGAAAAAGGGGGGTTTAGTTCCTCATAATCATAAAAGAAAGGTAAATAGATTTATACATTGAAAATGAAAGAAAGAAAACACCTAAACGCTCCAACGGTCCTCGTTGAGTGGTATGCACGTCCAAGCACTTTCCTTCCCTTCCTTTGCTATGGCACAAGGAGTGGATGTGGTTTGAAGGTTTGGTTGTATGGAAGAGTGGATAGGGGGATGTATGGTGGTGTTTATGATGGCTAGGATAGGTTTATGGGCAGATTTTGTGGAGGAAAGAAGGGAGGTTGCGGCTAGGATAGTTTAGGGTGTGTGAAATGGGATTGTTGTGTGAATTGGTGCTCTAAGCCTTGCAAGAAGGCTTTATTTATAGGTGCACAAAGGTAAGGAGCCACTCAAGTGATTTTAATAAACAAATACAAAGTAAGAATTAATCATCAAAAACAGCTAGCACACATGCTTCATTGCAGAAATTTCATGATGAAACAACTTGCATTCATCCTCCTTGGTCCATGCCTTGGATTCCTCTTGGTCTTCTCATGATGAATCAGCTAGAACACTTGCAAAACAGCTAGCACACTTGTATTTCATGATTAAACAAGCTAGCACACTTGCAAAACATAATCATCCATCATCCATGCCGTGGGTCATCCTTCCCCATGTGCTCTCTTGACCTTCCCTTACTCAAATGCCCATAACTTCTTCTAGAAGAATGATCTTAACAATCCGCAAAATGCTACAGAAAATAGACATCTGTAGCTTTCCAATCATATAAGGCTCATTCTCTAGTTCATTTTGGGCCGTTCGCAAATTGCTTCCAAAATGGGCTGATCTGCACAGGCAGTTTTGACGAATTTGTTACATAAAATCTCACTTGTGCTATTTTTCTTTTATTTGCTTGACAAATCATATAAAACACAAAATCAATGTAAATAGCTCAAAAATATAAGGAACTAACTAAGAAAAGACGAGAGAATTTGATGTAAAATATATATAAATATGAGCTTATCACACATCGAATTATGCGTACTTTAGAAGTCCATTCATGGACTCAACAACTTCGATTGAATTGCACTCCTAAGAGAAAATAATATCTAATCCTAGATATCCTCTTGGATTCTCCCAGTTCAATACGGATTCAATATCCTAAAACGTCTCTTACCTGATGTTTATAAATACCTTCATCTAGGGCATAACTCTGGTCATGCAATTCACTTTTGCACACTCTTTGCTTGTTGTATGCCCACTACTTGAGACTTAATATTGCTTACTACCTTGACCGTTGAAAAGCCTTTGGCTGGTACCACATTGTACCTTAAGACAATTCACGGTTGTTTTCTTAGAGCTAGCTTGACTTGTGTAGCTCCTCCATTTGTGGTGGTGTGCGAATTTGATTCCAACAATTAGTACTTTCATTGAGAGCTGAACTCATATTTTCCTAACCAAATCATTCTACTAAATCAGCATTTCTACTAAAGATAGTTCTAGGAGTGCTGATGCCAACACGAATGGTGGAAACAACCAACCCTCTGACACATCTGGGCTCCGACAAGCAACAACGTCTTGAAGGCAGAGTTCCCCCGACAATTGACCAGATATGGGAGACTCTAATGAAGATCAATGCCTCTATCAGTGATCTTTAGAAGACTTCGAAGGTTTCTTACACTAAGAACCATTCAAACTTTGTTAACTAAGCAAGGCACATGAAAACCCTAGTTAGTACTCGCATAGTCACTCTACAAACCCAAGTCCATGTCTTCAAACTTTGTAACCTGAGTACCATAACCCCAGACAGACAGCCTATTATGATGATGCCTGTTTCGACCCCAACAGAAACTGGTGATCTAAACTCGCACGCGGAACAACATGATGTTAGACTGTAAGTCATACCTCTGCAACGGGATTTAGGTTCAATGCAATCTTAATCCCTTGGATACTACAACAACCTTCCTTGTGGAGATTAGGAATCTCCATCCATAGTCATTTGAAGACCAAGAGCGGTGCAGACCATTGAACCGTAATAACCTTAAGGATGCATCGAGTGATGCTCGAAATCAACTCCCTAGTAGAGTTGTCCCTAAAATCAGCAAGGTTTTCGCCATTCACCTCTATCCCATAAGTAAAGCAAGAAGAAATATAATTATTCCTCTTTGGCAAGAAGCCGATGACATTTTCGGCTAAGATGACAGAGCACAGAAGAAGAATTCCGGCTAAAATTAAGATAGGAGGTCCAAGTGAAAAAAGTGATGAACGGGATACTTCTTCTCATTCTTCTCGTCGGAATGACAAAAGATGAAGCAAGGACAAGTCAACTTCATCTCAGCCAAAGAAATACATCGCTTTGAATACCACAGTTAACAACATCCTTTATAGCATCAAGGACAAGCCTTTTCTTAAGATGCCCAAACCTCTTAGTAATCATTTGGTCATGTAAAAGCCCAATGAATATTGGTCTTTCCACCAATCCATTGAGCACACTACCCGGAATTCCTAAATGCTCTACGATCACATCAAGGAGATGCTTGATTAAGGATATTACTGGGAGTTCGTGAAACAAAATGCCTAGAAGGAGGATCCTACTGAAAGGAATGACAGAGGTAATGTGGATAACTATGAATTCACAAATGAGGAAGATCGGCAACGAGCTAAGAAGCCAACCCTTAATATCAACTGCATTTATGGGTAGCAGAAGCATCTAGGCAACACCAAAAAAGAAAGGAATGTAGCATGCAAAATGGCACAACAAACCACCCCTGATTTATTCCAATATCTTTGATGTTCTCCGATCATGAACTATCATGATGACACTCTGGTGATAAAGATTTAGATCTCGAATGTGATGGTTAACTAAATGTTGATATATAATGGATAAGGAGTTAACATTATCTTTGAAAAAGCAGCGAAGAGGATGAGAATTCTAGATTGTATCAATTAGAGTAAGAGTACTCTACATACGTTCGAGGGTACTTAAGTTCGATCAGTCGGGACAGGTAAGCTGGCTGTTGAGGTGAAACCCTATAACATTCTAGTATACTTTTATGCCATGAACTATCTGACTCTCTATAAGGCCATCTTGGGCCAAAATTGGTTTACAAGACAAGAGAAATTCCATCATCATACCATTAGCTACTTTAATATCCTGCACGTAACAGAGTAAAGTATATTAAAGGTGATCAGGTAGTAGCCCGCTACTATGCTGTGAAAAACATGAATATGGTCTGAAAGTGAGAGCCGAGCCCTGCAACTTTAAGGAGACAATCTCATAAGGAACTCTGACCACTAAAAGATGGAATGTCACCAATATTTGGTGGTATTACTAAGAACCATTGACCAAACTACTTGTGGTTTGATTCTTTTTTGACATAAGAAGGTCGTCCATTACGAATTCAACCACAAAGAATTTCAACGCCTTCTTGAAGGAAAAATTTTGTCCTAACTAAGAACATACAAGAACATTTGAGCATACAAGCATACATATAACATTTTAAAGTAAGCATGCACTAAAAAACAATTCTAAAACCCATGACTTTCAAAGCCTAGTGAATGGTGAACCACAAGACTCTTTAACAGTATTAAAGAGAAGAAATGATTTTGAGATTCATTGCCCTTGAAGCTCATCCATGTTTACACAAGGTATTCACCCAAGTAGAGGGCCTTCAAGTCACCTCCTAGCTCCTTGGATCTTCCTTGTGATTTTTACTCCTTTGATTACCTAGGAGAAGCTTGATGCTAGTAAACTCTCCTAGGTATGGCCGGCCTCCTTGTAGAGAGAGTGAAATGTTTCTCTTTTCTCCGAAGAAAACCCTAATGAACTTTTGCCAATAATTTCCTTTTTATACTCACTCAAAAGTGATGGCAAACTTGAAATTATGCAAACCAACTCACCAAGGCCGGCCTCCCTTAATTCTCTAGGCTAATCTCTCATTTTGTTTTAGTTGTCATACAACTTAAACATAATGGGCATTGTGGACCAAAAACCCTTTTGGGCCCCGAAGCCCAAAACTAACTTAAAGGTCCAATACGAACCTTTCATATAATTAATTAATCTTGACCATTCTCAATTAAAATATTTAATTGATTATTCATCTCATTTATATCTTCACATTCATCCTTACTAGGTGTTCGATCAGTAGATACGCTGTTATCTTTTTTTACCGTTCTTCAATTTATAACACAATTCTCTCTTTTTACTTTTTTTTTTAAATTTTATAATCATACTTCTTTTAGGTGAATGGTTGGATGGAGGCCTTGCTTCACACCCAGGTAGATAAGATCTACAAACTTGAAGTGGACTACAAGAGCGAACTAGGCAACATGATCAAACTTGAGAGGGACTTGTAGGAGAAGAGCTCTAAACTCGAAAAACCTCTAGACGCCGAAGGAGCCTGAGGCATCAAGAATGATAACTTCGTGGGGCATTTAGGCGATGGTGAATTGGCAAAGGTCTAGGCATTAAAAGCTAAGGAATATACAGCGTGAGCACTGGCGTCTGAGCGAAGTTATTGGGATGCTAACCAATCCATCATTCAGTCAGATTTGGATACGGCTCGGCGAAGCAAATCTTGTAAAGATATGAAGGTGGTATAAAGAGCGACCGACCGAGAGTACAATCAGGGCTACCATGCTGGTTGCATAAGTTAAGACCACTGCAACGAATGAGACTCTGCTCGTTTGTTAGTAGAGATTCGAAAGGTTGATCTACATATACCTTATTCTCTTATGATTGATGCGCCGGAGCTCATGATATCAGTGGGAAGCAAGTCTTCCTTTCATTCTGAGGGGTTATTAAAGAAAGCTGATCCGGTTGGCCCAGATGTTGCCCCTGTTAATATTTCTCGAACAGGTATTGGGGGTGCATTGAACGTGGTTGCTGATGACAAGCTGTAGTTGTTAAGACTTTTCCTTTTCCTGACCGGTCTATTATTTAGCTAGGATGGGAGCTTGTCCTATTCGTAACTTGAACTTTTTCTGCCTTAGGTTATAGGCCTTCGGCCTTTCCTTCGTCGTAGCTTTCCTTTACTAGTGCATAATTTTCCCAATAATGTTTGTCTTTCTGAATGATTCATATCCAAACTATTGAGTGTTTGACATTTTTTTCATTTCTTGCTTCTTCTTCGCAGAACATATCTTAATCCAGCAATCATTCTGAAGTAAGCTAACTTTGAAGTGGCAGGTGAAGAGTGAAGCACAAGTAAGTTTGTGGGCCTGGGACAGAGCTCAAAAACCCCTTTGGTGATGTTGATTCTAGAAAACATCACCTCCCAAGCTTAGTGTCCCTGGAGATATCCATTGCGATATTCGGAATACCACCTTACTCCAGTACTAGGTATTAAAATATCAAACCCATGGAAAACCTCTTGCTTTGTACTTCCCTATTTACATTGACCAAATTAGTGCTGAGACAATGTTGCCTGATATCTGGATTTGGCTTCCAGCTTATTCTTTTTGACCCACATTCAAGGATCTTGACATCTTGTAACATGATGCTAAAGGAAGGTATCATAAATGAAAGTTCTTTGGGACTTGGTAGCCTACATGTGGATTAGAAACAATTTTTGAATTATTTTGTCACACCTTATGCACCAGACTTGAGCATTTCTCATAGGACTACCTTAACTATCTTGGTCAAAGCATTTTCGCATATCAGAACTCTATTGGATAAAATTCATCATGGGGATTGCTTAGTCTAGATGCCCTTTTCAAACCTGCTGACATATGATGTTACATAACATACTTGACTTAGTATGATTTTTTACTATTCCCTTGAATGGCGTAGAGCCTAGGTTTGAATGTTATAACCCATAACTTTATTAGTTGTATAAACTTTCCGGAAGTCGGATGGTGCATTGAACTTCCTAGTCAAGCGCTATGTGCCCGTAGCCCGTCAATCGTAACCGCGCTTATTATAGTTCTAGTTTCCCAAGCTGCTAACCAACTAATACGACATAGACTAAGAGAGACTCATCTAACAATGTTACTTTGAATTTTTAGACTTGCAATCGTGCGAAGTTTTCAAAGTTTGTGCTTTGTTCAGATGAGGAATTCCTTAAATTACCAAAAAACGAAAAGAAACAAAAAAACATTGAACATAACATAGTTAAACTTCATAATTTCTTTATTGATGAAGGAAAAAGGATATATTGAAAAGGGTTGCTATTGAATACGGGAAGGATTGCCTACATATCTCTGTGAAGGAGAATCAAATCATCGACGTTGTTTTAAGAAAAATAATGATATAATGAAGGAATTATATCAGGGATCACGTTTAACGATAATTCTATGGTGGGGCATTGGGAGATGAGTTGTCCATGGACTTGCCTTCGCGCAAATGGCAGCATTGTGGTTGAGTCTGGAATAGACAACCTACATATCCCGGGAAGGGAATCAAATCACGTGTAATTCGGATTGTACCCTTCTTTATTTGATCTGAAGGTGTCAATAAGGGGGGTTGATCTCATAGTGATGGGTATTGGATTTCTCGTGGTCTGATCTTTCATCTTTTCACCTTTCAGGGTTCTACGTCTTTTGTAGATGCAGTTTATGTTAAGAGTGGGCTTTTTTGTCGGGCATTGATTTTCATCGTTGGTATGCTTGTCTGACTTATCCCTATCTTTAGGTTTGACTGTGCCCTCTTTCCTTGCTTTGTCCCTTACGAACTCCTAGGAATGTCCTTGATCTAGAAGTTTTTCAATATGATCATTCAACATGTGGTAGTTCCTAGTAGCGTGGCCGATGTTTTTCTGGAATGAGCAATAGTCATTCGGTTCTTCTTCGCCAGATGCTCCGAGAATGCCTTTAGGCGCTCGAGGCATGGTTTGTCTTTTATGCTATGGAGGATGTTGTTGATGGTGGTGTTCAGAGTAGTGTACTGGTTTGGGTTGGGCGGGGCTTATTTGTCTCAACGACCTTCATTGCCAGTTTGATTTGGGGAAGGGGAGGAGTGTCCTTGTTGTTCATTCTTCTATCAATCTTCTTAGCATAGTTCGATTTAGCGGTTATCCTAATAATTTTGTTGTCCCAATTCATGAGATCATCTACGATATTGAAACACTCAGCCAGAGTGGCGTAGTCATACTTTATTTTGTTCAGCTTCTGGAGAGGGGCAAATGGACGTCAATGACCTGCTTGAACGCCATTGTGGGCAATTTATCATCTAGCTCTTCTACTTTTGCCAGCTCCACGCGGTACACCAGATAAGTGTTGGTGAAGATGTTAGCCAGACATTCAAAGCAATCAACAGACCTAGCTGACAACTCTGAGTACCACCTCATTGATGGTCCCTCGAAGGTTCAAGCATCGTTGTTGTTGTTGTACAAAGCCATAGGCATTTCGATAGTGTATAATATGGTAGTTCGGGTTAAAATCACCACAAAATGACTTGAATTGCGACTAGAAGAACTTTTCTGGTAGGGGCATGGTTTTGATCACCATTAAAAGTGGGCTCTTGGTCCAGACTACTGGCCTACTAGGGATGCAAGGGTGGTCGTCTCTAACCAAGCCCTTGGGGGTTTTCCTGTCCAGGGCACGTCGTCACTCATGGTTTTCGGAGAATACAGGCTAGTCGACCCTCAAGCTACGAGGTGGGGCTCAAAGCTTCCTTACAGAAGCCACATTGGCGACCTGTTCGTCATGCAAGGGACCCCTACTTGGACTAGTGATGTTTTCTAAAGTTGGGACAACGGGTGATACTATAGGTTCTCCTTCAAGGGTTATGATAATTATGTTCTTGTACCCGAAAATAGGAATATAAGCTTGGGGGGTAGTCCCGCTCGAATTCTCTAGGTTTTTCATGCGTTATTTGATATCCACGAAATTTACGTGGCTTTCAGCTTGAGGCCACTTGGTTCTGCAACTTGTCGACAAAGGTGTTGATCTTCATCAAGGTCTTCCAAATTTGGTCCATAGAAGGTGGGGATGTGTTGATCTGATCCTCGTTGTTACCAGGTGCAGCTGCGACTCTATGTGGGTCATTACTTGCTCTGGGAGTAGGGGATGTTAGGCAGCAGGTTATCCATTCTTGGAACAATGGATACATCAGGCAGTGGGTTGTCCCGACTGACGGTATTAACTGAGTGCTCTTCGGCAGACATGTTAGTGGTAGAGTGATTTGGTAGAGAGGAATATGAGTTCCCACAAATTATGAAAGTTAAACAAGTTTAAATAATATTTAACAATATAACTATGGGGGTGGATCCGTCGCACCATATTTTTTACACAAGATTTAACACAAACCTTAGACCATTAGATTAACTCACTTTTAATAGTTGAGATGTAATCTGTCATGTCAATTAATTTGATTATTAATTTTATCAAACAAATACATATTGGAATTTTTTTTTTTGGAATAAGCGATATTATCTACACTAGGCGGTAGGGAGTGAGCTTAGCCTTACAATGGGCTAGCAATAATGTGATTCAAATTTGCTTCCAATTATAATTTCTCTATGTACTATATCATTAATTATTTATATTAATTATGTTTCATTCTTTTTTTTTTCCCTTTAATATGACCTACTTGATCTCTTTCTTTTTTGTTTGCAATTTTCTCTTTGTTTTTTGTCTCTTTGTCATCTCCGAGTCTCTTGCAGTCTCATGACTTTTGTTGAAATTCTTCAAGAACTCCTTGCTCTAAAGCTTGATAGCCTATGATGGGGAATTCCCGTCTCCTTGAAATACTGCTGCATTTCTATTTTTCCATACCTCCAACAATCGAAAACAAAAGAACTGCAGCAATTCATTTTTATTGTCTCTACCGAACAATTTCTGTGTGATTTTTCCCAGGAAGTCCTCCCCCCTAACCGTGCTACAGTCCAACTGCAGCAAGCTTCCAAACCAGAATGCCTGTGCAAACGGGCAGTAGCAGAAAAGATGATTTTGAAACCATCAAGGGTTGTGAAACTTGAAAAATAACCAGAACACCATATAGTATCTAAGCTACGTATTTTTCTCAATTATTTGATTGCTGCAATTCAATGGTATATATGAACATCAATCTGGAGAGAATTTTCTGAATAAAAGAGCATATGAGGATTGACATAGAAGAGGAAAAAAAGGAAGGTAACGCGAGTCAAAACACAATTAAGTATTGAAGAGAGAGGATTAAGTAATTAAAAATTTTCAGATTTTAATTTCTAATGTATATTTGTTTAAATACTTAAACAAAATTAATTGCCATGATATCTCAACCATTAAAAGTGGGCTAATCTAATGGTCTAAAACTTGTGTCAAATCTTGTGTAAAAAATATGGTGTCACGGATTTGCCCCTATAACAACAACAACAACAACAACAAAGCATTTTCCCATTAAGTGGGGTCGGCTATATGAATCCTAGAACGCCATTGCGCTCGGTTCTGTGTCATGTCCTCTGTTAGATCCAAGTACTCTAAGTCTTTTCTTAGAGTCTCTTCCAAAGTTTTCCTAGGTCTTCCTCTACCCCTTCACCCCTGGACCTCTATCCTGTAGTCGCATCTTCTAACCGGAGCGTCAGTAGGCCTTCTTTGCACATGTCCAAACCACCGTAACCGATTTTCTCTCATCTTTCCTTCAATTTCAGATACTCTTACTTTATCTCAGATAACCTCATTCCTAATCTTATATTTTCTCGTGTGCCCACATATCCAACGAAGCATCCTCATCTCCGCTACACCCATTTTATGTACTTGTTGATGCTTCACTGCCCAACATTCCGTGCCATACAGCATCGTCGGCCTTATTGTCGTCCTATAAAATTTTCCCTTGAGCTTCAGTGGCATACTGCGATCACACAACACGCCGGATGCACTCTTCCACTTCATCCATCCAGCTTGTATTTTGTTAAGGTCTCCATCTAATTCTCCGTTCTTTTGCAAGATAGATCCTAGGTAGCGAAAACAGTCTCTCTTTAGTACTTCCTGATATCCGATCCTCACCCCTAACTCATTTTGGCCTCCATTTGTACTGAACTTGCACTCCATATATTCTATCTTTGATCGGCTTAGGCGAAGACCTTTAGATTACAACACTTCTCTCCAAAGGTTAAGCTTCGCATTTACCCCTTCCTGAGTTTCATCTATCAACACTATATCGTATGCGAAAAACATACACCAAGGAATATCATCTTGAATATGTCCCGTTACCTCATCCATTACCAATGCAAAAAGGTAAGGACTTAAGGATGAGCCTTGATGTAACCCTACAGTTATGGGGAAGCTTTCGGTTTGTCATTCATGAGTTCTTACGGCAATCTTTGCTCCATCATACATATCCTTTAGAGCTTGGATATATGCTACTCGTACTCCTTTCTTCTCTAAAAGATTGAACAATCTAGGGTTTAGAGAGAGAGAGAGAGAGAGAGAGAGAGAGGGGGCGGGCTACACTTAGGGAGAAGAGAGATTGATTTAATTATGAGGTGTATTTTATTCACCCCATTGTGCCTTTATTTATGGTAGTACAACATTTAATAGGTAATCTACTCCTAATAGGAATATAAGATACATTCCCAGATTCCCCAAGATTTACACAATCACATTCCTATTCTAAATATGACTGCAACAATCCCCCTTGAGTGTGTAAATACTCAACAAACCATCGCATCAGATCTTCAGCGGATAAGGTAGAATAGTTGATGAAGTTATCGGCACAACGGGGGATCGCGAGTCTCAAATTTAAGTGAAGTACGCATTTGTAGTAAAATTCACAAAACCTCGCTATGGTAAAACCCAAGGCATGGAGAAAACCCATAGACTAAGGTGAAAAGTGAAAAGTATGCATAATGTTTAAAACAAACGTCAAACAGGACGAAAGTAGTGAACTCAACAGAGTATGATCATCCCGGGATGGGTGCCTCATTAATACCTCGTTAGGTAGCAAAAACCCAATGGGAAAAATGCTCCTAATCGTAGGAAAAAGAGTACATTAAGATCATGTGAGTACGCTTCTAGATACTGCCCCTAAGTTAGACATAACTTCTAAATAAGAGAACTACAAGCGATTCAACTCAGATAATTTACGCATATTGATTCCTTGGACGAGCTTCTGAAATGTAGACTTTGGCAATGACTTGGTGAAGAGATCGGCCAGGTTGTCCTGGGAACAAATTTGCTTGACTTCAATGTTCTGATGCTGCTGCTGCTGGTGTGAGTAAGAGAACTTCGACGCTATATGCTTGGTGTTGTCTCCATTGATGTATCCCTTCTTCAACTGCTCGATACATGCCGCATTGTCTTCAAAGATCGTCGTAGGAAGGTCAACGACTGATGTAAGAGCACTAGTTCTTTGAATATGTCCCATAACTTCTCTCAACCAGAAGCATTCACGCAATGCTTCATGCAGGGCGAGAATCTCAACATGGTTAGACGAAGTCACAACTAGCGTTTGCTTGGTAGACCTCCAAGATATAGCAGTGTCTTCAACGGTAAAGACATAACCCGTTTGAGAATGTGCTCTATGTGGGTCAGACAGATATCTAGCATCTGCGTAACCAATAAGGTGAGAATCAATCCGAGGACCATAAGGGGGCGGCAACACTCGGAGATTCGTGGGTATAGAACAAGCCCAAATCCGTTGTACCTTTGAGGTAGTAGAAAATGTCTTTAACACCATTCCAGTGTCTGCGTGTGGGCGCATTGCTGTATCTTGCCAAAAGATTCACAGTAAAGGAGATGTCAGGTCTAGTGCACTGAGCTAAGTACAATAAAGCCCCAATTGCACTTACGTAAAGAACTTCGGGTTCCAAAATCTCTTCCTCATCCTCCTTTGGATGGAAGGGATCTCATTTAGCATCTAGAGTCTGAACGACCATGGGTGTACTCGAAGGTTTTGCTTTATCCTCATTCAAATGGCGCAACACCTTCTGGGTATAGTTCGATTGATGTACTAGGATTCCATTCAAGCAATGCTCGATCTCCAGGCCGAGATAGTATCGAGTTTTCCCAAGATCCTTCATCTCAAATTCTGATTTCAAGTGTGCAACAATTTCCTCAAGCTCTGTGGGAGTCCCAATAAGGTTCATGTCATCGACATAAACTCCAACGATTGCAAATCCGGAATGTGACTTCTTTATGAACACGCATAGGCTTAATTTGTTGTTCACATAACCCTGACTTGTCAAATATTCACTCAGACGGTTATACCACATTCTCCCGGATTGTTTCAATCCGTAGAGTGACCTCCTCAACCTAATTGAGAGAGTGTTCCATGGTCTATAACTATTTGAACCAGTCAATAGAACTCATTTTGGAACTTTCATGTAAATTTCCGTATCTAGATCCCCATAGAGATACTCGGTTACCACGTCCATAAGCTGCATATTCAGTTTTTTGAAAACTATCAAACTGATTAGGTAGCGGAACGTTATAACGTCCATTACAGGGGAATACATCTCCTCGTAATCAATCTCAGGGCGCTGAGAGAAGCCTTGCGCTACAAGGCGTGCTTTGTATCGCACTATTTCATTCTTTTCATTATGCTCCTTCACGAAAACCCACTTGTAGCCAACAGGCTTCACGCATGGTGGTGTAGGAACGATAGGTCTAAACCCTTTATGTTTCGCGAGCGAATCGAGTTCGACTTGGTTTACTTGTTTCTAGTTTGACCAATCGGTTTTACGTCGGCATTCATCGACGGAACGTGGTTCAATGTCATCGCTAAGCATGATGTCAGCAGCTACTGAGTACGCGAATGCATCGCCAATGATCATCTCATTCCTATTCCAAACCTCATCCAATACTGCATAGTGGACCAAAATCTCACGATTCTCGGGAGGCCGGCATGTTTCGTTTAAAGTATCACCGTAATCTAGAATAACCTTATGTGTTGGAATAGATGAGTGAGTGATGGTCGTCTGCCACGCTTCAGGGTTTGAGTAGATGATTGGCTAGTTGCCAATGTACCTTACCGTGTGGAAGGTGCGGCCTCCCCACCTTCAGGGACGGTCCGGCCTTCCCAGGCAGGTTGTGGATGTACGCGGGGTACATATATCCTTACATGTGTGTTTGCAGCGGGTATATGTGATCCTGTCACCTTTACTAGATCATTAAAAACATCCGGCATGCTTTAAGCAATGCTTTGAAGATCTATAATTTGTCGCACCTCAATGTCAGACTGGGCAGTGCGGGGATCTAAATGAGACATAATGGGAGTATACCATAACAATTCGCGGCATTCTATGGGAACGTTAGCATGCTTATCTCCCCCTAATGACGGGAAGACTGTCTCATCAAAGTGACAGTCCGTAAAAACGTGCGGTAAAGAGATCTCCTGTCAACGGTTCTAAGTAGCGAGTAATTGATGGCGAATCATAACCGACATAGATTCCCATTTTTCTTTGAGGACCCATTTTGGTACGTAGCGGCATCGCTATTGGCACATAAATGGTGCACCCAAACACCTGTAAGTGCTAGACGTCAGGCTCGTATCCAATGACCAACTGTAACGGTGAATGTGGTTGAGTATCAGTGGGCCTCAGGCGAACCAACATAGCTGCGTGCAATATTGCATAGCCCAAGCAGATACCGTCAGTTTGGTTCTCATAACCAAAGTCCAAAAGATCAATTGAAGGCGCATTATGAAAGCTTCTACCAAACCGTTTTAGGTGTGAACATGGGGTACATGATGTTCCACATCAATCCCTACTGACATGCAATAATCGTCAAAAGTCTGTGACGTAAACTCTCCAGCGTTGTCTAGTCGAATCGACTTAATCAGATAATCAGGGTGGTGAGCCCTTAGCTTAATGATTTGAGCTAGGAGTTTAGAAAGCACGGCGTTGCGTGTGGACAACAAGCAAACATGTGACCATCTTGTTGATGCATCAACCAACACCATAAAGTATCTATCTAAATGGTCCGCAGATTAGTTGGATAGGTCCACAAATGTCCCCTTGAATCCTCTGAAGAAATTTAGGGGGGTCATGAATAATCTTTGTATGGGAGGGTTGAGTATTCAACTTCCCTAAAGAACACGCTTTGCATGGCGGGAGTCCAACATAGGGATGTAACTTATGCTCGTGTGAAGATTTGAGGATACGGCACATCATGTCACGTCCAGGATGTACCAAACGATTATGCCAAAGCAACAAAGTGTCCTGGAACTCAGGCATAGGGCCGACCACACTGTGGGCTTCTATGCCGCGAATGGTTGTGATTTACAACCCATTCGGCAGACGTTCCAACTTCTCGTGAATATGCTTCTGGCCATATTCATATGAAGTGATACAAAGAAATTCAGAACCATTATCTTCAGTGGTTTCAAGATGATATTGATTATCTCGAATATCTCTAAAACTCAGCAACGTTCTTCCGAAACGTGGAGAATATAGTGCCTCCTTAATGGTCAAAATTGTACCATTAGACAACATGATATGTGCCTTTCCGTATCCTTCAATCAGGTTGGATGAGCCTGAGAGAGTTGTCAAATGAGCTTTCTTGGGTATTAAGTTAGTAAAATAGTGTCATTCACTGAAGATGGTGTGCGTGGTGGCACTATCTGCCAGACAACTAACTTCCTTACTAGATATACCTAGAAATAAATTGATTGAATTGGTCACATGTATAAATATAAGTCCATTCATTCAATTAAGCAATTTGAGAAAATATTATCCATTCAAAAATACAATTCATAATTCAAAACAAACTAAAACCACACAAATTATTCCAAATACTTGGAAAAATTATTCAAAATTAAACCATAAATCTAGAAAATAGGGGGGTAGGGCCAGCCACTCCTAATGGGTTCGACCATTATGGGTAAGCACCCTAAAAACATGTCTAATTTATTCATCCATAGGCGATGACGCCTCCTGAAAATCTGATATCTCCATTGATGTAGTTGCATCTTCTGAATGATCCATATGTGCAAAGTTAGACTCACGATGGGAATGATACTTGGAAATAGCCTCAAGGGAAGCTTAGCATAATTGTGACCAATGATCCCTTGATCCACAGCGATAGCACATGTCCAATTTAGTAGAAGCAGGCTGAACGGGAGCTTTGCCCTTGTTCTTGAAGTTTAGGGCCTTAGGGGCGAGTGGTGGATGTTGCTGGGTCACATTTCTTCCCTTAGGTGCTGCACTCTGTTGACCTTGGGCCCGTGGTTGGGCTTTCCGCCCATTGCCATGGCCACGACGATTCTTTCGTCGTTTATGGCTGCTAGAATGGGTCGCAAGCGCTTCAGGTGCGGCGTTCGAGCCAGTGGGTCGCGATTGATGATTCTTCATCAAAAGCTGGTTCTTCTTTTCAGCGAGAAATAAAACAGAGATCAAATCCGAAAACTTGGTGAATTTATATGCCCTATTTGTTGCTGCAGGACAATATTGGTGGCATGAAAGGTTGAATAGGTATTCTCCAAGAGATCTGATTCAGTTAGTTCCACTTTGCAGAATTTCAACAGTGAACAGATTCTACAAACTTTAGAGTTGTATTCATTCACGGACTTAAAGTCCTAGAAGCGAAGATTTTGCCAATCATGTTTTGCTTCAAGCAAGTATATGTCTTTCTGGTGATTGAAACGGTTAGCCAGAGGGTGCGTAGGTCCTTCTCAGTGAGATACTCAGTCTCCAGTGAATTATGGATGTGTCTTCGAATGAAGATCATTGCATTAGCCTTCTGAGCTTCGTCAATAGGTTTGTCGGCAATAGGTGTCTCGATGGTGGCTCTAATACACTTTGTAGTCAGATGGAGTTTCACATCTTGAACCCACTTCAGATAGTTTCTTCCAGAGACTTCTAGAGCGGAGAAATCGAGCTTGTTCAAGTTTGACATGTCCCTAAAACAGAGGGAAAAACGTGATTAGTCATATGGTAAGCCATAGACATATATCGTAGAACATACAGGTTCTATAGACATGTATTTGGTTTAATTTATGCATGAAAACTACAGGTTTCATGTGGTATGTTTTGAATGAAAACTTTGAGTTTCAAAGGCACTAAATTTGAAACTACAGGTTCAATTTAGTTTTATGAACAATTAGTTCATAATGAGAGGTTCCTGCAAGAAACACAGAATACAATATACTAATTTGAATATAGTGGATTTGAGGTTCTTCGGGAACTCAAGTGTGAGAGCTTTGTTACTACGAAAGTATGTGACGGTTCAAAGTATAAAAATAAATTATTGAATCGTTAATGTCCAAAAGTGATCTTCAGGTCAATAATTTTGGATTCATTCTCAGATTAATGGACTGTAGGCCACTTTTAATTAATTCAATAAATCGGGCCATAGGGGGTCGATTGTAGAAGCAAAATAATATTATTGGATCGAAAATATAGCCCCAAAAATATTTGGGTTGGGTGTCGTGCGTAGGCAAGGCCCTAAGGCCTCGGGGGTGGACTGCAGGCCACAGGCCTGGGTGAGGGAAAAAAAAGAGTAGCCCAAGTTGCAGGTTTGGGCTTCAAAGAGGTGTGGGTCAAGGCCCAGTGACAGCTGGCCTATGAGGTGAGGCAAGAGAGGACAAAGCCCAGCCTTATGGGCTGGCGTATGGGTTCGTATGGCAGCCCAGCCGCATAGGCTGGCTTCCTATGTTGTGAGGCGTAAGAAAAACTAAGCCTAATCAAGTGGGCTAGCACCGAAGTGAGCAGGTCTGCGGGCCTGGGTGCTTGTGGGACAAGGACCTAGCAAGCAAAGCTTGCCGTGGGTTTGGTCTGGATCCAGGAAGGCTGCGAACCTCTTTAGAGGTAGAACTTGGGCTTCAGGCCCATGCCAGTCAATCGGGCCGAAGCCCTAGGGGTCCAAATAGGTGCAGCAAAGCCCAGAGGGTTGCTGCTGATGTTGTGCCCCATGGGTGGTGCCATACTATGTCCAATTTCCCTTAGGGTTTAGGAAACCCAAATTTGCTTCTAATTTATTTTATATAATTTGACTCACATATTCCACATAACAATTTAATTGTGCGATGCATGAAACAAATATATATATTGACAAATATATGAACATATACAATATATATATCAAAAGGAAAATATAAACATAGAGGGGTTCATGCATCATAGGGAATGTTTTCATGCTTTGTGGATGTTTCAAATATCTTCTTTTATTTTAAGCGTACCTGGTTAGCAGAAAATGAATAAGCCTTTGAATTTGGTGGATGATAGCCTCCTCCTACGATGCGTTAATTCCTCATCTTCTGGCAAGAGCGTGTTGGTAACGTGTTGTAGGCCTATCTGATTGAACGATCTAGGGTTTAGAGAGAGAGAGGGGGCCGGGTACACTTAGAGAGAAGAGAGATTGATTTAATTGTGAGGTGTGTTTGATTCACCTCATTGTGCCTTTATTTATATTATTAGGAGAGGTAAAAACCTTTCCCTTTAGGATTACAACATTTAATAGGTAATCTACTCCTAATAGGAATATAAGATACATTCCCAGATTCCCTAGGATTTACACAATCACATTCCTATTCTAAATATGACTACAACAGTAATATTATTCTTCACATGGTCCTAGCTAGGCCTGACATTTTCAACCCAACCCGACCCGTTAAAATTAGTATTTGGGTGGGTGGTTAACGGGTCAACCCGTTAATCACCTGTTAAATAACGGGTCAGTTTGGGTGAACCCGTGAAACCGTTAACATCCATTAATAAGAACTTTTGTGTAATTTCAATAGCCCTAATCCAAAACCCTCAGGTTCCTCACTCTCTCGCTGCCTCGCCATTGCTCTCTGAGACTGAGATCGCTGTGCACTGTGCAGCCTGACCTCCTTCCTTCTGAATCTTTCGCTTCAAGCTTCCTTTGCGAGCATCCGATTTGGTAAGCCGTTCTTAGACTTTACTTCTCTCTTGATCTTATTTTCGGAACTTAAATCTGTCAAACGGGCAGTCAAGGTTCTGTTTGGTTCCCCAGAAAATCCAGGAAAAATTGAAAATCGAAATCTATATATTTCTTACTTCAGTCTATTCCACCCAACTCTCATTTGTGCCAATTGTGATGGGAGAAATTGGTTTTTTCTTGGCTAAATTTCAATACCCATTTCATTTTGCATTTTATTTTAAATTCCTGGTTATTAAACAGAGATTAATATAATATAAAGTGTCGTTGTTCGTTTACTAGGTGTTGCATTAAGAAGAACCCATGTCGTGAAATCGATTACTTTAAGCGCATTTGTTCTAAGTTTGGAGGTTAAGAAGTTGCACACCAATTGTTTGATAGAAGTTGCGAATGAAAAACCCAAAGAACCAAACATTGAGCAATCAATTTCAATCGCTCCCTTCGAGCTTTTATGTCTCTTCCTTTGATCTGATACATGCCACGGTGTGGTTTGAATCCTATACAATCATAGGGGTTCACGTACTTTGTGTAGGTGTAGGTACCATAGAGGCATAGGGATAGAGAGTATATTCAGGTTGGAAAGTTTGAACCGAAGATCTTTTGGGAGTTTTGATTTGATTTACCGAATTGATTTGGATGAAATGTGTAAAAAAAAAATTTAAAAAAAAGATGAAACGAGTGACCCGTTAAGACCCGTTAGCTTAACGGGTCGGGTTTAGATGATCCGTTAGTTTAACGGGTTGGGTTTGAGTGACCCGTTAAATTAATGGGTCGAGTTCAACCCAACCTGAACCCAATAAACCCGACCCGTTTACAGGCCTAGTCCTAGCAAAGAAATAAGGGTAATTTCCGATCTTTAGCCAACTTAAATGTTTGAATGAAACCTTATTTATTTAAATAGTTTAATCGAGGTCCTTATCATCATTTAAGGGATTTAACTCCTTCATTTATGCATTCAATATCCCACAAATTATGAAATTTAAACAAATTTCAATAATTATTTTACAATAAATTAATTACTTAAGAATCAATAACAAAGTATAATATTGTTCTTCACATAGTTCTAGCAAAAAAATTGATGTACCCACGTAATTATTAATATATTTTAAGAAATTATTAATATATTTTAAAACATGAATTAAATACATGGAATTAGGATGGGTACAAATTAAATTAAAAACATATGGGTACATATTTAAGTATAAAATTTAACGATCGAGCCATTGAAAGTTCGAAGAGTAAGGTTCTATTTTTATAATTGGCTACTATAAGTTAGAACATGGGTAAGCTAGATATATATTTCTTTCGCCAGTTATTCATATGAATTATTATCTGTTCTAAAATTGAGGAGGGATTTGACTATAGCTAAGCTACAGGCAAACTTTTGCCACTCGATTTCACGCTATTTACCACAAAGCCATCTGATTTGGGGTTGGATTGGAGGGTAAATATTAAAAGATAGGATGGTAAATTTATCCATAGGGTTTAGGTGCCCTCTTATACAAGTGTCGGGCCAACCATCAAACGGGGTTTGTATTCGGTGGTATCAATGGCTATGTGGGATTTGGTGAGGGGATTGTTGTACTTTTATGCGCAAACGGAAGCGAATTATAACAAAGTACCAAATATCAACGTCGTAGGTGAAAGCTAAAACAAACAATCTCAAACTAACACAAGAGATTTACGTGGTTCGGCGTAAAGCCTACTCCACGGGCAAAGCACGGCGAGGAATTTCACTAAACAAACGGAGATTACAAAAAGAGTGTTTAAACTCTCACAACCCAAATCCCACAAATTACAAACCCTAAACCAAACGAGTAGAGAACTCAAACAAACGGAGAAGATTCTCTAAAATTGCTCTCTAACTCACAAATTGACTCTCACCAAATTGTCACACGAATGAGCCACAAAATACACTAACCCTAAGGTCCTATTTATAGTGCATAGGACTTAGGTTAAATAGGAATCCTAATAGGAAATAAATCCAAATCCTAATCAAATAGGTAATTAACAAAATCTCTCCACCAAGGAAACTAACTAAGAAGTCAAAACCAAACCCAAATAGGTCACCAAAACCAAATAGGTAACACAAACCTAATTTATTGCATCATCCTAATTTTGAGCCAAAAACCCAACAGGGATGGGTTACGAGAGAGAGCCTTTGGCTTGTAGAGAGGGAGGGAGAGAGAGAGAGCTTGTTGTGACCCAAGTTATTACTGAGGTTTTATGCTTTATTACTGTGAGGAATTGTTAATATGCCAGCTGGCATTTAAAAGTGTAGAGGCTGTGTAAAAGGAGCGCAGCTCCCTCAAATGTATCAGATCATAATTTACACAAAAGAAATATAAACAAAAACAATTCAAGAGCTCTGCTATCTCTCTTCCTTCCTTCTCCATCTTTATCCTATGTGTTACTTGCAGGTTGATTAAGGGCCTAAAGATTTGGATCTTATCAATGGTATCATCTTTCTCGAATCCTGGTTTCCCTCCTATGCACGCCCACCTGACCCGTCTTCCTGCCATGGATGCACGCCTCTCCGTTGCAATCGACTCATTTGAAGCTTCGATGCGTGCTGTGATCCGTGATGCGATTCGCAAAGCTATGGATTCTGCACTCATCGCCATTCACAAGGCTGTGAATCATGTACTCGCCGAAATTCGCAGTGACCTTGCTCAGTTACACTATGACTTGGCTCTCGGAGTCGAGGGAGATTCTGATCCAGCTTCGATGTGTTCCGAGGAAGCTGCATCGATCGAGGTCGGTCACCAAAAACCTCACAACAGAGACGGCAACCCACTCCGAATTCCGTTGATAATCCACGACCATTCCATTCCGTTGATAATCCACGACCATTCCATTCCGCCATTGCTCTCATCTTCACGGATGTTGCGAACACTAGCAAATTTGACCGTCAAGCCACACTCGAACAAGTCTGCTACATCTACAGTCTTGCTTCCGGAATCGAAGACGATGATCTTTGCTCCGCAGCTACTCCATAAGCACTCGTTCTCCGATAGTACGAAAACTAGACCTGAGGTAGTTCTTAATTTGAGTATCATTTCAGCAACTCCAGAGGCTAAGTTCTCTTCTCTTATGACTGATAATTATGGTGCATACCAGAAAGATAAATTTGGATTTGTTAATTGGTATCTTGTGGGTAAGTTTGTGAAGAATGATCTGTGTGCATCTACCATGTTTGATGAAATGTCTAAGAGACGGGGTGATGAAAATATGGGAACACTCTTCAATTTCATTTACTATCTCATACATCACCTGCAAAGACTTATTCCTTGTCATATCACCTCCAATCTCAATAGTGCTTGTGCAAACCAGTTGACTATATATGAGCCATCCCTCTACGTCTATGTTGCATCTTAGTCATTGTGGAGCAATATGAATGCCTTGGTATATTTGAAGCTCTTTATATATGGTTATTTAGCTCTCAACTTGTCAGGGTCCTGCATCAATAACAATATTATGAATACTCTTAGTGGAGCATTAATTGAATATAGGTGTGAATCATGTCCAAGGGTTCAGGTCATCCCTGACCAGTGGGTTGCATCTGTGTAACTTCGCCGGCATGTTTCTCATAGACCTTGGTTTTCTATCTGGAGCAGCTGATCCTGAAACATGGTTTTGCTGCTAGTGCCATTTGGATTAAACAAATGGTTAAAGAAATTTCTTATGAAGAAAAAGCTAATGTATCCCACATTAAGATCAAGATTATTGAAAGTAAAGGCTTAGATGAAAAATCTTCCCCTGTAGACATTGTGATGTTTCGGTTAGCTAAAAGCGTGGTTGGCATAAATCAAACTACACACTCTGTTGGTTTGGATGATATTGAGTTAGATGCCCAGGGTGATTTGAGTGGGGATCCTAGCAGCAAAGTACCCATAGAAGAAAACCTTGTTAAAGTACCTATTAACTTGGTTTATGATGTCGGTTTATTTTACTTGGGAAACACCTATTATATGAACTCCATCGTACATTTTCTGCATTCTGTTCCAGAGTTGAAATCAGCTTTGATCAAGTATTCTCATTCTGAAAGAAATGATGGGGGGGACCAGACTTCTCATAGGCTGACTATTATAGCTTGTGCTTTAATTAGTGAATTGGATAAAGGTATCAAGGCTATGGCATCTGTGCAATTTTGGATGGTATTGCTCAACAAGTACCCTCATTTTGGTCACCAGTATAACAATCCCTTCATGCAACAGGATGCGAAAGAATGTTGGTCACAGCTTTTATACACCCTTTCTCATTCTCTACGATCGTCAGGTTCTAGTGAAAGTCCAGACTCTGTTAAAGCCCTTTTCGGCATTGAGCTTGTTAGCATGGTGCACTGCATAGAAGGTGGGGAAAAAGGCTCAGAGTCAGTTCAATCTTTTGAGGGCCACATATCACATGAGGTGAAACATTTATAATGTCTGCATTCTTGTGAATTTTTGCTTGAGTCAATTATGGCTTGCACTTTAACGAAGCTTGTTTTGAGATTGGAGGAGATTCAGCCTTCAAAGGTTGAAGTGAACAAGGTTGAACTTATAGGAATAGATTGGACCTTCAAATTTGATAAGAAAATCATGCCAAAAAAGGGTAGTGGTCATGCTGTGCTGATTGTTCAGAGACATCACTTTGCTTCCTACTTGGAAAGGGAATGGCAGTGCTCAACCTATGATATTCAAGTAGAAAATGTGTTGATTGGAGCTTATGATAAAACAGGGACCATGACTACAAACCAAATGGCAGTGGAAAAACTTGTACCTTAGAGTCCTAGGCCTATTATACTATTGAAGATTAGGGTGGATGGAATTACATACAATCCACTTGATGGTGAAATTCTTAACTAGCCAACTGGTCAAATGGATGCTAATCTTCAAATGAACGCAAAGGTAGCTGTTGTCTACAATAATGCTAGCATTGAACAGGCAGAACAGAAGTATGTTGCCCATGGAATGCCTACTGAGGCAGCTCCAAAGTTTTAGTTGAGAAAATGGTCCTTTCTGAAGAGTCCAAGGGTGCAGAATCATCAAATGGAAGGGATTTTCTTGGTTGTTGCCAGAAGTGGAGTGAATTTGAACGCCGAATTGCAACCCTTGAGTTTGATCGTGATAAGAAATCCACGGGTGTAATTGTCAACTCTGTTTCAGGGGAGGAGTCATTGCTAGTGAAGGGTGTTGTAGAGAATTTGCTTGAGAAAAGCACTAAGGTTCAGTTGCTTGATGGCACTGTTGTACCACTGGATGATAGCTCAAGGAACTATATCGGGCAAGCCCTTCATGAGATGTCAACTAGTGCTTTGAAACTACTAAATGATGCACCTGTTTTGAAACTTGCTGATATTGGGCTTACAATGGGCATATCTAGAATTGAGAACATGGCCATCACAAGGGAACTTGCTACAGCTTTCAAACAAGTTCCCACATCCAAATTTTTTAGCCTTGTGGACAAGGCTAATTTTCAAGGGGGAAGTATTGTTATGACCCAAGTTATTACTGAGGTTTTATACTTTATTACTGTGAGGAATTGTTAATATGCCAGTTGGCATTTAAAAGTGTAGAGGCTGTATAAAAGGAGCGCAACTCCCTCAAATGTATCAGATCATAATTTACACAAAAGAAATATAAACAAAAACAATTCAAGAGCTCTGCTCTCTCTCTTCCTTCCCTCTCCATCTCTATCCTCTGTGTTACTTACAGGTTGGTTAAGGGCCTAGAGATTTGGATCTTATCAGAGCTTGCGGCTTGTAGAATCACGATGATTGAAGAAGAAGCTCAGAAGTCTGATACGCCACTTCGAATGAACCCTAAAAACCAAAGAATGAGAAGAAGCTCAAAAATCGAAGCATTCAAATCATTAGCCGAGGAAGATGAGGTGGATACGATCGTCAGATCATGATTTTCTCGCCTGAAGGTTGCCTCTTCCAAGTCGGTATGTGATAATCTCCAATCCCTTCTGTGCGATTTCTCTGATTTGAATCTCGAATGGTTCCTCAATGAGGGCAGATTTGTGGGTTTTTGGTTTTTAGGGTTTCATGCTTTGGAAAATTTCTTTCTTTTTTGGGTATAAATCGCAGGATTTTGGGGGTTTTACAGTAGTGGGTTTTTAGAAATTCAAATTCTTGCATTCGCAAATCTATGTAAAACCCTTCAATTTCGTTTTGTTTTACCTTTTGAGGTATTTATAGAAATCAACGGTTGAAATTAACTTTGGTAATCTTGATTTTGGTTTGGTTCAACTAGGGTTTAGATGAGTCCACCTGCTATGGTGAAGTTGGAAGATGCTAAATTTTGCTTGATGGAGGTAAATTTTGATCAATTTTACTTATTTGTTATTGTGAATTTAATACTGTTGACCCTAAAAACTACCAAGCCTACGTGGCGCGCATGCCGAGTAATCTATAAGCTAACTACGTCCTTCGGTGAATGCAGGCGTGCCAACTCATCGGCCGATGAGTAAATTTGTTAATGTTGTGTTGGGTGCGCGGCTGACTTCTGCGTCTTGCGATTGTGGCCGAGGAAGGAACGCGTCTCGGCCTCTTGGGTCCTCGAACCAGAAGACAAGGCTACTATTCTTACGAAGTTCACGAATCGTCGTCGTCAGATTCGGTCACAGTGATGTAATTCGTCAGAGTAAACTCACGCCGAATCGACACCAAAGTGTAAGGGCACAAATACTCAAAGCGAATATAAGTCTTAATAGTGAACGTGGTTCGGCCGTCTGAATGCCGAACTCTAAATCCCACTTGAGAGTATCTGATCATAAAACAACTCGGCGTGCAATGCGCCGAGCTCAGTAAACAGTAACACCTCACTTCGCCGAGAAGGCTGATGAGATGACCTCAATCAATAAGGATTCAGAAATCCATCTCGACCGAGACTTGGATAGATAACCGACCGTCCTCGCCGCAGTGCTGTTGATGCCAACGGAAGATACTACGAGTTCGGCCAATTCTACGGTGACAGAGCTATCTATGCCGACTTAAGATATCACCGGTTGCTTTCACAGTGCTGTTGATGCCAATGGAAGATGTGTCAGCGAAAAGAGAGAATAAAAATCTCAAGAGTTGTTGAGAGGTTTTGTGCAGGGCAGTTGTGTGTTGAATTGGAGAAGCCTGAATGATGCACAACCTCCTTTATTTATAGCACTGGATACCTTTGAAGTCGAGTCAAAACCCTACTCGGACTAGGTCTTCTTCTCCTGATCAAATACTCACTCGACCAGTCCTATTTTCACTAGGATTGTGCACCTAGTCCTTTATTGAGCCGGATTCACCTCCGGGTTATTAATCCTGCCGAGACTCCTTATTGCGCTAGGACTCGACTCGCGAATGCCGCATGACCTAGCCGACCTAGGTTTAGAAGCCCACAGACTAAGCAGTCCAAGGCTCCCTTGGGCCGAGAATGGTTCTATACTCTGCCCAAATTAATATTTTGGGCCCAAACATTGCCCCCTCGCTTCTGAGGTCCTCGGCCGGAATTCTTCGGTCGAGTTTCGACCTTGAAGAAGCGAATCTAATGCTCAGAGCCCAAGTACCCTATTTCCAAGGCGCATTTATTGAGCACGATTGCACGATCTTGATCCTGCTGACCACCACCACGTGGCGTCCTTTAACACGGCCAATTCTTAATAATGACGTCTAAGGCGTGCGGCTACCTGAACCGTCATGTCATCATGACCTTATGGCTGAACATAGCCACTATTCCTCAATCCGCGAGCCACTTGTCATCGTGCAGACGCCGAAACGTCTTTCGCCATTAATCTTGCCGTCACACACGATCGTGCGCCCCCAAAATCTGAGACCCTCGGTCTTCTCTACTGCATTTCCTGAATGTTCATCATGATCAACGATTTCTTCGGTCGATTTTACCCTTTATTTTGAATTTCAGACGATTGCACTTCCTTCCACAACTCTATAAATACCGAAATTCTCTCATTTGCACTTTACGCTCTCAAACTTTTCTGAAATTTCTTGCTATTGCTCTCTAGTGCATTCCAGGTCTTCATCTTCGAATCTCCCAACCCAGAAGAACCTTTTCACTTCATACTTTTAAACCTCCTCCATGGCCTTCTTTATTTCCAAACTTTCCAAGGAGTGTGACCAATGCCAGAAGATCATCAATCAGAGTTCAATCAAGACCATCCGCTTTGAGAGTGACATGAATACCTCTCATCAGATCTTGGGTCCTCTCTTTAAAGCGGCTGTGCCAACCCCCATCACTAGACTTCTCCAGAAGCACTGCCTATCACCCTTGCTACAAGGGTTCGACTGGTCGAAGTGGGATGTGGCGAGGCCTCAAGGCTCTTGGCCCTCGACCACTACGACCTGGGCAGCCTGGGTTGTCCGAATGGAAAAGCTCTTCGGCGAGCAATGGAAGGCCCTGGGCATCTATGATGCCATTCACCTCTCGTCCATGGAGGTCATTCTGGAACTTCTCCTGGCGACCTTGTGCTTCTGGTGTTCGGCCACCAACACCATGGTCCTTCCTCTCGGCCCTATTGGCCCCACCATCCTTGATATCACTGCCACCTTGGGGACTTCCCCGACTGGTATCCCGGTTGACTCTGCCCTCCCTGGGTACCCGTCGAACCTAAACTTGAAGACGCTCTTCGACAAGCGGGCCCTTGAGACGCTAAGCGGTGAAGGCCAAACACCTTCGAAAGAAGAGGTTCACAAGCTTCACAAGAACTTCTTCAACTATAACACCCTCTATCTCCATTTCGCCGGCCGAGGAGAAGAGGCCCTGCGAGAAGGCGAACATGAGGCGTTTCTCTTCTATTGGTACAACAAATTCATTTGTTGTACCAAATCTAACAAGTGTTTGGTCGAGAATATGCCAGTGGCCGAAGCCCTGGCTAGCGGTCATACTCTGGCGCTTAGTCCGGCCATTTTTTGAGCTGCTTGGCCGAATTGACTCTAGACAAGGTCGATCCGCAGCAGAATAGGCCCCTCTGGGTTTTCCAACTTTGGCTGCATGTCTACTTTGCTCCTCTTCGGCTAACGATTGCTGATTTCTCGCCGAAGGAAGCGCTCGGTCCTCAATTGGCCTTTCGGCCACTCCCCCCTCACCAAGCCGAATAAGTATTCAGATACCTCTTCGCCCTCGACGACCTTTCTGATGACGAGTTCTTGATCTGTCGTCGTCGGGAATACCCTTCGTCGATCAGGCTTCCTACGTCGACATGGGGAGCGGACGAAGATGCTGACCTTCGTCAATCCTGGGGGTCCTTTGTACTGGCCCGCGACCTGCCTTTCGGCTGTGAAAGTCGCCAAACGAGTTGGGAAGTGTATCATCCCAACTTCCTTGCTCGGCAACTCGGCTAACTCCAGGGCTGCCCCGTCCCCCTTCTCTCCTCACGGTCCGTCCTAAGTCGCGGACGCGGACCTGGCTCCTCAGAGAAGGAATGCAACGACGCCAAACGAAAGTTCCAGGGGCAGTGCCAGAAACTCCGCCTTCGACCGGCCATTCCAGAGACTCTGTGCACTGATACCTTCGGTAATTGGTGGGAACAGTACACCCAGCAATTTTTTGGTATTCCAGTCGACACTGTTTTGAACAAACTCTTTGGTGGTCGACCAAAGAAAACTTCTGCCCTCCAAGCCCAAGGTAATCGTTTATTTCTCCCATTTTTCCTTTAATTTTGAACTATTGATCTGCTTTGCTGATTTGCTCTTACTTTCTCAGGTGGTCGGCCGTTGAAAAAGGTGGAGTTGGTTGCTGCAGCTGCGGCCAAGAAAAAATCGGTCGCCTCTAAGAAGACAAAAACTGATGCGCAGGCCTTGCTGAGCAAACGGCCTCGTCGAGAAGTCGAGCCGACCCCCGATCCTCCTCGGCCCGCCAAGCGGGTCAAAAAACTGGCGAAGAAAGGAGAACGGGAGATTCACGTCATCTCCAGTCATACTACGGGAACGACGACTCCCAGCGTTTCCCATTCTCCCCCCGTCGGCCAAGCCTTGGTCGAGGAACAGCCAACTCCGGTCGCCGAACCAGTCCAAGCAAAACCTGTTTCTGAGGTCGGTAAACCAGTTGTCGCTCTATCGGTCGAGACCTCTCCCTTCCTGGAAAAGGCAGTCCCTGCGACCGAGAGAGCTTCTCCTGTAAAGCCAAAACCCTCGATTTTCGTTTTGGAGGAGAGTGATGGGAGCGACGAAGTTCCCTTGGCGAGTCACTTTTTTTCCCGTCGTCAACCTCTTTCTGTGCCCGAGGTGGCTGTTCCAGTCGGCCCTTCCACGGTCGACCCTGGCAAACGACCGGTCGGAGAGCCAGCAGCGGCGGCCGAGACGCCCGCTCCCCCACAGGACCAGGATGTTCATTCCGCGTCCGAAACGGCTGTCCCGGTCGGCCCTTCCACGGCCGACCGTGGCAAACGACCGGTCGGGGAGCCAGAGGCAACGGCGGAAACGCCCGTTCATCCTCAAGACTAGGACCTCCACATTCCTCCGCATGAAGCTACTTCGGCCTTCGTAAGTACCCTCTATGTCTTTTCCTTGATTAATTTCCTGCCATAAAACTCTAAACCAAGCAAAATACTGTCAGGTGCCTGTACATTCTTTTCATCTAAAGTTCTATGCGCCGAAGGGTGTTATCTATGTCTCTTGGCTGCCTCAGTGGCCATCGAACGTAGATAACCTCCATCGGCCGCGTGAGCTGAGAAGCAATCTAAGATACTGGGCTCAGCCATTAAGTTCTTTAGGTTCGAGCAACGATCCTGAAGACATGGCCGAAGTCTCCTCTCGGCAGGTTAAAAGAAACGAAACCTTCTTGTTATCTTTCTCATGATTTCCTTTGAGCTTAACCTGATTTGTGTGTGCAGGCTTCATGGGAGGTCGAATTCAAAGCTCTCCTGTCCAGCACTACTGGATGGGCTGGTCCTTCGGCCGCCGCGACTGAAGCTGCTGATTCAACTGCTCGAACTCGGTTGCAAGAGGTCTTGTCGCTTTCGGCGTCGCAAGTACTCGAGCGCAACGGTCTTGATTTGCTCGGTGCATGTCTAAATGACCTCGGAGCCGATGGTCAACTGAGCGGCGAGGCCATCGTTCAGGCGTCGTCCGCCTTGGAGCTGGTTCGGGAGACCTTTGGTATCTTCCAAAACCCTTTTAGGGCCGAACAAGACCTGCAAGCTGTCGCGGCCGTCCAAGATACTATCCGCCCAAAAATCCATGCTTTAAAAGCAAAAGGAGAAGCCTTGGCCGACCTCGACCGTCAAATGGCCGAATTGGCAAAACGCAGGTCGGCCATTGCCTCCGAGCTTGCTAAGGACTTCGAGTCGGGTGACAAGGCTTGTTTGACCGAGTATGCGGCAAACACAAAACGGGTCGAGCAGTTGAAGCTGGACAAGAAGAACCGGCAGGACGAGGTCATCATGGGCGAGGTGCGGTGGTTAGAGCTGAAGGCCCTGCTCGTCACTCTTCTACCTTCTTCGCCTTGAATTTATTTTTATGTAAACTGGTCGCCCAGCTCACTTTGTATATTTCCGATCTTAATGAAATGAATTTTTACTCCTGCATTTCCCAAGTGACCGGGTAGTACTTCTTCAGAAACTGCCCATTAATTGGTAATTTATGAACTAAACTGGTCCGATCTCTAAGATGATATGCTCCTTTGCCGTATACTTTATGTACAACAAACGGCCCTTCCCAATTTGGCGACCACTTGCCGAACCTAGGGTCTTTTAGTCCTACGGGCAACACCGTTTGCCAAACCAATTTACCCTCGCCGAATGTTTTCTGTCGTACCTTTTGATTATAGGCTCGCTCGACGATCCGTTTTTGTGCCACTAGCAAGTTATAAGCATCAAGTCACGCTTCTTCCAAATCTTCCAACTCCTGTCTTATGGACTGATTATATTCGGCGCTAAACAAACTACTTTGTTCAATTAGCCGCAACGAATTTATGCTTAACTCGACTGGTAACATTGCATCGTGCCCGTACGTTAATGTGTACGGGGTTGTTGCAGTCGCCGATCGGGGTGATGTTCGATATGCCCATAATGCCTCATTCAACTTCAAATGCCACATGCCAGGCCTTTCTTTTATTATTTTTTCGAGAATGCCGAACAACACTTTATTACTTGCCTCGGCCTGCCCATTTGCTTGTGGATAATACGGTGTAGACAGTTCGAGCCGAATTTTCAAATTTGCTGTATACTCTTTAAACCTCTCGGCTGTAAAGATTGTGCCATTGTCAGTTATGATTGTTTCTGGTACGCCGAATCTGGTCACAATGTGTTCCTCCACAAAGTTGTAAACTTCTTTAGATGTTAGCTCGGCGTATGATTTCGCTTCGACCCACTTAGTGAAGTAATCGGTTGCTACTATTATCCATGTGTGCTTGGCAGCCCCGGAAGATGGCGTGATTTTGCCGATTACGTCCATGGCCCATCCTCTAAACGGCCATGGTTTAATGACCGAATGCAACGATTCGGCCGGGACCCTTTGTATAGGCCCGTGAATCTGGCACTGTATGCATCATCGTGCAAACTCGATACAATCCTTTAGTATTCTTGGCCAAACATAGCCGTGTCGTCGAAGTAACCATCGCATTTTTCGTCCGGATTGATGAGCTCCGCAAACCCCTTCATGGACCTCTGTGATTGCCTGAGCACCCTCCTGGGGGCCGAGGCATAGCAGTAATAAACCATCCTCGCCTTTTCGGTATAACTCGTTCTGATACATGACATAGTTCGTGAAGTGAACTCTTGTCTTGCGATCGTGTTTACCATTGGGATTGTCAAGATACTGCATAATAGGCTTTCTCCAATCATCTGGTATTACCTCGACGACACAAACATCTATAAGGTCGTCTCGATCTAACAACGAAGGTAAGGACATGATTCTTGTACGTATCACGTTGTCGCGCTGAATGACTTGTTTGTTAACCAGGGCCGGGTATAGCTGTCGCAACACGAGTATTTCTCGGCCTAGCTTGCCCCCCAGGAGTTGTGCGCCGGAGGCGATTTGAGCCAATTTGTCCGCGTCGGTATTATGACTCCGGGAAATATGTTTAAAGGTAATACCGTCAAAGGATTCGGCTAAATAGCTGGCAACCATGTGGTATAGTGCCAGGGTACAACTCATGCATCGAAATAAACCATTAAGTTGGTTAATCACAAGTTCGGAGTCGCCGAGGACGAGGGCACGGGGAGCTCGCAAGTCATGAAGGACTCCGAGGCCGATGATAAGGGCTTCGTATTCGGCCTGATTATTGGTGCATTCAAAATCCAGTTTTAGCGAAAAATACCAACGATCGTGGTGTGGGGATTGAATGACAATTCCAACGCCAGCCGAGAAGGACGTACTTGAGCCGTCAAAGTACATCGTCCAGTGGTTGTCGCGTGTTTGAACCATGCCGATTTCGACGTCGTTGCCCCCAAACCCATATGGGGAAGGGTGTTGAGCCAAGAAATCAGCCAGGGCCACGTAATGCAAGCTAAATTCGGACAACGCCATCGTCCATTTCCCGATGCGGCCTTTGACGATTGGTCGAGTCAGCATGTAGCGGATGACGTCGGTCTGAGCGATGACTTGGGTGACCGATGGGAGCATATAATGCCGAAGCTTGGAAGCGGCAAAAAACAAAGCTAGACACAGCTTCTCGACGGCGGGATAGTTGATCTCTGGTTGATTGAGATTCCAGCTTAGATAAAATATAGCCTGCTCTCGGCCAGCATCGTTGTCCTGCGTGAGGAGGCAGCCGATGGACTCTTCGGCCGCCGAGATATAGAGCTTCAGAGGTTTACCGCGCCGAGGGGGAACGAGGACAGGTGGTTTCGTGAGGGAGACTTTGATTTGCCTAAACGCCACCTGATGCTCGTCATTCCACACGAATTTATCTAAGTCCTTAAGTTTCAAAAGCGTGGAGAACGCTTTCATTTTACCTGCCGAGTTAGCGATAAATCGGCGGAGGAAATTTATCTGACCGAGTAATGACTGGAGTTGTTTCTTCGTCGTTGGGGGTGGGGCATTGATGATTGCGCGTGCCTTATTCTCGTCGACTTCAATCCCACGGTGATGCACGAGGAAACCAAGAAAATTTTCGGCTGACACGCCGAAGGCACATTTGGCAGGATTCATTTTGAGGTTGTGCTGACGCATGCGGAGGAAAGCCTGTCGGAGATCGTCCAGATGTGTCTGTCGGCGTTTAGATTTGATGACAACATCGTCGATGTAAACTTCGACGATGGTTCCAATTAAATCATGAAAGATGGTGTTCATTGCTCGTTGGTACGTGGCACCGGCGTTCTTGAGGCCGAATGGCATGACAACCCATTCATATGTGCCGAGTGCCCCCGGGCATCGAAATGCAGTCTTGTGGATATCGGCTTCGGCAATAAAAATTTGGTTGTATCCGGTATGTCCACTCATAAAAGATAAGATCGCATGAATTGCCGCAGCATCAATTAATAGATCCGAAATCGGCATTGGATACTCATCTTTGGGAGTTGCCAGATTCAGGTTGCGGAAGTCGATGCAAATGCGCAATGCACCACTTTTCTTTAAAACAGGAACGATATTGGCCAACCATTCAACATATTCAGGTTTACACTCAGGTTTAATGCGTAACTCATGCTCGACGAGAGTGCGATTTAAGCCGGGCATCTCGTGATAGCTCCAAGCAAAACAATCTTTGAACTCCTCAAGCAGAACACGAAGTTCGGCTTTCATAGGTTGGGGGAGCAAAGCACTAATAAATAAAGGCCGTGGGTCATCGGTCGTCCCAACGTTAATTTCTTCCAATAAGTCCTTGACTTGGGGCCGAGTGTCTTCCAGCTCGGCCGGGGCAGCTTGAACTTTGTCAAGAGATAAAACGGGACCATTTTCTCCTTCGGCGAGGAACTCTACGAGGTTAACGCCTGAATTGGGTTGTTCAGAGATGGTATGCCAATGGGCCAGCAGTCGTTCCATAGTAGATGAAACCGCGGCCCGACGTTTTTCTCGATCGGTGTCAGACATCGGGTCGGAGATAAGGTCCACTAATCCGAGTCTCGCCGAATCCTGGTCGACAGTTTCGGCGCCAACCTCGATAGCTTTTTGAACAGAAATCCGAGTCGGCCGTCCTTCATCATTGAAACCTTGTAGGGTGATGTAGCCGACGTGGTCATCATAATACCGTGCCTGGATCATATTAGTCTCGAACGGTTGAGAATCGGCCGGGTGAACAGTGACCGATTTACCGTCCCAAAAGACGAGCACTTGATATAATGACGAAGGAATACAGCTGGTTTGATGAATCCAGTCTCGACCGAGCAGTGCATTATACTCGTTTTTGCAGTCGACGATAAAAAAGGCGGTCATATGGTTACGACCGGCAATGTTGACCGCTAAAGGAAGCACTACTCATGGTTATTCCTGAAGGAATGAGTTCGTCGGTGGATCGTCGCAAGGCTTTCATTACAGATACAGGCATGATGTTGACTGTTGCTCCGCAATCGACGAAAATCTTGGAGATTGGGTAACCTTCAATATGGGCCGTGACATACAATGGTTTTAAATGTTGAAGGTTAGCCGAGGAGGAACGGGGAAAGAAGATGTCTAAGGCCGTTTTAAGCTTATGATCATCGTTAGTGGGTACATCGTCAGGGGTGACGAAATCAACTTGTGTTGCTTCTTCGTTGACCACATCGCCGTCCAAGAAACTTGGTTGGTGCGCGGTCTGCTGAAATTCGGCAGGCAAAACATGGACCATGTTGATTTCCATATTTTCAAGGACTGAAGGGCCCATTGGATCCTGGTCGTCTTCCTCCAGAGCAGAGAGGATTATATCGTTGTGTGCCGGAGCATTTGCGACCAGCTCGCTGTGTGTCTCAACATAGTCAGATGTTTGAGTCTCACAATCCGACGATGTGCTTTGGTGACTGTTCTCTTCGGACTTGCATACCTCTGGCGTCGGGTTCTGCTCTTGCCGCGTCTGGCGAGCTCGTTCCTCATAGGTGATCCGGGTGTTCCTGGTATCCAAGTAAGCGTCCAATCGTTCCACCCGTTTTATCTCATCGGCCGTCAATCTGACAATGAAACAGCCGAAAAGACTTCAAAATGATATCGAAGGTGTTGAAGGTCCTCGAGAGAGAATGGAAGCTCGGCTGTGTCAATGTCTGTGTGGGGGTCGACCTCGAAGCCGAGAACTTTAGCCTCTCGAATGTCCTGGAATCTAGCTTTCATCGCCGGATCGGTGGTTTTCTGGATGATCTGTTCGGCATCGGGGCAAGTTAATGCCAAGTCGAGAGCTTCTTGGCAAGCCTTGGGCAATCCATATAAATCATTAGCAGAATACTTCTTGTGAAACTATTTCATATATTCCAACGATTCGCCGAGGAATGGAGGATGCAGGTTTCGTCGCATTTTGACGATGGGTTCTCTTGGCGGCAATGGGGGCAGTTGGCTTTCAGCCTCTTTCTTAAATTGCTCGAAACGAGCCTTCATTTCACCAGGCCGAAGAAGAAGTTTGATCCGATCATCTCGATTGGTTTCGAAGTCTCGATTGGTTTCCTTCCGCCCTTGTAATTCAGCCATGATTGTCGGGGTTGGCCGATCATCTCCACTCCCTGCCGTTCCTTTCGGCTGCCATTTAGTGGCCAAAACAGGCTGGGCCACTTGACGTCGAGCCAAGCAATCTATTCGCTGACGTCGACGTTTCTGAGACTTGGACAACGCGGTGTACATGCCAGTAGGAGAATTATAGCTATACCACCGTTGATCACGTGGCTCAGGCGGCTTGAAGCTTTTTGGATGCGCTGATGAACTTGAGCTACTGGAGTTTCGTGAATAATACTCCTCGTTATAAAATGGTGCGTCAAACTCAAGACGCCGCCTGATCGAGGTAGACTCATCCGTCTGTTGCTTAGGGCCGAGTCTTTTGAATACTTTGACGCGCTGGCCTTCACTTGGTTTCTTCGAAGATGTCTCCGAGATCGCCGACTGTTGCCGAGGCGTCGGCGTCTGAGGCAGCTTTTTCTTGGGCTCGGCTAAGATAACACGTCCTTTACAATTACTACACAAGACCACCGGCCCGCCACTTTCTTCATCGCTGGAGTCCGACATAGATTGGACTATGGCCGGTCCTGAGAACTTGGTAGGTTGCGTATTGGAAGAGAGATCAATCTTAAGTCGGGGTCGAGAGTTTTTCTTGAGCACGTGTTGCACTGGTGCAAGCTCGATCTTCTCTTTCCCTTTACTTTTAGGCAAACGGGCATCTACCATGCCAACTGTTGCCGAAGGGAATGGGTCTGTATCGACCGTCATGCGTTTTTCAGGAAATTTTAACTTGCCTTTGTCGATCCAGCTTTGGATATCATCACGGAAAACGACATAATTGTTTGTGGCATTCTTGGTCGAGTTATGATATTTACAATACGTCTTTCCTTTAAGCTCCTCGACCGTGGGAATGTTATACCCTGGCCGAAGTTTGATGATCTTTGCTAATAGCAACTGATCAAAAATTGCTTCGGCCTTTGTAATATCAAAGGTGTAGACTTTTGAAGTTTTCGTTGTCCCTTCTGTCGCCGAGCGAATTTTGGCATATTTGGAATTGATTTGAGTCAACGCCTTACAGATGTATGGTTTATCTATGACTATCTCGGCCACGTCCACGCTGACGTACTGAGACTCTTCACCTTCAGTCGACGCATAACTGACCGTGGGATTTTTGTAAATCGTCCCCCGGGACGGGGATTTCGAGATCTTCTCCTCTCGAAGCAAATAGTCATATTGTTCGACATGCTGGGCTAATTCATACATATCTCGAAAGTTTACCCCCAAAAATTTCTTTTTGTATTCCACATCGAGGCCGTTCAAAGCAAGCCGGACAAATTCGACTTCGGGTAAAGGCACTCGGCACCAATTCCTGGCTGATTTGAATCTGGTAAGATAATCCATTGGTGACTCGTCAGATGCCTGAGCCATTCTTGCTAACGAAGAAACTGACATCTCCATCCCTGGCCGATAAAACTGCTCGTGGAATTTCTCGACCAACTCCTCCCAGTTTTGGACGGAATTAGGAGGGAGGTTGATACACCAGGCAAATGCTGAGCCGGTCAATGAGAAGTTGAACAGCCGTAACTTATGAAAATCACTATTAACATCTCCGCATTGCGCGGTGAAACGAGCCACATGCTCCAACGAAGATAGGGACGATTCACCGGCAAAAAGACTAAAATCAGGGATTTTGAAACCTTTCGGGTATCTGAACGTTTCCACGTAGGCGGGGTACGGATGGATAAACTTAGGGAACTTCGGCCCTTTTTTCATGGCCGAGTCGATCATCCGCTGAACTTCGGTCATATCAACGGGTGTTGCTTCGACTCTCTGGTCGGATCCGTCTGACTTACTATTCAACCCTCATCCTTTTTCCAATTCAATTGGTTTGAGCCGAGCAGGGATTGGCTCGGCCTGTACAATTGACAACGGATTATTTCTTGGTGGCAAGTGTTGGGAAAGATCGAAAGACCTGCCGTCACTGACCTTACTAACCAGTATTTCGAGCAATCTGGTTTGTTGTTCATTGGAACTGCGTATTACGTCATGCAGTTTATCAATTCCTCGACTAAACGTCTGCTCGACTGACCGAGACTTCTCGTCAAGTCGTTTTCGAAGAAACGACCTTGTTGGTGGGTCAGATCCCTCACCACCATCCTCGTCGCAATCCTCCACTATCCCTTCATTGAGAACGCAGGTGTTTCTGTTAGGGATTTCTAGACTGCGGAGCTGACCGCCGAGATTAACTTCCCTTTCTCGGCGAGTCGCGCTTGTGGACTCGGTGTCCCGGCGCTAAGGGGATTCTGCGCATGTGGCACACTTTGTCCTATGTTCTGAATTGGCAAATCTGCTGTTGATTTTCCCATAGCTGTTTTCTTTTTTACCGATCGCGTTTCAATTGGCATGAACTTCGTAGTTTAGCACTGGGTCCCACCGGGCATGCCAAAATGTTGACCCTAAAAACTACCAAGCCTACGTGGCGCACAGGCCGAGTAATCTATAAGCTAACTACGTCCTTCGGTGAATGCGGGCGTGCCAACTCGTCGGCCGAGCTCGGCCGATGAGTAAATTTGTTGATGTTGCGTTGGGTGCACGGTTGACTTCTGCGTCTTGCGATTGCGGCCGAGGAAGGAACACGTCTGCGCCTCTTGGGTCCTCGAACCTAAAGACAAGGCTACTATTCTTACGAAGTTCACGAATCGCCGTCGTCGGATTCGGTCACAGTGATGTAATTCGTCAGAGTAAACTCACGTCGAATCGACACCAAAGTGTAAGGGCACAAATACTCAAAGCGAATATAAGTCTTAATAGTGAACGTGGTTCGGCCGTCTGAATGCCGAACTCTAAATCCCACTTGAGAGTATCCGATCATAAAACAACTCGGCGTGCAATGCGCCGAGCTCAGTAAACAGTAACACCTCACTTCGCCGAGAAGGCTGATGAGATGACCTCAATCAATAAGGATTCAGAAATCCTTCTCGACTGAGACTTGGATAGATAACCGACCGTCCTCGCCGCAGTGCTGTTGATGCCAACGGAAGATACTGCGAGTTCGGCCAATTCTACGGTGACAGAGCTATCTATGCTGACTTAATATATCACCGGTTGCTTTCACAGTGCTGTTGATGCCAACGGAAGATGTGTCAGCGAAAAGAAAAAATAAAAATCTCAAGAGTTGTTGAGAGGTTTTGTGCAGTGCAGTTGTGTGTTGAATTGGAGAGGCCTGAATGATGCACAATCTCCTTTATTTATAGCACTGGATACCTTTGAAGTCGAGTCAAAACCCTACTCGGACTAGGTCTTCTTCTCCTGATCAAATACTCACTCGACCAGTCCTATTTTCACTAGGATTGTGCACCTAGTCCTTTATTGAGCCGGATTCACCTCCGGGTTATTAATCCTGCCGAGACTCCTTATTGCGCTAGGACTCGACTCGCGAATGCCGCATGACCTAGCCGGCCTAGGTTTAGAAGCCCACGGACTAAGCGATCCAAGGCTCCCTTGGGCCGAGAATAGTTTTATACTCGGCCCAAATTAATATTTTGGGCCCAAACAAATACATATGTAGTTGCCCTGTTTGGCTTTGGGGTTCTGATTTGGGGAATTACCATTGATGGATAACATTCAAGCAAGATGCATACCTCATACGCACATTTTTTTTTTCATAGTCCTCTTCTGCCATCTCTTATTTAGATTTTTCATATAATAGACAAAAGAGAAGGATTTTCCTTTTGTATTCTACTAAACTATAACAAACTGGTTAATTGCTAATAGATCCCTCGCGACCCTTTTTTGGATTTAGATTATGAAAGTAAAGGTTTTTTGACATAGAATACATCTTAACCATGCTTTCATCTGTATTTTTTATTAAATATAGATTTTTTCTTTTCAAATTGTCTTTGTCAATTGTGTAGGGATTGTTTGAATTGCTTGGTTATCTTGGGGGTTTGCTTCATTTGAAAAGTTAAATCAAATTGAAAATAATAAATTATTTTTGACAAGTTGGTGCTTTCGTACGTCCCATTATATCTATTTGTTCCCTCCTAATCTCTAAAAAAGGGTCCTTAATTTTATTTATTGTATCATACAGGAAAAATGGAAAGGGAATATGAGATGGTATTGAAGAAGACCTTGCAAAGCATCTGCCTACTTGATTCAAATACCACAACCTCAGTTATTGTTTAGGTGAGGTGCTTTATTTATATGAAAATCTTTATGTCTAAAATATCTTAGGCATTGTGTCAGCAGATTGTGATAATTGTAAAACAGTACATGGAGCCTTGATGTCTTTTGCTTTACTCACGTATTTGTTTCATTGGAATTAAACTTGCATGTACAAATTTATGCCAAGGAAAGGTCACATGCTCTTAACCCCTTCCCCTCCTTTGTCATTAGTTGTTAGACGATCTCTTCGAATGATTTTATTTTTTAAATTTATAATTTTTGATCTGTGTTTATTCCTTCTAATCTCATCCACCCTGTATCCCCTCTGTCTTTGTCCATATTCTTCTTAGTGAGTCAATGCTTAATTTTCATGGGCGGTGCAAAAGTTTTTAATGAAAATTTTGATGGATGAAATTGGTCTATGTAACAAAAGGAGCTTTTGGGTTTGATTTGGTGAGAACCTGTATAAAAAGGAACTTGATTTGAGACAGAGAAGAGAAGATGGTGTGTATGGACGTGTGCTTAATATTTTATGTGAGTAACATTCTCTTTACATTTCATAAACACCATTCAATAAATTTGAGTAAAGGTTTTGTTCAATTCAATTTCATTAGTTTGATTCTAATTCAGTGAATTAATTTTCTTTCATAGTTCATTCAATTTGTTTCATTTTGTGATTTGGATTTTGAAAGTGAGTAAAGTTTCTATTTGTTTGCTTGCTGCAATTATTGAACTTATGCCGCTACAATATTTGTTTCCTTCTGTTTTGTCTTCTACATTATGTCTATGTAGAACTACCATTTGGATCAAGTGAATGACAACTTTCATGTATATTTTTGCAGCATCTACACATGATTAGGACGTCTTCAACTTCTATGAGGACGAGCAACATTGTAATGGATTCGAAGAAGTATTCACACAATATGGAGACATTGTTCCCCATCTTTGACTCGCAGGTACTGCGGCCTCTAGCCACCGTAAGGGTTAATCTGTATCTTTCTTGTTTCTTATTGCAAGACCTACATCTTTTGGACCAACTATTAAGATGGCCATGACAAAAACAGAAACCTCACCTTCCATTTCCCTCAAAACAACTTCCATTTCGAATTGCAACCTTCAGTTGAACAGCTGCTCAGTTCTCTCAGAAACTACTAACGAGAACATCTTCTGAAAACCGCAAATCTGGTGCATATTCAAAGAAAATCTTAATCCTAGAAAAGATTGGGTTTCTTGGTGAGTTTTTTGGCCGATTTTGTGTTGGTCATTTTTTGGTTTGAATATTATGTCTTTAGAATTGTAAATTTTCCAAATTGGTTTTCTGTGCAAATTTTGTTTTAGTGATTTGGGGGGTTTTGTTTCCAGGAGAAGATCAACTTGCTGGTGATGAGGATATGCAACAACAGAGGTGGTATGATGATGCATTTGCATTTGATAATAAATGTGAGGAAATTGACTGGTAATTAACAATATTACCATTTAGATGCATGCCTTCAGTTGTTCTTATTGAAAGTATTTAGTTGAATTCTACTATTTATAGCGAACCATGTAAACAATGATATTTAATTCTGAGAGGAGATATTTAATGGCATTAGTATGTTTTTAGTTCGATTCAATGATGCAAACTGCTATTTTCCTTTGCAGTTACATTTATTTCAAGATATTGCACTATTCTTTCAAACCCGCAGCATCGGACGGACATTCATTGCTAGTTATCAACTATTTTTCCGAACAACAAATAGGAAGATTGGAATGAAAGGCGTCCATTGTCTAATAGATAGGACAAAGGCCTTCTAAACCTTTGATATAGGTGAGGATCCCACCAGCGCGCCTTCTACATCTAATGGGCCATGAACTAGATTAGAATCATTCTCAAGCTTCATAAATTTTGAAGATTGGCAGCTGCCGCAGATAGAAAAGTTTCGAGCCATCGATTCTTCATATGATCAGGAACCTGAATTGCTTTTCTCCTTGTTCTTCTAGTGCTATTTTGTGCGGGTTTAGAACTCTGTGAAGCAAGTGAAAACATGCAATAACATCGTAATCATTTAGGTACGTACGTGAATATTGTCAACAACAATGAAAATAGATGTTTTGCAGCAAATTACTTCTACATATGAATAATTTATGCGCACACATCAATGGTTGAAAATCATCTTTTTCAGGCTTCCCGATTGCCTAAGAAAAACTCTTTAAGCATTTACCATAAGTCTGGGTATGCAATTACTCAAATTGAGCATAAGTTGATTCATGTGCTTTTATCCACTTCTTTGCATCACTGAGTGATCGGAATCGTTTCCCAGTTGGAATATGATGGCAAAACTGCATTTTGGATCCCTCCGTGTCCCCCGAGTGGTGTTCACTTTTACTAGGCAAAGTAATTAACTGTAATTAATCCAAGATACATTAATTTGTTAATGATAGAATTAACCTTGTTTTCGGTCCTTGGTCAACTAAGTTGTTAAACTAAAATCATGTTTGTTTAAATATTTTGATGAAAGTCCTTAACATCATTGTAATAATTACTTAAAAATCAACAATAGAGTAATAATGTTCTTCACATACATATATAGTTCTTGCAAAAAACAATGTGTACACGCAATTATTAATATTTTTAAAAATAACTATTAATATATTTTAAACATAAAATAAATACATATAATTAGCATGAGTACATTAAGCAACAAGTATATGTGGGTACAAACTAATTTAAAAATATGAGTACATCTTAAAACTTAAAATTATGGAATACAAATCAAGGTTAAAAACATGAGCTAGCGTATAATGAAATTAAAATACATAGGTAGAAATTAAATCTAAAAGAAAAAAATTATTTGAACAAAATTAAAAAGATGTACAAAACTAAAAATAGAAATATATGAAAAATATTAAAAATAAAAAATAAAAAAAAATTCTTGGACCCAACTAGTATTGGAGGCTGCATTTAGCATAGAGAAATTTTATTTAAACCCATGTAACATCTTTCTATACCTAACTTAAATTTTAATGTTAATTGTTATTTTTACCCGATTGCATAATTACTATTAAGTACAAAATGAAATTAATAATAAAACTCAAATTTATCAATAAGCCCACAAACTATAATAGTTAAACCCTGTCATCACTCCTTGTTTATCCTACGTTAATTCCGCCTAAAACCCTAATACCTCTTATAGAGAAAGGCAAGCTTTTTTATTGATGTATGGTGATTTTAATGTTTTGAATCCTTCAACTAAGATATAACTCGATTTATGGATTTGTTGTTCATTTGATTTCAATTTTTTTAGATTTTAGAAGATGAGTATTTGGGTTTCAGTTTTTTTTATCAATCTTCCATGGTTTGTTAAACTTTATGCAACAACGAATTGGTGCAGACATTCTCCCGGTATCTCTTTGCAACCCAAAACACCAAAAGGACTTACAGGGACTTTTCGATTCCGTTTGCTTTTCCTTGGGTCAAATTTCAAACTTTTCATATTATATTTTTATTCTTTTTCTCTGCTGCTGCCATCTGTTCCCTTCCCATCTGTTCCTTCCTCCCTCATCCCAAATTTCTCGGATATACACAAAATATCATCTGTTAAGTTTAGTGGCTATGATTCTTCAATATTTAGGCATTTTTTTTCCAGAATTTTCTCTAGGCTTCGGCATTGTTGAACTCTTATTAATCCAACATATCAAGGGGCTTTAGTAATTTCTATTTACATCAATTGGCACCAAAGTCGTACGAGAGTTGGAAGGAGAGGGAAAAGGAGGCTGAAGAAGACAGAAAAGGAGATGCGGATGCGATTCGAGGTGGTGAATACATGTATGTCTAATGGACTGATGCGATGCAATGCAGGTGAACCCCTATAATGGGTTTGTTGCTTTGGGTCGGAAAGAGATCCTCTCTGGATCTCTCATTCCAAAGACCACGGATCAAGTGATCTGAGCCTTTAAAAATTTAATCAAATGGCTAAAAATTATTATAACTTTTAAAAGTTTTTACTAACTTCTCTGTTTTTAGCCGTTTGAACAAAATTTAAAGGCTCGGATCACTTGATCAATGGGTTTTGGAGGGAGAGATCTAGAGAGGATCTTTTTCCCTATAGGTCAATCACTTGGTACAGTTTTCATGTGGAAGCCTACAAGCTCTAGTCCTCTACTTAGACTTCTGTGTCACAAGGGAGTCGTCTTTGCAATTGCATTCCACCATAAGGGCCCTCTCATGGTGAAATCTAGGAAAGAGAAGAAAATTAAGCTTTTGGACTTGAGGAAACTTGAGGATGAACCGCTCCAATACAATTTAATGTAATAGGGTTAAAAATCATGTGGGTGTAAATGATAAATTTACACGTTGAATTGGGTTTGTGAGGGTATTTTAGGCAGTAAATTTGGGGTTAAAGAGATATTGGTAGTTTGGTTAAAAATCAAAAGGGTGCAAAGAGTAAGTTAGGTGCAAAAAGAGGTTATATGGGTTCAAATAAAATTTCTCTTTAGCATATGTCCATTAATTAGTTAAAAAAACATTCATCTTATACCAATAGAATGAAAAATAATAATAACATTTATGTTTCTTGTTGTTCTTGATTTTTCTATATAGATATATAAAAATTTTAATCCATGTAACACTGTCATTAATTTTTTGTAAATGACATCAATATCCATATCTAATGCCCCTTATTATTCGAAACATTATTTGTGTTTATTTACTTTACAATTTTCCTCTTTCCAAAAAAAAAAAAAATTTTGCCCCTTATTAGAACAAACTTAACACCTTCAACCCAATTGCACCACTTCCACCTCCACCCTCCACCTTTCACCACCTGCCATTTCACCACCTTCACCACCACAACCCCCATCGCCCTATAGCCTCACCACCACCACCGCCATTTTCAATACACTCAAATTCTCTATTGTATTTCCTCTCTGATTCTACCACAAAAATGAAAAACAAAAGACAAAATGGACATCAAACAAGTCCTATGTTTTCAAATCATACATTTTTCTTCATTTCTCCTTCATGAAGCAATAATATAAACACATTCAAAAGAAAAATAAAATTGTTGAAAGCAATTGCAGGAAACAAAGTAATATCATTACTGTCACAGCCCGTCCCGAGATTTTCTTATTAAGGACGTGAAAGGACGAAAGTACCCTTGACGTTACTAAGGTAAGTGTGTGTGACATGTTTTGAATAATTCCTATTTCCTAAGTTTTTGGAAAATAAATTAAGTTGGATTAAAAATAAGGTTGTATTTTTGTGTGGTTAGGGATTAAAATTGAAATGGATGGTGATGGGGTATGTTGGACAACACATACACACACATTCAACCCTTCTCTCTCTCCTTCCCCGTGCTCTCTCTCTCTCTCTCACTCTCTCACTCTCGAAACCGTACGGGCAAGCTAGGAACCTCCCATTTCTTCACGGATCGAAGGTTCTAAGGTAAGATTTGAACTCCTAGTAACCTTGTGAGTTCATTGGTACAATTTTTAGAACCTGAAACCCTCAGAATCGTCGTGAAACCCTAACCCCGAAAATGTGCACTGTTCATGCACACGTAAAATCTTGCATTTCAGGGAATTTCAAGCTCACAGTGAGCTTAAGGAGATCCTCACGAGCTCCGGGGTACTTCGTTGGTAGAATTTGGACGCCAGAGGACCGAGATCGGAGTTTTTCAAATTTGGCCGGATTATCGAGCTTTCTCAGGTAAAATCTAGTGATTTTTAGAGCCTTAAAGTAGTATAGCGTGAAACTACATTTTGAGGGCTTCAAATTGATATGAAATATGAAGAAAATGGTTGAGAAACGAAGGAGAACAAGGCGTTTGAAAAATGCCCAGAATCCGGCCACCGGAAAAACCAGTCCGGCGAGCCGAGGTAGGAGACGCGCGCGTGGGGGGCGCGTGTACCCGTGCCCTTCTTGGCGCGTGGGGGCGCGTGACAAGCCCAAAATTATTTCTAAAAATTTTTCAACGTTCGTGACGTCGAGTAGGCCTCTGTGGTATATTCATATACCCAATTTGAGCATCGTATGAGAAGTTATTAAGAATTGTTGGTTAGGTGCTTTAAATAATGTTTTATAGTTTTCGCATATAGGTGAAAATGTGAATTGACGATCCGACCGTTGGATAGTCACTAAACTTTGATACGTTGTAATACGTAATATTTGAGGATTATAGGAACTTACGGATTGGGAATCCGATTTAGGGATCTTTCGGAATTGGAGTTGTAAGTTCATAAAATAAAATGTTAACCGTCACTTGGTTTTGGAAATTGACAGAGATCCGACCGTTGGATGGTAATGAAATTTGAGGATGTTGTCCTAGAGGTATATTGTGGACCTCTGGAAGTTATGGATTGGAAATCTGAGTTGCAGATCTTCTGGATCGAATTGCGTAGTGACGTGTTTTATATAAGTTATATTCTATCGATATGATTCTGAGATTGGATTTGATTATTGTTCTAGGCGCCGATCATCTTGACGCCTCGATGTGTTGTGCTAGGGAGTTGTAGGGCGAACTCCAGGTGAGTGGGCAGTATTTCTGTTTATACCTATATACTATTGATTTTCCCAGAAATTGAGTTTGAATGAAAATACGTTTTCAAATGCCATGCATGCATATTATGAGATATATGAATTGATAATTGATGCATATATATATGTGAATTGGTGCTGTGGACGCATAGGTGAGTATCAGGTGAGTTTTATATTATTCATGTGAATCATTGATGATGTAAATTATGTTGATAGCTCATAACCTACAATCATGGTGTTAGTGCTTATATTATTCACCTCGCACCGCACGCTCACCTTGGATCCAAGTAGGTGCATGTCGTACAGACCATGTGAGGGTTCCGACATGTCGTACAGACCATGAGAGGGTTCCGACCGATAGGTGACCTTAGATTGTGTACACAGATGATTGATGAGAGAAGCACTAGAGCGTATTATTACACCATTCATGTCGTACAGACTACTTCAGGTAGTTCCGACTTATCTGCAGTGTAGTGCCGTACAGGTCACCGAGGTGACTCCGGTTGGATTGGATGTTGAGCTATAGAATTAACCGTACATGACCAATTGCAGGGTCTCCGGTTAATTCATCATTTCACCTGTTACATTGATGCATCATTCATTCTGTTTTTGAAAGTTTTTAACATGGCATACTTCGGGATTTTAAGAAAGATTGATGATTTGAGATTTATGAAAAGTTATATGCTATTATGCTATTTTCTGGGAAAGTATACAGGTTTTACAGCGAGGGGTTAGAAATGTTTTAAATGAAATGTTTTCGAAAAACTTTGTTTTACTGACCCACTCAATTTTGTTTTGCGCCCCTCCAGGTTCAAGATAGCAGAGCTTTGGAGGCCACGAGGAATTCAACGGTGTTCTGACAGAATTCACAAATGTAGAATTCACCCTCGGGTGTTATATCTTAGAAATTGTATCTTTAAAGCTTCCGAACTGTGTAAATGGTTACGTCACTCTCACGTGACGGCCAGCATGCCCTCCTTCGGTACGGGGTGTGTCAATTACAATGCACATTATTAAAATTTTAATCCATAAATTAAAAAAAGAACAAAAAAGAGTGATAATATTTTTATTATTGAACATGTACCTCTGGTAAATCATCAATCCGATTTAGAAATTTGTATGCTAGAAAATTGATAACCAGAAGCATCTGCAGTTTCGTCTTGCCCTTCATTAGCCTCTAAAAGTAGCATCTTTTTTCAGTGAAATTGTGCACTAACAAATTGCGTCTTCGGTCCTTTAATAGATCCAATGGAATTCTTTAGAACTGGTTTTGAAAATAAACAGTGGGTTTAAATCTGTGGGCGGGATAAAGTTTTGAAAAATGATTTTTGCACTCCTGTTTTTTGCTATCCACTCATCCCCTTGCTTTTATGTCTAAATTATTCCCTTACTTATTGAATCTAAAGGTTAAAATAAAATAAAAAGTAATCAGGAACAAAAAAATAAGTGCAAAAATCATTTATGTGTAATTTATTCAATACCTTTATTCATTTTCATTTTCCTCCAAACATTTTTGGAAAGTATATATTGGTCATTAATGGGATGAGGGACCATGATTTTTCAAGATCGGAGTAAGATAGGTCGGAATACATGTACTTTAGAAGTCCGTTCATGAACTCAACAGCTTTACTCATATTGCACTTCTAAGAGAAAATAATATCTAATCCTAGATACCCTCTTGGATTCTCCCAGTTTAATACGGATTCCATATCCTAAAAGGTCTATTACCCAACTAGTATAAATACTCTCATCTAGGGAATAACTCTGGTAACGCAATTCACTCTTGCATACTCCTTGCTTATTGTATTGCCCACGACTTGAGACTCAATATTGCTTACTACCTTGATCGTTGAAGAGTCTTTGTCACATCTGGACCCAGGGTCCACCACATCTCGGGCTCAACTCCGCTGTAGCACAATATTGTCCGCTTTGGGCCCCGACCACGCCCTCACGGTTTTGTTTCTAGGAACTCACGTGAGCAGAACTTCCCAGTGGGTCACCCATCCTAGGAATGCTTTGGCCCCTTTCTCACTTAACTTCGAAGTTATGATGGAACTTGAAGCCAGTGAGCTCCCAAAAGGCCTCGTGCTAAAGGAAGTGAGCATGCACATATAAGGCATAGAGGAGGATCTACAAAAGGGACTTATAGTGTCAGTGGATGGTGTCGTTTTAATATAATGTAGTGGTGCATAAGACAGTTGCGACACTAATGGAACATGACGTCAGATTTACTGTCGCTTATAAGCGTCATAAAATGTCTACGTCGCTTTTAAACCGACGTAAACATTTAATGTCGCTTATAACCGACATATATTTTAATAATTTTAAATACTTGCGTCGCTTTAAACAAAACAGTGTCGCTTTTAAGCGACATAAAGTATTTGTGTCGCTTATAAGCGACACTAATTATATATATTAATTTAATAATTTAATAAATTTAATAATTTAATAATTTTATAATTTTAAAACCCTAAAAATACTATAATAATTATATATATTAATTTAACAATTTTATACCTTTAAAAACTATAATAATTATATATATATATATATTAAATTAAATATTAAAAATTGGTGACCATTGGATCGGCTTAAATATACATACCATTCAATTTCTTAAGTGTTATACGTACAAAATAAATAAATTTAAATCTACTTAATAAATATATATATATACACACCATTGAACTTGATGGGATACGAATCCTACGAAACTGATTTCAACGATCCAACCGTCAAACTTGTTTGTATATGCTTCGAGATCGCATCAACAAAAAATCGCAAAAAAAAAACATTCAGAGATCAAGTACCGGGACAAAACTTTTTGACGGTTATCAACGAAAAATCATGATTTAACGGTTATTTTAATTCTGATTTTGATGATTTTTTACAGCTACACTCCTTAACGCTATATGAATACAATGAATGAATTCGATCTTCAATTTCAAATATTTATACTAGTGGATACCAATAAATCTTATGTTATACTTAATGAAAGTATGAATAAACTCTTAAGTGATAGTGAATCTATTGTTTTGATGAGATACACATTCTACGAAACTAGTTTCAACGATCCAACCGTCAAACATGTTTGTATATACTTCGAGATCGCATAGGCCAAAAATTGCAAAAAACAAACATTCAGAGATCAAGTACGGGATAAAACTTTTCGACGGTTATAAACGAAAAATCACTATTTAACGGTTATTTTAACTCCGATTTTGATGATTTTTTACAGCTACACTCCTTGACCCTATATGAATATAATGAATGAACTCAATCTTCAATTTCAAATATTTACACTAGTGGATACCAATAAATCTTATGTTATACTTAGGGGTGGTTTGGGAGTGAGGTGCTTAACAAAAAAGCACCCATGAAAAAAAGTTGTGAGGGTTTTAGGTGTTTGGTAAACTGAAAAAAAAGACTTATTTTGGAAGCTGCTGTGAGAATAAGCTGAAATCAAAGGAAAAAGCTGAAGCTGCTATTTGCAGCTTTGGAAAACTGGTTTTTTTTCAAAGCACACGGAGCTACAGTGCTCCTTTAATGAAAAGACCCACTATTAGACTGCTTTTTTTTTTCCAAAAACACTTTTACAAAAAAGTTTACCAAACACTCTGCTGATTTATTTCACAGCCGCTTATTCTCAAAGCAGCTTTTTTTCAAAGCACAACAATACCAAACCAGCCCTTAATAAAGTATGAATATACTCTTAAGTGTTAGTGAATCTATTGTTTTGATGGGATACGCATTCTACGAAACTAGTTTCAACAATCCAACCGTCAAACATGTTTGTATATACTTCGAGATCGCATAGGCCAAAAATTGCAAAAACCAAACATTCAGAGATCAAGTAACGGGATAAAACTTTTCGACGGTTATAAACGAAAAATCACGATTTAACGGTTATTTTAACTCTGATTTTGATGATTTTTTACTGCTACACTCATTGACCCTACATGTATACAATGAATGAACTCGATCTTCAATTTCAAATATTTACACTAGTGGATACCAATAAATCTTATGTTATACTTGATGAAAGTATGAATAAACAGTGTTAGTGAATCTATTGTTTTGATGGGATACGCATTCTACGAAACTAGTTTCAACAATCCAACCGTCAAACATGTTTGTATATACTTCGAGATCGCATAGGCCAAAAATTGCAAAAACCAAACATTCAGAGATCAAGTAACGGGATAAAACTTTTCGACGGTTATAAACGAAAAATCACGATTTAACGGTTATTTTAACTCCGATTTTGATGATTTTTTACAGCTACACTCCTTGACCCTACATGTATACAATGAATGAACTCGATCTTCAATTTCAAATATTTACACTAGTGGATACCAATAAATCTTATGTTATATTTGATGAAAGTATGAATAAACAATGTTAGTGAATCTATTGTTTTGATGGGATACGCATTCTACGAAACTAGTTTCAATGATCCAACCGTCAAACATGTTTGTATATATTTCGAGATCGCATACGCCAAAAATTACAAAAAACAAACATTCAGAGATCAACTAACGGGACAAAACGTTTCGACGGTTATCAACGAAAAATCACGATATAACGGTTATTTTTACTTCGATTTTGATGATTTTTTACAGCTACACTCCTTGACCCTATATGAATACAATGAATGAACTCGATCTTCAATTTAAAATATTTACACTAGTGGATACCACAAAATCTTATGTTATACTTAATGAAAGTATGAATAAACTCGTAAGTGTTAGTGAATCTATTGTTTTGATGAGATACGCATTCTACGAAACTAGTTCAAACATGTTTGTATATACTTCAAGATTGCATACGCCAAAAATTGCAAAAAACAAACATTCAAAGATCAAATAACGGGACAAAACTTTTCGACGGTTATCAACGAAAAATCACGATTTAACGGTTATTTTAACTCTGATTTTGATATTTTTTACAGCTACACTCATTGACCCTATATGAATACAATGAATGAATTCAATCTTCAATTTAAAATATTTACACTAGTGGATACCACAAAATCTTATGTTATACTTAATGAAAGTATAAATAAACTTTAAGTGTTAGTGAAATGCTAAGAACTGTTAATGAAAGTATAAATATTTTAAACTGACGATCAAATTAGTTCATTGTATTCATATAGGATCAAGGAGTGTAGCTATAAAAAATAATCAAAAGCGGAGTTAAAATAACCGTTAAATCGTGATTTTTCGTTTTATAACCGTCGGAAAGTTTTGTCCCGTTACTTGATCTCTGAATGTTGGTTTTTTGCGATTTTTGGCGTATGCGATCTCGAAGCATATACAAAAAAGTTTGACGGTTGGATTGTAGGATGCGTATCCCATCAAAACGATAGATTTATTAACACGATAGATTCATTAAAATGTTATATGAGATACCAAAAAAAAAAAAAAAAAACTTGTTATTTTAACTCCGATTTTGATGACTTTTGACATCTACACTCCTTGACCCTATATGAATACAATGAATGAATTCGATTTCAATTTAAAACCTATATTAATTATTTTATAAATTTTAAGTATTAATTAGACTGTTTCAATTAGTATGTGATGATATTTTATAATAAAATTATATTTATGTTTTTTATTACGTATTTTATTTAAGTTAAATTTTATTTATTAAAATATTAAAATGTTATATGAGATAATTTGAAACGGATGTATAAACATTAGGTGGGAAATGGATGGATAATTTGAAATATTAGGTGGGAAATTTCCCGCTGGAAATGTATTCTCAGACTTAATGTCGGTTTTAACCGACGTTATCATCTTTTAATGGGACGCAAGTTTCATTAAACCGACGCTACATGAATTTCAAAAAGTGTGTCAGAAGTTGGTGTCGGTTAAGACCGACACCCACATTAATTTAAACTGACGTAGTATTTTCAATAAAGAGTGTCAGAAAGTTGTCAGGTTGGCGTCGGTTAAAAGCGACGCCATGTAAAGTGTGTCAGGTTTGCGTCGGTTTAAAGCGACGCCATGTAAATTGTATCAGGTTGGCGTCGGTTAAAAGTGACGCCATGTAAAGTATGTCAGGTTGGCGTCGGTTTAAAGCGACGCCATGTAAAGTGTGTCAGGTTGGCGTCGGTTAAAAGCGACGCTATTTACATTTAATCTGACGTCAGTCAATTAATGTCGATTTAAACCGACGCCAACTAAGTACCCATATTTAAACCCCTCTCTTACCCATTCATCCGTGCTTCTTTTCTCCCCCAATTTCAGTCTTTCTTCTTCTCCTTCCCCATTTCATTTGTACGTCCCTTTCTTCCTCCTTTTCTGTTTTCCTCTTCTCCTTCCCAATTTTCTATGGATCACCATTTTGAAGATCAACATTATGAGGAACTCCAATTTGAAGAGGAAGAGCTCGAAGGTGGTTCATTTTTAAATTATTATGATTATTAATTTTAGTTTTAGTTTTGTATTCTAACTAGTTTCATGCTTAAATTGAAAATTTATTTTTGTTTCTTGGTTTTTAATTGTTTTTTTTTTGTATTTACAAGGATCAACTCAACGGAGATGCTGACCCTCAATTTCGAATTGGAAAGAACAGCCTTGTTCGTTTGATTCGTTTGGAAAATGCATTAGTGATAATTCTAGTGCGTTTTCGAAACATGTAGCGGCAGAGGTTAGAGATTATAGAAATATTCCAATGGTGGCATACTGAAATAAAGAAAAAACAAAGGTAAATGTTTCATGATTTATTTTATTAAACCTTGAAATTTGTCTAATAATTTTTTTTATTTTTCAGGAGATTGCCGAAAAAAAATAAGCATAATCGGCAGTTGAAAACTATGAACCATACAACCGGTTCAAAATCTTTTGCAAAAGTTCGGGAAGAATTTTTATGGGTTGTACATTTTTAGGAATTGTAATTAATTTTAAATTTAATATATAATTGGTAGAAATTTTATTTTTAATAGGAAGTTTGCTTAAAACTGTTTGTTTTTTCATTGACATATGGTGAGATTTATTTTTATATAATTTTTTAATTATTTTTAATTAAAACGAAAAAAGATTTTTTTTTATTATTAATATATTTGGTGTCGCTTATGAACGACAGTAGCGGGACTATTTTATTTTTTTAACTCAGATGATGTCGGTTTAGACCGACAGTGGATGTGATTTTTTAATTTTTAATTTTTACTTAACGTCGGTTTAGACCGACAGTAGGTGTGATTTTTTTATTTTTTATTTTTACTTAACGTCGCTTTTAAGCGCCATCATGTCAACTGTTAATGTCGCTTAAAAGCGACGTCAGATCTTATGTCGCTTTTAAGCGACGCTATTGTTTATTTTAATTTTATAATACTTTACTTCTTGGTGTGGGATTAAGGGGAATAAGCGACGTCATTGCCCTTTTGTGACGGTAGTATTGGTGTCAGTTACTCAATCCGACATTGCTTTATTTAATGTCGGATTTTTACCAAATATCCGACGTTAACTGGTGTTTCTTGTCGGTTTTAAAACGCGAGTAATATGCCCTTTTGTAGTAGTGTCCACTCCCCTGGGCGATGTGGGATCTAACAGTCTTTGGCTGGTATCATATTGTACCTTAAGACAATTCATGGTTGCTTGCTTTCTTACAGTTAGCTTGACTTGTGTAGCTCATCTATCTATGGTGGTGCACGAATTTGATTCCAACAATTAGTACTTTCATTAAGAGCTGAACTCATATTTTCCCAACCAAATCACTCTACTAAATCAGCATGCTTGCTAAAGATAGTTCTAGGAGCTCTGACGCCCATACCAAGGGTGGAAATAATCAACCTCCTAACACCTCTGTCGTTCTGACAAACAATAACATCCTGATGGCAAAGCTCCTCACAACATGGGCTAGATCTGGGAGTCTCTGGTGAAGATTAGTGCCTCTATCATTGATCTTTAGAAGATTTCAAAGGTTTCTTACCCTGAGAACCGTTCGCACTTTGTTAACTTAGAAGGGTACATAAAATCCCTAGATAATGCTCGCAGAGTCACTCTGCAAACACAAGTGCATGTCTTCAGACTTAGTAACTTGAGTACAATAACCCCGGACAGATAACTTACTATGATGATGCTTGTTCCAACCCCAACACCAAGCTCACACTCAACATGGTTGGTGTTGGAAATGTGCCCTAAAGCCATTCATATGATGATACTTTACGGATATTTCACATGTTAAACTAATCTAGTTTACATATAAAGGGCAAACATTATTGTTTGAGACGTCTCATATAAATGTTATATGCTTAAACGATAAAGTCCAAGGAATATGTGATTGGAAGAATGCAATCTAATGTAGTTAGATTAATGAGACCAGTCTTTCGTAGACACATCCTAAAAGTTCCTGATCATAGGATTGCCAATTGGGCATTGACAGTCCGATAAGATCAGTACGTGCTATGTTTTCTCTCAGGGAGAGTGACTAGTCTCGAGTCATTGGTGTGTGTGACATCAAGACAAGTACGTAGGTGCTCAATAGAGAATGAGTTCACTGAACACGATCAACGAGGAGTTCTCATACTCATGTCACATGAGAACTCATGTTTGGGATAATGCAAATTAGTCCTTTGACCAGAGGCATCACAGTTGTTGTCTTGTGGTTAAGTCCTTGATCTTTGATTATGCCAAAGTCACCCCATCGGGGTGTCCACGACATCATTGGGGTTAAGCCACTTAGTCATGGAGACAAGTGAATGCGCAACAAGGGATCTCTAACCTTCAATTGGCTTGAGGGAGAATACTCTATGATATGATTAAAATCTCTGGCCAGAGTATGAATGAGATTGGGGAATGCGTTCCAAATCACATTCAAGGTAATCATAAAATGCAAATGAATCACATTGGATAGTAGACATGAATAAATAAACTATCAAACCAAACAATGTGGTCAAGAGTATTAGATTAGAGAAAGACCGTATTGCATTTGTAATCCTAAACTGAATAGGTTCTCTACCTCTTCTGATTAGCTTGGGTAGCCATGATATGCTGCTAGGGGTCACTCATGGTTTGTGGAAGCCCTAAACGTGTGTAATCACTAAAGGGAGAATTGAAAGTAAGTTTCAATTCACAATCGATGTAAAATGGTTTTAATCGCCCACTGCCTCGCTAAAAGGAACCTAATGTATCGTACACCAAATAAGGTGGAGATTGAAGAAACAAAGGAGATGAATTAAATGGTTTAATTATTTATGGCAAGGATTAATTAATATGTTAATTAATCAAACGAATAAGTTCGTTAAAGACCTCGGGATAGTTTTGGACCTTAAGGCCCAATGGGCTTCGAACGTCAAAGCCCATTGACTTAAGTTGTATGACAACTTAATGAATAAAGATTCACAAAGGCCCAAAAGCCCATATCCATTTAGTGTTGAATTAGGGTTTTTGGTTCTTTAGGTCATTTAAAGAAGTGACTATATAAAGAACTTTATAACATAAATTCAAAAGTTGTTGATTTTAGAGAAAATTGGTGAGAACACAAAGCTTCCATTTCTCTCTAAGAGGCCAACCACCTTGGGGGATATTGTCTAGCAATTCTATTTCCTCAAGGTCACTCATTTCCTCTCCAATCCAACCTTGGTGTAGAATCTTTAGAGGTTCTCAATTTTGGGAACTTGGAGAACCTATTCTTCTAACCAAATCCATGGAGCTAGGAAGCAAGGAATGAAGGCCCTATCTCTTGGGTGATTATCCTTTGCATATGCAAAGAGGAATCTACAAAGGTAAATATTTCTCAACTAACAAATTGTTGTTTTTAAGTTGAGTCAAGGTTCACCAATCTACTAGGCTTTGAATTTCATGGTAGATGTTTTGTTTTTGAATGCATGAAAGCATGATTCCGCCTTTAATTGTTAATTGCATGCTATATGATGTTATTCAAATGAACATGTTTTTAACAAAATTTCCTTCAAGTGGTATCAGAGCCTAGGTCTAGTAGTTGGTGAATCATTTTGGGTTTTGTAGTTCATAGTTTTTGATTTAAAAGTTGTAATATGTTACAAGCTTTATTCTTGTTTCTTTGAATGTAAATTTTGTTAGAAAATTTGCCATCTCAAATGTTGTAGATGTAGTTCATATGAGCATGAATTTTGGAGCTAAAATTTGGTGCCATGTTTTTTGGGAAATTCGGCCAAATCCAAAGGGTGATTTTTTGGGTTCATGTTTGTCTTGTTAAAATGGTTTTAAAGTGACTTTTGGAACCCCTAAGTACCCTAGGATGTTAACCCTCTTTTAAGTGATGAAAATTTGAGTTTTGGTGAGTGAAAACATTCATGGAGCTATTATGAGTTTTCATGAGTGTTCTTCAATGTTCTTGAAGTTCTTGCCAAGAACAAAAAGTTTTGAAGTTTTGATTCAAAATGTTTTATGTTTTTACATAAAGTTTTGGTTTAATTTTAGTGGGTGATTTTAGTGGGTGATGATTATTTGTAAAGTATTATTAATGGTTTTAATGGTAGACAAACTTTTTTAAAAGTTTGACATAAATTCAATTAATGGTTATAATGGTAGACAAACTTTTTTAAAAGTTTAACATAAATTCAAAATATTTCATCTTTACCTCACCTAATAAAACCCACTTACAAAAACTTTGTAAAAATCATATTTTTTCTATCATGGCCGGCCACCCTAATAGAATAGGGTATTTTTGGGTCTTTTATTCAATTACATAAAGTTTTGATACTTTTGTGTATTTGCACTTTGGCCCAAAAGTTTACGTTTTTACGTTAAGGCCCAAAAACGTTAAAGGACAAATTGTTTTGCTCCTTTAATGAAGTTTTTTGTATTTGTTGAAATTTTTGGGTTCTAATTGTAATTACATGAAGTAGTGGACTTTTGTGTTTTTACAAAGTGACCCCAAAAGTTTGTGTTTCGCAATATAGCCCAAAAAGTTGTGGTTATTGCATGATGGCCCAAATTAAGTAGGGAACAAAAATTGTTTTGTCTCTTTAAATGAGAATTGGATTTTCATTTTATTTAGCTCCATTTAAATCAATTTTATGGATACAAAAACCAAATGAAAATGTTGCATTCAATTTAATTAGTTAAAATGTTAATTAATTAAAGGGTGATTATGAACCTAAGCCTACGATAATTGAGCTATGTGAAAGGCCGTTTCAAATTTGTTTGAACCATGGGAATGTGTAGATTAATTTTGGTTGTAATTTGATTTGATCAAATGTTGTAAAAGAGCATAAGCTCTTCTTTACTTTAAAGTAATTTGTTTTATGCAAATGTTGTAAAGAGCATAAGCTCTCTTTTACTTTGAAGTACTTCTTTCTTGCTTTATTTGATATGCATGAAAATGAAGTAGTTGGGTCCAACGCCCCTAGGAACAACACGCCTTAATGTGATTAAACGCGTAACTAAAATCAATCTCCATCCCTAGTCCGAGATTCAACACAAGGCTCGTGTTGAATCTAAACAAAGGTTCATAGTCATCCTAAGGCCCTAAGGCAACTATATAGTCCATCAAATGAATGCAAACCTTACGTTAGTAGTATCATATACTCTTGCTTTAAAAAAAAAACCGTTTTATAAATATAGTGGGAGTATTATATACAACTAAATTAAAAACAAATGGACCAATAGTTGTAATAGGACCAAAATTGTTTTAATGTAGATTAAAATGAATACTTATATGTGATGAGACCTAAAACCCTCAACCAAACCATTATTAAGTTGAAAAGCGTGAGAGTGCTTAGAACACTCTTCCGTGGCCTTCCACCATGGTAGGCTTCAATCGTTTGTGACTCATACACCGTATTCGTCCAGTTCTGGGGTTGCAAAGTATGTGCTTACATTCAGGAGAAGCCTATACACATATGATGAAGTAAAGGTAGGCAACGAGTGTGGTCAATATGATATTCTTCTGAGGCCATTCTTGAACCCCTACTTTAACTAGCATGGTGGGAATGACTTAACTAAGTGCAATGTGCCAATATGATATTCTTCTGAGGCATCATTCTCTAGAGGCCAAATTGATGGGTACTTGCATTAGTTGCAAATGAGTAAGTGTACTCTCTCATTATTATTAACGCTAGCCAATATGATTTTCTTCTGAGGTGGGCTTGGTAATAGTGAGTCTCCCATAACCTACTAAGAGTTTCCTCCAAAACTCTCGAATTCCAATGAGGGATATGGAATTTGCCAAAAATAGTGGGTGGTGCTATTTGATTTAAAGACCCGAATCAAATGGCTTAAAATCAATCAATTTATATTCGTTATGTATTTGTTTACCAATATATTTGCAAACGCTATCCAAAACTTGACAAAGAAAATCCGAATGTTTTAGTTTCCGGACTTGGTAACACAATCCCAAAGATTGTCTTAAATGGATTGTGCATGTACTGATGCGAAAATTAATTCACGCACAAATTTAAACCCTATTTGTGACAGTTGTAGTATATGGATAAGTAGGGATCGTTCTAGGCCGGGGATTAACTAGGGATGCTAACCAATGTAAAATTAATTTAAAAACGTAAAAACAAAATCTAAAATACTAAACTAGACTCAAAACACTTAAATAGAATAACTCAAAATAAAACTAACAAATAAACTAAAATAAATCAAAAGACTCAAAACAACTCAAGACTTAAGAAAACACAAACTAAATTTATTTCTAATAAATCTAACACTTTAAAATAAACAGGGGATTGATTTTTGATGAAATTTAAATTAAACTTAAATAAATTACAGAATTGACAAAAACATAAAATTAAGGTAAAATGATAAATGACGGACTGGCTAGAGGATTATTCTCCACACATGCCACATATGCAACCTAAATTGATTTTCAGTTGTTCTTTCAATAAATTGTAAATTCTCAACGCCCCAAACTAATTAGGTCCGCTTAAATTAATTCTCAGATTTTCCTTAAGTTAATGGATTGGATGATTGCATACGACAACCCAAAACATTCCCTACAAGTTCCCTACATGAATTGTATAATAGAGATACAAGCAAGAATCATTAAGTTTTATGAAAATCATAAGCATTGACGAGGCACTTGTTACTATGAATTGCATGAAACTTATGCCAAGAATTTACCTAACGCGATCGTTTATAAGCGACCTTCACTACTTGTGAATATAAGTTCATAACGATTAGGTGAAATTCACTTATATTCTAGCATCAAATTCATGCATGTAAATTAAGTATGCATCCTTAATCGACATACAAAAATAAGTTATCAATCAAGCAGTTAAGCAAATTAAATCACAACTCAGAAATCACAACTGAAAGTAATCAATTCAAATTACAAATATATCCATGGCTTTGAATTAACCTCTAGCCAAACAGAAAATTAGTTACACATTATTTATAAATTAAAACAGAAATTAAACTTGAGTTTGGAGGAAGAATAACACCGAGAGAAATTGCAGTTTGTTGCTTCTGTCCCCGCATCTTCACGCTGCCAAAGGCAGCACTCCCTGCGTTCTCCAAGCTGTTTCCCGTCAGCACAAGGCAGCGCCTGTCCTCCTTTCCGCGCGCTGACACACTGCCAAAGGCAGCCCCGTGGCTCCTGTCTCCTGCCCGAGCTCCAAAGAGCTCCCTTATTCTTTTTTTTTTCTTTTCGTTTCTTCCGCGCCCCCAGGCCGAGGCTGCACTCCTCAATTTCCACGTTGACTGCCCAAGGCTCCTGCCTTAAGCAGCGTGCCGCTGCTTTCCCACCTCCGTCATGCTCCACGTCTCAAGCTGCCTAAGGCAGCAACATCTCTTCTTTCTTTCCGCGCAAAAAAACTGCCTTCCTCTCAGTTCTCACCTTCCTTTTATTATTTTCTTTCTGCCTTCCACCTAATTTCCGCACGCCAGCAGCTGTCCTTTTATTTTCTGCTTTTACGTTAGCTTAGTGGCTGCCCAAAGCAGCCTTTCTTTTTCCAAACTCCTTTGCTGCCCGCGTCCTCCCTAGTGCTCTCTGACTTCCTCCACCTTCTTATTTATTTCTTTCTTTCTATCATGCACTCCCACACATCCCTTCTTTTATTATTTTGCTTTCCCTTTTTTTTTATTTGCTGCACTCACTCAACAACATATATATATATATGTATATATATATTTATAATACTATCTTATTTTTATTAACCAAAAATAGTGGGCAATGCAGTTTTTGACAATTTTATTACTAAAAAAAATACACTTAAGCTATTATTAATTTCTTTGCTAGACAAATCACATAAAACACGAAAATAAAGTAAATAGCTCAAAAATATGAGAAACTAACTAAGAAAAGACGAGAGAATTTGATGTAAAATATGTATAAATATGAGCTTATCATGTACCTAAGAAGTCTCATCCTCACAATCTTCCTATTGATAATGTATCATTGGAAGAACATGTTAGAAATGTCTATCATGAAGAGGACAACACAAACAACCAATGCTTATTCCTTCGTTATATGAACAAAGGAACTTAAGAAGATTAGCATAAAGACAATGACACTTTTAGTGCCATAATTCTTCACTTACAAATTGTTGTATGAAGAAATAAGAGTTGCCTTGAACAACTCTTGAAAGTTTGTAATTATGTTTAGAACATAATGGTTGGTTGACAAAAATAGTCCATCAACATGGACTTATGATGATTTTGAATCATTGAGTGTTGAAGTGATAAACCACTTAACGAGACGGAAACTAGGCTAGGACTTCACCTTTATGTCCCTATCCTAATGGTTCACTAAGTTTATTGTAAACTATGTAGTGAACAATAACCAAACACTCTCCAAAATGTTTGATGTGTATAACACAATTGAAAAAGGTTTCAAGAGAGATAGTGGGAGTTTAGGGACCATGACTATTGTAGTCAAAGGAGGAAGTCAAATGAAGAAGATAAAATTAACTCCAAGGGAACAAACTTTCTTTATGAAAGGATGGACATTGGAAGGGGTATTTGCAAGAAATGTCTTGCAAATGTCAAGAACACACCTTTCGAAGGTGTTGTAAATTGTTCTTGAATAGTTCAAAACAGTTGGTTCTTCTACTTGAATGCATGATTCCGTATTAGTAACTATGTTTTACAATCGTTGTAAAAGTATGGCTAATAAGAAGTAGAAGATTAATGAGAGAAGAGAAAGCACTTCACATTCGGAACGTGAATAAAATATAGATCTCTGCGAAAGCAGATGGTACTAACTTCCTCATATGAACTACCAAAGAAATTGGAAAAACCAAAGATTGTCTTTACATTCCAATTTTAAGGAACTTAATTTCGTCACTATAGTAGAGATGGATGAATGTTTTGTTTGACAAAACATTGTTCTTTATTAATCAATGATTGGATTATAGTAATCTAATTGATTGTCTCTATAGTAGAGATGATATGGTAGCGTTAACTGTTTAGAATATAATGATGCTTAAAACCCAAAAGGTTGCAAGATAGTGGCAATTGTCCACAACATAATACTACTCATGTTGTATGACATTCACCGAAGATCACTCTCGGTTGGACTATAGTTTATTTTGAATAAACACAAGTCCGAATACTTTGCAAAAGGTTTCAAAGAATTCAAGAAATGTAAGATTGATGAGTAAGACGTCTAAAGTAATTACATCCTTAGATTTGATCCAAGGAAAGGTAACACTTTAGATGAGTTTCCTTGAAAGATATCAAGGAAATTAGCATCATAAGATAAATGATTTTCTCCATTAGGAGAAGAACGAACTTGAATAAGATTTAGTTCGTTGGATATTATCAATTACCCATATATAGGATATATATGCTTCTAAGACAATATGATTGTCAATTAGAAGATCTTCCAAAATTTTCATAACTCCATAGGATGTAGTTGGAAAGAAAGACAAATCTTAATCATGTTAAGATTTGGGGTTGTGTGCTAATAAGCAATATTTGTTTAAAAATTATCTTGTGGATATCCTTAAATTAACCTTTGGATATCACTTCTATAAACCAACCAACAAATGTTGTTTGTTGAGTAGTTCATTGTAATCCTACAATGTGATTTGCCTTAGAGCAAATGAACTAGGAATAGAACTCAAAAGAATGGGTTCTTTGAGAGACAAGATGATAATCAACAAATATAACAACCTAGTTCCTATACCACAAGCTCCAAGGTAGTCAAGAAGGATTTATAAACCGTCTCAGTTGAATGGTTTGAACTTTATGACTACATTGAGTGTATATACGATATATACTCAAGGAAATGGTAAAGTACCATTTGACCCGAAATAATGAAACCTTCATAGCTAATTGGTAGCTTAAGGTGACTACAATCAAAGAGAATGGTTGACTTTGAAGGAACCATCTTTGACGTAGTCTTAGTTTCAATTAATTCGATGATTGCTAGCTACAACTAAATGGTGATTCAATGTTTGGACATGATATAGGTTTCCGAAACCATTATTAAGATAGTCTTGATAATTTATGTCTAAAACTATGAATCACAAAACATGTAAGTTGTAGAGATCCAACCATCATGGATCTTAGCAAGCTAGTGGGAGCCATAAGCGTCTTATGAGAGAAAGATCAAAATTGTTTGATTTCTCATATAGATGTAAATGAATCTTTTGTTTACTAGGTTTACAAAAGATTAGTGGGAGTTAATCATATTCCTAAATTTGAATATATGTATGATATATTAATTTTGGAAATGAAAAGAATACTTCATTGTTAAAGTTATGACTTTAAAACTTTCTATAACGATAGAATGTATATGGGAGACATAGTCTATATACATGGGATGGAAATCTATAATGATAGATTTTAGGATATAATTGGATTATATCATGCCCTAATAATAGACAAAAGGTTGCTAGGAAGTTTCTCATATGATGATAAACTTTAATAAGAAGAACAACTCTAGTGAGACTAGGAGGTAGCTCTTCTCAAAGGGAACGTACCCTTTGACTCCCAAAGAAATAATGCGTAAATCGAATCCTTTATGCATACGCAGAAAGGTGATTTATGTATTTCATATTGTATGAAAAACATTGATATGAGTTGTACCTAGAAAGGTACAAGGCGATATCAGTGCAAGCCCAGGATCAGAACCATGGCAACTGTCAAGTAAATCCTTAAGTATTTAAGAAATACTAAAGGATAGGTTCCTCGAAGAATGAGGAAGAATTAGAGTAACGTAATGGAAGCGTAAATGTATTAGATTGTGAATCTAATCCATCATTGGATGTTTCTTCATTATGAATGAAGAGATAAACAGATATCTCTTTATTATGACTAAAGAGATATTTGGATGGAAACATTAAAGTAATGACTTTAGTGTGTTCCATTATGAATGCAAAATATATTGCCATATAGAAGTTTACAACAATGTTGTTTGGATGGGAAAGTTCATTTATGAACTCTCTATTCGGTTCCAACCAGAAAGTGTATCTAGTGTACTGACACTACGACACTAATGGGGCGATAGCTCAAGCCTGGGAATCAAGGTCTCATCAAGATCCGAACTCATATGAGAGACTGAACCACATGATTGGGAATCATGTATAATGGTGACGTCGATATTCTCAAGGTTGCTTCTATGGATAACATATAGATATCCATTTCCTAGGCCTACTATTCAGCCATTTAGGAAATGACTACAGAAGAGGAATCATAACAGATGACCAAGCTGATTGGCTCTAGTGCAAGTGGGAGATTGTTGGAAATGTGCCCTAAAGCCATTCATATGATGATACTTTACGGATATTTCACATGTTAAACTAATCTAGTTTACATATAAAGGGCAAACATTATTGTTTGAGACGTCTCATATAAATGTTATATGCTTAAACGATAAAGTCCAAGGAATATGTGATTGGAAGAATGCAATCTAATGTAGTTAGATTAATGAGACCATTCTTTCGTAGACACATCCTAAAAGTTCCTGATCATAGGATTGCCAATTGGGCATTGACAGTCCGATAAGATCAGTACGTGCTATGTTTTCTCTCAGGGAGAGTGACTAGTCTCGAGTCATTGGTGTGTGTGACATCAAGACAAGTACGTAGGTGCTCAATAGAGAATGAGTTCACTGAACACGATCAACAAGGAGTTCTCATACTCATGTCACATGAGAACTCATGTTTGGGATAATGCAAATTAGTCCTTTGACCTGAGGCATCACAATTGTTGTCTTGTGGTTAAGTCCTTGATCTTTGATTATGCCAAAGTCACCCCATCGGGGTGTCCACGACATCATTGGGGTTAAGCCACTTAGTCATGGAGACAAGTGAATGCGCAACAAGGGATCTCTAACCTTCAATTGGCTTGAGGGAGAATACTCTATGATATGATTAAAATCTCTGGCCAGAGTATGAATGAGATTGGGGAATGCGTTCCAAATCACATTCAAGGTAATCATCAAATGCAAATGAATCACATTGGATAGTAGACATGAATAAATAAACTATCAAACCAAACAATGTGGTCAAGAGTATTAGATTAGAGAAAGACCGTATTGCATTTGTAATCCTAAACTGAATAGGTTCTCTACCTCTTCTGATTAGCTTGGGTAGCCATGATATGCTGCTAGGGGTCACTCATGGTTTGTGGAAGCCCTAAACGTGTGTAATCACTAAAGGGAGAATTGAAAGTAAGTTTCAATTCACAATCGATGTAAAATGGTTTTAATCGCCCACTGCCTCGCTAAAAGGAACCTAATGTATCGTACACCAAATAAGGTGGAGATTGAAGAAACAAAGGAGATGAATTAAATGGTTTAATTATTTATGGCAAGGATTAATTAATATGTTAATTAATCAAACGAATAAGTTCGTTAAAGACCTCGGGATAGTTTTGGACCTTAAGGCCCAATGGGCTTCGAACGTCAAAGCCCATTGACTTAAGTTGTATGACAACTTAATGAATAAAGATTCACAAAGGCCCAAAAGCCCATATCCATTTAGTGTTGAATTAGGGTTTTTGGTTCTTTAGGTCATTTAAAGAAGTGACTATATAAAGAACTTTATAACATAAATTCAAAAGTTGTTGATTTTAGAGAAAATTGGTGAGAACACAAAGCTTCCATTTCTCTCTAAGAGGCCAACCACCTTGGGGGATATTGTCTAGCAATTCTATTTCCTCAAGGTCACTCATTTCCTCTCCAATCCAACCTTGGTGTAGAATCTTTAGAGGTTCTCAATTTTGGGAACTTGGAGAACCTATTCTTCTAACCAAATCCATGGAGCTAGGAAGCAAGGAATGAAGGCCCTATCTCTTGGGTGATTATCCTTTGCATATGCAAAGAGGAATCTACAAAGGTAAATATTTCTCAACTAACAAATTGTTGTTTTTAAGTTGAGTCAAGGTTCACCAATCTACTAGGCTTTGAATTTCATGGTAGATGTTTTGTTTTTGAATGCATGAAAGCATGATTCCGCCTTTAATTGTTAATTGCATGCTATATGATGTTATTCAAATGAACATGTTTTTAACAAAATTTCCTTCAGTTGGACTGTAAGTCATACCTCTGCAAGGGGATTCAAATTCAATGCAATCTTAATCCCTTGGATACTGCAAGAGCCTTCCTTGTGGATATTAGGAGTGTCGATCTAGAGTCATTTGAAAACCAAGAGCGGTGCAGACCATTGAACTGTAATAACCCTAGGGATGCACCAATTGACGCTCGAAATCAACTCTCTAGCAGAGTTGTCCCCAAGATCAGCAAGGTTGTAGCCATTCACCTCTGTCCCATTGCAAAGGTAGAAGAAATGTAATTATTCCACTCGACCAAAAAGTCGATGACATTTTCGACTGAGATGACAGAGCTCAGAAAAAAATTCGCCTCAAACCAAGATGGGAGGTACAATTTAAAAAAGTGATGAACATGAGACTTCGCCTCATTTTCCCATTGGAATGACAACAGACGAAGCATGGACAGGTCAACTTCGTCTCATCCAAAGAAATACATTGCTTTGAATACCAAAGTCAACAACATCCTTTATAGCATCAAGGAAAAGCCTTTTCTTAAGATGCCCAAACCTCTTTCTGATCATTTAGTCAAGTAAAATGGCAATGAATATTAATCTTTCCACCAATCCTCTGAGCACACTGCTCAAAATTTCGAAATGCTTCTCGATCACATCGAGGAGCTGCTTGATCAGAGATATTGTTGGGAGTTCATGAAACCAAAGGCCTAGATGGAGGATCCTATTGAAATGAATGACAGGGTTAAGATGGACAACTCTGAATTCACTTCGAGGAAGATGATCGGCAACTAGCTAAAAAGCTAACCCTTAATATCAACTGCATTTATAGGCAGCAGAAGTATCGAGGCAACACCAGAAAAAAAAATGAATGCAGTATGGAAAATGGCATAACAAACCACTCCTGATTTATTCCAATATCTTTGATGTTCTCTGATTAATAGTTGGAAGATGTGCACTCTCATTATGTTGACACCCTGGTTATAAAGGTTCAGATCTCGAGTGCGATGGGTAACCAAGTGCTGATATATAATGGATATGGAGTTAACATCATATTTGAAAAAGCAGCAGAGAGGATGAGAATTCTAGATTGTATCAATCAAAGTAAGATTACCCTACATACGTTCGTGGGTACTCAAGTCCGATCAGTCGGGACAGTTAAGCTAGCAGTTCAGGCGAAACCCTATAACATTATAGTATACTTCCATATCATGGACTATCTGACTCCGAATAAGGCCATCTTGGGCCAAAATTGGCTTTACAAGATGTGAGAAATTCCATCATTGTACCACTAGCTACTTTGATATGCTGCATGTGACGAAGTAAAGGATATTAAAGGTGATCAAGCCATAGCTCGCTGCTATGCTGTGAAAAGCATGAATATGTCTGAAAGTGAGAGCGGAGCTCTACAACTTTTAGGAGACGATCACATAGGGAACTTCGACCACCAAAAGATAGAATATCGCAAACATTTGCTCATATTACGAAGAACCTTTGATCAAACTACTCGTAATTTAATTCTTTTGTTCTAACTAGAATATTTGAGCATACAAGCATACATATAACACTTTAAAGTAAGCATGCACTAAAAAACAATCCTAAAACCCATGACTTTCAAAGCCTAGTGAATGGTGAACCACAAGACTCTTTAACAATATGAAAGAGAAGAAAGGATTTTGAGATTCATTACCCTTAAAGCTCATCCTTGTTTACACAAGGGATTCACCCAAGTAGAGGGCCTTCAAGTCACCTCCTAGCTCCTTGGATCTTCTTTGTGATTTTTGCTCCCTTGATTCTCCTTTGCTTCTTGAGGATGTGAAGAAATGAACTCCAAAAGCACCAAAGGCTTGGTGCCTCTAAGTCTCTACACCAATGATGTAGTGTAAAGATAAGATAGATTACCTAGGAGAAGTTTGATGCTAGTAAACTCTCCTAGGTATGGCCGGCCTCCTTGTAGAGAAAGAAAAAGAGTGAAATGTTTCTCCTTTCTCCAAAGAAAACAATGAGCTTTTGCATATAACTTCCTTTTTATAATCCCTCAAACATGAGTGGCAAACTTGAAATTATGCAAACCAACTCACCAAGGCCGCCTTCCCTTAGTTCCCTAGGCTAATCTCCCATTTTGTTTTAGTTGTCATACAACATAAACATAATGGGCCTTGTGGACCAAAAACCCTTTTGGGCCTCAAAGCCCGAAACTAACTTAAATGTCCAATACGAACCTTTCATATAATTTATTAACTAATTAATTAATCTTGATCATTCTTAATTAAACTATTTAGTTGCTTTTCCATCTCATTTTTATATTCACATTCATCCTTACTCGGTGTACGATCATTAGATACGCGGTTAGCTTTTATACCGTTCTTCAATTTGTAACACAGTTTCTCTCTTTTTCCTTTTTTTTATTTTTTTATTTTTTTATAACTATACTTCTTTCATACATATGCTTGGACGGAGGCCTTGCTTCTCCAAACTCAAAGTGGACTACATGAGCGAACTAGGTAGCAAGATTAAACTCGAAAGGGACTTGCAGAAGAAGAGCTCTAAACTCGAAGAACTTCTAGACGCCGAACGAGCCTGAGGTATAAAAAAGGGTACCTTAGTGGGGCATTTGGACGATACTTATTTGGTGAAGGTCCAGGCATTAAAAGCTAAGGAATAGGCATAGTGATCATTGGCGTCTGAGTGAAGTTCTTGGGATGTTGACCAATCTATCCTTCAATCGGACTTGGACGCGGCTCGGTGGGAAGTGGATCAAAGGGAGAAGTTCTAGATGGAAGTCCTCCAGCAGAATGACACGTATATGACACGTGGCTGCCACATATATGACACTTATCTGTTAAATGCTGACGTGGCTGCCACATATATGACACGTGGCTGCCAAATGTCTGCCACGTGGCAAATAAAATAATTTTTTAATTTTTTTTTTTAAAAAAAAATCTGCCACTTTTTTTTTTTTTTTTTCTCTTTCTTCTTCTTCTCTCTCTTTCTTCTTCTTCTTCTCTTTCTCTTTCTTCTTCTTCTGGGTTCGGACCTTTTGTTTTTTTTTTTTTTCTTCTTCTTCTTCTTCTTCTTCTCCCTCCTCCTCCTCTTTCTTCTTCTCTTCTTCTTCTGGGTTCGGTCCCTTTCTTTTTCTTTTTTTTTTCTTCTCTTTCTCCTTCTTCTTCTTCTGGTTCGGACCTTCTTCTTCTTTTCTTCTTCTTCTTCTTCTTCTTCTTCTGGGTTCGGTCCTTTTCGTTAAACCAGAAGAAGAAGAAAGAGAAATCGTTAAACCAGAAGAAGAAGAAAGAGAAAGAGAAGAAGAAGAAGAAGAAGAAAGAGAAAAAAAAAAAAAAGAAAAAAGAAAGGGACCGAACCCAGAAGAAGAAGGAGGAGGAAGAAGAAGAGAAGAAGAAAGAGGAGGAGGAGGGAGAAGAAGAAGAAGAAGAAGAAGAAAAAAAAAAAAAAAAAAAAGGAAGGTCCGAACCCAGAAGAAGAAGAAAGAGAGAGAAGAAGAAAAAAGAGAAAAAAAAAAAAAAAAAAAAAAGTGGCAGATTTTTTTTTTTTAAAAAAAAAATTAAAAAATTATTTTATTTGCCACGTGGCAGACATTTGGCAGCCACGTGTCATATATGTGGCAGCCACGTCAGCATTTAACAGATCCATGGATGGAAAATCTAACGGTTGTATGAAATTGAAATAAAATAGTACTTGAGGTATGAAAGTGAAATGTTTTAAAGATGTTGTATGAGATTGCAATAGAGCTCAAACCTGAGGGGCTACTATGTAATTTACCCTATAAAAAAATACTAAAATGATAGATTTGGAAATATTTAATAAGATTTTCATTTTTAGAATTAACACATGGTGACATGTAAATAATTTAATGTTCAATAGTGACATAGATAAAAGTCAAAGGACATTGATCAAAAATGAAAAATGAATAAGGTTTCAATTAATGAGAAATGAAAATGAGGGATGAGACCTAATTTATCCATGGGTCATTTTGGTTCCGATCCTTAGTCAACCTAAATGTTAAAATGAAACCTTATTTATTTAAATAGTTTGATCAAGGTCCCTAGCATCATTTAAGGGATTTAACTCCTACATTTATGCATCCAATATCCCACAAATTATGAAATTTACACAAATTCCAATAATTATTTTACAATATAAAAATTACTTAAGAATCAATAAAAGTAATAATGTTCTTCACATAGTTCTAGCAAAGAAAAAGATGTACCCACGTAATTATTAATATATTTTAAGAAATTGTTAATATGTTTTAAAAATAAATTAAATACATGTAATTAGCATGGGTACATTGAGCGAAAAAAATATGGGTAAAAATTAAATTAAAAATACATATTAAAACAGAAAATTATGGATACAAATTAAAGACAATATCCATCGAGCCATTGAACGTTCGAAAGAGTAAGTTTCTATTTTTGTATTTCGCTACTATAAGTTCGAACATGGGTAAGCTAGATAATAGCTTTTGCCAAATTTTCATATGTATTATCAACTATTTTTCCGAACAAGAAATAAGAAAATTGGAATGAAAAGCGTCCATTGTCAAATAGATAGGACAAAGGTCTTCTAAACCTTTGGTATAGGTGAGGATCCCACTGGAGCACCTTCTACTTCTAATAGGCCATGAACTAGATCAGAATCATTCTCAAGCTTCATAACTTTTGAAGATTGGCGGCTGCCGCAGATAGAAAAGTTTCGAGCCATCGATTGTTCATATGATCGGGAAACTGAGTTGCTTTTCTCCTTATTCTTCTAGTGCTACTTTGTGCGGGACCAGAACTCTGTGAAGCAAGTGAAAACATGCAATAACATCAAAATCATTAAGGTACCTACATGAATACTTTCAACAACAATGTAAATAAATGTTTAGCAGCAAATTACTTCTACTTGAATAATTTACGCGCACACATCAAAAGTTGAAAATCACCTTTTTCAGGCTTCCTGATTGCCTAAAGAAAAACTCTTTTAGCATTTACTATAAGTCTGGGTATCCTATTACTCAAATTGAGAATAAGCTAATTCATGTTCTCACCTCATCACCATCTTTGGATGTTCCGTGTGCCTGCTCTCTTGTAGTTTCTTCCTTGATCCACTTGTTTGCATCACTGAGTGATCGAAATCGCTTTCCAGTTGGAATATGATGGCAATACTGCAATTTGGACAGCCTGTGTTAATTATTTCCGATGGATTTGGCACATGACATAACAATTTTCAAGACGAATCCATATGAAAATGAAAATTTGTCGCTAATTAGGGAACCCCTATGATTACTGATCCCTCAGTGTCCCGAGTAGTGTTCACTTTTAATAGGCAAGATTTCCTATAATTTTCTTAAGAATAGAAAGCAAAACTACGTGTGAATATGTAGTCAAAGCAAATACATGAAACAAGGCATATTTCTTTTTAATTGTATGGAATTAAACAGGTCTAAAATCACTAGATCTGATAAGATTGAGATACCAAACGTTATTTACCAACTTTATGACTTACTACAAATCAGACAGCAATTTCAATTTGATTTGATGAACTATCCGGATGAACAAAGTAATTAACTGTAATTAATCCAAGATATATTAATTTGTTAATGATAGAATTAACCTTGTCTGTTCGGCGGTGCCTTTGACAGTGGTACGTGGCTTTTCCTCCACAGCCCATCCCTCGGGCAGTCCATAATTTTCTCCAGGAACAAACTTCACCTGAAGCTGCGGTGCTGGTACAGCTTGTAGAGGGACAGCATCATATGACACTGCACAAAGCACCCTATCTCCCTCTGCTTGTTCTGCCTTTTGTGCAGGGAGAGATCCAAACTGTTGCTTCATTTTCAGTAACTTGGTGGCTGCAGGGCTCAACTGCTCTCTTCTGTATTTGCTAGCAGCTTTGGTGTGAAGGATTGCACCTACAGACCTAGACACAAATTTAAAGGATGAGTACAGAAGAAAAACAAATTTGAGTTGTCACAGTTTGTATGTAGTCAGTGTGGCACGCCCAAGTTGAGAAAGTGTGTAATTGATTTAGATTTGTAGTATCTGGACCAAAACAGTAATCATTAAAGTCACGGGAAAATCAAGTTTGAATTCTCTTCCTGTAATCTAAATATACTGTTGTATATAAAAAAATTATTTTGGTTCTGGTTTTTGATCAACTAAGTTGTTAAACTAAAATCGTGTTTGTTTAAATATTTTGATTGAAGTCCTTAACATCATTGTAATAATTACTTAATAATCAACAACAGAGTAATATTGTTCTTCACATATATAGTTCTAGCAAAAAACAACATACCCACGCAATTATTAATATTTTAAAAAATTACTATTAATATATTTTAAATATAAAATCAATACATGTAATTAGCATAAGTACATTCAGCAACAAGTATATGTGGGTACAAACTAATTTAAAAATATGAGTACATATTAAAATTTAAAATTATGGGGTACAAATCAAAGTTAAAAAATAATGGGCATATAAAGAAAGTAAAATACATAGGTAGAAATTAAACCTAAAAAAAATATTTGTACAAAATAAAAAAAAATAAAAAATAGAAATATATGAAAAATATTAAAAGGGTATATATATCTAATATTGATTAAATAAGTCTTTAAAATTTTAAAACTGAAATATACTGACATTTAAATCGTTTAATAATCAAATAATGACGTGGTCAAAAGTCAAAAGACTTTCATAAAAAAATAAAAAAGAAACAAAGCTTCATTTAATGAGAAAGAAAATGAGGGATGGGTACTTAATTTAGTGATGTGATATTCACACACCCTTTTTACTTCTTACATACTCTTTTAATTTTCGACCTTCAAATTGGAGGAATTGAAGAAGATCAAATGACAGAAATTAACAAGGGGTTCATAAGTGTATTTTTCTTTCTAATGATAGAAATTTTGGAGTGTAAAACGAAATTTTTAGGGTGTCAATAGTAATTTCCAAAGTAAAAGGAGTTTTTCTAGGACTCTTCTCATGACGTCCCTCGAAACACCATTTTGGAGTAAAAGTACTTAAAACCATGATTTTGAAGAAAACAAACTCTTGCACCCAACTAGTATTGGAGGCTTTGCACTTAGCATATGTCCATTAATTAGTTTAAAAAAACATTCATCTTATACTAATAGAATGAAAAATAATAATAACATTTATTTTTCTATATAGATATGTAACATTTTTAATTCATGTAACAACGTCATTAACTTTTTGAAAATGACTACACCATCCATCTCCAATGCCCCTTATTAGAATAAACTTAACACCTTCAACCCAACTAAACCACTTCCACCTCCACCATTCACCACCTGCCATTTCACCTTCACCACCATCACCACCACAACCCCCGTCACCCTACAGCCTCACCACCCCCGCCACCACTTCCAACACACCCAAATTCTCTATTGTATTCCCCCTCTGATTCTACCACAAAAATGAAAAATTAAAAACAAAATAGACATCAAACAAGTCCTACATTTTCAATTCATACATTTTTCTTCATTTCTCCCTCATGAAGCAATAATATAAACACGTTCAATGGAAAAATAAAATTGTTGAAAGCAATTGCAGAAAACAAAGTAAATATCATTACAATGCACGCTATTAAAATTTTAATTCATAAATTAAAAAATAACAAGAAAGAGTGATAATAATATTTTTATTATTGAACATGTACCTCTGGTAAATCATCGATGCGATATTTATATTTATATGCCAGAAAATTGATAACCAGAAGCATCTACAGTTTCGTCTTGCCCTTCATTGGCCTCTAAAATCAACATCATTTTTTTCAGTGAAAACTAAAACCTAAGGAAAGATATATATCAACATGTGGTAAATCTTTGGGTCCTTTAATACATGCAATGGAATTCTCTAGAACTAGTTTTGAAAATAAACTATGGGTTTAAACCTGTGGGTGGGATTAAGTTAATAGTGGGTTTAAAACTGTGGGCGGGATTAAGTTTTGAAAAATAGTGTTGGCACTCCTGTCTTTTACTTATCTACTCATCCCTTTGTTTTTATGTCTTAATTACTCCCTTACATTATGTTTGGATGAGGGAAATAAACTTGGAATTTAGATAAAAGTCAGAATTTATAAATTGACATGCATCAATTCTCTTGTTTGGATTTATAACATAGAAATTTAGAATTTCCGCATGGAAAAAAAAACTTGGAATTTGGGGCCTCCAATTTCCAAGTTTAAATTCCATGTAAATAGGTGTCATTTCCCAATTTCTATGATTGGGAGTTTAAAATTAACAAATTCCGTTTTCAATTCTATTGTTCTTTTAAGTTAACCAAACAACAAAATTCACAAATTCTAGAAAATAAAATCCCTCAATTTCCGTCATTTTAAAATTCCTTAGTAATCTTAAATTTCTTCATCCAAACATAGTGTTACTTAGTTAAAAGAAGAAAAAAAAGTAATAAGGAACAAAAGAAAGTGCGAAAATCATTTCTGTCTAATCTCTTCAATACCTTTGTTTTATTTTCCTTTTCCTCCAAACATTTTTGGAAGTATATCTTGGTCATTAATGGGATGTGGGACCGTGATTTTTCAAGATCGAAGTAAGGCAGATAGAAATACACATACTTTAGAAATCCGTTCATGGACTCAACAACTTCGATCGGATTGCACTCCTAAGAGAAAATAATATTTGATCCTAGATATCCTCTTGGATTCTCCCAGTTTAATACGGATTCCATATCCTACCTTTTCCCGAGTAGTATAAATACCATCATCTAAGGCATAACTCTGGTACGCAATTCACTCTTGCATACTCCTTGCTTATTTTATTGCCACTACTTGAGAATGAATATTGCTTACTAATTTGACCGTCAAAGAGCCTTTGCCTAGTATCACACCGTTACATTAGGACAATTCACGGTTGTTTGCTTTCTTACAGTTAGCTAGACTTGTGTAGCCCATCCATCTGTGGCGATACACAAATTTGATTCCAACAATTAGTACTTTCATTGAGAGCTGAACTCATATTCCCTCGACCAAATCACTTTACTAAATCAACATGTCTGCTGAAGATAGTTCTAGGAGCGCTGACGCAATACCAAGGGTGGAAACCACTAACCCCTCCTGACACCTCTATCATTCCTTCAAACAACAACGTCCTAATGACAGAGTTCCCTTAGATACTGCAAGGGGATTAGGGTTCAATGCAACCTTGATCCCATGGATATTGCAAGAGCCTTTCGGGTGGAGATTAGGAATCTCGATCCAGAATCATCTGAAGACCAAGAGCGATGTAGACCATTGAATCGTGATATGACCCTAGTGATGCTCAAAATCAACCCTTTAACAGATTTATCCCCAAGATCAGCAGGGTTGTCACCATTCACCTCCATCCTAGAAAGAAAGCAAGAAGAAATATAATTATTCCCTCGGGCAAGAAGCCGATGACATTTTTGGCTGAGATGACAAAGCTCAAAAAAAGAATTCCGCCTCAGACCAAGATGGGAGGTTCGAGTGAAAAAGTTATCAATTAGATACTTCGCCTCATTCCCTTCGGGATGACAAAACGAAGCAAAGACAGGTCAACTTTGTCTCAGCCAAAGAAATAATCCGTTTTGAATACCACAGTTAATAACATCCTTTATAGCATCAAAGGCAAGCCTTTTCTTAAGAGGCCCAAACCTCTTATTGATCATTTAGTCAAGTAAAAGCCTAATAAATACCAAACCACCGAATTCCTGAATGCTCCGCGATCACATCAAGAAGCTTCTTGATCAGGGATATTCCTGGGAGTTTGTGAAACAAAAGGCATAGAAGGAGGAACCTACTGAAAGGAATGACAGGGGTAAGGCGGACAACTATGAATTCACTAATGAGGAAGAAGATCAATACCCAACTCTTAATATCAATTGCATTTATTGGGGGGGGGGGGAAGTAGAAACATCTAGGCAACACTAAAAAAGAAAGGAATGCAGCATGCAAAATGCCAAGGTTAGCTTCCATCAACAAACCACTTCCAACTTATTCTAATATCTTTGATGTTCTTCGACCGAGATTTAGAAGATATGCACTCCCATGATGACGCTCTTGTGATAAATATTCAGATCACGAATGTAATGGTTAACCAAGTGTTGATATATCATCAATCCGGAGTTACGATCATCTTTGAAAAAGTAGCAGAGAGGATGAAAATTCTAGATAGCATTAACCAGAGTACGATTACTCAACATATGTTCAAGGGTACTCAAGTCTGATCAGTCAAGACAATTAAGCTAGCAGTTGAGGGGGAACCCTATAACATTCTAGTATACTTCCATATCATGGACTATCCAGCTTCGCATAGGGCCATCTTGGGCCGAAATTAGCTTGACAAGATGAGAGCAATTCCATCATCATACCATTAGCTACTTTGATATCCTACACGTAACGGAGTAAAACAGATTAAAGGTGATCATGTCATAGCCCGCTGATGTGCTGTGAAAAGCATGATTATGACCTAAAGTGAGAGCGGAGCTCAACAACTTTGAAGGAGACGATCGCATAGGAACTCCAACCACCAAAAGATGGAATATCACCAATATTTAGCAGTACTACTAAGAACCTTTGACCAAACTACTCGTGGTTTGATTTGTTTTTGACATAATAAGGCCATCCATTACGAATTCAACCACAAAGAATTTCAACTTCTTCCTTCTACGCGTAGACATATAGAAGCGTTTCTAAAGGATGCCTAAGCAAAGGCACCCTCATTAAAGATGAACCTTGATGTAAACACGCATTGTATAATGATTTCTTAGAACTACACCCTTGATTTGATTCTCCAAGTTTATAGATATGTGGGCAGTCCAATACGGATTCAATCACACCCTTAACATCCCTATAGTATCCTGTAATCCATTATGTGGTGTTCTGATTAGCAACTTGGGAGGCTTAAGCCGTGTTAGGAGGACTATGGATATTGGGACATGACCCTGTTGTTCAGCAGCCTCTAGTGCACTGTTTGACTTCCATAAAGTTTACGCAACCTAAGGGTTATCGATTACATAATCAAACCTGGGCGCGGACCATTCGAAAGAATAATCAGAAGGGCGAATCAATAATCATCTGAGTAGTGGCTCTGACCTCCATCCCCATAGTATGATTAATTTTTTCTTGGACAGCGTACTAAGTCAAGTACGTTCTGCGACTATCTCGTGCTTAAAGCAAGTCCGAATGAGGCATGCAGACTAGAAACTCCTCAAATATAATTTTATTTCAACAAAGCTTTGATTCACATAAATAACTTAGCAAAGTCAATTAAGTGTACTACGATCAGAAACGCTTAGGTCTGATGCATATAGGTGTTTGATGAAAGGATTCCTATTGTGTTTATAATTCCATATGCAAGCGACTAAGTCCCTAACATACTTTTTGTTCAAAGTTCACTAGAAACGGACATGCAATTCGGACTAAGAAGGAAGCGCCTTCTTTGATACACGTTGTGGTTATTTAAATCCTCATATGTGGAATTGGGCAAGGTGAAAGAACAAACATATTTGCTATTATTAAAATCCTCATAAATCATGTGAATGAAATTATAATTTGGGTGCTCAGGATAGTGGGGCATTTATAAAAAAAAACATATTTTCAATTTGAACACTCATGGCGAAGAGCTTTTTTTATGGAATATTGCTTCACCACCTTAAGGTGGTGGTAATGCTTACTACCCTATTATTTACCGTCAGATTAGTTTAAATTTCAATATTGTGTAGTTGATAAATTAAATCAAACTCATTCAAACATAATAAATAGGGTGATGAGCATCATTGTTGGGCCAAAAAATATTACCAACAAGCCCAAGCATGTTAAAGCCCAATCATTGTGAAAACGTCAACCGAGCTTAAACTCATGCATAAGCAAGAAAACGAAGGGTACACGAATTTGTGATCATAGCACACTAATAAAATAATAGTTAATAAATTGGAAGTTTGTAAAATCACGCCAAGCCCATGCAAATCACGCATATTTATCGTGCCAACCTGTATTATGATATTAATACATTTACATTATAATTTGAGTCACGCCAAGCATGAGACATGCTTAATGAGCCCAAGCCACATAACGGGGCTTGCAAGTGTATCGTGGTGTCGATGGTTACGGAATTTTGATGGGCCTATGTGGAATTAGCATTGCGAAAGACTTGGGCTACTTAGGAGCACCAAAAGTTTAAATCCCATAGTTTTGGCTTCACGTGGGAATGCTTGAGAGATAATTACTATATACTTACCCTTTCCCTTACAAACCAACTAAGATATTCAGGAACCAACCAAACCCAAGGCTGAGCTGAGGAGTAAAATAAGGAGGAGCGTTTCCAACAAAAGAGTCTCTGGAAACTAGCGCTGAAAGAAGACGCTCTGGCCAATGCGCTCAACCCAGCTTCACAAGGCTAGTAACATTCTTCAACATTATACCAAAAAGGAACTTCATAGTTGTACCCATGAAAAGAAGAAGGGAAGACTTAGTAGGTTTGGAGGAGGCAAAGAAACAAAAAGTTCCCCCAACAGAACTTGAAGGGATCCCAGCACCCTATAAATGAAAAGAATCATTACAAGCAACAACAACAGAACAACGAGGGGAAGGGAAAAGCAAGAACGCACTAAGCAGAGCACACTTTCTCTAACTGCAGGAAACCCTAGTTTTTGAGGGATAAGCTTTTCTTTCATCATGAGCCTTCCCATAAGCTTCCTTAGCTCCTGCCAAACAAACAAACCATGAGAAATCCTAAATTAGCCACTACAAAAATCATACAACCAAAAACAACCTCACTATCTCTCTCTCATTAGCTTTCACACTAACTACACATCACTCAGGCAAGTCATAATTTATTGTGATTACTCAAACGTTCTTAGCATTTGTTAGTTTATCAAATCCTCCTCAAAGCAGCCGAAAACATTCGACTACTGCAAGAAGCATTCCAACAATCAATTGAAGAGTTTCCATGGACGTGAGAAGAACTTCCACAACCACAGTCGCGAGAATAACTTCCACAACCTTAGGAAGAGCCCGTGTGAAGCACCTCAATAGTTGCAAGAACCATTTTAACAACCGTAGCAAGAACTTCAACTACCACGGAAAACACCTCAGTAGCACTGGAAGCACTTCATTAGAGCCGAAAGCACTCTACATAACACCAAACCAAGCACTAGGAGTTGCTGGATGAACAACAAAACATTCCCTAAGACTTGGTTTTCCTTCGGGATGCTTTGGGTGCAGTCCTCACTAACTTAGAAAAGGAGGACATGAAGGTTTTGGCTCGTCACTTTATAACACAAGCCCATCAAAGCCTTCAACACAAAAACCCCAACATAATGGTGACTTTACTAAGGACTAGGCCATTACTCTGGCAGTGGCTCCCTGCCGTCACAAACTTGTAATGCACAAGTTGCCAAGGTAAGTAAAGATAAGAACATCCTCGCTTTAGTTTCATTTTGGTCATTTTTTTTTTGTCAAATATTGCTTATTATTTTTTCTTTTTGCATGTAGTAGAAGCTCATTCTCATGCAAACAAAATTTTACATGAGAGCCAATAGAGGCTTAACAAAATCAAATATGCATTGTATCGAGGTGATGGAAAGCACTATACTAATGAAAAACTGCAGAGCTAACAACTTGGGGGCTCCATGCCTATATATATGTGTGTGTATGCGCGCGCGCGCGCATATATATATTTACCAAAAGACAGAACGAAATCTGGATCTATGTTTACTTTGTAAATGAAATAAAAACAAAAACTTCAATTCTGGAATACTAGGTTAGTAAGGAGTACTGGATCATACATTGTATAACGAAAATTGGAAACTGATCGATGCACGCACACATCTTTGAATTGCAGAAATTAAAGGTGTTTATAAATTCCTCTGGATACAAGATGAACTCAGAGAAATGCTTAAACTGAGAAAACAAACTTAGAATTAACTTGCTTACAAAGGCGTAAGAGCCTTGAATAAATAGGCTAAGGAGGAAGGCCTCAATTATTACTGTAGGAATCACGGGATAATTGTGGCTGTCTTTTTGGTGAATGGGCAGTGAGCTATCTCTGCATTCGGTGAGTGAATGGTGACTTGTCTCTACTATCAGTGAGTTACTGTAGATGAACAGTGATCTGTCTCCGCTTCGGTGAGTGACTGTAGATGAACAGTGAGTTGTCGGTGCTTTCAATGAGTGACTAAGACCATCTCCAACCGAAGGGTCCAGAGAGCCGGAAGGTCAAAAATAGCCCGAAAATTGTCTCAACCAAAGGGCTAGGCTAGAGGGCTTGTGGGCCCTACGGAATCTGAAAGGGCCAAAGGGCTGACCGCATGCGCTGGGCTGACTGGATTTTTTTTTAATGTTGTCGGTTATAATCGACAGAAATAAAAGAAATAGTGTCGGTTATAACCGACAGAAATAGCATGGAAAATTTTGAATATAACGACTAGCTGACGTTAACTAGCAGTTATTTTTTTTATTTTTTTTACAAAATTTTTTTAAATTTTTTTTTTTTTAATTCTATTTTTTTTCCTATAACTTCCTAGGCCATTATACAATATTAAATTAAATTAAGTAACATGAAACAACATTAAAAAATATGAAACAACATTAAATAACATTAAATTTAAGTTGGATTTGAATTTAAGTTGTAATTTTTAAATAATAAATTATGTTTGGCCCTATAGCCCTTTGGCCCTCGGTTGGAGACGGTTTTTTGTGACAGGACTAAAATGAGCCACATGGCCCTTTGGCCCTCGGTTGGAGATGGAAGCAAATATGACCCCGTACTGTTCATTAAAATATTAATTTCTTGGATGGCCAAATGGCTAAAACGAGCCCTCTGGCCAGCCTTCGGTTGGAGATGGCCTAAGTCAGAGGGCTCATGGGCCCCAAGGAATCTGAAAGGGCCAAATGGCTGACCCAATCCAGCCAACCAGCCAACCTTGGGCTGGCCAGAAATTTAAGAATTGCTGTCGGATATAACCGATAGCATTGTTATTAATCCTGTCGGTTATATCCGACAGGAATTCTTAAACAAATTTTTGAATCCAATGGCTAGTTGACGTCAACTAGCCGTTATTTTTTATTTTTTTACAAAATCTTTTTCCTTTAAATTCTATTTTTTTTCTATAACTTCCTATAACTTCTATTTTACAAAATTTGTTTCATATTTTTTTTTAAATTCTGTTTTTTTTTTTTCTATAACTTCTATTTTACAAAAAAATTCTATAATTTTTTTTGGCCAAAATTTGTAAAAAACTATTAAAAAATTCTCATTTTTTCCCTATAAATTTAAGTTGTTGTAGTTTTTAAATTTAATTTGCTATTTTTAAATTTAAGTTGTAGTTTTTAAACATAAGTTGTAGTTTTTAAACATAAGTTGTAGTTTTTAAATTTAAGTTGTTGTAATTTAAATTTAAATAATAAATTATGTTTGGCCCTATGACCCTTTGGCCCTCAGTTGGAAACGGTTTTTTGTGACAGGGCTAAAACGAGCCATTTGGCCCTTGGTTGGAGATGGAGGCAAATATAGTCATGTACTGTTCATTAAAATATTAATATCTTGGAGGGCCAGATGACTAAAACGAGCCATCTGGCCCTCGTTCAGTTGGAGATGGTCTAAGTAGTGACATTAATTTTTACTCAAAAGCTCTTGACTATCCTGATAATCTACCATTTGGGAATCTGACTTTCTTTGATGCTTTTGCCTAGCTTCTGGGAGGAAGCATCTAAGGATTGAGAGGCTCGATCATCTTCATCTTCATATTATAACTGGACTACCTGTGCAAGTAACTGCTGAGCTAATTTTTCAAGTTCGACTATCTTTCCTTTAGAAAATGATGATTTTGACTTTCCCTTAAGGCAAGAAGGGGAAATTTTTTATAAGGATTGTGTTGGGATGACTGGAGTTGATTCAAAGAAGGGGAAATTTTTTATAAGGATTGTGTTGGGATGACTGGAGTTGATTCAATAAGAAATTCTTTGAGAACTTAATCAATGATTCTTTGTTGATTAACAAATCTTCTTGTTCTTCTTGTTTATTTGAAACTAAATTTTTTCTACAACAATTATCCATGTATCTTATATTTATGTCTGGGGAGTCAGAATTGCTTGTAGAGTTTGACTCTCGGAAGCTGGATTCACTACAAGAAAAATGCCTTTTTGTGACATTTTGTTTGCATCAAATAGCACGGCCGTCACAAATAAAAGAAAATTTGCGCAGGATATGTTAGCACGAAAATATTTGCTTGCCTGCTATAAGTAATGTCGCAAATAATGTTGCAAATAGCAAAATTTGTCATGGGTTTACGAGACCCAAACGAGGGAATAAGGTTTCAACGCGAAACTGAAACCTATAGTGCGTTTCTTTTTCCCAGCGCGAGCTGAGTTCTTTCCCTCAACCGTTCTCTTTTCCCTACTATTTCCATTGAAAAAAAGAAATATGGAGTTTTGCTCACCTTAATCAGAATTCAATTGAACATTCTGGAGCTCAATCAGAGATTCTGGATCACAATAGGAATTCTTATAAGCAGATTCTAGAGCACAATTAGAGTTTTTGTAAGCCACTGCAACCATCTCCATCTTCTCTCTTTTTGTGAGGGGAGAAACTTCTATATCCTTGTTAATTATATTGATCAGCTTGATTCAATTGTATAAACAAGCTGCATTTATTTTGCGTGTAAGAATTAGGTGAGAGTGGAGTGAATTATAGGTAAATTTGAGAGAGTGAGATTGGATATGAGATATTTTGCGTTTTGAAGTTGAACTTTGTGTTCTTTTTTGGCAGTTGAATCTCTGGTATCGGATAAGGCACCGACAAAAACTGGTTCGAGCTTCTTGGACTAAAGGAGCTTCTCAAAAAACTGTAAGTCATCCTTCGTCCTTGAAGTTATTCAAGCTCCTACTAAGTTATTCACTCGTTCTAAGGAAATATTTCAGGTCATGTGTTAAGGTGATTATGACACATTGTATTTGGATATCAGCTTGTAGTTTATGTAAGCCATTAAATTTGAAACTAACTAAAATTAGTGTATTAGAAGCACTTGCAAATTCAATCTGAGAGAAAACACATGTAAATTTCAATAAATTTCTTTTCATTGTGGTAGGACTAACATTCAAGTTTTGGAATCAAATTACTAACATTAGTGAAATAAAACCAAACTCATAAGTTAGGCAATACCTTCAAAATTTTACATTAACTTTAAAAAGATTGTTACAGGAAAGAGTAAAATCATCATTACTTCTTCATTACATCTTCCAAATATTGTGTAATGTGGAAATTGACTTGGATGAAACCAAGCCATGCAACAAAGAGTAAAAAAAATCGAATGCAACAAATTAAGTAATTGAGGAATAATAAATCATGATTAATGTATGTATTTTAATGACACATCTAGCCAATTGTACTTACTTCCTTTGTATTATTTTCTACATTTATTTGTTGTTTTTCGTTGTTTAAATTAACTACCCTTTTTATTTCATAATATAAGGTGCTGCTTCTTTATTCTCGGATAACATTAGGTATGAACAAAAGTTGGATAGATTTAAATGACAAGTCATCTAATCAAAATAAATATGGGCTTGAAAGTTTTTTGAAATTTGTGCTTGACAACAAGGATCAACAAGGATTTATTGTCCATGCAAGAAATGTTTCAACCGGTACTTTGTTACAAGGGAAGTAGCAAGTGCTCATGTAATAGTTGATGGGTTTATGTCAAGTTACAAAAATTGGATTCATCATGTAGAAGCACACCAACCATTATATGCAGACCATGATATTGCGATTAATGCTCATTCTATTTTCGTTGATGATATGTTTGGAATGGTACAAGAGGCTTTTGGCCATCCAAAATTGGATCCTCATGTAGAGAATGATCACTCGACAGAAAATGAACACAGTGAGGGGCCAAATGATGATAAACTTACTGCAAGATTTGGGTAACAATCAAAATGGATTGGCCCATTGTAAAGGCTTGACTCAATCATTCTAAGAATGCTATCACTAAAGTTAGTGAACCTAGCATCTCGAAGACATAACAAAAAAAGAGGTATTGAGACATTTTCTTGTTAATGGTTTTATTGCGATCTGTACTAGACCAAGTGGATATAATTATGACCATCTTTCATATGGGTTCTATTTGTTATGGACTGAATAATTGACAAGTTTCATGTTCTTTACTAAGAGCATATGCTTGCTTGACTGTCCTAACATGATGTTCACTTTTAAATGTAGAGATTGACCATTTATTTTTATAAATTTCTATACTAGATATTTTAGGGATATTCCAATCACCAAAATCGACACTTTCATCTTACAAGAGTTCTAACTTTTGCTCTTCATTTACTATGTCTAGGATCCTATTTAAGAAGGATCTAGAGCTACTATTGGCAGATGAATTAGTCCTAAACAGTTGACTCATTTTACCACGTGGGTTTACAGTTATGAAATAAGTTATCTATTGACTTGGGATTTTAACTTGACTGAGTTTTCATTTTCTCTCCACTCATGCAACATCCGCTCGGGCCATAACCTCGGAACTTATCGTTTAGACCTAGACTTATTGTTTGGTGTGAGAGTGAAAATTCAGGGAGGTAGGAAACCAAGAAAAATATATGATATTGAATAACTGCAAATACCAGCCACCTGGGGAAAATGAATTGTCTGTAAATTACTAATTCAAATACCAATCACTTGGCTCTAATACCAAATCCTTCTTGTTAATTCTAAGTTTTTTTTCTTCAGTTTAAGCATTTTTCTGAGTTCATCCCGTGTCCAGAGAAATTTGTAAACACCTTTATTTTCTGCAATTCAGAGATGTCTACGTGCATCAATTTCCAATTTCAGTAATCTGTACTGCAATCTTTTAATCATTTATAAGTTTTCAAGTTTATAAAGTAATTTCAAAAATCAATTTACATTAGTTATGCATACTACTTTTTAGAAGTCACTGGCAATAGTGCCCGCGCGATGCTACAAGCGTGAAACTGAACATGTTCAAATGCATTCTTAAGTAGTATCTATTCGAATGCAATTTATCAAAGCACAGGTTGCAGCATACCTTGTAATTTGTCCACGGTGGAATTATTTTGTGATAAGGTACTGGGAAAACAAAGTTTAAACCTGTTATAGAACAATATTTCAATCAAATGAACGAATATGGAAATGTCGAAAGAAATTAGCAACATAAACTGTGCATGAACTGGTTTGTCTTTGTTCTTTTTTTTATATATAATTGTTCTGTGTTTTTATATAAGTTCAGATTTTTTTGCTAAACACGGATTACATAATGTTTGTTAAGATTATCCAGATCATAGATAAGCAGATCATGAGGAGTGGCAGCGTACCTTGTAATTTTTGCAGCATACCTTGTTTGAACTTTGATTTTTTTTGGCACTATCATCATGTCCATCTTTCCTTTTCAGAGAAACTGACTGTTACCAATATATAAACTAAAGTTTCTTCTTTTCACGTGATGTAAACACACGACAAATTGATTGGCTATTCATTGATGGATTCAAGATGGATATCATAAAGTATGAATCTAGATGTTTTAACCATAGGTATATTTTATGGATATCTTTTGATTGAACAGAACGACACAATATGAAATAGAAAATTGTTGAATCTATGTCACCAATTATAAGACAATACAATTTTGTATAAATGGATTAAACAATTTTTTTCTTGGTGAGGTGTCTTTTTGTCAAACCAAGGATTATAGAGCAGATACTTTTTTGGTTACAAATTTTTTTATAATACTTTTGGATGTTCAACTGAATCCATTTATGGGTAGGCAAGTAATTAATCATGTACTAAAAGCCGAAGAAAAGCAGATACTGCAGATATACGTTGGTAATAATCAGTTCCCTGAAGAGAAGGGTTAGTAAAATTTTAATTTAAGCAGAGAGCGTTTATGGAAAAGGGAATAGATTATAATTTTTTTAACGTACTGTTAATTGTTACAGAAATGTTTCTATATGAGAAACCAAGCAAATGATGAATCGCGTAGCTGGGTGAGTGATGAAATGGGCGTGCCAAAATGTTGACCCTAAAAATTACAAAGCCTACGTGGCGCGCAGGCCGAATAATCTATGAGCTAACTACGTCCTTCGGTGAATGCGGGCGTGCCAACTCGTCGGCCGAGCTCGGCCGAGGAGTAAATTTGTTAATGTTGCGTTGGGTCGCGCTACTGACTTCTGCGTCTTGCGATTGTGGCCGAGAAAGGAACACGTCTCGGCCTCCTGGATTCTCAAACCTGAAGACAAGGTTACTATTATTACGAAGCTCACAAATCGAATTCGGCTTTCAATGTGCCGAATGTAATAACTGTAACACCTCACTTCGTCGAGAAGACTAATGAGATGACCTCGACCAAAAAAGGATTTAGAAACCCTTCTCGACCGAGACTTGGATAGACAATCGACCGTGCCCGCCGCAGTGCTGTTGATGCCAACGGAAGGTACTGCGAGTTCGGCCAATTCTACGGTGACAGAGCTATCTATGCCGACTTAAGATATCACCGGTTGCTTTCACAGTGCTGTTGATGCCAACGGAAGATGTGTCAGCGAAAAGAAAAAGAAAAAGTTCTCAAGTTGTTGAGGATTTGCGCAGGGCAGTTGTGTGTTGAATTGGAGGTCCTCTGAATGGTACGCGACCTCTTGTATTTATAGTAGCTGTATATCTTGAGTTAAAATCCTACTCGAACTAGGTTTTCTTCTCCGGATCAACATCACCTCGACCAGTCCTATCTTGACTAGGATTGTGAACCTAGTCCCTTATTGAGTCGGATCCCTTCCGGGTTGTTAATCCTGCCGAGACTCCCTATTGTACTAGGACTCGGCTTGTCATTGCGTTTTGACCTAACCGACCTTGGTTTGGAAGCCCACGAGCTGAACGATCCATGGTCTTCTTGTCGCAAGGCCTCCCGGGCCGAGAATGATTCTACACTCGGCCCAAATTATCATTTTGGGCCCAAACAATTGTATAAGAACAAACCTCGCAACTTTCGAAATTATATGTTGCATACGATTAACCGATCCCCATGTTAGAAACTTCGTTACTACTAAATATGCCACGTTAAGTAGAACAGATGAATCATATAATCATATACATAAAATCACCCAGGAAAAAGTAAAATTATAGTTAAAATTAAGTGAAAAGGAATGCAAGGAAGAAAGAAAAGATGGAGTTACTCTGAGCTCCGAGTCTGTGCATTTCTTTTCCAACCCCAAAACTGCATAGAAGTCACTGCTTTTCTCTTCCCCATTAGCCATTTCTTCCTCTTCCAACTCCTTCAAATCCAACCAAATCCAAAAACGTTAACCCAAACAAACTAATCTTCAGCCTTGCAAAAAACAATATGCTAATGGCAAATTCCCATACTAATAAAAAAGATCAATAATTCCATCATTATCATTGTTACAAATCAAATAATATCACCAGATTTATGCTATAATACATGACCTAATAAGATGATTGTACGAACGCATCTTTGTTCTTTCCCTTTCGACATGCTTGAATTTGACTCCTCTCATTGAAGAGATCAAACTTTCATAGACATTAATTTGCATTCTTCATAAATATAGTTCATACCAATATTCATAATTAATCATTTAAAGCATGAATATCTCAATATGAATCCAAATTAAAAAACAGTTCACAAAATTCAGTGCCTACAACATTTGTGAGTCCCCAACGTTCTCAAATACATATATTTTCCAACACATCGAGCCAAACCAAAAATTCGAAACTAAATTTGTACCAAAAAACTTTCAAAAGTAAACCATATTGACAATGTCAACCCAAATCAGTAAAGAAGAACAATATTAGCAAATATGAAGCACTATACCTCAGACAGAATCCCATTTTCAATAGCCTTCTGCTCGTTTGTAAACCCTTTGATGGCTACATAGATGTCACCCACAGTATCCAAAGTGACGGGAACACAACTGCTTCTGTTTCTGGGTCTCAAACGGTCACACCTTTCTTGCTAGGTGATTCACACACCTTACTTTCTTCTCCTTGCACCTCAAAGGTAATTGCCTATTAGTTAAATGTTGCAAAAACAAGGCAAAAAATTGGAAAACCACTGTTTGTCACCCCATCATATAATAGCCACAAAAACAACGCAAGAATTTCCTAGCTAGACAAAAAGAAATTGACAAAATTTAACCAAATGTAATTTCAGCAGAGCAAAAAAAACCTAAAAACAACAAAAACAAAACCTGAAAATCTAATTAAAATCAAGAACAGAGATTACAAATCAAACAACCAAAATTAATAAAAAGAAAAAAAACCAAACATGCATCAAACACAAAAATAATCTTTAAAAGCGAGGAAATCCATTTGCAAATAAGCTTTTTCGTTTCGAACCTGGACATTTTGATCTCCTGAGCAGCAACCCGAGGAGCAGAAGCAAGGCCAACAAAATTGAAACCAAGCTTCAGAAAATTGACTTCAGGTGTTTTCTGTGGTTTGACGGGTGCAGACGCAGCCGGAATCAGTGAGCCTGCGGAAATTGAGATGGAGACAAAAACTGAGACGATGCAGTCAAAATATAGGCCTGATGAATGATGATTTCTATAATGATTTAACTGCTGCGGAGCCAGCCGGAATCCGTGAGGCACCAAAAACCGAGAGTGAGAAACGGCGACTTCGAGAACAATCATACGAAATCATCCATTATCCTAATTCAAAAAATCAATGATAACATGCTTAAACGATAATGTACTAGGCAAAGCTAAGTTTTTGTTCGATATGCTCATGTCATATATATGCTTGCACATATTTATGCATGTTCAACATGGAAAGCCTAATTTGCACAGTAGCATGATCTCCATTTGCTCACCTAGTTTTATTAAATGTGATTTTAGGTACATTACTTGGTGCCTACAGTTTATTATGCTCGTGTTAGCATAACAACTCTTTAATAGCAAGCACCGCTAAATCGCTGAACCACGTCGAGTATGAGGATAGGTGAAATATCACTATTGGCTACTACTATGTATACGTTTCATACCGGAAGGAATTCGCAAACAACTCATAGTAAGGCACATGGGAGCTAATTTTTATATGTCCTCATATACTACGAACACAGTAAGCATAAGCAAAGTGACATGCTCACTTATCATCAAGCATCAAAGTCAAGCAAGTTGTGCTAATTTATCATAGCTAAGCACAAAGGCGTTGGAAAGAAAAGGAGGAACTACCACAACGATGGCAACCTCGAACTCAAGCCGTCGTGCCATATATCAAACTTGTTAATGTAGAGAGGGAGAGATCGAGAGAGAAGATCAGAACTTCAAGAACTAGAGAGAGAAAGATTTTAGAGAAAGAAAACTATCGAATTGTTATTTTCTGTTTTTCTTAATCTCAAAGCTATTACAATGATGTATTTATAGAGAGAACACATTCTCTAACAACCTAACTAACTAAGATTTATAATCCTGTGACAGATGGCACAATCCTAGCCACTGTCTATATCCTTACAAAACTCAAGCCACCGTACTAGTCTAATCTCAGGCTCCAATCTCTCAATACCTAAGAGAAACTATCACCAACCATTGCAAGAAATAGTCGAATAGTCATTGAAGCCTTCTTTGCTTCTACCCAAGCTTTCTGATAGTAACCAAAGTGTCAAACGCCGATACCACCAATGGGCCAAGCGTTATAATGATCATGTCATTTTCAAAGCTGTCGTGCAAGCCACCTCTCGTGTAGCCACATTGTCCATATAAATGCTACTAACAACTCCCTTGACTTGAGCTCCTTACAAAAGATAAGCACTCTTTTAACCCATTCTATCTTTGTATATTGCTTTTCTATTCTTTAAATCAATTAGAAAGTCAATTACATATTTTACAAATTCCCGGAATCACACTTATACTAAGCCAAATGATAATTTTGTTCAAATTTATTAACCTACAAATTTTGAGCCGTAACAATCACATCCTCTATGCTTTGATGATAGGTATTTTGGATTCTGTAAAGTCTATACTTTTAGGTTTGGCTTTCCTTGTCAATATTGTAAGTTGATAAGCTCATATTTATATATATTTTACATCAAATTCTCTTGTCTTTTGTTAGTTATTTCCTCATATTTTTGTGCTATTTACTTTGTTTTGGTGTTTTATAGAATTTATCTAGCTAAGAAAATAAAAATAACATAAGTGTGATTTTATGTAATAAATTCGTCAATGTAGATTAGCTTTTAAATTAAATAATATATATATATATATAATAATAATAATGATTCATGATGATGTTTGAAACATCATCATGGTTTGTTTTATAAAGAAAAGAAAAAGAATTAGAAAACAAATGGCAAGTGGAAAGCAATAGGCAGCTGGTGATCAGCTGGCATAAGGAGAAATAAAAAAAAAGGGGCGCGGGGACTGAAAGGAGTGAGCACGCAGAAAAAGATATAGAAGGAAAGGGAGGCCTGACGGCAGCAAAAAAAGGAAGAAGGGGGGTGGAATAACGCTGCCCTTTGGCAGCGAGGTTAGAGAGCCGAGAGCTGCTTGGCAGCGAGGGAACGGTGGAGAGACTGACGCGAGGCAGCGTGGAAATCAGCAGCGAGAGCTCCGAGGGACGCAGAAATAGAGGTAGCGAGGAGGTCAGAAAGCAGCAGCTGCCTTGAGGCAGCTGGAAGGGACACGAGGAAAGAAGGACAGCCTGAGGGAGACACGGGGGTGGCAGCTGAGAGACGTGAAGAATAGCGCAGGAAAACTGACAGGGAGGAGTCAGCGACTGTGCAAGTCAAAGACGCAGGAAAGAAGGACAGAAAAACAGAAGAGTTGTCTTTTCTCTCGGTGTTATTCTTCCTCCAAACTTATGTTTTATTTTATGGTTTAATTTATGAATAATATGTAATTAATTTCTGTTTAGTTAGAGGTGAATTTGAAACCTTGGATTTATGTTTACTATGATTTGATTTACTCCAGTTATGATTTCTTGAACGTTGGATGTGGTTTATTATTCTGTGTTGATTAATAACTTGTTTATGTATGTGGGTTAAGGGTCGACACTTAATTTGCATGCTTAGACTTGATGCTAGGATATAAGGGAATTTCACCTAATCGTTATGAACTTATATCCATGAGTAGTAAAAATCGCTAGTCACGATTGTGTTTAATAAACCCTAGGTTGGATTAACATGCGTATCCCATAGTTATGAATGCCTAGTCGATGTTTATGATTTCCATTGAACTTAATGATTTTTGATATGTCTCTCTATCATGCGTATTCCATAGTTAGGGAACTTGATAAAAATAATTTGGTTGTGATGCGTTTCCCGTCCAATTCAATGAATCTAGGGAAATCTGAAGGTTAATTTAAGCGGACCTAATTAACTTGGAGCGTTGTCATTTATTCGTTTGTCGAAGTCATAACTGGGAATCAAATTATATGCATTTGTTCATGTGTGGATAAGGACCCCTCTAACTAACGTTTCATCATTTTATTTCTATAAAATATATTTTCTTTGAGTTTGTTTTTAAGTTTCTGTTTTAATTTACTTTTCATAAAAAAATCAATCCCCATTATTAAATTATATTATTTAGTTTGTTTTCATTATTTTGAGTCTTTTGAATTATTTTAGTTTATTTGTTAGTTTTATTTTGAGTGATTCTATTTAAGTGTTTTAATTTTAGTTTAGTGTTTTAAATTTTGTTTTTACGTTTTTAATTTAATTTTACTTTGGTTAGCATCCCTAGTTAATCCCCGGTTAGAACGATCCCTACTTACATCTATACTACAACTGTCACAAATAGGGTTTAAATTTGTGCGTTAATTAATTTTCGCATCAAATTTTTGGCGCCGTTGCCGGGGATTAGCAAATTTGCTAATCCCTTGTTTATGTTTTTGTTTGTGTTTTACTTTTTATTTTATTTTTTTTTATTTGTGTTTATTTTATTTTATTTTATTTGTTTTTGTTTGTTATGTTTTTTTTTTACTTTTGATATTTGATTTAGTTTTCTTTGATTTTAGGTACAATGGAGCGAGACATGGCACTCGAATCCATTCAAGCTCAATTGGCACAACTCACTGCTCAATTGACTCATAATGCCGAACGGACCACAATGCCAAGTGTCCCTACACTTGATGTGCCCTATGGGCAAGGATATCAAACTCATCAATATCCCCAATTTTCTGCAAATGAAGATGTTTGGGGATATCAAGGCCATAACCAATCAAGGGGCAACATGTTTTCCAACGCTTATAATTCGGATTGGAGAAGTAATTCAGAGTATATGTGGGATGAACCTCAACAATTTCAACAAGGTGGATATTGGCAGCAAGACGAGTTCTATTCAAGACCTATGCAGCCACCACAGCATCCCCCACAGCAATTTCAATCGAATTCAAGTATGCCCATTAATTATAATGAAATTCTTGATGGACTCATTTCTTTGGCGCAGGGTTCACAAAATCAAGCTGAGGAGACTCACCAAGCAGAATATTGGCAACCATCGGAGGAGTACTATCAATGGCCATATGAACCACCACAGCCTCCACCACAATCTCCCCAACCAAATTCAGGTACGTCCTCGGATAATGACATTTTGAATAAGTTACTAACCTCTTTGACCCAGGACGTAGAAAATCGAAACATGGAGATGCAAAATAAAGCCAACAAGGTGGATGCTTTGGAGGAGCAAGTTGGGCAGATTATGGAATTCATGGCACAGATTCGAGATCAAGGTGACATGGAGGATGAAGTTGTCCCAGAACCATCCAAACAGAGCCCGAACATGGATGAATTGCCGATTCAAGAAGAAGATGAGGATGACGACTTGGGCAGTTTAGAAGAATTCTTATCGCAAACCCCCCAAGTCCTTATGCCATCCAACTCAGGTGAGGAGGTTCAAAGTTCAATTCATTCTAACATTCCACCAAATGTCCTTTTTCCTTGCAGGTTTTTAAATCCCAAGGAAGAAGTGAATGAAAAATACGTTGTGGAAGCTCTTCCAGAGGTGAAAAGTGATATCCAAACTCTTGGTGCACCAAATCATGTTCCCGATGACGTTGAAACATTCAAAGAGATTTCTACACCAAGAAGAGGGATTCCAGAAAATGAGGTAGCCGGAGAATTTGTTGAACTTATCAAAGAAGCTGTGCATGAGACAATCAAGCCCAAAGAAATTGAGTTTGATGACACGGGACAAGCCACAACCATCATAGTAAACCTGGCCAAGTTCAAAGTCCCTGAAACGTTTAAAGACGTAGTGTTCGTCATAGTGTTTGTAATTGAGTTTGAACATGAAAGTAAGCCATCTTCTCCATTTTTAATTTTATGTTATACTAACAATTTAATTTTGATGATTCAGGCACCGTCATTAGAACTTAGACCGTTGTCGGATCATTTCAAGTACCACCGTCCGTTCAATGATAAGCCCATGCATTTGAATAATGAAGGGAGGCCTAGGAATCACCCACAATCAGATTTGCATTCCTAATCCCTTCTCTTTACTGCTTTCATTTTGTTTTGTTTATTTAGTTGTGATTTTTGTTTAGAAACTTAAACATAGTTTTTTTTACTTTGATTTACTTATTTTACATTGATATTTAAAAAAAATATATATATATATATAATAATAATAATAAACATCACATAATTAAAAAAAAAAAAAAAAAAAAAAAAAAAAAAAAAAAAACAAAACAAAACAAAACAAAAATACTTTTATTTATATTTATAATTAAATAAACTTAAAGCATAAATATTTTACAATAATGTAAAACTAATAGCTTTCATTGGTCGTTGGTAGGTGGTGCCTCGGAGGTCGACGGAGCCCCTGAAAGACGAAGCGCCAGAGCTGGATCATTCGGAGCCTCAATACTTGGTGCTGCTCCCGAGGACGAAGGCAACACAAACCTCGGGAGTAACGTCATAAACCGTTGATGATCACTCTGAATCCGCACTTCGGACTCCTGCAGCTGATCAAGCTTCCTCTTCATGCTTGTGGAGTAATTGGTTGCGAGCATGTGCAAATCCCTGTTCTCATGCCTAAGCACTCTGACCTCCTGCCGAAGACTAGCCACTTCAGCCATCAACGACTCCACCTGACGAGTTCGTGCAAGAAGGCGCTGGCCCATGTTTGATACGGAGCCTGCGCATCGGACGCTGTAGGCCATAGAGTCCTGAACAGCTAGTTCGTCGGACCGCCTTGAAAGTATCCTAGTGTCTCTAGGAGTGAGCAGATTTCTGGCCACCACCGATGCGGTTGTTTCGTTCATCATCATGGAATCCCCAACTGTAAGAGGACCATTTGGGGATATGAAGGATGGCTGCCAAATGTTGGTTGGAGAAGATATATCACTATCTTCCCCAACATTCAAGTTAAGGCGACGGTCAGAGGGGCAAGACATATTTGAAGGTGTTGAGAATGAAGAGTCGGACTGATCAAGATTAAAAGAAGTGCAAGTGTGAGTGTTTACAGGAGGGAGTGTTTACAGGGGAGCTTAAGTTTGTTGTGGAACAAAAATGAGCGTTCTTATAAGAAGAAGAAATCAAGAGGCATCACTCAGCAGTCGAAGAGACGCCCTTTCGCAAATCGAAGAGCCGGGCTCCTTTCTCAAAAGCCGGATTCTTTTCTCAAAAGCGGCGTCTCCGTCTCAAAAGTCGGTTCCTTTCTCAAAAGTCGGACGCCGTTCTCTCAAAAGTCGGGCGTCTCTCTCAAAAGCCGGAGCAGTCAGGAATCACGAGGCGAGCCGCTCCCTGATTTGTCCAGACGTGTCACATGCAATTCCTTTCTCAAAAGTCGGGATTGCTCAGAAACCACGAGCCGCTCCCTGATTTTTTCCAATTTTGTCGTCACTCGTCACGCGCTGTCAGCTTTGCGCAAATTACGGGCTGCTTTTTCAGAAAGCGCGTGACCTGTACTGTTCATCCATCCACCGGCTGCCGACAGGGGTAAAAGAACAGTTTCGGTTGTGAAGTGAAGAACTATAAGTTTTTACCTTCGCCTTCCAGAGCAGAGGCACACCCCATTTGCACTTCTTCATCTCCGAAATTTTTCTCCGAAAATGCCTTTCCAACAAACCCTCTCGAGTTTCTCTGTGTTTCTCATTCCTTGGGATACCTTTCCAAATAAGTCATCAAGAGCTAGAGTATTTCATATCATGAAGGTTGAAAGCAAGAGTATCTCATATCACGCTTTCTTCCTGTCCTTGTCCTTGTCTTTGTGGCAAGGAGAAAGCGGGCAATCAGCCAGCACTCGGTGTCAATCTTCCAATCTAAGAACCGACTGCCTGGAAATCCTTCCTGATTGCTTACCTAGCATTGCTCTCGAGTACTCTTCTTCAACCACTGATGTACTTCCGAAGAAGTCGCCACATCTGCCTGGAGAACAGACATGGCAAGTGAAAATGATACTTGAAGCATGTGGAGACAAGGTGCTGCTTCATCTTCAAGATCAAGTCTCATTTTCCTTGCTAAGAAGTTCCCCAGCCCAGTTCAAGCATACACATGTGGAACGATACTTCTTCAAAAGCAAAAGTATCCCATATCATCAGAGTCAGAGGCAAAGATTTCTCATGGCATGCTTTTCCTTTACCCTTGCTCTTGGCTACGAGTCAGGGTGAAAGAAAGGAAATCGGTCGGCACTTGGACAGATTGAACAAAGAAGCAGACCACCACCTATTCCTCGTGCCTACCTGCCATGCAGAAGAACAAAAAAAGAAGAATGTAGCCTGCAGACTCAATCAACCCGGCAGAAGGAGTCCGAGTTGAAACCAAGAGCTTGAGAAGCTTCAACAACACCACCAATCAAGTCTCATTTTCCTTGCTAAGAAGTTCCGAGGCCAGTTCAAGTTCAAAGCTGTGGAAAGTCACCAAACAGGACCAATGTTCATTTATTAGTTCTATTCATTGTCTTTTATTTTCATTTTCAATTTTTCGTTTATTTTTTTGTTATATTTTCTTGCGTGCTTAACTGAATTATTTCTTTTCTTTGCAGGAACTTTTGGTTATTTCCACCCTTGAAGTTGATTGCAGAATTTTAGCTTGGGGGGTCATCGCTTGATTTTCTGCAAATTAGGGAAGTTTTCAGTCCTATTGCTTTATTTTGTTTCTTTATACTTATTTATTTTATTTTTATTTGCATTTTATTATATTTTCTGACATTGGGGACAATGTCTAGTTTAAGTGTGGGGGTATAGAGTATAAAAATGACCAAATTGAAAATTTTTATACCTTCGACTTTGAACTGGTTTCATTTGTTTCCATGTTATTGCTTTGTTTTCTTAATTAGTTTTGTTTTATTTAAAAAAAAAAAAAAAAAAAAAAAAAATCGGAAAATTTAAATAAAAAAAAAAAAAAAAAAAAAATTCAAAAAATATTTCCTTGTTTTCCTTATTGATTTGAATTAGATTTTTTTTGTTAGTTTCCCGACCCAATGATATAATTGGATAAAATTTGAACCATGATGATCAAAAACTTAGTTAACATGTGTTGTGTGAAATTCCTAATTCTCGTGTTAGTTTGTACATATTTGATCATCTTTGAAAAACTAAACGCACATAGCCTTGTTGATGTGAAACTAAAGCATGATTTAAAGATCCATATGTGAATTTAGTGACCATATACATCCTATGTGAGTTTTTGAGCCTATTGAAAGTGTGTGCATTTTTCATACACTCCTATTTTTTTCATGTGTGATGAACTTATGTGAGATATTTCTCTAGACTTGCATAACGATCTTTCGAAATATTTGTCATTGATTGCATGAACTTGAAAATGATAGAGGCATTAGGTTTACCACCATGGCCCAAATAACCTTGTTTCCCAAAGAAAAATGATATCATTAGATTGCCAATTTGAGCCGTAAATGTGAGCCTTTTATTTCTTATCACCAGATATGTCTACCCTTATGCCTGAAATATTTTTCCTTACCCTTTCTAAGCGAGCTAATGAGCAATGCGAGATTGTCTTATGAGAAATGTTTGTGAAGTACTTTGAAGGTGTTTGGCAAAAGAATAAGTGTGGGGGTTTTTCATATTTGTTTCTTTTTTGAAATAAAAAAAAAAAAAAAAGAAAAGAAAAGGAAAAGAAAAAGAAAGATTGTATACAAAGAAAATAAAAAGTTTTTAAAGTTTCAGTTTATGGGTGTGGTTGGAGATGTCTGAAGAATCGTTGGAGAGCTTGAGTTCTTATAAATCTAAAGAAAAGAATTGCTTGCAATGTAGCTTGGAACTTGTGTTTTCCTATTCTTTCGTTTCAATAACCCTATCCCTAATCCTCATTACATCCAATAAAAGTCCTCTTGATTCAAGTTTTGCAATTATGACTGTGGAGAAGTGATCTTTATGCAAGCTTATGGTAGAACTTTCACATTTGATTCTTTGAGAGAAACACATTAAAACTAAACACATGTGCGATTGAGTGCATATCCCGTGAGAAGGTCGCTAGTTTGCATATGGTGATTTTAAAAATAAAAATTTGAAATTGCATTTTCATGGCTATCTCACACACTACACTTCAAGGATGATTCAAAGATTACTGCTAATATTTGAATTAGGAAAATGAACTTGAATTGATTGTTGGTGTTAGCTATGGTTCTTGATGATTTATGTTCTCGAATGAAATTCTATGAGGGTCACATAGGGGAAAGCTAATAATTTTCATGTTATTACTTTTTCTGTGTTCTTTATTTTGCTCGAGGACTAGCAAAAGCTAAGTGTGGGGGTATTTGATAAGCTCATATTTATATATATATTACATCAAATTCTCTTGTCTTTTGTTAGTTATTTCCTCATATTTTTGTGCTATTTACTTTGTTTTGGTGTTTTATAGAATTTATCTAGCTAAGAAAATAAAAATAACATAAGTGTGATTTTATGTAATAAATTCGTCAATGTAGATTAGCTTTTAAATTAAATAATATATATATATATATAATAATAATAATGATTCATGATGATGTTTGAAACATCATCATGGTTTGTTTTATAAAGAAAAGAAAAAGAATTAGAAAACAAATGGCAAGTGGAAAGCAATAGGCAGCTGGTGATCAGCTGGCATAAGGAGAAATAAAAAAAAAGGGGCGCGGGGACTGAAAGGAGTGAGCACGCAGAAAAAGATATAGAAGGAAAGGGAGGCCTGACGGCAGCAAAAAAAGGAAGAAGGGGGGTGGAATAACGCTGCCCTTTGGCAGCGAGGTTAGAGAGCCGAGAGCTGCTTGGCAGCGAGGGAACGGTGGAGAGACTGACGCGAGGCAGCGTGGAAATCAGCAGCGAGAGCTCCGAGGGACGCAGAAATAGAGGTAGCGAGGAGGTCAGAAAGCAGCAGCTGCCTTGAGGCAGCTGGAAGGGACACGAGGAAAGAAGGACAGCCTGAGGGAGACACGGGGGTGGCAGCTGAGAGACGTGAAGAATAGCGCATGAAAACTGACAGGGAGGAGTCAGCGACTGTGCAAGTCAAAGACGCAGGAAAGAAGGACAGAAAAACAGAAGAGTTGTCTTTTCTCTCGGTGTTATTCTTCCTCCAAACTTATGTTTTATTTTATGGTTTAATTTATGAATAATATGTAATTAATTTCTGTTTAGTTAGACGTGAATTTGAAACCTTGGATTTATGTTTACTATGATTTGATTTACTCCAGTTATGATTTCTTGAACGTTGGATGTGGTTTATTATTCTGTGTTGATTAATAACTTGTTTATGTATGTGGGTTAAGGGTCGACACTTAATTTACATGCTTAGACTTGATGCTAGGATATAAGGGAATTTCACCTAATCGTTATGAACTTATATCCATGAGTAGTAAAAATCGCTAGTCACGATTGTGTTTAATAAACCCTAGGTTGGATTAACATGCGTATCCCATAGTTATGAATGCCTAGTCGATGTTTATGATTTCCATTGAACTTAATGATTTTTGATATGTCTCTCTATCATGCGTATTCCATAGTTAGGGAACTTGATAAAAATAATTTGGTTGTGATGCGTTTCCCGTCCAATTCAATGAATCTAGGGAAATCTGAAGGTTAATTTAAGCGGACCTAATTAACTTGGAGCGTTGTCATTTATTCGTTTGTCGAAGTCATAACTGGGAATCAAATTATATGCATTTGTTCATGTGTGGATAAGGACCCCTCTAACTAACGTTTCATCATTTTATTTCTATAAAATATATTTTCTTTGAGTTTGTTTTTAAGTTTCTGTTTTAATTTACTTTTCATAAAAAAATCAATCCCCATTATTAAATTATATTATTTAGTTTGTTTTCATTATTTTGAGTCTTTTGAATTATTTTAGTTTATTTGTTAGTTTTATTTTGAGTGATTCTATTTAAGTGTTTTAATTTTAGTTTAGTGTTTTAAATTTTGTTTTTACGTTTTTAATTTAATTTTACTTTGGTTAGCATCCCTAGTTAATCCCCGGTTAGAACGATCCCTACTTACATCTATACTACAACTGTCACAAATAGGGTTTAAATTTGTGCGTTAATTAATTTTCGCATCAGTGTACCACATGCTCAATCTAGCTATAAGTTTTTTCTCTATATATGGGTTGTGTTTGCTGTGAAAAAATGTTCAAGGATGGGACGCATCTCACTTCAAAAGGTTTGTTCATGCATGTGCATTTCACATCTACATTCCTGTTTCTTTTTCACTAGCTTAGTTATCTAGTCAGGCTTGCACGCGAATTTCTAGTAAGTTGGGCATGCAAATTAAGACCTACCCATATGGGCTTCCTGACAGCTTTCTGTCGATAGTCAGATCTCAGCCCTTAATCTTGGCATATCAGTTTGTAGGACGACATGTGTCCTTGGTAGGTGAAAAACAAACTGAAGCTTTTGGGCTTATATTGTGTCACATACCTCACATACATATACATGCTACATATATCACTTGAATATTTAATAAGTATGTGCTCACAATCATGCTCACTTGACATGCTAATAACTTGGAACAAACTGAGAGCTTGCTAACTAAGATAACTATTGGTAACTGAAATTGGTCATTTAATCTGTGATTTATTGACTAACATATCTATCTTAGTCGACTAGCGGGCTTGAATAGTCAGTCCAGTAGATTATTATTTTTATATACAGGATATTCCGCCTGGAATCTCACCATGGACCATGATCATGTTGGTACATCTTGTAATATTCCTCCATTCTTTAATGGATCTTATTTTGCGGCATAGAGTGAAAAGTTTCAAATCTTTCTGGAAGCTCAAGACCTTATTGCTGACTATTTTACCTTGGAATGGAAAGCACCGTCAAGAAATGTAAATGGTAAATCGGTTGTGAAATCTAAAGGAGAATGGTCTCCTGGAAAGCACCGTCAAGATTTGCCATTGTTTTGCCATTTCTCCAACTCAATTTGCACATATTCGATATTGCACAACGGCTAAACAAGCTTGGGACAAGCTTAGAATTCTTCATGAAGGAGATAAACAAGTAAGGGATCTCAAACTTCAAATGACTCTTTCAAAGTTTGAGGACTTGAGGATGAAAGAATCTGAGACCTTCTCGGCTTTCTATGAAAAATTTGAAATGTTAACTAATGAAGCATTAGGGTTGGGCAAGCCTATTGATGAAACTACCATTGTTCAAAAATTCTTGAGATCATTGCCTAAGAGATTCATGGCCAAGAAGACTTCCATTCAAGAATTTCAAGATTTGAATGAGATCAAACTTGAAAAACTGGTGGGTAAGCTTATCACTTATGAAATGGAGCTGGATATGGAGAAGGTTGATGCCAAGAAAAGGAGTGATGTTTCTCTTCATAGTGTTGAAAATGCAAAGATTGTCAATGTTCCATGTGAGCAAGCCCAAGAAGATGATGATGTGTTGTTTGTCAACCAGTTCATAAGATTTCTCAACAGTAAAGGAAGGGAGATAAAAAAGGTTAGGGAGTCCTCTGAAAACTCAAAGAACCAATCTCATGCAAAGTTCACATTTGGTAGAAAACAAGGAAAGTTCACAAGTAGTATGGCAAAATCTTCATCTGGAGAATCTGGTCTATGTTTTTCTTGTGGTGGTAATGGACATTGTGCTGCTATGTGTGCAAACAACAGGGAATCAAATAAAAAAAGGGACAAAGTAATGATGGCTACTTGGAGTGAAAGTGAAAGTGAAGGGTCTGTGCATTTTGATGAGTTGTCAAAAAATAAAGAAAAAAATGTTTCTTTTGTTGCTCCGATAGTGGAAGTGTCCTTAAGTGATGATGATCTAGCACTGAATGACAATGAAGAGATGACTTATGATGAGTTGTGCATCAAGTATTATACTCTCTTTTTTATGAGACGTGTACTACAATGGTGGAAAAGATTGAGCTATCCAAGAAAGTTGTTGAGTTGCAGAAGGAAAACAAGTATCTCTGTCTAGTCATAACTAAACTGGATGACAAGATTAATTATTTTGAGGCACATATCAAAGAACAAAATGAGAAGGATTCTCCTTGCAATGACAAAGTGAAAAGAGATGATGTTATTGCTGCTCTTGAAGCTCAAGTTCAAAAATTGCTTAAATCTCAAGAAAACTTAATGAATCAAATTCATGTTGAAAGCAAATAACGTTATGTATCATGAGGCTAATCGTAAACAACTACTTGAGTTGTCTGAGGCAAATGACAACGTTATTCGTCTTACCATTGGGGCTAAAAAAATTGACAAGTTGTTGAGTCTTGGGAAACCTCATGGTGACAAAAGTGGTCTTGGCTATGTGAAAAATGAAGGTAATTTTGTAAAAAACATGTTCATTTGAATAACATCATATAGCATGCAATTAACAATTAAAGGCGGAATCATGCTTTCATGCATTCAAAAACAAAACATCTACCATGAAATTCAAAGCCTAGTAGATTGGTGAACCTTGACTCAACTTAAAAAACAACAATTTGTTAGTTGAGAAATATTTACCTTTGTAGATTCCTCTTTGCATATGCAAAGGATAATCACCCAAGAGATAGGGCCTTCATTCCTTGCTTCTTAGCTCCATGGATTTGGTTAGAAGAATAGGTTCTCCAAGTTCCCAAAATTGAGAACCTCTAAAGATTCTACACCAAGGTTGGATTGGAGAGGAAATGAGTGACCTTGAGGAAATAGAATTGCTAGACAATATCCCCCAAGGTGGTTGGCCTCTTAGAGAGAAATGGAAGCTTTGTGTTCTCACCAATTTTCTCTAAAATCAACAACTAATGAATTTTAGGTTATAAAGTTCTTTATATAGTCACTTCTTTAAATGACCTAAAGAACCAAAAACCCTAATTCAACACTAAATGGATATGGGCTTTTGGGCCTTTGTGAATCTTTATTCATTAAGTTGTCATACAACTTAAGTCAATGGGCTTTGACGTTCGAAGCCCATTGGGCCTTAAGGTCCAAAACTATCCCGAGGTCTTTAACGAACTTATTCGTTTGATTAATTAACATATTAATTAATCCTTGCCATAAATAATTAAACCATTTAATTATTCTTACTCATCTCCTTTGTTTCTTCAATCTCCACCTTATTTGGTGTACGATACATTAGGTTCCTTTTAGCGAGGCAGTGGGCGATTAAAACCATTTTACATCGATTGTGAATTGAAACTTACTTTCAATTCTCCCTTTAGTGATTACACACGTTTAGGGCTTCCACAAACCATGAGTGACACCTAGCAGCATATCATGGCTACCCAAGCTAATCAGAAGAGGTAGAGAACCTATTCAGTTTAGGATTACAAATGCAATACGGTCTTTCTCTAATCTAATACTCTTGACCACATTGTTTGGTTTGATAGTTTATTTATTCATGTCTACTATCCAATGTGATTCTTGTGCTTATATGATTACTTTGAATGTGAATTGGAACGCATTCCCAAATCTCATTCATACTCTGGCCAGAGATTTTAATCATATCATAGAGTATTCTCCCTCAAGCCAATTGAAGGTTAGAGATCCCTTGTTGCGCATTCACTTATCTCCATGACTAAGTGGCTTAACCCCAATGATGTCGTGGACACCCCGATGGGGTGACTTTGACATAATCAAAGATCAAGGACTTAACCACAAGACAACAACTGTGATGCCTCAGGTCAAAGGACTAATTTGCATTATCCCAAACATGAGTTCTCATGTGACATGAGTATGAGAACTCCTCGTTGATCGTGTTCAGTGAACTCATTCTCTATTGAGCACCTACGTACTTGTCTTGATGTCACACACACCAATGACTCGAGACTAGTCACTCTCCCTGAGAGAAGACATAGCACGTACTGATCTTATCAGACTGTCAATGCCCAATTGGCAATCCTATGATCAGGAACGTTTAGGATGTGTCTACGAAAGAATGGTCTCATTAATCTAACTTCATTAGATTGCATTCTTCCAATCACATATTCCTTGGACTTTATCGTTTAAGCATATAACATTTATATGAGACGTCTCAAACAATAATGTTTGCCCTTTATATGTAAACTAGATTAGTTTAACATGTGAAATATCCGTAAAGTATCATCATATGAATGGCTTTAGGGCACATTTCCAACAATCTCCCACTTGCACTAGAGCCAATCAGCTTGGTCATCTGTTATGATTCCTCTTCTGTAGTCATTTCATAAATGGCTGAGTAGTAGGCCTATGAAATGGATATCTATATGTTATCCATAGAAGCAACCTTGAGAATATCGACGTCACCATTATACATGATTCCCAATCATGTGGTTCAGTCTCTCATATGAGTTCAGATCTTGATGAGACCTTGATTCCCAGGCTTGAGCTATCGCCCCATTAGTGTCGTAGTGTCGTAGTGTCAGTACACTAGATACACTTTCTGGTTGGAACCGAATAGAGAGTTCATAAATGAACTTTCCCATCCAAACAACATTGTTGTAAACTTCTATATGGCAATATATTTTGCATTCATAATGGAACACACTAAAGTCATTACTTTAATGTTTCCATCCAAATATCTCTTTAGTCATAATAAAGAGATATCTGTTTATCTCTTCATTCATAATGAAGAAACATCCAATGATGGATTAGATTCACAATCTAATACATTTACGCTTCCATTACGTTACTCTAATTCTTCCTCATTCTTCGAGGAACCTATCCTTTAGTATTTCTTAAATACTTAAGGATTCACTTGACAGTTGCCATGGTTCTGATCCTGGGCTTGCATTGATATCGCCTTGTACCTTTCTAGGTACAACTCATATCAATGTTTTTCATACAATATGAAATACATAAATCACCTTTCTGCGTATGCATAAAGGATTCGATTTACGCATTATTTCTTTGGGAGTCAAAGGGTACGTTCCCTTTGAGAAGAGCTACCTCCTAGTCTCACTAGAGTTGTTCTTCTTATTGAAGTTTATCATCATATGAGAAACTTCCTAGCATCCTTTTGTCTATTATTAGGGCATGATATAATCCAATTATATCCTAAAATCTATCATTATAGATTTCCATCCCATGTATATAGACTATGTCTCCCATATACATTCTATCTTTATAGAATGTTTAAAGTCATAACTTTAACAATGAAGTATTCTTTTCATTTCCAAAATTAATATATCATATATATATTTAAATTTTAGGAACATGATTAACTCCCACTAATCTTTTGTAAACCTAGTAAACAAAAGATTCATTTACATCTTTATGAGAAATCAAACGATTTGACCTTTTCTCTCATAAAACGCTTATGGCTCCCACTAGCTTGCTAAGATCCATGATGGTTGGATCTCTACAACTTACATGTTTTGTGATTCATAGTTTTAGACATATATTATTAGGACTATCTTAATAATGGTTTCGGAAACCTATATTATGTCCAAACATTGAATCAACATTTAGTTGTAGCTAGCTATCTTCGAATTAATTGAAACTAAGACTACGTCAAAAATGGTTCCTTCTTGACTACCTTGGAGCTTGTGGTATAGGAACTAGGTTGTTATATTTGTTGATTATCATTTTGTCTCTCAAAGAACCCATTCTTTTGAGTTCTATTCCTAGTTCATTTGCTCTAAGGCAAATCACATTGTAGGATTACAATGAACTACTCAACAAACAACATTTGTTGGTTGGTTTATAGAAGTGATATCCAAAGGTTAATTTAAGGATATCCACAAGATAATTTTTAAACAAATATTGCTCATTAGCACACAACCCCAAATCTTAACACAATTAAGATTTGTCTTTCTTTCCAACTACATCCTATGGAGTTATGAAAATTTTGGAAGATCTTCTAATTGACAATCATATTGTCTTAGAAGCATATATATCCTATATATGGGTAATTGATAATATCCAACGAACTAAATCTTATTCAAGTTCGTTCTTCTCCTAATGGAGAAAATCATTATCTTATGATGCTAATTTCCTTGATATCTTTCAAGGAAACTCATCTAAAGTGTTACCTTTCCTTAGATCAAATCTAAGGAGGTAAGTACTTTAGACGTCTTACTCATCAACTTACATTTCTTGAATTCTTTGAAACCTTTTGCAAAGTATTCGGACTTGTGTTTATTCATAATAAACTATAGTCCAACCGAGAGTGATCTTCGGTGAATGTCAAACAACATGAGTAGTATTATGTTGTGGACAAGTGCCACTAACATCTAAGTGAATTAACCTCAATAACTTTGTGATTCTTTCTTCTTTCCAAAAGAATAAAGATTCGAACATTTCGCCTCTATACAATTTTGACAAGAAGGTATTGGATCCGGATCTAACGATCCAAAGCATCCATCTATGACCAACTCGTAATTTATGTTTTAGAGGTATCACAACTCAATTGGGATTAGTCACTATCTTGCAACCTTTTGGGTTTTAAGCATCATTATATTCTAAACAGTTAACGCTACCATATCATCTCTACTATAGAGACAATCAATTAGATTACTATAATCCAATCAGTGATTAATAAAGAACAATGTTTTGTCAAACAAAACATTCATCCATCTCTACTATAGTGACGGAATTAAGTTCCTTAAAATTGGAATGTAAAGACAATCTTTGGTTTTTCCAATTTCTTTGGTAGTTCGTATGAGGAAGTTAGTACCATCTGCTTTCGCAGAGATCTATATTTTATTCACGTTCCGAATGTGAAGTACTTTCTCTTCTCTCATTAATCTTCTACTTCTTATTAGCCACACTTCTACAACGATTGTAAAACATAGTTACTAATACGGAATCAAGCATTCAAGTAGAAGAACCAACTGTTTTGAACTATTCAAGAATAATTTACAACACCTTCGAAAGGTGTGTTCTTGACACTTGCAAGACATTTCTTGCAAATACCCCTTCCAATGTCCATCCTTTCATAAAGAAAGTTTGTTCCCTTGGAGTTAATTTTATCTTCTTCATTTGACTTCTCCTTTGACTACAATAGTCATGGTCCCTAAACTCCCACTATCTCTCTTGAAACCTTTTTCAATTGTGTTATACACATCAAACATTTTGGAGAGTGTGTGGTTATTGTTCACTACATAGTTTACAATAAACTTAGTGAACCATTAGGATAGGGACATAAAGGTGAAGTCCTAGCTTAGTTTCCGTCTCGTTAAGTGGTTTATCACTTCAACACTCAATGATTCAAAATCATCATAAGTCCATGTTGATGGACTATTTTTGTCAACCAACCATTATGTTCTAAACATAATTACAAACTTTCAAGAGTTGTTCAAGGCAACTCTCATTTCTTCATAAGTTCCTTTGTTCATATAACAAAGGAATAAGCATTGGTTGTTTGTGTTGTCCTCTTCATGATAGACATTTCTAACATGTTCTTCCAATGATACATTATCAATAGGAAGATTGTGAGGATGAGACTTCTTAGGTACATGCACAATCCATTTAAGACAATCTTTGGGATTGTGTTACCAAGTCCGGAAACTAAAACATTCTGCTTTTCTTTGTCAAGTTTTGGATAGCGTTTGCAAATATATTGGTAAACAAATACATAACGAATATAAATTGATTGATTTTAAGCCATTTGATTTGGGTCTTTAAATCAAATAGCACCACCCACTATTTTTGGCAAATTCCATATCCCTCATTGGAATTCGAGAGTTTTGGAGGAAACTCTTAGTAGGTTATGGGAGACTCACTATTACCAAGCCCACCTCACAATGATATGATGTTGGCTAGCATTAATAATAATGAGAGAGTACGCTTACTCATTTGCAACTAATGCAAGTACCCATCAATTTGGCCTCTAGAGAATGTTGCCTCACGATGATACGATGTTGGCGCCATTGCACTTAGTTAAGTCATTCCTACCATGCTTAGTTCGTGAAGGGGTTCAAGAATAGCCTCACGATGATACGATGTCGGCCATCCTCGTTGCCTACACTAACCTCATCAAGTATGTATATAGACTCCTCCTGAGTATAAGCATGCACTTTGTACTCCCCCATGATAGGGTGAAGCCGGTGTACAAGTCATAAACGATTGGATCCTACCACGGTGGAAGGCCACGAAAGAGTGTTCTAAGCACTCTCACGCTTATCAACTTAATAATGGTTTGGTTGAGGGTTTTAGGTCTCATCACATATAACATATTCATTTTAATCTTTATTAAAACAATTTTGGTCCTATTACAACTATTGGTCCATTTGATTCAATTTAGTTGTATATAATACTCCCACTATACTTATAAAACGGTTTTTAAAGCAAGAGTATATGATACTACTAACATAAGGTTTGCATTCATTTGATGGACTATATAGTTGCCTTAGGGCCTTAGGATGACTATGAACCTTTGTTTAGATTCAACACGAGCCTAGTGTTGAATCTCGGACTAGGGATGGAGATTGATTTTAGTTACGCGTTTAATCACATTAAGGCGTGTTGTCTTAGGGGCGTTGGACCCAACTACTTCATTTTCATGCATATCAAATAAAGCAAGAAAGAAGTACTTCAAAGTAAAAGAGAGCTTATGCTCTTTACAACATTTGCATAAAACAAATTACTTTAAAGTAAAGAAGAGCTTATGCTCTTTTACAACATTTGATCAAATCAAATTACAACCAAAATTAATCTACACATTCCCATGGTTCAAACAAATTTGAAACGGCCTATCACATAGCTCAATTATCGTAGGCTTAGGTTCATAATCACCCTTTAATTAATCAACACTTTAATTAATTAAATTGAATGCAACATTTTCATTTGTTTTTTGTATCCATAAAATTGATTTAAATTGAGCTAAATGAAATGAAAATCCAATTCTCATTTAAAGAGACAAAACAATTTTTGTTCCCTACTTAATTTGGGCCATCATGCAATAACCACAACTTTTTGGGCTATATTGCGAAACACAAACTTTTGGGGTCACTTTGTAAAAACACAAAAGTCCACTACTTCATGTAATTACAACTAGAACCCAAAACTTTCAACAAATACAAAAACTTCATTAAAGGAGCAAAACAATTTGTCCTTTAACGTTTTTGGGCCTTAACGTAAAAACGTAAACTTTTGGGCCAAAGTGCAAATACACAAAAGTATCAAAATTTTATGTAATTGAATAAAAGACCCAAAAATACCCTATTTAATTAGGGTGGCCGGCCATGATAGAAAAAATATGATTTTTACAAAGTTTTTGTAAGTGGGTTTTGTTAGGTGAGGTAAAGATGAAATATTTTGAATTTATGTTAAACTTTTAAAAAAGTTTGTCTACCATTATAGCCATTAATTGAATTTATGTCAAACTTTTAAAAAAGTTTGTCTACCATTAAAACCATTAATAATACTTTACAAATAATCATCACCCACTAAAATCACCCATTTTGAATCAAAACTTCAAAACTTTTTGTTCTTGGCAAGAACTTCAAGAACATTGAAGAACACTCATGAAAACTCATAATAGCTCCATAAATGTTTTCACTCACCAAAACTCAAATTTTCATCACTCAAAAGAGGGTTAACATCCTAGGGTACTTAGGGGTTCCAAAAGTCACTTTAAAGCCATTTTAACAAGACAAACATGAACCCAAAAAATCACCCTTTGGATTTGGCCGAATTTCCCAAAAAACATGGCACCAAATTTTAGCTCCAAAATTCATGCTCATATGAACTACATCTACAACATTTGAGATGGCAAATTTTCTAACAAAATTTACATTCAAAGAAACAAGAATAAAGCTTGTAACATATTACAATTTTTAAATCAAAAAACTATGAACTACAAAACCCAAAATGATTCACCAACTACTAGACCTAGGCTCTGATACCACTTGAAGGTAATTTTGTAAAAAACATGTTCATTTGAATAACATCATATAGCATGCAATTAACAATTAAAGGCGGAATCATGCTTTCATGCATTCAAAAACAAAACATCTACCATGAAATTCAAAGCCTAGTAGATTGGTGAACCTTGACTCAACTTAAAAAACAACAATTTGTTAGTTGAGAAATATTTACCTTTGTAGATTCCTCTTTGCATATGCAAAGGATAATCACCCAAGAGATAGGGCCTTCATTCCTTGCTTCCTAGCTCCATGGATTTGGTTAGAAGAATAGGTTCTCCAAGTTCCCAAAATTGAGAACCTCTAAAGATTCTACACCAAGGTTGGATTGGAGAGGAAATGAGTGACCTTGAGGAAATAGAATTGCTAGACAATATCCCCCAAGGTGGTTGGCCTCTTAGAGAGAAATGGAAGCTTTGTGTTCTCACCAATTTTCTCTAAAATCAACAACTAATGAATTTTAGGTTATAAAGTTCTTTATATAGTCACTTCTTTAAATGACCTAAAGAACCAAAAACCCTAATTCAACACTAAATGGATATGGGCTTTTGGGCCTTTGTGAATCTTTATTCATTAAGTTGTCATACAACTTAAGTCAATGGGCTTTGACGTTCGAAGCCCATTGGGCCTTAAGGTCCAAAACTATCCCGAGGTCTTTAACGAACTTATTCGTTTGATTAATTAACATATTAATTAATCCTTGCCATAAATAATTAAACCATTTAATTATTCTTATTCATCTCCTTTGTTTCTTCAATCTCCACCTTATTTGGTGTACGATACATTAGGTTCCTTTTAGCGAGGCAGTGGGCGATTAAAACCATTTTACATCGATTGTGAATTGAAACTTACTTTCAATTCTCCCTTTAGTGATTACACACGTTTAGGGCTTCCACAAACCATGAGTGACACCTAGCAGCATATCATGGCTACCCAAGCTAATCAGAAGAGGTAGAGAACCTATTCAGTTTAGGATTACAAATGCAATACGGTCTTTCTCTAATCTAATACTCTTGACCACATTGTTTGGTTTGATAGTTTATTTATTCATGTCTACTATCCAATGTGATTCTTGTGCTTATATGATTACTTTGAATGTGAATTGGAACGCATTCCCAAATCTCATTCATACTCTGGCCAGAGATTTTAATCATATCATAGAGTATTCTCCCTCAAGCCAATTGAAGGTTAGAGATCCCTTGTTGCGCATTCACTTGTCTCCATGACTAAGTGGCTTAACCCCAATGATGTCGTGGACACCCCGATGGGGTGACTTTGACATAATCAAAGATCAAGGACTTAACCACAAGACAACAACTGTGATGCCTCAGGTCAAAGGACTAATTTGCATTATCCCAAACATGAGTTCTCATGTGACATGAGTATGAGAACTCCTCGTTGATCGTGTTCAGTGAACTCATTCTCTATTGAGCACCTACGTACTTGTCTTGATGTCACACACACCAATGACTCGAGACTAGTCACTCTCCCTGAGAGAAGACATAGCACGTACTGATCTTATCAGACTGTCAATGCCCAATTGGCAATCCTATGATCAGGAACGTTTAGGATGTGTCTACGAAAGAATGGTCTCATTAATCTAACTTCATTAGATTGCATTCTTCCAATCACATATTCCTTGGACTTTATCGTTTAAGCATATAACATTTATATGAGACGTCTCAAACAATAATGTTTGCCCTTTATATGTAAACTAGATTAGTTTAACATGTGAAATATCCGTAAAGTATCATCATATGAATGGCTTTAGGGCACATTTCCAACAAAAAAATGGATCAAGCTCAATGGGTACCAAATCAAGATTTGTGAGAGGATCTCCTCCTGTGACACCTAAAGTCAATTCAAGCTCAAAGTCTAGATTTATTCCCACATGTGAATTGGGCCACATTCATCCTAAGTGTAGGAAACTTCACTCTGGCAAGAATGACATATTGAAGAATCAGATGGATCGATTGGTCAATGATGTCAATAGAGTTGCTCAACTTGTGTAGTCATCCAGTATAGAAAGAGGGAGGCCTCGCTCCAAATGGATTTAGAAAGTCTCCAACAGATGCTTAATTATACTCAATGCTCTCTCTGCCACTAAACCAAATGTATGGTATCTTGACAGTGGGTGCTCTCGTTACATGTTTGGGGACAAGGATGCTTTCCTATCTCTTTCACTTTTCAAAGGTGGTGGGGTTGTCTTTGGTAGTGGTGACAAGTCCCAAATCACTGGAAAGAGTATTGTTAATATTCCTGGTCTTCCGCAGCTCAAGAATGCTAGTTATTTGGAAGGTTTAAAGTCGAGTCTCATTAACATTAGCCAGTTGTGCGATGAAGTGGCAGATGAAGTTTGCTTCTTCAAGAAAGGTTGTTGAATTGTGGACGAACATGGAAAGAATATTTTGGTTCTTCCTAGATCTGGAGACAATTGTTACATTCTTGATGCTTCAAAGGTTGGTGATTCTTCAAAGTGCAACAAAGTTATTAATGATGTCAGTCTGTTGCGGCACAGAAGACTTGGTCATGTCAACTTCAAAGATATTCATAAATTGTCAAATTGTGAGGCTTCTAGAGGCTTACCTCATCTTTCAGTCTCAAACTCCTATGTTTATGGATCTTGTCAATTGGGGAAGCAGACCAAAGTGGCTCACAAGAGATTAAATGATATTGCTACCTCCAAACCTCTACAATTAGTGTATATGGATCTTGTTGGTCCAATCCAAACTTTGTTTATTGGAGGAAAAATGTATATTCTGGTAATTATGGATTACTACTCTAGATATACTTGAGTGTGTTTCTTGAGGGAAAAATCTGACACGTTTCAATAGTTTCTCATCGTGTACAAAGTGATGCTAAATGAATCTCTGACTAGTCGTCCATCCCTTGTCAGAATCAGAACTGATCATGGAACTAAATTTGAGAATACTTTTTTTGATGAATTATGTTCAACTAATGGGATCAAACATGAATAATCTACTCGTATCACTCCTCAACAAAATGGGGTTGTTGAAAAGAACAATCTTTTTCTGATTTAGATGACTAGAGTAATGTTGAATAGCAAGAACCTAGCAAAACATTTTTGGGCTAAAGCTATGAATATTGCATGTTATATCTCTAACCACGTATTTCTCAGGTGAGGCACTGATGTGACTCCTTATGAACTATGGAGAGGTAAAAAGCCAATGCTCAAATACTTTAGAGTATTTGGAAGTGTTTGCTGTATTCTGAGAGATCGAAAACACCTTGCCAAGTTTGATACTAAGAGTGATGATGGAATCTTCTTGGGATATTCCAACAATAATAGTGCCTATAAGGTCTACAACCTACGAACAAAAACCATCATGGAGTCCATAAATGTTAAAATTGATGACTCCATTATTCCTCTTACTCTTGATGTTGAAAATGCTGATTTATTCTTTCCTCCGTTAAAGGATAATGGTGAAGCTTCTGTTGAGTCAGACGAGTTGTCAAAAAGTGACACAGAGAGCGAGTCAAGCATTGACCAAGATCCTCGTATTATGTTCAAGGATAAGCCGAAGTAGGCCAGAAGTTATCATAACTAGTGGGCTGGACTTGTCAGTCCAGCAGATTATTATTTTTATATATAGGATATTCCGCCTAGTACCAATTTCAGATTCCTAAAATGCTCCAAACCATCATAACAATGTTTTTTAGGGGGAGTCCAAAATAAATAAAAATCCATAAGAAATGTACAAGTTTGGAAAATGTGTAAAAAAATTATACAAATGCTCATTCCACTCATAGACAAAAGTTGGATCGGTTCACTTCCGCATGTGGCAGCACCTTAACTCAAAGTTCCTCTGAAGAAAGTTAATGGGTTGACACCAAATCCTTCCCTCGATACCATAGAATAGGACAAGTGGTGCTGCTCTATATTAGGTAGGGCTAAGTAGGGCTGAGTTTCTTTTGCTCAAGACGACCTTTCATTTCTGAATTTGCTCGCAAAAAGTCCTAGCATTAGTATGAATTCATTGACCGTGTAAGGGCAATCCATCTTTATGACGAATTCCGCGATAACGAGAAATAGAAATTAATTGTTTGATGTCTACATGTTCTCCCTTCTTCAATTCCCAGGGAAGGAACTATTATGTTATCTCATTTTCTAAATTCGTATTACAAACAAATTGTGCACTCTTTTGAGGAACAGTTGTCGAAAAAAATTCATTGATGGAAAATCTTTAAACATCTAATGTCAGCATAGATCCTATATAAGGAGATATCCAAAACTTCTATATTCTATGTTATGCATCATCTATGCTTGGACTATAGCTACATCATTGTTTGGATTTTTATAACCCCTGCTTGGAGGGAATTGAGGGATTAGAGGGTTCTAAAAATTTGGAAAAATCAAACTACATTAAAAATTTCATAATAATTAATTTACAAGTGTAAGGAATGTAAAAAAAAAATGAAAATGCTCGTGATCGCATCCTCTACACTTTGATGATGGGTACATCATTGCTTGAATTTTTAAAAACCCTTCAAGCCCTCGTGAACAGTGGTTTTAGGAAGAGTTGAAAATGTGTAATATTTCGTAATAATTAATTTACAAGTGCGAAAAATGTAAAAAAGTATGCCAACGCGCGTGATCGTAGCCAATACAATTTGGTGATGGTTGCATCGTCTTTTGGATTTTTAGGTTTTTAGTGTTTAGAGTATGTAGATACTAATTTAGTGACAATGTGGTGTGTAGATATATATTTAATAGGATGTTTTTCATTTGATTTTTGGGGTGAGTGCCTCAAGATGAGACTTTTGGATGACTCAGTTGTCTGGGGGCGTGTGGCGCATGAAACGACCGAATATGAAGAGGCGCTACAAGAGCCCAACTCGTGGCAGAAGCAAGAATAAGTGTGTCAGTCAAGGAAAAGTTGGCGTGTAACTAAGAACGATGTATTAACTGCAAGCTGGTGGGGATTTAGAGAATATTCGCTTCTTCAAAACTCTCAGACCAAGTGTCCACAATCGAGGATTTCAAAAGTGAGGAGGTAATGTTTTGGGCATGAAATACCGATTGGGCTGAGAAAAAGTAATATGAGTTAAAAAATCATAATCCTCTGCCCAGTAATGATTCATCAGGCCAATGGGATTTCAGCCCAAGAAAGAACTGATTCGACCGAGTACTTATAGGAGTGGGACCGTGAAAAGATTAAGCTTAAGCAAGGCTTGGTCGAGTCCTAAGTGAATTAAATTTGCCAGTGATTAGGATGGGCTCTGATGAGGTGAAAATGATTTTAGGAATAAGAATTCACTCTTGGTCATATAAGGATGAATTAAATGCATAAAGGGACTAGGTTTAGAATTCTGGTTTGAATCAAAGGGGCCGAAACTGGACAAAGATGACTTTCAACTAAGGAATGGATTCAAGTAAGAGTAATCGGGTAAATGGTGAAGTAAACATAGTCCTACATGACTATACTTCAGCAAATATGTTTACCATGAAGTCCATCACTATAAATAGAAGAGGTTCTGAAGACAACTCAAACGCTCTACGCGAAAAATCCTTGCTCTACACGAAACTCTTCTCGCGCTTTTGAGAAAAATACTAACTATCCTAACCCTCATGCTAAAACATCTTTAGTTTGGATAGGTAAACAACATTGTGTTGACAATCGGCGACACCTTTAAATTGGATAAGCAAACAACACTAGAGTAGTAGAATCAAGCAGCATAGGAGCACCTTCAATTTAGACAAGTAAACAGCACTGCTTCTAAGTTGGTTGATTATCTATTTAAGTCTCGGCATGGGAAGAGTTCTTAATTCTTTCGCTCAAAGAGGTCACTTCACTAGCTTCCCAGCTTAGTGAAGTGTTTTATAATTGGTTACTCTCAGGTGCACTTTGTAGTTTGGCATTCAAACCACTTAACCGCGTTCACCATAAAGACATTCATCTCTTTTAAGTACCTTTACCCTTACAGTCTGATACCAATTGGGGGCACACATAAATTCTCACAAATACAGTTAAGCTAGCCAAACTTGGTGTAGAAGATCCTGAACTCCGCAGTGAATTAGGCAACCTTGTCTTCTGGTTCTAGAACCTAAGGTCGAGACACATTCCTTCCTCGACTGTAGACGCTTAAGTGAAATGAGCAACACATTTGACACTACCACCACCACATCTATTCAACTCGTCTGATCGAACTTAGTCACAACTTGGCCCACATCTACAAGAAAGATGTAGTTATCTCATAGTTACTCGGCATACATGCCACAAATGCTTTATAATTTTTAACATTAACAAAAGAAAAAAATAAATATATATATATGTTATAAAATTGTGAGAATGAACGAATGCCCACAGTAAAGGAGGCTTGGGAATAGTAGGGAATAGTTTGTTGTGTGGTGCTTTTTCAAAAGTGTAATGTCACGGGTGTTGTTTGATTTGTCACTTTTGAAGCATCATTAAATGCATTTGGCTTTTCCTGAGCCTTCAATTACATTTGATTGGTCTGATATTGTTGTTACCTTTACTTTTGTAAGCATCAAGTGTGAGAAATATTTTCGATCTCGAAGTATTGTATGCGTGGTTGTGTTGTCTATAAGACAAATATCTTCGCCATTGATCTTGTTTTGAGAATAACCACAGTTTTTAATGTTGTAATATAATATGTGAATAACCACTATTCATCCAAAGGAAAATCTGATGGGTTACTATTCATGAACAGTATTTTCACTATTCATTTGAGGTAAATTTGTAAAGTGAATAGTATTGCTACAATAATCTTTTGCCTATAAAATGAAAGACTCAGTAGAGAAGAGAAAATAGAGGAAGAAGAGATGAGAGAATAGAAAGAGTTTTCTTTGTACTTCTATTATTCCAGATTATAAATGAAAGCACCACTGCAGCCCCGATGACGTACTCCAGTCACATTGACTGTAGAGGAACCTCGTAAATATTGTATCTTACTTTATAATACATTACAACATGTTGTAAAATCAACGGGTTACTATTCATCCAAAGAAAATTCAGATGAATTATTATTCACATGAAGAAAAACGGATGGATTACTATTCATGCACAGTATTTTAGTATTCATTTGAGGAAAGTTTGTAAATTAAATAGTGTTGCTATAGTGATTCCTTTGCCTATAAAATGATTGAGAGGAGAAGGAGGAGAACACACAACAGACGGAAGGAAGAGAAAAGAAATGTTGCTTCCTTGATCGTTGTAGGATCAATCTATTTCCATATGTAAATACAAATCCTTTCTGAGAGTGATTTGTATACAGGTAAGAGAGGTATTCAAATTTTGCATAGTATTTCACTATTCATTTGAGGAAAATTTGTAAATTAAATAGTGTTGCTATAGTGATTCCTTTGCCTATAAAATGAATGAGAGGAGAAGAAGGAGAACACACAACAGACGGAAGGAAGAGAAAAGAAAGAAAAGAAAAGAGAGGAGAAGAAAAAGAGAAAGAAGAGAGATACAGAATAAAATACCAGTGAGTTGGGCTAGAGAGAAAAAAGAAAATAGTAAGGGTTATCTTTGTACTTCTATTATTTCACATAATCAAAATACTATTGTTGCCCTGAGGACGTAGGCACATTTGCCGAACCTCATAAATATTGTGTCTTATTTACTTTATGTTTCACAACACACATACCGTCAATTTTACAACATGTTATCAGCATGAGAAGCTCTCGTATCGATGGAAAGCACAACGCCATAAACTCGGTAAAGCACTACCCACCTCTCATCTTTGTCGGCTGAAATCTCACAGATAAGAAAATCTTTTCATTTCATCTTCATATCCCTGTATGACTAATTTTCTTAAAGTAAATATAAGTTTGGTTATATAATTATCATTATTATTGGCAGAAAATTTGATAGCCATGTAAACAGACTCTGAACTCTAACTTACTGACTTTGGATTGAGATACTTCCTTCTTGAAAGTTGTTCGTCCGCCCAGTACCTATAACATATCAAAATTTCAGAAAATTCCAACTGTGCGATCGTCGCAAATGTCTAAAACACCAACCCAGTTTCCAATTTCGCAGAAAACTAGACAACTATCTTATGAGTACCAAAATTCCATTTTCGGTAGCCCAGATCGAAACTGTTTCTTCAAGAATGTTGTTTAGTATCCTCTTATCCATGATACATGCCTGTTGTATTCTTTTCCCTTCGACTAAGATTTTTCCCACTGGGTTTTTCCTATCAAGGTTTTAACGAGGCAACATAAGCATGCTTAATGTTATATCAACAATACAGGTAAACTTGTACTCTTTTTCCTTCGCTATGGGTTTTTCCCACTGGTTTTTCCAAGCAAGGTTTTAACGAGGCAACTGATGTTGATATATGGGCATCCAAGGGGGAGTGTTATAAAATTGTGAGGATGAATGAATGCCCACAGTAAATGAGACTTGGGAATAGTAGGGAATATTTTGTTGTGTGGTGTTTTTTCAAAAGTGTAATGTCACGGGTGTTGTTTGATTTGTCACTTTCGAAGCATCATTAAATACATCTGGCATTTGATTAGCAATACTTTGAACATGAACGATCATTTTCACTTCATTTTCACATTGAGTGCTTTGTGGATCAAAATGAGATAAGGTGGGTACAACCCATGTCAGCTTTTGCCATTCTTCTGGAAAGGTCTTTTCTCCCTCTAACGACGGGAAGACTGTCTCATCAAAGTGACAATCTGTAAAATGAGCTGTAAACATATCACATGTCAAGGGTTCCAAATATTTAATGATAGATAGTGAATCAAAACAACATAAATTCCTAGTCTGCGCTGAGATCCCATTTTAGTGCGTTGTGGCGATGCAATAGGCACATAAACGGCACAACCAAAAACTCATAAATGTGAAATGTTTGGTTAATGCCCAAACACGAGTTGTATTGATGAGTATTAGTGGTTGGCTATAGGTCTCAATCCAACCAAAGATGCAGCATGTAAGATGGCATGTCCCCAAGCAGAGACTGGCAATTTTGTTTTCATGAGCAGAGTGTGAGCTATTAATTGAAGCCGCTTGATAAATGCTTATGCTAAACCATTTTGAGTATAAACATGAGGAACATGGTGTTCAACATCAATGTCCAGTGTCATGTAGTAATCATCAAAGGTTTGAGACGTAAATTCGTCAGCGTTATCAAGTTGGATGGACTTAATGGGGTAATCTGGGAACTGTGCTCGCAACTTAATTATCTGAGCAAGAAGTCTCGCAAAAGCTACATTTCGAGTAGACAAGAGGCAAACATGTGACCATCGGGTAGATGCATCAACCAAAACCATAAAATATCGAAATGGTCCACAAGGTGGTTGAATAGGCCTACAAATATCCCCTTGAATTCTTTGCAAAAATAATGGGGATTCAACATCAATCCTTAGTTGTGATGGTCTAATTACCAACTTCCCTTGAGAACAAGCCTTGTAAGGGTTATCATTTGAGATAGCAATGTGTCTGCTCAATAATGGATGTCCATTAGAGTTGGTAATGATCCTATGCATCATGGTGGATCCTGGATGACCCAGACAGTCATGCTAAAGCATGTAAATTTTTTAATCAATGAACTTTTGGTTCATGACAGTATGTGCTTCAATTGTCTTTATGTATGTATAATGCAATCTACTCGATAAACCACACAACTTCTCCAATGTACGCTTCTGGGTATCATTGAAGGTAATGCATAGATATTCCACATTTTTTGCACTTTTCATTTCAATGTGGTATCCATTTAAACGTATGCCTTTAAAACTCAACAAATTTCGAGTAGATCGAGTAGCGTACAACGCATTTTGTATGGACAATATTGTTCCATTTGGTAACATGATCTGGGCTTTTCCTGAGCCTTCAATTACATCTGATTGGCCTGATATTGTTGTTACCTTTACTTTTGTAAGCATCAAGCTTGAGAAATATTTTCGATCTCGAAGTATTGTATGCGTGGTTGTGATGTCTGCAAGACAAATATCTCCGCCATTGCTCTTGTTTTGAGAATAACCATAGTTTTCATCCATGCTCTTTGAGTAAGGGAATCACAGTTAAAAACAGTTTATTCATAATAAAAGGAAATTGAAATGCCACTTTTATTGAATTGAAATGTGAGCTTTAAACTACAAATTCAGATAATAAAAGTACATCAAATAGAATTAATTCAATCGGACTAATACACTTCATTCCTTCTTTCCACAATGAAGTATGAGACATCCAGGTGGGTTGTGTTCAATTACCCTGGTAAATTGAACATTGGATCATGTATATCCATTGGTTTAGCCTGGTCGAGGAAATTAGTTTCGACACCCTTCTCCTTGAGGGAGGCTTGATACAGGTCCATCAGATGTTTTAGGGTAAGACAGGTACACGCCCAATGTCCATTGCCACCACACCTATGGAAAACTCCTTTAAGATTTCTAGGAATGTTATTCATATGAGCTTTGCCTTTGTGGCGATTTGCATTCTTGAAACTCGGGCCTGAATTATGCTTTGAAACCTGGTAGTGAAATTAGACAGCATGATTCTTGCCTTTCCCGTTCCACCGGCCTCGTTTGTTGCCACATCCTCATTTGTAATTATTACCAACTTGAGGATGTGATATTCACTTCAAGAGAAGCATCATTCACTTCTGGGAATGGTGCCGATCCAGTAGGTCGGGACTGATGCTTCTTCATTAGAAACTCATTGTTTTGTTCAGCCACAAGGAGCACAGATATCAGCTAGTTGTACTCAGTAAAGCTTTGTTTTCTTTACAGCTGCTGCAGGAGCACGTTGGAGGCATGAAAGGTGTTGAAAGTCTTTTCTAGCATATCTTCCTCAGTGAAGGTTTTCCCACAGAGCTTCATCTGAGAGATAATTTTGAACATTGCAGAATTGTACTCAGCCACTGACTTGAAATTCTGGATCTTTAGGTGTGTCCACTCATAATGAGCCATTGGAAGAATCACCGTTTTCTAGTGATTGTATCTATTTCTAAGTGCTTTCCAAAGGGCTAATGGATCTTTAACCGTTAGATACTCGCTCTCCAATCCTTCACAAAGGTGGTGACGGATAAAGATCATGGCCTTCACCTGATCTTGAGAGGATGCATTGTTCTTCTCCTTGATGGTTTCTCCAAGATTCCCTGCCTCCAGACAAATTTTGGCATCCACTACCCAGGTAAGGTAGTTTTTCCCAGTAATATCCAGGGCAACAAAATCAAGCTTTGCCAAGTTTGCCATTTTCTTTTCTTTTCTGAAAGAAAAATGAGATGTGTAAGAACTTGCAATAATACGTATTCTAGAGGAATGTAGTGTTAGAACTTCTGGTTCTTACTAATTTTTCATTTTGATCTTCAAGCCAAAATGATAAGCACCCGAAACTTCAGGCTTAAGACTTACATGATTAATGAGGAGGGCGATTGTATCGCACCACTCTCATTGAAATAATATAGCATAAGATGGGCGATTGTACCGCACCACTCAAGCAATAGGAAATTTAAATATGTGGAGCAAGGTGGGCGATTATACCGCACCACCTAAAAATGCAGTAAAATTAAAATTGCAGTTCAAGATTGGTGATGATACCGCACCATCTTGGATCGCAGTAAAATTAACATAAATAAACAATGGGTTAGTAATCAGGAGCTACACCAAACAAGAAATCAAAGATATAAGTAATTGTTATATTGAGAACTAGAAGCAAGCATGGTGGTAGCAGTTCTTCACAAGGGCACATCGGGCAGGTGAGGCAATGAGGAAGAAGAATAGAAAAATCATTGGAGGAAGCATTTTTCGGCGAAGGGAGATGAGAACTGGTTAAGGTTAGAGAGTCATGCTGATAACGTGTTATAAATAGGCAAACGTTAAAGAGAAAACATTTGCTAAGGACAGGAGCGAAGCGAGTGCAAAATATCACACTGTTTTGTTTCGTAACTATAACACAAAAGGATTGCAGATAAAAAGAGGAAGGGAGGGATACTGATATTATTACTTTTAGTTCTTTTCTTTTTCATTTTCTGTAAACCTTCACGAGTGTGGCTCTATAAATAGAGCATTCTATGTGTGATCAATACACATCTACTGAAAGAGAAAAGAATTGAAAGCAATAATATCAGTATCCTTCTCTTCCTATTTTTATTGGCAATCCTTTTGTGTTATAGTTACGAAACAAAACAGTGTGATATTTTGCACCTGCTTTACTCATGTCCTTAGCAAATGTTATCTCTCTAACTTTTCCTATTTATAACAATATATATATATGTATAAGAACACTGATATGATTGAGGTATGTGGGCCCCCTGCAACTTCACCTAACGTATTTTCCCGTTCAAAAATACAATCCTAAAACTCCTATCCTTGCATTCGAAAATAGTCCAATTCCCATCAACATGCGAATTTAATCTCATCCACTAGCGAAGCCAATGCGGTGGCATTGGGGTCCCTTGACCCTAATAGATTTGTAACTTATCCCTTTAAAAAAAGAATTTGACCCCTTTATCCCTTTCAATTTTCCAATCGTGCCCTCCCCTTTCTCACGCTATCAGTCTCGCCACTTTTCCCAAAACCCAGTCCACACCAGATCTGAAAGAAGCCATCCTTCTTCCCAACGATCTCTCTTATTCTCCAGGTCGTGTTCTCCCGGCTCGGCGTCCTTCCTCTAGTAAGCTTCTCTTGTCTGAAATTTCATTCTTTATTTGTTTGGGTTTTTAAATTTGGGAATGGGAGAATCTGAGTGAAAGAGGGGTGGGAAGAGCGAAGGGATGAGGTTTGTAGTGAGTGCAAAAGCAAAGGCTCACAGATGGGCCTACTAGGTACGTCGCTGAGGAACCGGAGGTCGTGGAGGCGGTCAGAGAATGAGACTCGAGAAGAGAAAGTCTCGGGCCTGGTGGAGGAGGTTGTGAAGCCAAGAAAAATGCGGTCCAAGAAGGAAAAGTTGGACTTGGTTCTCAATTTGCCATCCCAAGTTCATCATCAAGTAAGTCCCAATTGAAAATTGCTCTCTTTTATTTTTTTCGTTCTTTGGTCTTTACATGTTTCTCAGGTTCTTGTGTTTTCGCTGTTTGGTTTTGCAGTCGATGATGAGTATCGAGGTAATCTTGATCGAATCAGGCAGCTCATGACTGATCTAATTATGTGGAGAGATGTTGCAAGGTCGAACCTTTAGTTTGGTTTGGTTTGGTTTGGTTTGGGGTCGCTCTTCTTCCTTTCCTCTTGCTTTGCCAAAGGAATCAACTTTATGTGACTACTAGTCTTTTGCTACTCTCATTCAATTTTCCCACATTTTCCCTATTTTAATTTTAGCCTATAAAAAAACATATGGTCTTAGCCAATTCAATCATTTCATCATTTTCTCAAGATTTCCCAAATCAGACTTTTGTTTTTGGGTGCTTCATTTGTCTCCAATTCAATATGTCAAAGGTACTTGTTGTTTCCCTTTCAGCCACTCTTTTCTTTGTTTCAGGGCTTCATTTGTATCCAATGCTCATTCTTTTATTTCGGCTTAATTCAGGAGAGCCATCCATAGTCCTCAAGGTAATGACAATGTTTAATGACAAACAAAACATTAAGGTAGTGTTTGAATTTGGAATTGCTTGCTTTGCGTGATTAGTAATGGAAGCTCAACTTTTCTGAGTTACAGGTAGCTCTGTTCTTTCTTATGGGAGCAGAGTCTGGGCATCTTATAACATTTTGGAGGCTCTGTATGCTTGGTATGCCCAACTTCTAATCAACCAACTCTGTTGTTGATTATTTTCCGTTGCTTTACTTGTTTCGTGTTATAATGATGATCATGGTGCTAACTCTTTGACCCCATTGTCTTAAATTTCTAGCTCCATCACTGATCTCATTTGTACACAAAACCACTTCCACTAACAAACACAAAACAAACAAGGAAACAAGAATACCGTAAGGAGGAGGATTCTCTCCTCTCCTAATCTCTCTCTCATTCCCTCCTCTCTTATTTCAATAGTTACAGTCAAATGGAAATTGGAAAGGAGGAGACAAATGAGAGACAAAAAAAAAAAATTGGGGGCCAAAATATACTTTTAGTTCTTGTATTTTGTATTTTATCCAATTTAATCCATATGGTTTGTAAAATGTACCAAGCAATGAAGTCAGCTTCCGTTGCAAAATTGTTACATGTATAACACCAAGGATAAAAAATTGATAAGATTTCAAAGAAAAAAAAAATCAACAAAAAATAAATATTCTCATTATCACAAAATCCAATGCAACAAAAAATACAAAGATAAAAGTGGAGCTTGGTGAAATCCACAATGACTAAGAAGACATTGGTCACCACTGTTACCACTGTTTAATAGTATTTTTTTCTTTTATTAGTAATAATATTCCTTTTTATTCGAGATTATTTTACCGTCAACCAGTAGTTATTTTAATTACATACTGTAGATAAATTATAGGGACATTTTGGATGCGATCCCTAATTACAAATGTTCTTTGACTGAAATCTTTGTGATTTTTAGTTTTTGATCGAAGTCTCTGACATTAATGTAATAATGTCTTTCTATGTAGATTATTATATTTTTAAATTAAAAATGAAATTTGTAGTTATTTATATAATGAGATTTTAAATAAAACCCATAATGTATGGGATTAAAAATATTAAAGATGAATTATACTCTCCAATATATTGTGTGTGTGTGTGTGTGTGTACATGGGTACGTTCATCAAAACTAACCAAAAAATTATTGTACCAAAACATCGGTACATTCTTCATAAACACCAAAAAAATGATATTAGGCTTAATAATATTATTAAATTTCTTCTTTTAAACTTGACATGGATACATTCTCAAATCAACGAAATGGAATGTACCCATATAAGTTTAAAAAATAGATTAGAGAAAAGATTGAATGAATTTTATATAAAAAAAAAAAATGGGTACATTTTATATTAAAAAAAGGTACATTTTTCATATAACAAATTGGCATATTTAAGAATGGGTACATATAAGATTAAAAAAATGAAATTTTAATTTAATGGGTACAAAACTTATGATAATTTTATTTTTTATACTTTGGAAATGTTTGAATTGAAAATTAATTAGGAGTTTAATAAGGATGTGAGTATTAAAACTCTAAATCAATTACTAATTTTTATTGGGAAGTGTTATTGACACTCCAAAAATCTCATTCTACACTCTTCACAAGTGTATTTTTGTTTTCAAATATCGAAAGTTTGGAGTGTAGAATGAGATTTTTGGAATGTCAATAACAATTCTCTTTTTATTATAGAAATTATATAACTTACATGTAATTCATTAATATATTAATGCTAAAGACTTTGATCAAAATCTAAAAACTGATAAGGTCTTAATCAATGAAACTAGGGACCGGATACTAATTTTTCTTAAATTATATTTCCCCTAAGGGTAAATTACACTTTCATACCTCAGGTTTAGGGTCTATTTCAATTCCTTACAACATCTTCAAAACGTTTTATTTTCATACCTTAAGTACTATTTTATTTCAAAATAATACCTCCGTTACATTTTCCATCCATTAATCTGTTAAATGCTGACGTGGCTGCCACATATATGCCACGTGGCTGCCAAATGTCTGCCACGTGGCAAATAAAATATATTTTTTATTTTTTTAAAAAACTTGAATTTTCTCAAAAAAAATTTTGAAACCAGTGCCTTCCCCCGCGCCCCCCCCCAGCGACCCTAACCCATAACCCAAAAACCTGCAAGAAGAAGAAGAAGAAGAAGAAGAAGAAGAAGAAGAAGAAGAAGAAGAAGAAGAGGGAGAAAAAAAAAAAAAAAAAAGAAAAGCCCCAGTTCGTCCCACCCGAGCCATCCCTTTCTCCCATCCCCAAAAATTCCACCCGAGATTAGGTGAATCTACCACAAAACCAGTCCAAAAATCATCTCAAACTCAAAGTATTTTCAAAACCCACCCATACTAAAAATCACGAGATCCTGACCCACGGGAGGCGAGGAAGAGGGAGGTGGGTCGCGGGGGGAGGGGGAGGTCGTGCAACGCCAGGGGGAGGGAGAACTGGGTTTGGGTCGCGAGCAGCAGCAGGTTTTTTTTTTTTTCTTTCTTCTTCCTCCCTCTTCTTCTTCTTCTTGCTGCTGCTGCTGCAGGTTTTTTTTTTTTCTTCTTCTTCCTCCCTCTTCTTCTTCTTGCTGTTGTTGCAGGTTTTTTGGGTTATGGGTTAAGGATAGGGATGTGGGTCGCTGGGGGGGGGGGAGGATAGTGGGTTTCCTTTTTCTTTTTGTTTCAATTTTTTTCCTTTTTTTGAGAAAATTCAGGTTTAAAAAAAAAAATATTATTTGCCACATGGCAGACATTTGGCAGCCACGTGGCATATATGTGGCAGCCACGTCAGCATTTAACAGATCAATGGATGGAAAATGTAACGGATGTATTATTTTGAAATAAAATAGTACTTCAGTATGAAAGTAAAATATTTTGAAGATGTTGTAAGGAATTGAAATAGACCCAAAACCTGAGGTATGAAAATGTAATTTACCCTTCCTCTAAAGTAAAATAAAAAGGAAAGAACAACTACCAAATTCCTACGCGCATATGGACTTTGATTCCCCAATTTCGAATGGGGATCCTAACGTCTCACTATATATACCAACATCCACTCTTCACTCGTCCAATATCCACAAGCCTTCGCTGTTTAATTTGTTAATTAAATCAAACATGTGCCGCCGCAAAGTAAGTTCAACTTCGAGTCCGAGTTCGAGTTCCAAGTCGAAGCCGATCGCAATCCGACAAGTGTGGGCCCACAATCTAGAATCTGAGTTCGAACTAATTCGCCAAGTGATCGACGACTGCCCCTTTATTTCGATGGACACAGAATTCCCCGGACTAATATATCGACAGCCGTACAAACACGATACACACCCGACCGATCACTACAAAAACCTCAAATCCAACGTCGACGATCTCAACCTCATCCAGGTGGGCCTCACCCTCTCCGACTCCGGTGGCAACCTCCCCGACCTCGGCTCCCCGACGCCCTACATCTGGGAATTCAACTTCAACGACTTCGACATCGCCCGGGACCGCCACGCTTCAGACTCCATCCAGCTCCTCCGCCGCCAGGGAATCGACTTCGACCGCAACCGCTCCGACGGCATCGCGTCGGCCCGGTTCGCAGAGTTGATGATGTCGTCGGGACTCGTCTGCAACGACTCAGTGAGTTGGGTGGCGTTCCACGGCCCGTACGACTTTGGGTACTTGGTGAAGATCCTCACGGGCCGGAAGGAATTGCCGAGTGGCATGGAAGAGTTTTTGAAGATTGTGAGGGTGTTTTTCGGAAATAGAATTTATGACGTCAAGTACATGATTCGGTTCTGTAACAGCTTGTACGGAGGGCTGGACCAGGTGGCGAAGATTTTAAAGTTGGACCGGGCAGCCGGGAAGTGCCACCAGGCCGGTTCAGATAGCTTGCTGACGTGGCATGCGTTTCAGAAAATTAGGGATGTGTATTTTGTGAATGATGGCCCCGAGAAGCACGCGGGGGTCTTGTATGGATTAGAAGTGCTTTGATTTTTTATTTTTGTTTCTTAGGTAAAACATCATAATTGTATTTTATTTATTTAATTGCAATTTGATCAAGTAAATTAGCGTTTTAAAGTTTCAAACTACTCAATTTCATATTTATATTTCTAATATAATCTACTATTAAACTATTTAAATTCAACATTCAACATGCATGTAACCAAAAAAAAAAAAAAAAAATATATATATATATATATATATTAGCGGTTCGGTTCGGAATTCTTGAACTATTGAATATGTAATCTTGATTCCCTTACCAAAAGGTTCAGGATCGGTTCGGTATGGAGTTCCCAAAAATTTCTGTATTATTGATTTGGGTATTGGATTGGAATTTTCAGAAAAAAATTCCAGCCCTTAGTAAAAGTGGATAAAAAGCAATTGTTTCTTAGTTTAGCCAAGGCTAGATCCATATTGGTATCGGACTGACATGGGACAGTTTTAGGCTACAATTCAGACCAAGTAGAAGGATTGACTGGGCCAAACTATAAACCCATCAAACCACACGGTCAAGATTTTGGTTGGTTTATGTTTTATGCTGCACCAGTTTTCAAAGAGTGAATGTTATTTCAACATACAAGATTAAGGCACTTGCTCTCGCATTAAAATCTTAGTTATGTCTCTAAAATACATTATTATTAGTTCACATGCCAAAACACAATTGAACCTTAGCGAGCAGGCAATGGGAGATTTTGCTTGGATGCTTACCCCGGTCCCTTTACTTGTTTGGTATCATTGTTTCCGCTCTTCATTGGTTCACATGCCAAACCTTTTCATTGGTTCTACGAAAATCTTGAGCCCAAACAATGATACCATTTGAATTAAAGAGCGGAATGATAATCACACATTTTTCTTTTTTTCTCTCTGCACACCTATATTTAATCATGTCCGTATAATCTATTGATTATAATTAAAGTAGGGTGTGTAAAAGATGAACATTGCTGTGCCATTATCTTTATAATTTTAAAAAAAAAACTATGATAAGGAATAATGACTGACGACATATGCAAATTGTGCCCCAACGTTGCACCAGATTACATCTGATAAAGAGAGAGAAAAAGAAAGGATGTCGGTTAGTACTACAATATTCACTAGTAAGTGAGAGGTATTAGATTCAAATCTCATTAATCGCAAGTTCAACCCAATCTATTCCTTCACCTCTTAATCTCAGCATTAACAAAAAGCGACGAACCTTAACTAAAAGGCTACGCCTTGTCACCCATACACAAGCGACAAGCAACATGCGACAAGCAAGCTTAACTTTGGTCCTGAACCAGGAGAGATTTTTCAGTGTGACCGGTACACGAGCTGATACACTATGTGTCATTATACAAATTGTGGGATATGTGTGCTAAAATGTTAATAACTTAAAAAATAAAATTTCCCATCACTTCTATTAAAACACATGGTATACCACTTGTGTTCCTGTCACAATGAAGAATTTCTCCTGAACCAGAAAAACTTCCTTGCCCTCACTCATTTGCCTTTAGAGCACCCACTGTACCATCATTACAAAATTACGGACGGGTCATAACAATCTACCCCTCTTAAGAAAATTTTGTCCCCAAATTTCTACATTACACAGAGGTACAATTAAAGAAACAAACGTGAATAAAAGCTCTGTCTCCCAAGTTGCCTCGTCAAAAGACTTTCACAAGTTTGCTAGTTTTGTTCCTTAGAACCTTTTCCTTCTAGTCAAATCTTGGTTGATCTCCAAGGGTTGGGGCTGGATAACATTCGAAGGATCAGAGACATATCTTTGTACGCATGGAAACCTAGAAAACATTGTGCACCTTCGACAACTCTGATCGGTCCACAACCTCACCAATTCGCTCAATTATCTGGTATGGACCAATGTGGGGGAAACTTACCTTTCCCCTTTACCCAAAGCAAGCAACACCTCTCCACAATGATAACAGTAGGAACACCCAGTCACCGACGTGGCACCTCAAGCCCAAAGTTGTGCCTTAGGTTGTGCTCCAGTGCTCACAGCACCCACTGTGGACTGCTCATGTGCTCTCGCCCCAACCTTCAGGGCTGACAGAACCTAGGCTTCTGCCTCCCTCTGCTTTTGTCCTCTCTGCCCAACCTTCTTGGTTAATAGAATCTAGGCCCATGCCTCCCCTGCATGCGTTTGCGTCCACGGCCAGTGGGCCTTCTCCTTACTTGTGCCCACTTCGCAACCCATTCCTTTAGCTCAAGTTGTACCAAATCATGCCATGGCGACCAGATCTCAAACAAGGCCTTCTCGGCCGAAATTCTCACAAATAGAACTGTACCCTACCCTTTACCTCATAAACTTACTATTGCTTTCACTGCTCTTATGCAACCTACTTGTTTTACCCACATTGTTCATATTCCTAAGTGGCGTGATGCCATAACGGATGAATTCAATGCCAAAAATCAAACATGGACACTGGTGCCACCTTCTCGTCACCACAATTTTGTTGGTTGCAAATGGGTCTTCAAGATCAACGCCTTATTGATAGTTCCATAGAACAGTCGTCTCTGGTGGCCAAGGGTTTTCATCAACAGCATGGGTTCAATTATTATGAAACTTTTAACCTCATTGTCAAACCCACTACCATATGTATGTTTCTTTGCTTGGTTGTCACTCATGGTTGGTCCATTTGTCAATTGGATGTCGAAAATGGCTTTCTGTTTGAGGATGTCTATATGGTGCAGCCACGCGATTTTGTTGATCCTCAAAAGCCACTCTTTCTACAAACTTCATAAAGCTATTTATGGTTTCAAGCAGACTCCTCGTCCCTAGTTTCAGCAGTTCAGTTCATTTTTTATTCGTCAAGTTTTTGTTTAGAGTCAAGCTGATCCTTCCTTTTTCACTTTTCATCAGTTTATTGTACCTTGGTATTATTGATTTATGTTGATGATATAGTTTTGACTAGTGATAATCAGGATGCTCTTACTCGCTTCATTGCGTTGTTGGCCAAAGAATTTGTTATCAAAGATCTTGGGCTGCTTCACTATTTTCTGGTGTTGTGGTAGCCACAATTCTCCCTTTGGCCTTCATTTATCTTAGATCAAATATGTTGTTGATACTTTCAAGCGGTCTAATATGGTTGGCTGCAAGCCGTGCCCAGTATTCCAATCATGGTGACTCCCACTTACCGATGCCACAAAGTTCCGTCAACTGCTTGGTTCTTATCAGTATCTCACTGACACGCCCTGACGTTGCCTCTGCGGTTAATCATGTTGCTCAATTTATGGTTAACCTTGTGCATTACATCTTATTGCTGCTAAGCTTATTCTTCGTTATATGAATCGGAATACATGGCCTTCGCTCATGCATGTGCAGAATCAATTAGGTTATCTTATGTTCTTCGTGAATTGGATTATCATTTTGTTTAAGGGATTGGCTATCAATTTGGTTATCAAATAGTCATAGACTCATATATGACTTGTGTATTGGACTTACATTTAAGGGATTTGCTAAATACTTATATAAATTGTATCTAACTTATGGTAAGCATATTAAATACATGTAAATATTGTAGTCAAATTCCAAAATAATGGGAATGATATAGCAGCTAGAGTCAAATTTAACTCCAAAATTGACTATAGCTTTAACTTTAAATTGAAATAGCCTCACCAACCATACATACTCATTTACCCAAAAATAAAAAACCAAACATAGAAAGCAAGGAGGCGGTATACCTCTTCACGAGATCTTAGTTTCAATCATCGCCAAATGCAAAATTGAACCACATTATTGCTAGTCCATTGTAAGGCTAAACTCACTTCCTTTCTTTTAATGTAAATAATATCATTTATTAAAAAAATAAAAAATAGACCATTAATTAAAACTACACAGTTAGTATTGAATGCCAATGTTGGAAATTGTAGACTCACATAAAATGCCAATAAAATAAAATAAGATTATATCAACACCTCTGCATATTGCTACTTAAAACTACTGTCCATCCACCATTTGTAACTAAATACCCAAATAGCAAAAACCCAATAACTACCAAATATCTCACTTTTTTTACCTCTCCGTTGAATTTATGAGTAATGAATTTTCCCACCTACCCCACGCCTCTGAATTTCCTCCTCCCCCACTTTCCCATCAATTCAATGCTTCACATGGCCGCGGCACGTGGAACCCATCTGGGATTCACATGATCATCGGCTTCTCGCTTTCTCTGATGAGATCGTTCCAGATTTGTGTGAATGCTCGGATGATAACATCGTGATGGGATGCAGAGTTGAGCTCCAGAAAGCAGCTGAGCAGCTCCTGCAGATCGTCCTTCGAGTAAATCTGCTTCTCCACAATCATCTGCAGCATCGACTGCCTGAAATCCTTATAAGGGTCGTTTGATTCCTTCACCACCGCAATGCTGTCGTGGACTTTCATCGTATTCGGGCTCGAAATCTTTGTGTTCTTAGGATTCGTACTCTCCGCCGAATCAGATGGGTGTGACTGCGAGGAGGAGTTGTTGTTGTTAAAAGAAACGGTGGTAGAGGTGCACCGATCTTCGTCGTCGTCCTCAACTGTGAAGCTCTTGCCATTTTGATCGCCGGAACTTGAAGAGGAGAGGGATCGGTGAATAGGGTTTTTGTGGATTTGGATTTTGGGTTTTGGAGTCGGCTCGTACACGTCGGAAAGCTTCGGCCTTCCGCAACCGCAGCCTGCAACATTGGCTGTGAGAATGGTTGTAAGAAGCTTCTTCTTTTTGCTGGATGAAGACATTGAAGTTGGAGGAGGATGGAGATATAAAGAGACTCCTTATTGTCTTGGTTTATCTGCTCTGAGAGGGAGAGGTATGTGGGTGAGAAAGTATTGTTGGTTGGAGTCCTTTTCGGGAATCAATATTTTGATCTGGCAAGAAATGTGTGGGAACAAGAGAGAAGGTTTTTTTCATGAGGGCATTTGACTTGAGGTAGGGATGTTGTGGAGATAAAATTAGCTTAAAAGCATAGCATGTGACCTTGGAAAGATAAAGATTCTTCCTTCTCAAGTTTATCCAATTTTTCTTCCACGAATAACTGAGTAGTCTGAAAAATAAAGATGAGACGCTAAAAGATTGATTTACCTTTTTTTTTATATAGAATAAGTACGTATTCATTAATCAGATCAGATAGAACACGTATCTTTTGGGGGATTTCAACTCGATCGAAAGAAAAAAGAGCGTTTCCATTAAATTAAGTAGTAAGACTATCCTAAAAAATAATATCAGAGATTACATTCAGAGGTTTTTCAAACCATGAGACTTGATTATCTAAAATTAAACCCAATCTCGCAAATCGGTAGACAACCTTATTCATATCGCGTTGACCAAACCTAACTTTCCAATGTGGAACGGACTTTAGAATCAGTCGAGCATCATTTAAAATGTGCCCAAAAGCACCATTACACGCCACTGCTCCATCAGATTGGACAGCCTTGATGACTAAAGATGCATCACCTTGCATCTCAATAGGAGAGGCCGCCAAACTATGAGCAAAACTCACTGCATTTTACTCTTAAAAAAAATGAAACGATGAGTGTTTAGTTAAGAAGTCAGATTACTTGATAGTCAGATTACTTGATAGGATAGACTACTGAAGATAAAGCCAAGTTTATCATCTATGTATCTCTTTTTTTAGCGCATCTCTAACCATATTCCAACAGTCCATTTTGAAATAAATACCGCAGTTTAGATACTATACACTATTTTTCTGCTGCTACATGTATATAGAGAAGGGGAAAACAAAAATGTCTAGTTATCATTTTTTTAATGTATTATTTTGAAAGGAATTGTGGTTATTATTTTCGTGTGCATTATTATGCAAGAACTGATTATATAAATTAGAAACCAAAACTGATTTTTATTGGCCTTCTTTATAAAATAATTAGAGTTTATCAGCAACTTATTTGTTTTTTGTTTCTTAAATATGATAGTAATAACTTACAACGTCGACTAATGATCCAAGATTCTCGACTTGAAACTTTGGAGTCAATAAAAGATTTTGGATTTTGAAGGGACAATGACACGGGGATCCTCGAATTCGAAGAAAGAAAAATCGCATTAATCGAGATGTGAGACACTCTCTCTGGTTTCCCAACCTTGCAAACTCCTTTGCCGTCGGCCCTAGCCTTTGGCTTGGGTGCTGGTGGCTATCCTTGTCCAAGTTTCTTGTTCTCCTCTTTCCTTCTTTCTCGTGATGCTCTTCTCTCTTTTTCAAATTTTCCATGAGATTTTTCTTAGTTTCCTTGAGCTTTGTCTCAAATTTTCCTTTGAGTTTGTCTCACTTTTGGGCTTCATGTCCCTCATTTCCACCCCTCATTCTCATCTGGCTGTTCTTTTCCAAACTCAAAACTCCATCTCTCCTCACTTTTCCCCTCTGACTCTCACTTTTGGTACTTTTGTGCTGCGATGTCTTGTTCGTTTTCACCACTCGGTCGTTTTCTCTAGTGTTACTGCTTCGATAGCTGCTGGCAAGACTTTCGTGGTGATGACGGCGGGGGACGCTGCTTTCTGCTATCGGAAATTAGGGAATTGAGTTTCCGTTTTAGTTTATTTAATTAGGCGGGGCTTTTATGTATATGCTCCCCCCAATGAATTTGGATTATTTTGCCTTCCTTTGTGTTGGCCTGTAAACTTCTATCAGATTAATTAAATTATCTTTTCAGACCAAAAAAATATATCGCATTAATGACAAACAACTTGGAACACAGGGAGTACACCTCATGTTATAAAATAAGTGGACCACATGATTGATGACTTAATTTAGAGATGCTTGTTATTGTGCATATCCTTCTACTTATATTATGATATGTGGTGTACTGTCTTGTGTTCTATGTTGATTGTACTGAAAAATTTCTCTTTAATCGGAATTCGAAAAAAGTCTAAGAATAGAAATGCATAGTGACTTGTTTTGAAGTGTCAATATCAAATTTCAAAAGAAAATAAAAAGAATGTTTATTACCTTGACATAAAGAGTTTAACTCATCACTCGTTATCCTTAGATCAAGAGGTATCGAGAAACCCTTAATGTAATTGTAGATCTCTTTTTAGAGGATAGTGTTAATATACAACCATTTGGTGCGTGATACTCTTTTTCTTTCAATCAGTTGAAAAAACACCAATATTTCAAAGGTACTCATCTCTTTTTATAACCTAATAGAGTTACCTTATTTGGTGGTTTTGCCACGAAAGTCCACCTTTTCAGGGGCCAGAAAAACTCATAGAGGCATTTTAGCCTTCCCCTGGCCATCATTGTGTGATTCACCAGCGTCAAGAATCGAACCTAGGACGTGCCATATGAAATATGGGCCTGGAATTTGTCCCTAATCACTAGGCCACCCCGTGGTGATTTCATGTTAACCATTTCCAAAGTGTTTGACTAAGAGTAATGTTACAGTTACCATTTATTTGTACCATCTCTCTAATAGAGGCAGGGCCTAACGCATGCAATTTCATCTCTATTAGAGAAATGATAAGTAAATGCTAAGAATAGCATTTTTGTTTGACTAAACCTCTTTACCTCCACATATATTTCATAAAAATATAGTAGTGTTGCAGTCCTATTAGATTAGGAATGTGATTGTGTAAATCCTAGTGTATCTAGGGATATCTTGGAATATTCCTAGGGTTAGATATTATCCTATTAGAGTTGTAATTCTATTAGGGTAAGGATTTAACATTTCCTACTACTATAAATAAAGGCACAATGGCGTGATATAATACAAACCTCACAATTATACATCTCTGTCTTCTCTCTCTATGTGACGCAGCTCCTCTCTCTCTCTATGGCCTCTATAATTATTCAGTAAATTATGCCTACAACACGTTATCAACATGCTATTGACGCTGCGCTAAAGAGAGTTTGTTCTTCAATCGAGGGAGTATTACGTTTTAATCATTCGTTTTTATGATTAATTTATTATGTTATTAAATTGATCTACATGCTATTGATTCAATTTAATTTTTCTTTGTTGAACGTGATACAACGCATTGGAGATGCAATTCCAGCTTTTCAAGAAGGATCTTTTACAAATTCAAAGGCTTTTGTTATTTTCTGCCAATTCGGTACGCTTAAAATAAAGTAAGATATTTGAAACGTCCATGAAGCATGAAAACATTCCCCATGATGCATGAACCCTCTATATTTATATTTTCCTTCCGATATATATATATATATATATTGTATATGTTTCATATATTTGTCAATATATATATATATATATATATATATTACGTTTCATGCATTACGTAATTATTATTTTGCTATGTAAAATTTGTGAGTCAAAGCATATACATAAATTAGAGGCAATTTAGGGTTCTTCAAACCCTAGAAACATTGAAAAAAAAAGAAGAAAAAAACTAGGAATTATGCGGCATGGCTGCGGCTTGTCGCTGTACCGCCACTGGCACAACCACCGACCACCGTAACTGGCCTACAGCCCAATCACGTGGAGCACATATGGGAATGGCGTCGTTTAACACCTTGGACCACACGGCAGTAGCTCTTTGGGCTTCGCTGCTCACGCAAGGCACACATGGCCTAGTAGGGTTCTCACGGGCCTGCAGCCTTAGCCTAACCTGAGAAGGTTGCAGCTTTCTTGGACCTGCTCTACCCGTCCCTGACCTAACACCAACAGCCCAATAAGGTTGGGCCGCATTATTTTTTCAACCCAATGCCAATTTTTGGAATGCCCGCGTTATAAATCATACCCAAATATTTTTTTTTTTTTGTGGTATTTTGGTATACACTAATTCATTCTAATTTAATTATCACTTGTCCTATTGCCAACCAAAGCTAGTATGACCCGTCTTTCAATATTTTTGCTTCCATTAGACCAACTCCAATGGTGGGCTAAAAGTCAAATTACCCCCCAAAATTCCCCCCCCAAACCCACTCCAACCCAAGGGGAAAATTTGGGCTAAATGCTAAATGCTAAACTAAGGCCAGATTCCCCCCGAAATTTAGCTCAGAAATCGGAATTTAAATTTTCAATATTTATCGGAATTTAAATTTTTTTTAGATTAAAATGTTCATAAAATTAATTTACGATAGTCTACATATTTATTTAAAAAAAAATGTTCATAAAATTAATTTACGATAGTCTACATATTTATTTAAAAAAAAATTTAATTTAACAAAAAAAATAGCCTAAGTTCATTCTTTAATAATCCCGGGCTAAATTTTTAGGCTATAACGGTTGGAGCAGAAACGCTGTTTCTGGGCTAAAAGCTAAATTTTTCAGGCTAAAATATTTGGCTTTTAGCCCAACCATTGGAGATGGTCTTAGGGTAAGGATTTAACCTTCCCTACTCCTATTTGATTAGGAATGTGATTGTGTAAATCCTAGTGTATGTAGGGATATCGTGGAATATTCCCTAGGGTTAGTGATTGTGTAAATCCTAGTGTATTTAGGGATATCGTGGAATATTCCTTAGGGTTAGATATTATCCTATTAGAGTTGTAATCCTATTAGGCTAAGAATTTAACCTTCCTTGGCACAATGAGGTGATATAATACACACCTCACAATTACACATCTCTCTATATCACCTCACAATTACACATCTCTCTATATCACCTCACAATTATACATCTCTCTATATCACCTCACAATTACACATCTCTTCTCTCTCTATGTGACGTACCCCCTTTCTCTCTGGCCTCCATAATTATTTAGTAAATTATGCCTACAATACGTATTCATTTTTAGTAAGCAAAAATAATAGTACTCGTTCCAACCACAAGACATAGTTGTTCGAGGTGGTTGAGTTTGGCCCTAAGTCCACGGGGTAAACCCTATCCACCATCACCATGTGTAGATAACAAATAACAACCGATTTGATTTGATAAAATACTACTATACGAAACAGTTGCATATTCTTTCAACAAGCATATATTCATGTCCGGAACTTTCTTGATACTCTCTTGTTTTTCTGGACTGACATAAAACAATCTATTCTGGTAAAGATTATTAACGTAGTACAAATTAATCCAACAAAAATAAACGTAGCAGAAACTATATTGGTAAAAATGGAGTCCAAATTAAACTAAAAAAAATAACGATAAGCAAGCAAAATTGGCATAATTAAACTTAAATACTAAGAAATAAAACGTTCATTCCAAAAGCTGGACGATCAACAAAACCATCTCATGCCAAGGCAATAGACACAAACTATTCACCAAATTACCAACTAGCTGGCTACTGATCTGTTGGTATTTTTCTCGACACAATCGGAAGATGACTCAAATTTGAATCTCTTTCTTCTCATATCTAAAAGAGCAAACCCTAACCGTATTTGTTTCCTCGCTAATTCTTTTTTCTACCCACCCAAATATACAGGACATTCTTTGTGGGTTTTACTTGTGTCATTGTTGACCCTAAAAACTACAAAGCCTACGTGGCGCGCAGGCCGAGTAATCTAAAGCTAACTACGTCCTTCGGTGAATGCGGGCGTGCCAACTCGTCGGCCGAGCTCGGCCGAGGAGTAAATTTGTTGATGTCGCGTTGGGTCGCGCTACTGACTTCTGCGTCTTGCGATTGCGGCCGAGAAAGGAACACGTCTCGGCCTCTTGGATTCTCAAACCTGAAGACAAGGTTACTATTATTACGAAGCTCACAAATCAAATTCGGCTTTCAATGTGCCGAATGTAATAACTGTAACACCTCACTTCGTCGAGAAGACTAATGATATGACCTCGACCAAAAAGGGTTTAGAAAACCTTCTCGACCGAGACTTGGATAGATAACTGACCGTGCCCGCCGCAGTGCTGTTGATGCCAACGGAAGGTACTGCGAGTTCGGCCAATTCTACGGTGATAGAGCTATCTATGCCGACTTAAGATATCACCGGTTGCTTTCACAGTGCTGTTGATGCCAACGGAAGATGTGTCAGCGAAAAAGAAAAGGAAAAAGTTCTCAAGTTGTTGAGTATTTGCGCAGGGCAATTTTGTATTGATTTTGTGGGGCTTTGAACGTTGCACAATCACCCCTATTTATAGCATTGGATTTCCTCGAATTCGGCTTAAAACCCTACACGGACTAGGATTTTCTCTCCGGATCAACCCTAGTTCGACCAGTCCTATCTTCACTAGGATTGTGAATCTAGTCCCTTATTGAGTTGAAACCATTCCTGGTTATCCGACTTGCCGAGACTCCTTGTTGCATTAGGATTCGGCTTCGCAAATGTAGCACAACCTAGCCGGCCTAGTTTTAGAGGCCCACGAACCGAACGGCCCAAGGTTCCCTTGTTGCCAGGCCCTTCCGGGCCGAGAATGGTTCTGTCCTCGGCCCAAATTAATATTTTGGGCCCAAACATTGCCCCCTCGCTTCTGAGGTTTTCGGCCTGACCTCCTTGGCCGAATTTCAACCTTGAAGAAGCGAATCTAATTCACAGAACCCAAGTACTCTATTTTCAAGGCGCATTTATTGAGCACGATCGCACGATCTTGAACCTGCAAACCTCCATTCCACGTGGCAGCCTGCGACTCGGCACACGTCTGAGGCGTGCGTCACTCGAACCGTCAGGTCATCATGACCTTATGGCTAACCCTAGCCACTCTTATCTCGATCCGCGAACCACTTTTCAACGTGCGGACGCCGAAACGTCTTTCGCCATTAATCTTGCCGTCACACGCAATCGTGCGTCCCCAAAATCCGAGACCCTCGGTCTTCTCAACTGCATTCCCTGAATGTTCATTATGATCAGTGATTTCTTCAGTCGATTTTACCCTTTATTTTGAATTTCGAACGATTGCACTTCCTTTCCCATCTCTATAAATACCGGAATTTTCCATTTGCACTTTTACGCTCTCAAAACTTTCTGAATTTTCTTGCTGCTCCTTTCTGCCAAGTCTTTGTTCTTAAATCCCTCAACCCAGAAAACTCTTCTTTTTTTTACACCGTCCCTTTGAATCTCCTAAAATGGCATCTTTCATCTCAAAGCTTTCCAGGGAGTGCGAACAACATCAAAAAATACTCGATCGAAGCTCGATCAAAACCATACGGTTTGAGAGTGACATGAGCACTCCCCACCAAATCCTGGGTCCTCTTTTCAAGGCGGCCGTTCCGTCGGCCATTACTGGCCTTCTCCAGGAGCACTGCCTAACACCCTTACTCCAAGGGTTTGAATGGTCGAGATGGGACGCGGCGAAACCCCAAAGCTCCTGGCCCTCGACGACCACAACCTGGGCAGCCTGGGTTGTCCGAATGGAAAAGTTCTTCGGCGATCAATGGAAGGTCCTTGGCATCCACGACGCCATCCTCCTCTCGTCAATGGAAATCGTTCCCGACAAGGAGCTCCTCCAAGCCGCCTTGTACTTTTGGTGCTCGGCCACCAACACCATGGTGCTTCCACTTGGTCCCATTGGCCCCACCACTCTGGATGTCACCGCCATCCTGGGTACTTCAACGACCGGGCTCTCTATCGACGCGGCCCTCTCTGGGTACCCGTCGAACATCGACCTGAAGACGCTTTTTGATCGACGGGCTTTCGAGACGTTAAACCGTGAAGGCCGAATCCCGTCGAAAGAGGACATTCACAAGCTTCACAAAAACTTCTTCAATTACAACACCCTCTACCTCCACTTCGCCGGCCGAGGAGAAGAGGACCTGCGAGAAGGGGAACATGAAGCCTTCCTCTTCTACTGGTACAACAAATACATTTGTTGTACCAAATCGAACAAATGCTTGGTCGAGAATATGCCGGTGGCCGAGGCCCTGGCTAGTGGCCATGTCCTGTCACTGAGCTCCAACATTCTCGCCCACCTCTTCCGCTGCCTGGCCGAGGCGACCCTGCACAAGATCGACCTACACCAGAACGGTCCCCTCTGGGTCTTCCAGCTCTGGTTACAAGTGTATTTCGCCTCCCTTCGGCCGGCTATAGCCGACTTCTCACCAACGGAGGCACTTGGTCTTCAGTTGGCCTCCCTACCGACACCCCCTCATCACGCCGAAGAGGTATTTAAGTACCTCTTCGCCCTTGATGACCTCTCCAACGACGAGTTCCTGATATGCCGTCGTCGGGACTACCCTTCCTCCATCAGACTGCCTACATCCATGTGGGGCGCGGGGGAAGACGCCGACCTTCGCCAATCCTGGGGGTCATTTGTGCTTACTCGCGACCTTCCCCTTGGCTGCGATGGAAAACGAGCGGGTTGGGAAGTGTACCATCCTAACTTCCTTGCCCGACAGCTCGGTTATCTTCAGGGCTGCCCGGTCCCCCTTCTCTCCTCCCGGACAGTTCTAAGCCGCGGACGTGAGCCTCGTTCTTCGGAGAAGGAATGCCGAACTGCTGCGAGGGAGTTTCAAGAGCAGTGCCAAAAGTTCCGCCTTCGACCGACCACCCCAGAAACCCTATGCACTGACACCTTCGGAGATTGGCGACCGGCCTAAGAAGTCCTCTGCCCCCCAAACTCAAGGTAACTGTTCATTTTTTTTTTTTTTTTTTTTTTTCACTTTTCCTTTAAGTTCTTCGATTTGCCGTGCTAATTTGATTTTATCTTCCCAGGTAGTCGGCCATTGAGAAAAGTAGGGGCAGTCGCCGCAGCCGGGAAAGAATCGGTTGTGGCGAAGACAGATAAAACTACTGGCCGGGCCAGGTTGACCAAACGGCCTCGCCAAGAGGCCGCGCCGGCTGTCCAATCTCCACCGCCTGCCAAGCGGGTAAAGAAACTGGCAAATAAAGGCGCACGGGAGATCCACGTCATCTCCAGTCATACTACTGGAACGACGACCCCCAGTGTTTCCCCTCCACCTGCCGTCGGCCACCGCTTGGTCGAGGAGCGACCAGTTCCGGCCGCAGAGACAGTTCAGACGCGACCTGTTTCCGGGGCCGGTACACCAGTTGTACCTCCTTCTGTCGAGGCTGCGCCGATTTTGGAAAAAACGGTTTCTGCGGCCGAGGGAACTTCCCCTGTAAATCCAAAACCCTCTGTCTTTGTTCTGGATGAGAGCGAAGGGAGCGACGAGACTCCGCTGGCAACTCGTCCTCGCACGCGTCGACAACCTCCTCCCACATCCGAGAGGGTTGCTCAAGCAAGTCCCTCCGTGGCTGACTGTGGCAAACGTCCGGCCGAGGAACCAGTCATGGTGGCCGAACCTTCCGCTTCTCTCCAGGACCAGGGCGTCCCTCCCTCGCCCGAAGCTGCTGTCCCAGTCGGCCCTTCCACAGCCGATCGCGGCAAACGACCGGTCGGGGAGCCAGAGGCAACGGCGGAGTCGCCCGTGCATCCTCAGGATCAAAACCTCCACATTCCTTCGCAGGAAGATACTTCGGCCTTCGTAAGTACCCTTTACCACCTTTCTTTGATTACTTTGCTGCTTTAGAATTCTAAACCCGAACAAACTGTCAGGTACCTGTACATTCTTTTCATCGAAAGTTCTACGCGCCGAAGGGCGTTATCTATATTTCGTGGCCGCCTCAGTGGCCATCAAACGTAGATAACCTCCATCGGCCACGAGAACTGAGAAGCAATCTGAGACACTGGGCTCGGCCATTGAGTTCTTTGGGTTCAAGCAACGATCCTGAGGACATGGCCGAAGTCTCCTCTCAGCAGGTTAAAAGAGACGAAACCTTCACACCATTCTTTTTATTTTCTGTGAGCTTAACCCGATTTGTGCGTGCAGGCATCATGGGAGGTCGAGTTCAAAGCTCTTCTGTCCGGTACCACTGGAGGGGCTGGCCCTTCTGCCGCCGTGACCGAACCTGCCGATTCAACTGCTTTGACTCGGCTGCAAGAAATCATGTCGCTCTCGGCTTCGCAAGTTCTTGAGAGCAAAGGTCTTGATCGGCTGGGTGAGAGTCTGAATGACCTCGGAGCCGACTGTCAACTGAGCGGCGAGGCCATTGTTCAGGCCTCAACTGCCTTGGAGCGCGTTCGAGAAACTTTCACTGTTTCCGAGAGTGCTTTAAGGGCCGAGCAAGACCTACAGGCTGCCATGGCCGTACAAGAGAACCTTCGCCCGAAGGTTGACGCCCTGAAGGCTAAAGGGGATGTCCTGGCCGACCTCGACCGTCAAATGGCTGAGTTGTCGAAGAGGAGATCGGCCGTTGCTTCTGATCTTGCCAAGGACTTCGAGTCGGGCGGCAAAGATTGTTTAACTGAGTTCACGGCGAATGCGAGGCGGGTCGAGCAATTGAAGCTGGAGAAAAAGAATCGGCAGGCCCAGGTCATTATGGGAGAAGTGCGGTGGTTGGAGCTGAAGGCCTTACTCGGCACCCTTCTACCTGCTTCACCTTGAATGTATCTGGCTGTAAATCGGTCGGCCTACTTACTTGTAAATACTTATCAATCTTTAATGAATTGGTCTTCTATTATTCTTGCATCTCCCATGTGACCGGATAGTATTTCTTCAAAAATTTTCCGTTGATTGGTAACCTATGGACCACACCGGTTCGGTCTTTAAGGTGATACGCCCCCTTGCCATATACTTTATGCACGACAAACGGTCCTTCCCAATTCGGCGACCATTTGCCGAACCTAGGATCCTTTAGTCCAACGGGCAACACCGTTTGCCACACTAACTCACCTTCGCCGAATGTTTTTTGTCGTACATTTTGATTATAGGCTCGCTCGGCAATCCGTTTTTGTGCCACTAGTAAGTTATAAGCGTCAAGCCGTGCTTCTTCCAAGTCTTCTAACTCCTGTCTCATGGACTGATTATATTCGGCACTAAACAAACTACTTTGCTCGATTAATCGCAACGAATTTATGCTTAGCTCGACTGGTAACATTGCATCATGTCCGTAAGTTAATGCGTACGGGGTTGTCGCAGTCGCTGATCGAGGCGATGTGCGATATGCCCATAATGCCTCGTTCAACTTCAAATGCCACATGCCAGGCCTTTCTTTTATTATTTTTTCGAGGATGCCGATCAACACTTTATTACTTGCCTCGGCCTGCCCATTCGCTTGCGGATAATACGGTGTAGACTGTTCGAGCCGAATTTTCAAATTGGCTGTATACTCTTTAAACCTTTCGGCTGTAAAAATTGTTCCATTGTCAGTTATGATCGTTTCTGGTACGCCAAATCGGGTCACGATGTGTTCCTCCACGAAGTCGCAAACCTCTTTAGATGTTAGTTCGGCATATGACTTTGCTTCGACCCACTTGGTGAAGTAATCGGTTGCGACTAGTATCCATGCATGTTTAGCGGCTCCAGAAGACGGCGTGATTTTGCCGATCACGTCCATGGCCCATCCTCTAAACGGCCATGGCTTTATGACCGAATGCAATGATTCGGCCGGGACCCTCTGTATAGGTCCATGTATCTGGCATTGTACACAACCTCGTGCGAACTCAATACAATCCTTTAGTATCCTTGGCCAAAAATAACCGTGCCGTCGAAGTAGCCATCGCATTTTTCGTCCGGATTGATGAGCTCCGCATATCCCTTCGTGGACTTCTGAAATCGCCTGAGCACTTTCTTGGGGACCGAGGCACAGTAATAACAAACCATCTTCGCCTTTTCGATATAACTCACGCTGATACATGACATAGTTCGTGGCGTGAACCCTTGTCTTGCGATCGTGTTTATTATTGGGATTGTCGAGATATTGCATAATCGGCCTCCTCCAATCATCCGGTATTGCCTCGACAGCGCAAACGTCTATGAGGTCGTCTCGATCTAGCAACGAAGGTAGGGACATAACTCGTGTACGTATCACGTTGTCACGCTGGAGGACTTGTTGGTTAACCAAGGCCGGGTATAGCTGTCGCAACACGGGTATTTCTCGGCCTAGCTTGCCCCCCAAGAGTTGTGCGCCGGAGGCGATTTGAGCCAACTCGTCTGCGTCGGTATTACGACTCCGGGAAATATGTTGAAATGTAATACCGTCGAAGGACTCGGCCAAATAGCTGGCGATCATGTGGTAAGGCGCCAGGGTGCAACTCATGCAACGAAAAGAACCATTAAGTTGGTTAATCACAAGTTCGGAGTCGCCGAGGACGAGGGCGCGGGTCGCCCGCAGGTCATGAAGGATCCCAAGGCCGATGATTAGGGCTTCATATTCGGCCTGATTGTTGGTGCATTCGAAATCCAACTTAAGCGAAAAATACCAACGATCGTGGTTGGGGGATTGAACGACAATTCCTACGCCCGCTGAGGATGACGTACTGGAACCGTCAAAGTACATCGTCCAATGATTGTCGCGCGTCGCGACCATGCCGATTTCGACATCGGCATCCCCAAAACCGTAAGGGGAAGGGTGTTGAGCAAGGAAGTCGGCCATCGCCTGGCCCTTGACGGCTTTCTGAGGCACGTATTGTAAGCTAAATTCGGACAACGCCATTGTCCACTTCCCAATTCGGCCTTTTACGATTGGTCGGGTAAGCATGTACCGGATAACGTCGGTCTGGGCAATGACTTGGGTGACTGACGGGAGCATGTAATGCCGAAGCTTGGATGCGGCGAAGAATAAGGCCAAGCACAGCTTCTCGACGGCGGGATAATTGATCTCTGGAGGGTTGAGATGGCGACTTAGATAAAAAATCGCCTGCTCTCGACCGGCGTCGCTGTCTTGTGCGAGGAGGCAGCCGATTGACTCTTCGGCCGCCGAGATATAAAGCTTAAGAGGTTTCCCGCGCCGAGGAGGAACCAGGACAGGTGGTTTCGTGAGGGAGACTTTGATTTGCGTAAACGCCGCCTGATGTTCGTCGTTCCATACGAATTTATCTGAGTCCTTGAGTTTCAAAAGCGTGGAGAACGCTTTCATTTTACCGGCCGAGTTAGAAATAAATCGGCGGAGGAAATTGACCTGACCGAGTAAGGACTGGAGTTGTTTCTTCGTCGTTGGAGGTGGGGCATTGATTATTGCGCGTGCCTTATTCGCATCGACTTCAATCCCACGGTGATGCACGAGGAAACCAAGGAAATTTCCGGCCGACACGCCGAAGGCACATTTGGCGGGATTCATCTTGAGATTATGCTGACGCATGCGGAGAAAAGCCTGTCGGAGGTCGTCCAGATGTGTCTGACGGCGTTTAGATTTGATGACAACATCGTCGATGTAAACTTCGACAATGGTTCCAATTAGATCGTGGAAAATGGTGTTCATCGCCCGTTGGTATGTGGCGCCGGCATTTTTTATACCGAATGGCATGACAACCCATTCGTAAGTGCCGAGTGCCCCCGGGCAACGAAAAGCAGTTTTGTGCACGTCAGCCTCGGCAATGAATATTTGGTTGTACCCCGCGTGTCCATCCATAAAAGATAAGATTGCATGATTCGCCGCGGCATCGATTAACAGATCTGAAATCGGCATTGTGTATTCATCTTTGGGAGTTGCCAGATTGAGATTTCTGAAATCGATGCAGATGCGCAGGGCACCGTTTTTCTTTAAGACAGGTACGATATTCGCCAACCACTCAACATATCGAGCTGTCCGAATGAACCCGGCTTTCAAAAGCCGAACCAGTTCGTCCTTGATGCTGAGTTGCACTTCCGTTGAGAAACGACGTGGTGGCTGACGGAAAGGCTTACATCCGGGCTTAATACGTAATTCATGCTCGACAAGAGTACGATCTAAACCGGGCATTTCATGGTAGCTCCAAGCAAAACAATCTTTGAACTCCGTGAGCAAGGCACGAAGCTCGTCTTTCATTTGCTGAGGAAGTAAAGCACTAATAAACAAAGGTCGTGGGTCATCGGTCGTCCCAACATTAATTTCCTCCAGGGGGTCTTTAACTTGGGGCCGATGATCTTCGAGCTCGGCCGGGGCTGCTTGAATTTTATCAAGAGATAAGACAGGACCATTATCCCCTTCGGCCAGGAACTCAACGAGATTAACGGCCGAATTTGGTCGTCTAGATATAGTATACCAATGGGCCAGCAGTCGTTCCATCGTGGATGAAACCGCGGCCCTACGTATTTCCCGATCGGTGTCAGACATCGGCGTCGGGGAGGAAGTTAGCTAATCCGAGTCTCGCCGAATCCTGATGGACAGTCTCGGCGCCAACCTCGATAGCTTTCTGTACAGAAATCCGAGTCGGCCGTCCTTCATCATTGAAGCCTTGTAAAGTAATGTAGCCGACGTGGTCATCGTAATACCGTGCTTGGATCATGTTAGCCTCGAAGGGCTGGCTATCGGCCGGATGAACCATGACCGATTTGCCGTCCCAAAAAACAAGCACTTGATATAATGACGAAGGAATACAACTGGTTTGATGAATCCAATCTCAACCGAGCAGTGCGTTATACTCGGTTTTGGAGTCAACCACGAAAAAGGCGGTCATGTGAGTGCGACCGGCAATATTCACAGTTAACGGAAGTACACCTTTGGTTTGGGACTTGTCACCGACAAAACTACTCATTGTGATCCCTGACGGAATCAGTTCGTCATTCGAGCGACGCAAGGCCTTCATAATGGTCAGAGGCATGATATTGACGGTAGCCCCACAGTCGACAAAAACTTTAGAAACTGGGTATCCCTCGATATGGGCCGTCACATACAATGGCTTTAAATGGTGAAGCGCGGCCGATGATGAACGAGGGAACAATTCGGCTAAGGCGGCCTTTAAGCTCTCATCTTTTGATGCTGATTCACCTTCAACAACAGATACAAAATCCACATGGCCGGCGTCTTCAGCGACGACATCACCATCGAGGAAATTCGGTTGAGCCGTGCTTGATTGAAAATCAGCGGGTAACACATGGACCATACTAATGTCCATGTCATCCAAGATTGACGGGCCCATCGGGTTGGAATTCTCTTCGTTATCCGCATCTTGCGTTTGATCATCAACTACGGACTCCGTTTTTGTCAAAGCCGGACAAAGAGGCTTTTCTGCTCCTTCTTCAATGGCTTACTCCGGCGGTGCTGCTTTGGCCGCTTGTTGGGTCCGTGAAACTGCCTCAGGTGAGGGTGAGCGCGACAGCGTGCTTGGGGCCGAGATCCGAACCCGCTCCTGGTAATGTATCCGGGCATCCCTGGTATCGAGATATGCATCCAAACGCGCAACACGTGCCATTTCATCGGTCGTGAGGCCGAAGAGAGAAACAGCCGAGAATACCTCGAAGTGACATCGTAAATACTGAAGGTCCTCCATTGAGAAAGGAAGTTCGGCAGCTTCCATATCAATGTATGGGTCAACTTCAAATCCAAAGACGCGGGCTTCTCGTATGTGCTGGAACCTTGCTTTCAATCCGGGGTCTGAAGTTTTCTGGATAATTCGCTCGGCATCAGGACAAACCTGGACTAGATCAATGGTGTCCTGGCATGCCTTCGGCAAACCATACAGGTCTTTGGCCGAATGCTTCTTGTGAAATTCTCGCATATACGCCAAAGCTTCCCCAAGGAACGGTGGATGCAAATTTCGTCGAACTTTGATTAGAGGTTCTTGTATGGCCGACGGGGTTAATTCGCCTTCGGCCTCCTGCCTGAAATGTTCAAGGCGTGCCTTTATCTCCCCTGGTCGAATAAGAAGTTTGATCCGTTTATCAGCCTCTGCAAACATGGTTTCGACATCTTGGTCGACCAGCTGCTTCCCTTGCTTCGACGTTGTCAGAACAGCTGGATGCGGTTGCTTGTTGTCATTGGCAATTATGTCCTTCGGCCGCCATTTAGGGACTGAAGCCTCTTGGGCTTCCCGTCGGCGTGCCATGCAATCGATCCTTTGGTGCCGGCGTTTCTGGGATTTGGACAGTGCAGTGTAGACACCTTTTGAAGAATGATACGTATACCAACGTTGATCTCTAGGCTCGGGAGGTTTGAAAGTTTTTTGGCTCCGCGAGGATTCCGAACTGCCAGAATTACGTTTATAGTAGGCATCGTCGTAAAATGCAGTATCAAAGTCGAGGCGCCGCCTGACTGATGATGTCTCTTCTATCCGTGCTTTAGGGCCGAGCCGATCAAAAACCCCCTGATGCCGGCTCACGTTGGCTACTTTTTGCTGGATTACGTCCGTAGGTCGTTCCGTTACCAGCGAAAAGGGCTTCACCTCTGGCTCACTGCCGACCTCGGTTCTACATTTTCTGCACAGAACTGCTGTTCCATTGTCTTCATCGGTGCTATAATCCCTCATAGGTTTAACAATAGCGGGCCCCGTTAAAGCTGTAGGTGGCTTGTTGGCACGAAAATCGGCCATGAAACGAGGCCGAGAATTCTGATTATGATAACGTTGTGTCTTAACAACTTCGACCTTCCCTTTCCCTTTGTCCTTAGGGAGGCATGCATCGACCATATTTACTGTTGCCGTGGGAAACGGGTCAGTATCGACACTCATCTTTTTCTCTGGAAATTTCAATTTACCATTATCGATCCAGCTTTGGACGTTGTCACGAAAAACGACGCAATTGTTCGTCGTATGTTTGCTTGAATCGTGGTATTTGAAATACACCTTTCCTTTAAGATCTTCGGCCTTGGGAATGTTGTGGCCAGGCCGAAGCTTAATGATTCTTGCTGATAACAGTTGGTCGAAAATTGCGTCAGCCTTTGTAATATCAAAAGTATAAACTTTTGACGGTTTCGATGTTCCTTCGGCGGCTGAACGGTTTTTGACTTCCCTAGAGTCAACTTGAGTCAATGCCTTGCAAACAAAAGGCTTATCTATCACTATCTCGGCTGCATCCACGCTAACGCACTCATCCTCAGTTGACGCATAATTGACAGTAGGATTCTTGTAAATCGTCCCCCGAGATGGAGCTTTCGAAACCTTTTCCTCGCGGAGCAAATAGTCATATTGTTCAACATGTTGGGCTAATTCGTACATATCCCGAAAGTTTGCCCCCAAGAACTTCTTTTTGTATTCGACGTCGAGGCCGTTCAAAGCGAGTCTGACGAATTCAACTTCGGGTAAAGGCACTCGGCACCAGTTCCTGGATGATTTGAACCTGGTGAGATAATCCATTGGTGACTCATCAGATGCCTGAGCCATCCTTGCTAATGAAGAAACCGACACCTCCATCCCCGGCCGATAAAACTGCTCGTGGAATTTCTCGACCAACTCTTCCCAGTTTTGGACGGAATTAGGAGGAAGATTGATATACCAAGCAAATGCCGAGCCGGTTAATGAAAAGTTGAACAGCCTTAGCTTATGGAAATCACCATTAACATCTCCGCATTGCGCGGTGAATCGAGCCACGTGCTCCAACGAAGACAGAGACGATTCACCGGCAAAGAGGCTAAAATCTGGAATCTTAAAACCTTTCGGGTATCCGAACGTTTCTACGTAGGCCGGGTACGGATGGATAAACTTAGGAAACTTCGGCCCCTTCTTTATGGCCGAGTCGATCATCCGCTGGACTTCGGTCATATCAACATGTGTTGCTTCGACCCTCTGGTCGATTCCGCCTGACCTACTATTCGACCCTCCTACCTTTTCCAAGTCAATTGGCTTGAGCCGAGCAGGAATTGGCTCGGCCTGTACGATTGGTAACGGATTATTTCTTGGTGGCAAGCGCTGGGGAAAATCGAAAGGCCTGCCGTCACTGACTTTACTAACCAGCATTTCGAGCAACCTGGTCTGTTGCTCATTGGAACTGAGTATCATGTCATGTAGCTTGTCAATACCTCGACTAAACGTCTGCTCGACTGACCGAGACTGTTCGTCGAGTCGCTTTCGAAGAAACGACCTTGTTGGTGGGTCGGATCCTTCACCGCCATCCTCATCGCAATCCTCCACTATCCCTTCAATGAGAACGCAGGTGTTCCTGTTAGGGATTTCCAGACCGCGGGGTTGACCGCCGAGATTAATTTCCCTATCTCGGCGAGTTTTGCTTGTGGACTCGGGTGTCACAGCGCTAAGAGGATTCTGTGCCTGGGGCACATTCTGTCCTGTGTTCTGAATCGGCAAATCGGCTGTTGATTTTCCCATAGCTGTTTTCTTTTTTACCGATCGCGTTTCAATTGGCATGAACTTCGTAGTTTAGCACTAGGTCCCACTGGGCGTGCCAAAATGTTGACCCTAAAAACTACAAAGCCTACGTGGCGCGCAGGCCGAGTAATCTAAAGCTAACTACGTCCTTCGGTGAATGCGGGCGTGCCAACTCGTCGGCCGAGCTCGGCCGAGGAGTAAATTTGTTGATGTCGCGTTGGGTCGCGCTACTGACTTCTGCGTCTTGCGATTGCGGCCGAGAAAGGAACACGTCTCGGCCTCTTGGATTCTCAAACCTGAAGACAAGGTTACTATTATTACGAAGCTCACAAATCAAATTCGGCTTTCAATGTGCCGAATGTAATAACTGTAACACCTCACTTCGTCGAGAAGACTAATGAGATGACCTCGACCAAAAAGGGTTTAGAAAACCTTCTCGACCGAGACTTGGATAGATAACTGACCGTGCCCGCCGCAGTGCTGTTGATGCCAACGGAAGGTACTGCGAGTTCGGCCAATTCTACGGTGATAGAGCTATCTATGCCGACTTAAGATATCACCGGTTGTTTTCACAGTGCTGTTGATGCCAACGGAAGATGTGTCAGCGAAAAAGAAAAGGAAAAAGTTCTCAAGTTGTTGAGTATTTGCGCAGGGCAATTTTGTATTGATTTTGTGGGGCTTTGAACGTTGCACAATCACCCCTATTTATAGCATTGGATTTCCTCGAATTCGGCTTAAAACCCTACACGGACTAGGATTTTCTCTCCGGATCAACCCTAGTTCGACCAGTCCTATCTTCACTAGGATTGTGAATCTAGTCCCTTATTGAGTTGAAACCATTCCTGGTTATCCGACTTGCCGAGACTCCTTGTTGCATTAGGATTCGGCTTCGCAAATGTAGCACAACCTAGCCGGCCTAGTTTTAGAGGCCCACGAACCGAACGGCCCAAGGTTCCCTTGTTGCCAGGCCCTTTCGGGCCGAGAATGGTTCTGTCCTCGGCCCAAATTAATATTTTGGGCCCAAACAGTCATATACCCCATGAAATGCTCCTGATATCCTACCGAACACCCGCCTTATTGCAGTAGCGAAACGGCTGCTCAAAATTTTGAGGTGACTGAAAAGCAGCTTAGTCGAAAAGCACTGTACGGCGGTAGTATTTGACTGATCAGGCATGGGCCGCAAGTAAGCCAAGGCAGCCTTCTGCACTAACAAGTTGCTTATTGGAATCTCATAAGCCGATCGAATATGAGCTAAAGCTTTTGAAGACGAACAACATTTTAGACTTGGCGAGGAGGGCATCAGATCCTTCAGGGAAGTATACGATAACAAAGGAGAACTGAGCTCTGAATTTGCAGCTTCAAAAGCTGTGTCGTCCTCATGCGAGGTTCTGGCAAAGCTTCGACTTTGAGACTTGGCGACGAAAGCAATCCTTCTTGGCTTATTGGAGGGCTCCATGGAGTTTTTCCTTGGAAATAATTGTAGGGTTGTGATTGATGTTTTTGTTATGAGAGAGAGAATCGGAACGCTTTTGAAACTTTGTACAAGGAATATATACCAAGGGTGGATAGAGTATCCAAACTACCCTCCAATTTCTCTTGCTTTGGAAGTTTAATTCAAGCTGGTAACTGTTGACATAAGCAAATTCTATCCCATATATGTATGGATTTGTTTGACGTTCTTCAAAGATTGATCAAGATACATATAATATATCTTATTATTAGATATATTTCGAATAATTTTTAGCTTGTTTAGAATTACTTAGAAGCAAAAGTATGGGAATAACCATTAATTTGTCACATATGTACGGGAATAATTTGGGAGCATGAATTCGATAATGTTTTGGTGTGCAACTATATTTCGTAGTATCCAAAAACTATAAGAAAAGTGACAATTTACGGCTTTAAAATTAGTACATGCATGCACTGTGCGACGTTTTTATGGCGTGCGTAAAGCACACGAGCACGCTGTAATTTAAGTTGCATTGTTAGAGAGAGATGGAGAGTTTAAAACTATTATAATAAAAATTGGAGTGTACAGAGTACAAACCACATCGGCACATCTCATAAAGAACTAAGCTTTATTAAGTACACTATTTTCTTAATTTACTAATATTAGGGAATATGGGAGAGTTTAAAACAATTACAATAATTTAGGAGTGAGGAAATTTCGCAATCGGGACGCATGAGTAAAAACGGAACACCTTATCCACAAGGATATATATTAGACTACATGCAAAAACAACTCCATGTGGGAATCGAACCTTTATTAGTCAAGTACTCTAAGGTTTAAGCTTGTCTCATTTTCCTAAAAGAACCAGATACTTTGTTGGATCTCATTTTTATATTTGGAAGGGTGAAGTACCTATTTAGTCCCTTAACTATCATCTCAATGAAAATTAAGTCCCTGAATTATTTTTTCGGTAAAATAAGTCCCTAAATTCATTACAAATTGCTTATTTCATCCCTACTATTATATTCAAAGCTATTTTATCCAATTTTTCGTCAACTTAAGTCACATGACACATAATACCATCATTTTCTTGTCTATACGCCTTTAACATTTCATATAGGTTGCGAATTTAATGTCTAATTTATCCTCAAAAGTTAACTTACACTATTTCTTTATGAAAAACTATCAATTTATCCTCCAAAGTTAACTCTATACACTATTTCTTTATGAAAAACTACCAATCTACCTTCCAATATGTATCACATGCAAGTAACGTGACTTAAATTGACGAAAAATTGAATATAGTAGCTTCGAATATAACATTAGGGATGTAATTGGCAGGTTTTTATAATTCAGGGACTAATTTTTCTGAAAAAAATAGTTTAGGGACCTAATTTTCACTAAGGTGATAATTCAGGGACTAAATTGACTATTTACCCTATTTGGAATAGACTGAATCGATTATTTTATAAATGTCAATTATTGAACTGATCAAAATCAGATTGTAAACATATATAAATAAAATGTAGACGACATATTAATTAAATACTGAGAAAAGTAATCATGAGCAGTTGAAATGCATAAATTGATCATTTTAGCCAATTTCTCATATTTAACAGAGTGCTAATGGTCATAAACCAAACACAAATTGTACTCGAATTATTTTTAACCAATTTATAGCCCAAGCTGATAATTTTTACGTTTTTCCCATGTTAAAATTCGTAACAACCTCATACTGTTGTGGCCAAGAAGGGAATAACTTGTTTTCCAAGTAATTACAATCTAATAGGAAAGAATCACTAAAATGATGGGTAATCTATAACCCAAATCTAACTAGGGTTTATAAAATCACATATTAAATAATATTCATAACACTCTTCCTTTTGTGTGTAAATACTCAAGTAGATATCACATCATATCCAGTAAGGTTGGTGAAGTCGTCTCGTCGGCACTCATTTGGGAACACAGTAGTCTTAAACATGGAATTTGTATATGGAAACAAGTCTCACAAAACCCGGCTATCTTAAAATCCAATATGAGACAAAAACTCATAGTCTAAGAAAAAATATGAGTTAACACAAAGCCAAATTAAACGTCTGTCGGAAGTACACAAGGGTATGACCAGCCCAGGATGGGTGCCTCGTTAGGTAGCAAAAACTCAAAGGGAAAAATGCTCCTAATCATAGGGAAAAAGAGTACATTAAGGCCAACTGAGTACACTTCGGGATGCTCCCCTTGCGTTTGACATAATTCCTAAGAGAACTAATAATGTTACAACTCAGAAAGTTTACGCATACTAATTCCTCGAACAAACTTTTGAAAAGTAGACTTTGCCAGTGACTTGGTGAACATGTCGGCTGGGTTGTCCTAATAACATATTTGCTTGACTTCAATGTTCTGATGTTCTTGTTGCTGATGAGAGAAAAAGCACTTCGGCACAATATACTTTAGACCTGGTAATTTTTTACATGATCCGTTAACACAATATGTAAACAACATGAAAATAACGGGTTTCGGGTTGACACGATAACTAATCGGGTCATTATCGAGTCACATGAGAAGAACCCGTTAATAACGGGTCCTTAACAGGTTTACACGATGGTGACACGCAGGTAACCCGTTTCGACATGTTAAGAAAAATGTTACTTTGATGATTTTAATTTTTTAAACTACTAAAAATCCTTACTATAAAATACAATAGTCATAGTGTATATGTATTAAATATGTATTATTGTATTATTCTTTTATATAAATTAAAAAAAAATATTTGTTTATTTATTTTTATAGTATACTCTAGGTAAAGAGTGAGATTAAAAAATTATAAAACACATTAAAAAAATATCAAGTAATTTAAAATACAAAGCACATTAAAAATTATAATAATTAATTTACAAGTATGAAAGATGTGAAAAGATAGGCAAATACTCGTGATCGCATCCTCTACGCTTTTAGATGGGTACATCGCTGTTTGAATTTTTAGAACCATACAAACCCTCATGAATAGTGTTTTTAGAGGAGTTCAAAATAAATAAAATTTATAATCATTAATGTACAAGTTTGAAAAATGTGAAAGCATATATAAACGCTTGTGAATGCATCCTCAACCTTGAAACGCAGCTCCCTTCATTTTGCATATCCTTGAACATTTGGTATTTTGTAGTAATGTACTAATGTTTGTTCATTAAGCTCTTATTTTGGGGTTGTAGACATGTAAATTTCGTTGCATACAAATGATGCATCACAGATTGCTCACAAAATAGGCAAGAAAGCACTATAATTCGGCTAAGCAAGGAAAGTGGCTTAAATTAAGACACAAAACATGCCTAAATTCTCCCATGGACAAATCAAGACAAAAATAAAATTCAAATCCATCCAAGGGCAAGCTTTGCAAAGTCTATAAATACAAGGTACTCAGACAAGTATAAAGGTCGACAATTCTACATTCAAGGTCGACAATTTCTACATTTAAGGTCGACAATTTCTACATTGAAGGGCAATTTCTTACATAGAGAAGAACCACTGCACCAAATCTTTGAATACTAATACGCTGCCAAAGCTCTTTTCAAAGAACGCACAACCAAAGCCGAAGCTTTATTTCGACCAAAGCCGAAGCATTCCCTTGAAGAATCAAAAAGAACATGTGCATATTCCTTCAAGACTTTGTTGTAAGCTCAAAACTTGTAACGATGTTTGATTCAAGATCAAGTCGCCATGACCCTTGAATCAATGAAATTCTATATCAACACTCCCTTTGCCGCAACTCTAAACCTGAGGTGAAAACTATCCACGCATTGTTTCAAGCTCAAAACTTGAAGAAGTCATTCAATCGTTCATCCGAGATCAAGTCATCGCGACCCTTGAATCAATAACCTACACATCTACATCAAATTTGAAGACTAAATTAGAGGAAAATTGTAAACAGAGATTGTAACCCTACAAATTTATCAATACAAATCTACTTTGTACATGTGTTATCGTTTCATTCGTTACAAAATTTTCGTGTTTACAAATTTGGCACGCCTAGTGGGACATCTTTGCCTCTCATCTCTGTCTTCAAATTTTCAAGAAACACAAATGACATCAAGGAAGGATTAAGCTGTTCCCGCTACCAACGCGAAGAATAAGACCATCATTGCAGCAAATGGTGGCACTTTGGGCGTCACAACCCGAAGCAAGGCAAGAGCTCTATCTGATGTGCCTTCCACCCCTACATCAACTCTGCCGAAGGAACAAGAGCACTCGAGGCACAAGCCCATGATCACCCTGGCCTCGCTAAGAGTGCCAAGGGAAGAAAGCCCGATGAGGTACTTCGAGTCGTTGACTTCCGATGCCAACTCAAGCAATAACTTGTATCCTGTAGCCATGCAAGTCATGACTACTGGTGCGACTTCAATCGAAGAGTAGCTGGCATAAATGAGTGAAGCAATCGCAAGGCTAACAAGGTTTGTGGAGGAAAAGGACTTGTAGATTGCTACACTTGTCAACTGTTTGGAGGCGCAACACGACAAGAAAGCTGACCCAAAGGTTGATCCGCAAAAGAAAGAGACCGACGAGGAAGATGAGCATCTAGAGGTGGACTGAGCTACCACACTCATGGGTTCTTTCTCTATCCAACTACTGCAAGAGATAATCACAAGCACCATCAAGGCGCAGTACGAAGAGAGCTCTCATGACTCCATGTTGTACTCAAAGCCCTACTATATAAAGATTGATGCCTTGAGGATGCCAATGGGTTATCAGCGGCCCAAATTCATGCAATTCGATGGAAAGGGCAATCCTAAGCAACATATTGCCCATTTCATTGAAACTTGCAACTATGCTGGGACAGAGGGAGACTACCTATCAAACAATTTGTACGCTTGCTAAAAGGTAACGTCTTTGACTGGTATACCGACCTTGAGCTCAAGTCCATCAACAGGTGGGATCAGCTTGAAAGGGAATTCTTCAACCGCTTCTACAGCACTCGTCTCACCGTAAGCATGCTGGAGCTAACAAGTACGAAGCAGTGGAAGGATGAACCTGTCGTCAACTACATCAATAAATGGCGTTCATTAAGTCTGGATTGCAAAGATCGACTTTCTGAAACCTCCGCCACTGAGATGCGCGTTCAAGGCATGCATTAGGGGTTACATTACATCCTCCAAGGCATAAAACCGAGAACATTTGAGGAGCTGGCAACTCGTTCCCATGACAAGGAGCTGAGTATTCCAATCATGGGAAAAATGAGCCTATCACCAACTTCAAGAAGGATGAAATGTTTGCTATAATGGTAGACAAGACTGAGAAAAACCCACCAAGGAAGCTTTTGCTGTCTATACTACCCTCATCAAGACCTCCTCCGTGCTCGTCAAGATTTCCTCCAAGAACAAAACGAAGAAAATGATGAAAGGTGAGCCTTCTCGCACCCAAGACAAGTACAAAAACACTTTAAGGGAACTGGAGCAGAAGACGTACCCTTTTCCTGACTCTGACGTGGCTACAATGTTAGATGACTTGTTGGAAAAAAAGGTGATTGAGCTACCCAAATGCAAGCTCTTTGAAGAGATGAATCGCTTTAACAATCCTAGGTACTGCAAGTACCATCTTATTGTGAGCCATCTTGTTGGCAAGTGCTTCGTCCTTAAATAGTTCATCATAAAGCTAGCACAACAAGGGCAAATCGAGCTTGACCTTGAAGACACAGATGCAACACATACTACTATGATTGCGTTTGGATCTTTCGGTCATGTGCCTCTCCAAGTGACGTCTGACCACTCCCGTCCATGCTCAAGCCACACGGCATCTTTTGTGCAACCGTCATTGGGGGCAAACGACCAAAATACATTTACCGACGTTGAAGAATGGTGGACACTAGTGACCTACAAAAAGACAAGGAAGGCAAGACCACAAGCCACACGGCCAAATGTAGAACAAGGGAGAAAGCATCACTGCCACAACAATAATGAGCCCAAAAGAAACGTAAGAGCTACTAAACCAACATACGATGGGGAACCTATGGAGTAAGAGCCATGCATTCCTGTCTCATTGCACGAGTACTTCCCAAATGACTTTTTCCAACAGTGCACTACTGCTGCCTGTCACATGGTTGAAGTGGAGATAGAAGAGCCTTCAAAAGGAAAAGTTATCACCATCGAGGAAGAGAAAACCCTTACGCCCAAAGAAAGGTTACTGGCACACTTTAGCATCAAGGAAGCACTACGATTGCCCAAAGAGATGCGAAAAGCACCAGTAGTGGTCTTGGTGAGTCTCGACGACCACGAAATGCAAGAAAGCAAGGACGAAGGCTTGAAACTTCGGCCACATGAGTATGCCACGTGTTATGCCACCTATGACACAATCAACTTCACTGACAACCATTCTATCTTCGTCTCTGGGTATGTGAAAGAGACCAAAATCAATCACATGCTTTCTCTGGGTACGTGAAAGAGACCAAAATCAATCACATGCTTGTGGATGGTGAATCGGCCATAAACATCATGCCAAAGTCAACAATGACCACAATCGGCATCAAGGTGGATGAACTGTTCTGAAGCCGCCTTCTAATTCAAGGTTTTAACTATGGAGGACAAAGAGCAATGGGTTTGATCCGAGTCGATATGATATTTGGTGAACTCAAGTCAAGCACGTTATTCCACGTGATTGATGCAGGAACTTCCTACAACTTGCTTCTAGGAAGGCCTTGGATCCACGAAAATGGAGTAGTGTTGTCCACCCTTCACCAATGCCTAAAGTTCTACCGAGAAGGGGTGAAGGTGATACATGGATGAAGACATGGTACCCGAAGCTCTTCCAAAAGAAATCAAATCCATGGGCAAAGCCGTACCTAAGAAAAAAGAGTGGCAAACCTTGCCTAAGAAACAAGAAAGGGAAGCCGTGCCATCTTCAAGCAAAAACAACGATGAGCTTACTAAGCCCACAACAATCAAATAGAGTGTGACGCCCTAAAAAAGACCAAACACACTCGTATTCCGATACATCCCAATGTCGAGAAGAAAGAATGGGCAATCCTCATTCGAAACTGGAACAAGCAAAGCCGACACACAGCTGCACAAGGACGATGTAAAGCTGCTCAAAACAAATGCAATTGTACCTCTGACACATCTAGGCAACGCTAAAGTTTCAAAACCACCACAAGGTTTCATAAAACCCCTGCCAAATGGGATAAAACAAAGCTGTCTTCCAACCAAAAGGACCGAAGAAGGTTTTGACCCAAACGCCTACAAACTCATGTCAAAGGCTGGGTACGATTTCGCCTCCCCTTCAAATCTTAGAGAGAAGGTTTCAAACACCATCAACAACAATGAATGTGACCTCACCGAGACTCAAAAGAAGTTGAAGGAGCATGGTTACGGAGTTGACAATAATAATGCTGGACTTTACTTCACACAAAATGCACCTATGAAGATTTCAAGCAAATTGAGAAACGTTAACGCTCAACACATTAGTGTGAGCGTTGAACAAAATCAAGATGAGCCTAAACCCGCCCTTCGAACGTCAGTCTTTGATAGGCTGAATCATTCAAAACCCATAATTTCGGCACTTGATCGCATTGGTGGTCAAGACCAAACTTCCGTCTTCAAGCGGCTTAACACGCCAACACCCCAAAGCTTTGTTTTCGGAAGGTTGTCGAAACCTAAGAAACAAAGAAACACGACTAGCTCTCCTCCACGACGGTCGGTCTTGGAAAAACTTGAAGAAAACAAGAAGCCTTCTAGAAAGAAGAAGACAACGCCAAAGGAAGAAAAACTTGACGGTCTAGCAGAAAAAGACGACGTTTGAAGCTCGATTCCTTCAAGGATGAAGTGCCAAGCAACCTTGAAGGTTGACACAAAAGGAGCACTGAAGGTAAGGAGGTGCACCATTGTCCATACTGGTCAATCTTCATGCCAACAAGCCCAAGATGACAGCACTGAAGAAGAGGTCCAAGATGTTTTCCACATCATGATCCAAGAAGACAAAGAAGATGAAATCCTCGGGGAAGACGTCACTGTTGCACCACCATAACTCGAGGATGAGGGGCAAGCCACAGTTGGTGATCTCATGGAGCTCAACCTAGGCACAAGCGAGGAAAGTGCGCTGCTAAGTGCGGACGAGATAAATGAGTACTACCAACTACTATTGAAGTACAAAGACGTCTTTGCCTGGACCAACAGATAAATGCCTGGCCTTGACCCTACCATTGCCATACATCGTCTTGTAGTAAAGCCTGGAACGCGACCAATAAAGCAAACTCAAAGACACTATCGATCTGAGATCATCCCACAAATTTAGGCTGAGATTGACAAGCTAATCGAACAGGCTTCATTCTAAAGGTGCAATACCCTAAATGGATCTCCAACATTGTCATTATCCTTAAGAAATATGGACAAATATGTGTTTGCGTAGACTTCCGAGACCTCAACAATGCTTGCCCGAAGGATAACTTTCCCTTGCCAATCATCGAAATCATAGTGGACACGACCACTGGCCATGAGGCTTTATCATGTTGGAAATGTGCCCTAAAACCAATCATATGATGATACTTTACGGACATTTCACATGTTGAACTAATCTAGTTTAATATCAAGGGCAAAGATTATTGTTTAAGCCGTCTCATATAAATGTTATATGCTTAAACGATAAGTCCAAGGAATATGTAATTAGGAGAATGTAATTTAAACAAGTTAGATTAATGAGACCATTCTCTTTCGTATACATATCCTAAACGTTCCTGATCATAGGATTGCCAATTGGGCATTGACAGTTCGTTAAGATCAGTATGTGCTATGTCTTCTCTTAGTGAGAGTGACTGGTCTTGAGTCATTGGTGTGACTGACACCAAGACAAGTACGTAGGTGCTCAATAAGGAATGGGTTCACTGAACACGATCAACGAAGAGTTCTCATACTCATGTCACATGAGAACTCATGGTTGGGATAATGCAAAATAGTCCTTTGACCTGAGGCATCATAGTTGTCTTGTGGTTAGGTCCTTGATCTTTGATTATGTCAAAGTCACTTCATTCGCGGGTGTCCACGGCATAGTTGGGGTTAAGCCACTTAGCCATCGAGGCAAGTGAATGCGCAACAAGGGATCTCTAACCTTCAAACCGTTTGAGGGAGAATACTCTATGATATGATTAAGAATCTCTGGCCAGAGTATGAATGAGATTTAGGAAGTCATTCCAAATCACATTCAAGGTAATCATATAAGTAAATGAATCACATTGGATAGTCGACATGAATAAACTATCAAACCAAACAATGTGGTCAAGAGTATTGTATTAGAGAAAGACCGTATTGCATTGTAATCCTAAACTGAATAGGTTCTCCACCTCTTCTGATCAGCTTGGGCAACCATGACATACTGCTAGGTGTCACTCATGGTTTGTGGAAACCTTAACCGTGTATAAACACTAAAGGGAGAATTGAAAGTAAGTTTCAATTCACAATCGATTTGAAAGAGTTTTAATCGCCCACTGCCTCGCTAAAAGGAACCTAATGGATCGTACACCGTGTAAGGTAGAGATTGAAGAAACAAAGGAGATGAGTAAGAATAATTAAATGGTTTAATTATTTATGGCAAGGATTAATTAATATGCTAATTAATCAAACGAATAAGTTCGTTAAAGACCTCGGGATAGTATTGGACCTTAAGGCCCAATGGGCTTTGAACGTCAAGTCTATTGACTTAAGTTGTATGATAACTTAATGAATAATGATTCATGATAGGGATTTTACTATTCATGTGAATGCGATAAAAACCTCCTATTTTACTTGCAAGAATCACAAGGTTGTTGTAGTATAAACGGATCTCGCAAGGTCATTCTCCACAGGGATTATTAAATAATTCGAAACAAACCAGATTTCATTTAGTTATTGTAAAGTAGAAATTGAGGTGATTGATTTTTATAACCTAATTAAAATAAAAACGAAATTAATGAATTAAAATAAACAATCTGCAATATTAGAGCTAAAGGGAAGAAAACAGTTTTGGGAGAATCAAATTAAGAAAGCACTAGGGTTCCACCATCACCTAGCAATCCTATGTAGTTTTACCAATTACTTATGAATTACACATGCAACTTTGAAGGTTAGGTTTTCCTTATGCATATTCTCCTCGTGATATTCAAGCAAGAACGTATATCTAACATGCAATCCGTCTGTGATATTCAGATCAAATATGAACATGCAAGACTCGTTATGTTTTATGAAAACCTTTTGAAAAACCATGCAACCCCTAAGAGCGTGATATTCGCCTTAGGTGAAATTACAATTATTAACCACAAGAAGCAATACTCAATCCTCCGGTGATATTCCGACCGAATTGCATCCGATTACTTATCTAAACATCCTAATGGTAGCTAAGCATTAAGATATAGAGATAGTTCAAGCACAGTGATTAATAATTCAAAGTAAACATGCACAAAATTCATAAGCAATTGAATAAAGACTACATATTCATGCTAAGGCTCAAGGCTTCGCCCTAGCAAAAGAAATTAGTTCCGCATACTCATAATTGAAATCATAGAAAAAATTATTAAGAAAAGGATTGAAAACACCTTAGAGTAGAAAATCTCCAAAACCCTAGCAATTCTTTCTGTCTCCCAAGTTGCATAAAATAAAGCGTTCTTAAAAACTGTAGACGGCTAAGCAATATATTTGCCAAGCCACCACCACAAACCCTAGGAAACAAAACCCTAAATTAAATGATAAAATTCGTCTAAAATCTGAACAGCCACGTTTTGGCCCATAAGCTGCTCTAAAACTGGCCCAATATAGCTGGATTTAATGTTTGGAATATTCTGAACACTTCTCCAGAAGGCCACGAACCCATCCGAGGTCATCTTGGGCTCCAAAAACGCAATTTAAGCCCAAAAACGTCATTTTCCAGCACTGCGCACTGCTTCTTTATTTCATCGCCAGAAAATAACCGCTTGGTGGAAAAATCCCAAATTTTGATAAGATCAAGCTAAGTGACTCACGAACGTCCTCCAACTGGAATTACTCCAAAATTCGTCCATTTGGTCCTGTTTTGCTCCAGAGGAAGTCGAAAGTCCTATATTGAAAATACAATTCAAAGTATCAACATTCTTCCAATATATTAACCAAAATATACTAAGATTAGGGTAAAATATATAATATAAAATCTACTCATCAATTCACAAAGGCCCAAATAGCCCAATAATACCCTAAGGCCGGCCATTTAGAGGAAGGGTAGTGAATTTGCTTTAATTACAAGTTTGCCACTCCAATGAATAAAGGTATAAATATGACTTTATAGCCAAAATTCATTTAGGGTTTCTTTTAGAGAATTGGAGATAACATATCTCTCTCTTTTCTCTCTAAGAGGCCGGCCCCCTTGGAGGGGATTAGCTAGTAATCTTTCTCCTCCAAGGTCACTCATCTCTTCTTCACATCTTACCTTGGTGTGGAGACTTAGAGGTTCTCTATTTTGAGAACTTGGAGAAACCTATTCTTCCATCCAAATCCATGGATCTAAGAAGCAAGGAATGAAGGCCCTATCTCTTGGGTGATTATCCTTTGCTTTTGCAAAGAGGAATCTACAAAGGTATAAATTTCTCAACTCACTTTGCTTTGAGTTGAGTCTTGGTTCACCAATCTACTAGGCTTTGAATTTCATGGTTAATGTTTTGTTTTTAAGTGCATATAAGCATGACTCCGCCTTTAATTGTTAATTGCATGCTAATAGATGTTGCTTAAATGAACATGTTTTTCACAAAATTTCCTTCAAGTGGTATCAGAGCCTAGGTCTAGTAGTTGGTGAATCCTTTTGGGTTTTGTAGTTCATAGTCTTTGATTTGAATGTTGTAATTGTTACAAGCTTTATTCTTGCTTCTTTGAATGTAAATTTTGTTAGAAAATTTTCCATCTCAAATGTTGTAGATGTAGTTCATATGAGCATGAATTTTGGAGCTAAAATTTGGTGCCATGTTTTTGGGGATTTTCGGCCAAATCCAAAGGGTGATTTTTTGGGTTCATGTTTGTCTTGTTAAAAGTGTTTTAAGGTAACTTTTGGAACCCCTAAGTACCCTAGGATGTTAACCTCATTTTGAGAAGTGAAAATTTGAGTTTTATTGCTTGAAAACATTCACGGAGCTCTTATGGGTTTTCATGGATGTTTCATTGTTCTTGATGTTTTAGCCAAGAACATAAAGTTTGGTGTTTTGATTCATAGTTTTGATTTATTTCATAAAGTCTTTGTTTTGTGTTGGTGGGTGTGACTTATCTATCAACATAACATTTATTGAAATTTTGAAAGGTGATAGAAATGGTGATGGATGTGTAAGAAGTACTTCTCTTACACACACACCACTTGCATGGCTTTATTCACACCACCCTATTTCCACTTGAATGGCTTTATGACTTAGTTGAAAATTTTTCAAAATTTTGATGGCTTTATTACTCTCCAAAACCGGCCACCCTATTAAAATAGGGTATTTTGGGGCTTTTATGCAATTACATAAAGTTTTGATACTTTTGTGTATTTGTAGTTTGACCCAAAAGTTTGCGTTTTTACGTAAAGGCCCAAAATCATTAAAGGACAAATTGTTTTGTTCCATTAATGAAGTTTTTCAATTTGTTGAAATTTTTGGGTTCTAGTTGTGATTACATGAAGTAGTGGACTTTTGTGTTTTTACAAAATGAGCTCAAAAGTTTAAGTTTTGCAACATAGCCCAAAGGTTGAGGTTATTGCATTTTGGCCCAAATTAGGTTGAGAACAAAATGATTTTGTCTCTTTAAATGAGAATTGGATTTTCATTTCATTTAACTCCACTTAAATCAATTCTATGGATACAAAAACCAAATGAAAATGTTGCATTTAAGTTTAATTAGTTAAAGCGTTAATTAATTAAAGAAAGGGTGATTATGAACCTAAGCCTATTATAATTGAGCTATGTGAAAGGCCGTCTCAAATTTGTTTGAACCATGGGAATGTGTAGATTAGATTTTGGTTGTAATTTAATATGATCAAATGTTGTAAAAGAGCATAAGCTCTTCTTTACTTTAAAGTAATTTGTTTTGATCAAATGTTGTAAAAGAGCATAAGCTCTTCTTTACTTTAAAGTACTCCTTTTCTTGTTTTATTTGATATGCATGAAAATGGAGTAGCGGGTCCAACGCCCAATAGGAACAACACGCCTTAATATGATTAAACGCATAACTAAAATCAATCACCATCCCTAGACCGAGATTCAACACAAGGCTCGTGTTGAATCTAATCAAAGGTTCATAGTCATCCTAAGGCCCTAAGACAACTATATAGTCCATCAATGAATGCAAACCTTATGTTAGTAGTACCATATACTCTTGCTTTAAAAACCGTTTTACAAGATTAGTGGGAGTATTATATACTACTAAATCAATCACATGGACCAATAGTTGTAATATGACCAAATTGTTTTAATTAAGATTAAAATGTATGTTTATATATGATGAGACCTAAAACCCTCAACCAAACCATTATTAAGTTGACAAGCGTGAGAGTGCTTTGAACACTCTTTCGTGGCCTTCCACCGTGGTGGGCTTCAATCGTTTGTGACTCATACACCGTATTCGTCCAGTTCTGGGGTATGCAAAGTATGTGCTTACATTCAGGAGAAGCCTATAAACATATGATGAAGTGAAGGTAGGCAACGAGTATGGTCAATATGATATTCTTCTGAGGCCATTCTTGAACCCCTACTTGAACTAGCATGGTGGGAATGACTTAACTAAGTGCAATGGTGCCAATATGATATTCTTCTGAGGCATCATTCTCTAGAGGCCAAACTAGATGGGTAATTACAAAAGTTGTAAATGGCTAAAGCGTTATCCTCTCATCATTATTGTTGCTAGCCAATATGATATTCTTCTGAGGTGGGCTTGGTAATGGTGAGTCTCCCATACCCTACTAAGAGTTTCCTCCAAAACTCTCGAATTCCAATGAGGGATATGGAATTTGCCAAAAATAGTGGGTGGTGCTATTTGATTTAAAGACCCGAATCAAATGGCTTAAAATTAATCAATTTATATTCGTTATGTATTTATTTACCAATATATTTGCAAACGCTATCCAAAACTTGACAAAGAAAAGCCGAATGCTTTAGTTTCCGAACTTGGTACCACAATCCCAGATATTGTCTTAAATGGATTGTATATGTACCTAAGTAGTCTCACCCTCACAATCTTCCTATTGATAATGTATCATTGGAAGAACATGTTAGATAAGTCTATCATAAAGAGGACAACACTTTTAATGTCATAATTCTTCAATTATAAATTGTTGTATGAAGAAATAAGAGTTGCTTTGAACAACCCTTAGTTAATGCAAACACTAGTGCTTGTTTCTTTGTTAAATGAACAAAGAACTTAAGAAGAAAGCACAAGAGCATGGACACTTTATGTGCCATGATTCTTCACTTATAAATTGTTGTATGAAGAAATGAGAGTTGCCTTGAACAACTCTTGAAAGTTTGTAATTATGTTTAGAACATAATGGTTGGTTGACAAAAATAGTCCATCAATATGGACTTATGATGATTTTGAATCATTGAGTGTTGAAGTGTTAAACCACTTCACGAGACGGAAAAATAGGCAAGGACTTCACCTTTGTGTCCCTATCCAAATGGTTCACTAAGTTTATTGTAAACTATATAGTGAACAATAACCACACGCTCTCCAAATTGTTTGATGTGTATAACACAATTGAAATATGTTTCAAGAGAGATAGTGGGAGTTTAGGGACCATGACTATTGTAGTCAAAGGAGAGGTCAAATGAAGAAAGCGAAATAACTCCAAGGGAACAAACTTTCTTTATGAAAGGATGGACATTGGAAGGGGTATTTGCAAGAAATATCTTGCAAATGTCAAGAACACACATTTCGAAGGTGTTGTAAATTGTTCTTGAAAAGTTCAAAACAGTTGGTTCTTCTACTTGAATACTTGATTCCGTATTAGTAACTATGTTTTACAATCGTTGTAAAAGTGTGGCTAATAAGAAGTAGAAGATTAATGAGAGAAGAGAAAGTACTTCGCATTCGGAACGTGAATTAAATGTAGATCTCTGCGAAAGCAGATAGTACTTACTTCCTCATATGAACTACCAAATTAAATGGAAAAACAAAGATTGTCTTTACATTCCAATTGAATAAAGGAACTTAATTCCGTATATTAAATGGATAAATGTTTTGTTTGACAAAACATTGTTCTTTATTAATGAATGATTAGATTATTGTAATCTAATTAATTATCTCTATAGTAGAGATGATATGGTAGTGTTAACTGTTTAGAATATAACGATGCTTAAAACCCAAAAGGTTGCAAGGTAGTGACTAATCTCAACTGAGTTGTGATACCTCTAAAACATAAATTACGAGTTGGTCATAGATGGATTCTTTGGATCGTTAGATCCGGATCCAATGCCTTCTTGTTAAAATTGTATAGAGGTGAAATGTTCAAATCTTTATTCTTTTGGAAAGAAGAAAGAATCACAAAGTTGTTGAGGTTAATTCACTTAGATGTTAGTGGCACTTGTCCACAACATAAATACTACTCATGTTGTATGACATTCACCGAAGATAACTCTCGGTTGGACTATAGTTTATTTTGAATAAACACAAGTCCGAATACTTTGCAAAAGGTTTCAAAGAATTCAAGAAATGTAAGTTGATGAGTAAGACGTCTAAAGTATTTACCTCCTTAGATTTGATCCAAAGAAAGGTAACGCTTTAGAACAGTTTCCTTGAAAGATATCAAGGAAAGAAGCATCATAAGATAATGGATTTCTCCATTAGGAGAAGAACGAACTTGAATAAGATTTAGTTCGTTGGATATTATCAATTACCCATATATAGGATATACACTTCTAAGACAATATGATTGTCAATTAGAAGATCTTCCAAAATTTTCATGACTTCATAAGATGTAGTTGGAAAGAAAGACAAATCTTAATCATGTTAAGATTTGGGGTTGTGTGCTAATAAGCAATATTTGTTTAAAGAATTATCTTGTGGGTATCCTTAAATTAACATTTGGATATCACTTCTATAAACCAACTAATAAATGTTGTTTGTTGGATAGTTCATTGTAATCCTACACTAGGATTTGCCCAAGATAGAGCAAATGAACGAGGGATAGAACTCAAAGAATGGGTTCTTTGAGAAACAAGATAGTGATCAACAAATATAACAACCTAGTTCCTATACCACAAGCTCCAAGGTAGTCGAGAAGGATTTATAAACCGTCTCAGTTGAATGGTTTGAACTTTATGACTATGTCATAGAGTTGCACCTCTTAATTCGAAAGAAATAAGAATGAAAAATCCTTATGACTACATTGAGTGTATATACGATATATACTCAAGGAAATGGTAAAGTACCATTTGACCCGAAATAATGAAACCTTCATAGCTAATTGGTAGCTTAAGGTGACTACAATCAAAGAGAATGGTTGACTTTGAAGAAACCATCTTTGACGTAGTCTTAGTTTCAATTAATTCGAAGATTGCTAGCTACAACTAAAATGGTGATTCAATGTTTGGACATTATATGGGTTTCCGAAACCATTATTAAGATAGTCTTGATAATATATGTCTAAAACTATGAATCACAAGACATATAAGTTGTAGAGATCCATCCATCATGGATCTTAGCAAGCTAGTGGGAGCCATAAGCCTCTTATGAGAGAAAGATCAAATTGTTTGATTTCTCATAAAGATGTAAATGAATCTTTTGTTTACTAGGTTTACAAAAGATTAGTGGGAGCTAATCATGTTCCTAAATTTAAATATATACATACATACACATATATGATATATTAATTTTGGAAATGAAAAGAATACTTCTTCGTTAAAATTATGACTTTAAACATTCTATAACGATAGAATGTATATGGGAGACATAGTCTATAAACATGGGATGGAAATCTATAATGATAGATTTCAGGATATAATTGGATTATATCAAGCCCTAATGATAGACAAGAGATGCTAGGAAGTTTCTCATATGATGACAAACTTCAAATAAAAAAGACAACTCTAGTGAGACTAGGAAGTTGCTCTTCTCAAAGGGAACGTACCCTTTGACTCCCAAAGAAATGATGCGTAAATAGAATCCTTTATGCATACGCAAAATGGTGATTTATATATTTCATATTGTATGAAAAACATTGATATGAGTTGTACCTAGAATGGTACAAGACGATATCAGTGCAAGCCCAGGATCAGAACCATGTCAACTGTCAAGTGAATCCTTAAGTATTTAAGAAATACTAAAGGATAGATTCCTTAAAGAATGAGGAAGAATTAGAGTAACGTAAAGGAAGCGTAAATGTATTAGATTATGAATCTAATCCATCATTGAATGTTTCTTCATTATGAATGAAGAGATAATCAGATATATCTTTATTATGACTAAAAAGATATTTGGATGGAAACATTAAAAGTAATGACTTTAGTATGTTCCATTATGAATGCAAAATATATTGCCTTATAGAAGCTTACAACAATGTTGTTTGGATGGGAAAGTTCATTTACGAACTCTCTATTTGGTTCCAACCAGAAAGTGTCTCTAGTGTACCGACACTACGACACTAATGGGGCGATAGCTCAAGCCAGGGAATCAAGGTCTCATCAAGATCCGAACTCAAATGAGAGACTGAACCACATGATTAAGAATCATGTATAATGGTGACGTCGTTATTCTCAAGGTTGCTTCTATGGATAACATATAGATATCCATTGCATAGGCCTACTACTCAGCCATTTTTGAAATGACTACAGAAGAGGTATCATCACTGATGACCAAGCTGATTGGCTCTAGAGCAAGTGGGAGATTGTTGGAAATGTGCCCTAAAACCAATCATATGATGATACTTTACGGACATTTCACATGTTGAGCTAATCTAGTTTAATATCAACGGAAAAGATTATTGTTTAAGCCGTCTCATATAAATGTTATATGCTTAAACGATAAGTCCAAGGAATATGTAATTAGGAGAATGTAATTTAAACAAGTTAGATTAATGAGACCATTCTCTTTCGTATACATATCCTAAACGTTCTTGATTATAGGATTGTCAATTGGGCATTGACAGTCCGTTAAGATCAGTATGTGCTATGTCTTCTCTCAGTAAGAGTGATTGGTCTCGAGTCATTGGTGTGACTGACACCAAGACAAGTACGTAGGTGCTCAATAAGGAATGGGTTCACTGAACACGATCAACGAAGAGTTCTCATACTCATGTCACATGAGAACTCATGGTTGGGATAATGCAAAATAGTCCTTTGACCTGAGGCATCATAGTTGTCTTGTGGTTAGGTCCTTGATCTTTGATTATGTCAAAGTCACTCCATTCACGGGTGTCCACGGCATAGTTGGGGTTAAGCCACTTAGCCATGGAGGCAAGTGAATGCGCAACAAGGGATCTCTAACCTTCAAACCGTTTGAGGGAGAATACTCTATGATATGATTAAGAATCTCTGGCCAGAGTATGAATAAGATTTAGGAAGTCATTCCAAATCACATTCAAGGTAATCATATAAGTAAATGAATCACATTGGATAGTCGACATGAATAATGTTGGAAATATGCCCTGAAAGTCAATCTTTGGAAGAAACCTTTCAGGACAATGAATGGATATATAGATGAATCTTATACATCAAATGGCAAAGATACTAATTAGGACTATCTCTATAAACGATATATGTCCTAAATAGTGAATCCATGGACAATGGATTGATGGAAGATGTAATCTAATGATGTTAGACTACAGAGACATTCTTCTCATAACCATCATGTCCAAAAAGGTTCCTGGTCATAGGATTGTCGGAGGGATACTGACAATGCATAGACTGGTACATACTGTGTCCGCTTCGATTAGAAGGATGGAAAGTCTCATCCCATTCGTGTAGTGACACTAAGACAAGTATGTAGGTGCTCATTAAGGGAATGAGTTCACTGAACACAATCAAACGAGAGTACTTGCATGGAGGTCTACTCACATGTCAAGCAAGTAACTCTAATGGTTGGAATAATGTAAGTAGTCCTTTGACCTGAGACATCATCGTTGTCTTGTGGTTAAGTACTTGATCTTTGATTATGTCAAAGTCACTCTATCAGAGCGTCCACGGCATCGTCGGGGTTAAGCCACTTAGTCATGAAGGCAAGTGAATGTTCAACAAGGAATCTATAATCCTCGTTATGAGAGGATGAATACTCTAAGATATGATTCGGGAATCTTCGGCCGAAGTATCGAGCGTAATAATGGAAAGCGTTCCTATACGACTCAATTGAATCATATAAGAAGGAATAATCACATTAGGGATTTGACATAATATATCCATACCCTAGTGATGTGATTGAGAGTATTGTTTTAGAGAAGGATCGAATTACATTGTAATTCCAACTGAATAGGTTCTCTGAACAACTTCTACATTAGCTTGGGTAGCCATGATATATGGTTAGATGTCACTCATGGCTTGTGAGTTCTTCTAGATGATTAAATATAGTCGTCAAAGAAGAAGGTGAATTAAAAGTAAGTTTTAATTCACTAAGTGATTGGATTAACTATAATCAATTGGATTGGTGCCAATCACCTCACTGCCTTGCTAATTAGAACCTAAAACGATTGTTCACCAATACACTCTTGTAGTGAGTAATTAATGGATGATGGAAATAATTAATTGGATTAATTAAGTGTTGTGATTAATTAGAAAGTCTAAAGAAATCATAAAAGCGATATAAGATCGTTTTGGGCTTAAAGAAACGTTCGGGTTTATTTGGGCCCATTGGGCTTTTATTCAAGCATAGGATGACTTGAAATAATAAAAGCCCAAAGCCCAAACCAAACACTAGAGGCCGGCCACTTAAAGGGAAAGGGAGAGAGTGAAAGTCAAGTTGTTGACTAGGTTTCTTTTTGTCTATAAAATGAACTTTATAGAGATATTTTTTATTAGGGTTTTTGTGTGTTCAAAACAACAAAAGAGAAAAAGAAAATAACTCTCTCTTAACACCCAAAGGCCGCCACCATAGAGAGATTTTATCTAATCATCTTTTTCTCCCTTTGGTCATTCCTTCATCCTTCTCACTACACTAGTGGGTGAGGATCTTTAGAGGTTTTCAATCTTGGAAACTTGAAGAGAACCTAGGAGCACTCATTCTAACAAAGTGGAGGAGGCAAGGAAGGAGGCTAGGCTCAAGGAGCAAAGGTCTTGGAGGTGGTCCATCATTGGTCTAAGATCTAGATCAAGAGGTATACAACTACTCCTAAACTTTGTTCTTATATAAGTTTGTTTTGATGCATATTACATAAACCTATGAACCTTGTGATAAGCTCATATTTATACATATTTTACATCAAATTCTCTCGTCTTTTCTTAGTTATTTCCTCATATTTTTGTGCTATTTACTTTGTTTTTGTGTTTTATAGAATTTATCTAGCTAAGAAAATAAAAATAGCACAATTGTGATTTTAAGTAATAAATTCGTTATTTCTACATTGCTCACTTATTTTATTGTTGTAACTTAAGAAAACATTTTGGCAGAAAAATAAAAGGAAGTGGAAAACAAAAGAAATTAAAAAGAACAAAGACTGAAAGTTGGCAGCAAATAAAAGTGGAGGATTGAGTGGAAGCTGCCTTGGCAGCGTGGGAGATGGCAGTCAGCATGGGTGGAAATAATAAAAGGAAGAGGAGCTGAGGAACGTGCAGAAGTGGAAGACACGGACTAGTGGGCACAGCAGGAACCAAGAATCAGAAAATAAATAAAATCAAAGAGGAGGATACGCAGAACGCGGGGGGGGGAGCTGCTCTGGAGGAGAGAGCTGGGAGAGACTGACAAAACAGAAAGCAGTAAAGCTGCCTTGGCAGCTGTGGAGTGCAGGAAAAACGTGGGAAAGAAACCAGCTGCCTTTGCAGCTAGGCACGGAAAAGGGAGCAGCAAGCTGCTTGGGCAGCTGAGGTACAGAGACAGCAAGGAAAGCTGCCAGAGGCAGCAAGAGAGAGAACCAGAAGACGCGGGGGGTCAGGACAAGCGGAAGCCAGGGCGCGCAGAAGGCTTGCGGGGAAAGAGAAGCAGGCCGACAGCTGCTGGCGTGCGGGAGACAAGCGCTGCCTTTGCAGCGTGAGCAGAGAGAGAAGGGACTGACGCAGGTCAGCATGGAGGTCAGCACGGAGGTCAGCGCGGACGAAGACAGCAGCACAGCAGGGAGCACTCCTCATTTGGTTTTATTTTTCTTAAACTCATGTTTAATTTAATTTACTTTTCAATTATATTAAACATGTGTAATTAATTTGTGTTGGCTAGAGGTTAATTCAAAACCATGGATATATTTGTAATATGAATTGATTACCTTCAGTTGTGATTTCTGAGTTGTGATTTAATTTGCTTAACTGCTTGATTGATAACTTATTTTTGTATGTCGATTAAGGATGCATACTTAATTTACATGCATGAATTTGATGCTAGAATATAAGTGAATTTCACCTAATCGTTATGAACTTATATTCACAAGTAGTAAAGGTTGTTGACCACAATCGTGTTAAGTAAATTCTTGGCATAAGTTTCATGCAATTCATAGTAACAAGTGCCTCGTCAATGCTTATGATTTTCATAAAACTTAATGATTCTTGCTTGTATCTCTATTATGCAATTCATGTAGGGAACTTGTGGGGAATGTTTTGGGTTGTCGTATGCAATCATCCAATCCATTAACTTAAGGAAAATCTGAGAATTAATTTAAGCGGACCTAATTAATTTGGGGCGTTGAGAATTTACAATTTATTGAAAGAACAACTGAAAATCAATTTAGGTTGCATATGTGTTATGTGTGGAGAAGAATCCTCTAGCCAGTCCGTCGTCCATCCATTCACTTTAATTTCATGTTTTTGTCAATTCTGTAATTTATTTAAGTTTAATTTACTTTTCATCAAAAATCAATCCCCCATTTATTTTAAAGTGTTAGGTTTGTTAGAAATTAATTTAGTTTGTGTTTTCTTGAGTTTTGAAGTATTTTGAGTCTTTTGATTTGTTTTAGTTTATTTGTTAGTTTTATTTTGAGTGATTCTATTTAAGTGTTTTGAGTCTAGTTTAGTGTTTTAAATTTTGTTTTTACGTTTTTAATTTAATTTTACTTTGGTTAGCATCCCTAGTTAATCCCCGGCCTAGAACGATCCCTACTTACATCATTACTACAACTGTCACAAATAGGGTTTAAATTTGTGCATTAACTTATTTTCGCATCAAATTTTTGGCGCCGTTGCCGGGGATTAGCAAATTTGCTAATCCCTTGTTTATGTTTTTGTTTGTGTTTTATTTTATTTTATTTTATTTGTGTTTATTTTATTTTATTTTATTTTTGGTTTGTTATGTCTTTTACTTTTGATATTTGATTTAGTTTTCTTTCTTTGATTTTAGTTACAAATGGAGCGAGACATGACACTTGCATCCATCCAAGCTCAATTGGCGAATCTCACGTCTCAATTAACTCAGAATGCCGGAAGGACCACAATGCCAAGTGTCCCTACATTTGGTGCATCGTATGGGCAAGGATATCAAACTCATCAATATCCCCAATTTTCTGCAAATGAAGATGTTTGGGGATATCAAGGCCATAACCAATCAAGGGGCAACATTTTTTCCAACGCTTACAATTCAGATTGGAGAGACTATTCAGATTATATGTGGGATGAACCTCAACACTTTCAACAAATCGGATATTGGCAGCAAGACGAATTCTATTCAAGATCTATGCAGCCACCACAGCATCCCCCACAACAATTCCAATCAAATCAAAGTATGCCCGTGGATTATAATCAAAGGCTTGAAGAATTAATTTCTTTGGTACAGGGCTTGCGAAAAGAAGAACAATTGCCGCCATCAGAGGAGTTCTATCAATGGCCATGTGAACCACCACAGCCTCCACCACAATCTCCCCAACCAAATTCAGGTTCGTCGGTTGATAATGATAATATTATTCAATTAATCACTTCTTTGAACCAGGAAGTAGAAAATCAAGACAACAAGATGGATGCACTGGAGAAGCAAGTTGGGCAGATTATGGAGATCATGGCACAGATTCAAGATCAAAGTGAACTCTGCAACTCCACATTTGCAAATTCAAAGGGAGAAATGGAAATCAATGAAGCCATCACTTTGGGAAGTGATATTGAGGATGAAGTTGTCCCAGAACCATCCAAACATAGCCCGGACATGGATGAATTACCGCTTCAAAAAGAAGATGAGGATGACGACTTGGGCAGTTTAGAAGAATTCTTGTCGCAAACCCCTCAAGTCCTTATGCCATCCAACTCAGGTGAGGAGGTTCTAAATTCAATTCATTCTAACCCCATTCCGCCAATTGTCCTTTTTCCTTGCAGGTTTTTAAATCCCAAGGAAGAAGTGAATGAAAAATACGTTGTGGAAGCTCTTCCCAAGGTGCAAAGTGATATCCAAATTCTTGGTGCACCAAATCATGTTTCCGATGATGTTGAACATATCAAAGAGGCTGTGCATGAGACAATCAAGCCCAAAGAAGTTGAGATTGATAACAGGGGCCATGTCACAATCATCACATGCAATCTGGCTAAGTGCAAAGTCCCTGAAACATTCCAAGACGTGGTGTTTGTAATTGAGTTTGAACATGAAAGTAAGCCATCTTCTCCAATTTTAATTTTATGTTATACTAACAATCTAATTTTGATGATTCAGGCACCGTCATTAGAACTTAGACCGTTGTCAGATCATTTCAATTACCACCGTCCGTTCAAGGATAAATCCTTGCATTTGAATAAAGAAGGGAGGCCTAGGAATCGGCCACAATCAGATTTGCATTCCTAATCCCTTCTCTTTACTGCTTTCATTTTGTTTTGTTTATTTAGTTGTGATTTTTGTTTAGAAAGTTAAACATAGTTTTTTTTTTACTTTGATTTACTTATTTTACATTGATATTTAAAAAAAAATAAAAAATAAAAAAAAATAAAAAAAAAATAATAATAATAATAAACATTCATAAATATTCATTTAAAAAAAAAAAAAAAAAAAAAAAAAAAACAAAACAAAAATACTTATATTTATATTTATAATTAAATAAACTTAAAGCATAAATATTTTACAATAAAGTGAACTAATAGCTTTCATTGGTCGTTGGTAGGTGGTGCATCGGAGGTCGACGGAGCCCTAGAAAGACGAAGCGCCAGAGTTGGATCATTTGGAGCCTCAATACTTGGTGCAGCTCCCGAGGACGAAGACAACATAAACCTCGGGAGTAACGCCATAAACCGTTGATGATCACTCTGAATCCGCACTTCGGACTCCTGCATCTGATCCAGCTTCCTCTTCATGCTTGTTGAGTAATTAGTTGCGAGCATGTGCAACTCCTTATTCTCATGCCTAAGCACTCTGACCTCTTGCTGAAGACTAGCCACTTCAGCCATCAACGACTCCACCTGACGGGTTCGTGCAAGAATGCGCTGGCCCATGTTTGATACTGAGCCTGCACTTCGGACGCTGTAGGCCATAGAGTCCTGAACAGCCAGTTCGTCGGACCGCCTTGAAAGTATCCTAGTGTCTCTAGGAGTGAGCAGATTTCTGGCCACCACCGAAGCGGTTGTTTCATTCATCATCATGGAATCCCCAACTGTAAGAGGACCATTTGGGGATATGAAGGACGGCTGCCAAATGTTGGTTGGAGAAGACATATCACTATCTTCCCCAACATTCAAGTTAAGGCGACGGTCAGAAGGGCAAGACATATTTGAAGGTGTTGAGAATGAAGAGTCGGACTGTTCAAGTTTAAAAGAAGTGCAAGAGGGAGTGTTTACAGGAGTGAGTGTTTACAGGAGGGAGCAAGTGTGTTGTGGAACAAATTCAGCGCCTCTATAAAAAGAAGAAATCAAAGAGGCGCTCATCAGAAATCAAAGTGGCGTCCTCTCGCAAATCGAAGAGCCGGGCTCCTTTCTCAAAAGCCGGATTCTTTTCTCAAAAGCGGCGTCTTCGTCTCAAAAGTCGGACGCCGTTCTCAAAAGTCGGGCGCCTCTCTCAAAAGTCTGAGCGGTCAGAAATCACGAGGCGAAAAGCTTTTCCAGTTTTGTCGTCACTCGTCACGCGCGCTGTCAGCTTTGCGCAAATTACGGGTTGCTTTTTCAGAAAGCGCGTAACCTGTACTGTTCATCCATCCACCGGCTGCCGACAGGGGTAAAGGAACAGTTTCGGTTGTGAAGAAAAGTCCTATAAACGTCTACCTTCGCCATCCAGCAAAGGCACACCCCCTCTACACTTCTTCATCTCCGAAATTTTTCATCTCCGAAAATGCCTTTCCAACAAACCCTTTCGAGTTACTCTGTGTTTCTCATTCCCTGGGATACCTTTGCAAATAAGTCATCAAGAGCTAGAGTATTTCATATCATGAAGGTTGAAAGCAAGAGTATCTCATATCATGCTTTCTCCCTGTCCTTTTCCTTGTCTTTGTGATAAGGAGAAAGCGAGCAATCAGCCAGCATTCGGTGTCAATCTTCCGATCTAAGAACCGACTGCCTGGAAATCCTTCCTGATTGCTTACCTAGCATTGCTTACCTAGCATTGCTCTCGAGTGCTCATCTTCAACCGCTGATGTACTTCCGAAGAAGTTGCCACATCTACCTGGATACCAGATAAGGCAAGTGAAAATGATTACTTGAAGCATGTGGAGACAAGGTGCTGCTTCATCTTCAAGATCAAGTCTCATTTTCCTTGCTATGAAGTTCCCCAGCCCAGTTCAAGAATACACCTGTGGAACGATACTTCTTCAAAAGCAAAAGTATCCCATATCATCAGAGTCAAAGGCAAAGATATCTCATGGCATGCTTTTCCTTTACCCTTGCTCTTGGCTACGGGACAAGGTGAAAGAAGGCAATCGGTCGGCACTTGGACAGATTGAACAAAGAATCAGACCACCACCTCTACCTCGTGCCTACCTGCCATGCAGAAGAAACAAAAAGAGAAGAATGTAGCCTACAGACTCATTCAACCCGGCAGAAGGAGTCCGAGTTGAAACCAAGAGCTCGAGAAGCCTTAACAACACCACCAATCAAGTCTCATTTTCCTTGCTAAGAAGTTCCTGAGGCCAGTTCAAGTTCAAAGCTGTGGAAAGTCACCAAACAGGACCAATGATCACTTATTAGTTTTATTCATTGTCTTTTATTTTCATTTTTAATTTTTCGTTTGCATTTTCTACATTTTCTTGCGTGCTTAACTGATTTATTTCTTTTCTTTGCAGGAATTTTTGGTTATTTCCACCCTTGAAGTTGATTGCAGAATTTTAGCTTGGGGGGTCATCGCTTGATTTTTCTGCAAATTAGGGAAGTTTTCAGTCCTATTGCTTTATTTTGTTTCTTTATATTTATTTATTTTATATTTGCATTTTATTACATTTTCTGACATTGGGGACAATGTCTAGTTTAAGTGTGGGGGTAAAGAGTATAAAAATGACCAAATTGAAAATTTTTGTACCTTCGACTTTGAACTGGTTTCATTTGTTTCCATGTTATTCCATGTTATTGCTTTGTGTTTTCTTAATTAAGTTGTTTTTTAAAAAAAAAAAAAAAAAAAAAAAAAATTTCGGAAAATTTAAAAAATCCAAAAATATTTCCTTGTTTTCCTTATTGTTTTGAATTATATTTTTGTTAGTTTCCCGACCCAATGATATAATTGGATAAAATTTGAACCATGATCATCAAGAACTTAGTTAACATGTGTTTTGTGAAATTCCTAATTCTCGTGTTAGTTTGTACATATTTGATCATCTTTGAAAAACTAAACGCACATAGCCTTGTTGATGTGAAACTAAAACATGATTTAAAGCTCCATATGTGAATCTAGTGACCATATACATCCTATGTGAGTTTTTGAGCCTATTGAAAGTGTGTGCATTTTTCATACACTCCTATTCTTTCATGTGTGATGAACTTATGTGAGATATTTCTCTAGAACTTGCATAACGATCTTTCGAAATATTTGTCATTGATTGCATGAACTTGAAAATGATAGAGGCATTAGGTTTACCACCATGGCCCAAATAACCTTGTTTCCCAAAGAAAAATGATATCATTAGATTGCCAATTTGAGCCGTATATGTGAGCCTTCTATTTCTTATCACCAGATATGTCTACCCTTATGCCTGAAATATTTTTTTTTTCCTTACCCTTTCCAAGCGAGCTAATGAGTAATGTGAAATTGTCTTATGAGAAGTGTTTGTGAAGTAATCGGAAGGTGTTTGGCAAAAGAATAAGTGTGGGGGTATTTCATGTTTGTATTTTAAAAAAAAAAAAAAAAAAAAGAAAAAGAAAGATTGTATACAAAGAAAATAAAAAGTTTTTAAAGTTTCAGTTTAAGGGTGTGGTTGGAGATGTCAGAAGAATCGTTGGAGAGCTTGAGTTCTTATAAATCTAAACAAAAGAATTGCTTGCAATGTAGCTTGGAACTTGTGTTTACCTATTCTTTCGTTTCAATAACCCTCGCCCTAAACCTCATTACGTCCAATAAAAGTCCTCTTGATTTAAGTTTTGCAATTATGATTGTGGAGAAGTGATCTTTATGCAAGCTTATGGTAGAACTTTCACATTTGATTCTTTGAGCGAAACACATTAAAACTAAACACATGTGTGATTGAGTGTATATCCAGTGAGAAGGTCGCTAGTTTGCATATGGTGTTTTTAAAAATAAAAATTTGAAATTGCATTAGCATGGCTATCTCACACACTACACTTCAAGGATGATTCAAAGATTACTGCTAATATTTGAATAAGGAAAATGAACTTGGATTAGCTTGTTTGGTGTTAGCTATGGTTCTTGATGATTTGTGTTCTCGAATGAAATTCTATGAGGGTCACATAGGGGGAAACTAATAATTTTCATGTTATTACTTTTTCTGTTTTGCTCGAGGACTAGCAAAAGCTAAGTGTGGGGGTATTTGATAAGCTCATATTTATACATATTTTACATCAAATTCTCTCGTCTTTTCTTAGTTATTTCCTCATATTTTTGTGCTATTTACTTTGTTTTTGTGTTTTATAGAATTTATCTAGCTATGAAAATAAAAATAGCACAAGTGTGATTTTAAGTAATAAATTCGTTATTTCTACATTGCTCACTTATTTTATTGTTGTAACTTAAGAAAACATTTTGGCAGAAAAATAAAAGGAAGTGGAAAACAAAAGAAATTAAAAAGAACAAAGACTGAAAGTTGGCAGCAAATAAAAGTGGAGGATTGAGTGGAAGCTGCCTTGGCAGCGTGGGAGATGGCAGTCAGCATGGGTGGAAATAATAAAAGGAAGAGGAGCTGAGGAACGTGCAGAAGTGGAAGACACGGACTAGTGGGCACAGCAGGAACCAAGAATCAGAAAATAAATAAAATCAAAGAGGAGGATACGCAGAACGCGGGGGGGGGAGCTGCTCTGGAGGAGAGAGCTGGGAGAGAATGACAAAACACAAAGCAGTAAAGCTGCCTTGGCAGCTGTGGAGTGCAGGAAAAACGTGGGAAAGAAACCAGCTGCCTTTGCAGCTAGGCACGGAAAAGGGAGCAGCAAGCTGCTTGGGCAGCTGAGGTACAGAGACAGCAAGGAAAGCTGCCAGAGGCAGCAAGAGAGAGAACCAGAAGACGCGGGGGGTCAGGACACGCGGAAGCCAGGGCGCGCAGAAGGCTTGCGGGGAAAGAGAAGCAGGCCGACAGCTGCTGGCGTGCGGGAGACAAGCGCTGCCTTTGCAGCGTGAGCAGAGAGAGAAGGGACTGACGCAGGTCAGCATGGAGGTCAGCACGGAGGTCAGCGCGGACGAAGACAGCAGCACAGCAGGGAGCACTCCTCATTTGGTTTTATTTTTCTTAAACTCATGTTTAATTTAATTTACTTTTCAATTATATTAAACATGTGTAATTAATTTGTGTTGGCTAGAGGTTAATTCAAAACCATGGATATATTTGTAATATGAATTGATTACCTTCAGTTGTGATTTAATTTGCTTAACTGCTTGATTGATAACTTATTTTTGTATGTCGATTAAGGATGCATACTTAATTTACATGCATGAATTTGATGCTAGAATATAAGTGAATTTCACCTAATCGTTATGAACTTATATTCACAAGTAGTAAAGGTTGTTGACCACAATCGTGTTAAGTAAATTCTTGGCATAAGTTTCATGCAATTCATAGTAACAAGTGCCTCGTCAATGCTTATGATTTTCATAAAACTTAATGATTCTTGCTTGTATCTCTATTATGCAATTCATGTAGGGAACTTGTGGGGAATGTTTTGGGTTGTCGTATGCAATCATCCAATCCATTAACTTAAGGAAAATCTGAGAATTAATTTAAGCGGACCTAATTAATTTGGGGCGTTGAGAATTTACAATTTATTGAAAGAACAACTGAAAATCAATTTAGGTTGCATATGTGTTATGTGTGGAGAAGAATCCTCTAGCCAGTCCGTCGTCCATCCATTCACTTTAATTTCATGTTTTTGTCAATTCTGTAATTTATTTAAGTTTAATTTACTTTTCATCAAAAATCAATCCCCCATTTATTTTAAAGTGTTAGGTTTGTTAGAAATTAATTTAGTTTGTGTTTTCTTGAGTTTTGAAGTATTTTGAGTCTTTTGATTTGTTTTAGTTTATTTGTTAGTTTTATTTTGAGTGATTCTATTTAAGTGTTTTGAGTCTAGTTTAGTGTTTTAAATTTTGTTTTTACGTTTTTAATTTAATTTTACTTTGGTTAGCATCCCTAGTTAATCCCCGGCCTAGAACGATCCCTACTTACATCATTACTACAACTGTCACAAATAGGGTTTAAATTTGTGCGTTAACTTATTTTCGCATCACCTTGAAGGGGATTTACATGACTAGAGCTTTGATATTATTTGTTAACATGCTTTCGTTGCTTTCGTATATAAATTTTGAATTGTATATGCATGCTAGTCACTAGAAATCCCATATGAAATCTCATAAATTTCCTTTCAAATAAACTATCAAACCAAACAATGTGGTCAAGAGTATTGTATTAGAGAAAGACCGTATTGCATTGTAATCCTAAACTGAATAGGTTCTCCACCTCTTCTGATTAGCTTGGGCAACCATGACATACTGCTAGGTGTCACTCATGGTTTGTGGAAGCCCTAAACATGTATAAACACTAAAGGGAGAATTGAAAGTAAGTTTCAATTCACAATCGATTTGAAAGAGTTTTAATCGCCCACTGCCTCGCTAAAAGGAACCTAATGGATCGTACACCGTGTAAGGTAGAGATTGAAGAAACAAAGGAGATGAGTAAGAATAATTAAATGGTTTAATTATTTATGGCAAGGATTAATTAATATGTTAATTAATCAAACGAATAAGTTCGTTAAAGACCTCGGGATAGTATTGGACCTTAAGGCCCAATGGGCTTTGAACGTCAAGTCCATTGACTTAAGTTGTATGACAACTTAATGAATAATGATTCACAAAGGCCCAAATAGCCCAATAATACCCTAAGGCTGGCCATTTAGAGGAAGGGTAGTGAACTTGCTTTAATTACAAGTTTGCCACTCCAATGAATAAAGGTATAAATATGACTTTATAGCCAAAATTCATTTAGGGTTTCTTTTAGAGAATTGGATAGAACATATCTCTCTCTTTTCTCTCTAAGAGGCCGGCCCCCTTGGAGGGGATTAGCTAGTAATCTTTCTCCTCCAAGGTCACTCATCTCTTCTTCACATCTTACCTTGGTGTGAAGACTTAAAGGTTCTCTATTTTGAGAACTTGGAGAAACCTATTCTTCCATCCAAATCCATGGATCTAAGAAGCAAGGAATGAAGGCCCTATCTCTTGGGTGATTATCCTTTGCTTTTGCAAAGAGGAATCTACAAAGGTATAAATTTCTCAACTCACTTTGCTTTGAGTTGAGTCTTGGTTCACCAATCTACTAGGCTTTGAATTTCATGGTTAATGTTTTGTTTTTAAGTGCATATAAGCATGATTCCACCTTTAATTGTTAATTGCATGCTAATAGATGTTGCTTCATGTTTTTCACAAAATTTCCTTCATATCATTCATAGACGGCTCATCTGGGTACAATCAAATCTGCATGGCTCCCGAAGACGAGGAACTAACAGCCTTTTGCACTCCAAAAGGTATCTACTGGCCACAAGGTAATGCCTTTTGGCTTGAAGAATGCTGGAACTACATATCAACGCGCAGTGCAGAATATCTTCAACAACATGCTACACAAAAATGTAGAATGTTACGTAGATGACGTAGTTGTCAAGACCAAAAGGAGATTCGATCACTTGAAGGATTTACGAATGGTGCTTAATAAACTACGACATTACAACCTCAAAATGAACCCGTTAAAGTGTGCATTTGGCGTCATTTCTGGGAAGTTCCTCGGCTTCATTGTCAAGCACCGTGGCATTGAAGTAGACCAATCGAAGATCAAGGCCATCCAAAGCATGCCCGAACCGAGGAACTTACACGAGCTGAAAAGTTTACAACGACGGCTAGCCTTCATTAGGCGTTTCATCCCTAACCTTGCTGGACGTTGTCAACCCTTCAGTCAACTCATGAAGAAGAACGTTCCATTCATATGGGATGACGCCTGTCGCAATGCATTTGAGAGCATAAAAATGTACCTGGCAAGCCCATCTTCTTGGGAGCTCCCGTGCCTCGAAAGCCGCTCATCATGTACATTGCCGCACATGAGGGTTCCATTGGAGCATTCTTGGCACAAGAAAATGAAGACCAAAAAGAAAGAGCACTCTACTACCTAAGTAGAACTCTCACTGGTGCCGAGCTTAACTACTCACCGAACGAGAAGATGTGCCTTGCCCTACATGCATGCTTACACCATCCACTTGGTTGCTAAAGCCGACCCAGTCAAGTTCATTATATCTAAGCCGGTTCTGACAGGGCGACTAACTAAATGGGCATTGCTTCTCAACCAACAGGAGATCATCTATGTCTCAACTAAAGCCGTCAAGGGACATGCGCTAGCAAATTTCATTTCCAATCATCTAATCCCAGCCGATTGGAAAATCTCAGACGACTTGCCTGAGGAGGTGTTCTACGTCGACATATTCCCGACATGGACAATGTTCTTTGATAGATTTGCACTAGCAGACGGAGCGGGGGAATGAGTAGTGTTCATGTCACCACAAAGACTACTAATACCCTATTCCTCCCGACTAAGCGAGCTATGCTCCAACAACGTCGCTGAGTACCAAGCATTGATTATTGGACTCCAAATGGCGATCGACATGGAAATCACAACGCTAGAAGTGTATGGCGACTCTAAGCTCATAATCAATCAACTCTTGACTAAATATCAAGTGAGGAAAGATGATCTTGTCCCATACTTTCGGCTAGCAACCCAACTGCTACAAAAGTTTGAGGCTATGACGCTAGAACATGTGCCAAGAAATGAAAATCAAATGGCGGACGCTTTCGCTAACCTAGCCTCAAGTATGGCGCTAGGAGAAGACGAAGCTGCGGACGTGCCAGTTTGCCAAAGATGGGTGATCATGCTCATCACCGAAATGCTACTGGATGATACAAACGTCATCTCAGTACTTCCAGTCGACACTGCAGAGTGGAGACAGCCACTGATTTACTACTTAGAGCATGGAAAGCTTCCAGACAATCCTAGACACCACTCTGAAATACGTCGACGAGCATCTTGCTTCCTTTACTACAAAGAAACACTCTACCAACGCTCTTTTGAATGAGTACTTCTAAGATGCCTAGGTGAGGAAGAAGCCAATCAAGCTATGGAAGAAACACACTCAAGCGTATGCGGAGCGCATCCGTCTAGACCAAAGCTACATTTCCAGCATAAAAGAATGGGCTACTACTGGCCAAACATGGTGAAGGATTGCCTGGAGTACGCCAAAAGGTGTCCAACCTGCCAATTCCACGCCAACTTCACACATCAACCACTTGAGCTATTACACCCTACAGTTGCTTCATGGTAGTTTGATGCATAGGGATTAGACATCGTAAGACCAATCACACCAAAGTCATATACAGGAGAAGCCTACATCTTAGCTGCAACGGATTACTTTTCCAAGTGGGCTGAAACCGTACCCTTAAGGGGAGTCAAGAAGGAAATTGTCGTCTGTTTCATCAAAGAGCATATCATCCATCGATATGGTATGCCTCGCTACATCATGAACCGACAACGAAAAACAATTCTCCAACCAACTCATGGACGAGCTCTACAAGAAATACAAGTTCAAGCAGCATAAGTCTTCCATGTATCATGCTCCGGCCAACGGTCTTGCAGAAGCATTAAAAAAAATGATGTGCAGCCTCCTGAAAAAGGTGATCAGCCGAACAAAGAGAGATTGGCACGAAAGAATAAGCGAAGCACTTTGGGCATATATGATGACACATAGAACTCCTACCCAAGTTATGCCTTATTCTCTCGTATATGGCGTGGAAGCTGTTCTGCCACTCAAAAGTCAAATCCCCTCACTAAGGATAGCTATTCAAGAAGGCTTGACTGAAAAGGAAAACACAAAGCTACGACTTCAAGAGTTGGAAGCACTCGACGAAAGGAGGCTCGAAGCTCAACAACACTTGGACTGCTACCAAGCATGGCTATCCAAGGCATTCAACAAGAAGGTCCGCCTAAGGTCTTTCCAAACTGGAGATCTTGTCTTGGCCTTACGAAAGCCCATCATCATAATTCACAAAACAAAAAGCAAGTTCAAATCAAAGTAGGATGAACCTTACGTAATACAAGAGGTCTACACCAACGACGCCTACTTAATCATGGCGGAAGACGGCTTGAAGATCGGCCCCATCAACAACAGGTTCTTGAAGTGCTACTACCCCCTAAAACAAACAAACAATGCTCCTCGCCTGCATGAGCCTAAACTGCACACGGCAACAATGCTCTTTTTTCGCACAAGCTTAAAAGGCTACACCTAATGCTCCTCGCCTGCATGAGCCTAAACTGCACACGGCACAACACTCCTTGTTCGCACAAGCTTAAAAGGTGACACTCAATGCTCCTTGTTCGCACGAGCTTAAAAGGTGACACCCAATGCTCTTCGCCTGCATGAGCCTAAACTGGACACGGCACAAAGCTCCTCGCCTGCACGAGCCTAAAACTACACACGGCAACAATGCTTCTTTTTCGCACGAGCTTAAAAGGCGACACCCAATGCTCCTCGCCTGCATGAACCTATACTGCACACGACACAAAGCTCCTCACCTGCATAAGCCTAAACTGCACACGGCAACAATGCTCCTTGTTCGCACAAGCTTAAAAGGCGACATACAGTAGCAAAGAAAACCAAAATGCTGCGCAATCTCACTACACAACCTCGCAGCGATTACGCAAGCAGTTTCTTGCACTGCACGACAACATCACCACCGAGGAAAATTACGACCAAAAGGCACTACACAGTGTAACCTCGCTGCAGTCCTTTGCATAGCACCACTTGGTAAAAAGTGACGCACTGCAACAAGCACCAAGCAGTAAAAGGCATGGCTCCAAGCACCAAAATCCACGGCACTAAGTAGTAGCAACGGGCGTCGTAGAACCAATTCCGTAGACTGCAACAAACCCAAAAAAGGGAGCCGCCACCTACGGGTTGGAAACTGCGCTCGAAGACGGCACGCAGACCTGATTCGTAAAAGGCAAAAACTTGCAGGAGGCCGCCACTAATTGTAAGCACGGGCCAAAGAAATCTCCATCAAAACAGCAAGGACATCCACAAATGTGGTGAACACTTGCCAAAAAAAAAAAAAAAAAAAAAAAGAAAGAAAGGGGTGTTTATATCGCCCGAAAGAAATACAGGGGATGCTGGTTTTTTGCTTGAAAAGAAAGTGGCCCACTCCATTGGGTTTGGCTGCTCTTTGCAGGACCTCGAAGACCATGGTGGCTCCAATTGATATGATGGTTCCTCTTGGTAACATTCGTTTTGGATCCATCTTTCTCTGTCTCCGCAATCGCAACCCCAAGAATCCCAATTGCAGTTGAGTTCTGGTTGTTTCTCGATACTAACGGCCAACCTGGAAGATTGTTATCAGTCATTCGATTCTTCGAGCAGCAACAAGTAGATTCGAAGGCAGCAAGCAAGTTCAAACGCAACCTCGAACACTGCAGGAGCCGCAAACGTAAGGCAGAACGCAGGGCCTGTGACACAGGAAGCCGCAGGACGATTGATGAATCTTGAACGTTACCTCAAAAGCAGCCTCAAGTGCGCACGGAGAAATCAGTCTCCGCCGATGGCAGTCTACAAGCACTTGTGGTTTAGGCTATGGCTTGCTAGCCAATTTATTGGCCAACGATTGCCAGAATTTGGGCAATCAGTCATTCAAATACGCCAAATAAGTCAGCGGCAAGGGATAAAGAATTAAGGAAAGAAAGCAAGTCAAAAGGAATCAAATTAGGAAATCAGGTGGGAAAGAAATTAAAGCCGAAAGAAATTAAAAATAATAATAAAAAAAATCATAAAAGCAATGATGGTGCCGTGTGAAAAGACAGAAAAAAAAAGGTGTAAAATAAAAAGTAATGATGCCATCATTGCTTTGTCATGGTGGCGTGTGCGTGCATATATATGTGGGTGTATGTGATGGCACAAAAGCAGGGATCATGATCCTCTCCTGAGCAAAGGCTGATGATCCACCTGATTAAGCCCATCAGGCCGTTGAAATTTTATCTAACGGCTAAAAACAGGAAGTCCCTCTAAAAGTTATAATAATTGTAGTCGTTGGATAAAATTTCAATGGCCCGATGGGTTTGATCAGGAGGATCCTCATCCTTTGCTCAGGAGAGGATCCTGATCCCAAAAGCAGCACATGCCTAGTGCTCTAATTAGGTATTTCAAATCAAGCCCAATTCTTTGCCTATAAATATTAGGCATTTATTCATAAGCGGGGGAGAGCAAAAGGAAGCCAGTCAAAGTCCCTGACATCCAACAATCTCTCAAACATCCAAGCAATCGTGTTCTTCATCAAGCTCGTGGAGAATCAACAAGCACAACAAATACGTGCTGATTCATCCCCAACAAAGCCGAAGATCACCAGCCACGTGACACTACTTGTGGCCCCGATTTATTCAAGATCAAGCCCCGACAGCCCTTGAAGAAACTTCCAGCCTAATTCAAGGTCAAGCCTCTACGACCCTTAAAGAAACTTTGCATTGCATTCAAGATCAAGCCTCTACGGCCCTTGAAAAAGAAATTTTCATTTCATTCAAGATCAAACTGAAGGAAGATTTTGTGAAAACATGTTCATTTGAATAACATCTATAGCATGCATTTAACAATTAAAAGGCGGAATCATGCTTGCATGCATTCAAAAACAAAATATTACCCATGAAATTCAAAGCCTAGTAGATTGGTGAACCAAGACTCAACTCAAATCAAAGTGAGTTGAGAAATATACCTTTGTAGATTCCTCTTTGCATAAGCAAAGGCTAATCACCCAAAGAGAGGGCCTTCATTCCTTGCATCTTAAATCTATGGATTTGGATGGATGAAAAGGTTTCTCCAAGTTCCCAAAATTGAGAACCTCTAAGTATCTTCACCAAGGTTAGATTGGAGAAGAAATGAGTGACCTTGGAGTAGTTAGTATGGCTAGATACACCCTCCAAGGGGCCGGCCTCTTTAGAGAGAAAAGGAGAGACAAGTTCTCACCAATTTTCTCTAAAAGAAACCCTTAATGAATTTTGGCTATAAAGTCATATTTATACCTTTATTCATTTGAGTGGCAAACTTGTAATTAAAGCAAGTTCACTACCCTTCCTCTAAATGGCCGGCCATGGGGTTTTGTTTGGGCTTTTGGGCCTTTGTGAATTAAGTTGTCATACAACTTAAGTCAATGGACTTGACGTTCGAAGCCCATTGGGCCTTGAGGCCCAAAACTAACCCGTGGTCTTTAACGAACTTATTCGTTTGATTAATTAACATATTAATTAATCCTTGCCATAAATAATTAAACCATTTAATTATTCTTACTCATCTCCATTGTTTCTTCAATCTCCACCTTACACGGTGTACGATCCATTAGGTTCCTTTTAGCGAGGCAGTGGGCGATTAAAACCATTTTACATCGATTGTGAATTGAAACTTACTTTCAATTCTCCCTTTACACAAACCATGAGTGACACCTAGCAGCATATCATGGTTACCCAAGCTAATCAGAAGAGGTGGAGAACCTATTCAGTTTAGGATTACAAATGCAATACGGTCTTTCTCTAATCTAATACTCTTGACCACATTGTTTGGTTTGATAGTTTATTTATTCATGTCTACTATCCAATGTGATTCGTTTGCTTATATGATTACCTTGAATGTGATTTGGAACGCATTCCTAAATCTCATTCATACTCTGGCCAGAGGTTCTAAATCATATCATAGAGTATTATCCCTCAAACCATTTGAAGGTTAGAGATCCCTTGTTGCACATTCACTTGTCTCCATGACTAAGTGGCTTAACCCCAATGATGCCGTGGACACCCTGATGGGGTGACTTTGACATAATCAAAGATCAAGGACTTAACCACAAGACAACTGTGATGCCTCAGGTCAAAGGACTAATTTGCATTATCCCAACCATGAGTTCTCATATGACATGAATATGAGAACTCTTCGTTGATCGTGTTCAGTGAACTCATTCTCTATTGAGCACCTACGTACTTGTCTTGATGTCACACACATCAATGACTCGAGACTAGTCACTCTCCCTGAGAGAAGACACAACACGTACTGATCTTAACGGACTGTCAATGCCCAATTGGCAATCCTACGATCAGGAACATTTAGGATGTGTCTACGAAAGAATGGTCTCATGAATCTAACTTCTTTAGATTGCATTCTCCCAATCACATATTCCTTGGACTTTATCGTTTAAGCATATAACATTTATATGAGACGGCTCAAACAATAATCTTTGGCCTTTATATGTAAACTAGATTAGTTTAACATGTGAAATGTCCGTAAAGTATCATCATATGATTGGCTTTAGGGCACATTTCCAACACAAACCTCTACGGCCCTCTAAGAAAATTTTCATTTAATTCAAGACCAAGCCTCAACGGTCCTTGAAGAAATATTCCGTTCAAGAAATACGCCTCAACGGCCCTTGACGAAATTCATCACTTCAATTTAAGACCAAGCCTCAATGGCCCTTGAAGAAATGTTTCGTTCAAGAAATATGCCTCAACGGCCCTTGACAAAACTCATCATGTCAATTCAAGACATACGCCTCTACGGCCCTTGAAGAAGCAAACTAATTCAAGATCAAGTCTCGACGACCCTTGAGTAAGAACATTCACATTGCAGGACTTCAAAACATGTTTCCTACATATGACAAGCACATGCCTACAATGCGCCTTGAAGTGCGGGCATTTATAGACATGTAAATTTCGTTGCATACAAATGATGCATTACAAAGCTCCACGTGGCATATGACCCATCACAAATGGACAAGTCATCAATGACATGTGGCACAAATCTAGCAAAGGAATCTCAAAAGCATTCCTAAAATGCGGCAAAGGGGAAGAAATCTCCTTAAAATCGGCAAAAGGCCCAAATTGCTCCTAAAACCGGAAAGAAAGTTAAAGCATCTTCATAAAACAAGCAGGAATTGAAGATTGCTCACAAAATAGGCAAGAAAGCCCTATAATTCGGCCAAGCAAGGGAAAATGGCTGAAATTAAGACACAAAACATGCCTAAATTCTCCCATTGACTAATCAAGACACAAATCAAAGCCAAATCCATCCAAGGGCAAGCTTTGAGAAGTCTATAAATACAAGGTTCCCAGATAAGCATAAAGGTCGACAATTTCTACATTGAAGGACAATTTCTTACATAGAGAAGAACCTCTGCACCAAATCTTTGAAGACTAATACGCTGCCAAAGCTCTCTTCAAAGAACGCAAAACCAAAAATGAAGCTTTCTTTCGACCAAAGCCGAAGAATTCCCTTGAAGAATCAACAAGCACCTGTGTCGATTCCTTCAAGACTTTGTTGCAAGCTCAAAACTTGTAACTAGGTTCGATTCGAGATCAAGTCGCCAAGACCCTTGAATCAATGAAATTCTACATCAATACTCCCTTTGCCGCAGCTCTAAACCTGACGTGAAGACTATCCATGCATTGTTTCAAGCTCAAAGTTTGAAGCAATCGTTCAATCGTTTGTCTGAGATCAAGTCATCGCGACCATTGGATCAACAACCTACGCATCTACATCAAATTTGAAGATTGAATCAGAGGAAAATTGTAAACAGAGATTTTAACCCTACAAATTCATCAATACAAATCTACTTTGTACACGTGTTCTCGTTTCATTTGTTACAAAATTTTCGTGTTTACAGGGGTATGTAATACTTGAAAGAAAAATATATATATATATTAATATCTTGAAGTAATATATATGGGACAATGTGGTATGCATATACTAATTTAGTATTATGTTTTCCATTTTTTAGGGGTCCAACTATGTTTTTCATTTTCATTATTTATTGATTTTAAATATATTTTCTGTAACAGGTGAGATCATATTACCTGATAATATTAACGGGTCGATTTCGGGTCGGGTCATATTACCCATTTACTAAAACATGTGTTACACGACACGACCTATTAAGATATCGGGTATGTCACGAAAAAGACACGAACACGGAAAACACGACACGAATGTCACGTCTAATATACTTGGTGTTGTCTCCTTTGATGTATCCCTTCTTGATATGTTTGATACATGTTGCGTTATCTTCATAAAAATCGTTGTAGGAACGTCAACAACAGAAAAAAGTCCGCAGGTGTTTCGAATGTGCTCGAAAATAGCTCTCAGCCAGAAGCATTCCCGAGTGGCTTCATGTAGAGCGAGAATTTCAGTATGGTTCAAAGAAATCGCAACTAAGGTCTGTTTGGTTAACCTCCAAGATATTGCGGTGTCTTCAACGGTAAAGATGTAACCCGTTTAAGAACGTGCCTTGTGCGGGCCAGACAAGTACCCATCATCATCATAACCAACAAGGTTGAAGCGGACAATCCAATGTCTCACATTGCTATATCTTGCTAAAAGATTAACGTTGAAGAAGATGTTTGGTCTAGAGCATTGAGTTATGTACAATACAGCGCCAATTACATTGAGGAAAGGAACTTCAGGCTCCAAAACCTATTCCTCATCGTTTTCAGGATGGAAATGATCTCATTAGCGTTTAGACAACCATAAGAGTGCTCAAAGGCTTGTTGTATCCTCATTAAAATGATGCAACACCATTTGGTGTAGTTTGATTGATGGACAATAATACCATCTGAGCAATGCTTGATCTTCAGGCTAAGACAATATCGAGTTTTTCCAAGATCCTTCATCTCAAATTCTGACTTCAGGTGCGCAAATGTTCTCTAAATCTCTTTCAGGAGTCCCAATGAGATTCATGTCATCGACATGAATTGCAACGATAACAAATCTGGAATGTGACTTCTTCATGAACACGCATGGGCATAATTCGCTTTTCATATATCCCTGACTAGTCAAATACTCACTCAGACGGTCATAACATATCTGCTCGGATTGCTTTAACTCATAGAGTGAACGCCTCAATCTAATCGAGAGGGTGTTCTGTGGCCTATAACTATTTAACCCAGTCAATGTAAGCCCTTCAGGAACTTTCATGTAATTTTGTGTAAAGATCCCCATAGAGATATGTTGTTACCATGTCCATGAGCTGCATAAGTTTTTCAGAAACTACAAAACTGATAAGGAAACGAAATGTTATTACATCCATTGCGGGGGAATACACCTCCTCGTAATCAATCTCAGGGCATTGAAAGATGCCTTGTGTCACTAAGCGTGCCTTGTATCGCACTATTTCATTATTCAATTCGCTTCCTTACGAAAATCTACTTGTAGCGAAAAAGCTTCATATGTGGTCGTGTAGGAGCTACAGGCTCAAACACCTTGTGTTTCGCAAGCGAATTAAGTTTGACCTGGATTGCTTGCTTCTAGTTTGAGCAATCTGTTTGACTTCAACTTTCATCAACGAAATGTGATTCAATGCCATCACACAGCATGATATCAGTAGCTACTGTATATGTGAATACATCGCCAACTATTATCTTATTCTTAATCCAAACCTCATCCAAGCTACCATAGTAGACTGAAATTTCTCGATTCTCAGGAGAACGATTCGTTTCTTCAAGGACGCTTGCATAATCTAGAATAATCTCATGTGTTGAAAAAGATAAGTAGATGATGGTTGGATTCACACTAGTATCACTAGTTTGTGTCATGTGTTTCCTCTTCCGAGGATGTTAATCATTTGATCCAATTGGTTTGCCACACTTCTAGGAGGGAGAAGATGATTGGTTAGCAACCAGTATACTAGGATCGACCACTTAGTGCAGCAAACCACCCCCAAGTGGTTGCTTAGACACGTTAGTGGTGTCATGTCCTTTATGGACAATGGTTCGACATACTTTAGATACACCTATCTTTGCAGGCACGTTTGAAGTTAGTATATGTGTACTCGTCACCTTCACTAGATTGGTAAAAACATTTGGCATGCTTTGAGCAATATTATGAAGATCTAGAATTCGTCGCACTTTAGTTTCAGAATGTGCGGTGCATGGATCCAAATGAGATGTAGTGGGAGTCATCCATGATAATTACGCTATTTTCAGGAACGATGATGCTCTTATCTCCCCTTAATGACAGGAAGACTGTCTCATAAAAGCAATGTATTAAAAGGCGAAGGTGTGGGCAAGATTTGGATGGATAGCCTCGCCTAGGCGTTAGGCGTGAGGCGGCTAAATTTTTTTAATCTATATATGTTTTATATATTAAACATATAATCGTATAAAAATAATACTTTATAAAACAAACATCCATTATCAATTTATCATTCAAATCCATTGTTATTCGAAAGATACTATCATCTAAATTCATCATTCAAAATCAATATCATCCAAATTCATCATTCAAAAATTAATACAAACAAAGAAATCATTCATCCAAATCCTCTTCATTGCCAAGTCTTGATGAACTTGTAGGGTATGTCATCAATTCATCAAACGAATCTTCCGAATCATACTCCAAATTTCTTCACCTCGAGATTTCTTCATTAACCCATTTTCTTTTGTATGTAATTGGACCTCAAGGTTGAGTAGGCTCACGAGGAGGAGTAGGCTCACGATAAGGAGGAGGAGGAGAAGTAGGCTAACGACAAGGAGGAGGAGGAGGCTCACGAGGAGGAGGTAGCCTCTCGAATGTATGGGTCACCTTCATAAACCGGGAATGGCATATTACTTATGGCCTCAACATTGTACAATGACTCATCCTCGAGCCATGTAGGATCTTCGGGAAGAGCGGGATCTTCTGTCTCTGTTATCCATTCATCATCGGAGGTAATTTCTTCCACAACAGTGGGATCACACTTCTTCCTCCTTTTAAGACTTCTCCCTTGCAAAGCCAAATTGTATTTCACATTGGCTAAAGCATTAAGCCTTTTGTGTTCAACCTTATTCCTCCTTTTTGTATGAATCTACAAATAAATCAAATAAATGTAAAAATTAATTCTATTGCTCAAGTCTAATCATCTTAAGCAAAAATGACACATAAAATACTAATAATATATTTACTTACAATATGAAATGTGCTCCAATTCCTCTCACATCCCGACGTACTACGAGTGAGGCTAAGAACTCGGATAGCAAACTTCATTAACTTGGGTGTTTTAGTCCTAAAGTGCTCCCAGCAAGCCGCTAAAAAAAACAATATTAGTTAGGTAAGTAATTTAAAGGTTAATGATAAAAATATATTAACAATTGACTAATTAAATCTTACTTGGTGTTCGCCTTTTCCTAGTTTGCAGAGCCATAGGATCTGCAAATTCACCAACTTTGTTATCATATAAATCCAATTGGATATCCGCATCTTCACATTCTTTCCCATTCCCAAGCATCCTATCCATGCAAGCTAACAACCCACTTCGCACTTCGCCACTATTTGAGAAATTATCCTCATACCGAAATTGTGGATTCAACCTCTCTCAAGACATAAACATGAGGAGAACACCTTAATGCAAAAGGAAACTCTACCCCAAAACTCACAATCATGTAGCACATGATGCTTAGCCAACTTTGCTTCACAGGATTTTGCATATGTACTTTCCGACCATTCTTGAGAGGAAAACAAAGCAACAAGATTTTCCTTTTACTTTTGTAAGCTTTGAAGTGTAAGGAAAGAAGTGGCAAACCTAGTCAGCATCGGAAGAAGAATTTCCAAATTGTTGGTGTACTTTCTCGTCAAAGCTAATACCCATTAATTCCCATATAGATACTTTGAAATACACCTAGCACTTTTGAGTGTGTCATTAAACTATGTCATCTTAGAAATACCTCTAGCATCAAATCAATGCAATGAGCCAAACATGGAGTCCACCACACGTTCTTTTTCCTCTCAATAAGTTTTGCCCCCGTATTCTTGTAGTTCAAAGCATTGTCGGATATATCTTGAACCACATTCTCCTTACTAGTTTCTTGAATAACATCATCCAAATAGCCATACAACCAATCTTCATTTTTAATGGAGGCCGATGCATCAACCGATTTCAAGAACCAAGTACCTTGCGGGGTATTGACAAGAAAGTTTATTAGACACCTACTTTTGCCATCCGACCATCCCGACATAATATTGCAACCATATCTCTTCCAAGCCTTTACATGTTCTTTCATCATGTTTTGTACATCCTCATCTTCTTCTTTAAGCATCCAAGTCCTATATTCATGGCTTGTAGGAGCATTAAAATCGAGACAAAAATCGGATACTGCTTTCATTACTTTAACATAATATTCTACGAAGTCTAGACTTTTAGGTTTGGTTTTCCTTGTCAACATTGTAAGTGTACCACATGCTCAATCTAGCTTTAGGCTTTTCTCTATTTATGGGATGTGACTGCTGGGAAGAAATATTCAAGGATGTGGCACAACTCACTTCAAAAGGTTTGTTCATGCATGTGCATTTCACGTCTACATTCCTATTTCATTTTGACTAGCTTAGTTCTCTAGTCAGTCGTGCGCATGGATTTTCAGCAAGTTGGGCACGCAATTTAAGACTTGCCCACATAGGCTAACTAACAGCTTTCTGGGGAATATCTGTTTTTCACCCTTGATCTTTTCAGATGGTTTTGAAACTTGACACGTGTTCAATAGGTTGAAAAACAAACCAAAGCTTTTGGAGTTAAGTTCCCTAGCTGGTTCATTTGTTTTCTTTGGGGTTTTCAGATCATATTCCTAAAGAAAGAAAGAGAGAAAAAGCCATTAAGGCCTCAATTTCCTCTTTGTTCTTCATTTATGAAACCCTAGTTGCAAAACCTTCTTTCATGCATTAAACACCTAATCATTGAAGAATAGGGTTGCATTGTCTTTGGTTTTACATTAAATTTGCGGTCAAGTGTTTCTAGTTTCAAATCTTTAAAACTGATCCATTTTAAGATTCTCGTCAATTTCTTCCTTCAATTGTTTGACTGGAGAAATTGACTTAGACATTTGAATCTAGATCTGCATATCATTGCCATATCATCATATGCATAGTTCATGTTGAAGGAATAATTTGTGAAAACAAGTTCATTTGAGCAACATCTATGCATGCAATTAACAATTAAAGGCGGAATCATGCTTATATGCACTCAAAAACAAAACTTTACCCATGAAATTCAAGGCCTAGTAGTTGTGGTGAACCAAGACTCAAATCAAATCTTAAAGAAAAGAGTTGAGAAACTTTTATACCTTTGAAGCACCTCTTTGCTTAGCAAAAGATATTCACCCATGTGAGGGCCTTCTTTCCTTAGTCTCCTTGCTCCTTGGCTCCATAGATGTGGATGGAGGAACTTTGCTTCTTGGCTCCATGACTTATTGGATATGGATGAAGGAATGGATTCTCCAAGTTCCCAAGAAAGGGAACCTCTAAGTTTCCACACCAAGGAGAGCATTGAGGAAGAGATGAGTGACCTAGGAAGAGATGGATGCTAGTCCATTCTTCCTAGGGTGGCCAGCCTCCTAAGAGAAGAGAGAGCTTTTTGTGTTTTTCTCTTTTCTCTCTAGAAAACCCTTATGAGGGAATGAGTTATAATTTCCTTTCTATAGCCATTTACATTGAGTGGCATAATTGAAATTAAAACCAATTCTCCCTCACACTCTCTATGGCCTACCATGTGGGTTCAATGGGCTTTCATGCCCTTTGTGTTTTCAAGTTGTCAAACAACTTGAGTTATTGGACTTGACATTCGAAGCCCATTGGGCCTTAAGGACCAAAACTAACCCGAGGTCTAAAACGAACTTACGTGTGCTGGTCTCGGTGCCACAAGGTGAAGAGCTCAGGAGGAGTTGCCACTTCCTGAAGACTGAAGGAATTCATCTTATGTGAGGCAAGGAATTCATCTAGGAATTGAGGTTTGCGTGGTACTTTGTAAAAACATTGATTATACTAGTAGATTGGACTCAGTGGAGAGTCCCTGGTATTTTAACCCAGAGGTGGGTTTTTCTGGCCAAAAACATCTTGTGTTCAAAGTTATTTATAGTGTGCCACATATCTCACATAACTACATGCTACATGTATCACTTGAGTATTTAATTAGTATGTGTTCGCAATCTTGCTCACTTGACACATTAATAACTTAGAAATAACTAAGGTCTTGCTGACTAGGATAGCTTTTGGTATTTGAAATTGGTTATTAAATCTTTAATTTATTGACTAACAATTCTATCTTAGTTAACCAGGGGGCTTGACTAGTCAGTTCACCAGATATCATTTTTATATACAGGATATTCCGCCTGGTACCAATTTCATTTGGTATCAGAGCCTTGCTCTAGATATATATAGAGTGATCTCCGGGATTTACTGGTATTAGGTGGAATCTCACCATGGACTGTGATCATATTGGTACATCTTGTAACATTCCTCCATTCTTTGATGGATCTAATTATGTTGCATGGAGTGAAAAGTTTCAAATCTTTCTGGAAGCTCAGGGCTTAATTGTTGTTGACTATCTTACCCTCGAATGGAAAACACCGTCAAGAAATGTAAATGGTGAATCTGTGATCAAATCTAAAGAAGAATGGTCTCCTAGTGAAGTTTCTTCTACCATGGCAAACAAAAAAAAAGTAAGAAATGCCATTGTCACCGCCATTTCTCCAACTCAATTTGCACATATTTGATACCGCACAACGGCCAAGCAAGCTTAGGACAAGCTCAAAATTCTTCATGAAGGAGATAAACAACTAAGTGATCTCAAACTTCAAATGACTCTTTCAAAGTTTGAAGACTTTGAGGATGAAAGAATCTGAGACCTTCTCGGCTTTCTATGAAAAAATTGAAATGTTAACTAATGAAACATTAGGGTTAGGCAAACCTATTGATGAAACTACCATTGTTCAGAAGATCTTGAGATCCTTGCCTAAGAGATTCAGGGCTAAGAAGGCTATCATTCAATAATTTCAAAGGATTTGAATGAAATCAAACTTGGAAAATTGGTGGGTAAACTTATCACTTATGAAATGGAACTAGATATGGAATATGATGATGCCAAGAAAAGTAGTGATGTTGTTCTTCATACTGTTGAAAATACAAAGATTGTCAATGTCCCGTGTGAGCAAGCTCCAAAGGATGACGTTGCCTTGTTTGTTAAACAGTTTAGAAGATTTCTCAACAATAAAGGAAGGGAGATAAAAAACGTTGAGGAGTCATCTGAAAACTCAAAGTACCAATCTTATGGAAAGTTCACTTTTGGTAGAAAACAAGGAAAGTTCACAAGTAAAAGGGTCAAATCCTCATCTAGAGAATTTGGTCTATGCTTTTCTTGTGGTGGTAGTGGACATCGTGCTACTGCATGTGCAAACAATAAGGAATCAAGTCAGAAAAGGGACAAAGAAAATGATGGCTACTTGGAGTGAAAGTGAAGGTGAAAGGTCTGTGCTACTGCATTACTTTTGTTGCTCCAATTGAGGAAGTGTATTTTAGTGATGATGATCTTGTGCAGAATGATAATAAGGAGATGACCTATAATGAGTTGTACATCAAGTATGATACTCTTTTTTATGAGACTTGTACTACAAAGGTAGAAAAGATTGAGTTGTCCAAGAAGGTTGTTGAGTTGCAGAAAGAAAACAAGTTTCTTTGTCTAGTCAAATCTAAACTAGATGAAAAGATTGGTTATCTTGAGGCACACATTGAGGAACGGAATGAGAAGGTATCTCCTTATGATGACAAAGAGGAAAAAGATGATGTTATTACTGCTCTTGAAGCTTAAGTTCAAAAATTGCTGGAATCTCAAGAAAACCCGATGAATCAAATTCATGTGTTGAAAGCAAATAATGTTATGTATCATGAGGCTAATCAGAAACATCTACTTGAGTTAAATGAGGCAAATGACAAGGTTATTCATCTTACTATTGGGGCTGAAAAAATTAACAAGATGCTGAGTCTTGGGAAACCTTATAGTGACAAAAGTGGCATTGGCTATGTGAAAAACGGCTCAAGCTCAACGAGTACCAAATCAAGATTTGTGAGAGAATCTCATCCTATGGCACCTAATGTCAATCCAAGATCAAAGCCTAGATTTATTCCCACATGTCATCACTGTGGTAAATTGGGCCACATTCGTCTTAAGTGTAGGAATCTTCACTCTGGGAAGAATGATACCTTGAAAAATTAAGTGGATTGATTGGTCAATGTAGTCAACAGAATTGCTCAACTTGTGCAGTCATCCAGTATGGAAAGGGAGAGACCCACTTCAAATGGGTCCAAAAAGTCTCCAACAGGTGTTTTGTTGTTCTAAATGCTCTATCAGTTACCAAACCAAATATGTGGTATCTTGATAGTGGGTGTTCTCACCACATGACTGGAGACAATGAGGCATTCTCATCTCTTGCTCCTTTTATTGGCGATTATGTTGTGTTTGGTAGTGGGGACAAGTCTCAAATCACAGGGAAATGTGATGTGAAGATTTGTGGATTACCTAAGCTTGAAAACGTTAGCTATGTTGACAGGTTAAAGTCAAATCTCATTAGCATTAGCCAGTTATGTGATGATGTGGCTAATGAAGTGTGCTTCTATAAAAGAAATTGCCGGATTATGGATGAACATGGAAAGAACTTGATTGTACTCCCTAGATCTTGAGACAATTGCTACATTCTTGATGTCTCTAAAGTTGCTGAATACTCCAAATGCAATAAACTATTGATGAAACTAGTGTATTGTGGCATAAGAGACTTGGACATGTGAACTTCAAAGACCTCAAGAAATTGTCCAAACATGAGGTTGTGAGGGGATTGCCACCTTTTTTTTGTTTCTAGCTCCTATGTTTGCAGATCATGCCAATTAGGAAAACAATCTAGGGTGGCTCATAAGAAAGTGACTGGCATTGGAATAATCAAGCCACTTAATTGATTCATATGGCTCTTGTTGGGCCAATTCAGACCTTATCTCTTGGTGGCAAGTAGTACATCTTGGTAATTGTGGACGACTATTCTAGATTCACTTGGATATGCTTTTTAAGGAAAAAATCTGATACCTTTCAACAGTTCCTCACTGTGTACAGAGTAATGTTAAATGAATATCTATCTAGCCATCCTGCTCTTGTTAGAATCAGAACTAATCATGGAACCGAATTTAAGAATGCTCACTTTGACGATTTCTGTTCAATAAACGGCATCAAGCATGAATTTTTTGCTCCAATCACCCCTCAACAAAAATTGTGTTTTGATAGAGATGACTAGGGTGCTACTTAACGGTAAAAACTTGGGGCCGATGCCATGAACACCGCTAGCTACATCTCAAATCGTGTGTTTCTCAGACTGGGCACTAAAGTGACACCTCATGAACTCTGGAGGGGTAAGAAGCTAATGGTAAAGTATTTCAAAGTCTTTGGGAGTGTTTGCTACATTCTACGTGATCGAGAACATCTAGCGAAGTTTGATACCAAGAGTGATGAGGGAATCTTCTTGGGGTACTCCAACATAAGTTGGGCTTATAAAGTTTACAAGTTGAGAACAAAAACCATCATGGGGTCCATAAATGTCAAGATTGATGACACTAATTTTCCTTCATCTTTGGCAACTGGAAATGATGATATGTTATTTCCCTCTAAAGATAACAGTGATGTTTCTGTTGAGTCAAGTGTGGTGTCAGAAAGTGACAATGAGAGTGAATGAAGCACTGATGTTAAAGAAATTAGGCTAGAGGTCAGAAAGTGGCAAGATTCTCGTGTCATATTCAAGGATAAACCAAAGTGGGCCAAAAGTCATCATGATGAAGAAATTGTGGGTCCAATTGACAAAGGCGTTAGAACTCAAAGACAAATAGATGATGAATATGCAAATGTTTGCTATGTCTCCTAGATTGAGCCCAAGAATATTAAAGATGCTTTAACTGATGAAGAATGGATCTTAGCTATACAGGAAGAGCTGAACCAGTTTGAGAAGAATGAAGTATGGCCTTTGTTGATTGTCCATCAAACACTAATTTTATTGGCACAAAATGGATTTACAAGAACAAGTATAATGAGTCAGGAAATGTGATCATAAATAAGGCCAAGCTTGTTGGTCAAGGATACTCTCAACTCGAATGTGTTAATTTTGATGAAACATTCTCTCATGTTGCTCGTCTTGAATCTGTCAAACTTCTATGTGCTGTTGCATGCTATTTAAAGTTCAAGCTTTTTCAAATGGATGTCAAAACTGCATTCCTTAATGGATATCTTAATGAAGAAGTCTACATTGAACAACCTAAAGGGTTTGAAGATCCTCACAATCCTAACGGTGTGTACAAACTGAGGAAGGCTCTTTATGGTCTCAAGCAAGCTCCTCGTGCTTAGTATGACATGTTATCCTCTTATCTTCTTACTCATGGTTACACACATGGCTCAGTTGACAATACACTATTTGTAAAGAAGGTGAAGTCTCTTGTTGTGATTGCTCAAGTGTTCGTTGATGATATTGTTGTTGGCTCCACTTCTGATTCTCTTATGAAGCAGTTCATTGACATGATGACCAGTGAGTTTGAAATGAGCCTTGTTGGTGAACTAAACTACTTTCTTGGACTTCAAGTTAAACAAGAAAATGATGGCATTTTCATCTCTTAAGCCAAGTATGCCAAGAATTTGGTGAAGAAATTTGGTCTTGAAAGATCAAAAGCTGCTAGGTCACCAATGAGTACATGTGCCAAAGTTCACAAGGACTCGAGTGGCGAGGATGTTTACCAAACTTTGTATAAGAGCATGATTAGAAGCCTACTCTATTTGACTGCAAGTAGACCGGATATTTCCTTTGTAGTTGGGGTGTGTGCTTTGTTTCAAAGTTGTCCTAAAGAGTCTCACCTATTGGCAGTTAAGAGGACTATCAAATATGTGGGTGGAACTACTAATTTTATACTACTATATACGCATGACACTAACACCAACTTGGTTGGATACAGTGATGCCAATAGGGCTGGGTGCATTGATGATCGAAAGAGTACCTCTGGGGGAGCTTTCTATGTTGGAAACAATCTGGTGGCTTGGCACAACAAGAAGCAAAAATGTGCCTCCTTGTCTACAGTTGAGGCTGAATATGTTGTAGCTGGTAGCTGTTGCACTCAATTGATGTGGATGACGCAAATGCTCAGTGACTATGGTATACCTCAATCCATTTTTCTTGTTTATTGTGATAATATGAGTGCTATTGATATTTTCAAGAACCCTGTCCAACATTCAAGAACCAAACATATTGATATAAGGCATCATTTCATTAGCAATCTTGTGGAAGGTACAATTCTTACCTTAACCTTTGTGCCAACTGAAAAACAGCTAGCTGACATCTTCACTAAAGCCCTAGATAATTGAAGGTATGAAGATCTTCAATGGTCTATTGGTCTTTGCGATATGAATTGAATAGGTTGTATAGCCTTGCTTCCAAGAGTTGAATATTTTGTTTAGTCTTTGTGCATGTTTTTGTGTAGTCAGTTATCTCCTCAGATAATCTCATTTTGCTCTTTGTAGGCTTCTCTTATCTATCATACATTGTTAGTATTATATAGATTAGCCTTAGATAACTTTTCGTTGTGATGTTAAAGGCTCTCCCTATTCTCTCAGATGGTCTTTGAAAATTCATTTTTCCAATCATCCAAATCTAGAGGTGTTTTTGAATTTAATGTTGCTTTGGTCCTAATTGAGTGGTAGTGACTTTACTTACTCTATAGTCTGGACCATGTGTCAATTCTCTTCTTTTTGTCCTCTCCCTAAAATCAAATCAAAATTTCAAATGGGAGAGTGTTATATGAAAGGGATGTCTTCAAAAGAAAGTATATATTATCAAATGGGAAAATCCCTTCATTTTGGCCTTCCATGCAATGCCATGAGTAGTGCTTCAAGATCCCCCTCTATAGGTCATGTATTAAATTCTCTGAAATATCAATGTTGATTCATCAAAATTTCACCTTCATTCAAATGACCTTGGCATTTCTCAAATTGATGCCTCATTCGAAGTTCTTCACCAAAATTAGCTTTTCTTCCAAGGTTTATGCCTTGCCTTTTGCGAGTCTTGTCCATTGTCCATATTATGTAGGAAGTGTTTTTGTTTCTTAAAGTCAATGGATTATTAAAAGTTTGATTAACTTTGGAAATGCTTTTGAGATTATGTGCTTGGTTCTATGATTTCAAGATGGTTATCACTAATCCTATTCCCTTACCTTGTCATATCATAGTTGCATCATGAGCAAGTGTTCATCTCTGTATTACTATCTTTGTATGCCCTTGAAGAGTTGTCTCTTGAGAATTGCATTGCATATTATTTTGTCAAACACTTGTCTTATCAACATCTCTTGGAAGCATCGATATTTAACCTACTTTTTCTGATCTCTTTCATGGCTTGTGCTTTAGAAGTAGTTTATTGGTGCAAAGATTCAAATTTTATCTTGATCTCTATCATCTTAATGAGCTGCCTTCAGTAATTTAGGTACATTTGTCTATGCCTATGCTCAAATTTGGTTGTCAATGGACATCTCTATTTTCTGTTGATTCACTGTCCCTCGTCAGATAAGTGAAGTCATGTTTTAGAATTATGGGGGAGTGTGTTTACATGAAGAGCATCAATTCTGGTGGAGTTCAATATTATTGCTTGCATCCTTTCTGGGAAAGTTAGATCACTAACATGTGCTTACTTGTTGCTTCACTTTTCTTTGACATGCTCATATGATATAGTGCTCATTCCTTATCCGTTGTGATTTTATTGTTCTTGCATTGTAATTTGCTACAAATTTGAAAATTGCATGGGATATATTCTGCCTTGTCCTTGTCTTACCGTGACAGAGTGGGGGAGAAAATTTTCAATTGGGTTTTATTACCTTGCAAGTTGGTCACCCATGATAAATTTCACTTGTTCTTGTCAAGATTTGTTGTTTTGAAGGATCCGTTCCTTCATTCATTTCTTGAGTGTGGGTGAGTGAAATTAGCTTTACGTTTGGGGTATTTTCTCAAGGAAAGCCAAAGGGGGAGATTGTGAAGTCTTGGCTTTTAGGTTTGGCTTTCCTTGTCAACATTGTAAGTGTACCACATGCTCAATCTAGCTTTAGGCTTTTCTCTATTTATGGGCTATGCCTACTGGGAAGAAATGTTCAAGGATGTGGCACAACTCACTTCAAAAGGTTTATTCATGCATGTGCATTTCATATCTACATTCCTGTTTCATTCTGACTAGCTTAGTTGTCTAGTCAGCTGTGCACACGGATTTCCAGCAAGCTGGGCACGTAATTTAAGACCTGCCTACATAAGGCTAACTAACAGCTTTCTGGCGAATGTCTGTTTTTCACCCTTGATATTTTCAGATCGTTTTGAAGCTTGACACGTGTCATAGGGTTGAAAAATGAACCAAAGCTTTTAGGGTTAAGATCCCTAGCTGGTTCATTTGTTTTCTTCAGGTTTTCATATCATAGTCCTACAGAAAGAATGAGAGAAAAATGCATTAAGGCCTCACCTTCCTCTTTGTTCTTCATTTATGAAACTCTAGTTGCAAAACCTTCTTTCATGCATTAAACACCCAATCATTGAAGAATAGGGTTGCATTGTTTTTGGTTTTGCATTAAATTTGTGGTCAAGTGTTTCTAATTTCAAATCTTTAAAACTGACCTATTTTAGGATTCTCGTCAGTTTCTTCCTCTAAATATTTGACTGGAGAAACTGACTAGACATTTGAATCCAAATCTGCATATCATTGCCATATCATCATATGCATAGTTCGTGTGCTGGTCTCGGTGCCACAAGGTGAAAAGCTCAAGAGTAGCTGTCATTTCGTGAAGACCGAAGGAATCCATCTTGTGTGAGGCAAGGTTGCACAAAGGTAAAGTTGCTCCATAGATAGGGATCTAGAAATTGAGCTTTGCACGGTACTTTGTAAGAACCTTGATTATACTAGTGGGTTGGCCTCAGTGGAGAGTCCTCGATTTTTTAACCCAGGGATGGGTTTTTCCGGTCAAAAACATCTTGTGTTCAAAGCTATTTATAGTGTGCCAGATATCTCACATAACTACATGCTACATGTATCACTTGAGCAGTTAATTAGTATGTGTTCACAATCTTGCTCACTTAACACATTAATTACTTGGAAGGAACTGACGAGCTTCCGATAAAACATACCTATCAATTTGTCCCCCTTACTAGGTGGTATAAAAGAACAGGTTTGTTGTGAAGGTGTGACACTTTCACTCCCATTCCCACTACTTACATATTGTGTCCTTGAGTCCATATCCACAATTTCACTTTCTTCTCTGCCACCACAAGACAACTCATGGCTAGCTTCCTTCTTTTCTTTAGCTTCTAAACATTAGCAAAGCACTGTGCCTTTAGATTGGGTGGGACTTTTTTTAAAACTAATCATTCCTCCCAAACTTACACCACCCAAGTGATGTATGAATCTAGAAATTGAACCCGTGCATTTGTGCTTACAATAACCACAATAGAAGTGTTTGGTGATAGGATCAAAATCTTTTGTCCATTACCATGCGAAATCTTTCTTAGAAGAAACCATATTCTTCAACACCTAGACAATGAACATTCAATGCATATAATTAATCAGTTTTGAATAAACAACAAACATTCAATGCCTTAACATTATGTGGACTGTGAGTAACACCATCACTGTTTTATTTTTTAGTAGTACAATTAAATCTATGATCTAGCCTACTAATCCTCAAAGAACCCAATACCACGATTGCAAAAGGATAATATCCATAATTGGTTGCAATACCCAATCTTTCACAACAAAGTAATCATTCAAGTTTTTGGCGACTGGTTTGTTCGGCGTATGTGCTTTGTGGAAAAACGCACAACAGTAGAGCATACACAAACTATACAAAAAAAAAAAATTCAAAATCACAATTTCAGAAACCCTCACCTAAGAAGTTAAGGATTTATGGGCGTGCTAACGGCGATGTTGTTGCGGTAAGGTGATGGCGGTGCTATTCGAAATATGGCAACGGCTGCTGCTCGAAGTTGGCGACGACTGTGCTTTGTCGAAGACTCGAAGGTCACGCGGGAGAGAAAATGAAGAAAACAGAGAGAATATAACATGATAGAAAGAAGAAACCTGGACGCCCTGAGACGCATCTGCCACCTCGGCGCACTCCAGGGACACCTTCTGCCCACTCCATCAAAACAGATGCAGCAACCCTCCCGCCTAGGCAAGCCTTTTAAAACACTGCATAAAAGTGACATCCACCAAACGAGCGATAAAGATATTGCTTGTCAAAGGTTTTAAGTAACAAATGATTGAAAAAGAATCATAACCGATATAGATTATCATCTTTCTCTGAGAATCTATTTTTATAAGTAAGGACGGCCCAATCGGCACGTAGACTGCACAACCTAAGATGTGCAGATGTGAAACGTTGGGCTCGTACCCAGCTGGCAACTGAAACGCAGAATAAGGTTGGGTTGAGATGGGCCTTAGGCGGACTAACATGGCTCGGTGAAGTATTGCATGGCCCCAGGCAGATACCGAAAGTTTAGCGTGCATGACCAAAGTCCGAGCAATCAATTCAAGGTGTTTAATAACCACCTCTGGGAGGCCGTTCTTGGTATGAACATGGGGTACTGGGTGCTTAACTTCAATCCTAATGAACATGGAATAGTCATCGAATGTTTTCTATGTGAATTCTTCAGCCTTATCCAATCGAATCGACTAATCGGATAATTAGGATGGTGAACGCTTAGCCTAAAAATTTGAACTAGAAGTTTGGAGAATGCAGCATTTTGAGTGGTCAAAAGGCACACATGTGACCAACAAGTAGAACCATCAACCAATACCATAAAGTATCCAAATGGTCCGCATGGGATGGGCACATGATAAGCTTTCCAAATGAACAAGTTTGACATATAAATTCCCTTTGGATTTTGCCTAATTGTCGATTTAGGGGATGCACGTGTGTAACTTTGAGGATACAGTGCATTATAGCTCGTCCAAGGTGTCCCAAATGATCATACCAAAGCAAAGTTTCAAGTGCAATACCTAAGGTAGGGCCGACTAGTGGCTCTCTATGGAATGGAGCGAATGGTTGTAGTGTACAATCCATTCGGGAGACGCTCCATCTTCTCTAGTATACGCTTATGTTCATATTCGTAGGAAGTGATGCAAAGAAACTCAATTCCATTTTCTTCAGAGGTTTCAGTGTAATAAATATTATCTCAAATGTCTTTAAAGTTGAACGGTGTTTTTCCGAAATGTGGAGAATAAAGAGCCTCTTGAATGGTCACTTTAGTACTATTGGACAACATTATACGGGCATGGTCATATCCCTCAAACAGGTTAGAAGGGCCTGAAAGGGTTGTAAGAGGTGATATTTTAGGTAGTAAAATAGATGCATTCATGAAAAATGGTGTGCATGGTTGCACTATTTGCCAAACAATTAACTTCCTCAATAGTCATACCTATAAATAAATTAATTGAATTGGTCACAAGTATTAGAAACTTTGAAATTTTTCATTCATTCAATTAATCATTCGAGAAAAAACTCCAAAAATTAAAACAAACACCAAACAAATAGTCGAAATAAAGCAAGTTATTCCAAACTTAAACCACTAAATTAAAAGGGGGTTCGGCCAACATGGTGAATTCGGCCCAGATGGTGTATTTAAACCATTGTCTAAGAATCTATTCTTCAATCGAAGTTGATGCTTCCTGAAAGTAAGAAACCTTTATCTTCGTATCTTCAGGTTCCACCGCTTGAGCGAAATTTGTTCCAAACTTTTGACGACGTAAATGATACTTAGCTAGGACCGTAGCAGGAGATCGACATACATGGTTCTTCAAACCACATCTATAACACATATATGTATCCATGGTGTTATGTGTTTTGCCTTTATTCTGAAGTTTTAGGTTTTGGGAGCGAGGTTGTGGCGCTTATGGGCCTGTTTCCTCCTTAAATTGGCCTTCACTCTATTGACCTTGAGCTTTCGGCTTCTATCGTGCCTACCACGCCTGGAATGGCGATTCAGGTACAACGGTCAAGTCATTAGGTCTAGCATGGTGATTTTGCATCACGGCTAGTTCTGTTTTTCAATAAAAAGTAAGATAGAGATCAAATATGAAAATTTGGTAAACTTATTTGCCCTATATTGTTAATGCATGACAATATTAGTGGCATGGAAGGTCGAATAGGTCTTCTTGAAGAGATTATGTTCGGTCGAGTCCTTGTTACAGAACTTCAGAAGTGATTTGATTCGACAAACTTCATAATTGTATTCGCTCACAGACTTAAAGTCTTGGAAGCGTAATGTTACTAGTCGTGTCTTGCTTCAGTCAAGAATATATCTCTTTAGTGATCAAAATGATCTGCCAAAGCGATCCATAAAACTCGTGGATCCTCTATAACGAGGTACTCGTGCATCATGCATATGCCTTCATCTGAAGACCATGTACAACAAATACAACAGATATATGCATCTAGGCCTTCAGGGTCTAATTATAATGATTAATAAATTGATAATTTTCGTTGCTGGATTAGGGGCCAACAAGGAAGAAACGGGAGAAGAATAAGCCCACCTAATATTGCCTAAAATAAATCAGGCGCTCAAATCATTGGTGGTCCAAATTGGACCAAAGCCCCACTTAGGCTGTGTAGGATAGCAGAGCACATGCATAGTCCAGGCCATAACGTATCAAAGCAACTTGGCATGTTTGATCAGTATTATTAGTTTCTTTGGTATTAGTATAAGTATCAATATTTTGTTGGGCTAGATTTCAATGTAGGCTCAAAAGTGGGTAATCTAACATCCAAATCTAAATTAGAACTTAGGCAATCACATAATAAATAAAATTCATAACACATGAGACCAATTTTGTATATGCCTAGAAGAGGGCCATAAATTCCATCTCACAGGCACATTGCAAATTTGTCTCAATTTTTCACCCATACAGATGGACCAAGATCATATGGGCTCTGAACCATGAGATCCATTATCTCTCTGTCTTTTGTTTTGGTTCTCAAGCAAGCCTACAAGTTCAAAGCCCACTGCACAGTCCCCAAATGTGTGCATTGACAAAATCTTGAAGGGATAAAAAAAGAGCGACTTGTACCGTCTCACAGCCTCATGTAGTAAAGCTTCCTGCATCCCGTTCAGAAATTTCTGAGCCATTTCTTTTCCTGCTCAAAACATAACTAAACACTGAACGATGTTTGATTAGATAGACAATACTTTAAATTTTAGTTGGCAGAAAAATGGCATCAGCTCTGGTCTCCCCTTGTCTTCCCTCTGCTTCTTTCTTCAACAACAATGGAAGTTCAAGATTTTGCTGCTGTCCATCATCAGTTCAAGCATCCAGGTCCAAATCTTACTCGAAACGTTTCGGAGTCAGAGCCCTCAAGGAGAAAACTGAGGAAACAAAAACCCCATCTGCTGATTCAGCTGACGAAGTTACTAAAAAGTACGGCCTCGAAGCCGGTCTGTGGAAGGTATTCATCTCCTACCAATTGATTTTCTGTCATACTTATTGATAGACTTCAAGTTTCCTTGTCTATTGTTATGTAATCGAATTAAAGGAAAGTAAGTTTCGAATGATGAGTTTATAGAGTCTGTTTCTGCTCACCCATCTGACCCATGTGTTTTCTGAGGGGAGGTGAGGCTACGCCAGTGACAGAGCCAGAATGTTTTTGTTAGAAATAACAATAAAGTTGATTTTAAAACCTCGTCCCTGAGTTTTTTACTAAACCATAAAGACAAAACAAACAAAAATGGTAGAAAAATGTAAGATACAACGTCGTTCGACTCAACTTCTTCACAAGGACAATTCATCTTCTTCTCATATCTCACGGTTCTATAATTGCAGGCTTGATGCCGCTACAAATTTCTTACAGAGCGGTCAGAATGGGCCTGGAACCACCCTGGTCTCTTAGTGGCTCTGCCCGTAGTTAGGAGATAGGTTAAGCTTAATGGTTAGTTCGGCTTTATATTTATTAGATTGAAAAAATAAGTAAAAATAATATTTCGTCAATTCAATCTTGCGCTAGAACTTTGAGTAGTGGTGAAGTTTTGGATTGAACCATAATGTCATGGGAAAATGCAGATATTCAGCTCAAGAGAGGAAGGAAAGGAAGGAGAAGAGAAGAAGTCAAAGGGAGATGAAGCCAAGAAGCTGCTAGCAAAATATGGAGGGGCATACTTAGCCACATCCATTATTCTCTCTTTAATCTCGTTTTCCTTATGTTATGCACTCATCAGCGCCGGCGTCGATGTCCAGGCTTTGCTGCAAAAGGTGCAACCGATCATCGTATCAACTCAATGCAAACTTGACTCGTTTTATATGTCACGTAATATATGTTGAAGAGCGTCCCTTCATTCTCTGTGTTATTTTTTTCAGGTGGGAATTTCCGGCAGTGAGACCGGAGAGAGGGTTGGGACGTTTGCTTTGGCATATGCTGCGCACAAGGCCGCGTCCCCAATTAGGTTTCCTCCGACAGTAGCTCTCACTCCCATTGTCGCCCGATGGATCGGAAAGAAAGTTGAGAAGGAGGATTAGCTCCTGTGTTTACGTACTGTATAAACCGGATTTTCGCCCTTAAATCCCTTGTTTGTAAAATCAACTGTACAAGTTGTTTAGTTTTCGTTTTTGTTTAGGGAAGGGCACGAATCAAACTCCTGGGACTTGGGATAATAATCATATAAAACAACTGCCTGGATTTTGGGGATCTTCAACATCGCATGAACAAGCTACACTTGAGTAATTCAAAGCTTAAATTTACAGAGAGTAGGGGACTATACCCTTGAGTTGAAACCGAACCGTCATGAAGCAATTCGACGATATTCAGACTTTCTTGACTTCTTCACTCTGGTTACTCCAACAAAAGCCTGCTGATTCTAATGACATACAAGGATGTACTAACAATTTTAACCTCTTATTTGCCACTACGTCAGAGATATGTATATTACATAAATGTACAACAAAACAGCTACCTCCACCTACCGTTACGTTGTTCCTTGGTCCTTCGATGGATCTTCCTGGAACACTTGGGCAGCTTCCTGAACCTTCAACCCAACCTCCACGGTGAAACAAATACAGGAGATGGTTGGACATCATAGGCTCCCAAAAAACAAGTCTGCATCTGCAATTAGATTCATTTATCCAGGCTTCAAGTCTTCGTAGGGTTGCTGGTAGTGGAAGGTACTTCAATTAAGCTAGACGGTGGAGTTTGGGGACGTGGTGAGCTGGCATTAACCAACGGATAATCTTGATCAAGTGCACCCAAATCATTCCATACAACCCCAGCTGTAGTTGATTTGGTCAAGAAATTCAGTATTCACTTCAAAGAAAATTTTTACCAGTCAAGTATAAACTCAAAGAAAACTAAGTGAAAATAAATGTAACATCTTTCGGCACAAGGATACGTTCTGTTCTCCACATGTCTGTGATACTAATATCAGCATCTGATAAAAGCCAGTAATCTGCATCACTCTGTAAAGGTAACCGAAACAGTTGACACGCTATAAGTCAAAGTTATTCTCTTGCCAGTACAGCAAAAGTCATCTAAACATGTTGCACCGCTTCATTGTAAATGATATTTCTGGTTGCCATATTTTGTAAAATTTTATTGAACTTAAGAAATTTTTGTAGCATATTGCATCTTTCAAATAGGCAGTGGTAAAATCAATTAAGAAGCCAAACTTACATCAACATCTGAGGGAACAATCTTCATAATCCCACTAGTAAAGTCCTGGGCAGCAGTAGGATCAGCGGACATTCTATGATCATCTGGTACCTGCATTTCAACATCCTTCCCTCTATCCTCTGCAACCACTGTTGTAGCTGGGTTTTCGTTAGCCCCTGAAGTTGAAGGGATGTTTGTAGGTACTTCGACACCATTACTCTCCTCAAACTTCTCCTCAAATTGACTACAACGAGAGAGCAAGAGAGATCACTAAAATTCATCGTGATTTTTGACGTTGCAAGCAGGAGAAAACATTCATTGGTGTTCATAAAGTAATGATAATGGACCGTGAAGCAACAATACCTGACAAGGTAAACATCTATAGGACCCATTGTGCTTCTCAAAACCATCCTGTATCTCCTTTGGGGATAGTCAACGGCCTATTACATGAAAGAAAAGTTTGATTGAATAATAATGATATACAAGCCAGTAGAGAAATTTTATGTACCATTTTGCCCTGAACTCTACCTCGTCAGGATCTGGGACTTCAAGAGTGGTGCCGTGTGGAGCTTTAATTGCTATTAAGGTTTCATTCTGACAGAAAAAATCAATTGTAGATTCAGTTTAACAGCACAAATGAAAACGTTTTGTTAAAAAATACAGAATGTGGACAGTTGCATTGATGAGAATAGCAAACACCAAAATTTTACCTGCAAGGAAGGTAAGCCCTTAATATCTTCTTCAGTGACAAAAAGCCATCTACCAAAGGAAAAAGGCAAATTGAGATAAGTGTGTGCATGGATTGCATTAGACTGGACAGTTGAAACTAGCCACAGTTGACCTTCCATGAAAAGTAACTGAATATTGGTGAACATAATAGGATAAGACTTTACTTTTTATTGCTTTCATCGTCGCTCAGGTCCCTCAACCTTTCCTGCATTTCTCTGGACAATTTAATAGCCTCAGTACAACCCAGAGTTCACCAACAACAGAATAATAATAACACTAAAAGTAATAAAAGCAATAGAAATAATAAAAATAAAAATAATAGAAGAAAAAGCAACATCAGCTAAGTAACCTTATTTGCTGATCTAATCTGCGCTCCTCAGTAGATAGGTTTTCAACTTGTGCCTGAGACCAATTATAAAATACTGTGAATGAGGCCATATCTTTACTTCAGAGATACGCAAAGATTATTTTTGCTACTACTTTCAATGAACAGTTGGAAGATTTGATGTATGACCCAACAACGCGAATCTTATCCACCAACACCATTACAGTAATTAGCAAGCACACCAACCAAAAGCCTTAGAAAACTTTTTCCAGTCAAGAAAACAAATCTTGCCTTTTCATGCCAGTCATTAAATTAAAATACATTACACCAAATTGGAACTGGACAGATGTGGGCTGAAATCTAGCAAGCTCAACTAAACAAAATCCTAGCAAAACTGTTTCTAGTCACAAACACAAATCCTGCTTTGCCATATCAATCATTCATATTTGAATTCATTACACTGGACTTGGGAATCGAAAAAACATGAACACAAATACAAACACAAACAGCATGAGTACTACTAAGCAAACAAAGATAAAGTGTCAAAAGTTAACCCAAGACTGAGTGATCGAAGTATGAGCATGCCAATAAAAAAGTTCACTTCTTCCCATACCTGTAAACTAGGATAATTTTCATCTGCATCTCCTGTCCTCGAGACATCAAGTCCCCTAAGCAACCAATCACTCAGTTTAAGTAACTTCTAATGCACAGTGGATAATTGAATTTTTACAGCTTAGTAAAAAGTGGAAAGAAAAAAGCTGTTTAATTTCAGGAAACAAGGCTAAGAATCCCTTACTTCCACTGAATTCTATTTTTGAGCTTCTTTTCTATGAGACCAATTCCTTCAAGAACATTTGTTATATCATATATCCGCCTCTTTTGGACCTAAAGGAAAAGAACACTTGTCATTAACAGACTATATTTACACAGGATACATTACAACAGAAAGGCAAGTAGTCACCTCCAAGGTATCAGCAGCTTTATTGAGATCTAGAATACCATCTTCCGCATGTTTGATCAGATTGATAAACTTCTTTGTTAAGAGACCTGTATGGAGACAATAGGCAATTTCCTTATAATACTAAATGACTAATGAAAATTATAACTTAATTTTCTCATGAAGAACCTAAATAACTAACTGAAAATCAGTTAACAAAAACATAGTAAATTGTTCTGTTACCTAGGGAGCTGTCAAAACGACATGGACCGGCTGGAGTAACATTAGCACCAGAAGGAGAACCTGTCAATCATACAGATTAAATGCTAGTGACAGACTAAGCAACTCTAGTAAATTATTGTAGCATCGAGTAATTCATTCTTCACCTAACAATTAATCCATTCTTCTAAGTCAATTCAAAATTTCCTCAGAATAAGTGGCTTGGCAAAATTTATTATTAGTAACACTCACCCACATTGGAAGCTGGAGTCTGCGGTCCAGATTTGCTGCACTTTGTAAGCCTTGATGCTTTGTTTGCCTTTCCAACCTTGGTTGCCACAGGAGTCTGGAGGGGGCTGTTCGCTACTTCAGTGTATCCAGGAGCAGTTGTCCTATCGGAAGACTCAGCTTCGCAATCTACTGCGTCACTCTTCCTTTTTAGCTGCTAATCCACCGTTCAGTTTTTCCAAAACACAAAATTAGCACCAATGAACAAACAATATCACATAAATGATTACAACATGAAAACAATGCCACTAATCTACGAAGAGAATGATTATTACAAGCATGCAATTACATTAGATGTTAACAAAACATTTAAAACAACTTAAGTTTCGAGGGGACAACACCACAAATTATAAACTCAAGGAATCATAAAATCAAAGTTCTACAGATCCAGTTTAATCTCTAGAGCATTATAACCTCTACATAACCACAGCAGAGAAATAAACACCATTGCCATTAAGGGAAAACCAATTGTTATTCATTCTCTTATTTCCTAAATCATATCTTCGATAAATTACATTTTACAAATTTCCTCTATAGAAAACAACGGTCTTCGAAAATTTGTAGTAAGAACCAAATTTTCTGTACTGCATAAGTAATGCAGAACGCACAAAATCCTAAGCAGTATAACCACTCGCATTGAAAGGCAACTCCCAAAAGGTAAGTCGGGCCAAGAAGTGAAAAATAAATAATTACTAATTATGATATACACCCCATATCAAGAAACATGCAAACTTTATTTTTGGAATAACTTTTGTACGTGCTGTTCACACTCGAATGCAGTAAACACAGAGGTTGATCATAAGTAAAAAAAAAAAAAAAAAAGAATCATGAGACAAACAACCAGTGCAACAACAAGAATTTAACTGTATCGGTATCCTTAAGAAGCATGCACCAAGATATGTACAGGGCCCTTCATGAAGAATTAACTTAAAAGCCTCCGAGAGGAACAGATACCAAAGAGAGAGAGAGAGAGAGAGAGAGAGAGAGAGAGAGAGAGAGTGAGTGTTCCCAAACGATCCATTATCTTCTTTTGTAGATAAAACCACACATTCAGTTATGGTTCTTACTGTTGCTATAACAGATAGAGACGGGGACATTAGCAAGCAACCATGATTTATGGGGTCAGTGGAGAACTTTAGTGGTTCCTTGAGAAATGCTCGATAACTGTTTTGTCAAGAACTTTATTTACAGTAAATTGATGCACTCGTCACGCAAACACAAGTCAACTAGTTAAAGTAAAGGGGTTATTGCATAATAGGATCGCAATTTGTAGATTGTAACATAATATCACCACCCTTGCCTAATCTTTATTTACACATAACTATAAAAAAACCGAATGCGCCTTTTCATTTTCCAACAAAATCTGCCTTAGATATTCCCCAACCGCAATCATACTAAGAGCATTTAGAATTCCACCTAAAATCCCAATTACTAACATGATAACCCAGTCAAAACAAACAATTTGAACAAATCCAAAGCATTAGAACTAGTTCCAATCATTAATTTCAGCAAACTAAAACCCCTAATTAGTAATCACACTCACTAATTAAGCAGATCTCCAACAAACTAGTCCAAAAAATCATAAATAAATAACAATAAATATATAAAAAGACAACAACTCACAGGGGGCTTAACGGTTATGCCGTAGGTTTCTTGATCAGTGGATTGGCGGGGGTCGGGAAGGAAGCCGTGATAGTCTGCAGCAGCTGAAAACGGCGGTTTCATGGAGGAGAAGGGGAGCTGCCGCTTCGGGGGCTGCTGCATGGTCGGTTCTAGCGGTTGCACCGGCAGGTTCGGAGGCTGAGAGCCAGACATCCAGCGACCCGATCCGATTGTGGGTTTTGAGGGTTTTTTTTTTTGGGGGGGGGGGGGGGGGCGGGAGTGGGTGAAAGAGAAAAAAGGCGGGATCGGGAGAATTGGGAGGGAATTGAAAGAAAACGGAAAGGGAATTGAAATTGGAGGGAGAGTTGAGGAGGTGGTGGGGCGAGTGGTGGGTGAGAAGGTGAGATCTGGCGGCGGTGGTGGTGGTGGTGGTGGTTGTGGTGGGTGGGTTTGGGAAAAATAAAAAAGCGGGAGGGAGGAGAGAGGGCGAGAGCAGAAAACGAGGGAAAGGAAAGAAGGAGGGAATTTGGTTCGGATATAAGATATGGAGGGAAGCAATTACCTTTTTCCTAATTATTTATTTATTTATTTATTTACTGTTTACTTATTATCTTAGATAAATAGAATATTCAATCGTTATATGTTTACTGAATGATTAGATTTGACAGAAATATTGGTACCTGTCTAACCGATTGAATTGGGACCACTGTCTCCCACCATTATATTTTCTAAATTTTTTTTAAGAAAACTAATGAAAAAAGTTTGAAAATTTTAAATTTTAACAGTAAAGATAAAATAAAGGGTAAAGTGAATAGTACCAGGATTAACTTTTCAATGTAAAAATATGGTTTTTCGTTAAACTGAATAGTACCAGAAGCATTTCGTTAAAGTTCCCTTTTTTTTTAATCTATTTAGACTTGACATTCGTGTCCTGTTTTTCGTGTTCTTGTCATTTTCGTGTTATACCCAATATCTTAACGGATCGTATCGTGTAACACCCGTTAAAAGTAAGAGGGTAATATGACCCAATTCGAAATCGACCCGTTTATATTATCAGATAATATGACTCAGCCCGTTACTCGTTAAAGAAAAAATATTTTTAATCAGTAAATAATGAAAATGAAAAACATAATTTGATCAAAAAAAATAAAAAACATAATACTATATTAGTATATGCATACCACATTATTACATAAATATTATTCTAAAACATTAAAAAAAAAAATTGTCTTTCAAGTATTATATAATCCAAAATAAGAGCCTTATGAAAAAACATTAGTACATTACTATAAAATACCAAATGTTCAAGGATACGGAAAATGAAAGAAGTTGCATTTCAAGGTTAAGGAACCTTGCAAGTTTGTATGTGATTTAACATTTTTTTAGATTTGTACATTAATGATTATGAATTTTATTTATTTTGAACTCCCATAGAAATACTATTTATGAGGGTTTGTACGGTTTTAAAATTCTAACAACAATGTACCCATACTCATAAAGTAGAGGATGCGATCACGAGCCTTTGTATATTCTTTTCACATTTTTCGCACTTGTAAATTAATTATTATAATTTTTTTTAATCTGGTTGGTATTTTTAAATTACTTGATACCTGTTGTAGGCTTATTTGACTGAATTGTATTGAGGACTAGAGAGGGAAAGAGGTCGGCGACAAGAGAGAGAAGAGCGAGATTGAATTGTGAGGTGTATGTTGTATCACCCCATTGTGCATTTATTTATCGTAGTAGGATAGGTAAAATCCTTACCTTTTTAGGATTATAATTCTAATAGGATATTAACTACTAAAGGGAATATTCCAAGATATCCCTAGATACACTAGGATTTACACAATCACATTCATATTCTAAATATGATTGCAACACTCCCCCTTGAGTGTGGAAATACTCAAACAAAACATCGCATCAGATCTTCAGCAGTTGAGGTAGAACAATTGATGAAGTTGAAGGCATAACGGGCGAATGTGAGTTTCAAATTTAAAGAAAGTATGCATTGGTAGTAAAACTCACAAAACCTCGTTATGGTAGAACCTAATGCAAGTGAAAACTCATAGACTAAGGAGAAAAGTGATAAGTATGCATCATGTCTAAAACAAACATCAAATAGGACGAAAATAGTGAACTCAATAGAGTATGATCATCCTAGGATGGGTGCCTCATCAAAACCTAGTTAGGTAGCAAAAACCCAATGGGAAAAATGCTCCTAATTGTAGGAAAAAGAGTACATTAAGATCAAGTAAGTATGTTTCAGGATACTTCCTCTGAGTTAGACATAACTTCCAAATTAAAGAACTAAAAGTAATTCAACTTAGATAATTTACACATATTGATTCCTTGGACGAGCTTCTGAAAAGTAGACTTGGGCAATGACTTGGTAAAAAGATCGGTCAGGTTGTCCTGGGAACGATTTCCTTGACTTCAATGTTCTGATGTTGTTGTTGCTAGTGAGAATAAAGAATTTCGGTGCTATGTGCTTGGTGTTGTCTCCCTTGATGTATCTCTTCTTTGACTACTTGATACATACTGCATTGTCTTCAAAGATCAACGTAGGAAGGTCAACGACGGTAGTAAGACCACGAGTGCTTCGAATATGTTCCATGATTGCTCTCAACCAAAAGCACTCACGCGATGCTTCATGCAAGGAGAAAATCTCAGCATGGTTCGAAGAAGTCGCAACTAGCGTTTGCTTGGTAGACCTCTAAGATATAGCGGTGTCTCCAACGGTAAAGACATGGCCCGTTTGAGAACGTGCCCTATGTGGATCAGACAAATACCAGCATCTGTGTAACCAACAAGACGGGAATCAACCCGAGAACCTAGGGGGTCGACGGCCCCTCTCGAGGATTCGTGGGTGTAGAACAAACCCAAATCCGTCGTACCCTTGAGGTAGCAGAAAATGTCTTTAACACCATTCCAGTGTCTGCGTGTAGGCGCATTGTTGTATCAAGCCAAAAGATTAACAGCGAAAGAGATGTCAGGTCTAATTCATTGAGCCAAGTACAATAAAGCACCAATTGCACTTAGGTATGGAACTTCAGGCTCCAAAATCTCTTCCTCATCCTCCTTTGGACGGAAGGGATCTCAGTTAGCATCTAGAGTTCGAACGACCATAGGAGTACTCGAAGGCTTCGTTTTATCCTCATTAAAACGTCGCAACACCTTTTGGGTGTAGTTCGATTGATGTACTAGGATTCCATCCGAACAATGCTCGATCTCCAAGTTGAGACAATATCAAGTTTTCTTAAGATCTTTCATCTCAAATTTCTATTTCAAATGAACGACAATTTTCTCAAGCTCTACAAGAGTTCTGATGAAGTTCATGTCGTCGACATAAACTGCAACAATCGCAAATTTAGAATGTGACTTCTTTATGAACACGCATAGGCATAATTTGTTGTTCACATAACCCTAACTTGTCAAATATTCAATCAAATGATTATACCACATCCGCTCGGATTGTTTCAATCCGTAGAGTGATCTCCTCAATCTAATAGAGAGAATGTTCCATGGTCTAGAACTATTTGAACCAGTCAATGGAAGTCCTTTAGGAACTTTCATGTAGATTTTCGTATCTAAATCCCCGTAAAGATACGTGGTTACCACGTCCATAAGCTGTATATTCAATTTTTTGGAAACTACCAAACTCATAAGGTAGCGGAACATTATGACGTCCATTACAGGGGAATATGTCTCCTCATAATTAATCCCAGGGCGTTGAGAAAAGCCTTACTCTATGAGGCGTGCTTTATATCACACTATTTCATTCTTCTCATTACGCTTCCTTACGAAAACCCACTTGTAGCCCACGGGCTTCACAAATGGTGAGGTAGGAGCTATAGGTCCAAACACCTTACGTTTCGCAAGCGAATCGAGTTCAACCTGGATTGCTTGTTTCTAGTTTGACCAATCCGTTCTACATCGGCATTCATCAATGGAACGTGGTTTAATGTCATCGCTAAGCATGATGTCAGTAGCTACTGTGTACGCAAATGCATCATCAACGATCATCTCATTCTGATTCCAAACCTCATCCAATATTGCGTAGTGGATCGAAATCTTACGATTCTCGGGAGGTTGGATTGTCTCATCTAAGACATCACCGTAATCTAGAATAACCTCATGCGTTTTAACAGATGAGTAAGCGATGGTCGAATTCAGACTATGGTAACTAATTTGTGCCATTTTCCTTTTCCAGGTTTGTGAATCCTTTGAACCAGGAGGTTTGCCACGCTTTAGGGTCGGAGCAGATGATTGACTAGACACCAATCTACCGGCTAAGTGGAAGGTGCAGCCTCCCCACTTTCGGGGACAATTCGGCCTTTCTAGGCGATATTATGGAGTACACAAGGTACGTCTATCCTTGTAGGTGCGTTTGCAGCGGGTATATGTGATCTTGTCACCTTTGCTAGATCAGTAAAAGCATCTAGCATGCTTTGAGCAATGCTCTGAAGATCTATAATTTGTCACACCTCAGTTTCAAACTGGGCAGTGCGGGGATCTAAATGAGACATAGTGAGAGCATACCACGACAATTCATGGTGTTCTCCAGGAACGTTAGCATGTTTATCTCCCCCTTAACGACGGGAAGACTGTCTTATCAAAGTTACAATCCGCAAAACGTGCGGTAAAGAGATCGCCTATCAAGGGCTTTAAATAGCGAATCATTGATGGCGAATCCTAACCAACATAGATTCCCATTTTTCTCTTATGACCCATTTTGGTACGTAGTGGTGACACTATTGGCACATAAACTGTGCCCCCAAACACACATAAATGCGAGACGTCAGGCTTATATCCAGTAACCAACTGTAACGGTGAATGAGGTTGGGTGGCGGTAGGTCTCAGGAGAACCAGCATAGCCCTAGGCAGATACTGGCAATTTGGTTTGCGTAACCAAAGTCCAAGCTATCAATTGAAGGCATTTTATGAAACTTCTGCCAGGGCATTTTGGGTGTGAACATGGGGTACAAGATGTTCGACTTCAATCCCAACTAACATACAATAGCTGTCAAAAGTGTGTGACGTAAACTCTCCAGCATTATCTAGGTGAATCGACTTGATCGAATAATCAGGGTGGTGAGCCCTAAGCTTAATAATTTGTGCTAGGAGTTTCGCAAATGCAGCGTTGCGTGTGGACAATAACCAGACATGTGACCAATGTATCGATGCATCAACCAACACCATAAAGTATCTAAATGGTCCGCATATTGGTTGGATAGGTCCATAAATATCCGCTTGAATCCTCTGAAGAAACTTATGAGGGTTGTGAATAATCTTTGTAATTGAGGGTTGAGTATTCAACTTCCTCAAAGAACAAGCTTTGCATGGCGAGAATCCAACTTAAGGAGGTAAATGATGCCTATATGATGATTTGAGGATACGGCGCATCATATCACGTCCGGGATGTCCCATACGATCATGCCAAAGCAACAAAGTGCTCTAGAACCCGGGCTCAGGGCTGGCCACATGGTGGGTTTCTATGTTGCGAATGGTTATTATGTACAACCCACACGGAATACCCTTCTCGTGAATACGTTTCTCGACATACTCATAAGAAGTGATACAAAGAAATTCAAAACCATTCTTTTTAGTAGCTTCGATATGATATTGATTATCTCGAATATCTCTAAAACTCAGCAATGTTCTTCCGAAACATGGAGAATAGAGGGCCTCTTTAATGGTTAAGACAATACCATTAGACAACATTATACGAGTCTTTCCGTATCCTTCTATCATGTTGGATGAGCCTGAGAGGGTTGTCAGATGTGCTTTCTTTGGTACGGAGTTAGTAAACTAGTGTCGCTCACGTAATATGGTGTACGTAGTAGCACTATCAGCCAGACAACTAACTTCCCCACCAGACATACCTAGAAATAAATTGATTGAATTAGTCACATGCATAAATATAATTCCATTCATTCAATTAATCAATTCAAGAAATAATATCCATAAAATAATTGTCCATAATTCAAAACAAACCAAAACCAAACAAATTGTTCCAAATACTTCAAAAAATTGTCCAAAAATTAAACCATAAACCTAAAAAATAAAGGGGTGTCCGGCCACTCCTAGTGGGTTCAGCCACTAGGGGTAAAAACTCCCTAAGAACATGTCTAGGAGAATAAAACTTATTCGTCCATAGGAGCTAATGCCTCCTGAAAATCTGATATCTTCATGGATGTAGTAGCATCTTCGGGATGTTCCACATGGGCAAAGTTAGACTCATAACGGGAATGATACTTGGCAATGGCCTCGAGGGTGGCTCTGCATACGCGTGACTAATAATCATTTGATCCACAGCAGTAGCACATGTCCATTTCAGTGGAGGGCGATTGAACTGTAGCTTTTCCCTTGTTCTTGAAGTTTGGGGCCTTAGATGTAAAGGGTTGGTGCTTCTAGGTCAAATTTCCTCCCTTGGGTGGGCCTTGGCTCTGTTGACCTTGGGCCCGTGGTTGGGCTTGTAGCCCATTACCACGGCCAAGACGATGTTTTCATCGATTGTGGCTGCTAGAATTGGTCGCATGTGCTTCAGGCGCGGCGTTCGAGCCAATGGGTCGAGCTTGATGATTTTTCATCAAAAGTTGGTTCTTCTTTTCAGTGAGAAGTAAAACAGAGATCAAAACCAAAAATTTGGTGAACTTCTGTGCCCTATATTGTTGCTGCAGGACAATATTGGTGGTATGGAAGGTTGAATAGATCTTCTCTAGGAGATCTGCATTTGTTAAGTCCATTTTACAAAACTTAAGCAGCGATCGGATTCTACAAACTTCAGAGTTGTATTTATTCACGGACTTAAAGTCTTAGAAGCGTAGATGCTGTCAGTCGTGTCTTGCTTCAGGCAAGTAAATGTCTTTCTGGTGATCGAAACGGTTGTTGCAGGACAATATTGGTAGGCATGGAAGGTTAAATAGGTCTTCTCCAGGAGATTTGCATCTGTTAAGTCCATTTTACATAACTTAAGCAGCAATTGGATTCTACAAACTTCAGAGTTGTATTCATTCACGGACTTAAAGTCTTGGAAACGTAGATGATGCCAATCGTGTCTTGCTTCAGGCAAGTAAATGTCTTTCTAGCAATCGAAACGGTCGGTCAGAGCAAGCTAGAAGGTGCGTGGATCCTCCTCAGTGAGGTACTCGGTCTATAGTGCATCATGGATATATCTCCGAATAAAGATCATTGCAGTAGCTTTCTGAGCTTCATCGACGGGGTTGCCATCGGTAGGTGCCTTAATGGTGGCTTTAATACTTAGTTTCTTCTAGATACTTCCAGAGTGGTGAAATAATTTTGGATTAATTATCAGATTAATGGACTACAGGTCACTTTTAATTAATTCAATAGATCGAGACCAAACACGGTCAATCATGGAATCAAAATAATGACAAACAGGTCGTATTAACTTCGGTTAGTGATAAACCAAGTGATAATTAAATTAGAGTTAATTAGCGTAAACCAAAGTACCCAAAAAAATAAAATTTAGGGATACCAAAAAATTGGCATTGGGTCAAAAAAAAAATCGTGGGCTGGAATGACGTGGGGATAAGCCTTGTAGTTCGGCTGCAGGCCTCTGGGTGTGCCCAGCATCAAGAGTTGCTGGTTTGGGAAAAAAATGAGGCACATAAGTAGGCCCAGCCGAAGGCTAACTTGCAGGTTGCCGCTCCGAAAACCTAGCCGAAGCTGGGTCGGGTTTTGGGCCAGGGGCAATGCAAGCCCAGCAACACAAGTTGCAGGTGAGTGGGTCGATGCTAGAGTAAAGCCCAGCAAGCAACAGGCTGTTGTGGGCAGGCCTGGGCATGGGTCAGGATAAGCCCAGCAGCTTTGGGCCGCTGAAGATGGGCCAGGGACACTCGAGACAAGACCAAGAAAGCTTCAGGCTTTTTTTATTTGGGCTGGGGGCTTCAAGCCCGTGATTACCTTATCAAGCCTATCCTACCTAGGCTTCTTTCCTCATCATCATAGCCTAGCCAAAAAGTAATCATTATCCTCCGGCACAATTAAACTCATCCATGCATGCATCTTGATGGCTGTCTAGATGAATTTCAAGTTCAATTTTGACTAATTATCCCCATATTTTAAATGGACAATAATCAGTTTGCAGCATACCACTTGAATCCGTCAATCGACCAAACCGATCTCATCCACACCTTCACACGCCAATCGTGCCATCATGTTTCCAGCTTGGACATATATATCTCATCTTTCATAATAAATCATTATTAAAAGATAATTATGATAAAAATCATAACTTTAAAAACCATAACATTATCTTTTAATAATAACAAAATGACCTTTATTTCTTGATCCGACAGTTGGGAGCTATGCCTATTCAACAACCTCGATTACACGGGCCGATAATGTAAATTTAGGTCCAAACATAGCCCCCCCCCCCCCCCCCCCGCGTTTCCTTGAGCTTCGGCTTGTAGGCCAAATGGTTAAGGAAATTTATGCTTGTATTTGAACTTTTGCAGCAGCCAAATAACTCCACCGAATACATATTGATTCGGCAAAAAACATACTTGATCTCTCATGAATCAAAATCTATGGTGGAGTATCCCAAACCTTTGGTCGAAGCCTTCAGACGAAGCAATATTTGATGATATTGGTGAAATTTGGATAAACCATGTCTTTTACCAAATATCCCCACCAAGCTAGCATGGGTGAAACGGTGTCAAGGTCGTCGAACATGATCCAGTGTTGGTTGAAGTGATTTGTCGGAGTGGCATGCTTCACGACCATGCGTAATTGCCAGCCAAATGCCTTCTATCTCACAAGCCTTATTTTATTTCAGCCCCATCAAAACTAAGCTGTAACCGCCGAAAACCAACAAAACAAACTACTTGAAGTGTCTCCATAACCAGTCGAAGTCACATCAATAACTCCACCGAATACACCAACCGAATGGCTATACACCAGCCGAATACGCTAATCGAATGGCAAGTGAAAACTCAACGTTCGATGGTGTAATTTTGGTCCACTTCATGCACTGTCCACCGAATGTACTGAAGCATTTTACAGAGTGGGCTGCCTACCGAGGAAGAAAAGTGGCCATAGATTTAAGAAAATAATTCTGCTCTTCCTTGTGGTCATGCACCGAAGACCGTGACCACTGGGCTAGGCCTAAAGAACACCCCATCTTCTCTGCCATAGCCTGATAGCTCTTAAAAGAAGCCTTGAATCATTTTTTGACATGACTTGACTTGAAAGCAAATCATGACTCCTCACTAGCCTGGTAACAAATCGTGATTCCTCACGCCTCATGTCTATAGGCTGGCTTACTACCTATTTATGTATATGTTTTTATATACATATTCCCCACTTAAATCATCGCATCATTCTTTATTTCACAAGCACTGGCTGAATAAGTGTTGTGCATTGGCTCGACATGTAGGCCGAATGAGTCACATCAAATTTCTCTGCTTACCTACCCCAAGAAAGGAGGCAACATGGTGTCGAATGGCCACTAAAAAGTGGCCTACCTTTCAGATATTATAAAATAAGCCGAGACATCATGATCTTTTTTTTAATTATATATATATATATATATGCTCAAAAAAGCTAAAAGCAGAGAGCCGAGAAAATTGAGGGCCGAGACAAACCATTCTTGGCAACTCGGCCCATCACCAATCAAAGTCAACGATGCAGCCGAGACAAATCATTCTTGACAACTCGGCATGTCATCAATCAATGTTAGAAAGGCAGCAATCATGGCAACACACAGTACACAAACACTTTTTCCTGTAAGCTAACTTTATATATATATATATATATGTATGTATGTATGTATGTATATTTCCTGCGGGCCGAATGATCTTATGGTAACCTGTGCCGAGCACCAGCTCATGCAAGCCGAGCTCGGTAAACAATTGGCTATATATACCCACCAGGCAAACAGTTGGCTAGCAAATACTTTTATCCACCAGGCTGCATGCATGCATTGAATGGCTCGGCATAATATATCTTTTGGCCAAGACTCCAATTTGCATGCCATGATACAACTCCTGCTTTGACATCGAAATTGCCAAAAATGTTGGAAATGTTATGCATGTCTATTTCTTCTTTTTCCCTATACAATTATACAGCTGCTATGCACATAGGTTTGAGCATTATTTGCATTGGTTCGTCACCAAGGGGTCATATGCGTCAACGGATGACTTCCAAGCCTGGTTAAATAATATCTCAGCAATACCTTAATTGATTGCCGAGTCGTGGTCTGGCAAATGAGGCCCACATTTTCCTCCTGATCTAACCAAATTCTTCTTGACTCTCTACCTAAGCATCACGTCTTCGCAGCAGAACACAATGAAATACGTGCTTGCTATATCTCATGTCTTCTTAGCAAATCTAGGCTTGTCTGCCCCCCATTTTCTTTACATCGGCTTACACAGCTGAATGTTTAAGAAATTAATTTATTCTTATTCTTATTATTATTATTATTATTTTAACAAACGGAAATAAAAGTGACCAAACCATGAGGAGGAGGCCAACGATGCTTTATTCCGTGCCGAGATCTTTTTTTATCAAAGTTTCCAATCAAATTTTGCATTGAACCGAATAAGAAATGATCTCCCAATGTTTTCAACTTGGCGAAATATTCGATATCTTTGGCTGCCGACTGCATTGGATAATTATTAAGCCCCTCATGCATCATAATTTTACCAATTTCGGCTTTTAACTTGAATAACTTAGCTGAATGGGATTTCTCCATATCAGTTTTATTGCCAATAACCATATCGACTGTCATGGTTTCAGCGTCTAAGACCATGTCTTGGCCCTGTTAGTCATTGGAGCACTCATTTGACAAATCATTTTCTAAGTCGATTTTTGGCTAAGAAACTTGAACTTTTTCTTCTATGCCAACCAAACTTTCAGTCTCGATCGAAAAAATAGGTGGCCTAGGTTTTTCTTCGACCGTCTTAAAAATTTTCCTCAGCCGAATTTTGATTAAGGCTGGAACGGAAAATTGCTCCTATCTTCTAGACAACTTCTCAAGGAGTTTTGTTTTCTTCTTGTAGCAATTCTTTACTTGGCACCAAATCTTGTCCAATGGAACCTGATTGAGATCTTAATCTATCATGTGAACTTCGTAGTTTTAGCACTGTGTCCTACTGGGCATGCCAAAATGTTGACCCTAAAAACTACCAAGCCTACGTGGCGCACAGGCCGAGTAACTAATGAGCTAACTACGTCATTCGGTTGTGTGCGGGCGTGCCAACTCATTGGTCGAGCTCGGCCGAGGAGTAAAATATGTTGATGTTGTGTTGGGTGCGCTGCTGACTTCTCGATCTTGCGATTGCGGCTGAGGAATGAACACTATCGGCCTTCGGGTTCTAGAGCCTGAAGATAAGGCTGTTAGTTCTGCGAAGTTCACGGATCGTTGGCATCGGGTTCGGTCACGGTGATTATATTCGTGCGAGTATAAGAACACCGAAATGGCTCCAAACTATAAGGACACAAGTACTTAAAGGAAATATATGTCTTGATGGTAAACGTGGTTCGGCCGTCAGAATGCTGAACTCTAAACCCTACTTATGAATAACCAATCATAAACAACTTGGCGTTTAATGTGCCGAGCTTAGTAATTTGTAACACCTCACTTCGCCGAGAAAGCTAATGAGATGACCTCTACCAATAAGGATTTGAAAATCCTTCTCGGCTGAGACTTGGATAGATAACCAGTCGGCCTCGATGCAGTGTTGTTTATCTAAACTGAAGGTGCTTCACGGTCAGCTGATTCTACGGACGCAGTGCTGTTTATCCAAACTGAAGATGTTCGTCGGTTGCCTTCACAATGTTGTTTATCCAAACTAAAGATGTGTCGGCGGAAAAGAAATAAAAAATCTCAAGGTTGTTGAGAGGTTTCGGGTAGAGCGAGAATTTACGCCATGCAGTTTGTGTGTTGAATTGGAGATGGCTTTCAATGTGCCACTGCCTCTATATTTATAGGGACAATGTACTTGCTTGGCGCGGCCTAGACGATAAGCAGAGCATTCCAATTGCACCCAAAGACTTCATAATGAAATATTCAGATAACCACATGCAAATCCGAACGACAAATAGGGACTATGCATGCTAACCCTATTTTATTCCAACTTTGACTTATCTTTATCCCATCAGAAGCCTTCTTATCTCATCATATCCTAGCCTACTTAGGCTTCTTTCCTCATCATCATAGCCTAGCCAAAATGTAATCATTATCCTCCGTCACAATTAAACTCATCCATGCATGCATCCTGATGGCTGTCTAGATGAACTTCAAGTTCAATTTTGGCTAATTATCCCCATATTTTAAATGGACAATAATCAGTTTGCAGCATACCACTTGAATCCATCAATCGACCAAACTGATCTCATCCACACCTTCACACACCAATCGTGTCGTCATGTTTCCATCTTGGAGATATATATCTCATCTTTCATAATAAATCATTATTAAAAGATAATTATGATAAAAATCATAACTTTAAAAACCATAACATTATCTTTTAATAATAAAAAATGACCTTTATTTCTTGATCTGACAGTTGGGAGCTATGCTCACTCAACAACCTCGATTAGACGGGCCGATAATGTAAATTTGGTCCAAACAGCTTCATCTTTCTATTTCGCCATGTCTTTTGCAAAACTTTATCGTAGGACGGACGACTAGGTGAATTACTTCGATGAAGCAGTCGATCGCACGTCGTCGCTTTAGGCTTTAGTCTTAGCTTTGATGCTCAATGAGCTTTACCTGCAAGAGGAAAAAGGTGCGAGACTTTTAACTTATAGAGCCGGCAAATGAACTCGTTGCCTTCGTAGGAAGTAGGAAAGTCTGCATAGCTACTATAGTCTTGAATCTCACTTTAGTGGCTTCATGGGCTTTGGCCTTCCCGGGGCATGTTGTGAAGTTTTTAACTTATAGAGCTGGCGGCCGAACACTTGCATCTCTTAGAAAATAAAGGAAATCCACGTAGCTACTATAGTCGTACTTCAGCTTTAGTGGCTTCTCGAGGTTTGGCCCTCTCGAGGCTTGTTGTGAAGTTTTTAACTTCTAGAGCCGACGGTAGGACACATGTTTCTCGTAGAAAGTAAAGGAAATTGAATAGTTGTTATAGTCGTACTTCGGCTTTAGCTCCGGCAAAACTTAAACCGTAGGCCATTGGCCAAAAACATTGCTTTTAAGTAAGCAGACGGGTCCGCGTAGTCATAGCAGGTTTAAGTCTCAGCTTACAGATTACCTTGGGCTGCTAGTCGTTGGGTCGTCGACCGAGCATCTTACTTACAAAAGCAGATGACCTGCATCACTACTTCAAGCGTCGTCCTTGACTCTTGGAGGCGTTTTAGGCCTAAGGTGTAGGCAAAATCGCGCCTCAGATGCCATATCATTACGAGTTGTGACTTGATTTTGCAGATCGCTTAACTAGTATTGCAACACTTTAAAACCAAGCTATGAACACCTTGGCCAATCCTTCAGTCAGCTAAGTCTATTATAGGAGAATGATTATCTTGGCCAATTTTGGGAGTCGTCCGGCTCAGGCAGTCGCTGTATTCAGGGGAAACTGAGCAGTCGTACCACTCATCCATGTCTGGATATTTCAGATTAGTTTACATTCTCCTAATTAGAATGTACACGTCATGTCTGCAAGGGCAGGGGCATTTTCTGCTTGTCACAGGGGTGGTCAGTTCGTTTATGCATTCAGCCCAGGCTTGTGAATAATTCCTTCAATCTTCATTGAAAATAGAGAATTTTATTAACTTTACATGTTGCCTTGCAGATACCAGGGCGTGGACATGTACTGCTTGATGCCATATTTTTCGAAGAACTTTGCCAGGTCTTTGCCCATGAACTGCGAACCATTGTCTGAGACAATGGAGCGAGGGATGTCAAAACAGTGTTCTTCCATATGAAACGCACGCTCTATTATGTCCGTCTGGATAATTGTAGTCATGGGTTCAGCTTCTACCCATTTTATGAAGTAGTCGATTGCTACGATCATCATGCCTCTACCCTCAGTGGCAGGCGACATTGGTCCTACCAGGTCAATCGCCCACTGCATGAATGGCCAAAGGCTCGTCTATAGGTGGAGTTCGCTGGTAGGTAATGCGGGCACGGGCTTGAAGCACTGGCAGCTGTCGCACCTTTGTACATACTTCTTAGTGTCTTAATGCATGGTTGGCCAGTAGTAGCTAGCTTTAAGAGCTTTTTGCGCCAATGAGCGGCCTTTAAAATGATTTTCACAAACGTCTTCGTGGATTGAGCTAAGAATCTTCAGGTCGTGAAGAGGCGATAGGCAGCATAGATATGGTCTTGAGAAGGATCTGCAAGCGAGCATGCCTTTCATCTTGAGCTTCCTGGACTCCAATCTGCATGTGGGGAACATTCCGTTAACTAGGTAATAGATGATAGGATTATGCCAACTCGGAGTTGTGTTGATCTGCACCACCTCAACTATTGGTTCCTCATTTATGCTCGGCTTCTCCAAGTATTCAACTAGGGTGAAGTGTTTGAGATGATGGTCTAAGGTAGAGCCTAGGCCTGCTAGTGTGTCTGCATGGGCATTTTCTACTCGTGGAACCTAAGTGAGTGTGGGCCTAGAGCATCGCTAGCTGCTCTCATGCCTTCTAAAGGTATCAGGCCATCCTTGGATGCTTTGCTGCGTACTTCCCTGAGGTTTAGTTGGTGATCATCTGGGATACGGAATAGATCACGAGCTTCTTTACCACTAAGTCTTTCACCAATCAGAGACCTGCTAGTAGGGCTTCACACTCTGTTTCATTGTTTGATGCCTTGAAGCTTAGAGTGATCGCCTACTCGAGCATCGAACCTTTCGAGGTAGTAAAACCTAGGCCTATTCCCGATCCTTGGTAGTTAGATGATTCATCAATGTGCAAACGCCAAAAATCTCCTACATGTAGGGCTGATTTGCTACGACGTGCTCAGCTGCCTCCGAGGTGCTTTCAGGCTGAGTTGCTGGGTCCTTCAGGCTTGGGGTGAATTTTACTACAAATTCCGCCAATGTCTGGGCTTTTATCGTTGTGCAGGGTTAATATACTAAGCCGTATTGGCCAAGTTCCAACGTTCAGTTCATCACTCATTGAAAAGCATCTAGACTATGCAAAATTGATCGTAATGGGTACTAGGTCATGTTGATGACCGGATGCCCTTGAAAGTAGGGTCTGAGCTTCCATACTGCAACAACTAGGGCTAAAATTAGCTTTTCAATTTTTAGGTATCTGGTTTTCGCATCGAGGAGAGCTTTGGAGGTATAGAATAAAGGCAGTTGGGCTCCCAACTCTTCTCGTATGAGGGCAGAGCTCGCTGCTACTTTTGATACCGCCATATAGATGTACAGGTTCTTTGCTGCTTCCGGCTTGGATAGTAGTGCAGGTGATGTCAGGTACTGCTTCAGGTCCTGAAATGCTTTATCACACTCGTCGTCTCGTTTGTCATTTTGAGCCATTTTGATCGCCTTGAAGAAAGGCTTGCATCGGTCGGCGGATTACAAGAGGAAACGATTGAATGCGGCTACTCATCCAGTCAAACTTCGAATCTCATTCAGAGTTGTGTGAGACTTCATGTCCAAGATTGCTCTGATCTGCCTTGGATGAGCCTCGATTCCTCGCTGGGTTACAAAGTACCCTAAGAATAAGCCTAAGGAGGCGCCAAAAGTGCACTTGGCTGGGTTGAGCTTCATTTTGTACTCTCGGAGGATGTCAAAACTCTCTGCCAAGTTGTTGATGTGGTATGGCCGCTGCTTCTTGAACATCGTGTCTACGAGCCGTTGGTAGGTTGCTCCTGCATTATTGAGGCCAAAAGGCATGACCTTGTAGTAGTATATGCCTCACTCGATCACGAATACGGTTTTCTCCTTGTCAAGCTCATGCATGGTAATCTGATTGTAGCCTGAGTATATGTCCAAGAAACTGAGCAGCTGGTTCCAAGATGTTGAGTCAATAAGCAAGTCGATTCAGGGAACCAGGTAGTCCTTGGGGCACACCTTATTGAAGTCAATGTAATCCATGTATACTTTCCATTTGCCCTTATCTTTTTTCTTCACCAGCATGACTTTGGCTAGCCATGCTAAGTGTGCCACTTCCTCAATGAATACGGCCTCCAGTAACTTGTCGATCTCTGCCGCAATAATCGCTACTCGCTCGGGTGTGAAATGTCACCTTTTCTGGATCACAGGTTTGGCAATGGGATCGACGTGCAGCTCGTGGCAAGCTATCGCTGGATCAATACCAGGCATGTCAGAGGGTGACCATGCGAAAACGTCACGGTTTTCCCTAAGAAAAACCGTGAGTTCCTCATTCTCCGTCGGGCTCAGATGTGAGCCAATCCTAACCATCTTTTTCGGTTGGTGGGGGTCAAGAATGATGTCATTGGTGTCATCTTCGGGTTTCCATCCTGATTCATCTTCCAAGGCATTGTCGACCTTGACACCATCTTCTTAACCTGTTTACTGTAATTGTTATTTGGTGGAGGTAGAATCGTCTTTCTGCACTTCAACTGCTATTGCTGGGGTGAAAGACTTCTTCTTCATCTTCTTAAGAACTTGTACAGTGCATCGTCGAGACATGGCCTGGTCGTTTTTTATCCTTCTGACTATTCCTCCCGGGATGCGAAATAGGATCTTTTGATACTCGATCGAGGTCACAGCTCTAATCTTCACTAGCCAAGGTCGGCCCAATCTCCCATTATGGGGAGATAGGTTGCTGATGATCATGAAGGTCTACGATGAGACAATCAGTGGGTTGGTTACGTCGAGAGTGATGGTGCCGATGGCAGTTAAGGTAAGTCCGTTGAATCCGGTCAAGACCTTCGATTTACGTTTGATCCTACTTTCCAAGCATATCTTCTGGATGACTGACAATTGTAGGATGTTGACCGAGCTGCCATTGTCCACCATAATTATGTCAACGATGGCGTGGGCCAGTTGAATAGAAATCACTAAGGCGTCGTCGTAGGGAAAGTATATTCCCTCAGCGTCCTGCTCGGTGAAGCCGATGATTGGTCTATGTACAACATCTATGGCTTGAACTTGAAAAACTGATTTTACCTGCTGGATCTTCCTCTTCTTGAAGTTGTTGGTGGCCCCTAGATGCTCAAACTCAGCAAAGATTCTGTTGATTCAGATTGTCTTAGATGGGGATTTGGTGTCGGCATCTGCTTCTCACCTTGGTCGGGCAGCTGGTCTATCGACATATTGGTCGTACTTACCTTCCTTCATGAGCTTCTCAAGGTACTTTCTCCATATGGTGCAGTCATTGGTTGTGTGCTCGGGACCTCTGTGGAATGCGCAGTACTTTGTCTGGTCCATCTTGGAAGGGTCCCCTCTCATGGGTGGCGGCAGCTTAAACCATGGCTTGTCCTTGAGGTCACAAAGTATATGGTTATTCAGGACTGAGAACTTGGTATACGTCTTAGGTGTCGTGCCTCCCTTCATCGGGGATCAATCCCTGCATCTGCTTCCTGGCTTATTTTTGTAGTTGAGCTATTTGTCGCTCGCCTTCTTCTAAGTCAGCTCTGCATCTTTACGCGACTGCTCATGCGGCTTCTAGGAGCGCTTGGCCTTATCCCAGAGAAAGTGTTTTTCTGCCAAAGTATAAGAGTCTGCCAAGGTCAAGTTCTCGTCCATGATCAATTCTCCGAAAAGTAGGTGATCTGCTGAGAACCCATTTCGGAAGGCTGAGCATGCAATGTTATCATTGCATCCGATGATCTTCACCTTCTCCACCTTGAACCTCTTGACGTACCTACGAAGTGACTCCTTCAGGTCATTCTTCATGTTGAAGAGGTGGTCTGACTTCTTCTTGACCAAGTAGTAGGACAAATATTGTGAAAACCAAGGAAAGTTCGCTGAAGTTCCGGATTGATCATGGCGGCAGGGTGTGGAACCAATCTTGCACTTCACCTTGAAGCATCATGGCAAAGATTTTGCACATGAGAGTGTCGTTGTTGACGTAGAGGGTCATGGCGCTTCGATAATGCATCAGGTGTCTGTTCGAATCTTCATCCCACTTGAACAATGTGAAATGTGGCAGGTTGTATTTCCACGGTGGCTTTGTTGCTTGATCTCATCTGAAAACGGTAACCTGCTCATGTTAGCCACGTATCTACGAAGGGCATTATCGGTGGTATCAACGCACTGGAATCCGCACAGCTGCTCTGCTACGAGCCTTTGTATTTCCTCTTGGATTTGCACCTAATGTTGACCTGCTAGTCCATGTTGCTTTTCGGCATGTCTTGCTCGTCTGAGTTGCTCGTCGTTGCGCTGAGCAAGGGCTGCCAGTGGAACTTGAGCTAGATTGATCTCGTGCTCTCCTCTGTCCGTCATGCGGCTGCTTACTCTGGTGCCTTATAGGAGGATCTCCTTGTGGGCCTAACCTTGTGTGGACGCTTCTCTTGGAATGTCATGAGTGCTCGTCAGAGTGTGGACCCAACCTCGAATGCACACTGACTCGTGAGCCGAGTCGGGAATGAACATTTCTCTGAGCATCTATACGGGATAAGATGTTTTTCCAAGGGGCTAAACGAGATAGCACACTACCCGAACGCATGGTTCGTGACGAGCTGAGGGCCTCTTTGCCGGGACGTCGCTAGAATGAGTCACGTTCTTCCGCCCTTGTCCTACTTTGAGACACCTTGTTTGGGGCGCACTGCATCTCGATACACTCGAGGTGCTGGTTCACCAAGGTGGTCTGCTGCGCAAGGGCGCTCGTCAAATTGGCGACCTACTAGGGCAAGTAGTGCTCGCCATTTAGATTGTAACAGTCTGGATAATGGGAGTCTCCATGTGTGGTGGAAAAGTAGTTGACTGCAGGTACAAAACTTGAGCCCAAAGTGGGCATTCCTACAGAAAAGTGAGGTGAAAAAAACCCTAAATCGATCACATGACCGGTAGTCGAAATCTGGATCGGCGGAAAGGGCCTTGGGTTAAATTAAGCCACGGGTCGGGTCATTAGAGCAGGTCGGGGGCTGACTGATGCTGGGCCACGCTTTGCTCATTGCGAGATTGGGCTTGACATACAATGGGTTGAGCTTAGCTGGCAGCGAGCTGGGCTTGGAGCGCCTGCCCGTGGGCTGCTTTTGCTAGCTGGGCCGGCTCTGCTAAGCTCCAGTGGGCCTAGACCTACGGTGCAGCTTGGTTAGCTGCTGCAGTGGGTTGGGCCTGCTATGGCAGCTGCCAAGCCTTGGGCCTCCTGCTCATAGGCCAATGAGTGGACCTGGGCCTCCTGCCCAAGATTTTGAAAGTTTGTGCGCTGCAAGGGCAGCGACGTATGAACTTGGGTTGTAGCCTATCACCTTGCCGTGGCTGCTGGGTCACAACGGTGGTGGTGATACGGCTCTGCGGCGATGAGGCTCCTTCTGCCGTCGCGTTGAGCCTTCAGGATCTCCGTCATGGGGCTGTGTCCTCGTCTCCACTCTTCGGTCAAAATCCTTGTACGTACGGGGTTTCGTTCGTCGTGGTTTTTGAATTTCCTACCATTGTATCCTTTCTCCTTAATCAAGAAACTTTTCTAGGAAAAATTAATTAATACGACATGTGAGAAATTCAACGTAACAGAAAATTCAAGAAACAAATGCATGAGGCTTATTCGAGTATTTGAATTAGCTCTCAATGAAAGCACCAATTTGTCGATGCAAATTTCCGCCATCTTCAGTCTTGACGAAAATGCACCTGCAAAACAATCGACACCTTTGATCAAAGACCTAAGCCTCACGTGCCCACAAGGTGAGAGTAAAGTGTTTAGGGCTTTTTAGGGGTAACAAAAGCTTCTGAAATTTGGTAGAATATAGGGTATATATAGGGGAGAGGGCCGGCCATAGTGTTAGGGTTTTACCCTACACATGTCGGCATCATATTGGCCAATGTTTTTTGATAAATATTCTCAAGATATTAAATAGGAAATAATGCTTTGACTTTTCCTTACCAAGGTCAGGTGAGCTGTGGGCAGTCGTATTCAACTATTGGGACCTTCAGGGGTGTGAGCTACGCGTGGGAGTATCTGAGGAACCAGCCCATTTATTGAGGGTAATCTTGTTTTTTTGGAGCAAAAGTTCATGTGCCGCCTCTAGAATTTTTGGGATTATTTTAGGTTCCACAATATGAATCATATACAATATATATATATATATATATATATATATATATCAAAAGAAAAATATAAATATAGGGGGTTCATGCATCATGGGAAATGTTTTCATGCTTCGTGGACGTTTCAAATATATTACTTTATTTTAAGTGTACATGATTGGCAGAAAACAAATAAAAGCCTTTGAATTTTGTAGAAGAAAACCTCCTCCTACGATCCTTCAGTTCCTTAGTTTCTGGCAAGAGCATGCTGATAACTTGTTGTAGGCCTATTTGACTGAACTGTATTTTGGACTAGAGAATGAGAGATGCCGACAGCAAGATAGAGAAGAAAGAGATTAAATTTTGAGGTGTGTGTTATATCACCCCATTGTGCCTTTATTTATAGTAGTAAGATAGGTTAAATCCTTACCCTTTTAGGATTACAACTCTAATAGGATATTAACTACTAAAGGGAATATTCCAAGATGTCCCTAGAAACACTAGGATTTATACAACCACATGTCTATTCTAAATATGACTGCAACAATACCTTTATTTTCATGTGTTTTATAATTTTTTTAATATCACTCTTTGTCTATAGCATCCTATAAAAATAAATATTTTTTTTTAATTTATATGGAATAATAATATAATAATAATACATATTTAATATACAATATATACATATATACATACACACTATTGTATTTATAGTAAGTTTTTTTAGTAGGTTAAAAAATTAAAATCATCAAAATCACTTTTTTCCTTAACGTGTTGAAATAGGTTACCCACATGTCACTTTTGTGTAAACCTGTTAAGGACCCGTTATTAACGGGTTCTTATCGTTTGACCGGATAATGACCCGATTAGTTATCGTGTTGACCCGAAATCCGTTATTTTCGTGTCGTTTACGTGTCGTGTTAACGGGCCGTGTAAGAAATTGTCAGGCCTAAATCTATTACATTTCTTAGTTTAGAGTTTAATAATTGGTTTAATATTGCCACTTAGTACTGGTGTTCCTCTTCACTTATAAGTGAAATGTCTTAAGTTTGATTATCGCTAAAAGCGGAACCACATTATTGCTAGCTCGTTATGAGGTTAAGCGCGTCCCCTCTCCATTAGATCTACTCCAACCCTTGGAGTAAAACTCAAATCTTAGGTTCTAAACCTATCCCAATTTGCTCAACCCTTGGGGCAAATATAAGTTTTAACCCAAAACTCATTTCTATGGCAATTTAGGCCAGAATTCACCCCTAGTTAGTAGGGGCTGACCCACCATATATGTGTATTTTGTTTAGTTTTATATTTATAAATTCACTGAATCCAAGCCTAAATTTAAACCAACGGCTAAAGTAATTAAAAAATGTTATGTGTTTCATATTCTTTCTGGATTAAAAATTTTAGGTTTTAACCTAAGATTTGGAGATGGTCTTAGTCTAGATAATATCCTTTGTTCAAAAAAAAAATAATTGGTTTACATTTTTTTTTTTTGGGAAATGTTATTTGCACTAAAAAAAATAGAAAGAAAAATACACTTGGTGGTTGGAAATTGAGATTTTTTTAGTGCAAATAACATTTCCCAAACTTGAAGTGCAAAATGAGAATTTGTTGAAAGAACAATTTTCTTTTACTAAACTGAAACTTTATACAATTCATGTTCGCGTGAGTGACTCTCCTATTTATTGTTGATTTCTAATTGATAGGAATTTTCTTCTTAAATAGATATTTCATGTACATAAATATCCTTGTGCTTTTACATATATTTCCTCCTTGAGAGAATAATACAACACACCAATGCAAACTCTAAGGGGGGGTGTATTCAATTGGGATTTTGAGGGATTTTAATTCTTTTAATGAATCTAGGGGTATTCAATCAGGATTTTAAGTGATTCTCTGAAATTCAATGTGTATTCAATCAGGATTTTAAGATAGTTTATTAAAATCCTTAGAAATCCGAGTGTATTCAATTAGAATTTTAAAGAAGTTTATAACATTCCAGGTGTATTCAATTAGAATTTGAATTTAAAGAATTTGGAAACTTTGAGGAATTAGAGGGAATTAGAGAGATTTTGTAGTGTAATTTAAGCATCCACAAATCTCACCTCTCCCCATGAGATTTCAAGGGAATTGAATCAAAATTTTACATGAAATCTCTATAAATCAGTTAAACTCCATAAAAATCCATGGATTTATAAATCCATTCAAATCTCTCAAATTCCCAATTGAATACACCCCCCTAAAACTCTCATATAATTTTACACTTTTATCTTGGTATCAGAGCAGGTTTCGCCCTATTTTTTTTCCCGAAAAAATACCTTAAACCCAAGAAACTTATTCTTGTCGTGAAGCTTCCTTGTTGTCAGCCCCCTGAACTTGTTGATTGTCTTGTGTTTTGGACTTTAATCATACACAAAACCAAAACTTACATAGTGTCGCTTGGTGTTTTTAAGCAACACAAAAATCATAGTCATTGTTGTGCGACTTGTTCTTGGTAGTCGACACTGAAAATCTTAAACCTAAGCCTACTGCATCAATCCGCTGCAACTATGTGCGAGAAGATAATATTGTCTCTTGTTGATCAAGTACCTCTCTGATGATCGGAATTCTTCAAACCAAATTAGCGCACTACTATATGTGGAGGTGATGCATAAATCCTTTTAACATGTAAAGAACAAACAACTGTAAGTAGCCTAGGATTGGTAGTGTTGGCCAAAAGCTCTCCAACAATCAAGTTAGTAAAGAAATATTTGAGACTCAAGCAATAGGCAAGATAATAAATGTGCAAGAATTACGTTACCAGAGATGAACCCTAGAAAGGTGTATTTACACCAGTCGAGATAGTCTTTTTATGGTATATAATCCATATCAAACGAAGAGAATCCCAGAGGATATCTAGGACTAGATATTGCATCCTATTAGGATTATTATTACTTATGTTGTACATCAATTCTTAGATTGTAGGATTCCAAGAATATAGGAAACCTAGCTTATTCCTTAGTAGATCAAGTTTCCATGTCTTATGAAACAAGCATGGCCAATCTCAGCGAAGTCGTTGGACTTCGCCCACTACTTCGAAACAGGATGATGATGAAATTATTGCTTTGTCAGTGCAGCTCCGATGCGGAAGCTGTTGAGTCAATGACCGAACTTTTGAGGTATTCATTTCCAAACTGCCTTATTTTAGCCATGGAAAATCATAGTCCCATAGGGATGATTCAGCAAATTTGCAAAAAGTCTTAATTGCTTCTAGAAATTTTTATCCTGTTGGATATTGATTTTGGGGCTACTGAAAACATGTCGTATAACAAGTCTCTCTTTCAATCCATGATTCCTCGTCCAAAAGAGAGTGTCATCACTATCAATGGAGATGATATCTCAGTAACAAGGACTGGTTCTATTGCACTCACCCCATCTTTGTCCTTACACAATACCTTGCTTATTCCAGCATTATCTATCATCTTTTATCAATCAGTCAAGTTATGGAACAATTGGATTATATCGTACTAATATTTCTATTTTTTTTCTTACTTCAAGAAATCTGGACTTGGGCTATAATTAGGCGTGGTACTAATAGAAGGGGTTGTATTATGTCTACGATATGGCTCCTGACAGAATGAATCAAGTACGTAGTAGGAATGGTGATAGAGTTAGGAAGATTTTGGTTGGCATCGATGACTTAGGCATGCCTCATTTGGCCATTTACAGAATTTGGTTCCATATTATTTACTGGTATTTCAGCTTCTAAACTAGAATGTTATGTATGTGCTCTAGTAAAGAGTCATTGAACCTTTATTCATTGAGTTCCACTAGAAGAACTGTTCTTTTTAAATTAGTGCACTGTGATATGTGGGGTCCTTCCCTCATTTCAACTTTACAAGGAATTAGATGGTTTGTGTTATTTTTGGATGATTATACTCTGATGACTTGCCTTTGTACAATGAAACACAAGAGCGATATTACTACAATTGCTAAGAATTTTCTTTAGATGTTTCATACTCAATTTTTGCTTCCTATTAAAGTGCTTCGTTATGATAATAGGGTGAGTATATTAATGTTGAACTGCCTCAATTCTTCCAAGAGCAAGACATCTTGCACAAAAGCATTGTCCTCAAACACCTCAACAGAATGAGGTGGCAGAATGAAAAAAGTTGACATATTATTGCGACGATGAGGGCACTTCTCATTGAATTTGTTACTCGCTATCTTATTGGGTCGATGAAGTTACATAAATGTCGTTTACGTGATTAACCGAATACCTTCCAAAGTGCTTGATTTTCGTACTCATGTGGAGGTGTTAGCATATCATGTTTCCTTGCCCTATTCCCCTAATCACCCCTCGTATTTTTGGCTGTGTTGGATATGTTCACCTTCACAAGAATTAGCCTTCGAACCTTGACCCTTGTGCAATGAAATGTGTTGTTTTGGGCTTTGCTCTATAACATAAACGCTACCAGTGTAGGGATGGCAACGGGGCGGATTGGGTTCGGATGTGCCATCCCCATAACCGAACCTGTTTGTTTTCCCCGTACCTGAAACCGTAAAAAACCCGAATGGTTATTCCCCGTAACCGAACCCATTGGATAACGGATTCCCCAGCGGCTGCTGCTTCCTCTCTTCCTCCTCATCCTTCGGTGGCTGCTGCCATAGGATGATATGTTTGCATGCCATAAATAAGTACCTACAACAGGATCTTGTTGCACATCTTTGGGCCAAAAGAACCATGGAGTAGGTGTTTAAGTTTTATGTTGTTAAATGTTTTGTTTAATGCTGTTTAAGTTTCATGTTGTTTAAGTTTGAATAACTCCCCCAAGTAGTACTAGGGTAGATATTGTGTTGTTTAATGTTGTTTAAGTTTCATGTTGTTTATTGTTGTTTAATATAAAGAGTACAACAACTTAAATGTAAAACCTACAACTTAAATTTAAAAACTACAACTTAAATATTAAAGACTACAACAACTTCAATTTAAAGACTATAATCATCATCATCTTCAGTCACCATTGTAGGAGTATAGTTGGATGTAAACAACTCTCGTCGGGCCATAATTTCCCTCTTTTTCCTATCAAAATATGTCTTACTCATTGGAGTGTACTCTGAAATGTTCATTTGCATGTTCCTATCATCCATCTCTTCTTGTATTTGTTTTACCCGTTCTTCGTGCCTACACTTCCTTTCTTCCGCAGCAAGGGCATTTTGCTCCGCCATTAATCGCAATGAGGACGCCATTTCCACTCGAAAGGCTAAATCATCTTTTGCCTTACCATTTTCCTTCAATTTTCGAGCCTTGTTTTGTCCCGTAGCCCTAGGTATGGAAGATTCACCCGAAGACGGATTTTCTACCCTTGTTTCTTGAATGATAGGAGATCTTTGTTCATCCCCAACTGCATTTGAGGAAACATTTCCGAACACCGACGTAGGACCAAATCTTTCTTGAGGTGGATCTTGAAATAACACACACCCTTTACAAATTTCCCAACAACCGTGATGACTAAAGGGTTTTTTCATGTCCTCCATATACAATTCCTCTGCTTGGCGTACCTAGAAAATATAATTACAAAAATTAAAGGAAATTAATTTATGAAATTAGATGTAATATAATTAAAAATTTTAAATAACTTGTGAAAACACTTACTTCGTCGTAGTAATTGGCTCCGGTTTCATGTTTGATTTGGGTGTTTAACACTGCTTGATGCCATTTATTCAAACTTGGTTGAGGATGTTTTTTCCATCTTGAAGAACAACTCTCATGGTTTTGGGGATTCGGTGGAGTGGTGCCTTCGTAGAATTCATAGTACTTTTTGGACATACGAGTCCAAACACCTTCACTTGTTTGAGAACTTCCCTTGACACTATCTTACGAGACCCATCTATAAGCCATGCAAAGAGCTTCATCTTCTTTTCGGGTCTAATCCCTTCTTTTCATTGCAGATGTGGCCATTTGAAAATTATTGAAAATTTTGAAGGAAAGATTATTGGAAGAGGTAAGAGAATAGAATGTGAAGAATTGAAATAAAATGAGGTAAGATAGTATGGAATGGTGAAAATTATGTGAGAAATGGTGTAGGAATGACTTAGGTATTTATAAGGAAAAAATTAGAATTAAAAAAAAAATCAAATGTAACGGTAACCTGGCTTAGTTGAGGTTACCGTTGCATTTGAATTGTTGGGCCTGGAGAGGGCTGGCTGGCTGGTTGGCTGGATGAGGCCAACCCGCTGGTCTGATTTCATTTTTTGGTCCGATGGGGCCCACAAGTCATTTGGCCTAGCCCTCGATTGAATATCGTTTTCATGTCATTTCGAACTATTTTTAGCTCTTGATCGGTTGAAGATGGCCTACCAAGCCATAAAAAAGGGGAGTTTTAACAAAACACTCCCGGTACTGTTCACTTTTAACGAAAAATCATATTTTTACCTTTAACTGACATCATTCACTATATCTTTAAAAATGAATTTTCGTTAAAAGAGAAGTTTAAACTTTTCATTAGTTTTTCTTAAAAAATAAAAAAAAGCCTAGAGAAGCCGTAAATTTTAATCTTCCTCCTCAACTTTCAATTTTATAACAAGCCATAAAAAAAATTCCTTTCCTAAATTTTAGTCATCCTCCTCAACTTTCAATTTTCTGTTGTGGAATTTCTTCACTGGGTTTGATCTGCCGCTCACAACATCCTTGTAGAGGAATTCAGAATTCAGGTGAGGAAGAATAACAGAGAGAGTCATGAGTTACGTATTGCCGACATTGACGAAGAAGCAGGAGGTGGACTCCATCATCCGATCCACCATCGACAAAGTCCTCGTCCTCCGCTTCGGCCGCGCCTCCGATTCCGCTTGCCTTCTCCTCGACGACGTTCTCGCCAAAACGGCGCGGGAGGTCTCCAAGTTCGCCACGATCGCGCTTGTCGATACCGATTCGGAGGAAATTCAAGTCTACGTCAGGTATTTCGACATCGCTCTGATACCGTCTACCATCTTCTTCTTCAATGCCCACCACATGAAGATGGATTCCGGAACTGCGGACCACACCAAATGGGTCGGCGCGTTTCAGCAGAAACAGGACTTTATCGATGTTGTCGAGGCGATTTTCAGAGGAGCGATGAAGGGGAAGATGATCGTGAATTGCCCCCTTCCACCAGAGCGAATACCCAAATACCAGTTGCTCTACAAAGATGTGTAGAAGCTCTACACATTTAAGGTATTTCATTTTTCAAATTTTTTCGTTGCTGTGATTTTTTGTTACATTTCGTTATTGGTTATCAAATCAGATTTGGTTGTATGGTTTAATTAGTTTGGTATTATTTGAGATAATATTTGTTGAATAATTAGAATTTGAAGCGCATTAAGTTATTGGTTAGTTGAATTGTGCATTTGATTAGTTTCGTTTTAGAGATACGGGAATGATACACACACACTTACTGGCCGTTGTTTCTATTTGATTTATTTAATCCGCTGACAAATAACAAAGAGGAGCGTGTGAGATGCTAAATGGGGTGTGTGAAAATCATCTCCTTAGAGATAATATTCATTTTGCCAATCCGTATTAGTGAGCATTAATTTGTGGATTTGGATTGTGGGTTCTTCTTTCGGAGACAACTTGGTTAATAGAGAATCAGTTACTTGAATGTATTTTGTACGTCCAAATGAGGAGAGAGAGTAAGTTACATAGAACGGATTCACTGCCACAGTGGAGTTTTGGCATTGTATTATTGAACCGGGACTCAGTGACAGTGAACCCATGCCATTTAAGTCCTTCTCGTAAATGAGAGTAGGAATCTGTTGCTAATTTGGGAGCTCGAGTATCCTTTTTTAATTGAGTCCCATAAATAAAATAAAGTTGACATGTATTATTATGCAGATATATACTTAATCAGAATGAAGTGCAAACTGCTGTTTTTCAATTGTGAATTTGATCAAAGAAAATTAACTGGTTTTCTTCTGGAAGGTTGAAATTTTAGTTCTTGTTCTCTGGTGATTTGTTTGTGTATGTGATTTCACCGATTTGGTTGCTTGACAAAGTCGTATCAACAGTTTTCTTTATGTTTGTAACTCAGGCTTAACTCTTTATGTTTGTAACATAGGCCTGACTCTGTATCTATTTGTAATATAGGGCCTTTTATCCGCCATGAACTGTAATTGTGTGTCGGTGGTATGAGCAATGGAGCCATAGAATTCTTAGAGTATTTAATGATTATGCATTGCTAGGAACTTTATTATTCAACATTTAGAGACATGATATTTGTGCGGAGTTGCATGCAGACCTACACAGAGATTTGAGTCTCCATGCGCTTGAGATTTGAAAGATACACAGTATGATAAAATCTTCAAAAAGGATGGAATAATCCACACTACTGTGCAACTTTGGTCAGCTAGTGTCCTAAACACTTAAGGTCTTAAAACTTGAAAAGTAGAAGATGTGTATGAATTCCCCGAATAGATACAATGAGTTGTTTATGTAAGATAGAAGGCTTTTTAACCACTCTGACGTTGCAAGATACTGTTATGCAGTTTTTGGTTGGTTGATGGAGCAATAACCCTCTTTCGCCATATTTTCGGGTTGTCTTCTTCAGTTCTCTTATTTGTAGCTTTGGCACACTTATTAACCTCAAGGAATTTTTGTTCTCAGCCATGTTTGATTTTCTGGAAAAATTCACAGCGGACGAAGGAAGCAGGGGTTGATGGTCCTACTACATGGTTTTGCACCAGGAAAGGAGAAAGACATTGGTGAATTTTTTTTGACATGGCCATCATTTTGAAGTTCTAGAGCATCCATTTGCACTAGTCCTAGATTTGGTAGTCCTGACAGGAACTGTAAGTCACTGGACTCACAAGAGTCACCAAGGAGAAAGACATTCAGATTGAGTGCTGTTATTCGTATCCATCGGTTCTATTTTCCGATTCACCTACTCATGAAAGTCGTCATGTGAACGAATTTGATATGTAAACAATCAATCTAACACTCTTTCCAAGTGTAATTTGTGGTGTATTTCTATATGTTCATAGTAGAGAATGACTTTTTCTTGAAATCTAATAACATCTAAAAAGAAAAAAGTATGGTGAATATAACATACTTTTCTACATAGCTTCTGGAGTCATTTTGCTTTTTAACGGAAATCCAACTCGTTTGTGTAGGGTGCTAGTTAGATTGAAATTTTTCGTTATGCATCCAAAAAAGATTGGACGGACATTGTAAGCATATTGAGATTTTGAAGATTCCGAATAGTTTAGGGGGTTTGTGCACCTCCACCACTCACGGCAGTGCACGAATTTGATTCCAACTGACAGTTTTTCACACTTTATACGTCTCTTACAAAGTGAATGAAGAAATGGACCGAGGAGAGCATAATTGGGCCTAAACTAATATATAATTAATTATCAAAAGATGGCATTGGCTCAGGCTCTAATAATTAAATTTAATTTCAGATTTAATTAATTAATTTTTATATCAACATACTCATCCAGAAAACAATGAAGGAACGCCAAGAGCCATGCACCCTTCTGAGCAGATGCCTCCCAAAAGATGCATCTCATATTCAAACTTGTTGCGAACAAGCATATGGGTATTATATATACATCCATCTGCATGTCATTTAGAACACAAAAAAAATGAATTCTTCTTCTGAAATACTAAAACCTTCTTGCTGAGAGAACCATAAAGATATTCGCCAGAAACCAAGTTTTTCGGTGCTGAAATTCTGGTTTGGTCATTGTATACTGGTGAAGCAGATGTCCATCGAACTACAAACACTGAGTATGGACGAAATTCTATTTCAAGGATATTGCGATACGCAAGCATCAAGAATATTGCGATACGCAAGCCTCGATCACTATTTTTACTTGTTTGATATAAATTTCATTTTTCATACTCTGTCGATATACTTAGTTGTAGTTAATTAATTATTAGCATATGTGAATTTATTTATATATATTATCAATAATTGTTGATACATATCCAACACTCTTTGTCATCTCATAGTTTAACGTCAATTTCGTGCCAACATTATAAAATACTGTGTCAAAAACATAAGTTTTATAGAGTCCATAGAGAGTTCCGTTTAAGAGTCCCCTTAGCATTTCTCTTACAACAATAATGGACTTGTATTTGGTGGAAGGGAACCAGATAATGAGGATTCACGGTTGCTAACTAATGCGTATGCGCAGAGTTTGCAATTAGTTGCTTCTGCATACGAGTCATAATGGACGTTTAGTAACCAGCAGAAAACAACTGAAAATGTTTAAGGAAAATCTACAATCAACTGCCAAATGTTCTACACCCTCAAATTGTGAAATGCAACCAGAGTTCAGAGTGATGAAAACCGTACACAAAAGTGCTTTTTCTCTGTTTTGGCGGAAATGCAACAAAAGCCTATGGTTTAACGAGCTATGACCAGGCGCTTCTTTGATTGACAGAACTACGTGGAACAAACTGTGATCTCCCACCGGCTTGTGATGAATCGTTAGCAGAAAAAGGTGTGTAACGTTTCCAATATTCCTGTTGGCCTTGGCCACGACCACCCTGCTGTTGGCCTCTGCCGCGGCCATGACTATGACTTAATTGTGAACTCTGCCAAGAATGGTTTGCGTTATGTCCGAAACTATTTCTAGATGGCCAAAAAGCGTTGTTCGCTGGTTGTCCTCTTGCCTTCGGCCTCCAAGCTTGGCTTGGCTCCGAAATCTTCAAATCCTTAAAGCCTTGTGCTCGATCTCCAGAAACATAACCAACTGCCCTCCACTTATCATTAGAGACTGATCTCCCTTGAAAAGACACTCTTTTGTAGTCTGTGGAACCCATGGCTGAATATGAGCTAGATGACATTACTCTTTCGCCAGGTATTCCTCGAGGAGCATAAAACCCTTCTCCAGAATTAGGATTAGCAACTTCTTTACCTCTACCACAACCCCATCCAGAACCTGCAAATTTGTGTATTAAATCCGTAGAGCTAGAAGTGCATCTAGCATTGTTCTGGAAGCCTCCATACCTCTCCTGGAGCCGGGTGCTGCATTGCATTTAGTTCTCTACCGAATAAGTTAAAGAGAACAGGCAGTACACATAAATAAGAGAAACAAATGGAGAAGACCGGAAGTAATAAACCGATTGACCTGGAAGTGGTGGTGGTGGTAGGTGCGCTTCCCTGATATTCATGCCATAATTTTGTCTCCATAAGGTCATCCTCAGTGATTGTCTGCAAAAGAATATGAACAGAAAAATTGTCATTTCATTCAAACGACTACCGAAACAATCTAAGCTTGTCGCACGCTAATTAAGTTGCATAATATATAACGTAGCATATTGATGAAGAAAAATGATGCCACTTAAGTTTTGAACTAAAAGATGCATCTGGAAACGTATAAATAAAAGTTCCATAAAAAAAACATAAGATCAGAGGTAGAAAAACAGTTCTATTTAATACCTTACTGGGATGCTTTACACCATCAAGTAAACGAGGCATATGTGGATCACTATTGGGAAGCTCGTATAGCATGCAACTGCAACAGGATTAAATTACAGAGACGATAACATATGACAGTAACGTATTGAGCAGAACGAAAGATATAAGTCACTTGCGTTTTTGACTTACACAACATGGTCTTCTTGAAGCTTGTAATCTCCTCCTTCACTCATGGCAGCATCAAGACGACGTATGGTGCCACCTACTCCAAAACTGGAAAGGCGTAAAACATGAAAAAAGGGTAAAACAATCCAGGAATAGTTCAGTCCAAACAGAAGAGAAAAGGGTAAAATAACAAAGCAATACTACAGCAAAACAATTGTCCTACCTCAAACTAGTGTCAATCTTGATAGACCAACTTTCCTTGCTAGATAGTGACATAATTTGTGACACCAAATTGTGTGTTCTTCGCACAAATAATTGACCAGGTTTTTCTGTATTTCGATCTCTTTCGTCCCCCTACACAATGTAACATAAGCTTGGAAGACATTTCGAATAAGGCAATAACTCTCAAATACTTGTGTACACGAATAAAAGAATTTCTGTACCACCAGTTCTTTGTCTAACTTTTTAGTCTCAGACAGAAGGCGTTCCTCTTCAATAAATGGAAGCTTGCAAATACCCTTGGATGATGATCAGTACCGATTAGCGAATAAATAACAGTAATTTGAATAATGGTGTGAGTAAATTATAAAATAAAATAAACAAAATCTAAGAAGGCAACCAAACCTGCCATGTGAAGCGTTTCCCATCCATGTCGATTTCAAAATCTACAAATGAAACAGAAGCTTGTAGTTACTTCTAGGAAATCCCCTTGATATAACATTATTGAGATTACAGAATAGGACTTACCAGTAGGATAAAAGTCAATAATGCCGGAACTATCTTCAGTCATTAGTTTCTGATAATCTTTAGGAAGTGCATGAGCGCTACAAAAAGGAGAACATTTGTCTTATCTTGTATAGAACTTAGGAAGACCAAACTTGCAAAGTAAGGGAACAATAAGGAAAATAGCAGAATTACCTTCTTGGAGGTAACACAGCCATGAGAGTATCAATAGGCTTAAAAGGGAAACCTTTTTGAAACTTCGCTTTCACCTGACCGAGGCCCTTGAGGTCTGAAGCAAATGGCCCGTAATGGAAAGGATAAAACCTAAAAGGATGTTCCGGAGAAATAATTTAGTATCATTAGTTTTCATATCAGTATCTAGTAGCTATGTGAAGTTCAAATTACGTAAATGTCTTACCATGTCCATGATGGGGGCTCCGAAAAATAGTACAATAAAACCCAGAGCAGTCCTTCAGTGTAGCATTTAACCTATAATTATATCAGCAATTGGAATTTTCAACTAAGGGGAAGCTTTAAAAAAGAACAGAGGTCTCTGAAATACACAGGGACAAAATAAACTTCAATGGAAGTAAACCCGGTATAATAACGCTAAATCACATCAAAAGTTTTTGGAGCTTTTACAAAAACTCCATGGAATGGAAGCAGCAGTTTGTTGAAAGGGGAAAAAAGAACCATGGCAATTAGACATACTACTTTCTTCCTTTTTCTTTCAATATCCTCTGGACCTTCTGCAGAAAATTTGTATTTGTAATATCTTTCCTTATAGCCTCCCACAGCGAATCGGACCTGTAGGAGTGTTGATCAAGCATGTAAAACTCAATTTTTGAAGTATGGTTTGATGTAAATGGTTCACAAGAAATTATGAGAAAGAATATTGGAATGTCATACCTTGTCAGTCCCCAAATCACCATTCTTGAACAGATCAGATTTCCTTCTGATGTTATCTTTCAATTTTTTCTTCAACTCCTTTGTATTTCCTACAACCTGAACAAACACCGCATATATATACATGTATAAACGAGACCATCAACTTTTAAGCATGCCAAAAAAATAGAACCAAAACACTTTACCACATGTGTATAATTAAGCATATAGTGTATGCATATAAAACACTATACCCCGAAAATTACATCATAGGAAACCTTAAGGGAACAAACGTACTTGAGAATGCATAATGTCAGACGTTCCATCTGACCAAACTTCCAATTCTTCTCCACTGAGGAATACCTGATTATTGCTCGAACCAGTAATTGAACTTCCAGTATCAACTTCGTCCTCTAGCTGGCAAAGCATATGCAATTAATGCAGCATGTAATTCATAAGCAGAACATTTATTAGATGAACACTACACACAAATGTGTCTGCCAAGCACTCACAGAATCATTATAATAACAAAGACGTCTCAGTTTTCGGTCACGTAGTTCTGATCTTTTCTTGAAAATTTTGTCTTCATAAGAACCAACAAGAAGGATGAATTTCTCAACTCTGGATAGCTTGATGTACCCTGATTTCTTGTCATTGACCTGGATTTGTGCATATAAGAAGTGGCATGAAGATGATCTTGTCGACATTGATATTTTTTTTTTTGATGTGAAGAAAATGAAAGTGTTGTGAGGCTACTCAATGTTATACCCGGAGCATATCAACCATATAACCACCGAGATTTTTGAGTTCTTTCTTATAGACAGTCATCAGCAAGTCAATTGCACCCTGGACACAATTATTGGCGTGTAAAATTAGTTCTGGTTTACGTACTTATGTTTGTATTGGCATCTATAAAACAAGGGCCATAAAACAATGAAGTTCACAAAGAACCTCATGAATTTCCAAAGTTGGCATGTGGGGCAGAAAATCATTTCCCGCAAAAAAGCACATGAAGATGAAGTCATCAATTATACGCTCAAGATCAAACTTAAAGTTCTCGGGTGGGTCGTCAATTTTCAAATCAAGCTCCAAGTATTCCCTCAAAATCCAAACATGAAGAAACTGCAATTAGAAGAAAAGAAAAGGTGAACCAAAACAGCAATCAAGTTTCAGGGAAGGATAACAGCACCACTTGGGATACCTGATAGGGCTTTTTTAGCATGGATCTTTTTTTGTTATCTGACTTTCCTGAAGATGGACCTTTCTCTCGAATAGATTCACAGTTTGTATGACGCTGTTCATTATGTAGAACATCCTATATCCAGAATATGAAAAGAAAAAATTCAAGTTCATTAGATAGAGTCAGAAGCTCAATATATTGTCACATTGCTTCATTGATGCTTTGAAAACCCTAGTCAAACTGAAATCAACAGGGTGACTAATTTTTGAATTTGAGAAATTTTAAGGCTTTGTAATTAAACCTCTCTCAATATGGAAAAGTGAAGCTCATGCGTCGCCAAAGCCAACATGACAAGATCAGCATCCTGCATGCCACGATGCCAATGAAGGATCAGAATGTAAAAATTCAAAAAAATGAGAAGTAGGTTAGGAAAAAAGTATTTAAACAAAAAATATAAGTGCAACTGTATAATTCTTTTTCTTCCAAATTTCCAACAAAATTCTAAAACAATACAAGAAACAGTTGTGCGAAGCATACTATTCATCATACCAGTCCATATAAGCAATGGCGCGTGTTTGGATCATATGAAGGAAGATTGCGCTGTGAGCGTATGAATGACATTATTTTGTGCTCACCTTCCCCAGGAGCATTGGCATCAGACAGAATTACCTAATGTAGTAACCATGAAATTAAAACAAAGAAGAAACAGGAAAACAATACATACAGATATCATGAATTACACACTAATGATTGTTCGTGTAAATAATGGTTGTTCATGTATTAGTAATTTGATATATAAATGTTATGATGGACCAGACCTCGATGTCCCTCCAGCCTAGATCATTGCTCAAACGTAAACTGATATAGTTTCGAAGAGCCTTTGACAATTTATGCATAAATTCAGTTCCGGGGGTTATTATATTAGAATCTGATACTTCGGACTGCTGCTTTGGTAGGACTTGTTTGCTTTCCAATTCAAACTGTCTTCTCAGCTTCTCTTCTTCAACTTCCTACACATTTGATACCAACATTTGGGACATTTATAAACTTGTACAAACAAAGTAACGTAAAGCAAAATAAACTGTGTGATTCAGAAGCATCTCATAGTAAAAGTACCCACAGCGAACTCAGCGTCCTTCGCTGACTTAAAGCGCCTCATTCGCTGTTGATTCATTTTAGCCCTTGGAGCAACTCCATCTACAACAAAAATTAAAATTTATACCATTACATGCAATATTTCTAGTTTATATCTTTAAGTGCAACACATATATAAGAACACAAATCTCAACTGCAGGAAAGCAAACAGCGTATAAAAGTCTCATGAGTTTATTAAAAACTACGAGATCAAAAACAAAATTCAAACTTTCTCACCTATGGCCAAGTATAGTAGCTTCCGTGGCCTAACAATATTGAAAAGTATATCAATATATTCAAAAATATTGATGAACACCTCTTCAAAATTTGCTGGTGGCTGTAGCTGAACAAAGAACGTAGAAATTATATTATGTAACCACATATATGGATAAAAAAAAATTCGGACCATAAAGATAAAGAAAATATCAAAAATTGTTACCTAGACAATAATCAAAATAAATAGTATATTATAGAATGTTTATCTTATTGCTAGTGAAGAATACATGTAGAGAGAGAGAGAGAGAGAGAGAGAGAGAGAGAGAGAGAGAGAGATTTGAGAGAAAGAGATGAATGAATAAGGTCGTACTCCATCATCATCGTCATCTGCTTCTGGGTGGAAGCAAGGATGGATGATCCCATTCATGTCAAGATAAAAGTTATCGAACTCCAAGTTAGTAGGGTTTGGGTTTGGAGACTCCTCTCTCTGACCTTCGATAGCTTTGACCACCACTTTGGGATACTTGTTCACCAGCCATTTGAAAAACGAGGGCACCCCCATCTCTGTCTCTCTCTCTATCTGAGATATGCACTGGTATCTAAAGAGATGAAATACTACTGTTCAGTAGTCTCTTTTGTCTTTGGAACTTTACTTGCTTTATACTAGCTAATGACACAAGTGTGGTTCACGCAGACATGTACATGTGACATTGGGTTAGTAATTAAAAAATAGTATTAGAGAGACTAAATTTGTAAATTAAATTTACAAACTAAATGATGTGTTATTAATAAAAAATGAGCACGTTTATCAATGTTTAAGTAATAATCTAATCATCAATTTCTATATCATTTAGTTTACAAAATTTGGTTTACAAATTTAGTCTCCCTCGCATTACTTGTAATTAAATGAGGGACACTGCTTGGGAGCAGACTTTCTTACAACGGCCAAGACAGAAGACTCTTTCAAAGTGACTCTCTATAGACTCTTCGACAACTCATATTGTGCCAAAAATATGAGGTGGCGAATAATACATGGAGAGTCACACTTTAGAAAAAAATCTCCTTAGCATTTCCCAAGTATTTTACTAAAACTAGAAAATGGAAAATTTTTGTACAACCAATCAAATATTTGGTACACACAATAACATTTACTATATATTGCATCACATTTATTAAAAAATATTAAATAACTCTGACAACAATAGAAGGCTTTGCATTCAATTGAATCAGCGCCGCGTAAAAAACTGAAGAGCTCGATTGGAGAAAGTTTGTTGTTAATTTTTACTGTTATAGGTCTTTTGAGTGCAACGATAAAAAATTTATAAAAAAATATCATGAAGACATACAGTTGAGATTAAATTTTGAGGCTCCTCGAACTAAACTTAAGGTCCATGTGACCATTCTATGTGCCGCCATGTTAGCAGATCGCCGGATATGGCAAGCTTGTGAAGAAGTAAAGCCTCTCAAACCAACTTGAGTATCCCTCAGCCACAAGATCTAGGGATAATCAACTATGGGCTAGTTTAGTATTGTTGTGCTTTTTAAAAAACCTACTTATGTTGTGCTGTAAGAATAAACAGTTGTAGAATAAAATTGTTAAGCGTTTGGTAAACTTTTTTTTGGGTAAAAGTGCTTTTAATTAAAAAAGCAAAGTCTGAGTGTTTGGTAAATTTTTATATAAATTGTATTGAATATGTTAAATAACTATAAACAATATAGTATTTAATGTGATATAATAATTGTCAAAGATGATAATATGGGCAAAGATTGTAATTTTGTAAAATATGTGAGGGTATACTTGTCATTTGAAACGTTCATTAAATGAGTATTCATTACTATACTTTGATAAAAATCAAAATTAAAAAAAAAATATTTTTTTAAAAGCATGGTAAACACTGCTTCTGCTTTTCTATGCTTTTCTATTTTCATTGACAGCAGTTTGAAAAAAAAAACATTTTTTTTAATTTTACCAAACACGTTTAAATGGCCGGTTTGGTATTGTTGTGCTTGAAAAAAAAATTGATTCTGCTATGCTGTGAGAATAAGCTCATTTTTTTTGCTTCACGTTTTCAACTTTTTTTCACCCAAAACTGTGAAAATAAGTTTTTTTAAGTGTTTATCAAACAATTTTTTTAGCTCAGTTTTTTTTATACCAACTTTTAATAAAAGCACATCAGTAGTAAACTAGTATTTAATGTACCAACTTTTTTTAATAAGCTGCTTTTTTTTTAAAGCTCCATAATCCCAAACAAACCCTACCTTTCAGACTGCCAAGAGATTCAGGGTTGGTTTGAGATTGTGGTGCTTTAAAAAAGAAGCTTATTGAAAAATCTGGTACATTAAATGCGTTTTGTTTTACCAAACACATTTAATGTACCAGATTTTTCAGTAAGCTTAATATCAGCGAAAGTAGAAAAGCATAGAAAAGCAGAAGCAAGGTCTAGCATGCTTCTAAAAAAATGGTTTTTTTTTTCAAATTATAGTAATTAATGCTCATTTAATGAACTTTTCAAATGACAAGTATACATTTACATGTTTTACAAAATTACAATATGTGCCTCTACATTATTGCATTTGATAATTATTTTACCACATTATTAAATATTATATCATTTTTAGTCATTTAACATATTCAAAACAGTTTATATAAAAGTTTACCAAACACTCAGACACTGTTTTTTTTATTTATTAAAAACACTTTTACAAAAAAAAAAATTTACAAAACACTTAACAACTTTATTTTATAGCTCTTTATTCTCACAGTGCAACAAAAACAGTTTTTTTTTTTTTTTTAAACACAACAATACTAAGCCTAAGATTATTATTTTTAAGGAAAACTAACGAAAAGTTCAAAAAAACTTCTCTTTTAATGAAAAATCTTTTTTAAAGGTATAGTGAATAGTACCAGGGAAAGGTATAAATGTCGTTTTTCGTTAAAAGTGAACAGTATCATGAATGTTTTATTAAAACTCTCTTTTTTTTAAGCTGAAGAACCAAAAATCTCTCTATGATATAGCCTAAGAGGGCCTTGTACTTGACTCTGCCGATAAATTCACCGTATTTACAGTTTGGTTTAGATTTACGATTTAACATGTACTTCTTACAAAATGAAAATTTTAGAACTATGTCAATGAGTAGTTGAAACGGCAATAATAAAAAAGAAAACAAAACTACAGATACTTATCACTTTAATCATTCAATGTACATGAGAAAAAGCAAAAATCATTCTTAAAGATAGAGATTCTTCTTTTTCTTTATAAAAAAAATCAAATGACAATTGAATGGGAATTTAAGAAATAAACTTTGTCACTTTAATCAGTCGATGTACGTGAAAAAAAAAAATCATTCTTAAAGATAAAGATGATTCTTTTCTTTATAAAAAATTCAAATGACAATTGAATTGGAATTTAAGAAATAAACTTCTTGTTCAAGAAAAAGAGAAGAATCTGGCCAAAAAGAAAATGGAAATTTGCTTATTAAACTCAACGAAGAAAGATTTTGAAAACATCTACTGTCATGATGTGCACAATTTCCCAATCGGCACAATGAATACTGAATAGGCTTTCGAGCAGTGTAATTATCGTTATAGCTTCTGATTACGCCTTTTTACCTTTATATGCTCCCAATGGTGTTATCATTATCAATGAAACTTTTATTTTGGCGGTTACATGCACACACTGTTTAAAAGATGCTTCTGTGCAGTCCCTTCGTATGACAAACACCACAATAAATGAAGTCATGATACGAAAGGATTTCTCAGTGAATTCAGAGATCTCGTGATCGTGATTGTGATCGTTCATCGTATATCGTATAATCAAAAATTATATAAAATTTAAAATTTAAAATTAAATATAAATAGTATTTAACAAAAAATGACCGCACAATATACGATGAACGGTCACGTTCACATAATCCCTCAAAAAAGGATCTAGCAATGATCATTTTCCGTCATAATATACCTTTTAATTGAGGATAGTAATCATATGTAATCTCTTATGGTGCAGAATGCTCTTTTTCTTTTGTTCAGGTTGAAATTCCGGACAAGATTTTTATTGAAGCCCACTGTATGCATCTTATCATGTTTTCACGTGTTCAATTTTTCTATCATTGAATATCATACTTCACTAAAAAATGAAGTCATAAAGGTAGAGCTACCTCATCGTCTTAGAGGCATCTTCAGTGCAATTTTTCTTCAGTGCAGAGAGGCATTTGTGCTGAACTTTTGCTGGTCGTTGGATATCCGTCACCCAGCTAAGAATTGTCATCGTGCTTGTGGAAAGTCTATTCATCAAACTGTATAAAAATAAATGAATAAAAATAGTATAAACCGTTTATGTATTTGTCACAGTTGATTCACTAAACGACTTCAGTTTAATTCATTTGTTTCATAAATAAATTTTATAGAGTGATTTATATTATGAAAGATTCTGATTATAGCACGAAAATTTGTAAATTTGATACTAAAAATTTTAAGTAGCTTTAATAAAAATAGTTTGGGCCAACTTTTTCTTAACAAAAAATCATATTAAACTTTTAGTTAACCAAAATGACTTGAGATTTAAAGACAAAATTATTCATAAAATAGCCCTACAAACATTAAAAATGTGGGCCGAAGTGAAGCCCAATCCGCAATAAAATTGTTTTTCCATAATTACCCCTAACAGAGCCTAAACCAATCCCTTAGCCAATTCACAAATATTAAGATTTACCATATAAATTTCACTGCCGTTGAGGCAGAACACCAACCGCTTTCGTCAAACGGTAACTTCGAAGTTTAACTGCGCCATTAAGGCAGAGCATTCAAGTCATACAACCGTTTTCATCATTAAGACACAGAGCATGCAAGTTGTGCAATTTTTTTTATTTTTTATTTTTTTTATTTTTTAAATTATGATTATTAAAGAGAGAGTGTGAGTTACTATAATAATAATTTAGAGAAATTGAATTTTCAAATCCATAACGTATGCGTGGAAATTCAACATCCTATCAATTAGGATATTAGACCACTTGCAATCGTAAAATTCCACAAACACAAATCTCATTTCACAAAACTTAAAAGTTCAAATTAAATTCCATTTGAACTTGGATTCCCATTTTCAAACCATACATTGGCACAACAAGTTAAGAATTTCTCAAAGCAAAATTGCCATTTTGTTATGAATTAGTCGCTTAGCTTATAAACTTAGTGATTAGCTTAATCGCTGTTTAGTTTTAAGATTTAATAGCTTAATTAGTCTATTAAGTGATTGTAATTGCCATCTGGCAACTTAGTGGTTGCAAAAGTTGTATAAGACCCAAAGCAATTATCCGTGGGAAAGGCATTGAATGAATTAAGAAATTACTCTCCAAAAAATATACTCTCTCTCTCTGCTTCTCATTCGTTCGTCTCCACACCATTGTTACTACAGTGCGACTTGCAGGTCTGAGATAGGGTCAGAGTGTTGATCCTATCATTGGTATCAGAGCCACTCTTTCCTGGTGTCCCTCTTGTATGCCCCGCCAATCCAACAATTCTCGCCAAGCCGCCATGGATGCTCGCTTAGCTGCAGTGGAGTCTTATCTGGAATCTCTTCCTCAGATGATCCATTCCTCCATTTCCGCTGCTCTGCAAGCTCATTCCCAAGACATGGACACTAAACTCGCGGTCGGATTTGAGCAATTCCGCCGTGAGCTTTCTTTTCTGCAGGCCGGTGGTGTATCGTCGTCCGATCCAGGTAACCCAGTCCCAGATTCGGGCGTTCCCTCTTCGATTCTGACTGAGGATGTGGAGTTTCGTAGTATAACCAACCCCCGATACCCTCGCCACGATCAGTTTGATGGCGGTGGCTTCACGCCCCGCCCTCCTTGGCAGCACCGCCTCGATTTCCCTAAATTCACCGAGGGTGATGATCCTCTTGCTTGGATTTATAAATCTGAGCAGTATTTCAACCTCTACAATGTTCCTGACGCTCACAAAGTCCTCACAGTCTCCTTTCACCTGGAAAATGAGGCACTGCAGTGGTTTCGTTGACGCGATTGTTTGAACTCCACTCCAACTTGGAGCGAATTTTCCAAGGCTCTTTGTCAAGAATTTGGGCCCTCAGAGTTTGAAGACTGCACCGAGACCTTATTTAAGCTCCGACACACAAGTAGTCTTCACGATTATATCACTGAGTTCCGCCGTTTGGCTAATCGAACATCTGATGTCGGCCCTAGCTTGTTGAAAAGTTGTTTTCTAGGCGGTTTAAAACGAGAGTTGAAATTTGATGTTAAGTTGTTCAAACCTTCTAATGTGCATGATTCCATTTCTCTCGCCTTACAACTTGATGCCAAATTGTCTGAGTTAAAACCTCTAGCCTCCAAACTTGTCACTCCTCCTTGAGCTACCCCAACTCCTGCACTTCCTGCTTCTTTGCTTAGACCCAAACCTTTTGCTTTGCCATTCAAGAAACTTACACCCAAAGAGGTCCAACGGAAGAAAACGAAGGGTGAATGTTGGTTTTGTGATGATAAATGGGTTCTTGGGCATAAGTGTGCACATAAATAACTTCTCATGCTTGATATCCTTGCTGATGACTTGGTATTTGAGGATTCATATGAGATTACACACACGGATCAACCTGAATTGCACCACATGGAGTTGAGTGAGAGTGCCTTCTATGGCACAACTCCTCTTCAACCCTTACATACTATGAAAGTAACTGGATTAGTGAATGGTCATACAGTACGCATACTCCTCGATTCTGGAAGTACTCATAATTTTATGGATGGCCGGTTGGTTAAGAAATTAGGATGGCATATGCAGGGCACTAAACCCTTCAACGTGATGATTACGGATGGGGGAAGGGTTCTAAGTCAGGGATATTGCAAGCAAGTGAAAATGGAAGTAGGGGTTACCAGTGTGCTACTAACCTCTATTCTTTGGCCTTGGGGGGTTGCGATATAGTCCTAGGAGTTCAGTGGCTATCCTCGGTGAGCTCGGTACTGTGGGATTTTCAACTTCTGACCATGGAGTTTGAAGTAAATGGCCAAAAGTATAGATTGGAACATAGTGCACTTCCTCACCCTTCCATACAGGAAATATCTCTTCAGCACCTCGACAAGGAATTCTACAATTCGAATATGGGCATTTTATTGTACTCCATGGAAACTGAAAAGCTTGAAGCCTCCGAACTTACTCCATTGCAACTCAGTGAATTACAGGCTTTATTGGGTACCTTTGAGGAGATTTTTGTGCTTCCTGTCTCGCTGCCTCCGCCGAGACCGCATGATCACTAGATTCCATTACTTCCAAGTTCTAAACCACCTAGTATCAGGCCATACCATTACGGTCCTACACAAAAAAATGAGATTGAAAAGGCAGTTCAAGAGCTCTTACAATCTGAATTCATTCGACACAGCCGCAGTCCCTTCTCGTTTCCCGTTTTGTTGGTCAGAAAGAAAGACGGCACATGGCGACTTTGTATGGATTACCGAGAGTTGAATGCAATCACAGTAAAGGACAAGTATCCAATTCCCTTAATCGATGATTTGCTGGATGAGTTGTTTAGGGCACAGTATTTCTCCAAATTAGACTTGAGAGCTGGATATCACCAGATTCGAATGCATCCTGCAGACGTTGAAAAAACTGCATTTTGGACATACGACGGGCACTACGAGTTCCTTGTGATGCCTTTTGGTTTGACCAACACCCCTGCCACCTTCCAGAATCTAATGAATGACATATTTAAGCCATTTCTGAGAAAATGTGTGCTAGTGTTCTTTGATGATATCCTAGTTTATACCAAGAGCTGGGAGGACCATTTATCTCATCTCCACTTGGTTTTTGATTTACTGAGGACGCATCAATTATATGTCAAAAAGCAGAAATGCTCATTTGGGCAAAGTAAGGTTGAATACCTCGGGCACATCGTGTCTCGAGACGGAGTTGCTGCGGATCCTACCAAAATACAGGCCATATTAAACTGGCCAATTCCTTCTAATGTTAAAGAACTTAGGGGATTCTTAGGCCTCACTGGTTACTACCGGAAATTTGTGCCGGGTTATGGAAAGATATGTCAACCACTCTACCAATTGACCAAGAAAGATGGGTTCCATTAGTCTAGTGATGCTCAAGCAGCCTTCCAGCAACTCAAACAGATCATGACATCTCCCCAGGTCCTTGCCTTACCTGATTTTTCCACTACTTTTGAACTGGAATGCGACGTTTTAGGGAATGGTATTGGAGCAGTCTTGCAACAAAGAGGCAGACCAATCGCTTTTACGAGCCAGGCCCTCGGACCCAAGAACCAAGCTCTCTCTACCTATGAGCGAGAACTAATTGCCATAGTACACGCCATCAAGAAATGGCAGAATTATCTTCAAGGGCGCCACTTTGTGATTAAGTCTGACCACAACAACTTGAAATACTTTCTAAACCAGCGGGCTAACACCCCATTTCAACAAAAATGGGTGGCAAAATTGCTGGGATTCGATTATGAGATCCAATACAAGCAAGGGGTGGACAATTCTGTAGCAGGTGCATTATCTAGAGTTCATGGATCCCCTGTACTACCTGACAATCATTTACCAAGTTCCAGACCTAGTTTGGAGTGCACATCCATCTCATATCCTTATTTTGGCTGGTTGGATGACCTCCGAATGAGTCTTGAGCATGATCCGTGGGTTTCACAGAGAATCAGTGAAGTTAAAACTTTGCTCCAGAACACTAACTCCCCACTGGATCCCAAGCTATCTAAATACCAACTAGACAATAGCTTTTTGAAGTACAAGACTAGAATTGTGATTGGTCCAACTTCTCCCTGGAAAAAGACCATATTTGAAGAGCATCACTCCATTCCGGCAGCTGGACATGAATGAGTTCTGAAGACCTACCACAGGATTAAACGCAGTTTCTATTGGGTGGGCATGAAGAATGACATAAAGACTTGGGTGGCTGAATGTCGAGTTTGCCAGCAAAATAAGTACGAGACTATTGCCCATCCCGGTCTATTACAGCCACTCCCAATACCTTCTAAGGTGTGGACAGACATAAGCATGGACTTTGTGGTTGGGTTACCCATTTGCAAAGGTAAATCAGTCATCATGGTGGTGGTCGACAGATTATCTAAGTACAATCATTTCATTGCCCTGAATCACCCATACATTGCTGTTATTGTGGCCCAAGAATTTGTGGATAAAGTATTCAAATTGCATGGCATGCCAGCCACAATTGTGAGTGATAGGGACACGGTGTTCCTTAGTTCATTTTGGAAGGAATTCTTCAAATTACAGGGGTCTAGGCTTTGCATGAGCTCTGGTTATCACCCACATAGCGATGGGCAAACTGAAGTAGTCAATAGGTGTTTGGAGACTTATCTTCGGTGTTTCACTAGTGGACAACCTAAGAAATGGCTGGAATGGCTACCATGGGCAGAATGGAGCTACAATACATCTTACCACACTTCTGCAAAAATGTGTCCTTTTGAGATTGTGTATGGATACCCCCCACCCCACATCAGGTCCTATGAAATTGGTTCAGCCAAGTTAGACATGATTGAGCAAAGCCTTATTGCCAGGGACAAATTGTTTGCCATGCTCAAAACAAATCTAACTGTTGCACATAATCGAATGAAAATGCAGGCTGATAAGCATAGGAGTGAAATAGAGTTTGCAGTGGGGAATTTAGTGTACTTGAAATTGATCCCTTATTAATTACAGTCATTAGCTTCACACTCCTATCACAAACTCCATCCAAAATTTTATGGGCCATTTGAGATTTTGGAAAGAATTGGGAAGGTAGCCTACAAGTTGAAACTGCCTGATACTACAAAGATACACCTTGTATTCCATGTGAGTTGTTTGAAGAATCACTTGGGTCCAGCTGCCAACCCTCTACCAGTTTTGCCAGCAGTCACAAATGATGGATTGCTCCCTCAAGAACCTCTTCAGGTGCTGCAGCGAATGATGTATAAGAAAGGCAATGTGGCGGGTGTCCAACTACTCCTTCACTGGAAAGGGGGCAACTTGGAAGATGCAACTTGGGAGGATTTTGACGAGTTCACTGCACAATTTCCTGATTTCAATTTTTAACCTTGAGGACAAGGTTATTTCTTCAAGGGGAAGGCACTGTTATGAATTAGTCACTTAGCTTATAAACTTAGTGATTAGCTTAATCGCTGTTTAGTTTTAAGATTTAATAGCTTAATTAGTCTATTAAGTGATTGTAATTGCCATCTGGCAACTTAGTGGTTGCAAAAGTTGTATAAGACCCAAAGCAATTATCCGTGGGAAAGGCATTGAATGAATTAAGAAATTACTATCCAAAAAAATATACTCTTTCTCTCTCTGCTTCTCATTCCTTCGTCTCCACACCATTGTTACTACAGTGCGACTTGCAGGTCTGAGATAGGGTCAGAGTGTTAATCCTATCACATTTGCAGAAGAAACTCATATCCTTGTTGATTTCTTATTTTCAAATTACTGTTAGGCCAAGGGCCATTTTAAATCCTCTATGCGTAGGGTCTTAATTAATTAGATTTTTCTAAAAAATTGCACAAATGACACCTATATTTCTTTAACTTATATCAGTTAACACCCTGCCTAATAAAGTTACAATAACCACCCATACTAAACATTTTAACAATATTTCACCTGCTAGCTCCTGTATAGATATGTGACATCATTTAACTCGAGGGGAACTCAAGCTTAGTTAATATACCTATCACAGCCCGTCCCGAAATATTTAGTTTCGACGGTGTGAAATGACTATTTTGCCCTTGGACGTTAGTGGTGTGGTGTGTGTCATACATGTTAGTGGTGGTCCAAACTTATGTTTTTCCTTTGTGGTTTTTGGTTGGTGACCAAGCTAGACACACACACACACACACACACACACACACACACACTCACACGTACCATACACACAAACACTCAGATCTCTCTTTCCTCCCTCGCGCATTTTTTGGCATTTCCGTACAACCCGTACAGACAAATCTTCAACCTTCCATTTTGGGCACGGATTGAGGTTTTAAAGGTAACATTCAAACTCTTTGCAAGCCTTGAAATCGATTTATACCTTTATTTGGACTCAAAACATTCGAAAACCCTAGTTTCTCACGAACTCCAATTTAGGTACTGTTCATGCACTAATTATTGTGAGGTTTTTAAGAGTTTTTAAGGGCATAGGAAGCTTTAGATTGTCTTCACAAAGCTCGGAGAGGAAAAATGAAGTGATTTGGACGTCGGAAAGTTGAGTTTCGACGAGTTGCAGGTTTAGCCGGATTATCGAGGGCTTTTCCGACGAGTTCCGTGGGTTTTAGTGCTTTTGAAAGGTATGGTTGTGTTCTATTCGTATTAAGCTTCAAATTGGTTTAAGTTTCATGCAATTTGGTTGAGAAATGGACGAGAAATGAAGGTTTTAAAGTTTTCTAGTTTCCGGCGACAGCGAAGGTCGCCGGAGTGCGAAGGTAGGGGATGACGGAATATTCCGTCAACTTTGATGGAATATTCCTAACGGCGTTGGTACTAAAAATTTTAGGGAGCTTTAATAAAAATAGTTTGGGCCAACTTTTTTTTAACAAAAAATCATTGTAAACTTTTATTTAACCAAAATGACTTGAGATTTAAAGACAAAATTATTCATAAAATAGCCCTACAAACATTAAAAACGTGGGCCGAAGTGAAGCCCAATCTGCAATAAAATTGTTTTTCCATAATTACCCCTAACATAGCCTAAACCAATCCCTTAGACCAACTCCAATGGTGGGCTAAAAGCCAAATTACCCCCCAAAATTTCCCCCCAAACTCAATCCAACCCAAAGGGAAATTTTGGGCTAAATGCTAAATCAAGGCCGGATTCCCCCCAAAATTTAGCCCAGAAATCGGAATTTAAATTTTTTTATATTAAAATGTTCATAAAATTAATTTATGATAGTCTGCATATTTAATTTTTTTTAATTTAATTTAACAAAAAAATAGCCTAAGTTCATTCTTTAATAATTCCGGGCTAAAATTTTAGGCTATAACGGTTGGAGCAGAAAAGTTGTTTCTAGGCTAAAAGCTAAATTTTTCGGGTTAAAATATTTGACTTTTAGCCCAACCTGGTCTTAGCATTCACAAATATTAAGATCTACCATATAAATCTTACTGCCATTAAGGCAGAACACCAACCGCTTTCATCAAACGGTAACTTCGAAGTTTAACTGCCATTAAGGGCATTCAAGTCATACAACCGTTTTCATCATTAAGGCACAGAGCATGCAAGTCGTGCAGTTTTTTTATTTTTTATTTTTTATTTTTTTTATTTTTTAAATTATGATTATTAAAGAAAGAGTGTGAGTTACTATAATAATAATATAGAGAAATTGAATTTTCGAATCCATAACGTATGCGTGGAAATTCAACATCCTATCAATTAAGATATTAGACCACTTGCAATCGTAAAATTCCACAAACACAAATCCCATTTCACAAAACTTAAAAGTTCAAATTAAATTCCATTTGAACTTGGATTCCCATTTTCAAACCATACATTGGCACAACAAGTTAAGAATTTCTCAAAGCCAAATTGCCATTTGCAGAAGAAACTCAGAAAATTCTCAAAGCAAAACTAGAACATAGAGGTAACATAGAGGTACGAATCTCATATCCTTGTTGATTTCTTATTTTCAAATTACTGTTAGGCCAAGGGCCATTTTAAATCCTCTATGCGTAGAGTCTTAATTAATTAGATTTTTCTAAAAAATTGCACAAATGACACCTATATTTCTTTAACTTATGTCATTTACCACCCTGGCTAATAAAGTTACAATAACCACCCATACTAAACATTTTAACAATATTTCTACCTGCTAGCTCCTGTATAGATATGTGACATCATTTAACTAGAGGGGAACTCAAGCTCAGTTAATATACCCGTCACCTAGAAAAATTTCTTGAGGAGTGGATGGACTACTTTCAAGATAATTGGGCCTAATTTTACAAGGAAGATAGGATTCGACCCCCGACGCATTTTAGCGACCGATCATAAGTAGTGTGAGTTATTTTGCTGTACTTTAAAAAATAGTGTGAATTATTTTGGTTCAGTTTCATAAATAATGTGGGTTATTTTGCTTAAGTTTCAGAAATAGGGTGGTTATTTTGTTGTAATTCCAGAAATAGTGTGGGTTATTTTGCTATAGTTCTAGAAATAATGTGGTTTATTTTGATTAAGTTTAAAAAAAAGTGTGGTTATTTTGCTATAGTTGTCACATCCCGGGCTCGACTCCACCGTAGCACGATATTGTCCACTTTGGGCCCCGACCACGCCCTCACGGTTTTGTTTCTGGGAACTCACACAAGAACTTCCTAGTGGTTCACCCATCATGGGATTGCTTTCGCGCGAACTCGCTTAACTTCGGAGTTTCGATGGAACCCGAAGCCAGTGAGCTCCCAAAAGGCCTCGTGCTAGGTAGAGATGGAAATATACATATAAGGTTTCCAGGATCCACTTCCCTGGACGATGTGGGATGTAACAATCCACCCCCTTTAGGGGCCCGACGTTCTCGTTGGCACACTTCCACCCAGGGATTGGCTCTAATACCAAATTGTCATATCTCGGCCCGGGCCCCCACCACATCCCAGGCTCGACTCCACCGTAGCATGATATTGTCCGCTTTGGGCCCCAACCACGCCCTCGCGGTTTTGTTTCTGAGAACTCACACGAGAACCTCCCAGTGGGTCACCCATCATGGGATTGCTCTCACGCGAACTCGCTTAACTTTTGAGTTTCGATGGAACTCGAAGCCAGTGAGCTCCCAAAAGGCCTCGTGCTAGGTAGAGATGAGAATATACATATAAAGCTTACAGGATCCACTCCCATGGACGATGTGGGATGTAACAATAGTTCTATAAATAGTGTGGTTATTTTGCTGTAGTTCTAGATATAGTGTGGGTTATTTTGGTTAAGTTCCAAAAATAGTGTGGATTATTTTAGTTAAGTTTCAGAAATAGTGTGGTTATTTTGTTGTAGTTCCAGAAATAGTGTGGACTATTTTGGTTAAGTTTCATAAATAGTGTGGTTATTTTGCTGTAGTTCCAGAAATAATGTGAGTTATTTTGCTATAGTTCCATAAATAGTGTGGATTATTTTGATTAAGTTTCAGAAATAGTGTGAGTTATTTTGCTATAGCTTCAGAAATAGTGTGTGGTTAAATAGTGTGTGATATTTTAGTTCAATTTCAAAAATAGTGTGAGTTATTCTATTGTAGTTCCAGAAACAGTGTGTTGTATTTTGATTCAATTTCACAAATAATGTGTAATTTTGTTGTAGATTCATAACTAGTGTTTATTTTTCACTTTAGAAATGATGTGGATTATTTTGGTTCAGTTCAGAAATAGTGTGAATTATTTTGTTACTTGTCATGCTTATTAAGCCATTTTCTGATTTGGAATTAATTGATAAAGTTCCAAGGGGGATCTCTTTTATTTTCTTGCTTCTCACCCAATTTTTCCTACTTCATTTCATCTCTTTTTTCTATGGTCAAAAGTCAAAGCCCATAATTTTCTCATCACCAAATCAAGCAAATTCATCAACTAGTAGCAGTAGTAATCTTCCTTCTCCAATACCAAAGCTATCGATCTCCTCACTCACTCACTCACTTCCTCTTAAAGCTCAACAAAAGTAAGAATCATAAATAAAGCCCCCAAATCAGGAAAAAAGCAATTAAAGGTACAAAATTACTCATGCCACTTAACCCAAATGACCCAAAAAAAAAAGCATAAGTTAAATTCCTAGAAAGAATTTAAATTTACAAGAAAAAATTTCAGAAGCATACCATTGATAGCAAGTGAGGGAAAAGCTGAAGGCAAGACAAAAAAAAAAAAAAAAAAAAAAACCTTTCTCTATCACTAATCGTGCTAGTCTTTTTAGACCATCTCTAACCCATGAGATAAAGCTTAAAATATAAGCTTTAAAATCCCCCCAAACCATCTCCAAAAATTGGGCTAAAATAAGCACTGGGAAGAAAATATATCTCTGGGCTAAATTCCCCCAGGATTTAAGCCTGGCTTAAATTATTCTGGACCTACCAAACTGTCATATTTCAAACCTTTTTTTGTTTGTTACTTATAATCTAACGGCTATGATCAAATGAGATCAAATATAATCATAAAAAAAGATTTGACGGTCCAAAATTAAATCTAAAGTCTAAAATTATTTAAGAAAATTATTTAAATCAAATTTAACTTAAAAATTCATAAATACCTATGCATTTGTATGATTTTTAATTACTTATCGGAATTTAAATATTTTTAGATTAAAATGTTCATAAAAATAAATAAGGATAATCTACATATATTTTATTTTCAAAAAAGTTACCGAAAAGAAAAAATTGTTAAAATCATTATTTAATAATTTCGGGCTAAAATTTTAAGTCATAAAGGTTCGAGGAGAAAAGCAATTTCTGAGATACGGCTTAAAATTTTTTGGCTTAAATTTTTTAGTTTTATCCCCAAGGGTTGGAGATGGTCTTATGGAGGCAAGTGGCGAAAACCCCCAATATATATATTATTTAAGGAAAATTATGGATTTGTGTGTGAGGGTTACCAAATATAGCTAGAGTTAGGATATGGTCCTGCTTAGTATATCCGCGATGGGGGACCATATGTATTTCAAGGGTGATCATGCTTAGTATATTCGCGATGGGTGATCATTGCCTACCTAGGGTTAAGAGGATTAGTTATACTTGGTACATTTCGATAGGCGACCATATTTTAGTTAGATTTCATTGAGTGATCCAGAATCGTATTCTATTTGAGATTCTATTGAGTTAGTTTGGAGCTAGATTTTTAGAAATCTTTATGGTTCCTCTGTGTCACTCTAGCACTAATTCTCTACATGTTTATTAATGAAATATTTGAGAACCTTTGTGTTTTAAATTAGAAAGGCCGATGAACGTCTAGGTGACTCATTCAGGATTTCTGGCTAAATTATTTATCAGTTTATCAATTATGGTTTATGATTGATTTATAGTTTGTTGATAAATATGGTTAAAGGTCAATGTCATGCATCGTTGGTTCATTGAAATATTGTATGTTATCGTTGTGGAATTGTGCTAGAAAATGTTATGATATATGTGAATGAAAAACCTTGGTTGATATATGGGTTCGTTATATAGTCTGGAATCGAGTGAGCATGCCTGTTGAATTCCTTTGAGTAATTCTGGAGCTAAATGATTTTCTGCTAGATAGTACTATTAGAAATCTCGGAGTTTAATACTACTAAAGGTTTAATCCAGTTTGAGGGTACGTAGGCAGTCTAACGAGGAGATTAGATGCAGCCATAAAGTATATGAAAAATAACTACGCAATTGGACCTTGAGTGGTGTTTTGTCCATGTCTTGGAGGCGGGGCATGATAGATGTACAGGTACACGGTGACGTCATGTGTCGATCCTGGACATATGTCGGGTTCAGGGCGTGACAATACAAACAAGTTTGACAGTTGGATCATTGAAATTAGCTTCGTAGATTGCCTATCTTGTCAAAACAATAGATTCAACAAACACTTAGAGTTTATTCTATACTTCCATTAAGTAGAACGTAAGATTTTGTGGTAGTTACTAGTGTAAATATTTAAACTGATGAATGGGTTCTTTCATTGTTTCCTTCTAGGATCGAGGAGTGTAATTGTAAAAAATCATCAAAATTAGAGCTTAAATAACCTTTAAATCCTGATTTTCTGTTTCTAATCATCGAAGGGTTTCGTCCCGTTACCTAATCCTCCAAAATTTGTTTTAGTATTTTTGGCGTATGTGGTTTCAGAGTATATACAAACAAGTTTGACTGTTGGATTGTTAAAATTAATTTTGCAAACTGCGAAAATCATCGAAGGAGTTGAATATACCAAAGTATATGTAACCTTTGCATGACGAAATAGTATATTTTGCCCTGCGGAATGTAAACCCTAAACCCTAAACCACAAGTCATAAATACTTATGACAAACCCTGAATTGTTCGTCGCGCAAAAGATGCCATATCACGTGCCAATTTTTTCCCTTGGCGCGAAAACTTCACGCAACGAAGGACCCTTTGCCCATCAAATGGCATTCATCGGGCAAAGGCCTTTGAAGAAACCAAAACGTTAACCATTTTTGTCCGACGAACGTTTGTATTTCGTTGGGTAAAGTCTGATTGCCCGACCAATTCCCATTCGTTGGGCAAAGTTTCATCGGGCAAATGGTAGTATCTAGTTGTGATCGATGTATATATATGTTTCTGGTAATCGATCACGAAGGACAGCAGGCATGCATCTGCAGTAATCTAGGGTTTTCGAATTCTGGTTTCTTTACTACTGGAAAACCGATAAGAGCCTGCAGTTCTTTTGAACTATTTTTCCTTCTTGATTGATTGTTGTAAAATGTATAATGCCTATTTTGAATTTCGATTATAGATTAGCAAAAATCCTTTTAAGGGTCCAAAGGTCATCGTTCTTTGACTTCTTGGATGACAAAAAAGAAAGGATTTTACCTCGTAACTGTGTCAAAAATACTCAAAACCATTAGGAATGTGGCTGCCAATTTGCAACACGGTCCAAACACATGCTTCAGGAAAGCAAGATATGATGATACAACAATTTCGACTTCTTTTACACTGGATTTTAGAAGAAAGTGCCTTGGTCCCCTTGGACGATATCAGACCTTTTTCCTTATTTTGAACCATGACCAAATTAATCAGACCGTGGTTATACGTATTAGGAAAATTATCCTTTCATTTCATTACTTCAATAAGGTTACACAATGATGTCTTATATACTAGTTACTCACTAGTATTAGATAACTAACTAATTACACCTTCATCAACTAATCACTCACTAATTACAAACTACCATAACAACCTTAAATGTTTACAGTTTTACCCTTATTATCCCCCCTCAAACCTAACTAAGGTAGCCGAAGGGAGAGTTTGTCCCTGAGAAGATAGAATCTGTGCTTGGATAGAGCCTTGGTGCAGATATCAGTAACCTGATCTTGAGTACACACAAACAGAACTTGAACTTGATTAGCAAGTACTTTTTCCCGAATGTAGTGATAATCAATCTCCACATGCTTGGTTCGAGCATGGAAGATTGGATTTCTAGCCAATGAAATGGCAGAAATGTTGTCACACCAAATCTGAGGGGAAGAAGGAAGATCAAGACAAACATCAACTAATAGCTTGCATATCCATGTCAGTTCAGCTGCAGTGTTAGCCAATGATCGATATTCAGCTTCGGTCGATGACTGAGCCACAGTAGGCTGTTTCTTGGCACTCCAGCTTATAAGTGAGTCACCCAAATAGACACAAAACCTCCAGTAGATCAGCGATCAAGACTGCAACCGGCCCAATCGGCATCAGAGAAAGCAGTGAGAGTAAGAGGTTTAGCACATTTTGGAAACCATAAGCCAAGAGACAGAGTACCCTTTAGATATCGGAGAATGCGTTTAACTGCCTGAAAGTGAGCTTGTCTCGGGCTATGCATAAATTGACAAACCAAATTTACTGCATAAGACAGATCTGGCCGTGTCCATGTTAAGTATTGCAAACCACCAACCAAAGATCTATAGTCCTCATGTTTATCAAGCAGAGAAGAGTCATGATCCAATTTAGTTGTACTAAGAGGAGTGGCACAAGGTTTGGAACCTTCCATATGTGCTTTGGAGAGAAGATCGAGAATATACTTGTGTTGAGAGAGAATGATACCAGAGGATGACCGCTTGACTTCAATACCAAGGAAGTAATGAAGAGGACCAAGATCTTTGACAAGAAATAAAGAACTGAGCTGAGAAATAATGTCTTTACAGAGTTGAGCATTCGGTCCAGTAACAATAATATCATCAACATAGACCAAAATGAAAATCAACGCAAGAGCCTTCTTTACAAATAAAGAATGATCATTTGAGGAACCTGAGAAGCCCAGAGACTTCAATGCAGTGGTGAGCTTGTCATACCAGGCCCTAGGGGCTTGCTTGAGCCCATACAAAGATTTATGGAGATGACAAACATGATTTAGCTTGGTAGGGTCTTTAAATCCTGGTGGTTGGATCATGAACACAGATTATGTCAAGGTACCATGCAGAAAAGCATTGCTAACATCAAGTTGATTGAGAAACCAATCAAACTTGGCAGCCAAAGTGAGAAGTAACCTAATAGTAACAGGCTTGGCAACTGGACTAAATGTCTCAGTATAATCAATGACATGCTACTGATGGAAGCCTTTGGCAACAAGCCGAGCTTTGTACCTATCAATGGTACCGTCTGGTTTTCTTTTGATTCTAAACACCCATTTTGCACCCAACTAAGTTCTGAGTGGGATTAGCAGGAACTAGAGACCAAGTGCCAGTTTGAATGAGAGCATTGAACTCTTCCTGCATTGTTTGACGCCAATGAGGATGTTTGGAGGCTTGAAGATAGGTAGATGGTGTATAATCGGGGGAGAGATCAGAAGAGATGGGATACTTAGTGGCCATGAGTGCTTTGGGTTTAAAAATACCCGATTTGGATCTGGTTTGCATGGTATGAGTATTGAGAAGTATTGAGGGTGCAGAAAGTGGATGAGAGAGAGAGGGAATAAGAGGGTTAGGTAAGGCAGTAGAAGATGGGACATGAAGAGATTGTGATGGAGAGGGTGAAGATGGAGTTGGAGGTAAGATAGGAGATGGAGAGGGAGAAGGCTGAGATAGAGGAGGAAAAGTCAATATGGTTGGAATAGGATTGGATGGCTGTAAATGAGAAGAACTAGAGCTTGAATGTGATGGCTGAGGATGATCCTTTTGAGCAAAAGGAAATGTATCTTCATAAAAAATAGCATGCCTCTAAAGATACACTCTGTCATTGGAAGAATCAAGACATTTATAGCCTTTGTGGTTCAAATTGTACCCCAAAAATATACATTCCTTGCTTTTGGGATCAAGCTTGGAAGTTGTATAAGGTTTCAACCATGGGAAACATCGACATCCAAAAAATTTCAGTGAGATGTAATCTGGAGATCTGTGAAATAGTAGTTCCCAAGGTGAGAATTTGGTGGTTGTTGGCATCCGATTGATAAGATAGATAGTTGTGGCAAAAGCTTCAACCTAATAGGAATGAGGAACGTTGGATGCTGCTAGGAGAGTTCGAGTAGTTTCAACTAAATGCCTGTGCTTGCGCTCAGCATAACCATTTTGCTCAGGTGTGTGAGGGCAGCTTAACTGATGGGAAATGCCATGTTCTTGAAGAAACTTGATAAACTTGAGACTAAGAAATTCCCCACCAGAATCAGATCGCAAGATAACAATTTTAGTACTGGGTAAAGTTTCCACCAACACTTTGAATTGCACAAATGTATCAAAGACATCAGATTTAGACTTGAGAGGAAAAAACCAAGTATACTTGGTGTAGTCATCAACAAAAATGAAATAATATTGATATCCATTAACAGAAATGAGTGGTGCAGGACCCCATACATCAGTGTGCAGAAGCTCCAGAGGCCTACTGGATGTACAAGAAACAGAAGCAAAAGACAATTTGGAACTCTTGCCAAGAGCACAACTGGAGCACACAGATTTATTTAAAGCACTGGAAACTGAAATACAAGACTGAGATGCTAGTTTATTAAGTATTTTGAGTGTAGGGTGACCCAATCTGTGATGCCAAGTCTGTTGTGAAGTTTTAGCAGAAGCTGCAAATGCCTTTTGATTACCATCAATAGAGGATGCATGAAATAGATAGAAACCAGCTCTCACAGGACCTTTAAAAAGCGTTTTCTCCGAAGAAAGATCCTTCACAATGAAGTGAGAAGGATACAAATGAATAGAACACCAATTATCAAGAATAAACCGATTTGCAGAAATCAAATCTTGCTTAAGATGAGGAACATGCAAGACATTTTTAAGATCAAAACAATGAGAACCAATATTAAGTGTAGAAGAACCAGAATTGAGTATAGGCAAACCTTTGCCATCACCAATATACACTTGCTCGAGTCCAGTGTATGGCTCAGGATTCTGCAAATTTGTGGAGGAATGAGTCATGTGCGAGCTAGCACCAGAATCAAGAAGCCAAGTATGAGGGGTAGAGGCATGATAAGCAGCTGGAGAATTCTTGTTACCAAAATTGGGATTCATGCGCTGAGGACACTCAACAGCTTCATGATCCAATTGGCGACAAATTTGACAAGAGATATTTCTGTGATAATTGTTATACTGAGAACGAGGACCACGATTGTAACGATGATTACCTTGATTACCGCGATTGAATCTTTGATTGCCCTGAAAACCTTGATAATTCCGTTGTGAACCACGATTGGTGTAATGACGAGATTGAGAGAAATTGCCACGATTCGAAGGACCATAGGATTGCGAAGAAGATCCATTCTGAGTAAAGAATGCTTGAGCACCAAAATCACCAAGAGGTGTGGGAAGAAGACCAGCAGAAGCATTAAAAGCTTGAATGGGAGCAAATGGTGAGGTTTTCTTGCGAGCAGTCAGTTGAAGCTCCTTACTCAAAAGCAGCCCATGAAGTTCATCAATAGTGGTTGAACCCAGGAGAAATTGGATTGCATCAATGAAAGACCCATACTCAGAGGGCAAACCATGTAAAATTACAGAAATCAACTCAGAATCTTCGATTGGGGCGCCTGCATTTGCAAGAGCATCTGCGATTTCTTCAATTTGTTGAAGATAAAGCGCAGCCGTAGAATCACCTTTCGTGATGCTACGAAGACGAGAACGAAGCTCATGAATGTGCTATTGCGATGCAGTTGCAAGTCGCGATTCCAATTTGGACCAGAGCTCACGAGCCGAATTAACTTCAACAGTGTACGGAATTAGGGCATCCGATAGGGTAGAATTGATCCAAATCAAGATATTCTGATCATTTTCAAACCAAGTAACATACTAAGGATTGAGAGTAGAGGTTTGATTACCCGAGGAGTCAAGAAGGTATTTCGGCGGAGCACACAACGTGCCGTCAATGATTCCGGTGAGATTGTACCGGCAAAGGATGGGAGCGAACAGAGCATTCCAGGTGAGATAGTTCGTCGATGTGAGCTTGATCGGCACCATAGATCCAAAATTTTGGATCGTAATCGACGATGTCGTCGAGGAGAGAGAAGAATTAGGGCAAGAAGACGACGGAACTGGAGAAGCAGAGCCAGAAGAAGGAGAGCCAGCCATGGCGATTGCTAGGTTTGGAAGAATCGAAGAGAAAGAAGCGGGAGATTTCTAGGGTTTGAAGATTCGAAGAGGAAGAAGCGGGAAGCAGAAGGAGAGGATCAGCTGTCGTAGGACTTAGGCGAGTGATACCATATTAGGAAAATTATCCTTTCATTTCATTACTTCAATAAGGTTACACAATGATGTCTTATATACTAGTTACTCACTAGTATTAGATAACTAACTAATTACACCTTCATCAACTAATCACTCACTAATTACAAACTACCATAACAACCTTAACTGTTTACAGTTTTACCCTTATTAATACGCTCTTTAGCAATAGCTACTCCAATAAACAGTCATGCTTGCTCTCTGATTGTTGTCGCTTTTACTTGCAGTGACATCTCTCACACAAGGGAGATTCTATTTGAATAAGTACTGAACTCTACATGAATTGTGAGAGATGACAACGTAACTATGGCACAAATTGGCCAGCGCAGTTAATCCTGTCATAATGGCGATATAGGCAGAAAATTTCAAAAGGCAACGGTAAAAATAAATGTTGCTTGCTATGCACGTAAAAACACCACAAGATTCAGGAAACAGAAAACCATCTATGTGAATGTAATGATGTCATGGATATTCTTGTTCCTTGAGTACCTTAATATATAAGAATAAAGAATATCCTTCAAAGTCACCAAAAAAAAAAGGAGGAAGGGAATCCTATCTTCCCTAAAGAAAACACGAACAAAATTGCAAAAAAACTGTTGCTAAGAGAGAAATCAATTGAGAGTTATAGACCAATTTCCACAATGCAAGGATCCGTCGGCTGACCCTTGATGATCATATCACCAAACTTGATATTACCCGTGCACAGCACGTTCAAGTGATAATTGCCCGAAATCCAAGTGCCCACCTTCCACATCACCTTCCCGTCAAGCTTGATTTTTATCATCACCGTCCCAGCATTCAGATCTTGTGCAAAGGCCTCCCCGGACAATGGAGATATCGGCACGCTATCGCCATTCAAAAGCGGCGACCACACCACAGGCTCTTTGTGCCCTTGGTACGTTCCAGGCAAGAGAGATGCCAACGTGATCTGCTGGTCTCGGTACACGGCGTAGATGTCCATGCCGGATTGGTACGCTATGCCAACCCTGGAATTAGGGTTTGTAGAGGAGAGTGTCACCTACAAGAGCGAAGCCAAAAGTTTGAGCTTATACAAGATGAAGAAAGAATTATTATATAAATTTAAGAAGAGTAATATTATTTGAACACATAAAACTGACACGCTTACTGAAAATAGAGTTATATATATAACTCACCTGCATCTTGGTGGTGAGAGCGAAGGGTGGTGCGGTGGAAGAGTTGAAGTTGTAAACAGTCATGTCTTGGAGAATGAAGCTTGGCCGGCAGGGCCTGAGAATGAGGTAAACAAGCAAGACTACAACGGCGAAGAGGACAACAAAGATGCCAGTTCCCCAAGCGAGGTAGATGTAGAGCTGGCGGCGGCTGCCACTGCTGTCGCTCGCGGTGATTGTTTCACTCATGCTGGGAAGTTGGTTCCTGGGTGGTGAAGGGAGTGAAGGAAGTGAAGGGACGGATATGATCTCTAGCTGAAGGAAGAAGTTGAAGTTGCACTTAACGTATGCACACGTACGGACTTCTGTGAGATAATTTACCAAGAGGGAGTTTGATAAAGGGGCTAGTTTGCAATATATATAGAAAAACAAAGTTAGAGTGAGGACAAAATATATTTTGAGCAGTACTAAAAAATAATTAATATTTTACCAAAAAAAGAAAATAATTAAATAATTTGATCACCGCGAAAAGTTTGGATGGAATCCCATGCACTAATGGTGGTATAATCGCTTAAATATTTACACTGTAATGAATCTAATGATTATATATAAGGGAAGAAAAAATATCTGATGGCCAAACTAATCTTATTCCTGTATTAATAAAAATTATAATTCCATGTATTCGGATGATAAATGTGAAGAATGCAAGAGTGGAATAAAAGTGGAAGTATAGGTATATGAGTTTGTTTGGATGTGTTTTTAAAATGACTGAAATCACTTTCAGAGAAAATGTTCTTGGATTCCAAAAGCACTTTAAGTGTTTTCTACAAGAAGTACAAGTTATGTGCTTTTCCAAGATTTACTAACATTTTTACTAAGGATTGTTTCCAAAAATATTTTCACCAGAAACGCTTTAAGTCATTTTAAAAGCATATCCAAACGAATATCTACTTAACGTATATATGTGGATGGATGTAAATATTTTAAAATATAAGTACGTACGTATGTGTAACTTGTATTAGTTTTAGTCGAAAAAAAATTATGAATTAACATAATTAAATAATTTAAAAAACAACCTATGTATTGATTCCTTACTAAGAAAATAAAAGCTAATTGATCTTCTTTTCTCCGTGCCATATATGTTTCTCTCTCGTGCGATTATGCATGCCAATCGTTATACATCAAATTAATTAAACAACACTTTACGATAATAACAAATTTATAAAGGTCACTAACCAGATTTCAGATCATCTCCATGTCGTTGAGCAATGGTTTGATGGATCAAGCTTTGTGGGAATACGCAGATGTATAGGAACGCTCTCAAACTAAATAGTAAACCTAATTGTACAACTTAGGTAAATTTATTGCTTTGTCAACTTTTATTACGCACGAAATTTATTTAGCCTTAGATATTGTTAACGCGTGGAAACAAATAAAAAAAAGATACCCTAAAAAATAAAAGAAAAATCAACACCGTATATAAGAAGTAATACCTTCCTTGGTACAAAAACATCTAATTGTGGACATATAAATTATTGATATGATCTACAAGATCCATATTTGCTTACTTTTTTTGTTGCAAAAGAGTTGGATGCGTTTTAATTGGAGTTTATTTTCACAATTCTTCCCTTTTTGGAGTTGGATTCTCTTATATATAAACAAGTATCTTACTACCATTAAAAATAACGTCACGCAATTTTGACCATACTATCATTATATTTCTTTCTTTTTTTTTGGTCAACACCGTAGTTCATTGTGGTACACTATGTACCTATTAAGGAAATTAGTGTTCTAAATCCCCCATATATAGGAGATGAAAATTTGGAGATGTAGAATCCCTCAGATTACCCTTTTGCCACATAGTACGGTCTAGTGATATTTCTTTTCACTTATCTTAGGTTCAATTCAATCACATTATTACTAGCTCATTGTGAGGCTAAGCCTACCCCCTCCTCCTTACCTTAGATCATATCATTTGTTCAAAATAAATAAATAAACATAGAGTACCCTCTTTGAAGTTTGTACATCTTCTATTAAGATGTATGTAAAATTGCTATTGTTTTTCATAAAAAAAACTACGTCATATAATTACACTAAATTCATCTAAACAGTAAAAAGGGGGATACGAATGTGGGTGTAGAGGGTGTTGACACTGCTCTAGCTAACTTGGCAAAATTAAGGTGGGCCATAATATAAGAAAATAGATATAGTTGTATCAATTTTTATATGTAAGTTAAAACAGTGAGATGTCTTACGTTCGAATCTTGTAGATAGCGAATTCGATACCAAATTAGGTTACCTATTGTGTGATTTAGCCGAACTCTCTATCTCCTTTGTGTAAACTATATCATTGTACTAAAAAAAAAAAAAAAAAAAAACCAGTGGGGGTGTTCCCTAAAGTCCCGTTGGGTTTGGGTGGTTATTGGAGCACTTCTCTGTTGGATTTGCAATTGAAAGACGTACTGGCGCAGCGTAAGAAAGATAAAGGGTATCAAACAATAACCTTAGCACATAAGATGCTTGGAATCTGCTAGAGAATGATAAATCTCTAAGTTTAGTTTATTTTTCTTGAGTTGAACGATAGCTTTATTGAAGCAATTAAACAATAACAATCATCAAATAGGGCATCCTAAATAAAGTCCAAGGGATCACTTAATAAACAAAAAATTCTTCCACTTAAAATAAGGCCATCCTATTAAACGATGAAATTTGGACCAAAAATTCTATTATCGTAGCTAAGTTGGGAGTTAGACACATGACGTCATTCTTCTAGAAACAAGAAGTTTGTCACAAAACAAATGCCAAAGTCTAAATCTGCGCAAATCATGGATTTTGCGGTTCTCAATTTAATCTTCAATTCAATCGTCATTTAATCTACACTGCTACACTCTTATAACGTGTTTATTGAATCGTAATAGAAGTAGGAGGTATTCAATAGAAGAGTTGAGATGAGGAGAAGATAATCAGATTCTATTTGAAGAAGTTATATTGAGTGATATTCTCATAATTTCATGTTTTAGATAGATTCTATTCTTTACAGAAAAGAAATAAAATTACACGTGACAAACTGCAAAGTAGGGGAAAGCATTTGCAAAAGATGACCACTTCTTCGGTCGAGGGGAAGATTCAAAGACGGAAATTCCCAAATGGGAACAGAGTGGAAAATGAAATGATCAGAAAGAAAGTAAAGAATCTAACTTGCAGGTTTATCATCAAAAGCAAGATTCTGAAAATTTTCTGCATTTCTTGCTAGGTAATGTTAGGGAGACCATTTATTTGAATCATATTTTGTAAAGCATATAACGTAATTGTTGATGATTAGATTATTACTTAAGCGTTTGATTGACGTGTTTATTTTCTATTTGTGAATTTTCAAACGTAACATTCAATACTACGTGCTCAATGCTACATACTATTGAAAATATAGTGTTTAATTTTCACAACAATTAAATCTTATATGCACTATTCTAAAAATCCATGCCTAACCACCGTCCCGATTGGTCTTTAGGCGTTTGAAAGTTAAGAAAATGAGTCTAGACCCGCTTAAGCGTTCCCTTAGCCCGCCTAAACCTGCCTAGGTCGCGACTTTCACTTAAATATAAAATCAATAACTTTCATTTTGCATTCTAATTTTTCAATAAAATGGAAGTGATTTATTGAATACTTGGATGAAGTCATTATATGCTTGTTTCCCACATTTTCAACATGTTCTTGTAATTCAAATTTTATATGTGATTTTATTTTACAATTTATGTATCCCAATATAATTATTTATGTTTCTTAAAAATAAATAAGCGTTTCTTTATACGATATATAATAAATTTACTTAAATCCGTCTAATTTTCGACTAGACCCCGCCTCACCGCCTAAGCAGACTAGCGCATAGCGTCGTTTAAAACCTTGCGTATTTCGTTCACAGTCATTCATTTTCCGTTCTATTCGTTCATCCTACTATTGAAAAGAAATTGTAAATGATTGTTTTGACCAAAGTTATACGTCAACCAGTAATCCAGCTTAGTTGATTTTGGGCCATCTCCAGAAGAAGCGAGAGAATGCTGGATATTTCCTTGAAGTTGCGAGAAAATGTTGGAAATGAACTTATTAAAATCTACTTTCTGTCATCAATTGAACGCATGATATGAGGAATAGAAAATCACACAAAGATGACGACAGTGGCTTTGTAGTGCATGCAAAGCGTAACGAACAACATTCGATGAATAAAGTAGCGGGAGATGCTTCAGGGAAGATTTCCCCGGCGTGGTAATTGGTATCCCCTTAACCCCGCTTATATATATGTAAAGCCCCCCACTTGTACATCTCTCACAACAACTTTGTGAAATGCTACGACAACATTAATCAACCAAGTGCCGCAATCAAACCAGCTCTGCAGTCTAACAACTTCCACTCCAAAGTTTGAAACAAGTCGACAACAACCATTCTCTCAACAGTCGGGCAAGATATGGTAATTGAAGGGAGATAAACTCAGTTCCGCGTGATAAGCAAAAACAACAAAAGACTTCAAGTTCAAACATATACAGCGGCTCAACCTAAACTCATATACTCGTATTACTAATCATACAACACCACATTTCTAGACAATTCCAAAGACTTTAATCTCAAAAACGTGAGAGATAGAAATACCATTAACACCAATCGCAGTCCTCCGTTTTCAAACACCAACCTGGCAATCTCTTGATCCACCAGCCAGCCACACCACGGCACAAAACCCTCAGCAGCCGCCGCCTCAGCCTCCACCCGCCATTCCGAAACTGGACCCTCGCCAACACCTTCACGTTAAAGCTCACCGTCCCGCGTCCCCTGTCCACCTCTATCCCGCGAACCACCGGGGCGTCCACGAACGAATTCACCGCCGACAAAGTGGCGTTGACGAAATTGCGATCCTTCCTCCCCTGAGCGAACGGCTGAACACGGGTCTCCGATATGAAGCCGTTCCGGTAGAAAATGGAAGAAACGACCTCCTCGTATCGGATGCTCAGGGACTGGGAGGAGGAGGAGACGTTGAAGTTGGTGAGTGAGAGAGAGTCGAGTCGGAAGTCGGGGACCTTGGGGCGGAGGACGAGCCAAATCACGAGCATGATGCAGCCGACGATGACGAAGAGGGCGATCATGGCGCCGACGAAGCGGCGGATGAAGGTGGCGCGTGCCGCATAGGCGTTGGAGTAGGGACCTTGAGGTTGGGTGTAGGTGGGGTAGCTGGAGTAGGGGTGGCCGCCGTTAGGCTGGGCGTAGGGCGTGGCTGCGTAGCCGGTGACGGGCCTAGAAGGGTCGGTCATTAGGGTTTGAAGATTTGTGGGGGATTTGGGATTGTGGGGGTTTATCACTTGTATTGTATCAATTTTGTGGGGAAGAGAACGGAACGGATTCCTCTGGCGCCGGTGTTTATAAAGTATAGTAATTTGGTTAAGTAAAGAATATGAGATTATTCGAGAACAAAGCTTGACACATGTCCACTTCTGCTAAATAGCCGATGTGGCTGCTCAGCAGTTTGACACCTACCCACTTCTTTTTTCTTTTCTGAAAAATTATGCAATAAACAAGAAAACAATATTAAAAACGATAATGTTAGCGAGATCAATTTTTATTTTTATTTTTTTGAAAAAGAGTATGATATATCATTCCATGATTTGAAGAACTCGGCTCCAAAAAAGTCCTTGCAAACTAGATCTAAAAAAATAATACAATAAAGCATCACTAATCGCAGAGCAATGAGTAGACTTCAAGCACCTGTCCAAGCTCATTAGGAACCGCACGATTACACTGATCAATAAAATTGTTAACCTTAGTGTTGCAGCAAGACCATGTGAGAACAAAATCTCAAACCATAAATTGGGATAGGGAGCACGATGCCTACAGGTCTATCGCATCACCTAATCACTGCCACGATCCTAGAACACCAAATGAGTAGTAGATCCAGCAAATTAAACAGCTCAATGCTTCACACATAGAACCAAAAGAGGTAGCACATCAAAACGAAAGAATTAAAATCAAGCACTCTCCTATAGAGAGCAATCAAATTAGCAAACTCTCCTACAGAGAAATCAACCAAACTTCAAGATAATTCTTGGAAATTATTAAACAGAAACAAAATAAAAGGAAAATCATGCTTCAACCTAATATCCAAGGTGATAACTGGATTCAAAACCTTGTGTTAACTGTATTTGTGGATCAAAAGACGACGACTATATCGGTGACTATAACGTTTCACATTACACCAAATAAAGTAAAAAAAAAGTGAGAGGAAAAGGATGAAGAATGAATTTCAAGAAGATTGCCTCTAACTACAAAGCCAAAGGCAGGAGCCAACGGTAGAGAATTTTTCCTTTGGTTTTTAAACGAAATTTGCAAACTAAATGATGTGTCACCAATAAGAGATAATCACGTTAACCGACACTTAATTAAAATTCCAATCATCGACAACCACATCATTGGGTTCGCAAATTTGGTTTAAAAAATTTGATCACCCTAACAGGGTACTATTTTACAAAGCTTGGCTATGCCAACCCCGTTCAATTTGTCTAGTCATTTTTCTCTTTTCTTCTCTGTTTCCTCTCTTCTCTTCACATATGCCGACTCCAAACAAAAGAAAAGCCAAGGGAACCTAATCCGAATACCCAAGGGTTTTAGAAACTGCCAACGATATCTTCTTCTTTACGCAAAAACCCTAGCCATTTGAATGTGGTCTCTGAAATCCTAATTCCAATTCCAATACTTCTGCTTCTTCTTCACTAGTAAAGGAGAAGGGGAATGGGTCATGGTTGCTCTGGCTCACGCCCTACTCGGCATTTCATTTTACTGTGGTTATTTTTAGAAAATGAGTGAACCTGTGTCAAACTGCTGAGAAGCCAGATTAGTTATTTAGCAGAATTTCCTGCTAACTGTTCAGCAGCCAAGCTTTGTTCATTATTAGTAGGGCAATTAGGTTTTGAAATTTTTAATAACGAGTCATAAAATTAGACATAACAATCACACAATAACGACAATGAGTCATCAATATGATCAATTACTAAAAACTAATCATTTCTGTAATCAAATCTCAAAAACTGATCATTCCTGCCAATTATCCTAAAATATATTCCTTTTTGTCTGAGTCATCAATATGATCAATATGTAGTTGCTAAAAACTAATCATTCATACTAATTACCCTAAATTATGTTCCTTTTTATCTAAGTGTCAATAACATCTTCATCTTCTATTATTTTTTCATAACTACGCCTAAATCGTGGAATGTCGTAGATTTTTCAATAATTTAGTGAAAAAAAAAAAGATTTCAAAAAGGAAAAACTTCAATTAGGGCTTCCTAGATTAAATCTGAAGGTTCCTCAAACAAAAATGACTCCAAAAATAAATATAAAAAAAAACACGGTCAACTTGGTCAATCTAATGGATGTCATGTCAACGGATCTTTGGTTGTGAATAGCATGAGAACACATCTAGGACTCCAAAACCAAAAGAACTTCAATTTTGGCAACCAAAAATTCAGTTACTTCATAATCCGCCTCATGGGAGACTCTACGCACAAATCGTCGACAAAACTAATAAGAGAACAATCTTTACAAACGAGCAGCCCCGACTCCCAAGAGAAACTATAAAAGAAACAAATAATGACAACTACAAAAGGCTATGCGGTCATGAAAACCACCAACGAAGCTACTAGTTCATCATAATAAATGGCAACAACACCACCATGAGACATGAACAAAAGACGCAAGCTCTAAAGGGCTAACCGAACACAGACAAGAGCCGCACTATAATCTAGAATACCCACCTCACAAAAATTCAACCTCATATTTTGCCAAACCTCATATGGTGCCAGAAATGTAGAGAAATGTCTAAGAAAAATACACGAAATGAAGACGAAAAACAAAAAATTAAAATTTGTTTAATTTGTTTTCTACTTTTCATTCACTTTTGTTATCTCTTCTTCTATCTCTCATCATCATTCTTCATCCATCCTTTGCCCATCACTTTTCTTATATATTAAGAACAAAAAGTGAAAACAAATAACAAAACGAAAGGCTTAACACCCATGCCCATGGATGCGACTGAAGATAGACATCAAACTGTTAATTAAAAATCCAAATGCTTCTTGAAAAAGTATTAAGAAGTGCTTCCCAAAGAACATTGATTGAAAAAAGTATTGGGTAGTAGAAGCCTGAAAAACAACAATCGAATCTTAACCAAAGAATTGTCACGAGTACCCAACTGTTTTCGTCTCGCCATATAATACCATCATTTTGTTTTATTTCCACAAAGAAGAACAAACCTGATCAATAAGTTCAGCAAATACTTTGTGTAACCCTAAACAATAACATTGACTGCAAGCTACACCGTATCGTACATTTGGCGAGTAGACAATATTATAATTCGTATGGTCGCTATGTACAACAACCGAATACGTGCAAAGAATTACAAAATCAAGGACAGAAAAAGGAAAAAAAGAGCGAAAAGTCGAGACCTGGTTGTTTTCTTTGTAATTCAAATTGGATTTGAATTTTCTCAAATGGCATGACAAGAAACAGAGAATGCTTACAGTGGAGAATGCTTCATGAACTCCGCCCACCATCCTCAATCCTCATTCCTTTTAGACTCTTTGCTAACCAGATAGCCGTCTCTCTTGGGGAGACTTTATCTTTCCCAAAAGGCCTCAAAACAACTGACAGTTCCTCCAACCTGTTACTCTGCAGCAAATCTGCGGACAATTCTAGTAGTCCTTCTAGCGCTTCTGCCCTCTGCCTAAAAGACTTGACATCCATGATTTCCTTCTCTGGTATTTCCTCTTCTGTCGTAGGAGGACTGGACCTTGTGGGCTCAGAGGACTCAGATGTTTTTGCTGAAGGTACGAGGCTTCTTGTCTCAGGTTCTTTAACATCAGAGTGATGAGAGTGATCTGATTTCGGGCTCACTGTCTCAGAGCAGTTTGATGATTTAAGAGCCACAGGGGCAGTCGCATTTCGCATCTCCAATTCATCCCTTACCACATTTATCAGCTTACCAACATCCACATTCTGAACCCCCATCTCCACAGTTTCCATTACTGGGTGATCACTTCCAACACGAAAACTACTATGCCTAATCACATGTATGATGTCATCAAAAGCAGGGGGGAGATTAGCTGCAGCCGACTTTTCCATTAACTGATTTTGCAAACTGGTTCCTCGATCTGATTGAAATAAATTTTGGCTCGATGAAATGGGAGGGGCAACAGAAAGGGTAGTGTCCGCTACTGGGGATAGATGTTCCCTTACAGTGAACTTGTCGTGACCACTAGATGTAGATGTATGTTTTGCTTGAACCACTGCATCAGGCACACAACTGGGCCTACTTACAGGGGTACGATCGTTACAAATAAATCCTTCTTCAGAAACCGGGTCAAGGAGATCGGGAGTGGCAGTTAAACTCGCTTGTTCATCACCAGCAGCTGTATTCTGAAGATCTAGAATAGCCTCAGAGGTTTCAGTTAAGCATTCAGATTTATTAACATTCCCATCTTTTTCAGCTGTTTCAGACATCACTGAATGAAAATGAGAAGCAGCTGAACAGCTCGGTTGAGACTCTGTACTCTCAGTGTGGGTGACGCTCCCATAATTTGGACGCACCTGCTCTCTCATGTCAATAAAAGAAGTTGTTGCATCATCACAAATCTCAAATCCATGAACTGACACAGAAGAGGAGACAGAATTGCTGCTGTCCGTTTGCAATCCTTTCAAACTAGTTTCTTGATATCTTTGAGGCTCTTGCGAGTTTGTTACGCAACCATTGGGCACTTGAGGAGGATTCTTTTCAGGCTCCTGGTTTATCTCTTTTGGAATTATCCTTGTACCATAGCTCACTGCATTTGGAACATCGACCCCCACTTGCTTCATCCGTACAGGAAATGAAGGACGTCTAGCCAGCGTAGGCGGGGTTCTTTGCCTAGGCTTAGGAAGTCCATCTTCAACTTGTTTTATAGGAACAAGGGGAGGAGTACCATCATGTCTGGGTTTAGTTTTCAGTGAGGATTCAATTATGGGTAACTGCAAAAATAAAAAAAAATAAAAAAAACCAGATTACGTCAATGATCAGTTCAAGACACATAGTAGATAATAAATATTAAATAATAACTACTAATTACCTGATGCTTTAAAGGATGGGATCCCTGTGTCCGTTTTGAAGAATCAGGGATTGCCTTTGGAGATGCAACAGTTGTTGTATCGGGACTGGGCTTTATGACAGGAGAAAAATCACTCAGCTTGGGTATTCTAGACACTGTTTCTATGTTAGTTCTTTGAGGCAGACCAACCTTAGACCGATTACTTCTCATCGGTGAGCTATTTTCCCTAGTTTTTCCTTCTCTCAAAGCCAGCATTATATTCCTGATGGTCTTTGGATGCCTTGATTCAACATTAGATTCAGAATGAGGTGGTTTCATCAACTGTTGTTCTTCCGCTTTTGAACTGCACACATTTTGGCCATGTTCTTCGGTAGCCAGGAGCTGATCAGAGCCATCTTCATCCTCAAGATAAACCAAATCTGTCTCAGTAGCTTTATCATCACAGTGTGAGTCCATTTCTGGAATAGTTTTCTCAATTGAACGCAAACTATCTTTATCACTGCTTGACCCATTACTGTTTTGGCTTTCTGCCATGTTTCTCCGAGATTCGCGACCTATAGATACACGCTTCTCCGGGGAGAAGACTGTTCGAGTGCTAAAGGATGGACGATACTGATCAACATAAGGCTGCAAATAAGGGTGCCTCAAAATCTCAGATGCCTGATAAAATACGGTAGTAATTATTAGTACGCAGTTCTTGTCCTCAAAATTGTTGATTTGACAGAGGGCATTGTAGAGAGAAGGCTTACACTTGGTCGATGCTCAGGGTTCTTTCTCAGCATGCCCTTGATTAGTGTTTTCCTGCATACATAGTTACAAACAGATTGATTATAATACTATGGAGCATCCAGTTTTCAACAGTATAAAGCCATTATTGGAAACAAAAAAAAGAAGGTGGAAACTTGTGTTTCTCCACTCTATGTCAGCAGGAAAAGCATTTAATACTTATGTTAACAGGGCATTTTATGTACATCCCTTCAAAATACTCAAATATGATAGTTTATGTTTGTGTCTGCATGTAGTGGCATGTCGATACACACAGAGTCCTTTTTCTTTCATGATAAAAGGGCATAATGCAGAGCTATAGCCCAATACTGTGGTGCAACTTTGAAGAAAATGAAACTTAACAATAACAGATAATAACTTACAAGGATGGAGAATAGCATGAAGGAAGAGGACCTATAGAGGAGCGATTAATCTTGCTTATCAATCCTGCCATATCCTGAAATACGGTGTATAATGCAAACATTAAATATCTGATAAGATTCGACAACATTTACCCTCACACCCAAGGCCCAAGTTCAAATCCTCCCCCCCCCCCCCCCCCCCCTGGCTCCTCCTCTTTCTTGCATCCCTTGTGACCGAAAAAAGTCCACTAGTTGAAGAAAGTCATTAACAATGGAAGAAAAAAACTGAACCCCACAATCGACGGAATTTAATATTTAAAGAGAAAAAACAGTTAGACGCCAGAAGCAGGTAGCTCTTCCCAAACGCATAAACCGTTTTAAAGCATAAACAGCACTTAGATGGTTTGCACAGAATATATGATAATGTGAAGATCTTCAATACAAGAAGAAAAGCCATTCGGACCAGCAATTTAGACTCTAGGACTGTAAATAACAAAAGTTTCTCTATTGATAAGTTTTAATTTACTTGGGGTAATTGAGGTTCAAGAGAAATGGTAAATTGTTTGTCACTTCAAAGACACATACGGAAAACCATTGTTAAGTACACACAGATGCACTCCATTACAGGGACATGATGAGAATTCCTATAAACTCATATTTGAAAAAAGAAAAGGCAACACTAGGATGTTCTTCTTGTTTTAATCTAATCTACTTGTTGCAAAATAAATGAGAGTTATATTTATGCTTTTTACTCTTTTGGTATAAAAGAAAAAAGTTAACTGATCGTCCATTTAATTCATACAAAAAATTACAGAACTTAAAGAATCAATAAGATTTTGTAAGAAATCTTACGAAAGCTTTAAAAGCAGGTCGATGAGCAGCCATCTCATATATGCAACACCCTGGCAAAACAATCATCAATTTTCAACCACAGGTAAAAAAAAGATATAAATCAGAGAAATATATATCTAATATGTGTGACTTATAAGGCGACATACCTAGGGACCAAATATCAGATTTGAAGCCATAAGGAATGTCTGCAAGAAGTTCGGGACACATGTAATTGGGGGTCCCCACAACCTACACAGAAGTACAGGAAAACAGTTAGTTCCACATATATCACTAATGTCTCTCACCATCAGGGGTAAGTTACTGAACTCTTAAGAATAAGCACCAAAAATCTGTTTATTTTATATTGAAACGGTACAACCTTCTAAACATTCATTTTCTTAAAACTTAAAACAATAAGCTAGAAATTTGATCCAACTAAAGAAAAGAATAAAGTAGATTGATATGGAAATAATTGTGACAAAAGATTATGCAATATATATATATATATAGAATTTTCATCTGTTCTCGTGCTAAATTCTTGAACGGCAGCAAGCAAAGGGGACTTTTAGAAGGTAAAGGAAAAGGTTGAACAATAGCTTGTTATAAAACCACACCAACTTAGAATAATGCAGTGTTCTAAAAGTCCCTGCCAAGGCGCTAGGCGGTTGGCCACCGCCACAATTAATCCCAGGTGTTTAAAAAATAAGAAAGGGCGCCTCCCGCCTAGGTCGTGACTCTCACTTAGACAAAAAATAGATAACTTCCATTTTGCATTTTATTTTTTCAATAAATTGTAAGAGACTTGTTGGATACTTGGATGAACGGTCATTACATGCTTGTTCCCCATGTTTTTATATGTTCTAGTACTTTATAATTTACATGTCATTCTATTTTGCAATTTATGTATCCAATAAAATTATGTATTGTTTTTTAAGTATAAGTAGACATTTATTTATTTATATGTTGGTATAATAAATTTAATTAAAATTAAGTGCCGCCTAGATGCTAGGACCCGGACCGCTTCCCGACTAGCGCCTTTTAGAACCTTGGAATACTGGTCTAATGTTTTAATAAGTTCTGTTATAACATTACTATCGAATGGTTGTATGCATATCGAGGGTCATATTAACCTATAGAACTATATTGCACCACTGTATTACTAGCAATTAAAGAATCAAAATTTGGAAGCAACAACAACATTAATCATATCTAATTCAAACTCTGACACTAAATCTTGGGCTTTGAATTATTCCAACTGCAAATGAAAGCTTTTTAAGATAAACAAATAACATACAGAGGATAAAAGGAATTCCCATGTGTAGCACATACCGAAGAAGCCAAGTCATCTGCCTTCAAAGTTTTAGCAAGACCGAAATCCCCTGTATCCGCACCATACAAGGATGAACAAAATCAGGACAAACACATTATCATCGGAAAATCCAGAATGAAGATCTAAAATTTCCTAAAACAATTTTCAAATCCATGTTGACCCACCAAGACGAACATCCTGATCCTTGGTAAGAAAGATATTGGAACACTGCCAAAAGAGAACAACATATAAATCTTGAAAACCCTAAAACTGCAAATTCAGATGACAAGCGCTAGTATTGGCAAACATACTTTTAGGTCACGATGTAGAACATAATTGGAATGCAGGTATTCAACTGCCAATAGTAGCTGTGTGAACCACCTGCAGAGTTTCTGAGCAATTCCCCATTCACCAACACAAACCAGCCATAAGATTAAATTCTAACATTCACTATAACCATCAGGTTGGAAAATAACTGTGTGCGTGCGAGCGCTTGCAGATTTGGAAAGAGAGATGAGTATACTAACCTCCTCAGGGAAATACACCCCATTGGACTTCTTCATCATCTCGGCCCTGATAAGTTTATAGATGGGAACAATGGTTTAAAGAATATTAAGGGAGTATGAGATTATGCAAGTTAAGGCCAATAAATCAAGTTTGTATTAACTGTGACAACTCACATGTCTCCACCTTCACAGTATCCAGTGACGATGCAAACATAGCAACCCTACATTATGAATGCATCACTTCCAATTTAGGACAAACACAAATGAAAAAAGATAAAACTACAAATTCGATATGTGCATCCCCACACACGAACACCGATTCACTCAAAAAGAAATGTGTCTAACCTTCTCGACCCAGGCTTCCTTAAATTCGACAATAAACGGGTGTTGAATTCGAGCAATAAGAGCCATCTATAATTCCAAATTCCCAAACATATATAAGGAAACCAAATTTCTACAGAAAACATACAAATATAAACAAAATTGCAAGTAGTGCTAAGGAAATCAGGATTTGAACTCAAGTATTGAATTGAACCTACCTCTTGATGGGCGGATCGCCGGCACCGCTCCGTCTGCCGTGCAAGGCGGATCTTCTTCAACACATATCTGAGAAATGCATCAAAACCAAATGAGCATCAAATCTGAATCTACACATTACCCAATTCTCTCTCTCTCACACACACACTGACATATGAATGTAAATTACTTCTTCTTCTCCGCCTTGTGGTGGACGAGGATGGCTGCGCCGAAGGCTCCGCGGCCGATCTGCTGCATGAGCTCGTACTGATCCATCCTGGACTCCATCGCTTGCTCCCTCGATCCACTGAGATATCGAATTAATTACAGCAATGGCTCTGAAGCAGAAAGATTCACCGATTGATTGAGTCGTGGCATTTACTCCAAAGCTCACGCCATTTCTCGAAACCTAATAATGGCGGATTTCGGATTTCAATCCATGGATCGCCAACCGCTGCTCTGGTGGCCACTCATTACCCAAAAGCGGTGCCGTTTTAGGGGTGGTTGGTTCAGTTGAAATGTGTGTATTATCTGAATATGGTTAGTGGCTAATCATTCATGGTGTCAAGAAAACTGTAGCCAACTTTCTAAGTAAGTAAAACGCTCTCTTGCTTTCTCTCTCTCACTCTCTCTCTCTCTCTCTCTCCTCTCGGATTGAGAGAGTGAGGGGGACTTGTGTGAGAGTGCGATTGGGGTCGCTGGGCCTGCTGCTGCCTTCTACGCCGACACAGGTAGCTGCCCCACTTCTACATTTTTTTCTATTCTTCTTCTGTGCTTACTTATTTAATTTCATTATCCAACTTTAGTTATTTCCTTACCATTAAAAAAACTTAGATATACCAAATTAGGGCCGGTTTGGCATTGCTGAAATTATTTTAAAATTAGCTTTTTAAAAAAATTTGGGCTAAAATTGTGTTTGGTAAATGGAAAAAAAAAGTGCGTTTTCTCAAAATCATAGGTCAAAAAACAACAGAAAACATAAGCAACTCTACCCTTACTTCTCAAGATAACTTTTTTTTTATTCACAGCACAACAACTCCGAACTAGCCTTTAGTATTACGGTCTACTGATATATTTCTCTATACTGGTAAGTGAAAGATTTTAGGTTCGATTATTGTCTAAGGCAAATTTGAACAAAAATCAAACCACATTATTACTAGCTTATTATAAAGCTTAACGCGATCTCCCATTATGAATAGTCCATTGCATTGAATTAGGTTCAATAAATCACCTTCCTTTACCTGATTTACCCGTATATCCCTTAAATTTAGGATTATCTTCTCCTTCAATTTATGATTAATTTTGACTATTGGAGGTTTTAAAATATAATTATGTCTCTACTGATAGGATAATTACAAAAATTATCTTCCTCTACTTATCCAAGTGTGGGCTCGTCTCCTAATTTTATTTCTTCTTCTTCTTCCTTCTTCTTCTTTCTTCTTCATGTTCCAATTTATGTAAAAGTCAAATCAAACTCCATCACGGCAACTGTCACACCTCAATCTGAGATACATAGCAGCAGAAAGTAACAGTACAATCATACATCAAGTCAATGAGACTCATACATAATATACATTAGATACTTAGCTGAAACGAAATTGCAAAGGGAACCAATCCTACTCTCGAGTGCACTGCACACACCAGCTACACTACAATCTTTGAAAACCTATTCTCTAACTGCTACCTGTTACTGCATAACAACCTTGCACCATGAGAATGGTGCACCGGCAAAGTTAAACTCGAATAAGCTATAAAGCTCGTGTGAGTGACACTAACATATGTGGCTTAAAAACATTTCGCAATCCTTTATATATGTAAAGGGGTGTGATATCCACACACTCTTTTTTACTTCTCTCACACCTTTTTAATTTTCGGTCGTTGAATTGTATGAATTGAAGAAGATCAAAGGACAAAAATTAACAAGGGGTGTGAGATAAGTAAAAAGGGGTGTGTGGATAGCACACCCATGTAAAATATCCTCTCATAAATCTTGATTGAATCCAGACAGGCATCCAACTGTCTTTTTATAATTTATGGGCACTCAATCATAGGGCTAGAGCGACAAATATCACAAAGTTATCCCTTTCAAAACCTCTCATGGAATTGAGAACAAGGATACGCAAAGTAGGGTCCTAAATAAACCTCTCGTGAAACCAAATAGAAACTATGCACATAATTCATGAACCTCTCTCAAGAACAAGAGTAGAATTCCAAAACCTCTCATGGAATCTAATAGGATGTATGGTTCTAGAAACTTATATATATACCATTTCACAAAGCAGATACTGATTGGGTAATAACCATTTGTAAATCCAAGTTATACACACAAAGTATATAACAAGCAAATTTCATATGCAAAATACTTTTCACATAATATTAAAGTCAACTCACTTGAAGTCCAACGCACTTCTAGAATAACCGCAACATAATCACACAAAATGATGTGCACGGCATTGAGACGTCACATGTCCTTGATAAACTAACAATGGTTTGATAGAACCTAATTTCGCACACAACACTCCACTTAGAAAACTTATCAAGACTGATATGCAAAACGAGTCACAATGTTACTTGCACATAAATCGAGACGCAAGTCAACCAAGTATGTGACATCATCGTGATTAGCTAACTAAGCTCCATCAATCCTCAACAACATTCTATTTCCAAGTTCACAACAATCCAAAGGTTAGATTCCTCAATTATGAAATTCGTACATCGATATAATTATCCCAAAATTCGATTAATCAAACCACTGTATCGAATTTCAAAAAATGGACCTTGAATATGGGCTCAGGATATCAAGAACGTCTCGCTATTTAAAATTCATATTTCCCCACATGCCACCATGTGTGGTGGTTGTCGGCGAACAGAAACCCAATTTTATCAATACCTCCAAATGACACCAAATTTTATATGCATGTAGAGCTCAACAATAGGAACAACTTTTTTACCTGCGACGAAGTCCAAAAGTGGAAGGAAGATGGTAAATTTTGCTGGTAAAGATGGCAGGTGCACACAACTTCATAGTATCTATTTGTCACCTATGGTGGTCGAACGACGTTCGTTTCAACTTTGATTCATGAACGGTTTTCGTTTAAACGCTCGTGGGATTGAGCTCTATCCATCCATTCTAAACTCACTTTCAAATGCCAAAGAAAAATTTAAAATGACCAAGCGCCCTTGAAATCATTTTCCTAAAACTATAAAATAAATAAATATATTTTCGGATCGGATATCACAGCAACGTCGGCAAGTAGCATTCTCTTCTGTAACTATGGAAGGGTTGTGCCTAAATTCTTCTTCATAATTGTGGGAAGGCATGTGTAAACCCCGTTACCAACTCAGATTTGCCTCAGTCTCCTTATTTCTATTTCTTTTCTCATTTTGTTGGTGTTTTGTTGTAAACCAAGAATGGAGCTTGATTTGATTTTTCCATCAAATTGTATGTTTTATTCTTAACCTATCATATAGGTAGATAATCACGTGTAAGCTACGTTTATCATATATTTGTGTTTTTTTTAAATCAACATGTATCACTTACTACCTATATGACATTTTTTAAATAATCAACCTATATTACAGATAAGCTACATTTTTTTAACCATATCACAAGTTATTGTCTTGATTATGTTTTTGTTTTTGTACATTTTAGTTAGGTTCGCAAGTGCGTTTATGTTGCATTGCTTAGATAGATTTCAATATGTTTTTTTGGTAATATTTTTAAGGGGTATTTTGATCCAGGTCCAAAAAAATGAGCTGCTTTCGGATTAGGTCCAATTACATTTGATTTTTTGTATGTCCATTATGCCTTTTAAAAATATAAATATATTTAAATTCCTTAAATTTGGATTTTGAATTTTGAATCTTTAAATGCGTTTATCTACAATAAATCTTATAAGAAATATTTTAAAAACTCATATACAAAAAATCTTATAAGTTTATCAAAAATTAAAAGAAACATTTTGAGAGGTAGATAAAAAAATAAAATAAAAATGTATAACATATGTAGCTAATATAATTAATCTATGGTAGAGGTAGACTAAAAAAACATGTGACATAGATAGATAATATGTCACATCCCTAGATAGATAATATGTCACATCCCGGCCCAGGGTCCACCACATCTCGGGCCCTCTCCGCCACCGTAGCACGATATTGTCCGCTTTGGGCTTACCATTCCCTCACGGTTTTGGTTTTGGAAACTCACGAGCAACTTCCCAGTGGGTCACTCATCCTGGGAGTGCTCTGGCCTTCTTCTCGCTTAACTTCGGAGTTCCTACGGAACCCAAAGCCAGTGAGCTCCCAAAAAGCCTCGTGCTAGGTAGGGATGAGAATATACATTTAAGGATCACTCCCCTGGGCGATGTGGGATGTTACAATCCACCCCCCTTAGGGGCCCGACGTCCTCATCGGCACACTTCCGGCCAGGGATTGGCTCTGATACCATATGTCACATCCCGGCCCGGGGTCCACCACATCCCGGGCCCTCTCCACCACCGTAGCACGATATTGTCCGCTTTGGGCTTACCATTCCTTCACGGTTTTGGTTTTAGAATCTCACGAGCAACTTCCCAGTGGGTCACCCATCCTGGGAGTGCTCTGGCCTTCTTCTCGCTTAACTTTGGAGTTCCTACGGAACCCGAAGCCAGTGAGCTCCCAAAAGGCCTCGTGCTAGATAGGGATGAGAATATACATTTAAGGATCACTCCCCTGGGTGATGTGGGATGTTACATAATACAAAATAATCTATGTTATATATAAATTATGAACAAAAACCTATCATATAGGTAGATAATACAAAAGACAGATTATCAAAATTTGTGATATGTAAATAGATAAAATACAATTAATTTGCAATACAGGTAGAATAAAAATATATAGAGGTAGATTAACAACAAAAAAGAACCTGTGATAGAGGTATAGATAATAGGTAGTATAGATATGCAACATGTGATATGTGCGAGTGAGTACACGTATTTGCCATTTATCTTATATTTTCGTGCACAATAAAAAATAGGTAGTAAAATCTGGCCGGACAAAAGAAACATGTTGCTTAACATCGTTTTCTTTCTTAGAAAAAGGGGTCTAGAGGACTGCTGGGTAGTCCAATTTTTTATCAATTACTTTTCTAAAGTAGGGTTTACAAATACAAGTAGGTCCATTCTTTATTAAAAAGGTGGATGAAGGTCGTGATCTCGATAGAATTGGGTGAAAATGTGGTTGAGTAATACTAGGGAGATTAAATTTACAAATTAAATGAAGTGTCACAAATAGAAATAAACACGTTTATCAACTTTTAAGTAATAAACCAATCATCAACTTCTATGTCCTTTAGTTTTTAAAACTTTGTCTCCAAATTTAGTCTCCTTAGGTGTCTGGGTGTGGTGATGTTCTGGTTCAGTTTATGTCTTGTGGTTATTAATTTTATGCATCTATTTAAACAAAAAGTTGAAAGTTGGGACAAAATATTTTTCCTTTTTATAAGAAGAGAAAATTGTCAAGTTTCAATTAGGGCTGGGCACAGGCCGGGCCGGGCCCATTTTTGAAGGGACCGGACCGGACCCGGAATTAAAGGAGACAGGGCGGGCTGGGCCGGGCATTACAATCCTAAAAATAGGAACCGACCCTTACCAGGCCCGGTTGAAGCGGGCCGGTTCGGTCCGGGTACACTGGTCCTTTTTTTTTTTTTTTTTGTTTAAAAATGTTTGCTGCACAGATTGCAGTTTGAAAAAACTGCACAAAATCCAGTTTACAGTTTACACAGATTCCAGAGATTCCCAGTAAATCTGTTGAGCATCCTGCCTTACAATACCCGAACGACCTGTCTCTCCCATCAACTCTAGACCATTAACGAGTATTCTAAAGGATGGCCTATCAGGTTCACACCCCACCTCTTCCATCAAGTAATAACACTCGATTGCAAGTTTAGGGAGGTTAAAACTTATCAATGTTGTCATTAGAGCATTAAATGCCTCAATTTCAGGCTGTAAATTAGTTTCCTTTTTCAAGCACAAGCAAAGAAATTCAACTTGTTCAAACAATCCATTGCTAGCCATTACTCTAATCATATCGGAATACAATGAAACCTGTGGCCTGTACCAATGTTCCTTTTGAATGTCTTCAAAGACCTGCAACAAGCAATGAAGCCTATCAAATCGATCACAAGAGTAACAAATTGAAAATCTGAATCCTTCTTCTAGGAAAATGCAAAACAAAACCCAAAACGAAAAGGGTAATGATCAAAACAAGAAATACAATCAGTCATCATGGGCCATGTAAATTAGCAGTAGATGATTCTCTGTGCAAGACGTTGGTTCTTTCTAAAGTACAAAACGCATTGATAAAACCTCATGTCTACTCAATTTTCTTCAACCTTAATCCCATAGGTCTAAGCTTGAATCGACGATTCCACATCCTAAAACAATAAACCATGTAAATAAATGGGATCAAAGTTGAAGAAAATTGAGAAGAACTGAGGCCTTCTCAACATGTAGACAGGACATAGAACACAAAGTCGGACTGGTTTATTGGGATTCTATGTAAGTATGATCAAAATTAAAGAAAACAAAAACAAAAAGATAGCTTTTTTGCATCAAAATGAATTATGCAACTGGTTGAAATTGAAGACTACCCAATTCGACATTCAAGGTAAATTCATGGAAAAATGAATCGAAAACAAACATGAACTGAAAGTAAGACTGCAAGAGCAAACCTTGAGGGCCAAGATGCACTCGTTCTGGCGGAGGAGGTCGCGGAGGACAACCATCATATCGAGCTTCAACAACCGCCGGAACTTGGAATCGAAAACTTGGCCCAAAATGCTTTGATCTTTCTGCGCCCTCTTCAACGCCTGCACGGTCTGGATGGCTTCGATGCTGAGGAACCTCCCCTTCTGCAACGGCCGTGGGTTGTTGCTTCTGTCTTTCGTTGTAATGGTGGATTTCAGTCTCTTGGGATTTGAGAGTTGCAGTGGTGATGGGGGGTGATGATGTTGGTCGCGGCTCGCGACAGCGCTGTGAGAGTGGTGAGGTGATCACTGTGAGTCGGAGTCAAGAGAAGGGATGGGGAGAGGGATTCAAGGGAGAGGGATAGGGAGAGGGACTCAGGGAGAGGGAGTCGATGGAGAGTCTGAGAATCCGAGAGACTGAGGTCTGAGGCTGCTGAGGCTGAAGATGTTTCTGGAACTCGGGACTCGGGGAAGGTTGGCTAGGGTTGAAAGTTGAAAACTTGAACTGACGGTTGAGATTGGATGGAGAGATGATATTAAATCTCGTCCGTCCAATCTAACACAAACGGGCCGGTCCGGGTAACCGCGGATCCTATAATTTTGGAACCGGCCCGCCCCGCCCCTTTCTATTTTTACAAAACTAAGAACCGGCTCGTACCCGCCCCGTACCCGTATTACCCGCCCCTACCCGCGGGTCCAGGACCCGTTTGCCCAGCCTTAGTTTCAATCCAATTTTCTCAATTTTGAAAAGGCATCTAAGGAAAACGATATAAAAAATTTGTAGCTCTGACGTCACATGAGAGCCGACCGACATTTCTCACTAATTGTGAGAGCATGAGGTCATTCATATATGCTATTGTATTTTTTCAAATCGAATTCTTTGTACTAGAATCATCAAAAGTGGATGCATGTGCAACTCCTATAAGAAAGAAAATGACTTACGTAAAATACGAGTGATTGAGTGGAACAAAAAGTTTCACACGTCCATTTTTATTTATGATCATCAAATTTAATAAATTAAACAAAATTAATGATCAAAATTAAATATGAGGTGTGCAAGAAATTAAAAATGTGTGTGAAAATCACTTCCCTAATTCAATGGCACATGACAATATGAGAGCAAGTCCACCCCCTACAAGAATGCGCCAGCACCTAACCCATTTAATCCACTCAGTGAACAGTAATAGTCCAAATGCATCTCCACACCTCTTCCTCGTCGCCACCGCCATGCACCCCTGCACTTCCCTTCCATTCCCACCGCCGCCTCCAAACCTCATTCTCCCATCCTTCGACGTTGTCGCCTTCCTGTCCTTCAAATCCCAAGTCGACCTCAACAACAAGCTTCTCTACACCCTCAACGAGCGCTTCGACTACTGCATCTACACACCTCATGTCCTTCAAATATGTTTAATTTCTGCATCTCCACATCTCTTCATCGTCCGCTTCGTCCTCCCGTCCTTCTCCCTCCGTGGCTCCTTCCCTCTCGACACCCTATCCCACTTCGACTAGCTCCGCTCCTCAGCCTCCACAACAACTCCCTCTCTGTTGCAAAAAAAAAAAAAAAAAAAAAAGGTGGTCGACGTCACTCTGGCGTCAGCATGACGTCATATGGGCCATCCATTTACTCTATCGATTCTGGGCAGGCCTGTGGTCTGGCTTGGGCTAGGTGCCAGCCTATTAGGCTGGGGTGAAGCAAAAAAAAGGGATGCCGGTCCATTTTTTGGCTTGGGTTCCAACCTAAAGGGTTGGGGTGGAACTGCTGTTGGAAATGTGCCCTAAAACCAATCATATGATGATACTTTACAGACATTTCACATGTTGAACTAATCTAGTTTAATATCAATGGCAAAGATTATTGTTTTAAGCCCTCTCATATAAATGTTATATGCTTAAACGATAAGTCCAAGGAATATGTGATTAGGAGAATGTAATTTAAACAAGTTAGATTCATGAGACCATTCCTAAACGTTATATGCATACATATCCTAAACGTTCCTGATCATAGGATTGCCAATTGGGCATTGACAGTCCGTTAAGATCAGTACATGATATGTCTTCTCTTAGGGAGAGTGACTAGTCTCGAGTCATTGGTGTGTTTGACACCAAGACAAGCATGTAGGTGCTCAATAGCGAATGAGTCCACTGAACACGATCAACGAGGAGTTCTCATACTCATGTCACATGAGAACTCATGGTTGAGATAATGCAAAGTAGTTCTTTGACCTGAGGCATCATAGTTGTCTTGTGGTTAGGTCCTTGATCTTTGACTATGTCAAAGTCACTCCGTCATAGGGTGTCCACGGCATAGTTGGGGTTAAGCCACTTAGCCATGGAGGCAATTAAATGCGCAACAAGGGATCTCTAACCTTCAAACTGTTTGAGGGAGAATACTCTATGATATGATTAAGAATATCTGGCCAGAGTATGAATGAGATTTAGGAAGTCGTTCCAAATCACATTCAAGGTAATCATATAAGTAAATGAATCACATTGGATAGTAGACATGAATAAACTATCAATCCAAACAATGTGGTCAAAAGTATTGTATTAGAGAAAGACCGTATTGCATTGTAATCCTAAACTGAATAGGTTCTCCACCTCTTCTGATTAGCTTGGGTAACCATGACATACTGTTGGGTGTCACTCATGGTTTGTGGAAGCCCTAAACGTGTATAAACACTAAAGGGAGAATTGAAAGTAAGTTTCAATTCACAATCGATTTGAAAGTGTTCTAATCGCCCACTGCCTCGCTAAAAGGAACCTAATGGATCGTACACCGTGTAAGGTAGAGATTGAAGAAACAACGGAGATTAGTAAGAATAATTAAATGGTTTAATTATTTATGGCAAGGATTAATTAATATGTTAATTAATCAAACGAATAAGTTCGTTAAAAGACCTCGGGTTAGTATTGGGCCTCAAGGCCCAATGCGCTTCGAACGTCAAGCCCATTGACTTAAGTTGTATGACAACTTAATGACAAATAATTCACAAAGGCCCTAAAAGCCCAATGAAACCCTATGGCCGGCCATTTAGAGATGGAGTGGGTTTTGGACTTATTTACAAGTTTGCCACTCCAATGAATTAAGGTATAAATATGACTTTATAGCCAAAATTCATTTAGGGTTTCTTTTGGAGAAAAATAAGAACACAAAACTCTCTTTTCTCTCTAAGAGGCCGGCCACCCTAGAGGAATTTAGCTAGCAATCTTACTTCTTCTAGGTCACTCATTTCTTCATCAATCTTTCCTTGGTGTAGAGACTTAGAGGTTCTCAACTTTGGGAACTTGGAGAATTCTATTCTTCCATCCAAATCCATGGATCTAAGAAGCAAGGAATGAAGGCCCTCTCCTTGGGTGATTAGCCTTTGCTTATGCAAAAAGGAATCTACAAAGGTATAAATTTCTCAACTCACTTTGTTTTGAGTTGAGTCTTGGTTCACCAATCTACTAGGCTTTGAATTTCATGGTTAATGTTTTGTTTTTAAGTGCATACAAGCATGATTCCGCCTTTAATTGTTAATTGCATGCTAATAGATGTTGCTTAAATGAACATGTTTTTCACAAAATCTCTTTCAAGTGGTATCAGAGCCTAGGTCTAGTAGTTGGTGAATCCTTTTGGGTTTTGTAGTTCATAGTCTTTGATTTGAATGTTGTAATTATTACAAGCTTTATTCTTGCTTCTTTGAATGTAAATTTTGTTAGAAAATTTGCCATCTCAAATGTTGTAGATGTAGTTCATATGAGCCTGAATATTGGAGCTAAAATTTGGTGCCATGTTTTTGGGGATTTTCGGCCAAATCCAAAGGGTGGATTTTTGGGTTCTTGTTTGACTTGTTAAAAGTGTTTTAAAGTGACTTTTGGAACCCCTATGTACCCTAGTTTGGTTATATGTTATTTCCCTAAAGTTTGAGTGGTTTTGGGATGTTTTTGGGTGAAAAATGTTCATGGAAATTTTTGAGTTTTTCATGAGTGTTCTTCATTGTTCTTGACATTTTTGCCAAGAACAAAAATGTTTGGTGTTTTGATTCAAAGTTTTGATTTATTTCATAAAGTTTATGTTTTATGATTTTTCATATGTTTAAATGTATTAGATATTTGTTTAGAAAGGTGATAGAATTATTGGTGGGTGTGTAAGGATTAATTCCCTTTCACACACACCACTTGCACCACTTGCACCACTTGCATGCTTTATGTCAAACTTACCAATCAACACACACATCACCCCTTTCACCTCTCCAAAACCGGCCCTCCCTCAAGTGGGAGTACTTTTGGGGTTTTTATGCAATTACATAAAGTTTTGGTACTTTTGTGTATTTTGTAGTTTGACCCAAAAGTTTACGTATTTACGTAAAGGCCCAAAATCATTAAAGGTCAAATTGTTTTGTTCCTTTAATGAAGTTTTTGAATTTATTGAAAATTTTGAGTTCTAGTTGTGATTACATGAAGTAGTGGACTTTTGTGTTTTTACAAAATGAGCTCAAAAGTTTAAGTTTTGCAACATAGCCCAAAGGTTGAGGTTATTGCATTTTGGCCCAAATTAGGTTGAGAACAAAATGGTTTTGTCTCTTTAAATGAGAATTGGATTTTCATTTCATTTAGCTCCATTTAAATCAATTCTATGGATACAAAAACCAAATGAAAATGTTGCATTCAATTTTAATTAGTTAAAGCGTTAATTAATTAAAGGGTGATTATGAACCTAAGCCTACGATAATTGAGTTATGTGAATGACCGTCTCAAATTTGTTTGAACCATGGGAATGTGTAGATTAGATTTTGGTTGTAATTTGATATGATCAAATGTTGTAAAAGAGCATAAGCTCTTCTTTACTTTAAAGTACTCATTTCTTGTTTTATTTGATATGCATGAAAATGGAGTAGCGGGTCCAACGCCCAATAGGAACAACACGCCTTAATATGATTAAACGCGTAACTAAAATCAATCACCATCCCTAGACCGAGATTCAACACTAGGCTCGTGTTGGATCTAATCAAAGGTTCATAGTCATCCTAAGGCCCTAAGGCAACTATATAGTCCATCAAATGAATGCAAAGTTTATGTTAGTAGTATCATATACTCTTGCTTTAAAAAAAAACCGTTTTATAAGCATAGTGGGAGTATTATATACAACTAAAAACAATCAAATGGACCAATAGTTGTAATAGGACCAAAATTGTTTTAATAAAGATTAAAATGAATATTTATATGTGATGAGACCTAAAAACCCTCAACCAAACCATTATTAAGTTGATAAGCGTGAGAGTGTTTTGAACACTCTTTCGTGGCCTTCCACCGTGGTAGGCTCCGATCGTTTGTGACTCGTACACCGGCTTCACCCTATCATGGGGGAGTACAAAGTGCGTGCTTACACTCAGGAGGAGTCTATATGCATACTTGATGTTGTGAAAGGTAGGCAACGAGAATGATCAACATCATATCATTGTGAGGTTGTTCTTGAACCCCTACCCGAACTTGCATGGTGGGAATGACTTAACTAAGTGTAATGGAGCCAACATCATATCATTATGAGGCTACATTCTCTAGAGGCCAAATAAGATGGGTACTTGCAAGAGATGCAAATGAGTAAGCGTACTCTCTCATTATTATTAATGCTAGCCAACATCATATCATTGTGAGGTGGGCTTGGTAATAGTGAGTCTCCCATATCCTACTAAGAGTTTCCTCCAAAACTCTTGAATTCCAATGAGGGATATGGAATTTGCCAAAAATAGTGGGTGGTGCTATTTAATTTAAAGACCCGAATCAAATGGCTTAAAATCAATCAATTTATATTCGTTATGTATTTGTTTACCAATATATTTGCAAACGCTATCCAACACTTGATAAATAAAAGCCGAAAGCTTTAGTTTCCGGACTTGGTAACACACAATCCCAAAGATTGTCTTAAATGAATTGTGCATGTACCTAAGTAGTCTCATACTCACAATCTTCCTATTGATAATGTATCATTGAAAGAACATGTTAGATATGTCTATCATAAAGAGGGCAACACTTTTAATGTCATAATTCTTCATTTACAAATTGTTGTATGAAGAAATAAGAGTTGCTTTGAACAACCCTTAGTCAATGCAAACACTAGTGCTTGTTTCTTTGTTAAATGAACAAAGAACTTGAGAAGAAAGCACAATGGCATGGACACTTTATGTGCCATGATTCTTCACTTACAAATTGTTGTATGAAGAAATGAGAGTTGCCTTGAACAACTCTTGGAAGTTTGTAATTATGTTTAGAACATAATGGTTGGTTGACAAAAATAGTCCATCAATATGGACTTATGATGATTTTGAATCATTGAGTGTTGAAGTGTTACACCACTTAAAGAAACGGAAACTAAGCAAGGACTTCACCTTTGTGTCCCTATCCAAATCGTTCACTAAGTTTATTGTAAACTATATAGTGAACAATAACCACACGCTCTCCAAATTGTTTGATGTATATAACACAATTGAAATATGTTTTAAGAGAGATAGTGGGAGTTTAGGGACCATGACTATTGTAGTCAAAGGAGAAGTCAAATGAAGAAAGCGAAATAACTCCAAGGGAACAAACTTTCTTTATGAAATGATGGACATTGGAAGGGGTATTTGCAAGAAATGTCTTGCAAGTGTCAAGAACACACATTTCGAAGGTGTTGTAAATTGTTCTTGAATAATTCAAAACAGTTGGTTCTTCTACTTGAATGCTTGATTCTGTATTAGTAACTATGTTTTACAATTGTTGTAAAAGTGTGGCTAATAAGAAGTAGAAGATGAATGAGAGAAGAGAAAGTACTTTACATTCGGAACGTGAATTAAATGAAGATCTCTGCGAAAGCAGATAGTACTTACTTCCTCATATGAACTACCAAAGAAAATGAAAAACAAAGATTGTCTTTACATTCCAATTGAATAAAGGAACTTAATTCCGTATGTTAAATGGATAAATGTTTTGTTTGACAAAACATTGTTCTTTATTAATGAATGATTAGATTATTGTAATCTAATTAATTATCTCTATAGTAGAGATGATATGGTAGTGTTAACTGTTTAGAATATAACGATGCTTAAAACCCAAAAAGGTTACAAGGTAGTGACTAAATCCCAACTGAGTTGTGATACCTCTAAAAACATAAATTACGAGTTGGTCATAGATGGATGCTTTGGATCGTTAGATCCGGATCCAATACCTTCTTGTTAAAAATTGTATAGAGGCAAAATGTTTGAATCTTTATTCTTTTGGAAAGAAGAAAGAATCACAAAGTTGTTGAGGTTAATTCACTTGGATGTTAGTGGCACTTGTCCACAACATAATACTACTCATGTTGTATGACATTCACCGAAGATCACTCTCGGTTGGACTATAGTTTATTTTGAATAAACACAAGTCCGAATACTTTGCAAAAGGTTTCAAAGAATTCAAGAAATGTAAGTTGATGAGTAAGATGTCTAAAGTATTTACCTCCTTAGATTTGATCCAAAGAAAGGTAACACTTTAGAACAGTTTCCTTGAAAGATATCAAGGAAATAAGCATCATAAGATAATGGATTTCTTCATAAGGAGAAGAACGAACTTGAATAAGATTTAGTTCGTTGGATATTATCAATTACCCATATATAGGATATATACTTCTAAAACAATATGATTGTTAATTAGAAGACCTTCCAAAATTTCCATGACTCCATAGGATGTAGTTGGAAAGAAAGACAAATCTTAATCATGTTAAGATTTGGGGTTGCGTGCTAATAAGCAATATTTGTTTGAAATTTATCTTGTGGGTATCCTTAAATTAACATTTGGATATCACTTCTATAAACCAACTAACAAATGTTGTTTGTTGGATAGTTCATTGTAATCCTACATTAGGATTTGCCCAAGATAGAGCAAATGAACGAGGGATAGAACTCAAAGAATGGGTTCTTTGAGAAACAAGATAATGATCAACAAATATGACAACCTACTTCCTATACCACAAGCTCCAAGGTAGTCGAGAAGGATTTATAAACCGTCTCAGTTGAATGGTTTGAACTTTATGACTATGTCATAGAGTTGCATCTCTTAATTCGAAAGAAATAAGAATGAAAAATCCTTATGACTACATTGAGTGTATATACGATATATACTCAAGGAAATGGTAAAGTATCATTTGACCCGAAATAATGAAACCTTCATAGCTAATTGGTAGCTTAAGGTGACTACAATCAAAGAGAATGGTTGACTTTGAAGAAACCATCTTTGACGTAGTCTTAGTTTCAATTAATTCGAAGATTGCTAGCTACAACTAAATGGTGATACAATGTTTGGACATTATATGGGTTTCCGAAACCATTATTAAGATAGTCTTGATAATATATGTCTAAAACTATGAATCACAAGACATATAAGTTGTAGAGATCCATCCATCATGGATCTTAGCAAGCTAGTGGGAGCCATAAGCGTCTTATGAGAGATATATCAAATTGTTTGATTTCTCATAAAGATGTAAATAAATCTTTTGTTTACTAGGTTTACAAAAGATTAGTGGCAGTTTATCATGTTCCTAAATTTAAATATATATATACACATACACATATATGATATATTAATTTTGGAAATGAAAAGAATACTTCTTCGTTAAAGTTATGACTTTAAACATTCTATAACGATAGAATGTATATGGGAGACATAGTCTATAAACATGGGATGGAAATCTATAATGATAGATTTCAGGATATAATTGGATTATATCAAGCCCTAATGATAGACAAGAGATGCTAGGAAGTTTCTCATATGATGACAAACTTCAAATCAAAAGGACAACTCTAGTGAGGCTAGGAAGTTGTTCTTCTCAAAGGGAACTTACCCTTTTGACTCCTAAAGAAACATAATGCATAAATAGAATCCTTTATGCATACGCAGAAAGGTGATTTACGTATTTCATATTGTATGAAAAACGTTGATATGAGTTGTACCAAGTGAAGGAAATTTTGTGAAAAACATGTTTATTTGAGCAACATCAATAGCATGCAATTAACAAATTAAAGGCGGAATCATGCTTACATGCACTCAAAACAAAACATCAACCATGAAATTCAAAGCCTAGTAGATTGGTGAACCTTGACTCAACTTTTAAATCAACATTTATTAGTTGAGAAATATTTACCTTTGTAGATTCCTCTTTGCATATGCAAAGGATAATCACCCAAGAGATAAGGCCTTCATTCATTGCTTCTTAGCTCCATGGATTTGGTTGAATGAATTGGATTCTCCAAGTTCCCAAAATAGAGAACCTCTAAAGATTCTACACCAAGGTTGGATTGAAGAAGAAATAAGTGACCTTGGAGTAGTAGGATTGCTAGATTCACCCTCCAAGGTGGTTGGCCTCTTAGAGAGAAAATGAAGAAACAAGTTCTCACCAATTTTCTCTAAAACAAACCCTTATGAATTTTAGGCTATAAAGTTCTTTATATAGTCACTTCTTTAAATGACCTAAAGAACCAAAAACCCTAATTCTACACAAAATGGATATGGGCTTTTGGGCCTTTGTGAATCTTTATTCATTAAGTTGTCATACAACTTAAGTCAATGGGCTTTGACGTTCGAAGCCCATTGGGCCTTAAGGTCCAAAACTATCCCGAGGTCTTTAACGAACTTATTCGTTTGATTAATTAACATATTAATTAATCCTTGCCATAAATAATTAAACCATTTAATTATTCTTACTCATCTCCATTGTTTCTTCAATCTCCACCTTACACGGTGTACGATCCATTAGGTTCCTTTTAGCGAGGCAGTGGGCGATTAAAACCATTTTACATCGATTGTGAATTGAAACTTACTTTCAATTCTCCCTTTAGTGATTACACACGTTTAGGGCTTCCACAAACCATGAGTGACACCTAGCAGCATATCATGGCTACCCAAGCTAATCAGAAGAGGTAGAGAACCTATTCAGTTTAGGATTACAAATGCAATACGGTCTTTCTCTAATCTAATACTCTTGACCACATTGTTTGGTTTGATAGTTTATTTATTCATGTCTACTATCCAATGTGATTCGTTTGCTTATATGATTACCTTGAATGTGATTTGGAACGCATTCCCTAATCTCATTCATACTCTGGCCAGAGATTTTAATCATATCATAGAGTATTCTCCCTCAAACCATTTGAAGGTTAGAGATCCCTTGTTGCACATTCACTTGTCTCCATAACTAAGTGGCTTAACCCCAATGATGTCGTGGACACCCCGATGGGGTGACTTTGACATAATCAAAGATCAATGACTTAACCACAAGACAACTGCGATGTCTCAGGTCAAATGACTAATTTGCATTATCCCAACCATGAGTTCTCATGTGACATGAGTATGAGAACTCCTCGTTGATCGTGTTCAGTGAACTCATTCTCTATTGAGCACCTACGTACTTGTCTTGATGTCACACACACCAATGACTCGAGACTAGTCACTCTCCCTGAGAGAAGGCACAGTACGTACTGATCTTATCGGACTGTCAATGCCCAATTTGGCAATCCTATGATCAGGAACGTTTAGGATGTGTCTACGAAAGAATGGTCTCATTAATCTAACTTCATTAGATTGCATTCTCCCAATCACATATTCCTTGGACTTTATCGTTTAAGCATATAACATTTATATGAGACGGCTCAAACAATAATGTTTGCCCTTTATATGTAAACTAGATTAGTTTAACATGTGAAATGTCCGTAAAGTATCATCATATGATTGGCTTTAGGGCATATTTCCAACAATCTCCCACTTGCACTAGAGCCAATCAGCTTGTTCATCTGTGATGATTCCTCTTCTGTAGTCATTTCATAAATGGCTGAGTAGTAGGCCTAGGCAATGGATATCTATATGTTATCCATAGAAGCAACCTTGAGAATATCGACGTCACCATTATACATGATTCCCAATCATGTGGTTCAGTCTCTCATATGAGTTCGGATCTTGATGAGACCTTGATTCCCTGGCTTGAGCTATCGCCCCATTAGTGTCATACACTTTCTGGTTGGAACCGAATAGAGAGTTCATAAATGAACTTTCCCATCCAAACAACATTGTTGTAAACTTCTATATGGCAATATATTTTGCATTCATAATGGAACACACTAAAGTCATTACTTTAATGTTTCCATCCAAATATCTCTTTAGTCATAATAAAGAGATATCTGTTTATCTCTTCATTCATAAATGAAGAAACATCCAATGATGGATTAGATTCACAATCTAATACATTTACGCTTCCATTACGTTACTCTAATTCTTCCTCGATCTTTGAGGAACCTATCCTTTAGTATTTCTTAAATACTTAAGGATTCACTTGACAGTTGCCATGGTTCTGATCCTGGGCTTGCACTGATATCGCCTTGTACCTTTCTAGGTACAACTCATATCAATGTTTTTCATACAATATGAAATACATAAATCACCTTTTTGCGTATGCATAAAGGATTCGATTTACGCATTATTTCTTTGGGAGTCAAAGGGTACGTTCCCTTTGAGAAGAGCTACCTCCTAGTCTCACTAGAGTTGTTCTTCTGATTGAAGGTTATCATCATATGAGAAACTTCCTAGCATCCTTTTGTTTATTATTAGGGCATGATATAATCCAATTATATCCTAAAATCTATCATTATAGATTTCCATCCCATGTAAATAGACTATGTCTCCCATATACATTTTATCGTTATAGAAAGTTTAAAGTCATAACTTTAACAATGAAGTATTCTTTTCATTTCCAAAATTAATATATCATACATATATTTAAATTTAGGAATATGATTAACTCCCACTAATCTTTTGTAAACCTAGTAAACAAAAGATTCATTTATATCTTTATGAGAAATCAAACGTTTTGATCTTTCTCTCATAAGACGCTTATGGCTCCCACTAGCTTGCTTAGATCCATGATGGTTGGATCTCTACAACTTACATGTTTTGTGATTCATAGTTTTAGACATATATTATTAGGACTATCTTAATAATGGTTTCGGAAACCTATATTATGTCCAAACATTGAATCAACATTTAGTTGTAGCTAGCTATCTTCGAATTAATTGAAACTAAGACTACGTCAAAAATGGTTCCTTCAAAGTCAACCATTCTCTTTGATTGTAGCCACCTTAAGCTACCAATTAGCTATGAAGGTTTCATTATTTCGGGTCAAATGGTACTTTACCATTTTCTTGAGTATATATTGTATATACACTCAATGTAGTCATAAAGTTCAAACCATTCAACTGAGACGGTTTAAAATTCTTTTTTACTACCTTGGAGCTTGTGGTATAGGAACTAGGTTATTATATTTGTTGATTATCATCTTGTCTCTCAAGGAACCCATTCTTTTGAGTTCTATTCCTAGTTCATTTGCACTAAGGCAAATCACATTGTAGGATTACAATGAACTACTCAACAAACAACATTTGTTGGTTGGTTTATAGAAGTGATATCCAAAGGTTAATTTAAGGATATCCACAAGATAATTTTTAAACAAATATTGCTTATCAGCACACAACCCCAAATCTTAACATGATTAAGATTTGTCTTTCTTTCCAACTACATCCTATGGAGTTATGAAAATTTTGGAAGATTTTCTAATTGACAATCATATTGTTTTAGAAGTATATATCCTATATATGGGTAATTGATAATGTCCAACGAACTAAATCTTATTCAAGTTCGTTCTTCTCCTAATGGAAAAATCCATTATCTTATGATGCTAATCTCCTTGATATCTTTCAAGGAAAACTCATCTAAAGTGTTACCTTTCCTTAGATCAAATCTAAGGAGGTAAGTACTTTAGACGTCTTACTCATCAACTTACATTTCTTGAATTCTTTGAAACCTTTTGCAAAGTATTCGGACTTGTGTTTATTCATAATAAACTATAGTCCAACCGAGAGTGATCTTCGGTGAATGTCAAACAACATGAGTAGTATTATGTTGTGGACAAGTGCCACTAACATCTAAGTGAATTAACCTCAATAACTTTGTGATTCTTTCTTCTTTCCAAAAGAATAAAGATTCGAACATTTCGCCTCTATACAATTTTGACAAGAAGGTATTGGATCCGGATCTAACGATCCAAAGCATCCATCTATGACCAACTCGTAATTTATGTTTTAGAGGTATCACAACTCAGTTGGGATTAGTCACTATCTTGCAACCTTTTGGGTTTTAAGCATCATTATATTCTAAACAGTTAACGCTACCATATCATCTCTACTATAGAGACAATCAATTAGATTACTATAATCCAATCAGTGATTAATAAAGAACAATGTTTTGTCAAATAAAACATTCATCCATCTCTACTATAGTGACGGAATTAAGTTCCTTAAAATTGGAATGTAAAGACAATCTTTGGTTTTTCCAATTTCTTTGGTAGTTCATATGAGGAAGTTAGTACCATCTGCTTTCGCAGAGATCTATATTTTATTCACGTTCCGAATGTGAAGTACTTTCTCTTCTCTCATTAATCTTCTACTTCTTATTAGCCACATTTTTACAACGATTGTAAAACATAGTTACTAATACGGAATCAAGCATTCAAGTAGAAGAACCAACTGTTTTGAACTATTCAAGAACAATTTACAACACCTTCGAAAGGTGTGTTCTTGACATTTGCAAGATATTTCTTGCAAATACCCCTTCCAATGTCCATCCTTTCATAGAGAAAGTTTGTTCCCTTGGAGTTAATTTTATCTTCTTCATTTGACTTCTCCTTTGACTACAATAGTCATGGTCCCTAAACTCCCACTATCTCTCTTGAAACCTTTTTCAATTGTGTTATACACATCAAACATTTTGGAGAGTGTGTGGTTATTGTTCACTACATAGTTTACAATAAACTTAGTGAACCATTAGGATAGGGACATAAAGGTGAAGTCCTAGCTTAGTTTCCGTCTCGTTAAGTGGTTTATCACTTCAACACTCAATGATTCAAAATCATCATAAGTCCATGTTGATGGACTATTTTTGTCAACCGACCATTATGTTCTAAACATAATTACAAACTTTCAAGAGTTGTTCAAGGCAACTCTTATTTCTTCATACAACAATTTGTAAGTGAAGAATCATGGCACTAAAAGTGTCCTTGTCTTTATGCTAATCTTCGTAAGTTCCTTTGTTCATATAACGAAGGAATAAGCATTGGTTGTTTGTGTTGTCCTCTTCATGATAGACATTTCTAACATGTTCTTCCAATGATACATTATCAATAGGAAGATTGTGAGGATGAGACTTCTTAGGTACATGCACAATCCATTTAAGACAATCTTTGGGATTGTGTTACCAAGTCCGGAAACTAAAACATTCGGCTTTTCTTTGTCAAGTTTTGGATAGCGTTTGCAAATATATTGGTAAACGAATACATAACGAATATAAAATGATTGATTTTAAGCCATTTGATTCGGGTCTTTAAATCAAATAGCACCACCCACTATTTTTGGCAAATTCCATATCCCTCATTGGAATTCGAGAGTTTTGGAGGAAACTCTTAGTAGGTTATGGGAGGTTCACTATTACCAAGCCCACCTCAGAATTATATCATGTTGGCTAGCGTTAATAATAATGAGAGAGTACGCTTACTCATTTGCAACTAATGCAAGTACCCATCAATTTGGCCTCTAGAGAATGATGCCTCAGAATTATATCATGTTGGCGTCATTGCACTTAGTTAAGTCACCCACCATGCCTAGTTCGTGTAGGGGTTCAAGCATAGCCTCAGAATTATATCATGTTGGCTAAACTCGTTGCCTACCTCACTTCATCATGTATGTATATAGAACTCCTCCTGAGTGTAAGCATGCACTTTGTACTCCCCCATTATAGGGTGAAGCCGGTGTACAAGTCACAAACGATTGGATCTACCACGGTGGAAGGCCACGAAAGAGTGTTCTAAGCACTCTCACGCTTTTCAACTTAATAATGGTTTGGTTGAGGGTTTTAGGTCTCATCACATAAACATATTCATTTTAATCTTTATTAAAACAATTTTGGTCCTATTACAACTATTGGTCCATTTGATTCAATTTAGTTGTATATAATACTCCCACTATACTTATAAAACGGTTTTTAAAGCAAGAGTATATGATACTACTAACATAAGGTTTGCATTCATTTGATGGACTACATAGTTGCCTTAGGGCCTTAGGATGACTATGAACCTTTGTTTAGATTCAACACGAGCCTAGTGTTGAATTTCGGACTAGGGATGGAGATTGATTTTAGTTACGCGTTTAATCACATTAAGGCGTGTTGTCTTAGGGGCGTTGGACCCTCTAGTCCATTTTCATGCATATCAAATAAAGCAAGAAAGAAGTACTTCAAAGTAAAGGTGAGCTTATGCTCATTACAACATTTGCATAATTCAAATTACTTTAAAGTAAAGAAGAGCTTATGCTCTTTTACAACATTTGATCAAATCAAATTACAACCAAAATTAATCTACACATTCCCATGGTTCAAACAAATTTGAAACGGCCTTTCACATAGCTCAATTATCGTAGGCTTAGGTTCATAATCACCCTTTAATTAATCAACACTTTAATTAATTAAATTGAATGCAACATTTTCATTTGGTTTTTGTATCCATAAAATTGATTTAAATGGAGCTAAATAAAATGAAAATCCAATTCTCATTTAAAGAGACAAAACAATTTTTGTTCCCTACTTAATTTGGGCCATCATGCAATAACCACAACTTTTTGGGCTATATTGCGAAACACAAACTTTTGGGGTCACTTTGTAAAAACACAAAAGTCCACTACTTCATGTAATTACAACTAGAACCCAAAAATTTCAACAAATACAAAAAACTTCATTAAAGGATCAAAACAATTTGTCCTTTAGCGTTTTTGGACCTAAACGTAAAAAAGTAAACTTTTGGGCCAAAGTGCAAATACACAAAAGTATCAAAACTTTATGTAATTGAATAAAAGACCCAAAAATACCCTATTCTATTAGGGTGGCCGGCCATGATAAAAAAATTAAGATTTTTACAAAGTTTTTGTAAGTGGGTTTTGTTAGGTGAGGTAAAGATGAAATATATATGATATATTTTGAATTTATGTCAAACTTTTTTAAAAAGTTTGTCTACCATTATAGCCATTAATTGAATTTATGTCAAACTTTTAAAAAAGTTTGTCTACCATTAAAACCATTAATAATACTTTACCAATAACCATCACCCACTAAAATTAAATCAAAACTTTATGTAAAAACATAAATCTTTTGAATCAAAACTTCAAAACTTTTTGTTCTTGGCAAGAACTTCAAGAACATTGAAGAACACTCATGAAAACTCATAATAGCTCCATGAATGTTTTCACTCACCAAAACTCAAATTTTTACCACTCAAAAGAGGGCTAACATCCTAGGGTACTTAGGGGTTCCAAAAGTCACTTTAAAACCATTTTAACAAGACAAACATGAACCCAAAAAATCACCCTTTGGATTTGGCCGAATTTCCCCAAAAACATGGCACCAAATTTTAGCTCCAAAATTCATGCTCATATGAACTACATCTACAACATTTGAGATGGCAAATTTTCTAACAAAATTTACATTCAAAGAAACAAGAATAAAGCTTGTAACATATTACAACTTTTAAATCAAAAACTATGAACTACAAAACCCAAAATGATTCACCAACTACTAGACCTAGGCTCTGATACCACTTGAAGGAAATTTTGTGAAAAACATGTTTATTTGAGCAACATCAATAGCATGCAATTAACAAATTAAAGGCGGAATCATGCTTACATGCACTCAAAACAAAACATCAACCATGAAATTCAAAGCCTAGTAGATTGGTGAACCTTGACTCAACTTTTAAATCAACATTTATTAGTTGAGAAATATTTACCTTTGTAGATTCCTCTTTGCATATGCAAAGGATAATCACCCAAGAGATAGGGCCTTCATTCCTTGCTTCTTAGCTCCATGGATTTGGTTGAATGAATTGGATTCTCCAAGTTCCCAAAATAGAGAACCTCTAAAGATTCTACACCAAGGTTGGATTGAAGAAGAAATAAGTGACCTTGGAGTAGTAGGATTGCTAGATTCACCCTCCAAGGTGGTTGGCCTCTTAGAGAGAAAATGAAGAAACAAGTTCTCACCAATTTTCTCTAAAACAAACCCTTATGAATTTTAGGCTATAAAGTTCTTTATATAGTCACTTCTTTAAATGACCTAAAGAACCAAAAACCCTAATTCTACACAAAATGGATATGGGCTTTTGGGCCTTTGTGAATCTTTATTCATTAAGTTGTCATACAACTTAAGTCAATGGGCTTTGACGTTCGAAGCCCATTGGGCCTTAAGGTCCAAAACTATCCCGAGGTCTTTAACGAACTTATTCGTTTGATTAATTAACATATTAATTAATCCTTGCCATAAATAATTAAACCATTTAATTATTCTTACTCATCTCCATTGTTTCTTCAATCTCCACCTTACACGGTGTACGATCCATTAGGTTCCTTTTAGCGAGGCAGTGGGCGATTAAAACCATTTTACATCGATTGTGAATTGAAACTTACTTTCAATTCTCCCTTTAGTGATTACACACGTTTAGGGCTTCCACAAACCATGAGTGACACCTAGCAGCATATCATGGCTACCCAAGCTAATCAGAAGAGGTAGAGAACCTATTCAGTTTAGGATTACAAATGCAATACGGTCTTTCTCTAATCTAATACTCTTGACCACATTGTTTGGTTTGATAGTTTATTTATTCATGTCTACTATCCAATGTGATTCGTTTGCTTATATGATTACCTTGAATGTGATTTGGAACGCATTCCCTAATCTCATTCATACTCTGGCCAGAGATTTTAATCATATCATAGAGTATTCTCCCTCAAACCATTTGAAGGTTAGAGATCCCTTGTTGCACATTCACTTGTCTCCATAACTAAGTGGCTTAACCCCAATGATGTCGTGGACACCCCGATGGGGTGACTTTGACATAATCAAAGATCAAGGACTTAACCACAAGACAACTGCGATGCCTCAGGTCAAAGGACTAATTTGCATTATCCCAACCATGAGTTCTCATGTGACATGAGTATGAGAACTCCTCGTTGATCGTGTTCAGTGAACTCATTCTCTATTGAGCACCTACGTACTTGTCTTGATGTCACACACACCAATGACTCGAGACTAGTCACTCTCCCTGAGAGAAGGCACAGTACGTACTGATCTTATCGGACTGTCAATGCCCAATTGGCAATCTTATGATCAGGAACGTTTAGGATGTGTCTACGAAAGAATGGTCTCATTAATCTAACTTCATTAGATTGCATTCTCCCAATCACATATTCCTTGGACTTTATCGTTTAAGCATATAACATTTATATGAGACGGCTCAAACAATAATGTTTGCCCTTTATATGTAAACTAGATTAGTTTAACATGTGAAATGTCCGTAAAGTATCATCATATGATTGGCTTTAGGGCATATTTCCAACACTAAGATCGGTACAAGACGATATCAGTGCAAGCCCAGGATCAGAACCATGGCAACTGTCAAGTGAGTCCTTAAGTATTTAAGAAATACTAAAGGATAAATTCCTCAAAGAATGAGGAAGAATTAGAGTAACGTAAAGGAAGCGTAAATGTATTAGATTATGAATCTAATCCATCATTGGATGTTTCTTCATTACGAATGAAGAGATAATCAGATATCTCTTTATTATGACTAAAGAGATATTTGGAAGGAAACATTAAAGTAATGACTTTAGTGTGTTCCATTGTGAATGCAAAATATATTGCCATATAGAAGCTTACAACAATGTTGTTTGGATAAGAAAGTTCATTTATGAACTTTCTATTCAGTTCCAACCAGAAAGTGTCTCTAGTGTACCGACACTACGACACTAATGGGGCGATAGCTCAAGCCAGAGAATCAAGGTCTCATCAAGATCCGAACACAAATGAGAGACTAAACCACATGATTGAGAATCATGTATAATGGTGACGTCGTTATTCTCAAGGTTGCTTCTATGGATAACATATAGATATCCATTGTCTAGGCCTACTACTCAGCCATTTTTGAAATGCCTACAGAAGAGGTATCATCACTGATGACCAAGCTGATTGGCTCTAGTGCAAGTGGGAGATTGTTGGAAATGTGCCCTAAAACCAATCATATGATGATACTTTACAGACATTTCACATGTTGAACTAATCTAGTTTAATATCAATGGCAAAGATTATTGTTTTAAGTCGTCTGATATAAATGTTATATGCTTAAACGATAAGTCCAAGGAATATGTGATTAGGAGAATGTAATTTAAACAAGTTAGATTCATGAGACCATTCTCTTTCGCATACATATCCTAAACGTTCCTGATCATAGGATTGCCAATTGGGCATTGACAGTCCGTTAAGATCAGTACATGTTATGTCTTCTCTTAGGGAGAGTGACTAGTCTCGAGTCATTGGTGTGTTTGACACCAAGACAAGCATGTAGGTGCTCAATAGCGAATGAGTCCACTGAACACGATCAACGAGGAGTTCTCATACTCATGTCACATGAGAACTCATGGTTGGGATAATGCAAAGTAGTCCTTTGACCTGAGGCATCATAGTTGTCTTGTGGTTAGGTCCTTGATCTTTGACTATGTCAAAGTCACTCCGTCAGAGGGTGTCCACAGCATAGTTGGGGTTAAGCCACTTAGCCATGGAGGCAATTAAATGCGCAACAAGGGATCTCTAACCTTCAAACTGTTTGAGGGAGAATACTCTATGATACGATTAAGAATCTCTGGCCAGAGTATGAATGAGATTTAGGAAGTCATTCCAAATCACATTCAAGGTAATCATATAAGTAAATGAATCACATTGGATAGTAGACATGAATAAACTATCAATCCAAACAATGTGGTCAAGAGTATTGTATTAGAGAAAGATCGTATTGCATTGTAATCCTAAACTGAATAGGTTCTCCACCTCTTCTGATTAGCTTGGGTAACCATGACATACTGCTGGGTGTCACTCATGGTTTGTGGAAGCCCTAAACGTGTATAAACACTAAAGGGAGAATTGAAAGTAAGTTTCAATTCACAATCGATTTGAAAGTGTTCTAATCGCCCACTGCCTCGCTAAAAAGAACCTAATGGATCGTACACCGTGTAAGGTAGAGATTGAAGAAACAACGGAGATGAGTAAGAATAATTAAATGGTTTAATTATTTATGGCAAGGATTAATTAATATGTTAATTAATCAAACGAATAAGTTCGTTAAAAGACCTCGGGTTAGTATTGGGCCTCAAGGCCCAATGCGCTTCGAACGTCAAGCCCATTGACTTAAGTTGTATGACAACTTAATGACAAATAATTCACAAAGGCCCTAAAAGCCCAATGAAACCCTATGGCCGGCCATTTAGAGATGGAGTGGGTTTTGGACTTATTTACAAGTTTGCCACTCCAATGAATTAAGGTATAAATATGACTTTATAGCCAAAATTCATTTAGGGTTTCTTTTGGAGAAAAATGAGAACACAAAACTCTCTTTTCTCTCTAAGAGGCCGGCCACCCTAGAGGAATTTAGCTAGCAATCTTACTTCCTCTAGGTCACTCATTTCTTCATCAATCTTTCCTTGGTGTAGAGACTTAGAGGTTCTCAACTTTGGGAACTTGGAGAATTCTATTCTTCCATCCAAATCCATGGATCTAAGAAGCAAGGAATGAAGGCCCTCTCCTTGGGTGATTAGCCTTTGCTTATGCAAAGAGGAATCTACAAAGGTATAAATTTCTCAACACACTTTGTTTTGAGTTGAGTCTTGGTTCACCAATTTACTAGGTTTTGAATTTCATGGTTAATGTTTTGTTTTTAAGTGCATACAAGCATGATTCCGCCTTTAATTGTTAATTGCATGCTAATAGATGTTGCTGAAATGAACATGTTTTTCACAAAATCTCCTTCAACTGCTATGAGGTAATTATCATGTTAAAAAGCTACTAGCAACAGTTGGTAGTAACCCGCTCGCTCAACTACTATCTTTAAATTTTAAAAGGTGTTACTAAGCTGTTAAGTGAGCGGTGAGCAACCAATTGTTCCTAGGTACCCTCTATCATGTTACCTTATTGTCCTGCAAGAACTACCACATAAATAGATTTTGTTTTTTCCTTCGGGATTACTTAGAAATGTTTCTTTAAAATAACACATGTTCCTAAGGAAATACATGTTTATCTGAAAATGCTTTCTGAAGTACGATTAATGTTTTTTTTACTAAACATTATTAGAAATGTTTTTATTACTCGAAATTGTTTTTAGTCATTTTAATCTTAACTGATATTAAAAAAAATCATGTTTAATGACTTTAATTACTTGTTCCCATTCTTTCTATGATTAATTTGGGCATTGGGTGAAGTGAACACCCTCTCCCGATCAATGATTAGAGTAACAAATGATGAAACTATAAATAAAAAACAAATTAACATTTGATTTAGTGATAGCCAGTATTTGGGTGAACGCCCTCTAAAAAATATTTGCGTTAATGGTCTAATTAATCATTTGAGTCCACATCGTACATCAAGATCTCTTCATCGTCCCTATTACCGTTCAAATATTTGAGTTCAGGCTTGCTTTAGTAGCCCTTTGAAACTCAAACTTAACTTTTTCTCTTTGTAAACATGAAATTCTATAACAATAAGACAAGACTACGTGTACAAAGAATATTTGTATTAATGTTATTGTATGGTTACAATCTCATTACAACTTGATCCTCTGATTTGATCTCCAAAATGTCTAGATGTGTGATGTAGGGGTTATTGATCCAAGGGTCGTGATGACTTGATCTTGGATGAACAATTTCCTCCAGGATTTTGCTTGTGGCGAAAGAAGAACCGGCACGTGTGGTGGTGTTTGATGACTCTCCAAAGGTTTTGGTGAAGAATGTAAATGGCTTTATGAATTCTTCTGAGTATTTGGGAATTTCGGTGCTTGAGAGTTTTAGAGTTTCAAAACTTCAGCGTCTGGGCGTGAAATGATTTTTGGACCTAGGGGTGGGTTCCGTAGTTACCATACCAAAACTTTCGTACCAATTACCGTACTAAACTTTCGGTTTGGCAAATTCTATTACCATTACCGTACCAAACTTTTGGTATACCAAAGTTCGGTATTGTCAAATAATTCGGTTGGCATGGTATGACAATGGTAATTGCCACTTTGTTTTGGGACAAAATCTGTTTTTGTTTTTTTTTACCCAATTCAAGGGAAAAGCTTTTTTTTTGGGGTACCTTTATCTCATACATTGTAGCTTAAATTCATCTATTATTTATCATTCACAATTCACACACATAATAATTCAAATGATGCTGTTTGGACCCGATTTTACACCATCGACCTGAGTAATCGAGGTCGTTGAGTGAGCATGGTTCTTAACCATCGGATGAGAAAGTTAAGATAATTTGCTATTGTTAAAAGATAATATTGTGATTTTTAATCATAATAATTATCTCGATTTTCTTGTACAAAATAAATAGGATAAAAATCATAGCCCCAACGTAGAGACAGGCAGAACAGTCCAATTTAATTTGGATTTGTTAGCAGTGTACCGTGTGGATTAGAGCAACTCGGCTTGGATTCTTATCACGTGGCATAGCATGAGATTTGCAAGGCTTGGATAATGGTGAGATAGGAGACCTAAGTAGGCTAGGTTATTTATGGATGTTGTCAGATGAATTGAATTGATCATGGACTTGGCCTGCATGCCGTGTGAAAGGCTACTAGCTATATAATTATATATATATATATATATATATATATATATATAATTGGTGGTTGTTTAGATGAACGTTATTTGTTTAAATCCAAGCATGCAGGTTATCTTGGGATTCGATGTGATAAGACTAAACACAAGGATCGAATTTGGTTGCATTTTTTACTAAGTTCAGAGTCTTGGGAGTAGTAAGGCTTATCCGAGGTTCATGTTAGTGGAAGAGTTTTAATAGCTTGGGAGTCTTTATTAGCTTATCAACCAGTGCGTACTCGTCCCTATAAATACAAGACACCGTGCAACATTTCAAAGCCCGCCAATTCAACACATAACTTCCCTGCACAAACCCTCGCTCTACGCGAAATCTCTCAACAACCTTGAGATTTTTATTTTCTTTTTCTCGCCGACACATCTTCAGTTTAGATAAATAGCACTGTGAAGGCAACCGGCGAACATCTTCAGTTTGGATAAACAGCACTATTGCCGTATAATCAGTCGACCGCGGAGCACCTTCAGTTTGGATAAACAACACTATGTCGAGGCTGACTGGTTATCTATCCAAGTCTCAGTCGAGAAGTATTTTCGAATCCTTGTTGGTAGAGGTCATCTCATCAGTATTCTCTACGAAGTGGGGTGTTACAGATTACTGGGCTAGGCACTTTGAACACCGAGTTGTTTTATGATTGGAAACTCACAAGTGAGATTTATAGTTCAGCATTCTGACGGTCGAACTACATTTACGATTACGACGTACATTTGCTTTGAGTACTTGTGCCAGTATAGTTTGGTATCGATTTGGCGTGCTTATACTTTTACAAATATAATCAATGTGACCGAATCCGGCGCCGACGATTTGTGAACTTCACATAATTAGCAGCCTTGTCTTTAGGCTCTAGAACCCGAAGGCCGAGACATGTTCCTTCCTCGGTTGTAGTCGCAAGATTAAGAAGTCAGCAGCGCGCCCAATGCCACGCAACACATTCTACTCCTCGGCCGAACTCGGTCGACGAGTTGGCAAGCCTCACACACAACCGAAGGACATAGTTAGCTTATTAATTACTCGGCCTGCGCGCCACTTTGGTTTGGTAGATTTTAGGATCAACATATGCATAAAGATTCATGATGAAAATTGAGCTTACAATCCAAATAGAAGTTACAAACCAAAACAAATAGAAGTTAAAGTTTCAAACCAAATGGAAAATTGGAACTAAACTTCAAAAAGTAAAATTCATTGATCAATTCTCAATCTTGAGATGTCAAAGCTTTTGGAGGAGGCATTGAACTAGTGTCAAACCTACATTACAAACAAAGAAACATATTAGTTGCAAGAGGAATTAAAGTTGAAAACCATTTAATAAAAAATTTACTAAAATGTTTAAAGCATATCTTACTTGTTTTCACTTCTTCCATTTCCTTGTAAAATTGAAGCATATCTTCCGTTGGTTTCTTGTAGAAGTTTACTTCATCCGCCCTAAGCCAATCATTAGTACACACTAGTGTCTCTACCATTTTAGGAGTCAAGGATGCCCTAAAAGTGTCCACAACCCTTCTCCCTAGGCTAAATGCATTTTCATTAGCAACAGTAGAAGTAGAGATTGCAAAGATATCCTTGGCTATTTGTGAAAGAATTGGGAACTCTTTTGTGCTTGATTTCCACCAACTCAAGAGAACAAAGTCACCAACAACAATGCTAATATAAGTACGGTTTTATTTTCAAACTATTGGAATATTATCAATATATATATATATACATATTATAAATATATGTTATATAATTATATATCATATAATTTATAAATTATATATTATATTATATTTTCGGTACGGTACGGTAATACCGTGGTAATAGTATCCATTACCAATATTGTACCATGAAATTTCGGTACGGTACAATGCCGTACCATTACTGATTGGCACAAAATGGGTATGGCACAGTAATTTGGCAAACAAATCCACCCTTATCTGAACCCCTTCCTTTGTCTTGGAGCCTTCTAGTTATAGACTTTTCAAGCTTTGCATATGAAAGAACCAAGACTAGGTTTGTGTCTTGGTTCGTGATTGACTCCATCCATTAATTTAAATCAATTAATTTGTTTGATTTAAATTCAAACTAAATAAAGAATTAATAAATATAATTCTTTAACTATTTTCCGCCAAATGTTGCCACTTGTCCTCTTGATGACTCGTCCAGCTTTGATGAGTCACATGTCATTTATGCAATTTGTGAGATGCATGGTACATGCCATGTAAGCCATTGCATGCCGGAATTTAATGCGTTGGTGAACATTTATTTTCAACGAAATTTGCATGTCTACACTCTCGAAGATAAAAATATCACCACTTTACAATATAAAACTTAATTTTCGCTCCACTTTGATCGAATATGTGTATTCAATAAAAAATTGGTGGAATATGCTGACGTAGAACAAAATTAGTTTAGGTTATTGAACTAGTTTCATCTTTCGGCATAAGTCTAGTCATTTATTTTTCTAGCATAATTTTTTTCTTTTATTAAGGTCAATAAAACTTTTGTTTAAAAAAAAGGTCAATAAAACCAATTCTTTTAGAATAGTATTATTGACACACTTTTTTTTACTTCGCATACACCTTTGTTAAATTTTGTTAACTGATCTTCTTCAATTCATCTTATTCAAGGCCGGAAATCAAGAGGAGTGCGTGAGAGATAAAAATAAATGTGTGCATACCACCACCCTTTTTTTATATTGAAAATAATTTACCCTTTAACAAAAAAAAAAACCAAACAAGTTACCCTAAAGCTTATGATAGAAAAGCAGGCACACACTTCCATGGAGGCTGGGAGTTGACAAATTATATTCAATCAATGATTGGTGGATTGTGCACACATAATTTCATCTTATTTAATTAATTAATTTTTATAAAATGGCCATGCATATCGAATTGGCAAATGAATTAACGTGCGCCACTGTGTCAGCTTGCTCTTTCTTTGGTATTCAGGACCATGTGCTATGTCCACTTCTAACGTGCGCGAGGTGGAGTTGCTTCTATCAGCATAGCATTTTCGCTATTGAGCTACAGTATTGCAGTGTCCTACGCAATGCTGGAGAACTCTGATCTGGCAAATGGATTATTCTTTGGATCCTGTAAAATGCGCACATGAAGGCTACGGAGACGGATTTTCTCTCCACCTATCTCTCTGTACTCACGCGCTCTCTTTTCTTCCATAGCCGTTCAACTATTCTAAGTTGATTCAGTGCTCCAGTTTATCCACGCCAGCAAAAGACAATCGATATCATCTTCTTAGTACTGACGCGCGCTCTCTTTTCTTCCACATCCATTCAAACAATTCTAAACAGATTCAGTACTCCAGATTATCCAGTCAGCAAAAGACAATCGATGGCATCTTCTTAGTGCTGACGTGGAGGCTGGAAGCTTTGAATCAGCTTGAAGTTGTTTTGAACATATGTGAAAGCAAAGAGAGCACGGGAGGGCAGAGAGATAGAAGATGAGAGAATCCGGATCCTCCAAAATAATGTCTTCTTATTAATCACGTGTCCTTTTTTTACATAAAAACCAAGACTTATGCTGAAAGAGTAAATTAAGTGCCATGTGTATTCAACCAATCAATATAAAAATGACACATGGAGTGCCGGAAGATGAACATTTATTTACTTTTGCATGCTGAAATTTAATGTGTTGGTGAACATTTATTTTCACCAAAATTTGCATGTCTACACTCTCGAAGATAAAAATATCACCACTTTACAATATAAAACTTAATTTTCGCTCCACTTTGATCGAATCTGTGTATTCAATAAAAAATTGGTGGAATATGCTGACGTAGAACAAAGTTAGTTTAGGTTATTGAACTAGTTTCATCTTTCAACAATAGAGTATCTCCGAGTATCACCAATTTTTTATTGAACATAAAAAAAATGACACATGGAATTCAAAAAAGTAAGAAAATCCAAACGCAAAAGTTGCTAGCACTCCTCTTGTAACAATAGATTATCTCCAATGAATATGTTAAATGTCAGTCAAAATAAAAATTTATCACTTATATGGGCATTTGAAATTGATGTAAGAAAAAATTGTTCCAAATAAATTGTTAATTTGTTATATAAATGAGAGCATTTTTTCTCACTATTCTTAACTGTGGTGTATGGTCATCATTCTCCTTTTGAAGTGCTATGTGTCCCAACACATAACACGAACTTTTTTTATTCAATACAAATCTAGACCATCCAACTACCTCCACCCAAACCTATAATTATGGTCACCACTACTCTTTCTTGCATCAAATAGTACCACAGTTCAAGCATAATAATTTGAGGCATTTTGATAAAAGCTGAGATTCTTCCCCTCCCACCTTCATCTATCTCAATCCCTTGCTATTTGTAAATATCAGCGATTTGTGAATCCTTGCTATTTTAATCCCTTTTCGCTTCGTGGGTTTCTCATTTGTTGCTAATCCCACAAATTGTGTGTGTGAGAGAGAGAGAGAGAGAGAGAGAGAGAGAGAGAGAGAGAGAGAGAGAGAAGGTAGGGTGTAGGGGCGTTTTTCGGAAAGATCAGAAACAATGTTCATAATTTTCAATTCAGAGTTTCGAAATCGAATTGGATCACAATTTCAATATATAAGTGTATGTTTAATATTAAAATAAAGAACAAAATGTATTCAAAACTAACAATAAAATACAAAAGTGTTGGAAATAAAATATAGACAAAAAGAATAAGAGAGAATAGAGAACCAATTTATGATACACATTAAACTCAGATATATACAGTGGAATGAAGAATAATATTGCCTCGCCACTGGACCTTGTAGCTTTTGCCGATGAGTATTTGTTTGAGCATTTCACGTAAGTTTCTCTGTATAAAGAGTAGGCAGTACCCAAATTAGTTGGTTTTAAGGCTTCATCAAGAGGTGCACAATAGCAGTAACCACATCTCTATTGTTTCTCCAAGAGGATGAGGAGGATAGAAGGAGGTTGCGAGCTTCTACCTTTTTCTCGTTTGCTAGACATGAGTGTGTTTAAATATGAGTATAAATCCACCCCATGGTCACATCTCCTCACCCATGTCTTAATAAAAATTTTGATACCAGTTTTACCCTCTTGTAAAATGACATCTAAGAACCAAAGCAAAAAAAAAGAAAAAAGAAAAAAAAAAGGATTATCTTCTATGTTCACCATCTTTCTACAACTATCTCAATTACTTCAAATATTTTCTTCATTTTCTATTACTCTAGTTTAATTATATATAATAGTTGTTCTAAACATTTTAGTAATGAAATAATTATTTAAAAAATTGAAGAAATGAAGGACTAGAAGAAAGAATTGGGCTTGGAGGGGTGGGACTGGGTTGTCGTGAATTTTGAAATAGGGCATGAGGATGAAATTTTAAAAATGTGGCATGAGGCTTGGTCGTGGGATTTGGAAGGGGGACGGAAGGGGGTTCCGTTGGGCATGAAGAGAGAAGGAAGGAGAGTTGCATATCAGCTAGAGATCTGGGAAGTGATCGACTCTAGAATTCTAACTGGAATAAAAATCGGGAAATGAGGCCTTGGTGGTGAGTGAAGGCTCGGCTAGGCTTATCAACACTCTAATATTTATTCTTCTGAAAATTAAAAAAGATTTAGATATATATTAGAGGTCATTTAGGAATAATAGTGAGTGGAAAATAGCATTTTAATTTTGAGTGTTGCTAGACCTACCCCCATTGTCTTATTTCTCCCAAATTATAATTCCACCCACCACAAAATTAAAAAAATTGAAATGCTATTTTTAATGCGTACCTAAATTCTTTTTTAATTGTTCATGTTGATGTGGTGCTCCTAGTCGGCGAGGGCAAGGACCTCGCTCTAGTCAACGTAGTCGACGCCGATAACTTCAAGAATTGGGTCTCGACAAAATGGCCGATGCTGGATTTGGCCATGACGGGGATAGTGACAGAGCACTTGATCTCCTCGATGAGCTAGGGGTCAGACATTTGGGCGATGCGACCCTAGGATTGGATTTCTGCAGGGATGTGCTCAAGGGCCATGATGGAGCAAGCGCCGCCCTCTTAGGTGATGCAGGCCTTTTTTTGTCCTTAGTTGTCAAATAAGAGGGTAAAATTGATATCAAAATTTTTATTAAAAAGTGGGTGGAAATATAAGATAATGGGGTGGATTTATCGACATTCTTACTTTTTAACTTTTCTGATATAATGTAACTGGGGAAATAAGATATTGGAGTTGGTCTAGCAACAATCTTAAATACGGGTCTAGTGGGTATTCCTCTTCACTTGTAAGTGAGAGGTTTTAGGTTCGATTTTCGCCAAAGACGAATTTAAACCACATTATTGCTAGCCCATTGTGAGGCTAAGTCCACCATCTCCCCTTAGCAAAGACAATATCGTTTGTTCAAAAAAAAAAAAAGGAAATTTAGTATTTGGGTTTAGGCAGATGAAGAAAACCCTCATCATGTTAATTATATTACAAACCTGAAAACTCAATAACAAGAGAATTCATAGAGCTACACCGGATGATGTGGTACTTTTTCGTCAATTAATTTATTAATTCTAATGTACATTGTTTTTCTTTGAAAACCAGAAGATGAAGTTATTGAGAATCATTCTATTGTAAAGGATAAAACATAGTTTTTTATTTGTTGAGATATTTTCTTGTATTCTGTTTTTGTAGTTTAAGTTTGTTAGATTGAGTGAGTGATGACAAAGCTTTGTATATATACCTTCGTAATCTTATCATTGAGGTTAATGAAGAATATTTCCTATTATGGCACCCATCGACTCTGTATACCGACTCTCTCTTCGATCCTAGCCTTTGCTTCCTCTTTCTTCAAACCCTCATCTGCAACAATGGTAGACTCTACATCTCCCTCTGAATCTACTTCGCAGCTGAATCCTTCTTATTGCAGCAAAAACTCTTTTTCTACTATCTCTGCTGGCACTTCCTCTGCACAACCTACCTAGATTCTTGACTTCAGAGCAACCTCACACATGACAAATTCAGCTGCAAATATGCAAAATCTAAAAGCTTATACTGGACCTGAGCAAGTCTACATTGGTGACGGCAAATGTTTGCCCATCTTTCATTCTGGATCCTCTCGAGTTTATACTCCTAATCATGTTTTTGAACTTAAAAATGTTCTTCATGTGCCTGATTTACAACAAAATTTGCTTTCTACAAATAAATTCATTCTTGATAGTTGGTGTTCTGTTCACCTATATCCTTTTCACTTCATTGTGAAGGATCTTTATTCAGAGATGATGTTTTTTTTAAAGGTCTAGTGAGGAATGAATTTTATCCTTTTCATGTCTTTCCCTCTCTTGTTAGCAATCATCTATTTGTTGCAACTACTAAAGACTCCCAAGAAGTTTGGCATTAACGGTTAGGCCATCCTTCATTCAAAATACAAAATAAAGTTTCTCAGTCTTGTACTTCAGTTGCTTCAAGTGCAAATAAGTGTTTCTGTTCAAACTGTGCTTTAGGAAAATGTTCTAAGCTTTCCTTTGTATTATCTTCTAGCACCACATGTGAACCACTAGAACTATTACATATTGATGTTTGGGGGCCAACATCAGTTTCTTCCAGTGTTCTAAAAATAGGCATTACATGATGGTCATTCGTCGAGATTAAGCTCAAATCGGGAGGCAAATCGGGCGCCTGAGGGGCTTGGGCGGGCGCCTAAGGGTGCTAGGCAGAGACTGAGCGCCTAGGTGGGTGTTGGAGACTTAGGCAGTCTGGGAATGTTTGAGAAAGAAAAAACGCAAAAGCTTTTGTTTTCAATCTGCAACTCCATGAGGAATGCAGTTTTTTAAGGAAGAAGACAACTCTATACCCAATCCCACATGATAACGCCTCATATTTTGTCCTTTTTTTTATATAATTGTTGCCCAATAAGGATGCGCCACCTAGCAACCTAATTTTAAAGGTCTAACAATATGGTCCTGACACAAAAATAAATAAATAAATATGATTTCATGAAAACTAAAGCCCAACCTCCTTTATTTGTAGGCCCACCAATTATTTATAAGATACGGGTTTAAAAATCTTACAACGCCAACATTTAGAGCCCTAAAATTTATACATATATCTATATCTATAATTATATAATTAAAAAAATGTTTTTTTTTTTAGTTTTTTAAGTGTGCATAAGCACTTACACACACACACACACACACACACACACACACACACACACTATATTAAATTTATTTAAATTTGCCTAGTACGCCTAGGCACCTAGCCTACCACTCGACTAGCGCCTAACGTCTTTTAGAACCTTAGTTTCTTAAGCGAGTGATTACAAGTATTACATCATCTTGTTGATGATTATACTAAGTACACTTGGTTCATTCCTCTTAAATGTAAGTTTGAGGTGTTTCCAACCTTTGTACACTTCAAAAATCTTGTTGCAAACATACTGAGTAATAAAATTGTGGCTATTAGATCTAATTGTGGTGGAGAATTCTCAAGTTTTGCTTTTTCCCACTATCTTAAAGTTCATGGTATTCAACATCAGTTAAGTTACCCACACACACCAGAGCAAAATGAGTGTGGTGAGCGCAATCATAGGCATTTGGTGAAAACTGCAAGAACCCTTCTTGCTGCTTCCAGAGTTCCTCATATATATTGGGTTGAGGCTTTCTCCACAACCAATTATCTCCAAAAAAAAGGCTTCCAAGAATCTCGAAATGTTCACCTTTGGAATCTTTGTACAGAAAACCTCCAGATTACACAACCCTCAAAGTATTTGGTTGTACTTTTTTCCCATAGCTCAAACCCTACACTACTTCTAAGCCAAAGAGCAAATCATGTGTTTTCTTGGGATATAGTTTGTACCACAAAAGGTATAGATGTCTTGATGTTCAAACCAAGAGAGTGTGTATATCATACATGTTCTTTTTGATGAAATTGCTTCATTTTTCATCATATTGCATCTAATTCCACCAAGTCATCATCTTAGATTACACCTACTTATCTTATACCCTCTACATTGACCTTTTCTCAGGTTATTCCTTCATCATCATTCATCTTACCATCATCACAAAATCCACCATCATTACCAAGCTCACCATCAACTTCACCACCAACAACTTCACCATCACCTCTCAATCTATCTCCTCCTTCCTCGCATCAATTCTAACCTTCAACTAATAATCATCTCATGACAACCAGATCCAAGTCTAGCATTTTCAAGCCAAAAAACTATACAAAAAGTAAGCATCCCTTACTATCATTGATCTCCAGATTACCTACCCTCTACATACCTTTAAGCCTAAAAACACTCTCATTGTAGACAAGCAATGCAAGAAGAGTTCAATGCCCTTCTCAACACATGTACTTGGTCTTTAGTGCCCTTTACATCATTGCAAAACCATGTAGGCTACAAATGGGTCTTTAGAATCAAAAGAAAGCCTAATGGTACTATTGATTGATATAAAGCTAAACCATTTGCTAAGGGTTTTCACCAACATGAGGTTTGGACTACACATACATTTAGTCATGTAGCAAAACCAGTTACCATCAGAATTCTACTTACTATGGCTGCTCAATTTGATTGGTTCCTTAACCAACTAGATGTCATTGGTGCATTCTTGCATGGCACATTTTTTGAAAGTCTTTTCATGGAGCAACCACCAGGTTTTGAGGACATCACTAAGCCAAGTCATGTTTGCAGACTACACAAATCTCTGTACGGTTTGAAACAAGCTCCAAGAACTTGGTATGCAAAGTTACTTGGTGTTATTACTTCTCTTGGTTTCACTGGTTCACAAAATGATCATTCCTTATTCACCAAAAAGGATCATTTGGTATTTGTTCTTGTCTATGTAGATGACATTCTGGTTAATGGACCCTCTTCTCAAGCTTGCAAAATTATTATATCATAGCTCAGTGCTATGTTTCCTATTAAGGATGTACGACCAGATCACTATTTTCTTTATCTTGAAGTTAAGAGATTTTATTCTGGAAGTTTTATCTCTCAAACAAAATACATTCTTAATCTTTTTGAGAAAGCCAGTATGGATGGTGCAAAACCATGTTCTACTCCACTGAGTACTTCTAAGTTGGAACATTCCTATCTTTTATTGGAAAATCCCATTGAATATAGATCACTTATTAGGGCTCTACAATACCTTACATGGACAAGGCCTGATTTATCATTTGTTGTCAATCTTGTTTGTCAGTTTATGCATAGTCCCAGACAATTTCACCTTCAAGTAGTTAAGAGAATTCTTAGACATCCCAAAGGATCTTTGGTTTTCTAAAATTTCAAAGCCACTCAATCTTAATGCCTTCTCATATTACATGGACAAGGCCTGATTTATCATTTGTTGTCAATCTTGTTTGTCAGTTTATGCATAGTCCCATACAATCTCACCTTCAAGCAGTTAAGAGAATTCTTAGATATCCCAAAGGATCTTTGGATATTGATATTTGGTTTTCTAAAAGTTCAAAGCCACTCAATCTTAATGCCTTCTCAAATGCAGATTGGGCAGGGTGTCCAATTAACAGAAGGTCTACCAGTGGTTTATGTATTTTTCTGGGGCACTCTATTACCAGTTAGTGTGTCAAGAAACAACCTATAGTGGCTCGATTATCCACTGAAGCTGAATACATATCACTTGCAACCACTGTTGCAAAAATTACTTGGATCTGCAAGCTTCTGATTGATATTGGTTTATCTTTTCCTTGTATTCCCAAGTTTTGGTGTGAAAATATCTTAGCTATATCTTTAGCTAAGAATCCCATCTTTCATGCTAGAACCAAACATGTGGAAATTGACTACCACTATATTAGGGAAAATGTTTTGTCATATGATATTTCTGTGCATTTCATGTGTTCTCAAAATCAAATTCTAGATATTTGCACGAAATCCTTGCCCAAGCCAATATTTCTTCTTCTTAGATACAAACTTTCACTTAGAGTCCCTCAGTTTAGTTTGAGGGAGGATATTGAGAATCATTCTGCTGTAAAGGATAACACATAGTTTGTTATTTGTTGTGAACTTGTGATATTTTCCTATATTTTGTTTTGGTAGTTTAAGTTTGTTAGATTGAGTGAGTCACACATGGTGTTGACAAGTCTTTGTATATATACCTTTGTAATCTTATCAATGAAGTTAATGAAGAATATTTCCTATTAGAAGGAATTTTCTTTAAATTAGTTTTCTTTGAAATGTATATAACTTCTTTTATTTTCACTTCAATACTTTGTATTCATTCATGCTTCTTTTATTTCTTCCCTCTTCTCCCATCACCTTTCTTTATCACTCATTTTTCTCATCTCTCAAGCAGAAAAAATGTAAGTTAAAAGTTAAAAACAAAATTATTATCTAACATGCCTTTAGAGCATCTCCAGTAAAAAATGCAAATCTTAGAACATCTCTAATGGATTATTTTTCTTTCGGTCACTCACGAATGCCACCTTTTAAAGATATAAGACAAGATGTATGTATATTTACAAATATTTTTACATTTTTTGACGAAAATAAATATTTTATATTTTCTCTTCTTTTAAAGAAATTCCCAATCAACAAAAAAGACTTTTTAGCCAAAATGGTCTCTGAGATTTTCATAACACATAACTTTGGTCACTGAGATTTAAAATCAATGGAAGTGGTCATTGAGATTGTCCACCATCCATTATTTTGGTCATTCCATTAAAAAACTCTATTAAGTGGTCCCTAAGCTTTTTAATGGAATGATCAAAATAATGGATGATGGACAATCTTAGGGACCAAATTTATGTGTTATGCAAATCTCATGAACTAAAATTATGTGTTATGCAAATCTCAAGGACCAAAGTTATGTGTTATACCCTCAACTTAACGGAGTTTTTTAACGGAATGACCAAAATAATGAATGGTGGACAATCTTATGGACCACTTCTATTGATTTTAAAACTCAGAGACCAAAGTTATGTGTTATGCAAATCTTAAGGACTATTTTGATTAAAAAGCCCAACAAAAAATATAAAATGCCTATTTCAAAATACCTTGCATCTCCTTGGAAATGGAAAAGGATCCTCGCCGGATCCTTTTTTTGGAAATCTTAGGAATCTCGTTATCGTGATCGTTTATTGTATACCTAGGGGTGGTTTTGGTACATTACCGTACCAAAACCTCTGTACCAATTACCATACCAAATATTTGGTACGGCAAAATCTATTACCATTACCGTACCAAACTTTCGGTATACCGAATATCGGTATACCAAATAGTTTGGTTGGTATGGTATGCCAATGGTAATTGCCACTTTGTTTTAAACCACTTAGTTTGGCCAAAATCTAATATTTTTCTAACCTAATTCAAAGCCCAGAAAATATACATAGTTTGACATATATACTCAATTTAACATAATTCAAGATTTTTTACTATTGTATGTCAAAGTGGCAGAAACTTAATAAATCATAAGAAAAGATTTCTATAGCATGTTGAGACTCAAATGAACCAGAAACGTAAGACAGCAAACCACAAAAAAGTAAATATCCATAGCTGTGCTCGACGACTGGCTTGCTGATTTGAACCCACAATCCAAGGTGGTAATACCCAATGCATATGCTGTGCCCTCACTTGGAAGTGCTGTTGTTGGGGACACATTCTAGTTTGAAAGGCTAGGTATGTTTCTGTCTTCTTCTACTTGAAAAAGGTTCTTAAGAATACAAAACCATCTTCATTCCAAAACAATAAAAGGGTTGCAGTTTCACATGAAGCTTAAGAATAAAGGGGAATTTGGATTCCCTACTTGCAGTTGCAGATACAATACAAACATGCTGAAATTAACATTTCAAACTAAATCAACTTAAAACTTTAAAAAGTAAAAATTCATTGATCAATTCTTCAAGCTTTGAGATATAGATGCATTTGGAGGAGACATTGAACTTGTAGAAGATTGAGGTTGAGCTTGTGTCAAGCCTACATTACAAAGTACATATATATATATATATTAATAAGATTTAGAATAAGAATTAAAGTTGAATATTTAATAACAAATTTACTAAATAATTTAAAACATGTCTCACTTGTTTCAACTTCTTCCATTTCCTTGTAGAATTGAAGCATATCTTCCGTTCGTTCTTTGTAGAAGTTTACTTCGTCCGCCCTAAGCCAATCACTAGTACACACTAGTGCCTCTACCATTTTAGGAGTCAAGGATGCCCTAAAAAGGTCCACAACCCTCATCCCAAGACTAAATGCACTTTCACTAGCAACGGTAGAAGTAGGGATTGCAAAGATATCCTTGGCTATTTGTGAAAGGATTGGAAACTCTGTTGTGTTTGATTTCCACCAACTCAAGAGATCAAAGCCACCAACAATAAAGCTAATATAAGGAGCGGCAAAATACTTATCCACTTCATTGGATATCTCCAAAAGGTGTTGCTCCCTCCTTTCTTGTATAAGCTTCTTCATCATTTCAACTTTGTTCTCATCACCCCCACAAGCTTGAATTATGAACTCTTCATTTAGTTCCACATCTTCCAATGGAGCCCCAATGGTAGTAGAAGAACCCCTTCTATACTCATTATACAAATCAAGCAAGCATTTTTTAATCTCCTTAAGCATCCAATCTACCTTCCTATCATCCCATCCAAGTGCTTTGAGGTTGATGGTAATCATTTGAAGTTTATAACAAGGGTCTAGAACTTGGCCAAGAAAGATAAGTGGATTCACATTCTCAAAATTCCCCCAATACTTGTTAAATTTCCGCATCATTGTAGTAGCCACACTTTGCAATGTAAGATTGGTAGCATCTTTCTTTTTTTTCTCCATCTCTATTTGTAAAGTAACCACTTGATCCCATAGCAAAGTTGATGTAACCTTTTTAGTTGCACTAAGCTTCAAAGTAGCATCATGAAACTTCTTCAGAAAATGCGTAAAGGCTAGTGCCTTCTCCCAATCCTCCTCTTCCGGAGGCCCCACTCTCTTTACCAAATTCTTCTTTGAATCCATTTCCATCTCTTCAAAGTAATCACGAAATTGCACATTCTCATCCGCCATCCTAAGAAACACCTTCCTAAACTTGTATGCAACTTCAAGCATTTTATATGTTGCATTCCACCTCGTAGACACATCAAAAGGCACATTCGACATTTTATCCATCTTGAATAAGATAGCAAAATCCCTAAACTTATCCAATCTAGCTGGCGAAGAATGAATGTACTTGACACAATTTCGAATCCCCTCAACCGACTTAGTAAGCTCCTTTAACCCACTCTTGACAACTAAATTTAATATGTGACAAGCACACCTCATATGCAAGTACTTCCCATCAACCAAGAGAGAATTCATTTCTCGTAGCCTATTTTTCATATAGTTAACCGCAACATCATTGGCGGAAACATTATCAACAGTGATGCTAAAGATCTTCTCTATCCCCCATTGGTTCAAACACACCTCTAGAACCTTCCCAATGTCATCTCCCTTATGGCCCGTGATCTTTATAAAGTTTATGATTCGTTTGTGCAACTTCCATTCACTATCCATGAAGTGGGCGGTAACTACCATGTAGTTGATGTTTTGAATTGATGTCCAAGTATCGGTTGTGATACTTACCCTTTGATTGTACATAGCTTCAAACAATTTAGACTTCTCTAATACAAACAAATCCCACACACCGGCCGCAATCTTCCTCCTATTTGGAATCTTGAACCGAGGTTGAGCCACTTTCATCATATCAATATATCCACCACCTTCAACCACCTTAAATGGTTGTTCATCCTTGATGACAAACATCACAACCTTTAACTCAAGTCTCTTTTGGTTAAAGGTGTGGGGGACCAATCCACTACCCATGGACTCATTTGTTAAGACCGGTTGATTTTTATCACCTTTTATATAAAGAGGTGAATCCTTACAAACTTTTCTAAGGTGATACATTATGCTTGATGTCCCATTTTTATCAGGATCGTTTGGACACTCTTTCTTGCAATGTGAGCAAATTGCAAGGTGAATTTTTTGACCCTTATTCCCTTTTCTTACCACTTTCTTAGCATGTGACCACACCACCGATCGCCCCCCATTAACATCACTGTCACCTCTCATACCACTTCCCACACTTTCATCCACTTCTTCTTGATTTTCTTGTTGAGGTTGTGTTCCAAGTGTTTGGGGTTGGGGTTGGGGTTGGGGTTGAGTGGTGGAAGGTGTACTAGTAGAGTCATGGCTATTCCTAGACTCCATCTTGACCTATTAACCAAAATAAGACACAATGTTATATTAAAATATAGTAGCTAGCCATGTAACTCATTCACATAAATTGTATGCATAGTCATATGAATAAGCCATATAATTATGCAATAATTCATACATTTTAAAAGATAAAATCACCCTTGAAGCAAGCAAGTAGCAAGCAAAAGAGGTAAAAAAGCATGCATTAGTATAATTGTTAACTACCTATATATCCCAAATATTAATCTACTTTAATTAATTACTAATCAATTTAGTATAGGATGTAAAAAATATACATTTTAATGTCCACCCCTACCCTGAAATTGGTCTCTCACTTGACTATAACCAACCCGGCGAGATTTGCACCCGTGCCTCTCAAATCATGAAAGGTATAATTGTTAACTACCCGACGAGAGGAACTGTTAGTTAAGAATCCTTCTATGTTGAAAGAGACATCCATAACTTTCATTACAAATTATCTTTCGCAAGGTCAAATGAGTCTCAGTAATATAAAACATGAACAAATAAAGAAAAGACTGCTCGCTTTTTACTGGAAAACAAGCCAAAATTGGAGATTTCCTCTATAAATGAATGGGATTGAAAATTTTCACTCAAATAATATACTCATCGCATGCAACAGATTACCTCCGATAACATCACAGAAATGAAAGAAATTGAATCAAGAAAAAACATAATCACACAACAATTACACGATGATCATCAAGATTAACCAAAGAACCAAGAAATTGAAGTGTTCATGCAAATTGCACACTCAAAACAGACCCAGAGAAAGAAACCCACATGCCAACAATTACGGTTCCAAATCCAAAACCCCATCAAAATAAATCAGGTAATCAAGAATCTTCATCTAATTTTCTTCAGTTTAACACAAAACAGAGCAAACAATCCATAAACTAAACCGTTAATCGAAGACACAGAGAGAGGAGACGAAGTCAACCATTGCAGAGGCCACTGGAGAAGGGAGGAGAATAACTTACAGTTGCAGAGCAGCAGAAAAAATGGATTCTAGAATTTGTGTGAGAAAAATGGAGAGGTACTGTGAGAGCAAGACAAAGTCGCCGCGAAGAAGGACAACCCAAGTTGATGAAGGAGATGATGAGATGGACTGCAGAGAAAGACAAAGTCGCCGGAAACGAGAAACGAAGATGAGTCGATGAGAGAGCTGCGACGGCGGAACAAGCCCTAGGTTTTCTAACTTTGCGTCGAGCAGAGACCAAAGTGAGAGACTGAGAGTGTTTGGTTTCTGTGGAGATTTTAGGATAAATGAGTCAAACAACATAATATAATATTACATAATACATAATACATAATTCTATTTATATATATATATATATATATAAATACATAATATAATATTAATAATATTGGTAGCTGGTAGGTATGGTATACCACCGGTACTGGTTTTGAGTACTGGTACCGTACCGAAACAGTATGGTATGGTACAAATACCGTACCATTACCAGTGGTACAAATTTTTTGGCACAACTTTGGTATGGTACGGTTGGTAATACGGTATGTATGGTAATGTGGTAAAAAATTCCACCCCTATGTATACCGTGTTGTCAGTTTTCGTTAAGTACTATTTATATTTAATTTTAAATTTTAAAATTTGAAATGATTTTTGACCGTATGATATACAATGAACGGTTACGATCACGAGATCCATAGGATCCGGCGAGGATCCTATTCCCTTGGAAATGGGAGAGAAAACATTACCAGATATGTTGACTCTTCCACGTCTGAGTTTGTTGGATCCAAAATTCCAAAGGGTTTTTATTTATTTTATTATTTTGGGTGGGATTATTAGGAAGCTGGGAACTACACGATTCATTCAGAAGTTTGATTGGTCTTGCCAAGTTGTGGTACAAAATCTCAGGACTTGGTCTTTTATTTCTCCTCTTTTTCTCTTATTTTCAAGACTATTTCCTTTCCTTTGTGAACCTGAGGAGGACAAGCTGGCCAATTGCAATTGTTTTTCAATTCCATTGAGCCTTCAAATTCCTTGCTTGCTTGCTGCTTATTGAATTCCTCATCATATTTGGAGTTTTGGAGCATCTGATTGAATTTGATAAGAAAAGAAGAGAGATGGAGCTTTCACTCGGAATGGGAAGAGAGAGAAAGAAGGTGGTAGTGGTGGGAGGTGGTGTTGCTGGCTCCCTTCTTGCTAAATCTCTCCAGTTCGTTGCTGATTTCACTCTCATTGATGAGTATGCCTCTCTCTCTCTCTCTCTCTATATATATATATATATATATATATATTTGTATCTTTCACTGATAGCTGAATACCCTTTTTTTGAATAACCTATTGGAGTTAGTTTCATCAGTTTATTTATAATCTCATGCTTAAATTTTTGGGAAATTGGCTGAAATTAAGTGATGAAGGTTACAAATCCCAATTGGGGAAAGTATTTGACTTTGATCAGTTCAGCAATTGGGATTTGTAAATTCATCGTTTCGCCTGATTTCCCAAGTTTTTTGTGTTTTCTTTCTGGTTTGTTTATTTATTTTCCAGCTAAAGTACAGAAACCCGAAACCTGGTACATGATAGATTCTTGGATTGCTGTTGAAATCCAACTGCAGCCTCTTCCAGTGGTAGTTTAGGAAATAACTGCTTTGACTATAGAATATGTCGTCAGCTACCATTTCCTGGCTTATGAACTATTATGTTATTTGCAAAATTATAAGATTATTAGTTTATAATTACGAGAATCATTCTGGAATTTGCGTCCGCGCATCGTTCTTGTTGGTCCTTGAATCTCTTGATTTTCTAGGACTAGTAGCAAAATGCAATTAACTGCGGTTGTATGATTGACTTGTGGACAGAAATACCTTTTTTGTGTTCTGGTGTGCGAGTATAGCCGCACGGGAATTGAAAGCTAACAAAATAGACTCAGCCAGATTTCAGTCAATCTGGTATTTACAATTTCAAAGGAGTGCCAACTGTGGAGTACCATCCGCTGATCCTTCTTTCTTGTTTTTGAGTAACCATTTCCAATAGAACCCGTAAGAACACATTGGAGGTATTGAATTTGGTTAGGGTAGTGAAGGCGATTTTGTGCACTCTGCATTTAATTTCTACTTGTCTGTCTTCCACAGTAAGTGTACAGATGAAGACATTGAGAGGGAATGTTAAGGTAGAGTGAAAGCCTAAGCAACCTCTGTGATGTCCTCTGAATGTATGTGTGAGTGTGTGTCCGTGTATCGGCCTGTAGGTGTGTGTTGGGCAGGGGGTAAGGTTACTCGATGAAGCAAATGTAGTTTCTTGACGTAGCGAATCAGCTAATCTGCTCATAATTCTTTCCCTTCTGCTATTTTTTTATCAGGTGATATAGTTGTCATTACAAGAGTTAATTGGAATGCTATTTTCTTAAAGTGTCTTTATGTATCATCTACTCAATCCAGTTAATTGGAATGTTTCCTCGATTGGTTACTGTAAACAGACCCATGCTCATAGGACCTGTAATATAAGTTTCTCGCTTGACATTTAAATGCATGTATTGTCTTTTGGTCATAGAAGTTTGCAAGAAACATAAGCATGATATCCGGTAGTTGCCATTTCTTGATTGATCTCGCTCTCTCCCTCTCTCAGTCTCTCTGAACTGAACTGAACTGAACTGAAGTGCTTCTTGTTGAAGTCGTTCAATAATTAATATGACATCTCATGCAACTTTACTTGTATAGAACTGTCTCTGATCCTAAGTGAAAAAAAAAAAAATCTGAAATCAGGAAGGAATATTTTGAGATTCCATGGACAAGCTTAAGGACCATGGTTGAGCCAACATTTGGAGAGAGATCGATTATCAACCATAGAGATTATCTCACCAATGGCCAACTTATTGCATCCAGAGCAATCAATGTCACAGACACGGAAGTGCTGACAGCAGAGGGTCGTCTAATTCCCTACGATTATCTTGTCATTGCCACTGGTCACTCAGATCGTGTTCCCAAAACTAAGACTGCGAGACTTAATCAATTCCAAGAAGGTAAAACTACATGGAGATCTGTTTTCTGGTTTTTTTTTTATTTTTTTTTTTTTTATCAATTGTCAAACAGAATGCTGAGATAAGTAATATCGCTTGTAATAAAAAAGAATCACACTTCACAATAAATTGAACTTTGAACATGTGCTTTTGTTTCCTATGATTTGTTTAGATCTAGATTAGCCGTGTTTAATCATAAGCATGCCTTTTTCTTGTACTTTTGTTAATTGTGCTTGAGTTAACATTAATCTTTCAATGGCAGAGAATCAAAAGATAAGGTCAGCTAATTCCATTTTGATTGTTGGAGGAGGCCCTACTGGTGTAGAACTCGCGGGAGAAATTGCTGTTGATTTCCCGGATAAGAAAGTAACTCTGGTGCACACTGGCACAAGGTTGTTGGAATTCGTGGGACCAAAAGCTGCAGGCAAGGCTCTGAAGTGGCTTAAATCAAGGAAAGTTGAAGTGATATTGGAGCGATCAGTCGATTTAGATAATATCTCAGATGGATGCAAAACATATAAAACTTCAGAGGGAGAAACATTGACAGCAGACTGTCATTTTCTATGCACGGGCAAGCGTGTGGGTTCAGCATGGCTCAAAGAAACGGTTTTGAAGAATTGCTTGGATGTTAACGGGAGGTTGATAGTAGATGCGAATCTTAGAGTCAAAGGTCGAAAGAACATCTTTGCAGTTGGAGACATTACTAATATTGCGGTAAGTGCTAGCTGCAACCTTGTTATATTAACATTTTTATTTGCTTGGATAGTTTGATTCTATATATCATGCATAAAAGAACTCAATCAGTTTTCGGTGTATTAATTCTATGGGTCACTATCTGATTCTGACCCGAATTTAGACTCCAGATTTTTGTCGACGAAACGATGCCAACTTACCATTTTCTTAATTACTAGTAATTTACTTGTTGACTGGGTTACATTTAATTTAATCGGGTTCAGAAATTAAGAAGTGTTAAAGACTTGACTTTTTTTTCGGTTACAACATATAAGTAATTAATTCTTGTTGACATGAGTTCCAAAAAGTGTTTTCCATATCATGCTGTTCTGCTTCGTTTAGGTGCGATCTTACTGTAAACATCATGTATTTCTAGTTTCATTCCATCCTGTCGAGCAGTCTATTTTGCCATATTCAGTCTGCATAATTTGAAGAGTGAGGAATATTTCGATAATGTTCAATCTCGATACTGGATCTGCTTAACGATTCCTTTTGCATATAGTTAGATATCTTGTATTCTGAGGTACCTCTTGCTCTAAAACGCAATGGGAGAAAACAGAAATGAAAAAGGACAAGTATATATATAGACGATAGATATATGAATATGTTTGATTAGAGAAGCATTATGCTGGCCTTTGGAATGTTTATGCTTGGGGATCAATAGTAATGCATTTTCTGTGTGAAAATGCATGTAACAGGAAATCAAACAAGGGTATCTGGGGCAAAAACAGGCGTTGGTGGCCGCAAAGAACATAAAGCTATTGCTCGCAGGCGGAAGAGAGAGTAAAATGGAAGCTTACGAACCTCATGCGATAATGGCAATTGTTACACTTGGGAGGAAGCATGGGGTTGCACAGTTCCCCATCACGACCATTGGCGGCCGCATTGCGGGACTGATCAAATCTGAAGATCTTTTCGTGGGGAAGACGAGGAAGCAGCTGGGCCTCGAACCTCACATTTTGAAAGATTAATTTGGTTTGGTGTGTGTTGTATGTGTGTATGTATATGTATGTGTGTATGTGTGTATGTGTGTATGCAGATAGGCGTTTTACCTGCATGATTGGAACGCGTTGTCCACATGCTTTCATGACCGGTAGACTTATTGTTCTTCCTATTCATATTTAGTCTAAAACTATAAAGATGTGTAACGTTTTATAATCTCATGATCCGAGCATATCATTTTTAGAGTTTTCTTTTTTTTTTGGGTGAAGAACGGGGAGTACAATACAAAGAGAAAACTACAAAACAAGAGCAAAACGAGCCCGAGGGGCTTCAGCAACATTCATCGATGAGGGCTGGTCTAATCCAAACGAGAGACTCATCAAATATAAGAATGCCAATTTCCATATTAAAACTCCAATCAGATTCGCCACAATATTCTTCTTAGACTTTTCATTTTGGTTTTGTTACAATTAACAATTAGACGCCTACTCCATTTCTGATACCAAAGTTTTTTGTGAACAATCTTTTATGGTAGTTCTATATAATAGATGATGGTGGTTTGGAACATGAGACTAGGTGTGGGTTGGGTCCAAATGACTTTGTGTGCCGTATTAAGTTGTACCCAAGGAGTTAATTTAGTGGAAGACGAGCAAAGGTTTGAAAAATTTACCTTGAGTTTGAACGCCTACGGATACTGTGATAGCCCGTCCATAATTTTAAGAGTTTTTAAAGTTTTAATAAAGGATTTTACAAAAATGCCCTTTGAGGCATGCACATTATTCGAGGTTAATCGTTGTGTCGTGCCATCTAAGATTTGTTTTCTTAACATATCCTCGTAGTACTCGTCGCTACGGACGTGTGGGCGCTGACGGTTCGTGATTTGGAGTTATATCGAAGAAGTTATTAACGTTTGAAATTTGGACATTTTAAGGAATTATAATTTTAATAAAATCTGGAATTTTCTTTTATGAAAATGGACGGCCCAGATTAAAGGAAATTTGAAATGGACGGCTAGGATGTAAGAGAAAGAAAATAAAAATAAAAAGATGTGAAGAAGTTTTGTGTGTGTGTATGCGGGAGAGGAAGAAAAACAGAGGAAAGAGATTGGGCAAGGCTGCCCAATCAGAGAAGAAGAAGGAGAGGCGAATGGAGAGAAGAGAGAGAGAGGAAACTGACCAATCGGAACAGGGAAAGGAGGAAGGGAGAGAGGGTGAGAAGCGGAGGAAAAGAAGGGAAACGGGTTGGGAGAACCCGCAACCCGTGTTCAACCCGGTCGGCACCCATGTGTAATTTCGACGATTTCCACCCGTTTTTCCGGCGAATTGCTTCAAGAAACTTTATGGGGAACACTCTAGGAACCTTCCTCTATCCATTCCATCTCAAATTTGGAGAGATTTGGTCTTGAAAATAGAGAAAACCGCTAGAAAAGGGTGCGGTGGGTTTGGCTTCGAAACACCCAATCCCGAAGCAATTTCTTTCAATTGCCACCACCCATAGCTTCCTCTTGAGGTCTAGAACAAAGCCCAAGCAATGGTTGGGACGGCGAAGTTGATTTGAGGACGGATTGAGCACACCCAAATTCTAGGGTCCGCATGGATTTTGTTGAAATTGGAGGCCTTGCTGACCGAATTGGCCTTGGCCACAGGTATGAAAGTTGCTCTACTCATTGAGATCTTCAATTCTGTATTTTTTGAGAATTTTTGGAAATAGTTGGATTTTCCGGCGAGCCGGGGCGGCCAACCGCCACCCGCGGCGGCCCGTGCGGCGGCGCATGGCCAGTGGCCCGCCAATGTCGTTCTTAGCATTTGTATAATGTTCTAGGTTTAGTTGTGATAATTGATGGACGTAAATTGAGTAATTGAACCTAAGTTCGTTACGAATCGTGGTTAGGCGAAAATGTGAATTGACGATCCGACCGTTGAATCGTCACCAAACTTTGATACGTTGTAATACGTAATATTTGAGGATTATAGGAACTTACGGATTGGGAATCCGATTTACGGATCTTCCGGAATTTGAGTTGTAAGTTCATAAATAGAATGTTAGCCGTCACTCGGTTTTGACAATTGACGGAGATCCGACCGTTGGATGGTAATGAAATTTAAGGATGTTGTTTTAGAGATATATTGTGGACCTCTGGAAGTTATGGATTGGAAATCTGAGTTGCAGATCTTCCGGATCGAACTGCGTAGTGACGTGTTTTATATAAGTTATATATTCTATGGATATGATTTCTGAGGTTGGATTTGATTATTGTTCTAGGCGCCGATCGTCATGACGCCTTGATGTGTTGTGCTAGGGAGTTGTTGGGCGAACTCCAGGTGAGTGGGCAGTATTTTCTGTTTATACCTATATACTATTAATTTTCCCAGAAATTGAGTTTTAATGAAAGTATGTTTCTAAAATGCCATGCATGCATAGTATGTGATATATGAGTTGATAATTGATGCATATATATATGTGAATTGGTGCTGTGGACGCACATGTGAGTATCATGTGAGTTTTATGTTATTCATGTGAATCATTGTTGATGATGTAAATTATGTTGATAGCTCATAACCTGCACCATGATATTAGTGCTTATGTTATTCACCGCACCCCACGCTCACCTTGGATCCAAGTAGGTGCATGTCGTACAGACCATGAGAGGGTTCCGACATGCTAGTCGTACAGACCACCGAGGTGGTTCCGACTAGTAGGTGACTTTAGATTATGTGCACAGATGATTGACGAGAGAAGCACTAGAGCGTATTATTACACCATTCATGTCGTACAGACTACTTCAGGTAGTTCCGACTTATCTGCAGTGTAGTGCCGTACAGGTCACCGAGGTGACTCCGGTTGGATTGGATGTTGAGCTATAGAATTAATCGTACAGGACCAACTGCAAGGTCTCCGGTTAATTCATCATTTCACCTGTTACATTGATGCATCATTCATTCTGTTTTTAAAAGTTTTTAACATGGCATACTTTCTGGTTTTTAAGAAAGATTGATGATTTTGAGATTTATGAAAAGTATTATGCTATTATGGTATTTTCTGGGAAAGTATACAGGTTTTACATCGAGGGGTTAGAAATGTTTTAAATGAAAAGTTTTCGAAAAACTTTGTTTTACTGACCCACTCAATTTTGTTTTGCACCCCTCCAGGTTCTAGACAGCAGAGCTTTGGTGGCCACGAGGAATCCAACGGTGTTCTGACAGAATTCACAGACTCACCCTCGGGTGTTTCATCTTAGTAATTGTATTTTTAAAGCTTCCGAACTGTGTAAATGGTTACGTCACTCTCACGTGACGGCCAGCATGCCCTCCTTCGGGATGGGGTGTGTGAGATACATTCATTTGAGCTATTGGCTTTGGTTTGACATACCATTTGACTTGATGACCAAAAGTACGATGCCTAACAAATTTGATCATATTTGGTTAGCCATGTTTTTCAACCTAACAAACTTACCAAGACATTTTTTTTTAACAACATTGTAAGGTTACGGTCATATTTAGTTGCTTATTGCAATGGGCATTCACACCTCAATTTACAACAAGATACGTTATAAAACAAAATTAAACTTCTACAAAAGTAAAATATAATTTTGCATGCTACCACCACCGTCACAATCGCCACCAACACAACATTCTCCATCACCATCACACACACCATGGCCACCACTACCTCCACGGGCTCACCATTGTTACCACCACCATTTTTGACTCCACCACCATCACCCCGGCATCCGCCACCACCGTCCTCGTCTCACCATAAACACCACCACTTGCATGGGTTTAGTTCTCTCTTTTGTTTTTGGTCAAACGTTTCTCCCTTTCGGGTATTAAAACCCCCGGTTAAATCTCAGCAGCCCATCCAATCCTACGGCTCATATCACTTTCCCAAAACCCCGTATTCTCGCTCTAGGGAGAAAGAAAAGCTTTCAATAAGGTCGGTTCACAGCACTAGAAACCAGAGAGCAACGATAACTATCAGCCGCCATAACACTGCGGAAGCCATTGCCGCAGCTCGAAGCACACAACCACCCTACCTCTGGCCCGCCGTTAGGGTTTCTCAATCAGGTCGCCATGGCGATAGACAGCGGAACCAAGGAGCAGCCGCACAAGGAGCACAGGTCCCGGCAGTCCGGCGGCAAGGCCGAGAAGAAGAAGAAGCCGGACGCCTCCCAAAACGGCAATAAGCGAAACCCTAAGGCTTTCGCTTACCAATCAGCCGGGAAGGCCCAGCGTCTTCACTCTCGCGACGTCGAGAAGCAGCAGCGCCGCCTTCACGTCCCCACCATCGATCGTTCGTACGGTGAGCCGGCTCCGTATGTCATTCTGGTTCATGGACCTCCCAAGGTATCTATAATCACTGCAATATATTTCCTGCATTGTGTAATTCTCACTCGAACTGCTGTTAATTTGTTCGAATTGTTAACTTTTTTGTCGAATTTCTTATTGTTGATTTGTAGGTTGGGAAGTCTTTGTTGATTAAGTCGCTTGTGAAGCATTATACCAAGCATAATTTGCCAGAGGTTCGAGGCCCGATTACCATTGTTTCAGGTGCCGTGTTTCGTCCTTTACTTCTGATATTGCAATGTTTTTTATTTAATTTGATGTTGGATTGAGGACTGTTGTTTAAATGCTTGATTGATTGATTGTGTTAGGGAAGCAAAGGCGGGTACAGTTTGTGGAGTGCCCAAATGATATCAATGGTATGATTGATGCTGCAAAGTTTGCAGATTTAGCATTACTTCTTATAGACGGAAGCTACGGTTTTGAAATGGTGAGACTTTTGTTAGAATATTTATGAATTCAACTCGTCTCATGCGTGCGTACACACACACACACACTCACTCATAGTTGTCATATGTATAGGACATGACTCTACTTCGATATTGATTCGGTGGAATTCTTGGTTTCTTGACACTCTCTTTTGTTACTCGGGGATTCATTAAGCTGGTCACATTATCCATCAATATGCTATGAAGATATTTGTATTGTAATATTGTATCGGCTTCATTTACTTTGCAGGAAACATTTGAATTCCTGAATATATTACAAGTTCATGGTTTCCCAAAGGTTATGGGAGTTCTTACTCACCTTGACAAGTTTAAAGATGTAAAGAAATTGAAGAAAACAAAGCAGCACCTCAAACATCGTTTCTGGACTGAAATATATGATGGAGCTAAATTGTTTTATTTATCTGGTCTCATTCATGGAAAGTAAGTAGTCACTCTCTGCTTCCGATGATCCAGTCATGTGGGAAATTTGACAATTATTATGAATTCAATTCATTTTTTATAATTATCTTCCCCCTGCTTTAAAACAGGTATGTCAAACGTGAAATTCACAATCTGGCACGTTTCATATCCGTTATGAAGTTTCATCCTTTATCTTGGAGAACTGCTCATCCTTATGTTTTGGTAGATCGTTTTGAAGATGTCACTCCACCTGAAAAAGTGCGTTTGAATAATAAATGCGATAGAAATGTCACACTGTATGGTTATTTGCGGGGATGTAACATGAAAAAAGGAACAAAGGTACGTGTTTGACTTATAGAGCTTGTATTATTACCTTTACAGATTTGTGTAGATTAATTTAGAGTTTGAATGGGGAAAAAAGGACCCTGTAATTAGGTTAAGAGAGGTTCTTCAATGCTCTCCTTGAATTCCAAATGAAGGCATGGAGCCAGGAATTCATTTAAGTGGGGACAACTTCTAAATGAAAAGCTCCTTGTTTTGTTCAAACATAGCAGTCTAGATGATTTTCCGCCAGTACACATATTTGGGTTGGTTACTTGGTGGCTCCTGTAACAGGCCCATCTCCGCCAAAAATATATGAGAGAATACATTAGACTATATGAGTATTTGGGTAACTTAGGATTGATTGCTGGAATGCCACTGAATTAGCACTCATTTGGGTTAAGTTATCGGCATATAGCATTGTAAACAAACTTAAACAACAGTAGGGCTTGACCGCTTGGTTGAATCAGGTCAGATCAGCTGGGGCAAGTATTAAGTGGATAATCTTACCCATTAAAATTGTATCTTAGGGGTTCAACTTTTTGGGATGATAATACAACATCAGTAGTACACACTAGTAACTAAATACTGACGCTACGATTGTGTAACTTGATACCTTCTTTTTTCTTGTTGGTTTCTTTAAGGTTTCCTTTCTCCTAGTTTAAATCCCAAAAATTACAGGATTATTTTTTATACTCACTGTAATATCTAGCATAAATTTTTACGCTTCGGATATAAGTAAATATGAACTGTGCATTGTCTATCCGTGTTTCAAAATTCTAGGAACATTGCATTTTGTTTTTGTTATTTTTGCTCAGAATTAATAGAAATTGGAGTCAGTCTCACAGGAAAGAGTCGAAGGACAGCAAACTAAGAAAATATGACTCTTACGCTGTTTATTTTTATTTATATATAGTTGTCTGATGTACATTGTGTTTCAGATTCATATTGCAGGTGTTGGGGATTGCAGTTTAGCTGGTATGACAGGATTAGCTGATCCTTGTCCTTTACCCTCAGCTGCCAAAAAGAAGGGACTGCGTGATAAGGAAAAGCTGTTTTATGCACCCATGTCTGGACTTGGGGATCTCCTGTATGATAAAGATGCTGTCTATATAAACATAAATGACCACTTTGTCCAGTTTTCAAATGCTGATGAAAAGGGCGAAGCAACAAAACAAGGTTTTTATATGTTTTTTTAATTATTTTTGTATGAATATTAGTGTATGTGGTTGAGCATTTCAAAGATGCATATATTTAGTTTTATTCCATTATATGTATCTTTGACAATCTCTCCCTTGTGTATTTTTTGAAGAAGAATCTCTTTTTCCCAATGACAACTTTGATTTTTATTTTTAAAGCAAAAGTCAAGTTTCATTTTCTCCTTTTGCTCCCATCAATTTCCTCCCGTGATACTCGTGTTCTCGTGTAACAGGAAAGCCCCAAGATGTGGGTGTGGCTTTGGTAAAATCTCTTCAGAACACAAAATATTCAGTTGATGAAAAGTTAGAAGAGAGCTTCATTAATCTATTTAGCCGGAAGCCTAATTTATTATCGAATGCTCAAAGTGATGGAATAGATACTGATGAATCTAGAGAACAGAATCGTATGATAGAGCCTTTAGAGGAATATCACTCTGGGGAAGCTATCAAAGGTGATGGTTCTGCTGAAGAAAGCAATGCAGAAGATTCTGATGGTTCTGAATCAGAATCTTTAGATAAGAATGAAGCAGCTCATAAAGATGCATCAGATCAAGATGCTGCTCTTAAAGATCACTTGAAGGAACATGTTGAGATTCATGATGGAAGGTCAAGGAGAAAAGTTATCTTTAGAAATGACCTTGATCATAACAATATGGAGGTGAACAAAGTTAAACTTATCATGCCTGTTGAATAGAAATCATCATTTGGAGAAGAAAAAATATGATGTTGTGTGTGTGTGTGTGTGTGGTTACACGCAGAAACTTGAGGTTCACTTGTGGAGGCTCCTAGACATTCAGATGCTTTGATTTTTATTTGCTACTTTGGTGTTTGCATGTTTTTGTTATTGCTCACTGGGCTTTTTAGTTTGCTAGATTTGTTAGATAACTTCCGTTATTATTGAATATAAATAATCTAATATTTTTTCTACTCCGTTTACTTTATTAATTTCTAATCCTCATAGGTTGCTTGGTCATAGTTCTCCGAAACTAAAGCACTAAAATTTTGTTCTGGTGAACTTTACCATCACGTAAATTCTGGATTGAGCATTTGATATATATGTATGATAGATGTAAGTTCTTCTAAAGAACAACATTTCTGATTATGGATGTGAAGAATCAAGAATATAAGCAGTGGAAAGAAATCTGTATATGCATGAAACCAGAAATCTTATGCTCATGTTCTCCACATTATTCCATTATAGGATTCAGCTGAAGAGACTGAAGAAGAAGATGATTGTGATGATGACAACAACAATGATACTAATAATCAGGAATCTTCTGGTTCAGAGTCTTCAGCGGAAGATGAAGATGATCATGAAACAGGTGGTAAATTTATTCCTAATTTGCAAAATTGTTGTATGTTGTGGTATTCTTATTTTCTATGCAAGAAGTACTATGCTCATATTGTCTATATTAGATACAAGTATACAACATTTTTGGTTGTAAGGATTGTGATGCCAAACCCTATATTATGTATGTTGATAGAAGTTAAAAATATATAAGAAACTGGTATACAATTGAAAATGATGTCGATCATTGTCCTACATATTATAATGTCCATTTGTTAGGTTTCCCAATGTATTCTGTTCTCTAATTCTATCTACCCCTTTTTTCGCCTCATACTAGATGAGACAGGAAACATTGCAAAGTGGAAAGAATCTTTGGTGCAAAGGGCTTCATCAAGACAAACTATTAACCTTATGCACCTTGTATATGGGAAATCTACGTCAATGCCAACAACTTCTAGCAACGAAGATCACAATAGTAGTAGTGCAGATGATGAAAGTGACGAAGATGATGACTTCTTTGTGCCAAAAGGAGAAGGAAACAAGGTTTGTTCTTGAACTACTAGTTCATATCTCACAGTAACTGCTGCATGCTTTTTACAAAAGACGGAATAATATACCTTTCCACTCTGAGGTAATTTATTGGGATAACCTTCATAACTGAAGAGAGCGCTGTCATATTATTGTTTTTGCTTTGTTTATGCAGAAACATGGAGGAATAGAAGGTGGAAACTGGGATATCGAGGACTGTTCCAAATTCACAAATTATTCAAATATCAAAGACTGGAAAGAGGAAAAGCTTAGAGAGGGTATTCGTGATCGTTTTGTCACTGGTGATTGGTCGAAAGCTTCTCAAAGAAATCAACCCACAGAAGCTAAAGATGAAGATGATGATGCTCTCTATGGTGACTTTGAAGATTTAGAAACAGGTGAGAAGCATGGTGGGAACCATACAGATGACTTAAGCTTTGGTGCAAACCACAAGGAAGATGATTCGGCCAAAGAGGAGAGGAGGCTGAAAAAGCTAGCTCTTCGTGCAAAGTTTGATGCTCAATATCCTTTTCACTTGAAATATCTTCTTAGTGTATTTTTCAAAGAATTACATGTTTCTCTTCCACCACCAAAGACCAAGGAACATTTTTGTTATGGTGATATGATGTTCTATTAGCAATTTCAGTGTGTGAACGTTACTATTTTGTGTTTGTTCATATTTTGTTTTATATTTGTAGAGAAGTTCTGAAATTACGTTTGTGCCCTTAATTTAACCAACGTTTGATGGAGCTGAGGCATCTGAAGAGGAGCTTGATAATAAACCTGAAGGCAAGTTTGGTCGAGATCAACCCAAAGAAAGTGACTACTTTGACAAGGTAAACTTTCCTGCATATATTTAAGATTGTTTGCACAACACAAGGTACTGAGGTAGTGGGAGCTCACACCTAGTTCTTCCAGTTGAAGGATGAGATTGAACTTCGGAAGCAAAAGAATATAGCTGAACTCAATGAACTGGATGAGGCCACCCGACTAGAAGTAGAGGGTTTTCGGACAGGGACATACCTACGGCTGGAGGTTCATGATGTCCCTTATGAGATGGTTGAATATTTTGATCCCTGCCATCCTATTTTGGTTGGGGGAATTGGTCTTGGTGAAGAAAATGTCGGATATATGCAGGTTAGTGCAAAGTAATTTTACTGCTTTTGTTTTTCATTTTATACTAGCCCTTCCTGCTGCATGTGTAAGATAGCTTCCCCTATTTATGCTCTTGAAGAATCAGTGTGTGGTTGTATTTTAATAAAACTATTATGATATTTGTTAGTGGTTTTAGACAATTTAGGCGCCAAGAGATTACACATAGAAAGAGGCACCAAAAAGGTGATTTACACATAGAAAGAGTCGTATTATAATTTTTTGCATCATTTGCTTTAACATGAAATGCTAAGAGACTGTAAAAAGTTAAAAAGGGAAAATTGCATAAGCACAACCTGAACCATCAGTGGTGTTCACAAAGTCCACTCAACCTAAATCTTGTCACCTCCTAGACTCATGTTTTAGAACGAATGTACTTCCATTATTTTCTTTAAAAATTTGTCAAAATGTATTATCAGCAACACATGCGAGCCATTTTTCAAGGTTATTACCACTTGAAGACAACTGGATGACTTAGGGTAGAATTTTAGTTGATTAAAGCTTGTGGAACATATCTTTGCTTCCTTGAAGAAAAGCTGTAGTCAACGAAATTCTTACCCCAAGTCGTCTAGGGGTCTTGGGGTGGTCAAATACGCATGAAAAAGTGCTCACACACGCAACACATGATGAATTTTGATGGAATTTCTAGCAGAGTTTGACAGAGGTGGTACATTGAAGCTAAAAGTGGTACATTGGGTGGTAAATTACCAAGATATTTAGTTTGAAACTGATGAGTGGTACCAGGTGGCGTTGTTGCACATTCCCTAAGTTAAAACATGTCAAGGTCTTAATAGCCAGTCACTCTTAGTGATTACTTACTCTTTCATTGCAGAGTCCCTTATGAGCTCAATGTTCTTATGTATTTGAAGAATATTTATCTCATCAGATGTTGTCTTCCATTTCTTTCAGGTCAGGTTAAAGCGGCATAGGTGGCACAAGAAAGTACTTAAGAATAACGATCCCATTATTGTTTCTATTGGGTGGAGGAGATACCAAACAATACCAGTTTATGCTATTGAGGATCGCAATGGAAGGCATCGCATGCTTAAGTACACTCCTGAACACATGCATTGCCTTGCAATGTTTTGGGGCCCTCTTGCCCCTCCTAATACTGGTGTGGTTGCTTTCCAGAATTTATCAAACAATCAGGTTTGACAAGATTCGTTTATTTTCTTTTTGGTTTTGTCTTTCTTTACGTTTCTTTCATCTCTTAGAAATTTATTGCTCGCAAAGGTACTTTAAATATTTTTCATTTAAAACTCATCTAATTAGGACTAACTTGAGGATCGAATGCAAGGCCCACCTTTCAACGTGGTCCCTGCACTCAATTTTTTTCCTTGTAAACTAACTACATGCACCGCATATTGCATGAGGTGATGTGGCACATAACGTGGTATTTGCTTAATTATTTTAGATAAATGAGGTTCAAAGTGAGTCCATTTATATGAAAATGAATGTTGCCACATTAGATGGGATTTGAAAAGTTCAAATAACAGTTGGTGCCAAATGAAACAATCGTCCTCTTATTTATAAGTAATAAAAAACTATGATTGGGTTAATAGAAATTTTCAAAGTCGTTCTCATTATTTGGAACAGAGGAGAATTTAATCAATATGTTTTCGCCTCTCCCATTCAGGTTCTCGCTCGAATTGGTACCATTATATATTGGTAGGGTTTCAACTCTGCCACATCTGTTGGTAATGAAGAGTTTGGAAGTATTACTCAAATTTCAGTGCACAGGACACACCAATCTGTCTTGGTCTAGCACTTAAGTGCTGGTTATGCTATTTTCTACCCCTATAAGTGTCCTTGATGTCTAGTTCTGATTTCATATAACTAGATTTTGTGGAATGGCGTCTACCATAAGTTGATAAGGAAGTAAATGGTGTTCAAATCTGATCTCCAGACCACTTTTACCACATTTTGGATTGATCACTTGTTTACTTACCTTTTGTGAACTCTATCCTGTGGGTTTTCTTGCTTAGTGGGTCTACTAAATCTTTTGTCGTTAGTCTATTATAAGCTCCCTCCTGTAGTTCTATCCACTGAAATAAAAATAAAACACAAAAGAGGAAAATGATAAACTAGTCAATCATAAGCCATTGCGTCACATTAGTTATTGTTTTGATTGATTCTGTTATCATTTAATTTTTTCGAATTTAAAGTCTACACCATGTTCTTTTTTCCTAAGGAATTCTTTTTGGTTTGGCAGGCACAGTTTAGGATCACAGCAACTGCAGTTGTGCTTGAGTTCAACCATGCATCACGAATAGTGAAGAAACTCAAACTAGTTGGTCACCCCTGCAAGATTTTCAAGAACACTGCCCTTGTGAAAGATATGTTCACTTCGGATCTTGAAATAGCTCGATTTGAAGGTGCTGCTGTTCGAACTGTCAGTGGAATCCGGGGGCAGGTCAAAAAGGTATGAACTGGGCTGTCTTTCTAATTGGAATGTTATTCGTTTTGTAATTCTTGAGCTGGCATGGAGAAAGAATATGTGCATATATATATATATATATATATATATATTCACAAGTAACAGAAACATAAGCGCATTACAGATTGTATTTATTCATGGGGCGCATTTCATCATATGGCCCATAATGCTAATATAATGGACTTTTATTAATTTTAATCTTGACAGGCTGCAAAAGAAGAAATTGGTAACCAACCAAAAAAGATGGGTGGACAACCTAAAGAAGGGATTGCTAGGTGCACCTTTGAGGACAAAATTAAGATGAGTGACATTGTTTTTTTGCGTGCTTGGACTCAAGTTGAAGTTCCTCGATTTTACAACCCATTGACAACATCCCTGCAACCTCGTGAAAAGACCTGGCAAGGGATGAAAACTACTGCTGAATTGAGGAGAGAACATAATATTCCTATTCCTGTCAATAAAGATTCACTTTACAAGGTAATATATGAGGATGTGAAGCTACTTATTGCAGCAGCACGTGGTTTCTCACTAAATTCTGCCCTGGCCATACTGCATCTCCTCTCTCTTTAGTTTTATTTTTTCCTGTTCTTTTTTTTTTCAATTGTTTTTTTCTTTTCTTTCTGTCAACAGCCAATTGAAAGGAAGCTGAAGAAGTTCAACCCCTTGGTGATTCCCAAGTCACTGCAAAGCGCTCTGCCATTTTCTTCAAAACCTAAGGATATACCCAGTAGGAAAAGGCCGCTTCTTGAAAATAGAAGAGCTGTTGTCATGGAGCCTCATGAACGTAAAGTTCATACTCTTGTTCAACATCTCGGATTAATACGAAACGAGAAGGTATGCACCTTAAGACAGCATTGTGTTTGAACCCTCATCCCAAGGGCATAATTGATGGTTAAATTTGTTAGAAAGCAAAATTAGGTGTGCGACACTAATATAGAGTCACAACTTAGAGGTGCTCACAGTGGTAGACATATATCTGTTTGACTATCAGTTATGGTTTGGAAGTGTTTGTTTAACCGTGGTAAAATTACATTGAGGAGAGGATTAATTTTTACTTTTGACACATGGAGCTTACGTAAACACCTTTGAAGCAAACCAGAATATGCATGAAGTGTGACCGGTTTAATATTTCCCGGTATCTGAACTTGTTTTAAAGCTATCGACTGTTTGCTAACCATTTTGTTTTTAGCTTTTAGTTTTAACTTTTTGGGTAGAAATAAAGAGGAATTTATTTTTTTGTTTTTGTTTTGAAGAGTCATGTATGCAGTTGTTTAGCAATTCCCAATTGAAATTGGAGTTTTTCCTATTCGATTTTGCTTTTGCAGATAAAGAAGCGCAAGCTAAAAGACGATAAAAAGAGGAAAGAAAATGAAGCGCAGAAAGCCAAAGAAGAGCAATTGTCTAAAAAGCGCCAGAGAGAAGAACGACGGGAGAGATATCGGGCGCAAGACAAAATGAAGAAGAAAATGAGGAGAAGCACAGAGGACTGATGTGATGGATGCACAAATGTTTTCACATACTGCTGCTGTTGCTTGGGATACTAGGCCGTGAGCTGCCTGAAAAGAAAGATAAGTGGTACAGCGAGACTAGGGAAATTGGTTGCAATTCACCGCACTTGGGATTTGATACTGTCTCAGAAACATGGCCCTGATCGGTGAGATAAAACGACGTGCCATAATTGTTGATGTGCATTTTCGTGCATTCAATGTTTGTATTATTTTGGTACATTCGATGGGATGAGACCACTTGGAAGTCTTAAACATCATTCTCTCTCAGGTTTTAATTGCTAATTTATAGGAGCATTTACTTTAAACACTTGAAGTCTTAAATATCGTTCTCTCTCGTATGAATATACAACCACTAATCTTCTATGAGAAATTTTGCGTGCGTAGAACTCCGGCTGGAGTGTTCACACTACCTCCTTCCATGTGTTTGCCTTCGTTGGAACTGTGGCTTGTGGATTGCTTCTTTCGATTGGTGGCAAACCTAGTGGTGCTTGTTGGAGGATGCTCGAGTCTTCTTTTCAGGCGGTTGTTGGGGGCTTGGTATGTGTCATTCTGGCGCAAGGTTATCAAATGGCCCTAAAGGTGCAAATAGTTTCCCCTTTACTTGTCTTCAACTTGGGTGGGATAAGTGGTACGTGATGAGGGGGTGGCGTCCGACCATTTTAGGGTCGGATATATTACTGTTAGCACATTTAGAAATTCTAGCGTCAAAAGTGTCTTGTTTATATATTTGGCGTCTCTTTTGGTCTTTTCAACATGCACTAAACTAAATAGTTCAAGGCTATCAGTGTAACGAGTAACCTACAAGCTGGCTTTTGACAAGTCTGGTAAAATTAAAGGCATGTTTACTTTCTAACAAATTTGTACTATCATGTATGTATGTACTAACGATCAAATGAACGAAAAAGTAGGCAAAAGTAAAGATATAAGATAACTACGGAAGAGAGATGTTTATTCTGCAACCATTCATTTTCAATCTTCATTTGTTCTCATATGGTCATATGTAGGGATTGGCAACGGTTATGACGGGCGGGTAATTGCGGTTATTTATCCATAACCGTTTATTCTCATACCCGCATAACCGTTTACCCATTGAGTAATTGTCTAAACGGTTATACACATACCCATAACCATTTATAAACGGTTAACCATACTCATAACCGTGTACCCATTTATCATTTTTAAACCCGTTTATCCTTTCTTTTTTACCATTTACTCATTTTTCACCCGTCTACGTGTTTTTTTAACAACTTGAAAATTAAAAAAGAAAAATTTGTCATAATTTTCTTTTTCTAGCAATTAAACACAGTTATAGGTACATTCATCATACATTTCCGCATTTTAATTTTTTAAGTCCTTATACCATTCCAATAATTGAAATAATAGTTTACAGACAATATTTTTAACTGTTAGCAATGAAGGTAATATAAAATTTGCTAAGTATTCTTGGGTTATGAAAACTGTTAAAAGACAGTATTCTTGGACTATTTAACTCAGAATGTAAAATATTAACATAATATATATAATGGACCATGAAATTTAAAGTGGTTAAGGAAAACTATATTATATTAGCTATAGAAATCATGCACTATAGTCAATAGCATTGATCTAAGTTTTGTTCGATAGGGAATATGGTTTGTGTTAATTTTACATATATAAAATAAATGGGTAAATGGTTACCCGTTTATAACCGCGGTTAATACCCATAACCGCCCATTTAAATTTCGCGGGTAAACGGTTATACCCATAACCGTTTATTTATCTAAACGATTACCCATAACCGTAACCGTGAAATTTAAATGGACGGGTAACTGCGGTTACCCATAACCATGGTATAAAATATCGATGATATCGGAAATATCGGTAGTCCAAAAACATGGAAATTTCGATGGAAATATCGGGATATTATCGATATCGATAAAAAATGAATAAAAACCACGGAAATTGTAAGAAAAACTTGGAAATTTTTATTGAAACTTTGGAGAATGTTTATTTAGTCAATTATCTATTAGTTTATCAAAAAAAATTAGAAGGAAATACATTACATGATGGATTTAACTGATTTAAGTTGATTATACAGCGAGCTGGCAAACACTGTAAGTGTAGAAAATATGTAGTAATTAATGAAAAAAAGATTAAACACACCATAATCATTTATATATAATGATTTACTACAATATTTTTACACTTTATAGATTGCATGGTAAGATACATGAGTGATTTAGTACCACATAAAGTTCCTATGAGGTTCAAAATTTTCACTATCTTCATCATCTCTATGTGTAGAGTAAGTTTATTGTGAAGAGTATTCATCAAATGATAAATCCCCAAAATAGTTTTGCATGTAATTGTTAACATGCCACTCATATAAATATAAATATTTTAGCATATTATCACTAAAACATAAGTGATATATGGTGGTTACGGTGTTGGAGAGTAAAATGGGAGGGGTTCAAATCCCCTTTGTGTTTTTTTTCCTCCTGTTTTTCCCTTTTTTTTTCTTTTTTTTTTCCTTCCTTTACATCGATATTTTCGATATTTTAGCGATATTACACCGATATTTTGACAAAATATTGCTGAAGTGTGAGCGAAATTATCGACATCGATATTTTCCGATATTATCGTCGATATTGTCGATATTTGTACGATATGTACATGGATATGTTCCGAAATATCCATGATTCGAAAAAACCGAAATATCCTTGATATTTCGTCGATATTATCGATATTTCAGACTATGCCCATAACCGATGGGTATTTGCTCATCCCTAGTCATATGTTTTCCTTCTCATCTCCATATCAAGTTTTTGATAATCCAGTTAAACTAACAGATTTACGGGCACCATTTTAAGATCTTGGAAACTCTTCTAACCGCACAACTTGAATAATTCTCTCCCGCAGCAGCATGTATCACTACTGTTTTCTTTTCATGTTTCCCTCGCAACAACTTTTTCTTTGGGTTGAGATTTTGTACCTGTCTTTTCAGTCCTTACTATTTACCTGTCTCTTTAGCTTTTTTCATATAGTAAACATGATCTTAATTACGCACGCAGCGCTTGGAATAATGATTTTATGTCAGGCGTCGATTTAACTGAAGAATATTACAACCATATATCCTTTTTTTTTTTATGGCAACTCAGGTCAATCCCAAATCACGCACACCTTATAATATAAATCTCTTTTAATTAATGAAACTTCTTTGTCAATCAAAAGAGGGTGAAAATATTATTTAGTCTTCTATCACACAAAAAAAAAATGATGGGCAATAATGTAATTTCACAAGTCCAAATTTTACTGTTTTTTATTGAAGCCTCACCCACATGTGATGTTAAAATACCTCCCATATTAAAAAAAAAAAACCGAAAAAAAAAACCTCTCACTCCCCCACGTTCTCTCTCTCTCTCTCTCCCTCTCTCCTTCTCATTTTCTAAAAAAATATGTTCATATACATAAAGTGTGTAGGCAAATGCTAGTATTATTTAAACTAAGAGAAATTGTAGTAATGGTAATCAACAATAACTCAATTAGAGTAATGATCCCTTATATAAAAATTCATGACAATTGGTCATTGACTCATTAAAACGTGCATATATTGTCTTTTTCGACAACTCCGTTAGAACTTAAAATAAGTCACGTACTGCGCACTTGAGGTTGAATTAAGAGGCAAATATGAAAAACTAAATGAAAAAAATTGTAGCAATGGTTCCTCAACTTTAGCCCAATTGTAGCAATGATCTTTCCAACATGCTTATTTTGATGAAATTCTGACAGAGTTGACTAAAAAGATAATAACTGCACGTTTATACAAGTTAAGGAACCAATGATCATAAAATTTTAGTAGGAGGACTATTGCTCAATTGTGCTGAAATTGAGCTCCTATTTCTACTATTTTCTCTTAAATTGAGGATGCAGCAGGCGAAACCCTAGATATTTGATATCGTATATATCCTAGCCCTACTGCATGCAGTAGATATGGGGCAAGATTCATAAAGCCAGCTGCCAAATCTGGTGTCTAATTGCTTGATGTCAGTCAGTCGGTTTCAAAAAAGTTCTTACTTATTGCAACAGCATCTTACTCGTTAATATATACGTGAAATAATATTTTAATTAATTAAGTAAAGCAGAGCCACTAACAGTTAGGGAACCTTTAGCTGAAAAAACCCTATAAAAAATATCAATCATTCACAAGTCCTTGTTAGTTTCCACTTTCCATGATTCAATCATGCAAAATCTTTGCTTCTCCCAGATATAATTATACATGACCATCATGATCATCACCACTAACGGAAAGCATATATTGCATGATCGTACGGTTGGCATTTCACAACATTGTTGGCACTTGTTATGACATCATCTTCCTGAAGAAGATACCTATTTTGCTGGTACATGCAGGGTAATAATAAGGAGAGGATTGTGGCACATTATTCTTTATTTAATTAAAAAGAATGACAAGTGGCTATTTTCTACAATGGTGAAAATGAGTTTTGTTCTTACATGACGGCGTACGTTTAAACTCTGTCCATGACTAATTTAACAAAATCTATTGTTTGACAAAAAAAATAAAAATAAAAAAAAGAAAAGAATTTGGTTGATATTTGCAGAATTGATCTTTAAATGGTGATATAGAAATTAGATGGTTCTTGATGAGTCATTATTATATTATATTTTATCCTATTTTTAGTTATATTTTATGTAAGTTTTTGAGAGAATTTAGCTACTTTCTTTTATGTTTTTTTAATAGGACAAGCAGAATCTGCTTTGCTTAAAACGTGATGAAACGATGAAATTTTGGAATGATTCCAATTAGAATAGATTCCCAAGTCATTCAAGTTGATTGGGTCAAAATATCTGCCTTTAATTCTTAGTTTTAATTCTATCTGTTGATCGTGGGGATTAGATGAAGGCATATGCGATGTGCTTAAAAATTGACGTTCTAGTCTCGTTTGGACCATAAGTAATTGAAGATGACATTTTTGAGGAACTTTCCTTCTACAAATTTGAAGCGGATGTTTTATCTTTCCAACGCCACCTTGTATACCTAATTTTGTGGAGATTTGGTCATAGAACGGGTTGACTTTCTGACTGCCCAATTTACTAAAATAAGAATAGGAAAGTATTTTTTTGAAGGAAGATTTGTGAAAAACATGTTCATTTGAATAACATCATATAGCATGCAATTAACAATTAAAGGCGGAATCATGCTTTCATGCACTCAAAAACAAAACATTAACCAAGAAATTCAAAGCCTAGTAGATTGGTAAACCAAGACTCAACTCAAATCAAAGTGAGTTGAGAAATTTATACCTTTGTAGATTCCTCTTTGCATAAGCAAAGGCTAATCACCCAAAGAGAGGGCCTTCATTCCTTGCATCTAAAATATATGGATTTGGATGGATGAAATGGTTCTCCAAGTTCCCAAAATTGAGAACCTCTAAGTCTCCACACCAAGGTTAGATTGGAGAAGAAATGAGTGACCTTGGAGTAGTGGGATTGCTAGATGCACCCTCCAAGGGGGCCGGCCACTTTAGAGAGAAAAGGAGAGCTAGTGTTCTTTCCAATTTCCTAAAAGAAACCCTTAATGAATTTTGGCTATAAAGTCATATTTATACCTTAATTCATTGGAGTGGCAAACTTGTAAATAAGTCCAAAAAACGCACTCCAAAACCAAATGGCCGGCCATGGGATATTATTGGCCTAATTGGGCCTTTGTGAATCATTATTCATTAAGTTGTCATACAACTTAAGTCAATGGACTTGACGTTCGAAGCCCATTGGGCCTTAAGGTCCAAAACTATCCCGAGGTCTTTAACGAACTTTATTCGTTTGATTAATTAATCATATTAATTAATCCTTGCCATAAATAATTAAACCATTTAATTATTCTTACTCATCTCCGTTGTTTCTTCAATCTTTACCTTACACGGTGTACGATCCATTAGGTTCCTTTTAGCGAGGCAGTGGGCGATTAAAACCATTTCACATCGATTGTGAATTGAAACTTACTTTCAATTCTCCCTTTAGTGATTATACACGTTTAGGGCTTCCACAAACCATGAGTGACACATAGCAGCATATCATGGTTACCCAAGCTAATCAGAAGAGGTGGAGAACCTATTCAGTTTAGGATTACAAATGCAATACGGTCTTTCTCTAATACAATACTCTTGACCACATTGTTTGGTTTGATAGTTTATTCATGTCTACTATCCAATGTGATTCGTTTGCTTATATGATTACCTTGAATGTGATTTGGAACGACTTCCTAAATCTCATTCATACTCTGATCAGAGATTTTAATCATATCATAGAGTATTCTCCCTCAAATGGTTTGAAGGTTAGAGATCCCTTGTTGCGCATTTAATTGCCTCCATGGCTAAGTGGCTTAATCCCAACGATGCCGTGGACACCCACGAATGGAGTGACGTTTGACATAATCAAAGATCAAGGACCTAACCACAAGACAACTATGATGCCTCAGGTCAAAGGACTACTTTGCATTATCCCAACCATGAGTTCTCATGTGACATGAGTATGAGAACTCCTCGTTGATCGTGTTCAGTGGACTCATTCGCTATTGAGCACCTACATGCTTGTCTTGATGTCACACACATCAATGACTCGAGACTAGTCACTCTCACTAAGAGAAGACATAGCATGTACTGATCTTAACGGACTGTCAATGCCCAATTGGCAATCCTATGATCAGGAATGTTTAAGATGTGTCTACGAAAGAATGGTCTCATGAATCTAACTTCTTTAGATTGCATTCTCCCAATCACATATTCCTTGGACTTTATCGTTTAAGCATATAACATTTATATGAGACGGCTTAAACAATAATCTTTGCCCTTGATATTAAACTAGATTAGTTTAACATATGAAATGTCCGTAAAGTATCATCATATGATTGGCTTTAGGGCACATTTCCAACATTTTTAAGTAATATTATTTTATTTGGTTATCCAAATTTGTTGGGGGAACCTATTTTAGGTAGGATTCAGATTTCTAGGTCTATCTATATTTTGATATTCAATTATGATTATGCGTAACTAATTCTCTTTGCTACGATGAGGTTACGAGCCTTAGCATGAATATGTAGTTTTTCTCTAATTTACTTAAGATGTTATGCATGCTTGCTTTGAATTTCAATCACAAATTTTAAGCTACCCATATATCTTGATGCTTGATCACCATTAGGATGTTTAGATTGGTAATTGGATGCAATTTCTGTTGGAATATCACCTTGAAATTGGTTAATGCTTCTAGTGGTTGGAAATTGTACGTTCACTTAAGGCGAATATCACGCTTTAAGTTACATGGTTTTTCAAATGATTTTTACAAAACTTAATGAGTCTTGCACGTTTATATTTGATCTGAATGTCATAGACGGATTGCATGTTAAATATATGTTCTAGCTTGAATATCACATGTAGAATATGCATAATCAAAACCTAACCTTCAAAGCTTGTGTGTATTAACTCATAAGTAATCGGTAGAACCACTTAGGTTGGTTAATGGTGACGGCTAAGCCTTAGTACTTCAGAGTCTTGATTATCTTAAACTGTTTATTATAATTGTTCTTTTGATTTCAATATTGTTGATTTTAATACTTTTGGTTATTTGCACTTATGATTTCAATTTTCTAAATCTTGTATTAAATAATTAATTAAAATTTGTTTTAAGCACAAGTTATTCATAGCAGTTTATGTAGACATTGACCTTGTTTAAGTAATTTATACTACAAAAATCTTGTTTTCTTGAAAGTTTTTGTTTTAAGCACAAGTTATTCATAGCAGTTTATGTAGACATTGACCTTGTTTAAGTCATTTATACTACAATAATCTTGTTTTCTTGAAAGTTTTTTTATGTGACTTAACCCTAAATATGCAGGTGACGAAAATTCTCAGTTCTAATCATCAAATGACATTGAAAATTGAAAAGAAGAGCCGAAAAAGTAAAATGAGAAGTTTCATGTGAGAAGGTAACTAGCATCCACATTAAATATTTGCAAAATCTGAATTGTGGAGTGACGTGCGTGGCTGTGATGATACGATTGAAGACGGCGCTGTCCTACGTCACAGGGAGAAGATCTTATTAGCTGGCTACTAAAGCTAGTTAATCATTAATTTCTAGAGAAATGGCTGCATGAGCAATTATTTGTGAGGGGATTCAGATTTTACAAGCCCTTATAAATTGAGTAATCCCCCCTCTCCAAAACTTCACAATTAATATTTCCAATTTCCTCTCGCTATTCTGCTGCACATTAGGGTTTATTCTTAGCTAGGAAATCCGAAAAATGGCATCAAGATCATCAGTTGCTTTTTGTTTGGTTTTTCTTGTGGCTTCGTGCTTGCTGCGGATAGAGGAAGCTGCTAGCACTGGTTTCTCTCTCTCTCACTGTCTCGGACGCAATACCATTTCCTTATGCATAATAGTTTCCTAATAATATGTATCTGATTTTCTATAAATTAAGCGAACTGCTGTAGATAAAATGGAGTTGTTTTTTTTTTTCCCTGTTAAACAGAATGCATGCGCACTGGCCATGGGTGCCTTGGTGGTGAGGGAGCTGGTTTCCGGGGAAATCAAAACAGAAAGGTACATCCACATTTTTTACTATTTCGATTTTTTCCCTAACAATTATAAATAAGATCTCTTCTATAATATTTATAGATTTAAATTATAAATTAAGTTAATTTCATCTGATCATGCTTCGTTTGTTGATGCATATATATGAACAGATGCTGGTTGCTGGCATCGAAGGAAAAAATAATGAGGTTGATGTTGGTACGAGTGGGAAGCTGCTGCAGGATGAAGAAGCTGACGGCGATGATGATATTATGAATGGAAAGAACAAGTTGGAGGTTGGGTCTGAGTTAAGGAAGGTTCCTTCTGGTCCTGACCCACTGCACCACAATGGAAATGCCCCCAAAAAGCCTCGCACTGATCCTTAAAAGTTAGGGTTTTCCCATCGACCGGTCGAGCAAGAGCTAGTTAGTTACGTCTATGTACAAGATCTTAGCTTGGTTACTTCATGCACTAGCTACCAACCAACGGTGACTTTTTGTGTTCAGGACATGGAGGGCATATCACTATGTAAAATATGTTTTATTGTATGGAACATATATATATCAATGCTCTGCATATTTTGGTAATATATATTTAGCCTTTAGTTAAATTTTATGCTCAACTTCTTGTTACTCTCTGTTTCTCAATAGGTCCTTATGATTTGTTTGGTTAATCATACGACAAATTATAGTTTTGTGTCAAAAATTAAAATTAACATGTTAACTACTACAACAAAACAAACTATTTTCCTAATAAGTGAGGTTAGCTGTATGAATTTTAAAACGTTATTGCGTTTGATTTTGTGCTGATTTCATAAAATTTTATGATGCTCTAAAGTATACAATACTTTTAATATTTAGTTGTTCCATCTTCATTTTTATTTTTCTAATCAAACATAAAACAGTTGAAAAAAATCTGAATACTCCAAAACATTGTAAAAAATCTCTATGTACAAACTAAATATAGTCACAGAGGGGAAAATTCCAAGGGTTTTACCCAGAAGAATCATTTTGTGACATCAGATGGTGTAGGGCATGTCACATTTTCGGCCGTTTTGGGCTTCTCCTGGAGTTGACCCCTGATGAATTGAAAATTTGCAGTAACTGTCACAGTCAAAATTGACTATATGTTCTCAAGGCGTATTTACCGGATTGGAATAGAATCTTGGGATGGTGACATATAATCCCGTATCTTATTTTGGAGAATGGTTTCAATAGAAATGTATACACACATATAGCGGTTCTGTGTCAATGATATGTAGTAAAAAAATAGTACATGATCTTATATTACTATATGAAACGTCACAACTAAGTACTCGTGTCATAAAAGTTATCATTTTCGTTTTGGCATTGCTATTTGCTAAGCAATTATCATTAATTTACATGCTAGAAAATCAATCAAACACTACTAGAAATTACTATTTGCTTGACAAAATTTTGCTCGATAAACAAAATTTTGTCGGCTAAAGTTACTTTGCCCAACAAAATAAAAAATTTGATCGGGTAAAAGCGGTCAACGTTTAGGGGTTTTTAGAGGCTTTAGGCGACGAAAAAGTTACGTTGGGTAAAGAATTTTCATCAGGCAAGTTTTTCGCGCCAAGGGAAAAAAATGATGCATATTATGCCAACTTTTGCCCAATGAAAAAACAGTTTGTCGGCATAGATGAGTTTGTCCGACAAACCATTTTGTTGGGCAAAGCGTATAATGCGTCGGGCAAAGATCAAGGATGACCTGTCAAAAACCCCATAGACACCTTTTTTGCTTAACGCCCTTCTTAACTTTGGCCAATGAACCCGTTTGTCGGCCTAACCCCAATTCATTAAAACAAGTCGTGCGACCTCTTTCTCCTTCTCCTTTCTTTCTTCTTCCTTCCACACATTGCTGGTCCTCTCTACCAAAAATTCTACTATCTCTCTTCACTCACACCCATCTCATACCCATCTCATCCCACCTCATCACTCATCTCTCACTCTCCCTCCCCATATTAAAGTAAGGTTTGTTTTTCATCTCATATTGTTAAATATTTTTTGTTAAATAGTATAATTGATTAATTTTCTTTCTTGCAAGTTTGTGATTGAATTGGAAGATAATTAAAGGAAAGGTGACACACCCTGATCCTAGAATCAAGGCATGCTGGCCGTCACGTGAGCGTGACGTAACCATAAGTGCTGTGCGGAAGCAAATATAAGAGAATTACGAAAGAATAAAAACCAACTACTAGCAAGAATAACCAAATAGTATGCTAGAGTGAGTGCACACATAAACAGAGCTTAAATACTATGTGCAATCAAGTAGGACCATAATTAAGTTACAACACCCGCAGGTGAGTCCTACATTAGGGAAGTCTGTCAGAATGCTGTAGAAGCCCTCGTCAACCACCAACTGCTAACTAGAACCTGGAGGGGCGCAAAACAAAATTGAGTGGGTCAGTAAAACAAAGCTTTTCGAAAACCTTTCATTTAAAACATTTCTAACCCCTCGATGTAAAACCTGTATACTTTCCCAGAAAATAGCATAATAGCATAATACTTTTCATAACTCTCAAAATCATCAATCTTTCTTAAAACCAGAAAGTATGCCATGTTAAAAACTTTCAAAAACAGAATGAATGATGCATCAATGTAACAGGTGAAATAATGAATCAACTGGAGACCCTGCAGTTGGTCTTGTACGGTTAATTCTATAGCTCAATATCCAATCCAAACCGGAGTCACCTCGTTGACTTGTACGGCACTACACTGCAGATAAGTCGGAACTACCTGAAGTAGTCTGTACGACATGAATGGTGTAATAATACTCTCTAGTGCTTCTCTCATCAATCATTTGTGTACACAATCTAAGGTCACCTATCAGTCGGAACCGTCTCATGGTCTGTTCGACATGTCGGAACCCTCACATGGTCTGTACGACATGCACCTACTTGGATCCAAGGTGAGCGTGCGGTGCGAGGTGAATAATATAAGCACTAACACCATGATTGCAGGTTATGAGCTATCAACATAATATACATCATCAATGCACATGAATAACATAAACTCACCTGATATTCACCTGTGCGTCCACAACACCAATTCACATATATATATGCATCAATTATCAATTCATATAACTCATATCATGCATGCATGGCATTTGAAAACGTACTTTCATTCAAACTCAATTTCTGGGAAAAACATATCAATAGTATATAGGTATAAACAGAAATACTGCCCACTCACTGATAAGTCGAAGGGTCGTAACCACCGTGACGTCCCTGGATGCGCTCGTCCTCGGGATAGGTATCACCTATATGCGAAATAACTATAAAAACGTTATTTTAAAGCATATAACCAACAATACATAATAACTTCTCATATGGTGCTCAAATTGGGTATATGAATATACCACAGTGACCTACTCGACGTCACGGACGTCGACAAATTTTTAAAATAATTTTTGGGCTTGTCACGCGCCCCCACGCGCCGTGGGTGGCACGGACCTACGCGCCCCCACGCGCATCTTCTTCCTCGATGCTCGCCGACTGAATTTTCCGGTGGCCGGAAAATTGGGCAATTTTCAATTGCCTTGTTCTCCCTCGTTTCTCAACCATTTTCTTCGAATTTTATATCAAAATGAAGCCCTAAACATGTAGTTTCACGCTATACTAATTTAAGGCTCTAGAAATCACGAAATCTCACCGGAAAAATTCCAAGAAAACCGGCCAAAGTTGAACCCAGTGATCCCAACGTCCAAAACCTTCAAACGAAGCACTCCGAGCTTCCTTGGGACCTCACTAAGCTCACTACAAGCTTAGAATTCCCTGAAAATCGACATATTACGATTGCATGAATAGTGACATAAAATGGATGTTCGGGTTTCATTTGATTTCGAAGGTTTCACGTCCTAAAACCAGCACCAATCGACTTAGGAGGTTGAAAGGATGAAGATTCATACCTTTTTGGCGTCGATCCGTGGAAGTTGGAGGGTTTCCTAGCTTGTCCGTATGTTCGAGGGGGAGAGAGAGTGAGAGAGTCGTGAGGGAGGAGAGAGAGAGAACACGGGGGAAGGAGAGAGAAATGACAGGTTGTATGTATGGTCCAAAACAATCCCTAATCACATGTGAAGGATCTGAAACATAATGTCGAAGCATCGAGACATGAAACACATTATGTACCTTAGATAACTCCGGAGGCAACTCCAATCTGTAAGCAACTTTACCAATCCTCTCAGTGATCTCATAAGGTCATATTTACCTAGGACTTAGCTTGCCTCTCTTTCCAAACCGTACCACACCTCTCCAAGGTGACAATTTCAAGAACACCAAATTACCCACATCATAAACTCGATCAGTAGCATGTTTATCTGCTATGCTCTTTTGTCGATTTTGGGCCGCTTTCAGGTTAGTCTTAATCACCTGAACATTTTGCGTAGTCTCATCCACAATCTCTGGGCCCTCTAGCACTCTTTCACCAACCTCTGACCAACACAATGGCGTACGACAAGCTCTACCGTAAAGTGCCTCAAATGGTGACATACCAATGCTCGAATGAAAACTATTGTTGTAGGAAAATTCCATCAAATCCAGGCGATCATGCCAAGAATCACCAAACTGCAATACTGAAGATCTCAACATATCCTCCAACGTCTGAATAGTCCTATCTGATTGTCCATCTGTCTGAGGATGATAAGCAGTGTTATAAAGCAATTTCGTACCAAGAGCTTCCTGAAAAGCTATCCAAAACTTAGAAGTAAATCTTGGATCTCGATCAGAAATAATATTCACTGAAACTCCATGATATTTCACAATCTTCGTGATGAACAACTTAGCCAATTTATTCAGAGGATACTTTTCTCTCACTGGAATGAAGTGTGCTGACTTGGTAAGCCGATCTACAATCACCCAAACGCCATCAAATCCATTTTGTGTACGTGGAAGCTTATACACAAAATCCATAGTGATATTTTCCCATTTCCACTGAGGAACGGGAAGTGGTTGCATCCGACCAAAAGGCTTCTTTCTTTCAGCTTTGACTTGTTGGCAAACAATACACCTACTTACATACTCAACAATCTCTCTTTTCATACCCGGCCAATAATAAAAGGGTCGAATGGTATGGTACATCTTAGTTCCTCCTGGGTGCATCGCATAAGCCGAACAATGTGCTTCATCCAAAATTTATTTCTTTAGTTCCTCGTTATTCGGCACATACATCATATTCTCTTGCATAAGCATGCCATCCGACTCCCGAATCTTGAGGTCTTTCTTTTTCCCTTCACTTCTCAACTGAATCAATTCTTGAATCTCCTCATCAACCAACTGAGCTTCGAGTACACGATCCACCAAAACTGGCCTGACTTGGAAACTAGTTAGAAAAGCTTCTCTTTGCTCTTCCATTTCCAACTTTACTCCAGTAGCTCTTAAATCTGCAAGAAGAGGAACACGGCAAGCATATAAGGCATTAAGTCGACCTTGAGGTTTCCTACTCAGTGCATCAGCTACCACATTTGCACGACCCAGATGATACTCAATAGTGCAGTTATAATCACTTAGCAACTCCATCCATCTTCGCTGACGAAGATTAAGATCATGCTGAGTGACAAGATACTGAAGACTCTTATGATCTGTGAAGATCTTACATTTCTCACCATAGAGATAATGCCTCCAAATCTTCAAAGCAAAAACAATGGCTGCTAACTCAAGATCGTGAGTAGGATAATTCCTTTCATGAATCTTCAACTGTCGAGAACCATAGGCGATCACTCAATTATGCTGCATCAAGACACATCCCAGACCATTCAAGGAAGCATCACTATAAATCTCATAGTTACCACTATCGTCAGGAAGTACCAAAACTGGAGCGTGAGTGAGGCAATGTTTCAACTGCTGGAAACTTTGCTCACAATTCTCATCCCATACAAACTTAACATCCTTCCTGGTTAACTTTGTTAGTGGCAATGCAATCATAGAGAAATCTTGAACAAACCGTCGATAATAACCTGCTAGACCAAGGAAACTCCGTACCTCGGTGACGGTTCGTGGCTGTTCCCAATTCTCCACCGCTACTATCTTCTGAGGATCAACTTGAATTCCTTGTGCCGATACTACATGTCCTAAAAATGCCACTTGATTCAACCAAAACTGGTATTTACTGAACTTGGCATACAACTGATGTTCCCTCAATTTCCTTAGTACCAAGTTAAGATGTCGAATATGATCTGCTTTCGACTTAGAGTATACCAGAATATCATCAATGAAAACCATGACAAACCTATCAAGATATTGCTGGAATACTTCATTCATCAACCTCATGAAAGCTGCAGGTGCATTGCTCAATCCAAATGGCATTACCAAAAACTCGTAATGTCCGTAACGGGTTCTGAAAGCCGTTTTAGGTACATCCTCATCTTTAATCTTCAACTGATAATATCCAGATCTCAAGTCAATCTTGGAGAACACACATGCACCTTTAAGTTGATCAAATAAGTCATCGATATGAGGCAATGGATAACGGTTTTTAATCGTTACTCGATTCAATTGCCTGTAATCAATACATAATCTCAAAGTACCATCTTTCTTCCTTACAAACAATACCGGAGCTCCCCAAGGTGAAGTACTAGGTTGGATGAAACCTTTATCAGTTAATTCCTGTAACTGAATTTTTAACTCTCTCAATTCAGCTGGAGCCATTCTATATGGAGTCAAGGAAATAGGATTCGTACCTGGAAGCAAATCAATAGAAAACTCCACATCTCTGTCTGGCGGCAATCCAGGCAAATCATCTGGGAATACATCAGGATAATGCCTGACTACTCCAACTTCCTCAATACTGCTAGGAGCAACATCATTTAACACCACATGTGGTAAGTATCCTTGACAACCTTTCGATAACAACTTCTTTGCTCTTATGGCAGAAATAACACCATGTCTCACCCCACTTCCTTCACCCACAAAAGTAACCTCTGGTAGTCCAGGACGAAGGAAAGTAACTGATTTCTCGTAACAATCTATATGGGCACGATTAAAATGCAACCAATCGGCCCCTAGAATCACATCAAAATCCACAATATCTAACAGGATAAGATTAGCTGGCATAACTACGCCATCTACCATCACTGGACACCCTGGATAAACACTATCAACATAACATTTGTCTCCTCTAGGCATAGCAAACTCTAAATCAAATCCTAGAGGTGTAGGGTGGGGTTGTGTCATTTGAGCAAACGTATGAGAAATCACAGAATGGGTAGCACCACAATCAATCAAAACTCTAGCAAAGTGACCAAGGATGTTTAACGTACCCATGATCAAGTCTGGATGGTTCTGAGCATCCTGCAGTGAGATATGATTCACACGTCCCTGAGCTTGCTGTCGTCCACCACGACCTCTGCTACCCTGATTACCTCACCCCTGAGAAGTGCGTCCCTGACCTGATTGGCTAGCCTGTCTAGACGGTCCTGCACCGCTAGCAGCAACATTTCCCTGACGGGGCTGATTTCCTTGATACCGCTGAGATCCACTGGCTGGCATGGAAGAATATGAAGAATAACCTCCAGGATCTTGAGAATACCCACTCTGAGAATAAGGATCCTGGGAATACTGATTCGGTCCGGAAGTATAGGGAGCAGCATCACCCTGATAGTGGTAAGCACCATCACGACCCGTCTGACCATAGCTGCCTGATCCATAATTCTGCTGAACAGGTGCTGGAGGTGGCATAGTAGACTGCTGAGGTCTCTGCTGACTCTGGGGACACTGTGCAGCTCTATGTCCCATCTGCCCACAAGTAAAACAACCACCACCACCACCACTTCTTCTACATTCTCCATGATGCCGAAAGTTACATCGACGACACAATGGAGCACCTGAACCACCAGCTCCACTAAAATCTCTCGGCCTCTGAAATCTGGGTCCACCCGCAAATCTTCCACCTCCCCTCGGGCCTGTCACACTATATCCTCCACTGGAAGAACTCGAACTCGCTCCACTCCTCTTGAAAGTCTGAGTCCTACGGGGTCCTGGAATAGAGATACCTTTTCCCCTATCATCTCTCCTCTGAGTATCATTCTTCTCTTCATCATCATCACTGTTACTGGGAAGGTTATCGGAATCCTCCATCCGAACCAAGATCTCAGAAAACTCATGATAATCAGCGCAAGGAAGTGCACTAGCAAAAGTCTGCCATTTCCTCTTAGTTCCCAACTTAAAGCGGCGAAGCATCTCTACCGGATTACCAGCTGTGTCAGGATCATAACGAGATAAGTCTGTAAATTTCCTATAGTACTCATGCGCCGACATATTCTTTTGCTTTAGTCGGGCGAATTCTTGCTTCTTACGGTCAATATACTCTGGAGGGACAAATCTCTTCTTAAAATTCTCCTTAAATACCTCCCAATCAGATGCCATCTTCGGTGACATAAACTGAGCCTGATTCTTCCACCAACCTGCTGGCTCTCGCCCCAAAAACCAAGTAGTGGTTTCGACCCATCTGTTAGCAGGAAGGTTTCCTTGACTTTGCATCACCTGAAAAGTCTTCTCAACGTGGTCTAGCCACTTCTCTGCCCCTTCGTGACCCTTATTACCCATGAAGCGGTCTAATTTCAGGTTGTACATGGTCTCCAGGGGTGTTCTCTAAGGAGGGGGAGGAGGACGAATTGCATTCTGAAAAGCATGGGCAATCGCTTCCCCTAATTGAGCTATATCAGGGAAGTTAGATTCAGAAGTACGACGTGGTTCTCTACGAGGCGGCATAGTTCTGACAAAAGACACCAAAAGATCATTAGAGCATTAACATTTATACAGGACTGCAACCTAAGCTATGATACCAAACTGACACACCCCGATCCTAGAATCAAGGCATGTTGGCCGTCACGTGAGCGTGACGTAACCATAAGTGCGGTGCGGAAGCAAATATAAGAGAATTACGAAAGAATAAAAACCAACTACTAGCAAGAATAACCAAATAGTATGCTAGAGTGAGTGCACACATAAACAGAGCTTAAATACTAGGTGCAGTCAAGTAGGACCATAATTAAGTTACAACACCCGCAGGTGAGTCCTACATTAGGGAAGTCTGTCAGAATTCCGTAGAAGCCCTCGTCAACCACCAACTGCTAACTAGAACCTGGAGGGGCTCAAAACAAAATTGAGTGGGTCAGTAAAACAAAGCTTTTTGAAACCCTTTCATTTAAAACATTTCTAACCCCTCGCTGTAAAACCTGTATACTTTCCCAGAAAATAGCATAATAGCATAATACTTTTCATAAATCTCAAAATCATCAATCTTTCTTAAAACCAGAAAGTATGCCATGTTAAAAACTTTCAAAAACAGAATGAATGATGCATCAATGTAACAGGTGAAATAATGAATCAACCGGAGACCCTGCAGTTGGTCATGTACGGTTAATTCTATAGCTCAATATCCAATCCAAACCGGAGTCACCTCGGTGACCTATACGGCACTACACTGCAGATAAGTCGGAATTACCTGAAGTAGTCTGTACGACATGAATGGTGTAATAATACGCTCTAGTGTTTCTCTCATCAATCATATGTGTACACAATCTAAGGTCACCTATCAGTCGGAACCCTCTCATGGTCCGTTCGACATGTCGGAACCCTCACATGGTCTGTACGACATGCACCTACTTGGATCCAAGGTGAGCGTGCGGTGCGAGGTGAATAATATAAGCACTAATACCATGATTGCAGGTTATGAGCTATCAACATAATATACATCATCAATGCACATGAATAACATAAACTCACCTGATACTCACCTGTGCGTCCACAACACCAATTCACATATATATATGCATCAATTATCAATTCATATAACTCATGTCATGCATGCATGGCATTTGAAAACGTACTTTCATTCAAACTCAATTTCTGGGAAAAACATATCAATAGTATATAGGTATAAACAGAAATACTGCCCACTCACTGATAAGTCGAAGGGTCGTAACCCCCGTGACGTACCTGGAAGCGCTCGTCCTCGGGATAGGTATCACCTATATGCGAAATAACTATAAAAACGTTATTTTAAAGCATATAACCAACAATACGTAATAACTTCTCATACGGTGCTCAAATTGGGTATATGAATATACCACAGTGACTTACTCGACGTCACGGACGTCGACAAATTTTTAAAATAATTTTTGGGCTTGTCACGCGCCCCCACGCGCCGTGGGTGGCACGGACCTACGCGCCCCCACGCGCATCTTCTTCCTCGATGCTCGCCGGACTGAATTTTCCGGTGGCCGGAAAACTGGGCAATTTTCAATTGCCTTGTTCTCCCTTGTTTCTCAACCATTTTCTTCGAATTTTATATCAAAATGAAGCCCCGAAACATGTAGTTTCACGCTATACTACTTTAAGGCTCTAGAAATCATGAAATCTCACCGGAAAAATTCCACGAAAACCGGCCAAAGTTGAACCCAGTGATCCCGACGTCCAAAACCTTCAAACGAAGCACTCCGAGCTTCCTTGGGACCTCACTAAGCTCACCACAAGCTTAGAATTCCCTGAAAATCGACATATTACGATTGCATGAATAGTGACATAAAATGGAGGTTTGGGTTTCGCGTGATTTCGAAGGTTTCACGTCCTAAAACCAGCACCAATCGACTCAGGAGGTTGAAATGATGAAGATTCATACCTTTTTGGCATCGATCCGTGGAAGTTGGAGGGTTTCCTAGCTTGTCCGTACGTTCGAGGGGGAGATAGAGTGAGAGAGTCGTGAAGGAGGAGAGAGAGAGAACACGGGGGAAGGAGAGAGAGAGGACATGTTGTATGTATGGTCCAAAACAATCCCTAACCACACACAAAATATAACCAATTTTAATCCAACTTAACTTATATTTCTAATAATTTAGGAATGCATGAACTTAGTCCAATAATATGTCACATACACACATACCTTAACACCCGTCAAGGGTAATTTCGTCCTTTCACGTCCTCGACGAATAAAATCCCGGAACGGGCTGTGACAAAAGGTATGTATCTCTTAATTTAATTTTTTTAGGAAATTTTAATTTATTTAATAGTGAAATAAATGTATGTTGTAATTGTGGGTTGTGTGATTAAGTTTGTGTTTTATTGAAACATATGTAGCTTAGGTGTATTTAATTTGTGCAGCATTAACCTAAGAAAATTGTTTATTGTTTTATGTTGAATTTAAGAAAATTGTGTATTGGAATATCGAAAGATCCATGCATGCAAAAATAATTGTGTATTGTTTTATATTGAATTTAAGAAGCTAGACAATTGTCCCAAGTGCAATGAGCTGTAATATCAAAAGAACTAAATTCCCAACCAAGTGTTGCATCATTTTCCACTGAAGCCAAGATTACAAAGAATAACATGTCGACCCACATTGCATGTAATATGAGGTGGCATAAGGACGAATATTTTGATGATGATGTACTACGACATTCGACAGAATTTGATAAAATGTATCTTGATTTTACGGGACAGCGAAGAAATGGCAGATTATGACTTCTTACCGACGACTTCAAATCGTTTGGACATTTTTCAAATGAGCACAACACTTGGCTAATGGTTGTCATAGAGATTCCTTATAACTTTCCCTCTAGTGATGCATGAAAAAAATCAACGATCATGAGTTTTTTTAATACCCGGGCCAAAGTCAGCCAATGATTCCATTGATGTTTATATGTGGTTGTTGACTGGTGGGTTGATAGATTTATGGAAAAATGGTGTACGAACGTACGATAAGTCCACTGAGAAAATGTTTACTATGTGAACAACAGTTATGTGGACAATTCATGATTTCCCAGCTTATGGTATGTTGTCAGGCTGGAGCATCAAAGGTTATATAGCATACCCTATATCGGTGATTATTGATTACACCTTGTCATTTTGGCACTCTTGGAAGATATGCTACTTGGGCCACCGAAGATAGCTCATCTTCAATCATGACTGGCGTAGAGAGTCTAAAGCATTTAATGGGAAAACAAAGTTTCGGCGTAGATCAAGGGAATGGTCCGGAGACGAGATATTGTCCAAGTTGAATAGTCTTCGATTTGGGGAAAAGACCGAGACTAGTGGAACTGTTAAATTGGACGAGAAATAGTGTATTTTTTGAATTATACTGGCCGAAGTTGAAAATCAAACACATTGCTGTTCCCATGCATATTGAGAAGAACCTTTGTGAAAATGTGATGGGAACGACTCCATCTATCGAGGGAAACTTGAAGGACACCATGAAGAATTGTATTGGCATGAAAGAAGTGGGGATAAGGCTCAACTTGTGAGATGAATGTGTCAATGGTAAATATAAGAAGAGATCGCCAATTATACTTTCAAACCGAATCGTAAGAAAGGTTCCTTAAGTGATTGCAAAGTATGAAATTTCCAGGTGGGCAAGCTGGCAATATATCAAGACACATTAAAATGGACAGTGGCACATTGTTGGGTTTGAAGAGTTGTGATTGTCATGTGTTACTACAACGGCTCCTTTCCATTGGTATTCGACCTTACTTGGACAACGGGGTTGCTGAGACGATAATATATTTGTCTTAGTTCTTTTAGCAATTATGTGCTAAAACGTTGCGAAAGTCAGACGTAGATGACATGAGAAAGGATATTATGTATGTCCTATGCCAGCTAGAGCAAATATATCGATGGACATTTTTGCACGAGTATGGTTCACCTTCTAATACATCTACCAGATGAGGCAAAACTTGCTGGGTCGATGCATAATCGTTAGATGTATCCAATTGAAAGGTAATCTTGTCAGTATGTTTGTTAATATTCTTTATCGATAAATTGAAATAAAGATTCTCATAATGTTTTTTTTTTACTGCTTGTCTCGTACAAACGGTTCGTCTACAACAAGGCACGACCTGAAGGATCCATAGCGGAGGCTGTCATTGTATAAAATTCATTTAGGTTTTGTGCGATGTATCTCCGAAAGGTTGAAACTTCCTTTAATAAGCGCCTGTGCAATTTTGACGGGATAAGCGAATCGAAAAACTATCTGTCTTTGCTCAACCTACACGACCATTCAACGAAGAACCTTTGTCTGAACCATTTAAAGACGGCGACTTGAAGGTGGCTCATTAGGTCATATTAAACAATTGCAATAATGTCTGGTTATTCCACGAACAACATCAGGCATTGATGAAGACCCAATATCCTTCCAATCATAGGTCGAAATGGACAAACAATTATTTCCGAGTTAGTTTGCCAAACATGTATGTAAGTCTTTTTATTTTTAAATTAATTTGTTTTTGTTTGTTGAAGAAAACTTACTTATACAGTGGTATTTGATTAAATTAGATGAGACAGTTGAGAGAAGATAAATCGCCCTTGTTCGACAAAGAACTATTGGAACTGGCATGTGGTCCCATAATAGCCGAAACGTACTCTGATTGTCACATGAATGGAGTAAAATTCATGACAGCGGAATAATGCGATAAGTTGTACACTAAAACAGTGGAATTTTTGTCTTGGAAAAAATGCAAATAGTTTTTTCTTCGACAAAATTATAAGTGTGGTTCAATTGTTAAATGCAAACCGTAAGGAGGTTAAGCTGTTCACATGTCATTGGTATGATATAAACCCAGATAACCCAGACAATGTTATTGAAGATAATTTCTTGTTATTCATCAGCACAAACATTCGATGGTTTGACGATGATTGCCACATCCTCGGAAGTATGGCGAAACAAGTATTCTACCTCATGATCCAAAGACAAAGGGGAAAGGGTTGGAAAGTAGTTCAATTCATACAATATAGAAATATTTGGGACTTTCTAGGACCACAGAAGGATGCTGATGAGGATACATGAATTTGGTAACAGGCAAGATATTCTTTAGTTAAAAAATAAAGTATGATAGACTGACTAGTCAAGGTCACCAGTTAACTAAGTTCAAATTTGTCAGTTAATCAAACACAAATCAATAAATCAAACTTAGCTTATTGGAAGTTTTCCTAGTCAACAGCAGTTCAGTTCAATACACATATTAACATCTAAAATAATCAATGTGGACTAGATATAGGAACTAGTCAACAAGTACAGATTCATCAGAACCAAAAACCCAGATTCAAGAAACAAACTTAGTAGACTAGTATGTGCTAGTCAACAACAAGACAATTAGATCTCACAATGCAGTAACATATAGTTAAGCACCTTTACATATCAGTTCATCAACTAAGTAGTTCATACAACATACCATAAACATATCTAGATAGTAAGTAAGTTTAAGCATGAAGAAACACAAAAAGTTTTGATCGAAAAAATCCACCTCTGCGTTAAGAATTGAGGACTGCACGGAGCACCATCCACTAGTGAAAATACCATATAAATTACTACATCAACCTCAATTCCTAAATCTAATCTATGAAGCAGCTTTACCTTTGTGTAACCTTACTTTGCACGAGATGAAGATGTCTTTACTCTTCACTAGAAAGCAGCTCCAACCTTGAACTCTTCTCCTTGTGGCACTGAGACCAACACTCTTAATGCAAATGATATGATGGTGATGATAATGTGAAATCTGAACTTAAAAGACCAGTCAGTTTCTCCAGTCAAATAGTTAAAGGAAGAAACCAACATGAACCTGAAAATAAGTCTAAATGAAGACTTGAAACTTAAAGCTAGACCATGAAAACAATGCAAACCTATTCTCAATGATTGGTAGTTTAATGCATGAAAAATGTTTTGGCAGCTAGGGTTCCATAAATAAAGGAGAGGCAAGCTCAAGAGCTTTGAATGCATTCAATCTCTCTAAAATTTAACTAGACAACCTTAGAACAAATGAGCCTTAGCAATTATTTTTAAGCAAAAGGATTGTTTGTTTTCAGCTAGCAAGTATAAGAAATACTTGTCAACCAAGAAAACGATCTGAATAGATCAAAGGCTAAAAGCAGTCCTTTTGCAAAAAGGTGTCAGTCAGCCCATGTGGGCAGTCTTAATTTGCATGCCCAGCTAGCTGGAAAACAACAAGTAGTTTTGACTAGAGAACATCACTTATCAGAAGGCAGTAGAAATTTTAAATGTGAAATGCATATGCATGAACAAACTGTTGAAATGATGGACCAAACCCTTGAGTAAATATTTCCAACAATAACAGCCCTTTGTGCAGAGTATGTCCTAAACTAATTTGAGTATGTGTGGTACATATTACATTAATGACAAGGAAAACCAAACACATAAGTCTAGACTCCACAATCTCCCCCTTTCACTACAAGAAAACAAGGAATATGTGGCGGAATTAGTGGTGGCGCCCAGAAAATCGTCATATATTACGAAAATCGGTGAAGAGATGTTAGAAAGCGTCACATAAAAACTTTCACGGGACCTAGAATATTTTTTAGATTATATGCATCACATATAACCTTCAGATTTGTTACACATAAATGGGTAGAAATTTTTACCACCCAAATCAAAGTCTATTGGTGACGAATAATGCGTCACATAATTTTAAAGTAATGCGAGACACGTACATGTGAGGCTAAACATGCCTCACTGATTCTATAAAAAAACTATTCATAAAAGACAAAAATTAAAAATTAAATAAATAAAACTTTCTTTCATATTCCATAAAGAAAATGCCCACTTTCACGAAGCCCCCTTCGTCTATCTACACTTTTCACCCCACCCCCTTCATCTCCCTCTGTTGTGCAGAATCTAGTGGTTTCCATCATCGACGACCACCACCTCGCATTCATCTCCCTCTCTTGCCAACTCTTAATTTTTTGATGCACTCTTTTTCCATATTGCACTCTGATTTGTCTCACTTCCCTGACTCACTCTCTCCCTCAACATCCAGATACTTGCATCTTTGGGTACTTGGTTGTCACAGCCCGTCCCGAGATTTTCTTATTAAGGACGTGAAATGACGGATTTACCCTTAACGGGTATTAAGGTATGTGTGTGACATTATTTGGTTTAACCTTATATATGTTTTGGAGAAAAACAATTTAGATGAGTTGGATTATAAAATTGGTTTTTTGTTAATTTTGATTAAGGGATTTAGTTGGATGGATGGTGAAGATTTAGTGTGGACACCTCACACACCCTGCCCTCTCTCTATCCCGTAGCTCTCTCTATCTCCTCCCTCTCGACACTCTCTCTCTCTCACACCCATATCGTACGGCCACACCCAAAACTATTCAAAACTTCATGGATCGAAGCTATAGAGGTAAGATTCTTCATCCTTTCGTCGTCCTGAGTTGAATGGTACTAATTTTAGACGGTGAAATCTTCGATATCACGTGAAACCCGAACCCTCATTTTTGGTCACTGTTCATGCACACGTGAAATGTTGTGTTTCAGGGAATTCTAAGCTTATAGTGAGCTTAGTGAGGTCCTAAGGAAGCTCGGAGTGCTTCGTTTGAAGGATTTGGACGTCGGGATCACGAGGGTTAGGTTTGGCCGGTTTTGCTTGAATTTTCCGGTGAGATTTAGTTGTTTTTGGAGCTTAAAAGTGGTATATCATGATTCTACATGTTTGGGGCTTCATTTTGGTATAAAATACGAAGAAAATGGTTGAGAAACGAAGGAGAACGAGACGTTCAAAGTTTGGCCGGAAACCGGCCGCCGGGAAGTTCAGTCCGGCGAGCCCGAGGTAGGGGATGATGCGCGTGGGGCGCGTGTCCCCATGCATGTCCTGGCGCATGGGTCCTCCAAAATTTTTTCTAAAAATTACTCGACGTCCGTGACGTCGAGTGGGTCGATGTGGTATATTCATATACCCAAATTGAGCATCGTATGAGAAGTTATTTCGAATTATTGGTTATGTGTTTAAATTAACGTTTTTATAGTTGTTTCGCATATAGGTGACACCTATCCCGAGGACGAGCACATCCAGGGACGTCACGGGGGTTACGACCCATCGACTTACCAGTGAGTGGGCAGTTTTGTTTTCGTATTACCTATATACTACTGTTTTTCCCAGAAAATGCATTTATATGAAAATATGTTTTTAAATGCCATGCATGCATATGATGAGATATTTGAATTGATAATTGATGCATATATATGTGAATTGACGCGATGGACGCACATGTGAGTTTTATTATTATTCAGCTGAGTTATTTTATATGAATTGCATTGAAAGCTCATAACCTGCACTTAGGTGTTAGTGCTTATATTTATTCACCACACCGCACGCTCGTCTTGGATCCAAGTAGGTGGATGTCGTACAGACCATGTGAGGGTTCCAACATGCTAGTCGTATAAATCACTAGATGTGATTCCGACTAGTGGGTGACCTTAGTTATGCGCGCTGATGATTGATGAGAGAAGCACTAGAGCGTATTTATACACCTTTCATCGTACAAACTACTATATGTAGTTCCGAGTGACGTGCAGAGTTGGACCGTACAGGTCACCGAGGTGACTCCGGTTGGATTGGATGTTGAGCTTTAGAATCAGCCGTACATGACCATTGTAGGGTCTCCGGTTGATTTATTATTTCACCTGATTGATAGTGATACATTCTGTTTACATTTTGGGCATGGCATATCATTACTGAGATATTATGTTGATGGATGTGAGCTGAGTTTTGTTGATGTGTATATATATATGTTATATACTATTTTCTGGAAAAGTATACAGGTTTTTACAGTAAGGGGTTAGAAGTGTTTTAAATGAAATGTTTTGGAAAATCTTTGGTTTTACTGACCTATTCATCTTTGTTTTGCGCCCCTCCAGGTTCTAGTTAGCAGTTGGTGGCTCTCGAGGTCTTTTTCGGCATTCTGACAGACGTTCTGCATGTAGGACTCACCTGCGGGTGTTGTACTTTAATTATGGTCCTACTTGACTGCACTTAGACCTATGCTCTGAATTTATGTGTTTTACCTTATAACTCATCCTTTTATTCTAGTAGGGTGTTCTGCTAGAGATTGGTTTAAATTCCCTCATATTTCTGTTATATCTTGCTTCCGTGTCGCACTTTTGGTTACGTCACGCTCACGTGACGGCCAGCACGCCTTGATCCTCTAGATCGGGGTGTGTCAGTTTGGTATCAAAGCCTAGGTTGCAGTCCTGTATATTTATTAATTCTCTAATGATCTTTTGATGTTTTCTGTCAGAATTATGCCGCCTCGTAGAGAGCGTAGGGAATCCCGCCGTACTTCTGAGCCTAATTTCCCTGATATTACTCAATTAGGGGAAGCAATGGCTCAGGCTCTTCAGAATGCAATTCGTCCTCCTCCCCCACCTCAGAGGACACCCATGGAAACCATGTATAATTTGAAACTGGACCGTTTTATGGGTAACGAGGGTCACGAGGGGGCAGAGAAATGGCTAGACCATATTGAAAAGACTTTTCAGGTGATGCAAAGTCAGGGAAATATTCCTGATAATAGATGGGTTGAGACCATTACTTGGTTTTTGGGCCGAGAGCCGACAGCTTGGTGGGTAAACCAGACTAAGTTTATGTCGCCTGAGACGGCAGCTGATTGGAAAGTGTTTAAAGAGAATTTTATGAAGAGATTTGTTCCTCCATAATACATAGATCGCAAGAAGCAAGAGTTCACCAGGTTGAAGCAAAAAGATATGTCCGCTCATGAGTACTACAGAAAGTTTACTGATTTGTCTCGTTATGACCGTGATACAGCTGGTAATCAGGGAGAGATGCTTCGACGTTTCAAGTTGGGAACTAAGAGAAAATGGCGGACTTTTGCAAGTGCACTTCCCTGCGCCGATTACCATGAGTTTTTCGAGATTTTGGTTAGGATGGAGGACTCCGATAATCTTCCCAGTGAGAGTGAGGATGACGAGGACAAGAATGATGGTCAGAAGAAGGATGATAAAGGTAAGGGTATCTCTATTCCGGGACCTCGCAAGACGCAGAATTTTAAGAAGAGTGGAGCGAGTTCGAGATCTTCTAGTGGTGGATATAGTATTACTGGCCCGAGGAGAGGTGGTGGTAGATTTTCTGGTGGGCCTAGATTTCAGAGGCAGAGGGATTCTGGTGGTGCTGGTGGTTCTGGCGCACCGTGGTGCCGTCGTTGTAATTTTTGTCATCATGGTGAGTGCATGAGGGGTGGTGGTGCTTGTTATACTTGTGGGCAAATGGGACATCAGGCTTCTCACTGTCCCCAGGGTCAGCAGAGACCGCAGCAGACCACTATGCCACCTCCAGCGCCGATTCAGCAGAGCTTTGGACCAGGCGGTTATGGCCAGTCGAGTCGTGGTGGTGCCTACCACTACCAGGGGGATGCTGCTCCGTATGTTTCCGGACCTTATCAGTATCCCCAGGAGGCTTATCCTCAGACAGGGTATTCTCAGGACTTTGTGGGTTATTCTTCTTATTCTTCTATGCCAGCTGGTGGATCTCAGTGGCATCAGGGAGGTCAGTCCCGTCAGGGGGAAGTTGCTACTGGTGGTGCAGGATCATCTAGGCCGTCCAATTAGCCAGGCCAGGGACGTACTTCGCAGGGGTGAGGTAATCAAGGCAGTAGAGGTCGTGGTGGACGACAGAAAACTCAGGGGCGTGTTAATCACATCTCACTGCAAGAGGCTCAGAACCATCCAGACTTGATCATGGGTACGTTAAATGTTCTTGGTCATTTTGCTAGGGTTTTGATTGATTGTGGTGCTACGCATTCTGTGATTTCTCATACGTTTGCTCAAATGACTCAACCTCACCCTTCACTTCTAGGATTTGATTTAGAGTTTGCCATGCCTAGAGGAGATAAATGTTATGTTGATAGTGTGTATCTTGGGTGTCCAGTGATGGTAGATGGCGTAGTTATGCTAGCTGATCTTATTCCGTTAGATATTGTGGATTTTGAGGTGATTCTAGGAGCTGATTGGTTGCATTATAATCGTGCCCATATTGACTGTTATGGTAAATCAGTTACTTTTTATCGCCCTGGACTACCCGAGGTTACTTTTGTTGGCGAAAGAAGTGGGGTGAGACATTGTGTTATTTCTGCCATAAGAGCAAGGAAATTATTATCGAAGGGTTGTCAGGGATATTTAGCACATGTGGTGTTAAATGATGTTGCTCCTACTAGTATAGAAGAAGTTGGTGTGGTCAGGCATTATCCTGATGTATTCCCTGATGATTTGCCAGGGTTGCCGCCAGACAGAGATGTGAAATTCTCTATCGATTTGCTTCCAAGTACTGACCCTATATCCCTAACTCCTTATAGAATGGCTCCTGCTGAGTTGAGAGAATTGAAAATTCAGTTACAAGAATTACTTGATAAAGGTTTCATTCAACCTAGTTTATCACCTTGGGGAGCCCCAATATTATTTGTGAGGAAGAAAGATGGAACTCTGAGATTATGCATTGATTATAGGCAATTGAACCGGGTAACGATTAAAAACCGTTATCCATTGCCTCGTATCGATGATTTGTTTGATCAGCTGAAAGGGGCGTGTGTATTTTCTAAGATTGATTTGAGATTTGGTTATTATCAGCTGAAGATTAAAGATGAAGATGTACCTAAGACGGCTTTCCGAACCCGTTACGGACATTATGAATTTCTGGTGATGCCATTTGGGTTGACAAATGCACCTGCAGCTTTCATGAGGCTAATGAACGAGGTATTCCAGCAATATCTTGATAAATTTGTTATTGTTTTTATTGATGATATTCTGGTATACTTTAAATCTAAAGCAGATCATATCCGACATCTTAACTTAGTATTAAAGAAATTGAGGGAGCATCAGTTGTATGCTAAGTTCAGTAAATGTCAGTTTTGGTTGTCTGAAGTGGCATTTTTGGGGCATGTTGTATCGGCACAAGGAATTCAAGTTGATCCTCAAAAGATAGCAGCAGTGGAGAATTGGGAACAACCTCGAACCGTCACTGAGGTACGAAGTTTTCTTGGTTTGGCAGGTTATTATCGACGGTTTGTTCAGGATTTTTCTATGATTGCCTTGCCGTTGACGAAGTTGACCAGGAAGGATGTTAAATTCGAGTGGGATGAGAATTGTGAGCGGAGTTTCCAGCAATTGAAATATTGCCTCACTCATGCTCCAGTATTGGTACTTCCTGATGATAGCGGTAATTTTGAGATTTATAGTGATGCTTCCTTGAATGGTTTGGGATGTGTTTTGATGCAGCATAATAAAGTGATTGCTTATGCTTCTCGACAGTTGAAAAATCATGAAAGGAATTATCCTACTCACGATCTTGAATTGGCAGCCATAGTCCTTGCTTTGAAGATTTGGAGGCATTATTTATATGGTGAGAAGTGTAAGATCTTCACTGATCACAAGAGTCTTCAGTATCTGTTTACTTAGCATGATCTTAATCTTCGTCAGCGAAGGTGGATGGAATTGTTAAGTGATTATGACTGTACTATTGAGTATCATCCGGGTCGTGCTAATGTGGTAGCCGATGCACTGAGTAGGAAACCTCAAGGTAGACTCAATGCTTTATATGCTTGTCGTGTTCCTCTTCTTGCTGAACTGAGGGCAACTGGAGTAAAGTTGGAGTTGGAAGATCGAAGTGGAGCTTTTCTTGCTAGTTTTCAAGTCAGGCCAATTTTGGTTAATCGTATACTTGAAGCTCAGATGGTGGATGAGGAAATTCAAGAAATGGTTCAATTAAGAAATGAAGGGAAAAAGAAAGATCTCAGGATTCGAGAATCAGATGGTATGCTTATGCAGGAAAACAGAATGTATGTACCGAATAATGAGGAGTTAAAGAAGGAAATTTTGGATGAAGCGCATTGTTCAGCTTATGCGATGCACCCATGAGGAACTAAAATGTACCATACCATTCGACCATTTTATTATTGGCCGGGTATGAAAAGGGAAATTGCTGAGTATGTGAGTAGATGTATTATTTGCCAGCAAGTTAAAGCAGAAAGAAAGAAGCATTTTGGGCGAATGCAGCCACTTCCCGTTCCCCAGTGGAAATGGGAAAATATAACCATGGATTTCGTGTATAAACTTCCTCGTACACGAAATGGATTCGATGGTATTTGGGTGATTGTGGATCGACTTACCAAGTCAGCGCATTTCATTCCAGTGAGGGATAAGTATCCTCTGAATAAATTGGCTAAGTTGTTCATTACGAAGATTGTGAAGTATCATGGAGTTCCAGTGAATATTATTTCTGATCGAGACCCAAGATTTACTTCTAAATTTTGGGTAGCTTTTCAGGAAGCTCTTGGTACGAAATTGCTTTACAGCACTGCTTATCATCCTCAAATTGATGGGCAATCAGAGAGGACGATTCAGACGTTGGAGGATATGTTGAGATCTTCAGTGTTACAATTTGGTGATTCCTGGCATGATCGTCTGGACTTGATGGAATTTGCCTACAACAATAGTTTTCACTCGAGCATTGGTATGTCACCATTTGAGGCACTTTATGGTAGGGCGTGTCGTACGCCATTATGTTGGTCTGAGGTTGGTAAAACGGTGTTAGAAGGCCCAGAGATTGTAGATGAGACTACTCAAAATATTCAGGCGATTAAGTCTAACCTGAAAGTAGTCCAGGATCGACAGAAGAGTTTAGCTGATCGACATGCTACTGATCGAGTGTATGATGTGGGCGATTGGGTATTTTTGAAATTGTCACCTTGGAGAGGTGTGGTACGATTTGGAAAAAGAGGAAAGTTAAGTCCGAGATACATTGGACCTTATGTGATCACTGAAAGAATTGGTGAAGTTGCCTACCGGTTGGAGTTGCCTCCGGAGTTATCTAAGGTCCATAATGTGTTCCACGTCTCTATGCTTCGACATTATATTTCTGATCCTTCTCATGTGATCCCTCTTCAACCGCTAGAGATTAATCCGGATTTGACATATGATGAAGAACCAGTGACTATCTTGAATTGGAAAGATAAGGTTCTAAGGAATAAGACGGTGAGCTTGGTAAAGGTGTTGTGGAGGAACCATTCGACAGAGGAAGCTACCTGGGAGTAAGAGGATCGAATGAGAGAGATGTACCCAAGGTTATTCTATGGGTATTAAGCAGTTTATTTGGTTGTGAGAATTTCGGGGACGAAATTCTATAAGGAGGGGGAGATTGTCACAGCCCGTCCCAAGATTTTCTTATTAAGGACGTGAAATGACGGATTTACCCTTAGCGGGTATTAAGGTATGTGTGTGACATTATTTGGTTTAACCTTATATATGTTTTGGAGAAAAATAATTTAGATGAGTTGGATTATAAAATTGGTTTTTTGTTAATTTTGATTAAGGGATTTAGTTGGATGGATGGTGAGGATTTAGTGTGGACACCTCACACACCCTGCCCTCTCTCTATCCCGTAGCTCTCTCTCTCTCCTCCCTCTCGACACTCTCTCTCTCTCACACCCATATCGTACGGCCACACCCAAAACTATTCAAAACTTCATGGATCGAAGCTATAGATGACACCTATCCCGAGGACGAGCGCATCCAGGGACGTCACAGGGGTTACGACCCATCGACTTACCAGTGAGTGGGCAGTTTTGTTTTCGTATTACCTATATACTACTGTTTTTTCCCAGAAAATGCATTTATATGAAAATATGTTTTTAAATGCCATGCATGCATATGATGAGATATTTGAATTGATAATTGATGCATATATATGTGAATTGACGCGGTGGACGCACATGTGAGTTTTATTATTATTCAGCTGAGTTATTTTATATGAATTGCATTGAAAGCTCATAACCTGCACTTAGGTGTTAGTGCTTATATTTATTCACCACACCGCACGCTCGTTTTGGATCCAAGTAGGTGGATGTCGTACAGACCATGTGAAGGTTCCGACATGCTAGTCGTATAGATCACTAGATGTGATTCCGACTAGTGGGTGACCTTAGTTATGCGCGCTGATGATTGATGAGAGAAGCACTAGAGCGTATTTATACACCTTTCATCGTACAGACTACTATATGTAGTTCCGAGTGACGTGCAGAGTTGGACCGTACAGGTCACCGAGGTGACTCCGGTTGGATTGGATGTTGAGCTTTAGAATCAGCCGTACAGGACCATTGTAGGGTCTCCGGTTGATTTATTATTTCACCTGATTGATATTGATACATTCTGTTTACATTTTGGGCATGACATATCATTACTGAGATATTATGTTGATGGATGTGAGCTGAGTTTTGTTGATGTGTATATATATATGTTATATACTATTTTCTGGAAAAGTATACAGGTTTTTACAGTGAGGGGTTAGAAGTGTTTTAAATGAAATGTTTTGGAAAATCTTTGGTTTTACTGACCCACTCATCTTTGTTTTGCGCCCCTCCAGGTTCTAGTTAGCAGTTGGTGGCTCTCAAGGTCTTTTTCGGCATTCTGACAGACGTTCTGCATGTAGGACTCACCTGCGGGTGTTGTACTTTAATTATGGTCCTACTTGACTGCACTTAGGCCTATGCTCTGAATTTATGTGTTTTACCTTATAACTCATCCTTTTATTCTAGTAGGGTGTTCTGCTAGAGATTGGTTTAAATTCCTTCATATTTCTGTTATATCTTGCTTCCGTGTCGCACTTTTGGTTACGTCACGCTCACGTGACGGCCAGCACGCCTTGATCCTCTGGATCGGGGTGTGTCATGGTGGTTGCAGTCGGGTAAGGTCTTATTTCATCTTAATTTTGTCTTAGGTTATGCACATAAACTTTTGAATGAATGAACTATGACAATTTCCAAACTTATAACCCTAAAATTCAATTTAATTGAAATGATAATTGCATTTCGTTTTGGCAAATTAGCTGAATTAATTCCCTAAATGTTGAAATGTAATGCTAATTTTGATTCGTACATCATTTTCGGATAGGCTTTTTTTTATCAAAGCATGAATCAGTGATATCAAAAGTTGTGAGGTTTTGGAGGTTGTGCGGAAAGATACCAACGACTTTTATACTTTCATCTCAACAATTTGTATTTGAATTATATTTCATTTTATCAAAGCATCTTTCCTAATTATAATTTTTTGTAGCCACAACTGGCTAGGGCTCGAGTCTCAACTGAGTCCATAAACATAGAATACGTTTTTAATATACAATGAAGAGAAAATGCTGTCAAGCGTAAAGAAGCACCCAAGCTTAAAGAGTTAAATGCTATGTTCTACCTCATATTATGAATACTCATGATTTTACAGGCAAAAAGGATCTCGATATACGCAACTCATTTTTTTTTTCATGGGTAAATGTTGGCATAAAAAATAATTCATTTTTGCTACATCTTTGTCACAAAGGAACTTGATTCTCAATTTTATCGTCAAATTCGAAGTGAGAAATGCTGGTATGCATTTAACCATTGTGGGAGGGTTTGACGAAGTATGCATCCATTACTGTGACTGTGAGAGCAAATAAAGCTTCTATCAACTAGTTTCGTCAACTTGGAAAAGGAGAATAAAGAGTTGCAAAAAAATTGGAAAAAGAAGAAAAAAAATTGAGAAAGGAGAATGATATTATAATATCACAAGCGAAAGCTCTTTTAGCAAAGTAGGGGCATGGCATCAACAACTTTGTAGGTACTGATGATGATCTTTAAAATGTCGAGGGTGCATATGCTGAAATGGAAGACCTTGATACGGATGAAGACTAATTTAGATTACAAAGTCTTTTACTGTTAGTTTTAGTCATGAACATGGTAGAAGTTTTTTGTTAGTTCCTCAGTGTCTTAGATTTCTCTTTTCTTAGCATCTCAATATGTATAGAGGAGTTGGTGCCTTTCACGATGAACTGCCATTGAGCTGAGATGGGACACCAAGATTTAGATTTTTTTTTTGTTGAGATTTTTATGTTAGTATGTGAAACGTACAATTGGTGTATGTACTTTATGTATGTGCGTAAGTAGTTCATTAATGAAAATGCAATTAACTAAAGCATTACCTTGTATTTGACATGAATTGTAATTCCATATTATAAACAGGGAATATGTATTGGTCTGTCACATATATTTCCAAAATAGGTATTTTATTTTGACATAAGTGACCTAGGTTACGCCACAAATGAAAGAAAAATGTGACATGCTCAGCGTGACTTATCTATTTCATAAGTGACAAAATATATAGGTCACATAATTTACTTTTTTTTTTGTGATGCCTTCTCCATCACAATCCCCTATTTTCGTTAGTTGAAACTAGTATTAAGTGACGAAGGCAGTGTTACGTATGCTGAAAATATGTGGCAATTTTAAAATTCGTGACGTAGACTTTCCGTAACGCCGCATAGGTGATGCTGGCAGTGACGTTGTAAAAGCGTCACATATTATCAAATGTGACGCATTTTTACTTTCTGTGATGAATATTTGTTGTCACATAAGCCCTATTTTCTTGTAGTGTTTGACTTTCCTTGATAAAATACCTCAAGCCTAAAACTAATTTCACTCATTCACACTCAAGAGAAGGTCCAAAGAATGAAACCTGTACAAAAACAACTCTTGACAAGAACAAGTGAAATGTATCATGGATATAGCAATTTCAAGGAATGTAGCACATAAAATTTATTATATAACATATGGAAGTTAAATTTTCTTGCCACTAACACCACAAAGCACAACATATGGACATGGCAAATATACATGCAGCATATATTTGGCAAGTAGAAGTGTGTAATAGGACAATCAAAGCCCAAGGAGCATAACATAGCAACACAGAGAGATAAACAGTAACAATAGCCAACAAATTGCAAGAGAATCAAGAGAGACCAACATAGGTACAATTCTCGGTACCAAAAGTAAAAGTCGTAGAAATATGTCCAAGGAAGGAGCCAAAACAACCAATAAGACATAACACTGAGTAGCACAAGCAAAGTACAACATAAAGAAAGGTTCAATTACAACAAAACCACAATCGGTCCAGGTTTGCCTAATAAAAATTTGAACTCCCCCCCCATAATTAGTACTCTCCTAGACACTAACTCTCCCATAAACCTAGAAGTCTACAGACTAAGTGGCGGCATAGAGTGGAAGGAAGACCAGAAACATAAATTTATTCAACGCCATCCTCAAAGTCGTCAGACGAAATCGAACGCAATGAATCACCATCATACCAATGTTCTAAAATATGCACACGAGACTGGAAAAACAGAGTGAGATGTGGTAAAAAAAGAAGATGAGGATTTTGTTGCCTTAAAGGGTTGAGGATGAAATGAGGGTTGAGAATGTACTTTGAAAGCGACAATTTCAAATTTCAAGGATTAAGATCGCGTCATTCGTCGAAGAACTAGAGATGGAGAATTAGAGCTATGGGGCGGAGCTTGATGAGTTGACATGGTGGCACGAAATCGAAACTGTGAAAGAGGATTTAAATAGAGGATGAAGGTACATTTAAACCTAGAAAGGTTAACAGGGGTAAACACCTAGGATACTGTGAAAAAGATCTAAAGCATAGAGAATGATTGTATGATTGAGATGAGAGGGGTTAAAACTTAGTGGGAATTGACAAAAGTACCCTAACCAAAACCAGTGACTTGACAGACACCAAATTTGTTACACTTGTGACATTTGATTTTCCCCTTTAACCAACAAACACCAAGGTGTGCCTTATCATAGGTTTTACAAAGTGGTTATATGCCTTCTGCACTATTATTTCTCACATGCAAGCTTGGGTTTCCTTCCCATTTCTTAATTTTCCCTTTTTCCCTTTTTTATTTTGTTGCTTGAAATTGTTGTATTGACCAATTGAACTCCCATCTCTAGGATTAACACTAAGAGACTTAAAAGCCCTCTCTGTGGCTGCATCAACATGTCTCTCTAACCTTCGCTCAAAGGCAACATGTCTCTCTAACCTTCGCTCAAAGGCTTTCAAAGAAGCCATAATTTATTGTGCATCCAATGTGCCATTGTCCTTAGTTTCCTCTATAATATTCACTATAGAATTATAGGGTCTTGTCAAACTAATTAATAATTTATGTACAAATCTCTACTTAGGTAGTTCTTTCCCCAAGGGTTTTCATTTGGTTCACAACATTAAACAACCTAGTAAAATAATCTTTAAGATGTTCAACCTCTCTCATGCGTGTATACTCAAAATCACGTCTAAGAGATTGAAGTTTTACTTTAGTTACCTTCTTGTCACCTCTATATTCTATTTATAGGATCTTCCATGCAGCTTTGGATGTTTATTCATTTGATATTCATTTGATATTTTCCCAGTGCCTTAGTATCTCTCATCACATTGTCCCTCAATATTGTTTTCCAAATCATAAAGGGCTCCTCCTGATCCTCGGACTCGTCATCTAAATCTGGAATCTCATACTCTTCTCGAACCAATTTTCAAAGATCTTGTGACTTGAAAATGGTGGTCATCCTAATCCTCTAGAAATCATAGTTCTCATTATTGAAAATGGGAGCTCTAAGCTCACTGCTACTTGATCCAGACATCTCTCAGTTCTTAAACCATTTTATGGGGTTTCAAATGTTCGAAATCTTGCCAGAAAGATAGCTTCCACAACGCCATATTGATTTAATTGAACCTAGGCTTTGAGGCCGTGTTAATATTTTGTATTTTGGGTGTTCGAATAAAAAGGAATTTCAGTATTAGTTAGAACTCATAGCAGAGTGAATAAGAATGTAAAAGGGTGATGACTGCTAAACATTGTAGCTTGGAATCATATATATATATATATATATATATATATATATATATATATATCATAGTAGTAGGGTTTTGGTCCCAATTATAGTCATCAATCTTATCTTTATTGAGAAAGAAGACAAGGAACTCTACCTAACATTGTACTATTCTAACCTTAACCATACAACCCAGTTTTAATCTCAACCCTTCATTTGTTTTTTAGGACTTCGCTTGAGAACTAGCCGTTGGTATTTAAACAAAACTAGCCATTGGCTTCTTATTGTTGTTGTTGCTGAAGACTGTTTGACTTCCAACAATCAAGGGTAAATTACATTTTACCCCCTCAAGTTTGAGTTCGATTTCAATTCCTTACAATATCTTTAAAACATTTCAATTTCATACATTTACTTATCATTTTATTTCAATTTCATACATCCGTTAGAAAATCTATTAAGTAAACCGTTAAGTGATGACATGACAAATATGGGGTCCCTATTTGTGCTGACATGGCTGCCACATGGCTAAAAACTTAATAAAATATTTAAAATATTTAAATAATTATTTAAAGAAAAGTTAAAAAAAAAACAAAAAACAAAAAACAAAACAAAACCTAGATCCCCTTCTTCCCCATAATCCCAACCCGTGGCCACCCTCCCACCCCCCATCACCCACCCCTTCTTCCACCCCTTCTTCCACCCCCCAACACTCTTTCTCTCGCACCACTCTCTCTCCCCAACTATCTCATTCTCTCTCGACATCCTCCCTCACTCGAAGAAAACCCCGATCGATCAGATCGATGAAGACCACCACCATCTCCGACGAAGATGGATTGTCGGGGTTTTTTTGGTCCACCGCCGTTGTGATCTGCAACTTTCTGGAGAAAAATTTCACCACTCTTTCAACACTTTGGTTTTTTGGTTTGTGGGTTTTTATTTTTTTAGTCGTTTTCTTTTTGGTTTTATGGATTTTCTGGCTTTCGAAAAATTTCCACCGTCCTTGTGATCTCCAACTTTCTCGAGAAAGTTTTCTCCGATCCAGATCTCTTCTCAATTTTTCCCTTCCTACCCATTTTTCACTCCACATTTATTTTCTGACCTAAATTTTATTTTTTGAATTTTCTGGGTTTTTCTTACAATTTTCCGTACGTGCTTCCTGTCAGACTTTTCACACTTTTGAAATTTAAAAACTTGGAAAATAAAATGGAAAAGGTGGTTTGTTGCTTCTCTGACTTGATCGTTTCCATGATTTCGCGTTGTAGATGGAGGCGCTCGGCGGGGAGGTTCTCGTTGGAGATGGAGGCGCAGTGGGAGGGAAGTGGTTGCGGGTGATGGGTGATGGGGGAAGGGGGAAGGGGTGGGTGATGGGGGTTGGGAGGGTGGGCACGGGTGGAAATTCTAGGGAAGAATGGGATCTAGGTTTTGGTTTTTTTTTAACTTTTCTTTAAATAATTATTTTAAAATTTTTAGTAAGTTTTTAGCCACGTGGCACAAATGTGGCAGCCACATCATGTCACATCCTAACACCGGGGTGCAGGTTTATGAGCTCTAAATGCATCTATGTATAACCATCATAATGCAACTCACAATCATCAATACCTATACTCACCTAGAACTTACCTGTGCGTCCCCAGCGTCAATAATATCATACACAACTACTAGAAGCATATTCTAAGATATAAAGCATTTGACATGGCATTTAAATCATAAAATGATTTAAATCAACTTTTCAGGGAAAAACGTAAAGTATATATATAAATACTGAAAACCAAAAGCCCACTCACTGGTATGTGACAGGGTCGTAACCCCCGAGTCTCGCCTGGCCTCGCTCATCCTTTGGAAACGTCTCACCTATATGTGAAATAATTGATTAAACATTAATTCGATAGCACATACATAAAACTTGGATCAACTTCTCATACGTCGCTCAATTGGGATGTTTGAATATACTATCGTGGCCAGGGCACAGTCATTCACATGATGTTCACCTTCCGCACTGCACGCTCACCTTGAATCCAAGTTTGGTGCACAATCATGTCGTATAGTGGTTTGTACAGACCACTATAGGTGGTTTCGACTCGTAGGTGACCCGTGATTATTCGCACAGTCTTCATGTGATCGTAGCACTTGAGCGTATTTATTTACACGCAGCCCTGTCGTACAGACCATATTAGGTGGTTCTGACTCGTGTGCAGGCATACTTGATGAGCTATAGGTTCAGTCGTACAGGCCACAATAGGTGGATTCGGCTGACATGTTACTTTCATTGATTTATTTCACCTGGTTTACTTATTTCATTATGCTGAGACATTTGACATGGTATATATGTGGATTTTGGTAATTTGAGTATGGTTTTGTTATATGTACGTATCCTATTTTCTGGGAAATTATACGGGTTTTACGGCGATGGGTTATCACTTTTGGAAAGAGAAATGGTTTTGAAAAGTTTTGTTTTTGCCCACTCACGTTTTCTATTTTGCACCCCTCCAGGTTTTAATTGCTGAAAGTTCGTATCGACGAGGATTCTTGGCGAATCTCAGTATAGGTGGCTACCTCTTAGGGTATGATCTTTACCCACACTATTGTACTTTACTTATGCTCTGACGTCACGTGTGAAATGAGTTCATTCCCGCTCACAGCGCACTCTTGTCTTTAGACATTATTAGGTTTAAATTTATTCACATTTTCCACATCACCATACTTTATGGCTTCATCACCTTCTAGGTGTCGGCCAACACTGCTCGATTCAGAGTCCTAGTGGACATTCCGGGTCGGGATGTGTCACATCAGCACAAATGGGGACCCCATATTTGCCACGTCATCACTTAACGGTTTACTTAACAGATTTTCTAACGGATGTATGAAATTGAAATAAAATGATCAGTAAATGTATGAAATTGAAATGTTTTAAAGATGTTGTAAGAAATTGAAATCGACCTCAAACCTGAGGGGGTAAAATGTAATTTACCCAACAATCAAACATAAAACAAATTATGAATCTTCCAAAATTAACTGTTGCATAAAGAATGTCCATAGACGGAGATTCAATTTCCGAGATGTGGACATTTCTAGATCCAAGGCCAGATTTAGAGGAGATTTGATAGGGTTAACATGGGGTTGTGCAAGGGGCCTTACTTTATTGGCATAGAGTGTTGAAGGAAGCATACAACAGGTGTTTCTTTCAGAATGTACTTCAAATGTTTTATTTTTTTCCCAACCTAGAAGCGTTTTTAATTTTTTTTTGTCAAACACTATCAGAAGTGCTTTTGGTGGTCTAAAAATGTTTTTACCTATTTTAAAAACACTTCCAAACAAACATAAATTAATAGTCTTAGGACCAAGAAAATCTATTAATTTAGTGGAATATTAAATAATTGATAAATTAATAATTGATTGATTAATTAATAGCTTATTAATTTATTAAGGTATTCCGTATTTTCTCCAATGCTCTTAGCATTTAGTGTTACATAGTACAGAAGTGGAACACTATTGCAAGCCAAAACTCTATTTAAACAAAAAATGTCGTAGGACTCGTTTGGAAGTGCTTTTAAAATAACTGAAAACGCTTTTAGAGAAAATATTTCCGGGTTCCAAAAACACTTAAAGTGCTTCCTATAAGAAACACATAACTGGTGCTTCTTGCAGAAGCACTTTAAGTGTTTTTTTTTTTCAGGATTCACTTGCATTTTTACTAAAAATTGGTTCTAAAAATATTTTCACAAAAAGCACTTTCATCCATTTTAAAAGCAGTTCCAAAGAACCCTTAGTAATAGGAAATTATTAATTTATATATTACTTGAGACTTATATGAAATTTTTATTAGGTATTAGTGTCACAGCCCGTCCCAAAATAAATTATCAATGGCGTGGAAGTTACTAAATTACCTTTGGACGTTGAGATATAATTGAGTTATGTAGTGGTGTGGTTTAAGTTTAAATTTATTTGGACAAATTCTAAAGTTTCCAAAGTTTTGGAACACTTAGGACTCAAAGTGTTTTCTTTGGTTTTGGTTGGTGACCCACGTGGACCACACACACACACACACACAAACTCTCCCTCTCTCCAGTGCCTTCTCTCTCTCTCCTCCCTCTCGGATTTTTCAGAAAATCCGTACAAAACGTACGGACGAACTTCAAAACCAACCTTACACGCACATATCGAGAGTTCAAAGGGCACCATTGTGTTCCTGAGGTTCATACGAGTTGAATGGTACCATTTTTAGGTAAGAACTTCTTCGAAAACTCGTGAAAACCCTAACCCGATTTTTTTCACTATTCATGCAAACGTAAAATCGTGTGTTTTTGGGGATTTCAAGCTCACAGGAAGCTTTAAGAGGTTCTCACGAAGCTCGGAGTGGTTCGTTGGAAGAAATTGGACGTCAAATCATCGAGAATGACGGGTTTTAAGATTTACCGGAATATCGAGGCTTTTTCTGACGGGTTTCTAGTGGTTTAAGGGCTCGACTTAGGTATGGTTTTGTTCGTCTTGGTGAGATCTTCAAAATGGTTCAAGTTTCATGAAGTTTGGTGTTAACATGAGAGAGAAATTAGGGTTAGAAGCTTTTCCAGAAACCGGCGAACAGTCGCTGGCGTCCGGTGACTCGTCGGGGAAGAGGAAGCATATTATGTCAGTTTTGACGGAATATGCTAAAGGTGTAAGGTAACGCCGTTAGTTTTTAGATGAATATCCTAGATTTTAACGGAATATTCCTGACGGCATTAACTGCCGCCGTCAGTGTGCCAGGCACGTGCCCGCGCGTGGGCGGCGCTTTTGGCCGTGCCTTGGCCGACGCGTGAGGGGTCGGAAAAAATTTCTAAAAATATGGGGATGTTCGTGAGGTTGTTTGAGCAATGTATGAGAAGTTATTAGCTAGTATTGGTTATGTGCTTTAAATTAACGTTTTTATAGTTGTTTCGCATATAGAGGAGACTTATCCCGAGGACAAGCACAGTCAAGGGCGACTCGGGGGCTACGACCCTTTGACATACCAGTGAATGGGCTTTTGGTTTTAAGTATATACGTATATGCTTGATATTTTCCCAGAAAATGCATTTAAATGAGTTATGCTTTGAAAATGCCATGCCTATTGATTTATGCTTAAACCATGAGTTAGAATTGTATGCATAATATATAGTTGTGGTGCTGTGGACGCTTAGGTAAGCCCATGTGAGTTTATGAATTGTGAATGTGAATAACGATTGTGATTAATTGAGAAGCATAGAGCTTATAAACCTGCACCCCGGTGTTAGTGATTTAGTCAGAGATATGACACATGCCTGTTTATAATGTCACATCCCGCACCATATGCTCACATTAGATCCAATTTAGGTGCACAGTCTTGTCGTACAGACCATCATAGGTGGTTCCGACTCGTAGGTGACTAGCAATTTATCGCCCAGCTATCATGAGAGCGTAGTATTGAATATAATTATATTACACCCAATCTTGTCGTACAGACCCCTTTAGTGGTTCCGACTTGTGTGCAGTGTAGTGTCGTATAGGTCATTGTAGTGACTCCGACTAGATTGACTAATGAGCTATGAATTCAGTCGTACAGACTTCTACAGTGGTTCTGGCTAATATGTTATTTTCCATGAATTTATTCTCACCTGAGTTACTCTATTTTATGTTTTGGCATGGCATATTTATAATTATGAAGATGTGAAGCATGATTTGAATTGATATATATATATATATATGCATATGTTTATATTATACATGTTTTACGGCGAGGGGTTAGAGCGTTTGATAATGAAATGATTTTGAAAGCTTTGTTTTTGCCCACTCACATTTTCTGTTTTGCGCCCCTCCAGGTTTTAGGTAGACTTGCTGTTGCTGGCATTGAGGATCTTGGCGGTTCTGACAAAATTAAATACTTATAGGACATTTTTTGGTACTGTATAACTAGTACTTGTCCTACTAGACTGCACCTAGACTTTCTATGCTCTGATTAGGAGTATTTACACTTGTATCTCACTCCTAGCACTTCATGTTTATTAGTGCACATTAGTAGCTTTCAGTTTTTATTTAATCATATATTTATCATCCTTATCGTTTCCGCACTGTGCACATGGCTACGTCACCCTCACGTGACGCCCAACACGCCTTGACGTAGGTCGGGGTGTGTCAATTAGAGCATCTCCAAAGGTTATATGAAAACTGCTACGTAAACATATAACAGTAAAAAAAATAGCATCAAACTCTCTCTGACCGAGCCTTCATTTACTTACATGGTGCTGAATCAATTGAAGACAAAAATTTTTGCTGTCAAATTTGACAGCAACTGTCAATTTTATTAAATGATTTTTTAATAAATGTGATGCAATATATACTAAATGTTATTGTGTAAATCAAGTATTTGATTTGTTGTCTCAGTAATTGGACCCCACAAAGAGATAAAAAGAATTATAAAATGACAATATTATTTAACATATAGGGTGGAGTAAAAAATTGTACAAAATGTCAAATTGCCACATAAGTCATCAAGTATCATTTTGATGTTTAAAATGTAACATTTCATTTAGAGATGTTCTTATCTTATAAATTTAGCATATTATTAATTTAGCAAGTTATCCCTAAGTTGGGAACAATAACAATATTATTTAACAGATGTTATTAATTTATTGGGTATTAAAGTATCGAGATTCTACTATATTGATTGTATCAAAAATGAAGAAAATAGTCTTTGAAACTACTCATTTTCATTGTATTTGTAGGATTTCTTCTTTCTTATTTGTTGTAGCAGAGAATGAACTTGTGAATTAGTAGGGAATGAAATTATGACACGTTTGTGCCTACGAAGATCAGTTGAGTTTGTACGGATCGTTATTTTCACTTAGACCAAGGTCTAGGTTCAAGTAAGTCTGCCCTACCTTTCCTAAACTTTTTTTTTTAATGAACAATAGTGTTTACATTAAGGGGGAGATGGTGGGCTTAAACTCATAATGAGTTAACAATAATGTAGTTCAAATTTGCATATGGCGAGAATCGAACCTAAAATCTCTCACTTATAAGTGAAGAAGAATACTACTAACTGTAATCCTAGATGGCCTTCCTAAATTTTTTTGTTACCGAAAAAAGTATTCCACCCTGAGATTTTTTCCAAATAAATTTTTTGTAAAGTAATGATTTGTTTGAATGGAACGGTCGAATTTGATATCGCGTTAGGGTTTCACACTTGTGCTTTCAGGAACAATTCCTCCCTGAGGTTGCTATACAGGCAGCAATGGCTGTTCCTCCACCTCGCGGCCTCATACCATTCTACGCCACTCTACTCGACGGCTGCAGTTCGTCCAAGAACCTCCGAACCCTCACGCAGCTCCACGCGAAAACCATAAAACTCGGCATTTCCCGCCACGACTTCATTCGAACGAAGCTCCTCTGCTCCTACGCCGCCTCCTCCCAACTGAAGCAATCCAACCTTCTCTTCTCCTTCTGCACTAGCCGACCAACCTTCATATTCAACACCCTCATCAGAGCCCACTCTTCCCAAGGCCTCTTCTCTCAGTCTCTGTCCATTTTTCTCCGAATGCTCGCCGCCAATAAACCCTTCGACCGCCATACCTTGCCTGCGGTTCTCAAATCTTGTGCCGGGTTATCGGTGTTGAGGCTCGGCAAACAAGTTCATGGAGCTGTTTTGGTCAATGGGTTTGGCTTTGACTTGGCGAATTCGAATGCGTTGATTAGTATGTATGCCAAGTGTGGTGATTTGCCGGGTGCCCATAAAGTGTTTGACGGAATGCTAATGAGGAATGAGATTTCTTGGTCGGCAATTATGGCGGGGTATGGGATGCATGGAGTGTTTGGTGAGGTGTTTGAGTTGTTTGATAGGATGGTGGAGGCAGGAGAGAGGCCGGACGGGGTGACTTTCACTACGGTTTTGACAGCGTGTAGTCATGGAGGGCTGACAGAGAAGGGAAAGGAGTATTTTGAAATGATGAAGCAGCGGTTCGGGGTGATGCCCGGGTTGGAGCATTATACCTGTATGGTGGATTTGTTGGGTAGGGTGGGACGGGTGGATGAAGTAGAGGAATTGGTTTTGGGGATGGCAGTGGAGCCGGATGAGGCATTATGGGGTGCATTGTTGGGGGCTTGTAGGATTCACGGGAAGGTAGAGGTGGCTGAGAGAGTGGAAGAGATGCTTCATGGAAGGCGACCTAGTGTAGCATCTATTTGAGGCATTTAACAATGAAGGTCTTGCAAAACTCCACCAGTTCTTTGCTCATGATGCTTTTGGGGAAAAATTCCCTTCTCAAGTTGCCTTCGGGATTGAAATTTGTTCGTAAAGCCTATATATACTTCTCAATCTGAAGGTTGCCTTCTAGTTACTGAGAGTTCTACATGTGGCTTTCGAATTTGTGGCGGGAACAGATGGAACAGACTATACACGGACTGGAATGCTTTCTCTTCCATTGCTATGAAACTTGACTTTGTGGGAGAACATATTTTGATGGCAATGGATATAACTCCTAGAGGGTGTAAACAACCCAAGGAAGAAAGAACTTTCATTCATCACTTTTCGGGTCGATGAAGTTCTCTGTTGTTGGTTTGGTGTTTCTTCTCTTCATTTCACCGATGCTAATATCATAAAGTGTTTTTTTTAACTTGTTTGTGCTGGTTTTTTTTAGTACCATGTCATAGTTTTAGTTCACATCTCACAAATGAATTATATAGCGAAATAGTTTCCACACACCCATTTTCTCGTTTTGCACACTTTTTTGTTTTTTCGCCCTAGTATTAGATTGAATAAATATAAGGAAAATTTAGGGGGGGGGTGGAATGAAGAGGTGTGTGCAAAAGGAAAAAGAGGGTGTACGAAATCACTTCTTGAATTATATTGACAAGACTGGTTTTGGAGCTTCACAAGTAGTCGTAGAAATATATTGTATTCTCGAATAATCTACAACTACAGGTGTCAATCAAACTTGTACGGTTCTCTCACAATGTTTTCTGGAACATACCCACAGAATATGAGCTCAAAGGAGAGAAGCCCTAGGGCTGAATATATACACTCTGTGTCAACATGGGATTTATCACCGGCCACGAATTCATGAATGTTACAGTCAACCTCAACAGAACTAAATCCCGGTGTCTTCTGTACTCCAAGGTCTTTCATCTTCTTCCTAACCTTGTTTGCACCATCCCACCGTCCAGCAGCTGCATATATATTGGCTAGGAGCACATAGTTGGAATCAACACCGGGATCAACCCCAGAGAGGTACTTCATCAATCTTTCAGCTAAACTGACGTTCCCAATGGTTCTACAAGCGGCCAACAAAGAACCCAACACAACTTCATTTGGCTTCATCGGCATGTTTTCTATTACACCCAAGGCATCTTCCAACCTCCCTGCACGGCTATAGAGATCGACTATGCATCCATAATGCTCGATTCTGGGTGTTATTCTGTGAACTCCCTTCATGTTATCAAAGTAATGGAGCCCCTCATCGACTAAACCAGCATGGCTGCACGCGGTGAGTGCTCCAGTGAAGCTGACCCCGTCTGGCTTGAGCCCTTTCTTCTGCATCAGGTTGAAGAACTCGAGAGCTTCCTCTGCGTGCCCATTAACTGCAAATCCCACAATCATCGAGTTCCATGATACCAATGTCCTTTCCAGCATGTTCTCGAAGACTTGACAAGCAAAACCAATACAACCACATCGAGAATACATATCAACCAACGAGTTACTTATCCTAACATTGTCTTTAAAGTCTCGCATCATAACAAAACGGTTTAGCCACAAGCCTAGACCAAGCGTTCCCAGATCTGCACACGCAGCGATTACAGCAATTATAGTCACATAGTCTGGTTCAACTCCTGCGAGCTGCATCTCTCTAAACCACTCCAACGCTTGCTCGAACTGACCTTTCTTGACAAACCCACCAATCAACACGGTCCAAGAAACCGCATCTCTGTTAGGCATTTTTTCAAACAGCTCAACCGCATCCGAAACCTTCCCATTTTTCATATACCCATCAATCATAGTATTCCAAGACATTGAATTCTTCACATCCAGCCCATCAAAAACCAACCTAGCAAAATCCACACCGCCACACTTGGCATACATATCAATCACCGCCGTGCCCACCATCACATTATTTGTATCCAATCCGAGCTTCCGGGCATAAGCATGAAGCGAAGGCCCGAACAGAACGCCCTTGGCCGGAAAATGGGCGCAGCCAGAGAGAAGTGTAACAAATGTGACGTGGTTTGGTTCGACTCCAGCTCGTCTCATTTGGATGAAGTGAGCAAGAGCTTCAGCTAAATGACCATTTCGGCAGCGGTGGGATATTGATGAGGTCCATGAAACAGTGGGGTCTATGGGGGTTTTGGTCCTTTCAAGCGAGACGGAGTGCTTCCGGTACTGGTTTGGATTAGGGGAGGTGGACTGGGAAGGGTTTGGAAGTGGGAGAAACGGCGGTGGTTGTTTGGGAAGTTGAGGGAGTTGGATTGGGGTTGCTGTGTACGCGGGAAGACTCATTGTTTAAAATACCGTTATTCTAAAGAGGAGGCACTCTAGTCTTTAATAAACAAGGGATGTGGCAAGATCTAAAACGTTATCTTGTCTAAATTTTAATTTTAATTAGACCTTGAAAAATAATATATGACGCAAAAACATGACACGAATAAACACAAAAACTTATATAGTTAGGTTTGTACTAAAGTGGGTTTACACAATAATAATACGTTAGTTAACGGGGCTGGCTAATGTTCATTCGCAAAATACGATAGGCATGCTATATATGTCAACTACGCTTTTATATATCTTTTATTTCTGAAAAATCATTTAGCATAATAACTTGGTCAGTTTTATGTAATGTGTTTCACATAATTAGGTTTCATGATATTAGAAGGTGCTTGCTTTATGTTCAACTTGATATTAATTGAAATGTCTCATGTCGTGGTGATTCTTGTCAGAAATATAGAGAAATTAGTGTATGGTTGAAACACGATACTACACGTAAAATTTACAAATTAATTTGAGTTAATATATTTAGGCGTGAAAAGTTACATGTTTGTTGTCTTGAGAATAATGTTACATGACAAGAAAATGATACGATACAAAAATATTAAAACACCATATGTAGCCGGCACAGTGTTAGTACTTAAAAACTTAGGGAAGTTTTTGGAAAGGTAATGGGTAAGTCTTCAAGCGGCTTTATATCTATTAGATTGACAAGTAAGCAAAAATAGTATTTCATCAATTCAATCATGACTATTTATTTCATGTAAAAAATTAAAAAGTAACACCCTAGTTTACTACTCGCTCCAATTCAAGGTTAACTTTGACATTTTCGCTGATAAAATGAACATGTGAGATTAAGGTGGACTTTTTGAAAGTGTAAAACTCTCCCGTATGTACTTCATTTTTTTTCTTTGGAGAATTATACAATGAAATAGACAAATTGTTAAGAAATATTGGTTGTTGACCCTAACTATTGAAAATATTAAGTCCATAAGTTGTGATAACCATACAACTATGACAGAGAAATGTGTGAATAATAGCATTAATTAGCAAAACACTCAAGAGGCATTTTATGCCAATCCTCTCCTTCTCAAAGTGGATAGGTTGACACCGGTATTAACTAGTAGGGTTAGTGTTCACTTAAAACACACGTTTTTATACCACAGCTATACATTATCTTTATTATAAATCTTTTATTTTTCTAAATACATTTGTCGTTTTGTAGCTCACTCAACATTATATTCAAGATCCGAACTGTTTATTTTGTAAATCTTCCATCATAAATAATCATTACAAAAAGTTGTTCAAATGCGACACATCAAAATCTGCAAATGGCTGGGTTATGTATTTGGATATTATAAGTTAATGAATCGGCTTTGAGTTTAGAGTAACTTCAGGCGACGCCGACACGATACGAACACAATAAAACACACACATTCTACTTCAAATCCAGAACTCGTATGTAGTATGTACCCAAAGAGCAAAATAGAGATTGCAGCCTAAGCAGAACCAGTGAAGCGAAAAATTACAAATAACAGGTCTGTTTGCATTAGCTCATGTCTTTGAGTGCTTCAGCCTTCAATCACTAAAACTAATTGATTTTGGTCAATGCTTAAAATTGCATCTATTGACTGGTTTGAAATTAGGTGGTAAAAAATATGATCTCCGACGCATGTAAATTTCAGTCAACTTTTCTGGGAAAATTGTTGCAACAGGAAGGGAGCTCCTGTGGGAGCGTTGATATCGCAGAAGTGTCTAGTAATTTCTTGATTTCGAAACAAATATCAAGAGTAATATGTGCATTAATATGATAGTGAGATGTCTTAAAATGTGAATGTAGTTCATTCTTTTCAAACTAACATGTATATAAAGTAAACTTACATAATTCATTAAAATACGAACAAACAATTTGAATCGACGTCCTCTATCTACATTGATGATATGGACTGTGGACCGGACAATTCTCACACTCCCGATGCAAGCACCTCTGAGTACTAGAATGGACACTAACGAAAAGGAACTACTTAATGACATCCTACATAGAGACTATACTACTGCAAGAGCCAATAGATTCTGTGGACTTACCAATTTCTCATCGCCCATCTGCGGAAGTGAAGGACTCTGCAAATCCGTTAGGCCTTGCAGGAATACTGCCCTTGCTGTCCTCAAGGCTATTATAGCTGACTCCTTGGCTTTCTGATTCTTTCCAAACCTTTAACATCTGAGGTAGAGGTTGGTTGTAATCAATCCCTGAGAGACAATCGGATTCGTCTTCAACTGGTTTCCACTTTTCGACAAGTAGGGACAACACATTCACTGCATGTCCCATTTCAGGCCGATGGCTTGGCTCCCTCGCTGTGCAATGACCAGCTAGTTCAGCTATTATCGAGATGCTCTCAAAAGTTTCTTCTTTTACTTCAAGAGTTGGATCAATTGCAGCCACAAGCTTCTCCTTGCTTGACTTTATTTGCCAAAACCACTCGGCCAAGTACCTGCTTTCCTCTGGCCAGTTCTCATCAAGCGCCATCAATCCAGTTAAAAGTTCCACTAACACCACTCCAAAGCTGAACACATCTGCTTTTGTTGTGATTTTCCCCATCACTGAAATCAATTATTATGATTTAGTAAGACAAATTACGTAGATCAGATGTAAAAGTACATAATGATTTGAAAACTAAAATATTCAATCATCTGCAGGATATCACATAGAGTCCCTCCATTTCAAGGAAACTACCGGCATTTTTAGCTAAAATAAGATGCAGTCACCAAGTAGCAACCCTATGGAAAAAATCGACAGCCAATAGGACTAGTTATCTTCACTTTGTTTCAATCACATAATAAATGTTTAGTTTAATCAGCATATTGTTTTCTGATCTCTGAGTGAACACACTTTGGTAAACCAAAAGAGACACAGTACGAGACCTTGGGGCTCATTCAGAAGCAATTTATCTCTCTTCGAGGTGAAAAAATAAAAGGAATTTATTTGAATTTACAGCAGTTGTAGACGTGTGTTACAAGTACAAGACAACATCAATTTATAATCATAACATGTATATGATTTTACAGCAGTTGTATGATGAACTTATATAATTCGATTCCAGAACCAAATTTAACAGGGGATTCAAAAGAAATCTTACAGGCATATTCAGGTGCAAGGTATCCAAATGTCCCCGCAAGCTTAGTCGCAACAGACTTCTCCCCATCCGGAGTAAGTTTCACCAACCCAAAATCTGAAACTTTTGCATGTAAGTCATCACCCAGAAGAATATTGGAAGATTTGAGATTTCGGTGTATGAAGGTTTGGCGGGCTAAATTATGTAGGTATTCCATCGCTCTTGCAACATCCAACAGAATTATGAGTCTCCTTGTCCAAGATAATGGCTTCAGATTGAAGCTCTTCCAATGGAAAAGATGTCTGCTAAGAGCGCCTTGAGACATACTCGTAGACAAGAAGCCTTTCATTTCCTTCAACGGAGTAACCCAAAAGAGAAACCAGATGTCGATGACGAACCTTGGAATGAACAGCAATTTCTTACTGAAATCTATCCAATGCTTTACTACTGATTACCCCACCTTCCATTCTTTTAACTGCTATTTTGTCCCATCTTCTAGTTCACCCTTGTAAACAGTTCCAAATCCGCCACAGCCTAGAGCATTTTCAGGTGCAAAACCTTTCGAAGAACTTGAAAAGATATGACAAGGTTCCCAGCCTCAATCGTATGAGAGTTCTCTGTTCCACTGCTGAAGTTACTGGCAGTAGTCCCAGTCTTGGTTGACAAGCTTCTGGCGGTATTACTAGAAACTGAAACATTATACATATTTTATGGATCAGATGGGTCTCTAGGGTGAATCACAACTGAAGTAGGAGCCTCCGAGATATTTTTTCTTTTATTACAGCAGTAAATAGACAGACAAATCATCAGAAGAACTGCATCAGAAACTACTGCAATTCCAGCCACAATAATAACCGGTTAGGATTTTTTAGAACTTTGCGGTTGAACATCCACTTGGACAGAAGAACCAGATGGATTAGGACTTGAGTGTGTAATTGGAGAAGGTGGACTATGGGATAATGGTGTTTTTCCACCACCATATGATGGGGTATCTGATGGACTGTCTGATGGAGGTTGTGACTTGTTGAGCGGAGGCGGGCTTCTAATAATGGAGGAGGGGCAACAATTTGATTAGCAACTAAAAGAGGATTTCCCTCGGTGATGACCTGACTGTCACAGAATATTGGTAAAGGAGGCTCGATATTGTTTCCACTTATATCCAATAATCTCAAGGATTTCAACTCAGTAAAGTTAGTAGGAACTTTACCACTAATGTTGTTTCTTGGAAGCCTTACATCAATCAAAGAATCTAACTTTTCAAGTGAAGGACTCAAAGTACCAATTAGCTTGCATCTAGGCAAATTGATGAGGGAAACCTTGGTCTGTGGATTGCAACTCAATCCCAACCACGGCCCCTCACATGGATTATTACCAGACCACTCGGATGCAAGACTAAACGGATAATTCAAAGCACCAAGGAAATCCAAAAGTGCAGTAACTTCTGAGGCACATTGTAGCCCAGGATCAGTTTGACAAAATGGATTAGAGTTATAAGAAACATTACCGGACTTAAACTTCGGTATTGCACCCATTAGCCGGTTATTTCCCAGGTCCAATTTTGTCAAGCTTCATGTCTGCCACTGCCAGTGACTGCGGACTCAGACCAACAAGTTGGTTGCCATTAAGGTTGAGTTCCCTGAGAGAAGAAAGATCATCAATGTTTGCCGGCATTGTTCCGGTGAACTGGTTTCCATGCAGCCAAACCTGTGTCAACGACGACATTGATGCAATTACATCAATAGGACCAGTCAGTCCACCATCTTGATTATTCAACCACAACGTCTGCACCAAAGACTCTGCAAAACTAGCCGGAATCACACCAGTTAATCTAGTAAACGAAAGTTGCAGGATCGCGAGGGACGGCAATGCGCCTAAAAACTCCGGCAACGGTCCTGCCAAATTACATTCAATCAAGGACAGATTTTGCAATTGAACAGATTTTGCCAACTCATTAGGCAAAGACCATCCGGTAGACTCATTCAACGGAATGTGACCCAATGCCGTAACCCTTAAACTGCTAAGACCATCAAAGAAATCTAAAGGGATTGTATCGAAATCATTGTTATCCAAGTAAGCGAATTTGAGTTCCAATAAGCCACTAAAGGTAGGCAATTTCCCATTAAAGTTGTTCCTTTGGAAACCAAGGTTGTTGAGCTCAGAGAGCTGGTTGAAGTTCTGGGGCAAATGACCTTTGAGTCCCATTTTCTGAACCTGAATCTGTGTGACTCTGTCCCTATTGCTGTACACATGAGGCCATGAAGGGCCGCAAGGGTCGTTTTCCATTGTCTGGCCATTCCAAAAGCTCTGAATTCTCCAACCCTTTTCTGAAATCATTCAGAATTTTCAGATCACCTGGTAAAGTTGCTCCATAAGCCGCAATGGAAACACACAAAATTACAAAAATGCATATACTCCTCCAGCTTTTCTCCATAACCAATCAGTCACTACAGCAACAAAACAACAAAAGCCCAAAACCCAACTGGAATTTTACAGAATTCACCAAAACAGACTGTAAAAGCCAAAACCCAGATTCTGAAGTGCTGAGAAAAAGTGATATGGAGAAGAAAATGGGAGGTTTTTTTGGGGGATGGGTGGGAATTGGGGAAAAAAAAACCCAGAAAAGAATTCAAAGTAGAAAAAGAAAAGGCTATTAACCCATACCAGTTGGGTACGGCCACCTTTTCGTACAATTAAAGTTAACTGGGAGGGAACTTTGAATCTTTTCCACCAAGATTACTGGATCAAGTGATCCGGATAGGTCTGATAATTCTTGACACGATCCGATAATCCGACACGACACGATACGAAATTAATAGATGTTTGGGTCGACACGATAATGAATCAGGTCGTTATCGGGTAACCCGATAAGCACCTGTTAAGATAACGGGTTGATTTTGGTATACACGTGGGTAACACAATACACGATAAGCAGAATATTAATTTTATAATTTTATAACCCTAAAAAAATACTATAATAATTATAATAATTATATATACTATAATAATTATACCTCCAAAATATTAATTATAATAATTATATATATATTAAATTTTATAAAAACTATAATAATTATTAATTAATATGCATCCATTGATTCCATAATTCCATTCCATTCCTGCCGCGCCCTTTGAAGAAAAAGGGAGGGAAAATGAAAATTATAAGAAAAGCTGAAAAGGAAACAAAAAAGTGAGGGAAAGATGGGTAGGCTGCCGGCCTTTCAAGAAAAAGAAAGGAGAGAAAAATGAAAATTATAAGAAAAGCAGAAAATGAAACAAAAAAGAGAGGGAAAAATGAAAATTAATAAAAGTGGTGAGAAATTTTTTTTTTTTTTAAGTTATTAACTTTTTATCACATATATCCCACTATTTTATAATGACACGTGATGTACTACTCCGTGTACCGGTCAATTATACGTACAAAATAAATAGATTTAAATCTACTTAATAAATATATATACGAAAAATCACGATTTAACGGTTATTTTAACTCCGATTTTGATTATTTTTTTATAGCTACACTCCTTAATCCTATATGAATACGAATACAATGAATGAATTCGATCTTCAATTTAAAATATTTACACTAGTGGATACTACAAAATCTTATGGTATACTTAATGAAAGTATGAATAAACTCTTAAGTATTAGTGAATCTATTGTTTTGATGGGATACTCATTCTACAAAACTAGTTTCAATGATCCAACCGTCAAACATGTTTGTATATACTTCGAGATCGCATACGCCAAAAATTGCAAAAAAACAAACATTCAGAGATCAAGTAACGGGACAAAACTTTTCGACGGTTATAAACGAAAAATCACGATTTAACAGTTATTTTAACTCTGATTTTGATGATTTTTTACAGCTACACTCCCTGATCCTATATGAATACAATAAATGAATTCGATCTTCAATTTAAAATATTTACACTAGTGGATACTACAAAATCTTATGTTATACTTAATGAAAGTGTGAATAAACTCTTAAGTATTAGTGAATTTATTGTTTTGATGGGATACTCATTCTACGAAACTAGTTTCAATGATCCAACCGTCAAACATGTTTGTATATACTTCGAGATCACATACGCTAAAAATTGCAAAAAACAAACATTCAGAGATCAAGTAATGGGACAAAACTTTTCGACGGTTATAAAAAGAAAAATCACGATTTAACGGTCATTTTAACTCCGATTTTGATGATTTTTTGCAGCTACACTCCTTGACCCTATATGAATACAATGATTGAATTCGATCTTCAATTTAAAATATTTACACTAGTGGATACCACAAAATCTTATGTTATACTTAATGAAAGTATGAATAAACTTTGAAGTGTTAGTGAATCTATTGTTTTGATGAGATACACGCATTGTACGAAACTAGTTTCAACGATCCAACCGTCAAACATGTTAGTATATACTTCGAGATCGCATACGCAAAAAATTGCAAAAAACAAATATTCAGAGATCAAGTAAAGGGACAAAACTTTTCGACGGTTATAAAACGAAAAATCACGATTTAACGGTTATTTTAACTCCGATTTTGATGATTTTTTTACAGCTACACTCCTTGACCCTATCTGAATACAAAGAATGAATTCGATCTTCAATTTAAAATATTTACACTAGTGGATATCACAAAATCTTATGTTATACTTAATAAAAGTATGAATAAACTATAATAATTATATATATTAATTTAACAATTTTATACCCCTAAAAACTATAATAATTATATATATATATTAAATTAAATTTAAAAAATTGATGACCATTGGATCGGCTGAGATTTAATCTCAGCCGTCCATTTCATAATTATATATATATATTTAATTAAATTAAAAAAACTAATGACCATTGGATCGGCTGAGATTAAATCTCACCCGTCCATTGTAGGCTATTCCTCTTCTCTCTCATTAACTCAGACTCAAATCATTCTCTATCTCTCTCGATCGACTTCGTCACTTCGTCTTCGAGACCTCACGCACGCGGACGCGGCGCCTCACCCTCCTCACAGGCCTCACCTCAGTCTCAGATCAGTGACCTCACCGGCTCACTCTCCTCGTTGTCCTTGAGTCTCGACCTCACCCAGACTGTCACCCTCACTCAGTTTCTTCACTCCTCACCGGTTCGCCCACTGTCCATACCAATACCACCCAAATCCGGCTCCTGAATCGAGCTCTCAGTCTCATTTCGCACTCCTCCTCACTGAACAAGGTAAGAAATTCCTGCAATAAACTCAAGGGTTTCTGAATTAGGGCTTTTCGACTTAGGAATTTCTGAAATTAGGGTTTCTAAATTAGGGCTTTTGGAATTAGGAATTTCTGAAATTTAGGTTTCTGAATTAGGGATTTTGAAAAGGGACTCTGAATTAGGACTTTTGGAATTCAGAATTTCTAAAATTCATGTTTCTGAATTAGGGATTTTGAATAGAGATTTTCTTTATGTTCTTTCCTTCTTTGTTCTTTTTCATTTTAATGGTTTAAGATAGAAAGAGGATGATGGAAATTTCACAAAACTACAATCGAGCTCTCGGTCTCTTTCCTTCTTTGTTCTTTTTCAATTTAATTTCTTAATATACAAGCCTACAATCAAGACGATGATGAAAATTTCACAAAACTACAACTTTCGAATATTCTTGTGTGCTGCTAATTAATTGGTATTTTTTTCAGAAAAAATTGACATGATGCATGATTTTTTATGATGTAGGATTTTGATAATAATTACGATGGTTCAAGTTCGATTGAAAAAAAATGAATTGCAGAAGTATTTGGAGGATAAAAGAATAGATAGAAAAGTAGACATAGATGTTCTTTCTTGGTGGCAAATGGAGCGTTTTCATTATCCGATACTTTATCAGTTAGCACGAGATGTGTTAACAATTCCCATTTCAACTGTTGCATCAGAATCTGCATTTAGTATTGGGGGTAGAGTACTAAATTAGTATCGTAGTTCATTGTTACCAGAAACAGTTCAAGCTTTGTTGTGCACACGAGATTGGTTATTTGGAAAAGGAGGTAATATATTTTTATATGGTATAGTACTATTGTTTTATTTCTTTTCATAATTATTTTGGTAAACTTCTCATAATTTGAATGATTTTTAATGTTTGGGTTTTCTATACTTAGTTTATGTGGAAGAGAGTTATGACGTGGAAAACCTTACTGAAAACATCATCAACATAACTCTGGAAGGCAACAGATCAAGCCAAAGTTCCAATACAATTTCATGATGATCGATGTAAATCGAGGATTTTGTAAATTGAGGTTTAAACTTTTGAGAAAGACTTCACAACCTTGAAAACAAAAACTCTTTCATTTTGCATATCCTTGCACATTTAATATTTGTAATAGATTAGTAGTGTATGTATTATTTTTTTATTAGGCTCTTATTTTCGAGTGTAGATGTAGTACTTAAACGACAAATGTGTTTTAATGTTTTGAAGTAATATTTATGTGACAATGTGTGGTATGTGCAAATTTAAGAATTTTTTTTTTTTCTTAACGGGTCATAACGGGTCGGGTCACTTTACCAGTTGGGTAAAGTGACCCGACACGTTCAGGACCCGTTAAGATAATAGGTGTGACACGACACGACCCGTTAAGATAACAGGTGTTACCCGAAAACGACACGAACACGACAGACACGACCCGTTTGCCAGGCCTAGATCCGGACCTTTTATATTTGATCCAACAGCTAAAAATAGAGGGTCCTTTAAAAGTTATAATAAGTTTAGCCGTTGGATCAAATTTTAAAGCTCAGATCATTTGATCCGGTGGCCTTGGTGGAAGAGATCCGAAGAGGATCTCTTTCCAACTGGGAGCTTGGATCAAGGAGTCAGGACGAGGTGGTTTTGGATAGGTGGCACGAGATTTTGAAGGCATATTTCAGAAGGGCGGGTGGCGGAGGTGGCTTGTTATATGAGTCTAGCTTAATGGCGGAGACGGAAGCGATACGAGGGGCGATGATGGCTTGTATTGAGAAGGGCTTTGAGGTTGTTCAGGTTGAGTCAGACTCCAAATGTCTTGTGGACAAACTCAATGGGAAAATGCAACCTGATTTTGTCCTCCTTGATATTCAGCTTTTGAAGCAACAATTGAGGTCAGTAGAATTTATCTTTACTAAACAAACTTGTAATAAGGCAGCACATCTAGTGGCTTCGTTTGTGGTAAGGGAATGAGGCTTTCATAGTTGGGATGGTCTTAAGCTTGAATGGTTGTTTAATACATTTTCTTCTGATGAAAACACCTCTATTTGAATTTAATAAATTTCTTACTTTTGGAAAAAAAAATCGCATACTTTTTTTGTTTTAGCTCCATGACTGCCTCTCGCTTTTTCTTCTCAGTTTTGGTCAGTAATTTGATAGTAGCATATTTATGCGACTTTGTTATCTTATTTCTTTGCTTTTACTTAGTTAATTTCCGTTAATTTTGGTAATTTATGTTATTTTCGTATTTTGTAGGTCCAGTTGGTAAAGATGACAATAAATGGCAGAATGGAGCAATTTGGAGCAATTTTGGACTTAGATTGGACAACAGGCTTGGATATCATATGGGCTGACGTTTTTGGTGTTTAAATGATGCTGGATTTGTGCTAAATCCTGGAGGAATTAAAATTGAGGCTTGGAAGATAAGGAATTAGACAAGAAAGAGCAACCTTATCCATTCTTATTTTATCCATTCTTATCTTATCCAACCTTATCTTATCCTATCTTATCCAATCTTACCTTATCTTATCTCCAGCTGCAAAGAGGAATCCTTATCACATTCCAACACTTCCTATCTGATTTTAGGAGTCCTAAAATACCTAATCCTTTTCCTCATGGGATTCAGTTGTGCCTTTACCTTACATATACATTATTGCCGCAAATTAGAGAGGGGGACAAAAGAGTGCCGCAACCACATCCAGAGAGGAAGTGCCGCAACTTGCCATTCAACCATTGGAGTTTCCAGAGTTCTTTCTATCCTTGTTTAGTTTTAATGTTTATTTTAGATTGCTATTCAATTACGATGAACATGTGTAACTAAGTTTCTTTTTAGCTAGAGGTGAATTCGAAGCCATGATCATATGTTTTATATAAATTGATTACATCCAGTTATTGTTTCATAAAACATGAATGGGATTTACTTATCTGCTTTATAGAGAACTTATTCTTGTATGTTTATTAAGGATGCATACTTAGTTTGCATGCAAGGATTTGATGCTAGAATATAAGGGAATTTCATCTAATCGTTATGAACTTATATTTGCAAGTAGTAAAAGTCACTAGTCATGATTAAGTTAAGTAAATTCTGGCATGAGTATCATGCTTTTCATAGTTACGAATGCTTATGATTTTCACAGAACTTAATGATCTTCGAGATGTATCTCTATCATGCTTTTCATAGTTAGGGAACTTGAGAAGAATAATTTGATTGGGTCGAAGAGTCCAATTCAATGAACTTAGGAAAATCTGAGAGTTAATTAGTGCTGTTCACAGTTAATTTGGGGCATTGTCATTCATGGTTTATAGAAATAATAACTGGAAATCGATTTGTATGCATATGTTTCATGTGTGGAGAACAATCCTCTAGCTAGCCTTTCACCTATATCTCGTACAAGACCCAATTCGTTTGCTGCAATTTACTTTATTTTTGTTAAAATTCGTCCAAAAACCCCCTCAGTTCTTATTTTGTGTTAGTCTAGCTTAGTTTTCAGTTTTTTAAGTTTAATTTGTGTTGATTAGCATCCCTTCTAATCCCCGGCCTAGAACGATCCCTACTTGCTCATACTCAAGGTTCTAAAAAACGCTAGGCGCTAGTCGGGCGGCGGGCTAACGCCTAGCGCCTAGGCGGATTTAGGTAAATTTCTTATATATTTTATGAATTAATTAAATTTACTATATCAAATGTAAATAATTATTGATTAATATGTTATTTCTTATGGAAGAACATATATATGTGAATGTTTTATGTACATATATGATATGCTTTCCTAGAAAAAAAATTATCTAAATAATTTATAATTTATATAAGATTTATATACACACACACAATATATATAACAAACTTTGAACAATATAAAAAGCCCACCATGTGGTGGTTTTTATTATTAAAACCATCAATCCGTCTGCTCTTTCACATCACATGTCCACCTTGGGTGGTTTTCATTATTAAAACCACTAGAGTCCATGGTTTTCTTCATTAAAACCATCAGCTTTTGGCTTTTGACTTGGATTTGAGATCCATTCCGCACCACTACATTTGAAATGTTTCTCTCTCTTTCTCTCTCTCTCTCTCTCTCTTCGCACTCTATCCTCTCATATTCACAGATGAGCTCCACTTATTCGATTGCTCCGCCAGCAACATTTTTTCTTCCTTCATCTTCAGTTCACAGAGACGAGCTCCACTTCTTCGATTGCTCCGCCCAATTCTCCATCGTCTTCTCCGCCTAATTCCCCATCTTCTTGCCCTGCAAAATTTCCCAAAACATATTCTAGCACAGCAAAGATCCTTGAACACGTTGCTGGCTCCGGTGAAGAAATCCGAAGAGTCCAGGTCAAATTTTTTGTTTTTTTTTTCCAGCAATTGCCTAGTTCACCGCCGAGACCGCCTAGCTCGCCGCCGATACCGCCCAGCCCGCCTAGTCGGCCGCCCAGACACCGCCTAATACCCTTGCCGATTTATTGAACGTTTTCGGAAAAATCGCTGCGTCGGTCCGACGCCCAGCGCCTAGGCGGCCGCCTTGACCGCGTTTTAGAACACTGCTCATACTACAATCATCTAAATGATAGGGTTTAATTTGTGTGTTAGTTTATACCACATCATAATTTAATTTTCAATTTCCATACTTGAATTGAAAGTAGTGAACTGACTATTTTGCCTCATATGAGGGTGGCAAGCGAGGCTGACAGTGACAAATCATCATCCAAGTGTCGACAGTCAGCAGCGAGTGAAAGAGAGAAAGATCTCCTTTTTAATTGATGTATATTAATTAATAATTTTATCAAAAGAGAAATTTAATATTGGTCACTTAATTTGATTTAACTTAAAGTTCGGTCGAGTACTTAAAAATTCATTAACACGTGTTTATGAATTTATTACATTGCAAATCAATCACATTTGGATAATAATACTGTTATAATTTTTCTTTAAAAAATTGAATAAAAGAGATGCAAATTCTAACAGAATTACTTATGAAAAGTCCTTCATTTGCTGCATTTCCATGTCATGCCACATAGAAATTGACTTTCGATTAACAAACACTAGTGATGTTTTTTATTACCGTTATTACTAATGTGATTTTTTTGACATCTCATTTAAATATGCTCTCTTACGATTTTGTAGTTTGAAATCAAAGCTCCAAATCAACTAGAATTTAGAGATCAATGTTTCAATTTTCTTTTGAAAAAACGATAATAGTGTGAAGGGAAAAGCGACATAAGTGAATTTGAGGAGTCCAACATTGAATTTAGGGGTCTGATGGCGGCTTACTTAGGAGGGAGGGAGGGAGGGATCTCCGCTGATTACCGAATCTTTGTCCTTCCTGATTCTCGGACTGGGAAGCAGGAGGAACCAGCAGCAACTGAATATCTTGGAGAATAGCTTTATTTTATGTCACACATATTTGACTTATAAAAAGATAATTACTTAGTGGAACCTCGTCAAAATCATACAAATAAACAAAATATAATGCTATGGAGATCAAGTTTTAAACCAAATTTGCAAACTAAATAATGTATCACTAATAGAAAATAAACACGTTAATCAACATTTAAGTAATAATCTAATCATTAACAATCATATCATTTGGTTTACAAAATTTGATTTAAAAATTCAGTCTCCCAAACATTACCCTAAACAAAATGTTACTAAAAAAAAAAGAAGAAGAAAATAGTTGCAAACAAAGATTTAAATATACAAAACACATTAACAAATGGTGCTCCTACCGCTTCAAGTTTTTCTTTTTAAATACCAACAATATATTCACCCTAACAGATGAAGATTTGAGCTAAATCATATAATAAATCAATTATATTAATTTGATATCTAACTCATCCACACCAGAGTTAAACTGAAGACCTCATATTTACAAATGGAGAAACATACTGCTAAACCGTAGTGCACATCGTTCAAGTTAATTAACTGATAATATTACATAAACAAAGTGAACACAATGAATTATGTTTCTTTTTTGGGTAAATTACATAATACCGCCTCAGGTTTAAGATCTATTACAACCCCATACAACATCTTTAAAACATTTCACTTTCATACCTCACGTACTATTTTATTTCAAAATAATACATCCGTTAGATTTTCCATCCATTGGTCTGTTAAATGCCGACGTGGCTGCCACATTTGTGTTGATGTGGCTGCTACGTGGCAAAAAAATAATTTTTATACATTAAAAATATTATAATATTAACACTATTAAAAAAAAAAAACACAAGAAAAGCCCAAACCCAGAAATCCTTCCCTACATCCCACCCCCACCCCCTTACCCATCTCTTTCTTCCCATCCGTCCATCCCCTCCACCCCTCCATCCATCCCCTCCACCTGAGCACCCCTCAGCGCGGGTCCCACCTCGACCTCTCTCTCTCCCCCCTCCCTCTCTCTCCTCTGTAAAATGTGGAATTTGAGATTCTGGTTTTGCCTTCCAGCAGCTCGTGGCTTCCAGCAACTCAAGGAGGGCGAAATCTACTGCACCCTCGATTCCACCCTCATCAAGCTCGTCTACACCTTCAGTCCCTCAACGGTGCTGATCGATTTTCCACAGGCTTCTCCGAGACTGATGCCAATCAACGCACTCTCTTCTTCGCCAATTATCTCCAGCCGCTCAAAGTCTCCATGGACGTCAAATTAGGCGGCGTACAACCTCGAGGTGAGGATGAATGACCATTGCTATTACCTCTCTGATGGTATAACCATATCCCTAGGGTTTACTTTCTGTTATCTTTAATCTACGCTTCTCTCGTCGGACTTTGGATTGAATTTCTTAGGTTTTTTTCTTTCTATTAATGATTAATAGAGATTCTCTCTCCATTCTCTAATTGCAGCAAAAGATTCCTCTTTCTCCCTTTCTCCCTTCTTTAAAACAAAAGATCCATCTTCCTTCTCCGTGATTAATTAGGTCGACTTTGAGATCTGGGTTTTGTTCGCGGTGTGATTTTGAGATCTGGGAATCGTGGATCTTGCTGGCGTCGTGGAGGGTTGGGTTGATTGCAATGTTGGGGTCGAGATGGGTGCTCTTTGCATTCTTGCGAGTTCGGGTCGAGATAGGTGCTCTTTGCAATGTTGGGTTTTTCTTTTTTTTTTTTTAATTTTTTAATTTTTTTAATAGGGTTAATATTATAATATTTTTAATGTATAAAAAATTATTTTTTTGCCACGTGGCAGCCACATTAGGACAAATGTGGCAGCCACGTCAACATTTAACAGACCAATGGATGAAAAATCTAACAGAGGTATTATTTTGAAATAAAATAGTACGTGAGGTATGAAAGTGAAATGTTTTAAAGATGTTGTATGTGATTGTAATAGACCTCAAACCTGAAGGGTTACTATGTAATTTACCCTTCTTTTTTCTTTTTGTTGTACCGTCGAAAGTGTAAACAAACTGGGATTTTTTTTTATTTTTATTTTTTTTATGAAATGTTATAATTACACAAGAAAATGTTCAGATACAAACACATAAACAAAAAGAAGGGCCTCAGAAGCAACTAAAGAGCCCTAAACAAAAGTTCGAGCCCAAAACAAACTGGGATTTAGAACCTTTTGGAAGTCCACATCTTGATGTGATAAACAAGAAGAGGAAAGTTATGTCGGCATGTGTAACACACAAGACTGTCTCTTTACTAGTAAAAGGAATCGAATAAAGGACCACAAATGCAGTCGGTAAAGCCCATCGGACCCAAATAAAAAATAGCCCTAGTTGTGATGAAGGTTTTTCTATTTTTTTTACAAGACATATGTTAAACTATTTTGATTTATGAAAATAGAGATTCAAACTTAGATACAAAATATAATAGACATATTACAGTGACTAACTAACCTAACTGTTATAAAAGTTTAGGCTAAATAGCCAAAATGGTCCCTGAGATTTGCATAACTCATCACTTTAGTCTCTGAGATTCCAAATCAATAAAAATGGTCCTTAAGATTGTCCACCATCCATCATTTTGGTCATTCCGTTAAAAACTCTTTTTAAGTGTCCCGGAGCTCTTGGCCGGAAGTTTGGGCAATTTTCAAAGCTTTGTAACTCAATCATTTCTTAACCAAATTCGACCCATAATATATCAAAATGAAGATAGGAAAGTGTAGAATAAGATTATACCTATTTGGAAGTCCAATGGCTGCCGGAGATGGCTAGAAAATAGTCTCAAAGTTGACTGTTCCGAGGGAAAACTTGAAAACTCGCCGGAAACTGGGTAAACTTTAAACGTTCATAACTTCTTCAATACTCAACGAAATCAAGTGATTCAAAAACAAAAATCATACTTATCGATGAGACAAAGAGAATGGCCTTTATTTGACAGCTAACTCGCCTTGGTTTGGCCGAAAAAGGGCTCGAAATTGGCTGTCTTGGTCTCGAGTTAGCCACTTTCGAGCCGTTTTTCGGCCAAACCACTGCGATATAGCCATAAAAAAAGGTACCATTCTCTTCGTCTCGTCGAGAAATATGATTTTTGTTTTTGAATCACTTGATCGCGTTGAATATTGAAGAAGTTATGAACGTTTAAAGTTTACCCAGTTTCCGGCGAGTTTTCCAGTTTTCGCTCGGACCAGTCAACTTTGAGGCTATTTTCCGGCCATCTCCGGCAACCATTGGGCTTCCAAATAGATATAATCGTATTCTACATTTTTCTATCTTCATTTTGATATATTATGTGACACACCCCATCCCGAAGGAGGGCATGCTGGCCGTCACGTGAGTGTGATGTAACCATTTACACAGTTCAGAAGCTTTAAAAATACAATTACTAAGATGAAACACCCGAGGGTGAGTCCTACTCTTGTGAATTCTGTCAGAACACCGTTGGATTCCTCATGGCCACCAAAGCTCTGCTAACTTGAACCTGGAAGGGCGTAAAACAAAATTGAGTGGGTCAGTAAAACAAAACTTTTCGAAAACCTTTCATTAAAAGACTTCTAACCCCTCGCTGTAAAACCTGTATACTTTCCCAGAAGATAATAAATAATATATAATCAAATATAAGCAAATATCTCAAATCACAATCCTTTAACACTTTTCAGAAATTATGCCATGCCAAGCGTCACTAACATAATATGGATGCATCAATATAAATCAGGTGAAATAATAAGTCAACTGGAGACCCTGCAATGGTCATGTACGGCTGATTCTATAACTCAATATCCCATCCAGCCGGAGTCACCAATTGTGACCTGTACGGCCCTGCCGGAGTCACCAATTGTGACCTGTACGGCACTACACTGCACATAAGTCGGAACTACCTATAGTAGTCTGTACGACTGAGATGGTGAAATAATACGCTCTAGTGCTTCTCTCATCAATCATCTGTGCACATAATCTAAAGTCACTTACTAGTCGGAACCACCTCGGTGGTCTGTACGACTAGCATGTCGGAACCTTCTCATGGTCTGTACGACATGCACCTACTTGGATCCAAGGTGAGCATGCGTTGCGAGGTGAATAATATAAGCACTAACACCATGATTGCAGGTTATGAGCTATCAACATCAACAATGCACATGAATAACATAAAACTCACCTGATACTTACCTGTGCGTCCACAACACCAATTCACATATATATATGCATCAATTATCAATTCATATAATTCATATCATTCATATCATGCATGCATGGCATTTTTGAAAACATATTTTCATTCAAACTCAATTTCTGGGAAACATATCAATAGTATATAGGTATAAATAGAAATACTGCCCACTCACCTGGAGTTCGCCCTACAACTCCCTAGCACAACACATCAAGGCGTCATGAAGATCGGCGCCTAGAACAATAATCAAATCCAAATCTCAGAATCATATCGATAGAATATAACTTATATAAAACACGTCACTACGTAGTTCGATCCGGAAGATCTGCAACTCAAATTTCCAATCCATAACTTCCAGAGGTCCACAATATATCCCTAGAACAACATCCTAAAATTTCCTTACCAACCAACGGTCGGATCTCCGTCAATTATAAAAACCAAGTGACGGTTAACATTCTATATTATGGACTTACAACTTCAATTCCGGAAGATCCGTAAATCGGATTCCCAATCTGTAAGTTCCTATAATCCTCAAATATTATGTATTACAACGTATCAAAGTTTGGTGACGATCCGACGGTTGGATCGTCAATTCACATTTTCACCTAACCACTAATCGAAACGAACTTAGGTTCAATTACTCAATTTACGTCCATCAATTATCAAAATTGAACCTAGAACCTTAAACACATGCTAAGAATGATATTGGCGGGTCATTGGCCACGCGCCGCCGCGGGTGGCGGTTGGCCGCCCTGGTTCGCCAGAAAATCCAACTATTTCCAAAAATTCTCAAAAAAATACAGAATTGAAGATCTCAATGAGTAGAGTAAACTTTATACCTGTGGCCAAGGCCAATTTGGCCTGGAAACACTTCAATTTCATCAAACCCGTACGAAACCCTAAATGTGGTGTTCTTCAATTCGTCCTCAATTCAACTCCGCTGCTCCAACCAACAATTGGGCATTGTTCTAGGCCTCAAGGGAAGTGCATGTGTAGTGCCAATTGGAAGAAAATGTTTCAAAATTAGGAGAATGGACGTAAGACCCGCCGGAGTCACCATTGCCAAATGTCGTGGATTTGAGCCAATTCCTGTCGAGTCTTGAGAGAATGATGAAGGAGAAGAGATGTGGTGATGCTTGCAGGTGGAGATGGGACAAAAATCGCCTGAAAAACGGCTCAAAACCGCCGAAATTCCGTTGGGTCGGCGGGTTGGGTGCGCGCGGGTCGCCAGGATCCGATCAATCCTCTCCTTTCCTTTCTTCCTCTTTTCCCTCCTGTTCTCTTCCCTGATTCGTCACTCATCTTTCTCTCTCTCCTTCCCATTCGGCCTCATCCCCTGATTCCAGATTGGGCAGCCTTGCCCAATCCCGTTTTGTCTCTGCTTCTTCCTTCCTTCCCCGACAGCTTCCCATACATACATACACAAAACCTTTCTCTCATCCCAACCATCCATTTCATTCTTCATTAAATCTGGGCCATCCATTTTCATAAAAGAAATTCTATATTTTACTAAAATTATAATTCCTTAAAATCCCAAATTTCAAACGTTAATAACTTTTTCGATAAAACTCCAAATCATGAACCGTCTACGCCCACGCGTCCATAGTGATGAATACTACAAGGATATGTCAAGAAAACAAATCTTAGATGGCACGACACAACGATTAACCTCAAATAATGCTTGCCTAAAAGGGCATTTTTGTAAAATCCTTTATTAAAACTTTAAAAATTCTTAAAATTAGGGACAGACTGTCACAATCTACCCACCTTAAAGAAATTTCATCCTCGAAATTTACACAATCTTAACAATCCATCAATATCCATAAAACAGCCCGAAACACATCTCTTTCATTCGATTCTCTGACTTCCAAGTAGCTTTTTCCACTGAAAGATTCATCCATAAACTTTCACCAAACTCATTGTCTTATTTCTCAGTACATCATCTTTCTAATACAAGATAGGCACTGGCTCCTCATCATACGTCAAATCCAGATTGACTTCCAAAGGTTGAGGAGGTATCACATGTGAATGATCTAAGATGTAATGTCGAAGTATCGAAACATGAAACACATCGTTCCCCTTTCGACAACTCTGGAGGCAACTCAAGCCTATAAGTAACTTCACCGACTCTTTCGATGGTCACATAAGGTTCGATGTACCTAGGACTTAACTTGCTTTTCTTCCCGAACCGAAACCAACCTTTCCAAGGTTAAAGTTTCAGAAATACTCGATCACATTTATTAAACACCCGATCAGTGGCATGTCTATCGGCATGGCTCTTCTGACAATCCTGGGCCACCTTCATAATAGCTTTAATCACTTGAATATTCTGAGTAGTCTCATCCACAATCTTAGGGTACACCAAAACTCTTTCATCAACTCTCGACCAGCACATAGGTGTACTACAAGTTTCCCATATAATGCCTCAAATAGTATCATACCCATACTCGAGTGAAAACTGTTGTTGTAGGCACATTCCATCAAATCCAACTTAGCTTGTCAATCATCACTAAACTGACGTACCTAAGCTCTCAGCATGCCCTCTAAAGTCTGAATGGTTCTCTCCGACTGACCATTTGTTTAAGGATGATAAGCTGTGCTGACTTAGTAAGCTGATCAATAATTACCCAAACGCCATCACACCCGTTCCGTGTACGAGGAAACTTGTACACAAAATCCATAGTGATATTTTCCCATTTCCACTGTGGAACGGAAAGTGGCTGCATCAATCCATAAAGACTTCTTTCTTTCTGCCTTAACTTGTTGACAACTGATACACCTATTCACAAACTTAACAATTTCCCTTCATTTCTCAATTGAATCAATTCTTGAATCTCCTCATCAACCAACTGAGCTTCGAGTACACGATCAACCAAAACTGGCCTGACTTGGAAACTAGCAAGAAAAGCCTCTCTTCGCTCTTCCATTTCCAACTTAACTCCAGTAGTTCTCAAATCTGCAAGTAGAGGAACACGACAAGCATACAAGGCATTAAGTCGACCTTGAGGTTTCCTACTCAGTGCATCGGCCACAACAATTGCACGATCACCTTGGTCGTGTAATCATAATCACTAAGCAACCTTCCATCTTCGTTGACGAAGATTACAATCTTTCTAAGTGAAAATATATTGGAGACTCTTATGATTCGTAAAGATCTTTCACTTTTCTCCATAAAGATAATGTCCCCAGATCTTCAAGCAAATGTAGTAACTGCTAACTTCAAAACATGAGTAGGGTAATTCATTTCGTATGGTTTCAATTATCGTGAAGTATAATAATCACTCAATCGTGTTGCATCAACACACATCCTAACCCATTCAAGGATGCATCACTGTAGACCTCATAATTACCTTTATCATCTGGGAATGCTAAAACAGGTGTAGGAGTGAGATAATGCTTCAGTTGCTGAGACTTTGTTCACAATTTTCATCCACTCAAACCTACCCTCTTTTCTAGTTGATCCCGTCAATGGTAAAGCAATAACTGAAAAATCCTTTACAAATGTCTATAGCAGCCTGCTAGACCAAGAAAACTCAGTACCGCAGTGACGGTTCGAGGTTGTTTCCAATTCTTCCCATTTGTCACTAATTGAGGATCTACTTGAATACTTTAAGTGGATATAACATGTCCCAGAATGCCACTTGGTTCATCCAAAATTGATATTTGCTAAACTTAGCATACAACCGATGTTCCCTCAAACATTGCAACACCAACTCAAGCTGACTAGCATGAATTACTTTCACTTAAGAGTATACCAGACCTCAACTCTTTCCTTGAAAACACATAGGCACCTCTAAGCTGATCAAACAATCATCAGTCCGCGGCAATGGATAACGGTTCTTATTCGTTACCCGATTCAATTACCTAATATCCATACATATTCTTAAGGTCCCGTCTTTCTTCCTTATAAACAAAGCTGGGGTTTTCCAAAGTAACGTACTAGGTTGACTGAAACCTTTATCAACCAATTCCTGTGACTGAATTTTCAATTCCTTTAACTCTGTGGGAACCAATCTATAGCATAAAGTCTGTACTTGGAGACAATTCAATAGTGAACACCACATCTCTGTCTGGTGGCAATCCATGTAAATCATTCTGGAAACACATTAGGAAAATGTCTACCACTCGTACGTCATCCACAATACTAGGAGTACGATCCTGCAACACCACATGAGTTAGGTATCATTGGCAACCTTTTGATAACAATCTCTTTGCTCTCACAACAGAAATAACGGCATGCCTCACTCCACTTTGCTCACTCACCAAAAGTAACTTCTGATAATCCAAGATAATGGAAAGTAACTGATTTCCCGTAGCAATCCATATTGGCACGATTAATGTAACCAATCTATGCCTAAAATCACATCAAAATCCACAATGTCTAGCGGGATACGAATCGCTGGCATAACTACTTCTTCACCATCATTGGACACCCTGAATAATCATAACCAACATAGAATGACCTACATGTTTACTTGCCTAACGAATCCAACAAATAAGTTATGGGTATTACGGTCTGCAGCCCGCAATAACGATAACTCACTATCGTCTCGATAAGTAAGCAACAATTCTTAAGGGTGCAATATTATCATTTTACTCATCACAGGGAAAATACATATATACGCCTCGATCGTGCTCATCCACTACTTCCTTTGGCAACATTGTCAATAATAAGAATTATATCAGTCGGAGTCAGCTAAAATGACCTGTACGGCTGAGTCTGTAGCTCGACCATCCATATTAGCACATAAGTCGGAGTCACATATAGTGACCTGTACGACTTACTCATCAATTTTCCAAGTGATATGTCAAGGAAGACTGTTGGGTAACAACTGATCCCAGGGACGATTCATACCTCTATGTCTCATCTAACCACATGAACACATTCACAACTTCCCACACTTTCCAAAGTGCCTAGTATTGTACCTACGGTGCAAAGATATATTTCCTCTACCAGAGTCACCTTGTCTCTGAGATATGGGATCACTAGTAAATCTATCACTTCACCTCTGACCAGTGACACTAAACCTCAGCTGGGAAAATTAGCTCTAATTTCACTTATTTTGAAGCTCTGAATCTTCCGAGGTCTTGATATGACGGATCTTTAACTTTATCGTCTTCATTCTGATTCTCATCCTTTTCTTATTCCTCTTTACTCTCGCTGATCATGTTCTCAGAGTTCTCAATGCTCAACAACATCTCGTAAACTCCTGGTAAAAAGTACAATGAATAGTGGTCGCCAAAGAATGCCACTTCTTCTTATTATCCAGCCAAAAACGACATAACACCTCGACCGGATTAACAACAACATCCGAATGGAAACAAGGCAAGTTTGTAAACTCTCTATAATAATATGCCGGAGGAATGAACTTTTCCTTAAACAATTCTTTAAACGCCTTCCAAACAGCTGTTCTTCCGATAACATTGGATAACATTTCTATCTCCATCAGAATGCAGATTCAACACTCAGAAACTAGGTAGTCATCTCGACCCACCTGTCGGGAGGAAATTCTCTTGACTTTGCATAGTCCGAAACGTCTTTTCCCAAATGATTAAGCCATCGATCTATTCTCTTAGGTTCTTCATCTCCCTAAAGTGATTCAAATTTAACTTATAACCAGTCTCAAAAGTTCCTTTAGATATTAAACTGAATCACAATGGCAATAATTCCCCCCCCAAACTGCTATATCAGGGAATTTAGGCTCATCCGAACTACGTGGCTCGCTATGAGGTGATATAGTTCTGACAGAAGACACTAGGAAATTCTCAAGATGTCCAGAATTACAACCTAGGCTCTGATACCAACTGACACACCCCATCCCGAAGGAGGGCATGCTGGCCGTCACGTGAGTGTGACGTAACCATTTACACAGTTCGGAAGCTTTAAAAATACAATGACTAAGATGAAACACCTGAGGGTGAGTCCTACTCTTGTGAATTCTGTCAGAACACCGTTGGATTCCTCGTGGCCACCAAAGCTCTGCTAACTTAAACCTGGAGGGGCGTAAAACAAAATTGAGTGGGTCAGTAAAACAAAACTTTTCGAAAACCTTTCATTAAAAGACTTCTAACCCCTCGCTGTAAAACCTGTATACTTTCCCAGAAGATAATAAATAATATATAATCAAATATAAGCAAATATCTCAAATCACAATCCTTTAACACTTTTCAGAAATTATGCCATGCCAAGCGTCACTAACATAATATGGATGCATCAATATAAATCAGGTGAAATAATAAGTCAACCGGAGACCCTGCAATGGTCCTGTACGGCTGATTCTATAACTCAATATCCCATCCAGCCGGAGTCACCAATTGTGACCTGTACGGCCCTGCCGGAGTCACCAATTGTGACCTGTACGGCACTACGCTGCACATAAGTCGGAACTACCTATAGTAGTCTGTACGACTGAGATGGTGAAATAATACGCTCTAGTGCTTCTCTCATCAATCACTCTCGGTTTGGCTATGTGTATCTTATGAAGTACAAGTCAGAATCCTTTGAAAGGTTCAAAGAATTCAAGAATGAAGTTGAGAAGCAAACTGGGAAACAGATAAAGATCCTAAGATCGGATCGAGGGGGTGAATATCTGAGTAATGAGTTCCTAGATTATCTCAAAGAGTGTGGAATAATATCACAGTGGACTCCACTGAGAACTCCACAACTTAATGGAGTTTCTGAAAGGAGAAATCGAACCTTGATGAACATGGTTCGTTCTATGATGAGTTCCGCTGATCTACCAGTAACATTCTGGGGATACGCTCTATATACAGCAGCTTACTTGCTTAATAGAGTACCTTCCAAGTCAGTTTCACAAACGCCCTATGAGATATGGCATGGAAGAAAGCCAAGTCTTAATCATATTAAGATTTGGGGTTGTGAAGCATATGTCAAGAAGCTTGAGGCTACTAAGCTTGAAGTGAGATCAGTAAGATGTTATTTTGTGGGATATCCTAGAGAAACTATGGGATATGAGTTCTACCATCCTGACGACCAGAAAGTCTTTGTCGCCAGAACTGCTAAGTTTCTAGAGGACGAATTTGTTCTCAAAGGAACTATAAGCAAAAAGATGGAAATTAATGAGATTAATAATGAACCACAAACAAGCGCTCGACAAGTTGACAACCCTGTTCCTGAACCCCTAGCTCCACGTAGATCTGAACTGGTTAGTAAGCCACCTAAGAGGTATGGCTTAAATAATGAATTTGCGGAATTGCACCTTCTAGGTGGCAATGACACAAAGGAGGACCCTAAGGACTACATTGAAGCAATGTCCGACATTGATTCAAAGAGATGGCAAGAGGCCATGAAATCCGAGATGGATTCCATGTATCAAAATCAGGTCTGGACTCTTATAGACCCTCCAGAAGGTATAGTACCTGTTGGAAACAAATGGGTTTTCAAGAGGAAGATAGGCGTTGATGGGAACGTGGAGACTTATAAGGCTAGACTCGTAGCCAAGGGTTACAGGCAAAGAGAAGGGATTGACTATGAAGAAACCTTCTCTCCTGTAGCCATGATTAAGTCCATTCGGATTTTGCTTGCTATAGCTGCGTACCATGATTATGAAATATGGCAAATGGACGTGAAGACGGCCTTTCTGAACGGCTACCTAGAGGAAGAGCTCTATATGACTCAACCCGAAGGTTTCGTGTCCAAGTCTGAAAAGAATAAGGTATGCAAGCTTCAAAGGTCCATTTATGGACTTAAGCAAGCCTCCAGGAGCTGGAACATTCGTTTCGACACTGAAATCAAAACGTTTGGTTTTACTCAAAATGAAGTGACAATTGTGTTTATCAAAAGGTCGTTGGGGAAGCAGTAGTATTCCTAGTGTTATATGTATATGACATATTACTATTCGGGAATGACACTGCCGTACTTTCTTCTGTAAAAGTGTGGTTGTCCAAAACCTTCCACATGAAAGATTTATGAGATGCATCTTATGTACTTGGGATAAAGCTCTATCGTGATAGATCCAGAAGACTAATTGGATTATCCCAATCTATGTACATTGATAAGGTGCTAAGTAGGTTCCAGATGGAACAATCTAAGAAAGGTTTTTTTCCTGTTAGACATGGAATTCACCTTTCTAAGTCCATGGGACCTAAGACTCCTGAAGAGATACGGCAAATGAATACTATTCCTTATGCTTCCGCCATAGGAAGTCTCATGTATGCCATGATATGCACAAGGCTTGATATCGCATATGCTGTGAGCATTACTAGTCGATATCAATCTAACCCAGGATCAGAACACTGGGCAGCTGTCAAAACGGTCCTTAAGTACTTAAGAAGAACTAAGGACATGTTCCTCGTTTATGGAGGAGCGACAGAGTTGCGAGTGGAAGCCTATACAGACGCAGATTTCCAATCTGACGTCGATGATAGAAGTTCCAACTCCGGATATGTATTCACTCTGAATGGTGGGGCTGTCAGCTGGAAAAGCAAGAAACAAAGTGTAATTGCTGATTCCACGACAGAGGCTGAATATGTCGCTGCAGCTGAAGCCGGCAAAGAATCGTTCTGGATGAAGAAGTTCATTACTGAACTTGGAGTGGTTCCAACCATTACATCACCAGTAACTTTGTACTGTGATAATAGTGGGGCGATAGCTCAAGCCAAAGAACACAGGGCACATCAAAAGAACAAGCATTTTGACAGGCGCTTTAATATCATTAGAAGATATGTTGCCGAGGGGAAAGCCAACATCCTCAAAGTTGCCTCAGCCGATAACGTAGCAGATCCACTAACGAAGCCAATGTCTCAAATCCAACTTGACCGCCATATGGAAAAGATAGGTATTAGATACATGAGAGGATGGCTTTGAGTGCAAGTGGGAGATTGTTGGAAGTATGCCCACAGAGCCACTCATTTGATGTAATAGCTTTTGGAATACTTATTGTATTAAACGTTTATATGTTTAATGAAGGGCAAAGCTTATTGTTAATCACTATTTATTATATCATGTGTTTAAGCAATAAGGGAATCCAAGGAATGTATTTGATCTAAGAGATAAGTGATTCAAGTAAGTTGGATTAACGAGACCTTTCTCTTATGTTCATTCCTAAAACGTTCCTAGCCATAGGATTGCCAATTGGGCATTGACAATCCGCTAAGGTTAGTATGTGTTATGTCGACTCAAGCGCGAGTATGACAAGTCTCAAGTCATTTAGTGTTGGACACTAAGACAAACACATAGGTGCTCGAAAGAGTAATCGAGTACACTGAACAACGATCAAAAGAGAGTTCAAACATACATGTCATGTAAGAACTCGATAGTTGCAATATGCAAAGTAGTCATTTGACCTAAGGCATCATAGATGTCTAATGGTTAGGTCCTTGATCTTTGATCATGTTAAATTGCATTCCATTGGAGTGTCCACGACATTGTTGGGATCAAGCTATCTATTCATGTAGGCATATGTGTTGGAAATGTGCCCTAAAGCCAATCATATGATGATACTTTACGGACATTTCACATGTTAAACTAATCTAGTTTACATATAAAGGGCAAACATTATTGTTTGAGCCGTCTCATATAAAAGTTATATGCTTAAACGATAAAGTCCAAGGAATATGTGATTGGGAGAATGCAATCTAATGAAGTTAGATTAATGAGACCATTCTTTCGTACACACATCCTAAACGTTCCTGATCATAGGATTGCCAATTGGGCATTGACAGTCCGATAAGATCAGTACGTACTGGGCCTTCTCTCAGGGAGAGTGACTAGTCTCAAGTCCTTGGTGTGTGTGACATCAAGACAAGTACGTAGGTGCTCAATAGAGAATGAGTCCACTGAACACGATCAACGAAGAGTTCTCATACTCATGTCACATGAGAACTCATGGTTGGGATAATGCAAATTAGTCTTTTGACCTGAGGCATCACAGTTGTCTTGTGGTTAAGTCCTTGATCTTTGATTATGTCAAAGTCACCCCATCGGGGTGTCCACGACATCATTGGGGTTAAGCCACTTAGTTATGGAGACAAGTGAATGTGCAACAAGGGATCTCTAACCTTCAAATGGTTTGAGGGAGAATACTCTATGATATGATTAAATCTCTGGCCAGAGTATGAATGAGATTTGGGAATGCGTTCCAATTCACATTCAAGGTAATCATATAAGCAAACGAATCACATTGGATAGTAGACATGAATAAATAAACTATCAAACCAAACAATGTGGTCAAGAGTATTAGATTAGAGAAAGACCGTATTGCATTTGTAATCCTAAACTGAATAGGTTCTCTACCTCTTCTGATTAGCTTGGGTAGCCATGATATGCTGCTAGGTGTCACTCATGGTTTGTGGAAGCCCTAAACGTGTGTAATCACTAAAGGGAGAATTGAAAGTAAGTTTCAATTCACAATCGATGTAAAATGGTTTTAATCGCCCACTGCCTCGCTAAAAGGAACCTAATGTATCGTACACCGTGTAAGGTGGAGATTGAAGAAACAAAGGAGATGAGTAAGAATAATTAAATGGTTTAATTATTTATGGCAATGATTAATTAATATGTTAATTAATCAAACGAATAAGTTCGTTAAAGACCTCGGGATAGTTTTGGACCTTAAGGCCCAATGGGCTTCGAACGTCAAAGCCCATTGACTTAAGTTGTATGACAACTTAATGAATAATGATTCACAAAGGCCCAATTAGCCCAATTAGCCCATAATTAAGGAGGGTAGTGAACTTGGCTTAATTGCAAGTTTGCCACTCCATTGTGAGGTGGTATAAAGGCAACTTTATAGCCATTTCATCCTTAGGGTTTTTGTGGAGAAAAGATGAGAACAAAAGCTCTCTTTGCTCTCAAAAATTGAGCCACCCTAGAGGAAATTATCTAGCAATTTTACTTCCTCTAGGTCACTCATTTCTTCTTCAATTTAACCTTGGTGTAGAATCTTTAGAGGTTCTCAATTTTGGGAACTTGGAGAACCTTTTCTTCTAACCAAATCCATGGAGCTAAGAAGCAAGGAATGAAGGCCCTATCTCTTGGGTGATTATCCTTTGCATATGCAAAGAGGAATCTACAAAGGTAAATATTTCTCAACTAATAAATGTTGATTTAAAAGTTGAGTCAAGGTTCACCAATCTACTAGGCTTTGAATTTCATGGTTGATGTTTTGTTTTTGAGTGCATGCAAGCATGATTCCGCCTTTAATTTGTTAATTGCATGCTATTGATGTTGCTCAAATAAACATGTTTTTCACAAAATTTCCTTCAAGTGGTATCAGAGCCTAGGTCTAGTAGTTGGTGAATCATTTTGGGTTTTGTAGTTCATAGTTTTTGATTTAAAAGTTGTAATATGTTACAAGCTTTATTCTTGTTTCTTTGAATGTAAATTTTGTTAGAAAATTTGCCATCTCAAATGTTGTAGATGTAGTTCATATGAGCATGAATTTTGGAGCTAAAATTTGGTGCCATGTTTTTGGGGAAATTCGGCCAAATCCAAAGGGTGTTTTTTTGGGTTCATGTTTGTCTTGTTAAAATGGTTTTAAAGTGACTTTTGGAACCCCTAAGTACCCTAGGATGTTAGCCCTCTTTTGAGTGGTAAAAATTTGAGTTTTGGTGAGTGAAAACATTCATGGAGCTATTATGAGTTTTCATGAGTGTTCTTCAATGTTCTTGAAGTTCTTGCCAAGAACAAAAAGTTTTGAAGTTTTGATTCAAAAAGTTTTATGTTTTTACATAAAGTTTTGATTTAATTTTAGTGGGTGATTTTAGTGGGTGATGATTATTGGTAAAGTATTATTAATGGTTTTAATGGTAGACAAACTTTTTTAAAAGTTTGACATAAATTCAATTAATGGCTATAATGGTAGACAAACTTTTTTTTAAAAGTTTGACATAAATTCAAAATATTTCATCTTTACCTCACCTAACAAAACCCACTTACAAAAACTTTGTAAAAATCTTATTTTTTTTATCATGGCCGGCCACCCTAATAGAATAGGGTATTTTTGGGTCTTTTATTCAATTACATAAAGTTTTGATACTTTTGTGTATTTGCACTTTGGCCCAAAAGTTTACGTTTTTACGTTAAGGCCCAAAAACGTGAAAGGACAAATTGTTTTGCTCCTTTAATGAAGTTTTTTGTATTTGTTGAAATTTTTGGGTTCTAGTTGTAATTACATGAAGTAGTGGACTTTTGTGTTTTTACAAAGTGACCCCAAAAGTTTGTGTTTCGCAATATAGCCCAAAAAGTTGTGGTTATTGCATGATGGCCCAAATTAAGTAGGGAACAAAAATTGTTTTGTCTCTTTAAATGAGAATTGGATTTTCATTTCATTTAGCTCCATTTAAATCAATTTTATGGATACAAAAACCATATGAAAATGTTGCATTCAATTTAATTAATTAAAGTGTTGATTAATTAAAGGGTGATTATGAACCTAAGCCTACGATAATTGAGCTATGTGATAGGCCGTTTCAAATTTGTTTGAACCATGGGAATTTGTAGATTAATTTTGGTTGTAATTTGATTTGATCAAATGTTGTAAAAGAGCATAAGCTCTTCTTTACTTTAAAGTAATTTGTTTTATGCAAATGTTGTAATGAGCATAAGCTCACCTTTACTTTGAAGTACTTCTTTCTTGCTTTATTTGATATGCATGAAAATGAAGTAGTTGGGTCCAACGCCCCTAAGACAACACGCCTTAATGTGATTAAACGCGTAACTAAAATCAATCTCCATCCCTAGTCCGAGATTCAACACTAGGCTCGTGTTGAATCTAAACAAAGGTTCATAGTCATCCTAAGGCCCTAAGGCAACTATATAGTCCATCAAATGAATGCAAACCTTATGTTAGTAGTATCATATACTCTTGCTTTAAAAACCGTTTTATAAGTATAGTGGGAGTATTATATACAACTAAATTGAATCAAATGGACCAATAGTTGTAATAGGACCAAAATTGTTTTAATGAAGATTAAAATGAATACTTATATGTGATGAGACCTAAAACCCTCAACCAAACCATTATTAAGTTGATAAGCGTGAGAGTGCTTAGAACACTCTTTCGTGGCCTTCCACCGTGGTGGGATCCAATCGTTTATGACTTGTACACCGGCTTCACCCTATCATGGGGGAGTACAAAGTGCATGCTTATACTCAGGAGGAATCCATAAACATATGATGAGGTTAGTGTAGGCAACGAGGATGGCCGACATCGTATCATCGTGAGGCTATTCTTGAACCCCTTCACGAACTAAGCATGGTGGGAATAACTTAACTAAGTGCAATGGCGCCGACATCGTATCATCGTGAGGCAACATTCTCTAGAGGCCAAACTAGATGGGTACTTGCATTAGTTGCAAATGAGTAAGCGTACTCTCTCATTATTATTAATGCTAGCCAACATCATATCATTGTGAGGTGGGCTTGGTAATAGTGAGTCTCCCATAACCTACTAAGAGTTTCCTCCAAAACTCTCGAATTCCAATGAGGGATATGAAATTTGCCAAAAATAGTGGGTGGTGCTATTTGATTTAAAGACCCGAATCAAATGGCTTAAAATCAATCAATTTATATTCGTTATGTATTTGTTTACCAATATATATTTGCAAACGCTATCCAAAACTTGACAAAGAAAAGCCGAATGTTTTAGTTTCCGGACTTGGTAACACAATCCCAAAGATTGTCTTAAATGGATTGTGCATGTACCTAAGAAGTCTCATCCTCACAATCTTCCTATTGATAATGTATCATTGGAAGAACATGTTAGAAATGTCTATCATGAAGAGGACAACACAAACAACCAATGCTTATTCCTTCGTTTTATGAACAAAGGAACTTACGAAGATTAGCATAAAGACAAGGACACTTTTAGTGCCATGATTCTTCACTTACAAATTGTTGTATGAAGAAATGAGAGTTGCCTTGAACAACTCTTGAAAGTTTGTAATTATGTTTAGAACATAATGGTTGGTTGACAAAAATAGTCCATCAACATGGACTTATGATGATTTTGAATCATTGAGTGTTGAAGTGATAAACCACTTAACGAGACGAAAACTAAGCTAGGACTTCACCTTTATGTCCCTATCCTAATGGATCACTAAGTTTATTGTAAATTATGTAGTGAACAATAACCACACACTCTCCAAAATGTTTGATGTGTATAACACAATTGAAAAAGGGTTTCAAGAGAGATAGTGGGAGTTTAGGGACCATGACTATTGTAGTCAAAGGAGAAGTCAAATGAAGAAGATAAAATTAACTCCAAGGGAACAAACTTTCTTTATGAAAGGATGGACATTGGAAGGGGTATTTGCAAGAAATGTCTTGCAAGTGTCAAGAACACACCTTTCGAAGGTGTTGTAAATTGTTCTTGAATAGTTCAAAACAGTTGGTTCTTCTACTTGAATGCTTGATTCCGTATTAGTAACTATGTTTTACAATCGTTGTAAAAGTGTGGCTAATAAGAAGTAGAAGATTAATGAGAGAAGAGAAAGTACTTCACATTCGGAACGTGAATAAAATATAGATCTCTGCGAAAGCAGATGGTACTAACTTCCTCATATGAACTACCAAAGAAATTGGAAAAACCAAAGATTGTCTTTACATTCCAATTTTAAGGAACTCAATTCCATCACTATAGTAGAGATGGATGAATGTTTTGTTTGACAAAACATTGTTCTTTATTAATCACTGATTGGATTATAGTAATCTAATTGATTGTCTCTTTAGTAAAGATGATATGGTAGCGTTAACTGTTTAGAATATAATGATGCTTAAAACCCAAAAGGTTGCAAGATAGTGAATCCCAACTGAGTTGTGATACCTCTAAAACATAAATTACGAGTTGGTCATAGATGGATGCTTTGGATCGTTAGATCCGGATCCAATACCTTCTTGTCAAAATTGTATAGAGGCGAAATGTTCAAATCTTTATTCTTTTGGAAAGAAGAAAGAATCACAAAGTTATTGAGGTTAATTCACTTAGATGTTAGTGGCACTTGTCCACAACATAATACTACTCATGTTGTTTGACATTCACCGAAGATCACTCTCAGTTGGACTATAGTTTATTATGAATAAACACAAGTCCGAATACTTTGCAAAAGGTTTCAAAGAATTCAAGAAATGTAAGTTGATGAGTAAGACGTCTAAAATACTTACCTCCTTAGATTTGATCCAAGGAAAGGTAACACTTTAGATGAGTTTCCTTGAAAGATATCAAGGAAATTAGCATCATAAGATAATGATTTTCTCCATTAGGAGAAGAACGAACTCGAATAAGATTTAGTTCGTTAGATGTTATCAATTACCCATATATATAGGATATATACTTCTAAAACAATATGATTGTCAATTAGAAGATCTTCCAAAATTTTCATAACTCCATAGGATGTAGTTGGAAAGAAAGACAAATCTTAATTGTGTTAAGATTTGGGGTTGTATGCTAATAAGCAATATTTGTTTAAAAATTATCTTGTGGATATCCTTAAATTAACCTTTGGATATCACTTCTATAAACCAACCAACAAATGTTGTTTGTTGAGTAGTTCATTGTAATCCTACAATGTGATTTGCCTTAGAGCAAATGAACTAGGAATAGAACTCAAAAGAATGGGTTCTTTGAGAGACAAGATGATAATCAACAAATATAACAACCTAGTTCCTATACCACAAGCTCCAAGGTAGTCAAGAAGGATTTATAAACCGTCTCAGTTGAATGGTTTGAACTTTTTGACTACATTGAGTGTATATACGATATATACTCAAGGAAATGGTAAAGTACCATTTGACCCGAAATAATGAAACCTTCATAGCTAATTGGTAGCTTAAGGTGACTACAATCAAAGAGAATGGTTGACTTTGAAGGAACCATCTTTGACGTAGTCTTAGTTTCAATTAATTCGAAGATTGCTAGCTACAACTAAATGTTGATTCAATGTTTGGACATCATATAGGTTTCCGAAACCATTATTAAGATAGTCCTAATAATATATATATGTCTAAAACTATGAATCACAAAACATGTAAGTTGTAGAGATCCAACCATCATGGATCTTAGCAAGCTAGTGGGAGCCATAAGCGTCTTATGAGAGAAAAACTTTTGATTTCTCATAAAGATGTAAATGAATCTTTTGTTTACTAGGTTTACAAAAGATTAGTGGGAGTTAATCATATTCCTAAATTTAAATATATGTATGATATATTAATTTTGGAAATGAAAAGAATACTTCATTGTTAAAGTTATGACTTTAAACTTTCTATAACGATAGAATGTATATGGGAGACATAGTCTATATACATGGGATGGAAATCTATAATGATAGATTTTAGGATATAATTGGATTATATCATGCCCTAATAATAGACAAAAGGATGCTAGGAAGTTTCTCATATGATGATAAACTTCAATCAGAAGAACAACTCTAGTGAGACTAGGAGGTAGCTCTTCTCAAAGGGAACGTACCCTTTGACTCCCAAAGAAATAATGCGCAAATCGAATCCTTTATGCATACTCAGAAAGGTGATTTATGTATTTCATATTGTATGAAAAACATTGATATGAGTTGTACCTAGAAAGGTACAAGACGATATCAATGCAAGCCCAGGATCAGAACCATGGCAACTGTCAAGTGAGTCTTTAAGTATTTGAGAAATACTAAAGGATAGGTTCCTCGAAGAATGAGGAAGAATTAGAGTAACGTAATGGAAGCGTAAATGTATTAGATTGTGAATCTAATCCATCATTGGATGTTTCTTCATTATGAATGAAGAGATAAACAGATATCTCTTTATTATGACTAAAGAGATATTTGGATGGAAACATTAAAGTAATGACTTTAGTGTGTTCCATTATGAATGCAAAATATATTGCCATATAGAAGCTTACAACAATGTTGTTTGGATGGGAAAGTTCATTTATGAACTCTCTATTCGGTTCCAACCAGAAAGTGTATGACACTAATGGGGCGATAGCTCAAGCCAGGGAATCAAGGTCTCATCAAGATCCGAACTCATATGAGAGAACTGAACCACATGATTGGGAATCATGTATAATGGTGACGTCGATATTCTCAAGGTTGCTTCTATGGATAACATATAGATATCCATTGCCTAGGCCTACTACTCAACCATTTATGAAATGACTACAGAAGAGGAATCATCACAGATGAACAAGCTGATTGGCTCTAGTGCAAGTGGGAGATTGTTGGAAATGTGCCCTAAAGCCAATCATATGATGATACTTTACGGACATTTCACATGTTAAACTAATCTAGTTTACATATAAAGGGCAAACATTATTGTTTGAGCCGTCTCATATAAAAGTTATATGCTTAAACGATAAAGTCCAAGGAATATGTGATTGGGAGAATGCAATCTAATGAAGTTAGATTAATGAGACCATTCTTTCGTACACACATCCTAAACGTTCCTGATCATAGGATTGCCAATTGGGCATTGACAGTCCGATAAGATTAGTACTTACTGTGCCTTCTCTCAGGGAGAGTGACTAGTCTCAAGTCATTGGTGTGTGTGACATCAAGACAAGTACGTAGGTGCTCAATAGAGAATGAGTCCACTGAACACGATCAACGAGGAGTTCTCATACTCATGTCACATGAGAACTCATGGTTGGGATAATGCAAATTAGTCTTTTGACCTAAGGCATCACAGTTGTCTTGTGGTTAAGTCCTTGATCTTTGATTATGTCAAAGTCACCCCATCGGGGTGTCCACGACATCATTGGGGTTAAGCCACTTAGTTATGGAGACAAGTGAATGTGCAACAAGGGATCTCTAACCTTCAAATGGTTTGAGGGAGAATACTCTATGATATGATTAAATCTCTGGCCAGAGTATGAATGAGATTTGGGAATGCGTTCCAATTCACATTCAAGGTAATCATATAAGCAAACGAATCACATTGGATAGTAGACATGAATAAATAAACTATCAAACCAAACAATGTGGTCAAGAGTATTAGATTAGAGAAAGACCGTATTGCATTTGTAATCCTAAACTGAATAGGTTCTCTACCTCTTCTGATTAGCTTGGGTAGCCATGATATGCTGCTAGGTGTCACTCATGGTTTGTGGAAGCCCTAAACGTGTGTAATCACTAAAGGGAGAATTGAAAGTAAGTTTCAATTCACAATCGATGTAAAATGGTTTTAATCGCCCACTGCCTCGCTAAAAGGAACCTAATGTATCGTACACCGTGTAAGGTGGAGATTGAAGAAACAAAGGAGATGAGTAAGAATAATTAAATGGTTTAATTATTTATGGCAATGATTAATTAATATGTTAATTAATCAAACGAATAAGTTCGTTAAAGACCTCGGGATAGTTTTGGACCTTAAGGCCCAATGGGCTTCGAACGTCAAAGCCCATTGACTTAAGTTGTATGACAACTTAATGAATAATGATTCACAAAGGCCCAATTAGCCCAATTAGCCCATAATTAAGGAGGGTAGTGAACTTGGCTTAATTGCAAGTTTGCCACTCCATTGTGAGGTGGTATAAAGGCAACTTTATAGCCATTTCATCCTTAGGGTTTTTGTGGAGAAAAGATGAGAACAAAAGCTCTCTTTGCTCTCAAAAATTGAGCCACCCTAGAGGAAATTATCTAGCAATTTTACTTCCTCTAGGTCACTCATTTCTTCTTCAATTTAACCTTGGTGTAGAATCTTTAGAGGTTCTCAATTTTGGGAACTTGGAGAACCTTTTCTTCTAACCAAATCCATGGAGCTAAGAAGCAAGGAATGAAGGCCCTATCTCTTGGGTGATTATCCTTTGCATATGCAAAGAGGAATCTACAAAGGTAAATATTTCTCAACTAATAAATGTTGATTTAAAAGTTGAGTCAAGGTTCACCAATCTACTAGGCTTTGAATTTCATGGTTGATGTTTTGTTTTTGAGTGCATGCAAGCATGATTCCGCCTTTCATTTGTTAATTGCATGCTATTGATGTTGCTCAAATAAACATGTTTTTTCACAAAATTTCCTTCAATATGAATGCACAACAAGGGATCTCTAACCTTCCATGGTGGAAGGAGAATACTCTAAGATATGATTCGAGAGTCTTTGGCCAAAGCATATGAATATGACTAAGGAAGTTTGTTCCAAATCATATTCAATTGAATCATATAGATAAGTATCACATTGGATAGTAGACATGAAACAAACTATCACTCAAACAATGTGATTAAGAGTATTGCATTAGAGAAGGACCGTATTGCATTGTAGTTGTAACTGGATAGGTTCTCCAACCACTTCTACTTAGCTTGGGTAACCATGATATGCTGCTAGGTGTCACTCATGGTTTATGGAAGCCTTGTAGATTAGCAAACACTAATCAAAGGGAGAATTGAAATGTTGTTTCAATTCACAATCGATCGTTAAGAGTAACAATCGCCCACTGCCTCGCTAATTGGAACCTAATGGATCGTACACCGAGTAAGGGTGAAAGTGAAGAAATATAAATGAGATGGATAAGCAATTAAATGGTTTAATTGAGAATGGTCAAGATTAATTAATTAGTTAATTAATTTTACGAAAGGTTCGTATTGGGCTTTTAAGTTGGTTTTGGGTTTCAGGGCCCAAAAGTGTTTTGGTCCACAAGGCCCATTATGTTTAAGTTGTATGACAACTAAAACAAAATGGGCAATAAGCCCAATCATAACATATAGGCCGGCCATGGTGAGGAAAGGGTGAAGGTTTGCTTAATTGCAAGTTTGCCACTCACCTAAGAAAAGTGTTATAAAAGCAACTTTATAGCTATTTTCTCATTAGGGTTTTTCTTGTAGAAAAGAGGTGAAACCTATTCTCTCTTTTTCAACAGGGAGGCCGGCCACTTAGAGGAGATTCATCTAGCAATCTTTTCTTCTCTAAGTCATCCATTTCATCTTCACACTTCACCCTTGGTGTGGAGACTTAGAGACACCAAACCTTTGGTGTTTTGGAGATCATTTCCTTACATCCTCAAGGACCAAAGGAGCACAAAAGGAGAAGGAAATCACAAGCAAGATCCAAGGAGCTTGGAGGTGACTTGAAGGCCCTCCACTTGGGTGAATCCCTTGTGTAAACAAGGATGAGCTTCAAGGGTAAAGAATCTCTAAATTCTTCATTCTCTTTAATGTTGTTAAAAAGTCTTTTGGTTCACCATATACTAGGCTTTGAAAGTCATGGGTTTTATGAATTGTTTTTGGATGCATGCCTACTTTAAAATGTTAATAGTTTGCATATGTATTCAAATGTTCTTACTTGTTCTTAGCTAGGACAAAATTTTTCCTTCAGAACGTGAACCTTCGTCACGCAATGTTGGGAAAAAAATGGTAAAAGTCTTGGTTTGGTGCCAAAATCTTGCGCAACGCACATACTGCATTGCGCATACGACCATTGCACGACGTTTTGTTTTACCGTCACGCAAAGACCTTTTGCACGACGCACCAACCAATGCATCACACAAAGATAGTTTGCGCGACGCGGTCTGTCCGTCATCCAAAATGTTTTTATACTTTATTTAAGTATAACATAAGATTTTGTGGTATCCACTAGTGTAAATATTTTAAATTGAAAATCGAGTTCTTTCATTGTATTCATATAGGGTCAAGGAGTGTAGCAGTAAAAAAATAATCAAAATCGGAGTTAAAACTACCGTTAAATCGTGATTTTTTGTTTATAACCGTCGAAAAGTTTTGTCCCGTTACTTGATCTATGAACGTTTGTTTTTTTGCGTTTTTTGACGTATGCGATCTCGATGTATATATAAATAAGTTTGACTGTTGGATCGTTGAAACTAGTTTCGTAGAATGCGTATCCCATCAACGGGACTTTGCGAGACGCAAACAGCCGTTGCGCAAAACTGTTTTGCGCGACGAACGTGAACCTTCGTCGTTCAACGTTGGGAAAAAAGCGGTAAAAATCTTGGTCCAAAATCTTGCACGATGATGCAAAAATTATAAGCACACAAATTAAACCCTCTTTTTATCAATTGTAGCAAAGTATGTAAGTAGGGATCGTTCTAGGCCGGGGATTAGGAGGGATTGCTAAAACACTTAAAACTGACTCAAAAACATAAAACAAAGTTTAAAACACTAAACTATACTCAAAGAATGCAAAACTAAACTCCAAAACACTAAAACAAACCAAAAGACTCAAAACAGCACATAAACACTCAAAACTGCCTTAAAAACACAATCTGGGCAGTTTTGAACACCAAACACGAATTTGGACGAAAATAGGTTATAACTTGACTCAAGACACTTAAAAACACAAACTAAATTGATTTCTAACTACTCTAACACTTCAAAATAAATGGGGATTTGGTTTTGACGAAATTAAAAACAAAACAAAAACTTTGTAAACTAAAACAGATTTTAAAACGAATTTGGTCGAATTGAATGGATGGAAAGTTAGCTAAGGGGTTCTTCTCCACACATGTCACACTTGCATACGAAACGATTTCCAATTGCTTTTCAAAAGATTATGAATTCCCAACGCCCCAGATTAACCGTGAATTGCACTAATCAACCCTCATATTTTCCTAAAGTTATCGAATTGGATGAATTGCATACGACAACCCAAAGCATTTTTCACAAGTTCCCTGCATGAATTGCATAACAAAGATACAAGCAAAGATCATTAAGTTCTGTGAAAATCATAAGCATTGGCGAGGCACTTGTTACTATGAATTGCATGAAACTTATGCCAAGAATTTACTTAACACGATTGTGATCAACAACCTTTACTACTTTTGAATATAAGTTCATAACGATTAAGTGAAATTCCCTTATATGCTAGCATCAAATTCATGCATGCAAACTAAGTGTCGACCCTCAATCAACATACAAGAATAAGTTTTAATTCATATAGATAAGCAAATTGAAATCACAACTTATGAAACGCAATTGAAGGTAATCAAATTATATAGCAAGCATAAACATGGTCTCGAATCCCCCCTAGCCAAGGGGGGTTTAGTTCCTCATACGCACAAAGCAAAGATAAATAAGTCTAAACATTGAAATCCAAGGAAAGAAAACACCTAGATACTCCAACTTGGACAGCAAGTGCATCCACGATTCCTCCTTCCTCCTTGCTGCGGCACATAGATTTTGGACAGGTTTTGGGTGGTATTTGTATGTGGGAATGGATATGGAATGGTATGAGAGTGGTTAGGATGGGTGGTGGGTGCGGCAAAGGGTTGTTTTTGGCAAAAATTTGGGAGAATGGTGGTGGAAGGCTGCGGCAGAGAGGAGGGCAGATTTCTGGCGTGAATTGATGTGTATGAGAGGTGGTGAATTCGGCCAAGGGGTGATTATGAATATATATAGGCACTTAAAACCCTAGGTAAATCAGATATGGACTTGAATAACCCAAATCCACAAGGAAAAAGGCTTAGAAAATCAAAATCCAATAGGAAACAGGTTAAAAGGTGCGGCAGGTTTGATGGAAAAATGATTGGCCTTCTAGAATGCCTTGCAAGGCAAGGCAAAAGGTTCTAGATCAGGTATAGGTGCGGCATGGATTAAGGAATAAGGATAGGGCTTCTAGAAAGCCCAAAACCAAGAGAAAATAAGCCCTAACCCACGGCAAGGATAAAGAAATGCTCTCCAACCTTTCTTTGTGTCTTCCAACGCTTAGGAACCTTCTAATGTTGCTGAAACTTAAGGCCATTTAGGTTTAGGAAAGATCAACCCAAAATAGCAACTTTTAGGCTTAACTTTCTAACTTCAAGTAGGAAACCTTGTTTGAGTAGGAATCTTCATTCTTCTAGGAATCCCTCTTCAACTAGGAATCCCTCGTTGATTAGGAATCTTTCTTCAATTAGGACTCCTTCTTGGACTAGGAATCCTCAAATCTTCAAATCTTCAATTTCGTCGAAACCTTTTGTTCCAAGCATGTGCCATTCAATCCAAGCTCACTTTTGCTCCAAAAAGCTCCAATTTGCATCTTTTTGTATAATATGCCTTTAAAACCTGAAAACACATGAAAATAGCTTAAAAGACTACTTTAACTAAGAAAACATAACGAAAATGCATAAGAACTAGCTAACTAAGGCGCATAAATATGCTCCTATCAAATTCCCCCACACTTAGCTTTTGCTAGTCCTCGAGCAAAACAAAGAAACAAAAGAAAAACGAAACGAAACAAAATAATCAAAACACAACCTAAACCCTCCAACATTTATCTCAGGGATTTCCAATGCACATGACATATTAAAAATCATCATTCCCACAAATTTTAGTCATCTTCACACTTAAGCACATACTTAATCATAGTCACCACGTACTAGTTCACATTTAACCAATTAAAACAATGTTCGAATGTAGTAACATGCCTTAGAGAATTTGCTCAATTCCTTACTAGATATGCACTCAATTTTCACTCAGATTTTCTAACTACACACCCTAAACTAATTATATGTGAGAAGATTGATGTAAATATGAAAACGAACGCTCACATATATGTATAACAAAGAAAGCAATTTCCGGAGTTAATAACATGTAAATAAATATGATCTCATGAATGGAATGCTACTACTTAGATGCGAGAACCAGTGACACCATATGCTCATACCAATTCCAAACTCCACAAATTGAAACACACAACACTCAAGATTGAAGTCAAGGGTTGTAACGGGGCTTGGGGTAATGGCTACAAAGAAAGATATGGATAACAAACGTTCTTAAAGCAATAGCAAGCAAAGTAATGAAATTGAAACTTAGAATTCCCTTTTGAATGCACAAATAAACTTTAAACACAAAGGGGAAGTTCATGCAATACTTAGGGTCAAATTCAAGCTTTTTGGACCCTTTCTTCAACAATCAACACTTTAGAGCTTGCTTTCACATCTTTTTCACTCTTTTCCATACTTTTCACAACTTTTTTTTTTTTTTTTCTACTTTCCACGAATTTTTTTTTCTTTTTCTTTTCTACCCGTGCCTCTTTTAAGACTTTGGCACACGCACATAACAAATCCTTTCCCCCACACTTGTTTTCTGCACTACATTGATCAAAAGGAATTCAATTGAGTCATGCTTTACTATGCTTCAAGAACAAGGGTATGGATGGTCCTAATCTAGGCTAGGTGAGGATAATGTGGGTAACAAAGAAAATGGCTCAACAAGGCTCAACGGGGCTAAAACCTACAAAACAAATGAACAAGGGGGACACGGAAATTTGGCTAAGTGGTGGTCACTGCACAACTTCATCTTGAATATGTGTTATGCAAATCAATAGCATGCTTTGAATGAAATAGGCATGAGTTCTAGCATTTGGAACTAAATGATGAAACGCCTTCTAAGTAGCAACCAAGCAAAGAATAATGAGATCATGCAACGACTTAAGAAAACAACAATGCACAGATTATTAACTCTCCAAATAAACGTTTAGGCTCAAGTCTCACAAGGTTGTAGCGTTAATTTGAGTTCCTTCCTTCAAGCATGTTACAAAAACTGATTTTTCCTTTATGATTACATGTGAATTCATAAGTTATAACCATAACCAAGCATAAACCAAAGAGTAAATCAAACTTTCATCCATGTTTATAACTTTCTTTAACAGTCATGCAATTAAAAACCGAATCCTCATCATTGTGTTGGAAGGTACCCTAGGACACAAACAAACACGCAAAAACAACTTAAAAACGACTCTTTTTGGGTTTTTCAAAATTTTATGGGATTTTCGGATTTTTAAGCCAAAACACACTAAAACACACCAAAACAGCTTAAAAACACTTAAAAACAGCAAGGAACAACTTTGGAAATTATGGGTGATACAACCCTACGAATTTGCAACAAAACACTTTGGTTACCCCCCCCACACTTAAATCAAACATTGTCCTCAATGTTTCAAGCATAAACTACCACAAATAACAAGTAAACAAACAAACAGCAACTAACATAATAAACATGGCAGAAACGAAATAAACAACAAAGAGAAGGGTTTAGGAACGCAAATCTGGAATTGGAGTGATTCCTTGGTCTTCCTTTGTTGCATGCATGGGTTGCCTCCCAAGTAGCGCTTGCTTTAATGTCTTGCAGCCGGACGAAGAACTCATTCACTCCTCATTGGAGCCCACGGCATGCAGGGAGATGTCATCCACGGCATGCTCCTCAAAGTGCTCATAATAGGGCTTCAAGCGATGCCCATTCACCTTGAATTCATGTCACGTTTTCAAGCTTTGGATTTGGACTGTACCATGAACAAAAACATTAGTAATAACAAACGGTCTTATCCACTTAGAACGTAACTTACCGGGAAACAAACGTAAACGAGAATTGAACAATAGCACTTTCTGCCCGATGGAGAATGTTTTGACTCGGATCATCTTATCATGGAATGCTTTGGTCTTCTCCTTGTAAATTCTAGCGTTCTCGTACGCCTCATGCCTTAGCTCATCAAGTTCATTCAATTGCAACTTCCTATGACTTCCCGCTGCATTAAGGTCCATATTGAACTTCTTGACGACCCAATGAGCTTTGTGATCCAATTCAACGGGGAGATGGCACGGCTTGCCATAGATGAGCCTAAATGGGGACATTCCAATTGGTGTCTTGTACGCCGTACGATATGCCCAAAGTGCATCATGTAACCGTAAGCTCCAATCCTTCCTTGTAGGCCCAACGATCTTCTCTAGAATTTGTTTGATCTCACGGTTGGAAACCTCGGCTTGGCCATTCGTTTGAGGATGGTAAGGTGTAGAAACCCTATGGTTGACATTGTATTTCCTCAATAACGCCTCTATGGTCCGGTTGCAAAAGTGCGATCCTCCATCACTTATGATGACACGTGGCATGCCAAACCTTGCAAAAATGTTAGTTCTAATAAAATCTGCAACCACTTTAGAGTCATTAGTCCGGGTGGCTTTAGCTTCCACCCACTTCGACACATAATCAACCGCAAGAAAAATATACATGAAACCATACGAGGAAGGAAAGGGACCCATAAAATCAATTCCCCAAACATAAAAAATTTCAACATTAAGGATATAAACTTGCGGCATTTGATCCCTAGCACCTATGTTACCCATTTTTTGGCATTTATCACATGTTAAGCAAAAAGTTCTAGCATCCTTAAATATACTAGGCCAATAGAATCCACATTGTAATACGTTGAGGGCTGTTCTTTGTGTGCCAAAGTGCCCACCACATGCATATGTATGACAAAAGCTTAGAATAGAATGAAATTCAGAATTATGCACACATCGACGTACAATCTGATCCGGGCAAAATTTCCATAAATATGGATCATCCCACACATAAAACCGTGCATCATGCTTTAACTTATCACGTTGTTGCCTAGTGAAAGTGCTAGGAATTCGTTTTGACACCAAAAAATTAACCAAATCGGCATACCAAGGCTCACTTACCTTTATGGACAGCAATTGTGTTGGAAATGTGCCCTAAAGCCAATCATATGATGATACTTTACGGACATTTCACATGTTAAACTAATCTAGTTTACATATAAAGGGCAAACATTATTGTTTGAGCCGTCTCATATAAATGTTATATGCTTAAACGATAAAGTCCAAGGAATATGTGATTGGGAGAATGCAATCTAAAGAAGTTAGATTCATGAGACCATTCTTTCGTAGACACATCCTAAATGTTCCTGATCATAGGATTGCCAATTGGGCATTGACAGTCCGTTAAGATCGGTACGTGCCGTGTCTTCTCTCAGGGAGAGTGACTAGTCTCGAGTCATTGGTGTGTGTGACATCAAGACAAGTACGTAGGTGCTCAATAGAGAATGAGTTCACTGAACACGATCAACGAAGAGTTCTCATATTCATGTCATATGAGAACTCATGGTTGGGATAATGCAAATAGTCCTTTGACCTGAGGCATCACAGTTGTCTTGTGGTTAAGTCCTTGATCTTTGATTATGTCAAAGTCACCCCATTGGGGTGTCCACGGCATCATTGGGGTTAAGCCACTTAGCCATGGAGACAAGTGAATGTGCAACAAGGGATCTCTAACCTTCAAATGGTTTGAGGGAGAATACTCTATGATATGATTTAGAACCTCTGGCCAGAGTATGAATGAGATTAAGGAATGCGTTCCAAATCACATTCAAGGTAATCATATAAGCACACGAATCACATTGGATAGTAGACATGAATAAACTATCAAACCAAACAATGTGGTCAAGAGTATTGTATTAGAGAAAGACCGTATTGCATTTGTAATCCTAAACTGAATAGGTTCTCTACCTCTTCTGATTAGCTTGGGTAACCATGATATGCTGCTAGGTGTCACTCATGGTTTGTGGAAGCCCTAAACGTGTATAATCACTAAAGGGAGAATTGAAAGTAAGTTTCAATTCACAATCGATGTGAAATGGTTTTAATCGCCCACTGCCTCGCTAAAAGGAACCTAATGGATCGTACACCGAGTAAGGTGGAGATTGAAGAAACAATGGAGATGAGTAAGAATAATTAAATGGTTTAATTATTTATGGCAAGGATTAATTAATATGTTAATTAATCAAACGAATAAGTTCGTTAAAGACCTAGGGATAATATTGGACCTTAAGGCCCAATGGGCTTCGAACGTCAAAGCCCATTGACTTAAGTTGTATGACAACTTAATGAATAATGATTCACAAAGGCCCAATTATACCAATAAATCCCAATGGCCGGCCATTTAGAGATGGAGTGGATTTTGGACTTATTTACAAGTTTGCCACTCCAATGAATTAAGGTATAAATATGACTTTATAGCCAAAATTCATTTAGGGTTTGTTTTGGAGAAAATTGGAGAGAACATGTCTCTCCATTTCTCTCTAAAGAGGCCGGCCCCCTTGGAGGGTGCATCTAGCAATCCCACTACTCCAAGGTCACTCATTTCTTCTCCAATCTAACCTTGGTGAAGATACTTAGAGGTTCTCAATTTTGGGAACTTGGAGAAACCTTTTCATCCATCCAAATCCATAGATTTTAGATGCAAGGAATGAAGGCCCTCTCTTTGGGTGATTAGCCTTTGCTTATGCAAAGAGGAATCTACAAAGGTATATTTCTCAACTCACTTTGATTTGAGTTGAGTCAAGGTTCACCAATCTACTAGGCTTTGAATTTCTTGGTTAATGTTTTGTTTTTGAATGCATGCAAGCATGATTCCGCCTTTTAATTGTTAATTGCATGCTATAGATGTTATTCAAATGAACATGTTTTTCACAAATCTTCCTTCAAGTGGTATCAGAGCCTAGGTCTAGTAGTTGGTGAATCCTTTTGGGTTTTGTAGTTCATAGTTTGTGATTTAAAAGTTGCAATATGTTACAAGCTTTATTCTTGTTTCTTTGAATGTAAATTTTGCTAGAAAATTTGCCATCTCAAATGTTGTAGATGTAGTTCATATGAGCATGAATATTGGAGCTAAAATTTGGTGCCATGCTTTTGGGAATTTTCGGCCAAATACAAAGGGTGATTTTTGGGTTCTTGTTTGACTTGTTAAAAGTGTTTTCAAGTAACTTTTGGAACCCCTATGTACCCTAGTTTGGTTATATGTTATTTCCCTAAAGTTAAAATGGTTTTGGGATGTTTTTGGATGAAAAATGTTCATGGAATTTTTTTGAGTTTTTCATGAATGTTCTTGATTGTTCTTGACATTTTTGCCAAGAACAAAAATGTTTGTGTTTTCATTCAAAGTTTTGATTTATTTCATAAAGATTATGTTTTATGCATTTTCAAATGTTTAAATGTTTTGGATATTTGTTTAAATGGCAATAGAAATAATGGTGGGTGTGAAAGGATTAATTCCCTTTCACACACACCACTTGTGCACTTGCATGCTTTATGTCAAAACTCACAAATCAACACACACATCACTCCATTTCTTCTTCCAAAACCGGCCACCCCCTAGTGGGAGTACTTTTGGGGCTTTTATGCAATTACATAAAGTTTTGATACTTTTGTGTATTTGCACTTTGGCCCAAAAGTTTACGTTTTTTACGTTTAGGTCCAAAAACGTTAAAGGACAAATTGTTTTGATCCTTTAATGAAGTTTTTGCATTATTAAAATTTTGGGTTCTAGTTGTATTTACATGAAGTAGTGGACTTTTGTGTTTTTACAAAGTGACCCCAAAAGTTTTGAAATATAGCCCAAAAGTTGTGGTTATAGCATGATGGCCCAAATTAGGTTGAGAACAAAATTGTTTTGTCTCTTTAAATGAGAATTGGATTTTCATTTCATTTAGCTCCATTTAAATCAATTTTATGGATACAAAAACCAAATGAAAATGTTGCATTCAATTTAATTAGTTAAAGTGTTAATTAATTAAAGGGTGATTATGAACCTAAGCCTACGATAATTGAGCTATGTGAAAGGCCGTTTCAAATTTGTTTGACCCTAAACCCTAGGTTTACAAAAGATTAGTGGGAGTTAATCATATTCCTAAAATTGTATATATATATATATAAATATATATATATGATATATATGAATATATATATGATACATTAATTTTGGAAATGGAATGAGTACTTCTTCGTTAAAGTTATGACTTTAAACATTCTATAACGATAGAATGTATATGGGAGACATTAGGGCTGGAAAAAAATCCCAAAAATCCCAAACCAAACCAAAAAAATCCCGATCCCAAACCAAAATAATCCCAAACCAAAATTCCCGAAAGTTTCGGGATGTAATCCCAAACCAAACCGAAATTTTCGGTATGGGATTCGGTATTGCATTTCATTTTTTCGGTATTCCCATACCGAACCGAAAAAATATATATATATATATATATAATTTTTTAATTATAAGAGAATTATTTCAACCGTTGATTGTTTTGGATTTAATCCCGTCGATTTGTTTTTAGGTCAGATGATAACATTTCACTTTTGTATTCCTCCGTTCATTTGTTTCGAAGCGCAGCCGTGAGCCTCCGACCCTCACCAACGTCGTCCCTCACCATACTGTCGAATTCCGACCAGCCACCGACCCACCATCACACCATACTCTCGTCTCTGACTCTCCAGCCTTCCTTCACCACACAACCACCGCTCTCTCTCTCTCTCTAGGGCGATTGTCTTTCACGGACAGGACAGGTCACAGAACTGGGGATCTCTCTCGAGTATACTTCTGCAGTTGGATCTCTCTCAAGTTTTGCTGCAGGCAAAGCTGTGCGTGGATGAAAACATCCCTGTTATTCCTATACCTGGGCCGTCTGCTTTTGTGGCTGCTCTCTCTGCATCTGGCCTCTCCACGGATGAGTTTACGTTTGGTAAGTTTTCCATGGAAATGATACTGCAGATATTCTTCTCGGTGGATGTGGCTTGGTGGATGTCGCCAGCCACCGTCATTGTGGCTGAAGATTTTCAATTATGTGCAACTTTTTCAATTTCAATTATGTATTGATGTTTGAGTTTATTGTTTGTTTTTTTACATGTATCACATACTTTCATCCCTCACTAACTACTCATTGATATGATTATATATTAGTTTTTGTTATGGTGAGTTACAAATTAAACTTCCATGTATGGATTTATGCGCTTTTACTGACTTAGTGGTTTTACAAAAAACTGATTTGGTGAGTTTGTAATTGTGTTTCAGAAAATTGTCCCGAAATCCCGATTTGGTGAGTTTGTAATTTTTGGGATTCCCGATTTGTCCCGAAATCCCGAAACTATTTCGGGATTCCCGAAAATTGGGATTCCCGAAAATTTGGTTTGGGATCGGTATTGAAATTGGGATTCCCGAAAATTTCGGTATGGGAATCGGGACAAGGGTTTCGGTATGGGATCCCATACCGAACCACCCCTAGGAGACATAGTCTATATACATGGGATGGAAATCTATAATGATAGATTTTAGGATATAATTGGATTATATCATGCCCTAAATATAGACAAAAGATGATAGGAAGTTTCTCATATGATGATGAACTTCAAATCAAAAGGACAACTCTAGTGGGACTAAGAAGTTGCTCTTCTCAAAGAGAACGTACTCTTTGACTCCCAAAGAAATAATGCGTAAATAGAATCCTTTATGCATACGCAGAAAGGTGATTTATGTATTTCATATTGTATGAAAAACATTGATATGAGTTGTACCTAGAACGGTACAAGACGATATCAGTGCAAGCCCAGGATCAGAACCATGGCAGCTGTCAAGTGAGTCCTTAAGTATTTAAGAAATACTAAAGAATAAATTCCTCAAAGATCGAGGAAGAATCAAAGTAACGTAATGGAAGCGTAAATGTATTAGATTATGAATCTAATCCATCATTGGATGTTTCTTCATTATGAATGAAGAGATAAACAAATATCTCTTTATTATGACTAAAGAGATATTTGGATGGAAACATTAAAGTAATGACTTTAGCGTGTTCCATTATGAATGCAAAATATATTGCCATATAGAAGTTTACAACAATGTTGTTTGGATGGGAAAGTTCATTTATGAACTCTCTATTCGATTCCAACCAGAAAGTTCATCTAGTGTACTGACACTATTACACTAATGGGGCGATAGCTCAAGCCAGGGAATCAAGGTCTCATCAAGATCCGAACTCATATGAGAGAGTGAACCACATGATTGAGCATCATGTATAATGGTGACGTCGATATTCTCAAGGTTGCTTCTATGGATAACATATAGATATCCATTGTCTAGGCCTACTACTCAGCCATTTATGAAATGACTACATAAGAGGTATCATCACTGATGACTAAGCTGATTGGCTCTAGTGCAAGTGGGAGATTGTTGGAAATGTGCCCTAAAGCCAATCATATGATGATACTTTACGGACATTTCACATGTTAAACTAATCTAGTTTACATATAAAGGGCAAAGATTATTGTTTGAGCCGTCTCATATAAATGTTATATGCTTAAACGATAAAGTCCAAGGAATATGTGATTGGGAGAATGCAATCTAAAGAAGTTAGATTCATGAGACCATTCTTTCGTAGACACATCCTAAATGTTCATGATCATAGGATTGCCAATTGGGCATTGACAGTCCGTTAAGATCGGTACGTGCTGTGTCTTCTCTCAGGGAGAGTGACTAGTCTCGAGTAATTGGTGTGTGTGACATCAAGACAAGTACGTAGGTGCTCAATAGAGAATGAGTTCACTGAACACGATCAACGAAGAGTTTTCATATTCATGTCATATGAGAACTCATGGTTGGGATAATGCAAATAGTCCTTTGACCTGAGGCATCACAGTTGTCTTGTGGTTAAGTCCTTGATCTTTGATTATGTCAAAGTCACCCCATCGGGGTGTCCACGACATCATTGGGGTTAAGCCACTTAGTCATGGAGACAAGTGAATGTGCAACAAGGGATCTTTAACCTTCAAATGGTTTGAGGGAGAATACTCTATGATATAATTTAGAACCTCTGGCCAGAGTATGAATGAGATTAAGGAATGCGTTCCAAATCACATTCAAGGTAATCATATAAGCACACGAATCACATTGGATAGTAGACATGAATAAACTATCAAACCAAACAATGTGGTCAAGAGTATTGTATTAGAGAAATACCGTATTGCATTTGTAATCCTAAACTGAATAGGTTCTCTACCTCTTCTGATTGGCTTGGGTAACCATGATATGCTGCTAGGTGTCACTCATGGTTTGTGGAAGCCCTAAACGTGTATAATCACTAAAGGGAGAATTGAAAGTAAGTTTCAATTCACAATCGATGTGAAATGGTTTTAATCGCCCACTGCCTCGCTAAAAGGAACCTAATGGATCGTACACCGAGTAAGGTGGAGATTGAAGAAACAATGGAGATGAGTAAGAATAATTAAATGGTTTAATTATTTATGGCAAGGATTAATTAAAAGGAGGGTTGAGTCGGCGTTGAGCCTCTCGAGATGTTTTAGACCCCTTATCCAAAAGTATGCGATGCATGCAAGTTGTGGGGCTAATTCCTTTGATGTCGGCCAACGTCCACCCAATTGTTGTTTTGTACTCCTTTAGCACCCTTACTAACTTACCTTCTTCTTGTGCCGTGAGTGAAGTGGAGATGATAACGGGCAACGTCTCATCCTCTCCCAAGTAAACGTAGTTCAAGTGACTAGGTAATGGCTTAAGTTCAAGTGTAGGTGGCTGCACAACTGATGGAAGCATCTTTTTAGCCGAAACTGAACTTAAAATTGGGTCCAAAAACTTACCAGTTTGTGATGGCAATGACTCAAGGGCAGCCACCATCTCAATGACCTCATCACTAGGGGGCACGGCAATGGGACATTCATGCATGCCGTGGGTGTGCATGGTGGTTGCTTCAACGTTTTGCTTATCCATTCCTCGTGCGATGACCAATTCAAGTGCATCGTCGTTCAATTTGTCAAAATGGTCATGCGCCAAAGAGTCAATTACATCAATAGCAAAACATGAATGATTCTCACTAGGGTATTTCATCGAATCAGAAAGATTGAAATTAATAACTTCCTCATCAAACTCCATCGTCAATGTTCCATTAAACACGTCAATCTTTGTCCGAGCCGTTTTCATGAACGGCCTTCCAAGGAGGATGGGCAATGACGGGGCATGGTCTAATTCATCCATCTCAAGCACGTAGAAATCCGCCGGAAAGATCAAATGATTAACCTGCACTAAAACATCTTCCAACACTCCCTTTGGATAGGCATTAGATCTATCGGCTAATTGTATAATCACACCATCATTTTTCAACTCTCCTAGGTTCATAAATGCATAAATCGAATATGGCATGACATTTATGGATGCACCTAAGTCTAACATGGCAGATTCAAACCTAGTATTACCAATGACACAAGGAATTGTAAAACTACCCGGATCTTTGCATTTAGGGGGTAGTTTGCGTTGCAAGATGGCTGAGACATTTTCACTTACCTTTACAACCTCCTTGGTCGAAATCCTCTTCCTAGTGGTGCAAAGCTCTTTCAAAAATTTAGCATACCTTGGTACTTGCTTAATTGCATCCAAAAGAGGGATATTGACTTGAACTTTCCTAAATGTCTCTAGAATGTCCTTTTCAGCTTCCTCTTTCTTTGTTTGCTTGAACCTACTAGGAAAAGGGACATTCAAAGGAAAATCATTAGTAGGAATGGAATTGGACACGTTCTTACCTTTATTGGACAAATTGGATGGCTTAGGAGCCATGGGAACTTGCGGCAATGAGAGTTCCTCTCTTCCCGTGGGCATGCTTTGCTTCTCCTCCTCAATTATTAACTCTTCCACCTCATTTGGGGCTGATTTGAATGGTTGGGGGGCTGTTCCCACTTGTTTTCCACTCCTTAGCATGATTGCTTTGGCAGATTCAAAGCCTCATTTCGGATTCACAACGGTTAAGCTAGGCAACTTGCCTTGCTCTCGGAATTGGCCCACAAACTCCGCAATCCGCCCTACTTGCTTCTCCAACTCGTCCACCTTCTTGTCCTTAATTTGCATACTCTGCGCCATAGAAGTTAGTAATTGAAAATTTTGATCATTATCAATGGACGAACCTAATTTGTTTTGGGCAGGTTGTGCTTGGGGTTGAGTTGATGCAAACGGCTTTTGATAGAAACCCGGGGGTTGTTGCCTAAATGTGCTTTGTTGTTGGCCTTGCTGGGGTTCTCGCCATTTGAAATTTGGATGATCCCTCCATCCCGGATTGTATGTATTAGAAAAGGGATCATTTCTTTGTTGGTATGGTTGCCCAAATCCCACGCCATTGAGTGTCTCCCACCCTCCGTTCTCAATTAATTGTGGGCACTTGTCTGTGAGATGTCCTTGCATGGAGCACATGCCACAAACACTTACATTTTGTACTTTTGGTCCTTCCACAACCTGAGAAAGAAGAGTAGTAAGGTTAGCCATTTGATTTTGAAGTTCGGAGATGGCACTTACCTCATTCACTTGGTGTTGCCGTGGGGTGCTTCTTTGCCCAACACCTTCGTATTGTTGAGCGTTCAACGCTTGATTAGCAATCAAGGTCTTTGCTGCCATGGGGGTCTTGTCCACCAAGGCTCATCCCGCTGAGGCATCTAGCATTTGACGTTCAATTGGTAGAAGTCCCTCGTAGAAGTATTGTAAAAGAAGCTCCTCCTTCATTTGATGCTGTGGACAAGAAGCAACAAGAGATTTAAAACGTTCATAATACGTAGGAAAAGACTCACCTTCATCTTGTTGAATTCCACTTATCCTTTTTCGTAGGAGAATGACTCGAGAAGTTGGGAAAAACTTCTCCAAGAAAGCCCGTTTCATGCTCTCCCACGATGTGACCGTTCCGGGAGCTAATTCATACAACCAATCTTTCGCCTTTTCCAAGAGAGAAAAGGGAAAGGCCTTCATCTTCAATATGCTCCCGTCAACATTGATTGGAGTCATGCTTAAACACACCACCTCGAACTCTTTCAAGTGCTTGTTAGGATCCTCCATAGACACCCATGGTACTTCGGAATGTGGTGTAGCAAACTTGACTTCAACTCGAATTCCTCGGTCTTTCCTTGGGCAGCCGCGGGATATTGAATACATAGAGGTGCGGCATTGTCCAATCCCGAAGCCGAAAGCTCCTTGATTGTACGATTGTCTTGTGCCATGGCTTCCTTTACTTCACCCACTCTTTTCGTGGGTTCCTCTTCCTCAAACTCAACTTCGGCTTCTAAATTTGAACTTGATTCACTAGGTTCTGGATTCTTCCCTTTTCGTCTCAATTCTCGCTCGAAATTGTCGTCAAAGTCCAAGATGTGTTCACGAATCGGATGAGAACTCCGAGTCATAAACTAGTACCTAAAAATAAGAAAACAACACAAGGTCAGAATCTGGAATTAATTAAAACAAACTGAAATAAAACAATCCAAGGGATTAGCAATGTTGCTAATCCCTGGCAACGGCGCCAAAATTTGATGCGAAAATTATAAGCACACAAATTAAACCCTCTTTTTATCAATTGTAGCAAAGTATGTAAGTAGGGATAGTTCTAGGCCGGGGATTAGGAGGGATTGCTAAAACACTTAAAACTGACTCAAAAACATAAAACAAAGTTTAAAACACTAAACTATACTCAAAGAATGCAAAACTAAACTCCAAAACACTAAAACAAACCAAAAGACTCAAAACAGCACATAAACACTCAAAACTGCCTTAAAAACACAATCTGGGCAGTTTTGAACACTAAACACGAATTTGGACGAAAATAGGTTATAACTTGACTCAAGACACTTAAAAACACAAACTAAATTGATTTCTAACTACTCTAACACTTCAAAATAAATGGGGATTTGGTTTTGACGAAATTAAAAACAAAACAAAAACTTTGTAAACTAAAACAGATTTTAAAACGAATTTGGTCGAATTGAATGGATGGAAAGTTAGCTAAGGGGTTCTTCTCCACACATGTCACACTTGCATACGAAACGATTTCCAATTGCTTTTCAAAAGATTATGAATTCCCAACGCCCCAGATTAACCGTGAATTGCACTAATCAACCCTCATATTTTCCTAAAGTTATCGAATTGGATGAATTGCATACGACAACCCAAAGCATTTTTCACACGTTCCCTGCATGAATTGCATAACAAAGATACAAGCAAAGATCATTAAGTTCTGTGAAAATCATAAGCATTGGCGAGGCACTTGTTACTATGAATTGCATGAAACTTATGCCAAGAATTTACTTAACACGATTGTGATCAACAACCTTTACTACTTTTGAATATAAGTTCATAACGATTAAGTGAAATTCCCGTATATGCTAGCATCAAATTCATGCATGCAAACTAAGTGTCGACCCTCAATCAACATACAAGAATAAGTTTTAATTCACATAGATAAGCAAATTGAAATCACAACTTATGAAACGCAATTGAAGGTAATCAAATTATATAGCAAGCATAAACATGGTCTCGAATCCCCCCCTAGCCAAGGGGGGGTTTAGTTCCTCATACGCACAAAGCAAAGATAAATAAGTCTAAACATTGAAATCCAAGGAAAGAAAACACCTAGATACTCCAACTTGGACAGCAAGTGCATCCACGATTCCTCCTTCCTCCTTGCTGCGGCACAGAGATTTTGGACAGGTTTTGGGTGGTATTTGTATGGAGGAATGGATATGGAATGGTATGAGAGTGGTTAGGATGGGTGGTGGGTGCGGCAAAGGGTTGTTTTTGGCAAAAATTTGGGAGAATGGTGGTGGAAGGCTGAAGCAGAGAGGAGGGCAGATTTCTGGCGTGAATTGATGTGTATGAGAGGTGGTGAATTCGGCCAAGGGGTGATTATGAATATATATAGGCACTTAAAACCCTAGGTAAATCAGATATGGACTTGAATAACCCAAATCCACAAGGAAAAAGGCTTAGAAAATCAAAATCCAATAGGAAACAGGTTAAAAGGTGCGGCAGGTTTGATGGGAAAAGGATTGGCCTTCTAGAATGCCTTGCAAGGCAAGGTAAAAGGTTCTAGATCAGGTATAGGTGCGGCATGGATTAAGGAATAAGGATTGGGCTTCTAGAAAGCCCATAACCAAGAGAAAATAAGCCCTAACCCACGACAAGGATAAAGAAATGCTTTCCAACCTTTCTTTGTGTCTTCCAACGTTTAGGAACCTTCTAATGTTGCTGAAACTTAAGGCCATTTAGGTTTAGGAAAGATCAACCCAAAATAGCAACTTTTAGGCTTAACTTTCCTACTTCAAGTAGGAAACCTTGTTTGAGTAGGAATCTTCATTCTTCTAGGAATCTCTCTTCAACTAGGAATCCCTCGTTGATTAGGAATCCTTCTTCAATTAGGACTCCTTCTTGGACTAGGAATCCTTCTTGGACTAGCAATCCTCAAATCTTCAAATCTTCAATTTTGTCTAAACCTTTTGTTCCAAGCATGTGCCATTCAATCCAAGCTCACTTTTGCTCCAAAAAGCTCCAATTTGCATCTTTTTGTATAATATACCCTTAAAACCTAAAAACACATGAAAATAGCTTAAAAGACTACTTTAACTAAGAAAATATAACGAAAATGCATAAGAACTAGCTAACTAAGGCGCATAAATATGCTCCTATCACGCGACTCACATAATGCATCGCGCAAACGACTATTACACAACCAATGCGTCACACAAAGATAGTTTGCGCGATGTGGTCTGTCCGTCGTGCAAAATGTTGTTATACTTTATTTAAGTATAACATAAGATTTTGTGGTATCCACTAGTGTAAATATTTTAAATTGAAAATTTAGTTCTTTCATTGTATTCATATAGGGTCAAGGAGTGTAGCTGTAAAAAAATCATCAAAATCGGAGTTAAAACTACCGTTAAATCGTGATTTTTCGTTTATAACCGTAAAAAAGTTTTGTCCCATTACTTGATCTCTGCACGTTTGCGATTTTTGACGTATGCGATCTCGAAGTATATGTAAACAAGTTTGCGGTTAGATCGTTGAAATTAGTTTCGTAGAATGCGTATCCCATCAAAACAATAGATTCACTGACACGAGTTTATTTGTACTTTCATTAAGTATAACATAAGATTTTGTGGTACCCACTAGTGTAAATATTTTAAATTAAAAATCGAGTTCTTTCATTGTATTCATAAAGGGCAAGGGGTGTAGCTGTAAAAAATCATCAAAATCGGAGTTAAAACTACTGTTAAATCGGGATTTTTTTTTTATAACCGTTGAAAAGTTTTGTCCCGTTATTTGATCTTTGAATGTTTGTTTTTTGCGATTTTTGGCTTATGCGATCTCGAAGTATATTCAAACAAGTTTGACGGTTGGATTGTTGAAACTAGTTTCATATAACCCTAAACCCTTGTAAAAAAAAAAGGGTTTGCGTGACGAAAAAGTAACCTGCGTTGCGCAAAAATATTTTTCCCAACGCAGGTACTATCGCAGCACAAGGACCTTTTGCGCGACACACCAACCAATGCGTCACGCAAAGATAGTTTGCGCGACACGGTTTATCTGTCGCGCAAAGTGTTTTTATACGTTATTTAAGTATAACATAAGATTTTGTGGTATCCACTAGTGTAAATATTTTAAATTGAAAATTGAGTTCTTTCATTGTATTCATATAGGGTTAAGGAGTGTACTTGTAAAAAATATCAAAATCAGAGTTAAAACTATCGTTTAATCGTGATTTTTCGTTTATAACTCTCGCAAAGTTTTGTCCCGTTACTTGATCTGTTTGGTTTTTGCGATTTTTTGCGTATGCGATCTCGAAGTATATATAAACAAGTTTGACGGTTGGATCGTTGAAACTAGTTGTGTAGAATGCATATCCCATCAAAACAATAGATTCACTAACACTTGGAGTTTATTTATACTTTCATTAAATATAAATATTTTAAAAGGAAAACTAATGAAAAGGGCTTGGAAACTTTGAGTTTTAATGATAAGGACAAAATAAAGGGTAAATTGAATAGTACCAGGATTGACTTTTTAGTGTAAAAATGTGGTTTTTCGTTAAAGTGAACAGTACCGGGTGCTTTTCGTTAAAGTTCCCTATTTTAAATTGAAAATCGAGTTCGTTCATTGTATTCATATAGGGTCAAGGAGTGTAGCTATAAAAAGGCATTAAAACTGGAGTTAAAACTACCGTTAAATCGTGATTTTTCGTTTATAACTGTAAAAAAGTTTTGTCCCGTTACTTGATCTCTGAACGTTTGTTTTTAGCAATTTTTGGCGTATGCCATCTCAAAGTACATATAAACAAGTTTGTTGGTTGGATCGTTGAAACTAGTTTCGTAGAATGTGTTTCCCATCAAAACAATAGATTCACTAACACTTAGAGTTTATTTATACTTTCATTAAGTATAACATAAGATTTTGTGGTACCCACAAGTGTAAATATTTTAAATTGAAAATTGAGTTCTTTCATTGTATTCATATAGGATCAAGGAGTGTAGTTCTAAAAAATCATCAAAATCGGAGTTAAAACTACCGTTAAATCTTGATTTTTTGTTATAATCGTCGAAAAGTTTTGTCTCGTCACTTGATTTTTGAATGTTTTTTTTTTTTTTGTGACTTTTGGCGTATGTGATCTCGAAGTATATATAAACAAGTTTGACGGTTGGATCGTTGAAACTAGTTTCGTAGAATGTGTATCCCATCAAAACAATAGATTCACTAACACTTATAGTTTATTTATACTTTGATTAAGTATAATGTAAGATTTTGTGGTACCCACTAGTGTAAATATTTTAAATTGAAAATCGAGTTTATTCATTGTATTCATATAGGATCAAGGAGTGTAGCTGTAAAAAATCATCAAAATCGGAGTTAAAATAACTGTTAAATTGTGATTTTTTCATTTATAACCGTTGAAAAGTTTTGTCCCGTTGATCTCTGAATGTTTGTTTTTTGCGAATTTTGGCGTATGCCATCTCGAAGTATATACAAACAAGTTTGACGGTTGGATCGTTAAAAGTAGTTTCGTAGAATGTGTATCCCATCAAGTTCAATAGTATATATATATTTATTAAGTAGCTTTAAATTTATTTATTTTGTACGTATAACACTTAAGAAATTGAATGGTATGTATATTTATTAAGTAGCTTTAAATTTATTATTGTAACAGCTCAAACTAGTACTCAAACTAGAAACATTGGACAAAGTAATACCACAGGTTCGTAACATGTTAATCTCTAATATATCACTTGTAGTCTTGTTTATAGTTCTCAACTGATGAGTTTGATTATTCACAAGATGGCTCTGTAGATCCTGATTCTTTGAGCACTAGCATTAGCAGTTGCTTCTAGTAGTGCATGATCATCGAGGCAGCCTAATTATGAAGGAAAATTTGTGAAAAACATGTTCATTTAAGCAACATCTATAGCATGCAATTAACAATTAAAAGGCGGAATCATGCTTGCATGCACTTAAAACAAAACATTAACCATGAAATTCAAAGCCTAGTAGATTGGTGAACCATGACTCAACTCAAATCAAAGTGAGTTGAGAAATTTATACCTTTGTAGATTCCTCTTTGCATAAGCAAAGGCTAATCACCCAAAGAGAGGGCCTTCATTCCTTGCATCTTAGATCTATGGATTTGGATGGAAGAATAGATTCTCCAAGTTCCCAAAATTGAGAACCTCTAAGTTTCCACACCAAGGATGGATTGATGAAGAAATGAGTGACCTAGAGGAAGCAAGATTGCTAGATAATTTCCTCTAGGGTGGCCGGCCTCTTTAGAGAGAAAGGAGAGCTTTGTGTTCTCTCCAATTTCCTAAAAGAAACCCTTAATGAATTTTGGCTATAAAGTCATATTTATACCTTAATTCATTGGAGTGGCAAACTTGTAAATAAGTCCAAAACCCACTCCTTCTCTAAATGGCCGGCCTTAAGGGTTTCATTGGGCTTTTACGGCCTTTGTGAATTATTAGTCATTAAGTTGTCATACAACTTAAGTCAATGGGCTTGACGTTCGAAGCCCATTGGGCCTTGAGGCCCATAATTAAACCCGTGGTCTTTAACGAACTTATTCGTTTGATTAATTAACATATTAATTAATCCTTGCCATAAATAATTAAACCATTTAATTATTCTTACTCATCTCCATTGTTACTTCAATCTCTACCTTACACGGTGTACGATCTATTAGGTTCCTTTTAGCAAGGCAGTGGGCGATTAGAACTCTTTCAAATCGATTGTGAATTGAAACTTACTTTCAATTCTCCCTTTAGTGATTATACACGTTTAGGGCTTCCACAAACCATGAGTGACACCTAGCAGCATATCATGGTTACCCAAGCTAATCAGAAGAGGTGGAGAACCTATTCAGTTTAGGATTACAAATGCAATACGGTCTTTCTCTAATACAATACTCTTGACCACATTGTTTGGTTTGATAGTTTATTCATGTCTACTATCCAATGTGATTCGTGTGCTTATATGATTACCTTGAATGTGATTTGGAACGACTTCCTAAATCTCATTCATACTCTGGCCAGAGATTCTTAATCATATCATAGAGTATTCTCCCTCAAATGGTTTGAAGGTTAGAGATCCCTTGTTGCGCATTTAATTGCCTCCATGGCTAAATGGCTTAACCCCAACTATGCCGCGGACACCCACGAATGGAGTGACGTTTGACATAATCAAAGATCAAAGACCTAACCACAAGACAACTATGATGCCTCAGGTCAAAGAACTACTTTGCATTATCCCAACCATGAGTTCTCATGTGACATGAATATGAGAACTCTTCGTTGATCGTGTTCAGTGAACTCATTCTCTATTGAGCACCTACGTACTTGTCTTGATGTCACACACATCAATGACTCGAGACTAGTTACTCTCCCTGAGAGAAGACACAGCACGTACTGATCTTAACGGACTGTCAATGCCCAATTGGCAATCCTATGATCAGGAACGTTTAGGATGTGTCTACGAAAGAATGGTCTCATGAATCTAACTTCTTTAGATTGCATTCTCCCAATCACATATTCCTTGGACTTTATCGTTTAAGCATATAACATTTATATGAGACGGCTTAAACAATAATTTTTGCCCTTGATATTAAACTAGATTAGTTTAACATATGAAATGTCCGTAAAGTATCATCATATGATTGGCTTTAGGGCACATTTCCAACAAATTAGCCAGGCCAGGGGTGTAATGTGCAAGGTCGTATTGGTCAGACTAGCAGAGGTCGTGGAGGACAACAGCAGGCTCAGGGACGTATTCACCACATGACATTGCAGGATGCTCAGAAAAATCCTGAATTGATCATGGGTACGTTGAATATTCTTGGTCATTTTGCTAGAGTATTAATTGATTGTGGTGCTACGCATTCTGTTATTTCTTATACGTTCGCTTAGACGACCCAACCTCATCTCACACCTCTCGGGTATGAGTTAGAGTTTGTGATCCCTAGAGGGGAGAGATGTTATGTTAATTATATATATCCAGGATGTCCCGTGTTAGTGGAGGATGTTGTTATGCCAGCGAACCTCATCCCGTTAGATATTGTTGATTTGATGTTATTTTAGGCACATATTGGTTGCATTATAATCGTGCCAATATAGATTGCTACGGGAAAACAGTTACTTTCCATCGTCCTGGATTGCCTGAGGTTACATTTATGGGTGAGTGTAATGGGGTGAGGCATGGTGTTATTTCTACCATAAGGGCTAAAAGGTTGTTAGAGAAAGGTTGTTAGGGATATTTGGCTCATGTGATGTTGAATGATAATACTCCTAATAGTGTGGAGAATGTTCGAGTGGTCAGGCATTTTCCTGATGTATTTCCTAATGATTTACTTAGATTGCTGCCAGATCGAGACGTGGAGTTCACCATTGATTTACTTCCAGGTACAGATCCTATATCTTTAACTCCTTATCGAATGGCTCATGCTGAATTGAGGGAATTGAAAATCCAGTTGTAGGAATTAGTTGATAAAGGTTTTATTCAGCCTAGTACTTCACCCTGGGGAGCTCCAGTTTTATTTGGGAGGAAGAAAGTCGGGACTTTGAGGCTATGTATTGATTATAGGCAATTAAATCGGGTAACGATTAAAAACCATTATCCGTTGCCACGTATAGATGATTTGTTTGATCAGCATCGGGGCGCCTGTGTATTTTCTAAGATTGATTTGAGGTCTAGTTATTATCAATTGAAGATCAGAAGTGAGGATGTCCATAAGACAGCTTTTAGGACTCGATATGGTCATTATGAGTTTCTTGTGAAGCCATTTGGGTTAACTAATGCACCTGCAGCTTTTATGGATTTGATGAATCGAGTGTTTCTACAATATTTAGACAGGTTTGTCATTGTCTTTATTGACGATATTCTGGTGTACTTTAAGTCTAAATCAGAGCATGTTCGACATCTCACTTTGGTGTTGAAGAAATTGAGGGAACACCAGTTGTATGCTAAGTTTAGCAAGTGCCAATTTTGGCTAGATCAAGTGGCATTTTTGGGACATGTTATATCAGCTCAAGGTATTCTGGTGGATCCTCAAAAGGTAGCAGCTGTTGAAAATTGGGAGCAACCACGAACCGTCACTGAGGTACAGAGTTTTCTTGGACTAGCAGGTTATTATCGACGGTTTGTTACAGATTTTTCAGTTATTGCCTTACCACTAATGAGATTGACTAGAAAAGATGTTAAATTTGAGTGGGATGATAATTGTGAGCAGAGTTTTCAGCAGTTGAAGTATTGTCTCACTCATGCACCTGTTTTGGCACTACCAGATGATAGTGGTAATTTTGAGATTTATAGTGATGATTCCTTGAACGTTCTAGGTTGTGTGTTGATGCAGCATGGTAGAGTGATTGCTTATGCATTGCGACAGTTGAAGCCTTATGAGATGAACTATCCTACTCTTAATCTTGAATTAGCAGCTATTATCTTTGCCTTGAAGATTTGGAGACATTATCTTTATGGTGAAAAATGTAAGATTTTTACAGATCATAAGAGTCTTCAGTATCTTCACTCAGAGGGATCTTAATCTTCGACAACGAAGATGGATATAGTTGCTCAATGATTATGATTGCACGATTGATTATCACCCTGGTCGTGCAAATGTGGTGGCAGATGCACTTGGTAGGAACCCTCAAGCGAGAATTAATGTTTTGTACACTTGTCATGTTCCTCTTCTTGCAGATTTGAGGTCCACTGGAGTGAAGTTAGGGGTGGAAGATCAAGAGGAAGCTTTACTTGCTAGTTTCCAGGTCAGACCAATTTTAATTGATCGAGTACTCGAGGCTCAAATAAATGATGAGGAAACCCAAGAATTAATTCAAGCAAGAAATGAGGGGAGAAAGAAAGACCTAAGGATTAAAGAATCGGATGGCATGCTTATGCAGGAAGGAAGAATGTATGTGCCGAATAATGCAGAGTTAAAGAAAGAAATTCTTGATGAAGCACATGTATCGGATTATGCAATGTATCCTGGGGGTGCTAAAATGTATCATACCATTTGACCATTTTATTATTGGCCGGGTATGAAAAGGGAAATTGCTGAGTACGTGAGTATGTGTGTCGTTTGTCAGCAGGTCAAAGCTGAGAGGAAAAATCCATTTGGATTGATACAGCCACTTCCCATTCCATAATGGAAGTGGGAAGATATTACTATGGATTTTGTGTACAAGCTTCCTTGTACACTAAATGGTTATGATGGCATTCAAGTGATAGTTGATCGGCTTACTAAATCTGCACATTTTATTCCTGTGAGGGAGAAATATTCTTTAAGCCGATTAGCTGAATTATTCATATCGAAGATTGTTAAGTATCATGGGGTTCCAGTTAGTATTATCTCGGATTATGATCCTAGATTCACTTCTAAGTTCTGGGTAGCATGCTCTTGGTTCAAGATTACTCTATAGTACGGCATATCATCCTCAGACATATGGGCAATCAGAGAGGACTATTCAAACACTAGAAGATATGCTAAGATCTTCGGTATTACAGTTTGGTGATGTTTGGCACAAGCGTTTAGATTTAATAGAGTTTGCCTACAACAATAGCTATCATTCGAGTATTGGTATGTCACCATTTGAGGCACCTTATGGCAAGTCTTGTCGTACACCTTTGTGTTGGTCAAAGGTTGGTGAAAGAGTTTTAGTGGGCACTGAGATTGTAGAGGAGACTACTCAGAATATTCAGGTAATTAAGTCTAACCTGAAAGTGGCCCAGGATCGACAGAAGAGTCTAGAAGATAAGCATGCCACTGATCGAGTGTATAAAGTTGGTGATTGGGTATTTTTGAAGCTATCACCATGGAAGGGTGTAGTGCAGTTCGGGAAAAAGGGTAAGCTAAGTCCTAGGTACATCGAACCGTATCAGATCACCGAGCGAGTCGGTGAAGTTGCTTACAGGCTTGAGTTGCCTCCATAGTTATCTAAAGTGCACGATGTTTTTCATGTCTCTAAGCTTCGTCATTATATCTCTGATCCATCACATGTGATACCTCATCAACCCTTAGAAATTAATCCAGATTTGACTTATGACGAGGAACTAGTGACAATTTTGGATTGGAAAGATGAGGTTCTGAGGAATAAGACCGTGTGCTTAGTGAAAGTTTTGTGGAGGAATTACTCAGTGGAAGAGGTTACCTGGGAAACGGAGGACCGTTTGAGAGAGTTGTATCCACATTTGTTTTATGATTATTAGTGGTTGTATATTGTTGTATGAAATTTTGAGGACGAACTTTTCTTAAGGGGGGTAGGTTGTGACAGCCCGTCGCAAAACATTAATTATTTTGTCCTCGTTAGTGTGGAATGACGACTTTACCCTTAGCGTTGGGTCGTAATTAGGTATTTGGTCTAAGGAAAATGAAGTGAGTTAAAAGAATTGGACCAATCATTTTAAGTTCTAATTATTTGGATTCAATTAGGACTTAGATTTTCTTTGTTTTTGGTTGGCGACCCAAGCTGGACACACACTCACACATATACCAAACTCCTGTTGACTCTCTTTCTCCTTTTCTCTCGGATTTCCTCCATTGTTCGTACAACTTTACGGACAACTCATCTAGCAACCATTTCATGCACGGATCGAGGTTGTGAAGGTGATCTTTGTGTTCTTTGCAAGTCCAGGAGCTCATCTATGGCATTAGTTCGACGTGAGAACTCGTAGAACTCGAGAACTAGAAAACCCCCGATTTGGTGCACTATTCATCTAACGTGATCGCGGACTTTTCTTCAAGTTTGGAGGTGTTAGAGAGCCTTAGAACTTCTTCACGAAGCTTAGGGAAGAATTTTGGAAGGTTTTGGACGTTAGGAAGCATGGATTTGACAAGTTGTAGAGGTGGCCGGATTATCGTGATTTTTTCGACAAGATTCCGTGAGTTTTAGGACCTAAAAGTGGTAAGCTTTTGTCCCTATCATCCTAAGCTTCATTTTGGTACAAATTTCGTGAATTTTGGTTGAGAAATGAAGAAGATATGAAGATTTGAAAATTTTCCAGTTTTTGGTGACACAGATGGCGACGGCGACGGAATCCGGTGACTCACCGAAGAAGAAGGTGAATATTCCGTCAAAGTTGACGGAATATTCTAACGGCGTTAGGTATCTTTAACGGAATATTCCCTAACGTCGTTAGGGAATCCGTCAGTGTGCCTGGCAAGCGCCTGCACGTGTGGCCGTGCCTTGTGTTGGAAATGTGCCCTAAAACCAATCATATGATGATACTTTACGGACATTTCACATGTTAAACTAATCTAGTTTAATATCAAGGGCAAAGATTATTGTTTAAGCCGTCTCATATAAATGTTATATGCTTAAACGATAAGTCCAAGGAATATGTAATTAGGAGAATGTAATTTAAACAAGTTAGATTGCCAACTGGGCATTGACAGTCCGTTAAGATCAGTACGTGCTATGTCTTCTCTCAGGGAGAGTGACAAGTCTCGAGTCATTGGTGTGTTTGACACCAAGACAAGCATGTAGGTGCTCAATAGCGAATGAGTCCACTGAACACGATCAACGAAGAGTTCTCATATTCATGTCACATGAGAACTCATGGTTGGGATAATGCAAAGTAGTCCTTTGACCTGAGGCATCATAGTTGTCTTGTGGTTAGGTACTTGATCTTTGATTATGTCAAAGTCACCCCATCCGCGGGTGTCCACGGCATCATTGGGGTTAAGCCACTTAGCCATGGAGACAATTAAATGCGCAACAAGGGATCTCTAACCTTCAAATATTTTGAGGGAGAATACTCTATGATATGATTAAGAATCTCTGGCCAGAGTATGAATGAGATTTAGGAAGTCGTTCCAAATCACATTCAAGGTAATCATATAAGCACACGAATCACATTGGATAGTAGACATGAATAAACTATCAAACCAAACAATGTGGTCAAGAGTATTGTATTAGAGAAAGACCGTATTGCATTTGAAATCCTAAACTGAATAGGTTCTCCACTTCTTCTGATTAGCTTGGGTAACCATGACATACTGCTAGGTGTCACTCCTGGTTTGTGGAAGCCCTAAACCTGTATAATCACTAAAGGGAGAATTGAAAGTAAGTTTCAATTCACAATCGATATGAAATGGTTTTAATCGCCCACTGCCTCGCTAAAAGGAACCTAATGGATCGTACACCGTGTAAGGTGGAGATTGAAGAAACAATGGAGATGAGTAAGAATAATTAAATGGTTTAATTATTTATGGCAATGATTAATTAATATGTTGATTAATCAAACGAATAAAGTTCGTTAAAAGACCACGGGTTAGTTTTGGGCCTCAAGGCCCAATGGGCTTCGAACGTCAAGCCCATTGACTTAAGTTGTATGACAACTTAATGACAAATAATTCACAAAGGCCTTAAAAGCCCAATGAAACCCTATGGCCGGCCATTTTAGAGATGGAGTGGGTTTTGGAATTATTTACAAGTTTGCCACTCCAATGAATTAAGGTATAAATATGACTTTATAGCCAAAATTCATTTAGGGTTTCTTTTGGAGAAAAGATGAGAACACAAAGCTCTCTTTTCTCTCTAAGAGGCCGGCCACCCTAGAGGAATTTAGCTAGCAATCCTACTTCCTCTAGGTCACTCATTTCTTCTAAAATCTTACCTTGGTGTGGAGACTTAGAGGTTCTCAATTTTGAGAACTTGGAGAAACCTTTTCATCCATCCAAATCCATAGATCTAAGATGCAAGGAATGAAGGCCCTCTCTTTGGGTGATTAGCCTTTGCTTATGCAAAGAGGAATCTACAAAGGTATAAATTTCTCAACTCACTTTGATTTGAGTTGAGTCTTGGTTCACGAATCTACTAGGCTTTGAATTTCATGGTTAATGTTTTGTTTTTAAGTGCATATAAGCATGATTCCGCCTTTAATTCTTAATTGCATGCCAATAGATGTTGCTTAAATGAACATGATTTTCCACAAAATTTGAAGGAAAAATTTTGTCCTAGCTAAGAACATTGAAGAACATTTGAATACATATGCATACTATTTAACACTTTAAAGTAGGCATGCATTAAAAAAGAATTCATAAAACCCATGACTTTCAAAGCCTAGTATATGGTGAACCAATAAACTCTTTAACAACATTAAAGAGAAGTAAAGATTTAGAGTTTCTTTACCCTTGAAGCTCATCCTTGTTTACACAAGGGATTCACCCAAGTGGAGGGCCTTCAAGTCACCTCCAAGCTCCTTGGATATTGCTTGTGATATCCTTCTCCTTTTGTGCTCCTTTGGTCCTTGAGGATGTAAGGAAAGGATCTCCAAAAACACCAAAGATTTGGTGTCTCTAAGTCTCCACACCAAGGGTTAAGTGTTAAGATGAAATGGATGACTTAGAGAAGAAAAGATTGCTAGCTAAATCCCCTCTAAGTGGCCGGCCTCTTTAGAGAAAATGAGAGAAAGTGTTTCACCTCATTTCACCAAGAAAAACCCTTAATGAGAAATAAAGCTATAAAGTTGATTTTATACTTCATTTCAAGTGAGTGGCAAACTTGTAATTAATCCAAGCTTGCCCATTCACCCTAATGGCCGGCCATATTAATGTTATTGGGCTATTTGCCCATTTTTTTTTAGTTGTCATACAACTTAAACATAATGGGCCTTGTGGACCAAAACGCTTTTGAGCCCCGAAGCCCAAAACCAACTTAAAAGCCCAATACGAACCTTTCGTAAAATTAATTAACTAATTAATTAATCTTGACCATTCTTCAATTAAACAATTTAATTGCATATCCATTTCATTTAATTTCTTCACTATCGCCCTTACTCGGTGTACGATCCATTAGGTTCCAATTAGCGAGGCAGTGGGTGATTGTTACTTTTAACGATTGATTGTGAATTGAAACCACATTTCAATTCTCCCTTTAATGATTAGTGTTTGCTAATCATTAGGGCTTCCACAAACCATGAGTGACACCTAGCAGCATATCATGGTTACCCAAGCTAAGTAGAATTGGTTGGAGAACCTATCCAGTTACAACTACAATGCAATATGGTCATTCTCTAATACAATACTCTTAATCACATTGTTTAAGTGATAGTTTGTTTCATGTCTACTATCCAATGTGATACTTTTCTATATGATTCCCTTGAATATGATTTGGAACAAACTTCCTAAGTCATATTCATTTGCTTTGGCCAAAGACTTTAGAATCATATCTTAGAGTATTCTCCTTCCACCATGGAAGGTTAGAGATCCCTTGTTGTGCATTCATATGCCTACATGACTAGATAGCTTGACCCCAACAATGCCGTGGACACTCCGATGGAATGCCGTTTGACATGATCAAAGATCAAGGAGCTAACCATTAGACATCTATGATGCCTCAGGTCAAAGGATTACTTTGCATATTGCAACTTTAGAGTTCTTACATGACATGTATGTTCGAACTCTCTTTTGATCGTTGTTCAGTGTACTCGATTACTCTTTCGAGCACCTATGTGTTTGTCTTAGTGTCCAACACCAAATGACTTGAGACTAGTCATACTCTAGCTTGAGTTGACATAACACATACTAACCTTAGCAGATTGTCAATACCCAATTGGCAATCCTATGGCTAGGAACGTTTTAGGAATGAACATAAGAGAATGGTCTCGATAATCTAACTCACTTAGATCACTTGTCTCTTAGATCAAATACATCCCTTGGATTCCCTTATTGCATAAACACATGATACAATAAATAGTGTCTGACAATAAGTTTTGCCCTTCAGTAAACATATAAAAGTTTAATACATTAAGTATTCCAAAAAGCTATTACATCAAATGAGTGGCTTTGTGGGCATACTTCCAACAATCTCCCACTTGCACTCAAAGCCATCCTCCCATGTATCTAATACCCATCTTTTCCATATGACGGTTAAGCTGGATTTGAGACATTGGCTTTGTCAGTGGATCTGCTACGTTATCGGCTGAAGCAACTTTGAGGATGTTGACTTTCCCCTCGGCAACATATCTTCTAATGATATTAAAGCACCTGTCAAAATGCTTGTTCTTTTGATGTGCCCTGGGTTCCTTGGCTTGAGCTATCGCCCCACTATTATCACAGTCCAAAGTTACTGGTGATGTAATGGTTGGAACCACTCCAAGTTCAGTAATGAACTTCTTCATCCAGAACGCTTCTTTGCCGGCTTCAGCTGCAGCGACATATTCAGCCTCTGTCGTGGAATCAGCAATTACACTTTGTTTCTTGCTTTTCCAGCTGACAGCCCCACCATTTAGAGTGAATACATATCCGGAGTTGGAACTTCTATCATCGACGTCAGATTGGAAATCTGCGTCTGTATAGGCTTCCACTCGCAACTCTGCCGCTCCTCCATAAACGAGGAACATGTCCTTAGTTCTTCTTAAGTACTTAAGGACCGTCTTGACAGCTGCCCAGTGTTCTGATCCTGGGTGAGATTGATATCGACTAGTAATGCTTACAGCATATGCGATATCCGGCCTTGTGCATATCATGGCATACATGAGACTCCCTATGACGGAAGCATAAGGAATAGCATTCATTTGCCGTATCTTTTCAGGAGTCTTAGGTTCCATGGACTTAGAAAGGTGAATTCCATGTCTAACAGGAAGAAAACCTTTCTTAGATTGTTCCATCTGGAACCTACTTAGCACCTTATCAATGTACATAGATTGGGATAATCCAATTAGTCTTCTGGATCTATCACGATAGAGCTTTATCCCAAGTACATAAGATGCATCTCCTAAATCTTTCATGTGGAAGGTTTTGGACAACCACACTTTTACAGAAGAAAGTATTGCAGTGTCATTCCCGAATAGTAATATGTCATCTACATATAACACTAGGAATACTACTGCTTCCCCAACGACCTTTTGATAAACACAATTGTCGTCTTCGTTTTGAGTAAAACCAAACGTTTTGATTTCAGTGTCAATTGTCGTCTTCGTTTTGAGTAAAACCAAACGTTTTGATTTCAGTGTCGAAACGAATGTTCCAGCTCCTGGAGGCTTGCTTAAGTCCATAAATGGATGATAAGCTCATATTTATACATATTTTACATCAAATTCTCTCGTCTTTTCTTAGTTAGTTTCTTATATTTTTGAGTTATTTACTTTGTTTTTGTGTTTTATCGAATTTATCTAGCTAAGAAAATAAAAATAGCACAAGTGTGATTTTAAGTAATAAATTCGTTGCATCATATTTTATGCTTAAAGATGTGCAGCTAATATACTTAATATTTCTAATGCCATAAATTTCAGGCTGTGTATTTAAACTGGAGAAAGTGTCAGAAAACAAAGGAATAAAGAAATAAAAAAAAAAGGAAAGAATGACATGCTGATAGGAACCAGCGAAAAAGGAAAGCAAAAGGAATAAAATGATATATATAAAATAAAGAAGCAGGAAAGGAAGACTTGGTGCTGGCAAGAAAAAGTGAAGCAAAAGAAAGGAAATAAATAAAAAAAGGATTAACAGCAAGAAAGAGGCCTGGCGGGGGACGTGCACGCTGCCTTTGCAGCTTGGCACCAAGAAAACCAGAAGAATAAAGGCCTTGGCAGCGAGAAGGACAGCTTGGAAAGAGAGAGCTGCCTTTGCAGCTCTAAAGAAGTGCTGGAAGCTTTGCAGAAAAAGAAAAAAAAAAATATAAAAGAAGCAAGTGGGCAGTGTGAGGCGCGCGGATAAATAGGTGAGAGGAGCTGCCAGCGGGGGAGAGGGCCGAGAGGGAGGAACTTGAGACGTGGGAAGTTGGAGAAATAAGGGGGTAAGCTGCCTCGGGCAGCTAGAAGGGAGGTGGCCTTGCGGGGGAAAATAGGAGAAGGCGCTGCGCGGGCAGAAGCACAGCAGGATGGACGCAAGTAACCAGGCGAGATGAGAGAGGTGCAGAAATAGAAGGGCAGAAGCACAGCAGAGAGCACTCCTCATTTGGTTTTATTTTTTTTTTAACTCATGTTTAATTTAATTTGCTTTTCAATTATATTAAACATGTGTAATTAATTTCTGTTTGGTTAGAGGTGAATTTGAAACCATGGATAAATGTTTATTATGATTTGATTTACTCCAGTTATGAAGTTATGAATGTTGGATGTGGTTTACTTTTCTGTGTTGATTAAGAACTTGTTTATGTGTGTGGGTTGAGGGTCGACACTTAATTTACATGCTTAGACTTGATGCTAGGATATAAGGGAATTTCACCTAATCGTTATGAACTTATATTCATGAGTAGTAAAAATCGCTAGTCACGATTGTGTTTAGTAAACCCTAGGTTGGATTAACATGCGTATTCCATAGTTATGAGTGCCTAGTCGATGTTTATGATTTCCATTAAACTTAATGATCTTTGATATGTCTCTCTATCATGCGTATTCCATAGTTAGGGAACTTGATAAGAATAATTTGGTTGTGATGCGTATTTCGTCCAATTCAATGAATATAGGGAAATCTGAAAGTTAATTTAAGCGGACCTAATTAACTTGGAGCATTGTCATTTATTCGCTTGTTGAAATCATAACTGGGAATCAAATTATATGCATTTGTTCTTGTGTGGATAAGGACCCCTCTAACTAACGTCTCATCATTTTAATTCTATAAAATATATTTTCTTTGAAGTTTGTTTTTAAGTTTCTGTTTTAAATTCAATTTTGTCAAAAATCAATCCCCCGTTTATTTTAAAGTGTTAGATTTGTTAGAAATAAATTTAGTTTGTGTTTTCTTGAGTCTTGAATTATTTTGAGTCTTTGGATTTGTTTTGGTTTATTTGTTAGTTTTATTTTGAGTGATTCTAGTTAAGTGTTTTGATTTTAGTTTAGTGTTTTAAATTTTGTTTTTACGTTTTTAATTTAATTTTACTTTGGTTAGCATCCCTAGTTAATCCCCGGCCTAGAACGATCCCTACTTACGTCATTACTACAATTGTCACAAATAGGGTTTAATTTGTGCGTTAAGTTAATTTTCGCATCAAATTTTTGGCGCCGTTGCCGGGGATTAGCAAATTTGCTAATCCCTTGTTTATGTTTTTGTTTGTGTTTTATTTTATTTTATTTTATTTTATTTTTTTTGTTATGTTTTTTTTTAACTTTTGATATTTGATTTAGTTTTATTTCTTTGATTTTAGGTACAAATGGAGCGAGACATGGCACTTGCATCCATCCAAGCTCAATTGGCGAATCTCACGTCTCAATTAAGTCAGAATGCTGAAAGGGCCACAATGCCAAGCGTACCTACATTTGGTGCATCGTATGGGCAAGGATATCAAACTCATCAATGTCCCCAATTTTCTGCAAATGAAGATGTTTGGGGATATCAAGGCCATAACCAATCAAAGGGCAACATGTTTTCCAACGCTTACAATTCGGATTGGAGAAATTATTCAGATCATAGGTGGGGAGAACCTCAACAGGTTCAACAAGGTGGATATTGGCAGCAAGACGAGTTCTATTCAAGACCTATGCAGCCACCACAGCATCCCCCACAACAATTCCAATCAAATCAAAGTATGCCCATGAATTATAATGAAATTCTTGAAGGACTAATTTCTGTGGCGCAGGGTTTACGAAAAGAAGAACAATTGCCGCCATCGGAAGAGTTCTATCAGTGGTCATATGAACCGTCACAGCCACCACAACAATCAACCCAATTCAATTCAGGTACATCCTTGGATAATGATACACTTAATAAGTTACTCACCTCTTTGAATCAGGGAGTAGAAAATCAAAACCAGGAGATGCAAGACCGAGTCAAAAGAGTGGACGAATTGGATATGCAAGTTGGGCAGATTGTGGAATTCATGGCACAGATTCGAGATCAAAGTGAACTCTCCAACTCAAACATTGCAAATTCAAAGGCAGAAAGTGAAATCGATGAAGTCATCACTTTGAAAGGTGATATGGAGGATGAAGTTGTTCCAGAACCATCCAAACATAGCCCGAACATGGATGAATTACCGCTTCAAGAAGAAGATGAGGATGACGACTTGGGCAGTTTAGAAGAATTCTTGTCGCAAACCCCTCAAGTCCTTATGCCATCCAACTCAGGTGAGGAGGTTCAAAATTCATTTCATTCTAACATTTTTCCGCCAATTGTCCTTTTTCATTGCAGGTTTTTAAATCCCAAGGAAGAAGTGAATGAAAAAGACGTTGTGGAAGCTCTTCCAGAGGTGCAAAATGAGATCCCAATTCTTGGTGCACCAAAACAAGTTCCCGATGGTATTGAAATGTTCAAAGACCCTTGCACACCAAGAAAAGGGATTCAAGAGGATGAAGTGGCTAGAGAATTTCAAGAATACATCAAAAAGGCTGTGCATGAGAGAATCAAGCCTAAAGAAGTTGAGACTGATGACACGGGACAAGCCACAACCATCATAGTAAACCTGGCCAAGTTCAAAGTCCCGGAAATGTTCACAAATGTGGCACCGTCATTAGAACTTAGACCGTTATCGGATCATTTCAAGTACCACCGTCCGTTCAAGGATAAACCCATGCATTTGAATAATGAAGGGAGGCCTAGGAATCACCCACAATCAGATTTGCATTCCTAATCCCTTCTCTTTACTGCTTTCATTTTGTTTTGTTTATTTAGTTGTGATTTTTGTTTGGGAGATTAAACATAGTCTTTTTACGTTGATTTACTTATTTTACATTGATATTTAAAAAAAAATAATAATAAAATAAAAAAAATAAAATAATAATAATAGTAATAATAATAATAAACATCCATATATAAGTTTTTCTCCGTCTCAAAAGTCGGACGCCGTTCTCAAAAGTCGGGCGTCTCTCTCAAAAGCCGGAGCGGTCAGGAATCACGAGGCGAGCAACTTTTCCAGATTTGTCGTTACTCGTCACGCGCGCTGTCAGCTTTGCGCAAATTACGGGTAGCTTTTTCAGAAAGCGCGTAACCTGTACTGTTCATCCATCCACCGACTGCCGACAGGGGTAAGAGAATAGTTCCGGTTGTGTAGAGAAGTCCTATAAGTATCTACCTTCGCCTTCCACAGCAAAGGCACACCCTCTCTGCACTTCTTCATCTCCGAAAATGCCTTTTCAACAAACCCTCTCGAGTTACTCTGTGTTTCTCATTCCCTGGGATACCTTTGCAAACAAGTCATCAAGAGCTAGAGTATTTCATATCATGAAGGTTGAAAGCAAGAGTATCTCATATCATGCTTTCTCCCTGTCCTTTTCCTTGTCTTTGTGACAAGGAGAAAGCGAGCAATCAGCCAGCACTCGGTGTCAATCTTCCAATCTAAGAACCGACTGCCTGGAAATCCTTCCTGATTGCTTACCTAGCATTGCTCTCGAGTGCTCATCTTCAACCGCTGATGTACTTCCGAAGAAGTTGCCACATCTGCCCGGAGAACAGATAAGGCAAGTGAAAATGATACCTTGAAGCATGTGGAGACAAGGTGCTGCTTCATCTTCAAGATCAAGTCTCATTTTCCTTGCTAAGAAGTTCCCCAGCCCAGTTCAAGAATACACCTGTGGAACGATACTTCTTCAAAAGCAAAAGTATCTCATATCATCAGAGTCAGAGGCAAAGATATCTCATGGCATGCTTTTCCTTTACCCTTGCTCTTGCCTGCGAGTCAAGGTGAAAGAAAGCAATAGGTCGGCACTTGGACAGATTGAACAAAGAAACAGACCACCACCTCTACCTCGTGCCTACCTGCCATGCAGAAGAAACAAAAAGAGAAGAATGTAGCCTGCAGACTCAATCAACCCGGCAGAAGGAGTCCGAGTTGAAACCAAGAGCTCGAGAAGCTTCAACAACATATGGACGCATCAGTTACCACCACCAATCAAGTCTCATTTTCCTTGCTAAGAAGTTCCTGAAACCAGTTCAAGTTCAAAGCTGTGGAATGTCACCAAACAGGACCAATGATCACTTATTAGTTTTATTCATTGTCTTTTATCGTGATTTTCAATTTTTCGTTTGCAATTTTTTTACATTTTCTTGTGTTACTTAACTGAATTATTTCTTTTCTTTGCAGGAACTTTTGGTTATTTCCACCCTTGAAGTTGATTGCAAAATTTTAGCTTGGGGGTCATCGCTTGATTTTTTTGCAAATTAGGGAAGTTTTCAGTCCTATTGCTTTATTTTGTTTCGTTATATTTATTTATTTTATTTTTATTTGCATTTTATTACATTTTCTGACATTGGGGACAATGTCTAGTTTAAGTGTGGGGGTAAAGAGTATAAAAATGACCAAATTGAAAATTTTTGTACCTTCGACTTTGAACTGGTTTCATTTGTTTCCATGTTATTGCTTTGTATTTTCTTAATTAAGTTATTGTTTTTAAAAAAAAAATTAAAAAAAAAAAAAAAAAAAAAAATCCAAAAATATTTCCTTGTTTTCCTTATTGTTTTGAATTAGATTTTTGTTAGTTTCCCGACCCAATGATATAATTGGATAAAATTTGAACCATGATGATCAAGAACTTAGTTAACATGTGTTGTGTGAAATTTCTAATTCTCGTGTTAGTTTTGTACATATTTGATCATCTTTGAAAAACTAAACGCACATAGCCTTGTTGATGTGAAACTAAAGCATGATTTAAAGCTCCATATGTGAATTTAGTGACCATATACATCCTATGTGAGTTTTTGAGCCTATTGAAAGTGTGTGCATTTTTCATACACTCCTATTCTTTCATGTGTGATGAACTTATGTGAGATACTTCTCTAGAACTTGCATAATGATCTTTCGAAATATTTGTCATTGATTGCATGAACTTGAAAATGATAGAGGCAGTAGGTTTACCACCATGGCCCAAATAACCTTGTTTCCCAAAGAAAAATGATATCATTAGATTGCCAATTTGAGCCGTATTTGTGAGCCTTTTATTTCTTATCACCAGATATGTCTACCCTTATACCTGAAATATTTTTCCCTACCCTTTCCAAGCGAGCTAATGAGTAATGTGAAATTGTCTTATGAGAAGTGTTTGTGAAGTACTCGGAGGGAGTTTGGCAAAAGAATAAGTGTGGGGGTTTTTCATATTTGTTTCTGCTTGAAAAAAAAAAAAAAAAAAAAAAAAGAAAGAAAGAAAGTTGTTTACGAAGAAAATAAAAAGTGTTTAAAGTTTCAGTTTAAGGTTGTGGTTGGAGGTGACTAGTAGAATAGCTGGAAAGCTTGAGTTCTTATAAATCTAAACAAAAGAATTGCTTGCAATGTAGCTTGGAACTTGTGTTTACCTATTCTTTCGTTTCAATAACCCTCGTCCTAAACCTCATTACGTCCAATAAAAGTCCTCTTGATTTAAGTTTTGCAATTATGATTGTGGAGAAGTGATCTTTATGCAAGCTTATGGTAGAACTTTCACATTTGATTCTTTGAGCGAAACACATTAAGACTAAACACATGTGTGATTGAGTGTGTTTCCAGTGAGAAGGTTGCTAGTTTGCATATGGTGATTTTAAAAAATAAAAAATTTGAAATTGCATTAGCATGGCTATCTCACACACTACACTTCAAAGATGATTCAAAGATTACTGCTAATATTTGAATAAGGAAGATGAACTTGGATTAGCTTGTTTGGTGTTAGCTATGGTTCTTGATGATTTGTGTTCTCGAATGAAGTTCTATGAGGGTCACATAGGAGAAACTAATGTTTTTCATGTTATTACTTTTTCTGTTTTCGTTTGTTTTGCTCGAGGACTAGCAAAAGCTAAGTGTGGGGGTATTTGATAAGCTCATATTTATACATATTTTACATCAAATTCTCTCGTCTTTTCTTAGTTAGTTTCTTATATTTTTGAGTTATTTACTTTGTTTTTGTGTTTTATCGAACTTATCTAGCTAAGAAAATAAAAATAGCACAAGTGTGATTTTAAGTAATAAATTCGTTGCATCATATTTTATGCTTAAAGATGTGCAGCTAATATACTTAATATTTCTAATGCCATAAATTTCAGGCTGTGTATTTAAACTGGAGAAAGTGTCAGAAAACAAAGGAATAAAGAAATAAAAAAAAAAAGGAAAGAATGACATGCTGATAGGAACCAGCGAAAAAGGAAAGCAAAAGGAATAAAATGATATATATAAAATAAAGAAGCAGGAAAGGAAGACTTGGTGCTGGCAAGAAAAAGTGAAGCAAAAGAAAGGAAATAAATAAAAAAAGGATTAACAGCAAGAAAGAGGCCTGGCGGGGGACGTGCACGCTGCCTTTGCAGCTTGGCACCAAGAAAACCAGAAGAATAAAGGCCTTGGCAGCGAGAAGGACAACTTGGAAAGAGAGAGCTGCCTTTGCAGCTCTAAAGAAGTGCTGGAAGCTTTGCAGAAAAAGAAAAAAAAATATATAAAAGAAGCAAGTGGGCAGTGTGAGGCGCGCGGATAAATAGGTGAGAGGAGCTGCCAGCAGGGGAGAGGGCCGAGAGGGAGAAACTTGAGACGTGGGAAGTTGGAGAAATAAGGGGGTAAGCTGCCTCGGGCAGCTAGAAGGGAGGCGGCCTTGCGGGGGAAAATAGGAGAAGGCGCTGCGCGGGCAGAAGCACAGCAGGATGGACGCAAGTAACCAGGCGAGATGAGAAAAGTGCAGAAATAGAAGGGCAGAAGCACAGCAGAGAGCACTCCTCATTTGGTTTTATTTTTTCTTAAACTCATGTTTAATTTAATTTGCTTTTCAATTATATTAAACATGTGTAATTAATTTCTGTTTGGTTAGAGGTGAATTTGAAACCATGGATAAATGTTTATTATGATTTGATTTACTCCAGTTATGAAGTTATGAATGTTGGATGTGGTTTACTTTTCTGTGTTGATTAAGAACTTGTTTATGTATGTGGGTTGAGGGTCGACACTTAATTTACATGCTTAGACTTGATGCTAGGATATAAGGGAATTTCACCTAATAGTTATGAACTTATATTCATGAGTAGTAAAAATCGCTAGTCACGATTGTGTTTAGTAAACCCTAGGTTGGATTAACATGCGTATTCCATAGTTATGAGTGCCTAGTCGATGTTTATGATTTCCATTAAACTTAATGATCTTTGATATGTCTCTCTATCATGCGTATTCCATAGTTAGGGAACTTGATAAGAATAATTTGGTTGTGATGCGTATTCCGTCCAATTCAATGAATCTAGGGAAATCTGAAAGTTAATTTAAGCGGACCTAATTAACTTGGAGCATTGTCATTTATTCGCTTGTTGAAATCATAACTGGGAATCAAATTATATGCATTTGTTCATGTGTGGATAAGGACCCCTCTAACTAACGTCTCATCATTTTAATTCTATAAAATATATTTTCTTTGAAGTTTGTTTTTAAGTTTCTGTTTTAAATTCAATTTTGTCAAAAATCAATCCCCCGTTTATTTTAAAGTGTTAGATTTGTTAGAAATAAATTTAGTTTGTGTTTTCTTGAGTCTTGAATTATTTTGAGTCTTTGGATTTGTTTTGGTTTATTTGTTAGTTTTATTTTGAGTGATTCTAGTTAAGTGTTTTGATTTTAGTTTAGTGTTTTAAATTTTGTTTTTACGTTTTTAATTTAATTTTACTTTGGTTAGCATCCCTAGTTAATCCCCGGCCTAGAACGATCCCTACTTACATCATTACTACAATTGTCACAAATAGGGTTTAATTTGTGCGTTAAGTTAATTTTCGCATCAATGGACCTTTGAAGCTTGCATACCTTAGTCTTTTCAGACTTGGACATGAAACCTTCGGGTTGAGTCATATAGAGCTCTTCCTCTAGGTAGCCGTTCAGAAAGGCCGTCTTCACGTCCATTTGCCAGATTTCATAATCATGGTACGCAGCTATTGCAAGCAAAATCCGAATGGACTTAATCATGGCTACAGGAGAGAAAGTTTCTTCATAGTCAATCCCTTCTCTTTGCATGTAACCCTTGGCTACTAGTCTAGCCTTATAAGTCTCCACATTCCCATCAACGCCTATCTTCCTCTTGAAGACCCATTTGTTTCCAACAGGTATTATACCTTCTGGAGGGTCTACAAGAGTCCAGACCTGATTTTGATACATGGAATCCATCTCGGATTTCATGGCCTCTTGCCATCTCTTTGAATCAATGTCGGACATTGCTTCAGTGTAGTCCCTAGGGTCCTCCTTTGTGTCATTGTCACCTAGAAGGTGCAATTCCGCAAAGTCATTGTCTAAGCCATACCTCTTAGGTGGCTTACTAACCCGTTCAAATCTACGTGGAGCTAGGGGTTCAGGAACAGGGTTGTCAATTTGTCGAGTGCTTGTTTGTGGTTCATCATTAATCTCATTAATTTCTTTCAATTCTATCTTGCTAGTTCTATTAAGAACGAATTCATCTTCCATGAATATAGCAGTTCTGGCGACAAAGACTTTCTGGTCGTCAGGGTGATAGAATTCGTATCCGTAGGTTTGTTTAGGATACCCCACAAAATAGCATTTAACGGATCTCGCTTCAAGCTTTCCAGCATCTTGTTTCTTAACGTATGCTGGACAACCCCAAATCTTAAGATGTTTAAGACTTGGCTTCTTCCCATACCATATCTCATATGGTGTTTGTGGAACAGATTTAGAAGGCACTGCATTCAACAAATAAGCTGCTGTGTGTAGTGCATATCCCCAGAATGATATTGGTAGATCAGCGGAACTCATCATAGAACGAACCATGTTCATCAAGGTTCAGTTTCTCCTCTCAGAAACTCCGTTATGTTGAGGAGTTCCTGGTGGAGTCCACTGTGATACAATTCCACACTCTTTGAGATAATCTAGGAACTCGTTACTCAGATATTCACCCCCTCGATCCGATCTTAGGGTCTTTATCTGTTTCCCAGTTTGCTTCTCAACTTCATTCTTGAATTCTTTGAACATTTCAAAGGATTCTGACTTGAACTTCATAAGATACACATAGCCAAACCGAGAGTGATCGTCGGTGAATGTGATATAGTAGGAGAAGCCTCCTCTCGACGTAGTAGACATAGGTCCACATACATCAGTGTGGATTAACCCTAGAATTTCATTGGCACGCTCTCCTTTCCCAGTGAATGGAGATTTGGTCATCTTCCCCAGTAGACAAGGTTCACAAGTTCCCATGAGGTCATTACCTAATGGGCTAAGATATCCGTCTTTCGACATCTTGCGAATCTTATCCTGGTTTACATGTCCAAGTTTAAGATGCCAAAGTCTAACTTGGTTAACTTCTTCTCTAGCCCTTTTGGGTTTTGAGGTATTCTCGCTTTCAATACAGTGCATCTCACTATTCGTCTCTAGGTGAAAAAGTCCCTCTATCATATTACCATGAGAGATAATACGACCGTTTAAGTATAAAGTGCAACTCATTTTGTCAAACAACACTGAGTGCCCATCTCGCAAAAGCTTAGAGATAGAAATCAAATTCTTTATACATGAAGGAAAATATAAACAATTTTTAAGTTCCAGGACTTCCCCAGAGGGTAGTTTAAGCATGTAGGTGCCTATTGCTTTTGCAGAGATTTTAGTGCCGTTCCCAACTCGCACAACCATCTCCCCATTGCGCAGTGACCTGCTCCCAGCTAGTCCCTGCAACGTATTGCAGATATGTTGACTAGCGCCTGAATCAAATATCCAGGAATTGGAGCTCACTGTAAAAGCATTCTCTATGACGGAAATAGTCTCTTCAAAAGTTCGTGTCATAAGGCTCGCAATGCGCACCCTGTATTTCTTCTTCCAACGTTCATCATTTCCACAATGAAAGCATGTTCCTTTGGATTTCTTTGCCTTCTTCTTATGCAACCTTTTCCTTGTGATTGCATTCTCACTCCCACTGTCCCTTTTGAAACCTTTTTCAAATTTACAGCACATGTCAATCATCTCGTTTAAAGCATGATCGAATCTATTCACTTTATAGTTTACAACAAACTTAGTGAAATCATCTGAGAGAGATGCAAGGAAAAAGTCTTGGGCCATTTTCCCATCGATGGAAGTTCCTAAACTTTCAAGATCTTGAAAGATCTTTTCCATCTTTTGTCCATGTTTATGGACCGATGTCCCCTTTGCCATTTTGGCATTCATTAGACTACAAACATTTGAGAATCGTACATTACTAGTCTCAATGTCATGCATCTTATGAAAACTTTCAACCATGGCACAAGAAGTGTCTATGTGCTTATGTAGCTTCATAAGCTCCTCACTAAGTGAAGTAAGGATTAAGCATTTGGCTTGTAAATCATCCTCATAGTGTCTAACATAATTTTGACACTCCTCCTTTGAAGCTAGTTTCGTAGGAGGTACATGATGAGGGGATTGCTTAATCACATACAATATGTCTTTCCCCTTTGAGACATTCTCAATGTGGCGATACCAAGCAAGCAAAACGTTGGCCCCTAAGGCCCTTTTTGTCAAGTATAATGGTGGGTATAATTTTAGGCATGCCGTTAACTACATAACATAACAGAAATCGTATTAGATTGTTTGTTTTAAAACTATTTGATTGGGTCTTTGAATCAAATAGCACCACCCACTATTTTTGGCAAATTCCACATCCCTCAATAGAATTTGAGAGTTATATTGAACTCTTAGCGGGGTATGGGAGACTCACCATTACCAAGCCCACCTCAGAATTATATCATGTTGGTTAGCAAAAATAATGATGAGAGAATAACGCTTTAGTCATTTACAACTCTTGTAATTACCCATCTTGTTTGGCCTCTAGAGAATGATTGCCTCAGAATTATATCATGTGGCACCATTGCACTTAGTTAAGTCATTCCCACCATGCTTAGTTTGTGTAGGGGTTCAAGCACAACCTCAGAATTATATCATGTTGGTTATACTCGTTGTCTACACTCACCTCATCATATGTTTATGGATTCCTCCTGGATGTAAGCACATACTTTGAACCCCCCCCATTATAGGGTGAAGCCGGTGTATGAGTCACAAACGATTGGAGCCCACCACGGTGGAAGGCCTACGAAGAGATGTTCAAAACATCTCTCGCTTATCAACTTAATATTCGTTTGTTGAGGGAGTAGTTTTGGGCTACATCAAAATCATTTTAATCTTTATTAAAAGAACTTGGGCCTATCATAACTATTGGTCCAAGTTAATATGAATTAGTAGCATATAATACTCCCACTGTTTCGTTGAAACAAGCGAGACTATATGGAACTACTAACGAATGCATTGCATCCTCATATGGACTATATAGTCATATTAGGTTTTAGGATGATTATGAACCTTTTGATTTGATCCAACACGAGCCTTGTGTTGGACCTTGGGTTTAAGGTAGATAGTTGTTGATTTTAGTTACGCGTTTAATCCAATTAAACCGTTATTTCCTATTGGGCGTTGGACCCAACTATTCCATTTTGCATACATATAAACAAAAGGAATACATGAAATAATAATAAGGGCTTATGCCCTTTTACAACACAAATGATGGACTTATGTCCATTTACAACAAATTGAATTAATCAAATTACATTCAAATTCTACACTACCAAACCCAAACATTCATAATGTAAAGCGGCCAATCACATAGCTCAATTATCGAGGCCTTTGGTTCATAATCACCCTTTTCTTAATCAATCACATTAACTAAGAAAACAGCTTTAAACAATTGGTTTTTGGATCCATAGAATTGATTTAAATGGAACTAAATGAAATGAAAATCCAATTCTCATTAAAGAGACAAAACAATTTTGTTCTCATTTTATTTGGGCCAAAATGAAACTATGACCACAACAATTGGGCCATAATGCAAAAACACAAACTTTTGGGGTCACTTTGAAAAAACACAAAAGTCCACAACTTCATGTAATTTTAACTAGAACCCAAAATTTTAATAATGTAAAAACATCATTAAAGGATCAAAACAATTTGTCCTTTAGAGTTTTTAGGCCTAAACGTAAAAACGTAAACTTTTGGGCCAAAATACAAAAAACACAAAAGTATCAAAACTTTATGTAATTGCACAAAAGGCCCCAAAAGTACCCCCACTAGGGGGTGGCCAGTTTTAGAGGTGTGAAAGAGTGTGAAAGGGATTTTATGCAACTTGTGAATGCATGTGCAAAATGCAAGTTGATTTTGGTGGGTGAGGTAAAGGTGAAATTGATGGTTTGTAAGAAAATATTTATGTCAAACATTAAAGATATTTGTCTAACATTAAAATTACTTCACCAATAACCATCACCCATCAAAATTAAACCAAAACTTTATGAAAAAACATAAAACTTTTGAATCAAAACTTCAAACCTTTTTGTTCTTGGCAAGAACTTCAAGAACTTTGAAGAACACCATGAAAACTCATAATAGCTCCATGAATGTTTTCAATCACCAAAACTTAAATTTTCACCACTCAAAAGAGGGCTAATATCCTAGGGTACTTAGGGGTTCCAAAAGTCACTTTAAAACCATTTTAACAAGACAAACATGAACCCAAAAAATCACCCTTTGGATTTGGCCGAATTTCCCAAAATACATGGCACCAAATTTTAGTTCCAATATTCATGCTTAAATGAAATACATCTACAACATTTGAGATGTTAAATTTTCTAGCAAAATTTATATATTCAAAAGCAAGAACAAAGCTTGTAACATTTACAACATTTAAATCATAAATCATGAAAATCACAAAACCCAAAAGGATTCACCATAAACTAGGCCTAGGCTCTGATACCACTTGAAGGAAAAATTTTGTCCTAGCTAAGAACATTGAAGAACATTTGAATACATATGCATACTATTTAACACTTTAAAGTAGGCATGCATTCAAAAACAATTCATAAAACCCATGACTTTCAAAGCCTAGTATATGGTGAACCAATAAACTCTTTAACAACATTAAAGAGAAGTAAAGATTTAGAGTTTCTTTACCCTTGAAGCTCATCCTTGTTTACACAAGGGATTCACCCAAGTGGAGGGCCTTCAAGTCACCTCCAAGCTCCTTGGATATTGCTTGTGATATCCTTCTCCTTTTGTGCTCCTTTGGTCCTTGAGGATGTAAGGAAAGGATCTCCAAAAACACCAAAGACTTGGTGTCTCTAAGTCTCCACACCAAGGGTTAAGTGTGAAGATGAAATGGATGACTTAGAGAAGAAAAGATTGCTAGCTAAATCCCCTCTAAGTGGCCGGCCTCTTTAGAGAAAATGAGAGAAAGTGTTTCACCTCATTTCACCAAGAAAAACCCTTAATGAGAAATAAAGCTATAAAGTTGATTTTATACTTCATTTCAAGTGAGTGGCAAACTAGTAATTAATCCAAGCTTGCCCATTCACCCTAATGGCCGGCCATATTAATGTTATTGGGCTATTTGCCCATTTTGTTTTAGTTGTCATACAACTTAAACATAATGGGCCTTGTGGACCAAAACGCTTTTGAGCCCTGAAGCCCAAAACCAACTTAAAAACCCAATACGAACCTTTCGTAAAATTAATTAACTAATTAATTAATCTTGATCATTATTCAATTAAACAATTTAATTGCATATCCATTTCATTTAATTTCTTCACTATCGCCCTTACTCGGTGTACGATCCATTAGGTTCCAATTAGCGAGGCAGTGGGCGATTGTTACTCTTAACGATCGATTGTGAATTGAAACCACATTTCAATTCTCCCTTCAATGATTAGTGTTTGCTAATCATTAGGGCTTCCACAAACCATGAGTGACACCTAGCAGCATATCATGGTTACCCAAGCTAAGTAGAATTGGTTGGAGAACCTATCCAGTTACAACTACAATGCAATACGGTCCTTCTCTAATACAATACTCTTAATCACATTGTTTAAGTGATAGTTTGTTTCATGTCTACTATCCAATGTGATACTTTTCTATATGATTCCCTTGAATATGATTTGGAACAAACTTCCTAAGTCATATTCATTTGCTTTGGCCAAAGACTTTAGAATCATATCTTAGAGTATTCTCCTTCCACCATGGAAGGTTAGAGATCCCTTGTTGTGCATTCATATGCCTACATGACTAGATAGCTTGACCCCAACAATGCCGTGGACACTCCGATGGAATGCCGTTTGACATGATCAAAGATCAAGGAGCTAACCATTAGACATCTATGATGCCTCAGGTCAAAGGATTACTTTGCATATTGCAACTTTAGAGTTCTTACATGACATGTATGTTCGAACTCTCTTTTGATCGTTGTTCAGTGTACTCGATTACTCTTTCGAGCACCTATGTGTTTGTCTTAGTGTCCAACACCAAATGACTTGAGACTAGTCATACTCAAGCTTGAGTTGACATAACACATACTAACCTTAGCAGATTGTTAATACCCAATTGGCAATCCTATGGCTAGGAACGTTTTAGGAATGAACATAAGAGAATGGTCTCGATAATCTAACTCACTTAGATCACTTGTCTCTTAGATCAAATACATCCCTTGGATTCCCTTATTGCATAAACACATGATACAATAAATAGTGTCTGACAATAAGTTTTGCCCTTCATTAAACATATAAAAGTTTAATACATTAAGTATTCCAAAAAGCTATTACATCAAATGAGTGGCTTTGTGGGCATACTTCCAACAAAATTTCCTTCAAGTGGTATCAGAGCCTAGGTCTAGTAGTTGGTGAATCCTTTTGGGTTTTGTAGTTCATAGTCTTTGATTTAAAAGTTGTAATATGTTACAAGCTTTATTCTTGTTTCTTTGAATGTAAATTTTGTTAGAAAATTTGTCATCTCAAATGTTGTAGATGTAGTTCATATGAGCATGAATATTGGAGCTAAAATTTGGTGCCATGTTTTTGGGGATTTTCGTCCAAATTCCAAGGGTGGTTTTTTGGGTTCTTGTTTGACTTGTTAAAAGTATTTTAAAGTGACTTTTGGAACCCCTATGTACCCTAGTTTGGTTATATGTTATTTCCCTAAAGTTTGAGTGGTTTTGGGATGTTTTTGGGTGAAAAATGTTCATGGAAATTTTTGAGTTTTTTCATGAGTGTTCTTCATTGTTCTTGACATTTTTGCCAAGAACAAAAAGTTTGGTGTTTTGATTCAAAGTTTTGATTTATTTCATAAAGTTTATGTTTTATGTTTTTTCAAATGTTTAAATGCGTTAGATATTTATTTAGAAAGGTGTAAGAAATATTGGTGGGTGTGTAAGGATTAATTCCCTTTTACACACACCACTTGCATGACATTTATGTCATGCACCACTTGCATGACATTTATGTCATGCACCACTTGCATGCTTTATGTCTAAAACTACAAATCAACACACACATCACTCCCTTCTATCTAAAACCGGCCACCCTATTAAAATAGGGTACTTTTGGGGCTTTTATGCAATTACATAAAGTTTTGATACTTTTGTGTTTTTGCACTTTGACCCAAAAGTTTACGTATTTACGTAAAGGCCCAAAATCATTAAAGGTCAAATTGTTTTGTTCCTTTAATGAAGTTTTTGAATTTATTGAAATTTTTTAGTTCTAGTTGTGATTACATGAAGTAGTGGACTTTTGTGTTTTTACAAAATGAGCTCAAAAGTTTAAGTTTTGCAACATAGCCCAAAGGTTGAGGTTATTGCATTTTGGCCCAAATTAGGTTGAGAACAAAATGGTTTTGTCTCTTTAAATGAGAATTGGATTTTCATTTCATTTAGCTCCATTTAAATCAATTCTATGGATACAAAAACCAAATGAAAATGTTGCATTCTAGTTTAATTAGTTAAGGCGTTAATTAATTAAAGAAAGGGTGATTATGAACCTAAGCCTATTATAATTGAGCTATGTGAAAGGCCGTCTCAAATTTGTTTGAACCATGAGAATGTGTAGATTAGATTTTGGTTGTAATTTGATATGATCAAATGTTGTAAAAGAGCATAAGCTCTTCTTTACTTTAAAGTAATTTGTTTTGATCAATTGTTGTAAAAGAGCATAAGCTCTTCTTTACTTTAAAGTACTCCTTTCTTGTTTTATATGATATGCATGAAAATGGAGTAACGGGTCCAACGCCCAATAGGAACAACACGCCTTAATATGATTAAACGCGTAACTAAAATCAATCCCCATCCCTAGACCGAGATTCAACACTAGGCTCGTGTTGGATCTAATCAAAGGTTCATAGTCATCCTAAGGCCCTAAGGCAACTATATAGTCCATCAATGAATGCAAACCTTATGTTAGTAGTATCATATACTCTTGCTTTAAAAACCGTTTTATAAGCATAGTGGGAGTATTATATACAACTAAAACAATCAAATGGACCAATAGTTGTAATAGGACCAAAATTGTTTTAATAAAGATTAAAATGAATATTTATATGTGATGAGACCTAAAAACCCTCAACCAAACCATTATTAAGTTGATAAGCGTGAGAGTGCTTTGAACACTCTTTCATGGCCTTCCACCGTGGTAGGCTCCGATCGTTTGTGACTTGTACACCGGCTTCACCCTATAATGGGGGAGTACAAAGTGCATGCTTACACTCAAGAGGAGTTCTATATACATACATGATGAAGTGAGGTAGGCAACGAGTTTAGCCAACATGATATAATTCTGAGGTTATGCTTGAACCCCTACACGAACTAGGCATGGTGGGAATGACTTAACTAAGTACAATGACGCCAACATGATATAATTCTGAGGCATCATTTTCTAGAGGCCAAATTAGATAGGTACTTGCAAGAGATGCAAATGAGTAAGCGTACTCTCTCATTATTATTAACGCTAGCCAACATCATATCATTGTGAGGTGGGCTTGGTAATGGTGAGTCTCCCATACCTTACTAAGAGTTTCCTCCAAAACTCTCGAATTCCAATGAGGGATATGGAATTTGCCAAAAATAGTGGGTGGTGCTATTTGATGTAAAGACCCAAATCAAATGGCTTAAAATCAATCAATTTATATTCGTTATGTATTTGTTTACCAATATATTTGCAAACGCTATCCAAAACTTGACAAAGAAAATCCGAATGCTTTAGTTTCCGGACTTGGTACTACAATCCCATAGATTGTCTTTAATGGCTTGTATATGTACCTAAGTAGTCTCATCCTCACAATCTTCCTATTGATAATGTATCATTGGAAGAACATGTTAGATAAGTCTATCATAAAGAGGACAACACTTTTAATGTCATAATTCTTCAATTACAAATTGTTGTAAGAAGAAATAAGAGTTGCTTTGAACAACCCTTAGCTAACGCAAACATTAGTGCTTGTATCTTTGTTATATGAACAAAGAACTTGAGAAGAAAGCACAGGGGCATGGACACTTTATGTGCCATGATTATTCACTTACAAATTGTTGTATGAAGAAATAAGAGTTGCCTTGAACAACTCTTGAAAGTTTGTAATTATGTTTAGAACATAATGGTTGGTTGACAAAAATAGTCCATCAACATGGACTTATGATGATTTTGAATCATTGAGTGTTGAAGTGTTAAACCACTTCTAGAGACGGGAAACTAGGCAAGGACTTCACCTTTTGTGTCCCTATCCAAATGGTTCACTAAGTTTATTGTAAACTATATAGTGAACAATAACCACACACTCTCCAAATTGTTTGATGTGTATAACACAATTGAAATATGTTTCAAGAGAGATAGTGGGAGTTTAGGGACCATGACTATTGTAGTCAAAGGAGAAGTCAAATGAAGAAAGCGAAATAACTCCAAGGGAACAAACTTTCTTTATGAAAGGATGGACTTTGGAAGGGGTATTTGCAAGAAATGTCTTGCAAGTGTCAAGAACACACCTTTCGAAGGTGTTGTAAAATGTTCTTGAATAGTTCAAAACAGTTGGTTCTTCTACTTGAATGCTTGATTCCGTATTATTAACTATGTTTTACAATCGTTGTAAAAATGTGGCTAATAAGAAGTAGAAGATTAATGAGAGAAGAGAAAGTACTTCACATTCGGAACGTGAATTAAATGTAGATCTCTGCGAAAGCAGATGGTACTTACTTCCTCATATGAACTACCAAAGAAAATGGAAAAACAAAGATTGTCTTTACATTCCAATTGAATAAATGAACTTAATTCCGTATGTTAAATGGATAAATGTTTTGTTTGACAAAACATTATTCTTTATTAATGAATGATTAGATTATTGTAATCTAATTAATTATCTCTATAGTAGAGATGATATGGTAGTGTTAACTGTTTAGAATATAACGATGCTTAAAACCCAAAAGGTTGCAAGGTAGTGACTAATCCCAACTGAGTTGTGATACCTCTAAAACATAAATTACGAGTTGGTCATAGATGGATGCTTTGGATCGTTAGATCCGGATCCAATGACTTCTTGTTAAAATTGTATAGAGGCAAAATGTTTGAATCTTTATTCTTTTGGAAAGAAGAAAGAATCACAAAGTTGTTGAGGTTAATTCACTTAGATGTTAGTGGCACTAGTCCACAAACATAATGCTACTCATGTTGTTTGACATTCACGAAGATCACTCTCGGTTGGACTATAGTTTATTTTGAATAAACACAAGTCCGAATACTTTGCAAAAGGTTTTAAAGAATTCAAGAAATGTAAGTTGATGAGTAAGATGTCTAAAGCATTTACCTCCTTAGATTTGATCCAAGGAAAGGTAACACTTTAGAACAGTTTCCTTGAAAGATATCAAGGAAAGAAGCATCATAAGATAATGGATTTCTCCATTAGGAGAAGAACGAACTTGAATAAGATTTAGTTCGTTGGATATTATCAATTACCCATATATAGGATATATACTTCTAAAACAATATGATTGTCAATTAGAAGATCTTCCAAAATTTTCATGACTCCATAGGATGTAGTTGGAAAGAAAGACAAATCTTAATCATGTTAAGATTTGGGGTTGTGTGCTAATAAGCAATATTTGTTTGAAAATTATCTTGTGGATATCCTTAAATTAACCTTTGGATATGACTTCTATAAACCAACTAACAAATGTTGTTTTGTTGGGTAGTTCATTGTAATCTTACAATATGATTTGCCAAAGATAGAGCGATGAACGAGAGATAGAACTCAAAGAATGGGTTCTTTGAGAGACAAGATGATAATCAACAAATATAACAACCTAGTTCCTATACCACAAGCTCCAAGGTAGTCAAGAAGGATTTATAAACCGTTTCAGTTGAATGGTTTTAACTTTATGACTATGTCATAGAGTTGCACCTCTTAATTCGAAAGAAATAAGAATGAAAAATCCTTATGACTACATTGAGTGTATATACGATATATACTCAAGGAAATGGTAAAGTACCATTTGAACCGAAATAATGAAACCTTCATAGCTAATTGGTAGCTTAAGGTGACTACAATCAAAGAGAATGGTTGACTTTGAAGAAACCATCTTTGACGTAGTCTTAGTTTCAATTAATTCGAAGATTGCTAGCTACAACTAAATGGTGATTCAATGTTTGGACATTATATGGGTTTCCGAAACCATTATTAAGATAGTCTTGATAATATATGTCTAAAACTATGAATCACAAGACATATAAGTTGTAGAGATCCATCCATCATGGATCTTAGCAAGCTAGTGGGAGCCATAAGCGTCTTATGAGAGAAATATCAAATTGTTTGATTTCTCATAAAGATGTAAATAAATCTTTTGTTTACTAGGTTTACAAAAGATTAGTGGGAGTTTATCATGTTCCTAAATTTAAATATATATATACACATACACATATATGATATATTAATTTTGGAAATGAAAAGAATACTTCTTCATTAAAGTTATGACTTTAAGCATTATATAACGATAGAATGTATATGGGAGACATAGTCTATAAACATGGGATGGAAATCTATAATGATAGATTTCATGATATAATTGGATTATATCAAGCCCTAATGATAGACAAGAGATGCTAGGAAGTTTCTCATATGATGACAAACTTCAAATCAAAGGGACAACTCTAGTGAGACTAGGAAGTTGTTCTTCTCAAAGGGAACTTACCCTTTTGACTCCTAAAGAAACATAATCCATAAATAGAATCCTTTATGCATACGCAGAAAGGTGATTTACGTATTTCATATTGTATGAAAAACATTGATATGAGTTGTACCAAGATCGGTACAAGACGATATCAGTGTAAGCCCAGGATCAGAACCATGGCAACTGTCAAGTGAATCCTTAAGTATTTAAGAAATACTAAAGGATAGATTCCTCAAAGAATGAGGAAGAATTATAGTAACGTAAAGGAAGCGTAAATGTATTAGATTATGAATCTAATCCATCATTGGATGTTTCTTCATTTTGAATGAAGAGATAAACAGATATCTCTTTATTATGACTAAAGAGATATTTGGACGGAAACATTAAAGTAATGACTTTAGTGTGTTCCATTATGAATGCAAAATATATTGCCATATAGAAGTTTACAACAATGTTGTTTGGATGGGAAAGTTCATTTATGAATTTTCTATTCGGTTCCAACCAGAAAGTGTCTCTAGTGTGCCGACACTAAGACACTAATGGGACGATAGCTCAAGCCAGGGAATCAAGGTCTCATCAAGATCCGAACTCATATGAGAGACTAAACCACATGATTACGAATCATGTATAATGGTGACGTCGTTATTCTCAAGGTTGCTTCTATGGATAACATATAGATATCCATTGTCTAGGCCTACTACTCAGCCATTTTTTAAATGACTACAGAAGAGGTATCATCATTGATGACCAAGCTGATTGGCTCTAGTGCAAGTGGGAGATTGTTGGAAATGTGCCCTAAAACCAATCATATGATGATACTTTACGGACATTTCATATGTTAAACTAATCTAGTTTAATATCAAGGGCAAAGATTATTGTTTAAGCCGTCTCATATAAATGTTATATGCTTAAACGATAAGTCCAAGGAATATGTAATTAGGAGAATGTAATTTAAACAAGTTAGATTCATGAGACCATTCTCCTTCGTATACATATCCTAAACGTTCCTGATCATAGGATTGCCAATTGGGCATTGACAGTCCGTTAAGATCAGTACGTTCTATGTCTTCTCTCAGGGAGAGTGACAAGTCTCGAGTCATTGGTGTGTTTGACACCAAGACAAGCATGTAGGTGCTCAATAGCGAATGAGTCAACTGAACATGATCAACGAAGAGTTCTCATATTCATGTCACATGAGAACTCATGGTTGGGATAATGCAAAGTAGTCATTTGACCTGAGGCATCATAGTTGTCTTGTGGTTAGGTACTTGATATTTGATTATGTCAAAGTCACCCCATCCGCGGGTGTCCACGACATCGTTGGGGTTAAGCCACTTAGCCATGGAGGCAATTAAATGCGCAACAAGGGATCTCTAACCTTCAAATCTTTTGAGGGAGAATACTCTATGATATGATTAAGAATCTCTGGCCAGAGTATGAATAAGATTTAGGAAGTCGTTCCAAATCACATTCAAGGTAATCATATAAGCACACGAATCACATTGGATAGTAGACATGAATAAACTATCAAACCAAACAATGTGGTCAAGAGTATTGTATTAGAGAAGGACCGTATTGCATTTGTAATCCTAAACTGAATAGGTTCTCCACCTCTTCTGATTAGCTTGGGTAACCATGACATACTGCTAGGTGTCACTCATGGTTTATGGAAGCCCTAAACGTGTATAATCACTAAAGGGAGAATTGAAAGTAAGTTTCAATTCACAATCGATATGAAATGGTTTTAATCGCCCACTGCCTCGCTAAAAGGAACCTAATGGATCGTACACCGTGTAAGGTGGAGATTGAAAAAACAATGAAGATGAGTAAGAATAATTAAATGGTTTAATTATTTATGGCAATGATTAATTAATATGTTGATTAATCAAACGAATAAAGTTCGTTAAAAGACCACGGGTTAGTTTTGGGCCTCAAGGCCCAATGGGCTTCGAACGTCAAGCCCATTGACTTAAGTTGTATGACAACTTAATGATAAATAATTCACAAAGGCCTTAAAAGCCCAATGAAACCCTATGGCCGGCCATTTTAGAGATGAAGGGAAAATTATGAGTTTCATGAATGGGATTTCATAATGACTAGCATGCATATACAATACAAGATTTATATACAAGAGCAACGGAAGCAATTTATCAAATAATATCAAAGCTATAGTCATGCAAATCCCCTTCAAGGTTCATAGGTTTATATATAATGCATCTAAAACATTCAAGTAAAGAACCAAGTGAAAGGATAGATCTATACCTCTTGATCTTGATTTTAAACCAAGGATGGACCACCTCCAAGTCCTTTGCTCCTTGAAGTCATTAAGCCTAGCCTCCCTCCTTGCCTCCTCCACTTAGTTAGAAAGAGTGCTCCTAGGTTCTCCTTGAGTTTCCAAAGTAGAAAACCTCTAAAGATCCACACCCATTAGGTAGTGAGATGGATGGAGGAATAACCAAAAGGGTGAAAGATTTGTTAGTAAAATCACCCCAAGGTGGCCGGCCTTTGTTGTGTTTTAGAGAGATGTTTCTTTTGCCTCTTTGTTGTTTTAAACACACAAAAACCCTAAGGAATAAATCTCTATAAAGTTCCTTATATAGACAAAAAGAAACCTAGTCAACAAATTGACTTCCTATCTCTCCCAAACCCTTTAAGTGGCCGGCCCTTTTGTGTTTGGTTTGGGCTTTGGGCTTTTATTATTTCAAGTCATCCTATGCTTGAATAAAAGCCCAATGGGTTTAGGCTCAATGGGCCCAATTAAACCCGAACGTTTCTTTAAGCCCAAAACGATCTTTTATCGCTTTTATGATTTCTTTAGACTTTCTAAATTAATCAAAACACTTAATTAATCCAATTAATTATTTCCTTCATCCAGTAATTACTCACTACAATAGTGTATCGGTGTACAATCATTTTAGGTTCTAATTAGCAAGGCAGTGAGGTGATTGGCATCAATCCAATTGATTATATTTAATTCAATCACTTAGTGAATTAAAACTTCCTTTTAATTCACCTTTCTTTTTTGATGATTACATTTAATCATCTAGAAGAACTCACAAGCTATGAGTGACATCTAACCATATGTCATAGCTACCCAAGCTAATGTAGAAGTTGATCGGAGAACCTATTCAGTTGGAATTACAATGTAATTCGATCCTTCTCTAAAACAATACTCTCAATCAAATTACTAGCGTATGGATATATTATGTCAAACCCCTAATGTGATTATTCCTTCTTATATGATTCAATTGAGTCGTATAGGAACGCTTTCCTTTATTACGCTCGATACTTCGGCCGAAGATTCTCGAATCATATCTTAGAGTATTCTTCCTCTCTTATCGAAGATTAGAGATTCCTTGTTACGCATACACTTGCCTTCATGACTAAGTGGCTTAACCCCAACTATGCCGTTGACATTCTGATAGAGTGACGTTTGACATAATCAAAGATCAAGTACTTAACCACAAAACAACGACGATGCCTCAGGTCAAAGGACTACTTACATTATTCCAACCATTAGAGTTACTTGCTTGACATGTGAGTAGACCTCCATGCAAGTACTCTTGTTCGATTGTGTTCAGTGAACTCATTCCCTTAATGAGCACCTACATACTTGTCTTAGTGTCAATACACAAATGGGATGAGACTTTCCATTCTTCCATATGAAGTGGACACAGTATGTACCGGTCTAAGCATTGTCAGTATCCCTCTGTCAATCCAATGACCAGGAACCTTTTTGGACATAATGGTTATGTGAAAAAGGTCTCTGTAGTCTAACATCATTAGATTACTTCTTCAATCGATCCATTGTCCATGGATTCACTATTTAGGACATATATCGTTTATTGAGATAGTCCTAATTAGTATCTTTGCCATTTGATGTATAAGAGTCATCTATACATCGATTCATTTGTCCTGAAAGGTTTCTTCCAAAGATTGACTTTCAGGGCATATTTCCAACAATCTCCCACTTGCACTAAAGTCAATCATTAGTGTATCTTATACATGCTAGTTGAGAGAGCTTATGCTCATAGGTTAACTTGGTTATGTATTAATCCTTTTATTTAAAAGGGATTTACTTATCAAATGTTTCTAAAACATTTGATGATGTCTCTTCCTTGTGTTCGGATACTTTGATGAGACCTTGATTCCATGGCTTGAGCAATCGCCCCATTACGTCGTAGTATCCTACTAACGACCTTATGGTTTGGATTCAATCATTGGTTCTATAAGAACCCCTTCATTCAAAACACCTTTTGAAGCAGTTTCTAAAACAATATATCGTCATATATTTCGTTTGTATACTTTATACAAACTTTACTCCAATCTTGAGACCATTGTAGTACAATACTAACAATTCATTCATATGATTAGTACTTCATCCATTATGAAGTTCCATTTGTTAAAATGACTTATTTTTCACTTTTGTTAATAACCTAAGTGAATGCACGCTTCCAGAGTCCCACTCTGATGTTTCTTTCTTAAAGGCAATAATACTCTATCAGTTGCTTTGGTTCTGATCCTGTGATATAGTAATATCTTAAAGTGACAACCCCTGTGGTTCTTCACTTTTGGATATCTATTTCACAAGTCAATACATGTGTCCCTTTTGTGATTTTATGACACATTCATTATAAGGGTTATGAAAGTGATTTCATATCACATAGGAAAATGCTTTCTTAAATTTACAACATTTGAGATTTAATTCCCATATAACATCATTGAGATAGCCTTGCTATATCAATAAGTCCAATTTCAAGTCTATACTTCAAAATTGACCGTGTCATGTTTTGTCATTTTTCGAGTAACTTCTATGTTTTATCAAGTCTATCAAATAGACTTTATTCATATCTTGTTGCTCAAATTATGACATCACTCCCACTGGCCTTGTTGTAACTTAGCATTCATTCAAAAATTTAACACTTATATTTTTCTTGATTTGAATGCATATTGCTCCCATTAACTTGTCTTGGATCTATTGACAATCATTAAGATCCATTAGCTTATTGATGATGTCTCAACTATTTTGAGAATATCAACAACTCTAGCTAACACAAGTTATTTAAACGAATCATACACAAAAGAATTCCTTCTCAAGTAATTCCATTAAATATGTGACTTGCTTTATCAAGTCTATTCATTTAAATTATATGGTGTCGTACACCATACTTCAAGTTTTAGTCATACTAAAACCTTTAATGTAGTCATATAAGAATTATCCAAGTCCTTAGTGGAAGCATGGCTCCTACTAAGGTTATAGAAACTCAACCATTCCTTCTAGGTGGTTGATATAATTCTTTATCAAAACTACATAGAGCGTTTTAGTTACATGAGATGTTGAATTTGGATTGTCTTGTTGTTAAACTATATGTTGTGACTCATTTTGAAACTTTTTCCCTTTTGTTTCATCAACTTGTCCATTCGCTTTGTTATTAGCCTGTTCTCTTAAAAGAGAATGATGGACAACTCCCAACATATAACCATTTTATGCTAGGTTGACGAAACCAACATTCAAAGACTATTCTTTAGAATGTCACACACAACATAGAATTTTAACGTTTGAAGAGCTTGAGTCTTTTAACAATTAAAATTACAAACTCTCTATAATAGTCAAGTACTATTATTCTTTTGACAACTATAAACCAATCACATTCAAGTTTATATCCATTTTTCACACCTCCCACTATTTCTCATGACTTTAATGAGAAATCATTTCATACATTCAAAATGTATAAAAGTGGAGTATATTGGTAGAAGACATTGTGTAATAGCTTTAAAACATTTCAAGCTGTTTGTTTCAATCTTCACTAAGTTGATGTCTTGTTTTTAAGTGACTAAAGTCTTTAAACATTTTATAGATTTAGACACTTCTTTCTTGGTTTAATCATTAACACAATTGACATTTAAAACAATTAGAGAATGCCCAATTAGTTGTTCAAAACTACCAATTGAATCAAGAGTAATCTTGATTATTGTGTTCTAAGTGATAACCATATAAGAAACGTTTTTCTTATTACTTATATCATTATAATATGATCTTCCTTTTCTTCAAGAAAGGATTCTCTAGACTTTTGTCAATTCATATAGAACTCATAGGTAGACAAATGGAACCAAATCTAAAGATTCATTGTATCCTTTTATGTCCTACATGTGAGATCTAACCATAATTGATAAATATAAAGTTTGGTTATCACATTACAATAGATGATATAACTTTTGTATCTCATCTAGGATACAACAAGACAATTTTCAATTCATAACACTACTTTAAGGAAATTCTATTAAAAAAAAAGGCATTCTTCACATTACATTAATATGATAATTCAAACATTCATAATGTTTAATAAAAAGAATTAGCTCTATACATTTAGAGACTAATTTAAATACCTTTATATATTTAGGCACTAATAGTGGTCTTCCATCATATGAAGCCACTTAATAAGTTCTTAACAAAATAAGAAAGTTTAAAGACAATCTTTAAATGCCTAACAAACTTCCTAAGTAGTAAGCAAAAATCATAGTGGCCGAACACTTCTCCACTTCTTCCTTGCTTGTCCCTCTTCTACTTGGCTCCTCCACCTATATACAATTATACAAGTGATTAGCCCTTTATATCAAATATAAATATTTAGAAGATCTAACATTTAGAATTGAAGATAAGAACATAAACCATACCTTGTGGCTTGTCCTTAAGAGTTGCAAGGTATAACCTGCAATTCCTCTTCCAATGCCCTTCCTTTCCACAGTGGTGGCAAGTCCCTTTGGGCTCCATTGCCTTCTTTTTCTTCACTCCTCCTTTCGGCTTAGGAGTGGGTGACTTCTTCTCCTTCCCTTTGCCTTTGCCTTGCGGCTTGGCCTTGGAAGAGGATGGCTTGTTGTAGGCTACTGCAGCAGTCCCTACAACGTTCTCTTTCTTCATAGTCTTCTCGGCAGTTACTAACATGTTTAGTAACTCAGAGAGAGTACTATCCATCTTATTCATATTGTAGTTCATTACAAACTGCGAAAATGAATCAGAAAGAGAAGCCAATATAAAGTCCTGGGCCAATTCCCCGTCAAGTGGAGTACCTAGGTTCTCCAATTGTTCAATGAATCCTATCATCTTCAGTACATGTTGATGTACTGGAGCCCCCTTGACCATCTTGGTCTTCACAAGTTCACAGACAGTGCTAAAGCGACGGTTGCGCGTCCCTTCACCATATAACTCCGTAAGATGGAGTATAATGGAAGATGCACTGTCCATGCCCTCATGCTGTCTCTGTAGCTCCTCATTCATGGAAGTCAACAGATAGCACTTGGCTTGTGTGTCATCCTCAACGTGCTTGTCATACTTACCATGTTCATCCTCAGTAGCCTCGGGGCCGAGAGGTATGTGAGGTGGAGCCTTGTCTAGTACGTAAACAATTTTCTCCAATGTTAGGAGAATCTTGACATTACGATACCACGATGGGAAATTGTGCCCCTCTAGGCAATGCTTGTCGAGTATTTTCGCGAGTGTGCTTCCAACCATATCTATATACATAAACAATAAAATAATTAGATTGATTGTTGATTAAGTCAAACGATTCGGGTCTTTAAACCGAATGACACCACCCACCATTTTTGGCAAATTCCATATCCCTCAAGATGGAATCCGGGAGATTTTAAAGAAAGCTCCTAGCGGGTTATGGGAGGCTCACTATTACCAAGCCCGCCTCACGATGATACGATATTGGCTAGCAAAAATAATAATGAGAGGGTACACTTACCCATTCACAACAACCTCTTGTGATTACCCATCTTTTTGGCCTCTAGAAAACAATGTCTCACGATGATACGATATTGGCATCATTTCTCTTAGTTAAGTTCTTTCCCACCATGCCAGCTTAGCTAGGGGTTCAAGCATGACCTCACGATGTTTTAAATAAACTCCTCCTGAATATAAGCATGCACTTTGTACTTCCCCATGATAGGGTGAAGGCGGTGTACAAGTCATAAACGCTTGGAGCCTACCATGGTGGAAGGCCACGAAAAAGTGTTCCAAGCACTCTTACGCTTACAACTTAATATTGTTTGTTTGAGGGATTTTAAGGTCTCATCAATTTTATTTATTTTAATCATATTCAAATAAATTGTCCTATTATAACTACTAGTCCAAAGTTAATGAAATTAGTAGCATATGATATCCCCACTATTCGTTTTCATAAAACAAAACAATATCAAAACATTTTTCAAAATATTGGAGATATATATATAACTACTAATTGTATTCATTATAGTTTAGTAGCGTATGATACTCCCACTATTTGTTTTAAGAAAAACAAATCAATATCAAAAACGAATTTTTCAAATATTGGAAGTAACTACTACTACTTAGGTTTTTGCATTCCTTTGAATTTGGACTTTATAGTTATCTTAGGCTTTTGGATGACCATGGACTTATTAGGTTATTGCAACAACGAGCCAACATTGTTGAATATAAACTCGGGGAGGTTGTGTCAATTTAATTACGTGCTTTTCAATCCAATTAAAACATTTTCATTGAGCCATTAGAAATGAAAGACAATCATTCATTGCTAATTAGGGCATTGGACCCATTTAATCTTTAATCTCATGTCAAAACCCTCTTTTAGTTATGTTTCCTTACCAATAGTTAAAGAAACTCTAGTCTAGCACTAGAGGGAATCAACTAACGAATAGAGATTAAGAAGTAATAAGAATTACAAACCGATTTGTACAAATTCCTATAAATTACATATACTAAAAGGGGAGAGATTGATTAATGTCAAACGTGACAAGGTCCAATTAAACAGTAATTAAAACACATTCCCAAGGTTCAAACAATTTGATTTTAGCGCCTTATCTCATAGCTCAATTATCGTTTAAGGCATAAGTCCATAGTCACCCATTTTTCTAACTACTTAATCACATTAAATAATCATATGGAATACAACATAAACATTTAGATTTAGTGCATATGGGCATATTAGTATTATAAGTTTAAACAACTAATAAAATTAAAATCAAATATTTTAACTTTTTAGATGGATGGGGCCTATTATGCAAATATCAAAAGTTAAGGGTAAAAACGTAAATACTTGAAAGTATAAAATATCAACTTTTCAAAGATTACAAAATAGCCCCACAAGTGGATAAATCCACTAGGGAGGCCGGCCACATTAAGGGGATGGGAGGTTTCTTACACACTCTTACACAACATGCATCAAAAACCACATTATGTAGAAAAAATTAAATTTTGCTTGTCACTTGGTTTTGCATTGAAGACTTTAGTGAAAAGGGTGATGGAAATCCTCCTAGTCAAGTCTAGGGTTTTATAAATTTATGATATGGTTATTGTCACAGCCCGTCCCTAATTTTAAGAATTTTTAAAGTTTTAATAAAGGATTTTACAAAAATGCCCTTTGAGGCACGCACGTCATTCGAGGTTAATCGTCATGTCGTGCCATCTAAGATTTTGTTTTCTTGGCATATCCTCGTAGTACTCGTCGCTACGGACGCGTGGGCGTAGACGGTTCGTTATTTGGAGTTATAACGAAAAAGATTTTAAAGTTTGAAGTTGGACATTTTATGAATTTTATTATAAAAATTTGGATGGCCCAGATTAAAGGAATTTGAAATGGATGGCTGGGATGTTAAGACAAAAGGTTTTGTGTGTGGGTGTGTGTGTGTGTGACTGGTAATGAAGAAGAAGAAGGATTGGGCAAACTGCCCAACCAGAGGAAGGGGGAGACGAAGCTCCAAGAGAGAAAGGAGAGAGAGCCCAGCGAATCAGGAGAGGAGAGAGGGAGAATCTGACCAATCGGGGAAGAGAACAGGAGGGAAAGGAGGAAGAAAGGAAGGAGAGGATCGGTCGGATCCTGGCGACCCGCGCGCACCCAACCCGCCGACCCAACGGAATTCCGGCGGTTTTAAGCCGTTTTTCAGGCGATTTTCGTCCCATCTCCACCTGCAAGCATCACCACATCTCTTCTCCTTCATCATTCTTTCAAAATTCGATGGAAATTGGGTCAAATCCGTGTCAATGGGGCGATGGTGACTCCGGCGGGTCTAGCGTCGATTCTCCCAATTCTGAAACAATTTCTTCCAATTGACACTACTCATACACTTCCCTTGAGGCCTAGAACAATGCCCAATTGTTGGTTGGAGCAACGGAGTTGAATTGAGGACGAATTGAAGATCACCACATTTAGGGTTTCGTACGGGTTTGATGAAATTGAAGTGTTTCCAGGCCAAATTGCCCTTGGCCACAGGTATGAAAGTTGCTCTACTCATTGAGATCTTCAATTCTGTATTTTTTGGTAATTTTTGGAAATAGTTAGATTTTCCGGCGAGCCGGGGCGGCCAACCGCCACCCGCGGCGGCCCGTGCGGCGGCGCGTGGCCAATGGCCCGCCAATGTCATTCTTATCATGTGTTTAATGCTCTAGGTTCAGTTTTGATAATTGATGGACGTAAATTGAATAATTGAACCTAAGTCGGTTACGATTCGTGGTTAGGTGAAAATGTGAATTGACGATCCGACCGTTGGATCGTCACCAAACTTTGATACGTTGTAATACGTAATATTTGAGGATTATAGGAACTTACGGATCGGGAATCCGATTTACGGATCTTTCGGAATTGGAGTTGTAAGTTCATAAATTAGAACGTTAACCGTCACTTAGTTTTGGAAATTGACGGAGATCCGACCATTGGATGGTAATGAAATTTTAGGATGTTGTCCTAGAGGTATATTGTGGACCTCTGGAAGTTATGGATTGGAAATCTGAGTTGCAGATCTTCCAGATCGAACTGCGTAGTGACGTGTTTTATATAAGTTATATTCTATTGATATGATTTCTGAGATTGGATTTGATTATGGTTCTAGGCACCGATCATCTTGACGCTTTGATGTGTTGTGCTGGGGAGTTGTAGGGCGAACTCCAGGTGAGTGGGCAGTTTTGATTTCATATTTACCTATATACTATTGTTTTCCCAGAAAATGCTTTTATATGAGAAAATGAATTTAAATTGCCATGCATGAAAACATTGAATAATTGATTTGATAATGGATATATGTATATGTACATGAATTGATATATGATGCATACATGTTGCATGGTGCTGTGGAGGCGCAGGTAAGTCAGGTGAGTCATTATGCATTGATTTATTGATATTGAAATGTTTAAGCTCATAACCTGCACCCTAGGTGTTAGTGCTTATATTAGTTTCACCACACCGCACGCTCGTCTTGGATCCAAGTAGGTGGATGTCGTACAGACCATGTGAGGGTTCCGGCATGCCAGTTGTACAGACCATTAGAGGGGTTCCGACTGGTGGGTGATTTTAGATTATGTGCACAGTTGATTGATGTGAGAAGCACTAGAGCGTAATTATACACCTGTCATCGAACAGACTACCTTATGTAGTTCCGAATGACTTGCAGAGTTAGACCGTATAGGTCACTGAGGTGACTCCGGTTAGTGAGAATGTTGAGCTTAGAATTAATCGTATAGGACCAACTGCAGGGTCTCCGATTGATTCCTTATTTCACCTGATTTATAAATTGATTCATGGCATGGCATGTTTTCTTGAAAAATGTTAAAGATTTGGGATTTGAGTTTTGAGATTATATATGGTTTTATATATACTATTTTCTGGGAAAGTATACAGGTTTTACAGCGAGGGGTTAGAAATGTTTTAAATGAAATGTTTTCGAAAAACTTTGTTTTACTGACCCACTCAATTTTGTTTTGCGCCCCTCCAGGTTCAAGTTAGCAGAGCTTTGGTGGCCACGAGGAATCCAACGGTGTTCTGACAGAATTCACAAAAGTAGGATTCACCCTCGGGTGTTATATCTTAGTAATCGTATTCTTTAAAGCTTCCGAACTGTGTAAATGGTTACGTCACTCTCACGTGACGGCCAGCATGCCCTCCTTCGGGACGGGGTGTGTCAGTTGGTATCAGAGCCAGGTTGCAATCCTGGACACCTTAAGAATTTCCTAGTGTTTTCTGTCAGAACTTTACCGCCTCGTGAATAGCCACTTTGTTCAGATGAACTTAGCTTCCCCGATTTAGCTTAGTTATGGGAACTACTGATGTGATTCAGTCTATTACCCAAAGGATTCCTCTTGAGACTGTGTATAAGTTGAATTTGAATCACTTTATGGAAAGGAAGAACCTGAGGGAGCAGAGTGATGGCTTAATCATTTGGAAAAGACGTTTCGGATTATGCAAAGTCAATGGAATCTTCCTTCCGACAGGTGGGTCGAGATGACTACCTAGTTCTGAGTGTTGAATCTGCATTCTGGTGAAGATAGGAATGTTATCCGATGTTATCGAGAGAACAACTGTTTGGAAGTTGTTTAAAGAGTTGTTTAAGAAAAGATTATTCCTCCGGCATATATGGACGGTAAGAAACAAGAGTTTACAATTTGAGACAAGGAAAAGAATGAGAATCAAAGGAAAGATAATCAAGGTAAATGTCATGTGTCTCAAGAACCTCACAAGATTTAGAGCTTCAAAAGAAGTGGAGTTAATTCTAGTTCTGTCATCAGAGATTTTAGTACCATTGGTCAGATGTGAGGTGATAGATTTACTAGAGATCCTAGATTACAGAGATGAGGCGACTCTGGTAGATGAAATGTACCCTTGTACTGTAAGTGTAATAGCATACACTTTGGAGAGTGTAGGCGAGAAAGCAGATGATGCTTTACATGTGGACAAATGGAACATAGAGCTGCAAGATGCTTTGAATCATTCGGACTTGATTATGGATGCGTTAGATATTTTGATCACTTCGCCAGAGTTCATTGGTCTTGATGCAGAAATTTTATGTTATTGACGATGTTGCCAAAGAGAGTAATGATTGAGCATGATCGAGGTGTATAGATGATAATATTTCCCCTTCAGGAATTGTTACTTACTTATCGAGACAACAGTGAGTTATTTGTATTGCGGGCTGCAGACCGTAATATTTATAACTTATTTGTTGGATTCGTTAAGCAAGTGAACAAGTAAGTCATTCTATGCCGGTTACGATTATCCAGGGTGTCCAGTGAGGGTGGAAGAATTAGTTGTGCCAGCGAATTTTATTCCGCTAGACATTGTGGATTTTGATGTGATTTGAGGCACAAATTTGTTGCATTATAATCGTGCCAATATGGATTGCTACGGGAAATCGTCTTGAATTGTCAGAGGTTACTTTTGTGAGTGAGCAAAGTGGAGTGAGGCATGCCGTTATTTCTGTTATAAGAGCAAATAGATCATTATCGAAAAGCTACCAAGAATACTTAGCTCACATAGTGCTACATGATGCTACGTTGAGTAGCGTGGAAAATGTAAAAGTTGGTTAGACATTTTCGGTTGTAATTCCGGATGAGTTACCTGGATTGCCACCAGACAGAGATGTGGTGTTCGCTATTGAATTGTCTCCGAGTGCAGATTTTATGTTATAGATTGGTTCCTATATAGTTAAAGGAAATAGAAAATCCAGTCACAGGAATTGGTTGATAAAGGTTTCAATCCACCTAGTACGTTACCTTGGAAAACCTCAGCTTTGTTTCTAAGGAAGAAAGACGGGACCTTAAGAATATGTATGGATATTAGGTAATTGAATTGGGTAACGAGTAGGAACCATTATTCAGTGCCGCGCATTGATGATTGCTTGATCAGCTTAGAGGTACCTATGTGATTTCAAGGAAAGAGTTGAAGTCTGATATACTCTTAAATGGAAATAAAGCATGCTAGTCGTTTCAAGTTGGTGTTGCAATGTTTGAGGGAACATTGGTAGTATGCAAAGTTTGACAAATGTCAATTTTGGACGAATCAAGTGGCATTTTTGGGACATGTGATATTGCACAAGGTATTCAAGTAGATCCTCCAAGAGTGAGAATTGGGAACAACCACGAACCGTGATTGAGATTCGGAGTTTTCTTAACTTAGCAGGCTATCATGGACGGTTAGTGAAAGAATTTTCGGTCATTGCTTTACCATTGACGAGAAAAGAGGTTAAGTTTGAGTGGGATGATAATTGTGAGCAAGATTTTAGCAGCTGAAGTATTACCTCACCCATACACCTGTGTTAGCACTCCCAGATGATAACGGTAATTGTGAGGTCTTCAGTGATGTGTCCTTGAATGGGTTAGGATGTGTGTTGATGCAACATGGTAGGGTGATTACCTATGTTTCACGGCAATTGAAATTTCATGAGATGAATTACCCTAATTATGATAAAGAATTAACAGTTATCATCTTCACTTAGAAGATTTAGAGGCATTACCTTTATGGAGAAAAGTGCAAGAGTTTTTACGAGTCAAAATAATATCCAATATCTGTTTATTCAGTGGTATCTTAATCTTAGGCAACGAAGGTGGATTGTGTTGCTTAGTGATTATGATTGCACGACCAGGGTGATCGTGCAAATGTTGTGGCCAATACTCTTAGTAGGAAGACTCTAGTGGGAATTAGTGCTTGGTACGATTACCATGTCCATATTCTTGTGGAATTGAGATCTACTGGAGTAAAGTTGGGAATGGAAGATCGAAAAGAAAACGTACTTGCTAATTTCCAAGTTGGACCTATCTGATAGGTCGTACTCGAGACTCAAGCGTTTGACGAAGAAATTCAAGAATTTATTTAAAGCAAGGAACAACGAGAAAAAGAAAGATCTCAGGGTTAGAGAATCAGATGGCATGCGTATGCAAGTGAACAGGATGTGTGTACTTAATGATATGGAATTAAAGAAAATAATGTTGGACGAAGCATACTGTTCAACTTACGCAATGCATCCTGGAGGTACTAAAATGTATCTTACCATTCGACCATAAAAAGGGAAATTGTTGAAATTGTGAATAGGTGTATCAGTCGTCAGCAAGTCAAAGCAGAAAGGAAGAAGTCTTTTTAGATTGATGCAGCTATTTTCCGTTCCACAGTAGAAATGGGAAAATATCACTATGGATTTTGTGTACAAGTTTCCTCGTACACGGAACGGGTGTGATGGCATTTAAGTAATTATAGATCAGCTTACTAAGTCAGCGCAGCTTATCATCCTCAAACAAAGTGGCAGTCAGAATGAACCATTCAGACTTTAGAGGACATGCTAAGATCTTCAATGTTGCAGTTTAGTGACGCTTGGCATAAGCGGTTGGATTTGACGGAATGTGTCTACAACAGTAGCTTTCGTTCGAGCATGGGTATGACACCGTTTGAGGCACTATATGGGAAAACTTGTCGTATACTTTTGTGGTGGTCTAAAGTTGGTGAAAGACATTAGTGGACCCTGAGATAGTAGAGGAGACTACTCAGAATATTCAAGTGATTAAAGCTATTATGAAGGTGGCCCAAGATTGACAGAAGAGCCTTGCCGATAGACATGCCACTGACCGGACGTGTAATGCAGGAGATTGGATGTTTTTGAAATTATCACCTTGGAAAGGTGCGGTTCGGGTCGAAATGGAAGACAAGTTAAATCCTAAGTACATCAGGCCGTCTTTGACTATTGAAGGAATCGGTGAAATACTTTCAATGTTTGAATACCCTCATGATTGGATAAGGTGTATAATGTGTTTCATGTTTCGATACTTTGACATTACATCTCAGATCATTCACATGTGATACCTCCTCAACCTTTGGAAGTCAATTTGGATTTGATGTTTGATGAGAAGCCAATGCCTATCTTGTATTAGAAAGATGATGTACTGAGAAATAAGATAATGAATTTGGTGAAAGTTTATGGAGGAATATTTCAGTGGAAGAAGCTACTTGGAAGTCGGGGAATCGAATGAGAGAGATGTGTTTCAGGCTGTTTTATGAATATTGATGGATTGTAAAGATTGTGTGAATTTCGAGGACGAAATTCTATAAGGTGGGTAGATTGTCACAGCCCGTCCCTAATTTTAAGAATTTTTAAAGTTTTAATAAAGGATTTTACAAAAATGCCCTTTGAGGCACGCACGTCATTCGAGGTTAATCGTCATGTCGTGCCATCTAAGATTTTGTTTTCTTGGCATATCCTCGTAGTACTCGTCGCTACGGACGCGTGGGCGTAGACGATTCGTTATTTGGAGTTATAACGAAAAAGATTTTAAAGTTTGAAGTTGGACATTTTATGAATTTTATTATAAAAATTTGGATGGCCCAGATTAAAGGAATTTGAAATGGATGGCTGGGATGTTAAGACAAAAGGTTTTGTGTGTGGGTGTGTGTGTGTGTGACTGGTAATGAAGAAGAAGAAGGATTGGGCAAACTGCCCAACCAGAGGAAGGGGGAGACGAAGCTCCAAGAGAGAAATGAGAGAGAGCCCAGCGAATCAGGAGAGGAGAGAGGGAGAATCTGACCAATCGGGGAAGAGAACAGGAGGGAAAGGAGGAAGAAAGGAAGGAGAGGATCGGTCGGATCCTGGCGACCCGCGCGCACCCAACCCGCCGACCCAACGGAATTCCGGCGGTTTTAAGCCGTTTTTCAGGCGATTTTCGTCCCATCTCCACCTGCAAGCATCACCACATCTCTTCTCCTTCATCATTCTTTCAAAATTCGATGGAAATTGGGTCAAATCCGTGTCAATGGGGCGATGGTGACTCCGGCGGGTCTAGCGTCGATTCTCCCAATTCTGAAACAATTTCTTCCAATTGACACTACTCATACACTTCCCTTGAGGCCTAGAACAATGCCCAATTATTGGTTGGAGCAACGGAGTTGAATTGAGGACGAATTGAAGATCACCACATTTAGGGTTTCGTACGGGTTTGATGAAATTGAAGTGTTTCCAGGCCAAATTGCCCTTGGCCACAGGTATGAAAGTTGCTCTACTCATTGAGATCTTCAATTCTGTATTTTTTGGTAATTTTTGGAAATAGTTAGATTTTCCGGCGAGCCGGGGCGGCCAACCGCCACCCGCGGCGGCCCGTGCGGCGGCGCGTGGCCAATGGCCCGCCAATGTCATTCTTATCATGTGTTTAATGCTCTAGGTTCAGTTTTGATAATTGATGGACGTAAATTGAATAATTGAACCTAAGTCGGTTACGATTCGTGGTTAGGTGAAAATGTGAATTGACGATCCGACCGTTGGATCGTCACCAAACTTTGATACGTTGTAATACGTAATATTTGAGGATTATAGGAACTTACGGATCGGGAATCCGATTTACGGATCTTTCGGAATTGGAGTTGTAAGTTCATAAATTAGAACGTTAACCGTCACTTAGTTTTGGAAATTGACGGAGATCCGACCGTTGGATGGTAATGAAATTTTAGGATGTTGTCCTAGAGGTATATTGTGGACCTCTGGAAGTTATGGATTGGAAATCTGAGTTGCAGATCTTCCAGATCGAACTGCGTAGTGACGTGTTTTATATAAGTTATATTCTATTGATATGATTTCTGAGATTGGATTTGATTATGGTTCTAGGCACCGATCATCTTGACGCTTTGATGTGTTGTGCTGGGGAGTTGTAGGGCGAACTCCAGGTGAGTGGGCAGTTTTGATTTCATATTTACCTATATACTATTGTTTTCCCAGAAAATGCTTTTATATGAGAAAATGAATTTAAATTGCCATGCATGAAAACATTGAATAATTGATTTGATAATGGATATATGTATATGTACATGAATTGATATATGATGCATACATGTTGCATGGTGCTGTGGAGGCGCAGGTAAGTCAGGTGAGTCATTATGCATTGATTTATTGATATTGAAATGTTTAAGCTCATAACCTGCACCCTAGGTGTTAGTGCTTATATTAGTTTCACCACACCGCACGCTCGTCTTGGATCCAAGTAGGTGGATGTCGTACAGACCATGTGAGGGTTCCGGCATGCCAGTTGTACAGACCATTAGAGGGGTTCCGACTGGTGGGTGATTTTAGATTATGTGCACAGTTGATTGATGTGAGAAGCACTAGAGCGTAATTATACACCTGTCATCGAACAGACTACCTTATGTAGTTCCGAATGACTTGCAGAGTTAGACCGTATAGGTCACTGAGGTGACTCCGGTTAGTGAGAATGTTGAGCTTAGAATTAATCGTATAGGACCAACTGCAGGGTCTCCGATTGATTCCTTATTTCACCTGATTTATAAATTGATTCATGGCATGGCATGTTTTCTTGAAAAATGTTAAAGATTTGGGATTTGAGTTTTGTGATTATATATGGTTTTACAGCGAGGGGTTAGAAATGTTTTAAATGAAATGTTTTCGAAAAACTTTGTTTTACTGACCCACTCAATTTTGTTTTGCGCCCCTCCAGGTTCAAGTTAGCAGAGCTTTGGTGGCCACGAGGAATCCAACGGTGTTCTGACAGAATTCACAAAAGTAGGATTCACCCTCGGGTGTTATATCTTAGTAATCGTATTCTTTAAAGCTTCCGAACTGTGTAAATGGTTACGTCACTCTCACGTGACGGCCAGCATGCCCTCCTTCGGGACGGGGTGTGTCAGTTATGGATGGTATGAACATCATCCAAAACCACAAAACAATGCATAAAAATCAAATAAAACCATTTTCACCAAAAACCAAACCATGAACACCAAGAACAAAACCATGAACACTTTTTCAAGATTTGTATATTCTTGGTGATTTTTCAATCCCAAAAACAAAAGTAACAAGAACTCCTTTTTCTAACTTTAAAAGGATGTGTGAGTGGTTTACAATAAAACACAAACACAACCCAAAACCACCCCCAAAACCGTGCCCTCCCTTTTGGTTCAAAACCCCAAAATTTTGTTCATGACTTATTCTTCATTCATGCATACAAAACAACTTTTACATGCACATCTTTTTCAACTCTTGATTCATATTTTTCAACCATTGAAAAAACAAAAGATAAACATACTTTAAATGAAGAAATAATATGTCAAATTAGTTCAAAACTCAATTTTCATTCATGCATACAAAACAACTTTTGCATACATATCTTTTTCAACTATTGACTAACATTTTTCAACTATTGAAAAACAAAAGATAAACATATTTTGAATGAAGCAATAATTATGTCATACATAATATTAATACCCATATGCATAAAATCTAAAAGGACACATTATACATAAACCTTTGGCTCTGATAACACTTGAAGGGAAAATTATGAGTTTCATGAATGGGATTTCATAATGACTAGCATGCATATACAATACAAGATTTATATACAAGAGCAACGGAAGCAATTTATCAAATAATATCAAAGCTATAGTCATGCAAATCCCCTTCAAGGTTCATAGGTTTATATATAATGCATCTAAAACATTCAAGTAAAGAACCAAGTGAAAGGATAGATCTATACCTCTTGATCTTGATTTTAGACCAAGGATGGACCACCTCCAAGTCCTTTGCTCCTTGAAGTCCTTGAGCCTAGCCTCCCTCCTTGCCTCCTCCACTTTGTTAGAAAGAGTGCTCCTAGGTTCTCCTTGAGTTTCCAAAGTAGAAAACCTCTAAAGATCCACACCCACTAGGTAGTGAGATGGATGGAGGAATAACCAAAATGGTGAAAGATTTGTTAGTAAAATCACCCCAAGGTGGCCGGCCTTTGTTGTGTTTTAGAGAGATGTTTCTTTTGCCTCTTTGTTGTTTTAAACACACAAAAACCCTAAGGAATAAATCTCTATAAAGTTCCTTATATAGACAAAAAGAAACCTAGTCAACAAATTGACTTCCTATCTCTCCCAAACCCTTTAAGTGGCCGGCCCTTTTGTGTTTGGTTTGGGCTTTGGGCTTTTATTATTTCAAGTCATCCTATGCTTGAATAAAAGCCCAATGGGTTTAGGCTCAATGGGCCCAATTAAACCCGAACGTTTCTTTAAGCCCAAAACGATCTTTTATCGCTTTTATGATTTCTTTAGACTTTCTAAATTAATCAAAACACTTAATTAATCCAATTAATTATTTCCTTCATCCAGTAATTACTCACTACAATAGTGTATCGGTGTACAATCATTTTAGGTTCTAATTAGCAAGGCAGTGAGGTGATTGGCATCAATCCAATTGATTATATTTAATTCAATCACTTAGTGAATTAAAACTTCCTTTTAATTCACCTTTCTTCTTTGATGATTACATTTAATCATCTAGAAGAACTCACAAGCTATGAGTGACATCTAACCATATGTCATAGCTACCCAAGCTAATGTAGAAGTTGATCGGAGAACCTATTCAGTTGGAATTACAATGTAATTCGATCCTTCTCTAAAACAATACTCTCAATCACATTACTAGGGTATGGATATATTATGTCAAACCCCTAATGTGATTATTCCTTCTTATATGATTCAATTGAGTCGTATAGGAACGCTTTCCTTTATTACGCTCGATACTTCGGCCGAAGATTCTCGAATCATATCTTAGAGTATTCTTCCTCTCTTATCGAAGATTAGAGATTCCTTGTTGCGCATACACTTGCCTTCATGACTAAGTGGCTTAACCCCAACTATGCCGTTGACATTCTGATAGAGTGACGTTTGACATAATCAAAGATCAAGTACTTAACCACAAGACAACGACGATGCCTCAGGTCAAATGACTACTTACATTATTCCAACCATTAGAGTTACTTGCTTGACATGTGAGTAGACCTCCATGCAAGTACTCTTGTTCGATTGTGTTCAGTGAACTCATTCCCTTAATGAGCACCTACATACTTGTCTTAGTGTCAATACACAAATGGGATGAGACTGTCCATTCTTCCATATGAAGTGGACACAGTATGTACCGGTCTAAGCATTGCCAGTATCCCTCCGACAATCCAATGACCAGGAACCTTTTTGGACATAATGGTTATGTGAAGAAGGTCTTTGTAGTCTAACATCATTAGATTACTTCTTCAATCGATCCATTGTCCATGGATTCACTATTTAGGACATATATCGTTTATTGAGATAGTCCTAATTAGTATCTTTGCGATTTGATGTATAAGAGTCTTCTATACATCGATTCATTTGTCCTGAAAGGTTTCTTCCAAAGATTGACTTTCAGGGCATATTTCCAACAAGAGATGGAGTGGGTTTTGGACTTATTTACAAGTTTACCACTCCAATGAATTAAGGTATAAATATGACTTTATAGCCAAAATTCATTTAGGGTTTCTTTTGGAGAAAAGATGAGAACACAAAGCTCTCTTTTCTCTCTAAGAGGCCGGCCACCCTAGAGGAAATTAGGTAGCAATCCTACTTCCTCTAGGTCACTCATTTCTTCTAAAATCTTACCTTGGTGTGGAGACTTAGAGGTTCTCAATTTTGAGAACTTGGAGAAACCTTTTCATCCATCCAAATCCATAGATCTAAGATGCAAGGAATGAAGGCCCTCTCTTTGGGTGATTAGCCTTTGCTTATGCAAAGAGGAATCTACAAAGGTATAAATTTCTCAACTCACTTTGATTTGAGTTGAGTCTTGGTTCACCAATCTACTAGGCTTTGAATTTCATGGTTAATGTTTTGTTTTTAAGTGCATATAAGCATGATTCCGCCTTTAATTGTTAATTGCATGCCAATAGATGTTGCTTAAATGAACATGTTTTTCACAAAATTTCCTTCACCTTGGCCGGCTCATGGAACATCAGAATTTTTTTATAAAAATATGGGGATGTTCATGGGGTTGAGTAGATCACGTTGGTATATTCAAACACCCCAATTGAGCAACGTATGAGAAATTATTACCTAGTTTTGGTTATGTGCTTAAAAATAACGTTTAAATAGTTGTTTCGCATATAGGTGAGACCTATCCAGAGGAAGAGCGCAGTCAAGCAAGACTCGGGGCTACGACCCTTCTACATATCAGTGAGTGGGGTTTTGGTTTTCAATATATATATACTTGGTATTTTTCCAGAAAACTTAATTAAATGGTTTGATATTTTGAAATGCCATGTTAAATGCTCTCTATGTTTAATTGTGCATTAGTATGGTTATATATATATATATATATATATATATATATATATATATATATATATATAAGGTGAGTATATTGATGGTAGTGAGTATAATAGTGCTGAGATATATTTCGAGCTTATTATCCTGCACCCCGGTGTTAGTGCTCCGCCCGAGGACAGGGCCTAGCCTTCACGTGATCGTTCACCTCCTGCACCACACGCCCACCTTGGATCCAAGGCAAATGCCAGCCTGTCGTACAGACCACTTTAGGTGGTTCTGACTCGTATGTGACTTGCAATACTTCGCACAGCCTTCACGTGACCGTAGCACTGGAGCGTATTTATTTACACCCAGCCTGTCGTACAGACCACTTTAGGTGGTTCCAACTTGTGTGCAGAGAACTAGTTGATGAGTTATAGATCCAGCCGTACAGGTCACATTAGGTGACTCCGGCTGGCATACCATTCCATATTGGTTTATTTCACTTGGCTTACTTATTTCTTGCTGAGATTTGACATGGTATATTTGTGGAATTGTTATTTCGAATTTGGTTTTGAGATATAAACATGTATGCTATTTTTTGGGAATTATACAGGTTTTACAGCGATGAGTTACTACTTTTGATAAATGAAATGGTTTTGAAAAGCTTTGTTTTTGCCCACTCACACTTTCTGTTTTGCGCCCCTCCAGGTTTTAGGTAGAAGTGCTCGTTGGTGGCTCACGAGGAATTGATGGTGGGTCTGACAGATCATCACAAATGTAGGACCATCTTTGGTATTGTATAGTTAGCATTTGTCCTGCTGGACTGCACCTAGGATACCTATGCTCTGGTTATGTGTAGTCACACTTATTCTCGTCTTTCACCTTATCTTATCTAGTGTTTTTAGTCAGTCGGGTTTTACTAATTCGCATTTCTTTATATCATTATTCTTCCGCACTGTGCACATGGTTACGTCACTCTTACGTGACGGTCAGCACGCCTTGATTTTAGGTCGGGGTGTGTCAATATTAGAGTAATATTGTTCTTCACAAAATTATAGCATGAAATAATGTACCTACATAATTACTAACATATTTTAAAAAATAACTATTGATACATTTTAAAACATAAAATAAATACATATACTTATCATGGGTACATTTTGTCACAGCCCGTCCCGGAAATACCTATGACGGGAGCGTGAAATGACTATTCTACCCTTGACGTGTACCAAGGTACGTATGAATGTGATGTTATTTGGAGATTTATATATATTATTAAGTTGGAAACAAATAAAAGGAATTTTGTTTTGTGAATTGGATTATTTGATTAGGATTTAGAATGGATGGTGTGGATTGGTTTGGACCACACAAAGCACTCTCTCTCCTTCCTCGCACTCTCTCTCTCTCCTCCCTCACGATCTCTCACTCTCAGTCTCTCTCTCTCTAGACACCCCGTACGGACAACACCCAACACCACCCCAAACTTCACGGATCGACGGACTTAGGACCACCTTCGGACTCCTGAGGACACCACGAGTTCATTGGTACCATTTGCAGGTAATATTTCCTTCGAAAACCCTAGTTTCTAAAGTTCCCGTAATGGTGCACTGTTCATGCACACGTAGATTCTTAGGTTTTTGTGAATTTGAAGCTTGTAGGAAGCTTGGTGAAGTCTTAAGGAAGCTCGGAGTGCTTCATTTGGGAAAATTGGACGTCGGGATCATCCAGTTCAAGTTTGGCCGAATTCTTGGATTTTTGGAAGGTTTGATTCCGTGCTATTTAGTGTTTAAAATTAGTCCAACGTGATAGTACTCGTCTAGGGCTTCATTTTGGTGTAAAATTCATGAAATTTGGACGTAAAATGAGGGAGAATAAGGAATTAGAAAATTTCCCCAGTTTTCCGGTGACCGGAGTCCGGCAAGGGTAGGTCGGAGAAGACGACGGCATATTCCGTTAAAGTTTAACGGAATATGCTGCGCCGTTAGTTAACTCTAACGGTAACCGTTAGCATTTGACGGAATATTCCTGACGCCGTCCATGTCTTCCGTCAGGGCACCTGCGCGTGGGCCGCGCGTAGGGCCGTGGCCTATTCAGCGCGTGGGGGCGCGTGAGACCTCGAAAAATTATTTTAAAAATTTTGAGACGTCCGTGACGTCGAGTGGGTCGATGTGGTATATTCATATACCCAAATTGAGCATCGTATGAGAAGTTATTTCGAAATGTTGACGATGTGCTTAAAAATAATGTTATTTTAGTTATTTCTCATATAGGTGACGAGTATCCCGAGGACGAGCGTATCCAGGGACGTCGCGGGGGTTACGACCCATCGACATATCAGTGAGTGGGCAGTTTTGATTTCATATTTACCTATATACTATTGTTTTCCCAGAAAATGCTTTTATATGAGAAAATGAATTTAAATTGCCATGCATGAAAACATTGAATATTTGATTTGATAATGGATATATGTATATGTACATGAATTGATATATGATGCATACATGTTGCATGGTGCTGTGGAGGCGCAGGTAAGTCAGGTGAGTCATTATGCATTGATTTATTGATATTGAAATGTTTAAGCTCATAACCTGCACCCTAGGTGTTAGTGCTTATATTAGTTTCACCACACCGCACGCTCGTCTTGGATCCAAGTAGGTGGATGTCGTACAGACCATGTGAGGGTTCCGGCATGCCAGTTGTACAGACCATTAGAGGGGTTCCGACTGGTGGGTGATTTTAGATTATGTGCACAGTTGATTGATGTGAGAAGCACTAGAGCGTAATTATACACCTGTCATCGTACAGACTACCTTATGTAGTTCCGAATGACTTGCAGAGTTAGACCGTATAGGTCACCGAGGTGACTCCGGTTAGTGAGAATGTTGAGCTTAGAATTAATCGTATAGGACCAACTGCAGGGTCTCCGATCGATTCCTTATTATTCACCTGATTTATAATTTGATTCATGGCATGGCATGTTTTCTTGAAAAATGTTAAAGATTTGGAAAATGAGTTTTGAGATTATATATATATATGATTTTATATATATATATTATTATTTTCTGGGAAAGTATACAGGTTTTACAGTGAGGGGATAGAAATGATTTTAATGAAATGTTTTTGGAAAAATCTTGATTTTACTGACCCACTCATTTTGTTTTGCGCCCCTCCAGGTTCTAGTTAGCGGTTGGTGGCTCTCGAGGTCTTTTCCGGCATTCTGACAGACTCTTGACATGTAGGACTCACCCGAGGGTGAAGTACCTTTATTTTAGTCTTACTTGACTGCACTAAAACCTATGCTCTGAATTTGTGTATTATCTTAACTCCCCCATTACTCTAGTAGGTTGTTCATCTAGAGATTGGTTTAAATTCCTTCGTATTTTTGTATTATCATGCTTCCGTGTCGCACTGTTGGTTACGTCACGCTCACGTGACGGCCAGCACGCCTTGATCCTCTGGATCGGGGTGTGTCACATTTAGCAAAATTTTAAAAGGGTACGAATAAATTAAAAAATATGGGTACAAATAAAAATAAAACTTTAAAAAATATGGGCACAAAAAGAAATTAATATATGGGTACAAATTAAAATAGAAAAGAAAATGGGTACAAATTGAAAAAGGGTTGCAAATTAAAAATGGGTACAAACTAAATATAAAAATATATGATAAAAAATTTATCCATAAATATAAATATATCAAATGTAACATTTTTAACACTAAATGAATATATTTAGAAATAACTATTTAAATACTTAATGACGTTTATTATTGAAATAATTAATGACGTTTATTAATACCCAAAGACATCAATCAAAAATTATAAATGAACTAGGTTTTAATCAATTGAGTAGTAAAAAGAGGAATAGGAACCTAATTTCTCCTATTATTAATCTAAATACCACGGTAGCGATTAACCCATTTGGTATGAATTATTCTTCTTAGACTACGTGCAAATAAGTTAATTAATAGCCTCGCTACTTTAGTGCTTCATGGGCTTCTGGAAGACAGAATAGTTCTTCATGGGCATCTCGAAGGGAGACTATCTGACGTCAAAGTAGTATGTCTTTGACCTAACGTGATTTTATTTTCTGGTTGCTGGTGGACCCAGCGGTGAACAAGACGCAACCTTTGCGTGTGTTGGAGTCTTCAAATTATAGAATTATTTCAATTTATTTCAATTATTATTATTATTTCTTATATTCTCTTGTGAGCAACACAAGACAAATGAAGCAATATAATAACGCATATCTAGTCAAATAAGGCGTGTCTCTATGTACCATGGATGAATATCGAGAATAAGAAATCAAATTTCAGACAGATAATGAAATAAAATAATGATCACATTAATTAAACAATTCGAGCTTTTTCTAGTAATTTCTCCTAGAAAAAATGGAAAGAATTTTATACAGATATTCCAAATCAGAAAGGAAATTACAAGGCTTGCACGTTGCGATTTAAAAACAAACATTATATAGCAAAACTTTCTTTTTATTATTTATTTTGCTTATTCTATTAGGAAAAACATTCCGATAATCTGCTAATTGACAACTGAAATTATGATCGGTCCTCATGTCAATTATTATGATTTGTTATGCTGTCTCGTAGATCACATGGCTAGATACTATCTGAGAATGTGAGGACAAAGTCTCACGTTGGTGAGGGATTAAATCATGCAAGAGCTTATAAGAAATTGTGCTATGTCACTTGGTTTTATAGTGGAATTTCAATTTTCTTCACACGTCCATTGTACTTATGGTCCTAAAAGGCGCTAGGCATCTTGGTGTGGCCTAGGCGGTTTTTTTTTAATTGAATTTATTATATAATATATAAATAAATCTCTATTTATATTTGAAAAATGCATAATTGTATTGTGATACAAATTGCAAAATAGAATGACATATATATTATAAAGTATTAGAATATACTGAAATATGGGGAACAAACATATAAAAAATGTTCATCCAAGTATTCAACAAGTCTCTTACAATTTATTGAAAAAAAAATGCAAAATGATAGTTATCTATTTTATGTATAAGTGAGAGTCGCGACCTAGGCGTGTTAGACATATTAGGCTGGCTCCTAGGCAGGTCTAGGTGTCATTTCTTAATTTTCAAACGCGTAGGATTTAATCATGATGGTAGCCAGCTGCTTAGCACCTAGACAGGGTTTAGGCGGGAATTTTTAGAATAGTAACTATACTAATGTGAATTGCAAGTGTAATGCTCCAAAATTTGCTTCATAAGACAAAGTAAAAACATTTATACATAATTACATTTAGAAGAAAACACAGGTGATCTCCATTTATTTTGAGAAACGATTTTCGTACATTCATCTTTTCCTTTTGTATCACTGTTAATTTTTTTATATAGAAAAAAAAAATTATATTCTTTATATAGAAAAGTTGATTTTATATTAAATTCTTAATTAGAGAAAAGGGTTTGAACTTCAGTGTAGATAAATGAGCAGTGTTGTAACCAACTTGATTAAGCTTTCAATTCTAAATATTAAAAATTAATATAGATAAAAAGGAGTTCAAAAATCAAATATTTCCCACTTTTATTTTTTATTTAAAAAATAATAATAATACAAGGAGGTGCATCGAAATACTACCCCACCCTTTACCTAGCTACACCATCACATTTAGGCTCTCTCTCTCTCTCTCTCTCTCTCTCTCCCTCTCTCTCTCTCTCCCTCTCCCTCCTTGAAATAACGATATTATCTACATTAAGAGAGTGAGAGAGTGTGCTAAGTCTCACAATAGGTCAGCCATAATATCGTGGTTCAAATTCGCCTTTAGCAAAAATCGAATCTAAGACCTTTCATTTATAAGTGAAGAGAAATATCATTAGACTATAGTTCAAATTCGCCTTTAGCAAAAATCGAATCTAAGACCTTTCATTTATAAGTGAAGAGAAATATCATTAGACTATAGTACTAAGTGGCACGTCTCTCTTTTTATATACAAGCGATATTTTAAATTATTCTAATGAATGTGAGATAGTTTGAACTCAGATGCAAACTACTGAGCACCTTAATTTAACTAATTGGCTTAACCTAGAATAGCTGCATTATAATATGATTTGATAAGCACAGTTGAAGTTACCATCCAACATGGTTCACTTATAAATAAACTTCTTCGCTTTGTCAGAATTCACTCCACAAGGCATCCTCACCTATCTAACTATTTTGCTCCCTGACTGTCTTCTTTTTCCTGCAGCTCCCAATATTTTGTTCCTTGATAATAATATGGTATCTTCAAACCATGAGAACGCTGCAGGATCCCTAGCCCTTCCCAAAAGACCATGGGGTAAAATAGTTGGATTTGCCTTGAGGTTAAAGAATTTAGGCAAAGATGATCCAAGAAGGATCATTCATTGTTTTAAAGTGGGACTAGCTCTAACTTTTGTGTCACTCTTCTACTACTTTAAACCACTCTATGACGGCTTTGGCCTTGATGCAATGTGGGCTATTTTAACTGTTGTGGTTGTGTTTGAATTTTCTGTTGGTAAGCAACTTCTGTAAGCTCTCATAATTTAAGTCTTAACGAATAGATTTGATTGTAATTTCTAATATTTGATAATTATGCTATGAAACAATTTCAGGAGCAACACTAGGAAAAGGTTTGAATAGAATGTTGGCAACTTTAACAGCTGGTGCTCTTGGCATTGGGGCTCATCGCTTAGCAACTCTTTCTGGAGAGACGGGGGAGCCTATACTAATTGCTCTCTTTGTTTTTATAATAGGTATAATATAATACTATTAGAAACAAGAGTAATTAGAAAATTGATTATTGTACTAATTATGTGTATTTATGATATAAATCAACTAATTATATCATCTTATAATTTCTTTGCAGCTGGAATAGTAACATTCCTGAGATTCATTCCCCAAATTAAGGCGAGGTATGATTATGGGATGATGGTATTTATATTGACATTCTGCTTGATTTCGGTGTCTGGTTATCGGGATGAAGAGGTTATACGAATGGGATTCGAGAGGCTATCGACAATCGTCATTGGAAGCTGTGCTGCTGTATTTGTATGCACTTTCATATGTCCGGTATGGATTGGGGTGGATCTTCACAATCACATTGCTACCAACATCGAAAAGCTTGGGAATTTCTTAGAAGGTACATATACTAAAATATAACAGTGGTTTTATGCTGCCTATATAAAGATTAATATTCTAAGTTAGATATAACATTCATCAATGCCTGCAAATGTTATGATAGGTGATCCAACTGCAGAAAAAATATCATTTGCACTTGGAACCCTACTAAAGTAACAGAAGGAATCTAACCCTAAATAACCTTAGCAGAATATATATTTTTCCCCTTTTTATAGGAAAATCTTGTGCATCCTAGTACAAGGAAAAGACATTTATGAGACACGAGCACGGTTAGATTAGTATTTGCCTCTCTCTTACGTTGTTTGATTTTTCTTTTCGTTATTACTATCAGGAACCGTCAAAACTTAGCCAGTTAAGACTAATTATTTGCAGGATTTGAAGACGGATACTTTAAAATATCTGAGGATGGACAGCCTATAAGCAAGTCATCATCTCTTCAGGGATATAAAAGTGTTCTAACTTCAAGTAGCAAGGAAGAAATCATGGTGAGAATTATATACCTTTCTCATCCTCTATAACTTTCTCACCAAGACTTTTATGCTTGAATTCCACTTTGAATTATTTAACTTTTATTGTCCAGGCCAATTTGGCAAAATGGGAACCCTGCCACGGCAAGTTCAGATTTCGTCATCCATGGAATGAGTACTTGAAAGTTGGGAGCGTAACTCGCCAGTGCGCTTTCAAAATTGAATCTCTCAACCACTACCTTACCTCTGAGATCCAAGTATGATTATGAAACCCTTTCACCAATTTTTGTCTAAATGTTATATATGCATTTCAATGCCAATTTAGTAGGTCTATTATAACTTGCGTTTTGGTAATCTTACAGTCACCACCAGAAGTTCGAAGTATAATTCAAGGGGAATGCACAGTTATTAGCTCAGAATGTGGGAAAGCATTGAAGGAACTAGCATCTGAAGTCCGAAAAATGACTAAATCATCAGCAGCAGAACCTCACATTACGAACTCAAAAGCTGCTGCTGAAAACCTCAAAGCTGTAATCAGATCCAGCTTGTCTAAGCACTGCAATTACCTAGAGATAATACAAGCAGGAGCAGTTGCTTCTCTACTATTTGAAGTTGTCAAATGTACAGAGGAAATTGCTGGTGCTGTTCATAAACTAGCATCCCTGGCACACTTTAAGAATGCTAAGCCTAGAGTGACCCCAGAGACGCAAGAGTTACCTTCGCAGGGAGCGGTAAATCCAGTATCAGGCATCGATGGGGCACATCATGTTATAATGATAGATCCATCTCAAGGTTTACGTGAAAGTGAGAACTCGTCCCCACCAGTACTGGCTCCAAGAATGGAAGTGTAGACTTTGGAAATGAGTAGTTTTTAGTTCTCTGTCAAGAAATGAAATGATAGATGTGCTTGTAATCGTCATATGTTTTTTTTTCTCCCTGTTAGACATCAGCATATATACTTTTAGGGAGTTCATGTGTTGCTTTTTCCTTAGAGCTTCCACTTGAAGCTCAGAGGTTTGAAGCAGTTTATATTTGTGCTTGCTGCAAATAATGAATTGCCTTGCTCAAAACAGAAAATGCCTCACTTGTCTTCTTTCATAATTCAATTCGAATCATTCTGCATTTGAGGTATACCGGAATTAGTTTGATCACCTTTGATTCATTTAGACATGGTTTTAATAAACAAATTTACGGACTAACCTGAGATTCATGAAATAATTCGTACAGTAATGCTACAAGTTTCTCTATCAGAAATATAATTAAGAACAAAATCAAGATTAAACACGAACACACAAAAAACCAGTATTCAACGCAGTTCACCTGCACAAAGTAAACATGCTTTTCGTGGTTGCCGAAGGAAGACTGATTTAAAACTTGAAGTCTCTAGATCGTCACGAGTTAGTTGGTCTTCCTACTAGAATTAACTTTTAGTATAAAGCATGTTTCTCGCAAAACAAACCTATCTTGTTTTATTCATTTAGGCATGGGCCAAAAATTTAAGCGTGATATTAATAATGGTCATTTCGTGAAAAATCTCTCAAAATCCTTGTTAAGTGAAGGGGTTTGTTTGACCAAAATACCCTTACAAAGCTAGTCACATGATCGTTCACATGACAATTTAACGAGAATATTGATAATTTTTTTACGAAATGACCAAAACGATTTACAGTGAACAAACTTAGGGAACATTCTATCCACTCTCATTGTCAATGACCAAAATAAGGAGTTATCAAATCTCAAAGATTATTTTGGCTGAAAAGCCATAAGATATTTCGAGTCCTGCGATTGAGAATTTCGAAATTAAACATTCTTTTAAAGCCCATACCTCGTCAAGAAGCATATTGCTGAAATTTGACCTTTGGTGACTCATTAGTCCTCCTACCATCTGTATGAGAAAACAATATTCAATCTTGAGCTCTGCGTTATTTAATTCCTTTTCTTGGCCTTGTTGCTCAAGACCAAGAGCTCCCATACAAACTCCATCTTAATAGCACAAACGATATTTGAGGAATCCAACTCAAAAACTCCAATAAAAAAGTGAACGTTCTTAATTAACTAAAATACAATGCATACATCTTTTTTTATTTTTTATTTTTTTATTTTTATTTTTAAGCAAACAAACTGTCTAATATATGACTCATTTGAGTCATTTCTTATGAATAATTTAAATTTGGGAGACCTACCTGTTGTGGTCTATTTTATCTGACAAGGTTAAAGGGGGTCCGGCGGTTGAGGGAGAGAGATTGAGAGAGATATGTTTGTAGAATTGTAGGGGAATGTGTGTTGTTATCCCTCATACATTGTGCCTTTATTTATAGTAGTAAAAGGAGAGAATATATTCCTTCTTCCCCAAGTAATACAAGTTGTAATATGAAAGGATAACTAGAATAAAATCTAATCTAGGATTTACACAATCACACTTAAACTAGGAATGTTTACAACACTCCCCCTTGAGTGTGTAAATACTCAAGGTAGATTCAGCATCAGGCAGAAGTTGAGGAAGTTGACTCGTCGGCACTGATTCTAAGGAACAACGCTTATTCTCAATAAGGTAGGAACTTGCATAAGTAAATGAGTCTCACTAAAAAACCCTAAGACTATGGCAGAAACCCGAGTAGGGACAAAATCCATAGTCTAAGGAAAAATGCGTGACAAATGCAAAGTCAAAAGAAACGTCTACGAGACGTCATCAGGGATATAACCAGCCCAAGGTGGGTACCTCGTTAGAACCTAGTTAGGTAGCAAAAACCCAGTGGGAAAAATGCTCCTAATCGTAAGGAAAAATAGTACATTAAGATCAGGCAAGTATCTTCAGGATACTCCCCCTGAGTTTGACACAGTTTCAAAGAGAAATAACAAAGTTACAACTCAGAAAGTTTACGCATACCAATTCCATGAACAAGCTTCTGAAACATCGTCTTCGGCAGTGATTTGGTGAATAGGTCGGCCAGATTGTCTTGTGAACGGATTTGCGTGACTTCAATCTTCTGATGCTCTTGTTGTTGATGTGAAAAGAAGAACTTCGACGCAATGTGTTTGGTGTTGTCTCCTTTGATGTAACTCTTCTTGAGCTGTTCGATGCATGTTGCGTTGTCTTCAAAGATTGTCGTTGGGACATCAACGAAGGGAAAAAGATTGCAGGAGCTTCGAATATGGCCCATAAATGCTCTCAACCAAAAGCATTCCCGAGTTGCTTCATGTAAGGCGAGAATTTCAGCATGGTTAGACGGAGTGGCAACTAAGGTCTGTTTAGTTGACCTCCAAGAGATTGCGGTGCCTCCAACGGTAAAGACATAACCTGTTTGAGAACGTGCCTTGTGCGGATCAGATAAGTATCATGCGTTGGCATAACCAACAAGGCGAGAATCAACTCGAGAAGCAAAGGGTGCAGCATCACTCCAGGATTCGTAAGGATAAAACAAGCCCAAATCCATAGTACCCTTAATGTAACGGAAGATGTCTTTCACGCCAGTCCAGTGTTTGCGTGTAGGTGCATTACTGTATCTTGCCAAAAGATTAACAGCGAAGAAGATGTCGGGTCTAGTGCATTGAGCTAAGTACAATAAAGTGCCTATCGTAATTAGATAAGGAACTTCAGGCTCCAAAATCTATTCATCATCTTTCTTCGGACGGAAGGGATCTTGTTTTTCATCTAGCGATCGAACAACCATAGGAGTACTCGAAGGCTTCGCTTTATCCTCATTAAAGCGGCGCAACACCTTCTGGGTGTAGTTCGATTAATGTACTAGGATTCCATATGAAGAATGATTTATCTCAAGATCAAGACAGTATCGAGTTTTACCTAGATCTTTCATCTCAAGTTCTAACTTCAGGTGTGCGGCAGTTCTCGCAAGCTCTTCAACAATCCGATAAGGTTCATGTCATCGACATATACTACAACAATCATAAATCCGGAATGTGACTTCTGAATGAACACACAAAGGCATAGTTTGTTGTTTCATATCCCTAACTTGTCAGATACTCACTTAGATGGTTATACCACATTCTTCCAGATTGCTTCAAACCGTAGAGTGAACGCCTCAGCTGAATTGAGAGAGTGTTCCAGGGTTTGGAAATATTTGAACCAGTTAATGTAAGTCATTCAGGAACTTTCATATAGATTTCCGTATCAAGATCCCCATAGAGATACACAGTTACTACGTCCATCAGCTACATGCTCAGTTTTTCTGAAACTACCAAACTGATAAGGTAGTGAAAAGTAATCACATCCATAACGGGTGAATAAGTTTCATGATAGTCAATCCTGAGGCATTGTGAGAAGCCTTGTGCAACAAGACGAGCTTTGTAACGCACAATTTGGTTCTTCTCATTACGTTTTCGAACGAAAACCCACTTGTAGCCAACGGGCTTCACATGTGGAGGAGTAGGAGCTACAGGTCCAAACACCTTACGTTTCGCAAGCAAATCGAGTTCGACTTAGATTGCTTGTTTTCAGTTTGACCAATCAGTTCTATGTCGACATTCATCAATGGAACGCGATTCAATGTCATCGCTCAACATGATCTCAATAGCTACTGCATATGCTAATGCATCGTCGCCAATCATCTCATTTCTACACCACACATCATATAAGCTAGCATAATAGACCAAAATCTCACGATTCTTGGGAGGAGGTTTCGTCCCTTCAAGGATGCTTCCATAATCTAGAATTTGCTCATGAGTTGGATAGAATGAGTAAGCGATAGTTGGATTCACGGTCGGCTCTTTGGGTCGTTGTGCCGTGGGTTTCCTTTTCCGGGGGTGTGAATCATTTGAACTAAGGGGTTTGCCATGCTTTTGTGTAGGGGTAGATGATTGGCTAGTTGTTCATACATTTGGTACATTCATCTTTGCAGGCGTTTTCGCAGCTGGAATATGTGATCTTGTCACATGCGTTAGATCAGTGAAAGCATCTGGCATACTCTGAGCTACGTTCTGAAGATCTAATATGCGATGCACTTCAGTTTCTGACTGAGCGATGCATGGATCTAAATGAGACAAAGTGGGAGTCGTCCACGATAATTTGCTTCGTGCTTTAGGAACGTTGACATTCTTATCTCCCCCTAACAACTGGAAGATTGTCTCATAGAAGTGATAAATAGATCGTCTGTCAAAGGTTCTAAGTAATGAATAATCGAAGGAGAATCATATCTGACATAGATTCCCATCATTCGCTGAGGCTCATTTTTTTATGTAAGGGCGGCGAGATCGGCACATATGCCGCACAACCAAATATGCACAGATGCGATATGTTGGGTTCGTATTCTGTAACCAACTGAAGGGCACTAAATGGTTGTGTCGCAATAGGCCTCAGGCGGACCAACTTTACTGTGTGCAATATTGCATGGCCCCAAGCAGCGATCGGGAGCTTAATGAAAGCCTCTGCCAGGCCTTCCTGGGTGTGAACATGGGGTACAAGATGTTAAACTTCAACCCCAACCAACATGCAATAGTCATCAAAAGTTTTAGATGTGAATTCTCCAGCATTATCCAATTGAATAGATTTGATCGGATAATAAGGGTGGTGAGCCCTGAGCTTGATAACCTGAGCCAACAGTTTGAACAATGCAGTGTTCTTTGTGGACAACAAGCACATGTGTGACCAACGTGTGGAAGTGTCAACCAAAACCATAAAGTATCTAAATGGTCCCCAGGGAGGGTGAATCGGTCCACAATGTCCCCCTGAATCCGTTATAGAAAAATGGAAGGATTCAAACGAATCTTGTCATAAGAAGGCTTAGTAATAAGCTTTCCCATTGAACATGTTTGACATGCGATTCCTTGGATTGAACCAAAACTTCGGGGTTTGTGGATGCCCTTGTGAAGATTTGAGGATACGGCGCATCGCTATTCGTGCAGGATGTCCCAAATGATCATGCCAAAGTGTAATTTCTTGTGTGGTCCCAGTAGTAAGGTCGGCCATATAGTGGCATTCTATGGGGCATATGGTCATAGTATACTGACCACTCGGGATACGCTCCATCTTCTCTAGAATACTCTTCTGGCCATATTCGTAGGAAGTTATGCATAGAAATTCAACTCCGTTTTCTACGTGGGTTTCAGTGTGGTAATTGTTATCTCTAATGTCCTTGAAACTTAACAACGTTCTTCCGGAACGTAGAGAATAGAGTGTCTCATAAATGGTCAATATTGTACCATTAGACAACATTATACGTGTCTTACCGTATCCTTCTATCAAGTTGGATGGGCCTAAAAGGGTTGTTAGAAGTGCATTCTTAGGTATGAAGTTAGTGAAATAAATGCGTTCATGCAAAACTGTGTGCGTGGTTGCACTATCTGCCAGACAACTAACTTTCCCACTAGTCATACCTAGAATGAAAAATTAATTTGAATAGGTCACATGCATAAAAGTTCTAAAAACAAATATGAATTCAAAATAATTTCATTTATTCACGGATGGTAGCTAATTAAAACTTGATATCCAAAAACAAATCACAAACAAATAATCCAAACATAAAGGAAAATTGTTCAAAAATCAACCAAAAACATAGTAGGGGTTCAGCCACTAGGTGGAATTCAGTGCCATTGTGTTATTTCAACTAAAAAATAAGTCTATGTCTAAGATTCTAATCTTCCATAGGGGTGTTATCCTCCTGAAAGTTAGAAACCTCCATCTTCGTAGTCTCCGGTTCATCCACTTGCATGAAGTTCGATTCAAACTTCTTACGACGAGAATGATATTCATCTACAACCTTTTTGGGAGCTCGATAAACACGGGACCAATGGTCCTTTGAACCACAGCGATAGCACATGTCCGCATCCATGGTTTCAAGTGCTTTGCCTTTATTCTTGAAGTTCGGGGCCTTGGAAGCAAGGTTTGGGCGCTTCTGGTCTTTGTTTCCTCCCTTGGATGGGCCTTGACTCTGTTGACCTTGGTGGGATGGCTTCTAGCCACCCCTGCCACACCTCTTTTGGCGTGTTGGGCGTTGGTTTGTGTTATAATGTGCTTCAGGCACATCAGTCGCCCCAATAGGTCGAGCTTGATAATTCTTCATCAATAGCTGGTTTTGCTTTTCAGCAAGAAGTAAAACAGAGATCAAATCCGAGAACTTAGTGAACTTCTGAGCTATATATTGTTGATCCAGGACAATATTAGAAGCAGAAAAGGTCAAATATGTCTTCTCCAGGAGATCCTCTTCGGTCAAAATTTCGTTACAAAACTTGAGAAGTGATTGGATTCGATAAACTTCAGAAAATGCTGCCAGTCATGTCTTGCTTCAGGCAAGAATATGTCTTTTTGGTGATCAAAACGATCAGCCAAAGTGACCCATAGTGCACGTGGATCCTTCTCAGCAAGATACTCAATTTGCAGAGCGTCATGGATATGTCTTCGGATGAAGATCATAGCAGTGGCTTTTTCAGCTTCACCAACAGGGTTGTCCATCTCTTATTCAATAGCGGGACGCAAGTTCTTTGCAATGAGGTGGAGCTTCACATTTTAGACCCACTTGAGGTAGTTTCTTCCAAATACCTCTAAAGCGGTGAAGTCAAGTTTGTTCAAGTTCGACATGTTCCTATCACAAAATAGATGGACAAGATGTGGTTAGTGTAATGTAGAAAAATCAATCCATTCATATAGGAGTAGAACATACAGGTTCTAATAGACATGTATTGGTTTAATTTTGCATGAAAAACTTCAGGTTTTCATGGGTGATGTTTTTAAATGAAAACTTAAGGTTTTCAAACAAAGCATGTTTATAAGAAACTTCAGGTTTCAAAATAATTATGAACTTCAGGTTCATATATTCTTGCAGGCAAACCCAAATATATACAGAAATATGCAACAAGAATATGCAAAATATAATTTTAGGACGATAATTGTAATTGAATTAATTATTTGGACTTCGGGCCAAATTAAAGTGTGGGTGAACAAATATAAATCCCATTGGGCCTAAAATAATTAGGCAAATAAAACTCAGGGCCCAAAAGAAAAATAAGCCCATGGGTGGCTTAAAAAAATGTGATATGTGTGACCTAGGCCCAAAAATTGGGCTGGGTTTAGTCTCGGGTGGGGCTGCAAGCCCAAACAGAAAGGAAAAGGGGTCGGGCCGTTGAAAGCTAGCCCTCAAAAAAATTGCACACAGCCCACTTCAGGCGGGCCAAATTATTATTATTTTTCACGGGTTAGAGGAAACTAATCGGGCCGAGAGAAAGGTTTGCAGCGGGCCTTGCGGCATAGAAACCCAAAAGTAATTTTTGGTTTTAGATTGGTCTGAGAATAATCAAAGCCCAAAGGGCTATGTTGTTGGACCAAAAGAACAGCCCAGCGTGTGCTGGGTGTGCTTTGCCGGGGAAGAACACCGGAATTAGTTGACGGCACCATGTCAAACGGCGTTCCAAGGTCGAGGCAAGCCATGGTTCATCGGAGAACCGAGTGTTTGTCAACGGATATGAGATCTCAACGTCGGGGGAGAGAGAACTGAATGAATTCAATCGAATTTGAACGAAAAACCCATGAAATTCTTTTGGAATTTCTAGAAATCGTTGGTGAAAACGATGGGCTTTGTCCACTTTACACGACTTTCAGTCGTGTTTCGTCGGAAAAGTCAACGGGGAGGACTTGGGCTTTAGGCCGTGGGTCGGGACAGGGTGCTTCAATTCACCGTTTGGTTTAAGCTTGCGGCCGGGATTCGATTTTTTGGGCCAGGCTTGCCAAGCCGTCACAGGCTACTAGCCTAGTGCTGGTGGCTTGCACGGTATGACCCATCACCATAGATGGAGCAGTGTAGGGCGAGGGTTCGAAGAACCCTAGTTTTCCCAATTCCATTTTTTTTTTCAATTCAATTATTTAATTGCAAATTCATTTCAGTAATATTTTAATGCATGTACATATATTTGATGCAATTCATGGCAAATATCAAATTCACATAATTCAATAATTATGAGTATAATGCATACACAATTTATGTAGAATCTAAAATTCGAAAAACATAAAGTTGGGTCATGGATTATGGTGAATGTTCATGCTATCAGGGCTACAAAAATATCGAGATAAAAATCGTTGTTTTGAAAGAACCTAATTGAATGATGATATGGATGAGCTGGTTTGATGCAGAAAAATTCTTCAACGTCAGATTCCTAAGCGCAGTGGTAGGAGCATGCTGATAATGTGTTGTGGTCTATTTTATCTAACAAGGTTAAAGGGGGGCCGGCGGTAGAGGGAGAGAGATTGAGAGAGATATGTTTGTAGAATTGTAGGGGAACGTGTGTTGTTATCCCTCCTACATTGTGCCTTTATTTATAGTAGTAAAAGGAGAGAAGATATTCATTCTTCCCCAAGTAATACAAGTTGTAATAGGAAAGGATAACTAGAACAAATCTAATCTAGGATTTACACAATCACACTTACTAGGAATGTTTACAACACTACCCATATTTTGCCATGTTCTAAAAGTCTTGAATGCAGATAACTTATATTCTAAAGCACTGCTAGTATCCAAATTTTGGGGAATAAAATTTAGGGTCATTTTGGTTCCAGTCCCTAATTAATATAGTTGTTAGAATCTAACCTTATTTGTTTAAATAGTTTGATCAAAGTCCCTAGCATCATTTAAGGAATTTAACTCATGGATTTATGCATTCAATATCCCACAAATTATAAAATTTTAAAAAAATCCAAATAATATTGTTACAAGCTTAAAAATCAATAATAAAATAATTTGTTCTTTATATAGTTCTAGGAAAAACATAAAATAAACACATATAATTAGCATGGTATGTTCATAAAAAAACTATTGGTACAAATTAAATTAAATGTATGGGTACATATTAAATTTAAAACTATGGGTGCAAATTAAATTGAAAATATGGGCACATATTAAAATTCAAAATTATGGATACAAATTAAAACTAAAAAGAATATTTGTGGCGACCCGTCCCAATTTATTATATAATTTTCTCCCTGAGTGTGTCAAAATGACGAATATGCCCTCGTTGGCTAAGTGACGTGGATGTATGTGTGCAGATTTAAATTATCTTTCTCGCTGTCATAATTAAATCGTACTCGACGTCATGAGTGCGTTGAAGCGAGTTAGAACCGAAGTGGAGTCGTAACGAAAAAGTTACGATTATTTAAGTGTGTAATGGGTAATTTTTGAACTCATTGGATGAGTTTTTTTTTCCCTTGGCCCAATCAAGTAGTTTGTTTTTATTTTTCTTTGGGACAATTACACATATAACTCTTTCTCTCTCTCACGTCAGCCCAATCAGAAAATATAATTTTCTTTTTCTGCCCAATAACATACGCACACACATATACATTATTCTCTCTATTTCTCCTTCTCGACTCTTCTCCCTCCGTACACTCGAGACACCCCACACTCAACCATCATCAAACTCACATGGATCGAACTTTTTGAAACCATCACCATTCTCCTCTCGACTTCACGATTACCACCATACCCTTAGTTTTATGTTTTGGTGAGTTTTAGCTTGGAAACCAGAAGCTTCGACGAGGAGCTAGGTTGCTCCGGCACAATCATGAACGATTTACAAGGTTTTGAGGCTCGGGATGGTCTCTATGCAACTTCCCTAGCACTTTAGAGTATATTTGGTGTGGAGTGGACGTCAAAATATGTGAGTTCGAAGAGTTGCAGAGTTGGCCGAATTTTCCAAGGAATTTTCCTACTGTCTTTCATTGGATTTTGGACTTCCAATAGGTACGAACGTGTTCTACTCTTCAAGACCTTCAAATCCATATAAATTTCATGGATTTTGGTTAAGAAATGAAGTAGATATAAAGCTTTGAAAAATTTCCAGAAACCGGCGAGTGCAGACGGCGGCCTGCGACAGCGGATGGCGAAGACCGACGGGTGACCGAAGAAGAATAAGGTATATTCCGTTAACTTTAATAGAATATTCTAACGGCTTTAGGTAACGTTGTTACCATTTAACGGAATGTTTCGCCTATTTTAACGGAATATTCCTAACGCCATTAGGGTTTTCGTCAGTGTGCCGTGCACGTGCCTGCATGTGAGGTCGCGTCCGGTGTCCAAAATTTTTTCTAAAAATTTGTGTGGGTTCGTATAATCGAGTAGATCACGTTCGTATATTCAAACCTTACATTTGAGCAAACTATGAGCAGTTATTTCTGGATTTCATATAGGTGCTAATTAATTAACGTAAAAATAGTTGTATCGCATATAGGTGAGACGTACCCTGAGGACAAGTGTAGACAAGCGAAGCTAGGGGGCTACGATCCTGCTACTTATCAGTGAGTGGGCATTTACACACACACACACACACACACACACATATACGGTTTCCAGAAATGTTTTTATATGGAATTATGCTTTGCTTGCCATACCGTAAATAAGTTACATTTTAAATATTGCATTGTTACACTTGTGAATTGTATTATGTGATGCTGAGGAGACTAAGGTAAGCTTCTGGTGAGTATTATGTGATTGAATGGGTTGTATTGCATTGGTATGCATACATTTATTTAGAGCTCATCATAGCTGCACCGCGGTATTAGTGCTCCTGCCCGGGACCATGGCCAACCTTCACATAATAATTCACCTCCCGCACCGTACACTCACCTTGGATTCAAGTTTGGTGCCAGCCTATCGTACATACCACAATAGGTGGTTTCGAATCATAGGTGACCTGCGATTTATCGCACAGCCTTCACGTGATCGTAGCACTTGAGCGTACATATTTATACCCAGCCTATCGTGCAGGTCTAGGTGACTCCGGCTCGTGTGCTAGCCTAGATTGATGAGCTATAGATCTAGTCATACAGGTCACGAAAGGTGACTCCGACTGGCATACTATTTTATATTAGTTGCACATCTGGTTTACATCTTTTAGTGCTGAAATATTATGACATGGCATATCTCAGTTTTCGCTGGTCTTGTGCATTGGTTTTCATACCTATGTAGTAGTATTTTCTGGAAATTATACGAGTTTTACAAAGAGGGGTTATTATGTTCATAAAGATAAATACGTTTTCAAACCCTTTGTTTTTGCCCACTCACCGTTTTGTTTTGCGCCCATCTAGGTTCTAGGTAACTGTTTATCTTTGGTGGCTCACAAAGACTACTTGGTGGTTCTGACGTTCCATTAAATATTGTAGGGATTCTTTCTCGGTTTGTATAATTAGTGTTTAGTTAGTTGGACTACACTTTTGTGTTACCTATGCTCTGATATATGTTTATCATATACTTGACCACTTCTTCACACTTATATATTATCTCTAGTTAAATAAGTTTAGTTTTGGTTTTTATTTATTCACATTTCCTTATTATTATCACTTCTATTGCGCACTTGGCTACGTCACCCTCACGTAATGGCCAACATGCCTTGACTCCGGTCGGGGTGTGTCAGTTTGGTATCAGAGCCAGGTTGGGCAGTCCTATATTCTTCGATCTCTTATGTCAGAACCATGCCGCCTTGCTCAAGATGCCATGAACTGGAAAATGTTTAAATAGAAGTTTCAGAAGAGATATATACCTCCGGAGTATTTGGATCATAAGAGGGATGAATTCTCATAACTAAAGCATCGGAAGATGTTAGCCACTGAGTATCACAGAAAGTTTACTGATTTGTCCTGGTATTGTCCAGAGATCGCTAAAATCCCGCTGAGATGCTTCGACGTTTTAAGAAGGGTACTCGTAAGAAGTTACGTTCTATGGTAACTTCGACTCTCTGTTCCACATATCAGGAATTCTTTAAAGTTCTACTTCGGGTTGAGGACTCCAAGAATGCTCCGAATAATAGTGATGAAGAGGAAGAAAAAGGTAATGCTCAGAAAAATAATAATAAAGATAAAGATAAAGAAAAAGGTATTGCTATGGTTTTCGTAAAACACTGAATTTTAAGCAAAGCAGTACTAGTTTTGGTTCATCAAGTGGTGGTTCGAGTTCTACTACGCCGCGGAGGAGCGGCAGGTTCACAGGTGGTTCCCGATTTTAAAGGCAGAGAAATCTTAACAGTTATGGTACTCTATTTTGCCGAAGATGCAATAATCATCATTTTGGGGAGTGTAGACAAGGTGGTAGTGGATGTTTCACTTGTGGTCAGATAGGGCATCGAGCTAACTAGTGCCCGCAGAATCAGCAGAAACCCCAGCCTCCTGCCTTACCACCAGTTATTCCCCTTCAGCAGATTCAGGGACCTAGTGGCTATACTCTGACAGGTTATGGTGGTGCTTACCACTATCAGGGAGATGTAGCTCCGTATTATGGGGGAGCCTATCAGTATCCAGCGGATCTATATTATCATGGTGATTATCCACCATATCAGGGAGGTTATGCGCCGTATGCACCGTATGCACCGTATCAGGGCGATGAACCATAGTGGTATACTAGAGGACAGTCCCAGAACCTTGATTAGGCTGGTTTGACTAGGTAGCCTAATCATCCCAGTCAAGGATGTGGTGATCAAGGAAATAAAAGTCATGAACGCCATCAGTAGGCGCATGGCCATGTTCATCACATCACTCTGCAAGATGTTCATAGCAACCTTGATTTGATTATGGGTACGTTGAATATTCTTGGTCATTTTGCTAGAGTATTAATTGATTCAGGTGCTACGCATTCTCTTATTTATCATATATTTGCTCAAAAGACTCAACCGCACCCTACTCCCCTCGGTTATGAGTTGGAGTTCTCCATGCCTAGAGGCGAAACTTGTTATGTCAGTTGGGAGTATCAAGGATGTCTTGTTCTTGTTAAGGATGTCATCATGCCAGCTAATCTTATATTTCTGGATATTGTTGATTTCGATGTTATTCTGGGCATGGATTGGTTACATTACAATCATGTCAAGTTGGATTGTTATGAGAAGGTTGTCACTTTCCATTGGCCGGGCTTGCCTGTGGTCACTTTTGTTGGCGAGCGTTATGGGTTGAGACAAGGAGTTATCTCAGCCGTAAGAGCGAAGAAACTGTTGAGGAAAGGATGTCAGGGTTGTCTAGCTCATGTGGTACTGAACGAGGGTACTTCTACTCGAGTGGAAGATGTTCAGGTAGTTAGACACTTTCCTGATGATTTACCTGGTCTACCCCAGATCGTGAGGTGGAGTTCGCTATTGATCTAATTCCAGGTATAGATCCTATTTCTTTAACCCCTTATCGAATGGCTCCTGCTGAGTTAAGGGAATTGAAAACTCAGTTGCAAGAATTAGTTGAAAAAGGTTTTATCCAGCTGAGTACTTTGCCGTGGGGAGCTCCAGTTTTGTTTGAGCGAAAAAAAGATGGAACTCTGAGGTTATGTATTGATTATCGACAGTTGAACCCGGTAACGATTAAAAATCGTTATTCGGTACCTCGTATTTATGATGTTTTTGACCAGCTTCGGGGTGCCTATGTGTTCTCAAAGATTGATCTGAGATCTGGTATTATCAGCTGAAGATCAGGAGTGAGGATGTCCCAAAGACAGCATTTCGGACTCGATATGGACATTACGAGTTTCTCGTGATGCCATTCGGGTTAACGAACGCTCCAGTGGCTTTTATGGATTTAATGAATCGGGTATTCCGCCCGTACCTTGACAAGCTTGTCATTGTCTTTATCAATGATATTTTGGTATATTCTAAATCTAAGGAATAGCATATTAGACATCTCACTCTAGTTCTGAAGAAGTTGAGGGAACATCAACTGTATGCTAAATTTAGTAAATGCCAATTTTGGCTGGATCAAGTGGTGTTCTTGGGACACGTGATATCAGCCCAGGGTATTCTTGTGGACACTCATAAAGTAACTGCCATGGAGAATTAGGAGTAGCCTCGGACTGTCACAGAAGTACGGAGTTTTCTTGGCCTTGCGGGCTATTACCGATGCTTTGTGAAAGATTTTTCAGCTATAGCCCTACCTCCAACCAGGTTGACCAGGAAAGGAGTAAAATTTGAGTAGAGTGTGATTGTGAGCAAAGTTTTCAGCAGTTGAAATATTGTCTCACTCATGCACATGTTCTAGCGTTTTCTGATGATAGTGGGAACTTTAAGATTTATAGTGATGCTTCTTTGAATGGTTTGGGCTGTGTACTAATGCAGCATGGTAGGGTGATCGCGTATGCTTCATGACAATTAAAGCCCCACAAGATGAATTATCCTACTCATGATCTCGAATTAGCATCTATTATCTTTGCATTGAAAATCTGGAAGCATTATTTGTACGGGAAAACGTGTCAGATCTTCACCGACCATAAAAACCTCAAGTACATTTTTACTCTAAAAGATCTTAATCTCAAGCAGTGAAGATGGGTTGAGTTGCTCAATGATTATGATTGCATGATTGAGTATCCTCATGGTCGTGCAAACTCTGTAGCTAATGCTTTAAGTAGGAAATTTCAGAGTCGACTCAACACACTTTATGCACGTAGTGTTCCATTCTTCACTGAATTGCGATCTATTGGAGTCACATTAGGTGAAGATTACCAGGGAGCTCTACTTGCTAATTTTCAAGTTAGGCCAATTTTGTTGGATAATGTACTCGTAGCTCAGGTGAATGATCCGGAATCTCAGGAGTTAATACAAGCAATGTTTAGAGGGGAAAAGAAAGACCTCAGGGTCCGTAGACCGGATGGTATGCTCATGCAAGGTGATCGGATGTATATACCTGACATAGCAGAATTAAAGAAAGAGATACTTGATGAGGTGTATGTTTCGGCTTATGCGATGCATCCTGGGAGTACCAAGATGTATCATACCATCCGACCTTTCTATTATTGGCCTGGTAGGAAAAGAGAAATCGCAGAATATGTAAGTCATTGTGCGGTTTGTCAGCAAGTCAAGGCAGAAAGGAAGAAACCTTTTGGGTTATTATAGCCACTTCTTGTACCTTAATGGAAATGGGAAGATATTACCATGGATTTCGTGTACAAGTTACCTCGTACATGGAATGGTTATGATGGTATTTAGGTGATAGTCGATCGACTCACCAAGTCAGCACACTTCATACCCGTTCAAGAAAATTACTCGTTGAGTCAGTTGGCAGAACAATTTATTTCAGAAATTGTCAAATACCATGGTCTTCCGGGTAGTATCATTTCTGATCGGGATCCCAGATTCACTTCTAAATTTTGGGTAGCTTTCCAGGAAGCCCTCGGTGTGAGATTGTTCTACAGCACGCTTATCATCCTCAGATGGATGGACAATCTGAGAGAACCATTCAGACGCTAGAAGATATGTTGAGATCCTCGATTTTGCAGTTTGGAGACCCTTGGCATAAGCGTTTAGCTTTGATCGAGTTTGCTTATAATAACATCTATCATTCTAACATTGGCATGTCATCGTTTGAGGCGCTTTATGGTAAACCATATCATACCCCGTTATATTGGTCTGAAGTTGGCGAGAGAGTGCTAGTAGGTCCTGAGATTGTGGATGAGACAACGCAGAATATTTAGGTGATTAAAGTTAACATGTTGGCGGCCTAGGATCGACAAAAGAGTATAGCTGATAGACATTCAACTGACAGGGTATATAAGGTTGGAGATTAGGTATTTTTGAAGCTATCACCATGGAGAGGCGTGGTACGATTTGGAAAGAAAGGCAAGTTAAGTCCTCGCTATATTGGACCTTATGAAATCACCGAGTGAGTTGGTGAAGTTGCCTATCGGCTTGAGCTGCCTCCAGAATTATCAAAGGTACATAACGTGTTTCACGTGTCTATGCTGCGTAAATATGTCCCTGATCCGTCGCACATGATTCCCTCTCAGCCATTGGAGATTAACCCAGACTTGACTTACGATAAGGAGCCAATGACGATTTTGGATTAGAAAGACAAGGTTCTCCGGAACAAGACTATTCGTATGGTGAAAGTCTTGTGGAGGAATCACTCAGTTGAGGAAGCTACCTAGGAAACGGAAGAACGCATGCGAGACTTGTATCCACGTCTGTTCTTTGATTATTGACGTGTTAATATGTAGAAATTTCGAGGATGAAATTTTCTTAAAGGGGGTAGACTGCGGCGACCCATCCCAATTTATTATATAATTTTATCCCCAAGTGTGTAAAAATGATGAATATGCCCTCATTGGCTAAGTGATGTGGATGTATAGGTGTAGATTTAAATTATCTTTCTCTCTGTCGTAATTAAATCGTACTCGACGTCATGAGTGCGTTGAAGCGAGTTAGAACCGAAGTGGAGTCGTAACGAAAAAGTTACGATTATTTAAGTGCGTAACGAGTAATTTTTGAACTAATTAGATGAGTTTTTTTCCCTCCCTTGGCCCAATCAGGTAGTTTGTTTTTATTTTTCTTTGGGCTAATTACACATATAACTCTTTCTCTCTCTCATGGTAGCCCAATCAGAAAATATAATTTTCTTCTTTTGCCCAATCACGTACACACACGCATACACTCTTCCCTCTTTCTTTCTCATTCTTGACTCATCTCCCTCTGTACACCCGAGACACCCCACACACAACCATCATCAAACTCACACAGATCGAACTGTTGGAAACCATCACCATTCTCTTCTCGACTTCACGATTACCACCATACTCATAGTTTTCCGTTTTGATAAGTTTTAGCTCGAAAACCAGAAGCTCCGACAAGGAGCTAGGTTGCTCTGGCATGATCACGGCCGATTTACAAGGTTTTGAAGCTCGAGATGGTCTCTATGCAACTTCCCTAGCACTTTAGAGTAGATTTGGAGTGGAGTGGACGTCGGAATAGGTGAGTTCGAAAAGTTACAGAGTTGGCCAGATTTTCCAAGGAATTTTCCGATCGTTTTTCGTTGGATTTTGGACTTCCAGTAGGTACGAACATGTTCTACTCTTCGAGACCTTCAAATCCATATAAATTTCATGGATTTTGGTTAAGAAATGAAGTAGATATAAAGCTTTGAAAATTTTCCAGAAACCGACGAGTGCAGACGATGGAGACCGACGGGTGACCGGAGAAGAAGAAGGTATATTCCGTTAACTTTAATGGAATATTCTAACGGCGTTAGGTAATGTCGTTACCATTTAACGGAATATTCCTAACGCCATTAGGGTTTCCGTCAGTGTGCCGTGCACATGCCTGTGCGTGGCCGACGCGTGTGGCCGTGCCTTGGCCGGCATGTAAGGGCGCGTCCAGTGTCCAAAAAAATTTCTAAAAATTTGTGTGGGTTCATATCATCGAGTAGATCACGTTCGTATATTCAAACCTTACATCTGAGCAAACTATGAGGAGTTATTTCTGGTCTTTGTATATGTGCTAATTAACGTAAAAATAGTTGTATCGCATATAGGGAGACGTACAGCAAGGACGAGCGTGGACAAGCGAAGCTAGGGGGCTACGATCCTGCTACTTATCAGTGAGTGGGCATTTGTTTTCTATATATATATATACACACATATACAGTTTCCAGAAACATTTTTATATGGAATTATGCTTTGTTTGCCATGTCGTAAATAAGTTACATTTTAAATATTGCATTGTTACACTTGTGAATTGTATTGTGTGATGTTGAGGAGACTCAGGTAAGCTTCTAGTAAGTATTATGTGATTGAATGGGTTGTATTGCATTGGTATGCATACATTTATTTAGAGCTCAACATGGCTGCACCCCGGTATTAGTGCTCCTGCCAGGAGCCAGGGCCAGCCGTCACGTGATTGTTCACCTTTCGCACCGCACGCTCACCTTGGATCCAAGTTTGGTGCCAACCTGTCTTACAGACCACAATAGGTGGTTCTGACTCGTAGGTGACCCATGATTTATCGCACAGCCTTCACGTGATCGTAACACTTGAGCATACATATTTAGTTGCACATCTGGTTTACATCTTTTAGTGCTGAAATATTATGACATGGCATATCTCAGTTTTCACTGGTCTTTTGCATTGGTTTTCATACCTACGTAGTAGTATTTTCTGGAAACTACATGGGTTTTATGGGGAGGGGTTATTATGTTCATAAAGATAAATACGCTTTCAAACGCTTTGTTTTTGCCTACTCACCTTCTGTTTTGTGCTCCTCCAGGTTCTAAGTAGTTGTTTATCTTTGGTGGCTCACGAGGACTACTTGGCGGTTCTGACGTTCCATTAAATATTGTAGGGATCCTCTCCCGGTTTGTATAATTAGTGTTTAGTTAGTTCGATTGCACTTTCGTGTTACCTATGCTTTGATATGTGTGTATCATATACTTGATCACTTTCGCACACTTATATATTATCTCTAGTTAAATAAGTTTAGTTTTGGTTTTTATTTATTCACATTTTCTTATTATTATCACTTCTGTTGCGCACTTGGCTACGTCATCCTCACGTGATGGCCAATACGCCTCGACTCCGGTCAGGCTGCGTCAATATTGGTATAAATTAAAAAAAAAGATACAAATTATAAATAGAAATATATGAAAAAAAATACTAAAAAGATTATATTTGAAAATGATTAATACTTTTTTCTAAATTGACATATAAAGACTTGTAAATAATTTAATATTCAAATAATGGCATGAAAAAAAATCAAGGGACCTTGATCAAAAAAGAAAAAGGAATAAGGTTTTAATTAATAATAAGGAGAAACGAGGAATGAGAACTTAATTTATCCTAAAATTTATGAATAATTTGAAGCCTCTTCAGTTGTTTTAGCAATAATGATTACATTCCATCGCAATATAAAAATAAAATAAAATGAAAAGTATTTCAAAATTGGGGATAATGTTTTTGATAGGTGGTGTAACTACACAGATACGTCATCCACAGATTTATTATTGACTCGCCTAACAAGTTTTACCTTATTCAAAGCCTCGGTTTCTTTGTTTTGGACAAGAATATTATTGTTGGATTAGACAAATAATTACATTTTTAAAACATCGGAAATAATGCTAATAAATTTCAAACAAATAACTACAAATTTACAAGGTGGGAATGAAATCAACGGAATTGATATCGATTTCGGGGAAATAAGCGGCATTTTGAATGAGTTGTCATGGAAACCGCATGTGGTCGTGTGAACGTACAAAGAAGAAACCAGAGCGGAGAAATCATAGAAGAAAAAGAAGGTGGAGGGTTGTGCGTTGGCGCTCGCGTTCTGGGACTGGTTTTATGAAGCCAGCGGTATTCTGGACTCAAAGTCCAAGACCCGGAATCCTATTCATGTTATACTTCTACCTAATCAAACAACAACTTGACCTCGCGTTCAATTTAATGGTCATATTCAATCTAAGCCAGTCTACAAAACAGGCTTAGAGCATCTCCATCTTTGTAAAGTTCTTATGTTCGAATTTCGAGGATGGCGAATTTAATACCAAATTCAACTGCCCATTATGTGGCTTAACTAAACTTCTCCTCCCCCTAATGTAAAAATATCGATGTACTAAAAAAAATCATTCATTTTGATCAGTTATGCAGACAAAAACTAGCTCCTATGATGCAATTGAGTATGCAAGTTTGCCTACCCTACAGCATATGAGTAGGGAAATTAGGTCTCACAACTCTTTATAGAATAAAATATCGTATGTGAAAAAAGATGACAAAATAAAATATAGAAGTAGGAATTCAGATCCTCTTTGTGAAGATTCCGTGGATCCGTTAATCGTGTGGTCAAAAATTTACTCTCTCTAGTATTACTCTTTTTCATAAGGCAATTGAGTAGTTGTTATAGTACAATTTGGCCTACTCTACTTGCCTACACCATTGGACAGGGCGACACTCATTTTCTTGCCTTTATTCCTCATCCCTTCATGTAATTTGAAATCCAAACCATTGTTTAAAAAAATCATATTAACTAGCATTCCTTGGTCTTGAGCATTCTATCCATTTAACTAGAGCAATCACAAAATTCTAAAGAGATGGTCGAAATTCTCCTAAAGATTGCATAAAGTCTAAAGAGGGTCAAAATTTTGCCAAATTTATTCCTTTAATGTGAAAATTTAGCTCAACCGTCTTTTAAATCCTAGATCGTCCTTGAACGTGAGAAGGTTCAGACAACAAAGTTGAACGTTCAGACAACATAGTTTTTTAGCTTTGCCCTGCCATTGGAGATGCTCAGACAATCTATAGTAGAGATCTCAAAAGAAAAATGTCAAATATAAATTTGATAGTTTATGTAGCAATTAAAATTTCAAATGTAAATTTCAGCTTAATTAAACCCATATGTTTATTCAAATAATACTTGCAGGACCCACTTAATGAATCAATTAAAACTGATTTTCATCTATATATATATATATAAAGCAAGAGCTTCAAAATGGTGAAGCATTCCAAAATGCCAAGAATATTCCTATGTTTCCTTTATAATCAAAATCTAAAAAATATAAAATAAAAAAGGACAAAAATGTAAAAAAGAACTTAACTTATCAGAAATGGTATTGGAAACAAAACATAGTAATTAAAATAATAAAAAATCATGATAATTATCCTCTAAAAGTTAGCAATTATGAAGAGTAGAGAGAGATAAATGATAAAGGCAAAAAAAACAAATAAAAAATTAAAAAAATTACACATAGAGTATACTTTTAAGACTTAATTTTAAATTAAAACAACACTTTTTAATTATTTCAAAGAGAAACATCTTTTTATACACATGTTTGATGACATCATAAATGTTATTTCAAGTGACGAAATTACCCTTCCAGGCAGCCACAACTGCCCCTCCCAAACGCCCGATAGATAACATTGATGAACTTGTTATACTGGCTGCACTTTATTTTTCACACTTGGCATGCTTACCACGTGGAATCACTCCTATTCCCAAAAGTCAGCAGCCATTTACTATTTTTCACATTTTTCATGTCCCTTGTTGGTGTCAATTCTTTTTTTTCTTTGCTGCCACACCAGCTTGCAACCTCCTTCGTCCTTCTATCATTCTGGCTCTTCGAAATTCAAAATTTTCAAACACAAATGCCACGTTAACCCACCCACCTAAACCGAAAACTAATTGTGTTGGGTGAGTTGGAGTAACAAATTGTTCAATAGGTGATGGGTTGGTCGAATAATGACTCGAGCATAATTTATCGGCCTACGGGTTGCCTTTAAACAGACCAACCCACCCAATGCTCAGTCTTAGTAGAGACGAGGGAAGTAAACAATGCTTGGAGAAAGAAACAATTTTGATGAAGAATCGTATTTGTTTTATTTTTTATTTATTTTTATTTTCGATAGAACATAGTTGGATTTCCAATACGAAAAGAGTTGGATTTCAAATAAAAAAAGAGTAGGATTTGTTAAGTGAGGTTAACTGGATGGCCAGTTGCCAAACTTGTTTACAAAAAATATACAAAATTGGTTATTCAAAAAATTATACAAAGAATAATGATATTCATACCATGTTTTTGTACCACATTTCTATACCACCTTAGGTGGCATCTGATGTGGACAACCACATCATTTGAAAAATTTGCAAAACCCAAGGAAAGGAAGGAGAAAGGCTCCTCGTATACCATAATCATCATTTAATTAACTAGTTTTTCCTAATTATTAGTTTATTAAATAATGAACTAAATTTAAAAATTTGATTAATTCAAATGATGTAGCTGTCCACATCAAATGGCACCTAAGGTGGTATGAAAATGTGATACGAAAATGTGGTACAAAAACATGGTATGAATAACATTACTCTTATACAAAACTGATTTAACATATATTTGAAACTAATTCTATAAAAATAGTCGATGAGAGGTTAGGCTGATGACATGTATGCAGTTTTATTGAAAATATACAAACTAATTCTACTAAAACTATACAAAAAGATTCTACTAAAAAAGTATACAAAACTGATTCTACGTGAATTTGAAACTAATTCTGCAAAAATAGTCAAAGACGAGTTAAACTGATTCAGCATAAAATGGTCGAAGACGGGTTGAACTGATTCTGCAAAAAAATGGTCGAACGGGTTCAACTGATTCTTCAAAAAAAATTATCGAAGACAGGTTGAATTGATTCTGCAAAAAAAATGGTCGAACAGGTTGAACTGATTCTGCCAAAATGGTCGAGTATGAGTTGAAGTAATTTTGCAAAAATGGTTGAGGACAGGTTGAAGTGATTATGCAAAAATGATCGATGACGGGTTAAACTAATTGTACAAAAATGGTCGAGGATAGTTTGAACTGATTCTTAAAAAATAGTTGAAGACAGGTTGAAGTGATTCTACAAAAAATTTCGAGGAAGTGTTGAAGTGATTTTGCAAAAATGGTCGATGACGGGTTGAACTGATTTTGCAAAAAGGGTCGAAAACTGGTTGAAGTGATTTTGCAAAAATGGTCAAAGACGGGTTGAATTAATTCTGCAAAAATGGTCGAAGACGAGTTGAACTAATTCTGAAAAAACGGTCGATGATAGGTTGAACTGATTCTGCAAAAATGGTCGAAGACCGATTAAACTGATTCTGCAAAAATGGTCGATGACGGGTTTAACTGATTCTAGTAATAAATGATACAAACTGATTCTACATATAGTTTCAAAACTGATTCTACAGAAATAGTCGAAGATAGGTTGAGCTTATGACACATATTAATTTTGTTGTTGTGAGAGTTGAGTTCTATTAATAGCCCTAAAGCCTTAAGGGTATGACTGGTATTTTAAAACATTGTTTTCATGTTTTTGGGCTAGGTGTTAGTTATTTTTATGTTTTTGTCTCTCCTTGACATGTTTAAAAACTAGTGGAGTTACTTGAAATATAATGAAAGTTTTTGTCTCTATATATAAAGCTCCCTTAAAAATAAAACAAATTAAAACAAATAGATAATCCAAACTAAAAGGGCAAAACCGTTCAAAAGGAGAGAGGGTGAACGGAGCGTCATTTTTGAAAGGGGTGTGCTATCCACACACCCCTTTTTACTTCTCACACACCCTTGTTAATTTATATCCGTTGATTTTCTTCAATTCATCCGATCCGACGGCCGAAAATAAAAAAGGTGTGGGAGAAGTAAAAAGGGGTGTGTGGATATCACACTCCTTTTTGAAATTGATATGAGCAGTTATCGTTTTGTTTTTTAAATGGATATCGATGGGAAAGCGCCTCAAAAAATTTCGACTGGCCGGGTTTCTTTTTTAGTTATTTTTCTCTTTTATTCACAGTAATTTCTTGATGCATGAATTTTAACAAATATTACATAGAATATTTATGCTTCCATTGTGATTAGTACGGTTGTTGCTGTATTTTAGATTATTAAAAAAAAGAAACAAATATTTGACAAATAAAAAAAATAAAAATAAAAAGTAAAGGGCTCCATTTTAAGATGATATATTAATATCTCACAAAATTATATTAAACAAAAAGACACAAATAAAAGTAAAGGGACGTGATGAATAACTCTTCCATTTTAGGATGAGATATTAAAGTCAGAGATAATTGTATTGAACATCATTTTAGGAGAGAAATATTAAAAAATAAAGAAAAAAAGGCGACATGGTGAATAACTGCTCTCTATTTTAGGAGAAAAAGATATTAAACAAAAAAATTAAAATTTGTTATATTGGAAAAAAAGGAAAAAAAAAGAAGAAACAAATAAAACAACAGGAACGTTGTGAATAACTTCTCCTTGTTGTAGGCCTAATTTACTGAACTGTATTTAGGACGAGAGAGAAAGGGTCGGTGACAAGAGAGAGAAGAGAGAGATGTAATTCTGAGGTGTGTGTTGTATCACCCCATTGTGCCTTTATTTATAGTAGTAGGAAAGGTTAAATCCTTACCCTAATAGGATATTAACTACTAAAGGCAATATTCAAATATATCCCTAGATACACTATGATTTACACAATCACATTCCTCATCTAATAGGATTGCAACACTCTCCCTTGAGTGTGACGACCCGTCCCTATTTCTCATTGTAATTTCTTTTCCGTTGGTGTAATTTGATGATTTTACCCTTCTTTGGACAAAAGTGGAATCTGACGTGGACGTAGTTTTTCAACTGTTGTTTCTTTTCCTGGTTTCGTACATAAAAAGTACAAGTCGTTACGAACGCGTGAGCGCGTGTTAGACTCGAATTGGATCTGTAACGAAAAAGTTACACTCCTTTAAAGTACATTAACCACGAGTATTTTTGTACACGTGCGTACAAATTTACAGTGTCAGAAACACTGTCAAAGAGGCAGATTTTGTACATTTTAAATTGTACAAAATCCAACATTTTTCCCGAAATTGTGGATCCGGTTTTCTCACAAACCAACCAATCACCGATCAAACCCTTGACACCCTCATCACCACCCAATCAATTGCTTTCCCTCCTTTGGAAGCAACCAATCAGACTTCATCACCATCATTTGCACCCACCAATCAAAAACTCAGCACTCTTTCTCTCTCTCTTCTTTTTCTCTCCCCGAAGGCCCTCTCTCACACTCTTACTCTGCAACTCTCTCAAACAGCATCAAAACCTCACAAACGTGACCTAAAAACCACACGTCGTTATCCTCTTGAACCCACAAGCACAACCATACCCTCAAATCATGTTTTGACCAAGTTTTGGACGTCGAACTTGGAAGGTCCGACTCGGCTCAGTTTTTCCCCGACAAGTTAAGAGCGAGTTACAAGTTTTTAGGAAGTCTAAAGGCCTCCACTCAACTCCCCGAGGTCTTTAGTGAAGGTTTGAAGAAGAAACAACCTCGAAACACAAGGTTTCGAGAAGTCGGCGTTTAACCTAAACCTTTCGAGCCATTTTTAGGCCACCTCCATCCACTTTTTGGACTTCCAAAAGGTATAATCGTGTTCTACTCTTCATAAGCTTCATTTCCATTTAAATTTTGTGAAAAATGGTTGAGAAATGAAGAAGATATAAAGGTTTGAATTTTCCCCAGTTTCCGACTAAACCAAACGGCAATTAGCGGTGGCGGATGACATCGACCAGTGAGGCTCGCCGGAGAAGACAACAAAATATTCCGTCAAAGTTGACGGAATCTTCTAACGACGTCGGGTAACGCTGTTAACTTCTGTTAGTATTTAACGGAATATTCCTGACAGACGTCAGGGTTTGGCCTGCGTGTGGTGGCGCGTATAGTTGTGGCCTAGCCAGTGCATGGCGGCACGTCCGATCTCCGATTGGCTTTCTGTCAATTTGTGTAGGTCCGTGACGTCGAGTAGATCGTTTTTGTATATTCAAACCCTATATTTGAGCAAACTACGGAGGTTTTATTTAAGTTTTCGTATATAGGTTATTAAACTAATGGAATTAGTAATTTCACGTATAGGGGAAATGTATCCCGATGACGTACGGGGTCAAACAAGGCTCGGAGGCTTCGTTCCTATTGCGTATATGTGAGTGGGCACTTTGTTTTCGTATATATATAAACTATATAGTTTCCACAAAAGCTTTTAATTTGATTTATGCATATATGCCATGATTTATTATTTTTAAAAATGTTGTTATGTGGTTGAGATTTATATACTATCATGGCATATGCATACGCATTTTACATGCTCATAAATATTGTACCATTGTGAAATGCTAAAGTAGCTCTACGGGATGCGCAGGTAAGTTTATTATGTGGTTTGGAATTTTTGCATCATTATGACATGCTCATATTCATATAGTTCGCTCATCATTGTTGCACCCCGGTGTTAATGGTTCCGCCTTAGGGCCAGGGCCAGTCCTTCACATGTATGTTCACCTCCCGCACTGCACGTTCACCTTGGATCCAAGTAGGTGCCAGTCCTATCGTATAGGTCGCATTAGGCGACTCTGACTTGTAGGTGACCCGCGCATAGTGCCAGTCTTCACGTGATCGTAGCACTAGAGCGATTATTACACCCAGTCCTGTCGTACAGGTCACATTAGGTGACTCCGACTTGTGTGCTAGCATAGACTGATGAGCAATAGGTGTAGTCATACATGTCACATTAGGTGACTCTGACTTGCGTGCTAGTATAGATTGTTGAGCACATGATTATATTCATATTGCCTTTGAGATATTTTGTTGTGGCATATTTCTGGATTTATTGTTGGCATGTATTTGATTTTATACTTATACGTAGTATGATTTTCAGGAAACTATACTTGTTTTACAACGAGAGGCTAGTATGTTCAGAAAACAAATGGATTTTATAAACCTTTATTTTTGTGCCCACTCACCCTTCTGTTTTTCGCCCCCTCCAGGTTTAGTAGTTGTGCCTACGTATAAACGAGGACTCTGGCAAATCTCAGTTGATGGTTATCTTCAATGGTATAACCCTCACCCTATTTACTGTATTATTCTTTTGCTCTGACGTCACGTGTGAAATGGGTTCAATCCCGCTCACCAGCGCACTCTTTTGATTAGGCACTTTTAGGTTTAAATTTATTCATATTTTCCACTACACCACACTTTATGGCTTCGTCACCTTCCGAGTGTCGGCCAACACAACTTGATTCAGAGTCCTAGTGGACAATCCGGGTCAAGGTGTGTCATTATGTGTGTAAATATTCAAACAAAACATCGCATCAGATCTTCAGCAGATGAGGTAGAACAGTTGATGAAGTCATCGGCACAACGGGTGAATGCGAGTCTGAAATTTGAAAGAAAGTATGCATGGGTAGTAAAACTCCCAAAATTGTGCTATGGTAAAACCTAAGGTAGGTAAAAACCCATAGACAAAGGAGAAAAGTGAAAAGTATGCATAATGTCTAAAACAAACGTCAAACAGGACAAAAGTAGTGAACTCAACAGAGTATGATCATCCCAAAATGGGTGCCTCATTAAAACCTCAATAGGTAGCAATAACCCAGTGGGGGAAAATGTTCCTATTCGTAGGAAAAAGAGTACATTAAGATCAAGTGAGTATGCTTTTGGATACTCCCCCTGAGTTAGACATAACTTCCAAATATGAGAACTACAAGCAATTCAACTCAGATAATCTACGCATTCTGATTCCTTAGACGAGTTTTTGAAAAGTAGACTTGGGCAATGAGTTAGTGAAGAGATAGGCCAGGTTGTCCTGGGAACGAATTTGCTTGACTTCAATGTTTTGATACTATTGTTGTTGGTGAGAATGAAAGAACTTCGGCGCTATGTGTTTGGTGTTGTCTCCCTTGATGTATCCCTTCTTTAACTGCTCAATACATGCTTCATTGTTTTCAAAGATCGTCGTAGGAAGGTCAACGACGGAAGTAAGACCATTAGATCTTCGAATATGCTCTATGACTGCTCTCAACCAAAAGCACTCACGCGATACTTCATGCAGGGCGAGAATCTCAGCATGGTTCGAAGAAGTCACAACTAGCATTTGCTTGGTAGACCTCCAAGATATAGTGGTGTTTCCAACGGTAAAGACATAGCCCGTTTGAGAACGTGCCCTATGTGGGTCAGATAGATAACCAGTATCTACGTAACCAACGAGGCGAGAATCAACTCGAGGACCGAAGGGGGCAGCGGCTCCTCTCGAGGATTCATGGGTGTAGAATAACCCCAAATCCATCGTACCCTTAAGGTAGCATAAAATGTCTTTAACACCAATTTAGTGTCTGCGTGTAGGCGCGTTGCTGTATCTAGCCAAAAGATTAACAGTGAAGGAGATGTCGAGTCAAGTGCATTGAGCCAAGTACAATAAGCACCAATTGCACTTAGGTATAGAACTTCAGGCTCTAAAATCTCTTCCTCATCCTCCTTGGGACGAAAAATATCTCGTTTAGCATCTATAATCTGAACGTCCATATAAGTACTCGAAGGCTTCGATTTATTCTCATTAAAACATCGCAACACATTTTGGGTGTAGTTCGATTGATGTACTAGGATTTCATTCGAACAATGCTCGATCTCCAGGCCGAGACAATATCGAGTTTTCCCAAGATCTTTCATCTTAAATTCCGATTTCAAGTGAACAACTATTTCCTCAAGCTTTGTGAGAGTTCTGATAAGATTCATGTCATCGACATAAACTGCAACGATCGCAAATCCAGAATGTGACTTCTTGATGAACACGCATGGGCATAGTTCGTTGTTCACATAACCTTGACTTGTCAAATATTCACTTAGATAGTTATACCACATCCACCCGAATTGTTTCAATACGTATAATGATCTCCTTCATCTAATCGAGAGAGTGTTCTGTGGTCTAGAACTATTTGAACCAGTCAATGGAAGTCCTTCTGGAACTTTCATATAGATTTCCGTATCTAGATCCCCATAGAGATACGCGGTTCCCACGTCCATAAGCTGCATATTCAGTTTTTTAGAAACTACTAAACTGATGAGGTAATTGAACATTATGACATCCATTACGGGGGAATACGTCTCCTCGTAATCAATCCTAGGGCGTTAAGAGAAGTCTTGCGCTACGAGGCGTGCTTTGTATCACACTATTTCATTCTTTTCATTACGCTTCCTCACGAAAACCCACTTATAGCCCACGAGCTTTACATGTGGTAGAGCCTAACAGGCCTAAACACCTTACGTTTTGCAAGCGAATTGAGTTCGACCTGGATTGATTATTTCCAATTTAACCAATCTGTTTTACATCGACATTCATCAACGGAACGTGGTTCAATGTCATCGCTAAGCATGATGTCGGAAACAACTATATACGCGAATGCATCATCGATAATCATCTCATTCTGATTCCAAACCTCATACACTACTGCGTAATGGGCCTAAATCTCACAATTCTCGAGAGGCTGGTATGTCTTATCTAAGACTTCACCGTAATCTAAAATAACCTCATGTGTTGGAACATATGAGTAAGCAATGGTCGGATTCAGACTAGTGTTACTAGTTTGTGCCGTTTTCCTCTTCCGGGGTTGTGAATCCTTTGAACCAGAGGGTCTGCCACGCTTCAAGGTTGGAGTAGATGATTGGCTAGTGCCAGTGTACCGTGCTGCGTGGGAGGTGCAGCCGCCCCACCCTTGGGGACAGTTTGGCCTTTCAAGGTGGTGATACGGCATACCTTAAGTGCGTCCATCCTTGTAGGTGTGTTTACAGCAGGTATATGTGATCTCGTCACCTTTGCTAGATCAATAAAAACATCCGGCATGCTTTGAGCCATACTTTGAAGATCTAGAATACGTCGCACTTCAGTTTTAAACTGAATGGTGCGGGGATCTAAATGAGACATAGTGAGAGTAATCCACGACAATTCACAGCGTTCTACAGGAACGTTAGTGATCTTATCTCCCCCTAACAACGGGAAGACTGTCTCATCGAAATGATAATTCGCAAAACGTGCGATAAGGAGATTTCTTGTCAAGGGCTCTAAGTAGCGAATAATTGATGGCGAATCATAAACAACATAGATTCCCATTTTTCTCTGATGACACATTTTGGTACGTAGTGGCGGTGCTATTGGCACATAGACTGCGCACCCAAACACACATAAATGCGAGACGTCAGGCTCGTATCCAGTAACCAACTGTAGCGGTGGGCCTCAGGCGGACCAACATAGCTACATGAAATATTGCATGGTCCAAGGCAGATACCAGCAAGTTGGTTCGCATAACCAAAGTCTTAGCTATCGTTTGAAGGCGCTTTATGAAAACTTCTGCCATGCCGTTTTCGGTGTGAACATGGGGTACAAGATGTTCAACTTCAATCCTAACAGACATGCAATAATCATCAAAAGTCTATGACGTAAACTCTCCAGCATTATCCAGTCGAATCGACTTGATGTTATAATCAGGGTGGTGAGCCCTAAACTTAATAATTTATGCTAGGAGTTTTACAAATGCAGCATTGCGTGTGGACAATAAGCAGACATGTGATCATCGCATCGATGCATCAACCAACACCATGAAGTATCTAGGTGGTCGTGAATATCCACTTGAATCATCTGAAGAAATTTAGGTGGTCATGAATAATCTTTGTAAGTGAGAGTTAAATGTTCAACTTCCCCAAGGAGCATGCTTTGCAAAGCGGATGGCCGGGATAAGATTCTAAGTGATGCCCATGTGATACTTTGAAGATACGGCGTATCATATCACGTCTGGGGTGTCCTATTCGATCATGCCAAAGCATGAGAGTGTTCTGGAACCCAGTCATAGGGTTGGCCACATGATGGGTCTCCACGAATCGAATGCTTGTTATGTACAACCCACTCGGGAGACGTTCCAGCTTCTCGTGAATACGCTTCTGGCCATATTCGTAAGAAGTGATACAAAGAAGTTCAGAACCATTCTCTTTAGTGGTTTCAACATAATACTGATTATCTCGAATATCTCTAAAACTCAACAACGTTCTGCTGGAACGTGGAGAATAGAGTGCCTCTTTAATGGTTAATTTCGTACCATTGGATGGGCCTGAGAGGGTTGTCAGAGGTGCATTTTTAGGTACGAAGTTAGTAAAATAGTGTTTCTCACGCAATATAGTGTGTGTGGTGGAACTATTAGCCAGACAACTAACTTCCCCACTAGTCATACCTAGAAATAAATTAATTGAATTGGTCACATGCATCAATATAATTACATTCATTCAATTAATCAATTCGAGAAATATTATCCATAAAATAATTATTAATTCAAAACAAATCAATCCAAACAAATAATTCCAAAGACTTAGAAAAATTGTCCAAAAATTAACCTAAAATTTAGGGGAGGGGTTCGGCCACTAGGGGTGTAAAAATGCCCTATCATGTCTTAGAAAAATAAAACTTTATTCTTCCATTAGAGCGGATGCCTCCTGAAAATCTGAAACGTCTAGAGTTGTAGTAATATCTTCAGGATGTTCTATATGCACAAAGTTAGTCTCACGACGGGAATGATACTTAGAAATAGCCTCGGGGGTAGCTCAGCATACGCGTGACCAATGATCATTTGATCCACAGCGATAGCACATGTCCAATTCAGTGGAAGTCGATTGAACGGTAGCTTTTCCCTTGTTCTTCAAGTTTGGGGCCTCAGGTGCAAGGGGTTGGTGCTTCTGGGTCAAATTTCCTCCCTTAGGTGGGCCTCTGTTTTGTTGACCTTGGGCCCGTGGTGGGGCTTGCCGCCCATTTCCACGGCCAAGACAGGGTTTTAATCAATTATGGCTACTAGAATTAGTCGCATGCGCTTCAGGCGGAGCGTTCGAGCTAATGGGTCAAGCTTGATGATTCTTCATCAAAAGTTAGTTCTGCTTTTCAGCAATAAGTAAAAACATATATTAAATCTGAAAATTTGGTGAACTTTTGTGCCTTATATTGTTGCTGCAGGACAATATTGGTGGCATTAAAGGTTGAATAGGTCTTCTCCAGGAAATCATGTTCGGTTAAGTCCTCTTTACAGAACTTAAGCAGTGATCGAATTCTACAAACTTCAGAGTGGTATTCATTCACAGACTTAAAGTCTTGGAAGCATAAATACTGCCAGTCATGTCTTGATTCAGGCAAGTAAATGTCTTTTTGGTGATCGAAGTGATCGGCCAGAGCGAGCCAGATGGTACATGCTCTATGAGGTACTTGGTTTGCAGTGCATCATCGATGTGTTTGCAGATGAAGATCATAGCAATAGCTTTCTAAGCTTCGTCAACGGGTTCATCGTCGATAGGTTCCTTAATAACAGCTCTAAACTCCTTGTAGTAAAATAGAGCTTCATGCTTTAGGTAGTTTCTTCCAGAAACTTCCAGAGCGTTGAAATAGAGCTTGTTCAAGTTCAACATGTCCCTAAAATAAAAGGTACAACAAAACGTGGTTAGTCGTATGGAAAGCCATAGACATATATCGTAGAACATGTAGGTTCTATAGACATGTATTGGTTTAATTTAAGAAGCATGAAAGCTATGAGTTTCATGTGGTAAGTTTTGAATGAAAACTATAGGTTTCAAAGCCCTCAATTCGAAACTACAGGTTCGATTTAGTTATGAACGTCGGTTCATATATAGGGGTGCCTGCAAAAACACAGAAGACAATATACAATAAAGTGTAGTGAATTTGTGGATTGCTTCAGGAACCCAAGTGTGAGTGCATTGAGACTACGAAAGATAATCAATGGTTCAAAGAAACGAAATAATTTATTGAATCGTTAATTGCCAAAAACTGAACTTCAGGTCAACAATTTTGGATTAATTATCAAATTAATGGACTGCTGGTCACTTTAATTAATTAAATATATCGTAACCATTCAGGTTTGATCATAGAAGCAAAAATAATAATAACATTCAGGTTAAAATTATAGCCCAATTTCAGTGGGCTTGGGTGCCGTGTGCGGGGTAAGGCCTCAAAAGAGGTTTTAATGAGCCACGGGTTAGCTGCGAAACAGCCCAATCATGGCTATAGGCCATGGGCCATGTGTCTGGGACAGGCTCAGCAGCAAAGCCCAGCAGCTTTGCTGCTGCTTTGTGGGCCACAAAAGGTGTAGGTGCGCGCGAAGCTTAGCAAGAGCTGGCTTTGTTGTGGGCCGGTTCTAGGCAAGCCCAGCCACATGGGCTGGCTTTGGTGATTGGGGGCCGAGACAAATGGCGAGCCCAGCAAGCAAAGCTGGTTTAACTTGAAAGTTGGCAAGTAGGGCTCCTTGGTGATCCACTCCCAAAATCGCCCCAGTAAATCTTAGGTCGGTCAGAAGAGAAACACGACATGTATAAAGAGCATTAAGTCAACCGTGAGATTTCCTGCTGAGAGCATTTGCTACAGTATTCACACGACCAGGGTGATATTCAATAGTGCAATCATAATAGCTGATCAATTCCATCCATTTATTCTGTTGGAGATTAGATTCTTTCTGAGTAAAGATTTACTTGAAGCTTTTATGGTCAATGAAGATTCGACACGTTTCCCCATAAAGATAGTGCCGCCAAATTTTTAGAGCGAAAACAATATCGGCTAATTCAAGATAATAAGTAGGGTAGTTCATTTCATAGGGCTTCAATTGTCGTGAAGCATATGCGATCACCTTTCCATGCTACTTTAGCACACAGCCCAGACCATTCATAGAGGCGTCATTGTAGATCTCGAAGTTTCCACTGTCATCGAGAAGTGCCAACACAGGCACATGAGTGAGATAGTACTTCATCTGTTGAAAACTCCGTTCACAATCATCACTTTATTCAAATTTAACTCATTTCCTGCTCAACCTTGTCAAAGGAAGTGCTATGGCTGAGAAGTCTTTCACAAAGCGTCGATAGTAGCCAACACGACAAAGAAAACTTCGTACTTCCGTGACAGTTTGAGTTGCTCCCAATTTTCCACTGTTGCTACTTTTGAGGATACACGAGAACACCCTAAGTTGATATCATGTGTCCCAAGAATGACATCTGATCTAGCCAAAACTGGCATTTACTGAATTTAGCATACAGTTGATTCTCCCTTAGCTTCTTCAAAACCAGACATAAATGTCTAGCATAGTCAGCCTCGCTCTTAGAATACACCAGAATGTCATTGATGAAGGCAATTACAAACCTCTCAAGATACAGATGGAATACCCAATTCATCAAGTCCATAAAAGCTGCTGGAGCATTAGTTAACCCGAATGGCATCACAAGAAACTCATAATGACCATATCGAGTTCGGAAAGCTATTTTTGGAACATCATCACTTCTGATCTTCAACTGATAATAGCCAGACCTTAGATCGATTTTCGAGAAAACACAAGCACCACGAAGCTGATTGAAAACGATCATCAATACGAGGCAACGAATAACGGTTTTTAATCGTCACCCGATTCAACTGTCTGTAATCGACACATAGCCTCAACGTTCCGTCTTTCTTCCTCACAAACAAGACTGGAGCTCCCCAAGGAGAAGTGCTCGGTTGAATAAACCCCTTTATCAACAAGTTCTTGCAACTGGGTTTTTAATTCCCTCAACTCCGCAAGAGCCATATGATAAGGAGTTAGAGAAATAAGGTCGGTACCTGGAATTTGGTCGATGGTGAACTCCACTTCACGATTCGGTGGTAAGCCAAGTAAATCATTGGGAAAAATATCAGGAAAGTGTCTGACTACCTGAACGTCTTCCATACGAACAAGAGTCTCCTCAGTCATCATTACATAAACTAAGTAGCCCTGACAACCCTTCATCAACATTCGCTTCACCCTCATGGTAGAGATAACTCCGTGTTTCAGACCACTATTTTCACCGACAAAAGTTACAATAGGCATGCCCAGTCGATGGAAAGTAACAATTTTCTGGTGACAATTCAACATGGCACGATTGTAATCTAACCAATCCATGCCTAAGATAACATCAAAATCAACAATGTCCAAGAGAACAAGATTAGTTGGCATTACGACATCCTCGATAAGGACGAGACATCCTCGAGACTCCCAACTAACATAGAAAATTTCACCCATAGGCATCGAGAACTCCAACTCATAACCGATGAGAGTGGGGTGACGTTGAGTCTTTTGAGGAAACATATGGGAAATAACCGAATGAGCAGCACCCGAATCAATTAAAATTCTAACAAGATGGACAAGAACATTCAACGTACCCATGATCAAGTTGGGGTTACCCTGAGCATCCTGTAAGGTGATGTTGTTAACGCGACCCTGCATTTGCTGTCTACCTCCACGGCCCCTGTTTCCCTGGTTGCCGCGTCCTTGATTACCTCGACCTTGGTTGGTTTGATTAGTTTGCTTGGTCAAACCCCTGTTTCCCTGGTTGCAGCATACCACTGTGCTCTGCCGCCCTGATATGGCGTATAACCCCCTTAGTACTGCTGATAGCCTCCCTGGTAATAGGGAACATCAAGTGGGTACTGATACACTCCTCCTGGATAATAGGATATGTTGCCCTGGTAGTGGAAATCACCATCATAACATGTATGCTGGTAGGTACCAGAACCTGGAATCTGCTAGAGATGAACTGCAGGTGGTAAAGTAGGAGGTTGAGTTTTCTGATTCTAAGGGAAATTGCTAAAGTTCCTTTGACTCTGAAAATGTGAACTGCCAGTGGACTTGTCGCCCCTTCGAGGCGATTTGGAACTTGAACCACCACTTGACAATCCATAACTGTTACCGCTTCTCTTGAAATTCTGAGTCTTTTAAGGGCCAAATGGTGACTACCCCCTATTATTATTCCTCTGGTTATTATTGTTATCTTCATCATCATCATCATCATCATCATCAGGACCATTCTCGGAATCTTCAACACGAAGTAGAACTTCAAAGAATTCTTGGTAGGTAGAGCATGGAGTAGAAGTCGCCAAAGAACACAGTCGCTTACGAGTCCCATTCTTAAAATAACAGAGCATCTATTTGGGATTCTCAACGATGGAAGGACAATAACGAGATAAGTAAGTGAACTTCCAATGGTACTCTGTGACCGACATTTTACCTTGCTTAAATTCTGTGAATTCGTTTCTCTTCCGATCCTTGTATTCCAGATGTGTGAATCTAGCTTCAAATAGGCACCTGAAAACATCCAAATTCATGGCATCTTGAGCAGACAACGGGTGTGACTCATGACACAAAAAGTACCAAGTCGCTGTCTTAACCCATCTCTCCACTGGAAGATTCCCCTGTCGCTGCATAACGTGAAAAGTCTTGTCAACATGGTCGATACAAGCCTCGAATTTCTCAGGTCCCTCATTGCCAAAGAAATTATTTATCTAAAGATGGGATACAGTCTCTAAGGTAGTCATCTAGGGAGAACGAAGCGTGGACTGAATGGCACTGGTGATAACCTCACCGAGTTGCCAAAAATCAAGAAAATTAGTCTCAGAAGGTACAGGTGGCGCTCTATAAGGTGGCATGATTCTGACATAAGAGATAAAAAATTATTAGCGCTTATAACATATATGAGGAATGCAGGACTACCAAACCTATGCTTTGATACCAAATTGACACACCCTGATCGGAGTCGAAGCATGCTGGCCGACACCCGAAGGTACCGTAACCAAAAAGGATAATGATGCATAAAAATAAGGATAAATTTAAACCAAAACTAACATTTATTTAATCTAAAGTAGAAAGTGCGCAGTAGTGGGAATAACCCATAAAACACAACTGTTCAGAGCATAGATGACAGTACAACATAAGTAGTGCAGTCGAAACTAGTTAAAGTACTTAATACACAACCGGGAAAAGTCCCCTACATTTATTTATGGATATGTCAGAACCGCCAGAGATTCCTCATGCAGAGGGAATCTGACACTAACAGGACTGGGTGTAAACATAATATACGCTCTAGTACTACAATGGATCCAAGGTGCATCACATACGACAGGACTAGCACCTACAATGGATCCAAGGTGAGCGTGCGGTGTGATGTGAACATACACGTGAAGCCTGGCCCTGGCCGGGGCGAGTACTACATTGGTGCAAGCATGCATGATGAGTAAGTAATATGTATAAGAACATGCCATGACCATATATAAAAATCTCAACAATAATATGGCACTTTTAAAATTAAATAAAACATGGCATGATAGGCGTAAAATCAATCCAAAAGCACATGTGGAAACTATAAACTTTATATATAATATATAAAAAAACAAATGCCCATTTACTGATATGTCGTCGGATCGTAGCCTCCTAGCCTTGCTTGTCCTTGTACCTCCTCGAGGTAAGTCTCACCTATATGTGAAATAACTTTACTAATTAATTAATTAATTAGGACCTACTCTAAAAGGCTAGGAAAATCCCCCATAGCGTGCTCAAACGGAGGATTTAAGTATACGAAAACATCATACTCAATGTCACGAACCCGTACACGTCAAGCACGCGCCGCCCTGAGGCCAGACATGCCTTCACGCATCGCCAGGTAATGGCCACACTGATAGATGACAGGGAATATTTTGTCATATTTGACGGAATATTCCGTTACATATTAACAACGTTACCTAATGGCGTCAGAATATTCCGTTAACTTTAACAAAATATTCTCCTTCTTCTCCGATTGTCATCCGCCGTCTGGTTCACCAGAAACTTGGGAATTTTCACCGGATTCTTGCAAAATTTTAAAATTTCATATCTTATTCATTTCTTAACAATTTTTGACATAATTTATATGAAAATGAAGCTTATGAAGAGTATAACAAGTTTGTACCTATCAAAAGTCCAAAAAAAATGGATGGAAATGGACTGAAAAAGCTCGAAAGTCTCAGACCTATTTTCAACTCCTTGAAACTGCGTGTTTCGACGTTGGCTCCTCTCCCAACTTAGGTTAGTGGTTATGGGGAGTTGTGACGTGGCTTAACCGTGACCGCACAAATATGAGGAGATGAGAAGGGCACCATAATACGAGAGCAAACAATCTGCCTCCATTAAAAAAAGGGAAGTGTTATTGACACTTTAAAATTTTCATTCTACACTTCTCTCAAGTGTATTTTTCTTTCCAAATATAGAAAGTTTGGAGTGTGTAGAATGAGATTTTTGGAGTGTCAATAATAATTCCCTAAAAAGAATGAAAATTAATGAAAATGACTTCAAAACTTTTCATTTTAATCAAAAACTATCTAATAACTTAATTTAATGATAAAGACAAAATAAATAAATAAATAAATAAATAAACATAAAATCTAAATCTAAACATGGGACAATACTTGACCAGACTCTTTCTATTTTTCTAGACAAACATCGAGCTCTCACTTTAAACCTATAACCAAACAATATCTTTATTTCGCCACCTTCTCAACTGCCATGGCGGATCGTCGTCGATCATGGCTGCTCCACCTACCGCACTGGCCCATCCCCATCTCCTTTTCCAACCAGTCCGATTTTTCAAACTCATTATCCTCTTCAATCGGGACGACGGGTTGGGGTAGGATGACGATTGGAGATAGTGGTGTGGTTGACGGAGGAGAGAGGTTAGAGAGGTTAGAGGAGTGACCGGAGTGGTCGGCATCGATGAATCAACCATGGCAGACAGAAGAATGAAGAAGAAAGGTAGTGTTTGGCTATGGATTTAAACTAATAGTTGGTGTTTGGTTTGCAAAATAGCAAATATTGAGAAAAAAAAATTTAAAGACATGTGTTAAAATATCAGTGGGCTACATCAAAGGGTCGGCAAATTGGGTATTGACTGGTCAGTACTCAAGTATTATCCATGAACATTTGTGTCGGCGCGCGTTAAGTTTCATAAACAGTATAGTATCGTTAAGTTTCATAAATAGTGTAGTAAGTTTCATAAACAGTGTAGTACCGTTATGTTTTATAAATAGTATAGTACCGTTAAGTTTCATAAACAGTATATTACCGTTAAGTTTCATAAACAATGTAGTAAGTTTCATAAACAGTGTAGTACAGTTTAAGTTTCATAAACAATGTAGTAATTTCATAAATAGTGTAGTACAGTTTAAGTTTCATAGTACAGTTTAAGTTTCATAAACAGTGTAGTAATTTTCATAAACAGTGCAGTACAGTTTAAGTTTCATAAACAGTGTAGTACAGTTTAAGTTTCATAAACAGTATAGTACTGTTAAGTTTCATAAACAGTGTAGTACCGTTAAGTTTCATAAACAGTGTAGTACTATTAAGTTTCATAAACAATGTAGTACCGTTAAGTTTTATAAACAGTGTAGTACCGTTAAGTTTCATAAACAGTATGTGTGAGGACGCACGAGTCCCGTGCGTCAGTTTTTTTTTTTAATATTAAATTATGTCTTTTTAATTAAAATTTAAGTCATTTTATCCTTTTTATTAAACTTAAGGGTTTTTCATTAAAATTTAAGTCTTTTTTATTAAATAAAGTTATAACATGGTTTTTTGTTAAAATAAACTTAGCCCAATCCATTTTCATGAAAGTTCCCAAAGTGATGTTATTCCCACCTCCGTGTATTATCTTCTCACCCACCTTTTAATGAATTTTTTTAATTACAAATTTATCTATTTGTAAAAAGACTGATAAGGACATTAATTATCTTCGTTTGTTTAATTTAAAAAATAAAAATAAAAGGTTGGGCGTGGGAGACGATTTCCATTAAAAGGGTAGAAGAATAATTTTGTGTGTGGGTCATTTAAATTTGCCCATCATATATTGGAATTGTCGTTGTCGAATTCTTTTGAATTAGGATACCTCTGTAGTTTTCATTTGAATTTGCAGGCCTTGGTGGCTTTGAATTCGTATTTGATTTTGCCTACCATTATGATTAGTATACATAGGGCTGGAAAAAATTCCCGAAAATCCCAAACCAAACCGAAAAAATCCCAAACCCAAACCGAAAAATCCCAAACCGAAATTATCCCAAACTTTGGTATTCCCGTACCGAAAAATACCGAAATATTCGGTATGGGATTGGTTTTCAGATTTCATTTTATTCGGTAATCCCGAAAATCCCGAAATCCCGAAATCTTCTTATCCCACTGTCCATTGTAAGTTTAAGTTGGGTCTTTTCTTTTGTATTCTTCTCAATTCCTCAGACTCTGTCTCTCTCAATCGCTCACTCTCACTCTCTAGAAAAACAAGTTCGAACGCCGCTCCAGCGCTCCTCCGTCGAGCCCGTCCAGTTCGAACGCGGCTCATCCGTCCACTTCAACGACGCTCATCCGGCCACACACACAGACGTAGGAAGATGCGAATCCGACACGAATCAAGCCCCAAAATCCAGGTAAGGGTTTCTTATTTTCACTGCGTAAGAGTCCCAAAATAGGCAATTCTTGAATCGGTTAAAGAAACCAAGGAAAGCTATGGAAGGTCTGGTTGAGATGGGTCTGGCTGCATCTAGAAGGGAAAATTTGGCATCTGTTCCTTCTGGTGGTGGTGCAGTTGCTTATTCTGCACCCGCAGCCGGCGATGATGGTGGGGTTGCTGCTCCTGCCGCTACTGAGCAGAAGAAGGAGGAGAAGGTGGAAGAAAAGGAATAATCATATGACAATATGGGTTTCAGCCTTTTCGACTAAGGGATTTTTGTTCGGAGCTTTGCCTGTATCAAGACTTCATCTTTATAATTTTGGGACCAAAGCTGTGTTTTTAAGTTTATGTTTGTAGTTGGATATGGTTCTGGATCTCTAAAATTTTGTTTAGATATGCAAGTGATCGAAGACGTTTACTTTGGATCTTAATTCCATCTATTTGAGTCGAAAAAGAAAAAAAAAAGATGGGTCTGGTGAGAGCTATTAGGGTCAGCAATTTTAGTGTTTCGCAAATCAAACAATTGATTAAATTTGCAAAGATTGTACCCTCTATCAATCAGGTTGGATTTCGTAGATCATTCTTGCTATTTTTAACAGCTCGACATCAGAATTTGTCCTTTATAAGTAGTTCATATTGTTTGAATGATGCAATGGATTTCCATCTGTTTTTTCCTTTTCTGCTGCTTCTTTGATTACAATGTCGATCCATGGCCCTAATATGTTAGAGTAGACAAGTGATTTAAGTACCATTTTGATGAGGAAATTCATTGGATAAGTTGGCTTTTCAACAATTATTTTGCTACAATCTACTAGCATGAACGAATCATCCCAACTTCTACCGTTTTCTGTCAGGTATTTCCTCAGGTACTTCAAGGCCATTGTTCTGCATATATTATTTGAAACTATTTCGGGATTCCCGATTTGTCCCGAAATCCCGAAACTATTTCGGGATTCCCGAAATTTTGGTTTGGGATCGGTCTTGAAATTAGGATTCCCAAAAATTTTGGTTTGGGAATCGGGACATGGTTTTCGGTTCGGTATCCCATACCGAACCAGCCCTAAGTATACATTACTAGCACAGACTTGTTCCATAAAAACCTATTCATGTCGCATACTTCTATTCTTATTCGCACAAATTTGTTTTTCTGCAGGTAGATGAATCTACTAATAATTTAGCATCTGGAAATATAGTGGACTCTATTAGTGAATTTTCCACAAATAAGGTAAAATTTGACTTGACTACGTAATTGACTTATATATATATATATTTCTATATGCTTATTTGTAATGTCAAATTTTGGTACGTGGTTATTCAAGAGTAGAGAAGAATTAACACTATGGGCTTGAGAAGTTAGGAAGGTCAATGGTTTTGTTATTGTGACATTACGATCTGATCAAGGCGGAATAGATAACAAGAACCCTAGACTTACCTTGGGATGTGAAAGGAATGGAGAATATGTAAGCCGAATTCGCAAAAACGACATAAGGATGAGGATAGAAGGACTTGTGGAACGAAAAAGTGTGGATGCCCATTTCAATTAAAGGGTAAAAAGCTAGCAACTGATGATGATTGGAAATTGATTGTAGTTAATGGAGTGCATAATCACACAACAGTAGACCATTTGGAGGGTCATTCATTTGTTGGTTGATTATCATCGGATGAGAACTTCTTGTTGATTGATATATCTAAAAGTTTGGTGCAACCAAAGGAAATTTTGACTACACTAAAATGAAGAGACAAGCAAAATGTATCTACAATGAGGACAATTTATAAGGCACGTCAATGTTTAAGACTTTTGGAGAAAGGTGGGAGGTCCCAAATGCAACAACTGATGAGTAAGTTATCTGAGCATAGTTACACTGAGTGGCATAGGAGTATTTTGGACTTGTTTTGGACACACCCCGCTTGTTTAGACTTGCTATATGCATTTCCAGATATTTTGATTATGGATTGTACATACAAGACCAATAGGTATTGTATGCCATTCTTAGAAATTGTTGGAGTTACGTCAACTGATATGACATTTTCTGTTGATTTGTTTATCTTTTTGTTGAATAAGAAGATAATTACATATGGGCCTCAAGAATATTGTGAGGATTCATGGATAGTAATGTTATGCCTGATGTTATTGTGACAAATAGAGAAATGGCTTTGAGGAGGGCCATTGAAATTATATTTGGGACAAGTAAGCAGTTATTATTTAGATGGCACATCAATAAGAATGTGCTAGCTAAGTTGAAAAAATTATAAAAGTCCAAGGAAGATTGCCATAGATTTTTAGAGAAATGGAATACAATGGCATCGGCTACTGAAGCGGATTTCATAAGGCAGACGAGACAACTATGCAATGAGTTCAGTATGTTTTAAGAGATGCTTCAATATGTGATATGTACTTGGTTGAATCCATATAAAGAAAGGTTTGGTGCTGCATGGATCGATAAATTGGGTGGGTCTAGTAACTTTTTAACTTTTTAAGGTAGGTGAGATTATAATGTGGATGTGGAAATAAGACAATAGGGTGGGTCTAGTAGCTCTGTAAAAAATTATCATTTCTAAAAATATTTCTTAAGAACAGTTTTTATAAGACTCAAAAACTTGTTTGCTTTGAAATTCAAAATTATTATTAAATCTTAACAATTAAAAAAATAAGAAATGGAGAGAGAAAGAGAGAGGATTGAAAGAAAAGGAGAGAGAAAGAGAGAGGATGGAGAGAGGGACAGAGAAAGCTAAGGCTGAGAGATGAGAGCGTGAGGGAAAAGAAGGCAAGGATCGGAAGAGATAAAGAAAATAAAGGAAGTATGGAGAAAATCAGAACATATAGGAAGAGAGGAGAGAGAGTGTAGGAGGGAGGAGAGAGAAAGAAAGGATGGTGAGAGAAATGAGAGAGAAAAATCATAACAAATAGGAGAGATGAGGGGGAAGAGAGAAAAAAGAAAAAGGAAGAGATCATATAGAAAGAGAAAATGAGAGATAGTTGAGTTTAAAAACTTTACAAATATTGTAGCCTATTTTATCTGACAAGGAGAAGGGGGTTGGCGGCAAGGGTAGAGAGAGATATGTGTTTGTATAGATGTGCTTTGCCCTTATTCTTGAAGTTTGGGGCATTGGGAGCGAGGTTAGGGCGCTTCTGGGTTTTGTTTCCTCCCTTGGATGGGCCTTGACTCTATTGACCTTGGTGGGATGGCTTCTGGCCTCCCCTACCACGCCTCTTTTAGCGTTTTGGGCTTTGGTTTGTGCTATAGTGTGCTTCAAGCACAACAGTCGCCCCAGTAGCTCGAGCTTGATGATTCTTCATCAACAGCTGGTTCTGTTTTTCAGCGAGAAGTAAAACAGAGATCAAATCCGGGAACTTAGTGAACTTTTGAGCTCTATATTGTTGCTACAAGACAATAGTAGTAGCAGAGAATGTCGAATAGGTCTTCTCCAGTAGATCCTCTTCGGTCAAAGTTTCATTACAAAACTTAAGAAGTGATCGGATTCGACAAACTTCATAATTATATTCATTCACAGACTTAAAATCTTGGAAGCGCAAATACTACCAGTTATGTCTTGCTTCAAGCAAGAAGATGTTCTTTTGGTGATCAAAACGATTAGCCAAAGCGACCCATAGTGCTTGTGGATCCTCCTCAACAAGATATTCAGTTTGCAAAGCGTCGTGGATATGTCTTCGGATGAAGATCATAGCGGTGGCTGTCTCAGCTTCACCAACAGGGTTGTCCATCTCATCTTGAATGGCGGGACGCAAATTCTTTGCAGTGAGGTGGAGCTTCACATCTTGGACCCACTTGAGGTAGTTCCTTCCAGAGACCTCCAAAGCGGTGAAGTCGAGTTTGTTCAAATTCGACATGTTCCTCTCACAAAATAAAGGACAAGATATGATTAGTGCAATGGAGAAAGAAAAAAAAATCAATCCATTCACGTAGGAGTAGAACATTCATGTTCTAATAGACATGTATTGGTTAATATTCGCATGAAAAAATCTTCAAGTTTTCAAACAAGGCATGTTTATAGAAACTTAAGGTTTTGAAATAATTATGAACTTCTAGTTCATATGTTCCTGCAGACAAACGCAAATATATATAGAGAAATATGCAATAAGAAAATATGCACATAGAACTTTAGGTCTAAAATTATAATTGAATTAATTATTTGAACTTTGGGCCAAATTTAAAGTGTGAGTGAAAAAATATAAAACCCATTGGGCCTAAAAATAATTAGGCAATTAAACTCGGGGCCCAAAATAAGGCCTAAGCCCACGGGTGGGCTGAGTGGTGTGAAATATGCAGTCTAGGCCCAAAAATTGGGCTTGAGTAGGCACAGGCTGATCAGGCTCGAATATTCATAGTGGGCTGCAGGCCCAATATAGTAAACCGGGCCTAAAAGGATAGCCCAAACGGAGGCCGAATCATATGTGACGCGACACGGGGGAACATTGATACCTCAGCGGGGTTAGGATCTAGTGCGACACACATCGCCGAGACACCATGGCCCTTCCGGGGGGTGTTGGGTTGAGCCAAGTATTGGGCCACATCTGCGAGCCTGTTCTAGAAGAAAAAAAAATTCTTTCTCAGCAGGTCGGGAAAGCCAGCCCAAATATTGGGCTTAGGGTTTCAACCAAGAACACCCCAGCCAGAGCTAGGTGCAGTCACCGGGGACGAAGACCGGTGCCGGCGTTGTAGGTGGTCGTGTTTTTGGAAGAAATTTCTCGGTGCAAGGTCATGGGTTCGACGGCGAGCAAGTTTCTAGGGATGGAGAGAGTACCTCGACATCGGGGAAAAATGAAACCTAAGAAATTCAAACTCAAATTTCTTCAGGAATTTCAATGATATTGAATCAAAAATCACAACAACATGTCGGATTTAGGCAGAAAATTACAAGGTAAGGTCGTGGCCTCGCTTCAGGCGATGTGGGTTTTCTAGGTTTAGATGCCATAGGCGTCGGTTTCCAAATGAGCTTGATGATCCATGCTTGCTCAGGGTCATAGGTTCAAAGAACCCAGATGACGATTTCATTATTTTTTTCTTTTTCTTTTTTTCAATTCAATTCATAGCATATTCAATTTAATAATTTTAATGCATGTACATATATTTGATGCCATTCATGGCAAATATCAAATTCACATAATTCAACAATTATGAATATAATGCATACACAATTTATGTAGAATCTAAAATTCGAAAAACGTAAAGTTGAGTCATGCATTATGGTGAATGTTCATGCTATCAGGGCTGCAAAAATATCAAGATAAAAACCGTTGTTTTGAAAGAACCTGATTGCGTGATGATATGGATGAACTGGTTTGATGCAGAAAAATCTTCAACATCAGATTCCTAAGCGTAGCGGTAGGAGCATGTTGATAACGTGCTGTAGCCTATTTTATCTGACAAGGAGAAGGGGGCTGGTGGCAAGGGTAGAGAGAGAGGTAAGAAGAGTTTGTAGAATCGTAGGGGAATTGTGTATTGAGGATCTGTTATCCCCCCTATGTAGTGCATTTATTTAAAGTAGTAAAAAGAGAGAAGAAATCCTTCATCCCCAAGGAATACAAGTCCATATAACAAAGAATAACTAGAATCAAATCTAATATAAGATTTACACAATCACACTTAAACTAGGAAAGTTCACAACAACAAACAGATTTTTTGTGTTTTTCATAAGTAGGCTACTTTTTCAAATTGTTTTTTAGTTCACTTTTCAAAAATAGTTCTACCAAATAAAGTCAAAAACTGTTTTTGAATTAAAAAGAAAATTAGATTTAAGGTGAAAAACAAGTCCTTAGCTTTCCTAATCCTTGGCACACCAGCAATTAAAGGAACCCCCACATTGTACAGAATCACATACGCACAAACAGATCCATAAACAGTAATAACCGAACCATCAAAATTAAGCTTTCTCAAATTAATGGCCGGAGGCCTTCATTTGATAACATCCGGTTTGGAAGAAAAAGGAAGATCGAAAATCCACAAGTAGCACCCAAATAATTGCTTACAATGGACATGGCTTGCAAAGATGGATGCCCACACTATTTGGCCAAATTTGCCCGATGAGGACCCAATTATTTATTGCAGGATAGATCTCCCTAAAAAATAAAAAAAAATTAAAAAAATAAAAACCTTGCCCAAGTTGAGGGATGTTATAGCCTAAATTTAGCATGTAAATTAGACATCCACTAAAGCTAGTCACACTATGGACAAGGCCGCCAATTAAGAATAAGTCCAACGATAGCTCAATCTACCAGGGCAAAATAGGCAGGCAACTGGTGGGCTCTAGGAAGCCCGTTGGACTGCCCTGCAACAATTGTCGGGCCTTGAACCACTGGCGATAGGTGACATCGGACCTGACATTAAGCAGAAGAAAGTTGACCCCACCCACGGGCATTGAAGTCATTCACAGAGTACGAATGTTGGAAAGTTGTGAAGCATACTCTAAAATACAAATTTGTGTAATACGTTGGATGCGGATGTCCAAGGTTGTAGACTACGAAGAATGATATTATTTTAATATCGTACAAGGTTGTAATGATATGTTTTTGCTTAGGAGTTTGAAATATAGTACTGAAATTAGACAATCGTTTTATTTTTATGGAACAAACTTAAAAAGCATAAAAAAAAAATATTTTTTTGAATAGTAAAATGGGTGGACTTGCATAAAGACAATTAATGTTCAGAGTGAATAGTAAGGGAAAATTCACTAGTCTACCCTTGCCATTTCCCTTGCCGTCTTAAAACAAATGTTCAGAGTGAATAGTAAAATGGGTGGACTTGCATAAAGACAATAAAAGTTGAAGTTCTTGTCAGCCAACAAATATTGAAAGTGTACAGCCTACTCTCACATCTCTTGGCCTTAACAAAGAAGATATAGTTTTCCTATATAAAGGCCTATCAGCTCACATATATGTGGAGAGAATAGAGAAGAAAACATACAATATCTTGTTTCCATTGCTTTGTAATTCCAATTTGATAATGAGAGAGACTACTGCTACTGCCTTGAAGACGTAGGCGCACTTGTCGAACTTCGTAACTATTGTGTCTTATTTACTTTATATTCCATTGCACACATATCCTTAATTTTATAGCAATAATCTACTTTTAACATTTAGCGATTTTGAAATAAAAATTCAACCAAAATTTGATTTTTGGAGGCAAACACAATACTTGTGCTCGCATGCGGATCCAATTTCTTGGAAAGAGACCTAATTGAGAACTTACTACGTATGAGGGGTGAGTGAAATTGTCTTTCAATGGGACTAAGAGGAAGAGGAATAGCTTCAATAATATCCACCAAAACCCAATTAAGGATGAAGCTTAACCTCATCCTTCATATTATTAGTAATAACATCATTAACGGTACGTCTTTCAAAACCCAATAAGAAGGATGCTACAGGTCAATCAAGAACCCAACCCAAGTGAAGGCCCATAAATTAATACCATTTTCCGTTCTAAAAAATACATCGAGACCTCCTTTTATACAGATGATTGATTTGGATCAGACTATTCACTATATTACGAATATTAAAAAAGAAGAAATGAATGACAAATTCATATTTTGTCCAAGTTGAAGGTTAGTCATGAAGGATAGTTGTCCCTTAATCCTACCATTTTTGTAGGAATTAGTAGGAATATCTTTGTTTCATGAGTAACCTTCAACTTGAACAAAGTAAAGAATTTGTTATCTATTTCTTTCTTTGAAATATCATCAAGATAGTGAATAGTTTTACCTAAGTTAATCCTCCATATCAAATGAGACTTAAATATCTTAAAAAAGATGTCTATGCAATCATAAATATCTTTCAAAACAATGGAAATATGAGATTTCTTTTTAGCTAAGAAAAAACTGCAATACTCAAATACTTAGCACGAATTAATTTGCCCCGCCAATTAGAATCATCAGTAAGAATCTTTCACCCAACTTCGACCAAGTTTTATAAGGAGTATTTATTTAAACTATTCATGCTTTGTAGATTGATATTACTTATGAACTTCCACACTTTAAATCTTGGATAATGCTAGAGAAACCAAAATTTTTAAATCAAATTTGTAAACTCGATGATGTGGTTGTTGATGATTGAATTATTACTTAAGTGTTGATTAACGTGTTTGTTTACTATTGATGACACAACATTTTGTTTGCAAATTTGGTTTAAAATTTTGGTTTCCCTTACATTACCTTTAAACCCTCTATCTTCTTGGTGGACTTCATTGAATTGTGATAATTAACTTGTATCGCTAGTTACACACTTTTGGGTAGTTGCATGCTAGTTAATCACTTTTGACTAATTTATTGGCCGGCCGGTGAGTTTTATATTGTTCTATTAACTTGACATTGTTGACAATCTACATCTATATCAAGAAAGAAAAAAAGCTCAAAAATCAACTTCGAGAAAAAAAGAATCTAAAAATACAAAATCTTAAAAAGGATAACAACTTATCTGAAACTCATTTATTATAATATGACGTCTCAATCTTGTTATGCAATATTACACGAAGATAAACTTGCATATGTAACATTGTTTATCAAAACGAAATCTTTGGTAATTGTAAACACTTTTCATGTAAAATATTATTCTCGAAAAAAAGTCATGTATGAGGACAAAATCAAAAGCTCTCATCCCCCCTTTATCAAGTATATTATCAACAATGAATTTGCTATCGCTGCTCTTCAAAATAAAAAATGTATATCAACAATTAATGGTGAACACTCCATGATTACCTACCCAAAGAACAGGTGTGCAACATTGAACCCGCACAAATAAAACAAATCTCTCCATTCGAATTCTTATTAGGGTTTGGAACATCAGATAAGATTATAGAATTATGGGCATAGGTATCATCTATAAATGGGTCACCATCGCAACACAATAAATAAATAGATCAGTCTGTTTCCGAGCAACTGAGTATCTCTCGTACTTGGAAAAACGACAGTCCCAAACAAACAAACAAAAGGTGGTGCAACATTTGCATTGACTATGAATCACTCACCCATAAGCAAATCACAAAAGAAAAATGCTAAAGTAGGTACGGCTATTCGTGTTTGCAGAGTGAAAACAAATTTAATTGTGACATATGTTGGGTTGGTATACTAGTTGTCCATGCAAAGCCAGCACAGTCACAGCAGGACGGTCGCGTTTCCATCTCATGGATGTGGATCGAGACGTGTTTATGTTGAAAATGCTATTCCTTTCCTACTGGCTCTTGCAAATATGTTCGTTTTAAATAAAGAATTTAATGTGTACGCGTAATGCTCTAATACTAGTACTACAATACTTATTTAATACGGATTATTATGTCTACAATTATTACAAATTTGGTACTTCCATTTACACACGTAGTACTACCTGTTAATTAGCCAATATATAGAAAGAAAAAAACTCTTCTTTCTTCCTTATACAAAAGGATATTCAGAAAAAAAAATTCATGTTTTGAATTTCATTAGCGAGTTCGATACTAATCTAATCTCTCAATCTCTTAGTGTAAATGTATTGTTATATAAAAAAAAATTTAACATCATTTTGGAGCACTTCTATTGACCACTTAGCTCATCATCTCTTTAATTAATAGATGTGAACTTCACCGATTGATATCACTAGAGATGCGGCCAATAAAGGTGATTTGAATAGCAACACTTAATAATTACGCACTAAATTATTTTAATGCCGATGAAAATAGCATGCTAACAATTTTCAATTTGGGTAATTTTTTTTAAAGAAAGAAATTCGAAGAATAATAAAGTATTGCTAAATAGGAAGGATATATAAAAAGAAAGTAAAATGAAAAGGTAGCTAACATTCTCTTTAAGCCTATAAATTACTCTCACGTTTTTGCTAGCAATTTCTTACTTAAATTATTGTAAGATAGTAAAAGTACTTATTTAGAATGATATTTATAACCGTAGATGTGAATTAACCCAGTTAACTACTATAGATATCTTTGTTAAAGTGGTTTAAAATATTTGTATTGTGTAAAAAGAAAAAATGTAGTTGTAATTATTTATAAACCGTAGTTTCACTAAGACGCACTAGATCTCTGTTTCAAGGTAGCTTCGTCATCACTTTCTACGTATCTTATTTCACTATATATGAACAACTATCTACTTCTTTCCAAAGATCAAGAACATCAGTCGATAAGATCAAGAACATCAGTCGATCACTCTCAGAAAAGTGTGTGCTTCATCCTCATAGGCACACATAAAAAATAAAAATGGCATCTCCAGCAGTTCGTGATCAGGACAACCACAACGATGCAGAAAATAGTTCGATAGGTTATTGTGGCAAGGTGATGAACAAGGTGGTGGAATTTCCAAGGAAATTAAAGAAGCTTGGACAAGATGATCCCAGAAGGATTGTTCATTCTCTTAAAGTTGGATTAGCAGTTCTTTTGGTGTCATTGCTCTATTACTTCCAGCCTTTCTATAATGGTCTTGGTGACACTGCCATGTGGGCTATTCTAACTGTGGTGGTTGTCTTCGAATTTTCAGTAGGTACGTTTTATGTTTCTGTTAAATTTCTTGTGTACTTACCGAAATCACATTGTGAAAAATTCCGTTCCGGTAGTAATTTTCACACTCCTAGTTTCTCATTGTACACCCCTTCACTTGTTCGTGATGGGTGATTCTCATTTGATTTGTTCAATCCTAAGGAGAATGCGGAAATCACTTCTCATTTTGTTTTAAGTTGTCTGGGAATTTCTTTTGTTGTTTGTGAGTTTAATTCATAATTCCAATTAAGAAAATGCTAAACCTTAGTGCAACTTTTTTCTTATTTGAGCGATATTCTGATAAATCTAATCGTTAGGTAACTTTCTAATCGCATCATCTTTAATCTAAAATGCAGGAGCAACACTGGGAAGAGGTTTAAACAGGATCTTGGCGACATTCCTAGCAGGCGCTCTAGGATTTGGTGTTCATCACCTGGCAAATCTTTCAGGAGATATAGCTCATCCAATACTCATCGGCATCTTCGTCTTTCTACTAGGTAAAATTAATACACTTGATCTCATAAACATACTTAATTATTCATTTTCCATGTACTAATAGGGGATTCTTCAATCAGTTATAATGTCATTAAATTATAAGTACAATAATGAGCAAGGAATTTACGGAATGTTACATTGTATATATGCAGCTGCATCAGTGACATTTATACGCTTCTTTCCGCGGATGAAGGCGAGATATGACTATGGACTCCTCATTTTTATCTTGACATTCTGTTTGATATCGGTATCGGGGTACCGAGATGAGGAGATACTGGAAATGGCTCACAAGAGGGCGTCCACAATCCTCATAGGTGCCTTTATAGCTGTGTTTGTGTGCGTTTTCATTTGCCCGGTATGGGCTGGCGATGATCTGCACAACTCAGTAGCCAAGAACATTGAAAAGCTCGGGAGCTTCTTGGAAGGTTTGTTATTTAAAAATACAGTATTTCATTGCTGGAATTTAGGTGGCATATCAATGTGACCGGGAAAACTCACAAGGTCGGAAAAAAAAATGAAAAAATTGTAGGTTTTGGGGATGAATACTTGAAAGTAGCTGGCAGTGGAGAGTCTAATATGGCACATTTGCAAGGATATTTTAGTGTTCTCAATTCAAAACAGAGTGAAGAAACTCAGGTCAGTCTCTTTGATAAATGATCTTTGTTACATATTTGATACGCTATCTTGTGAGATTGTGAATCTAGATTGCACATTCAGAAGTGGCTCTATGCAATCAATGGTTCTAATTCAATTAGGTAACTATATTTTGTAGGCCACACATGATGTGGCAATTGAAAGTTGGATTCATTCTTTAAATCATTAAAGAAAGCATCCAACCATCAATCGTCACATCATGCGGTCTATTAATAATGTCCAAGAACATGGTCTACCTAGCATTTTCGGTTTAATAATGCTGACTATACCTTCTTGTTTTGCAGGCCAATTTTGCAAGGTGGGAACCTAGACATGGAAGGTTTAGGTACCGTCATCCTTGGAGATACTATCTCAAGATCGGAAACCTCACCCGGCAATGCGCCTACCGCATTGATACCCTCAGTGGTTACCTCAACTCTGAAGTCCAGGTATATATTGTTCCACATCAAATTTTCATATTAATGTGCATGATAAATATATATAAATGCAAAGTAATCAACTTGTTTGATAAAATTAATTGTTTAAATTCTTTTACAGACACCATTAAACATTCAAAACAACCAAGTTCAAGAGCTGTGCATGAAGATGAGTTCAGAATCAGGCAAAGCACTGAAAGAGCTAGCATGGGCCCTAAAAACAATGACTGAGCCATGCTCTGCTGCCAGCTCCCACATCACAAAATCAAGAGCTGCGGCCAATAACCTCAAATCCATGCTTAGGACTAATGCAGCGGCGGTGGCGGGAGTTGGTGGAGATCAAGTTCGTCTCCTAGACATCGTGCCAGCTGTGACTGTTGCTTCGCTGCTAAGCGAAATTGTTGCTTACGCTGAACAAATTGAGAAGTCTATTCAGAAACTGGCCTCCTTTCAACATGTGCAGTTCAAGAGTGCAGAACGAAAAAAACCAACAGCATTGACGTCATGTAAAACTTCTTCCAGCAATGTGGGACCGCATCATGTCATCACCATGGATCGACTAGCATCTCTACAAGTTCAAGAATCAAACAAGGAAATCGGAAGCAAGTTTCAAAGAATTAGGAGCGCCGTTTGATAATTGGATCAGCCCCACTTTAATTTCTTTCTCCTTATAGAAGAGAGAGAGAGAGCCATGTTGGTGTTTGTGTCAAAGCTCTTGCAGCTTCTTGTCACTGGCTCATTCTGCCCTTCATCTGCCTGTAAGTCTGATTATGAACTCTTCGCCGCCTTCTCGGACCCCTAGCTGATCATTACCTGGGCATGCCGGCCATGTCTAGATGCGCGTAAATCTCACTCGAACTAGTGGTGATCTGCGCCACAGTAACTTCTCCGACATCTGAAAAACGATGGAGCCTCTAGGGCAGTGTAGTAACTTTCCTATGTTTCTGTATGTTTGGATATTAACGATGGAAGTTTTTTATGCTTTTTTCTATTTATATATACAACAATATTATACATTTAAATGGTGTATGAGCTAAGTGATGCAGTGTATATTTATATATAAAACGATATTTTATATCCGTGAACTCGTCATCCATTCCGTGTAAGAGTCGTAGCTATGCTTTTATATTATCTTCCATGAAAATTATGTAAGTTTTCTCACGATTTTTCTATTGGGGAGGAAATTCAAACTGAACGGGATTAGTGACAGACATCAGCTAGCTAGTTAATCTTCAAACTCGTAAATGATAACAAAATTGGTTTATTCTTCCATATCTGTGTTTAGGGTGAAAATGTTGGACCGGATATGAAAAACTGCCTTAAATTATCGCACAAAAAATGCACATATTTTTTTAGAGAAAGTACGATATGCATAAAAAAAAAATACATATAGGTTTTCAGTTTAAAACCCAATTCTGTAATCACAAGTTTAATGCACAACATTCTTACAAATACCAAGAGTGATACCCTCAATACTCAGCTTGAACACATGATTTAGCAACATTCTATTTTTATTTTGTCACGCAACAAGATTTTCTTCAACAAATATAAAATAATCCGACGTAGAAGGTTTATGGATACAACACAACCCGCAGTCGTATATCTCGAAGTCAAGATAATTCTTAGAAACATTATCCATTTGCCTGGCGCCGACTCAATACCTTAATATTTGATCGACAACATTTTGTCTCTCACGGTTTCACTAAGTGAATGCATAAAAGGTCTTAACAACACTCACAACACATACAATATGTGGTTTCGTGTGAGCTAAGTAGATTAACCTCCCAACAAAGCCTTGACATTGCTCCGTGTGGGTTGGTACATCAACTTGCTCACTCAGTTTATGATTCATTTCAATCGCAGTGTGAGCTTTTTACACCCCAAATATCCATATTTAAGTCGAACAAGTCCAACACATACTTACAACGAGAGTAGAAAATACGTTTCGCTGATTTAAAAACTTCAATGCCAGGGAAGTACTTTAGTGAGGATATCTGCAAGTTACTCTTCTAAGTTCACAAATGGTATTGACACAATCTTCTTCTCGAACTTTTCCTTAATGAAATGTCGATCAATCTCCACATGCTTCGTTTTGTCATGTTGTACCGGATTCTCTTCAATTTCTCGTGCTGACTTATTGTCACAATACAACTTTATAGCCTCCTTCGGTTTGAAACCAAGACCCCAAAGCAACTTACGTAACCAAAGAACTTCACACACTCCATGCGCCATACTTCTGAATTCAGCCTCCGCAGAAGACCTAGACACTATATTCTGTTTCTTGCTTCTCCAAGTAACTAAATTTCCACCAACGAATGTAAAATATGCAGAAGTAGAACTCCTATTAGTCACATCACCTGCCCAATCAGTATCAATAAACCCCTTAATTTTTAGATGACCTGAATTTCTATACAAAATCCCTTTCCTCAGGGCCGACTTTAAATACGCCAAGATACGCATAACAGCAACTATATGATCCACACTTGGTAAGTGCATAAATTGACTCACCACACTCACTGCATAGGCTATATCCGGACAGGTATGAGCTAAATAAATTAGTCTCCCTACCAGCCTTTGATATCTGCCTTTATCTACTGGTTCTTGATCCGAATAAATTCCTAAGTGATGTTTCTCCATAATAGGCGTATCCACAAGTTTACACCCAAGCATACATGTTTCCTTTAACAAATCAAGAACATACTTCCGTTAAGACAAGAAAATGCCTTTGGATGAATGAGCAACCTCAACTCCAAGAAAATATTTTAAGTCACCCAAACTCTTCATCTTGAACTCGGCCGCAAGGTTCTTCTCTAGTATGACAATCTCATCTGAATCATCACCTGTTATTATCATATCATCCACATAAATAATTAAAGCTGTCACTTTGCCACTTCTCCGTTTTACAAACGAACGTGTGGTCGGAGTGACTCTGGTAATATCCATTCCTTCTCATGACTTGAGTAAATATACCCAACCATGCACGAGGCAATTGCTTAAGCCCATAAAGCGATTTTCGTAACCTACACACTCCGGTTTTCCCTCCGGCATTATATCCCGAAGGAAAATCCATATATACTTCTTCTTCCAAATGCCCATGAAGGAAAGCATTTTTTACATCAAACTGCTTCAGTAGCCAATTCAAATTTGCAGCTAATGTAATAAGAACACGTACCGTATTCATCTTGGCTACTGGAAAAAAAGTTTCCTGGTAATCAAAACCATACGTTTGAGTATAACCTTTTGCTACTAACCTTGCTTTATACATGTTTATTGATCTGTCGGCCTTATATTTAATTGTAAAGACCCATCTACACCCAACTGGGTTTTTTCCTTTCGATAGTTCCATTACTTCCCATGTATCATTCTTATGTAGTGTCATCATCTCTTAATCCATTGCAGCAGCCCATAGGATCCTTCAAGGCCTCCTCAACTCGGGTTGGTACTTGGATTGCTTCCACATTATTTACCCACACTTGGCGTTCATGCATAAGGTTCTTGTATGACACAAAATTTGCTATTGGATACTTTACTTTTCCTTTTGGAGAAAACCTGTCAGGAGGAACACCATGATTTTGCCTTGGTCGCAACTTATATGTACTTACACCATTATTTGGATTAGTTACATGAGCATCTACAGTACTCACCTCAAGGATATTCAGAGAAGACACATTGGATGGCACTATCGAACTAGAGAGAGTAGGTGATGTGGGTTAGGCATGTAGCACTTCTTCCTCTAATGTACTTGGTTCATGTAACGCCCCGCCCCGAAATATTTATTTTCGGGAAATAATTCCGATGATAGGCCCAATTCAAACTCTTGTTTATTTTACTACCATTAAACACTATTCTTTATTTAACTTTCCTAATTACTCAAAAAAATCTACAACCAAAATTTACTTACCAAAAACATAAGACTTTATTTCATCTTATGCATCGAATTTCTTTTCTTAAATCAACTTCCCAACAAAATATAATTCTCGATTATTTAAGGCTATATCTAACCCCTATTAGATTGCCTACGTACCCTTGAGCGGGATTAAGCCTTTCGTAGTTCACCATTAATCCTTTTATTCATTTCCAAAAATACTCTAATAACAACCATAATCAACATTAGATTTCACAATCGAACCACACCAAATGGGTACCAACTATGGATTTAAAAATATCAAAATCCACATGAGAAGACAATGTCGGCCCACTGGCCACGTGCCACCGCGGGTGGTGGTTTCTGGGGAACGGAAACCCAATTTTCCGACTAACTCTAAAAATTACCAAATTTTATAGGCAAGTAGAGTTCAATGAGAAGAACAACTTTCATACCTGAGCCGAAATCCAATTCGGCCAGGAAATGCTCCAATTTCGCTCGAGCTCGTCGGAAACCCTAGAAATGGGTGGCTTCGATCCTTCACCTCCGGTGTTCCGCCGCCCCTATAGTTGTTTGGGCTTTGCTTCTGACCTCTAGAGGAGTGTTTTGGTGGTGATAATTGAATGAAATCGTTTCACAAATGGTGGATCTCGGGCAAGGTTTCCCGCGGCACCCACGGTGGGTTTTCCACCAAACTTCAACTAAATTTCTTCTGATTTTGGGTGGAAATGGTAGAGGGGAGGTTGGGTAGGTATTTCCAAGTGATGGATGGCGGCAATCCACCCTGAAACGCTGCAAATGGCGTCGGGTTGCTTGTCGCCAGGTCGGGTCAGGAAGCACGCCCGTTCTCCCTTTTTTTTTCTTTTCTTTTCTTTTCTTTTCTTTCTTCCTTCATCTCCTTCGTCCATCTCACTTCCCTCCTCAATCTCAGCCACACATGTGGCTTATATTAACTCTCCAACAAATTTGGAGCCTTCCAGATTAATAATTAAATTATCATCTTGCCCCTAACTTTGTTCGTTCATATCTTATTCATTAAAACTCCAAATTACAAACCGCTTGCGGCCACACGTTCGTATCGACGAGTACTATCCAAATACGTAAAGTAAAGTGGGAAAATATATGCAAATCAAATACATCCTCAAAAATTCCGTTTAGGCCATTAAGGGCAATTCCGTCACTTTACTTATCTAAAAATTTATACGCCGCAAATATAAGCATGTCAAAACTACGAATAAGAATACGAAATACATAATTTTAAACAGTGAAATCTGGGGACGGGATTTCACATTCTTTCCCCCAAAAAAAAAATTTTTGTCCCCGAAATTTCTATATCAATTCCATATCCAATAATGCCACAAATCAAATGGATAACAATGCCCAAATGGCATTCACTTTTCAATTATAATCGAATTTAGCTAACATCAAGTTTGACAACATCGAACCACAACTCACAAATACAATTATCATCGTCTCAACACCAATCTGTGTACAAGCACAATGAATGCCACTATTAACAAGAATTCATCAATATACCCATGATTCTGGCAACCAAACCAACCAAATTTGTACTTACAAACTTTCCCCATCATTCCATTTATAGTGAATAAAATCATAACCTTAGTCAACGAGTTTATTCAAGCTCAAAATAAATAAATCAACGAATAAATCATCGTGATTCTCACCCATATACTCAAATTCCCACCAACATTTATTGACAGAATAAATATTAGAAATTCCGGCCAAAATCATTGGAATTTCAAATCACAATTACTCACCACTATCTCTACTAATTAATAAAACCCTCTTCATCAACCAAAAGAGGGTGAAAAGGCAAATTAGTCTTCTATCACACAAAAAAAATGATGGGCAATAATGTAATTTCACAGGTCCAAATTTTACTGTTTTTTATTGAAGCCTCACCTACAGGTGATGATAAAATACCTCCAATATTTATAAAAATAAATAACCAAAAACAAAAACCTCCCACTCCCTCACTCTCTCTCCCTCTCTCCTTCTCATTTTCTAAAAAAATGTGTTCATACACACAAAGTGTGTAGGCAAATACTAGTATATATTAAACCAATCATAGCCTCGGGTTGTGTTTTCATTCCCGTTCCTAAAATCATCATGACTTTCATAAATATTAAAATTTCCAACTATAATTATCATTGGCCGTAAGATTTTTTTTTTTTTTATTTCTAGCCATAATCATCATTGACAAAACAATGATTTCATCACCTTTCTCTTCTATCCCAATCAGTGACTAGTAGATTGGAAAAAATTGTAATATACCTGGCCAATACACAACACACATTTTTATCACTTAAATAATTCATTCTCGCAGCCCACACATGGAGCTTCTCCCTGGAAACATTGGGTCCTTGTGCCCACTCATCCATTTCTCACATTTCACGGGTCACTTTACCCATTCCAACATTCCTCCACATTCCACGGGCCTTTTTCACCCAATTCAACATCCACGAGGCCACTTTGCCCAATCAAACATCTACAGGCCATTTTGCCCAATCAAACATCCACATGCCATGTTGCCCAAAACAACATCCACGGGCCATTTTGCCCAATTCCACATTTCTCACTTGCACAGGTATAATACGACTTTTCCATCTACTTGTCACAATTCAACAATCATCTTAACATTCAAAATTTTCATAATGCATAACATACTATCAACCTAATTCAAGATCAATCCGAGACTTTAATCAAACACTCATCTTTGAAGCTATAACCTAAAATATGATATTTTAGAATTTTCCTTCTCCTATTCAATTCAATTCAATTCATGATGATTCACAATATATGCATTCCACATAAATTTCACATTATTCATAGAACTTATGAATTAATGAAATATCAATGTAATTCATAATTCACATCCACAAACTCAATAATATCTCAAATTGTAAGGTAGGATCATATGCTCTGATACCATTTGTAATGCCCCACCCCGAAATATTTATTTTCAGGAAATAATTCTGATGATAGGCCCAATTCAAACTCTTGTTTATTTTACTACCATTAAACACTATTCTTTATTTAAATTTCCTAATTACTCAAAAAAATCTACAACCAAAATTTACTTACCAAAAACATAAGACTTTATTTCATCTTATGCATCGAATTTCTTTTCTTAAATCAACTTCCCAACAAAATATAATTCTTGATTATTTAATGTTGCATCTAACCCCTATTAGACTGCCTACGTACCCTAGAGCGGGATCAAGCCTTTCATAGTTCACCATTCCTCCTTTTATTCATTTCCGAAAATACTCTAATAACAGAAATAAGCAACATTAGATTTCACAATCGAACCACACCAAATGGGTACCAACTACGGATTTAAAAATATCAAAATTCGCATGAGAAGACAGTGTCGGCCCTTTGGCCACGCGCCGCCACACGGTTTCTAGCGATCGGAAACCCAATTTTCCGACTAACTCTAAAAATTACCAAATTTTACAAGCAAGTAGAGTTCAATGAGAAGAAAAACTTTCATACTTGGGTTGAAGTCCAGTTCAGCCGGGAAAGGCCCCAATTTTGGTCAAGATCGCCGGAAACCCTAGAAATGTGTGGCTTCGATCCTTCACCTCCGGTGTTCCGCCGCCCCTATAGTTGTTTGGGCTTTGTTTCTGACATCTAGAAGAGTGTTTTGGTGGTGCTAATTGAATGAAATCGTTTCATAAATGGTGGATCTTGGGCAAGGTTTCCCGTGACACCAACGATGGGTTTTCCACCAAACTTAACTAAATTTCTTCTGATTTTGGGTGGAAATGGTATAAGGGAGGTTGGGTAGGTATTTCCAAGGGATGGATGGTGGAAATCCGCCTTGAAACGCCGTGAATGGCGCCGGGTTGCTTGTCACCAAATCGGGAAGAGCACCCCGTTCTCCCTTTTTTTCTTTTCTTTTTTTTTTCTTTCTTTTCTTCCTTCATCTCCTCCGTTCATCTCACTTCCCTCCTCAATCTCAGCCACACATGTGACTCATATCAACTCTCCAACAAATCTAGAACCTTCCAGATTAATAATTAAATTACCATCTTGCCCCTAACTTCGTTCGTTCATATCTTATTCGTTAAAACTCCAAATTACAAACCGTTTGTGGCCACGCGTTCGTATCGACGAGTATTATCCAACTATGTAAAGTAAAGTGGGAAAATATATGCAAATCAAATATTTCGTCGAAAATTCCGTTTAGGCCATTAAGGGCCTTTCCGTCACTTTACTTATCAAAAAATTTATTCGCCACAAATATAAGCGCATCGAAACTACGAATAAGAATACGAAATACATAATTTTAAATAGTGAAATCTGGGGATGGGATTTCACAGTTCGGCAGGTAACACTTCTTCCCCTGATGTACTTGATTCGGCAGCAACTAGCTGTTGGACTGTTGTAGCTTCCTTGGCAGGTCTTTACTGATGGCCTGCATGTATCTCAGCAGGTAGCAGCTGAAGGCTCGTATCACTCTCGGCAGTTTCTTGCCGAGAAACTGGTGTCCCATTTTCATCGTTGTTGTTAACACATGCTCCCCATGAACTACATATCACATCCTCTGGTACCTTTAACCACCCAAGATCACCTTGATCACCACTAGTGTTCTCCTTCTGGTGATCTGAATGTGATTGGATTGAAGAATAAAAATTCTCGTATTAAAAAAAAAGTAACATCTATAGTCACATACATATGTCGAGTTTTAGGGTGATAGCACTTATACCCTTTCTGTTGGGGGGGCAAACCCAACAAAAACGCACCGAAAGGTAAATGGATCCAACTTGCTATGATGAATCTTGTGAATATGAACATATGCTACACATCCAAACACACGAGGAGTAAGAGTATTGGTAGATACTACAGGAACATGTTCCGTCAATACTTAAAGAGATGTACATAATTCTACAACCTGAGATGGCATACGGTTAATCACATACACGGCATAGGTAACCTCATCAGGCCAAAACCGTTTAGGCATGGACATACCAATAAGCAAGGCACGAGCAGTTTCCAATATATGACAATTCTTTCTCTCAGCAACCTCATTTTGTTGCAGAGTATGGGGACAAGTAGTTTCATGGAGAATTCCTTGATCTTGAAGAAAACCAGACACTTCGGAACTCATATTCACCTCTATTATCAAAGCAGAGAACTTTAATAACGAAGGAATATTGTGTTGTAACCATCTGAGAGAAAGATCAAAACACCATACTAACATCACTTTTATTTTTCATCACATATATCCAAGTCATACGGGTGCAATCATCAACAAAGGTAACACACCATTTAATTCTGGAAATAGTACTAACAGGAGAGGGACCCCAAACATCAGAGTGCAGAAAATCAAACGGAAACAATCTTTTATTCATACTAGGAGGAAACGAAGCGCGATGACTCTTCGCGAGAATACATACCTCACAATGTAAGTCTGATTCTTTTATTTCATGAAATAAACTAGGCAACATAGGCCGTAAATAACCAAACGAGGCATGTCCTAACCGACGATGCAATAACCAAACTTCTTGTAAATTATTGGTACGAGATGCTCGAACTGCATTAGCTCTGCTAGAAACAACGTCATCCACATAATACAACCCCTCTCTCTTAGTGCCACGCCCAATTATCTCCTTGGTCTGAATATCTTGAAGTAAACAAAAGAGTGGATACATAAGTACAACATAATCTAATTGCTCAGTAACTTGGGGAATAGATAACAAATTATTAGACAACGATGGAACAAACAAGCAATTATGAAGGGAGAGGGCTGGTGTAAGGTCCATAATATCGGCCCCAATAACCGGTGCAGTGCTGCCATTCGCCGTTGTTATACATTTCTGAGGAGTCGTTGTCACACAAGTAAATTTTTTTTTATCAAAGGTTATATGATTTGTCGCACCAGAGTCAAAAATCCAACTTGTATTTGTCATTGTTACAACACATGAAAGTTGAAACAATCACACTACAATCACACCAATACCCGAAAAAATAGCAGTACCAAATAAATCTGCAATCCTTTTGCACAATAATTAACCATTCCTCACACAGTATCTCATGCTACAATCCAACAGCCAATCCCTTTTTTCTTTTATCAAATCCTTTTTTTTTCCTTGTTTTTGGAAGACAACCCTTTTACACGGGCAGATGGTCACAGCAAGCAGATTGCAGTAGCAGCAGAGCAATATTCCCACAAGGCACAATATGATACCTAATATACATGGCACATTTGCTGCAATGATTACAGCAGCAAAGACAAAATACGCTACAAGCAGTGCAACAGTTTATCCATGATATACTTGCAAAAAACACAACAATTGTACATGATTTACTGTATACAATTCGGATCGAAACCAAGTTCTGATACCAAATAGAATTTTACGGCTTAATTTTCATGTATTGCATAATTGGGTATAATACATACAATCCTTGTTCTCCAAGGTAAACTAAAAAAGGATATAAGAGATATCCTTCCTAATAAAGAACTCTAATATTTACACAGTATTTACATTCCTATTCTAAAGCCAACTCACGCAACAATAATTTGGTAATGCTTTTACACTCTATCTAGTTTCCAATTAATGAGATCATAAATAACCTTAATGAGAAGAAGTTCTTGGATCAAAAGATGTAGTTACCCAATTTGCTTTCCAAGAATCAATTATCATTAATTTGGTCACACTACTACATTTAACAGGTACCGCAATGAAACGAAAGTTCGCTCATCTTTCCTCAAAGAAACCCTAATAAAGGATGGAGCTATAAAGTTACCTTTATACCTCATTCTAAGTGAGTGGCAAACTTGTAATAAGTGAGCCATCACTCCATTTCCTCTTAGGCAGGCTTTGGCTTTTATTTTTGGGTTCATTTCCATTTTGTTTTACTTGTCATACAACTTAAACTCAATAGGCCTTATAGACCAAAACTCATTTTGGGCCTGGAAATCCAAAACTAACATAAAGCCCAATATGAACCTTTCATATAATTAATTAACATTTTAATTAATCATTGCCTAACAAAATTAAACTATTTAATTGTCCTCACTCATCTTCGTTATTTTCTTTAATCATTACTTTACACGGTGTATGACACACCCCGATCGAGATCAAGGCATGATGGCCGTCACATAGGAGTGACGTAGCCATGTGCACAGTGTGGAAGCAATAGAGATAGAAAATATACGAATAATTAAAAACCGAACTACTAGAGTGCACTATCAAACAAGAAGTGATAGGAGTTAGTTACAAAAGTAAACACTCCTAATTAGAGCATAATAAGTCTAGGTGCAGTCCAGTAGGACAAGTACTAGTTACACAGTACCAGGAATGTCCTACTATTATTTAGATAGGTCAGAACTGCCGACGTCCTCAAGCCACCAACAACAAGCTTACTTAAAACCTGGAGGGGCGCAAAACAGAAAACGTGAGTGGGCAAAAACAAATGTTTTACAAAACCATTTCATTTAACAACATATCTAACCCCTCGCTGTAAAACATGTATAATTTTTCCCAGAATCAAGATATAAGCATATACATAAATATATATGTAATCATATCAATTCAATTCATACTTCACATAATCATTTTCATATGTATGCCATGCCAAGATATAATAGAGTAAGCAATTCAGGTAAGAATAATTTCATAGAAATATAACATGCTGAATTCATAGCTCAAAAGTCACTTTAGCCGGAGTCACTACTATGACCTATACGGCAATATACTGCACAAGAGTCGGAACCAAACAAAAAGGTTTGTACGATAATAATGGGTGTAATACAATCATGCTTAATACTACTCTCACATAATAGCTGGGCGATAAATCGCTAGTCACCTACGAGTCGGAACCATAAATAAGGTCTGTACGACAAGACTGTTCACCTAAATTGGATCCAATATGAGCATATGGTGCGGGAGGTGACATAATAAACAGGCATGTGCCATATCTATGGCTAAATCACAATCACCCTAAGTGCAGTTTTATGAGCTCAACATTATTCAATCACATATCACATCATCGATGATTCACATAACCAAACACAACTTACCTGAACTTACCTGAGCGTCCACAGCACCACATTTATATATGTAAAGCATTACATACCAAATCATGTATGAATTATAAACTTATATGCATGGCATTTATGGCATATTATTATTTAAACACATATTTCTGGGAAAATATCAAGTAAATAATATATATGAAAATCAAAAGCCCACTCACTGGTATGTCGAAGGGTCGTAGCCCCTGAGTCGCCCTTGGATACGCTCATCCTCGGGATAAGTCTCACCTATATGCGAATTAACTATAAAAACGTTATTTTTAAGCACATAGGTAAAACTAGCTAATAACTTCTCATACAAATCTCAATTTTGGTATTTGAATATACCAACGTGACCTACACAACCTCACGAACATCGTAATATTTTTAAAATAATTTTTCTGTGGCTCACGCGCCCTCACGCGCCGGGGAGGGCACGGCCTCACGCGCATCACCTTCAACCTCCAGACGTCGGAACAGTGTCGCCGACGCCGGATTCTGGGCAGACCTGCAACTGCCTTTTTCTCGCTCGTTTTTACACCATTTTCCATAAAATTTTCACCAAAATGCCACAAATTACGAGAGGAAGAAGGTTATACCTCTTTGGAGCTTCAATTCCCTCGAAAACTCGTCGGGAAAATCCTACCAAAACCGGCCACCTTCGAACCTCGTGATCCCGACGTCAAAACCGAGCCAACGAAGCATTCTGAGCTTCGTGAGAACCTCCTAGAGCTCGCTGTGAACTTGGATTGTCCTAAAACATAACCATTCCAAAAGTTCATGCACTACTAAGTAGCTTCTTCCACTTAATGATTTCTCCATAATACTTTTACCAAACGCACTGTCTTGTTCCTTAGTTCCTTGTCCTTCTAATCCAAAAGAGTTATTGGTTCCTCATTATAAGTCAAATCCGGATTAATTTCCAAAGGTTGAGGAGGAATCACATGTGAAGGATCTGAAACGTAATGTCGAAGCATCGAAACATGAAACACATCGTGCACCTTGGACAATTCTGGAGGCAACTCAAGCCTGTAAGCAACCTCACCGACTCGCTCGGTGATCATATATGGTCCAATGTACCTAGGACTCAATTTTCCTTTCTTTCCAAATCGTACAACACCTTTCCAAGGTGATAGCGTCAGAAATACCCAATCACCTTCATTATACTTCCGATTAGTGGCATGCTTGTCTGCTAAGCTCTTTTGTCGATCTTGGGCCGCTTTCAGGTTAGACTTAATTACCTGAACATTTTGAGTAGTCACATCTACAATCTCAGGGCCCACTAAAACTCTTTCGCCAACCTCTGACCAACATAGAGGCGTACGACAAGATTTCCCATAAAGTGCCTCAAATGGTGCCATACCAATACTCGAATGATAACTGTTGTTGTAGGCGAACTCCATCAAATCCAAACAATCATGCCAACTATCTCCAAACTGCAGCACTAAAGATCTCAACATATCTTCTAATGTCTGTATAGTCCTCTCAGATTGTCCATCTGTCTGAGGGTGATATGTCGTACTATAAAGCAATCTCGTACCAAGACCTTCCTGGAATGCTATCCAGAACTTGGAAGTAAATCTAGGATCCCGATCCGAGATAATATTAACTGGCACACCATGGTACTTCACAATTTGTGATATAAATAACTTAGCTAATCGGCTTAACGAATACTTATCCCTCACTGGAATGAAATGTGCTGATTTCGTGATAGGAGCATATTTATGCGACTTAGTTAGCTTGTTTCTTGGCATTTATTTAGTTAGTTTCTACTTATTATAGTGATTTAAGCTATTTTCGTGTGTTTGCAGGTTCAAATGACAAAGTTGGCAAGAAAGTGCATTTTGTGCAGTTTTGGGTTGAATTGGAGTACATGCATGTGGAGCAAGTTGGATGGACGTTTTTTGTGCTTAAATGAGGCTAGGAACATGCTACAAATCTGGAGAAACAAATGCAAGTTGCAAGAATGGTTGGTGCACTCACCTAACTTACCAGAAATTGAATGGATGGTGCACTTACCTAACCTACCAGAAATTGAATGGATGGTGCATTCACATAAATTGATGGATGGTGCACTCATTTAACCCACCAGAAATTGAATGGAATGTGCACTCACCTAACACCTAATCCATCATCTTCCTATAAATACCCATTGCCGTGTATCTCATTGAGGGAGACCCATCCACCCTTCACCATAACTCACCTATATCCATCATTCACCATTCTACACATCCATTCACTCCTATACACAATTCCAGCCATTCTCATTTCCTTGCCGCATCCCCATTCAATCTTAACACATCTTTGACCCCTTCATTTAGCCATAAACATCCATAGTCACTTGTACTGCAGCAAGGTGGGGAAGAAGAAGGGCTTTTGACGTTTCAAGCTTGAGGATTGGAGCGTTTTAGGTGTACTTCATTCTTGTTTTCAATGTCTACTTTATTATTCTCTGATTTTGCTGTAACTATGAGCGGCTAAACCCCTACTTAGCTAGAGGGAAGCTCGAAGCCATGAACATCTTTGAGATATGAATTGATTTCTTCCAATTGTGATTTGATAAGTTGTCAATGCAATTCAATTAACTGTTTTCTTCAAAACTGATTCTTATATGTTGATTAAGGATGCATACTTAGTTTTCATGCATGAATTTGATGCTAGAATATAAATGAGTTTCACCTAATCGTTACAAATTTATATTCATGAGTAGTGAAGGTTGCTAGTCACAATCGTGTTAATTGAATTCTTGTCAAACGTATCATGGATTCATAGTTACAAATGTCTCGTCAACACTTATGATTTTCATGGAACGTAATGATCTCTGATTGTATCTCTATTATGCATTCATGTAGGGGACCTTTGGAGAATTATTTGGGTTGTCGCATGCATTCATCCAATTCAATGAGTAAAGGAAAATCTGAGGGTTAATTAGTGCATCACGGTTAATATTGGGTGTTGAGCTTCATAATTTTTTGAAAAGCAATTGGAAATCGATTCATGTACAAGTGTGCCATGTTTGGAGAAGAACCCTCTAGCTAGCCCATCATTCATTCAAATCACCAAATTCGTACCAAACTTTATCTAGTTTAGTTTCTGTCTTGTTTTAGTTCAAATTCGTCAAAACCAAAACCCCCATTTGTTTTAAGTGTCAATTAGGTTAGAATCTGTCTTAGTTTGTGTTTTTAAGTGTTTTGAGTCATTAGAGTCTAGTTAAGTGTTTTTAAGTTTATTTCTGTGTTTTTGAGTCAGTTTAGAGTAGATTAGCAATCCCTCCTAATCTCGGGTTTAGAACGATCCCTAATTATCCATACTACAATTACCAACAAGAGGGTTTAATTTGTGTGTTAAGTTAATTTTCGCATCACTTCGTAAGCCAATCAACTACCATCCAAATGCCGTCATATCCATTCTGTGTACGAGGAAGCTTGTACACAAAATCCATAGTGATATTTTCCCATTTCCACTGTGGAACGGGAAGTGGCTGCATCAATCCAAATGGCTTCTTCCTTTCAGCTTTAACCTGTTGGCAAATGGCACACCTACTCACATATTCGGCAATTTCTCTTTTCATACCCGGCAAATAATAAAATGATCTAATGGTATGGTACATCTTAGTGCCTCCTGGATGCATCGCATATGCCGAAATATGTGCTTCATCCAAAATTTCTTTCTTTAACTCTGCATTATTCAGTACATACATTCTGCTTTCATGCATGAGCATACCATCAGTTTCTCGAATCCCGAAATCTCTCTTTTTGCCTTGATTTCTTGCTTGAATTATTTCTTGTGTCTCCTCATCATTCATCTGAGCCTCAAGCACACGATCAATTAAAATTGGCCTAACCTAAAAATTAGCAAGCAAGGCTTCTTTTCAATCTTCCACTCCTAACTCCACTCAAGTGGATCTCAAATCTGCTAGAAGAGGAACATGACAATCATAGATGGCATTAAGTCTGGCTGGAGTCTTCCTACTAAGTGCATCTGCCACTGCATTTGCACGACCAGGATGATACTCAATCATGCAATCATAGTCACTAAGTAACTTAATCCACCTCCACTGTCGAAGATTAAGATCTCTCTGAGTAAACAGATACTGAAGACTCTTATGATCTGTGAAGATCTTACATTTCTCACCATAAAGATAATGTCTCCAAATCTTCAAAACAAAGATGATAGTTGCCAACTCCAAATCATGCGTAGGGTAATTCTTCTCATGAGGTTTCAACTGTCTCGAAGCATAAGCAATCACTCTACCATGTTGCATCAATACACAACCCAAACCATTTAGAGAAGCATCACTATAAACCTCATAATTACCGCTATCATCTGGAAGTGCTAGAACATGTGCATAAGTGAGATAATACTTCAACTGCTGGAAACTTTGCTCACATTTATTATCCCACTCAAACTTAACATCCTTTCGAGTCAACCTCGTCAATGGCAAAGCAATCATTGAAAAATCCTTAACGAACCGTCTATAATAGCCTGTTAGGCCAAGAAAACTCCGTACCTCGGTGACGGTTCGAGGTTGCTCCCAATTCTCCACAGCTGCCACCTTCTGAGAATCCACTTGAATGCCTTGAGCATAAATGACATGTCCCACAAATGCCACTTGATTCAACCAAAATTCACATTTGCTAAACTTAGCATATAGCTGGTGTTCCCTCAAACTGCTCAACACCAACTTCAGATGTCTAGCATGCTCAACTTTAGACTTAGATTATACCAGAATATCGTCAATGAAGACAATAACAAACCTGTCCAAATATGGCTGGAATACTCGATTCATCAAATCCATAAAAGCTGCTGGTGCATTAGTTAACCGAATGGCATCACAAGAAACTCATAATGACCATATCGAGTCCTGAATGCGGTTTTATGGACATCTTCATTTTTAATCTTCAACTGGTAGTGATGCGAAAATTAACTAACGCACAAATTTAAACCCTATTTGTGACAATTGTAGTATAGATGTAAGTAGGGTATCGTTCTAGGCCGGGGATTAGGAGGGATTGCTAATCAAAGTAAAATTTAATTAAAAACGTAAAAATAAAATTTAAAACACTAAACTAAAATCAAAACACTTAACTAGAATCACTCAAAATAAAACTAACAAATAAACTAAAACAAATCAAAAGACTCAAAATAATTCAAGACTCAAGAAAACACAAACTAAATTGATTTCTAACAAATTTAACACTTTAAAATAAACGGGGAATTGATTTTTGACGAAATTGAATTTAAAATAGAAACTTAAAAATAAACTTCTAAGAAAATATATTTTATAGAAATAAAATGATGAAACGTTAATTAGAGGAGTCCTTATCCACACATGAATAAATGTATACAATTTGATTCCCAGTTATGACTTCGACAAACGAATAAATGACAACGCTCCAAGTTAATTAGGTCCGCTTAAATTAACCTTCAGATTTCCCTAGATTCATTGAATTGGACGGGAAACGCATCACAACCAAATTATTTTTATCAAGTTCCCTAACTATGGAATACGCATGATAGAGAGACATATCAAAAATCATTATGTTCAATGGAAATCATAAGCATCGACTAGGCATTCATAACTATGGAATACGCATGTTAATCCAACCTAGGGTTTACTAAACACAATCGTGACTAGCGATTTTTACTACTCATGAATATAAGTTCATAACGATTAGGTGAAATTCCCTTATATCCTAGCATCAAGTCTAAGCATGTAAATTAAGTGTCGACCCTCAACCCACATACATAAACAAGTTCTTAATCAACACAGAAAAATAAACCACATCCAACGTTCAAGAATTCATAACTGGAGTAAATCAAATCATAATAAACAATTATCCATGGTTTCAAATTCACCTCTAACCAAACAGAAATTAATTACACATGTTTAATATAATTGGAAAGCAAATTAAATTAAACATGAGTTTTAGAAAAATAAAACCAAACGAGGAAGCTTGCTGTGCTGTGCTTAAGCTGCCTCCCCCGAGGTCCTCACTGCCTTAAGGGCAGCACCTCAATGAGTTCCTCTCGCCCTCACGCGTATGGTTGACCCGCCTACTGCGCCTGTCTCCCTTGCGTCAGTCCTCCTGTGCTTCTCCCCGTGTCCTGACTTCCTTGCTGCCAGGCAGCGCCTTCTCTTGCGTCAGCCTCCTGCCCTCACGCGTCTCGCACGTCTTGCTCCTGGCAGCTGCTCCTCTTGGCTTATTTCACGCTGCCAGCTGCCTAAGGGCAGCCTCTTTCCGTTTCCTCCCTCTCGCTGCTCCTTTCGCGTCTTCTCTCCTCGTCTCCCCTAGCTGCCAGGAAGGCACTCCCCCCTGTTTTCTTTCCGCGTGCACCCTTTTATTTCATTTTTCTGTCAGCTTTTCTTTCCACTAGTGTCCTCCACTTTTTCCACTCATCCCTTAATCTTTTCTTTTATGCTGCTTTGCCGTTTCTCTCCCACTTTCCTCAATTTGTTTTTAATTCTTTTTCCTTACTTTATTCCCACAAAGCTCCTTTTATTCTTTATTTTATATAAAACAAACATGATGATGTTTCAAACATCATCATGTTTTATTATTATATATATATGTATATATTTTATTTAATTTAACAGCTAAACAGTTTTGATGAAATTATTACATAAAATCACACTTATGCTATTTTTATTTTCTTAGCTAGATAAATTCGATAAAACACAAAAACAAAGTAAATAGCATAAAAATATGAGGAAATAACTAAGAAAAGACAAGAGAATTTGATGTAAAATATATATAAATATGAGCTTATCAAATACCCCCACACTTAGCTTTTGCTAGTCCTCGAGCAAAATAAACGAAAACAGAAAAAGTAATAACATGAAAATATTAGCTTCCCCCTATGTGACCCTCATAGAATTTCATTCGAGAACACAAATCATCAAGAACCATAGCTAACAACAACAAGCAATTCAAGTTCATTTTCCTTATTCAAATATTAGCAGTAATCTTTGAAACATCCTTGAAGTGTAGTGTGTGAGATAGCCATGCTCATGCAATTTCAAATTTTTATTTTTTAAAAACACCATATGCAAACTAGCAACCTTCTCACTGGGTATACTCTCAATCACACATGTGTTTAGTTTAAATGTGTTTCGCTCAAAGAAACAAATGTGAAGGTTCTACCATAAGCTTGCATAAAGATCACTTCTCCACAATCATAATTACAAAACTTAAATCAAGAGGACTTTTATTGGACGTAATGAGGTTTAGGGCGAGGGTTATTGAAACGAAAGAATAGGTAAAAACAAGTTCCAAGCTACATTGCAAGCAATTCTTTTAATTAGATTTATAAGAACTCAAGCCTTCCAGCTATTCTTCTAGTCACCTCCAACCACGACCTTAAACTGAAACTTTAAACACTTTTTATTTTCTTTGTAAACAAACTTTCTTTCTTTTCTTCTTTTTTTTTTTTTTTTTTTTTTTTTCTTCTTTTTTTTTTTTTTTTTATTTTTTTAATACAAACATGAAATACCCCCACACTTATTCTTTTGCCAAACACCTTCAAAGTACTTCACAAACGTTTCACATAAGACACTCTTGCATTGCTCGCTTGGAAAGGGTAAGGAAAAATATTTATTTCAGGTATAAGGGTAGACATATCTGGTGATAAGAAATAAAAGGCTCACAAATACGGCTCAAATTGGCAATCTAATGATATCATTTTTCTTTGGGAAACAAGGTTATTTGGGCCATGGTGGTAAACCTAATGCCTCTATCATTTTCAAGTTCATGCAATCAATGACAAAAATTTTGAAAGATCGTTATGCAAGTTCTAGAGAAGTATCTCACATAAGTTCATCACACATGAAAGAATAGGAGTGTATGAAAAATGCACACACTTTCAATAGGCTCAAAAACTCACATAGGATGTATATGGTCACTAAATTCACATATGGAGCTTTAAATCATGCTTTAATTTCACATCAACAAGGCTATGTGCATTTGGTTTTTCAAAGATGATCAAATATGTACAAACTAACACGAGAATAAGGAATTTCACAAAACACATGTTAACTAAGTTCTTGATGATCATGGTTCAAATTTTATCCAATTATATCATTGGGTCGGGAAACTAACAAAAATCTAATTCAAAACAATAAGGAAAACAAGGAAATATTTTTGGATTTTTTAAATTTTTGGATTTTTTTTTTTTTTTTTTTTTTTTTTTTTTTTAAATAAAACAAAACTAATTAAGAAAACAAAGCAATAACATGGAAACAAATGAAACCAGTTCAAAGTCGAAGGTACAAAAATTTTCAATTTGGTCATTTTTATACTCTTTACCCCCACACTTAAACTAGACATTGTCCCCAATGTCAGAAAATATAATAAAATGCAAATAAAAATGAAAAGGATAAATATAAAGAAACAAAATAAAGCAATAGGACTGAAAACTTCCCTAATTTGCAGAAAATCAAGCGATGACCCCCCAAGCTAAAATTTTGCAATCAACTTCAAGGGTGGAAATAACCAAAAGTTCCTGCAAAGAAAAGAAATAAATCAGTTAAGCACGCAAGAAAATGTAAAAAAAATGCAAACGAAAAATTAAAAATAAAAATAAAAGATAATGAATAAAACTAATAAATGAACATTGGTCCTGTTTGGTGACTTTCCACAGCTTTGAACTTGAACTGGCCTCGGAACTTCTTAGCAAGGAAAATGAGACTTGATTGGTGGTGTTGTTGAAGCTTCTCGAGCTCTTGGTTTCAACTCAGACTCCTTCTGCCGGGTTGATTGAGTCTGCAGGCTACATTCTTCTCTTTTTGTTCTTCTGCATGGCAGGTAGGCACGAGGAATAGGTGATGGTCTGCTTCTTTGTTCAATCTGTCCAAGTGCCGACCGATTGCCTTTCTTTCACCTTGCCCCGTAGCCAAGAGCAAGGGTAAAGGAAAAGCATGCCATGAGAAATCTTTGCCTCTGACTCTGATGATATGGGATACTTTTGCTTTTGAAGAAGTATCGTTCCACAGGTGTATGCTTGAACTGGGCTGGGGAACTTCTTAGCAAGGAAAATGAGACTTGATCTTGAAGATGAAGCAGCACCTTGTCTCCACATGCTTCAAGTATCATTTTCACTTGCCATGTCTGTTCTCCAGGCAGATGTGGCGACTTCTTCGGAAGTACATCAGTGGTTGATGAAGAGCACTCGAGAGCAATGCTAGGTAAGCAATCAGGAAGGATTTCCAGGCAGTCGGTTCTTAGATTGGAAGATTGACACCGAGTGCTGGCTGATTGCCCGCTTTCTCCTTGCCCCAAAGACAAGGAAAAGGACAGGGAGAAAGCGTGATATGAGATACTCTTGCTTTCAACCTTCATGATATGAAATACTCTAGCTCTAGATGACTTATTTGCAAAGGTATCCCAGGGAATGAGAAACACAGAGAAACTCAAGAGGGTTTGTTGGAAAGGCATTTTCGGAGATGAAAAATTTCGGAGATGAAGAAGTGCTGAGAGAGTTTGCCTTTGCAATGGATGGCGAAGGTAGACGTTTATAGGTCTTTTCTTCACAACCGAAACTATTCTTTTACCCCTGTCGGCAGCCGGTGGATGGATGAACAGTACAGGTTACGCGCTTTCTGAAAAAGCAACCCGTAATTTGCGCAAAGCTGACAGCGCGCGTGACGAGTGACTACAAAATTGGAAAAGCTGTTCGCCTCGTGATTCCTGACCGCTCCGACTTTTGAGAGAGACGCCCGACTTTTGAGAACGGCGTCCGACTTTTGAGAACGGCGACGACGCTTTTGAGAAAAGAATCCGGCTTTTGAGAAAGGAGCCCGGCTCTTCGATTTGCGAGAGGGCGCCTCTTCGACTGCTGAGTGATGCCTCAACGATTTCTTCTTCTTATAAGAACGCTCATTTTTGTTCCACAACACACTTAAACTCCCCCTGTAAACACTCCCTCCTGTAAACACTTCCTCCTTGCATTTCTTTTAATCTTGATCAGTCCGACTCTTCATTCTCAACACCTTCAAATATGTCTTGCCCCTCTGACCGTCGCCTTAACTTGAATGTTGGGGAAGATAGTGATATATCTTCTCCAACCAACATTTGGCAGCCATCCTTCATATCCCCAAATGGTCCTCTTACAGTTGGGGATTCCATGATGATGAACGAAACAACCGCATCGGTGGTGGCCAGAAATCTGCTCACTCCTAGAGACACTAGGATACTTTCAAGGCGGTCCGACGAACTAGCTGTTCAGGACTCTATGGCCTACAGCGTCCGATGCGCAGGCTCAGTATCAAACATGGGCCAGCGCCTTCTTGCACGAACCCGTCAGGTGGAGTCGTTGATGGCTGAAGTGGCTAGTCTTCGGCAGGAGGTCAGAGTGCTCAGGCATGAGAACAGGGATTTGCACATGCTCGCAACCAATTACTCCACAAGCATGAAGAGGAAGCTTGATCAGCTGCAGGAGTCCGAAGTGCGGATTCAGAGTGATCATCAACGGTTTATGACGTTACTCCCGAGGTTTGTGTTGCCTTCGTCCTCGGGAGCAGCACCAAATATTGAGACTCCGAATGATCCAGCTCTGGCGCTTCGTCTTTCAGGGGCTCCATCGACCTCCGAGGCACCACCTACCAATGACCAATGAAAACTATTAGTTTAATTTATTGTAAAATATTTATGCTTTAAAATTTATTTAATTATAAATATAAATATAAGTATTTCTGTTTTGTTTTTTTTTTTTTTTTTTTTTTTTTTTAATTATGTGATGTTTATTATTATTATTATTATTATTATTATTATTATTATTATTTTTTTTTTTTTCATTTTTTTTTCATTTTTTATTTTATATAAATGTAAAATAAGTAAATCAAAGTAAAAAAAAAAAAAAAAAAAAAAATAAGTTTAATCTTTCTAAACAAAAATCACAACTAAATAAACAAAACAAAATAAAATCAACGTAAAATAAAAAAAATCAACGTAAAATAAATTCACACAAGAGCAAACAAACAATGAAAGAACTAAACAAAGTAAAATAAATTCAGTAAAGAGAAGGGATTAGGAATGCAAATCTGATTGTGGGTGATTCCTAGGCCTCCCTTCATTATTCAAATGCATGGGTTTATCTTTGAACGGACGGTGGTACTTGAAATGATCCGACAACGGTCTAAGTTCTAGAGTGGGTGCCTGAATCATCACAATTAGATTGTTAGTAAAAAACAAAATTAAAAATGGAGAAAATGGCTTACTATCTTGTTCCGATACAAACTCTATGACGAACACTACGTCTTTAAACGTTTCAGGGACTTTGAACTTGGCCAGGTTTACTATGATGGTTGTGGCTTGTCCCGTGTCATCAAACTCAATTTCTTTGGGCTTGATTGTCTCATGCACAGCTTCTTTGATAAGTTCAACAAATTCTCCGGCTACCTCATTTTCTGGAATCCCTCTTCTTGGTGTAGAAATCTCTTTGAATGTTTCAACGTCATCGGGAACATGATTTGGTGCACCAAGAGTTTGGATATCACTTTTCACCTCTGGAAGAGCTTCCACAACGTCTTTTTCATTCACTTCTTCCTTGGGATTTAAAAACCTGCAAGGAAAAAGGACATTTGGTGGAACGATGTTAGAATGAATTGAACTTAGAACCTCCTCACCTGAGTTGGATGACATAAGGACTTGGGGGGTTTGCGATAAGAATTCTTCTAAACTGCCCAAGTCGTCATCCTCATCTTCTTCTTGAATTGGCAATTCATCCATGTTCGGGCTCTGTTTGGATGGTTCTGGGACAACTTCATCCTCCATGTCACCTTGATCTCGAATCTGTGCCATGAATTCCATAATCTGCCCAACTTGCTCCTCCAAAGCATCCACCTTGTTGGCTTTATTTTGCATCTCCATGTTTCGATTTTCTACGTCCTGGGTCAAAGAGGTTAGTAACTTATTCAAAATGTCATTATCCGAGGACGTACCTGAATTTGGTTGGGGAGATTGTGGTGGAGGCTGTGGTGGTTCATATGGCCATTGATAGTACTCCTCCGATGGCTGCCAATATTCTGCTTGGTGAGTCTCATCAGCTTGATTTTGTGAACCCTGCGCCAAAGAAATGAGTCCATCAAGAATTTCATTATAATTAATGGGCATACTTGAATTCGATTGAAATTGCTGTGGGGGATGCTGTGGTGGCTGCATAGGTCTTGAATAAAACTCGTCTTGCTGCCAATATCCACCTTGTTGAAATTGTTGAGGTTCATCCCACATATACTCTGAATTACTTCTCCAATCCGAATTATAAGCGTTGGAAAACATGTTGCCCCTTGATTGGTTATAGCCTTGATATCCCCAAACATCTTCATTTGCAGAAAATTGGGGATATTGATGAGTTTCAAATCCTTGCTCATAGGGCATATCAAATGTAGGGCCACTTGGCATTGTGGTCATTCCGGCATTCTGAGTCAATTGAGCAGTGAGTTGTGCCAATTGAGCTTGAATGGATTCGAGTGCCATGTCTCGCTCCATTGTACCTAAAATCAAAGAAAACTAAATCAAATATCAAAAGTTAAAAAAAACATAACAAACACAAACAAATAAAATACAATAAACACAAAAAAATAAAATAAAATAAAACACAAACAAAAACATAAACAAGGGATTAGCAAATTTGCTAATCCCCGGCAACGGCGCCAAAAATTTGATGCGAAAATTAACTAACGCACAAATTTAAACCCTATTTGTGACAATTGTAGTATAGATGTAAGTAGGGTATCGTTCTAGGCCGGGGATTAGGAGGGATTGCTAATCAAAGTAAAATTTAATTAAAAACGTAAAAATAAAATTTAAAACACTAAACTAAAATCAAAACACTTAACTAGAATCACTCAAAATAAAACTAACAAATAAACTAAAACAAATCAAAAGACTCAAAATAATTCAAGACTCAAGAAAAAACAAACTAAATTGATTTCTAACAAATTTAACACTTTAAAATAAACGGGGAATTGATTTTTGACGAAATTGAATTTAAAATAGAAACTTAAAAATAAACTTCTAAGAAAATATATATGAGGAAATAACTAAGAAAAGACAAGAGAATTTGATGTAAAATATATATAAATATGAGCTTATCAGGTAGTAACCTGACCTTAAGTTAATCTTAGAAAACACGCAGGCACCTCTGAGTTGATCAAATAAATCATCTATACGAGGCAATGGATAACGGTTCTTAATGGTTACCCGATTCAATTGCCTGTAATCGATGCACAGCCTCAAAGTTCCATCTTTCTTTCTCACAAATAAAACTAGAGCTCCCCAAGGTGAAGTACTAGGCTGAATAAAACCTTTATCCACTAACTCTTGCAACTGGACTTTCAATTCCCTCAATGCAGCAGGAGCCATTATATAAGGAGTCAAGGATATATGATTCGTACCTGGAAGCAGATCAATAACAAACTTCACCTCTCTATCTGGCGGCAATCCAGGCAAATCCACTGGGAGTACATCCGGAAAATATCTGACCATATGAACATCCTCCACACTACTAGGAGCATCATAATTTAATACCACATGAGCTAAATATCCCTGACAACCTTTTGACAACAATCTATTTGCTTTTATGGCTGAAATAATACCATGCCTCACCCCACTAGGCTCTCCTACAAATGTAACTTCAGGTAATCCAGGACAATGAAATGTGACTGTCTTTCCATAACAGTCTATCTTGGCACAATTATAGTGCAATCAATCAGTGCCCAAAATCACATCAAAATCCATAATATCCAACGGCATAAGATTAGCCGGCATGACAACATCCTCTACTAACACTGGACATCCTGGATATACCCGATCCACAAAACATTTATCCCCTCTAGGCATAGAAAACTCTAAATTATATCCTAGAGGTGTAGGATGGGGTTGTGTCACTTGAGCAAATGTATGAGAAATAACAGAATGTGTAGCACCACAACCAATCAATACTCTAGAAAAATGACCAAGAATATTTAACGTACCCATGATTAAATCTGGATTATTCTGGGCATCTTACAATGACATGTTGTGGATACGCGCCTGATTCTGCTGTCATCCACCGCGACCTCTGTTGGGATGAACACCACGTCCCTGCCTCTGCTGACCTGACTGCCTCGAAGATCCTGCACTACTAACATCAATCTCTCCATGCTGGGGCTGTCCCCCTTGGTACCACTGAGATCCTTCGGCTGAATGTGGCTGATAAGACATAGATCCTCCTTGATACTGAGGGTACCCACTCTGATATTGAGGATCTTGGGAGTACTGATGTTGTTCTGAGGTGTAAGGAGCGGCATCGCCCTGATAGTGGTAGGCACCTCCTCGCCCAGTCTGAGTATAACCACCAAATCCTGAAGCTTGCTGGGTTGGTGCAGGTGGTGGGAAAGAAGGCTGCTGGGGTCTCTGCTGACTCTGAGGGCATTAAGTAGCCATATGACCCATCTGACCACAAGTAAAACATTCACTGCTACCTCTCATACACTCCCCAAAATGTCTATTATTACACCTGAGGCATAAAGGGGCACCGGAACCACCTGGACCACTAAAATCTCTCTGCCTCTGGAACCTAGGGCCTCCAGTAAATCTACCACCTCTCCTCTGTATATTAGTACTCAATCCTCCACTAGAAGAGCTGGAACTGCCACCGCTTCTCTTGAAATTCTGAGTCTTACGAGGTCCTTGAAATGCTTGCCATTTTCCCTTGTCATCTCGTCTCTGGCCCCCATTCTTTCCTTCCTCATCCTCACTTTCATTGGGCATGTTTTCTGAGTCCTCAATCCGCAGTAGAACCTCATAAAACTCCTGGTAAGTGGCACAGTGAGTCGATGTCGCTATGGAAAGCCATTTCTTCTTAGCGCCCAATCTGAAACGGCGGAGCATCTCAACCGGATTAGCAGCAACCTCCAGATCATATCGCAACAAATCAGTAAACATCCTGTAATACTCATTAGCTAACATCTTTCCTTGCTTCAAATGAGTAAACTCATGTCTCTTATGATCAATATACTCAGGAGGAATGAACCTTTTTCGAAACAGCTCTTTAAATACTCCCCAGTCTACAGTCTCCACTGTGGTCAACTGGTAAGACTCCTGTCTCTACTAGGATGCAGGCTGCTCTCCCAAAAACCAGGTAGTCGTCTCGACCCACCTATTAGGAGGAAGATTCCCCTGACTCTGCATCACAAGAAATGTCTTCTCCATATGATTAAGCCATTTTTCTGCCCCCTCATGACCTTCATTTCCAATAAAGTGATTCAGTTTCAGGTTGTACACAGTCTCAAGAGGTGTCTTCTAAGGAGGACGGAAAACAGTCTGAAGGGCAGCCACTATAGCTTCCCTTAATTAAGTAATATCAGGGAAACAAGGCTCAGCTGAGTGGCGGGGCACCCTACGAGGCGGCATAGTTCTGACATAAGACATCATAAGGATTAGAACATTCAAGAATTATACAGGACTGCTAAACCTAGGCTCTGATACCAAACCGACACACCCCGACCGAGATCAAGGCATGCTGGCCGTCACGTGGGAGTGACGTAGCCATGTGCACAGTGCGGAAGCAATAGAGATAGAAAATATACGAATAATTAAAAACCGAACTACTAGAGTGCACTATTAAACAGGAAGTGATAGGAGTTAGTTACAAAAGTAAACACTCCTAATTAGAGCATAATAAGTCTAGGTGCAGTCCAGTAGGACAAGTACTAGTTACACAGTACCAGGAATGTCCTACTATTATTTAGATAGGTCAGAACTGCCGACGTCCTCAAGCCACCAACAGCAAGCTTACTTAAAACCTGGAGGGGCGCAAAACAGAAAACGTGAGTGGGCAAAAACAAATGTTTTACAAAACCATTTCATTTTTCCCAGAAACAAGATATAAGCATATACATAAATATATATGAAATCATATCAATTCAATTCATACTTCACATAATCATTTTCATATGTATGCCATGCCAAGATATAATAGAGTAAGCAATTCAGGTAAGAATAATTTCATAGAAATATAACATGTGAGCCGGAACCCCTATGGTAGTCTGTACGGCTGAATTCATAGCTCAAAAGTCACTCTAGCCGGAGTCACTACTATGACCTATACGACAATATACTGGACAAGAGTTGGAACCAAACAAAAAGGTATGTACGACAATAATGGGTGTAATACAATCATGCTCAATACTACTCTCACATAATAGCTGGGCGATAAATCGCTAGTCACCTACGAGTCGGAACCATAAATAAGGTCTGTAAGACAAGACTGTGCACCTAAATTGGATCCAATATGAGCATATGGTGCGGGAGGTGACATAATAAACAGGCATGTGCCATATCTATGGCTAAATCACAATCACCCTAAGTGCAGTTTTATGAGCTCAACATTATTCAATCACATATCGCATCATCGATGATTCACATAACCAAACACAACTTACCTGAGCATCCACAACACCACATTTATATATGTAAAGCATTACATACCAAATCATGTATGAATTATAAACTTATATGCATGGCATTTATGGCATATTATTATTTAAACACATATTTCTGGGAAAATATCAAGTATATAATATATACTGAAAATCAAAAGCCCACTCACTGGTATGTCGAATGGTCGTAGCCCCCGAGTCGCCCTTGGATACGCTCATCATCGGGATAAGTCTCACCTATATGCGAATTAACTATAAAAACATTATTTTTAAGCACATAGGTAAAACTAGCTAATAACTTCTCATACAAAGCTCAATTTTGGTATTTGAATATACCAACGTGACCTACACAACCTCACGAACATCGTGATATTTTTAAAATAATTTTTCTGTGGCTCACGCGCCTTCACGCGCCGAGGAGGGCATGGCCTCACGCGCATCACCTTCAACCTCCAGACGTCGGAACAGTGTCGCCGACGCCGGATTCTGGGCAGACCTGCAACTGCCTTTTTCTGGCTACTTTTTTCACCATTTTCCACAAAATTTTCACCAAAATGCCACAAATTACGAGAGGAAAAAGGTTATACCTCTTTGGAGCTTCAAATCCCTCAAAAACTCGTTAGGAAAATCCTACCAAAACCGGCCACCTTCGAACCTCGTGATCCCAACGTCAAAATCGAGCCAACGAAGCACTCCGAGCTTCGTGAGAACCTCCTAGAGCTCGCCGTGAGCTTGGACTGTCCTAAAACATAACCATTCCAAAAGTTCATGAATAGTGCTCAACTCGGAGCTTGAGTTTTCAACGTGATATCGGACGAGTTCTTACCTGAAATGGGTACCAATCAACTCGAAATGGCACGAGGAATGCAATGGTGCCTTTAGAATCTTCGATCTGTGACTGAGAAGCTCACCTCGAGCTTGGTCCGTACGAGGAAGAAGAGAGAGAGAGTGAGAGTCCGAGAGAGAGTACGGGAGAGAAGAGAGAGAAAGGGTATGGGTGTGTGTGTAGTCCCAAAATGCACACCAATCAAAACTCTTTAATCTTTTAGTTCTAATTGGGTCCAATTAGTTAGGAATAGAACTAATTGACCCAATTTCTTAACCCAAAATACAAACACACAATACCACGAAACGCTCAAGGGTAAAACTGTCATTTTACACTGTCGATAAATAAATAACACACATCTCCGGGATAGGCTGTGACAGTGTATGATCCATTAGGTTTCTTTTAGCGAGGTAGTGGGCGATTAGAACTCATTCTAAATCGATTGTGAATTGAAACTTACTTTCAATTCTCCCTTTAGTGATTATACACCTTTAGGGCTTCAACAAGCTATGAGTGACACCTAACAGTATGTCATGACTACCCAAGCTAATCTGAAGAGGTTGGAGAACCTATTCAGTTTGGGATTACAAATGCAATACGGTCTTTCTCTAATACAATACTCTTGATCACGTTGTTTGGTTTGATAGTTTATTCATGTCTACAATCCAATGTGATTCACTTGTCTACATGATTACCATGAATGTGATTCATACTCTGGCCAGAGATTAATCATATCATAGAGTATTCTCCTTCAATGGATTGAAGGTTAGAAATCTCTTGTTGCGCATTCACCTGTCTCCATGGTTAAGTGGCTTAACCCCAACTATTTTGTGCACACCCTCTGATAAAGTGCCTCTAACACGGTCAAATATCAAGGACCTAACCACAAGACAACTATGATACCTCGAGTCAAAATGACAAGTTTTCATTATCTCAACCATGATTCTCATGTGACATGAGTATGAGAACTCCTTGTTGATCGCGTTGAATGGACTCATTCTCTATTGAGCAACTACATACTTGCCTTGATGTCAATCACACCAATGACTAGAGACCAATCACTCTCCAGGAGAGAAGACATAGCATGTATTGATCTTAACGGATCGTCATTGCCCAATTGGCAATCCTATGATCAAGAACGTTTAGGATATGTGTACGAATTAAAATGGTCTCATGAATCTAACTTCTTTAGATCAGATTCTCCTAATTACATATTTTTTGGACTTATTGTCTAAGCGTATAACATTTAAATGAGATGACTTTAAACAATAATATTTGCCCTTATATTAAACTAGTTTAATTTAACATGTAAAATGTCCGTAAAGTATCGTCATATGATTGGATTTAGGGCACATTTCCAATAGGGATGTAACATACTGATATGGATAAGTTATGTTTAAAACCAATTCTTAGCTAACTATTCAACATAAGATTTTTGAAAGGATTTAACATTCTGAACTTAAAAGATAAAAACAGAAAATTAGAATAATTGGAATTGGTTTTTGTAAAACTCAGCAACAAGGAAGAAAATAAAATAGTTTTGAGAAAAACAAATATAAAAAGCACTAGAGTTTAGCCAGAGCCATTAATAATGCTATGTAGTTCTACTAACTACGTAAGAATACCACATACATATTATGAAGGTTAGGAATTCTTAATGAATATATCTAACACACAATCCGCTCCGATCAAACCAGCTCCAATTGGTCCCCAAAAGATCTCTTTTTAAAGTTTGACACATCCACTTCAAGTTCTCAGGTACCGTTTGGTACGCAGACGGGACGGAACGGGACGGGATGGAACAGGACGGGACGGGACGGAACAGGACGGAACAGATGATGTAAATATTGAAAAAGATAAGGAGAAATTTTGTCATAAAATGTTATAAATTTGTGTTCCACGGATGTGGAACGGGTCGTTCCAGGGGGAAGAGGTGGAACGAAAAATCAGCCAAATTTCGTCCCATGGGACAACCCGTTCCATAGTTTTTAGGCGCACCAAACGTGGGACGGAACGGCTCGTCCCGTTCCGTCCCGTCCCGTCCCACGTACCAAACGGTACCTGAAGGAACCTTCATCTAAAAATGCCATCCTGACCGTCAAAATGCCCAAAACGTTCAAAAACGTCAATTTAGGAAAGTTGTTCAGTCAACTTTCTTTTTTTCACTACGGTCAAATGGCATGGAATAAAAACTGGATTTTTTTACAGGATCATCCTGAAAGACTAGCGAATCCACTCCACTTGGAGTTACTCCAAAATTCCTCCATTTGATTACTTTGTGCCCAAAATAGATATGTATGTTCTACAATTAAAATATAGAGTAAAGTATCAAAATTCTACCAAAATAACAAATAAATTATAACTAAGAATAGGGTTAAAATAATAGAATAATATCAACTCATAAGGCCGTTTGATAATCATTTCATTTCCAATTTTCAGTTTTTAGTTTTCATTCTTTTTTAAACTAAAAACTCGTTTGGTAACTATGAGAGAGCCACTTTCTTGAGTTATCAAAATTTGTCTTTAACTTTGTTTTAGTATTTGATTTTTTTGAAAATTAAAAGTAGTTACAAAATGTGTTTTCAATTTTTCAGTTTTTAAAAAATGGACACTGAAAATGAAATGGTTGTCAAATGGTCCCAAAAGATGGCGAATTTACTATGATATTGCCTGATCATTAGATAATAAGCTAGGAATATTTTTGCATTTGTCCCAAAAATGGTAGAATTAGAAGGGAGAAAGCTTCTTTATGTCTAATATCATTTTAATCAACTCACAATGAAAAATCATTCTCCTCTACTTGTAATATACCTTAAATTTAGAGATTTACTGTCCCTATTCAATCCTAGATACCAAATGACTTTGGGTTTTACCTGAAAAAAGGTTTAGCATGGCCACACTATTTTCTTGAAATCATCTTTATTACTTTTGAAAAATGAAAAAAATATAAAATTAAGAAAGTTTACCAGCTGAAATATGGCAAATGGATGCCAGTTGTGTAATTGAATATTGAGGTGGTTTTCTTCGTTTTCCAACTTAACTTTTGAAGTGCTTCTATAGCTGGTTTAGAGAGATTCCACAAAATTACTGTTATTGGGACTCTTTGTAGGCATAGGATGTACCATACATATATTACGTCACGTTGTTCAATTTCCCTCCAATACCGCTTGTATACAAAAAAACAATGTCATGCTGTTCAATTACACGAAAATCAAAACAAGGGATAGAAGATAAACAGTCAAATAGCACGTATTCTTCGCCATCAAACATAAGTGATCAATAAACCTTGAAAATTCGAGGACACGAAACGACCGTCTTTGTTTAAACACTTGGAAACCCTAAAGTATTCCCCCCACCACCTCTATACATTTAGACAAATCTATAGCCCACAACCAGTAGCCTCTACATACACTGCCAAGTGCCGTCGATGGCAAAAATGTCGGCAAAAATGTTTTAGTAGAGCCTATAGTTCACATTCGGAATTTTGGCTAGATCAAAGAAAACACACATTAGAAAGTTTAGAGGTGTTTCTGACTAATTCAACAAATCTCACCCCGCTAAAAGTGATAAAGGTCAGGATCACGGTTTCTGATGGATAAGCTGGGTCAAGGTGAGAGCTGCTGCCAGAGAGCCGAGTCTAGAATGCATGTTTGTCATGGCAAGCGAAAACTTGGCTCGCTCTGAACATGTCCAGACCAACAAACTATAGCTATTGTGGTTCATCACTATCTACAGCGCCTACGAACTCGGAAACTGTGTATCTAGCGGCTCACTGCAAAATTACTAGGCCTGCCAGTTGCACGTATTGGGGCTGCCTGGGCAAACGAATGGTGGACCATCATATTGTTCTTCATGGCATTGGCCAATAACGCAGTGCCCTTTACAGTTTGCTCCAAAAGGTGAACGAGTGACATAAATATTTCCACCCTCGTTACGTCCCTATTTGCCTGCAGATAACACTTGGAAGTAAATGACCAATATAAAGAAGCTAGTATTGCATGTGCCGAATAAAATTCAGTAAAGAGAACAGCACCACAAAAATTGCTAAGGGATAGAAAAATCAAAGTGATACATAATATAAACGATAAAACAAAGCATATGTAAAAACTTTAATAGAGATCAAACCTCATGTTAAATAACTCGAACAAGCCATATATCAGTGTCAAGTCACCAATTTTCTATATTATTGTATTGTATTACTTTTTATATAAAAGACTTCAATTTTCAAAAATTGCTAGATACTATCACATTATCAAAGAAAACATTGGTAATAGTATCACGACAGGGATACCCTATAGGCTATAACAAGCATATGTCTCTACAATTTTATGAGAAAACTGGGTGTTTGGGGACACTTGGGCTATGTTTTGGGTGAGGGATTTCAAAATCCCTTCGTCGGGACAGTATGGAATGGACTACAAAATGTTAAATAGAGGATGAGAAATGCACTTCATGTTCACTGCAAAGGCATGTATGAGGTAAATGACTCCTTCCAAGTAGTGATTTGCAAATCTCTTACATGCCTTTGTAATGCTCATGTGGTGCATTTCTAGTCCTTACTAACTAAGGTTTTGTCATCCATTCCTTACTAACTTGGTTTCAATTCCTTGGGACTTGGAAGTCCCTCATCCCAAAATATTCATTTTTAACCTTAATTAAATAAATTCCAGCTCGCAAAAAAATCTATGAATCATGAATTTGATCGATCTCGGCCTTTTTTTTTTTTTTTTTGACAAGCCTTATAAAGGAGCAAAAGAACCAACAGGCTAAACCTTTAATTAAATCAGCAATTTCTATATAAAATAGGCTCTTGTTTGAACATTACCTCTACTGCAAAGTGCGCCCATATCTTATCATTCCGAGCTTCCATTACCCCCTTCAAGATGGTCAAGCCCAAACCTCTGATTAAATCAGCAATTTCTAAAAAAAAACCCTGTTCTTCACAAAGCATCTGCAAAAAGAGATAATAAAATGGAAAGATAAAATATTGATACACGTACTTCACTAATAGCCAAAGCTCCAGTTTCAGAGATTTCATTAAAATGCCAGTCACTACCTCCACAAGCATCTGACGAGGTGTATTGAGATCCTCAACGATGATAGGGCAAACCATTGATTGCGTCCCAACTTTAAAAGCCCATGTCGCCCCTCCATCAAAGTTGTCTTTTAGAACCAGTCCATCTTCTGTGCCAATAATCTGTATAGGCAGGAAAGGAAAAACATCATCTCAAAAGGATCCGTTATTTGTTATATCCTTGTTTTTAAATATCTCATATCCCCAATCCCCAATCACATAACTCTGGATTTTTCTCACCAATGAAGTAGATTTTCTGTTTAAAAGGAAGCAAGGGATAAAAGTAGAGAGTGTTTGTACCTTAGACTCTCCCGTTTGTTTTAGCTTGTCAGCATGCCTTGTGACACTTTGCAAGAAAAGCATATGCTTGATGGTGCGTTCAAACAATGCATCTATGCTACACTGTAAAACCATATAATGTTATCAATATAATGGCATTAGTACCTGAATATTGCAAAATTCCAAAAAGGGAAATGGAAGAAAAGAAGAAAGTATTACTTTTGCACCATTTGGCACAATATCACGCAACTCCTTCACACGATCTTGGATCATCTGACGATCTTTTGGCCTTGGTCGAGGGTTCTCTCCAGGTTTAAGCCTTTTGCGATTTGATTTTCCTACTGTATCAGGCCTCTTAGAATATGCTGTTGAAACACTGCTCTCGTAATTGGCGCTATTACCCTGTTCTACCCAAGAACTAATTTGAGATCCATATATGGAGTTAGTCTGGGAACAGTTTCCCGCATCCTCCCTGCTACGGCCAGATTGGAAAGAACTAGTTTCTTCCAGGCCTGCTTTTACAAGAGTTTTACGAAGGCCAAATTTCTCCCCATGCACATGATTAGATATACTAATCCGTCCATAAGTGGGAGAGCTATTGGGGATGGTAGAGCTACTGATTTTTGTCAATGATGTTCGACAAGACACATTATCATCAGAGTTCTGCTTGACAGCAGGCTGAGCCCGAGAGACCACAGCATCTAAAAGATGGTCAGTACCTGCCCCAGAGAAAATGCTACCATTTGAGATTTCTTGACCTGCTGAATAATAATCAGAACCCAACTCCTGCACATTTGTACATTTCAAAGTATTCTCACCCAAGTCTTTTGTGTTTGAGTGTGGCTCACCAGCAAGCAAATTATTCCAATTGCCATTAAACAGCTTATTTTTAAAATCCATACCCAAAACATCAAACAAATCATCCCCTGATGAAATCTGAGTACACACATCATTTGTAGCATTTGCAGATCCTGGACTGAAGATTTTATAATCAAAATCATCAAGAACAATATCAGGGATGTGTGCATTCAAAGGGATACGCTCATCTTGATGTGTCAACGGGATATTAAGGGCATGAAACAGTTCATCATCTATCCTCTGTGGGGCCAATTCATTCTGTGTAAGCGTCACATCAGCAGGAAACTGTCTCTGGTCAGAGCCTTTGGAAGGCATGCTATTAGAAGCCAATTGACCTGCTACACTGGATGAAGAAACTCCTGTTTGGAATGCATCAGCCTTTTGAAATTCAACTCCGGACAGACTTCCACCACAGAGGTTGATGTCAGCTACCCTGTTGGGGTCTGAAATAGAGCAAGGAACAGAAATTGGCCTTGAATGACAACTTGATCCACCATGTGCTTGATTTCCTCCTAGCAATGTGGTTGCTCTCGAACCTTTGCTCTGATCAAAGATTAAACTTCCATTTGTTCCCAATTGAGGCATGATATCATTTGGTGCGCTAAAGTTTTTATCAAGATGGTGCCTAATGCTACCACCAGACAAGATCATATGTTCTATAAACTTTAGGCTGTCCTGATCTGCACCTGATTGACCTAAACCAGACGGGTATTTGAGTCCCGCCCCTGAATTGAAAGAGGGAGTTGACTGGTTCAACCGCACATCAGAATTTGACGTGATCACTTCAGCTCCCCGAACTCTATCCTTTAGTTGGCCACCCAAAGAAAAATTCAGCTTCATCAATGGAGAAACCATTGGTTGTTGAGGATCATCATGAATTTTAGGCTGATTTTGGGTAAGATTAGGGGTTTGAAATGTTGAAGAAGTGGTTTGAGAATTATTCTGAATATCTTTAAGAAGAGTGTGAGATGGTTGGCCAGAAAGGCCTGAAGCCCGAGTAAAGTGGCTTTGATGGGTGTAGTCATCAGTCATCCGTGTGGATCCTGTTGCCTTATAATTACCTGCTGGATGCATTGATGCCACTATTCCGGAAGTATTGGGTACCCCAGATTTCTCAACCAAATCTTTTGTCGCATAGTTTTCTGCTAAAAGAGCACCAGGAATGCGTCCTAGTTGCAGGACTAAACTTTTCACATCATTGATGAATCCTATATTCTCCATCATCTGAAGTAGAATGGATACATTAGTCAGGTTGGAAGTAATGGACAACAGACAAAAACCAAACATTGATTTAGCTTAATCAACCGCTTGCATTAGAATGGTCAAACTTCAAGAAAACATAGGTACTAATAGACATTCACAGGGGGCAAAACTTAAAATAAATAGACATGTATTCCTAGGGCTGGTTAATATCACAACAATTTTGCTTGCAACAGAACAAAGGTGTAACCAGCAAGCGGCCATTCAAGTGAAATGGCTTGCACAGTCAATAGTGTAATTTATTTGGCCTGAAGCCCATGACTAGCTTTTACACCATACAAAGTCCCCACTTTTCAACAGCTTTTACACCATATCAAGTCTAGATTTCTTTGTATTGCCTTACAAATATTGCTAAATGCAGTTTTCTTGTGTGAAATATTGCTGAAACTTGGCTGCACATGTGAAATTTTACCAGGATGGCCAGGCCAACCAAAGACTTGTGTCATGGTTGGACAGATTTGGTCGCTTATTGAGAAAGAAAATGTTAGTGTCGGCACCGGTACATATGATGCAAAATACTGGAACCATATATATTTGGGGTAATTTGAGGGGGCCATATATAGATACATTCTGCCATCTAATTCCAGGGACACTTGGAAAATACATTCTGCCATCTAATTCCATTAAATTACAAAGAAAACTTAGCACACATCAATTTGTAAGTGTATCCTATAGAACTGAAGAGCTAAATAAAGGACTTACAGCGGAGGAGGAACCAAGTTGAACAACACCATGAGGAAGAACAGGAATAACTGCAACTGTCTGCAGACCAAATAAAATACAAGTAATGTCATGAAACAGAAAATTATAGAATATGCAAAAAAGTTGATTATATAGGAACCAGCATACCTGCATGCCAGCAGAAAATTGGTGGTGCATCTCATTCAGGACCTGCGGCAGCCACAAAATCAAGTCATGGGTACAAATACCAAAACCCAAAACTTGAATATGAGTTTTAGGGGTGTGCTATCCACACACCCCTTGATAATTTATGTCCGTTGATCTTCTTTAGTTCATCTGATCCGACGGCCGAAAATTAAAATGGTGTGTGAGAAGTAAAATGGGGTGTGTGGATATCACACCCCAAGTTTTATCCTTTGATGAAAGGATGCTCACGAAATTCGGCGCACAATTATCAAACCATGGTTTAAATTTTAGCCTTTGACAACTGACCAGAGTTATGAAAACTAATTAGATAGCTCTGAATCATTTAATTTCCATTTAAAATTTAGTTTCACCCATCCAAGTAATATCACCAGCTACACTCTCAAAATAGAAGAACCACATGGTTAGTTATGAAGATTATGGGCAATGAAGAACAGATCTTGAGTAAGTAGATACGCACGCTTAGTAACTAGGTCCTGACCTCTGAAAATTTTCATTAAACTCTTCAAGCAAAAACTGTCCTAGCAGGGACAAGAAGAAATACTGTTATACCTCTGGTGGATGGGCATCTTTTGTGTAATTGCCTGATAGAATCCATTGATGGTTTCCCGTAAATGCAGCTCGTCCAACTATTCTGAAATGACCAAAAGAACAGTTTTTCAAATGGATGTTTACAGCTAAGAAGAAAAGGCACTTAAAAAATGAGACCCACGTAAAAACAAGCAGCCAAGAAAAGTCATACCCTTCGCCCACTATATTAAACGGTTTATCAATCATCATCGTGTTAATAAGTGAGGACACTCTTTCCTCTTGTTGAATGCCATTAGAAGAGGAGCACACTTGAGAAGAAACCCAGCATCCTTCCCACTCTCCAAATGGTAATTCAGCTCTTTCAGTTCCAGCAATGCGTTTAGGTAGAGAAGATATCGATGGTTCGTAATGACATTCTTCCCAAATTAATAGTCTGCCACCAAGTTGAATAGAAACATATAATTACCAAGAGAAGAAACACCAAAGCATCAAAGGATGTTATGGTACAGGAGCACATAAAAGATTTATAACATAAAAAAAATAAAATTAATTTGGTTGGTACTTGGGAGTAGCTTTAACATGCGTAATAACGTATCTAAGTTTGAAATCATATCTATATCAAGTGCACTTTCTTAGAAGCCAAACGGATAAGAAAATAGATCAACTGATCAGCATATTCAACCCTATGCACCCAAGTTCGAATCCCCCGCAGTTTACATTAATTTAAAGTAGACTATCGCTTGTATCGGAGTATAAACAAATAAAGAGCAGGTTTGGAATAGTAAATGCAAACCTACTTTTGCACTGATTAGATTCTCAAAGCCAAAACAGAACAAACCAAAACATAAACTTCCAAAAACAGAAATAAAGAAACTTTGAGACTGCGCGAATCTACAAACGACACATTACACTATAACATCTCCATCGTATCTGGGATTGTATATCATATCCTCCCAAACCCTACTCCTTCAAACCAAACGGAAACGGACAATATAATCCAATCTTGATAGCAGATCCACTCTGTTTGGCTACTCAGAAAATGCAGGAAAACAAAAAAGTAACAGTAAAATCTTCAATCTCCCTCTAACTGGTCACACTATTCCTCCACTTTCTCAGCAACCAAACAGAGGACTAGCCAGATTGAAAAGAAAAAGATCAAAGAAATGGATAATTAGAAAACCAAAAATTAATCAGCATTCTGTGCTTGTGCTCCAATTTACCGGGAACTTACTTAGGGTTTTGGCAGCCGATCTTCCAGAACACAGCATAAGCCCACTGATTGGCGCCGCACAGCCGCTTGAGCGCTTCTTTAAGAAAAAGCCCCATGGCTGCTGCCTTTCCGGAGCTCGAAAAAAAATATTCGGAAAATTCAAAGCACTAATCGAACAGAACAGAGTAGACAAAATTGACAGCCGATTTAAATGACAAGGAAATCAGTGCCGGAGAGGGTGCATTTCCCGGCGTCGCCTAACTTCCACGACACGATCCTCTCCCTGCCTGCTTCGTCCTCAGTCCGCCGCTCCTCTTCCTCTCCGGATCCAAGTTCCACGCATTGAGTCTCAATCTCCGGCCAGCCATAGATTAGAGATAGAGTAAAGAGAGAGAAAATCTTTAGTGAGAGAAAGGGGAGGAAGCTAAAGGCTTTCCGAACAGGAGTAGAAACCTACACTATCCCACAAGCTTCGAGCCTGTAGAAAGTCTCCATTTTTGTTATCTTTTCAGCTTCTGTAAGCTGCTGAAAAATGGTGAAATTTGAAGAGTTGCAGAGAGAGAAAGGGAGGGAAGGAGACGAAGAGAGTGCGAGAGAACGATGACTGTGGCAATAAGATGTCGTTTGGTGTGGGGAGGTGAGGTCACGTTCAGTGCTTCAGCTGCTCTTGCTGCTGCGGAATTCTGTGTACTGTGTCGGAGAGCTCTAAAAGTGCGCCACATAAAAGAGGGCGAGGAGGTTGCCGTTGAGTCACAGCCCTGTCACGGTAGCTCCGTCACTGCCTTCAGTATTTTTTTTTTTTTGTTTTTTAAAGAAAATTGTACCAATGGTTTACTTTAAGCTAATTTGAGAAATTGTCCCTCAATAAAAAATTCATGATTATAAATCTTTTAACATATCAAAATACGTAGTTATGATCATTTTCATCAATTTCGTTACATACATAAGGTCAAAATCAAGGGGTAACTAAATGAAAAAATTGTAAAAATTGTTCATCAACTTTAACCTAATTAATGTAATGGTCCTTTAACTTTTACCCAAACAATGACCCCTCAATTTTAACCCCATTGTAGCAATGATTATTTCAACGTGACTCCTTTTTTATGAAAGTTCTGATGGACTTGACGAAAATGATTATAGCTGAACGTTTTGAGGCATTAAGGGATTAATAGTCATGAATTTTTACTTGAGATTTTCTCCTCTTTTTCGGTTTTTTTTTTCTTGGTTTTGTCGTGTTTGAGTCAGATTGAGATGTAATTGTTGTTGGGTCTGAACAAATAAGGTAGTGCGGGTCGCTGTCGTGATTACGTCGTGATTGAATTGCCCTTGTTTTTTTGGGTGAAATTACGGGGAGTGGCAAGATGGAGGACGCTGGCTTTTGGATTTGTGGAATTACACGTGGAGGGCTGCGATTGCTCCGGTGTGTGTACAAGTGTACTTACTGCATAAGTCAGAAAATAGCAGATCATTCATATTTTTGTAATTTTCCATTTTTTGTCGCCTGAATATTCAGAAAATCATGATTAATGATTAAAGTGGAGGAAAGGGCCATGATGGAGGAGATTTGACTCTGCTCTACTTTTTTTTGCTTTCTTTTTCATACACTGATTTTAGTCTCCGTCGAAAAAATGTAAGAATCTTTTTCTGGCGACACTCTCTGAAATTCAAAGACAATCTCGTATAATCTTAATGCGCTTCACTTAATTGCTTTGAAATTCAAAGGTAGTCTCAATTTGATTTTAGTCATGCGGCAATAAAAACAAAATCAAAATTTCAAAATCCGATCAATGATATTTGTGTTCTGCCTTTCTAGCTAAGCTCTTTGTGTTCAAATTCTCTCCTCCATTGTGTTTAGAGCGAAAGGTATCTCAAGTTGTAAATGTTTTGTGCTGGTGTAACTCTTTATTATTTTAGTTACCGATGTTAATGTGTTTGTACACAGTTTGATTATTATCAAAATCAATAATATGAATTTATCTTCAAGGAAAAAGCTTACCTATTTCATTTTTTTATTAGTAATACGGTCTAGTAGTATTCTTCTTTATTTGTAAATGAGATCTCTTAGATTTGATTCTCACAAAGGATGAATTTGAACAACATTATTGCTAATCTATTGTGATGCTTAGCCCACCCGCCTCCCGTCAGTGTAGATAATATCATTTGTTCAAAAAAGAAAAAAAATCTATATGACTAAACCCACACATGAATAGTAAATATCATTTACAACATTATTATTACTATTATGGTTCAATAAGAAGTTTGATTCTCATGATCTTTCAAAACACACAATGAATTTTGATTGGAAATTGAAAAAAAATATTCATAATTCAAACCATTAATCACAGAGCTCGAAAATAAAATATAAAAAATATAAAAAATATTAATCGAACGCACATCACAAAACATACAACCAATAGAAGTGAGTTAAAATGAGAAAAATAAAGAGAAGTGCTTGAGACTGTACATTTCTAGTGACTCTTGATATTGTGGTCTAACTTACACAAAAGGACCCTCTTCCAGGACTACTTGGTCCTCACCTCAACCCTACCACTCATCTTCCTCTTCGAGTCCAAATTCCAAGTGTGCAATCTCAATCTCTAAAAACTATGAGTACAATACAGAATGGAATAGGGCTCACAGTGGATGAGTTTTGCGCTCTCTTTCTATCTCTCTCTCTGCAACCCTGCAAAACTAAACACATACTCACGTATGGGACCTGTTCTTGTTTTGGAATATTTTTTTTCCTAACATTTTCAATATAATTCATATTAAAATGAGAAATTATTATGAATTTTAACAGATCAATTCCTAATGTTTCGATCAATGGGACGAGGGAATACAAAAATTGGTTACCCTTTCCAACACTGAAATGACCAAAAGAAAATAATTTTTGTACTTTTAGTTGTTATGTAGTAAACGGTATATAAGTTACTAATTAAGGTGATCTCAAAAGACTTGGACTCAAATGTTATATCGTCTCTCTAATGTACTGCGATGTTAAAACTCAAATGTAACTTATGAGTCAAATTTATTTATTTTTTATTTTTTATTTTTATTTAAAAAAAAAAACCCAAATTTAACTATACTTTTGGACTTAATTAGTTTTGAATCTTGTGACTCTTTTTCTCTATAAAAAAAGAAGCATTTGACATTCAGCTAAAACTTTTATGAATCTTGAGTTTGTCAAGTCTAAATTATATGGTTAAATCCTTTAATTTTTGTAACAACATAAAATTACTTATTTAGAGTAACTTGGAAGCCTTTGCATGACCATTTAGAAATTGAACTTTTAAAATTCAAGGCTTAGTCGCATCTACACCCCCTGAACTTTAACTCGAGTCTCATTTAATCCTTTAAAATTAAAATTTTGTTACTTAATTTTCTTGAAACTCAACTATTGTCTCACTTGATCCCTTATTGTCGAATTCTGTTCATAAATATATCCAAACTGTTTAGTGACACAATATTGTTGAAAATGTGCACAACATAAGTTCCATGTGGCTAAAAATTTGATAAATATCAGAGATTTTTAATTCAAAAATTAAGAAAAATAAAATCCCAACAATTTTTTTTTTTGGGAGGCACACATAACGAGTACAATTTGTGCCCATATATATAGTTTTAACGGACTTGTTAACGAACTTTGAAAGTAGAGAGCAAAGTGAGACAACAAATTAAGTTATAGAGAGTTAAGTCGCAAAATTTGAGTTTTGAGGAATTAAATGAGACTCGCATTGATTTTCAAGTAGTATTACCATAAATAAGCCAAACTTCAAGTTTTTTTTTTTTAACAAACGATATTATCTACATTAAATGGGAGGAAGTGAACATAACCTCGAGCTAGCAATAATGTGATTCAAGTTCGTCTTTGGAGAGAAATGAACCTAAGATTTCTCACTTATAAATGAAGATAAATACAATTAAACCGTGGTACCAAGTAGCAAAATTCAAGTATTTAGTGCTTTAAACCTTATCACAATAATTTCAAAAGCAAAATCATTATATATTTATATCTTTCCCGACTATACATTGGTCGGCTTAATATGTGAATTTGTTTCCCTCAAATAACCAAGCCATTCTACACCACTAGCCTACTACCTTGTCTCCATCATCTACATATATACCAAGCCACGTGCTTTGTTGAGCCCAAAAATTCCACACCCCCTTCAAGAAAAGTGGATGCTTAAACGCTTACAAGAGTTTTTTACTTTCTTTTTCTTTGAGAGGTTTAAAACACTTGTAGTGAGATTGAAGGTTCAAAACACTTGTTTTTTTCTGTTTCTTTTATATATATTAGCTAGGCTGGTTGTCCAAGTAATCATATTGCTCAATTGTATTGGACTTATATGATACATGTAACATCGTTACAATAGCGTTTTGTGTTAATAAAATAATGATATGTGTGATTTTTTACCCACATGTCTTTATTTTATTGATACGAGACGTTACGTGGCAGTCAATCCATACCATGAAAGTTGTTCTTTGATCATGAACATCTGTGCTAGCTACCAACGATCAAGTGTGCGAATGATGAACCTAGCTATAGCCTAACATTTAGCACGCATGTACCATCGGTTGTATGAATTTCCTTATATTTATAGCTAATTACACACATACAGAAGATGTCTAGAGTTTATGCTGGAATTATTAAAATGAAAACTCTTTTCGTAAGGTAATCTTGTCAAAAATTATTGAGCTAAGTATAAAATACGCTTATGAGGTTTTGGGATTACTTTCGTATGAAAACCGTAACAATTCAAACTAGTTTTTTGTTAGGCCGTTTGGGGCTCCATCTTTAAAAGTGAACCTAAATAATATACCGAATGTATTAAATTGAATTAATGTAACTAAATGTTTGTACTAAAATATATATATCAAATTATATTAAATAAATTAGTGTTCCTAAATAAAGAACACAAAGGGTATAGGAATATATATGAAAAAATAAAGTAGTTTACATGTCTAAATAAAATATATTATGATTGAAGGTATGCTGACATAGACATTAAGTCTAAAGACTAAAATTAGTTTTTAATCTTATAAAATAGTAGTCTAAAAGTGTTTTTTCTCAAGAACTAAAAATTTGACAACTTCATTGAATTTTCTACAAGGTAGAATGTTTTTTATTTGTTATAATCTTATTAAAATTGAAAATTCAAGGGTGACAAAATAATAATTATACGTTAGCCATTGATTAATATCCTGGTTTTCTTACGCGTCCTATAAAGTCTATAATTCTATTCTTTTGTTGTTAATTTCGTGTGGAAGTTTTAATATTGTATTTGTAATATTGCATGATTCTGGTTGGCTGACATGCCAGTCAATGTCCCAAACAACCAGAATATACAATGTTACTTTTATAAATAACTTACAGTTTAATTAACTTTGGTTTCTGTAAAGCTTGCGGTCCTTCTATTTTAAATCCTTTCCTTTAACTGCTCTTTCTTTATTATTAAGCGATAGTTTAATAAATATCAATGCCTCACGAGTTGGTTAGGTCTTTTGGTCAGCAGCTCCATATGTTTGACTCAAATCTATAGGTTTTTTTTGGGTAACAAAAAGTTTAGGAAACGGGGAGGCTACCACATCTTAAGGTCAATGTATATCATAAGTCTCTTTGAGGATTTACAAAAAGGTTCTTAGCCGTTTGTTTTGGTCTTCGTCTGGCAAAGAGAATGATCATTTGTTTAACGAAGCGAACGATCCTTACCAACTCAACAAACTCTCGTTGGCATAACTTGAATTATGCTTTTTCAACCATTGACTTATGCTCTAGCCAGCTTGAATGATAACTTCTAGATTATAAGCCCAATTACACTATGCACTCGGCTCGCTTAATGTCTAGTATTAGTTTGGCTTGGACAATCCACTAAATTTAACGAATGTTAAATAGAAATATGGATGTCAACTTGTAGATTTTGTCCAAATTAAGATAGAAGGTGGAAAAGTCATAAAAATACTTGCTTCTCTCAATCTTATCATTTTTGTGAGGATTAAGAGGGATCAAGTTTCTTCACAATTTCTCAATCTTCTATCATTACTTGGGAGTCTTGGACAAAGTACAAAAAGTTGGTATCCATATTTTCATTCAACATTCATTTAATTTAGTGAGTTGTCCGAACCAAGGAAATCCTACACATCAAGCGAAAAAAGACTTACAGTTTAAGATAACAGTTTAGTCTTTATCTTATTATATGTTTATAAAAGCAATTTTTAATGCTACACATATTACACCTATAGTTTCCCTTAACAAACTTTCAAATTAACCTAGTATTTTTCTGAGGAGAGTAAACTAGCGATTTAGTCACTTAATAGAGCATTTCCAATGCATGCTAACTATCTTAGGTTAAAGTGTTATTTAGTACTAAACGACAAAAGAACAATTTCTAATAAGACGTATCCAGCCTAGGCGTAGGCTAAAACAGCTCAGGGCTCTGCAAGAGATCGGTGGACCATAGAGTATCCCATTATAAGGCATGTATATTTAAAAAAAAATTGATTTGTAAAAAATATGTATCATTCTGATTCTTCTGTTATTAAAAACTAAAAATTTTAAATCTCATACTTAAAAAAATTAGAGAGTTTTAACGAAAAATCCGTGGTACAGTTAACTTTAATGAAAAATCATATTTTTACATTAAAAAGTCAAACCTGATCCTATTTATTTTACCCTTTATTTTGTCCTTATCGTTAAAACTCAAAATTTTCAAGTATTTTTCATTAGTTTTCCTAAAAAATAAAAACATAAAATTACATTGAAAAAGTTATTTATCTAGTACCCTTCTTTTATACCCTCGTTTCCTTTATAATCCGGAGATAATAATGGTAGAACAAAAAAAAGCTACATATATACGAAAAAAATGAAGCAGGTGAGACATTGAAAGATGGAGCACTAGTGCCAGGCACATGAGAGTGCGTTCCTTTTTGTGTTTTGGTCTACTTTTTTTATTAATTTCATCTCAGCGTTGCGTAGGTATATATACTAATTTTTGTGGGGAAATGGGTAAAAGATTCTTATGGAATGTATCCTTGGATTAAAATATCAGTTTTTTTACTGAGGCGAGATCTACTCGCTATCATGTATGGAGAGATTTTTTTTTTCCTCCAAAAACAAACTACGCTTTATTAAAAGTAAAACCTTCAGTACAACCAGTTGCACCACGTTCAAATTTAAGAGTTTGGATCACATAAGAAGGAATAATATGATTCCAAATAAAAATATTTGCTAAACTCTACATTAGTAACTTCATGAGTCACAAAATTAGTCTTCCTAAACACATGCTTCCAATAAATGCTAAAGAAAGAGCTTGCCTGACTCCTAATATTTGATGGATGCGGTTCCTAATTATAAATATTTTTTTACTAAAGCCTTGTTGGTTTTCAATTTTTTATCGAAGTCCTTGAAATTAATGTGATAATTTATTTCTATGTATGTTACTATATTTTTTAAATAAAAAAAATTGAAATTTATAGTTGTTTATATTAATGAGATTTTAAATAAAAAATCATAATTTGTGGGATTAAAAATATTAAAATATAAATTGTACTATTGTGTGTGTGTGTGTATAAACATGGGTACATTCTTCAAAACCACACAAAAAAGTAATAGATATTAGGCTTAATAACATTAGTAAATTTCTTCGATTAAACTAGATATGGATACATTCTCAAATCAAAAGAAAAGAATGTACCAATATAAATTTAAAAATGGATTAGAGAAAAATTAAATAGATTTTATATATAAAAAAGGTACATTTTAAATATAACAAAATGGTATATTTAAGAATGGGTACATTTTAATATTAACATTTTTTTTAAAAAAATTACATGAATGGGTGCATATAAGATTAAAAATTTGAAAACATTTTATAAAAAACTAATGGGTACAAACTTATTCTAATTTTTTATTTATTTTGGAACTGTTTTGAATTGAAAATTAGTTAGGAGTTTAATAAGGGTGTGAGTATTAAAATCCTAAATCAATTATTAACTTTTATATTAAAAAAATTATGTAACTGACATGTAAATTCATCATTACATTAATGCTAGGGACTTGGATCAAAATCTGAAAACTAATAAGGTTTCAGTCAATGAACATTAGTAACTAGGGACCAGAAACTAATTTTTTCTTAAAACAATGTTCTTGATTCTCCAGGTAATCCCAGATCTCTCAATTACCTACATCAATGACGAACTTGGAATCCTTCAACAATTTTTTTAGTTTTTATTACAAGCTATACTATATACTAATTTATATTAAGCTTGAACTCGAAATCAATGCAGTGGATTGAAGATGAAGACCATAACCATTAGAAGAATTCACCACTTGCACACTCCTACGGCCCTACCTACTACTCTAAACTCAACTAACTCCGGCTTTATGAATTTACGAACATTATTTCAATCTTATGAGCTAAAATTGTGTTTTGAATAAAATACCAAATGAGGAATATGATGCTAATTAATAGCATGTGATAAAGGCGCAAAGGTATTTGAGTTTCTAGATGTACAGATTTTCTAATCAACCAAAAACTGGTATAAGAACGTATTTGACTAATACAAACTTGGAAGACTAATATATCATTACCTAAAAGATTCTCAAAGTGAGTGGTAATGACCCTACTAATTATAATGTCAGAATTTCAGTAGTGTAAATTTTGCAAAACATTTACGTGAGAAATTTGAATCGAGTCACCATTGAATCAGTCATAATGAATTGGTATTAAACTCATCATCAACAAAAAATTAAAAAAAAAAAATAATAACTCTTAATAAGTGATAATTCAAGACGAACTGGTATCGAACTCACAAAAGATGAGAGTTTCTGCTCAAAGTTTAGCAGATGCATGAGTTCGAAATTGAACAAGGATAAGTTGTGGGTGGGAATGGAAGTGCTCGACAACCTCCCCCTCATCATTTATTGAGGATGATATCTAGCACCGAAAGCCATATCATATGTACGTGACGTGTGTGGGAAACAACGCGAGACAAGACAAGCATGAGAATCTTGACTACCATGCATTCCATTACTATGTCATATCTCCTGAATCCAATTTGGATTTGCTCTTACCCATTGTAGGCTTTCATTTTTTCTTACACTATACGTTTAAACACGTTTTTCAGCCGTTTTAATATTTTGGACAAACTCAACTGGGAACTGGGAAGGGGGCCCTCTATCTATCTCCCTCCCTCCCTCCCTTCATCGCACTGTCAAGTCCCCTTCCTCGAATCTTCTCTCTCGCCATGTCCATTTTTTTGTCTCTCTCCCTCCAACTCAGACCCAAGAAAAGGAGGCGTAGAGAGGGCGAATACTTCCTCTTGCATGGCGAGAGAACATAAATGCAATGACAATCACAATGAAAGTCATATTTGCCACTACCATGAGTTAGTTTGAAAGTGTTTTTAAAACAACTAAACGCAATTTTTTTTACAACCAAAAGCACTTCTGATAGTGATATGGATTAAGTTTGTTATATTTGTAAAGATCATCTCTGCAATAAAGCAATAAAATATGTGATCGTTTTCGTTTAGTCATTAACTAACGACACTGGTTTAGTCCATCTATATAGAAACAGATGATCGAATTCAGTAAGAGCATTAGGAACTATCTTTCTATTTTACAATTGATTAACTAAATCACACGGGTTTTAATAAGTTCTTTTTTTAATTATTAAAGTTATCACCCTTTAACGAGGTAGAAGTAGGGTGGATGCTAGTTTAGTGATGTCTAGTTCATCGGCAGAGGTTGACAGGGGTCAACCCTGCCGTCAGCAATGAGTTGTTTAAGTTGCAACTGCCGGGGGCTTGGGAACCTCCGGGAAATTCATGTGCTCCAATGTCTCATATCTAGTCAAGATCTCACTGTAGTGTTCTTGTGCGAGACAAAATGTAATGCTCGTTACATGGACCATTTACGTTTAAAGCTGAATTTTGATCATTGTTTTTCAGTTGATAGTCGAGGTAGTTCAGGAGGCTTGTGTATTCTTTGGAAGGATGAAATAAAGTTATGTTTAAGATTCTATTCCTAAAACCATGTTGATTTTGATGTGGGTGTGTTGGGTGATTTAGACCATTGGAGATTTACTACTTTTTATTGTTTTCCAACCACATGTGACAGGCATAAATCTTGGCAGTTGTTGGAGACTCTTGCTGGTAATGACTCTAAACCTTGGTTATGTATTGGTGATTTCAACGAAATTCTCCAAGCCAATGAGCAGGAGGGAGGAAATGTTCGTCAAGATAGACAAATGGAGGGTTTTCGGGATGCGATGGAGCATTGTCGATTGTTGGACTTTGGTTTCTCAGGTAATAAGTTCACGTGGTTTACGACGAGAGGAGGTGGCATCAAAGTATGACTAGATAGAGCCTTGGGTACTCAAGAATGGATGGATTTGTTCCCTCGTTTTAAAGTGCAACATTTAAATAAGACATTGTCAGATCATGTGCCGGCTCTCCTTAATTGGGTGGGACATACTCCAATTCGAGGGACGAAGCACTTTAGGTATAAGGAATGGTGGCATATGCATGAGGGTTGTTCTGATGCGGTACGGGATGGGTGGAATCATGTTGTGGAGGGCTTGCCGATGTTTCAGGTTACCGAGAAAATTAAGGCGACGAGGATGAAGCTTAATAGTTGGGGTTAAACTGGCGATCGTAATACTAAGTATTTTCATCAGAAGACTATTAGAAGACAAAAGCGTAACTGTTTATACGGGCTAATGGATGATAATGGAGTTTGGCAAGAGGACCATAGGGGGGTGGAGGAGGTTGTGGTTTCGTATTTCACCCAACTCTTTTGTTCGAATGGAATGGAGATATTTTATGATATTTTATGTTATATCACGCCTAAGGTGACATAGGAGATGAATAGTTTCCTAGATAGCCCCTTCACGGATGATGAGATCAAGTGTGCTGTTTTTCAGATGCATCATACGAAAGCATCGGGGCCGGACGGTATGTCCATGGGGTTCTACCAAAAACATATGGGAGTGGTAGGTACGGATGTGTGTGAGGGGGTCTGAACTATGTTCTTATCCGGTCACATGTTACGGAAAATTAATTATACCCATGTTACGTTAATCCCCAAAGTCAAAGATGTTACGTTGATGACTCTGCTTCGGCTTATCAGTTTGTGTAATGTGTTGTACAAAATAGTGGCAAAGGTTCTCACAAACAGGCTGAAGATCATTATGCCGCAGGTTATATCCCCTACTCAAAGTGCTTTTGTCTCGGGGAGATTAATCTCTAATAATTATTTGGTAGCTACTGAGGTTGCTTATTTTATGCATAAGAGTTCTTCGGGGTATAATGGTCTTATGGCGTTGAAGTTGGTATAAGTAAGGCTTATGATCGTGTGGAATGGAACTTTCTTGAGGCTATGATGCAAAAGTTGGGATTCTCTAATAGGTGGATCTGTATGGTCATGATGTGTATCTCGGCGGTGACCTATTCTTTTAAGTTGCATGGAGACCCGGTGGGATATGTGCATTCAGAGAGGGGAATAAGGCAAGGGGATCCTCTATCCCCCTATTTATTTGTAATGTGTGCAAAGGGGCTTTCAGCATTATTGACAAGGGCAGAGCTTGATGGAGACTTACAGGGGATCAAAGTTTGTCGAGTTGCTCCTAGCATTCATCACTTGTTTTTCACGAATGATAGTTTTTTTTTTTTTTTTTTGCCCGAGGTACTGTTAGTGAGTGTCTGAGCATTAAACGAGTGTTGCGAAAGTATGAGTTGGTGTCAGGACAAGCTATAAACTTTGAAAAGAGTTGTGTTTTGTTTAGACCTAACCTCAATTCATTTGATAAGCAGTTATTAGTTGATTGCCTCGTGGTGAGGCGTGTGGATTTCGATGATAAATATTTGGGATTGCCGGTTTTAGTCCAGAAGTCGAAGAAGGAAACGTTTGCTTATATGAAAGATAGGGTGCGGAAAAAGTTGCAAAACTGGAAGGGTGGTCTGCTGAGTAGTGCAGGTCGGGAGTTACTGGTGAAGACGGTGGCTCAAGCTTTACCTATGTACTCTATGCAATGTTTCCTGGTCCCTAAAATGTTTTGTGAGGAGTTGAACATGATGATTGCTAAGTTTTGGTGGAGTGGAGATCCGGGTAAGAGGAAAATTCATTGGCTTAACTTAAGGGTTATGTGTAAGCCAAAACATGAGGGAGGTCTTGGATTTAGAGACCTTTATGTGTTTAATTTGGCTTTGTTGGCCAAGCAAGCTTGGCGTTTTTTACATGATCCCGAGGCGCTTGTGTATCGCGTTTTTAAGGCCCAGTACTTTCCTACTTCAGATTTCCTTGAGGCTCAGGTGATGTCTAATAGTTCATATGTGTGGAGAAGTATTGTAGCCTCGAGACAGGTACTTCAAAAAGGAATTAGATGGCAAGTGGGTGATGGGAAGACGGTTCGTATATGGAAGGATGATTGGGTACCGAGGGAATTGTGCTTCCGGATCTTGTCACCGCCACTGGTGCATTGGAATGAGGAGACCACGGTGGAGGGATTATTGGGGACGAAGTCAAAGTAGTGGAATATGGGTTTGTTGAATGAGTTGTTTTCTCAGGAAGAAGTGGATTTATTTAGTGGGATTCCGCTTAGCTTACGGAATATTGCCGATCGTATGATTTGGCATTTTGAAAGACATGGGAAGTATATTGTCTGGAGTGCATACCATGTTGCAAGGGGGATTAATGTTGCTAATGGGGAAGGGGCAGCAGGTTCCTCGTCGTCTTCCAGTATTATTGGCGAGAAGTTATGGAGGAAGTTGTGGAGTGCTTGTGTTCCTGGAAAAGTGAAGATTTGTGCGTGGTGGGCATGCTTGGATTCCTTGCCCACAAGGTTGAAACTTTGTAAAAAGAAAGTACCAATTGAGGTGGGATGTGTAGTCTGTGGTGGTCAGGTGGAATCAACGAAGCACATCTTGCGGGATTGCCATGTAGCTAGAGCGGTGTGGTTTCGAGGTCTTGGAATAAGGGTGGACTCTGGGCACTGTGAGTTTTTCATGAATTGGTTAGCCAATTTACTAGTATAGGGTTCGGTGTTGGGTTTTGATCTTTGCTTAATGTTAGTTTGGTCTTTGTGGAAGCATAGAAATGAGGTTGTGTGGAATGGCAAAATGTTACCTCCACTTGAGATAATTCTTCGAATGGAAGGGTGGTTGCAGGAGTTCCACAAATGACATAAGCCAAAAGCGAATAAGGTCAGAAGAGAGATTTAAAAGTGGGGTAAACCTTCGGAGGATTGGGTAAAGTGAAATTTTGATGGTGCTTAGAATCAAAGAGAGCACCAGGGAGGTTTTGGGGTGGTCATCCGTGATCATTGGGGGAATTTCTTTGCCGCTACTGCTGGTCCTATTGTGAGACCCACTAATGCTTTGCACGCTGAATTCATTGTAGCTCGGCAAGCAGTTCTGTTGGTCAAGGATATATATATATATATATATATATATATGACGTGAAGATCCAATTCGAAGGATATGCATCTTTGGTGTTGTCAGTAATGAAGGGTCAAGGGGATGATAGTTCTGCTCTCGGTCCCATAATTAACGACTTGAGGTGTTTTATCCAGGAGTGGCCGAATTTAGTGATTAGTCATGTTTAACGGGAAGGGAACTCGATGGCGCATCAGCTTGCTTGATTGGGGATTGCTAGTGCCCAAGAGGTGGTGTGGTTTGAGGAGTCTCCTGATTTGATTCAGGATATTCTGTTTGAGGGAGGATTGTAAGTTTGATTGTTCATTTGAGGATAGGTTTATTGATGTGTGTGACACTCTTTTCCTTCGACCAGGTTGAAATCCCCGGCAAGGTTTTTATCGAGGCCCACTATGCACACTATCCTCTGTTTGTACGAATTCTATTTTGCTTAATGAATATCGTACTTTGTTAAAAAAAAAAGAAGAGGATTGTGAGGAATGAATTTCACACTTTATGATGATTCATTAAAGCACGTGCATCGCTCCCTAAGTGATTGGTTTGAATGTCATGTTATTCCGCCCATTTAGCCAAAACTAGAGTATGGGAGACATAATGGGGGGGTACCAATTGAAAATCTTGTTTAGTGATGCCTCTTATCAACATCAATGATCATGATCTATGTATGAGCCATAATTGTAAGGATCATTATCTCTTCAAGATCATGTTGGATCTTGTCTTATCAGACTCTTCTGGGCTGATCTCGTTGTACAACTTTTTGGGGCTTGTGGAGTCTTCCTTGGGCCTCTCTTGGCATGCTAAGGTAGTAAATGAAAATTTGCGTGACTTTGGTGTTTTATCCTTACTTTGAAAACTAGAAAGAGGAAAATAAAACAACTGGAAATACATGGTAGGTATACCAATTCAGATAAAGAAAATGGGGTGGTGTAGTATAATCTTCCAAAGCAAAGGGTATTGGACCTACTGTACCCTTTAATCAAATGATGTTTTCTATAATGTATTCATGTTCAAGCGTAACATTCTATTTTGACAGTGTAATATGACGCTAACAACGTAAAAGTCAATTTTTGTCTTAAACAACAATATTTTACTCCAAAGAAACGAATATTCTATCCTAAATGTAACATGTCTCACTGGGCCATGCCATTAACTAGGTATTGAAATCAACACAAATGTAATATGTCCTCGCTATTCATGTGATTTAAACTTAAGACTTCTCACTTACAACTTACAAGTGAAAAAGACTACCACTAGACCGTAGTACTCGTTGGTACAAATCAACCTTGTTATAGTGATACCAATTATGTCATTTATTGTTATTAACTATAACCTTACCATAATTATGTAATATGAGTTTGTAAACTTTGACGATTATAATAAAACTTTGGTCTAATCGGATAAATGGTCTCCGTGGTTTTAAGGTATTCAGAAGATAGCCCTTGTGGTAAAAAAATTTGGATTTAAACCTCTGTGGTAAAGTCTATTTGAATTTATGCTCCAAAATTAAAACTTTCAACATTCCTCCATTTAGTAGCTTACACTTGAGCCTCACGTGTGAGGTTAAGATGGTCATTTCATGAGGATGAACATCAAAGACGAATTGAAAAGAGAAAGCAAAGATGGAGAAGCAAGGGTTGAATGCCAACAAAATCAACAGTTCCTCTTCTCGTTCAGTCGGAGGACCCAAATCCTTGTCCTATCTGCCTCGGACCCATAATTCAAGATTTTTACCTCAAAAAGTGTTTCCTTACATTCCCTTCTGCTCTGAGTTTCCATATTTTCTACATTTTCTCACTAACCAAACAGGTCATTGAATTTAATTTTTCTTTTTCACTCTTATTTGGTGTTGGGTTTGATTGATTATTATTTCAAGTTTCATGAATTGGGTTTCTCCAAGGATTGGGATTTTTTTTATGAACTCGTGTGCTTTAGCAATTGATGGAACTTGAATTTTTATATAATTGATTACGTATTAAAGAATAATTGTCAATAGAGAAAAAAAGGATCTTGATACGATTTTTAGATGTTCAATTTATGTTGGGCAGTTTTCCAATTGTACATTTGATAGGAATAAGTAGTAGGCAACTTTAACAAAAAGCTCCCGATACTGTTCATTTTAACGAAAAATCACATTTTTACACTAAAAAGTCAATCTTGGTACTATTCACTTTACCTTTTATTTTGTCCTTATCGTTAAAACTCAAAGTTTTCAAGCATCTTTCATTAGTTTTCCTTAAGTATTATGTTTCCTATAGTCTGATGAGCTAAAATGACTATCTTAGTCTCACACATGAGTTTCAGGTGCAAGCTACTAACGGAAGAAAGATGAAAGTTTTAATTTTGGACATAAATCCTAGCAGACTTCACCACAGCGGTTTAAATCCAATTTTTTTTTACCACGGGAACTATCTTCAAAATACCTTATCACCACGTAGACTAGTTATCCAATTAAGCCTAAAACTTTACATTTAATTTCTTGTAATTCGGACTTTGAAAGTTAGTGTCATTTGTAACACTATTAAAGTGAAGGAAAGGATCCTACAACCGAATAACGATAATGAGTAATTCAATAATGTCCACTAATAACAACTTACCTCTATACTGTAACTGAATGTTCACGGTGCATCAATCAAACGTACGGATAGTAGCCATCAATTTCTATATTTGTTTCCTTATGTATGTGTACAATAGTAACATAAGGAATTTTCTTGAGAAGATATGTCAAAATGTCTTGTATTGTGGAGTTAAGTTAGTCTTTTTTTTAATATTTTTACTACAAGGAATTTTTTACACTAATCTAAGGGGATGCAGAGAGTTTGAATTTGGAAGATAACAGGTTGAATTGACAGATCTAACCACCAGGCAATCTACCATTACAGAGTTAAAATTAGTGTTATATTCTCCTTAGTCCTACAGAAAAAACGTTTCATTGCTACTTAAAAATTTTCAAATGCATATTCAACTCTAGCATCTCCAACCTATCAAAAAGAAAAAAGAAGAAAACTCCATGGCATCTCCAACCACAAAAATTAAAAACTGGAGAATAAATAGAATTAGAAAGTACTGACAGAAGGAGATATTTTAGAAGTTGGTAAAGCCGAAGGGGCTTCCCAAGCATGCAATGCAAAGCACTATACTCTTTCTTTTGTACTCAATTATTCAGCTCCTGCGGTGGAACTTGGAAGTAGACTTTTCCTCGTCTTGCAGCAGTTTCCATCTCCTGCCCCACTTTTCCTTTCATTGTTAAATTTCACATCTCTATTTCTCTTACTATTTTTTATCATTATCTATATAGTTTCACATCAAACGTGCCTGCATCAAATGAGTTAAACATGGATCTTTCTCCTTTTTTTTTTTCATAAAAGAAAAGCAATTAACCACGTACAGTGCATGAGATCGAGATGCGTAAGAGTGTATAATAACTATAATATTTGTTTATATTTAGTTTTAGATGTTGATGCGATGTAAAACAAGCACACAAATTAAAACTCTCTTTTGACAATTGTAGTATGTGTATAAGTAGGGATCGTTCTAAACCGAGGATTATGAGGGATTGCTAATCTAAACTAAACTGACCTAAAAACAAAAAAACTAGACTCTAAAATTCTAACTAAGGTTATATGACTCAAAAAACCTTTAAAGACTCAAAACAGCTTCAAACAATCAAATTGACTCAAACTAGACACTAGAGATGACTTTGAACGAAAATTGATTTGATTAGATTATGACTCAAGACACTCAAAAACACAAAATAACACAGATTCTAACCTAATTGACACTTAAAACAAAGGGGGGTTTTGGTTTTGACGAATTTGAACTAAAACAAGACAGAAACTAAACTAGACAAAGTTTGGTACGAATTTGGATTTCTGGAAGGTTTGTGGGCTTAGCTAGAGGTTCCTTATCCACACATAACTTATATGAACATGAATCGATTTCCAGTTACTCTTTTGTTGAATTATGAACGACAATGCCCCAGATTAACCGTGTCAATCACTAATTAACCCTCATATTTTCCTTTAGTTATTGGATTGGATGACATCACTCGACAACCCAAAGCATTCTTCAAAAGTTCCCTACATGACATCATAATAGAGATACAATCAAAGATCATTATGTTAAGTGAAAATCATAAGCATTGACAAAGCATTCGTAACTATAACATCATGATACTCATGCCAAGAATTTAACTTAACGCGATCATAACTAGCAACCTTCACTACTTGTGAATATAAGTTCCTAACGATTATGTGAAATTCCCTTATATTCTAGCATCGAATTCATGCATGCAAACTAAGTGTGCACCCTTAATCGACATACAAGAATAAGTTCTGAATAAAACAGTTAAGCAAATTGCATTCACGATTCACAAATTCATAACTGGATTTAATCAATTCATATTGCATATAAAATCATGGCTTCAAAGTCTCCCCTAGCTAAAACAAGTTTAGCCTCTCATGTTCACAGCAAAAGAAACAAAATTGAATTTAAACATTGAAAACAAAAGATTGATTACACCTAAAATGCCCAGCGAAGTCAACTTGAATGCCATGCACGTTCAAGCTCATCTCTCTTCTTTTCCTTGCTGCGACACAGAGGTTAAGGGATGATTTTGGATGTGTTTCTGGGTTAGGAATGGATTTGGGTTGGTAAGGAGGTGTGGCAAAAGTAGAGGGATAGTGTGTGGATGTGTGGTTGAAGGTATGAATGTATGGGAATGGTGGAGAATGAGTGTAGGGTGAGGCAGAGTAGTGGGATGAATTCGGGGTGTGTAGAGATGGTGTATGGCGTGATAGATCTCCAAAGGGTGCGGCCAAGGTTTATTAAAAATAGCCAAGTATCTAAAACCCTAGGTAAATAAGGTAAAGGTGCAGCATAAATTCAATGAGAAAAGGAAATAAAGTTGTATTAATGTCAAAGGATTTTTATTCTAAAACCACTAGGAAAAAGACTAAGTCAAAGTCAGAAATTAAAAGGAAAGGGAATATAGGGTGCGGCTAAGGCAAAGGGAAAAAGGAAAGGTCTTAAATTAAAAAGGGAATGTGATTTGGTGCAGAAAATAGGAAAGGGAAGGTCTCCCTTGTGCGGCAAGGAAGGAGAATGGAAGGGGAAAGGGAAAGGTGGTGCGGCAAGGGCTAGAATGGTGCAAAGAACCTTTGGTTTGTGTCCTGGAATGCATAGGAGACCTTCAATATTGCTGGAACTTAGGGACATTTAGGATTAGGAAAGGTCAAACCAAAATAGGAAACCTTGGCTTAACTTTCCTACTTCAAGTAAGAATCCTCATTTGAGTAGGAATCCTTCTTTGATTAGGAATCCTTCTTTGATTAGGAATCCTAACATCTTCAAGTCTTCAATTTCGTCCATTCATTTTGCTCCAAGCATATGCTATCCATTCCAAGCCCAATTTTGCTCCAAAAGGCTCCAAAATGCACCTTATTGCTTTATAAAGCCTATGGACCTACAAACACACGAAAATAGCTTAAAATACTAAAATAACTAAGAACTAATTAAGTAAATGCAAGGAAACAAGCTAATTAAGTCGCATAAATATGCTCATATCAAATTCCCCCACACTTAGCTTTTGCTAGTCCTCGAGCAAAACGAAACAATCAAAAGAAACAAAACACAACTAGACCTTCCAACATTTGCCTCAGGGATTTCCAATGCACATGACATGTTAAAAATCACTACTCACATAGATTTTAATCATCCTTACCCTTGAGCACATACTTAATCACAGTCACCACTTACTAGCTCGCATTTAATCAATTTAAAATATGGTTTTGAATGTAGTTACATGCCTTAGAGAATTCACTCAATTCCTTACCAGGTGCTCTCTTATTTTCACACAAGAATTTTTTACTACACTTTCTACACTAGGTATATGTGAGAAGATTGATGTAAACATGAAAACTAATACTCACATATGTTATAACCAAGGTCTTAAATATCGATATTATCGGCGATAATATCGTTTTTTTTAGAGGGGATATTTCACACGTATCCACCTTATTTTCGTCAATATATCGGGATAATATCGGTAATATCGGGATAATATCGATAAAATAAACATAATAATTTAGTGTGTGTGTCAGTGTGTGTGTGTGTCGGTGTGTGTGTGTGTGTGTGTGTCAGTGTGTGTGTGTGGTGGTGTGTGTGTGTGTTATGATAAGTTACATAATATAATATATAATATATACAATATAAATCCCCCAAACGGGCCAACTTTTGACAACTTTTGACAAGACAAAAATGAGTGGTGGTTGGTTTCATACTCAAAACCGTGTGCCACTTCCAACTCTTTCACATTCGGAGTATCAGATCATCACACCTCTATTACACCTTTTCGTTTCTTCTTCTTCCCTTAGCCCTTTCAGAGCCTTTCCAGAGCCTTTCCAGAGCCATTTCAGAGCCATTTCAGAGCTTCAACACAAAGGGTTCCATATTTAAGGTAAGTTTACAAACTTATATTTATATTATTGTAATTTATTCAACAACAAAAAAATTTATGTGGACCCGTACATGTGATCTAAGAACCAAATAATACTTGCATGTTAATTTTTTGAAGTAATTAAGTAATGTTGTATAATTATTCCCTAGGATAATTTTAATATGTTTAATGTTATTTATTATTTTATTATTTTATTAATATTAGGTTTTATTATCAAATTGGATTATTATTCATTAATATTAGGTTTTTTTATTATCAAATTGGATTATTATTCATTAAATTGGATTATTATCAAATTGGATTATTCATTAAATTGGATTATTATTAAATTGGATTATTATCAAATTGGATTATTATTCATTAATATGTTTAATATTAGGATTATTTTATTATCAAATTGGATTATTATTCATTAATATTAGGTTTTATTATTCCATATTATTTTTATAATTACTTAAATTCTTTCAATCATTTTCTTTACTTCGTATTTAATTCTTCTGTAGAATAACTTTATTATTTAGGTTCTCTTATATAACCGTCATCACTACTATATTTTTTGGCCAAAAAATAATTGCCTAATTTCCATGAAAAATAAATATAGGTACGTTTAAGATGTCTAGTGGAGTTACTAAACGTGATCCAGCCTGGGAACATGGAGACCCAATAGACGGAAACAAACATGGCACAATTTGCAAATTTTGTGGTCGGGTAATGAAGAGTGGCGGAGTGACACGACTTAAGTACCATCTTAGTGGATTAGATCCAGGAAATAATGTCCAACGATGCGATAATGTCCCCCCAGAAGTGAAGGCATTCATCACCACATTATTAAAAAATAAAAAACACCAGAAGGAAAAGAAAACACATGGAATGGAAAACATTCGAGCTGGGCTACGAGGAGAAGCCATTGGCCAAGCAGTTGACAGTGATGATGATGACGATGAGGACGAATGTGATGATGACATAGGACCTGGAGAACGACGCAATTTCAAACAAGCATTATGTGCCTCCAAACAGTCAACATAGGAAAGAGAACACCTTCATAAAATTCCTAATAGAGCACAAGGTTCCGAGACAAGTGGTGGTGCACAAATGAGACGGGGAGCAAGTGTTAGAGAATCACAACAAACACCACCAATAGCCCCAAGTTTATATAAGTCATCCAAAGCAAGTCAAAAGAGTGTTTGGAGTTATTTCACTGGAGGTAATGTGAAGGAGGGAATGGGGCATCTAATTAGCAAGTTCTTTATCTATGAAAATGTCCCTTCTGAGAAGGTATCATCACATCATTTCAAAAATATGGTATTGGGATGTCAACAGGTCGGTGTTGGAGTACAACCTCCCACTCCCTATGAGGTAAGAAACAAATATTTGGAAATTGAGTATAAAGACATTGGCGAGTATGTTAACAAGTTGAGGTCAAAGTGGGAAACTAATGGTATCATGTGTGACGAATGGACTGGCCTGACCAGATTGTCTATCATAAACTTCATGGTATACTCCAAGGGAAAGACAATTTTTTTGAAGTCCGTTGATGCTTCAGACCATATAAAGAACTACAAGTATATTTACAAATTATTGAGGGATGTAATCATGGAGGTGGGAGAGCATAATGTTGTCCAAGTCGTGATCGACAAAGGTTCTGCATTTGTCAAAGCTGGAAAAAAGTTAATGAAGCATCATAATGTGTTTTGGACATCATGTGCATCACATTGTATTGATCTCATGTTTGAGGCAATGGGGAAGAGAGAGAATATTGCTAATGTCGTAAAAAGAGCTAGAACGATCACAAATTATATTTACAATCACGATTGGTTGTTGGCAAAGATGCGTGAATTTTGCAAAGGAGAAATTATTCGTCCAGTTACCACTCGATTCGCCACCAACTATATTGCATTAGACAACCTACTTAAGAAGAAAGCAGGGTTGAAGCAACTATTCACTAGTGACGATTGGGCCAACCACAATTTCAGCTGCTCAAATGCAGGTCGTATGGTGGAAAGTATAGTGCTTGATCATGCTTTTTGGACTCAATCAGAACATGTGTGCCAACTGTTTGAACCTCTTTATAAAGTTTTATAGATCGTTGACACATAAGTGTATCCTATTATGGGGGCAATATATGAGTTGATGCGTGTAGTGAAGGAGGACTTGGAAAGAAAACATGGTGCAAGGTGGGTCATAAAGATAATTGATGACCGATGGTATAAAACATTATACCACGATTTGCATGCAGCATGTATAAATTATGTCATAATTTGCAATTCATTTCTTTAGTTGCATAAGTATTATTTCTCTTATTAGAGTATGTGTTTCTTTGAATAACATATTATTTGAATCCTCGATACCAATACAAACCCGGTGTTGGAGATGATGATACCCTTATACGTGTTGTACATAATGTATACTCTAAATTGGACCCTGCATCACCAACAGTTGGCCAATTTGGAAATGAGGTACACAATTACTTAAATTATAATAATTACATTGTTGGATTAAACTAACACGATTTATTGAATTCAGCTAACATGGTTTAAAGATGCAAGAAGAACTTTTGGGGAACCAACATCAGTTGCTGCTCGAACAAAAATGTCTCCTAGTGAGTGTAAACCTATTTCACTATCAGTTTATAATAGAATTTGTTGGAGTTATTAGGCTTATCAACATTGTTTTTCATTATAGCTAAATGGTGGATCATGTATGGGATTGATGCACCAACTGTGAGAAAGTTAGCAACCAAAGTATTATCACAAACAGCTTCCTCATTTGATTGTGAAAGAAATTGGAGTACATTTGCACTCATACACACAAAGCAAAGAAATAGGTTGGCTCATAGTAGGTTGGAAAAATTAGTTTATTGCTACTACAACATGAAGCTTCAAATTCGAGATAAGGAAGCAGAAATAGATCATGTCGACCGTGGTGACCCACTAGATGTGTTTGATATTGTTGTTGAAGATGATGACACAGAGGGTAACCAACTTTATCAATGGATTAGACCTCTTCATTTAGATGATGATGAAGGCAACCTAGCTCTAAGAGTTGCTGAAGAAGCACGTAATGAAGGGATAAATGTAGAAAGAGTATTAGAGGATGAGGTGGGATCTAGCAGCCCTGACTCTTTCGAAGAACTTTTGCGCCCAAGACTAAGAAACACTGGAATTCCACCTTCTTCCAATCTTACACAACCACAAGATCCTGCTGATACTAATGATAGCTCTAGTACAAGATCAGGAGACTCACCTACCACCGGAGGTGGGAATGATGAAGGATATAGTGGAGCTGGAGGTAATGGTGGATATGGAAACTATGTTGGACCACCTCCTGGATTTATGAGCCCCTTTACTGGTGAGGCAAACTTCACGCATGCAACACAGGATGAGGACCATGGCAGTAGTCGGGCAGGACCAGGAATTGGTGCCATAGGGAAGGACTATACTCGTAGAGAAAGAGGCAAGGGGACTTTGTCAAGTCAAGAAGATGACTCGTTATCTATAACTTCGGACTCTGTTGGAGTGAGAAGTAGTAACTATGGTTATACTCATAACCAACCATTTCCCTACCCTTCATATCCCATTCCTGTTGGGATGGAATCGAGCGACTCATGGAAAGAATCCGAGACTCAATCTTCAAATGATTTTACTTATGGACAACGTCAACCAATCTCGGATCCATATGGGTGACATGTTAACAATTACATGCAAAACTATTTTGGGGATTTATCATTTGATGACTACTCTTCACAATACACTTACTCTACACATAGAGCTAATGAAGATAGTGAAAAATTTGAACCTCATAGGAACTCTATGTGGTACTAAGTCACTTATGTATCTTACCATGCAATGTATAAAGTTTAAAATATTGTACTAATTCATTATATATAAATGGTGTGTTTAAACTTCTTTCATTAATTACTACATATTTTCTACACTCACAATGTTTGCCAGCTCGCTATATAATCAACTTAAATCAGTTAAATCCATCATGCAATGCATTTCCTTCCAATTTTTTGCGATAAACTAATAGATAATTGACTAAATAAACATCCTGCAAAGTTTCAATAAAAATTTCCAAGTTTTTCTTACAATTTCCGTGGTTTTTATTCAATTTTTATCGATATCGATAATATCACGATATTTCCATCGAAATTTTCGTGTTTTTGGACTACCCATATTTCCGATATCAGCGATATTTTAGACCTTGGTTATAACAAAGAAAACACTTTTCTGGAATTATTAATGCATGTATGTATATGATTTCATGAACGGAATGCCACTACTTAGATGCGAGAACCAGAGATACCATATGCTCATACCAATTCCAAACTCCACATATTGAAATACACAACACTCAAGATAGAAGTTGAGGGTTGTAACGGGGCTAAAGGTATTGGCTAACAAAGAAAGGTAAGGATAAACAAACATTCTTAAAGCAATAGTAAGCAAAGTAATGAAATTGATACGTAGAATTCACTTTTGAATGCAAAAATCAACTTTTAAACACAAGGGAAGATTCATGCAACACTTAGGGTCAAATTCAAACTTTTGGACCCTTTCTTCAACAACCAACACATGTGAGTTTATTCTCACTTATTTTTCAACACTTTTTCATTCTTTTCACAACTTTTTTCTTTTCTTTTTCTTTTTCCATGAATTTTGTTTTTTCACAAACACACAAACTTTGAAAACCCTTCCCCCACACTTGTTTTTCTGCATAATCAAAAGGAATTCCCTCTAAGTCATGCTTTACTATGCTTCAAGAACAAGGGTATGGAAAGTCCTAATCTAGGCTAGGTTGGGGTAATGTGGGTTAACAAAGAACATAGGCTAAACAGTGGCTCAACGGGGTTTAAACCTACAAAACATGTGAATGGGTCGGCTTTTTGGCTCTGGTTCACTAAACAACTTCATCTTGTTATGTGTTATGCAAATCAATGTTATGCTTTGAATGAAATGGATATGAGTTCTAGTATTTGGAACTAAGTGATAAAACGCCTTCTAAGTAGCAACCAAGCAAGGAATAATGAGATCATGCAACGACTTTAGAAAACAAAAGCATCACAGATTAATAACTCTCCAAAGAACGTTTTAGGCTCAAGTCTCTCAGGGATGTAGCGTTAGTTTGAGTTCCTTCCTTCAAGTATGTTACAAAAACTGATTTTTCCTTTGTGATTACATGTGAATTCGTAAACTATAACTATAACCAAGCATAAACCAAAGAGTATATCAAACTTCCATCCATGTTTGTAACTTTCTTTAACAATCATGCAATTAAAAACCAAATCCTCATCATTGTGTTGGAAGGTACCCTAAGACACAACAAACACACAAAAACAACTCTTTTTGGTATTTTTCAAAAACTTTTTTCGATTTTTTTATTTCTTTTTCTATTATATGACACAAAAACACTTCAAAACACACTAAAAACACTTAAAAACAATGAGTAACAACATTAGAAGTGATAGGTGAATAAATCCCACGAAAATCATGCAAAAACAGATTGTTTACCCCCCCCCACACTTAAACCAAACATTGTCCTCAATGTTTCAAGCATAGACTCACACAAAAGCAAACACACAAACAACTAACAAAGCACGGAAAAAGAAAACAGTAAAGAGAAGGGTTTAGGAACACAGATCTGGTTTTGGAGTGAGAAGTACATCGTTCCTAGTTGAATGCATGGGTTGCCTCCCAAGAAGCGCTTGCTTTAACGTCTTGCAGCCGGAAGAAACTTCCTTCTAGGCTTGGATAGGGCCCACGACAGTGAGTGGGATTTCTTCCACAATCTGCCCCACGCCACTCTCATAGTATAGCTTCAAACGATGCCCGTTCACCTTGAATTCGTCGCCGTTCTTTAAGCTTTTAACTTGGACTGCACTATGGGGAAAAACATTAGTAACAACAAACGGCCCAATCCACTTAGAACGTAACTTACCAAGGAACAAACGTAGACGGGAATTGAAGAGCAACACTTTCTGCCCAATGGTGAATGTCTTGCCACGAATTATCCTATCATGAAATGCCTTGGTTTTCTCCTTGTAGATTCGAGCATTCTCATATGCATCATTTCGGATTTCCTCAAGTTCATGCAATTAGAGCTTTCTATGAATTCCAGCTGCATCAATGTCCATATTGAATGTCTTGATAGCCCAATATGCCTTGTGCTCTAATTCTACAAGGAGATGGCACGGTTTCCCATAGACGAGCCGGAATGGGGACATCCCAAGTGGTGTTTTATAGGCCGTCCTATATGCCCATAGTGCATTCTCCAAACGTAGGCTCCAGTCCATCCTTGTTGGCCCAACGATATTCTCCAAAATTTGTTTGATTTCTCTATTCAAAATTTCGGCTTGGCCATTAGTTTGAGGATGGTAAGGTGTGGAAACCTTATGCTTGACATTGTACTTTTTAAATAGCACCTCAATGGTCCGATTGCAAAAGTGGGAGCCTCCATCGCTTATGAACACCCTCGGCATGCCAAATCTGGAAAGGATGTTAGCCTTGATAAAATCTGCAACCACTCTAGAATCGTTAGTACGGGTGGCTTTGGCTTCCACCAATTTCGACACATAATCAACGGCTAGCAAAATATAAGTAAAACCATATGAGGGCGGAAAGGGTCCCATGAAATCTATACCTCATACGTCAAAGATCTCCACATTAAAGACGGGAACCTGCTGCATTTGATCCTTTACACTAATGTTTCCTGTTCTTTGACATATATCACGTGTTAAGCAAAACATTCGAGCATCCTTAAACAATGTAGGCCAATAGAAACCACTCTCTAAAACCTTAAGGGTCGTCCTTTGGGTGCCAAAATGACCCCCACATGCATAACTATGGCAGAATGCAAGAATTGAATTAAACTTAGAATTGTGCACACATCTACGAATAATCTAGTCAGGACAATACTTCCACAAATATGGATCATCCCACACATAAAATCGTGCATCATTCCTAAGTTTGTCACGTTGGGGTTTAGTGAAAGTGGTTGGAAATCGTTTAGAACCAAATAGTTCGCCAAATTTGCATACCAAGGTTCACTTACCTCAATGGACAACAATTGCTCATCCGAGAATGTCTCTGAAATAGGGAGAGAGTCCTCTTCATGCACCATACGGCTTAGGTGGTCAGCCACCACATTTTCACTCTCTTTCTTGTCCCGAATTTCAATGTCGAACTCTTGGAGAAGAAGCATCCAGCAGATAAGTCTTGGTTTGGCCTCCTTCCTTGTAAGCAAGTATTTCAATGCTGCATGGTTAGAATAGACAATCACTTTAGTGCCAATTAAATATGAACGAAATTTATCTAAAGCAAAGACAACATCAAGAAGTTCTTTTTCCGTTGTGGAATAGTTCAATTGAGCGTCATTTAAGGTGCGGGATGCATAATAAATGACGTGTGGCTATTTGTTCTTCCTTTGGCCCAAAACAGCTCCAATTGCATAATTAGAGGCATCGCACATGAGCTCGAAATGAAGGCTCCAATATGGTGGAGTGATGATGAGGGCCGAGGTTAGTGATTCCTTGAGATGTTTGAATGCCGTTTCACATTCCTCGTTGAGCTCAAAGGCCACTTCTTTTTGAAGCAATCGGCATAGGGGTTGTGCAATCTTTGAAAAGTCCTTGATGAATCGCCTATAAAACCCTGTGTGGCCAAGAAAAGAACGTACCTCTCTAACCGAAGTAAGTAACGCACAAGATCCACTTTAGACTTATCGACCTCAATGCCTTTTTCAGAGATTATGTGACCCAAAACAATACCTTGTTGAACCATAAAATGACATTTCTCCCAATTTAACACAAGGTTTGTTTCAATGCAACGTTTCAAGATTAAAGTGAGATTATCCAAGCGATCATCAAATGAATCACCAAACACACTAAAATCATCCATGAATATCTCAATAATCTTTTCAACATAATAAGAGAATATACTAACCATACACATTTGAAACGTGGCAGGAGCATTGCATAGACCGAATGGCATGCGTCGATAGGCAAATGTACCAAAGGGGCACATGAATGTGGTATTTTCTTGGTCATCCGGCGCTATAACAATCTGATTATACCCAGAATATCCATCAATAAAACAATAAAACACATGACCGGCTAACCTTTCTAACATTTGGTCCAGAAACGGCAAAGGAAAGTGATATTTCCTTGTTGTGGCGTTGATCTTCCTATAATCGATGCACACTCGCCAACCGGTTTGGATTTATGTGGGCACAAGCTCGTTCTCTTCATTTTTCACAACCGTCACTCCAGATTTCTTAGGAACAACTTGGACCGGCGAAACCCAACGGCTATCAGAGATGGGATAGATCACTCCACAATCAAGTAACTTGATTATCTCCTTCTTCATAACTTCCATCATAGAAGGGTTGAGTTGACGTTGAGCCTTTCGAGATGGTTTAGCCCCCTCCTCTAGAAGTATGCGGTGCATGAAAGTGGTAGAACTTATTCACTTAATGTCAGCCAAGGTCCATCCAATTGCAGTTTTATGCTCCCGTAACACCCACACCAATTTGTCCTCTTCTTGTGCCGTGAGTATGCTTGAGATGATAACGGGCAACGTCTCGATATCTCCCAAGAAGGCATACTTTAAGTGACTTGGTAACCTTTTAAGTTCGAGGGAAGGTGGCTGCACCATTGTGGGAAGTAACTTATTAGTAGAAACTAAATCGGAAATTGGGATTGGAAGCTTATTAAATTGTAGTGGCAGTGACTCAAGGGCAGCAACCATCTCGACCACCTCCTCACTAGGATGCACGACAAGGTCTTCTTCATGGTGGCCATGGGTTTGTTTGCTTGTTGCTGTGTGGTTTTTGGACTCCATTCCATTTAGAAGGGCCGGTTCAAGTGCATCGCTATGTAATTATTCAAGATGTGCCTGCGCCAATGAATCAACAATATCAATTGAAAAACAGGAATGATCATCACTAGGGTACCTCATGGCATCTGCAATTTGAAAGTTTATAATGTCACCGTCAAACTCCATGGTCAATGTCCCTGTGAACACGTCAATCTTGGTTCGAGCCGTCTTCATGAATGGTCGGCCAAGTAAGATGGGTAATGGGGAAGAGTGGGTCGAATCCTCCATCTCAAGAACATAAAAATCAATCAGGAAGATCAAGTGATTGACCTGCACCAAAACATCCTCCAAAACTCCCTTTGGATAGGCATTAGATCTATCGACTAAGTGAATAATTACGCCATCATTTTTCAGCTCACCTAAGTTCATGGATGCATAAATTGAATAGGGCATGACATTTATAGATGCACCTAAGTCTAACATGGCATGTTCGAACTTGGTATTTCCAATAACACAAGGGTTAGTAAAGCTACCTGGGTCCTTGCACTTAGGTGGCAGTTTGCGTTGCAAAACAGCGGACACATTCTCACTTACCCTTACTACCTCCTTGTTTGACATTCTCCTCTTGGTTGTGCACAGCTCCTTCAAGAACTTGGCATACTTTGGGACTTGTTTGATTGCGTCAAGGAGCGGGATGTTCACTTGCACTTTCCTAAAAGTGTCCAGAATGTCCTTGTCGCTTTCCTCCTTCTTTGTTTGCATGAATTTGTGAGGAAATGGTGCATCAGGTGGAATAGGGTTAGAATTAACACAATTTGAACCCAACTTACCTGTGGTGGACGATTTAGGGGTGCTCAAAGTGCATGGCAAGGTTGTTTCCTTCCTTGCCGTGGGTGTGTATTGGACATGCTCCTCTTGTTGTAGCTTCTCGTCCTCCGTTTGGGAAGATTTTGATGGTTGGGGGTCCGTTCTAACTTCTTTTCCACTTCTCAACGTAATGGCCTTGGCGGATTCAAATCCTCCCCTTGGATTCACAACGGTTGTGCTAGGCAGTTTGCCTTGTTCTTTGAATTGCCCCATGAACTCTGCCATTTGGCCCATTTGTTTCTTCAACTCATCCACCTCCTTAGCTTGATTAAGCATTGTTTTGTTTTGATTTTGCTGCCTCTGCACCAAAGAGGTTAGTAATTGAACAATTTGATCATTATCCATGGATGTACCTGAATTGGTTTGGGCAGGTTGTGGTTGAGGTTGCATTGGTGCGTAGGGCATTGGGTATATCCCAGGGGGTGGTGGCCGAATTCCTTAAGGTTGTTGAGACTCTTTCCATTTGGAATTTGGGTGATCACGCCATCGGGCCTTGGTAGCCAATGGCGTTTGCACTTTCCCATCCACCATTCTCAATCAATTGAGGACACTTCTCAGATGGGTGGCCTTGAATGGAGCATACGCCACATACACTTGGGGAAATTCCTTGCGTTTTGCATCCTTCCATAAACGGTGAATGAGCAATTCTTCTTTCATTTGGTGTTGAGGACATGAAGCAACAAGACCTTTAAAACGTTCATAGTACGCAGGGAAGGATTCTCCTTGATTTTGCTGAATACCACTAATCCTTTTGCGTAGAAGAATGACTCGAGAAGTTGGGAAAACTTCTCCAAGAACGCCCGTTTCATGCTCTCCCAAGATGTGATAGTTCCGAGAGCTAATTCATATAACCAATCCTTAGCCTTTTCCATGAGAGAAAAGGGAAAAGCCTTCATTTTCAGAATGCTCCCATCAACATTCACAGGGTCATGCTTGAACAAACAACCTTAAACTCCTTCAAATGTTTATTAGGATCTTCTATGGACAACCCATGGAACTTAGGAATATGGTGCAATAGGCTAGACTTTAATTCGAACTCGTCGATCTTGTCTTAGGCCGCCCTTCGATATTGAATGCATAAGGGCACAACATTATCCAATCCCAAGGCCGAGAGTTCCTTGATTATTCGGTTATCGGCCGCCATGACTGGTTGTTCCACAACAACTCTTTCTGCCGTGGGTTCACCTTCTTCCTTGACTACAACTTATTCTTCAAGCTCGGGCTCAGGGTTAAGTGGATTAGTCTCTTGCTGATTCCTCTTCCTTCTCAAAGTCTGCTCAAAATCGTCGTCAAAGTCAAGGATGCTCTCAGGAATGGACTGAGAACTACGAGTCATAAACTACTACCTGAAACAAGAAAACAAAATAGAATCAGAAACTAAAACAAAACAAAACACACGAAAATAAAACAAAAAGAAACAACGGGGGATTAGCAAAGTTGCTAATCCCCGGCAACGGCGCCAAAAATTTGATGCGATGTAAAACAAGCACACAAATTAAAACCCTCTTTTGACAATTGTAGTATGTGTATAAGTAGGGATCATTCTAAACCGGGGATTAGGAGGGATTGATAATCTAAACTAAATTGACCTAAAAACATAAAAACTAGACTCTAAAACTTTAACTAAGGTTATATGACTCAAACAACCTTAAAAGACTCAAAACAGCTTCAAACAATCAAATTGACTCAAACTAGACACTAGAGATGACTTTGAACGAAAATTGATTTGATTATGACTCAAGACACTCAAAAACACAAAATAACACAGATTCTAACCTAATTGACACTTAAAACAAAGGGGGGTTTTGGTTTTGACGAATTTGAACTAAAACAAGACAGAAACTTAACAGACAAAGTTTGGTACGAATTTGGATTTCTGGAAGGTTTGTGGGCTTAGCTAGAGGTTCCTTATCCACACATAACTTATATGAACATGAATCAATTTCCAGTTACTCTTTTGTTGAATTATGAACGACAATGCCCCAGATTAACCGTGTCAATCACTAATTAACCCTCAGATTTTCCTTTAGTTATTGGATTGGATGACATCATTCGACAACCCAAAGCATTCTTCAAAAGTTCCCTACATGACATCATAATAGAGATACAATCAAAGATCATTACGTTCTATGAAAATCATAAGCATTGACAAAGCATTCGTAACTATGACATCATGATACTCATGCCAGTAATTTAACTTAACGCGATCGTGACTAGCAACCTTCACTACTTGTGAATATAAGTTCCTAACGATTATGTGAAATTCCCTTATATTCTAGCATCGAATTCATGCATGCAAACTAAGTGTGCACCCTTAATCGACATACAAGAATAAGTTCTGAATAAAACATTTAAGCAAATTGCATTCACGATTCACAAATTCATAACTGGATTTAATCAATTCATATTGCATATAAAATCATGGCTTCAAAGTCTCCCCTAGCTAAAACAAGTTTAGCCTCTCATGTTCACAGCAAAAGAAACAAAGTTAGAAATTAAAAGGAAAGGGAATATAGGGTGCGGCAAAGGCAAAGGGAAAGAGGAAAATGTCTTAAATTAAAAAGGGAATGTGATTTGGTGCAGAAAATAGGAAAGGGAAGGTCTGCCTTGTGTGGCAAGGAAGGAGAATGGAAGGGGAAAGGGAAATGTGGTGCGGCAAGGGCTAGAATGGTGCAAAGAACCTTTGGTTTGTGTCCTGGAATGCATAGGAGACCTTCAATGTTGCTGGAACTTAGGGACATTTAGGATTAGGAAAGGTCAAACCAAAATAGGAAACCTTGGCTTAACTTTCTTACTTCAAGTAAGAATCCTCATTTGAGTAGGAATCCTTCTTTGATTAGGAATCCTTCTTTGATTAGGAATCCTAACATCTTCAAGTCTTCAATTTCGTCCATTCCTTTTGCTCCAAGCATATGCTATCCATTCCAAGCCCAATTTTGCTCCAAAAGGCTCAAAAATGCACCTTATTGCTTCATAAAGCCTATGGACCTACAAACACACGAAAATAACTTAAAATACTAAAATAACTAAGAACTAATTAATAAATGCAAGGAAACAAGCTAATTAAGTCGCATAAATATGCTCCTATCAGCTGTTCGGTTATCTAAGGGTGAGTGAGGGTTTGGATGTGATTGGTTAGGAGTACGATAGCCAAAATTTTAAAAATTATTGGACGGTAGTCGGGCGGCGAGTAGGAGCTTAGTACTGAGGCCTAGGTGGTTTTTCCTTTTAGTTAAAATTATGTGTTCTTTCATTTTGAATAGTTTCAAGTCATTAAGAACAATTATTTATATCTGAAAATGTTGGCTAATTTAAGCTTCTACACTAAATCCAGCGTATTAGGCCTTGGAGAATCTTAATACTGGTTTCCAGTCCAAACACCTACATCTGCAAAAGAAATTAGAATAACGATAATAATGAAGTCCTTGTTTTGTTTCTTGATCTTTTCACCTATTGCAGGCCCTCTTTTGTAGTTTTTGCCTATTGATTTGTTGAATTCATCTAAAACACTCATCAACCACTTTTCTTTTTGTATTATTTATTCAAGTTCTATACAATAATACTAAAAAACAAATAAAAAATTCAATGATGCCTCATCACTATCATCGAAATCTTCATCCCTACTCAATTTGTTTTCAGCTGAAACTATTTTAACCTCCATAGATTTAGTGTCTTTGATTTCTTTTCAAGTCAGCAACATGGAAAATCTTCCCCGTGATATTGCGCTTGACATTTTTTCAAGACTATCGATCACTTGACTTGCCTTATGCAGATCAAGTGCGTATGTCGAACCTGGCGTGCTTTATCGCAAGACCCTCGATTCCTTGTCATGTACCAGGCTACAGCAAGTAAGAGAAACCCAAGCCTCATTCTTCACTGTGATTCTCCCATTCTGAACAATTTATATTTTGTTGAAACCAACCATATTGGACATCATGACCACTACGCCAACAAGGCGAGAAGGATCGATGCACCAATTCGATATATCACACCCGAACTTCATATTGTTGGTTCATGTAATGGTCTTTTATGCGTCTCCAGTGCACTTTACTTCAATCCTCTACTAGTTTTCAACCCTTTAACCATAAATTACATTCGGTTGCCGAACACAACCCAATACTTGAAACAAGAAGTTGTTTTTGGATTCGGTTTCCACCCTACCACTATGGAGTACAAGATTGTATGGATATCATAAACAAAAATCCACACCAACAAATCCACGTTTATTCCTGCGTCCAAGTTTTAACTACTCTTGGGTCAAATGCTTGGAGAAGTTCAGTATGTGCTCTTTGGAAGCTCGAGCAAGGACCAGCCGAGGCATTACTCAATGGTGCTGTTCATTGGGTGACTACTCGACATAAACATCAACCTGGTTCTGGTTTGCATATTGTTTCTTTTGATGTAGCTGAGGAAAAGTTTAAGGAGACCGAACGTCCAGGTTGTGGAAGCCTTGACATTTGCAATTTTCATCTTATGGTCATATATGGGTGTCTCTCTGCTGTTGTTTGTCATGACGGCGGACAAATTGATATATGGGTGATGAAAGAGTATGGTGTAAAGGAGTCTTGGACGAAAGAGTATGTAATCAGGGATCGTTTGTTTAGAAGCCTAAGTCAAAGATAAAATGCTTGTGCCAGCTCAAGGATATGGAAGAAGCCAACTCTAAGTAAAGGTAGAATACAGGTTTTATACTCTTTGAGGAATGGAGAAATGTTGCGTGAATATGAGAATGGAGCCTTGGTTGTTTACAACCCAGAAACCGATGAGTTTTGACCAATTGCAATTGATGGGCTTCTGAAATGGTTTTGTACTATTGTTCATTTTGAGACCCTTTATCCTGCTGATGTAATTCTTCAAACAATGTAGCTTTAATGTATATATGTGTAAACAATCTAGATTATTGCCTAAATTTTTGATCTGATTTTCTTGTCCAGTGATTTAGTATCACTCTAAGGACATTCAGTTAAAGGTTCCAAAGTTTGGATCAATTAAGGACATTCAGTTAATGGGATATATTGTACCCTTTTTGAAGAATCAGTTAATCAGCTTCAAAATTATTGTAGTAAACTAATCGGAATGGTAATATATATGATCATTCCGATTAGTTTACTACAATATTTTTACATGGTTTGAGGATGCATTTCAGATTCAAAATTCTTGAAATTGGCATTAACAATGCATCTTAAATATCTGCATAACCTACAAGAAAGTCTCTGCATATGTCTACATAACACAGCAAATATGGGACCATATGAATTCAAAATTTAGAATGTTTGCTGCCAGACTTTGCGACAACTAACATTCGGTATTCATTAATGTCCATTTGGTATTTCGCAAACCCTTATGAGATGTCTCTTTTTGTTCTTTTTTTTAATAGAGAAACGATACTTGTTGAAACGAAAAGCTTAAATTGGCTTACAACTCATGGTACCTGCGGTCTTGAATTATGTTGGGAGGCTCCTTGAGTGAATTCATTTCTTTCGCAATAGACAATGCAAAAATAGACATATGATCCACCACCGCGCATGTTGCAACCACGGAAACATGAAATGAACTACTCCTCCCTTCTCTGATTCAATAACGAAGGTAGTTGAGCAACTCAGCTTACTTATAAGTCTATACAACATTATTTTTCCCATCAATGTGAGATTCATGCTCAAAGTAATAACTCCTCGCATCAATAAAGCAACATTAGAAAAATCAAAGCCAGCACTTGTGACATCCATATCAGAAAAATTATATATTGAGGAATCATCCTTTGTAAAATGTAGAGAAGTGAATGATTGTATTATATCATAGAGTGCATATTTATACAAGCTAGTGACTTGGAGTATAACGAAGGTTACCTGATTTCCAAGAATACAAAGATATCGAGGAGAAGTAATCCTAGCCTAACCCTAAGAGGAAAAAGAATACTTACCGGATTCACCATCTTAACATCCCCTCACAAACTACGGTCAGGAAGCACCTAATCTTATTTTGTCCAGAAGTTTGCACTAGGCATCCCACCCTCGTCTAAGGATCAATAAGAAACTTTTAACCTCCCAAGAGTAACTTTCTACATCGTGGAAGTAGTGAGCTATGCATGCCAATACAAATTTGAAATTAAGAACGGTTTGATAATTATTTTGTTTTTAGCCTTTATTTTCACTTTTTTATGAAAAATCGTTTTATAACCACTTTTATTTTCTAGAAAAATAAAATCTAAAACTGAAAAACCTAATGATTATCATTTTTTAACTACAATACCCAAAATAACTTAACACCATCTAGTCAATGGAAAATTAACTTTGTTTCAGAATACGAAGCTACCAAACTAATATATAAAATGTAAAACATGATCAACAATAAAACAATATGAACTTTGGTGTCTCCTTAATGATACAATAATGCAACACTAATCAATTTTCTCTGCAATAGGTTTTGTTAATAATTTCGAAGCATCTCGAATTTTTTTTCTTGAAGGGTCGAAGCATCTCAATTTAGACTCACAGAAAACGTAACGAGAGCATGGATTACGAATAATCAATGAAGATATGGTGCCAGAGAATGAAAAATGATTTATAGGGATGGAACACTAATAGTCATTAATACGAATAATCAATAAAGAAATCATGGAATACTAAATATTATATTGATCAAGTCTATGAAAAGATTCACGCATTCCTTTCTCTTTGTTTATGTTAATGGGGAAATTCATGCTCATTTTCATTCAGTTATATATAAAATACTTAGCTCTTGTTTTTGTAATTTTATCAACTCATTAAATAAATTTGATCAACTATGGCTGACGCATTAGATATACTTGGTGTCATGGATTGACTGTTTGTTTGGTGCTAACATGTTTCGGCACGTTGATTGGGTAGTCAAAGCTCAAAATCAGGAGGGGCCCGTTACGCATTAGATATACTTGGTGTCTTGGATTGACTGTTTGTTTGGTGCTAACATGTTTTGGCACGTTGATTGGGTAGTCAAAGCTCAAAATCAGTGGGGGCCCATTATTTATCTAGTTATTCAGAATAAGTGTCATTCATCCAAGGATACAAGATTTCCATTACAAATGATATCCTTCTTTATTTATGGAGAGAAGATCATATGTGTTCGACTCCTATGATTAATATTTGATACAAGGTTATTATTAGCGTTGTAAAACTAACGATTCGGAGGGAGAAAAGAGAGAGTGGCCGGTTAGAGAAGAGGGAAGGAGAGAAGGATTTGATAAATTATGTGTGTAATTTTTCAAGCCTAATACCTTTATTTATACTAGTTATAATGAGTTTTCTTGCCTTACAAGTAAAACAAAGCCTATAAGGATTTGATCTCTAAATCCTATTGGGATTCTACTTTAAGTTTACACAATCACATTTCTAAATAAACGCACTATTTACAACACTCTCATGAGTGTGTAGAAATTAAGAAGTAGTCGCATCAAGTCTTCATGATTAGGAAATAGCGGTTGTTGTTGTCAGTTCTCGTTCAGCACATGCAATATAGATGTGAGTCTCTAAGTAGATGCATATAAGGAAATAGTCTCACTAAAACCTGGCCACGGTAAATCTAGTGGGACAAACCAGTGGTCTAAGTAGAAAAATGTGAGATAATGCAATGTTGATACTTGACAACTTTAAGATGCATCAAGTAGTGGAAAACGCACACAAGGGTATGTCCATCCCAATGTAGGTGCCTTGTCAAAACCTTGCCAGTTTAACAAAAACTTAATAGGAAAAATGCTCCTGATCTAAGGGGAAAATAGTACATTAAGGTCAAGTGAGTATACTTCATGATACTCCCCCTGAGTTCGACAAAACTCTCCTTAAGAACTAGAAACGTTACAAATGAGATGGGTCACACAATCCAATATCTTGATAAGCTTTTGGAAGGTAGACATCGGGAATGGCTTTGTGTAGAGATCAATGAGGTAGTTTTGGGATTAGATCTGCTTGACTTCAATCTTCTGATGCTTTGCTGATAAGTAAAGAAGAACTTCGAGGGCACAATATTCTTTAGTGTTGACTTCTTGGATAATGTTTGATATAAGTGCCATAATCTTCATGGATTGTTGTTAGGAACTCAACAATGGATAAATACATGCGGCATAATGCTTCAAATGACTCAACAAGAGTTTGCATGCATATTTACTCACATGTGGCATAGTGAAGTGTGGTGAGCTTGGCATGATTCGAACATGTCACAACTAAGGTTTATTATGTGGACCTCTAACATATTGCAATAACCCTAGTGGTAAAAACATAACCATTTGGGAACAGGCCTTGTGCAGGTTTGATAAGGAACTAGCGTTTGTATAACAAACAAGGCAAGCACCATTCTGGTGATCAAGGGGTTGGGTTCGCTTGAGATGAATAGGGACAAGCCCAAATTCGTAGTAACTTTAGGGTAGCGGAAAAACATCTTTGAAGCCAATTTATGACATCGTGTAGGTGCAATGATGTATCTTAATAATATATCAACAATGAAGGAGATGTCTTGTCTTTTGCAATAAGTTAAGTACAATAAAGTGCAAGTTAAACGTAGATATGGAACTTCCGGTTCAAATACAAGGATCTCATTTACAAAACTTCTAGGTGTAGTTCAAGTGGTAGATTAGAATACCGGTAAAAATAATGATTGAACTTCAGGTTAAGACATGAACGAGTTTTCCCAAGATCCTTCACCTCAAATGCTAACTTTAGGTACGAGGTAGTTTTCTCATGCTTTTCCAGAGTCTTAGTGAGATTCATGTCATGACAATAGACTGCAACTGTAACGAATTTGGAATACTTCTTAGTTAACATGCAAAAGGCGTCGTTTATTCATATATCCCTGACTGATCAAATAATCACTTAGAATGGTATACCAAATTCGCCTGGATTGTTTCAATCCATAATTTGAACGCCTCATTCAAATTGAGAGAGTGTTATGTAGTTTAGAACTATTTGAACTAGTCTATGCAATTATATAGGAACTTACATGTAGATCTCCACATTAAGATCCCATGGAGATACCTAAACCACATTTATAATGTTGCAATCAATCGCAGGGCATTTGAGAGAAACCTTGCGCTGTAAGGTGTGCATTATAACGCGCTATTTCATTCATCTTATTGCACTTTCTTTCCCACTAGTAATGTGACAAAGTTACCTTGGGTGTTTTAGGAACGATAGGTATAAACACACTTTGATAAGGAATCGAATTCAACCTGGATTGTTATTGGACCAATTAGTTCTATGTTGTTACCAATCAACGAAATGCAATTTGATACCTTTGTCTTTCATTTTTGTTGGTAGCTACCATATAAGTAAAACATCATCTATGATAATCTCATTCAAATTTTATATCTCACCCAAACTAGTATACTAGACCAAGAACTTCAGGTCTTGGGGTAATCCAGATTAATCTCATGAGATGGAATGTTTAGGATAGCAATCGAGATGGATTCGTTTGTGCTATGTCTTTCCTCTTCTAGGGAAGTGAATCCTACTAACTGAGTGATTTATCACGCTACTAGCTGAGGAAAGATGATTGGCTAGCCATCGATGTAACATGTTGTCTATACAGGGGGGTCATGCCCTATCAAGGACGAAAAAATGTTCTTCAAGGGCAGCACATCCGTTGAGGAATGTTAACTGGAAGTTCTTTAGGTATGTCTATCCTTGCAGGCATGTTTGCAGCTGCTATATATGATCTCGCCCCTTTAGTTAGATAAGTTGAATGCTTCTTAAGCGACATTCTAAAAGTTAGAATACATTACACTTGTTTATCATTATGTGTGGTACGGGGATCGAGATGAGACATAGTAGGTATTGTCCACTCTCATAATTGTTGGCGTTTTTATCTCCCCTAGCGACAACAAAATTGTCTTCTCAACGTGACAATTCACAAAATTAAGTGGTAAAGTGATCGATTGTAACAGCTATAAAGAGCTCATTCGAAGAAGAATCATAAGTATTTACATCAACCAAAACCATAAGTATTTACATAGTCCACATTTTGGTTGGATTCGTCCACAAATATTTCCTTGAATCCATTATGAAAAGAGGGTTATGTAGTATCTTTGCTAGGGATGATACATAAATCCAATTTCCCAATGAGCAAGCTTGTCAAAGTGTGCTTGTAGGCACATAATCCTTACTTCAGGTAATGAGATGTTTCGTGTAATACGTGGCATCATTGTTTGACCTAAGTGTCACAAATGGTTGTGCCAAAGCAAGTAAATTGTTGGAATCACTTAGCTACTGGCTACTATGTGTCACATGGTGCATCCTATTTAGGACGGGCCATTGACTTCAAAATACGCATCGATTTGTATTTCTTAGGAAGTGATTTAACAATGTTCCACCCTATTTTCTTCAGTGGTTTCAGTCATGATCATTGCTCTCTCGAATATCCTTACAACTCAACGGCGTTCTTCCGAAATGGGGAGAGTATAAGGATTCTTAATAGTAATTTAGTACTATTAATACAACGAGAGGTTGTGCCAAGGCCCTTAATTAGGTTGGATAAACTTGAATTCGTTGCCAGAATGGTGGTTTAGGTATGAAGTTAGTGTCGGTAGTAGCACTATCAACCAGACAACTAACTACCCCGCTTTTATATACCTAATCATGTGTTAATTTAATTTGGGTACATGTATAAGAAACATGATTCAATCAACTCATATTCAAGGACAATATCCATAACATTATCCAGAACTAGCAGAAACATCAAACTTAAGTCCGAGAACATATGAAATTGTTCACAAAGTAAACCAATTTTTTTCTAGGCAGATTCGACCAACATGGTCATCCATGTTAAAATTTTGCTTTTTCATATGTGTTTAGTAGAGTACAATTAGTCTAACGGGTTTACTACCAGAATGGTACTACTCAACACCATTAGTAGGGGCATAGACAAGTGCATAACCAATCATGTCTTCCATCAAAGCGGAAGTAGATTATTCTACAAGGTTAATGTTTGGGAATACTATCCCTTATTATTGAAGTTTTGTGTCTCAGGTACCAAGAGATCACGCGTTTGACTGTGATGCCACCCTTAGGCTAGCCCTGATTCTACCACAATTTGCAAGTTTGGTTTTCTTACCCATGACGCAACCCTCATACCAATCTTAGAGATTTAGGCTTCATGAAGCACTTAAAATTTGCTTTATGCCAGTGAAGGCGTGCCTGATGATGTGTCATCAGGGAAACTGTTGTGTTTTTCAGTAAGCAACGTGGTAGTAATCAGATATAAGAATTTGGTTAACTTCTACTCTCTACATTGGTTCTTTAAGAGAGCAACGAGAAAATCTTCTCTAGTCAAAATTCAATTGGATTATCTAAACTTTAGAATTGTTCCTACTCACAGATGTAAAGGTTTCAATCATGTCTTACTTTAGGCAAGATATGTCTTGCTTAAGGTAAGATCATCTTTCACGATTGAAGGGTCCATAGAGCAAAGGAAAGAGCCATGGAATCCTCTTTATAAAGGTACTTTCATTTTTTTTTTACCTTAAGCATAAGTCTTTGAATGAAAGGTTTATTAAGCTATTCCACGCCATAGCTGACTTCAATGGTTTTTCAGCTTCTCAGTAGTTTAGTGGAGCTTCACATCTTGTACCGACATTAAGTAGTTTATCCTAGAAACTTCCATATCAATAAAATCGAACTTGTTACGATTCGACAATCTATTGAATCGAGCTAACAAGTCATGGTTAATACTACTAAAAATGAAACTTCCATAAGCATCAAGGTTAGAAATTTCAGGTTTTAAGACATGATTTGGTTCAATGGATTAATCAAGGAAAACTTCAAGTCTTAATATGAGTGGTGTGATTTTAGGAAACACAAAAGGTTTCTATGACACGCTCGAAAATTCCACTTTGAGACTTGGATATACCTGCATTCTCAAGAGTAATACAAATATATGATATACATATGAAATTCAATTGAAAATATAAACAATTACATTGCAATATATAATCCCCAGTTCAATTTAATAATTTATTCAAGTGGATAATTTCTAAACCTATGTGTGGGGGGTCTTCTAGACTCGTCATCTGGTATATTGAACTTCAGACCCAATGGGTTGGATTGTAGGGCTATGTAAGGACACATGTAAATATGGGTTGGGTAATCCATTCCAAAACATAGGCAACTAAGTGCTGTTTTGCTATTGTGAAGGCTCAACATGGATGCAGGCCTTGATCTATAAGCAAAGAGGGAATATAAGCCCCGATTTAGGCTCGAGTTTGAACACGGTTGACCTGCGTCAAGAGGCATAAAGGCCTTGAGTTTGTTCGGACTCAGTACTCCACAACCGAAGTTGGACGAGGTCCATTTAGTACACCACAACGAAGGTGGGTGTGTGTTTTTTCTTGTAAATGACGCAACTGGTAAAATATGGAATCACGAGGTTGAGCGATATGCTTGAGGCCATCGTCCACATCCACGAACTTCATAGAGGGCGATGAATGAGGGAGAGTCGAGGTTCTCGAGGTAACCTAATTTATTTGCGACAAAGTAAACTCGACGTCAGCGAGTTTGTGAGGGAGATGCATAAAAATGCTTTTGTATTTTCAAGATCAACCAAAAGTTTCAATTTAGTTGTAGTGGTCACGCCAAGGCCAGCCTCGTCACAAGAAATGGATGTGATTAAGGAAAATGAGCATGAGAGTTTCGTGATTCCGTCAATCTCATGATCCAAGTCACCAACGATGACCACCACCATTAAAGCAACAACTTCGGGCATCGTGCTAGTTTGGAGCGTAACCTCATGGCTCTTGGCTTCAGGTTAGAGGGAGAAGGCGGCGGTCAAACTCAAGGAGGAATGAGACTATGTCAAAAAATGACATGTCGTCCAACGTTTGTGCTTAGACACAGCTCGTGGCTCGACTTAGCTCGACGCGGGCACGACTTCTAACCGCGGCTCTTGTGCAAGCTAGGGTTTTGGAATTTCTAATTTGCTTTTCTTTTCAAATATGCCCACATATACATTAAACAAGCAATTTGAATAATAATCTGGAATAATTCTCTTATAAAACTCCATGTGTAGTGTCGAAAGCTATTCGTGCTAATAATGTGTTGTTGTAAAATAACTATTGGGAGAGAGAAACTAATAGTGGTTGGCTGGAAAAGAGAGAAAGGGGGAAGGGCTTTGAGGAATTCTTGTAATTCCTCTTGACTTGTGCCTTTATTTATACAAAGTGTATGAGGATTTGATCTTTAAATCTTATTGGGATTCTACTTTAAGTTTACACAATCACATTCCTAAATAAGCACACTATTTACAACAGTTAGCTCATTGTGTGACTTAGCCCTATCTCATCCTAATATCATTGTGAAAGAAAATGTTATGTGGTTTTGTTAAGTTGTTGACCTTGACCTAACAAATCAAAACACAAAACAATAACATTGCTCTACAGAGCCCTGTTGAATCTTTCATAAGCTAAACAGAGGAAATAGATAAAGGAAGCATGAAAACCCAAAGCTATATATTTGTTCCAAGTTTTCCAAATGTGACACACCCCGACCCGGAATGTCCATATGGACCCTCCAAGTGTGCTTGCCGACACCCGAGTGTGATGAAGCCATAAAGTGTAGTGACGTGGAAATGTGAGTAAATTTAAATCTAAAGTGCCTAAATGTAAGAGTGCGCTTGTGAGTGGAAATGAACCCATTTCACATGTGATGTTAGAGCATAAGTAAAGTACAGCAGAGTAAATTGAGAATTTTACCATCGAAGGTAACCACCTATACCAAGATTTGCCAAGAATCCTCGTCGACCCGAAAGCTCTGCTACTAAAACCTGGAGGGGCGAAAAACAAGGGTGAGTGGACCTAAAAATAAAGTTTTGTAAAACATTTTCGAAAACATACTAACCCCTCGCCATAAAACAAATATAGTTTCCAAAGTATACATACTATTTTCCAAAGTATACATACTATGTATAACATGAAAATACTTACCGTAGCCTGTAATATCTCAAGAATTCAGTACGTCACAATATTGCGTAAATAAACACCTAACATCCAGTAATTACATAATCTCGCATAACAAGCATATCATATTGAGTGCTCATCGACATATGCTGACACACGAGTTCATACAGGGCTATTCTAACATAAACAAGATTGGGTGTAATAATGATTTACGCTCTAGTACTACAATCACATGAAGACTGGCACTATGCGCACACATACGAGTCCTAATTGCCTATAGCAATCTAGGACAATACTGGCACCTACAATGGATCCAACGTGAGCGTACGGTGCGATGTGAACATACACGTGAAGTCTGACCCTGACTTGGGTGAGTACTGACACCAGTGTAGCACACGATGGGCTGATAACATAAATATAGTCATGCCATTGTAATTCAATAATTCTAGTCAACATAATACTATTCATAGCCGTAAATCTAATTAAAGCATCCCGTAGGATTTATAATGATTTCCTAATTCTCATCATTACGACAATTCGTATAAACGATAATTTAATTACGGCATCACATAGAAAATTCGTTATTAGATGTATATATGGAAACTAAACAAATATAAATATAAGTATACATACATACATACATACATACATTCATACATACATACATACATACGTACATACATACATACGTACATACATACATACATACATATATATATACATATATATATATATATAAGAAAAGACCCACTTACAGATACTTGCGAAGTGGTAGTTGTTCGGACGAGTAAATATGGATCGCCGATGCTAATCGTACCTAAGCATAATAGAGGCCCATTAGTAAAACTCAATTAAAACATTTGAATTTGGAGAAACTGACAGTAGATTCGGAATTAGCTCTTTGAAATACGCTAAGAAGGGTCCCGGGCAAATTTTGTAAAAAGTCAACAAAAAGTCAACGGTAAACCCTAAAAAGTTAATCGAGCCGCCCTGGCGGTCAACTACGTTAAAACTTTGGTATTTCACTACATGGATGTCAAAAATAAACTCGGGGCGTCGAAATTATCCTAAGAGGGTTTTCGAGAAAATTCAAAAAAGTCAACACAAGGAATATTCCAAGAATATTCCAGATTATTCTAAGCCCATTTCGGAAATGAGCCAGGCTGGAACAGTTTGTGCTTAAGGTTTGGGCCGGGTTTGGGCTTAAGCCCTTTTTTTTTCTCAACTGGGTCGGGTTGACCTGTTTGGGCTCATGGGTTGCCGGACCCAACGAAGAAGAAGGCCGAATTCGTAGGATTTGGCCGGGAAACTTCCCAAGCTCCGATTTGGGTTTGAAACTTAATCATTTTCAATGATTAAAAAACAAAAATGAAGCTAAGGATGTAAGGAACAAGAATATACCATTGTGGTTTATCACCGTGGTCGAAAAATTGCATGCAATCCCGCGGTCCTTCACTGGAAACTGGGGAAAGCATCCCCGCGTGGTTTCAGTCCTTAAATCCTACAAACACAGACCCATATCTACAAGATCTTTCACAAACGATGAGAAAATGGCAAGAGAGAGGAATTCCCAAGGCCTACCTTGGTCGGAAAATCGTGAAATCTTGTCGAAAAATATGGCGACAATGGTTGCAATTTTTGCATCCGTGCAGCTAGCACATTATCAAAAAAAGAAAGAAAGTGTCTGAGAGGGGCAAGGAGGATGAAGGTGGTTTGGTGGGTGTGCTATTGTGAGGTTCGCCAGAGCGCCGACGACGTAATGGTGTTGTCGGTGATGTGCAAAGACTCAGGAGAGACATGAGGGAGAAGTGAGGGAGAAGATAGATATCCAAATTATGGGAGAGGAATTGCCACTTGGCAAGAGAAGAGTGGAGAGTTGTGACGTGTGGGCCCCGCCCGTCAGAAATATAATTAAAATAACAAAATGTCCCTTTTTAAAAAATATTAAAATAATAATATGATAGTATAAAAGTTACCCTATCATATGCTTTTTCCAAATCTATAAAGACCATGTGTAAATCCTTTTTCTTATCTTTATATCTTTCCATCAATCTTCGTAAGAGATAGATTGCCTCCATGATTGAGCGCCCTGGCATGAACCCGAATTGGTTGTCTGAAACCCGTGTGTCTTGCCTTAATCTATGCTCAATCTATGCTCAATCTATGTTCAGTAAAATTTTCGTCGTAACTTCGAATTCGATTCCGCTTGTGCCTACATGTTCGTACCATTGAGTACTTTGAGAATACGGTAAAATAATAGCTCATACGCATCATGAAAAGACGGTCAACGAAAGTCGGCAAACCACGCCTTAGTGGCAGTTTAGTGTCGACGAGGATTTCTGGCAAATACTGTTATCGGAGACTAATTCCGATGGTATAGTTCGTATCATAATTTTACTATACTTTACTTATGCTTTGACATAACGTGTGAAATGGGTTCATTCCCGCTCACAAGCGCACTCTTTCATTTAGGCGCTTTTAGATTTAAATTTACTCACATTTTCCACATCACAACACTTTATAGCTTCGTCACTCTCCTGGCGTCAGGCAAAACAGCCCGATTCAGAGTCCAGGTGGACATTCTGGGTTGTGTGTCAAAATGATCAGTAGCTTTATTTGCTCTCTATATAAATATGACAAATTCTGCATCGCCAATTTTTTCAAGAGGCATAAAATATCCCTCGTCTTGGAAAAGTTAATTAGTTTAGTTTATAATTCTGTACGAGTTTTTTTTGATATATATGACTTAGGGTTTTCTTGTTGGATAAAAATTTGTATTCTTTAATTGCTCATTATGATTAGAGTTTGATATAAGTTTTTCTATTTATAAGATTGTTTGTATATTAATTATTTTGCCGAATACTTCGCTTAACTTATGTTTATACCCATATTTGACGCCTCATGTATGACATGATTTTCATCTTAAATTGAGTCATAATAACTAAGTTAATTATAAAATTAAAGGAGGAAATTGATTAAGGATTTTTAACATTGAAGACAAACGCATCATTATTGTCATTGGGAGGATTATATTTTGAAATTTGTAATGGCTGAAAAGAAATCAAAGCTCAAGAGGCAGCACGGGGAAGACACCAAGAATGGATACTCTCAATTACTATAAATAAGACCCTCTAGCTGATTGTTAGAGGTCCTCGACCAACACATTCAACTTATCCCTTTAGTTTATGTGCACCCCAAGTGCTTTTATCTTATTTTTCTATTCAAAATGTAACCCTATATGGCTTTCTAATTCAAATTAGTTTTCAATTTTCGGAAATTATTTTCTCGCACTTAGTGTAGAAATTATTTTCTCGCATTTAGAGTAATTTTTATTTTATTGCAATTTACTTTCATACAATTTATTTTATAGAAAATTACTTATCAATTTGATCCATTCGACAAGTTTGTTTAGGTTGATGCGATTCGCCTCCTCATACATTTCATCTCGCCGTATCAATTGCCAAATTCGCCTCCATTCATCCATTGACTCATCATGCCACGCCTAGATCTCGAGATACGTCCAGGATAGGCACGTGATGTCACTAAGTACTTGTACATCTACATGCCTCACCTTCAAAACAAGACCAAAAACACAATTAAATGGTTCAACAACGCAATAACTTTTCTTTTATTTCATGGGCGCATATAACCTCTATGTTAGACTGCTTACGTACCTTAATATGACCTCAAGCCATTCGTAATTCATCTTTCTTTTAAGCTCAAAAACTCTCAAGGCACTAACTGGCAAGAACATAAAATTCTAGAATCTCTCAATAAACGAGCATGTCTCACAAGATTTCAGTCTACATTACGAAACCATATGCTAACCACGATTGTCGTTTCGTCATTTAACTATATCACACTAATTCCCAACGCAATTCCACAATCATAATAAATAATCCATTCAACGACTCAATGATGCACAATATTAACATTTAATTACGTTAATCAACCAACAAGATCAAGTATGGATTCACGAAATTTAATAAAGCAAATCTCTCTAATCCATACCTGAATTCCAAGTAATAACATTGCGAATACAAGTGTCTTTTCTAAGAAATTCATATTCACAAGAATTTAGGGTTCCAGACTAGATCAGCGGAACAGAATAAAAATTGGCATTCTGTACCACTTAATGGAAACCAACTCGGGTTTAGGTAGAGAGTGAAGAGGAAGTGGCGTGGTGATGATCGTAGTTGGTGGCTCGGTGAGTTTTGCCAGAAAAATCAACGAATTCACATCGGAAATTCACGCAGGGACTGGGTTAGAAAACATGTATTGGGGGAGGGGGACAAGAATTGAGATTCCAAACCACTCAATGAAAACCAACTAGGAAGTAGTTGCCCATCATGGATTTATCAAGCATGACCACTCCATACAACGCTAGATAGGCAATGTCATCCATCGTGGATTAACCAAGTGTGGCCTTACTAGGTAGTGATCACCCATTGCGGATATACCAAGCATGACCACTCCTAGAATGCGTATGATCCCCCATCGCTAATATACTAAGAGGAACCATAAGCATAGTCTAATACGGTAGGCAGTGATCACCCAGTGCAGATATACCAAGCAGAACCAAACCCATAGTACTAGGTAGTGATCATCCATTGCAGATATACCAAGCATGATCACTCATAAAATGTGTATGGTCCCTCATTGCAGATATACCAAGCAGAACCATAAGCATAATCTAATTGTGTAAGTAGTGGTCATCCATCATGAAGATACCAAGCATGGTCACCCCTGAAATACGTGTGGTTCCTCATCGCGAATACACCAAGCAGGACCAAATCCTATAGTACTAGGTAGTGATCACCCATCATGGATATACCAAGCATGACCACTCCTACAATGCATATGGTCCCCCATCGCGGATATACCAAGAAGAATCATAAGCATAGTCCAATAAGGTAGGCAGTGATCACCCATCGTGAATATACCAAGCAGGACTAAAACCTATAGTACTAGGTAGTGATCATCCATCATTGGTATACCAAGCATTATCACTTCTAGAATGTGTATGGTCCCCCATCACAGATATACCATCAGATGCATAAGCATAATCTAATCGTGTAAGTAGCAATCATCCATCACGGATATACCAAACATGGTCACCCCTGGAATACGTGTGGTCCCCCATCGCGGATATACCAAGCAGACCAAATCCTATAGTACTAGGTAGTGATCACCCATTGTGGATATACCAAGCATGATCACTCCTAGAATGCATATGGTCCCCTATCGCCGTTATACCAAGTAAAACCATAGGCATAATCTAATCGTGTAGGTAATGATCACCCATCGTGGGTATACCAAGCGTGATTACCCCTGAAAAACGTATGGTCCCCATCACAGATATACTAAGCAGGACCATCTATGTCCCAATGCTACATAGTGCAGTCACATCATCACACATTTACTTATTTACACTACAATACGTGTACCATAGATTCCCACTACAACCACTGTCTAGTCACACATGTGTACAAGTTCTAAAGATTAATTCTAATATGGTCCCGACTCATTTCTGCTTACTAATAGTTGCACATTATTATTACTGTCATTTAGATCTCAATAAGCACGTATACCACAGTAAGGACACGTAAACTGAAGTGCACATCCCCAAGATGACCCGCCGATTGGAGTGTGTTTGCTAAACTCTATTGAGTTTCTAGTAACATTATTTCAATATTTAAAAACGATTCAGGACCTTTGACCAAAAGTCAGCCCTTGGTCAACGTAGTCAACTGTAGGGTCGACAACTCTACGTACCCATAAATTCTTAACAGTCTCAATATGTTTGTAAAACAACATACTAAAATTTCGGAACGATCCGACAGTCGGATCTCTGCCAACCATAATTGCAAATTTACGTGGTGGTTAACGATTGGTTGTACAAACTTAGAAATTTAATCCAGGAAGATCTGTAAGCTGGATTTTCGATCTGTAAGTTTCTAAGATTCTCAAATAACATATTATAAATTGGTAATGATCCAACGATCGGATCGACGTCATTTATAAAAATCAAACATCGGTACAATTATCCCCTAATTCGAATAATCCAATCATCATATTGAGTTTCTATAAACGGTTCCCAAATATGGGCTCATGACATCAAGGAAGTCTCGCTGTCCAAAATTTAGAACACAACAATTTTCCACGTGCCGCCACATATGCTGCCACGTACAGTGGCTACGGCAAACGGAAACTCGAAATTCTGACCAACTCCAAACATCACCAAATTTCACAAGATTGTAGAACCAAACAAGAGGAAGAATCTTCATTCCTTTTCCGAGGTCCAATTCGATTGGGATGTGTCTGAAAATACTCGTGGACCACCGGAAACCCTATAAAGAGTTCATATCAAATCAACGTAAAATAGAACTCATTAGTAGTGGTGGTCGACGAGGAAGCTTTCAGAAACAGTGGATCGCTGTAGTTAAACTCACGGACTCATCGAAGCTATTCTTAACGAAACAGGGATGAAATCAACTTAGGTTTAGGTGGACAGTGAAGAGGAAGTGGCGTGGTGATGATTGCAGGTGGTGGCTCAGTGGGTTTTGCCAGAAAAATTGACGAATTCGCGTTGGAAATTCACGCAGGGACTGGGTCAGAAACTGGTCATAAATGGGTAGATGGGGGTCTGCTGGCTCTCTCCTCTATCATTGGTCTCCTTCAAAATAAGTGGTCCCAAGTTACTATTTATATCTAACTTCCAATGCCCGTAACTTCATTGTTATATCTCTGATTCGCGAACGACTTTCGTCTACATGATTGTGGGATTGACCTCTATTTGAAAACACTAAGTAAGACCCCAAACGGTGTACAAATGTTAAATGATTAATTACTATAATTCAAACTTTGTCCCTAAATAATTAAAACTCTAAAATTAATGAAAACAAAAATAAAATAAAATCGCGTAAAAACAAAATACATAAAATTATACAGTGAAAACCGAGGACGGGATTTCACACATCATGTCCGTGTGGACAACACCCATCTCAACATCCATCTAACGCACATCAAAGTCCTTGCACCCAAGGATCGGAGCCTACGAATGAGACGGGTTCCTTCCTCGTTCCACAATCATATTTGAAATAAGTCAAATCAAAGTGCAACTCAAATCACCAACTTCCTTTTACTCGATTGGCCTTAGGCCGTGAGTTGGAACATCCGCAACACCAACTTGAAAGAACAAGAGATCTCGAAATCCTTAGTTTTTGGCTGAGACCAATTTTGAGACGAGCAACTTTTCATCGAGGTTTCTTAAAAAGATATTTCTATCAAGAAAGACTTTGTAGTTATAATTAATGGTGATCAACCTTTGTTTTTAGTTTTAAACCTTTGGGAGGTTGAATTTGAGATGTTAAAAGGAGTATCAGCAACGGTGAATTTGACATGTTTGGTAGAGTATGATTATTTTTACATGTCGAAGAAGCAAAACCTCAACATAAAAAAATAAACACAACCTTATTGAATAATCTATAGTTACAATATCTCAAAGGTTGCTATATTCTAACACAACAATTACACAAGAAAAGGTCCAAAACATACACACAAACAAAAAAAGGACCTTTAAAGCAACTAAAGAGCCTAAACAAAGAAAACACCGAAGCAAACGCTAGCAGCTTCAATATGCCTTCGCCCAAAAGCTGCTTGACAACCAACTGAAATGAACGTCCCCAGCACAAACCTGAAAACAAGTTGAACAAAGCCTAAAACTAGAAGAAAAGCAACCCAGGAGCAACAATGCCATCAAAGGAAATCCCAAGGAATGAGATGGTGTGAACACCCAAGTGAGAACTCTACACACCTTCAGGGTGAAACACAATAAATAACGGTGTAAAGATGTAGAAGCTGACACACCCTGACCTCAATCGGGGCATGTTGCCCGTCATGTGAGGGTGACATAGCCATGTGTGCTGTGCGGAAGTGATAATGATGTGAAATTGTGGATAAATAAAAACCACTAGTTATTTTACCCTAGACTAGCATATAAGTACAAGTAAGGGTGTTTAGAATATAGATACACACACAACCAGAGCATAGGTATCGAAATGCAGTCCAAAAGACTAAGTACTACTTATACAGAACATAAAAGCAACCCTACATTGATAGATATCTGTCAGAACCGCCGAAGAGACCTCGTGAGCTACCAATACCGAAGTCTACCTAGAACCTTGAGGGGTGCAAAACATAAAATGTGAGTGGGAAAAAACAAAGCCTTTCAAAACCATTTATCTTTCCAAAAGTAATAACCCTTCACCGTAAAACCCGTATAAGTTCCTAGAAAATAATACTACAATACGTAAATAAGAACCATGCTCGAGAATAATAAAACCAAATGTATGCCATGTCAATCATCTCAATCATGAATAAGTAAGCCAGGTGAAATGAATTAATATAAAGAAACATATCAGCCGGGGTCACCTAACGTGACCTATACGGCTAAATCTATAGCTCAACAATCAAATCAAATCATGCACACGAGTCGAAACCACCAAATGTGGTCTGTACGACAAGCTAGGTGTAAAGAAATACGCTCAAGTGTTACGATCACGTGAAGGTTGTGCGAAGTATGGCAAGTCACCTACGAGTCGGAACCACCTAAGGTGGTCTGTACAACAAGCTGGCACCTGCCTTGGATCTAAGATGAGCGTGTTGTGCGGGATACGAATGATCACGTGAAGGCTAGGCCCTGGCCTCGGGCGGAGCACTAACACCGGGGTGCAGGATATTAATCACTAAATGTAACTCATCATAACCATACATGCTACCATCACAACCATCAATATATACTCACCTGAAGCTTACCTGAGCGTCCACAGTGTCAAGCAGTACTATGCACAACTATACTAATGCATATTCTAATATGTAATGCATACGACATGGCATTTAAACCGTAAAAACCATTTAAACAGTTTATGGGAAAACATAAGGCATATATACGCATATATATAAAACCAAAAGCCTACTCACTGGTATGTAGCCAAGTCGTAACCCCCAAGTCTTGCCTGGCTGCGCTCATCCTCTGGAAAAGTCTCACTTATATGTGAAACAACTATTTTAACGTTAATTTTAAGCACATAACCATCATTGTGTAATAACTTTTCATACGTTGCTCAATTGGGGTATTTGAATATACGATCGTGGCCTACTCATCACCACGAGCATCCCCATATTTTTAGAAAAAAATTTCAACGTCCCACGCGCCCTCACGTGTCGGCCAAGGCATAGCCACAGACGCCGTCCACGCGCAGGCACGTGCTTGGCACATTGACGGATTCCTTAACGGCGTTAGGGAATATTCCGTTAAATAACAACCTATTATGTCTAAAAACTAACGGTGTTACCTTACGCCGTTAGCATATTCCGTCAAAGTTGACGGAATATTCCCCTTCCTTCTCTGATGATTCGCCGGATTCTGGCGCCGACCGCCGCTGCACTCGCCGGTTTCTGGAAAAACTTTGAATCTTAATATCTCCGTTGTTTCAACACCAAACTTCACAAATCTTATATCAAATTGAAGCCCTGAACTAGAAAAACACGATCTTACCTATTTGAGGTCCTAAATTTGACAGAAAATGACCGAAAAAATCCTTGAAAAACAAGTTACTCCTGCAAACCCACTACCGAGCTTATTTCGACGTCCAAACTTAACCAAAAGTAGTCTAAAACACTAGAGGAGTTGTAATAATACCTTTCTAAGTCTCAATAGCAAGTAAAACCTCGACGATCACGTTAGGAAAACAAGGTACCCAGCCGGAGCTTCTAAGTTCTCGGGTCCCGTGAACTGTTCTTTGTCCCAAAGGTGCCACTAGACTCGTGGAGCCACAAGGAAGACGATAGTGACCTCCAATCGCTCAATCTGTGAGGTTTAGAAAGGTTTTGAGAGATGTGAGCTCTGGTTGTACGGAAAGAGAGAGTTCAAGAAAGAGAGAGAGTGAGGGAGGTTTTGGGCACGTGTGTATGTTTGTGTATTGCTCATGGGAATGGGTGGAAATAAGAGAAGCAAGGCCTTGATTGGGCCATGAGGTTTAAAACTAGCAATTGGTCCAATAGCAAACGCAAAATTCTAATTGGACCCAAGCACATAGGAGATATGGTGATTGGTTCATTGCCCAATTTACACCTTCGTTTATTCGTAACATTTTCGTTACGAACCCAATTTAAACCTAACTCACGTCATAGCGCTCGTGACGTCAAGTATGACTTAATTACATCAACGAAAAAATAATTTAAAACCATATGCATACATCCACATCACAACACACCGAGGGCATAATCGTCATTTCCACGCTTTCGAGGATAAAATATATTTTAATTCGGGACGGGTTGTCACAGAAGCCGAACTAGATTGTGAATTGGAAAACGGTGAGGAAAATCACTCTCATTTCTTGTTGAAAAAATTGTACGTACGAAGTTCATACAAAATTGGTAATTACAATCAATTTAAAATGATATATTTACATTAAGATAAAAGAGAATAAATTGATATAAAACACACATTTTACAAGATTTGATTTTGAATATAAAACTCTTATCTAGAAATGAAGATAAATATCACTATCGACTATTTTATGTGACTACTTACAATCAATTACAATAGCTAGTTGATACAATCCTATAATTAAACAAATCTTCTTGTCGCCGTTAATAGGTTTAATTTATTTATTTTTCTTGAGGTGCAGTGTCAAGTGCCGCCCGCCAAACTTTGCCATTTTCATTCTCTCAAATATGAAACATTCGATAAATAAGATCGTCTGCATGTGCATGGGCCACCATTTTAACAATTCTTTGCCCATTAGCTCGTGGGCCCGCTATGCCTTCATAGAACACGAATTGAGATGCAACAAGTGGAAGTCTTGGTGGACGACCGGAAGAAGGTTCATGTAAATGTGATTTATAAATTTCTCATGGGTTGACCAAAGCACAATATGAAGGAAAGAAGTTTGACTGGTAAAACCGACATTTGAATAAATAAGAATAAGAAACGTTCTTCACAAGTATAACCCAGCCGCTTTCTTTTACCCCTGCAAATCAGAAATTATCTTCCTCTTCCAGACGCTAAGTTTTGTGTATATATTGATCCACTACAAATATTAGTTTTACATTAATTTGGAATTAAGTGTTGAGTTTAATTTCAATGGAGGATATTGAAATAGAAGTACCTCAATATTTCATATGTCCCATCTCTCTCCAGATCATGAAAGACCCCGTAACGGTGGTAACAGGCATCACTTACGACCGGGAAAGCATCGAGCAGTGGTTCTTGGCAACCAACGACTTGTCGTGCCCGGTCACAAAGCAGGCCTTGCCAAGAGGCGACGGCTTGACGCCCAATCACACCCTCCGCAGGCTAATCCAGCAATGGTGCAAAGAAAACGCAACCAACGGGGTTGATTTGATCCCGACCCCAAGACTCCCTCTCGACAAGATCTATCTCACTAGACTTGTTCGGGATCTTGGGGTTTCGCATTTGCAGTTAACTGCACTGAAAAAATTGGAAGCGCTTGTGTTAGACAACGATGAAAGGAAGAGGTTCTCCATGGCCGAAGCAGGTGTTGCCAGGGCAGTGATATTGCTCCTCATAAGATGTTTCAGGGGAGGTGAAACAAATGGACTTCTAGAAGCATTTAGAATTTTGCATCATGTTTGGAATGTGAGTGGTGACCATGAAGTCCAACTTCTTGTTACTGGAAACACCGACTTTCTTGATTCTTTGACATGGGTTTTCAGGTGTGGTCTTGATCAGATGGATAATCATCTCCTTGTGAAAAACGAAGTGATACTGGTATCCAAAATGACAATGGAAGTCCTAAGTCCATGTCAGCTCGAGAGGTTGAACGTTGAATTCTTCAAGAATATTGTCATTGTGTTAAAAGAAAAAATTTCACTGAAAGCTGTCAAATCTGCACTCCACATTCTAATAAATGCATGCCCGTGGGGGAGAAACCGAATTAAAATCGTTGAATCCGGTGCAGTCTTCCAGATCATCGAGCTTGAGCTTGCAAAACCCGAAAAGCGTGTAACAGAGCTGATATTCAATCTTTTGGCCAATTTATGTGGCTGTGCTGATGGGAGAGATCAGCTGCTGAAACACGGTGGAGGTATGGCCATGGTGTCTAAAAGAATTCTTAGGGTTTCACCGGCAACAGATGATCGAGCAGTTCATGTACTTTCCTCGATCGCGATGTTCTCCGCTACACATAATGTTCTTTCAGAGATGCTGTTGGTTGGAGCAGTGTCAAAGCTGTGCATGGTAATGCAATCAGACTGTGAAGCCTATTTAAAGAAAAAGGTTAGAGGGATCTTAAGGTTGCACTCTAATGTATGGAACAACTCGCCTTGTATTGCTGTATATCTGATAACAAGGCCTAGGTGGTAGATAACTGTATACATAAATATATTCTCAAAAACTTATTTCAGGACTTTTTGTTGTTTGTTCATTAATTTGTATATAATTACGATTACAAGTCTACAAGTTCGGTTAATTGTGTATAACTAATGAGTTTTGTAACTGGCTGTTTTAGAAATACGATATCCATACAACTTTTATTTTAGTACATTGTTCTACGTACCCTTCCCATCAACCAAACAAATTGAACTCTGAATTCCACTACTCATTGCGTTGTCCTAAATTTAAATACATGAGTTGTTAAATTATTCTAGTAGGCTATTTTTATTAGCACCCCACATTAAAATTTAATATTAAATGACTTGTGTTCTCTACTGTGGAATGACAATTTTGACCTTATTAGGTTCTAAATACACCCCAAATCACTTAATGTATTATTTATTTTCTTCAACTATAAAAACCCATTTCCACCTTCCATTGTTGAACAAAACCCTAACTCAAGAAACTACAACACGTTGTTTGAGAAAAATTATTTTTGATGAATGGAACACGAAATCGATGTTTCAGAAGCTTCACACGAAATCGATGTTTCTGATCACAGTTCCTCGGCATCCAGAGTCGAGGGTGGGGCCTCCCAGCCAGGTAGTTTTTTCTAATTCTCACTACGTTGTATTTTTTTTTTCATTTTAAAACTATTATTTTTATGATTATGAAAATTTGCTGGATTGTGAAAATGTGTTGCGAGTTGTGAATTACTGTTATCTTACTGTTTTAAGGTTTTGGGAAATGATATACTATTAGGGGAGGTTTTGCCAAATTTTCTGTACAAATTGAAGCTTAGGGTTTTAACCATTTAAGTTTTTTTGGGTAGCTAAAAAAAAACACTAGGGAGCCTAATCGAATGTTGAAGCCGGCACAGAGCGTGCGTCTATCCGCCTCCTGGATCAAGATTGTGTATGACTCGCGACATCTTGGAGTGGCAACCTCATAGCAGCATAGCAGCGTCGCTACTAGCTGTGGTTAGTTATTCGGTATTGTTGTCCTATGCAGTGGGAGTCTTGGGCACAAATTCCTGAGAAGACGAAGAAACTGGTGCGAGACAAGTTGTCGGTTAATATATGAATTTTTAGCCTTTATCATTTTTTAAATTTGTTTACAAATACTATAAACCAAAGTATATTATCTTAATATTATTAAATTTCTTACTATTATTTTATTGTTTTTCATATTTGTAGGTGAATTATGATCTTCTGGACATATCCCCCGAGGCCATGGCCTACTTAGAGGAGACCTTAGCAACCCGGTATAAAAATTGGAAGAGCGATCTTCACACGCATTTTAAGCTATGGGATGATTCGGAGATTGCTCGTCTAGAGGGTTCCCCAGCCGACTTGGAGGACCGGCCAGAGGATTGGGAGTAGCTCTGCAAACATTTTACGGACCCAAAATTTGTGGTATGTACATAATATTTTAATAATAATTTATTACTGTTTTAGTTATTTTTTAAGCTTTTTTTAATAATTTCTTTCAAATAGTCGCACTAACATGTATATTGTGTGTTTAACAGAAGAAATCTGTTGCTGGCAAGAAAGCTCGGGAGTCAAAGACACTTCTCCACCATTCCGATTCGAATCCCTTTTCGTATAGGCTTGAGGCACAACGTCAGGTAAAAGTATATTAATTTTGAAATTTTATACAATTTATTTTTTATTATTGATTAATAAATTTTCTTAATGTTTTTTTCTTCAGGAGGGTTCTAAGTTCCCACAGATCGACCTGTTCAGGGACGTTTACATTCGACCCGACAATGAGACCACTAAGCAGCTTCATGTAAGTATATGTAATTGTTATTATTCTTATATATATGAATCGTTCAAATATTATTTATATATTGTTATTAAACATTATATGTTTTTTCTTTATTATTACAGGCTACTATGGTGGAAAAACACATTGCTGTTCTCCAAGAAGCAACATTACAACTTCCATCGGAGACCCCGATCGATGACGTCATTGTACCCGAGGATGCAGGTCTTCAAATCCTAACTGAGGTCATGGATCAGAAGTTCGGTCGTCGTCATGGCAATGTTGTTCGGTGTATAGGGAAGGCACGGGTTTGTGAGACTGGTGCCTCCTCTTCCAGATCGACCACATGAGAGGTCAATACCCCTGACAGAGGAAGTGACCACCCTAAAAGGTCAGCTTGCGGCCCAGGGCGAGCAGATGAGTATGATTGTACGGGCCTTACAGATGTCTGACCTCCAAATCCCAATGCTAGCACCTGATCTTTCTCCACCTTCTACTTCCTAGCCACTTCGCCTAGTCGATACCCAGTAGCCTAATGTATCAAACCTAGAAGACTACTTCTTGTAGTTTTTTCTTTTTTGTTCAGACATCTTGTATGTACATTTTCATATATTTTATAATTAAATACTTTTTCTTGGTTTATTAATTATTGTTTAGAATTTAATTACAATATTTATTAAAAATTAAATAAAAAATATTTATCCCAAAAAAATAAAATAAAATAAGGGTTTGCGCAACGAAGAAGTAACCCGTGTTGCGCGATGCATGTCCCTACGTTGCGCAAAACTCCTTTGCGCGATGCATGTCTTTCCGTCGCTCAAAGTAGTTTTGCGCGACGGAGGGACATGCGTCGTTCAAAGGAGTTTTGTGCGACGCATGGACATGTGTCGCGCAAAGACACTTTGCGCAACGCAAGTTACTTATTCGTCGCGCAAACCCTGCTTTCACTGCCTTGGAGCGACGGTTGTCGCACGAAGAAGGTTTCGTTAGGCTAATTTTCAGACAACATTTTTTGACTTTGCGCGACAAAGGTACCTGTGTCGCGCAAACTGTTTTTTGTACTAGTGCTTGGAATGTTGGAAATTTGGAATTTTTTAATGTTCGCGTGGGGCCACAGTGCCAAGCTGCGCAACATCACACTTTAACGGAGTTACTAATGGTCAACCTAACAAAAGTATGAATCTGGGAGAAAAACGTAACTTTAGGTATGAGACTAGGATGAAAAGAAACTTGATGTATGAAAATCTGAAAACTGCGATTCTTCAAGGTAATAAAGTGAGAATTACCCTAAATTCTAATATCATTACGCTCATCAAGAGCATATATTAGATTTACAATTATTTTTTTTTGTCAAATTAGATTTACAATTATAGTTTGCCTTATTTTTTGTTAAGGTAAATTTTTTTGGTTTGAGTTATTTTCAAACATCATTCTTGTTCTTGTTAAAAATTGTATTCATCATTAACTATTAATCACTAACAAAAATTACCATTTGCCTGACTAAGGTTTGTTCGACGGAAGAGATTTCATTGCAGAGACTTTTCCTCAAGCAAACATTTGGCGCTGAGAGCAAAAAATGACGCGAAGCCAGTGAAATCTTGCCCTACGAACTTAAAAAAATTCTTTCGCGTAAAGGCTTAACTAGGTTTTAGGGTTTAGGGCGACCAACTTTTCCGAACAAACTTCCATCTAGCTGCCACTACTATTTGCTTCGATACCCGTTTTCCCACTACCCTTTCACCACTTTGCACAAGTTCCCCAAGTACCTCATGAGAAACAGAAGTAGCAAAGCCATGCTACAGTGGAGTCCACAACCAAAAGATGACAGTGCCTAATCCCACACGGTTAGTTAAGGGAAGGAGGTCTGCCTTCTGTTATGGAGGTTTAGAGAGTAATATTGGTGGTAAAAGTCAGATGATTTAGCACGAGAAGAGGAAGGAGTCGAAGCCAATTGTGGGGGCAGCAACTATAGATTTCTAATTGTAATATTAGAACTAGTAGTTGAAAAGGATATAAGTATCACCATGTGGAGTACTTGAGTAATTGCTTTGTGTTGAATAAGGTGATAACGAAAAGTTACTTAGATGTCTTGCATGTGGAAGAACTTGGAGAGAATACCACCACATGATCAGAAATATCCCCAACAAATACACATTTATTTAAATTTCCTTGATGATTTTTGCATTCTACGAAAGTATTTTCCTCTACCCAACCGTCAAACTTGGTTGTAAATACTTTGAGATTTGATACACTAAAAATCGCCAAAAACAAACGTTCGGAGATTAGGTAACGGGACGAAATCATTCGACAATTAGAAACAAAAAATTCACGACTTAACGGTTGTTTTAGATTCGCTTATGATGATTTTTTACAAATATAATCGCTACTGCTGGATTCATCTCCACATACTTTATAAAAACCCCTTCTTCCTCTATTTTTCAGTTTACTCAAATCAACTATTCTGAAAAAAAAAAAATCATTCCTCTTTAAATTTAAAATTCCTCTTCTTTTCTCAGTTTTTTTTTTTCTAACGGGTTACAAATCTCTAAACCCCATGGCTAAGCCTTTTTTTCTTGAACGTTTTCAAACACAACGAAGGATGGAGATGGGTGGACTTTAGAAACTTGAGAGAGAGAGAGAGAGAGAGAGAGATTTTGGCAAAAGGCTGAGAAATTTAGAAGTACACTTACCTTTTTCCCAAGGGGCAAGATAGAGGTGGATGATTTTCGCATGTCCAATTCCTTTGATGATTCTTGCAATCTGCAAAATTCGTTTTCACGATCCAACCGTTAAACATGTTTGAAGATTAGGTAACGGGACGAAATCATTCAACAACTAGAAACAAAAAAATCACGATTTAACTGTCATTTGAGCTCTGATTTTGATGACTGTTTACAAATGCAATCATCGACCCTAGAAGAAAAAATGAATGAACCCGATCACCAATTTAAAATTTACACTAGTGGATGCAACAAATGCTTACGTCTACTAATGGACAAATAGATTAAACTCCAAGTTTTTTGGAATCTGTTGTTTTAATGGGACACACATTCTACTAAACTAGTTTCCATGATCCAATTGTCAAACATGTTTATCTATACTTTGAGATCTCATAGGCCAAAAATCACCAAAAACAAATGTTTAAAGATTAGGTAACGGGACAAAATCATTCAACGATTATAAATGAAAAATCACGATTTAACGGTCGTTTTAACTTTGATTTTGATTATTTTTTACAAATGAAATCCTCAACCCCAGAAGAATACAATGAATGAACCCAATCATCAATTTAAACTAATTATACTAGTGGATACAACAAAAGCTTATGTTCTACTTAATGGAAGTATAAAATAAACTAACTGTTTTGGAAGCTATTGTTTTGATGGAACACGCATTCTATGAAACTAGTTTTCATGATCCAACAACTAAACGTGTTTGTATATACTTTGAGATCTCATACATAAAAAATAAAGGGTAAAGTACAAAAAACTACCTCAACTATTGGTGTCACGACACTTTCATACCTCATCTTTTTAAAATGACAATGTCATACCTCATCTTACGAATTTGTGTCAATGTCATACCTCTGTTAGTTTTTCTGTTAATTTTTAAAAGTTAAGTGCTGACGTGGCTAGATACAGGGACCACTCACTAATCCAATTGGATTAAAATATAATTAAATATATATTTTAATAATTAAAAATTAAAAAAAAATTTATATTAAATTGTGGGATTCACTTCTCTCTCTCTCTCTTCTCTGCATCCCCACAATCTCAAAGCCCAGAAACCCTTATCACCCGTCCCCCCCAACCTTCCTCCACCACTCTCTCTCTCACCTCTCTCCCTCTTAAGGTTTGAAACTTTGAATTTTTCTGCAAAATTTGGAATAGTTTGATACTGGTAGGTAGGAAATTAGGGATTTTGGAAATGGTGAGCCCCAAATCTGGAGGTGTAGAGGGGGTGCAGCGACCAGCCTGCGGTTTTCTACTGCTAGGCAGACTCCGCCAAGCTCTGCTTGTTCTGCGACCAGCACGTGCACTCCGCTAACTTGCTTTCTTGGAAGCACGTGCGCTCTCAGATCTGTGATAATTGCGCTTCCGAAGCCGTCTTCGTCCGCTCCTCCACTGACAAACTCATTATCTGCCAGAAGTACGATTGGGACGCCTACGGCAGCTGCTCTGTCACCGCCGCGCACGATCGCACCCCTCTCGAAGGATTTTTCGGCTGCCCTTCGGCGCTCAAGCTCGCGTCTCTTTTGGGTCTGGATTTTCAGGATAAGAGTCTACCAGCTCGACTCGACCCGCAACACTAGAACTGGGATATGGGTTTGCCGTCCATGGATTCGTCTTGGAATGAGTTTGGGATGCAGGACTTGATGGTGCCCATCCAGAACGACATCGTTGACCTGACTGGTGATATGAAGAGGCAGAATAGTGGGGGCATAAACGGGAAACAGAAGCAAGGGATACAGAAGTAGCTGTTGGAGTTGCTTAAGAGGAACTTGGATGGCGGCGGAAGTGGTAGTGGCAGTGAGAATTTGGTACCAGGGACGCAAACAAGGAATGGTTGGCATGAGGAGAATGGGAATGGAAATGGGGACGCAGACAAGCACCTGCCCCGAATCGACTACCTAGAAAAAATGGGCTTCTCCCGCCACAACGTGATGTCGATGTTCCGGCGGTTCCCGCAGCTGTTCTGCTCCAGAATAAAGGGAAGAAAGGGAGGTTTGAAGGGATTTTGGGTTTTAAGATTTGTAATGGGATTCTGGGTTTTGGGATTTTGGGGATGCAGGTTGCCCATAGAGAGAGAAGAGAGAGGCGAGAGAAAGGAGAGAAAGAGGGTGGTGGAGGAAGGTTGGGGGACGGCTGGGAAGGGTTTCTGGGCTTTGGGATTTTGGGGATGCAAAGAAGAGAGAGAGGTGCGCGAGAGAGAGAGAGAGAAGTGAATCCCACAATTTAATATAAAAAAATATTTTTAATTTTAATTTTTTAATTTTTAATTATTAAAAAATATATTTAATTATATTTTAATCCAGTTGGATTAGTGAGTGGTCCCTGTATCTAGCCACGTCAGCACTTAACAGAAAAATTAACAGAAAAACTAACGGAGGTATGACATTGACACAAATTCGTAAGATGAGGTATGACATTGTCATTTTAAAAAGATGAGGTATGAAAGTGTTATGACACCATAGTTGAGGTAGTTTTTTGTACTTTACTTGTAAGTGAGAGGTCTTAAGTTCGATTCTCGCCAAAGACGAATTTGAACCACATTATTGTTAGCTCATTGTAAGGGTAAACCATCCTGTTTTCTTAGTGTAGATAATATCGTTTATTAAAAAAAAAATTGTAACAAAAATTGATTTGGGATGAAGAGAAATGATCATGGAGCCGTCGATTCTCAACGGTAACAAAATTTGAATACCATAGACCTTTGATTTGGAATCTGTTGGAAGGGGGAACAAAATATTATAAGCTATGATCGCTGGAATCCATGCTGCAGCCGCGTTAGCAGCTGTCTGGTGAGTCCAACAACACTTGTGCGCGTGTGAGGCAACTGGGCTTCTAACTGCAAAGCAGCACTCAACATGGTTGGCCATGTTTTCCACTCAATTTTCCCAACTGGCTCCACCATTGCTGTACCGATATAGTGGTTATATGTGGGTATATACATTATGTATCCGATGAGTCTTTATACTTTAGAGGCTCACTTTCCGATCTATTAGAGATTCATTTTGTCCCTATATTTGTTTTATTTCAATTTTATATTGTGGTTGTCCCTATTTATAGACTCCACTGGATATGCTCTAAGAAATTGCCAAGTCTTGTTATGTCTTCGAGCGACGGATTTTGCTTGACCAAATTTTCCCGACGACTCTTTGTCGGCTAATGTTTAGGGTGATTAACACAACTTTTGTTGAAAATGAATCCCACATTTACGAGAGGAAAAACCTTGCATGTGCTAATAAGAGGTTGAGCTACTCCCTACATTACTAATTGGTTTTATAGTGGAACCTCAACTTTCTTCATGGTATTAGAGCAGGTTGTCCCACGTGTGAAGCCCAACGGCCACACGTGCTCCACGTCACTTGAGTTGTGTTGTCCACATGTTAGACTTGAAAATTCACCACACGTGAGAGAGCGTGTTGAGAATGCATCTCACATTAATGAGAGGAGGGACCTTGCATATATTTATTAGAGGTTAGGTTACTTTATATTACGAATTGATTTTATGAAGGAACCTCAACTTTCTTCAACTTTTACCCAACAAAACTACTCCGTCTGACAATTTGTTTTGGTTGTGAATAAAGTTTTTCTCCTAAAAAGTCTTTGGAATGTACAAATACGGGAGCTACGGATCACTGAAGGGGTTTGAAATAAGGAAAACTAACCAAAAGTCCAAAAAAACTTCCCTTTTAATGAAAAGGTTTTTTAAAGGTATAGTGAATAGTGACAGTTAAAGGTAAAAATGTGGTTTTTCGTTAAAAGTGAACAGTACCGGGAGTGTTTTGTTAAAACTCCCTTTGAAATATTATATACATGATTCAAATGTCCAAAGTTCCAACTAATAAAGAAACAATATAAACACTACAATGTTCAACGAATACAAATAAATAGGGTAAAATCAGTTTACTACCCTCATGTTTCGTGATTTTCAACATTTAGTACATCAAGTTTTTTTCGTCCCAGAGTCATACCTAAAGTGTTAATTTTGGGACAGTCTCATACATCCGTTAATCAAACTGTTAAGTCTGCCATTAACTGATGACGCCTATGTGGACAATGTGGATTTTTTATTTATTTTTTTGGAAGAAGAGGTTAAAAGAAAATTCAAAAATTCAAAAAAAAAGAAAAAGGAAAAAAGCCCAGTCTTCTACCTCCCCAACCCCCTCCCTTCTCTCATCTGTTCCTTTGGCCTCCTCATTCTCTCTTCAAAAACCCCATTAATTATACCAATTAGCTATATGATATCATCACATTCTTCAGACCCAGCAACCCAGTAACTTTTCCTCCAAGCAACCAAGAACCGCAACTAACAGAACCAGCAATGGAGTCACCTCAAACCAGGAAATCGAGGTTCAACCTTCCTTCCAGGATGTCCGAGACAGTGCTCCGCCTCGATTCCGTTTCGGGTTCTTTTCGTGCGGTTTCGAGCCTCTCTCAGTGTCGCCGGGTTCTTGTTGGGCGATTTCGAAACTGTCCTCGTGATCGAAGCCCTCGACTTGCAGAAAACCCTAATTCTCTCTCTTTCTATAAAACCTTGTTCTTGTACTTACTTCCCAGAAAACCAAAATTCCATCTTTTTCAATGCCTGCACTTGCAAAACCCTAAATCCCCAAATCTAATTGTGAAACCAAATTGAATCCCTTTTCGTTTTAGAAGTGGCAATTCTCTTTGGATTCGACTGATTTGCAGACGAGAGAAGGGAATGAGGTCTATCGATTTACAGGTAAACCACGAACGAAGCAAACCCTAGAATCGATAACAATTTCAGAAGACGAAGAAGGTAGGAAAAGAATACCTCTGTTGTGCGAAAAGGCGAAACTTGGAGAAGGATTCGACGGCGGAGCTCTGAAAAAAAAACTTGGAGGAAAAGAGGGTTTGGTGGGTTAGTGCAGAGGAGAGAATGGAGGGATAAGGGAGGAATGAGGAGAGAAGGGAGGGTGGTGCGGAAGGGGTGCGAGTTGCAGAAGAGAGAAGGGAGGGAGAGGGCGCGGGGGGATGAGGGAGGGAGAGGGTGGAGGGGGTTGGGGGAGGTAGAAGATGAGGCTTTTTTATTTTTTTTTGAATTTTTTGAATTTTTTTTTGAACCCCTTCTTCCAAAAAAAAAAAAAAATCCACGTGGACCCCTTAATGACATATGGCGCCCAGTCATTGTCCACATAGGCGCTACGTCATTAGTTAATGGTAGACTTAACAGTTTGACTAACGGATGTATGAGACTGTCTCAAAATTAACACTTTAGGTATGACTCTAGGATGAAAAAAACTTGATGTACTAAATGCTGAAAACCACGAAACATTAGGATAGTAAACTGATATTTACCCAAATAAATAATAACAGTCAATTCTATTCATAAGTTTGCAATTGTGTACTTCAAAACCGATGAGCTGCATGCACCTGACCCAACAATAAAATTATAAAGTTTTTTTTAAAAAAAAAAAAGAACAAAAAAAGAGGAAGAATATATGAATGTCATGAAGATAAAGATGGATAAAAGGTATCAGCATCATTTCCTGAGTTTAGGAGGCTGAGATTCATGAGCAATCCATCGGATTGTTAAAATTTGATTCAACGGCTACAAACAAGGATCCCTCTAAAAATTATAATAATTATAACCATTGAATCAACGGTCCGATGGGTTTACTCAAGAGGCTCAACCTCTTAACCTCAAGAGAGGATCCTGATCGGGATAAAACGGCAACAAATGGTCAGGAATACATGAAGAATTCTTCCAAACCCTAGAGTGCAACTTAAGAACCTCCCTAGCCTTCTCCTTTGTTTTAAACCTACAATCCACTTGAAGCACCAAACACAATTTGGCCACAGCACCCACTTGCAACATTTCCTGAAGAACACCACAAGTTGCAGAAAATCTACAAATGGACGACAATATTCTTACCGCCCGATCACTGGCCACATGTGAAACCCTAAGGATTTTCTTCGATACAATGGCTAGCCCCGCGCCATGCTTCAAAAGCTCAGCTCGCCCTTCCGCACATCCACAAAGCTGTTCTAAAATGATCAGTATTAGCTCACACGCTCTTTTCTCTTGCGTCCCCAGAAGAGCCTCCGTGAGCACCGAAACTGCACCGCCTTCGACAGCTTTGATTCGGTTCCTTCCCCACGGACAAAGCTCCACAAGAAGCTTCAATGCCGCCTTTGACGCTGGTTGTGAAATCCGACCATTTAGCACATGCACTATCTGGCTGAATGACTCAGCGTCCACATTTATCAACTGGATCGGATCTGCCACTTCGAAAAACGACTTCAATAAGATTATTGCATGAGCTCGAATTGGTAATTCCCGCAATCCAATACTCTGACCAGAGACTCCGTGATGTTATTATTGTTGCTGTCATTGCTCATGAGATCTTTGAGACGAGATTCCGAGCTTTTGAAATGAAAAAGGACTTCAATAGCCGCTTCGACTGTAGGTGAATCGGAGTGACTTTTGTTGATGATGGAGGCCACGTATTCGATTGCTCCTGCTGCCTCCAAACAGTTCTTGTTCCTCTCGCCTTGAATGGCGATGGATCTGAGCCTTTGGAGGCAATGGAGATTGGTGTGAGGGACTTTCTTGGCTTGTTCGATGAGCATCACGACCTGGGATTTGTCGAGCGCCGATTTAGGAGTTGGTATCCGCTCGACGCCATGCGAAGAGTTGAGAGTGCACCAAGCTTGGATTATGCGGCGGAGAGTGTGGTTGGGCGTGAGATCTGCGTCAACGTCGGACAATGACTTTTTGCTTACGGGGCAAGTGTTGTTCTTCGATGTGAACCACCACTGCTCTATGCTTTCTCGATCGTACGTTATACCGGTTGAGATCGTGACCGGATCTCTCATGATTTCTAATGAAATTGGGCAGAGAAAATGCGGAGGAATAACGAATTCCTCCATGAATCTTTGAAACCTTGGATAAGAAAGGACAAGAGAAAAGCTCAAAATTGAACACACTTGAATGAATAATAATGCAAATCTGACCCTATAAAATGTCAAACAGTTGAAGTTTTGGTTATTTGAATTATGGCATTGAGAAGATAACGGTTATATATGATGAGAAGATAGATAGATCAAAGGTGATGCAAGTTATCATTAAAGGATAGTCAACACACACGGAAATTGAAAACTAAATTATATGCATATCTCCATAGTTTATATCTCCATAGATTATATACATTAAAGTACCATTCAATTTACACGTCTTCCAAAGTTTTGGAAGAAGAAAACTCAACGGAAGACTTTGAAACCACGAGTTGGTGGTCCAGTGGTAAATGACGGATTACGAGACTTCTTTAATATTAAAAACTGGAGGTCTCGGGTTCGAAACCCAATGCTAGTGTGGAAGTCAGACTTGTGCTCAAGAGGAGGCTGAAATGCCTCTGTGAGTCTTCTACCGTGGTTTGCTACTAGTTGTCTCCCTTTAAAAAAATAAAAAATTAAGATTTTGATGCCAACAAATAAGTAAAGGAGAGCCCCAAGTAAAATCACAACGATTTTTAAGCAGTTTCTGTACATTTATACAGCTTTTCGTACGCGGACCAAAAATACATTGTCGACTAATGTGATACAGGACTATTGGAGCTGCATGAGGAAGGAGACTGGTCTTCCATGCATTAATGTGTGGTGGAATACCTTATCTATATTTAAAAAAAAAATAAAAAATCAAATCAAAAGTAACTATTAAAGAATAATGCTTGCATTGATCTCTTGGGGGATGAGTTCATTCCCTCATTTGCAAATAACATATCTTCTCTGTAAAAATTTTATAATCAAAATACCGTTCGATAACTTGATCTTCATTTGAAGCTCATCCATACAAATAATATTTGAATTGGAGATTGTTTAATCATCCAACTGTATCAAGTAAATCAATGTTTCATCATGAATATACTACTTGATACCTACACCGTTAATTTATTTGATACATTTGGATTACTAAACGATCTCCGATTCGAATAATTTTCTTGTATAGATATTATTCAGATGAAATTAACAGATTGAAGGGTTTTGATTATGAAAATTTTACGGTGAAGATACTTTGTTTACAAGTGGGAGAATGAGTTCATTCCTCTCTTTTTAAATACTTCGCTTTTTGTAATTTTAGTAAGTTATTCTGCATGTAAAACTGTGAATTTACAAGAAGGGAAAATAACCTGTGTGTCGGAAAGTAAATCTCAACAAAACATGGAAGCAAATATATATGCATATACATTGAGAGTTGTAATCTTATGAATAATTAAGGTTTTCTTGGTTCGACTATGTAGTGGGACGGACGGGTAAAACTCAATGTTTGTTGGAAGCGATATATAAGAGTGAATTTATTTTTCAGATGATGGAAATATGATTAGAGGATGGGGTCATTTTTAATTTTCTCGTGGTGCCGTTATGGTAATTCTTTGATTTGTACGGTTTAGTTCTCGTGAATATTATCTTTCATATGTTGAATACGGATTTTTAATAAGTGAAAAATTGTATTGTATTTGTAACGAGCTTATAATATCAAATTTATGATGTTTCTTTCTGTAAGGGTAACATGTTTTTACTTTTAGGCGATGTGGTTTAAAAAAAAAAGACTTTGTTTCAATGAAATACAGAAAGTGTTGTTCAGTATTGTGTGCAAATTTTTTTACTCAATGACCATTTTCGGTAATGGAAGAAAATATGAGTTAGTCTCGATCGAAGGGATCGTCGGTGTTCGAAGTGTGCCTGATCTGGTTTGGGGAGAGCGGGTTGACTTTCTCTCCCTAAAGTAGTGTTAGTTTCTCTCTCTAGATCGTGGGGTTGCATTGGGTCTTGCCGATATCTTCTCAGCTGCTCATGGGAGCAAGTGGGTCTATCCTCTATCAGCAGACTCTCACGCATTTCTTAAATGCAGTTATAAAATTTCCGTAGCTTGCATTGTAAGTGCATCTTCTAAACAAGAAAAATGGCAAGTGCATTGGGTCTATTGAAACTACGAACGGTAAACTATGAAAGTCTCCAGTTTCATTTATTGACGTTGAGGTTTCATTATGAAAAAATGATTCATATTTTTAACATTTTTAACATAATTGACCAAAAAATGAATTTCTTTTTTATTCATTGATTAAGATATTTTTACAAGTAATATTCAACATTAATAGAATATACTTATTATGTAAGCACATATAAGATCACTTAGAGCATCTCCAAAGGAGATGTAAAAAATGTTCACATAAGCTATAACAGTAAAAAAAAAGACCACACTAATATTCTCTAACTGAAATGTCAATCTCATGTGGCGATGACATGGATTGGCAAGAAGAAGGCAACTTCAAAATTAATTATTAATGTTTTATATTAATTTTTTATTGGTTTAATCATTAATATAATGAATGTTGTTGTTGATCGGTGCGTTCATGCCTCTTTGGTGCATTTGGGTACCGTTTGGTACGTGGGACGAGACGTTCCGTCCCACGTTTGGTGTGCCTAAAACGGGTGGAACGCGCTGTTCCACGGAGCGAATTTTGGGTGAATTTTCGTTCCACCTCACCCCCTGGAACGACTCGTTCCACATCCGTGGAACACAAAATTATAACATCTCCGTCTCCTTCTTCTTTCTCCTTGTTTCCATCCGAGGGCATATTTGCTCCCTCTCCGTTCCGTCCCGTACTGTCTCGTCCCGTCCCGTCTGCATACCAAACGATACCCATGAACGGTCCCGATTTAATAATTATTAAACGTATTTAATTAATTTTTTATTGGTTTAATAATTTATTTTATAATATAATAAAATAGTCATTTAATTTCACATATCGGGTGAAGAGTAAAACTTTAAAAGGTGTCAAAATGCTACATAGACTGTCAAATTTAAATTTTATGTTCAAAATTTAACATTTACTTAAGAGACGGTCTTAGATAACAAGCCAATAAACGCTTAATTAAACCAGAAAAATGTGGGAGGAATTTGTATCTTATTACGAGGCAACTTGAGCTCCACTCCTTTGTTCAAACTTCATCACAACTTTTATAACATTTATCATGACATGATCTTTTTATTTTTATTTTATTTATTTATTTATTTATTATGGCATCATGACACGATCTTTCATTTCTATTAGGGTAAAGTACAAAAAACTACCTCAACTATTGGTGTCACGACACTTTTATACCTCATCTTTTAAAATTGACAATGTCATACATCATCTTACGAATTTGTGCCAATGTCAGACCTCCGTCAGTTTTTCTGTTACTTTTTCTGTTAAATGCTGACGTGTCTAGAAACCGGACCCATATTTTATTAAAAAATTAATTAAATATTTAAAATTAAAAAAAAAAAACCAAAAACAACACATCAACCCGTGTCCCCCCTTCCCCAAAACCCAGATCCCCTTCTCTAAGTTCTCCCCCACCCAACCCTCTATCTCTCTCTCTATCTCGCCTCTCTTTCTTCTCTCTCCCTGCAACCTGCATCCCTAAAATCCCAAAACCCATAAATCCTTCCCACCCGTCCCCCCCCAACCTTCCTCTCCAATCCCACCGACGATAACCCTACCTCTGTCGTTGACTTCAGTGATGACAGCCACGACCCCCAATCGCCGCCAAACCCTAACTCTAGCCATAACCTCCACAAAAACATTCCCTTCTCCTTCTCGCCCCCGGAGTCTGCCCCTTCGACGATTTGCGAGAGAAAAACAAAACAAGAACAAGAACAAGAACAAGAACAAGAACAACAATCCCAATAGAAAAACTCTCCATTTTTTCCCAAAATATTTCGAGATTTTCCGAGAAAATCAGAAGAGGCGCGAGAAACAGAGTGAGAGTTGTGATCTGAGAGTGGCTCTCTTTGGTTCGAGTTTCCAATAAATGGTGTATATAGGCTGGTCGGATGAGGAGGAGAGAGTGAAGGTGAAGTCCATGACGATGGATTATGAGAGAGCGAAGCCTCTGCACAATTTCAACTTGCCGTGGTATTTGTAGTGGGGGAACCAGAAGCACCTGTGGTGCCAGAATGAGAGCTTCGACGCCAGTGGGAGTGGCGGGGAAGGGTCTGGGCTTAATTGGCGATCGTCGGCTCAGAGGATTGAGAGCTCGCCGGCGATGATGACTCGAGTGGGAATGGATTCTGGGTTTTGGGATTTTAGGGATGCAGGTTGCAGGGAGAGAGAAGAGAGAAAGGCGAGAGAGAGAGAGAGAGAGAGAGAAAGAGAGGAGAGAGATGGTTGGGTAGGGGAGAACTCAGAGAAAGGGATCTGGGTTGTGGGGGAGGAGAGGGGGAAGTGGTTTGACATGCAGTGAAAGTGCTTTTGCGAGAAGTGCTTGTTCAGTTCTTTTTGGGTTTTGGGGTTTATGGAATTTGCGGCCAATGGGTATATATATGTGGCGGAGGAGAGGGGGATTGAGATCTCGCCGGCGGTGATGACTCGGGTGGGAATGGATTCTGGGTTTTGGGATTTTAGGGATGCAAATTGTAGGGAGAGAGAAGAGAGAGAGAGGCGAGAGAGAGAGAAAGAGAGGAAAGAGGGTTGGGTGGGGGCGAACTCAGAGAAGGGGATTTGGGTTGATGGGTTTTTTTTTGTTTTTTGTTTTATTTTGTTTTTTTAATTTTTAATATTTAATTAATTTTTTTAAATATTTAATTAATTTGTTAATAAAAATGGGTCCCGTTTCTGGCCACGTCAGCATTTAACAGAAAAAGTAACAGAAAAACTGACGAAGGTCTGACATTGGCACAAATTCGTAAGATGATGTATGACATCGTCAATTTTAAAAGATGAGGTATGAAACTGTCGTGACACCAATAGTTGAGGTAGTTTTTTGTACTTTACCCTTTCTATTAATTATAGCAGATGAACTTTTTGTTTAAAGAACCAATATAGTATTGTTTCTAGAAGAACTACCATGTTCGAGCCATAGAACATGTGAGATTAGACAATACTTATCTCGACTGTAAGATATTTCGATATGAAGAATAAAGAAGACACCGAATATGAATATGGGTAAAAACCTTCCTTATAATCAATCTCAATATTTCCATCTTAAAATTTGTGCCCTTCTAACTCACATAGAAATGTAAAATTATTTCTGATGTCGAAGCGTTGTCATCCATATTGAGTCCAACCACCATCCTACCCAATCCTCTAGATTTGATCAAAGACCTAAAATTGAACAAGCACTAATCCAACACGATGGTTTGGATTTGAGGCAAATAGGAACCCTCCAGGTGGCAAGGATTGGGCAGTAGCCCACCTCACTTAAACGGTTTTTTTTTTTTTGGGGGTGGATGTGTGTGTTAGAAATGAAGGATAACGGTGCCATACTGGAATTAGTCACCAGGTGGCAAGGATTAGGCAGTAGCCCATCTCACTTAAACGTGAAAAGTGACAAAGAGTGCTTTGCTAAGAGTTCTTATGGTTTTAATTTCTCTGGTTTTTATCAAAAGACAAAATTAAATTTGTCTTGGTTTAGTGGTGATGCCATTTTATTCGTGAACAAGGACCATGCAAGTTAAGTTTGTTAGATGAATTGCACATTTTATGTGTAGTTTGACATGTTTCTTTCATCAACCAAGACACAAATAACCATCCTCCTTCATATTTTCTTTCAATGTTAACACTCCTTCCTTTTAGGGTCTTTTCCCCTGGTAAGTTAGTTTTTATGGTTAAAGATCGTGTTGAGTACGTGTAAGATCAATTCCCATATACATGAGTATGTTTTTGGATTTTCAAATCAGCCACCAGCCAGCCATCCGTTTGCCTTATATTGTATGTTTGCCTAATGATACAATTGCAACCAAGCTTTGGTCAATGCCAATGCCATGCATGAGCTGTATCCAAAAATGACAGAACCCACAACATAAGGTCAACCCTTTATTGTTATTATTTTGTTCTAGTGTTGTCTGTTTCTGTTTGGGTTAATATTTAAATTTTGGACCTAAAAGAAGGAAAGCCCAGAAGAACTAAAGAAATGAGACTTGCCTGAGGCCTAGCACTAGGCCCATCCATCCATTTCAAGACAATATGACGGTTCCTCATTAATGCAAAGGCTAAGTGCTTACAAGGGAAGTGACAACCGATGGAAATCAACCTACTTTCAACCCAAAAGCACTTTCTGAATGGCAGAACATGTAAAAAAGATGATGACTCACTAAGTGCTTTCGGGCAAAGCTTGCAACAGCCAAGATAAAATGCCTATAAAATGGAAGACAGGGCCCAGAGATAATGACACTCAACTAATCAAACAAACAAGCATACAAACTCTGCTCTCAAGCTAGTTCGTACCATCCAAACCCTTTTTAGCAATAGTTCCCTTAGAAAGTCATCTTTTGTCCGGTGTAAAAGCTCTGCTACCTTCTCCAGATGTTGTAGTATCGATTCCCTCATATAAACTTGTTTACCACTTATCTTTTTCAACACACAAACCTCTGTAATCACAAAGAGAAGAAACTGCAAGACGTTCACCCTTGCCCGACAAGGTGAAATCTTGCCCGACTCTCTTTGTTTTATTTTTCAATTAGTAGATCTGGTATTATGATGTACTCTCCAGTATATATTAAAGTCATTTCCAGTCATTTGATGATCAAAGGTTCCATTGGCACTCATATCTAGTTCATTTAGTAGTTTTACTGCTATGAAAGATTGAACGGGAACTAGACCGATGACTTAGTCAGATCTGGACTTCTAACCTTTAAAACATACAAGATAATAATAAAAGTTCTTGATCTCAAGGCATAGAAAAGAACTTAATGTAGACTTAACCCATCTACGACAATCCTTTGATAACAAGAAGTTAGAATAACTTGGGGCGCAAGTAATCGACTTAAACACACTTGTTCTACATCTGCCATACTTAGATGGCAGTGGCACGCCTAAGCACTTAGTTAGTTTTGATTGTGAGCCTCAATGCCTACACCTAAGGCCCTACAAAGGCACCTTTTAGAACTAACTTTGTCCTCCTCTTGCAGCCTCTCAACAAGTAGGAGCCCGGCAACCAACCAAAGTGCCAACTCCTCGGGGAGCTGTGTACTAGAGCCAGGGCATTCTCCAGATAAATTCCTGCCCGAACATAGTTTTGGCATGCCCGGTAGGACAACAAGTCTTGTATGCTAAGAAGACGAAGGAAAGAGCAAACCTTCAGGTGGAAAACAGAACAAAACCACCCCAGTATATGACAAAGATCAAACATGACGAATCTCCCAGAAGATCTACAAGAACCTAACTTGACGGAAAGCCCGACTCCTTCTGAGGAATTAGGAGCAAATGTCACAAATAAAGACCTACATGCTACCATGATCGCTGTATTAAGAAGCATGGAGAAAATCTCTTTAGAAACTAGAGGGGAAATGAGTAGACTCTGTTCCCTAACAGGGAATCTGCAAAGAATGCTAGATCTGGAGTACTCTACCCCAGAAAATAATCGTACTAGAGAGATGATGAGAGAAGCCAGTCCTGTAATGGAGCCAGTTATTCCTTTGTTTCCTTTACTGGAGGAAAAAGGGGAATAAAGGAAAAAAAAAGGAAGGATCCGGAGTTAGTCAGCCAGTATTGGAAGAAATTCTGGAAGCGAAGTTGCCCGACCCCCTATTTTCACTAAACAGTAGGGGGCAGAGCGGGCAAGAAAGGATGAAGTATGGGATGCCTCAGTTGATCGGGGAATCCAGCGGTAAAGAGGACCTACCAAGGTAGACAAGCCTCCTCCTTATAGGCCACCACCCTTGGCCAGTAAAGGAGGAGAGGCCCAATGGAGGAAGCCCAAAGTAAGAAATGAGATTAACTCGGGTAACGATCGGAGCCCGAAGTGGGGACTTTCACATACCCTGCCTAATAATATGGCCAATCAGCAACTCAGAGGTGAGTTGGCCGAGTTAAGAAGGATAGTGGTGAGAAACGCTCAGCCACAAACTCTCCCACTATTTAGGGTTACCTATCAAAAGCCCTACCCGGAGTTCGTTGATGAGCAGAATCCCTTTCCTCCTAACTTCAAGATGCCCGCATTCCCAACATTCAGTGGGGAAGATAACAATGTGTCCTCCAAGGACTATATTTTCAAATTCTCCAACCATTGTGTGGCATTTGAAGATAATCCTAACTATAAGTTAAGATTGTTTGAGAATTCATTGACGGGTTTAGCATCTCAGTGGTATTCTCTTTTACCTCCAAATTCTATTGCTAACTGGGGGCAAATGTAGATAGCTTTCCATGAGTAGTTTTACAGGATGGAGCCAGAGATGACCATCAACGATCTGGTTGAGGTAAAGCAGTACGACCATTAATCTACCGAGAATTTCATGATGAGGTTTAGGAAGAAGAGGATGAGATGCCAGTTTCCTATCAACCATATCCAGCTTATAGTTATTGCTCAGAAGGCTTTGAGGTTACCCTTGAGGAAGAAGTTTTATGATGTGCAGTTTAATGAGTTGTAAGAACTAGTGATTGCTGCCACCAAGTATGAAAAATTGTTGAACGAGGAACAGCAAGCAAAACATTCCTCCAAAGTACCATCATTCTATAAAAAAAAGGCCGCCATTCATCAAATGGAGTTCGAAGGGATGGAGCCGGAAGAAAATGATGGTTGTGGAAGAGAAGGAATTGATATATGTGTAGCAAAAATGACCATTCCCTTCAAGCCTTTGACAGTAAAGGCATTGGTCTAGCCGGTTAAAGACCAAGTTGTGGAAGAGATTAATGATGGTGGATTTTTGAAGGAAATTTTGTGAAAAACATGTTTATTTGAATAACATCATATAGCATGCAATTAACAATTAAAGGCGGAATCATGCTTTCATGCATTCAAAAACAAAACATCTACCATGAAATTCAAAGCCTAGTAGATTGGTGAACCTTGACTCAACTTAAAAACAACAATTTGTTAGTTGAGAAATATTTACCTTTGTAGATTCCTCTTTGCATATGCAAAGGATAATCACCCAAGAGATAGGGCCTTCATTCCTTGCTTCTTAGCTCCATGGATTTGGTTAGAAGAATAGGTTCTCCAAGTTCCCAAAATTGAGAACCTCTAAAGATTCTACACCAAGGTTGGATTGGAGAGGAAATGAGTGACCTTGAGGAAATAGAATTGCTAGACAATATCCCCCAAGGTGGTTGGCCTCTTAGAGAGAAATGGAAGCTTTGTGTTCTCACCAATTTTCTCTAAAATCAACAACTATTGAATTTATGTTATAAAGTTCTTTATATAGTCACTTCTTTAAATGACCTAAAGAACCAAAAACCCTAATTCAACACTAAATGGATTTGGGCTTTTGGGCCTTTGTGAATCTTTATTCATTAAGTTGTCATACAACTTAAGTCAATGGGCTTTGACGTTCGAAGCCCATTGGGCCTTAAGGTCCAAAAACTATCCCGAGGTCTTTAACGAACTTATTCGTTTGATTAATTAACATATTAATTAATCCTTGCCATAAATAATTAAACCATTTAATTCATCTCCTTTGTTTCTTCAATCTCCACCTTATTTGGTGTACGATACATTAGGTTCCTTTTAGCGAGGCAGTGGGCGATTAAAACCATTTTACATCGATTGTGAATTGAAACTTACTTTCAATTCTCCCTTTAGTGATTACACACGTTTAGGGCTTCCACAAACCATGAGTGACCCCTAGCAGCATATCATGGCTACCCAAGCTAATCAGAAGAGGTAGAGAACCTATTCAGTTTAGGATTACAAATGCAATACGGTCTTTCTCTAATCTAATACTCTTGACCACATTGTTTGGTTTGATAGTTTATTTATTCATGTCTACTATCCAATGTGAATCATTTGCATTTTATGATTACCTTGAATGTGATTTGGAACGCATTCCCAAATCTCATTCATACTCTGGCCAGAGATTTTAATCATATCATAGAGTATTCTCCCTCAAGCCAATTGAAGGTTAGAGATCCCTTGTTGCGCATTCACTTGTCTCCATGACTAAGTGGCTTAACCCCAATGATGTCGTGGACACCCCGATGGGGTGACTTTGACATAATCAAAGATCAAGGACTTAACCACAAGACAACAACTGTGATGCCTCAGGTCAAAGGACTAATTTGCATTATCCCAAACATGAGTTCTCATGTGACATGAGTATGAGAACTCCTCGTTGATCGTGTTCAGTGAACTCATTCTCTATTGAGCACCTACGTACTTGTCTTGATGTCACACACACCAATGACTCGAGACTAGTCACTCTCCCTGAGAGAAGACATAGCACGTACTGATCTTATCGGACTGTCAATGCCCAATTGGCAATCTTATGATCAGGAACGTTTAGGATGTGTCTACGAAAGAATGGTCTCATTAATCTAACTTCATTAGATTGCATTCTTCCAATCACATATTCCTTGGACTTTATCGTTTAAGCATATAACATTTATATGAGACGTCTCAAACAATAATGTTTGCCCTTTATATGTAAACTAGATTAGTTTAACATGTGAAATATCCGTAAAGTATCATCATATGAATGGCTTTAGGGCACATTTCCAACAATCTCCCACTTGCACTAGAGCCAATCAGCTTGGTCATCTGTTATGATTCCTCTTCTGTAGTCATTTCCTAAATGGCTGAGTAGTAGGCCTAGGAAATGGATATCTATATGTTATCCATAGAAGGAACCTTGAGAATATCGACGTCACCATTATACATGATTCCCAATCATGTGGTTCAGTCTCTCATATGAGTTCGGATCTTGATGAGACCTTGATTCCCAGGCTTGAGCTATCGCCCCATTAGTGTCGTAGTGTCAGTACACTAGATACACTTTCTGGTTGGAACCGAATAGAGAGTTCATAAATGAACTTTCCCATCCAAACAACATTGTTGTAAACTTCTATATGGCAATATATTTTGCATTCATAATGGAACACACTAAAGTCATTACTTTAATGTTTCCATCCAAATATCTCTTTAGTCATAATAAAGAGATATCTGTTTATCTCTTCATTCATAATGAAGAAACATTCAACGATGGATTAGATTCATAATCTAACACATTTACGCTTCCTTTACGTTACTCTACTTCTTACTCATTCTTCGAGGAACCTATCCTTTAGTATTTCTTAAATACTTAAGGATTCACTTGACAGTTGCCATGGTTCTGATCCTGGGCTTGCATTGATATCGCCTTGTACCTTTCTTGGTACAACTTATATCAACGTTTTTCATACAATATGAAATACGTAAATCACCTTTCTGCGTATGCATAAAGGATTCTCTTTATGCAATATTTTTTTGGGAGTCAAAGGGTACGTTCCCTTTGAGAAGAGCTACCTCCTAGTCTCACTAGAGTTGTTCTTCTTATTAAAGTTTATCATCATATGAGAAACTTCCTAGCAACCTTTTGTCTATTATTAGGGCATGATATAATCCAATTATATCCTAAAATCTATCATTATAGATTTCCATCCCATGTATATAGACTATGTCTCCCATATACATTCTATCGTTATAGAAAGTTTTAAAGTCATAACTTTAACAATGAAGTATTCTTTTCATTTCCAAAATTAATATATCATACATATATTCAAATTTAGGAATATGATTAACTCCCACTAATCTTTTGTAAACCTAGTAAACAAAAGATTCATTTACATCTATATGAGAAATCAAACAATTTTGATCTTTCTCTCATAAGACGCTTATGGCTCCCACTAGCTTGCTAAGATCCATGATGGTTGGATCTCTACAACTTACATGTCATGTGATTCATAGTATTTAGACATAAATTATCAAGACTATCTTAATAATGGTTTCGGAAACCTATATCATGTCCAAACATTGAATCACCATTTAGTTGTAGCTAGCAATCTTTGAATTAATTGAAACTAAGACTACGTCAAAGATGGTTCCTTCAAAGTCAACCATTCTCTTTGATTGTAGTCACCTTAAGCTACCAATTAGCTATGAAGGTTTCTTTATTTCTGGTCAAATGGTACTTTACCATTTCCTTGAGTATATGTTGTATATACACTCAATGTAGTCATAAAGTTCAAACCATTCAACTGAGACGGTTTAAAATTCTTTTGACTACCTTGGAGCTTGTGGTATAGGAACTAGGTTGTTATATTTGTTGATTATCATCTTGTCTCTCAAAGAACCCATTCTTTTGAGTTCTATTCCTAGTTCATTTGCTCTAAGGCAAATCACATTGTAGGATTACAATGAACTACTCAACAAACAACATTTGTTGGTTGGTTTATAGAAGAGATATCCAAAGGTTAATTTAAGGATATCCACAAGATAATTTTTAAACAAATATTGCTCATTAGCACACAACCCCAAATCTTAACATGATTAAGATTTGTCTTTCTTTCCAACTACATCCTATGGAGTTATGAAAATTTTGGAAGATCTTCTAATTGACAATCATATTGTCTTAGAAGCATATATATCCTATATATGGGTAATTGATAATATCCAACGAACTAAATCTTATTCAAGTTTGTTCTTCTCCTAATGGAGAAAATCATTTATCTTATGATGCTAATTTCCTTGATATCTTTCAAGGAAACTCATCTAAAGTGTTACCTTTCCTTGGATCAAATCTAAGGAGGTAAGTACTTTAGACGTCTTACTCATCAACTTACATTTCTTGAATTCTTTGAAACCTTTTGCAAAGTATTCGGACTTGTGTTTATTCATAATAAACTATAGTCCAACTGAGAGTGATCTTCGGTGAATGTTATACAACATGAGTAGTATTATGTTGTGGACAATTGCCACTATCTTGCAACCTTTTGGGTTTTAAGCATCATTATATTCTAAACAGTTAACGCTACCATATCATCTCTACTATAGAGACAATCAATTAGATTACTATAATCCTAATCATTGATTAATAAAGAACAATGTTTTGTCAAACAAAACATTCATCCATCTCTACTATAGTGACGGAATTAAGTTCCTTAAAATTGGAATGTAAAGACAATCTTTGGTTTTTCCAATTTCTTTGGTAGTTCATATGAGGAAGTTAGTACCATCTGCTTTCGCAGAGATCTATATTTTATTCACGTTCCGAATGTGAAGTGCTTTCTCTTCTCTCATTAATCTTCTACTTCTTATTAGCCATACTTTTACAACGATTGTAAAACATAGTTACTAATACGGAATCATGCATTCAAGTAGAAGAACCAACTGTTTTGAACTATTCAAGAACAATTTACAACACCTTCGAAAGGTGTGTTCTTGACATTTGCAAGACATTTCTTGCAAATACCCCTTCCAATGTCCATCCTTTCATAAAGAAAGTTTGTTCCCTTGGAGTTAATTTTATCTTCTTCATTTGACTTCCTCCTTTGACTACAATAGTCATGGTCCCTAAACTCCCACTATCTCTCTTGAAACCTTTTTCAATTGTGTTATACACATCAAACATTTTGGAGAGTGTGTGGTTATTGTTCACTACATAGTTTACAATAAACTTAATGAACCATTAGGATAGGGACATAAAGGTGAAGTCCTAGCTTAGTTTCCGTCTCGTTAAGTGGTTTATCACTTCAACACTCAATGATTCAAAATCATCATAAGTCCATGTTGATGGACTATTTTTGTCAACCAACCATTATGTTCTAAACATAATTACAAACTTTCAAGAGTTGTTCAAGGCAACTCTTATTTCTTCATAAGTTCCTTTGTTCATATAACGAAGGAATAAGCATTGGTTGTTTGTGTTGTCCTCTTTATGATAGACATTTCTAACATGTTCTTCCAATGATACATTATCAATAGGAAGATTGTGAGGATGAGACTTCTTAGGTACATGCACAATCCATTTAAGACAATCTTTGGGATTGTGTTACCAAGTCCGGAAACTAAAACATTCGGCTTTTCTTTGTCAAGTTTTGGATAGCGTTTGCAAATATATTGGTAAACAAATACATAACGAATATAAATTGATTGATTTTAAGCCATTTGATTCGGGTCTTTAAATCAAATAGCACCACCCACTATTTTTGGCAAATTCCATATCCCTCATTGGAATTCGAGAGTTTTGGAGGAAACTCTTAGTAGGTTATGGGAGACTCACTATTACCAAGCCCACCTCAGAAGAAAATCATATTGGCTAGCGTTAATAATAATGAGAGAGTACACTTACTCATTTGCAACTAATGCAAGTACCCATCAATTTGGCCTCTAGAGAATGATGCCTCAGAAGAATATCATATTGGCACATTGCACTTAGTTAAGTCATTCCCACCATGCTAGTTAAAGTAGGGGTTCAAGAATGGCCTCAGAAGAATATCATATTGACCACACTCGTTGCCTACCTTTACTTCATCATATGTGTATAGGCTTCTCCTGAATGTAAGCACATACTTTGCAACCCCAGAACTGGACGAATACGGTGTATGAGTCACAAACGATTGAAGCCTACCATGGTGGAAGGCCACGAAAGAGTGTTCTAAGCACTCTCACGCTTATCAACTTAATAATGGTTTGGTTGAGGGTTTTAGGTCTCATCACATATAAGTATTCATTTTAATCTACATTAAAACAATTTTGGTCCTATTACAACTATTGGTCCATTTGATTCAATTTAGTTGTATATAATACTCCCACTATGCTTATAAAACGGTTTTTTAAAGCAAGAGTATATGATACTACTAACATAAGGTTTGCATTCATTTGATGGACTATATAGTTGCCTTAGGGCCTTAGGATGACTATGAACCTTTGTTTAGATTCAACACGAGCCTAGTGTTGAATCTCGGACTAGGGATGGAGATTGATTTTAGTTACGCGTTTAATCACATTAAGGCGTGTTGTTCCTAGGGGCGTTGGACCCAACTACTTCATTTTCATGCATATCAAATAAAGCAAGAAAGAAGTACTTCAAAGTAAAAGAGAGCTTATGCTCTTTACAACATTTGCATAAAACAAATTACTTTAAAGTAAAGAAGAGCTTATGCTCTTTTACAACATTTGATCAAATCAAATTACAACCAAAATTAATCTACACATTCCCATGGTTCAAACAAATTTGAAACGGCCTTTCACATAGCTCAATTATCGTAGGCTTAGGTTCATAATCACCCTTTAATTAATCAACACTTTAATTAATTAAATTGAATGCAACATTTTCATTTGGTTTTTGTATCCATAAAATTGATTTAAATGGAGCTAAATGAAATGAAAATCCAATTCTCATTTAAAGTGACAAAACAATTTTTGTTCCCTACTTAATTTGGGCCATCATGCAATAACCACAACCTTTTGGGCTATATTGCGAAACACAAACTTTTGGGGTCACTTTGTAAAAACACAAAAGTCCACTACTTCATGTAATTACAACTAGAACCCAAAAATTTCAACAAATACAAAAAAACTTCATTAAAGGAGCAAAACAATTTGTCCTTTAACGTTTTTGGGCCTTAACGTAAAAACGTAAACTTTTGGGCCAAAGTGCAAATACACAAAAGTATCAAAACTTTATGTAATTGAATAAAAGACCCAAAAATACCCTATTTAATTAGGGTGGCCGGCCATGATAGAAAAAAATATGATTTTTACAAAGTTTTTGTAAGTGGGTTTTGTTAGGTGAGGTAAAGATGAAATATTTTGAATTTATGTTAAACTTTTAAAAAAGTTTGTCTACCATTATAACCATTAATTGAATTTATGTCAAACTTTTAAAAAAGTTTGTCTACCATTAAAACCATTAATAATACTTTACAAATAATCATCACCCACTAAAATCACCCACTAAAATTAAACCAAAACTTTATGTAAAAACATAAAACATTTTGAATCAAAACTTCAAAACTTTTTGTTCTTGGCAAGAACTTCAAGAACATTGAAGAACACTCATGAAAACTCATAATAGCTCCATGAATGTTTTCACTCACCAAAACTCAAATTTTCATCACTCAAAAGAGGGTTAACATCCTAGGGTACTTAGGGGTTCCAAAAGTCACTTTAAAACCATTTTAACAAGACAAACTTGAACCCAAAAAATCACCCCTTGGATTTGGCCGAATTTCCCAAAAAACATGGCACCAAATTTTAGCTCCAAAATTCATGCTCATATGAACTACATCTACAACATTTGAGATGGCAAATTTTCTAACAAAATTTACATTCAAAGAAACAAGAATAAAGCTTGTAACATATTACAACTTTTAAATCAAAAACTATGAACTACAAAACCCAAAATGATTCACCAACTACTAGACCTAGGCTCTGATACCACTTGAAGGAAATTTTGTGAAAAACATGTTTATTTGAATAACATCATATAGCATGCAATTAACAATTAAAGGCGGAATCATGCTTTCATGCATTCAAAAACAAAACATCTACCATGAAATTCAAAGCCTAGTAGATTGGTGAACCTTGACTCAACTTAAAAACAACAATTTGTTAGTTGAGAAATATTTACCTTTGTAGATTCCTCTTTGCATATGCAAAGGATAATCACCCAAGAGATAGGGCCTTCATTCCTTGCTTCTTAGCTCCATGGATTTGGTTAGAAGAATAGGTTCTCCAAGTTCCCAAAATTGAGAACCTCTAAAGATTCTACACCAAGGTTGGATTGGAGAGGAAATGAGTGACCTTGAGGAAATAGAATTGCTAGACAATATTCCCCAAGGTGGTTGGCCTCTTAGAGAGAAATGGAAGCTTTGTGTTCTCACCAATTTTCTCTAAAATCAACAACTATTGAATTTATGTTATAAAGTTCTTTATATAGTCACTTCTTTAAATGACCTAAAGAACCAAAAACCCTAATTCAACACTAAATGGATTTGGGCTTTTGGGCCTTTGTGAATCTTTATTCATTAAGTTGTCATACAACTTAAGTCAATGGGCTTTGACGTTCGAAGCCCATTGGGCCTTAAGGTCCAAAAACTATCCCGAGGTCTTTAACGAACTTATTCGTTTGATTAATTAACATATTAATTAATCATTGCCATAAATAATTAAACCATTTAATTCATCTCCTTTGTTTCTTCAATCTCCACCTTATTTGGTGTACGATACATTAGGTTCCTTTTAGCGAGGCAGTGGGCGATTAAAACCATTTTACATCGATTGTGAATTGAAACTTACTTTCAATTCTCCCTTTAGTGATTACACACGTTTAGGGCTTCCACAAACCATGAGTGACCCCTAGCAGCATATCATGGCTACCCAAGCTAATCAGAAGAGGTAGAGAACCTATTCAGTTTAGGATTACAAATGCAATACGGTCTTTCTCTAATCTAATACTCTTGACCACATTGTTTGGTTTGATAGTTTATTTATTCATGTCTACTATCCAATGTGAATCATTTGCATTTTATGATTACCTTGAATGTGATTTGGAACGCATTCCCAAATCTCATTCATACTCTGGCCAGAGATTTTAATCATATCATAGAGTATTCTCCCTCAAGCCAATTGAAGGTTAGAGATCCCTTGTTGCGCATTCACTTGTCTCCATGACTAAGTGGCTTAACCCCAATGATGTCGTGGACACCCCGATGGGGTGACTTTGACATAATCAAAGATCAAGGACTTAACCACAAGACAACAACTGTGATGCCTCAGGTCAAAGGACTAATTTGCATTATCCCAAACATGAGTTCTCATGTGACATGAGTATGAGAACTCCTCGTTGATCGTGTTCAGTGAACTCATTCTCTATTGAGCACCTACGTACTTGTCTTGATGTCACACACACCAATGACTCGAGACTAGTCACTCTCCCTGAGAGAAGACATAGCACGTACTGATCTTATCGGACTGTCAATGCCCAATTGGCAATCTTATGATCAGGAACGTTTAGGATGTGTCTACGAAAGAATGGTCTCATTAATCTAACTTCATTAGATTGCATTCTTCCAATCACATATTCCTTGGACTTTATCGTTTAAGCATATAACATTTATATGAGACGTCTCAAACAATAATGTTTGCCCTTTATATGTAAACTAGATTAGTTTAACATGTGAAATATCCGTAAAGTATCATCATATGAATGGCTTTAGGGCACATTTCCAACAATTTTTACCAATGAAACCCCCCAAGTATCAAAGCTATTCTTTTGATCTAACCAAGGCAGCAGAAATCTATGAGGAGCTGGTTCGGGCAAAAGTCATTGTGCCCGACAACACCAAAAAGTTGCCCAAGCCTGAAGAACTGAGAGGGAAAAAGTATTGCAAGCTGCATTACACTTTCAATCACTTCATAACCAACTGTGTCCAGTTTAGAGATTGGATACAAGATCTCATTGTCAAAGGAAAGCTGTTGCTGGAAAAATCGCAGGCTAATATAATGGTTGATACTGATCTTTTTCCAGAGGCCCCAATAAACATGATCAACTTGACATGGGATGAAAAGGGGAAAGGAAAAGCTACCTGGGAGTAGGGGTGGGTTCGGTTTAAATCGGTTCGGTTTTTTGCTAAAACCGAAACCAAACCGAAATTTCGGTTCGGTTCGGTTCGGTTCAATTTTTTTTTTCTGTTTTTTTCGGTTCGGTTTTTTTCCGGTTCGGTTTCGGTTCGGTTTCGGTTTTTTGTTTTTTATTTTTTAAAAAAATGAAAAACATTGAAATTTTAAATCTTAACATATCCAACACAATCATAACATAAGCATTCTAACTAGAATCAAAGACAATGAAAATAAACATTTAAAGTTGAACTAAAATCATCAATCAAGTCTTTCAAAGTCCAAACTAACAACCTCACAACACAAAAATTGTACAAATGACTTAGAAAAGTTAAATTGTATGATGTTGTTCAAAGATCAGGGTTGTTTGCTTGTAACTGCATGTTGACAACTTGATTAGTAAAAGTAATGCGTGGGTGGATTTATTTAGTGTGTGTTGGATTCTTTTCCATCACAAATTACCCAAGTAATCTACCCAAAATAAATGTTTATGGATTCTGTTACATGTTATATGAGAGTAGATTTGGAAAAGAAAGCTGGGGAAGAAGTAGACAGTGCTATGGAGATGGATGTAGGTACTTCAGGAAGAGGTTTGGTTTCGGAACCTTATATGGGGGAGAAATAATAGGTTAGGGTTTAGAGTTTTTATAGGCATTTTTTTTAATATTTTGAGCTTAAAGTTTGGCAACACATTGGGTTTAGCACATTTTAACTTACAAATTGGGTTTAGAAAATAATACCCAAAACAAATAATTAAATGAAAAAATTAATTTAATTAATTCGGTTCGGTTCGGTTTGGTTCGGTTTCTAGATCACTAAAACCAAACCGAACCAAAAGAATTCGGTTCGGTTTTTTTGTTCGGTTCGGTTTTTTCGGTTTCGGTTCGGTTTGGTTTTCGATTTTTTTCGGTTTTCAGTTTTTTGAACCCACCCCTACCTGGGAGTTGAAAGCAGAACGAAGACAAATTGACAGGCCAACTGAGGGAGCCATCAAGTTGCCCGAGAAACCCAAGGCGACCATAGTCAAAGGAGTAGTATTATGTAGTAGATGCCAATGTGAGTATGAGCTGGAAGTCCCAGCGTTAGGAGCCATTATTAATCATGAGTTGATCAAGAGAAGAGAAAAAGAAGAGCAAGAGGCCCGCAAAAATGTTATGCGGGCAGCTGAAAGAGAGACCTCTAAGAATGTTTTCCAAAGGTTGGGAGGAGATTCTCAACCAAAGGGCTTGTCAGAAGTGTTTAAAAATTATGAAGCTTCTGAAGAGGTAGATGACAGAGAGGCCAAGGTGCCAAGATGGGTGGATGTAAAGTCATCCCAACTAAGCTATGTCGAAGGATATGTTAGAATAAAGAGGAGAACCGTGAATCCAGTTACAAAGAAGAATCCTGCCTGACTTGGTCGAAAATGGTATGTGGTCGGAAAGGATGGGAATCCTGTTAAGGAAATGGGAGCCTTCATGATTAGAAGAGTCCAGAGGCAACATAAAGCCCACATGAACTCATTAAAGGTCCCCATTACCTCAGAAACCTCTGCGAATGTAAAGTTTGAGAAGGTACCTAATGGGGGAAAGAATCAACTCCATTGGAGAACCAAGAAGGAGGTGGAGAAGGCTAATAGCAAGACCGAAGAGGAAGGAGACCATGTGCCGCAATGCCCCAATCCTGGGAAATAACCCCGAGATGGAGCCTGGAACCAATTTGTTTTGGAACTATCTTGCCCGAGAGAGGGATACCCTTACCATTGCTGGTTGATACCCTTTGTGAAGATATGGACCAAGTGTAGAATTTTGGAATAACTCAGGATGGAGGTCTGCCTGAACTAGTGCTACCAAAAGAAGCACATGATTGGTTGGATGAGTTTGCAGAGCATATCGAAGCTAAGGAGAAAGACTTACCTGAACCCAGCAACTTCCACGTAAACATGACATGTTTTATCCGCCATGTTTTGTCCCAAGCACGATCAACCTGCCACGATGGAGGATGACTACTTGGCAACAGAACCCCTGATGGCACATGTTAGTGTTGAAGAGACAGGGATAAGGGAATCAAGCAAAACAGATGTGCCCGAATTGGCAAGGAGGAAGCCCGAAAGGATATATACAAATAGGATGATCTTCAGCTGCCTGAGTTTGGCCATGGCCAACCATCTCAAATTCATATACGTAACTGCTCATTTGGAGGGAATACCCTTCAAGAGGGTCTTGATTGATGGTGGAGCTGCGGTCAACGTACTACCTTACAAGCAGATGAAGAAAATGTGCAGAAGTGAGGAGGATCTCATCCCCACATAGCTTACAGTTTCCAGTTTCTCAGGAGCCATTACTAAGACTCATGGGATACTGCCATTAGAAGTTGACTTGGGTTCTAAAAAAATCATGCTGGCCTTTTTTATTGTTGACAATACTTCCATTTAAGGAGCTTTATTGGGCAGAGATTAGATTCATCAGAGTTTTTCTGTGCCATTTACCTTACCCCAATAAGTGGCTGTTTACCATGAAGAAGGGAAAACAAGACCTGGATTTTGGGATATAATAGAGGTCGAATCACGGCCATTCCTCCCTACAGCCAACGTGGCAGAAGCCAATTTCTACAATCCCAGTGCTGGGATGCTTCAATGTTCAGGAGCTAATAAGAACGGCCGCTTGACCAAGGTGAAGGCCCAGAAGCTTGTAGAGCAAGGGATATCTCTTACAAGGGAAGAATGGGATCGACCCCATATCATCCCAACTCCCCAACATTAGTAATGTCAAAACAGAAAAGAAAGGTCCAAGTGGTCGCAGTCATGTCCTTAATAAAAATACTATTGATGAATGGGAAAGAGAGAAAGCAAGAGAATGAGAGTTCAACCAGGGAAGAAAAGGAATGGGAAGAAGAAGCCTCAAGCAGCAGAATAAAAGAAGAGTGTTTTGAGTTGGAAGCAGCTATACAGATGGCTGAGTACATATATAATCTAGATGGGCCAAAGGATTTGTCCGAAAATCCAGAGTTCGTTGAATTTTTGTGTGCAGAACCTGACAAGTAGGGGTGGGTTCAAAAAACCGAAAACTGAATCGAACCGAAACCGAAAAAATCGAACCGAACGAAAAAACCGAACCGAATTGAAAAAACCGAACTGAACCGAACCAAATTCTTTTGGTTTGGTTTCGATTTTAGTGATCTAGAAACCGAACCAAACAGAACCAAACCGAATTAATTAAATTAATTTTTTTTATTTAATTATTTGTTTTGGGTATTATTTTCTAAACCTAATTTGTAAGTTAAAATGTGTTAAACCCAATGTGTTGCCAAACTTTAAGCTCAAAATATTAAAAAAAGGCCTATAAAAACTCTAAACCCTAACCTATTATTTCTCCCCCATATAAGGTTCTGGAACCAAACCTCCTCCTGAAGTACCACATCCATCTCCATAGCACTGTCTACTTCTGCCCCATCTTTCTTTTTCAAATATACTCTCATATAACATGTAACAGAATCCATAAACATTTATTTCAGGTAGATTACTTGCGTAATTTGTGATGGAAAAGAATCCAACACACACTAAATAAATCCACCCACGCATTACTTTTACTAATCAAGTTGTCAACATGCAGTTACAAGTAAACAGCCCTGATCTTTGAACAACATCATACAATTTAACTTTTCTAAGTCATTTGTACGATTTTTGTGTTGTGAGGTTGTTAGTTTGGACTTTGGAAGACTTGATTGATGATTTTAGTTCAACTTTAAATGTTTATTTTCATTGTCTTTGATTCTAGTTAGAATGCTTATGTTATGATTGTGTTGGAGATGTTAAAATTTAAAATTTCAATGTTTTTCATTTTTGAAAAAAACAAAAAAAAAAAATCGAAACCGAATCGAAATCGAACCGGAAAAAATCGAACCGAAAAAAAAAATGAACTGAACCGAATCGAACCGAAATTTCGGTTTGGTTTCGGTTTTGGCAAAAAACCGAACCGATTTGAACCGAACCCACCCCTACTGACAAGCTACCCCCAGAAGTACAAAACCCCTTGGAGACCATTGATTTGGGAACCAAGGAAGATCCGAGGTCTATACAGATCAGTGGTTTGTTGGAAACCAAGAATCGAGCAAGGATTATCAGCATTTTGCACGAAATTCAAGGACTGTTTTGCTTGGCATTACACCTAAATGCCAGGTTTAGATCCAACCTTAGTAGAACATAGAATGCCTATTAAAGAGGGATTTAAACCTGTCAAGCAAGCACCACGGAGGATGTGAAAAGAGATTGAAGAAAAGGTCAAAGAAGAGATCGAGAGGTTGGTGAAGGCTGGATTTATTAGGCTTGCCAAATATGTCGAGTGGTTGGCCAACATTGTACCTGTATTAAAAGCTATAACTAAAGCAGTTCGATGTTGTGTTAACTATAGAAACATTAATGGACCCATACCTAAAGATGAATATCCCGTGCCCATGGTCGACTTATCCATATATGCAGTTGCCAAACACAAAGTTCTATGTTTCATGGATGGGAATGCTGGTTACAATCAGATAAAAATGGCTAAAGAAGATTTACATAAGACAACTTTTAGGTGCTTGGGTCATGTTGGAGCATAAAAGTACTTGGTAATGCCATTCGGGCTAAAAAATACCAGCGCAACCTATCAAAGAGCAATGAATGCCATTTTTCATGACTTAATCGGCCATAGCATGAAAGTATACATTGACGACATTGTGGTGAAGTCTAAAACTGAAGAGCAGCACTTAGTAAACCTCAGGCAAGCCTTGACAAGAATGAAGATCTATAAGTTAAAAATGAACCCTAAGAAATGTGGTTTTGGGGTAAGATCAGGTAACATTTTGGGATTCCTTGTTCACCAAAGGGGAGTTGAGGTCGACAAAAATAAGGCTCGAGCAATAATGGAAACACCTCATCCCACCAATAAAGTGCAATTATAAAGGCTATTGGGAAAAATCAATTTATTGAGGAGATTCATTGCTAACTTGACGGGGAAGATTCAGCCGCTAACTCCTTTATTAAGATTGAAAGACAAGGAATAATTTGAGTGAAGTCCATTTCACCAAGATGCTTTTGATAGAATAAAAGCTTACTTGGCTTCTCCACCTCTGAGAAGTTAATGACAAGCCTGTTGGCTTAAAATAATGAAGGTGGAAAGGAACATGTCATATACTACCTCAGCAGAATCTTTACTGAGGTAGAGACGAGATATACTCCAGTAAAGCAGTTGTGTTCGGCTCTATACGTCACTGCCTGCAAGTTAAGACATTATATGTTACCTTGCCACATCCACATTATTGCCAAGACAGATGTGATTAAATACATGCTGTCAAAACCAATGCTGACTGGGAGGATTGGAAAATGGATCCTAGCACTATCCGAGTTTAGTTTCCAATACGTGCCTTAAAGAGCGATCAAGGGACAAGCAATCCCAGACTTCTTAGCTCATGATAGGAGCATATTTATGCCACTTAATTAGCTTTTTTCCTTGCATTTACTTAATTAGTTCTTAGTTATTTTAGTATTTTAAGCTATTTTCGTGTGTTTGTAGGTCCATAGGCTTTATGAAGCAATAAGGTGCATTTTGGAGCCTTTTGGAGCAAAATTGGGCTTGGAATAGATAGCATATGCTTGGAGCAAAAGGAATGGACGAAATTGAAGACTTGAAGATGTTAGGATTCCTAATCAAAGAAGGATTCCTACTCAAATGAGGATTCTTACTTGAAGTAGGAAAGTTAAGCCAAGGTTTCCTATTTTGGTTTGACCTTTCCTAATCCTAAATGTCCCTAAGTTCCAGCAACATTCAAGGTCTCCTATGCATTCTAGGACACAAACCAAAGGTTCTTTGCACCATTCTAGCCCTTGCCGCACAACCTTTCCCTTTCCCTTTCCATTCTCCTTCCTTGCCGCACAAGGGAGACCTTCCCTTTCCTATTTTCTGCAACAAATTACATTCCCTTTTTAATTTAAGACGTTTCCTCTTTCCCTTTGCCTTGGCCGCACCCTATATTCCATTTCCTTTCAATTTCTGACTTTGAATTAGTCTTTTTCCTAGTGGTTTTAGAATAAAAATCCTTTGACATTAAGAAAACTTTATTTCCTTTTCTCATTTAATTTATGCTGCACCTTTACCTTATTTCCCTAGGGTTTTAGATACTTGGCTATTTTTTTAATAAACCTTGGCCACATCCTTTGGAGATCAATCACGCCATACACCATCTCTACACACCCCGAATTCATCCCACTACTCTGCCGCACCCTACATTCATTCTCCACCATTCCCGTACATTCATACCTTCAACCACACATCCACACACCATCCCTCTACTTTGCCGCACCCCCTTACCAACCCAAATCCATTCCTAACCCAGAAACACATCCAAAATCATCCCTTAACCTCTGTGCCGCAACAAGGAAAAGAAGAGAGAGGAGCTTGAACGTGCAGGGCATTCAAGTTGACTTCGCTGGGCGTTTTAGGTGTAATCAATCTTTTGTTTTCAATGTTTAAATTCAATTTTGTTTCTTTTGCTGTGAACATGAGAGGCTAAACTTGTTTTAGCTAGGGGAGACTTTGAAGCCATGATTTTATATGCAATATGAATTGATTAAATCCAGTTATGAATTTGTGAATCCTGAATGCAATTTGCTTAACTAATTTATTCAGAACTTATTCTTGTATGTCGCTTAAGGGTGCACACTTAGTTTGCATGCATGAATTTGATGCTAGAATATAAGAGAATTTCACATAATCGTTAGGAACTTATATTCACAAGTAGTGAAGGTTGCTAGTCACGATCGCATTAAGTTAAATTCCTGACATGAGTATCATGATGTCATAGTTACGAATGCTTTGTCAATACTTATGATTTTCAAAGAACGTAATGATCTTTGATTGTATCTCTATTATGATGTCATGTAGGGAACTTTTGAAGAATGCTTTGGGTTGTCGAATGAGGTCATCCAATCCAATAACTAAAGGAAAATCTGAGGGTTAATTAGTGATTGACATGGTTAATCTGGGGCATTGTCATTCATAATTCAACAAAAGAGTAACTGGAAATCGATTCATGTTCATATAAGTTATGTGTGGATAAGGAACCTCTAGCTAAGCCCACAAACCTTCCAGAAATCCAAATTCGTACCAAACTTTGTCTAGTTTAGTTTATGTCTTGTTTTAGTTCAAATTCGTCAAAACAAAAACCCCCTTTTGTTTTAAGTGTCAATTAGGTTAGAATCTTTGTGTTTTTGAGCGTCTTGAGTCATAATCAAATCAATTTTCGTTCAAAGTTATCTCTAGTGTCTAGTTTGAGTCAATTTGATTGTTTGAAGCTTTTTTGAGTCTTTTAAGGTTGTTTGAGTCATATAACCTTAGTTAGAGTTTTAGAGTCTAGTTTTTATGTTTTTAGGTCAGTTTAGTTTGGATTAGCAATCCTTCCTAATCCCCGGTTTAGAACGATCCCTACTTATACATATACTACAATTGTCAAAAGAGGGTTTTAATTTGTGTGCTTGTTTTACATCGCATCAAATTTTTGGCGCCGTTGCCGGGGATTAGCAACTTTGCTAATCCCCCGTTGTTTCTTTTTGTTTTATTTTTGTGTGTTTTGTTTTGTTTTAGTTTCTGATTCTATTTTGTTTTCTTGTTTCAGGTAGTAGTTTATGACTCGTAGTTCTCAGTCCATTCCTGAGAGCATCCTTGACTTTGACGACGATTTTGAGTAGACTTTGATAAGGAAGAGGAATCAGTAAGAGACCAATCCACTTAACCCTGAGCCCGAGCTTCAAGAAGAAGTTGTAGTCGAGGAAGAAGGGGAACCTACGACAGAAAGGGTTGTTGTGGAACAACCAGTTATGGCGACCGATAACCGAACAATCAAGGAACTCTCGGCCTCGAGATTGGATAATGCCGTGCCTTTATGCATTCAATATCCAAGGGCGGCCCAAGACAAGACCGATGTGTGCGAATTAAAGTCTAGCCTATTGCACCATATTCCTAAGTTCCATGGGTTGTCCATGGAAGATCCTAATAAACATTTGAAGGAGTTTAAGGTTGTTTGTTCAAGCATGACCCCTGTGAATGTTGATGGGAGCATTCTTAAAATGAAGGCTTTTCCCTTTTCTCTCATGGAAAAGGCTAAGGATTGGTTATATGAATTAGCTCTCGGAACTATCACATCTTGGGAGAGCATGAAACGGGCGTTCTTGGAGAAGTTTTCCCAACTTCTCGAGTCATTCTTCTACGCAAAAGGATTAGTGGTATTCAGCAAAATCAAGGAGAATCCTTCCCTGCGTACTATGAACGTTTTAAAGGTCTTGTTGCTTCATGTCCTCAACACCAAATGAAAGAAGAATTGCTCATTCACCGTTTATGGAAGGATGCAAAACGCAAGGAATTTCCCCAAGTGTATGTGGCGTATGCTCCATTCAAGGCCACCCATCTGAGAAGTGTCCTCAATTGATTGAGAATGGTGGATGGGAAAGTGCAAACGCCATTGGCTACCAAGGCCCGATGGCGTGATCACCCAAATTCCAAATGGAAAGAGTCTCAACAACCTTAAGGAATTCAGCAAAATCAAGGAGAATCCTTCTCTGCGTACTATGAACATTTTAAAGGTCTTGTTAGAACGCCAAATGTTAAATGCCTCAGCGGAGGGTGCATTGGTTGATAAGACACCCGTGGCAGCCAAGACTTTGATTGCTAACTGAGCGTTAAATGCTCAACAATATGAAGGAGTTGGGCAGAGAGACCTCCCACGACAGCAAGTAAATGAGGTAAGTTCCGTTTCTGATTTGCAATCTCAAATAACTAACCTTACTTCGATGTTTTCACAGTTTATGAAAGGATGCAAAACACAAGGAATTTCCCCAAGTGTGTGTGGCGTATGCTCCATTCAAGGCCACCCATCTGAGAAGTGTCCTCAATTGATTGAGAATGGTGGATGGGAAAGTGCAAACGCCATTGGCTACCAAGGCCCGAATCAGCCCCAATATGATCCATATGCCAACACTTACAATTCGAGATGGCGTGATCACCCAAATTTCAAATGGAAGGAATCTCAACAACCTCAAGGAATTTGGCCACCACCCCCTGGGATATAACCAAGGCCCTACGCACCAACGCAACCTCAACCACAACCTGCCCAAACCAATTCAGGTACATCCATGGATAATGATCAAATTGTTCAATTACTAACCTCTTTGTGCAGGGGCAGCAAAATCAAAACAAAACAATGCTCAATCAAGCTAATGAGGTGGATGAGTTGAAGAAACAAATGGGCCAAATGGCAAAGTTCATGGGGCAATTCAAAGAGCAAGGCAAACTGCCTAGCACAACTGTTGTGAATCCAAGGGGAGGATTTGAATCCGCCAAAGCCATTACGTTGAGAATTGGAAAAGAAGTTGGAACGGACCCCCAACCATCAAAATCTGCCTAAACGGAGGACGAGAAGCTGCAACAAGAGGATGATGTCCAACACATACCCACGACAAGGAAGGAAACAACCTTGCCGTGCACTCCGAGCACCCCTGAATCGTCCACCACAGGTAATTTGGGTTCAAATTGTGTTAATTCTAACCTTATTCCACCCGATGCACCATTTCCTCGCAGATTCATGCAAACAAAGAAGGAGGAAAACAACAAGGACATTCTGGACACTTTTAGGAAAGTGCAAGTGAACATCCCGCTCCTTGACGCAATCAATAAAGTCCCGAAGTATGCCAAGTTCTCGAAGGAGCTGTGCATAACCAAGAGGAGAATGCCGAACAAGGAGGTAGTAAGGGTAAGTGAGAATGTGTCCGCTGTTTTGCAACGCAAACTGCCACCTAAGTGCAAGGACCCAGGTAGCTTTACTATCCCTTGTGTTATTGGAAATACCAAGTTCGAACATGCCATGTTAGACTTAGGTGCATCAATAAATGTCATGCCCTATTCAATTTATGCATCCATGAACTTAGGTGAGCTGAAAAATGATGGTGTAATTATTCAATTAGCCGATAGATCTAATGCCTATCCAAAGGGACTTTTGGAGGATGTTTTGGTGCAGGTCAATCACTTGATCTTCCCGGTTGATTTTTATGTTCTTGAGATGGAGGATTCGACGCACTCTTCCCCATTGCCCATCTTACTTGGCCGACCATTCATGAAGACGGCTCGAACCAAGATTGACGTGTTCACAGGGACATTGACCATGGAGTTTGATGGCGACATTATAAACTTTCAAATTGCAGATGCCATGAGGTACCCTAGTGATGATCATTCCTGTTTTTCAATTGATATTGTTGATTCATTGGTGCAGGCACATCTTGAACAATTACATGGCGATGCACTTGAAACGGCTCTTCTAAATGGAATGGAGTCCAAAAACCACAAGACAACAAGCAAACAAACCCATGGCCACCATGAGGAAGACCTTGCCGTGCATCCTAGTGATGAGGTGGTCGAGATGGTTGCTGCCCTTGAGTCACTGCCACTACAATTTGGTAAGCTTCGAATCCAAATTTCCGATTTAGTTTCTACTAATAAATTACTTCCCTCAGTGGTGCAGCCACCTTCCCTAGAACTTAAACCATTACCAAGTCACTTGAAGTATGTCTTCTTAGGAGATAATGAGACGTTGCCCGTCATCATCTCAAGCATACTCACGGCACAAGAAGAGGACAGATTGGTGAGGGTGTTACGGGAGCATAAAACTGCAATTGTATGGACCTTGGCTAACATTAAGGGAATAAGTCCTACCACTTGCATGCACCGCATACTTCTAGAGGAGGGGGCTAAACCATCTCGAGAGGCTCAACACCGACTCAACCCTCCTATGATGGAAGTTGTGAAGAAAGAGATAATCAAGTTACTTGATTGTTGAGTGATCTATCCCATCTCTGATAGCCGTTGGGTTTCGCCGGTCCAAGTTGTTCCTAAGAAATATGGAGTGACGGTTGTGAAAAATGAAGAGAACGAGCTTGTGCCTACCCGAATCCAAACTGGTTGGCGAGTGTCTATCGATTATAGGAAGATCCACGCCACAATAAGGAAGGATCGCTTTCCTTTGCCGTTTCTGGACCAAATGTTAGAAAGGTTAGCCGGTCATGTGTTTTATTGTTTTCTTGATGGATATTCTGGGTATAATCAGATTGTTATAGCGCCGGATGACTAAGAAAAGACCACATTCACGTGCCCCTTTAGTACATTTGCCTATCGACGCATGCCATTCAGTCTATGCAATCCTCCTGCCAAGTTTCAAAGATGTATGGTTAGTATATTCTCTGATTATGTTGAAAAGATTATTGAGATATTCATGGATGATTTTAGTGTGTTTGGTGATTCATTTGATGATTGCTTGGATAATCTCACTTTAATCTTGAAACGTTGCATTGAAACAAACCTTGTGTTAAATTGGGAGAAATGTCATTTTATGGTTCAACAAAGTATTGTTTTGGGTCACATAATCTCTGAAAAAGGCATTGAGGTCGATAAGTCTAAAGTGGATCTTGTGCGTTACTTACCTTCTCCTACTTCGGTTAGAGATGTACTTTCTTTTCTTGGCCACGCAGGGTTTTATAGGCGATTCATCAAGGACTTTTCAAAGATTGCACAACCCTTATGCCGATTGCTTCAAAATGAAGTGGCCTTTGAGTTCAACGAGGAATGTGAAACGACATTCAAACGTCTCAAGGAATCACTAACCTCGGCCCCCATCATCACTCCACCAAATTGGAGCCTTCCTTTCGAGCTCATGTGCGATGCCTCTGATTATGCAATTGGAGCTGTTTTGGGCCAAAGGAAGAACAAACAGCCACACGTCATTTATTATGCATCCCGCACCTTAAACGACGCTCAATTGAACTATTCCACAACGGAAAAAGAACTTCTTGTTGTTGTCTTTGCTTTAGATAAATTTCGTTCATATTTAATTGGCACTAAAGTGATTGTCTATTCTGACCATGCAGCATTGAAATACTTGCTTACAAAGAAGGAGGCCAAACCAAGACTTATTCGCTGGATGCTTCTTCTCCAAGAGTTTGACATTGAAATTCGGGACAAGAAAGGGAGTGAAAACATGGTGGCTGACCACCTAAGCCGTATGGTGCATGATGAGGACTCTCTCCCTATTTCAGAGACATTCCCAGATGAGCAATTGTTGTCCATTGAGGTAAGTGAACCTTGGTATGCAAATTTGGTGAAATATTTGGTTACTAAACGATTTCGAACCACTTTCACTAAACCCCAACGTGAAAAACTTAGGAATGATGCACGATTTTATGTGTGGGATGATCCATATTTGTGGAAGTATTGTCCTAATCAGATTATTCGTAGATGTGTGCACAATTCTGAGTTTAATTCAATTCTTGCATTCTGCCATAGTTATGCATGTGGGGGTCATTTGGCACCCAAAGGATGGCCCTTAAGGGATTAGAGAGTGGTTTCTATTGGCCTACATTGTTTAAGGATGCTTGAATGTTTTGCTTAACATGTGATAGATGTCAAAGAACAGGAAACATTAGTGCAAAGGATCAAATGCCGCAATTTCCCATCTTTAATGTGGAGATCTTTGAGGTATGGGGTATAGATTTCATCGGACCCTTTCTGCCCTCATATGGTTTTACTTATATTTTGCTAGCCGTTGATTATGTGTCGAAAGGGTGGAAGCCACAGCCACCCGTACTAACGATTCTAGAGTGGTTGCAGATTTTATCAAGGCTAACATCTTTTCCAGATTTGAAATGCCGAGGGTGTTCATAAGCGATGGAGGCTCCCACTTTTGCAATCGAACCATTGAGGCGCTGTTTAAAAAGTACAATGTCAAGCATAGGGTTTCCATGCCTTACCATCCTCAAACTAGTGGCCAAGTCGAAGTTTTGAATAGAGAAATCAAACAAATTTTGGAGAAGACCGTTGGGCCAACAAGGAGGGACTGGAGCCTACGTTTGGAGGATGCACTGTGGGCATATAGGACAGCCTATAAAACACCACTTGGGATGTCCCCATTCCGGCTCGTCTATGGGAAGCCGTGCCATCTCCCTGTAGAATTAGAGCACAAGGCACATTGGGCTATAAAGACATTCAATATGGACATTGATGCAGCTGGAATTCATAGAAAGCTCCAATTGCATGAACTTGAGGAAATCCGGAACGATGCATATGAGAATGCTCGAATCTACAAGGAGAAAACCAAGGCATTTCATGATAGGATGATTCGTGGCAAGACTTTCACCATTGGGCAGAAAGTGTTGCTCTTCAATTCCCGTCTACGTTTGTTCCCTGATAAGTTACATTCTAAGTGGATTGGGTCGTTTGTTGTTACTAATGTTTTTCCCCATGGTGCAGTCCAAGTTAAAAGCTTAAGGAACGTCGATGAATTCAAGGTGAACGGGCATCGTTTGAAGCTATACTATGAGAGTGGCGTGGGGCAAATTGTGGAAGAAATCCCATTCACTGCCGTGGGCCCTATCCAAGCCTAGAAGGAAGTTTCGTCCAGCTGCAAGACGTTAAAGCAAGCGCTTCTTGGGAGGCAACCTATGCATTCAACTAGGAACGATGGACTTCTCACTCCAAAACCAGATTTGCGTTCCTAAACCCTTCTCTTTACTGTTTTCTTTTTCCATGCTTTGTTAGTTGTTTGTTTGTTTGCTTTTGTGTGAGTCTATGCTTGAAACATTGATGACAATGTTTGGTTTAAGTGTTGGGGGGGGGGGGGTAAACAAGTTGTTTTTGCATGATTTTCGTGGGATTTATTCACCTATCACTTCTAATGTTGTTACTCACTGTTTTTAAGTGTTTTTAGTGTGTTTTGAAGTGTTTTTGACACAAAAACAGAAGAAAAAAAGAAAAAAAAATCGAAAAAAGTTTTTGAAAAATACCAAAAAGAGTTGTTTTTGTGTGTTTGTTGCGTCTTAGGGTACCTTCCAACACAATGATGAGGATTTGGTTTTTAATTGCATGACTGTTAAAGAAAGTTACAAACATGGATGGAAGTTTGATATACTCTTTGGTTTATAATTGGTTATAGTTATAGTTTACGAATTCACATGTAATCACAAAGGAAAAATCAGTTTTTGTAACATACTTGAAGGAAGGAGCTCAAACTAACGCTACATCCCTGAGAGACCTGAGCCTAAAACGTTCTTTGGAGAGTTATTAATCTGTGATGTTTTTGTTTTCTAAAGTCGTTGCATGATCTCATTATTCCTTGCTTGGTTGCTACTTAGAAGGCGTTTTATCACTTAGTTCCAAATACTAGAACACATATCCGTTTCATTTAAAGCATAACATTGATTTGCATAACACATAACAAGATAAAGTTGTTTAGTGAACCAGAGCCAAAAAGCCGACCCATTCACATGTTTTGTAGGTTTAAACCCCGTTGAGCCACTGTTTAGCCTATGTTCTTTGTTAACCCACATTACCCCGACGTAGCCTAGATTAGGACTTTCCATACCCTTGTTCTTGAAGCACAGTAAAGCATGACTTAGAGGAATTCCTTTTGATTATGCAGAAAAACAAGTGTGGGGGAAGGATTTTCAAAGTTTGTGTGTTTGTGAAAAAAAAAAAAAATTCGTGGAAAAAGAAAAAGAAAAGAAAAAAGTTGTGAAAAGAATGAAAAAGTGTTGAAAAATAAGTGAGAATAAACTCACATGTGTTGGTTGTTGAAGAAATGGTCAATTTCATTACTTTGCTTACTATTGTTTTAAGAATGTTTGTTTATCCTTACATTTCTTTGTTAGCCAATACCTTTAGCCCCGTTACAACCCTCAACTTCTATCTTGAGTGTTGTGTATTTCAATATGTGGAGTTTGGAATTGGTATGAGCATATGGTATCTCTGGTTCTCGCATCTAAGTAGTGGCATTCCATTCATGAGATCATATACATACATGCATTAATAATTCCAGAAAAGTGCTTTCTTTGTTATAACATATGTGAGTATTAGTTTTCATGTTTACATCAATCTTCTCACATATACCTAGTGTAGGGAGTGTTGTCAGAAATTCTTGTGTGAAAATAAGAGAGTACCTGGTAAGGAATTGAGTGAATTCTCTAAGGCATGTTACTACATTCAAAACCATGTTTTAAATTGATTAAATGCGAGCTAGTAAGTGGTGACTACGATTAAGTATGTGCTCGAGGGTAAGGATGATTAAAATCTATGTGAGTAGTGATTTTTAACATGTCATGTGCATTGGAAATCCCTGAGGCAAATGTTGGAAGGTCTAGTTGTGTTTTGTTTCTTTTGATTGTTTCGTTTGGCTAGAGGACTAGCAAAAGCTATGTGTGGGGGAATTTGATAGGAGCATATTAATGCGACTTAATTAGCCTGTTTCCTTGCATTTACTTAATTAGTTCTTAGTTATTTTAGTATTTTAAGCTATTTTCGTGTGTTTGTAGGTCCATAGGCTTTATGAAGCAATAAGGTGAATTTTGGAGCCTTTTGGAGAAAAATTGGGCCTGGAATGGATAGCATATGCTTGGAGCAAAAGGAATGGACGAAATTGAAGACTTGAAGATGTTAGGATTCCTAATCAAAGAAGGATTCCTAATCAAAGAAGGATTCCTACTTAAATGAGGATTCTTACTTGAAGTATGAAAGTTAAGCCAAGGTTTCCTATTTTGGTTTGACCTTTCTTAATCCTAAATGTCCAAAAGTTCCAGAACATTGAAGGTCTCCTATGCATTCTAGGACACAAACCAAAGGTTCTTTGCACCATTCTAGCCCTTGCCGCACCACCTTTCCATTTCCCCTTCCATTCTCTTTCCTTGCCGCACACGGGAGACCTTCCCTTTCCTATTTTCTGCACCAAATTACATTCCCTTTTTAATTTAAGACCTTTCCTCTTTCCCTTTGCCTTGGCTGCACCCTATATTCCCTTTCTTTTTAATGTCTGACTTTGGCTTAGTCTTTTTCCTAGTGGTTTTAGAATAAAAATCCTTTGACATTAATAAAACTTTATTTCCTTTTCTCATTTAATTTCTGCTGCACCTTTACCTTATTTCCCTAGGGTTTTAGATACTTGGCTATTTTTTTTAATAAACCTTGGCCGCATCCTTTGGAGATCTATCATGCCATACACCATCTCAACACACCCCGAATTCATCCCACTACTCTGCCGCACCCTACATTCATTCTCCACCATTCCCATACATTCATACCTTCAACCACACATCCACACACCATCCCTCTACTTTGCCGCACCCCCTTACCAACCCAAATCCATTCCTAACCCAGAAACACATCCAAAATCATCCCTTAACCTCTGTGCCGCAGCAACGAAAAGAAGAGAGATGAGCTTGAACGTGCAGGGCATTCAAGTTGACTTCGCTGGGCGTTTTAGGTGTAATCAATCTTTTGTTTTCAATGTTTAAATTCAATTTTGTTTTTTTTGCTGTGAACATGAGAGGCTAAACTTGTTTTAGCTAGGGGAGACTTCGAAGCCATGATTTTATATGCAATATGAATTGATTAAATCCAGTTATGAATTTGTGAATCGTGAATGCAATTTGCTTAACTGTTTTATTCAGAACTTGTTCTTGTATGTCGATTAAGGGTGCACACTTAGTTTGCATGCATGAATTTGATGCTAGAATATAAGGGCATTTCACATAATTGTTAGGAACTTATATTCACAAGTAGTGAAGGTTGCTAGTCACGATCGCGTTAAGTTAAATTCCTGGCATGAGTATCATGATGTCATAGTTACGAATGCTTTGTCAATGCTTATGATTTTCACAGAACGTAATGATCTTTGATTGTATCTCTATTATGATGTCATGTAGGGAACTTTTGAAGAATGCTTTGGGTTGTCGAATGATATCATCCAATCCAATAACTAAAGGAAAATCTGAGGGTTAATTAGTGATTGACACGGTTAATCTGGGGCATTGTCATTCATAATTCAACAAAAGAGTAACTGGAAATCGATTCATGTTCATATAAGTTATGTGTGGATAAGGAACCTCTAGCTAAGCCCACAAACCTTCCAGAAATCCAAATTCGTACCAAACTTTGTCTAGTTTAGTTTCTGTCTTGTTTTAGTTCAAATTCGTCAAAACCAAAACCCCATTTTGTTTTAAGTGTCAATTTGGTTAGAATATGTGTTATTTTGTGTTTTTGGGTGTCTTGAGTCATAATCAAATCAATTTTCGTTTAAAGTCGTCTCTAGTGTCTAGTTTGAGTCAATTTGATTGTTTGAAGCTATTTTGAGTCTTTTAAGGTTGTTTGAGTCATATAACCTTAGTTAGAGTTTTAGAGTCTGGTTTTTATGTTTTTAGGTCAGTTTAGTTTAGATTAGCAATCCCTCCTAATCCCCGGTTTAGAACGATCCCTACTTATACACATACTACAATTGTCAAAAGAAGGTTTTAATTTTTGTGCTTGTTTTACATCGCATCAGCTGAGCATCAAGAGTCCCAAGAAGAAATTATCAACGTCCCAGGAACTCTGGAGGTGGCCAGCATATGGATCCTGCCAAACAAAGCCTTCTCGGGGAAGGAAGAATGGATCTAACAGGAGATAAAAAGGATAACCAGCCTTTGGATTACTTCCTGGAAACCGTATTTTGATGGGTCCTGCACTCAAAATGCTGCTAGAGTTGGGATTGTCATCATTGATCCCAAAGGTACTCATCACTGTTACTCATTCCTCCTAAACTATCAATAGACTACCAACAATCGGGCATAGTATGAGGCATTGATAATTGACCTAGAGATCTTGATTGAGTTGGGAGCAACTGAAGTTGAGGTATTTTGGGATTCAGAACTAGTGATCAATCAGCTAAATTGAGAATACAAATGCAGACATATCACTATGGTTGGTGATCACTTAGCGGCCACTCAGTTGTTGAGTTATTAGGGCACGAAAATATCAGTTAGCTACATCCCTATAGAATCAAATACAACTGCCAATGAAATGGCACAATTAGCTTCTCGAGTACCAATCCAAGAAAGAAACTTTGAAGGGAATATAAAAGTTCAGAAAATGAATCTCCCTTCTATCTTTAAAAAGGGATTCAGCCTGGATGTAATGACTAAAGAAATGAAGATGGAGGATTGGATGACGCCTATTATCCAGTATTTGAACAATCCATCCTTCCGCATAAGCAAGAAAAATAGATGACAAGCAACTAAGTATGTCATATGGGATAAAACCATGTTGAGAAAGACTCCAGATGGACTCCTACTGAAGCGTTTAGGCCAAGAAGAATCCATGAGGGTAATGGCCCAAGTACATGAGGGAATCTGTGGTGCACATCAAGCTGGAACTAAAATGAGGTGGTTGCTCAGAAGATATAGTTATTTCTAGCCCGAGATGGAAATGGACTGTAAAGCTTATGCCCAATGATATGAAGAATGTAAGAGGTATGGACCTCTCCAACATGTGCCCTCAGTACCCTTGAACCCTGTGGTCAAGCCTTGGCCCTTCAGAGGATGGGCAATGGACTTCATCGGGCAAATTCACCCAGCCTCTAGCAAAGGACACAAGTTTATAATCGTAGCGATGGAATACTTCACCAAGTGGGTAGAGGCTTCAGCTATGAAGACTATCACTTCAATTGCGGTCAAGAAATTCATTAAAACTAAGATCTTACACGGATTTTGGGTGCTCGAGACAATTGTCATAGACCGCGGGCCATCTTTTATTTCAAAAGAAGTAGAGGAATTTGCGAATAAGTTCAAAATAAAGATGGTTCAATCTAGTCCTTATTACCCCCAATCAAATGGCCAAGCAGAAGCCAGCAACAAGATCTTGGTAAACATTATTAAGAGAATGGTGGCCGAGAGTCCAGAGAAATGGCATGAGAAGATGAGAGATACTTTGTGGGCTTACAGAACTTCCAAGAGGGAAGCAACTGGAACTACTCCCTATGCTCTAACTTTCGGGCAAGATGCCGTGCTCCCTATAGAAATTAATGTAAATTTTGTCAAAATTCAAAATCAATTCGGGCTACACAGTGAGGAGTACATTCAAGCTATGTGTCAAAGGGTTGAAGATCTTAATATAGCCCATATTGAGGCTCTAAATAAAATTCAAGAGGGGAATGAAGCTGTTACTTGAGCATACAATAAAAAGGTGAAGTTGAAGAACTTCGAAAAATGTGAGTTAGTATGCAAGACATTCCTCCCTTTGGGAGCTCAAGTTAGAGGTTTTAGGAAGTGGAGCCCGACTTGGGAATATCCTTTTATTATTCACCAAGTATTGGACAAAGGGGGATATTACTTGGCAGATTTGGTGGGAAGCTTACAGAAGCATCCAATTAAAGCTAAATTCTTAAAGAAATATCACCCAACCTTGTGGGATGTTAGAGATTGTTACATTGAAGAAGTGTAGGCATTACATGGAATCTAAAGGCAGTTTCGAGCTCATCATATTTAGGTCTCAAGAAAAGAAGGCAAGCAAGGTGAATTGAAGAAGTCATTTGTATTTCAGTACATGTTGAAAATTACATCAGATTTAGCTCAATAGTTTTACATCGTTGACTAGGGCAGCTATCCTAGAATGTTGGGTCACTATTAGCTAAATATGTGTCAACGTGTCCGACTTCCATTTGTTGTCTTAAACTTTTTTAAATCTTCTGAGCCTTCGTCCACAAGCATGACCAAGTTACTCTGACGGACAAAGTCATGGCAGTTGATCTTGAAGCATACACCTATGATGAAGAAGTGATCAAGAATGCAGAAGCTATGGGGAAGTCTGACCTTGTGAATATCAGCATGAGTGGAATCTACCGGTGCGATTAAGGCTGCTCGGCTACTTCTCAATGCCATAGAAGTTTTGAAACAGAGGCTGAAAGCAGTGTGCTTTTCCGGAGATATTATAAAAACTATTTCTCCGTAGGCAAGTTGTTTCCAACAGCAATTGAGACCTGAGAAATCCATGACGTTCCTAGTGAGTGTACTTCTCCTTCATCAAAGGAAAAAGAGGTTTGCAGGCCTGCCCGAGGGTGATAAGGTCGTTAAACAGATAGTGCATGGTGGGAATCCCTTCACCAATCTTGCAAGAAGATTGGGTACAAACAATCTTGGGTACTACTGGGTGATTTCGAGAGAAAATGAGAAGAAAATTGGAATGAGAGGGGCAAGAATTGAAGAGCAAGAGCATACTAGAAAAATTCGGTGAATTCTGGTGAGTCATGGAATTCAAAGGCTTAGAGAGATTTTGATATTTGGCTTAGAGGCGAATTGGGATTTATATAGTGAGGGATCATTTAATGATGAGATCGTGGGTTAGTGCAAGAGTCTCATTGAGCAACAGCTGCATTAAATGGCACAAGTCCCGAGTAGAGGCTTGCGATGGTGGTTAATGTGAAGCAGCTATTCAATCATTATTTATGCCTCAGTTTGTAGGCTCAACAACGATTGAAGGGGGCATTGTTTGGGTTAATATTTAAACTTTGGACCTAAAAGAAGGAAAGCCTAGAAGAACTAAAGAAATGAGACTTGCCCGAGGCCCAGTACCAAGCCCATCCATCCATTTCAAGACAATATGACGGTTCCTCATTAAAGCAAAGGCTAAGTTCTTACAGGGGAAGTAACAACCGATGGAAATCAACCTACTCTCAGCCCAAAAACACTTTCTGAATGGCAGAACATATAAAAAAGATGATGACTCACTAAGTGCTTTCAGGCAAAGCTTGCAGTAGCCAAGATAAAATGCCTATAAAAGGAAAGACAGGGCCCAGAGATAAGGACACTTAACCAATCAAACAAACAAGCATACAAACTCTGCTCTCAATCCAGTTCGTACCTTCCAAACCCTTTTTAGCAATAGTTCCCTTAGAAAGTCATCTTTTGTTCGGTGTAAAAGCTTTGCTATCTTCTCCAGATGTTGTAGTATCAATTCCCTCATGTATTGTTTACCACTTATCCTTTTTCAACACACAAACCTCTGTAATCACAAAGAGAAGAAACTGCAAGACGTTCACCCTTGCCCGACTCTCTTTGTTTTATCTTTCAATTAGTAGATATGGTATTATGATGTACTCCCCAGTATATATTCAAGTAATTTCCAGTCATTTGATGATCAAAGGTTCCATTGGCACTCACATCTAGTTCATTTAGTAGTTTTACTGCTATGAAATATTGAACGGGAACTAGATTGATGACTTAGTCAAAAATGGACTTCTAACCTTTAAAACATACAAGATAATAATAAAGGTCCTTGATCTCAAGGCATAGGAAAGAACTTAATGTAGACTTAACCCATCTACGACAATCCTTTGATAACAAGAAGTTAGAATAACTTGGGGCGCAAGGAATCGACTTAAACACATTTGTTCTACATCTGCCATACTAAGACGGCAGTGGCACGCCTAAGCACTTAGTTAGTTTTGATTGTGAGCCTCAAGGCCTACACCTAAGGCCCTACAAAGGCACCTTTCAGAACTAACTCTGTCCTCCTCTTGCAGCCTCTCAACAAGCAGGAGCCCGACAACCAACCAAAGTGCCAACTCCTCGGGGAGCTATGTACTCAAGCCAGGGGCCTTCTCCAGGGAAATTCCTGCCTGAACAACTTCAACTTTCAACATACCTGCCAGGAAGCTTCATTGCATCATAAATACGATTTTTTTCAACTTATGCAGGTCCAGATTATCGATACTTATTTTTCAAACTTTTTTATCATAAACTAACCGCCATTTTGATAACTGAAAAATGAAACTTGTGTGGTAATTATTCTCAGTTTTCATTTTCAACTCGTTTATTAACTACTTTTTGTTGGAAATATGCCCTAAAGCCAATCATATGATGATACTTTACGGACATTTCACATGTTAAACTAATCTAGTTTACATATAAAGGGCAAACATTATTGTTTGAGCCGTCTCATATAAATGTTATATGCTTAAACGATAAAGTCCAAGGAATATGTGATTGGGAGAATGCAATCTAATGAAGTTAGATTAATGAGACCATTCTTTCGTAGACACATCCTAAACGTTCCTGATCATAGGATTGCCAATTGGGCATTGACAGTCCGATAAGATCAGTACGTACTGTGCCTTCTCTCAGGGAGAGTGACTAGTCTCGAGTCATTGGTGTGCGACATCAAGACAAGTACGTAGGTGCTCAATAGAGAATGAGTTCACTGAACACGATCAACGAGGAGTTCTCATACTCATGTCACATGAGAACTCATGGTTGGGATAATGCAAATTAGTCCTTTGACCTGAGGCATCACAGTTGTCTTGTGGTTAAGTCCTTGATCTTTGATTATGTCAAAGTCACCCCATCTGGGTGTCCACGACATCATTAGGGTTAAGCCACTTAGTCATGGAGACAAGTGAATGTGCAACAAGGGATCTCTAACCTTCAAATGGTTTGAGGGAGAATACTCTATGATATGATTAAAATCTCTGGCCAGAGTATGAATGAGATTAGGGAATGCGTTCCAAATCACATTCAAGGTAATCATATAAGCAAACGAATCACATTGGATAGCAGACATGAATAAATAAACTATCAAACCAAACAATGTGGTCAAGAGTATTAGATTAGAGAAAGACCGTATTGCATTTGTAATCCTAAACTGAATAGGTTCTCTACCTCTTCTGATTAGCTTGGGTAACCATGATATGCTGCTAGGTGTCACTCATGGTTTGTGGAAGCCCTAAACGTGTGTAATCACTAAAGGGAGAATTGAAAGTAAGTTTCAATTCACAATCGATGTAAAATGGTTTTAATCGCCCACTGCCTCGCTAAAAGGAACCTAATGGATCGTACACCATGTAAGGTGGAGATTGAAGAAACAATGGGGATGAGTAAGAATAATTAAATGGTTTAAATTATTTATGGCAATGATTAATTAATATGTTAATTAATCAAACGAATAAGTTCGTTAAAGACCTCGGGATAGTTTTGGACCTTAAGACCCAATGGGCTTCGAACGTCAAGCCCATTGACTTAAGTTGTATGACAACTTAATGAATAATGATTCACAAAGGCCCAATTAGCCCAATAAACCCATATGGCCGGCCATGTTAGAGAGAATGGGCTTTTGGTTCTTTAGGTCACTTATTTGAAGGGACTATATAAAGGACTTTATAGCCAAAATTCAATTAAGGGTTTCTTTTGGGAGAATTAGAGAGAACATGTCTCTCATTTTCTCTCTAAGAGGCCGGTCACCTTGGAGGGTGAATCTAGCAATCCTACTACTCCAAGGTCACTCATTTCTTCTCCAATCCAACCTTGGTGTAGAATCTTTAGAGGTTCTCTATTTTGGGAACTTGGAGAATCCAATTCTTTCAACCAAATCCATGGAGCTAAGAAGCAAGGAATGAAGGCCCTATCTCTTGGGTGATTATCCTTTGCATATGCAAAGAGGAATCTACAAAGGTAAATATTTCTCAACTAACAAATGTTGTTTTAAGTTGAGTCAAGGTTCACCAATCTACTAGGCTTTGAATTTCATGGTTGATGTTTTTGTTTTTGAGTGCATGCAAGCATGATTCCGCCTTTAATTTGTTAATTGCATGCTATTGATGTTGCTCAAATGAACATGTTTTTCACAAAATTTCCTTCACTTTTGGTATTCTTTTTCAACAAAAAACTGAAAGTTACATTCACCAAAAGAGGAAAAAATAAAAAAAAAACTGAAAGTTACTTATTTTTTGTTTTCAAAATTTGTCTTTTAGTTTCAATTTTTGGTTTCAGTTGTCTTTACAACAAAATTTTTAGTTTTGAGTTCTCAGATAAGTGAAAATTAAAAATGAAATAGTTATCAAACGATTTTTAAAGAAATAACATTGGAATATGTTGTTATGTGGATTTTTATTCTAAGAAATGAAACATTCATTACCAAGGAAATGAAAACAAACACAATAATATAAAGGAAAACTAACCAAAAGGGCTTGAAAAGTTTAACTTTTAACCAAAAACCACATTGAAAGTTTATTTAATGGTTAGTACAAAGCCCATTATTATATCAGCCTAAATACAATAGTCCAGACTAAATATTAGGGTGGTTTGTCAATTTTACCCCTAACGGATGTGGTTAACCTAATTTAATTATTCTGTTAGATTACTCGGTTTGGGGTCAGCCGAACATATAAACTAATTGAATTTTAATTTTTGCCGACCAGTTTCAGTGGGATTTTCAATTTCTTATGAATCTGGTTGAGTGGTTTGAGTAATGCTTGCCGACGAATGTTGAGAGCGCATTTTGAAATCGTGATCGCCGTTGTTCTTCGTCCCTGTTAGGGGGATTTTTCCGGAATAAACATTTGTTTCAGAACAGATTCGCAGTGGTTGCATATTTTGAGATTCTATTGAATCGTTGTCATCGGTGTTGTTCGTTGTGCTTGAATATTTTAACTGGAGTTCAACCCCTTGCATATTTGGTTAGATTTTCGTTTGGAGGTAATCGACATTGTTTTTGCAGTTTTGTATTCGATTTTGAATTCGATTTTTTGTTTAATTCGAATTCGATTTTGAATTCGTTTTTGTATGTAATATGCTTCGCTTTTATTTGACTTTATATATTTGTTGTTGATTTGTTTTCAGATTAGCAGATTGATTCGGTTTGTGAAATTTTCAGTTAGGAGTTTCGAAGAATCTCAGGTAAGTTTTGATTTGTTTTTTTTTTTTTTTTTTGAATTGGAATTCGATTTTGAATTCTTTTTTGCATGAATTGTGCTTAGCTTTTTATTTGACTTATATATTGTTGTTGATTTGTTTTCAGATTAGCAGATTGATTCCGGTTTGTGAAATTTTCAGTTAGGAGTTTCTTATTTCGAAGAATCGCAGGTAAGTTTTGATTTTTTTTTTTTGTTTTGTTTTGTTTTGTTTATATTGTATGTTGGTCATCTTGATTTTTTTTTTCTTTTTCAGAAATTTATTATGAATTAATTCGTGTTAAACACATTTGATGTTGTTAACATTTTTTCAGAAATAGTGTTTTTTTTTTATGAAACAGTGTATATTTCAATTTATTTTCTGTTTTTGTGATTCTTGTGTTTTATAACTAGTGTAATTTTGTTCCCTTCATATGTATATTGTTTAACTAATAGGTGTTCATCAAACTGAACTATTTATCAAAGTGAACTAGAAAACCACATTTTTTTACCAAAGCAAACTGAACTATTTATCAAACTGAACTATTTAGCAAACTGAACTATTTATCAAACTGAACTATTTAGCAAACTGAACTATTTCTCATACTGAACCATTTAGCAAACTGAACTATTTAGCAAACTGAAGTACAAAACCACACTATTTTACCAAAATAAACTGAACTATTTATCAAAGTGAACTAGAAAACCACACTTTTTTACCAAAGCAAACTGAACTATTTATCAAATTGAATATTTATCAAACTGAACTATTTAGCAAACTGAACTATTTCTCATACTGAAGTAGAAAACCACACCTTTTTACCAAAACAAACTGAACTATTTATCAAAGTGAACTAGAAAACCACATTTTTTTTACCAAATCAAACTGAACTATTTATCAAACTGAGCTAGAAAACCACACTTTTTTACCAAATCAAACTGAACTATTTATCAAACTGAACTAGAAAACCACACTTTTTTTACCAAAGCAAACTGAACTATTTATCAAAGTTAAAACCACACTTTTTTTATCAAACCACACTTTGTTTATATTGTATGTTGGTCATCTTGATTTTTTTTTTCTTTTTCAGAAATTTATTATGAATTAATTCGTGTTATACACATTTGATGTTGTTAACATTTTTTCAGAAATAGTGTTCTTTTTTTATGAAACAGTGTATATTTCAGTTTATTTTTTATTTTTGTGATTCTTGTGTTTTATAACCAGTGTAATTTTGTTCACTTTATATGTATATTGTTTAACTAATAGGTGTTCATCACATTTTATGTTTTTAACATTTTTCAGAAATAGTGTTCTTTTTCCACGAAACAGTGGATATTTCAGTTTACTTTTTGTTTTTTTTTGTTCACTTTATATGCATTTTGTTTAATTATTAGGTACTGATTTGTTTTACAAAGATTTGAATTAAGATTTGCAACCGATTAATAAACAGTTGTTGTTTATTAATAAACAGTTATGGAGAATGGTAAACTAGCTCGGTTTACATATGGTGGTTTATGCGTCGTTAGTTCTATTTCATCATCTTCTACCTTCAATCAGATTTGCATTGATCTTTGTTCTAGGTTTAAGGGTTTGAGAGTTGGTTGTTTTGAGTTGCGATATGGTTTGAATGAAAATCCTAATTGCGTGTTAGATTGTGATGCCGATGTTCTGAACATGCTGATGGTTCTTAATGTTGTTGGGAAATCGATTGTAGAAATATTGGTTATAGATAAATGTGATGGTTCCATAGTTCAGTTACCTTCGGAAAGCACATCTTCTTCTTGCCGTACATTAGACTCTATGATTGTTTCTAGTGAAAATGATCATTTAGGAAAGTATGGTTCTTACGGTGTGCACAATTATATGTCTTGTGAATGGGACAATTACATAGAATCTGAGGGGCAAGTCTTTAGGGGAGGTTGTGTTGATTTCCGAGATAAGTTGAAGAAGTTTTCTGTTGAATGTGGTTTTGATTTGAAGTATTTGAAGAATGATAAGAATCGCATTATTGCGGAGTGTTCTAGGAAGGAATCTGATGGCTGTCTTTGGCGTGTGTATGCATCCAAGTGTGATATTAATAACTTTTTTGTTATTCGAAAGTTGTATAATCTGCATACATGCAAGGGTATGATTCGAAAGAAGAAAAACAAAGTTGTTGGCCTACAGTTTGTTGCTTCTCTCATCAAGGATAAGGTTCAGTCAAATCCTCTTATTAAACCGAAGGAGATTATTTCAAATTTAAAACAGTTTTATGGATTAGATATCGATTATTCTACTGCCTATTTTGGCAAACAGAGGGCAGTTTTTGAGTTAAATGGTGATGATGTTGATGCTTACAAGTTTTTGCCTTGGTATGTTGAATCTGCTCGTTCAAGCAATCCTGGATCTGTTTTTGAGCTTGAAGTTGTACCGGAGAGCAATAGATTTCTTCGTTTGTTTATTGCTTATGATGCATGGATAAAAGGTTTCATGTTTTGTCGCCCGATGTTATTCATTGATGGTACTTTTATCAAGAGCAAATACAAGGGAACACTTATGTCTTGCTGTGCAAAAAATGGTAATGATGGTGAGTTAATAATTTCAGACTTGTATATTGGATATTATTTGTTTTTGTTTTCTTAATGTGCAAAAGAAACATATCCAGAACTAGTTGAAGAACAGTTTAAGAAATAGTTCAATCAGTCTCATAAATAGGTGATACTTTGACTATATCTGTTTTTTTTTTTTTTGGGTGCATTGGTCTTTGATTTTATGTTCAAATAAAGAAAAAAGGTTGCAGAAGTAGTTCAAACAAAGTATACTAAATAGTTCAATTACAGTTTCTGAACTAGTTGACATTTGACAGTGCATTTTCACTTTTGCTGTGCAGAGATTTTTGAGGTTGCTTATGCTATTGTTGATTCAGAAATGATAGCAAATTGGAGATGGTTCTTGGCAATATTATCTGGTATATTGAGGCCTCAAGGGAGGGTGATCACATTTATGTCGGATAGACATGATGGTATTTTGAAGAGCATTCGAGAATTCTTTCCCGAGTGTCCACATTCATTTTGTATTGTTCATTTGAAACAGAATGTGAGTACTTTATTTCCAAAGGCTGCTGGTGAAGGACTAAAGAAGAAAATGATGAATCTGTTGGCAAATTGTGCGTACGCATGTACCCCATCTGATTTTGATGATTGTATGGCTGAATTCAAGGATAATGGGCAAGGGCATGTGAAGAATTTTTTGTGTGATTTGCCAAAAGAGAACTATGCTATTGCCCATTTTCCTGGTAAGAGATGGGGATCGATTAGCAATGCACTTTCAGAATCTTTTAACGCCATGGTGTCGAATAGTCGTTGTATGCCACTTATGGATCTTCTTGAAGACATTAGAGTTCGGTTGATGGGTAGTATAGCTGAGAAAAGAATATTTGGTCAGAATATTCATACGATTTTGTGTCCAAAGAAAGAAAATGAGATGAAGTTGATGTTGAAGGAGAGCATGCATTGGAGGATTAGTCGTTCTGATGCGGATGTTTTTGAAGTTAGGACAGAGTGGAATCGGTTTGTTGTTTGTCTGGATGATAGGACATGTTCTTGTGTGCAATGGCAGCATAATTGTTTCCCATGTTCTCATGCTTTGCAGGTGTTGCAACATGATAATCGTGATGTTTTTTATTACGTTGATGATTACTGGAAAGCAAGCTTTTATCGGAAAACATATCAATTTGTCATGCATCCATTTTCAGATTTGGAAAAGCCAAATGTTGATACTATCATAAATGGTGTGAGGCCTCCAATTACAAAGATTCCGTCTGGAAGACCAAAGAAAACTAGGATCAAATCTGCGGAGGAAATCAGTGGGAGTAAGAAGACTGTCACTTGTAGGTGTGGTTGTTCGGGACATAACAAGGTTTCATGTAAAGTTGTTATACAAGAGGGTTGATTTTTTTTCTTTTTTGTTTTGAGAGATGGGAGTTTTTGGTGATATGTACCAGATTTTCATTTTGGATATTTTTTTTTTATTTTGTTTCAATTGGTGTTTGGGAGTATGTAATTGTTGATTTGGAATTATGTTCGAGTAATAAATATGAATTAAATGTTTTAGTATTTCCAGTTTTACGAAACAGTATGTTGAGTTTGATAAATAGTTGAGTTTGATAAACAGTGAATACATATCTATGTTTATGGCTTTGTGGTTTCAATATCTGTTTTGTAGGTTGTATGTAAGTTTGTGTGTTGCATTTTGTAGGAGGCAAGTATGTTGGTTTTCATTCTTGATCTAGTTAATATTCCATTTTAGGCAAGAGAAAATGAAAAAAAACCACACTACTTATGAAAGTGAAGTAGAAAACCACACTTTGTTACCAAAGCAAACTGAACTATATATCAAAATGAATTATTTATGATAGTGAACTAGAAAACCACTTTTTTATCAAAGCAAACTGAACTATTTATCAAACTGAACCAGAAACCCACATTTTTTAACAAAGCAAACTGAACTATTTATCAAAATAGATTAAAATTTAGATTAAGTCATGAAACATATATATATATATATATATATATATATATATATAGAGTTGTGTCAAACATGTTTGACAATGACATTTGTAAATCATAGCAAAAGTAAGCTTGAACATGTAAGTATTGCTTCAGTTTAGACCAATACTTTCCACCATCTCTCAGATTTTCATCTTGAACCTTAAAAAGTACATCCGCATCAAAATTACATATAATGCGTATTTTTTATTTTTTATTCTAATGTCCAATGCTTGTGAGTTGTTGTGAGATTTCGATATATGCTTCTTGTTCCTTTGTCCAGCTGAAATCATGGTTCATCAAATCCACGAGGATATGTTTCCTTGCTTTCATTACTTGATAATCTTTCATACATCCTTGAACCTTCCGGTTAGTTGATAGTTGGTCAATGAAGCTCATCATGTATAAGCCGCAATCTAATCTGATTTACAAAGAAATTCATGGAATGATTATGAGTATTAAAATGAAATGAAATGTGTGGTACAAACTATTTCTATAACTGTATCAAATTATTCATATTGTTTCTGAAACTGCAGTAAGCACAAACTATACATATATATAACTAAAATGCTTTTAATTTTATAACGTACGATGTTGGTTTCTGTTGTGCACAGGTTCTGTCTTCTTTGACTTGGAATTCAAAGTCACTTTTGATGGAATTAATTTTCTTTGTTGTGGCTTGAGTTGAATCCATAGCATTTGAATTGCTTGTTGATTTTCTTGTTTTATCCAGCCAATATTGAACAAAGTGGCCCTGCAAAAATTTATAATGTAATAATAAGATGATTGTTTTCTATAAATATGACAGAGTTTTTGGTTGTGCGTTTTTGCTTACCACTATTTCTGCATTTTCCCAGTAGCAATCAAAGTCCAGATCTTCATCTGTTGTGCTTTGTTGAAGAGAATTGTAGTGAATCATTTCTGCATTTTTTGTGTCCAAAACTACCAAGGAGAAATGGTTGTAATGAAACAATGGGAAGAAAATATTTGATACTATTCCATATTGGTCCATCAATTGGTTGTAGAGTCTTTCCTTGTTTTGCAGAGTTGTTTCAATGCTTTGTTCAGATGTTGTGCTGTTGAAAATGAAAATCATCAAACATCATAATTACAGATTAATTGTTCTAATTTTTATATGTATATGTAAATAATTTTTTGCAGAATATTAGTTGTTTTGTTTGCTCACAAAGATTGTTGTGGAGACATAGAAGTTCTTTTGTTTCGTGATGTTCTCTTTTTCTCTTTTCAGGTAGCAGAAAGAATCAACAATCTGAGTTGATGTAGGTCCATTTGCCATCAAACTGTGCAGGTCTTCTTTCAACACCATTATTCTGTAATAGTTGAAATCTGTAGTTTCAGCCGTCCAGTATTCATCGCTGCAGGACAGTGCAAAAGTATTAGTTATACAATAATTCGTCAGTGCTTATAAAGTTATGGGAGTGTGTAAAAACTTCAGTTAAGAGTTTTGTTTTGTATTACTTACCTGCTGTCTATTGACCAGAATTGAGTTATTCTGCTTCTATCATCTGGTTTCAGCATCTTGTACACTTGAAGTTGTGTCCAATTCACACTGCTGTCTATGTGATTTGTTGCTGGAAGGTCATCCGGTTGTGAAGAAGGCTCATCTTTTAAATCCAGGTTGAATGATGGAATTTCACCCAAGACTTTCTTTCTGTTTTTTGTCGTTGGCTTTGCTGCTTTTTGGCTGAATGTTTGCTTTTTGACTTGTAGATCATTCTTGTTGAGAGCATTGTTGCTTTTTAGAGCTTCAATATATGTTTCTTGTTCTCTTTCTTTTGCCATTGGTGAAACATTTTTGTCCGGCAATGTGTCAATTTTGTCACTATGCTCATTTGTTTGTTCTATTGCCTCTTTTTGCACTATTGCTTCTTCAATTTGTTTCTTGTTTGATTCTGAAACTGGTTTGGCATTTTCCTTTTTCTTTTTCTTTGGAACTGGTTTGTCATTTTCCTTTTTCTTTCTCTTGATTGTTGTTGGTGATTGGAGTGTTTGGCATCTTTTCTTCTGCATCCTTGATTCACAATTGTTCTGTTCTTTAGGTTATGTCTCCCTCTTCCTCTGCCTTTGTAGTGGTTGTTTTTTTTGCACCTTTTTTTTTGCAATTTGCATTGGTTCTCCAACTTCTTCTTCAGTAGTGGTGTCAATCTGTAGATGAATTGTCTCCTTCTTCGTACGTGATCTGTTTTCTATTTTCCAAGCATTTTCCTTTGTTCTGTCCTCTTTGTTGTTTTGGATATCATTTTGACATTGGCTTTGGTTTAGTTTGACATTTGTACAGTTATTCTAACTGAAACCATCTGTCAATATAGTTTTTATTAGAATGCAACTTGATCGTAAACAAATAAAAATCAGTATGAGTACACAATTATATTTGAAACATACCAAGGTGAAATACTATTCATTCTGTGGGCGGAAATGCAGAGAGGTATCACAAACTATTTACTGAATGTAAAAATTATTAACAGACAATCACACTAGTTCGTGCAATAGCGTAATATATGTTTATACTACTTGTTCGTGAATGCATCCCAGATTTTACTATTTCCGTACATTTCAATTCTATTTACAAATGAAGCAAATTGTAAACTATTTCGTAAACAGTGTTTATTAAACTTAAAAATCGTGAACTATTTTACTCAAATGTTAAAATTACAAACAGAGAATCACACTAGTTCGTGTAATAGCATAATGTATGTTTATATATTGAACGATTAGCTAGTAAATAGTCTTTTCTTGGGTGGATCTGTGATGGATTCGTACTGATAGTAAATAACAAAATAAATTTAAGCAAATAGTATAATCTGGGTTTTGTTTAAGTTGATGCATGTTATTCTATATGTTTGATTCCAGTAGATGTTTGTTATATAAACAATGAACCGTATGATTTTGTGAAATATGTTGAGAAAAATTGTAAGATTGTTACCTTTCGTTTATTTTCTGGGTATTTCTGCGACCAAGTTGCTCAGCGAAGTTGAAATTTGCGTGAATTCGTCCGTAAAAGAACTGGAATGATGTACGAAATCGGGAAATGAGGATTGATGATTTGAGCTGGGGCTGGGGGCTGGGTTTCTGGGTTTTTTTTTATAGTGCATGCAGTTTCTTCATCGTGGCTTATCTGTGCGTGAAAATGGGAGTTGGTGTTAGGGAGAGAAAGTGAAGTTAGCGGGAGAGTGAAAAGATGATTTTTGCTGGGCGTTAATTATGCGTGAAGGATGGGAAATTTGGGTACTGATTTGGAACTGAAAAAAAAAAAAAACTGTTATTTTTCATTTTTGAGTTATCTAGTTTTTTGTTTTGCATAAATTTATCTAATTTGGTAACTATATTCTTTGGATAATAAAAGGGAACTTTAATAAAAAAGGAAGTGTCAAAATGTAAGCATGTGAAATTTTTTAATATAGTTCTCATTCTTATAAGTTATAACTCAGAATCAGGTATGTGAAGTTGATTGGCTTCATACTAAACTTTTTTTTCATTTTTATATGGTTTCTTTAGATGATTAATGGTAATAGGCCCCCTAGGGCAAAAAAATTGTAAAACGTACGCAAGTATGGGATGGGCACCAGCATACAAGCCCACCTGAGCTCGGGGTTTTGTATGTAGATGTACATTGATATAAAATGTAATTTGTAAAACTCAAGCTAATGTAATAAAATCCTCATCAGGAATGTCATCATATTGACCATGTTTATTTTGTTGTCTTCTGTCTTCAAGTATCTTCTTCAGTCCATTTGCATAACTATTCTCGTGATTCACAAGTGTAGTTGCAATTTGAGCTCTTTTGGTAAATACTTCTTCCTTCTCAAAGGTGGCTTCTATTGGTTTGCCCTGTTGCACTTGGGTTGCAAATTGAATGACAAATATGTCACAATCCAATCTGCATTTTTTTTTTGGATAAACAAATAAGTATGACAGATAATGAGATCATATTATAACATTCGATGACATATTAAAAGTGAAAAATGAAACTATTTCTTGTTCGTAACACTGTTATGCAAACTAGAACTATATCTGAAACTATATTATGACACTATTTTGCAAAGTCTAAATTTATAGTATATTGTCCTAGAATGATTTTGTTTTCTGTTTTCTGTGTCTCATTTCCATATATTTGTAGTTAGATGACATATAATTACTGAAAAAAATAAACTATTTGTTGATTTGTAATACTGTTTCGTAAAGTGTAAAGAGTGAAAAATCAACTATTTCTGAAACTTCTTATGACATTATTTTGCAAACTGCAAACTATTTTTTCAAGTATGAGTCTTGTGTTTGAATGTATGATTTTCATGGTCCTTCTTATGTGTTTGAATGTATAAATTTGATTGAAAAATACACATTTATTAATCTTACTTGGTTTACAAATTGAATGACAAATATGCCACAATCCAATATGCATTTTTTTTTTATCAAACTGAACTAGAAAACCACATTTTTTTACCAAAGTAAACTGAACTATTTATCAAACTGAACTATTTAGCAAACTGAACTAGAAAACCATACTTTTTTACCAAAGCAAACTGAACTATTTAGCAAACTGAACTATTTATCAACCTGAACTATTTATCAACCTGAACTATTTATCAAACTGAACTATTTAGCAAACTGAACTATATATCAAACTGAACCACTTAGCAAACTGAACTATTTATTAAACTGAAGTAGAAAACCACACTTTTTTACCAAAACAAACTATTTCTTTGATAATGAGATCATATTATAACATTCGATGACATATTAAAAGTGAAAAATGAAACTATTTCTTGTTCGTAACACTGTTATGCAAACTGGAACTATATCTGAAACTATATTATGACACTATTTTGCAAAATCTAAATTTATAGTATATTTTCCTAGAATGATTTTGTTTTCTGTTTTCTGTGTCTCATTTCCATATATTTGTAGTTAGATGACATATAATTACTGAAAAAATGAACTATTTGTTGATTTGTAATACTGTTTCGTAAAGTGTAAAGAGTGAAAAATCAACTATTTCTGAAACTTCTTATGACATTATTTTGCAAACTGCAAACTATTTTTTCAAGTATGAGTCTTGTGTTTGAATATATGATTCTCATGGTCCTTCTTATGTGTTTGAATGTATAAATTTGATTGAAAAATATAGAGATCAACTTGTTGTTTGTACTTACGAGTCCTCCTTTTGTTGTGCGCAAGTTAAGCACCTTTCAATATCTATTGTGAGATTGCTGTCTCCTTTGAAATCTTTGTAAAGTGCTTCTATTTTGTCTCTCTGCCAAAACAAAACAAAAAAAAAACATAAAAAACAAAAAAAACAACAAAAAAAGAAATTGTATTATGAAGTTTGATTTTTCCTATCAGCATAAGAATATAGTTTGTAATTGAGTTATAGTTTTGTTCTTACCACTTACACAGCATGATCAAAGTATAGGTCTGTATTCCCATGTACCCTTGGTAGTTTGGAATTGTAGTGTGTCATTTTTCCATTTTTAATGTCCCAAACTACCAAGCTAAAGTGAAAGTAATGCTTGATCAATATGAAGACCTTCCTACTTTATCCACATTATCTTGCAAGAGTGTCTTCAATGTTTTGTCAATGTGCTCCTGATCACTCTTGCTTTTCTCAATCTCCATATCATTCTGAACCAAGAATACACATGTATTTATTAATCTTAATTAATGAGTAACACTAATTCTTAAACTGAACCAAAAAATACACAATTTTTTTTCAATCTCCATATCATTCTGAACCAAGAATACACATTTAAAGTTTTAAAGTGAATGCAAGGCCTTTTGGAGGAGGCAAGTATACAAAGCAAACTGAACTAATATCAAAGTGAACTATTTAGCAAAGTGAACTAGAAAACCACACTTTGTTACCAAAGCAAACTGAACTACATATGAAAGTGAACTAGAAAACCACACTTTGTTACCCAAGCAAACTGAACTACATATTAAAGTGAACTATTAGCAAAGTGAACTAGAAAACCACATTTTTTTGTAAACAAAACTGTTTGGCACTTACAAAGATGAATGAAGGAAGATACAGATTTTTTTGTTGCCTCATTTTTGATTCGTTTTCTGCCATTGTGTAGAATGAAGCATCAATTATGTTGGCGTCGATTGCTCCATCCACAAACAATGATGTCAGATCTGATTTTAGGACAACAAGGTCAGTCGCCATGGACCCTTGCCTTGGTTGCATCCAGAAGTAGTCCCTGTATCAGAAAATAAAACATATTATATATCTATGTATATATGTGTGTGTGTGTGTACACATGTATTAAGTTATGATTAATAATGTAAACTTACATTTTCTCTTGTCTGTAATATTCCTTGAATTTTTCTTTTGTCTCATCTTCAAGTAACTTGTACGCCCTTGTTGATGCAGGTAGATGATAGCGTTTGTCAAGCTTTTGCTTTACAGGTTTTTTTGCAGCCTACTTTGCAGGTTTGTTTGCTATTTCTTTAGCAATTGGATTCAAGGGTGATTCAACCTTGGGCTCCTCCTTTCCTTTCTCAATTATTGGTTCCATTGGTTGACTTTCTGACGGAAAAATTGAAGGGCTTTCACTGTCACTCACAGCATATATGTATTTTGCCTTCTTTTGTTTTCTCTGGATGGGGATATAATCATAATGTGGATCGACATTTGGTTTATGATCATCCCTCCTTCGAATATTTTTGACCAGTGTTCTCGTCTTCTTTTTGGCAGTCTCTTTTCCTTGCTTTTCAGCATCCTTGATAGTTGGAGTCTGCATTTGAACATCTTGTTGAACTCTGGAGGTTTCTTTTGCAGTGGCAGTGTCTTTTCCTTCATGTTCTTGATCCTCCTCACCTTGATCCTCCTCATTTTCATCTGGATCATGATCGGTTGCATGCCTTTGTTTTAGATCCTCCATAGCCACATCATTTTCAGTTGCATTCTCTTGAACTGGATCCTCAGGAGCAGTATCCTTATCATGTGTATGCTCTTCAACTTGATCATCATTATCTGGATCTTCTTTAGGTGGTTCATCCTCCTCTGGATCTTCCTTGGTTGAAGCATTTAGATCTGGTACTATTGCTTGATTTTCCAGTAGCTTCTTCTTCAAACTTCCAATTTCATCCAAAAGTTTATTTACTTTCATAGAAGCTGCAATGTTCTTAAATTGCAACTGTATCATTTCAAAATTCATTAAACTAATCTTCTGCTTGTCCTCAAGTCGTTCTTGCAGAAGCTTTTCAATGTTTCTGTTAAGGGCTCCAGTGGTTTGATTCATTACAATTGAATCTGTGTGTAGGTTGTCGAGTGCATATATCATCATGTGACTGAGGACTAGATACCTCTTTTGATCCATGGTCGCACATCTTTTAAACTTTTCAAAATCTTCGACACCTAATGTGTTATCAATCTCGATGAAGTCCTTTTGCTAACTTGCATCAAATTTCATGAATTCTTCTTGGTACAGTTGATCAAACTGTAACTGAGCTTCAGTGATGGTGATGCTTTGATCTTCTTCAGCTCCAACTTCAGTTCTCTTCATTTTCCTTCCCGTTGTCTTCTTTTCCTTTTTCTTGGAAGACTCATTATTTTGTTGAGGATCAGGAATGGCATTACATTCTTCTTGGTTTATGTCGGAATGCTCATTTGTTGGTTCTTCAGAACAAGGAATACCTCCATCAATCTGCACAGTGACACATTAAATAGTTGTTAAATTACATAATAATGTCATTGTTTCGTAAACATTGTTTATTAAACTTTAAAAAACGCAAACTATTTACTGAATGTACAAATTATTAAAAGAGAATCACACTAGTTTGCGTAATAGAGTAATATATGTTACTATTTATTGAAATACACTTTTCTTTTTGACACTATTTATGTTTTATATAACTGACACTTCTGAAACTTTAAACTGTAAAGATCACTATGTTATGAAACTGTAAAGTGCAAAAATATACTGTTTATTGAAATACTTTTATTATTTGTCCTTACCTCAATTTCTTCAACTCGAATGTCTCTGATTGCTTTGTGGATTTTCGTTATGTCCCATCTTCCAATGGCAGGAATCATGTTTTCTCGCCCACTTATTGTCTCCACCAGATTGGTGTGAAGACAAATCCAATACTGCATGAAATAAGAACTTTGAATTACTTTCTTGTGTAATTTATAAGACATAATTCATGTTTTTTAAATATAGTTCTTATTTCTTACCAAAATAAGGGCAGTGCATCCGCTTGTTGTTGCTGATTCTTCTCCATTTTTCCTCTTTTTCTTCGATTTGTTAATCCTCTTGAACAAGTAGTCCCTCACTCCTTTTGCCCAGTTGTATTTGCTGATTTGGTCCAAAGCTCCACAAATTGTTATGAAGCTCCACGCTATGTAAGTTCCAGATGTTGCAAATAACAGTGATTGTAGCAGATGCACACATATAATTGAAGCAGTAGCTTTTGCCCCTTCAGGAGTTTTGTCTTGGACTGATTTTTGGTATGCTTCAACAATGTCCTTTCTTTTCACTATTTTTTGCTTTGCAAAGTATGATTTGACAAAGCTGTCCTTCATGTTCTTTGTGGATTTGTCTGTGTTTGGTAGTTCAACCCCTTGGTTGTTCAATCCAAATATTTCAACGACGTCTTCACTTGTTATTGCTTTTGGCTCATGATCTCCGAATTTGAACTGTTGTTGCTTGGAGTCATAGCATTGTATGATCTTGATCAGATCCATATCAGACTTCTTTTTTCTGTCCGTTGCAACAATTTCATCATCCATGTAGAACTTGATCAGACTCCAAAATGGTGTCTCGGCCAAATGATTGATGACATCTTGGCGTTTTTGAAGCATTGGTCTGTACAAGCATTGCATTTGCAAACCCGAAAACGTTGCATCTATATTGAACATAAGAAGTTGCAGGTCTTTTATTCTCTTTCTTACGTGGACTCTTTACAGCGAAAGTCTTTATTCTTAGTTTCTTTGTTCCGTCCATCTGTAAGAATAAACATAGTTTAATTATTACAACTATTTTTTACCAAAGCAAACTGAACTATTTAGCAAACTGAACTATATATCAAACTGAACCACTTAGCAAACTGAACTATTTATTAAACTGAAGTAGAAAACCACACTTATTTACCAAAACAAACTGAACTATTTATCAAAGTGACCAAGAAAACCACACTTTTTTACCAAAGCAAACTGAACTATTTATCAAACTGAACTATTTATCAAACTGAACCATTTAGCAAACTGAACTATTTATCAAACTGAAGTAGAAAACGACACTTTTTAACCAAAACAAACTGAACTATTTATCAAAGTGAACTAGAAAACAACATTTTTTTTTACCAAAATAAACTGAACTATTTATCAAAGTACACTAGAAAACCACACTTTTTTTACCAGATCAAACTGAACTATTTAGCAAACTGAACTATTTATCAAACTGAACCATTTAGCAAACTGAACTATTTATCAAAATTGATGACTGTGAAAACCATACTTTTTTACCAAAATAAACTGAACTATTTATCAAAGTGAACTAGAAAACCACACTTTTTTACCAAAACAAACTGAACTATTTAGCAAACTGAACTATTTATCAAACTGAACCATTTAGCAAACTGAACTATTTAGCAAACTGAACTACAAAACCACACTATTTTACCAAAACAAACTGAACTATTTATCAAAGTGAACTAGAAAACCACATTTTTTTACCAAAGCAAAGTGAACTATTTATCAAACTGAACTATTTTACCAAAACAAACTGAACTATTTATCAAAGTGAACTAGAAAACCACACTTATTATGAAAGCAAACTTTACTATTTATCAAACTGAACTAGAAAACCACATTTTTTTACCAAATCAAACAGAACTATTTATCAAGCCGAACTAGAAAACCACACTTTTTTACCAAAGCAAACTGAACTATTTATCAAACTGAACTATTTATCAAAGTGAACTAGAAAACCACACTTTTTTACCAAAACAAACTGAACTATTTAGCAAGTTGAACTATTTATCAAAGTGAACTAGAAAACCACACTTTTTTACCAAAACAAACTGAACTATTTAGCAAACTGAACTATTTATCAAAGTGAACTAGAAAACCACTTTTTTACAAAACAAACTGAACTATTTATCAAACTGAACTATTTAGCAAACTCAACTATTTATCAAACTGAACCATTTAGCAAACTGAACTATTTAGCAAACTGAAGTAGAAAACCACACTCGTTCGTGAATGCATCCCAGATTTTACTATTTCCTTACATTTCAATTCTATTTACAAATGAAGCAAATTGTAAACTATTTCGTAAACACTATTTATTAAACTTAAAAATCGTGAACTATTTTGTAAACACTATCTATTAAACTAAAACACCACCGGAATAGAATGTTGATTATATTTAAGTTATTTAAGCAAAGAAAACAACATATGAGGGCAAGAAAATACTATTTAAAGGTTATAAGAAAACGAGCAGTTATCAAAGTGAAGTAAAAATATACCATTTTGCAAAAACATTGCTATTCGAAGCATGCAAACTTACATATTACTGTAAAATCACCAAAAATATCAGAAATTTTGTGGTACGTACCTCTGTTTCTTCTCTGTTGCTTTTATTTCCCAAATTTTGTGTGTGTTTTCGTGTGGATGCAAATCAGAATTGTGAACTGGAAACATAATTCATTTTTTAGAATCTCAAACATGCAAATGCACATATTTAGTAAATTAAAGTAAGAAATCATCAAGAATATCAGAAATTATAGGTTCGTACCTGTGTTTGTCCGATTTCGACTCTGCAAACATACAGTTCGAATGTTTTCAGTTTTTCGTCTTCAAATGTAGTTTTTGGGTTGAGAAATTCCGGATTTGATGTGTAGATTATTGTTTGAAAACTTGAATCGAACTTGAAAACGCTTTGAGATCTTGACGTTTGGAGTAATGGAGGTTTCGATTTTTTGGTACGGTGTGAAGGGGTTGGTGAACATTAATGGCGTTGGGAGGGATGATGAATTTTAGTAACTTCGGCTAACGGGCCTGGGTTAGGCTCCGTTAGGGGCAATTTTGGAATATTAATTGTTATGCGGTTTGGGCTTTTTGGTGAGCCCGTGTGTTTTAGTTTTGTAGGGCCTAGGATAAAAGTTTTGTGTCCTTATGATTAAAATTTAAGCCATTTTCATTAAATAATAGTTTAGGGTGGTTTTTCATTAAATAAAAGTTAATTCAATCCCTTTTCATTAAAGCTCCCATAATATAATTCATTTGTGAGAGAGAGCTGGTGCTAGGTCGTTGGCTGCAAAATATTGACACCGTGAAACTCATTTAAATAGTTCCAAATCAGCATAATTCAGGTGTTTCTGGTTTTTGTTAAATTTATAACCAATGTATTCCAGCTGGTTTAAAATGGATCTTGTTTGTTCCATTTTTAAAATGTTTTTAAAGCTGGTTTTAAATTGTTAACTGCAACAAAGCTTTGGTATTGCCAATGAAACCGAAAGTAAAGCACCATGCAAAGGCCCAAACAGTCAGGAGCATTTGATGAAGCAACTATTCCACAACCCAAATCATCAACCTTTGTATTAGAAAACGTATTGCTTGAAAGTATTGGATGAAGACCGTCACTGGGGTGCTTAAGGTTGTCTTTAAATAAGTATTGCTTTCAGGGTAAGACTCCTCTTCTTTCATTCTCAGCTTTTAAGTCTTGGTTCATCAACTCTAGGCCTTGAAGAAAATAGGAAAATGATTTATTTTTTATTCATGCTCTCTAAGCTTATGCCTTTAATTCAATTTTAAGCATATGATATACAAATTAATCCTCTAATTTTCAAGGTTTTAAAAGACATTAGGCGCTAGTCGGGCGGTGGGCTGGGGCCTAGCGCCTAGGCGGCTAGGCGGATTTAAGTAAATTTGTTATATTTCATGTAAATAATGTCTGTTTATACCTAAAATATATATAATTACATCATAAATTACAAAATAGAATGACATATATTTATGAAGTATTGAAACATAATGAAAACATGAGGAACAAGCATATAATTTGTGTTCATTTTAGTATTCAACAAGTTTCTTACAATTTATTAAAAAAAATAATGCAAAATGAAAGTTATCTATTTTCTGTCTAAGTGAGTCGCAACTTAGGCGGGTGTCTAGGCGTGTCTGGGCGGGCTAGGCTAGTGCCTAGGTAGTCTAGGCGGGTGCCTCAGTAGGTCTAGGCGCCCTTTCTAAATTTGCAAACGCGTAGGCATTAATCGGAGTTGTGGCCAACCGCCTAGTGCCTAGGTGGAGATTTTTAGAACAGTGCTAATTTTACAAAAAAAATTCTTCAGTCTTACTTGTCAAAGACGTTTTAATCTAGTGGTGATAAGGCCACAGATGAACGAGTCTTCTACCCACCAGTTATCTAGCCAAGGATCAACATCCCTTTCGGTGATGTACATAGTCACGAATCAACGAGTCTTCCCCTATATATAGTAATGTTGCATGAGTGAACCAGTAAGGAAAAGTATCAGATGCCAACAAATTAAGATCTTAGTCTATTCATTTGCCAATTGGTTGCAATGGCCGCTCATTATGACTATGATGTATGGCAGATGGACGTGAAAACTGTTTTCCTACATGACTATATATAGAGGAAGAACTATTTATGGAACAACCAAGACCGGTCCTGAGATTTTGGAAATCCTGTGCAAGACTCAAATGGAGGCCCTTATATGGTTTAATTTTGGTTGTTATACTTTCTTTTATAGTATATATTTTTTATTGTGTATAAATTGATATAACGCAAAATAAATAAATAAAGAAAAATGAAGCATAGTGTGGTGGTCATGTACCTATATGCATTCTCTATGTTTCTGGTTTGAATCTCCTTACTTTTTAAATACAAAAAGCATGGTGTGATGACTATGTACCTATCATATCATCGTACAAATACCATAATCAGAACCATTCATTCTTTTATTATCATCTATATTTCATCTCAAGAAAAATTTATGTGTTAAACAAATCATTGGTTATTATAGTAGTATCATCTTATAATGAACCTTTTTTTTTCTTTTTGCATTTTTCCTCACGCCCTAAAGTGAGGATGATTCTCACTCCCCCTCTCCCGTTGATTGTCACTACTCGAAGTTGTAACATTATGTTTGAGGAATTTATACAAGAATATGATTTTGAACTGAATTCAGACGAATCATACATTTACATGAAACAAATAGGGGATTCAATCACTTTTCTAGTAGTGTACGTTGATAACATATTGTTAATAAGAAATAACAAAGCTATGCTTAAAGAAGTTATGGCTTGGTTATCAAAGAATTTCACCATGAAGGACATGAGAAAAGCCTTGTGCAATCTTTGGATCAAATTGATGCGAGATCGACCCAACAAATGTTAGGTCAATCTTAGTCTAATTACATAGATAATATGCTAAGAAATGTTTAGCATGCAAGATTCGGAAAAGTGGCTTCCTTTCTTTCCGATATGGCGTTATTCTCACCAAGTGAGAAACGTGGGATGGTGAACATCTTGTAGCATCAGCTGTGGGGAGTCTCATATATGCCATGCTATGTACATGGCCCGACATTTGCTTTACTGTTGGAATGGTAAGCAGGTTCCAGTCGAACATGAGGCGCCAACATTAGAAAGTCGTAAAGACAATCCTTAAGTACTTAGGAAGAACTAAGGATTTTATGCTGGTGTATAGAGGAAATGTTAAAGGGGAACTGCTTGTGAATGTCTACACTTATTTTGACCACATGGATCCTCAAAGTGTAAGTCCACATCATGATGTGTCTTCATTTTAAATGGAGGAGCTGTTAACTTGAGAAGCCACAAGCGGAAATGCGTTGTGGAGCAAAAAATAGTCTCAAAAATCCTAGAAGTGACACAAAGACTTTTTCCCATAAAAGATAAGATTGCCCTCATTAAATGGACAGGACTCTCAAATACTCCCACGCCCAGCTCAACATCCCTGAAAGTCCAAGCAGCTGACTATGACTACTTGTGGTGTGGAAAAGTCAAAGACAATAAAGATAAGGATTAATTACTAAATCATATCTTTAATACATTATAAATTGAAGATCAACTCCATCAGGTAAGGAATCCCTATCACAATCAATCACGTATACTTCCATCATTATCCTAAGATATTATTTCCTAATTAATATCTTTGGAATATTATTTCCTCATTCATCCAACGGATGACACACCTTGGCTACTAGGATGCCGCCATGTGTAGGGCTACTCCTTAACACTGTGTTCGGCCACCTCCTCCTATAAATACCTCCATCTCCACCAAATTTTGGTAAGTTTTTTGCTATGCAAACAAGCCCTAAACACTTACTCTTCTTAGAGAAACTAACTTAGTCATCAGAGATCTATTGGCCAAACCCCTCCCCCACCTCGTGGGTGCGTGAAGCTTTGGTCTTTGATCCAAGCTGTGGATTGTTTTGTAGGAACAAACTCATCTAAAATTGAACAAGCACTGATCCAATACGATGGTTTAAAGGCTTTGGCCTTTAGAAAAAGTATTGCTTTAAGGTAAGACAATAGGCCTTGAAGAAAATAGGAAAATGATTTATTTTTTATTCATGCTCTCTAAGCTTATACCTTCAATTCAATTTTAAGCATATGATATATAAATAATCCTCTAATTTTACAAAGTTTTTTCTTTAGCCTTTCTTGTCAAAGTCGTTTTAATCTAATGGTGATAAAGCCACAAATCAATGAGTCTTCTATCCACCAGTGATGTAGCCATGGATCAACATATCTTTCGGTGATGTACATAGTCACGAATCAACGAGTCTTCCCCTATATAGTAATGTGGCATGAGTAAACCGGTGATCAAAAGTATAGGATGTCAACAAATTAAGATCTTAATCTCTTCATTTGCCAATTAGTTGCAATAGCCGCACATTATGACTATGAGATAAGGCAGATGGTCTTGAAAACTGTTTTCCTATATGACTATCTAGAGAATGAACTATAAATGGAACAACTTAAAAGATATATTCGTAAAGGTGAAGCACATAAAGTATGCAAACTTCAACATTCCATTTATGGCCTTAAGAAGCATCTCGAAGTTGGAACATCAAATTTGAGGAATTTAAACAAGGGTATGATTTCGAACTGAATTTAGACGAATCATGCGTTTACAAGAAACAAATTGGGGATTCAATCACTTTCCTAGTATTGTATGTTGATAATATATTGTTAATATGTAATGACAAAGCTATGCTTAAAGAAGTTATGGCTTGGTTATCAAAGACTTTCTCCATGAAGGACATGGGAAAAGCTTCATACAATCTTTGGATCAAATTGATGCGAGATCAACCCAACAAAATGTTAGGTCTATCTTAGTCTAATTACATAGATAAGAATATTCGAAAAATGGGCTTCCTTTCTTTCTGAAATTGGGTTATTCTCACCAAGTGAGACATGTGGGATGGTGAATGGTGAATGGATATTATACTATATATTTTATCTTATTTTTAATATTAATTTATTGGTTATTTTGTGAAATTTTGATATGTTGAATTATATTTCTAATGTAAGACATTCGATTTTCTCGAGTAAAAAGTGATCAAATAGATTAATTTTGGAGTGATTCCAACTGAAGGGTGTTCATGAGTCTTTCAACTTGTTCGTACCAAAGTTTCATATTTTGTACCAAACAGATAATTTGTGGTGATGAAATAAAGAAGCAGTGCGCAATGATGTCAAAGTGGTGTTTTGGGCTTATTTGGGCTCTTTGACGTTCAAGTAGGTGTGTTTTGACAACGGGCCATTCTGGACACATGTTCATGACATATTGAGCTTTAAAAAGAGTCATCTTGGGTCTGTTTTAGAGATGTCTAAAGAATGTGGTTGTTTTGTGGGTGGGCAAACTTTCTATTATTGACAAGGAGGTTGTTTCCTAGTTATCTTATTCCATTTAGTTTCCTAGTTTTTAGAAGACATTTTGTAGGAAGGATTTTTATTTTGTGGTAGTATAAGGCTAATTAGCCATTAGATATTTCTATGCATCAATTAGGGAGAACACACTACTTTGGAGAATTCGGCTTAGATAGCTTTTGACGATTCCAGTTTATTTACAAAGTGTTTTCTATCTATGTTTATAATAATATTTTTCTTTATGATTTTGTGTAATTAATCTCTTTTGCTAGGGTGGGGCCATGAGCCTTAGCAAGAATATGTAGTTTCTTTTCAATTTATTTATGATATTATATATCCAGGTTTTGAATTATTAATCACCGGTTTAAACTATACAAGTGTCTTGGTGATTCACGACTATTAGGATATTTAGAAAAGTAATTTGATACAATTTTGGTCAGAGGTCGGTCCCTGAAATTGACGAAGACTTCTTGTTGTTAATAATTGTAATTTCACTTGATTGCATGGTTTTTCACAGGGTTTCATAAGCTTAATAAGTCTTGCATGTTTAGATTTGATCTGAATACCACTGACAGATTGCATGTCTGATATACGTTCTAGATTTGGAGTCCAAGTAGAGCATACTTTAGGAAAACCTAACCTCAAAATATGCATGTGTAATTCATACGTAATTGGAAGAACTATGTAGGATTGCTAAAGTGATAGCAAAACCCTAGTGATTTTACAACTTTATTTTCAAAAACTGTTTGCTTTTGTTTACTTTCTTTTGCCGATGTACTTTGTGATTTTATTTAAATTCGTTTTCTTTTGTTTACTTTCTAGACTTAAACCCTTATAATATGTCTTGGTGTCTTCTAGGTGACTTTAATAACATCATTACCGTGTCTGAGAAAGTTGGAGGGGAACCAAAGTGTGAATGATGACATGTCTAATTTTATTAACTTCTTAAATCGTGGTAATCTTGTTTCCTTAAACGTGACTGGGGTTTCTTTCACTTGGCGTAATAAGCACTTAGATAACACTTTAATTTTTGAACGTCTTGATAGAGATGTGGCTAATCCGTGTTGAATCCATGAGTTTCCTGATTTTGAACTCTATCACTACCCTATATTTGGTTTAGATCATAGTCCTATTTTGCTTTTCACCAAGGTTGTTACTAAAAGGAATAATCACAGCTAATTTAAATTTGAAGCTACATGATTGCTCCACCCTGAATTCAACCTCTGTTAAAGATGTTTGACATTGCCATGCCACAGTTTGTGGTAAGGATCAGTTTACCAGTTGTGCAGGTACCTTTACATAGTAAATGAAAAAAGGAAGTTTTTGGTAATATTTATGAGCGGATATTATAGAACCTTGCATTTCCTCTAAATGAATCAATGTTTGCATTTTTCAATTACAGAGAATGAAATTTATTCAGCTGTTAATGCTATTTCAGCCTTGAAGGCCGATGGTCCGGATGGACTTAGTGCTGGTCTCTTCCATGGATGTTGGCAATCACCTAAATACTTCATTACTTCAATGTTATCTATGTAATTTGCTTAATCTTGGGAAATGAGCTATTTGCTTAATCTTGGACATGCACTAAACATGCACAAAAATGAGTCATTTGCTTAATCTTAGGACTTTTGGGACATGCATAGAACATGCTCAAAGGATGCACATAACATGCTCAAAAGATGCATAGAACATGCTCACTGCATGCTCAACACAAGATATGCACACTACATGAAATTACCGAAAATTACTAAAATTACGATAACATTTACAAAGCTTAAAAGAAACCAAATTGTTTGGTTATACAAGAAAAACTATTGTTTGGTTATACAAGAAAAATTAGTCAAATAAATGTTGTCCATATATAACTTCATAGAAACGCACTACCTCACATGAACTAGATCCCAAGCTTTGGTCCCAAAAAACCCCCATATTCTTCGAAACAACGTCATCGATGGCCAAGCCTGTGGATAAGCAGTCGGCAAATTTAAGAAAACTCCACAGTCCGCTCTACCACATAACAACAACTGCATGTTACAATGCACTTGATGTTTAAGACATTTAAAATGAAGTTAAAGATAAGTCGGGAAAGAACGTATTTGTTATCCTGTTGCCCGCATTTGATTACATGATCAATGCTAAACAATTTATCCATCGTTTTTTGGGTTAGGTTTAAATTAGGTCGTGCCTTGTCGGATCCCGTCACCCCTAAAAGACTGGTAATTACAAAACAAAGATGTGCAAGTTGTTTCTTCATTTTTGCCCACCCTGACCTTGAGAAATATGAATTATAAATCGTGATGGTGCGATGTACGAGATGTGCGATGTACGAGATGTACATGAGTCAACAGCTAGTGGTCACTGTTCACGTGACATGGGATGAATACTTCATCAACATCCTATTATGCACGCATGTGTGGCGTCACGCTTACAATGCCTAACGCAACATTGTTCAAGTGCCTCGAAGGCATAAAAATCAGAGCTTCTTTCGCATTTGCCTTCCCTTGGCCTTAACATTTGTTTTGGCGTTCCAAAAATCTGTAGCTTCCTTTTTCATTTTTTTTCCTACACAGATGCATTGCAACAAAATTAAACATTTTCCTACATAAAACAAAAACAAAGGAGTTGTCTAACTATTTGTAAATGACAATGAATTGGTGTTACAAACATAAGTAAACGAATTGAGGGTAAGAATAAGAACATAAAACTTACCCAAAAAAATAGTCCGCCGTTGTCCACCGTTCCCCAAAAATTTTAGGATGCTCCAATGATCGCTTCCTTAGAAGGTAAAGGGCGACGTTGATGTGCTGAATTCAAAGTGAAATGCATTGTAAAAGGCAATATTAAAGACTTGTACTCACTTATGATGTGGTAAACATAAAGTAGTTACAAATTAAAAAAAAAACAAAAAAACAAAAAAAAAAAATACTTACACTGATGTGTAGCCCTCCGAATGGATGAGTGTGGTAAAAATATCCTTACCCACAGTAGCCAATGTGTATAAGTTAACTGTATTGCTAGTACAAAACAAACCATATGTTATTCCAACTTGGCAATTGTTGAATATTCAATTGTTTGAATTACCACTGAAACTGAACGTAGCTAGTGAATGCGCCTAGTTTGTCACGACGCTGACAAAAACCTCCACAGCGGGCTTGGGGATAATCCGCATGGGATCCGTGACAACTCTGACATCATATGCTCAACTATCAAAAACTTTCCTTTTTTTGTAGCGTTGGAAAAGGTTGTAAGGGTGTACGAGCTACATTCTTTTACGTTTCCGCCACATTCCCTTACTGAGAAGTGTCTCATAATCATACGTACTGGTAGCCTCATTCACTCAATGCCTTCCTCATTTTGGCCATTATGCTCGCTGACCTCCACGTCGTCGTCTCCCTCTCGAAGATACACAATTTGATCTTCTCCCAATTCACGATCCAATTTAAACTCCAATATATATATAGGAGTGATTGGGTGACACCTTTTGCATCACAGGCTGAAACTGTGCTGGGCAAGACGATATAAAAAATCGAAAAAGTTGACATCTCATGTCGATACGACTGTGTCTTTTCCTGTGGCAACTTTTGTTCGGGGATAGAGGTGTAAGGTTGAGCGGACAATGCGGTAAGATCTTTGTTACCCACATCATTGTCTTGTGGAGGGGTAGGAGATTTTTCCAATTTGGTATCCTTGGGACTTTTTTTGCGTCCCGTGTTATTCTTACTGACTTATCAGGGCTCGGGGTCTTTTGAAACAAGTGGTCGGTTGCGTTAGCTTGTAGATGCTCAACCTTGGAAACCAAGCCCTTTGGGTACCCCGCTTGGCCTCTAATTCCTCCAAATTTGTCCTCAACCAAACCTCTATCAACTGTGCAAACTCATCAAACTTTCTCTTTGGAACAAACTCATAATCCTGCGTATGAAATATAGTGATTTCATCAATTACCCCCGAAAGCAATATTCAAAGAAACAATACAACGATATGTCTAAATTTAAACTATAATGCACGTAGATTTATGTATGAACTGCTAAGTTGGAAGTGGATGGTGACACTTGCTTGGTATCCCGTCTTCGCCTTCCCTTTGCCTTTCAATGAAGGAGTGGTCTCGGAGTCATGATCAACATCGACCAAACCTTTACATTCGCGCTTCGATGTTGCTTTCGTAGAAGGCTCAACTTCATCAAACATGCTACTCTAGTGAGGGGCTTTTTTATGCCTCGATGGGAGTAATGGGCTGGACAAAAAGTGGCATTCAACGAAATCAATGTTGTATAAGTTAATGAAGGAATAATTTATGAAAACAAGTTCATTTGAACAACATCTATGCATACAATTAACAATTAAATGCGGAATCATGCTTGTATGCACTCAAAAACAAAACTTTACCCATGAAATTCAAGGCCTAGTAGTTGTGGTGAACCAAGACTCCACTTAAATCTTAAAGAAAATAGTTGAGAAACTTTATACCTTTGAAGCACCTCTTTGCTTAGCAAAGGATATTCACCCATGTGAGGGTCTTCTTTCCTTAGTCTCCTTGCTCATTGGCTTCATGGATGTGGATGGAGGAACTTTGCTTCTTGGCTCCATGACTTCGTGGATATGGATGAAGGAATGGATTCTCCAAGTTCCCAAGAAAGGGAACCTCTAAGTTTCCACATCAAGGAGAGCATTGAGGAAGATATGAGTGACCTAGGAAGAGATGGATGCTAGTCTATTCTTCCTAGGGTGGCCGGCCTTCTAAGAAAAGAGAGAGCTTTTTGTAATTTTCTCTTTTCTCTCTAGAAAATCCCCATGAGGGAATAGGTTATTATTTCCTTTCTGTAGCCACTTACTTTGAGTGGCATACTTGAAATTAAAACCAATTCTCCCTCACACTCTCTATGGCTGGCCATGTGGGTTCATTGTGAAGGGAAATAATGAGATTTATGTGGGATTTCTAGTGACTAGCATGCATATACAATTCAAAATTTATATACATTTGCAACGGAAGCATGTTATCACATAATATCAAAGCTATAGCCATGCAAATCCCCTTCAAGAAGCATAGGTTCATATATGATGCATCTAAGAAAATATTGAAGAACAAAGTGAAGGTATAGTTTTATACCTCTTGATCTAGACTTGAGACCAAGGATGGACCACCTCCAAGCTCTTTGTTCTTGGAACTCCTTGAGTCTAGCCTCCCTCCTTGCTTCCTCCACCTTGATAGATTTAGAGCTTCTTTGATTCTCCTCTAGTCTCCAAAGTAGAAGACCTCTAAAGATCCACACCCACTAGTGTAGTGAGATGGATGTTGGAATAACCAAAAATGAGAAAAGACGATTAGCTATTTCTCCCTTATGGTGGCCGGCTATATGGTGTGTAGAGAGAGAGGGACTTTTGTTTTCTCTAGTTGAAAAGAACACACAAAAACCCTAATGAAACTTTTTTTCACTAAACTTCCTTTATAAATGTCAAAGAAGTGAGTCAACCACTTGACTCCCTCTCAGCCCCCTTAGTGTGGGTTTGGAATTTGGGCTTTCATCATCTCAAGTCATTCTATGCTTGAATAAAAGGACCCAATTCGTTTGGGCCCAATGGGCCCGAATGAACCCGAACTTTTCTTTACGTCCTAAACGATCTTTTATCGTTTATATGATTTTTTTAGACTTTCTAATTAACCATAACACTTAATTAATCCAATTAATTAATTCCATCATCCTTTAGTTGTCTCACCACAAGAGTGTTTCGGTGTACAATCATTTTAGGTTCTAATTAGCAAGGCAGTGAGGTCATTGGTATCAATCCAATTGATTATTATTTATCCAATCACTTAGTGAATTAAAACTTACTTTTAATTCTCCTTCTTCTTTGATGAATACTTATTTAATCATCTAGAAAAACTCACAAGCCATGAGTGACATCTAACCATGTATCATGGCTACCCAAGCTAATGTAGAATTTGTTCGGAGAACCTATTCAGTGGGAATTACAATGTAATTCGATCCTTCTCTAATACAATACTCATAATCACATTACTAGGGTATGTATATTTAATGTCAAACCCCTAATGTGATTATATCAAGTTATATGATTCTATTGAGTCGTATAGGAACGCTTTCCATCATTACGCTTGATACTTCGGCCGAAGATTCATGAATCATATCTTAGAGTATTCATCCTCTCATAACGAGGATTAGAGATCCCTTGTTGATCATTCACATACCTCTGAGAATAAATCACTGACCCCAACAATGCATAGAACACATCCAAGATGAGATGTGGTCACGTCTCATTATCAAATGATCATCAACGTATCCCCAAGACAACTATCATGTCTCAGGTCAAAGGATTACTTACATTATTCCAACCAGTAGAGTTACTTGCTTGACATGTGAGTAGACCTCCATGCAAGTACTCTCGTTTGATTGTGTTCAGTGAACTCATTTCCATAATGAGCACCTACATACTTGTCTTAGTGTCACTACACGAATGGCATGAGACTTTCCATCCTTCCCATTGGAAGGGGACATAGTATGTACTGGTATATGTATTGTCAGTGTCCCTCCGACAGTCCTATGACCAGGAACCTTTTTGGACATCATGGTTATGTGAAGAAGGTCTTTGCAGTCTAACATCATTAGATTACTTCTTCCATCGATCCATTGTCCATGGATTCACTTTTTAGGACGTATATCGTTTATTGAGATAGTCCTAATGAGTGACTTTGCCTTTTGATGTATTAGAGTTTTCCATACATATAGACATTGTCCTGAAAGGTTTCTTCCAAAGATTGACTTTCAGGGCATATCTCCAACACATTGGGCTTCCATGCCCTTTGTGTTTTCAAGTTGTCATACAACTTGAGTTATTGGACTTGACATTTGAAGCCCATTGGGCCTTGAGGCCCAAAACTAACCCAAGTTCTAAAATGAAGTTATTCGTTTGACTAATTAACATATTAATTAATCTTAGCCATAAATAATTAAACCATTTAACTATCCTTACTCATCTCAGTTGTTTCTTCAATCTCTACCTTACACGGTGTGCGATCCATTAGGTTTCTTTTAGCGTGGTAATGGGTGATTAGAACTCTTCAAATCAATTGTGAATTGAAACTTACTTTTCAATTCAAAATTTAGTGATTATACACCTTTAGGGCTTCGACAAACCATGAGTGACACCTAGCAGTATGTAATGGCTACCCAAGCTAATCAGAAGAAGTGGATAACCTATTCAGTTTGAGATTACAATGCAATATGGTCTTTCTCTAATACAATACTCTTTACCACATTGTTTGATTTGATAGTTTATTCATGTCTACTATCCAATGTGATTCTATTATCTTATTCATGTCTACTATCCAATGTGATTCTCTTACTTATATGATTACCTTGAATGTGATTTGGAACGAATTCCTAAGTCTCATTCATAATCTAGCCAAAAATTCTTAATCATATCATAGAGTTATCTCCCTCAAACGGTTTGAAGGTTAGAGATCCCTTGTTGTGCATTCACTTGCCTCCATGACTAAGTGGCTTAACCCCAACTATGCCGTGGACACCCTTTGACGGAGTGACTTTGACATAGTCAAAGATCAAGGACCTAACCATAAGACAACTATGATGCCTCAAGTCAAAGGACTACTTTGCATTATCCCAACCATGAGTTTTCATGTGACATGAGTATGAGAACTCCTTGTTGATCGCGTTCAGTGGACTCATTCTCTATTGAGCTCCTACATGCCTGTCTTGGTGTTAGTCACACCAATGACTCGAGACCAGTCACTCTCTCTAAGAGAAGACATAACACGTACTGATCTTAACGGATTGTCAATGCCCAATTGGCAATCCTATGTTCAGGAACGTTTAGGATATGTATACGAAAGAGAATGGTCTTATGAATCTAACTTTTTTAGATCACATTCTCCCAATTACATATTCCTTGGACTCATTGTTTAAGCATATAACATTTATATGAGACGGCTTTATACAATAATCTTTGTCCTTTATATTAAACTAGATTAGTTTAACTTGTGAAATGTCCGTAAAGTATCATCATATGATTGGCTTTAGGGCACATTTCCAACAATCTCCCATTTGCACTAGGGGCAATTAGCTTGGTCATTAGTGATTATACCTCTTCTGAATTCAGTTCAAAAATGGCTGAGTAGTAGGTCTAGACAATGGATATATATATATACATGTGTTATCCATAGAAGCAACCTTGAGAATAATGACGTCACCATTATACATGATTCTCAATCATGTGGTTCAGTCTCTCATTTGAGTTCGGATCTTGATGAGACCTTGATTCCCTAGCTTCAGCTATCGCCCCATTAGTGTCGTAGTGTGGGTACACTAGAGACACTTTCTGGTTGGAACCGAATGGAAAGTTCATAAATGAACTTTCCCATCCAAACAACATTTTTGTAAGCTTCTATATGGCGATAAATTTTGCATGCACGATGGAACACACTAAAGTCATTACTTATAATGTTTCCACCCAAATATCTCTTTAGTCATAATAAAGAGATATCTAATCATCTCTTCATTCATAGTGAAGAGACATCCAATGATGGATACGATATTAGATTCATAATCTAATACATTTATACTTTCATTGCGTTACTCTAATTCTTCCTCATTCTTGAGGAATCTATCCTTTAGTATTTCTCAAATGCTTAAGGACTCACTTGACAATTGTCATGGTTCTGATCCTAGGGTTGCACTAATATTGTCTTGTACCTTTCTTTGTACAACTCATATCATCGTTTTTCATACAATATGAAATACGTAAATCACCTTTATGCGTATGTATAAAGTATTCTATTTACGCATTAAGCTTCTTTGGGAGTCAAAAGGGTACATTCCCTTTTAGAAGAGCAATTTCGCAGTCTGACTGGAATTTTCCTTTCATTTGAAGTTTATCATTCGAGAAACTTCATACATCTATCGTCTATCAATAGGGATTGAGATAATCCAATTATATCTTGAAATCTATCGTTATAGAATTCCATCCCATGTATATAGACTATGTCTCCCATATACATTCTATCATTATAGAATGTTTAAAGTCATAACTTTAACGAAGAAGAATTCCTTTCATTTCCAAAATTAATATATAATATATATGTTCAAATTTAGGAATATGATTAACTCCCACTAATCTTTTGTAAACCTAGTAAACAAAAGATTCATTTACATCTTTATGAGAAATCAAATGATTTGATCTTTCTCTCATAAGACGCTTATAGCTCCAACTAGCTTGCAAAGATTCATGATGTATGGATCTCTACAACTTACACGTCTTGTGATTCCTAGTCTTAGACATATATTATCAAGAGTATCTTGATAATGGTTTTGGAAACCCATATTATGTCCAAATATCGAATCACTATTTAGTTGTAGCTAGCAATCTTCGACTTAACAGAAACCAAGACTACGTCAAAGATGGTTTCTTCCAAGTCAACCAATCTCGTTGATTGTAGTGACCTTAAGCTACCAATTAGCTATGAAGGTTTCACTATTTAGGGTCAAATGGTACTATACCATTTCCTTGAGTATATGTTGTATATACACTCAATGTAGTCATAAGGATTTTCATTCTTATTTCTTTCGAATTAAGAGGTGTAACTCTATGACATAGTCATAAATTTCAAACCATTCAACTGGGACAGTTTATAGGTCCCTCTCGACTACGTTGGAGTTAGTGGTGTAGGAATTAGGTTGTTATATTTGTTGATTATTAGCTTGTCTCTCAAAGAACCCATTCTTTGAGTTCTATCTCTCGTTCATTTGCTCTATCTTAGGTAAATCCTATTGTAGGATTACAATAAACTACCCAACAAATAACATTTGTTAGTTGGTTTATAGAAGTGATACCCAAGGTTAATTTAAGGATATCCCACAAGATTGTTCTCAAACAAATATTGCTTATTAGCACACAACCCCAAATCTTAACACGATTAAGACTTGTCTTTCTTTCCAACTACATCCTATGGAGTCATGAAAATTTTGGAAGATCTTCTAATTGACAATCATATTGTCTTAGAAGTATATATCCTATATATGGGTAATTGATAACATCCATTATCTTATGATGCTACATTCCTTGATATCCTTCAAGGAAACTCTTCTAAAGTGTTATTTTTCCTTGGATCAAATCTAAGGAGGTAAATACTTTAGACGTCTTACTCATCAACTTACATTCTTGAATTCTTTGAAACCTTTTGCAAATTATTCGGACTTGTGTTTATTCAAAATAAACGACAGTCCAACCGAGAACAATCTTCGGTGAATGTCATACAACATGAGTAGCATTATGTTGTGGACAAGTGCCACTAACATCTAAGTGAATTAACCTCAACAACTTTGTGATTCTTTCTTTTTTTCAAAAGAATAAATATTCGAACATTTCGCCTCTATACAATTTTAACAAGAATGCATTGGATCCGGATCTAACGATCCAAAGCATCCATCTTTGACCAACTTGTAATTTATATTTTAGAGGTGTCACAACTCAGTAGGATTAGTCACTACCTTGCAACCTTTTGGGTTCTAAGCATCGTTATATTCTAAATAGTTAATACTACCACATCATCTCTACTATAGAGACAATCAATCAGATTACAATAATCCAATCATTCATTAATAAAGAACAATGTTTTGTCAAACAAAACATTCATCCATCTCTTAAAATTATAGTGACGAAATTAAGTTCCTTATTCAAATTGGAATGTAAAGACAATCTTTGTTTTTCCAATTTCTTTGGTAGCTCATATGAGGAAGGTGTGTTCTTGACACCTGCAAGACGTTTCTTGCAAATACCCCTTCCAATGTCCATCTTTTCATAAAGAAAGTTTGTTCCCTTGGAGTTATTTTGCCTTCTTCATTTGACATCTCCATTAACTACAATAGTCATGGTCCCTTAAACTCCCACTATCTCTCTTGAAACTTATTTCAATTGTGTTGTACACATTAAACGATTTGGAGAGCGTGCGGTTATTGTTCACTATATAGTTTACAATAAACATAGTGAACCATTTGGATAGGGACTCAAATGTGAAGTCCTTGCCTAGTTTCCGTCTCCTGAAATGGTTTAACACTTCAACATTCAATGATTCAAAATCATTATAAGCCCATGTTGGTGGACTATTTTTGTCAATCAACCATTATATTCTAAACATGATTACAAACTTAACAATTTGTATGTGAAGAATCATGGCACATAAAGTTTTCATGCCCTTGTGCTTACTTCTCAAGTTCCTTGTTCATTTAACAAAGAAACAAGCACTAGTGTTTGCGTTAACTAAGGGTTGTTCAAAGCAATTCTTATTTCTTCATGCAACGATTTGTAATGGAAGAATTATGACGCTAAAAGTGTCCATGTCTTTGTGCTAATCTTCTCAAGTTCCTTTGTTGATACAACAAAGGAATACGCATTTGTTGTTTGTGTTGTCCTCTTTATGATATACTTATCTAATATGTTCCTCCAATGATACATTATCAATAGGAATATTGTGAGGATGAGACTCCTTACGTACATATACAATCCATTCAAGACAATCTATGGGATTGTGGTACCAAGTCTGGAAATTAAAGCCTTCGGCTTTTCTTTGTCAAGTTTTAGATAGCGTTTGCAAATATATTGGTAAATAAATACATAACGAATATAAATTGATTGATTTTAAACTATTTGATCTGGATCTTTAAATCAAATAGCACCACCCACTATTTTTGGCAAATTCCATATCCCTCATTGGAATTTGAGAGTTTTGGAGGAAACTCTTAGTAGGGTATGGAAGACTCACTATTACCAAGCCCACCTCACAATGATATGAAGTTGGCTAGCATCAATAATAATGAGAGAGTATGCTTACTCATTTACATCTCATTTAAGTACCTATCTTATTTGGCCTCTAAAGAATGATGCCTCACAATGATATGATGTTGGCTGCATTGCACTTAGTTAGGTCATTCCCACCATGCAAGTTCAGGTAGGGGTTCAAGAACAACCTCACAATGATATAATGTTGATCATTCTTGTTGCCTACCTTCACAACATCATGTATGCGTATAGAACTCCTCCTGAGTGTAAGCACATACTTTGTACTCCCCCATGATAGGGTGAAGTCGGTGTATGAGTCACAAACGATCAAAGCCTACCACAGTGGAAGGCCATGAAAGAGTGTTCAAAGCACTCTCACGCTTGTTAACTTAATAACGGTTTAGTTGAGGGTTTTTAGGTCTCATCACATATAAGCATGCATTTTAATCTCATTAAAATAATTTGGTCCTATTACAACTATTGGTCCCTCTGATTGATTTAGTAGTATATGATACTCCCACTATGGTTGTAAAATGATTTTTAAAGTAAGAGTATATGGTACTACTAACATAAGCTTTGCATTCATTGATGGACTATATAGTTGCCGTAGGGCCTTTGGATGACTATGAACCTTTGATTCAATCCAACACGAGTCTAGTGTTGGATCTTGGTCTAGGGATGGTGATTGATTTTACTTACGTGTTTAATCACATTAAGGCGTGTTTTCTTTTTGGGCGTTGAACCCAACTACTCCAATTTCATGCATATCAAATAAAACAGGAGAGGAGTACTTCAAAGTAAAGAAGAGCTTATGCTCTTTTACAACATTTGATCAAATCAAAATACTTTAAAGTAAAGAAGAGCTTATGCTCTCCTACAACATTTGATCATATCAAATTACAACAAAAAACTAATCTACACATTCCCATGATTCAAACAAATTTGAGAGACGGCCTTTCACATGGCTCAATTATCCTAGGCTCAGGTTTATAATCACCATTTCTTTAATTAATTAACACTTTAACTAATTAAACTTGAATGCAACATTGTCATTTGGTTTTTGTATCCATAGAATAGATTTAAATGGAGCTAAAGGAAACAAAAATCCAATTCTCATTTAAAGAGACAAAACTATTTTGTTCTCAACTAATTTGGGCCAAAATGCAATAACCTCAACTTTTGGGCTATATTGCAAAATACAAACTTTTTTAGGTCACTTTGTAAAAACACAAAAATCCACTACTTCATGTAATTACAACTAGAACCCCAAAAAAATTCAACAAATAGAAATACTTTATTAAATGAGCAAAACAATTTGTCCCTTAGTGATTTTGGGCCTTTACGTAAAAACGTAAACTTTCGGGTCAAAGTGCAAATACACAAAAGTATAAAAACTTTATGTAATTGCATAAAAACCCCAATAGTACCCCCATTATAGGGGTGGCCGGTCATGGTGAGTAGTGATGGTGTGTGTGAGTTGATTTGTGTGTTTGGAAGGTAATTGAAAATTGTAAGTGATTGGTATGGTGTGAATACGTATGGGTGTTGTTTGAAAAATCATACATCTATCACTAACAAAAACAAATAAACAACCAAACACCTTTTTTGAATCAAAACAACAAACCTTTAGGTTCTTGGTATGAACAACAAGATCAAAGCAAGAACATTGAAGAACATCCATGAAAACCCATAAGAGCTCCATGAATGTTTTCACTCAATAAAACTCAAATTTTCACTACTCAATAGAGGGTTAACATCCTAGGGTACTTAGGGGTTCCTAATGTCACTTTAAAACACTTTAACAAGACAAACAACAATCCAAAAATCCACCCCTTGGATTTGGCCGAATTTCCTCATAAACATGGCACCAAATTTTATCTCCAAAATTCATGCTTAAATGAACTACATCTACAATTTTTGAGATGGCAAATTTTCTAACAAAATTAACATTCAAAGAAGCAAGAATAAAGCTTGTAACAATTACTGTTGGAAGTATGCCCAAAAGCCACTCATTTGATGTAATAGCTTTTTGGAATACTTATTGTATTAAACTTTTATATGTTTAATGAAGGGCAAAGCTTATTGTTAATCACTGTTTATTGTATCATGTGTTTAAGCAATAAGGGAATCCAAGGAATGTATTTGATCTAAGAGATAAGTGATTTAAGTAAGTTAGATTAACGAGACCTTTCTCTTATGTTCATTCCTAAAACGTTCCTAGCCATAGGATTGCCAATTGGGCATTGACAATCCGCTAAGGTTAGTATGTGTTATGTCGACTCAAGCGCGAGTATGACTAGTCTCAAGTCATTTAGTGTTGGACACTAAGACAAACACATAGGTGCTCGAAAGAGTAATCGAGTACAATGAACAACGATCAAAATAGAGTTCGAACATACATGTCATGTAAGAACTCGATAGTTGCAATATGCAAAGTAGTCCTTTGACCTGAGGCATCATAGATGTCTAATGATTAGGTCCTTGATCTTTGATCATGTCAAAGGCATTCCATTGGAGTGTCCACGGCATTGTTGGGGTCAAGCTATCTAGTCATGTAGGCATATGAATGCACAACAAGGAATCTCTAACCTTCCATGGTGGAAGGAGAATACTCTAAGATATGATTCGAGAGTCTTTGGCCAAAGCATATGAATATGATTTAGGAAGTTTGTTCCAAATCTTATTCAAAAGAATCATATAGAGAAGTATCACATTGGATAGTAGACATGAAACAAACTATCACTTAAACAATGTGATTAAGAGTATTGTATTAGAGAATGACCGTATTGCATTGTAGTTGTAACTGGATAGGTTCTCCAACCACTTCTACTTGGCTTGGGTAACCATGATATGCTGCTAGGTGTCACTCATGGTTTGTGGAAGCCCTAAAGATTAGCAAACACTAATTTTAAGGGAGAATTGAAATGTGGTTTCAATTCACAATCGATCGTTAAGAGTAACAATCGCCCACTACCTCGCTAATTGGAACCTAATGGATCGTACACCGAGTAAGGATGAAAGTGAAGAAATTAAATGAAATGGATATGCAATTAAATGGTTTGATTGAAGAATGGTCAAGATTAATTAATTAGTTAATTAATTTTACGAAAGGTTCGTATTGGGCTTTTAAGTTGGTTTTGGGTTTCCGGGCCCAAAAGTGTTTTGGTCCACAAGGCCCATTATGTTTAAGTTGTATGACAAATAAAACAAAATGGGCAATAAGCCCAATCACAACCAAGAGGCCGGCCATGGTGAGGAAAGGGTAAAGGTTTGCTTAATTGCAAGTTTGCCACTCACCTAAGAAAAATGTTATAAAAGCAACTTTATAGCAATTTTCTCATAAGGGTTTTTCTTGGTGAAATGAGGTGAAACACTATCTCTCATTTTCTCTAAAGAGGCCGGCCACTTAGAGGGGATTTAGCTAGCAATCTTTTCTTCTCTAAGTCATCCATTTCATCTTCACACTTCATCCTTGGTGTGGAGACTTAGAGACATCAAGCTTTTGATGTTTTGGAGAACAAATCCTCAAATCTTCAAAGAAGCAAAGGAGCACTAAAAGGAGGAAAATCACAAGCAAGATTCAAGGAGCTTGGAGGTGACTTGAAGGCCCTCCACTTGGGTGAATCCCTTGTGTAAACAAGGATGAGCTTCAAGGGTAAAGAATCTCTAAATTCTTCATTCTCTTTAATGTAGTTAAAGAGTCTTTTTGGTTCACCATATACTAGGCTTTGAAAGTCATGGGTTTTATGAATTGTTTTTGGATGTATGCCTACTTTAAAGTGTTAATAGTTTGCATATGTATTCAAATGTTCTTACTTGTTCTTAGCTAGGACAAAATTTTTCCTTCAAGTGGTATCAGAGCCTAGGCCTAGTTTATGGTGAATCCTTTTGGGTTTTGTGTTTTTTCATGATTTATGATTTAAGTGTTGTAAATGTTACAAGCTTTGTTCTTGCTTATTGAATAAGTTTTGTTTGAAAATTTTGCATCTCAAATGTTGTAGATGTATTTCATTTAAGCATGAATATTGGAACTAGATTTGGTGCCATGAATGTTGGGAAATTCGTCCAAATTTAAAGGGTGATTTTTTGGGTTCATGTTTGTCTTGTTAAAATGGTTTTAAAATGACTTTTGGAACCCCTAAGTACCCTATGATATTAACCTTCTTTTGAGTAGTGAAAATTTGTGTTTTGGTGAGTGAAAACATTCATGGAGCTATTACGAGTTTTCATGAGTGTTCTTCAATGTTCTTGAAGTTCTTGCCAAGAACAAAAAGTTTTGAAGTTTTGATTCAAAAGTTTTATGTTTTTTCATAAAGTTTTGGTTTATTTTTTATGGGTGATGGTTATAGGTGAAGGATGTTAATGCTATTAATGTTTCACAAAACATTTCTCTTACAACCCATCCCATTCACCTTTAACCTCACCCACCAATTCCACTTGCATATTGCACATGCATGCACCACTTGCACAAAATCCCTTTCACACCTCTTTCACACCTTAAAACCGTTTTGGGGCCTTTTGTGCAATTACATAAAGTTTTGATACTTTTGTGTTTTTGTATTTTGGCCCAAAAGTTTACGTTTTTACGTTTAGGCCTAAAAACTCTAAAGGACAAATTGTTTTGTTCCTTTAATGATGTTTTTACATTATTAAAATTTTGGGTTCTAGTTGAAATTACATGAAGTTGTGGACTTTTGTGTTTTTTCAAAGTGACCCCAAAAGTTTGTGTTTTTGCATTGTGGCCCAATTGTTGTGGTCATAGTTTCCTTTTGGCCCAAATAAAATGAGAACAAAATTGTTTTGTCTCTTTAATGAGAATTTGATTTTCATTTCATTTAGTTCCATTTAAATCAATTCTATGGATCCAAAAACCAATTGTTTAAAGTTGTTTTCTTAGTTAATGTGATTGATTAAGAAAGGGGTGATTATGAACCAATGGCCTCGATAATTGAGCTATGTGATTGGCCGCTTTACATTATGAATGTTTGGGTTAAGTAGATTAGATTTGAATGTAATTTGATTAATTCAATTTGTTGTAAATGGACATAAGTCCATCATTTGTTGTAAAAGGGCATAAGCCCTTATTATTATTTCATGTATTCCTTTTTGTTTATATGTATGCAAATTGGAATAGTTGGGTCCAACGCCCAATAGGAAATAACGGTTTAATTAGATTAAACGCGTAACTAAAATCAACAACTATCTACCTTAAACCCAAGGTCCAACACAAGGCTCGTGTTGGATCAAATCAAACGGTTCATAATCATCCTAAAACCTAATATGACTATATAGTCCATATGAGGATGCAATGCATTCGTTAGTAGTTCCATATAGTCTCGCTTGTTTCATCGAAATAGTGGGAGTATTATAAACTACTAATTCATATTAACTTGGACCAATGGTTGTGATAGGCCCAAGTTCTTTTAATAAGATTAAAATGATTTTGATGTAGCCCAAAACTACTCCCTCAACAAACGAATATTAAGTTGATAAGCGAGAGATGTTTTGAACATCTCTTTGTAGGCCTTCCACCGTGGTGGGCTCCAATCGTTTATGACTCATGCACCTGCTTCACCCTATCATGGGGGAGTTCAAAGTATGTGCTTACATCCAGGAGGAGTGCATAAACATATGATGAGGTGAGTGTAGGCAACGAGGATGGCCGATATCATATCATTGTGAGGCTATTCTTGAACCCCTTCACGAACTAAGCATGGTGGGAATAACTTAACTAAGTGCAATGATGCTGATATCGTATCATCGTGAGGCATCATTCTCTAGAGGCCAAACAAGATGGGTAATTACAAAAGTTGTAAATGAATAAAGCGTTATTTTCTCATCATTATTTTTGCTAACCAATATCGTATCATCGTGAGGTGGGCTTGGTAATGGTGAGTCTCCCATACCCCGCTAAGAGTTCAACATGACTCTCAAATTCCATTGAGGGATGTGGAATTTGCCAAAAATAGTGGGTGGTGCTATTTGATTTAAGACCCAATCAAGTAGTTTTAAAACAAACAATCTAATACGATTTCTGTTATGTTATGTAGTTAACGACATGCCTAAAATAATACCCACCATTATACTTGACAAAAATGGCCTTAGGGGCCAACGTTTCCTTGCTTGGTATCGCCACATTGAGAATGTCTCAAAGGTGAAAGACATATTGTATGTGCTTAAGCAATCCCCTCCTCATGTACCTCTTACGAAACTAGCTTCAAATGAGGAGTGTCAAAATTATGTTAGACACTATGAGGATGACTTACAAGCCAAATGCTTAATCCTCACTTCACTTAGTGAGGAGCTTATGAAGCTACATAAGCACATGGACACTTCATGTGCCATGGTTGAAAGTTTGCATAAGATGCATGATAAAGAGACTAGTAATGTACGATTCTCAAATGTTTGTAGTCTAATGAATGCCAAAATGGCAAAGGGGACATCGGTCCATAAACATGGACAAAAGATGGAAAGGATCTTTCAAGATCTTCAAAGTTTAGGAACTTCCATCGATGGGAAAATGGCCCAAGACTTTTTCCTTGCATCTCTCTCGGATGATTTCACTAAGTTTATTGTAAACTATAAAGTGAATAGATTCGATCATGCTTTAAACGAGATGATTGACATGTGCTGTAAATTTGAAAAAGGTTTCAAAAAGGACAGTGGGAGTGAGAATGCAATCACAAGGAAAAGGTTGCATAAGAAGAAGGCAAAGAAATCCAAAGGAACATGCTTTCATTGTGGAAAGGATGAACGTTGGAAGAAGAAATACAGGGTGCGCATTGCGAGCCTTATGACACGAACTTTTGAAGAGACTATTTCTGTCATAGAGAGTTCTTTTACAGTGAGCTCCAGTTCTTGGATATTTGATTCAGGCGCTAGTCAACATATCTGTAATACGATGCAGGGACTAGCGGGGAGCAAGTCACTGCGCAATGGGGAGATGGTTGTGCGAGTTGGGAACGGCACTAAAATCTCTGCAAAAGCAATAGGCACCTACATGCTTAAACTACCCTCTGGGGAAGTCTTGGAACTTAAAAATTGTTTATATTTTCCTTCATGTATAAAGAATTTGATTTCTATCTCTAAGCTTTTGCAAGATGGGCACTCAGTATTGGTTGACAAAATGAGTAGCACTTTATACTTGAACGATCGTATTATCTCTCATGGTAATATGATAGAGGGACTTTTTCACCCAGAGACGAATAGTGGGATGCACTGTATTGAAAGCGGGAATACCTCAAAACCCAAAAGGGCTAGAGAAGAAGTTAACCAAGAAAAGATGTGGCATCTTAAACTTGGACATGTGAACCTTGATAAGATTCACAAGATGTCGAAAGACGGATATTTCCGCCCATTAGGTAATGACCGGATGGGTACTTGTGAATGTTGCTTGAAAGGGAAGATGACCAAATCTCCATTTACTGGAAAATGAGAGCGTGCCACTGAAATTCTAGGGTTAATCCACACTGATGTATGTGGACCTATGTCTACTACGTCGAGAGGAGGCTTCTCCTACTATATCACATTCACCGACGATCACTCTCGGTTTGGCTATGTGTATCTTATGAAGTACAAGTCAGAATCCTTTGAAAGGTTCAAAGCATTCAAGAATGAAGTTGAGAAGCAAACTGGGAAACAGATAAAGATCCTAAGATCGGATCGAGGGGGTGAATATCTGAGTAACGAGTTCCTAGATTATCTCAAAGAGTGTGGAATAATATCACAGTGGACTCCACCGGGAACTCCACAACTTAATGGCGTTTCTGAAAGGAGAAATCGAACCTTGATGAACATGGTTCGTTCTATGATGAGTTCCGCGGATCTACCAGTAATATTATGGGGATACGCTCTATATACAGCAGCTTACTTGCTTAATAGAGTACCTTCCAAATCAGTTTCGCACACGCCCTATGAGATATGGCATGGAAGAAAGCCAAGTCTTAATCACATTAAGATTTGGGGTTGTGAAGCATATGTCAAGAAGCTTGAAGCTACTAAGCTTGAAGCGAGATCAGTAAGGTGCTATTTTGTGGGATATCCTAGAGAAACTATGGGATATGAGTTCTACCATCCTGACGACCAGAAAGTCTTTGTCGCCAGAACTGCTATGTTTCTAGAGGAACAATTTGTTTACAACCTTGTTCCTGAACTCGACAAGTTGACAACCTTGTTCCTGAACCCCTCGCTCCACGTAGATCTGAACGGGTTAGTAAGCCACCTAAGAGGTATGGCTTAGACAATGACTTTGAGGAATTGCACCTTCTAGGTGACAATGACACAAAGGAGGACCCTATGGACTACACTGAAGCAATGTCCGACATTGATTTGAAGAGATGGCAAGAGGCCATGAAATCTGAGATGGATTCCATGTTGATAGGTATTATAACGCACCACAAAGTAGCCCACAATAATCCTATTAATTTTCCTTATTAACACTAAAATTTGTCGATTGTAGCATATGAAAATAAGGGTCTTTCCCGCAGAAGATTGTTTTATCCAAATACTTAAAAATGTCACACAAATTGGGTAGCTGTCTCCACTGACCAGCCACCAAACAATAATAATTAGATTAACTTAAACTTATCCAAATGCAGCGAAATTTTATACACATAAACTAGACACACTGAGCTATGTTCACACAAATGTTTGGGATTTTTGGAGTTGATTAGCTATTTAAATTAAATCGCACAAAACAGGACCGCAACAAGTTTTAAATAATACCAATAGATTTTAATTCACAAGTTAAGAAAATGAGTTAGGGGAAATGCTATCCACCACCAAATAATCATGCAAGCATGTTATGTTTCATTCAAATTTCTTTTATTTCCGGATGAAGATGCTCAAGTTGGCTCAATGTTAGAACTCAACCTATTACTCTTTCTTACGTAGTATGTTAAGAGAATGGCGTTTTCAACTCAACTTAGTCCATAGCATGCAATCTAGAATGGCGTGTTCATAGATTTAACAAGTAGAAATCATTAAGAATAAAAAGAGTTTGAGTCATCACAAGGCATCGTAAGTACTGGCGTTGTCTTACTTATCCTAGAAATCGGTTCACATGTTAACCATAATTAACAAGTGCTACTCTAGAACATATGTAGGTCCTCATTCAACAAGGGCAGGCATACATATATTCATAGCATTAAAATCCTAGATATGCTCACTATGTATGCATCCATAGAAACACATAAAGAATTTATCAATGACGTAAGTAGTGAAACAATTTTCATCCTTTCATAAAAGTCATTCAAACAAAATATCACAACAAACTTACAATCATATTCGGGGCTTCAAAACAGCCCCTAACTACTAAAAATTAGTTACACATTATTATCAAATTAAACCAAAAGTAAAATATAAGTTTGGAAAGATTTAACCGAGAGAGAAGGCAGCTTGCTGCTTCTGTCTGTGCCCTTCTCGTACTGCAAGGCAGCTTGCTGATTCCTCTCTCGCCTAAAGCAGCTTGCTGATTCTCTTCTCCCCAGCTGCAAAGGCAGCTTTTTATTCTTCTTTTTTTTTGAGCTGCCCAAGGCAGCTTTGCTTCTCTCCGTTCCTCTCTAAATTTTCTGTCTTTTATGCCTTCTGTCCGAGTGCCTCTCTCTTTCTTCTTTCCTCCTTTTCCTTTCTTTCTTTTTCTTTCTTTTCCTTTCTTTTCTTTTCTTCTTCTCCATCTGTTCCTTTCTTTTCTTCTACCAAACAAAACCATCATGATGATGTTTCAAACATCATCATGACTTATCATTATTATATTTTTTTTTAATTTAATTTAAAAGATGATCTACACAGACAGTTTTGACGAATTTATTACATAAAATTTCACTTGTTCTATTTTTATTTTCTTTGCTAGACAAATCCTATAATACGCAAAAACAAAGTAAATAGCTCAAAAATATAAGGAACTAACTAATAAAAGACAAGTGAAATTGATGTAAAATATATATAAATATGAACTTATCACATGTATCAAAATCAGGTATGGACTCTTGTAGACCCTCCAGAAGGTATAGTACCTGTTGGAAACAAATGGGTCTTCAAGAGGAAGATAGGCGTTGATGGGAACGTGGAGACTTATAAGGCTAGACTAGTAGCCAAGGGTTACAGGCAAAGAGAAGGGATTGACTATGAAGAAACCTTTTCTCCTGTAGCCATGATTAAGTCCATTCGGATTTTGCTTGCTATAGCTGCATACCATGATTATGAGATATGGCAAATGGACGTGAAGACGGCCTTTCTGAACGGCTACCTAGAGGAAGAGCTCTATATGACTCAACCCGAAGGTTTCGTGTCCAAGTCCGAAAAGACTAAGGTATGCAAGCTTCACAGGTCCATTTATGGACTTAAGCAAGCCTCCAGGAGCTGGAACATTTGTTTCGACACTGAAATCAAAACGTTTGGTTTTACTCAAAACGAAGACGACAATTGTGTTTATCAAAAGGTCATTGGGGAAGCAGCAATATTCCTAGTGTTATATGTAGATGACATATTACTATTCGGGAATGACACTGCAGTACTTTCTTCTGTAAAAGTGTGGTTGTCCAAAACCTTCCACATGAAAGATTTGGGAGATGCATCTTATGTACTTGGGATAAAGCTCTATCATGATAGATCCAGAAGACTAATTGGATTATCCCAATCTATGTACATTGATAAGGTGCTAAGTAGGTTCCAGATGGAACAATCTAAGAAAGGTTTTCTTCCTGTTAGACATGGAATTCACCTTTCTAAGTCCATGGGACCTAAGACTCCTGAAGAGATACGGCAAATGAATACTATTCCTTATGCTTCCGCCATAGGAAGTCTCATGTATGCCATGATATGCACAAGGCCTGATATCGCATATGTTGTGAGCATTACTAGTCGATATCAATCTAACCCAGGATCAGAACACTGGACAGCTGTCAAGACGGTTCTTAAGTACTTAAAAAGAACTAAGGACATGTTCCTCGTTTATGGAGGAGCGACAGAGTTGCGAGTGGAAGCCTATACAGACGCAGATTTCCAATCTGACGTCGATGATAGAAGTTTTAACTCCGGATATGTATTCACTCTGAATGGTGGGGCGGTCAGTTAGAAAAGCAAGAAACAAAGTGTAATTGATGATTCCACGACAGAGGCTGAATATGTCGCTGCAGCTGAAGCCAGCAAAGAAGCGTTCTGGATGAAGAAGTTCATTACTGAACTTGGAGTGGTTCCAACCATTACATCACCAGTAACTTTGTACTGTGATAATAGTGGGGCGATAGCTCAAGCCAAGGAACCCAGGGCACATCAAAAGAACAAGCATTTTGACAGGCGCTTTAATATCATTAGAAGATATGCTGCCGAGGGGAAAGTCAACATCCTCAAAGTTGCCTCAGCCGATAACATAGCAAATCCACTAACGAAGCCAATGTCTCAAATCCAACTTGACCGCCATATGGAAAAGATGGGTATTAGATACATGGGAGGATGGCTTTGAGTGCAAGTGGGAGATTGTTGGAAGTATGCCCACAAAGCCACTCATTTGATGTAATAGCTTTTTGGAATACTTATTGTATTGAACTTTTATATGTTTAATGAAGGGCAAAGCTTATTGTTAATCACTATTTATTGTATCATGTGTTTAAGCAATAAGGGAATCCAAGGAATGTATTTGATCTAAGAGATAAGTGATTTAAGTAAGTTAGATTAACGAGACTTTTCTCTTATGTTCATTCCTAAAACGTTCCTAGCCATAGGATTGCCAATTGGGCATTGACAATCCGCTAAGGTTAGTATGTGTTATGTCGACTCAAGCGCGAGTATGACTAGTCTCAAGTCATTTAGTGTTGGACACTAAGACAAACACATAGGTGCTCGAAAGAGTAATCGAGTACACTGAACAACGATCAAAATAGAGTTCGAACATACATGTCATGTAAGAACTCGATAGTTGCAATATGCAAAGTAGTCCTTTGACCTGAGGCATCATAGATGTCTAATGATTAGGTCCTTGATCTTTGATCATGTCAAAGGCATTCCATTGGAGTGTCCACGGCATTGTTGGGGTCAAGCTATCTAGTCATGTAGGCATATGAATGCACAACAAGGAATCTCTAACCTTCCATGGTGGAAGGAGAATACTCTAAGATATGATTCGAGAGTCTTTGGCCAAAGCATATGAATATGATTTAGGAAGTTTGTTCCAAATCTTATTCAAAAGAATCATATAGAGAAGTATCACATTGGATAGTAGACATGAAACAAACTATCACTTAAACAATGTGATTAAGAGTATTGTATTAGAGAATGACCGTATTGCATTGTAGTTGTAACTGGATAGGTTCTCCAACCACTTCTACTTGGCTTGGGTAACCATGATATGCTGCTAGGTGTCACTCATGGTTTGTGGAAGCCCTAAAGATTAGCAAACACTAATTTTAAGGGAGAATTGAAATGTGGTTTCAATTCACAATCGATCGTTAAGAGTAACAATCGCCCACTACCTCGCTAATTGGAACCTAATGGATCGTACACCGAGTAAGGATGAAAGTGAAGAAATTAAATGAAATGGATATGCAATTAAATGGCTTGATTGAAGAATGGTCAAGATTAATTAATTAGTTAATTAATTTTACGAAAGGTTCGTATTGGGCTTTTAAGTTGGTTTTGGGTTTCAGAGCCCAAAAGTGTTTTGGTCCACAAGGCCCATTATGTTTAAGTTGTATGACAACTAAAACAAAATGGGCAATAAGCCCAATCACAACAAAGAGGCCGGCCATGGTGAGGAAAGGGTAAAGGTTTGCTTAATTGCAAGTTTGCCACTCACCTAAGAAAAATGTTATAAAAGCAACTTTATAGCAATTTTCTCATAAGGGTTTTTCTTGGTGAAATGAGGTGAAACACTATCTCTCATTTTCTCTAAAGAGGCCGGCCACTTAGAGGGGATTTAGCTAGCAATCTTTTCTTCTCTAAGTCATCCATTTCATCTTCACACTTCATCCTTGGTGTGGAGACTTAGAGACATCAAGCTTTTGATGTTTTGGAGAACAAATCCTCAAATCTTCAAAGAAGCAAAGGAGCACTAAAAGGAGGAAAATCACAAGCAAGATTCAAGGAGCTTGGAGGTGACTTGAAGGCCCTCCACTTGGGTGAATCCCTTGTGTAAACAAGGATGAGCTTCAAGGGTAAAGAATCTCTAAATTCTTCATTCTCTTTAATGTAGTTAAAGAGTCTTTTTGGTTCACCATATACTAGGCTTTGAAAGTCATGGGTTTTATGAATTATTTTTTGATGCATGCCTACTTTAAAGTGTTAATAGTTTGCATATGTATTCAAATGTTCTTACTTGTTCTTAGCTAGGACAAAATTTTTCCTTCAATTACAACAGTCAAATCATAAACTATAAAAATACAAAACCCAAAAGGATTCACCAACAACTAGACCTAGGCTCTTATAACACTTCAAGGAATAATTTGTGAAAACAAGTTCATTTGAGCAACATCTATGCATACAATTAACAATTAAAGGTGGAATCATGCTTGTATGCACTCAAAAATAAAACTTTACCCATGAAATTCTAGGCCTAGTAGTTGTGGTGAACCAAGACTCAACTCAAATCTTAAATAAAAGAGTTGAGAAACTTTTATACCTTTGAAGCACCTCTTTGCTTAGCAAAGGATATTCACCCATGTGAGGGCCTTCTTTCCTTCGTCTCCTTGCTCCTTGGCTCCATGGATGTGGATGGAGGAACTTTGCTTCTTGGCTCCATGACTTCTTGGATATGGATGAAGGAATGGATTCTTCAAGTTCCCAAGAAAGGGAACCTCTAAGTTTCCACACCAAGGAGAGCATTGAGGAAGAGATGAGTGACCTAGGAAGATATAGATTCTAGTCTATTCTTCCTAGGGAGGCTGGGCTCCTAAGAGAAGAGAGAGTTTTTTGTGTTTTTCTCTTTTCTCTCTAGAAAACCCCCATGAGGGAATAGGTTCTAATTTCCTTTCTATAGCCACTTACATTGAGTGGCATAATTGAAATTAAAACCAATTCTCCCTCACACTCTCTATGGCCGGCCATGTGGGTTCATTGGGCATTCATGCCCTTTGTGTTTTCAAGTTGACATACAACTTGAGTTATTGGACTTAACATTCGAAGCCCATTGGACCTTGAGGCCCAAAACTAACCCGAGGTCTAAAATGAACTTATTAATCTGATTAATTAACATATTAATTAATCCTAGCCATAATTAATTAAACCATTTATGTCACAGCCCGTCCCAAAATATTCAGTTTCGAAGGTGTGAAATGACTATTTTGCCCTCATACGTTTTGTGTGATTGTGTGATTTAAGTTTGGAAGTGAACTAATACCTTAAGTCCCTGATATTTGGAACCAATTAAGACTTAAAGTTGTTATGGTTTTGTGGTTGTTTGGAAGTCAAACAATTTGGACCACACACACACACTCCAACTCTCTCTCTCTCTCCTTCCCGTGCACTCTCCCTCTCCTCCCTCTCGGATTTCCTCCATTGTCCGTACAACTTTATGGACAATCCCTCAAAATACATCAAAACCTCATGGATCAAACCATCTAAGATCATCACTTTGTTCCTTTTGTTCTCATGAGTCAAGTGATACCTTTGTTTTTAAGAAATGACGTCAAGAACCCTGAGTTCCATAAGTTTCGGCAAGGTAACTAGTGACTCGATCATGATCATGGGTTATCTAGGAAGTTTGAGGACTCAAAAAGGTATTGTCCTAGCTTCATTGACATTTTGGAGTAGTTTTAACGTCGGGATTATGAAAAACCAGAGAACCCCGATTTAGAGCACTGTTCACATGGTCGTATTTATGGATGTTTCAGGAGATTTGAAGCTTATAGGAAGCTTTAGAACATCCTTACGAAGCTCGGAGAAGAAAAACCAAGTAATTTGGACATCGGGAACTCGAGATTGGCGAGTTTTAAGTTTGGCCGGATTATCGTAGATTTTTCCGGCGAGATCCCGTGAGTTTTAGGTCCTAAAACTGGTAAGGTTTTGTTCTACTTGTCTTAGGCTTCATTTTGGTATATAATTCGTGAAATTTGGTTGAAAAATGAAGAAGATATAAGGATTTTAAGTTTTTCCAATTTCCGGCGACGACAACGGTCGCCAGAGTTCGAAGGTAGGGGATAACAGAATATTCCGTCAACTTTGATGGAATATTCCGTCAACTTTGATGGAATATTCCTAACGGCGGTGGTTAGTTTTAACGGTTTATGTTACTTTTAATGGAATATTCCTAACGAGGTTAAGGGATTCCGTTAGGGTCCCTGCGCGTGGCCGCGCTTGTTGCCGTGCCCTTGCCGGCGCGTGGGACGTCGGAAATTTTTTCTAAAAGGGTTGTGATTTTCACACACCCTTAACTAATTCTCCCACACTCCTTCCTATTTTTTAATAGTTAATTGGTATCCTACAATTTAATCTTCCATATATGCCCTTCCTACTTTTTGATGGTAATTAATGAAAGATTAAAAAGGGAGGGGTATTTATGGAAGATTAAATAGTAGGATACCAATTAAGTACTAAAAAATAGGAAGGGGTGTGGGAAAAGTAGTTAAGGGTGTGTGAAAATCACGACCCTTTCTAAAAATATGAGGGTGTTCGTGAGGTTGTGTAGATCACGTTAGTACATTCAAACATCCCATTTGAGCAATGTATGAGAAGTTATTAGCTAGTATTGGTTATGTGCTTTAAATTAAAGTTTTTATAATTGTTTCGCATATAGGGGAGACTTATCCCGAGGACGAGCACAGTCTAGGGCGACTCGGGGGCTACGACCCTTCGACATACCAGTGAGTGGGCTTTTGGTTTTCAGTATATATTTATATACTTGATATTTTCCAAGAAAATGCGTTTAAATGAATATATGCTTTGAAATGCCATGCATATAAATTTATATTCAGAATATGAAATAGTATATGATGCATAATATATAATTGTGGTGTTGTGGACGCTCAGGTAAGCCCAGGTGAGTTTATGAATTGTGAATGTGAATAACGGTTGTGATTATTTGAGAAGCATAGAGCTCATAAACCTGCACCCCCGGTGATTGTGATTTAGCCAGAGAGATAGTACAGGCCTGTTTATAATGTCACATCCCACACCATATGCTCACATTGGATCCAATTTAGGTGCACAGTCTTGTCGTACAGACCATTATAGGTGGTTCCGACTCGTAGGTGACTAGCGATTTATCACACAACTATAATGAGAATGTAGTAATGAGCATAATTATATTTCACCCAGTCTTGTCGTACAGACCTTTTAGTGGTTCCGACTTGTGTGCAGTGTAGTGCCGTATAGGTCATTTGTAGTGACTCCGGCTAGATTGACAAATGAGCTATGAATTCAGCCGTACAGACTACTGCAAGGGTTCCGGCTAATGTGTTATTTCCCATGAATTTATTTTCACCTGAGTTACTTATCCTGTTTCTATCTTGGCATGGCATACTTATGATTATCATTATGTGTAACATGATTTGAATGGATATATATATATATATATATATATATGTATGTATGTATGTATGTATATGTTAATATTCTATTTCTGGGAAAAAGTATACATGTTTTACGGCGAAGGGTTAGAGCTTTTGAAAGTTAAATCTGTTCTCAAAACATTTGTTTTTGCCCACTCACATTTTCTGTTTTGCGCCCCTCCAGGTTTTAGGTAGACTTGCTGTTGGTGGCATTGAGGATCTCGACGGTTCTGACAGAATAAAAATTGGTAGGAAATCTTCTGGTACTGTATAACTAGTACTCGTCCTACTGGACTGCACCTAGACTTTCTATGCTCTGATTAGGAGTATTTACTCTTGTATCTCGCTCCTAGCACTTTCTGCTTATTAATATACATTAGTAACTTTCGGTTTTTATTTATTCGTATAATTCTTATCCTTATCGCTTCCGCACTATGCACATGGCTACGTCACCCTTACGTGATGGCCAGCATGCCTCGATCTCGGTCGGGGTGTGTCAATTTGGTATCAGAGCCACGTTTAGCAGTCCTGTATATCTTGTGAATGATCTAATCATTGTGATGTCTTCTGTTAGAACTATGCTGCCTCGTAAAGAGCCACGTCACTCAGGTGAGCCTAGTTCCCCTGATATTGCTCAATTAGGGGAAGTTATAGCTAATGCCATTCAGTCTTCGCTCCGTCCTTCTCAAATGACACCTTTTGATACTGTGTATAATCTGAAGCTGAATCATTTCTTGGGAAATGAAGGACATGAGGGAGCGGAGAAGTGGCTTAATCATGTCGAAAAGACTTTTCTTGTGATGCAGAGTCAGAGGAATCTTTCTCCTGATAGGTGGGTCGAGACGACTACCTGGTTTTTGGGTCCGGAGCCTGCATCCTGGTGGAGACAGAAGTCATATCAGATGCCACCAGAGGTTGTAGCCGATTTGGAAGTGTTTAAATAGTTGTTTCGGAAAAGGTTTATTCCCCCTAAGTACATTGATCGCAAGAAACAAGAGTTTACGCATCTAAAACAAGGAAAGATGTCAGCGAATGAGTATTATAGGAGGTTCACTGATTTGTCTCGATATGATCCAGAGGTTGCTGCTAATCCGGTCGAGATGCTCCGTCGTTTCAGGTTGGGTACTAAGAAGAAATGGTGTTCTATAGTGACATCGACTCCCTGTGGCACTTACCAAGAGTTTTATGAGGTTTTACTGCGGATTGAGGACTCAGAGAACATGCCTAGTGAAAGTGAAGATGAAGAAGAAAAGAACGGGAATCATAGGCGAGATGATAAAGGTAAAGGTCAATCATCTCAGGGACCTCGTAAGACCCAGAGTTTTAAGAGAAGTGGTGTTAGTTCCAGCTCTTCTAGTGGAGGTTTGAGCTCTAATGTACAGAGGAGAAGTGGTAGATTTTTTGGAGGCCCGAGATTTCAGAGGCAAAGGGACTTTGGTGGTTCAGGTGCTCCTTTATGCCGCAAGTGGAATAATAGGCATTTTGGGGAGTGTAGGAGAGACAGTAGTGCATGCTATACTTGTGGACAGATGGGACATAGGGCTGCACATTGCCCTCAGAATCAGCATAGGCCCCATTAGCCTTCCTTACCACCATTTGCGCCGACCCATCAAGCTTCAGGACCTAGTGGTTATGCTCAGACTGGTCGTGGAGGTTCTTATCATTATCTATCATTATCAGGGCAACGCCGCTCCTTATGCTACAGGGCAATATCAGTACTCACAAGATCCTCATTATCAGGGTGGTTACCCTCAATATCAGGGAAGTTCTATGCCATACCAGCCACATTTAACAGGTGGATCCCAGTGGTACCAGAGGGGACAGCCTCAACAGGTAGAGATTGCTGCTAGCAGTGCGGGATCTTCGAGTCAGTCTGGTCAGCCAAGACAAAGACAAGGTATTCATGCTAGCAGAGGTCGTGGTGGACGATAGCAGAATCAGGGACGTATCCATAACATGACACTGCAAGATGTTCAGGACAATCCTGATTTAATCATGGGTACGTTAAATATTCTTGGTCATGTTGCTAGAGTATTGATTGATTGTGGTGCTACACATTCTGTTGTTTCTCATACATTTGCTCAAGTGACACAACCTCATCCTACACCTATAGGATACGATTTAGAGTTTTCTATGCCTAGAGGGGAGAGATGTTATGTGGATCGGGTATATCCAGGATGTCCAGTGATGGTGGAGGATGTTGTTATGCCAGTTAATCTTATTCTGTTAGACATTGTTGATTTTGATGTGATTTTGGGCACTGATTGGTTACATTATAATCGTGCCAAGATAGATTGTTATGGAAAGGCAGTCACCTTTCATCGTCCTGGATTACCTGAAGTTACATTTGTAGGAGAGCCTAGCAGGGTAAGGCATGGTGTTATTTCTGCCATGAAAGCCAAAAGATTGTTGTCAAAAGGTTGTTAAGGATATTTGGCTCATATGGTGTTGAATGATGATGCTCCTAGTAGTGTGGAAGATGTGTGTGTGGTCAGGCATTTTTCGGATGTGTTCCCTGATGATTTTCCTGGATTGCCGCCAGATAGAGATGTGGAGTTCACTATTGAATTGCTTCCAGGTACGGATCCTATATCTTTGACTCCTTATAGAATGGCTCCTGCTGAATTAAGGGAATTGAAAGTTCAGTTGCAAGAATTAGTGGATAAAGGTTTTATTCAGCCTAGTACTTCACCCTGGGGAGCTCCAGTTTTATTTGTGAGGAAGAAAGACGGAATCTTGAGGCTATACATTGATTACAGGCAATTGAATCAGGTAACAATTAAGAACCGTTATCCATTGCCTCGTATAGATGATTTGTTTGATCAACTCCGAGGTGCCTGTGTGTTCTCTAAGATTGACTTGAGGTCTGGTTACTACCAGTTGAAGATTAGAAGTGAAGATGTCCCTAAAACAGCTTTCAGGACTCGATATGGTCATTATGAGTTTCTTGTGATGCCAGTCGTGTTAACTAATGCACCTACAACTTTCATAGATTTAATGAATCGAGTATTCCAGCCCTATTTGGACAGGTTTGTCATTGTCTTTATTAACGATATTCTGGTATACTCTAAGACTAGAGCAGAGCATGCTAGACATCTTAAATTGGTGTTGAAAAGTTTGAGGGAACACCAGTTATATGCTAAGTTTAGCAAATGCCAATTTTGGTTAGATCAAGTGGCATTTTTGGGACATGTTATATCAGCTCAAGGTATTAGAGTGGATTCTCAAAAAGTGGCAGCTGTGGAGAATTGGGAACAACCTTGAACCGTCATTGAGGTTCGGAGTTTTCTTGGCCTTGCAGGTTATTATAGACGGTTTGTTAAGGATTTTTCAGTGATTGCTTTACCATTGACGAGGTTGACCAGGAAGGATGTTAAGTTTGAGTGGGATGATAATTGTGAGCAAAGTTTTCAGCAGTTGAAGTATTATCTCACTCATGCACCTGTTTTAGCACTCCCGAATGATAGTGGTAATTTCGAGGTCTACAGTGATGCTTCTTTGAATGGTCTGGGTTGTGTATTGATGCAACATGGTAGAGTGATTGCTTATGCTTTGAGACAGTTGAAACCTCATGAGAAGAATTACCCTACTCATGATTTGGAGTTAGCGGCTATCATCTTTGCTTTGAAGATTTGGAGACATTATCTTTATGGTGAAAAATGTAAGATCTTCACGGATCATAAGAGTCTTCAGTACCTTTTTACTCAGAGAGATCTAAATCTTCGGCAGCGGAGGTGGATTGAGTTACTTAGCGATTATGATTGCACGATTGAGTATCACCCTGGTCGTGCAAATGTAGTGGCGGATGCACTTAGTAGGAAGACTCCAGCTAGACTTAATGCCATCTATGATTTTCATGTTCCTCTCCTTGCAGATTTGAGGTCCACTGGAGTGGAGTTAAGAGTGGAAGATCAAGAGGAAGCCTTGCTTGCTGATTTTCAAGTTAGGCCAATCTTAATTGATCGTGTGCTCGAGGCCTAGATGAATGATGAAGAGACCCAGGAAATAATTCAAGCAAGGAATCAGGGGAAAAAGAAAGATTTCAGAATTCGAGAAACTAATGGTATGCTTATGCAGGAGAGCAGAATGTATGTGCCGAATAATGCAAAGGTAAAGAAAGAAATCCTTGATGAAACGCATATTTCGGCATATGCAATGCATCCAGGAGGTACCAAGATGTATCATACCATTCGCCCATTTTATTATTGGCCGGGTATGAAAAGGGAAATTGCTGAATACGTGAGTAGGTGTGCCATTTGCCAATAGGTTAAAGCTGAGAGGAAGAAACCGTTTGGGTTGATGCAGCCACTTCCCGTTCCACAGTGAAAATGGGAAAATATTACTATGGATTTCGTGTATAAGCTTCCTCGTACACAGAATGGTTATGACGGTATTTGGGTGATAGTTGATCGGCTCACTAAGTCATCACACTTTATTCCAGTGAGGGAAAAATACCCATTAAGCTGATTAGCTAAGTTATTCATATCGAAGATTGTGAAGTACCATGGTGTTCCAGTTGATATTATCTCGGACCGGGATCCTCAATTTACTTTTAAGTTCTGGATAGCATTCCAGGAAGCTCTTGGTACAAGATTACTTTATAGTACGGTATATCACCCTCAGACAGACGGACAATCAGATAGGACTATTTAGACATTAAAAGATATGCTGAGATCTTCAGTGCTGCAGTTTGGCGATGGTTGGCATGATTGTTTGGATTTGATGGAATTCACATACAACAACAGTTACCATTCGAGTATTGGTATGGCACATTTTGAGGCACTTTATGGCAAGTCTTGTTGAACGCCATTATGCTGGTTAGAAGTTGGGGAAAGAGTTTTCGTGGGCCCGGAGATTGTGGATGAAACTACTCAGAATATTCAAGAAATTAAGTCTAACCTGAAAGCAGCCCAGGATCGACAAAAAGAGTTTAGCAGACAAGCATGCCACTGACCGGATGTATAATGTAGGCGATTAGGTATTTCTGAAGTTATCACCATGGAAAGGTGTTGTGTTGTTTGGAAAGAAATGCAAGCTGAGTCATAGGTACATTGCACCGTATATGATCACTTAGAGAGTCGGTGAGGCTGCTTACAGGCTTGAGTTGCCTCCAGAGTTGTCTAAAGTGCATGACGTGTTTCATCTGTTGATGCTTCGACATTATGTCTCAGATCTTTCACATGTGATTCCTCCTCAACCTTTGGAAATTAATTCGGACTTGTGTTATGATGATGAGCCAGTGACTATTTTGGATTGGAAGGATAAGGAGCTGAGGAATAAGACAGTGCGTTCGGTGAAAGTATTATGGAGAAATCACTCAGTGGAATAGGCTACTTGGGAGACAGAGGATCGGATGAGAAAGATGTATCCACGCTTGTTTTATGACTATTAGTGGATGTTTTATTGTGTATAATTTCGAGGACGAAATTTTATAAGGTGAGTAGATTGTCACAGCCCGTCCCGAAATATTCAGTTTCGACGGTGTGAAATGACTATTTTGCCCTCGGACATTTTGTGTGTTTGTGTGATTTAAGTTTGGAAGTGAACTAATACCTTAAGTCCCTGATATTTGGAACCAATTAGGACTTAAAGTTGTTATGGTTTTGTGGTTGTTTGGAAGTCAGACAATTTTGGACCACACACACATACTCCAACTCTCTCTCTCTCTCCTTCCCGTGCACTCTCTCTCTCCTCCCTCTCGGACTTCCTCCATTGTCCGTACAACTGTACGGACAATCCCTCAAACTACATCAAAACCTCACAGATCAAACCATCTAAGATCACCACTTTGTTCCTTCTGTTCTCATGAGTCGAGTGATACCTTTGCTTTTAAGAAAGGACATCAAGAACCCTGAGTTCCATAAGCTCTGGCGAGGTAAATAGTGACTCGATCATGATCGTGGGTGATCTAGGAAGTTTGAGGAATCAAAAAGGTATTGTCTTAACTTCCTTGACATTTTGGAGTAGTTTTGGAGTAGTTTTAACGTCGGGATTATGAAAAACCAGAGAACCCGATTTAGAGCACTGTTCACATGGTCGTATTTATGGATGTTTCAGGAGATTTAAAGCTTATAGGAAGCTTTAGAACATCCTTACGAAGCTCGGAGAAGAAAAACCAAGTAATTGGGACGTCGGGAACTGGAGATTTGCGAGTTTTAAGTTTGGCCCGATTATCGTGGATTTTTCTGGTGAGATCCCATGAGTTTTAGGTCCTAAAACTGGTAAGGGTTTGTTCTACTTGTCTTAAGCTTCATTTTGGTATATAATTCGTGAAATTTGGTTGAAAAATGAAGAAAATATAAGGATTTTAAGTTTTTCCAGTTTCCGGCGACGGCGACGATTGCCGGAGTTCGAAGGTAGGGGATGACGGAATATTCCTAACGGCGTTGGTTAGTTTTAATGATTTCTGTTACTTTTAACGAAATATTCCTAAAGGGTTAAGGGATTCCGTTAGGGTCCTTGCGCGTGGCCGCGAGTGTTGCCGTGCCCTTGCCGCAGCATAGCTGCGAGTGGGACGTCGGAGAATTTTTCTAAAAATATGGGGATGTTCGTGAGGTTGTATAGATCACGTTGGTATATTCAAACATCCCATTTGAGCAATGTATGAGAAGTTATTAGCTAGTATTGGTTATGTGCTTTAAATTAACGTTTTTATAATTGTTTCGCATATAGGGGATACTTATCCCGAGGACGAGCGCAGTTAAGGGCGACTCGGGGGCTACGACCTTTCAACATACCAGTGAGTGGGCTTTTGGTTTTCAGTATATATTTATATACTTGATATTTTCCCAGAAAATGCGTTTAAATGAAAGTATGCTTTGAAATGCCATGCATATAAATTTATATTCATAATATGAAATAGTATATGATGCATAATATATAATTGTGGTGCTATAGACGCTCGGGTAAGCCCAGGTGAGTTTATGAATTATGAATGTGAATAACGGTTGTGATTATTTGAGAAGCATAGAGCTCATAAACCTGCACCCCGGGTGATTGTGATTTAGCCAGAGAGATAGTACAGGCCTGTTTATGATGTCACCTCCCGCACCATATGCTCACATTGGATCCAATTTAGGTGCACAGTCTTGTCGTACAGACTATTATAGGTTGTTCCGACTCGTAGGTGACTAACGATTTATCGCACAGCTATAATGAGAATGTAGTAATGAGCATAATTATATTACACCCAGTCTTGTCGTATAGACCTTTTAGTGGTTCCGACTTGTGTGCAGTGTAGTGTCGTATAGGTCATTTGTAGTGACTCTGGCTAGATTGATTAATGAGCTATGAATTCAGCCGTACAGACTTCTGCAAGGGTTCCGGCTAATGTGTTATTTCCCATGAATTTATTTTCGCCTGAGTTACTTATCCTGTTTCTATCTTGGCATGGCATACTTACGATTATGATTATGTGTAACATGATTTGAATGGATATATATATAGATGTATGTATATGTTAACATTCTATTTCTGGGAAAAAGTATACATGTTTTACGACGAGGGGTTAGAGCTTTTGAAAGTTAAATGTGTTCTCAAAACATTTGTTTTTGCCCACTCACATTTTCTGTTTTGCGCCCCTCCAGGTTTTAGGTAGACTTGTTGGTGGCATTGAGGATCTCGGCGGTTCTGACAGAATAAAAATTAGTAGGACATCTTCTGGTATTGTATAACTAGTACTCGTCCTACTGGACTGCACCTAGACTTTCTATGCTCTGATTAGGAGTATTTACTCTTGTATCTCACTCCTAGAACTTTCTGCTTATTAGTATACATTAGTAGCTTTCAGTTTTTATTTATTCATATAATTCTTATCCTTATCGCTTCCGCACTGTGCACATGGCTACGTCACCCTCACGTGACGGCCAGCATGCCTCGATCTCGGTAGGGGTGGTACAATTTAACTATCCTTACTCATCTCCGTTATTTCTTCAATCTTTACCTTACAAGGTGTACGATCCATTAGGTTCCTTTTAGCAAGGTAGTGGGCGATTAGAACTCTTCAAATCGATTGTGAATTGAAACTTACTTTTCAATTCTCCCTTTAGTGATTATACACCTTTAGGGCTTCCACAAACCATGAGTGACACCTAGCAATATATCATGGCTACCCAAGCTAATCAGAAGAGGTGGATAACCTATTTAGTTTGGGATTACAATGCAATACAGTCTTTCTCTAATACAATACTCTTGACCACATTGTTTGATTTGATAGTTTATTCATGTTTCATATCCAATGTGATTCTCTTACTTATATGATTACCTTGAATGTGATTTGGAACGAATTCCTAAATCTCATTTATACTCTGGCCAGAGATTCTTAATCATATCATAGAGTATTTTCCCTCAAACAGTTTAAAGGTTAAAGATCCCTTGTTGTGCATTTACTTTCCTCCATGGCTAAGTGGCTTAACCCCAACTATGCCGTGGGCACCCTTTGATGGAGTGACTTTGACATAGTCAAGGATCAAGGACCTAACCATAAGACAACTATGATGTCTCAGGTCAAATGACTATTTTGCATTATCCCAACCATGAATTTTCATGTGACATGAGTATGAGAACTCTTTGTTGATCGCGTTCAGTGGACTCATACTCTATTGAGCACCTACATGCTTGTCTTGATGTCAGTCACACCAATGACTCGAGACCAGTCACTCTCTCTAAGAGAAGACATAGCACCTACTGATCTTAATGGATTGTCAATGCCCAATTGGCAATCCTATGATCAGGAATGTTTAGGATATGTATACGAAAGAGAATGGTCTCATGAATGTAACTTCTTTAGATCACATTCTCCCAATTACATATTCCTTGGACTTATCGTTTAAGCGTATAACATTTATATGAGAAGGCTTTAAACAATAATTTTTGCCCTTTATATTAAACTAGATTAGTTTAACTTGTGAAATGTCCGTTAAAGTATCATCATATGATTGGCTTCATGGCACATTTCCAACAGTTAGTATAATTTTTTTTTTTAATGCAGTAAGTTTATTAAAATTGGAAGAACTTGCTATGGGATCACATGAAAAGAACACATATCGTTTGTTAAGCAATACACTTCTCTTCAGCTTCTCATGCAACGAATTTATATTAAGGTTCCAACGGCAAATCCGGGGCAATAACTCAGGGTTCATCCTCACTGTCGAGTTGTTTTTTGTCTTTAGGTAGGGTAAAGTATCAAACAACCAAATCTGCTAAATTGAAAGTGATAATGTAAATAACTTCTAGTGGAAACGAATGTAAAAACACGTTAAACTTATAACAAAAAAGAAAAATGAAATTACCTAGAATACATACAGAACCCCCTTTAGGTTTTATAGGAATCTTGGATCCCAGCCCCTGATTTCTCTACATTTTTTTTCTTTTATAATGTTGTACCAGGTCAAAGTAGCGGTGGTCATGGTTGGCATTAACAATTGGAAGGACGCCGAAGCCCACAGATAGGTCTTTTTTGTTTCATTGTCTACCGACTCAAGCCGATGGTAGTCGATGGATGAGTCATCCTCATTCCCCAAAACAACAAAGTGGACGAAGTACAACAGGCCTAACTTGCACAAATTGTCTTCGTTTTGGCACCCGTTGAATTGGTCCTCCAATTGTTTCTGGGTTATCTTATTCTTTGCCCTATAATACGTCTCTCTAATACAACATTCATCTTCCTTCTGTTTGGGGATTGGGAGAATTCTCCAAATTTAGTCTGTTGATCAAACAAAATTTGCGGCTCCTGAAAGTCGCTGACATCGTCCCTAAACAGGAAGGATATGGAATCATCGATCCATGTCAGTCAATGCAGTCCACGTCAACCAAATGTACAAAACAAGAATCCTCGAATTTCTTAAGCCAATACTTTGAAAATCGATCTTTTATATTACACAGATACCCCGAGGTGTATGATAGACATGAGATAAAAGCAAGAAATACCTCGTCCAGCAGACACACAAGTTCCAACGAAGGAGATGATTTGACTTTTGACTTGCAAGATTTTCAACAGAGCCTTTGAATCCAACAATGGCAAACATAAGGTTTTATACGCACATCAAATTAGTAACATAATCATGCACACATAATATGCATAGTATATGTACATTATATGCTCAAATTCAACCAATTCATGAACCAAATTCAAGCAAGTATGCCCAACATCTACACATGCACAAAATATGTACCAATTCATAACCAAATTCAATCAATTAATTTCCAGCAATATTAAAAGCACATGCACAAAATATATACACTGTATGCACAAACGAAGATCAAACAAACCATGAAGAAAAGTAACTTCAAAATACATGCAATTACGCAACCCTAAAGCCTAATCTGTTAATTTTCCCCCAAATTAACTATACAAAACAATCAATCGCACCCAAAACCTTAAATTCCCAAATTGGGAAAACCTAAGTTCAAATAACGAAAATTCAATTCAAAACGTACTTTGTTTTGCCATTACAATTGTTTGAATCGATAGATACCAAACTCGTCTTGGCCGTGAAACTTATAGAAAAGATTGGAAAGTTGGCGTCATCGGAAAATTGGACAAGATTTGGGTCAAGCCTTTGGGAGTTAGGGTTCTTCGGTATGGGGGTAGGGCGAGAGGGATTTTTTTTCGGACAAGGAGTAAATGCTGGAAAATGGGTCGGAAAATTGGACAAGGATTTCAAATCTTGGCGTTGGTTGGAAAACAGGTCACGCCATTCAGGTAAGGGGTTCTTTGAGCTTGGGATCGTGGTTTTCAGACAAGGACGCAGTAAATACTGACTGGGTTGGACGAAATAATCCATTTATATGGGAGGACAATTTGGTCATTTCAAGTTTTAAGAAAATCCTATTTATGTCATATTGTTTTGGCATGTCGTGTGCATGTTTTATGCATATCCCAAAAATCATATTTTGGTCCCAAGATTATGAAAATAACCCATTTGTGTCAATTTTTCTATATTATATCATGGCCCGGCCCAATCCCAAAGCTTCTCTGATGAGGTTATATACCTAAGTAACCATAGTTCCACAAGATTTTACAATATTTGTCCGTACACATAGTACGTCATGGTTCCCCACCCCATTGTTGAACAGTTTGTTTGCAACAACATTTTTGCTGTGTTTGCATCATTTTAGGCTTTCATCTGTAGAATACATGGTGGATGAATTAAATATTTTCAGTTTCTGGGTTTGTGAGCATATATATGTGACGTTTCCTAAACTTTGTGAGGGCATTCATTCTCAATGTCGTGTGTCGGCCACCACATAATTTACAGATGTGGACTTGTGGCCATGAAGAGAATCATAATATATATAAGAGTAATGTTAGGAAAAAAAAAATTGTGGACAAAATTTTATAAATTTAATGTATAATAATTGGATTATTACATAAATATTGATAGACGTGATCATTTCCTATTTATGACATATTATATAATTTACAAATTTTGTCTACAAATTTAATCTTCATAACATTACTTTATATATATAATTGTGTTGTGTGGTAAAAATCATGTAAGTTTATTCACTATAACTAGTGATTCACCCTGATAAACCAGTTTTAAGATAATCTGACATTTAATTACATATGCGATCGCATTATTGATTAGTGTCTCACGTTATCGATTTGACATGTCCCGCATGTGACACTTTTCCTTGATAACATAATATATGTACAGGTCCTTAATAACGTGATATTTGTTTTCAAAGGGCACTGCAAACTAACTCAAGAGATTCCGAGGTATATATATAAACTGGTTGAAAGAACCACAAAATTAAAGAGTGAAAATGGGAACCAGTTGAAAATGGGTTTATGTATCATTACCATGCTGTATCTTTCTATAGATTTGAGAATATATTAAAGAGTTGTTAGTCACTTCCATTAGATCAACATGCACGCTTCATTTATGAAAACATGAGAGAAATGCATAAAAAGAGGACATAATGTCATTTGGAGGTGTTAAAATAACTACTCTCTATATTAATTACTCAAAATATTGTTTAGATTGGAAAACGATATAATTACAAAAAATATGTAAGTGAAAAAATGCTAACAATAATTATTAGTTTGTTGTAGCCTATTTTATCTGATAGGGAAGGGGGCCGGTGGCACAGAGAGAAAATATAGAGAGAGATGTATTTGTAGGATTGTGTAGAGGAATGTGTGTAGAGGATGCTGTTATTCCCCCTACGCAGCGCATTTATTTATAGTAATAAGAGAGAGAATAAATCATTCTCTTCCAAGGAATACTAGTCCATATAGGAAAAAATAACTATAATCAAATCTAATCTAGGATTTACACATTCACACTTAAACTAGAAGTTTACAACACTCCCCCTTGAGTGTGTAAATACTCAAGTAGATTCACCATTATGTAGAGGTTGAGGAAGTCGACTCGTCGGCACTGATTCTGGGAACACGCTATTATCAATAATGTAGGAACTTGCATAAGGAATTAAGTCTCACAAAAAACCACATGGCTATGGTAAAAACCCGAGTATGGACAAAACCCATAGTTTAAGGAAAAATTGAGTAATGCAAAGTCAAATGAAACGTCTACGAAATGTCATCAGGGATATGATCAACCTAAAGTGGGTGCCTCGTTAAAACCTAGTTAGGTAGCAAAAACCCAGTGGGAAAAATGCTCGTAACCGTAGGGAAAAATAGTATATTAAGATCAAGCAAGTATACTTCAGGATACTCCCCCTGAGTTTGACACAATTCCAAAGAGAACTGGCAATGTTACAACTCAGAAAGTTTACGCATACCAATTCCATGAACAAGCTTCTGAAACGTCGCCTTCGGTAGTGATTTGGGAAAGATGTCAGCTAGATTGTCTTGTGGACGGATTTGCGTGACTTCAATATTCTGATGCTTTTGTTATTGATATAAGAAGAAGAACTTCGGCACAATGTGCTTAGTGTTGTCTCCTTTGATGTAACCTTTCTTGAGCTGTTCGATGCATGTTGTGTTGTCTTCATAGATCGTTGTTGGGACATCAACAACCGGGTAAAGATCGCAGGAGCTTCGAATATGGCCATAACTGCTCTAAGTTGCTTCGTGTAAGGCGAGAATTTCAACATGGTTAGTCGAAGTGGCAACTAAGGTCTTTTTAGTTGAGAGCGTGCCTTGTGCAGATCAGATAAGTATCTTATGTCAGCATAACCAACAAGGCGAGAATCGATTGGAGATAAGGGGTGCGTCATCACTCGAGGATCCATAGGGATAGAACAAGCCCAAATCCGTAGTACCCTTAAGGTAGCAGAAAATATCTTTAACACCAGTTCGGTGTCTGCATGTTGGTGTATTACTGTATCTTACCAAAAGATTAATAGCGAAATAGATGTCAGGTCTAGTGTATTGAGCTAAGTACGATAAAGCGCCTATCGCACTTAGACAAGGAACTTCAGGCTCCAAAATCTCTTCATCACCCTCATTCGGACAGAAAGGATCTCGTTTTGCATCTAACGATCGAACGACCATAAAAGTACTTAAATGCTTCACTTTATCCTTGTTAAAGCAGCGCAACACCTTTTGCGTCTAGTTCGATTCATGTATTAAGATTTCATCCGAATGGTGCTCTATCTCGAGACCGAGACAGTATCGAGTCTTTTCTAGATTTTTCATCTCAAATTCCAATTCAGGTGCGCGGCAGTTCTCGCGAGCTCTTCAGGAGTTCCGATAAGCTTCATGTCATAGACATATACTGCAACTATCGCAAAACCAAAATGTGACTTCTTAATGAACACACAAGGGCATAGTTCATTGTTCACATATCCCTGACTAGTCAAATACTCACTCAGACGATTATACCACATTTTTCCGGATTGCTTCAAACCATAGAGTAAATGCCTCAGCCGAATTGAGAGTGTGTTTCGGGGTTTGGAAATATTTGATCCAATCAATGTAAGTCCTTCAGGAACTTTCATATAAATTTCCATATTAAAATCCCCATAGAGATACGCAGTTACTACGTCTATCAACTCCATACTTAGTTTTTCGGAAACTACCAAACTGATAAGGTATAGAAAAGTAATCACATCAATAATAGCTGAATAAGTTTCTTCATAGTTAATCCCGGGGCGTTGTGAGAAGCCTTGCGCAACAAGACGAGCTTTGTAATGCACAATTTCGTTCTTTTCATTACGCTTCTGAACGAAAACTCACTTGTAACTAATGGGATTCTCATGTGGAGGAGTAGGAGCTACAGGTCCAAACACCTTACGTTTCGCAAGCAAATCAAGTTCGACCTGGATTACTTGTTTCCAGTTTGACCAATTGGTTCTACATCGACATTTATCAACAGAACAGGGTTCAACGTCATTGCTTAACATGATCTCAGTAGCTATTGCATATGCTAATGCATCGTCGACGATCATCTCATTTCTATATCAAACATCATCTAAGCTAGCATAATAGACCGAAATCTCACGATTCTCGGGAGGTGGATTCGTCTCTTCAAGGACGCTTCCGTAATCTAGAATTTCCTTATGAGTTGGATAGAATGAGTAGGCGATAGTCGTATTCACGGTAGGCTCTTCAGGTGCCTGTGCTGTGGGTTTCCTTTTTCGGGGCTGTGAATCCTTTGAACCAAGAGGTCTATCACGCTTATGTGTAAGGGCAGATGATTGGCTAGCCGCTAATGTACGTGGATCTGCCAAAGTGGCGTCTCGGGCCTCCAGGAGGGAAGTTCGTCATTCATTTGGTACATCCATCTTTGTAGGCACATTCGCAGTTGGAATATGTGATCTTGTCACTCACGCTAGATCCGTGAAAGCATCTAGCATGCTCTGAATATCTAATATGCGCTGCACTTCAGTTTCAAACTGAGCGGTGCGAGGATCTAAATGAGACAAAGTAGGAGTCGTCCAAAATAATTCACGCCGTTCTTTAGGAACGTTGACATTTTTATCTCCCTCTAACGACTGGAAGACTGTTTCATAGAAGTGACAATCTGCGAAACGAGCGGTAAACATATTACCTATCAAAGGTTCTAAGTAACAAATGATCGAAAGAGAATCATATCTGACATAGATTCTCATCTTTCGTTGAGGCACTATTTTTGTACGTAAGGGGGGCGAAATTGGCATATAGACCGCGCAAAAAAAAAAAATAAAACGCACAGATGAAATGTGTTGGGTTCATATCCAGTAACCAACTGAAGGGCACTATATGGTTGGGTTGCAGTAGGCCTCAGGCGGACCAACATGGTTGTGTGCAAAATCGTATAACCCCAAGCAACGATCAAAAGCTTGGTACGTATGACCAATGATCGAGCAATCATTTGTAAGTGCTTAATGAATGCCTCTACCAGGCTGTTCTAGGTGTGAACATGGGGTACATGATGTTCAACTTCAACCCCAACTGACATGCAATAGTCATCAAAAGTTTTAGATGTGAATTCTCCATCATTATCCAATCAAGTAGATTTTATCGGATAATCAGGGTAGTGAGCCCTGAGCTTGATAACCTGAGCCAACAGTTTGGAGAATGCAGCATTCCTTGTAGACAACAAGCACATATGTGACCAACGTGTGGAAGCATCAACCAAATTCATAAAATATCTAAATGGTCAACATAGAGGGTGAATCGGTCCACAAATGTCCCCCTGAATCCTTGTCATAAGAAGGCTTAATAATAAGCTTTCCCATAAAACAGGTTTGACATGCGATTCCTTGAATAGAACCTAAACTTTGGGTTAGTGGATGTCGTATGATGATTTGAGGATACGGCGCATCGCTATTCATCTAGGGTGTCCCAACGATCATGCCAAAGTGTAATTTCGTGCGCGGTTCTCAGAGGTAGGGCAGGCCACATAGTGGCTTTCTATGGGGCGTATGGTTGTAGTAAATAGACCACTCGGGATACGCTCCATCTTCTCTAGAATACCCTTCTGGCCATATTCGTAGGAAGTTATGCACATAAATTCAACTCCATTTTCTACATAGGTTTCAACGTGGTAATTATTATTTCTAATGTCCTTGAAACTCAACAACGTTCTTCCGAAACGCGGAGAATAAAGTGCGTCATCAAAGGTCAAAATTATACCATTGGACAACATTATACGTGCCTTACCGTATCCTTTGATCAGGTTGGATGAGCCTGAAAGGGTTGTCAGATGTGCATTCTTAGGTACGACGTTAGTGAAATAGATGCTTCATGAAAAACGGTGTGCGTGGTTGCACTATCTGCCAAACAACTAACTTCCCCACTAGTCATACCTAGAATGAAAATTAATTTCAATCGGTCACATGCATAAAAGTTCTAAAAACAAATATCCATTCAAAATAATTTTAAGTATTCAAGGATGGTAATGAATTAAAAACTTATTATCCAAAAATAAATCACCAACAAATAATCCAAACATAAAAAGATAATTGTTCAAAATTAAACCAAAAACACAAGGGGGTGTTCGGCCACTAGGTAGAATTTGGCCCCAATGTCTAAATTTCAACTAGAAAAATAGTTTATGTCGAAGATTCTAATCTTCCATAGGGGTGATAGCCTCTTAAAAGTCATAAACCTCCATCTTAGTACTCTGCGGTTCATCCACTTGCACAAAATTTGATTCAAACTTTTTACTACGAGAATGATATTCAGCTACAACCTTCTAGAGAGCTTGGCAAACACGGGACCAATGGTCATTTGAACCACAACAATAGCACTTATCCACATCCATGGTTTCAAGTGCTTTGCCCTTATTCTTGAAGTTTGGGGCATTGGGAGCGAGGTTAGGGCGCTTCTGGGCTCGATTTCCTCCCTTAAGTGGGCCTTGGCTTTGTTGACATTGACGGGGTGGCTTCTGGCCGCCCTTACCATGTCTATTTTGACGTTATGAACGCGTGTGTTATGCTGTAGTGTGCTTCAGGCATAACAGTCATCCTAGTAGGTCGATCTTGATGATTCATCATCAACAACTGATTCTGCTTTTCAGCGAGAAGTAAAACAGAGATCAAATCCAAGAACTTAGTGAACTTATGAGCTCTATATTGTTGTTGTAGGACAATATTAGTAGCAGAGAAGGTCAAATAAGTATTCTCCAAAAGATCCTATTTGGTCAAGGTCTCATTACAAAACTTGAGAAGTGATCGAATTAGACAAACTTCAGAATTATATTCATTCATAGACTTAAAGTCTTGGAAGCGTAAATGTTGCCAGTCATGTCTTGCTTTAGGCAAGAAGATGTCATTTTGGTGATCAAAATGATCAGCCAAAGCGACCCATAGTGCTCATGGATCTTCCTCAGCAAGGTACTCGGTTTGCAATGCGTCATGGATATGTCTTCGAATGAAGATCATGGCAGTCATTTTCTCAGCTTCGCCAACTGGGTTGTTCATCTCATCTTCAATGGCGGGACACAAGTTCTTTGCAGTGAGGTGGTGCTTTACATCTTGGACCCACTTGAGGTAGTTTCTTCTAGAAACCTCCAAAATTATGAAGTCGAGTTTGTTCAAATTTGACATGTTCCTATCACAAAATAGATAGACAAGATGTTGTTAGTGTAATAGAGAAAAAATCAATCCATTCACATATGAGTAGAACATTCAGGTACTATTAGACATGTATTGGTTTAAATTCACATGAAGCTTCGGGTTTTCATGGGTGATGTTTTTAAGGAAAGCTTCTGGTTTTCATGGGTGATGTTTTTAAGGAAAGCTTCAGGATTTCAAACAAGGCATGTTTCTAGAAACTTCAGGTTTCAAAATAGTTATGAACTTCAGGTTCATATGTTCCTGCAGACAAACCCAAATATATATACAGAAATATGCAACAAGAAAATATGCAAATAGAACTTCAGGTCGATAATTATAATTGAATTAATTTTTTGGACTTCGGGCCAAACTTAAAGTGTGGGTGAAAAATTATAAAACCCAAAATTTTCTAAAAAAAAATAAACAATTAAGCTCGGGGTCCAAAAAAACATGGGCCACAGCCCACAGGTGGGTTGAGCAAATTGTCCAAAATTGGGCTGTGGGTTAGGCACGGGCTGATCAGGTCCCTAAAATAAATTTGGGTTGTAGGCCCAAGGCAGAAAATAGGCTGCAAGAAGGTCGGGCCCAAAGTATAGGCCCAGACAGGGCGTTGATTAGGTGCGGTGGGTACGGATGGATGATAGGAGCATATTTATGCGACTTAGTTAGCTTATTTCTTGGCATTTATGTTGTTAGTTTGTAGTTATTTTAGTATTTTAAGCTATTTTCGTGTGTTTGTAGGTCCAAAGGGTTAATGTGGCAAAAAAGTGCATTTTGGAGCATTTTTTGGGCATGGAATGGATATCATATGCTTGGAGCAAAGGGAATAGACGAAATTTGAAGTTTGTGCATCATCCTCTCGCTATAAATAACCATTTTAGCACACTCATTTCACCCAACACATTCACCTACCACTACATCCACTCATTTCACCCAACACATCCACTCATTTCAACCACCCAACACATTCACCTACCACTACATCCACTCATTATAATCACCCAACACATCCACTCATTTATGTTGGAAATGTGCCCTAAAGCCATTCATATGATGATACTTTACGGATATTTCACATGTTAAACTAATCTAGTTTACATATAAAGGGCAAACATTATTGTTTGAGACGTCTCATATAAATGTTATATGCTTAAACGATAAAGTCCAAGGAATATGTGATTGGGAGAATGCAATCTAATGAAGTTAGATTAATGAGACCATTCTTTCGTAGACACATCCTAAACGTTCCTGATCATAGGATTGCCAATTGGGCATTGACAGTCCGATAAGATCAGTACGTACTATGCCTTCTCTCAGGGAGAGTGACTAGTCTCGAGTCATTGGTGTGTGTGGCATCAAGACAAGTACGTAGGTGCTCAATAGAGAATGAGTCCACTGAACACGATCAACGAGGAGTTCTCATACTCATGTCACATGAGAACTCATGTTTGGGATAATGCAAATTAGTCCTTTGACCTGAGGCATCACAGTTGTTGTCTTGTGGTTAAGTCCTTGATCTTTTATTATGTCAAAGTCACCCCATCGGGGTGTCCACGACATCATTGGGGTTAAGCCACTTAGTCATGGAGACAAGTGAATGTGCAACAAGGGATCTCTAACCTTCAAAATGGTTTGAGGGAGAATACTCTATGATATGATTAAAATCTCTGGCCAGAGTATGAATGAGATTGGGGAATGCGTTCCAAATCACATTCAAGGAAATCATAAAATGCAAATGAATCACATTGGATAGTAGACATGAATAAATAAACTATCAAACCAAACAATGTGGTCAAGAGTATTAGATTAGAGAAAGACCGTATTGCATTTGTAATCCTAAACTGAATAGGTTCTCTACCTCTTCTGATTAGCTTGGGTAGCCATGATATGCTGCTAGGGGTCACTCATGGTTTGTGGAAGCCCTAAACGTGTGTAATCACTAAAGGGAGAATTGAAAGTAAGTTTCAATTCACAATCGATGTAAAATGGTTTTAATCGCCCACTGCCTCGCTAAAAGGAACCTAATGTATCGTACACCGAGTAAGGTGGAGATTGAAGAAACAAAGGAGATGAATTAAATGGTTTAATTATTTATGGCAAGGATTAATTAATATGTTAATTAATCAAACGAATAAGTTCGTTAAAAGACCTCGAGATAGTTTTGGACCTTAAGGCCCAATGGGCTTCGAACGTCAAAGCCCAGTGACTTAAGTTGTATGACAACTTAATGAATAAAGATTCACAAAGGCCCAAAAGCCCAAATCCATTTAGTGTTGAATTAGGGTTTTTGGTTCTTTAGGTCATTTAAAGAAGTGACTATATAAAGAACTTTATAACCTAAAATTCATAAGTTGTTGATTTTAGAGAAAATTGGTGAGAACACAAAGCTTCCATTTCTCTCTAAGAGGCCAACCACCTTGGGGGATATTGTCTAGCAATTCTATTTCCTCAAGGTCACTCATTTCCTCTCCAATCCAACCTTGGTGTAGAATCTTTAGAGGTTCTCAATTTTGGGAACTTGGAGAACCTATTCTTCTAACCAAATCCATGGAGCTAAGAAGCAAGGAATGAAGGCCCTATCTCTTGGGTGATTATCCTTTGCATATGCAAAGAGGAATCTACAAAGGTAAATATTTCTCAACTAACAAATTGTTGTTTTTTAAGTTGAGTCAAGGTTCACCAATCTACTAGGCTTTGAATTTCATGGTAGATGTTTTGTTTTTTGAATGCATGAAAGCATGATTCCGCCTTTAATTGTTAATTGCATGCTATATGATGTTATTCAAATGAACATGTTTTTCACAAAATTTCCTTCAAGTGGTATCAAGAGCCTAGGTCTAGTAGTTGGTGAATCATTTTGGGTTTTGTAGTTCATAGTTTTTGATTTAAAAGTTGTAATATGTTACAAGCTTTATTCTTGTTTCTTTGAATGTAAATTTTGTTAGAAAATTTGCCATCTCAAATGTTGTAGATGTAGTTCATATGAGCATGAATTTTGGAGCTAAAATTTGGTGCCATGTTTTTTTGGGAAATTCGGCCAAATCCAAGGGGTGATTTTTTGGGTTCATGTTTGTCTTGTTAAAATGGTTTTAAAGTGACTTTTGGAACCCCTAAGTACCCTAGGATGTTAACCCTCTTTTGAGTGATGAAAATTTGAGTTTTGGTGAGTGAAAACATTCATGGAGCTATTATGAGTTTTCATGAGTGTTCTTCAATGTTCTTGAAGTTCTTGCCAAGAACAAAAAGTTTTGAAGTTTTGATTCAAAATGTTTTATGTTTTTACATAAAGTTTTGGTTTAATTTTAGTGGGTGATTTTAGTGGGTGATGATTATTTGTAAAGTATTATTAATGGTTTTAATGGTAGACAAACTTTTTAAAAAGTTTGACATAAATTCAATTAATGGTTATAATGGTAGACAAACTTTTTTAAAAGTTTAACATAAATTCAAAATATTTCATCTTTACCTCACCTAATAAAACCCACTTACAAAAACTTTGTAAAAATCATATTTTTTCTATCATGGCCGGCCACCCTAATAGAATAGGGTATTTTTGGGTCTTTTATTCAATTACATAAAGTTTTGATACTTTTGTGTATTTGCACTTTGGCCCAAAAGTTTACGTTTTTACGTTAAGGCCCAAAAACGTTAAAGGACAAATTGTTTTGCTCCTTTAATGAAGTTTTTTGTATTTGTTGAAATTTTTGGGTTCTAGTTGTAATTACATGAAGTAGTGGACTTTTGTGTTTTTACAAAGTGACCCCAAAAGTTTGTGTTTCGCAATATAGCCCAAAAAATTGTGGTTATTGCATGATGGCCCAAATTAAGTAGGGAACAAAAATTGTTTTGTCTCTTTAAATGAGAATTGGATTTTCATTTCATTTAGCTCCATTTAAATCAATTTTATGGATACAAAAACCAAATGAAAATGTTGCATTCAATTTAATTAATTAAAGTGTTGATTAATTAAAGGGTGATTATGAACCTAAGCCTACGATAATTGAGCTATGTGAAAGGCCGTTTCAAATTTGTTTGAACCATGGGAATGTGTAGATTAATTTTGGTTGTAATTTGATTTGATCAAATGTTGTAAAAGAGCATAAGCTCTTCTTTACTTTAAAGTAATTTGAATTATGCAAATGTTGTAAAGAGCATAAGCTCTCTTTTACTTTGAAGTACTTCTTTCTTGCTTTATTTGATATGCATGAAAATGAAGTAGTTGGGTCCAACGCCCCTAGGAACAACACGCCTTAATGTGATTAAACGCGTAACTAAAATCAATCTCCATCCCTAGTCCGAGATTCAACACTAGGCTCGTGTTGAATCTAAACAAAGGTTCATAGTCATCCTAAGGCCCTAAGGCAACTATATAGTCCATCAAATGAATGCAAACCTTATGTTAGTAGTATCATATACTCTTGCTTTAAAAACCGTTTTATAAGTATAGTGGGAGTATTATATACAACTAAATTGAATCAAATGGACCAATAGTTGTAATAGGACCAAAATTGTTTTAATAAAGATTAAAATGAATATGTTATATGTGATGAGACCTAAAACCCTCAACCAAACCATTATTAAGTTGATAAGCGTGAGAGTGCTTAGAACACTCTTTCGTGGCCTTCCACCGTGGTAGGCTCCAATCATTTATGACTTGTACACCGGCTTCACCCTATCATGGGGGAGTACAAAGTGCATGCTTATACTCAGGAGGAGTCTATAGACATACTTGATGAGGTGAGTGTAGGCAACGAGGATGGCCGACATCGTATCATCGTGAGGCTATTCTTGAACCCCTTCACGCACTAAGCATGGTGGGAATGACTTAACTAAGTGCAATGGCGCCGACATCGTATCATCGTGAGGCAACATTCTCTAGAGGCCAAATTGATGGGTACTTGCATTAGTTGCAAATGAGTAAGCGTACTCTCTCATTATTATTAATGCTAGCCAACATCATATCATTGTGAGGTGGGCTTGGTAATAGTGAGTCTCCCATAACCTACTAAGAGTTTCCTCCAAAACTCTCGAATTCCAATGAGGGATATGGAATTTGCCAAAAATAGTGGGTGGTGCTATTTGATTTAAAGACCCGAATCAAATGGCTTAAAATCAATCAATTTATATTCGTTATGTATTTGTTTACCAATATATTTGCAAACGCTATCCAAAACTTGACAAAGAAAATCCGAATGTTTTAGTTTCCGGACTTGGTAACACAATCCCAAAGATTGTCTTAAATGGATTGTGCATGTACCTAAGAAGTCTCATCCTCACAATCTTCCTATTGATAATGTATCATTGGAAGAACATGTTAAAAATGTCTATCATGAAGAGGACAACACAAACAACCAATGCTTATTCCTTCGTTATATGAACAAAGGAACTTATGAACAAATAAGAGTTGCCTTGAACAACTCTTGAAAGTTTGTAATTATGTTTAGAACATAATGGTTGGTTGACAAAAATAGTCCATCAACATGGACTTATGATGATTTTGAATCATTGAGTGTTGAAGTGATAAACCACTTAACGAGACGGAAACTAAGCTAGGACTTCACCTTTATGTCCCTATCCTAATGGTTCACTAAGTTTATTGTAAACTATGTAGTGAACAATAACCACACACTCTCCAAAATGTTTGATGTGTATAACACAATTGAAAAAGGTTTCAAGAGAGATAATGGGAGTTTAGGGACCATGACTATTGTAGTCAAAGGAGAAGTCAAATGAAGAAGATAAAATTAACTCCAAGGGAACAAACTTTCTTTATGAAAGGATGGACATTGGAAGGGGTATTTGCAAGAAATGTCTTGCAAGTGTCAAGAACACACCTTTCGAAGGTGTTGTAAATTGTTCTTGAATAGTTCAAAACAGTTGGTTCTTCTACTTGAATGCTTGATTCCGTATTAGTAACTATGTTTTACAATCGTTGTAAAAGTGTGACTAATAAGAAGTAGAAGATTAATGAGAGAAGAGAAAGTACTTCACATTCGGAACGTGAATAAAATATAGATCTCTGCGAAAACAGATGGTACTAACTTCCTCATATGAACTACCAAAGAAATTGGAAAAACCAAAGATTGTCTTTACATTCCAATTTTAAGGAACTCAATTCCATCACTATAGTAGAGATGGATGAATGTTTTGTTTGACAAAACATTGTTCTTTATTAATCACTGATTGGATTATAGTAATCTAATTGATTGTCTCTATAGTAGAGATGATATGGTAGCGTTAACTGTTTAGAATATAATGATGCTTAAAACCCAAAAGGTTGCAAGATAGTGACTAATCCCAACTGTTGTGATACCTCTAAAACATAAATTACGAGTTGGTCATAGATGGATGCTTTGGATCGTTAGATCCGGATCCAATACCTTCTTGTCAAAATTGTATAGAGGCGAAATGTTCGAATCTTTATTCTTTTGGAAAGAAGAAAGAATCACAAAGTTATTGAGGTTAATTCACTTAGATGTTAGTGGCACTTGTCCACAACATAATACTACTCATGTTGTTTGACATTCACCGAAGATCACTCTCGGTTGGACTATAGTTTATTATGAATAAACACAAGTCCGAATACTTTGCAAAAGGTTTCAAAGAATTCAAGAAATGTAAGTTGATGAGTAAGACGTCTAAAGTACTTACCTCCTTAGATTTGATTCAAGGAAAGGTAACACTTTAGATGAGTTTCCTTGAAAGATATCAAGGAAATTAGCATCATAAGATAATGATTTTCTCCATTAGGAGAAGAACGAACTCGAATAAGATTTAGTTCGTTGGATGTTATCAATTACCCATATATATAGGATATATACTTCTAAAACAATATGATTGTCAATTAGAAGATCTTCCAAAATTTTCATAACTCCATAGGATGTAGTTGGAAAGAAAGACAAATCTTAATCATGTTAAGATTTGGGGTTGTGTGCTAATGAGCAATATTTGTTTAAAAATTATCTTGTGGATATCCTTAAATTAACCTTTGGATATCACTTCTATAAACCAACCAACAAATGTTGTTTGTTGAGTAGTTCATTGTAATCCTACAATGTGATTTGCCTTAGAGCAAATGAACTAGGAATAGAACTCAAAAGAATGGGTTCTTTGAGAGACAAGATGATAATCAACAAATATAACAACCTAGTTCCTATACCACAAGCTCCAAGGTAGTCAAAAAGAATTTTAAACCGTCTCAGTTGAATGGTTTGAACTTTATGACTACATTAAGTGTATATACAACATATACTCAAGGAAATGGTAAAGTACCATTTGACCAGAAATAATGAAACCTTTATAGCTAATTGGTAGCTTAAGGTGACTACAATCAAAGAGAATGGTTGACTTTGAATGAACCATCTTTGACGTAGTCTTAGTTTCAATTAATTCAAAGATTGCTAGCTACAACTAAATGGTGATTCAATGTTTGGACATGATATAGGTTTCCGAAACCATTATTAAGATAGTCTTGATAATTTATGTCTAAATACTATGAACAAGACATGTAAGTTGTAGAGATCCAACCATCATGGATCTTAGCAAGCTAGTGGGAGCCATAAGCGTCTTATGAGAGAAAGATCAAAACGTTTGATTTCTCATAAAGATGTAAATGAATCTTTTGTTTACTAGGTTTACAAAAGATTAGTGAGAGTTAATCATGTTCCTAAAATTTAGAATATATATATGATATATTAATTTTGGAAATGAAAAGAATACTTTTTCGTTAAAGTTATGACTTTAAACTTTCTATAACGATAGAATGTATATGGGAGACATAGTCTATATACATGGGATGGAAATCTATAATGATAGATTTTAGGATATAATTGGATTATATCATGCCCTAATAATAGACAAAATATGCTAGGAAGTTTCTCATATGATGATAAACTTCAATCAGAAGAACAACTCTAGTGAGACTAGGAGGTAGCTCTTCTCAAAGGGAACGTACCCTTTGACTCCCAAAGAAATATTGCATAAAGAGAATCCTTTATGCATACGCAGAAAGGTGATTTACGTATTTCATATTGTATGAAAACGTTGATATGAATTGTACCTAGATCGGTACAAGGCGATATCAGTGCAAGCCCAGGATCAGAACCATGGCAACTGTCAAGTGAATCCTTAAGTATTTAAGAAATACTAAAGGATAGGTTCCTTGAAGAATGAGGAAAAATTAGAGTAACGTAATGGAAGCGTAAATGTGTTAGATTATGAATCTAATCCATCGTTGAATGTTTCTTCATTATGAATGAAGAGATTAACAGATACCTCTTTATTATGACTAAAGAGATATTTGGATGGAAACATTAAAGTAATGACTTTAGTGTGTTCCATTATAAATGCAAAATATATTGCCATATATAGAAGTTTACAACAATGTTGTTTGGATGGGAAAGTTCATTTATGAACTCTCTATTCGGTTCCAACCAGAAAGTGTATGACACTAATGGGGCGATAGCTCAAGCCTGGGAATCAAGGTCTCATCAAGATCCGAACTCATATGAGAGACTGAACCACATGATTGGGAATCATGTATAATGGTGACGTCGATATTCTCAAGGTTGCTTCTATGGATAACATATAGATATCCATTTCCTAGGCCTACTATTCAGCCATTTAGGAAATGACTACAGAAGAGGAATCATAACAGATGACCAAGCTGATTGGCTCTAGTGCAAGTGGGAGATTGTTGGAAATGTGCCCTAAAGCCATTCATATGATGATACTTTACGGATATTTCACATGTTAAACTAATCTAGTTTACATATAAAGGGCAAACATTATTGTTTGAGACGTCTCATATAAATGTTATATGCTTAAACGATAAAGTCCAAGGAATATGTGATTGGGAGAATGCAATCTAATGAAGTTAGATTAATGAGACCATTCTTTCGTAGACACATCCTAAACGTTCCTGATCATAGGATTGCCAATTGGGCATTGACAGTCCGATAAGATCAGTACGTACTATGCCTTCTCTCAGGGAGAGTGACTAGTCTCGAGTCATTGGTGTGTGTGGCATCAAGACAAGTACGTAGGCGCTCAATAGAGAATGAGTTCACTGAACACGATCAACGAGGAGTTCTCATACTCATGTCACATGAGAACTCATGTTTGGGATAATGCAAATTAGTCCTTTGACCTGAGGCATCACAGTTGTTGTCTTGTGGTTAAGTCCTTGATCTTTTATTATGTCAAAGTCACCCCATCGGGGTGTCCACGACATCATTGGGGTTAAGCCACTTAGTCATGGAGACAAGTGAATGTGCAACAAGGGATCTCTAACCTTCAAAATGGTTTGAGGGAGAATACTCTATGATATGATTAAAATCTCTGGCCAGAGTATGAATGAGATTGGGGAATGCGTTCCAAATCACATTCAAGGAAATCATAAAATGCAAATGAATCACATTGGATAGTAGACATGAATAAATAAACTATCAAACCAAACAATGTGGTCAAGAGTATTAGATTAGAGAAAGACCGTATTGCATTTGTAATCCTAAACTGAATAGGTTCTCTACCTCTTCTGATTAGCTTGGGTAGCCATGATATGCTGCTAGGGGTCACTCATGGTTTGTGGAAGCCCTAAACGTGTGTAATCACTAAAGGGAGAATTGAAAGTAAGTTTCAATTCACAATCGATGTAAAATGGTTTTAATCGCCCACTGCCTCGCTAAAAGGAACCTAATGTATCGTACACCGAGTAAGGTGGAGATTGAAGAAACAAAGGAGATGAATTAAATGGTTTAATTATTTATGGCAAGGATTAATTAATATGTTAATTAATCAAACGAATAAGTTCGTTAAAAGACCTCGGGATAGTTTTGGACCTTAAGGCCCAATGGGCTTCGAACGTCAAAGCCCATTGACTTAAGTTGTATGACAACTTAATGAATAAAGATTCACAAAGGCCCAAAAGCCCAAATCCATTTAGTGTTGAATTAGGGTTTTTGGTTCTTTAGGTCATTTAAAGAAGTGACTATATAAAGAACTTTATAACCTAAAATTCATAAGTTGTTGATTTTAGAGAAAATTGGTGAGAACACAAAGCTTCCATTTCTCTCTAAGAGGCCAACCACCTTGGGGGATATTGTCTAGCAATTCTATTTCCTCAAGGTCACTCATTTCCTCTCCAATCCAACCTTGGTGTAGAATCTTTAGAGGTTCTCAATTTTGGGAACTTGGAGAACCTATTCTTCTAACCAAATCCATGGAGCTAAGAAGCAAGGAATGAAGGCCCTATCTCTTGGGTGATTATCCTTTGCATATGCAAAGAGGAATCTACAAAGGTAAATATTTCTCAACTAACAAATTGTTGTTTTTAAGTTGAGTCAAGGTTCACCAATCTACTAGGCTTTGAATTTCATGGTAGATGTTTTGTTTTTTGAATGCATGAAAGCATGATTCCGCCTTTAATTGTTAATTGCATGCTATATGATGTTATTCAAATGAACATGTTTTTCACAAAATTTCCTTCAATTTAACCTACCAGAAATTGAATGGATGGTGCACTCATTTAACCTACCAAAATTTGAGTTGTTGGTGCACTCATCTAACCCACCTAAATTGAATGGAATGTGCACTCACCTAACTCACCTAATCCATCCTTTCCCTATAAATACCATTGCCATGCATTTCATTGAGAATTCACCATTCTACACATCCATTCACTCCCATACATAATTCCATCTTCATCCAAAGACACTACATTTTCACATCTCACAACTCCATACACTTACACTTTCATCCATTGCCGTGACCTCCATTTAGCCACTCCCCTTTCTTGTGCCGCAACAAAGAGAAGAAGGAGGACCCTTGGACATGCTTGCCATTCAAGTCGGATTGTTGGAGCGTTTTTAGGTGTTTTCATTCTTTGTTTTCAATGTTTAAGTTTATGTATCTTTGCTTTGTGAGTATGAGGAACTAAACCCCCCTTAGCTAGGGGGGAATTCGAAACCATGTTCATGCTTGCAATATGATTTGATTACTTTCAGTTGTGATTCATAAGTTGTGAATTCAATTTACTTATCCATTTGAATTAAAACTGATTTGTGTATGTTGGTTGAGAGTGCACGCTTAATTTCCATGCATAAATATGATGCTAGGATATAAGGGAGTTTCACCTAATCGTTATGAACTTATATTCACAAATAGTAAAGGTTGTTCGTCACAACCGTGTTAAGTAAATTCTTGGCATAAGTTTCATGCAATTCATAGTTACAAATGTTTCGTCAATGCTTATGATTTTCATATAACTTAATGATTTTTGCTTGTATCTCTATTATGCAATTCATGTAGGTAACTTGTGGGGAATGCTTTGGGTTGTTGTATGCAATCATCCAATTCAATGAAATTAGGAAAATCTGAGGATTAATTTAAGCGTACCTAATTAATCTGGGGTGTTGAGGTTTATGATTTATCGAAAGAACAACTGAAAATTGGTTTATGTGCAAGTATGTCATGTGTGGAGAAGAACCCTCTAGCTAGCCCATCATCCATAGTTTAACCCATCACCCATCAATTCACCTAAATTTGTCTAAGAATCTGTTTAAATTGTTCTTGCTTTGTTTTCCTTATTTTCGTCCAAAACCAAAATCCCCTTTATTTTATTAAGTCATATTAGTTAGTACTTGTTTTAGATTGTGTTTTTAAGTGTTTTAAGTCAAGATAAAATCAATTTTCGTCCAAACTTTGTGTTACTGGCAGAAACTGCCTTAGAGTTGTTTTTAGGCAGTTTTGAGTCTTTATAATCTGTTTTGAGTCTTGTGACTTTGTTTTGAGTCTTGTAAGTTTAATTTCATGCTTTTAAGTTTGTTTACACATATTTAAGTCAGTTTCAAGTGTTTTAGCAATCCCTCCTAATCCCCGGCCTAGAACGATCCCTACTTACATTCTTTACTACAATTGACAACAAGAGGGTTTAATTTGTGTGTTAAGTTAATTTTCACATCAATGGACCAGCGAAGCTGGGATCTGGTGTGTCACAGTGCACAGGGTACACAACAATCGTGTAGGCTGGGTTCCACTGCAGCGAGGACACGGGGGACACCAAAAACATGGGTTGGTGTTGCGAGTTGAGTCCAACAAAGGCCCAATTGGGCTCTGTGATGCGGGCCGAGGAGAGTGTCAAAGCCCAAAGGGCTGATACTTTCCGAGAAACAGGCTAAGCCCAAGTGGGATTGGGTTTGCTTTGATTCAAACACCCCAACGTGAGCTGGGTGAATTCGCCGGAGAGGGAGATTGGTGCCACCGCTTCAGGCGGTCGTGTCGTGGTGCAAAAATCACAGCGAAGGTTGTGGGTTCAACGACAACCCATAAAATTGGAGAGTGAAAAACTCTCAACGTTGTGAAACCCTAAAAATTTTCGATTGTAATTTCAAAGAAAGAAAAATCGAATTTCAAGCAAAAACTTCATCGGGGACGACTTCAGGTCGTCGAAGAAGTAGCCGGAGGTGGTTGGGCATAGCTGCAGGCTATGATGGTCGACGGTTTCAAGTTGGGCGACACCGTCTGGGCGTTATGTCTAGGTTTTTGGCCTGGAGCCGTGGCTCTAGGGTTGGGTTCTCAGCTCGTGGGAAAAACGGGGGTGGCCCATCTACATGGATGGGTTTTAACGAAACCCTAAATAAAATCCTTTATAAAAAAATTTCAATATTAATTCAATAAATATTCATATAATTTAATTTAATGCATGAGCAGATAGGATGCAATTTATGGCAAATATCAAATTCATATAATTCAACAATTATGGATATAATGCATACATAATTTATGTAGAATCTAAAATATAAAAAAAACATAAAGTTGGGTCATATGCATTATGGTGAATGTTCATGCTATCAATGCTGCAAAAATATTGAGATAAAAATCGTTGTTTTGGAAGAACTTGATTACGTGATGATATTGGTGAGCTGGTTTGATGCAGAAAGCTTCCACGACAGATTCCTAAGCGTAGCGGTAGGAGTATGCTGATAACGTGTTGTAGCTTGTTTTAGAAGATAACATTATGTGGTATTAAAATGCGGTATAAATATTTAGTATGTCTCTACCATTACTGTTATCTTCTATAGTGATCGAATATATCAAATAACTCATTGTGCATTGTGGTATTAAAATACGGTATAAATATGAAATTTGCGTACCATATTGTTATCTTCTATAGTGATCGAATATTTTACATTTTTCATATTAAAATGTAGTATAAATATATAGTATGCCTAGCATTACTATTATCTGCTACATTGGTACTGTGATAGCTACCTTTAATTTGAATTTTGGTTTAGCCTAAGCGGCGAGGGTTAGGTTAAGGTTGAATTTTCTTCTATGGTAACAAATTAAAGACAATTAAAAAAAAATCATTGATGCTTTGACCAAAAAAAAAATAAAAAGCATTGATGATCATAAAATTAAGGGAGTCTTAACGAAACACTCATGGTACTGTTCACTTTTTGTCATTTTGATTAAAATTAAAAATTTTCAAACTATTTTAATTAGTTTTTCTTAAAACTAACTATAGCTAGAACAAAAACTAATTTTGGAGTATTCGTATTCCAATATATTGTAACCAGACACCATAAAAACAAAGATCGGGATAAAAAGCAAACAAAAATGAACCACATATATATAGTACTTAAGGGATGTCCTGCATATATACCTACAATACTTTGTTGAGTAAAGTTTGGCAATAGCTAGCTCTGTACTTTCCGTGCCTTCTAACTTAGAACATAGATTTTTAGGATAAAACTTCGCAATCAATTCATCCCTTTGATGTGCAATAAAAATCTTTGAAGCCTTTAATTGCCTTTTGAAAATGATATACTTAACACTCAAACTAGCTAGCAAGGGAAATGTGCACCCTGCAACAAAAAGGCGAAAGATGGCAGTCAATTTCTTGATTGGGAAACAGTCTGTCAGATAGAGTTTTGGAATTTTATGTACACAACATTTTCGTGAAAGGGACACAGTTTTTGACAAGATACTTGTAATTTATCTGTACACAAAAATTACATCCAGAAAAATACCTATCGACCTCATCGCACACTTGTAAACTTGGCAAAAAAAGAAACAAAGCAACAATATACCAAGATTCTTGCTAGGCTGGCCATCATTAGCTAGTGGTGTGGTTGATGGTTATTTCATTCCCATGCATGATTAAAAAGGCAAATCCACAGCCACCGCTGGCCTCACCATCATGCAGGGCAAAGAGGGCAACGAGAGCAAAGGGATTGGACCACGTACCACAACGCAGCCCCTAGCTGAAGCCAACAAGACCAGGGCAACGTGTCCCCTTAACTACTTCGACAAGTGACATGCTCTTATTGACGAATTTGGCTCACCAATCCTAGAATATGAAAATGGAGAGAGGGAGGGAATTCTTCCAAACATATTCCGGCATTTTCCCAACTTTTTTTCCTTTCACATCCGCTCTTTATTTTCTGCCGTTCTTGGTTTCTGTGCCATCAGATAGACCATCCAATCACTGTAATAATGGGGGAAGATCTTCTGATGAGAATATCAAAGCCTTTGTTATAAAGCTTCCTAAAAGCAACACTTTGTTGAGGCCGAATATCTCGCCTTTTTCTCTTCGAGGTACTGGATTGTCTGCTTTTTCATTTTTGTGTAGTCACGTTTAAGTTATATCAATATTTTATATTAATTTTTTTATAAAAATTATAAAACAAAAGTAATAGGAATATAAAATGTTCACGTGACTTAACCGTGACCACACAAAACAGGAAGGGATGAGAAAAGTATGAAAATGGGAGGGCAGACAATCCACCTCCTTTTCTTTTTCGCCAACCACTTTGTTTTTAGGAAATTTTAACGAAAAACTCCCGGTACTGTTTACTTTAACGAAAAATCACATTTTTACACTAAAAAGTCAATCATGGTACTATTCTTTTGTTTTTTTTTTTTATCTCATTCACACCCCCGTTGATTTTTCTAGTAAAACAAATAATTTTCTGGGAAAATTTATCATCGGGCAAGAAAGTTTTATATAAACTGAAGAAAAGGAAGGTGTTGATTCAGCTGATGTTCCTTGGTTTTAAAAGTACGTAACCAAGACGAAATAAATAATAGGAATTAATTTTCTTAAGCACCGAGTGTGTGTGTACGCTGTACTGTGCTTAAGTCACAAAATCTATTCAATTAACATACAGGCTAGCTGCAGCTGGTTCGATACAACACTTTGCATCCGGTTTTGTTCCACTACTCTCTCGCTCAATCATAATTTTAGGATTTAGTGTTTTGGATTTGACAAAATTTATTTTTCGTTTTACCACGTAATACTTGGATGTAGAAATAGATAAAAATTTAGTTCAGGTGTTTAAGCACATTCATTATTGTACTTCTTATGTTCGGTTTCTTTTCAAATATCTTGTGTTAAAGAAACATATTATAATAAAGGAATATAACAAATACATCAATTAGAGTGCTTGGAGTTTTAGAAAATGTTGTAAAACTCCCCAATATGGGGAGCTTTGTCTCTCAACCTAATAATATTACGTGTATATGTACGACTTGTGGATCACCTTATTCTCAAAATTATTGGGTCATATATATCCACTAAAAGTAGCCGACTGTCAATTAAGAAAAAACAGTAGCTGACGGTAATGGGAGAGATTCCAAATCTCCAACTGAAAGAGAGAAAAATTAAAATCACTTCTCTATCAAATAATTAAAGAAAAAGAATATAACATTACATCCACGTATAATTCCAAATAGAGGCGACAAATCAATTCATTAGGTTATTAATGGATAGCTGTTAAGACCCTTTTATTTTGACATCACCATAATATAGATGTTAGATTAGTAGTGGTGATGTTGGTGTAAGGTGAAATCAAACTAAATGTGTTTTAATAAATATCATTACCAACTTAATGAGTTGATTTGCCATTTCTAAATTCACTACTACCAATCTCACATATCTATATGAGGATGATATCAGATTAAACTGGTCGTAAGGAATACCCATTAATATGAATTGATTTGTCACCTCTAATTCCAAATAGAAAAAGATAACAAAGATGGGCCAAATAGGTCATTCCTAAATACGAACAACAATACTTGTTCAAACAAAGAAATGTAGGTAAAGGTGTATGTAATATTATGTATTATGTTATGCGTATGCATGAGGATGTGGACATCATAAATTCAATATCGTAGCCAAATACACAAATATAAAAATTGAATAACGTAAAGTATTAAATTTAGTAGGTATTGAACATTTATTATTAATCCGTAGTATCACCACTATAGTATTACGACATAATGTTATTTCTTTTTACATGTAAATGTGAGATATTAGGGTCAACTTTCACAAATAAGGAGTTTGATATCAAATTATTGCTAGCTCAATATAACGCTTATCTGAATCACCATCTCTATAAAAATAAAAAAATAAAAAATAATGAAAATGTCAGTGTGAGCATTGTTACCACATGTGTGGATCTGAAAATTCTAAGTAGAGATAAATTAGAAATCCTTTAGGGTCTAGGAAGATATTTCATATTATACTTGTATTACTTGGAGAACAAGTTATTCTCTCTCCCTTATTACTATAAATAAAGGCACAAAGCATGAAGAATAACACACAGAATTCCTCAAGCCAGTCTTCATATTCTCTTTGCCACACCTTTACTTTCCCTCTCTAAATTTTGGCTACAACACTTTATCAGCACGCTCTTGAGCTATAGTAAAGAGAATTTGTACATTGTCAATCAGGAGAGTGTTACATTTCAATCATTCTTATTATAATTAAATTCTTTACTTTATTGAATGAATATACTTGCTATTGATTCGATTTATTTTTTGTGTTGAATGTGATACAACACTTTCAAGATGGAAACCCGACATTGGAGGAAGAACTCTTACAAACCCGTTCACAAAATTGATCATCACAATCTAGGTTCTTCTATAACATGGTCTTAATTTTTGAATTTTTTTTAGCTTGATTGCATCAAAACATTCACCATGATGCATGAACTCAACTTCTATGCGTTTCGAATTATAAATTCTTCTTAAATTTGTTTGCATTATTTTATACATGTATTTTATTGTGATGGATTGAATACGTGTGAATAAATAAAGAAAAAGGAAGAAAAAAACTCTCATTGGAGCCATGGTTGGAAGCCGTGGGCTCGTACCAAGCCGAGTTGAGCTGATGCGCAACACCAACAACCACAAGCCTGCAGCTTGCTGGGCTACCCCAAACCATCGCGCCCAGCAGCCAAAGTTGGTGAGCCAAAAAGTTCAAAACCCTAGTTTTTTAAACGATGTCGTCTTGTGTGTCTTCAACCCCTACACCATGGTATCCCACTTGGGACTGCTTACAGTCCACCCTCGCCGTTGCCATTCCTCAGAAACTGGTAAAACTAGTCTCTTTCGACGACCTGAAGTCGTCCTGTGGTAAAGTCCGGCATTGGAAGTAGTCCGTCAATCTCACATCATCGTCTCCGAGAGAGAGACTTCGAGATTTCTTTCAAATTCTCCACGAAGTTTGAGATTTCTCAGTTCTCCACATGTTTGGAATCTTTTCCTGATGGACGCCAGATCGATTTCGATCAAAAAGTGCCGCCGCCTGCAGCGCTGGCCTCAGTTTCCTCAACGACAGAACACCCAGCTCTCTTTAGAGTGTCCACAACCCAACGCAAAGTCTTGGGCCTGAAGTTTCACACTTTTAGGGCCGTTCCTTATACATTCACAGAGTCCTGAAGCTACTCCCCTCCACTATATTTGTTTTCAATCGCTTTATATATATATTGCTTTTGTTTGCAGATTTATGAACTTGAAGTTTATGTTGGAAATTTAAGTAGTTTGAGTAGAAATTTCTTTATCCCACATTGGCTATTTCCAAAAGATTTCATCACTTTATAAGGCTTTATCCTTTATAGAAAGTGATTGGAGCAATAGGCATTAAAGAATAAAATTGGACTCACCCTTGGGGTTGGGTTTTGGGTTGCACTAATTAATTGGTGGGCTCTGAAAATTAAATTCTTTAATTAATTATTTTTAATTAATTTCGAATTTAATTTAATTAATTTTTATTTGAACAGACTCATCTTTTCAGATGAAGTCTGAAGTCAATGAAAAACGCAGAGAACAATGCACCCCATCTGAAGAGATGTCTCCCAACAGTCACATCCCATTCTTATACCTGTTGCGAACAGGCATAATCCCATCATATATACATCAGTCTGTATGACATTTATAACACAGAAAACATAAATCTCCTTCAATAATTCATAGCATTCTTATTGAGAGTACCACAAGGAAATTAGCCAGAAGTTAAGTTTTCCGGTGCTGAAATTCTAACTTGATCGTTGAATCCTGGTGAAACAGACTTCCGGAGAACTACAAGCACTGAGTAGGGGCGAAATTTCTGTTTCAAGGACATTACGTTACGCAAGCCTCGATCTTCAATATTTCTGTTTAATATTAGTTCATTATTCATACACCGTTTATTTATTAGCATATATAAATTTATCACAAATTGTTGACATATATCCAACACTTTATACTTTTAATCTCGAACCTGAAGTTTCGAAAAAGTGTCATAGAAACATGAAGTTCTTAACACTCATGTTCATGTTGAGATCTAAAGTTCTCTATGATTAATCTATTTAAACTAAACCATTTCTTAGAACCCGAAAGATCTAATGTTGATTCTTATGGAGATTTTAAGTCCCATAGCACCAATCACAATTGTGTTCCCTCCCTTCAGCAAATTTTCGACCCGTAACAAGTTTGATTTCAATGATTCAGAAGTATCAGACATAAACTACTTCATGTGGGTAGAATACGTGAAACTCCACTTGACTACGAAAAGTTGTGAAACCATTGTAGCCAACAATGGCATGGAAAAATTGAATAAGTCTCCGCCATGATCTTTATTCGAAGACTTATGCCTGAAGCATTACATATAGAGTACCTCACTGAAGAGGATTCTATTGCTCTTTGACTCACGTCTACGGACCGTTCCAATCCTAACAAGATAATCTCTTGTTTGAAAAACGACATGGTTGAAACATTTACGTCCATGAATAGGTACAATTCTGAAGATTTTTTTCGTCCTTCTATTTCTCTAACTTGCTCCTGAAGCAGTAATGTAGAAAGCAAAAGTTTACCAAATTTTGGGTTCTGATTATTAATACAACTGTGAGAGGAATGTGCCCCAGTAATTCAACTATGCAGTATCTAACAGTATAGGCCAAGTTTGGCTGGAGTTTACTGAATGGTGTTACCCAGTTTCGGCTGAGCCTATCGAAAGACATTGCCCTACTTCGGAATAGATGTATTGAAGGACATGCTCTGCTTCGGCAGAAGTGTATTGAACAAACGGCTCTGCTTTGACAAACGTCTACCTAATCTGCTTATCCAGTTCGAGTGGACAGTACCGAACAAATCCTTAAACTTCTACTAGAACCTTCCAAGTTCAAGTATGGGTCTGTGTGTGTGTTTCTCTCTCTCTTGCTCACCCACTTTAGGGCTTCTTTTACAAAATATAGTAGAATCGGAGCTTGGCAAGGGGTGGCATCACAGCCAGAAAGGTAATTCCTAGGCACCTAAGACCCAAACGTCAAGAATAAAGAACAAATCCTGAACCTCAACCCTATAAAATCTACTTTTGTTTTAATGAAATAGATAATTGTTTATGTGTTTGTCTGTGCCACAACCCGGCAAAATTTTGACATGGAAGGCCAAATTGGCTGAACCCCCTCCCCCTAATAAATTTGGTTTAATTTGTGAACAATTTCCTATGTTTACCAGGTATAACATTATTGTTCTCGAAACACTAGTTAATTGACTCAAGTTAATACATGTGACCTTATTCAATTAACTCATACTTAGGTATGTTTTATGGGGAAAGTTGTCTGGCTCCATATGCTAACTTCATACCTAATCACCCCTATGGCAACCCTTTCACGCCTATACAACTAGATTGTGAGGCATGGCACTATCTCTATCATGTTGTCTTACCATAATGGAAGCCTTAAAATCACTTCGTTACAAAAAAAACGCTTTTGAGCTTTAAGGATATTTAAGAGAACTATTACCATATTGCAACTATTGTAGAAAATGGAATAGAATTCGTTTGTATAACTTCCTACAAATATAGCCATAAGAATATTCTAGAGAAGATAGAACGGTTCCCGAAGGGGTTCTACATCACAATCATTCGCATTGTAGAAGCCCACTTTGTAGCCGGCCGAAAGCTTGGGATCCCAAAAGAATTTTACTATGGCACAAATGTTTAGGACATCCAGGTTGATCGATGATGCGCCATAGGGTATCCTTTTACCAATAGTAATGGCCTCGTACATAGAAGTGTACCTTGCCAAGCATGCTCATCAATCTTTATTGGACAAGCTGATTACTAGCCCAGCTACTAATATCCTTACTAGGTAAGCTAATTATTCGACTATGTACTATAATGATCCTTAAAGATCCTCCATATTTTCTACAACGAATTCAAGGGATTTTTTTTGGACTAATCAAACCAAAATATGGACTATTTAATTAATTTATGGTTTTGGTTGGCTTATGGACACATTGGTCACATATTTGCCGCACCAAACGCTACTTTGCTAGACTCTTCGAACCAATTATTAGGTTTCGAGCTCACAACCCTAATTATCTATAGAGTCCAAAAGACTAGATAATGCCAAAGAATTTACATCAACAAATTCAATGATTATTACATTTCCCTAGGGTACATAAGTTGAAAGTTTTGATTCTCTATGTTCACGCTCAAATAGTCACATAGAAAGCTATCATTAAACACCTATACAGGATTGTACAGACTTTGGTAGTGAGCACACCAAGCTTCTGATTATTTTGTGTAGGGCTATGTAATATTGCATGCAGCTATGTTGGTCCACTCGAGGCCCATTACAACTCAAACTTATTTTTAGCATTACAGTTGGTAACTTGGTACAAACTTGAAGTTTTGTACTTATTCATTTTGGGTGTACACTTTATGTATCAATTGCGCCGCCACAATGTACCACTTAATTAACAAATTGTCACTTCAATGAAACAGTCTTCCCGCCATTAGGGGAGATAAGAACGTCAACGTTATGAGGAACAACATGAAATATCATGGATGTCTTCACTATGTCTCATCTTGATCCCGTATTCTATATCATCATAGTGTTTCCAGATGCTGCCTCTGATCTAGGACAAGTAGCAAGATCGCATTTACCAGCTGCAATCATGCTTGCAGGGATATACGTACCTAAAGGATGCCATTGTCCCAAAATGGACGAGATGCTACTAATATGTATCGAACATTCACCCGTGGGTGGATTGTAGCACCTAGCAGCCAATCCCAGAACATCTGTGTTAAACTAATCAATCTATCACACCCTGAAACGCAACAAATCACTCGTTTCGAAGGATTCACCTCTCTAGAAGTAGAGAAACATGGCACAAACAAATTCCTTTCTAGATTAGTGTCTCAATCATTTCCATCTCATGAGATTAATTCGGATTACTACAAGACTTGAAGTTCTTAGTCCAGTATACTAGTTTGGGTGAGATATAAAATCAGAATGAGATTATCATTAATGATGTTTCACTTATATGGTAGCTACCTACATAAGTGAAAAACAATGATATTGAATTGCGTTCTGTTGATAAGTGACAACGTAGAACTAATTGGTCAACTAGAAAGAAACAATCTATGTCGAATGAGAGAAATGAAATAGTGCCATATAATGCCACCTTATGGCGCAAGGTTGATCTCATACACCCTGAATTGATTGCAGCTTATAAATGTGATTGTAATGTATCTCTGGTATCATGATACGAAATCTGCATGGACTGATTCAAATAGTTCTATACCATATAACACAATTTCGATTTAATTGAGGCTTTCACTTTATGGCTATGGAATAATTCAGGCAGATGTGGTATACCCGTTAAGTGAATATTTAATCAATTAGGGATATATACTCTTGCGTGTACAATACAAAATTGCTAGAGTTGCAGATTATGTCGATAACATGAATCTCACTTAGACTCCTGCAAGCTTGAGAAAATTACCTCGCACCTGAATTCGGACTTTGGGATGAAAAAAAATTGACACTACTTCAACCTGAAGCTTCGAGCATAGTTTTGATGGTGTTCTGGAATCGAACTACACCCATACGGTATTACTTCCAAGTATACCCAATTGAGACATTTGCGGAGGTTATGGAGCCTAAAGTTCAATATCTAAGTGCAATTGGTTATTGTACTTAGCTCAAAGCACTAGATCTAACATCCTAATTGTTGATAATCTTTTGTCATAAAGCAGCACTGCGCCTACACGCCACCACCAAATTGATGTTAAACACGCTTTTCTGTTACTATGGATTTGGGCTTATTCTATCCTTATGCATCTTAGAACGAATCACACCCTTCATTTTTAGAAAGATGCCTACCTTGTGGGATACACTGACATTGACTATCTATTTGATCCGTACAAGGGACGTTTCCAAATGGGTATGTCTTTAACGTTAGGGACACCACAATATGTTGGAGGCCAACCATATAGACCTTAGATGCGACCCACGCCACTCGTGTACAAGGGAGCATATTTGAAGTACATGTGGTTTTTCATCCATCGTTGAGTCCTAACAATGATCTATAAAGAAAATGCTGCAAGTATCGACCAAATCATAACATGGTACATCCAAGAAGCCAACACCAAGCATATTACGTCTACATCTCAGCATGAGCACCATAAGATTGAATTCAAGCAAATTCGATACCAAGATAGCCTTGCCCGCATCCTGAAGACGTTTTTGTTTTGAATTAATGCAACTTCTCATTTTTCTCCTTAGACTATGAGTTTTTATCCCACCTTGGGTTTTACCATAGTGAAGTTTTGTGATTTTTATTACCTATACATTCTTCCGTTGTTTTGAAACTCGCATTCTCTCATTGTGCCTACAAGACGGCTTCATCAATGACCTCATCAACTACTTCAGTATTTACACACTCAATGGGAAGTGTTGTGAACATTATTACCATATGTGTGATCGTGTAGATCCTAAGTAGAGAAATAGGAATCATTCGGGAACTAGAAGATTTTTCCTATTACACTTGTATTACTTGAAGAGCAAGTTATTTTTTCTTTCTTATTACTATAAATAAAGGCACCGAACATAAGAAATAACATACTGAATTCTCCAAGTCTTTCTTCATATTCTTTCTGCCGCACCTTTACTTTCTCTCTGTAAATTTTGGCCACAACAACATTGATCTTATCCATTATTTTTCATTTGGGAGCAAGTGGGAATCACAGACAGAACCATATGCTCTTCTCGTTCCATAACGCTTGGTCCCCTTTTCTATGACAGTTTTTTATTAGCCAGGCCAAGCACAATAGCTCTAGTCGCCTCCTACAAAAGTATCTTTAACCCTATTACGTGGCGCATTACTATTTGCTCAATTGTGTTTCTGTGAAGCTTCCACTTACAAATGCTATTTTTGTTCAGTTGTAAACCTGCATTTCAACTTTTCCTACTTTGACTGTCCATATACATGCACTTGCTAGGGTTTTATTTTTCATAATCATATAGGTTTTTCTTCTTGGAAAATATTCTTTCCAAAGCCAAAAGTGTTGCTTCCAAAGCACCGCATGCATACGATGGTTTTACCTTTTTGCACCTGAGGATCGTAAGAAGTGTTAAACCAAGTGAAGATTAAATTGGCGGCTTCTCAAAAGAGTGCATGTCGAAAAACATAGTTTTAAAGTTAATGGTTCAATCCTATTCATAATGGCTTTATATATGATATTTTTTAGGATACCTCAGAATATTCCATACTACGGATATTTTTACTGTTGGATTTTATTTGAAAGTACAAAAATAAAAATCTAACGTTAAGACCTTGGACTATCCTATACTCCATAGCACCCAAATTTTTTTGTTCATATATTGTAAATAAATGAAAATATCTTTCTTTTTTTACTTCCATCTTTGAGCCAACATGTGTTCAACATATAGTTTTAAGCACTTCATATCCAACAAAAAATCAATTGACAATGTAAGACTTTCATCTCCAACGTGAATGCTCTCAATGCATACGTGGGCTTAGCCGAGGTGACTAAAGTAGTGTACTCTTAACTCTGTACTCAAGTTCGAATCACTTTTTCTCCTAGGATTAAGATGAATTAGATTATCTTATTCATTGTCAAAATATATGTGAATGCTCTCAGTAAACATATATTGAATTAGTGTTTGACATGGTTAAATAATTAATAACTTCAGTGTGGTGTGGGTTACCTTATCCTGCGTAACCAAAATGATACAAATTAAATACAACTCGACATATATAATCAGTTTCGTCACCTTCATATCATCCCATGTAAACACTGTTCCCGTAATTAGATAGAACGAGAATGCTCATAAATGTTGTAATTAATAATATGTATGAGAGCCTGATAAGTCATATATCCATTATATTATTTCTTTGGCGTGGAATCGTTGGAAAAGTTTGATAGCTACCGCTGATAGTGTGGATGATTCTTGCATGCTACCAGGTAAGGCCACTTACTTTTTTTTCTTTCTCTTTTTGGTAAAGACATTCGCAACATGTCATTTCTGTCGAAATAAATAATTTGGTTCTCTTTCATCATTGGCCGATTAAGATCTGTCCACATATGTTAAAGGTGTTAAAAGGGCAATTGATAAAAACATGAGGTATTCCAGATGCTGAAGGGTTACATGCAATATATATCTTTAAGGACATACCTTCCATATATCCTAAAGAAATATGAGAACTACCCGCTTTGTTCTTTTACTTTATAGATCGACGTTCTGTATAAATTCCATTGTTCAGTTTGCTTTTATTCTTTTAAATTGGTCGGCTATATGTAACATAATTTCTAGCCTTACTGTTTGTTGAATATTTATAACAATCAATAATAAATTTATATATAGAACTAAATTCGAAAATGCTAATAAATAATAAATGCAAATTAATAATTGGCAGAGTTTGAACAAAATGAATTTAATATTGAACAAATAAAAACTGAAGATCGAGGCTTACATACCGCAATGTCTTTGAAACAAAAATTCGTCTCTACTTTGTGCTTATAGTTCTATAGACGTGTGCTTCACCAGGATTAACGATCTAAACTAGAATTCCAACACCAAAAAACTTAGTTTCTGGCGAATTCAATGCGGTTCCCTCAGTATGCTTTGTATGAAAAAATGGATAACTTTCAGTTATTTGTTTGATATGCAGATGCTTGTGTTTATGATACTAAAATGTCTATTCACAACATGTATCATTTTGGGAGGTGACTGTTCAACATAAAAGGGATGTGTGGCTTCAACGTTTCTCATAACTCTTCAAACTTCATCTGAAATTAAAATTTTAAATGTTAAGTTTAAATGTTAAAAATTTTAAATCCGAAATTAAAATATTGAATAATGGATTTACTTTTTTAAAGATCAAATTTTATCCCAAGCCGAGCGAGCTCGAAAGCTGGAAGAAGATGGTCCACCAGAAGAACCAGCTTCTTTTAATAGGTAGATCTTATTGTCTTTATCTCCCTTCTCACCTCTTTTGGTATTCCTATTTGTATTTAATCACTAACCACCCTTTATTTTGGTGATTGTAGCCCAAGGCAACACTGAGGAAGCTACAGACGTACTTATCCTCCAAGAGGCTGCGGTCGAGGCTGCGAGAGAAGGTGATGGGTCTAGTCATGTGGTGGGAGAGGCTGGTGATGTCTCTAAGTTATTTGGAGACTCTGAGGATGAGGCTGAGCCTGCAGTGGAGACTCGGTCACCTCAGCGGACAAGGGTAACTGTGGTGGAAACTTCAAAGTCCGAGCTTGAAGAACAACCCGAGCCTCAAGTTGCCTTGCCTGTTCCACGGGTAACTCCAACCAAGAAAATGACTAAAGCCCAAACCCCCAAAGCCCACACTACCTCAACTGCCCCTCTAGCTGAGGCGGGCAGAAAGAAGCAGAAGTCTTCCAGTAAGTGATCTCCATTTTAATTTTCTTTCCTTAGCTGCAATTTCACTCCATCTTGGAACATGAGTTAATAACTCCTTCTTTCTTGTAACTAAGGCCCCAAGCAACCAAAAGATCCACTTTTGTTGCAAGAGAGGAACCATTGGGTGTAAAAATGCACCAAAGGGACAAGGATCTTCTTGACACTATCCTTGAGGAGCTGAAAGTATGGTCACTATTCTTATGAGGACTAAGTCACTTATTTGAAGTTCTACCTGCTTTAACCATTGTATTAATCCTTGGCCTGATTGCTTGGAATATGACACTAGGGAAGAAAGGATCCCTCATCCCGAGGCTTCTTCTCCTCCGGCCCGAGTAGTGGATGCTTCCCTTTCTCGGGCTAAACCTTCTAAGGTATACTTTTATTTTACTTCTAGCTAAGTTTGTAACTTTACCAATCTTGAAGTTAATGATCAATCATTTCTTTATAGGCCAAGGTTGGAGAACCTGTGTCTTCAGATGGGCAAAGCTCTGCTCCCACTCCTCCAACTCTTCCCCCAACACTGGTGGTGACACGAACTTCTCAATTCAACCCATCAATTGGGGAAATGCTACATTATGTGGAGGAAGACAGCAACTCGGTGAGTATTCTCCCCTTTAAATTTTCTTGAATTCATCTTTGAAGTTCCCTTCATTTGGTATTCATACTTTATTTTGCTATTTTTCCAGTCCTCTCCAGTGTATGAAGCCTATCAACCACCACTAACTACTTTTGGGGAGCCAATAGTCATTGAGATCCTTATGATGTCAGAAGTGACTAGCCTGAGAGCTCCCAAGGCTGCTTCTCGGGCCAACCCACTGACTTATTCCAAGGCCACTGCCACCACAGAGGTGCTTCCTCATTCTCCTCAAAGTCCTGCACAGGTATACAAGTATTTTTACTTCTATTTTATTCATTCATTATGGCTTGAATTCTTGACTTAATTCACTTAATTCTCCCTTGGTTTTTTTCAACAGTTTTCTGGTGAAGGCTCGGGCTAATCTCCTCGGCCCACTTTAGGAAGTAAAGTTGACTCTCCTACACCATTAAAGGCAACAATAACTCATCCACCTTCTTCCAAGGCTCCGAGCTCAACCCAGGTATACCAAGTTCCCTTATCTAGCCTTCCTTTTTTAATTGTAGACTATTCTCCTAATTTATTTCCCTTGATTTGCAATAGGGTTCTGGCGAAGGCTGGGGCCTATCTCTTCCGCCTTTAGTGCACAAAGCAGCTCTTCCTAGGCATCTCTTGGTTTCTGGGGTTACGTGGATCCTTATCCCTTGACCAAAGAAGAAAATCAAAACTGCTGTTGGTCCCTCCACTCCTAGGTCTCCTCTTCCCATTGCTGCTGAGACTGCCTCCACCGCTGCAGCTTCTGAAAGAGTTGGAGCATTGCATCCCCCTTTCACATCTATCTCCGCAATAGCCTCTTTGCCCGAGCTTGTCTTGGTGCCTTTGGGCCTTCCGTCATTTAAGCCCAATATTCAAATATTAACCCAAACAGTGCCCCTTTTAATCATTGTTAAGTTTACAAACCGAGGCCTTAATGATGATTAAAATGAACTACACGCTTTTGCTTGGGACTTGCACTATTTTAAACAGCTGCTTTAGAACTAAACCTTTGCACTAACCCATGATCTCCAACGTTAACTAATTGTTCCTTATATAACATTCACTTAAATCCTTCGGCCAACTACCTTAGCAATTCTAATCCTTCGAATTTCCAGAATCCCCAGATTTTCCAGAACTTTCTTGTTTTCGCAGTCTCTTTCTTGGTTTATGCCCTCAATTTCCTTCTATATTCTTTCCAAAATCATCCAATGGCTCCCAAAACTACTCGCCCTGCATATGAGTCTGGTGAAAGCATTGTCAACATGCGCCGCCTCCTTAATGGCCTTCATCACCCTCGGGCTGGCTTGAACACTTCAATTTTCTTCGAAGAGGGAGGAGTACACTCCCTAGGGCCTGCATGGACTTCCAGGGCCCCAATAGCTATGGAAAACAATATACCCAAAGTAAACTATTTCACCCTTAACCCATATTTTTCCAAAGCTGGCATTTCCTCATCCAAATGGTCTACCCATCGAAGAGGCTTCCCCTTGATAAAGGACGAGGCCTGGGAATAATGGGTAAATAGCTTGATCCTATTTTAAAAAAGAAATGGATGAACAACGGCATCTATGAGCTCATTATGCACTCCAAGGTCAAGGTGGTTGCCAAGCCCGAGCTCTTAACCACAGCTCTCATTTTCTAGAACATTAGGACCAACATATTCGACTTTCGAATGGGTCATATCTCCTCAACCATCTTTGACATGGCTCAAGTCTAAGAGCTAAGGCCCTTGGGAAGATGTGTGGATGTTACCCACGACTGGTCTTCCTCCTCTAGCCCGACTGCTGAAGGTTTGGGCAACTTTGACTCCATCATTCAGCTGGAGTACACCCCTTCAACGTTCAAGAGCTATAGGACTTCATTCACGGGCTTTATCCCGTTTGCCAAAAGCACATTCAGCCCACCTTTTGCCACCTCAGATAGGGACCAAGAGCACATGTAATTTCTCTTGTACTGTCTCAACAAGCATGTCTTCCCTAATAAATCCAAATGAGTGAAGTTAAAGTGGATTCTTTTGGTGGAGGCCTTGCATTCATTTGATGACGTGGCCACGAGACTCTTCATTCTTGCCCATCTTTACCATATTTTGTACGAGATGACCAAGGGTGAACCCTTTGAGACTAATCTCAATAGACCAACTTGGATGGTCCAACTGTGGTTGCAATGGTATTTCTTCGAGCTTCGGGTGCCAAACTTGGAGTTCCTTGAAAGAGTGGCTCCTACCCGCATCCTGGCCGATGCATCTCCTACCAACCACTCTACCTTCTCCTACCTATATTTCTTCAGAGTGTGCCGGACTCTGGCAGACTTGGAGTGAGGAGCTTTAGTACTCAGGAGGTATCAATGGTTCTTGGACCGAATTTTCTGGGATGCTTTTGGGGAAGATGCTAGCCAACTTTTCAAGGAGAAGTTTATCCACTGCATCCAGCAAAAAGACTTGACATGGGGAATATGCAGCGACCGCACAGGATATGAACGCGGGCTGGAAGTTTATCACCCCAACTTCTGTGCTAGGCAGTTGGGGTTCAAACAAGCCATTCCAGTCTTGTTTTTTGACTTGGTGCACTGTGGCACTTCTTACTGGCTCCGCTCTCCCCGAGAGGTCACATTTCGTGTAGCTCGGCGGAGCCTGGAAGTGATGAGCAAGGTCGCCCGCAAGCCAGTGGCGCTAAACTTTGAATGCACTCCATTCTTCTCCACTTGGTGAGAGACCAAGTGGTCTAAGAAGTACGGGGTTGCCTTGCTGGAAGCCCACGGCCGTCTCTTTGGGCAGCTCTCCATCAAGTTTTATCCCAAGCCGAACGAGCTCGAAAACTAGAAAAAGATGGTACACTAGAAGAACCAGCTTCTTCTAATAGGTAGATCTTATTGTCTTTATCTCCCTTCTCACCTCTTTTGGTATTCCTTTTTGTATTTAATCACTAATTACAGCCCAAGGCAACATTGAGGAAGCTGCAGACGTACTTATCCTCCAAGAGGCTGCAGCCGAGGATACGAGACAAGGTGTTGGGTCTAGTCACGCGGCGGGAGAGGCTGGGGATGTCTCTGAGTTATTTGGAGACTCTGAGGATGAGGTTGAGCATGCAGTGGAGACTCAGGCACCACGGCATACAAGGGCAACTGTGGTGGAAACTTCAAAGTCCGAGCTTGAAGAACAGCCCGAGCCTCAACTTGCCTTGCCTGTTCAGCGGACAACTCCAACCAAGAAAATGACTCAAGCCCAAACCCCCAAAGCCCCCACTGCCTCCACTACCCCTCCAGCTGAGGCGGGCAGAAAGAAACATAAGTCTTCTAGTAAGTGATCTCCATTTTAATCTTCTTTCCTTAGCTGCAATTTCACTCCATCTTGGAACATGAGCTAATAACTCCTTCTTTCCTGTAACTAGGGCCCCAAGCAACTAAAAGATTTATTCTTGTTGCAAGAGAGGACCCATTGGGTGTAAAAATACACCAAATGGACAAGGATCTTATTGACACTATCCTTAAGGAGCTGAAAGTATGGTCTCTATTCTTTTGAGCACTGAGTCACTTATTTGAAGTTTTACCTCATTTAACCATTGTATTAATCCTTTGCCTGATTGCTTGGAATAGGACACTAGGGAAGAAAGGATCCCTCATCCCAAGGCTTCTTCTCCTCCGGCCCGAGTAGTGGATGATTCCCCTTCACAGGCTAAACCTTCAAAGGTATACTTTTATTTTACTTCTAGCTAAGTTTGTAACTTTTCCACTCTTGAAGTCAATGATCAATTTTCATTCCTTTATAGGCCAAGGTTGGAGAACCTGTGTCTTCAATTGGGCAGAGTTCTGCTCCCACTCCTCCAACTCTTCCCCCAACGCTGGTGGTGACACGAACTTCTCAATTCAACCTATCAATTGGGGATATGCTACATTATGTGGAAGAAGCTAGCAACTCGGTGAGTATTCTCCCCTTTAAGTTTTCTTGAATTCCTCTTTGAAGTTCCCTTCATTTGGTATTCATACTTTATTTTGCTATTTTCCCAATCCTTTCCAGTGTTTGAAGCTTATCTACCACCACTAACTACTTTTGGGGAGCCAATAGTCCTTGAGATCCCTATGGCCTCAGAAGTGACTAGCCCGAGAGCTCCCCAGGCTGCTTCTCGGGCCAACCCACTGGCTTCTTCCAAGGCCACTGCCACCACAGATGTGTTTCCTTCTTCTCCTCAAAGTCCTGCACAAGTATACAAGTATTTTTACTTATATTTTATTCATTCATTATGGCTTGAATTCTTGTCTTAATTCACTTAATTCTCCCTTGGTTTTTTTCAACAGGTTTCTGGTGAGGGCTCGGGCTAATCTCCTCGGCCCACTTTAGGAAGTAAAGTTGACTCTCATACACCATCAAAGGCAACAACAACTCATCCACCTTCTTCCAAGGCTCCAAGCTCAACCCAGGTATACCAAGTTCCCTTATCTAGCCTTTCTTTTTTAATTGTAGACTATTCTCCTAATTTATTTCCCTTGATTTGCAACAAGGTTCTGGCGAAGGCTCAAGCCAATCTCTTCCGCCTTTAGTGCATAAAGCAGTTCTTCCTAAGCCTTCCTTGGTTTCTGGGGTTACGAGTTTCCCTATCCCTCGACCAAAGAAGAAAATCAAGACTGCTGTTAGTCCCTCCACTCATAGGTCTCCTCATCCCATTGCTGCCGAGACTGTCTCCACCGCTGTAGCTTCTGAAAGAGTTGGAGCACTGCATCCCCCTCTCACATCTATCTCTATTATAGCCTCTTTGCCCGAGCTTGTCAAAAAGTTCAGGCAAATTATGACATTACTAAAATCTCCAAGGCATCCTTCTAGGCCTCTCAACTTCTCCAAAACGCTTGCCAAGTCTTCAAGGAGTGGATTTGGAGAGATTTCACAGCTTCCTTGAGCCTCAAGGCTCTTCAAGATACTGAGAAGGCTTTGACTGAGCTTTACAGTGGTCAATTAATGTCTAAGGTCCAATATGAGTCCTTTCTCAATTTCTTTGAGAACCTGCGAGTGCTAAAGGATCAACATCAGTGGCGGAGTGGGCATCTAACAGAGTGAGGTGTTATAAAGAAAATTACACTCAGACTTCGACCACACTTCATCAACTGGTAGAGGAAGGATCAGCCATGGAAGATAAGATTGTGGTGGTAGAGTCCGAGATTCAAAAATTAGAGGAGAATCTTTCCGCTTTGAAGGCTAAGAAGATGACCCTAGCAAGTCAACTATACAAGAAAATAGAAGAAGTGAAGAAGTTGAACTAGGAAGTTGAAGACTCTGAAGCCCAACTAGCTAACAAAAATATGCACTTAGAAGAACTTGGCAGAATTTTTACAATCATGCAAGCATATTATTCCAAAATAGCTGCTCTGGCAAAAGATGTAAATTTGTTGAGTTAAAACTTTGTAACTTTCATTCTTGATGAAATGAAATAACCTTCTTCTTTATATCAACTTGTCATTTTTTGTTCTTTAAAACTTAACTGTGGAAAATGCATGAATTCACTTCAACTTTCCCAAAAAGGTTTAAACTTCTTCAATATAGCAGTCTCTAACATCCCACAAAGTTGCGTGATATCTTTTAAAAAACTTAGCATTGACTGGATGCCTTTGCAAATCACCTTCTAAATCTGCCAAGTAATATCCTCCTTTATCCACCATTTGGTTAATAATGAAAAGACCCTCCTAAGTAGGGCTCCATTTCCCAAAGCCTCTAACTGGAGCTCCCAAGGGCAGAATTGCCTTCCATACCAACTTTCCTTCCTTGAAGGTTTTCAACTTTACTTTCTTATTATAAGCTCAGGCAACAACTTTCTTCTCTTCTTGAATCTTGTTGAAGGCTTCAATTCGGGTTACATCCAAATCTTCAACCCCTTGACACATAGCTTGGATGTATTCCTCACTGTGTAGACCGAACTGGCTTTGAAGTCTGACTGAACTTACGTTAATTTCCATAGGAAGCACAACATCTTGCCCAAAGGTCAAGGTATAAAAAGTAGTTCCCGTTCCTGCCATTTTGGAGGTTCTGTAGGCCCAAAGATATGCCCTAACTTTTCATGCCACTTCTCTGGAATATCGGCCATCAGTCTCTTAATGATATTCACCAAGATTTTGTTGTTGGCCTCTGCCTGACCATTTGATTGGGGGTAATAGGGACTAGACTGGATCATCTTTATATTGAACTTGCTTGCAATTTTTTCTACTTTTTTTGAGATAAAAGATGGCCTTTGATCTGTAACAATTATCTCATGCATCCCATACCTGTGTAGGATCTTGTTTTCAATAAACTTCTTGACTGTAGTTGAAGTAATATTCTTCACAGCTGAAGCTTCTACCCACTTGGTAAAATAATATGTTGCCACAATTATGAATGTATACCCCTTGCTAGAAGCTAGATAAATTTGCCTGATGAAGTCCATCACCCATCATCTGAAAGGCCAAGGCTTTACCACATGATTCAAGGGTACTGAGGGTACATGCTGAAGTGGCCTATGTCTTTGGCACTCTTCACATCCTCGGGCATAAGTTTTACAGTCATTCTCCATGTTGGGCCAAAAGAAGCCATATCTTCTCAGCAACTACCTCATTTTGGTTCCAGCTTGATGTGCTCCACAGATTCCTTCATGTACTTCTGTTTGGGCCCAAAATGTAAATTTGGGCTGAGTATAAAACCATTCTCGGCTCGGAAGGCCTGGCAACAAGGGAGCCTCGGGTCGTTCAGATCGTGGGCTTCTAAAACTAGGCCGGCTAGGTCATTTGCAAGACGAGTCCTAGTACAACAAGGAGTCTCAGCAAGTTTAATAGTCCGGAAGGGATCCGACTCAATAAGGGATTAGGTTCACAATCCTAATCAAGATAGGACTGGTCGAGATGATGATGATCCGGAGAAGGAAAAAACCTAGTTCGAGTAGGATTTTGACTCAAGGTCCAGTGCTATAAATAGGGGGAGCTGTGCGTCAGTAAAATGGACTTCCAATTCAACACACAATTGCCCTGGGCAAACTCTCTCAACAACTTTGAGATTTTTTATTTTCTCTTTTCGCTGACACATCTTCCGTTGGCATCAACAGCACTGTGGAAGCAACCGGTGATATCTTAAGTCGGCATAGATAGCTCTGTCACCGTAGAATTGGCCGAACTCGCAGTACCTTCCGTTGGCATCAACAGCACTGCGGCGGGCACGATCGGTTATCTATCCAAGTCTTGGTCGAGAAGGACGTCCGAGTCCTTATCGATTGAGGTCATTTCATCAGCCTTCTCGGCGAAGTGAAGTGTTACCATTTACCGAGCTCGGCGCATTGCACGCCGAGTTGTTTTATGATTGGATACTCTCAAGTGGGATTTAGAGTTCGGCATTCAGACGGCCGAACTACGTTCACTATAAAGACTTATATTTGCTTTGGGTATTTGTGTCCTTACACTTTGGTGTCGATTCGGCGTGAGTTTACTCTGACGAATACCATCACTGTGACCGAGTCTAACGACAGCGATTCGTGAACTTCGTAATACTAGTAACCTTGTCTTCAGGTTTGAGAATCCAAGAGGCCGAGACGTGTTCCTTTCTCGGCCGCAATCGCAAGACGCAGAAGTCAGTAGCGCGACCCAACTCAACATCAACAAATTTACTCCTCGGCCGAGCTCGGCCGACGAGTTGGCACGCCCGCATTCACCGAAGGACGTAGTTAGCTTTTAGATTATTCGGCCTGCGCGCCACGTAGGCTTTGTAGTTTCTAGGGTCAACATTTTGGCACGCCCAGTGGGACCTAGTGCTAAACTACGAAGTTCATGCCAATTGAAACGCGATCGGTAAAAAAGAAAACAGCTATGGGAAAATCAACAGCCGATTTGCCGATTCAGAACATAGGACAGAGTGTGCCCCAGGCGCAGAATCCCCTTAGCGCTGTGACACCCGAGTCCACAAGCGCGACTCGCCGAGAGAGGGAAATTAATCTCGGCAGTCAACTCCGCGGTCTAGAAATCCCTAACAGGAACACCTGCGTTCTCAATGAAGGGATAGTGGAGGATTGCGACGAGGATGGCGGTGAAGGATCTGACCCACCAACAAGGTCGTTTCTTCGAAAGCGACTCGACGAGCAGTCTCGGTCAGTCGAGCAGACGGTTAGTCGAGGTATTGACAAGCTACATGACGTGATACTCAGTTCCAATGAGCAACAGACCAGGTTGCTCGAAATGCTGGTTAATAAAGTCAGTGACGGCAGGCCTTTCGATTTTCCCCAGCGCTTGCCACCAAGAAATAATCCGTTACCAATTGTACAGGCCGAGCCAATTCCTGCTCGGCTCAAGCCAATTGACTTGGAAAAAGGAGGAGGGTCGAATAGTAGGTCAGACGAAATCGACCAGAGGGTCGAAGCAACACCTGTTGATATGACCGAAGTTCAGCGGATGATCGACTCGGCGATGAAGAAGGGGCCGAAGTTTCCTAAGTTTATCCATCCGTACCCGGCCTACGTAGAAACGTTCGGATACCCGAAAGGTTTCAAGATTCCAGATTTTAGCCTCTTTGCCGGTGAATCGTCTCTGTCTTCGTTGGAGCACGTGGCTCGATTCACCGCGCAATGCGGAGATGTTAATAGTGATTTCCATAAGATACGGCTGTTCAACTTCTCATTGACCGGCTCGGCATTTGCTTGGTATATCAATCTTCCTCCTAATTCCGTCCAAAACTGGGAGGAGTTGGTCGAGAAATTCCACGAGCAGTTTTATCGGCCAGGGATGGAGGTGTCGGTTTCTTCATTAGCAAGGATGGCTCAGGCATCTGATGAGTCACCAATGGATTATCTTACGAGGTTCAAATCATCCAGGAACTAGTGCCGAGTGCCTTTACCCGAAGTCGAATTCGTCAGACTTGCTTTGAACGGCCTCGACGTCGAATACAAAAAGAAGTTCTTGGGGGCAAACTTTCGGGATATGTACGAATTAGCCCAACATGTCGAACAATATGACTATTTGCTCCGCGAGGAAAAGGTTTCGAAAGCTCCATCTCGGGGAACGATTTACAAGAATCCTACTGTCAATTATGCATCAACCGAGGATGAATGCGTTAGCGTGGATGCAGCCGAGATAGTGATAGATAAGCCATTTGTTTGCAAGGCATTGACTCAAGTTGACTCTAGGGAAGTCAAAAGCCGTTCAGCCACTGAAGGAACATCGAAACCGTCAAAAGTTTATACTTTTGATATTACAAAGGCTGACGCAATTTTCGACCAACTGTTATCAGCAAGAATCATTAAGCTTCGGCCTGGTCACAACATTCCCAAGGCCGAAGAACTTAAGGGAAAGGTGTATTGCAAATACCACGATTCAAGCAAACATACGACAAACAATTGCGTCGTGTTTCGTGACAACGTCCAAAGCTGGATCGATAATGGTAAATTGAAATTTCCAGATAAGAAGATGAGTGTCGATACTGACCCGTTCCCCACGGCAACGGTAAATATGGTCGATGCATGCCTCCCTAAGGACAAAGGGAAAGGGAAGGTCGAAGTTGTTAAGACACAACGTTTTCGTAATCAGAATTCTCGGCCTCGTTTCATGGCCGATTTTCGTTCAAACAAACCACCTACAGCTTTAACGGGGCCCACTATTGTTAAACCTATGAGGGATTATAGCATCGATGAAGACAGTGGGACGACGGTTTTGTGCAGTAAATGTAGAACCGAGGTCGGCAGTGAGCCAGAGGTGAAGCCCTCTTCGCTTATAACGGAACGACCTACGGTAGCAATCCAGCAAAAAGTAGCCAACGTGAGCCGGCATCAGGGGGTTTTTGATAGGCTCGGTCCTAAAGCACGGATGGAAGAGACACCCTCAGTCAGGCGGCGCCTCGACTTTGATACTGCATTTTACGACGATGACTACTATAAACGTAATTCTGGCAGTTCGGAATCATCGCGGAGCCAAAAAACTTTCAAACCTCCCGAGCCTAGAGATCAACGTTGGTATACATATCATTCTTCAAAAGGCGTCTACACTGCACTGTCCAAATCCCAGAAACGCCGGCACCAAAGGATAGATTGCATGGCACGCCGACGGGCAGCCCAAGAGCCTTCGGTCCCTAAATGGCGGCCGAATGACATAATTGCTAATGACAACAAGCAACCGCATCCAGCTATTCTGACAACGTCGATTCAAGGGAAGCAGCTGGTCGACCAAGATGTCGAAACCATGTTTGAAGAGGCTGATAAACGGATCAAACTTCTTATTCGACCAGGGGAGATGAAGGCACGCCTTGAACATTTCAGGCAAGAGGCCGAAGGCAAATTAGCCCCGCCGGCCATACAAGAACCTCTAATCAAAATTCGACGAAATTTGCATCCACCATTCCTTGGGGAAGCTTTGGAGTATATGCGAGAATTTCACAAGAAGCATTCGGCCAACGACCTGTATGGTTTGCCGAAGGCATGCCAGGACACCATTGATCTGGTCCTGGTTTGTCCTGATGCCGAGCGAATCATCCAGAAAACCTCAGACCCAGGATTGAAAGCAAGGTTCCAGCACATACGAGAAGCCTGCGCCTTTGGATTTGAAGTCGACCCATACATTGCTATGGAAGCAGCCGAACTTCCTTTCTCAATGGAGGACCTTCAGTATTTACGATGTCACTTCGAGGTATTTTCGGCTGTTTCTCTCTTCGGCCTTACGACCGATGAAATAGCACGTGTTGCGCGTTTGGATGCGTATCTCGATACCAGGGATGCCCGAATACATTACCAAGAGCGGGTTCGGATCCCGACCCCAAGCACACTGTCGCCCTCACCCTCACCTGAGGCAGTTTCGCGGACCCAACAAGCGGCCGAAGCAGCACCGCCGGAGCAAGCCATTGAAGAAGGAACAGAAGAGTCTCTTTGTCCGGCTTTGACAAAAACGGAGTCCGTAGTCGCTGATCAAACGAAAAATGAGGATAACGAGGAGAATTCCAACCCGATGGGCCCGTCAATCTTGGATGACATGGACATTAGTATGGTCCATGTATTACCTGCTGATTTTCAATCAAGCACGGCTCAACCAAATTTCCTCGAGGGTGACGTCGTCGCCGAAGACGCCGGCCATGTGGATTTTGTATCTGTTGTCGAAGGTGAGTCAGCAACGAAAGATGAGAACCTAAAGGCCGCCTTAGCCGAGTTGTTCCCTCGTTCATCATCGGCCACACTTCACCATTTAAAGCCATTGTATGTGACGGCCCATATCGAGGGATACCTAGTTTCTAAAGTTTTTGTCGACTGTGGGGCTACCGTCAATATCATGCCCCTGACTATGCCCTCTCTGGGTACCCGTCGATCAAAAAGCGTCTTCAGGTCAATATTCGACGGGTACCCAGAGAGGGCCGCGTCGATAGAGATCCCGGTCGCTGAAGTGCCAAAAAGGGCAGTGACATCTAGAGTGGTGGGGCCGATGGGACCGAGAGGAAGCACCATGGTGTTGGTGGCCGAGCACCAAAAGCACAAGGCGGCTTGGAGGAGCTCCTTGTCGGGAACGATATCCATGGACGAGAGGAGGATGGCGTCGTAGATGCCGAGGGCCTTCCATTGCTCGCCGAAGAGCTTCTCCATTCGGACAACCCAGGCTGCCCAGGTTGTGGTCGTCGAAGGCCAGGAGCCTTGGGGTTTCGCCGCATCCCATCTCGACCATTCAAACCCTTGAAGCAAGGGTGTTAGGCAGTGCTCCTGGAGAAGGCCAGTAATGGCCGGTGGCACTGTCGCCTTGAAAAGAGGACCCAGGATTTGGTGGGGAGTGCTCATGTCACTCTCAAACCGTATGGTTTTGATCGAGCTCCGATCAAGTATTTTCTGATGCTGGTCACATTCTCTGGAAAGCTTAGAGATGAAGGATGCCATTGTAGGAAGGAAGCACGGCGTAAAAAGTTTTCTGGGTTGAGGGATCTGAAAACGAAGACCTGAACGAAAGAGGTGCACTAGAGAGAAATGGCAAGAAATTTCAGAAAGTTTGAGAGCGTAAAGTGCAAATGGAAAATTCCGGTATTTATAGAGTTGGGGGAGGAAGTGCAATCGTTCGAAATTCAAAATAAAGGATAAAATCGACCGAAGAAATCACTGATCATGATGAACATTCAGGGAATGCAGTTGAGAAGACCGGGGGTCTCAGGTTTTGGGGGCGCACGATTGCGTGTGACGGCGAGATTAATGGCGAATGACGTTTCGGCGCCCGCACGCTGAGAAGTGGCTCGCGGATTGAGATAAGTGGCTAGGTTTAGCCATAAGATCATGATGACCTGACGGTTCGAGTAACCGCACGCCTCAGACGTCATTATTAGGAAGTGGCCGAGTCACAGGCTGCCACGTGGTGTGGAAGGTTTGCAGGATCAAGATCGTGCGATCGTGCTCAATAAATGCGCATTGAAAATAGAGTACTTGGGTTCTGTGATTTAGATTCGCTTCTTCAAGGTCGAAACTCGGCCAAAGGGTTCAAGCCGAGGACCTCAGAAGCGAGGGGGCAATGTTTGGGCCCAAAATGTAAATTTGGGTCGAGTATAGAACCATTCTCGGCTCGGAAGGCCTGGCAACAAGGGAGCCTCGGGTCGTTCAGATCGTGGGCTTCTAAAACTAGGCCGGCTAGGTCATTTGCAAGACGAGTCCTAGTACAACAAGAAGTCTCGGCAAGTTTAATAGTCCGGAAGGGATCCGACTCAATAAGGGATTAGGTTCACAATCCTAATCAAGATAGGACTGGTCGAGATGATGATGATCCGGAGAAGGAAAAAACCTAGTTCGAGTAGGATTTTGACTCAAGGTCCAGTGCTATAAATAGGGGGAGCTGTGCGTCAGTAAAAGGGACCTCAAATTCAACACACAATTGCCCTGCGCAAACTCTCTCAACAACTTTGAGATTTTTTATTTTCTCTTTTCGCTGACACATCTTCCGTTGGCATCAACAGCACTGTGGAAGCAACCGGTGATATCTTAAGTCGGCATAGATAGCTCTGTCACCGTAGAATTGGCCGAACTCGCAGTACCTTCCGTTGGCATCAACAGCACTGCGGCGGGCACGGTCGGTTATCTATCCAAGTCTTGGTCGAGAAGGACGTCCGAGTCCTTATCGATTGAGGTCATTTCATCAGCCTTCTCGGCGAAGTGAAGTGTTACCATTTACCGAGCTCGGCGCATTGCACGCCGAGTTGTTTTATGATTGGATACTCTCAAGTGGGATTTAGAGTTCGGCATTCAGACGGCCGAACTACGTTCACTATAAAGACTTATATTTGCTTTGAGTATTTGTGTCCTTACACTTTGGTGTCGATTCGGCGTGAGTTTACTCTGACGAATACCATCATTGTGACCGAGTCCAACGACAGCGATTCGTGAACTTCGTAATAATAGTAACCTTGTCTTCAGGTTTGAGAATCCAAGAGGCCGAGACGTGTTCCTTTCTCGGCCGCAATCGCAAGACGCAGAAGTCAGTAGCGCGACCCAACGCAACATCAACAAATTTACTCCTCGGCCGAGCTCGGCCGACGAGTTGGCACGCCCGCATTCACCGAAGGACGTAGTTAGCTTTTAGATTATTCGGCCTGCGCGCCACGTATGCTTTGTAGTTTCTAGGGTCAACAACTTCAGACATCACTCTCATTGATTCTTTTTGGCTTAAGCATTTCAACAGGAGTCCATCTGGAGTCTTTTTTAGGAGATTTTCCTCCCACATGACATACTTAGTTGCTTGCTGTCTATTCTTCTTACTTGTGGGGAAGGAAGGATTTTGTACCGAATCATGGGTGTTCTTTAGTCTTCAATCTCAGGTTCTTTGGTCATTACATCTAGGTTGAACCCTCTTTCAAAGATAGAAATGAGATTTCCCTTTTGTACTTCCATCTCTACTTCGAACCTTCTTCCTTGGATTGGTGCTCCAGAGGCCAATTGTGCCATCTCATTGGCGTTTGAATTTGATTCCCTGAGGATATGATTAACTAATATTTTAGTACCCCAATAACTCAATAGATGTGTTGCTGCCAAGTAATAACCAGCCATGATGGTGTGTCTGCACTTGTACTCTCCATTTAACTGATTGATCACTAACTTTGAATCACCAAACACCTCAACTTTAGTTGCCCCCAACTCTATCAGGATTTCCAAGCCAATTATCAGTGCTTTATACTCTGCTCGATTGTTGGTAGTATCTTGATAATCCAACAAGAATGAATAACAGTGCTGAACACCTTTGGGATCAATAATAACAATCCCAGCCCCAGCATCATGTTGAGTACAAGATCCATCAAAATATAACCTCCAAGGAGTGATCCAGAGGTTTGTTATTCTCTTTACCTCTCACTGAATCCATTCATCTTTGCCCGAGAGGGCTTTGCCTGGTGGGATCTAGACATTGGCCACTTCTAGAATTCCTGGGGCATTGATAAGCTCATCCTGTGATTCTTGGGGTTCGGCCAAGAAGTCTGCAATTGCTTGCTCCTTCATTGCTTTTTGAGGCATATATTGAAAACTGAATTCTGATTGTGCTAGAATCCATTTTCCAATTATTCCAGTTAGCATTGGTTTTGACAGCATATATTTGATCACGTTAGTCTTGGCAATAATGTGGATGTGGCAAGGCAACATGTAATGTCTTAACTTGCAGTCAATGAAATACAGAGCGAAACATAACTTCTCCACTGTTGTATATCTCATTTCTACCTCAGTAACGATTCTACTGAGGAAGTATATTGCTTGCCCTTTCCTACCTTCATTGTTCTGAGCTAACAAATTTCCTACTGATTTTTTAGAGGTAGAAACATAAAGCTTTAAAGGTTTCCCTCTCTGAGGTGGCATGAGCACTGGTGGAGAGGCCAAGGTAAGCATTTATTATGTCAAAGGCTTCTTAGTGTGGTGGGCCCTACTCGAATTATTCTTTATCCTTTAATCTTAACATAAGAGTCAATGGCTGAATCTTGCCTGCCAAGTTAGCAATAAATCTCCTCAGGAAGTTGATTTTTCCCAACAGCCTTTGCAATTGTACCTTATTGGTGGGAGTAGGTGATTCCATTATTGCCTAAGCTTTGTTTTTGTCCACCTCTACCCCTCTTTGATGAACAAGGAATCCTAAAAAATTGCCCGATCTTACCCCAAAAGCACATTTTTTAGGATTCATTTTCAACTTATAGGTCCTCATTCTTGCCAAGGCTTGTCTGAGGTCTACTAAGTGTTGCTCTTCAGTCTTGGATTTGACCACAATGTCATCAATGTATACTTCCACGCTATGGTCGATTAAGTCATGAAAAATGGCATTTATTACTCTCTGATAGGTTGCTCTAGCATTTTTGAGTCCGAATGGCATAACTACATATTTATAGGCTCTGACATGTGCTGGGCACCTAAAAGTTGTCTTATGCATATCTTTTTTAGCCATTTTTATCTGATTATATCCAGCATTCCCATCCATGAAAGATAGAACTTTGTGTTTTGCAACTGCATCTATGGATAAGTCAGCTATGGGCATGGGGTATTCATCTTTAGGTGTGGCTCTATTAATGTTTCTATAGTCAACACAACATCGAACTGCATTAGTTACAACTTTTAATACGGGTACAATGTTGGAATGTATTGCATATAGTAATTTTGAAGTCTCTCGACTCTCTCCATCAATTTTTTTTTTTTTAAACATAAATTCTATAGAACTTTAAAGTTTCCCATTCAAAGTATCGAATTAATAATTATTTTTACTTTCGGCTGAAAGAAGAAAAAGTAGGAAGAATTTATAATTTCTTTTTAAGCATATAATTAAGGACTCCCTTTAGCTAATAAATAATAACCACAACCGAAAGCAGAATTCCGATTCCCTTGTTTATCCTAGTATATGTTCAAGTCAATCGCGAATCGATCCATCCCAGTTGGATGCGCTAAATGTACGTATGGTTAATCTATTGTAATTTTTTAAATTTATCAAGTAAACAATGGTTATTCGAACAAATATTCTATCTAGTTGTTATGTAGAATTGCGTGGTTTGTAAGATTTATTAGCTTTTGATCCATTTTGTATTTAGCTCGTAACGTAACTGGCGCAATTAAATAACTGGTTGACTTAACAGCTTATTACTATAATCTTAATGAGCTTTGATCCTTTTTTTCCTTCAGTTTAGAAAACAAAGTTGTTCTTCTTTGTTCAATAGGCTTATAGTTATATAAAGAATTACGATAAACAATCAAAAGAAATTGATACTACTTAAGTTGTTGGTAAACAATGCCTAGAATGGATTATAATTGCTGGACCCTAATTAAACTGATTCGACATTACGTCTTTTGCATTACATCTTTTGAATACCTACGATATTCTTTAACCAAAAAATGCTCCAATTCAATGGCATGCATGAAATAAAAATTAGGACCTTTCCATTTTTTATTTCATTGCATTAATTTAGTAAATAAAGATATTATAATCATTTCAATTTCTAATTTTTTTTTTATGTTTACTCAAACACATATAAAATAAAATGTGGGCTTTTCATTCAACAAAAAACAAGTGTGGATTTCACCATTATTTGTACAAAATACTTGTGTAGCACCACTAGCACGCATTTCTTAAAACACACGGATTTCAGTACTTCAAGGTTAAGAATCCTTTCCTGAGTAGCTTCAGCGCTTGCCGAATATATAGATGCGTTTTTAGCAACTTAATAAATCATCCAAATTCATATTGTTTCTACATGCTCGGTATCACAGTCATGTTTTGACAACCTACATTAAATTATAAACGTAATCCTAAACTGAAAACGCTGAACTCTAAAACTTAATCACAAGGCCCAAAATGACATCAATTTCTCTCGATAATATGTGAGATAGAGATGGACTAATAGCAGGGCATATCATAATTCACAAAAGATGTTTCTTGCAAACATTAATTTCTTCTCGCTAGGAAATTCTATAGATGACAAAAGAAATGCTTCAAAACAGACAAAAACTTCATTTTCTTCTTTTCGTACCTCACTTTAATTGAGTATTATGTAAGACCTTTCATTTATTATGTTTTTCTTTTTTATTTCCTGTTAATTGTATTAGATATAAATAAAATTAAATAATATAAGATCAATGGAGCTGGAGTATACCTACAATTAGGCTCTTTATTTTAGGAGAAATTACATACAAGGTCTTATTGTTTGGATAAATTATATTTTACAACCTTAATTTTGGATCACGTAATACTCACACCTTATATTTTAAACATTAATTACATTTGGAAATCATTCCTGTAATACATGCTACAATCACGAAGATAATTCCGGATTAACTAAGTCTAGTCTAACAAAAGCTATCTAAAAATAATAATAATTATTATGATGATTTTTTTTTTTTAACAAATGATGTTATCTACACTAAGGGGATGGTAGAGTGGGATAAGCCTCATAATTTTTTTTCAAATTCGCCTTTAACGAAAGTCGAACCTAAAACTTCTTACTTACGACTGAAAAAAAATACTACTATGTTGCAGTACTAAGTGGCTAAGTAATGATGCAAGTTGACCAGCATAATTGTTGAATAAAATTCAAGGAACCATTCTAAAATTAAAGACTCGATAGAGTGGATAGATAAGCTTTGAAGGAATGAGTGGTACTGCTCTATAGGCAGACAAAGTGCTCCTTGACTTACTCGGTTTGTGGCAAAGCATAGCACTTCATTTTATATGGCTCGCAGTCTCCGTCTCGCCCTCTTTCTGTCATTATATATGAAAATCCTTTTTTCCATGTCATAAAATTCATCCAGCTCTTCCGGTGTATGTCCTTTAATTTTACTCATCAACATCACAACCTTTTGGTAATATGAGTGGTGGGCGTATTGGTCTCATCCTCCTCATCCATATACGTAAGTAGGTGTATGTTCGAAAAATTAATTTGGTAGGTTTTAAAGATATTTTTTATTTTTATGTTTTTAGGATTTCTGCATATTCCCATATTTAACTGTATATACACAAAACGACAGAAGAGAGAGAGAGTGTGTATGCGAGAGCTGTTTTTTTTTTTCTTCTTTTTTTTTGCTAATGTTGTATATTGCTGGCTGCTACGTATGCAAAAGAGATCAAATCTTTTGCACTTAAAAATGCATGTAGTCTCTTTGTGTTGTGTTTTTAAGGAGGACACAAAGAAGTCACAAGCCTTTTTTTTAACAAACAATATTATTTACACTAAGACGGAGGGGAGTGAGGTTAACCTTATAATGAACTAGAAATAATATGGTCAACTTCGCCTTTGGCAATAATCAAACTTAAGATATCTCACTTACAAATGAAGAAGAATACTACTAAATTGTAGTACTAACTAGCGTCACAAGCTTTTTTTATGTAGAAAATTTCATCTTTGCAAAAGAAGGTCCAATATCTAAGGTGGTGACGACTTCACTGTTTCCACATAAATATTCTTTGTTATTAATTATATGTGATGGGATCCTTCCTTTATTTCTCTCTCTAGAGTTTGTGAGATCAGGGAGGGTTTTGGCCGCCCAGTGGCCTATCTGAAAATGATTCCTTTGCTTCTTCCTCAAGCCATTTTCGTACAATCACTATCATTTTATGCATTACCTAATTGGTAATATTGCTTATAATGCATGGTAGCTAGCAAATGCCTTTTTGGGTTGTAATTGCCTGTCAGTGGGACTCGAGTGGAAGTTTACTCACATTTCTTGTCGCACTTTCTTATTCTATAATTACTGTTATTATGCATGCATGCCAGCAAGTGTTCTTTTACATTATTCAAATTGTGATTATTAAATAGTACTTCAATTCATTTACCTTAAACTTCAAGATATTAAGTGGGAGGTCTTATATTCAATTATCGTTAAAAGCAAATTTGAATTACATTATGCATATCTTACGAGTATCCTTAAACATCTTACCTATCATGGCCGATAAATGTAAAATTACTCCTGCTCTAATGGAAATCTTCAGAAATTTCAATATGCGAAAATTATAGAATATTTCCCTCACATAATTAGTCAATTTCGTTTTTAATTTCGCCAAACTTGGAAGTTCCTTTGTTTCTTTAATCTAAATTACTCCTGGTATTTGCTGATTTCCAACATCAACAAATCTATAAATTACTCCTGGCTTTTGCTGATTCCCAACATTTTCTTGCCTTGGGGAAGGATTCTCTCCTCTCTTTTTTGCTCTCCCCTTCTCTTCCCTTTTATTTGAACGGTCATGGTTAAGCCACGTCAACATCTTATATTAATTTTTTATAGAAAAAGAAAAACAAAATAAAGAATGTGAGAAGAGGGGATGAAAAAAGATAGAAAGACAGGGGGAAGAGAATCCTAATATGGCAAACACACAGGGGGTGAAACAATCCTTCCTTGAAATAAGTGGCCAACTGTACACAAAATAGCATCCAACAAAAGTGATAATTTTGATGAATGTGTCTTATGGCAATGTCACCCTTACAAGAGAGAGGACAGCTTTCCCGTGTTTCCAGAAATGGGAAATGCACATGAGCGAGTCTCGGTATATCTTTATAAACATCGTCACTTAAGCGATAACTAGTTAGTAACTTAAGACCATCTTTAAAAGAGATATCAAATTTTGAACCTAAAATTTAAATTTGACAGCTTATGCAGTATTTTGACATATTTTCATATTTTGCTCTCCACCCAATATGTCAAATTAAACTATTATTTTATTACATTTTTTTTTCTTAATTCCTGTCTTATACTTTAAATTTTACATATAAATAATTCATATAAAAAGTCATATTAATTAATACTAATACAAATAATCCAACAAAATACAACCCCTTAATTGAAAATAGAAGAAATAAAAATCCAACTCAATCATCATCACCTCTAAGAATTTTCATTTTAAGTTGGGAATAATATAGTCGTTCCTCATCACCCATCTCATTTGTGTCCATAGACATAATTTTTGTCTCAAAATCAAGTCGCTTAAGTCGAATTTTTTGGTCACCGTGCTCAACTTTCTTCTTAATAAGTTCCATTTTCCTCTCCTCTTTCTTTTTTCTCCTCATGTAACTTTTGAATTTGCACCGAAATAGGTGTGGAGTCGTTCTTCGCGGCTTCTTTCATTTTTCTCTTGGCAGCCTTGTTTCCTAGTGGCCTTTTCTCAGTATCAATGTTGTCTTCTTCAACCTCTACTAGTGTTTTTGAAGTAGAATTCTTTTTCAAAGATTCTACCACTTGTAACCACTTTGGTTGGTGCCTCAACACAACCCACGCATGATCAAGATTGAATTTTTTTTGGTGTAGTGCTTCATACGTAGCCATCGCATTTGCAATCTGAAAAATAAAATTCCACATGAGAATAAATATGTATAATTAAAATTAAATACATCAACACTATATTTGATTTACCATGTCTTGTTGAGTTGCGCCACTTTGGTTATGCTCATATAAAGTGGCAAGACTTGCAGAAAATCTATTGACCTCCTTCTGGATTTTTGGCCATTGTTGAGACAACATTTGGCCAGTACGATTACTCTCGAACCACTTGTTTTGGTTGTAGTACTCCTCAATTTGTTGCCAATAAGTTTGATGTTTTTGGTCATTTCCAATTATGGTATCCATGCTAGTGTTAACCATGCACTAATAAGAACATGATCCTCATCTTTGTTGAACCCAGCACCACGAATAACTTTTTTCTTGCTTCCAGACGCTTCCACATCGATTTGTTCAGACACTTGACTTGAAAATTGAGATTGTTGCGAAGAAAAATCTGGAAATTCAAAAAATTGAGAATCCATAATGTACTTTGATGAGAACAATTAGCTGGGCATTTGAAGTGAAGGAACACAATGAAAATGTGGCATTTATAGAGAACAAATTTAAGATTGAAATGGTTAAGAAACAAGAAATTCAATGAACTAACAGTAAATAAATTAAACATTACATTGGTAATCCGTATTAACGGCTATAATATTATTTACAGATTGCATTGGTATTGAAACATTGCATTGAAATATCAACTCATAAAATTGAAACATTGCATAACCATCTTGCATTGCATTGGTCATGAAATAATGTCAATTAACGGCTTTAAATTTATTTACACATTGCATTGAACCACCTTGCATTGCATTGGCCATGAAATGATGTCTATTAACGGTTATAAATTTATTTACATATTGCATTGCATTGAAACACTAAACTGATAAACTGTATCGACACATTGCATTGTATTGCATTGAAACATTGCACTGATACATTGCATTGACACATTGCACTGATACTTGACATTGAAACATTGCATTGAACCACCTTGGCGCTGCCACAAATGTTCCACTAAATCTTCTTGTAGCCTATTATGTATTCCTCTATCAAGAATGCGAAGATAATTAGGAATGAATTCTTGAAATTGTGTCGTGTGTTCACGTGACACGTTTATGTCGTTGCTTTCACCCTCTCTTACATCATAATCTCGAGAAAGACGTTCATCACGTTCATTTTCAACTATCATGTTATGCATTGTAATGCACAATTTCATAATTCGGCGAAGTGTATTGCGATCCCAAGAGCGAGCGGGCCCACGTATAATAGCAAAACGAGCTTGAAGAACTCCAAATGCTCGTTCAACATCCTTCATTGCATACTCTTGAGCCGCTGCAAAAATTTTAGCCTTTGTTCCTTGGGGACAAGGTATTGTTTTGACTAAGGTTACCCATGAAGGATAAATGCCATCAGCAAGATAGTATCCCATTGTGTAGTTGTCACCATTGATGGAAAAATTTGCAGGTGGAGCTCGTCCTTCTCGGAGGTCGGAGAACAAAGGAGAATGTTCTAACACATTTATGTCATTGTGGGATCCTAGTATTCCAAAAAACGCATGCCAAATCCAAAGATCTTTTGAAGCCATGGCTTTGAAGGAAATATTTGTGAAAACTAGTTCATTTGAGCAACATCTATGCATGCAATTAACAATTAAAAGGTGGAATCAAGCTTGTATGCACTCAAAAACAAAACTTTACCCATGAAATTCAAGGCCTAGTGAGTGTTGTGAATCGAGACTCAACTCAAGAACAAAGTGAGTTGAGAAATATTATACCTTTGTTGATTCCTCTTTGCATAAGCAAAAGCTAATCACCCAAGAGATAGGGCCTTCATTCCTTAATTCTTAGCTCCATGGATTTCTTGGATGAGGATGGTAGAATAGATTCTCTAAGTTCCCCAAATAGAGAACATCTAAGTCTCCACACCAAGGAGAGCATTGATGAAGAGATGAGTGACCTAGAGGAAGTAGGATTGCTAGCTAATTTCCTCTAGGGTGGCCGGCCTCTTAGAGAGAAAATGAGAGCTTGTGCTCTCTCCAATTTTCTCAAAGAAAACCCTAAGGATGAAATGGCTGTAAAGTTGCCTTTATACCACCTCACAATGGAGTGGCAAACTTGCAATTAAGCCAAGCTTACTACCCTCACTCTTACGGCCGGCCATATTGGGTTCTTTGGGTTTTTGAGGCCCTTTGTGTTTCAAGTTGTCATACAACTTGAGTTAATGGGCTTGACATTCAAATGTCATTGGGCCTTGCGGCCCAAAACTAACCCTAGGTCTATAACGAACATATTCGTTTGATTAATTAACATATTAATTTATCCTAGCCATAAATAATTAAACCATTTAATTATCCTTACTCATCTCCGTTGTTTCTTCAATCTCTACCTTATTCGGTGTATGATCCATTAGGTTTCTTTTAGCGAGGCAGTGGGCGATTAGAACTCTTCAAATCGATTGTGAATTGAAACATACTTTCAATTCTCCCTTTAGTGATTACTCACCTTTAGGGCTTCCACAAACCATGAGTGACACCTAGCAGTATGTCATGGCTACCCAAGCTAATAAGAAGAGGTGGAGAACCTATTCAGTTTAGGATTATAATGCAATACGGTCTTTCTCTAATACAGTACTCTTGGCCACATTATTTGGTTTGATAGTTTATTCATGTCTACTATCCAATGTGATTCTCTTACTTATATGATTACCTTGAATGTAATTTGAAATGACTTCCTAAATCTCATTCATACTCTGGCCAGAGATTCTTAATCATATTATAGAGTATTCTCCCTCAAACAATTTGAAGGCTAGAGATCCCTTGTTGTGCATTCACTTGCCTCCATGACTAAGTGGCTTAACCCCAACTATGTCGTGGACACCCTTTGATGGGGTGACTTTGACATAGTTAAAGATCAAGGACCTAACCACAAGACAACTATGATGCCTCAGGTCAAATGACTACTTTTCATTATCCCAAACATGAGTTCTCATGTGACATGAGTATGAGAACTCCTTGTTGATCGCGTTCAGTGGACTCATTCTCTATTGAGAACCTACATGCTTGTCTTAATGTCAGTCACACCAATGACTTGAGACCAGTCACTCTCCCTAAGAGAAGACATAGCACGTACTAATCTTAACGGACTGTCAATGCCCAATTGGCAATCCTATGATCAGGAATGTTTAAGATATGTATATGAAATAGAATGGTCTCATGAATCTAACTTCTTTAGATCACATTCTCCCAATTATATATTCATTGGACTTATCGTTTAAGCATATAACATTTATTTGAGGCGGCTTCAAACAATAATGTTTGCCATTTATATTAAACTAGATTAGTTTAACATGTGAAATGTCCGTAAAGTATCAGCATATGACTGGCTTTAGGGCACATTTTCAACAATCTCCCACTTTCACTAGAGCCAATCAGCTTGGTCATTAGTGATGATACCTCTTCTGAATTCATTTCAAAAATTGCCGAGTAGTAGGCCTAGACAATGGATATCTATATGTTATCCATAGAAGCAACCTTGAGAATAACGACATCTCCAGACCTTGATTCCCTGACTTGAGCTATCACCCTATTAGTGTCATAGTGTGGGTACACTAGAGACACTTTCTGGTTGGAATCGAATGCAGAGTTCATAAATGAACTTTCCCATCCAAACAACATTGTTGTAAGCTTCTATATGGCGATATATTTTGCATGCACGATGGAACACACTAAAGTCATTACTTTTAATGTTTCCACCTAAATATCTCTTTAGTCATAATAAAGAGATATCCAATTATCTCTTCATTCAAAATTAAGAGACATCCAATGATGGATACGATATTAGATTCATAATCTAATACATTTACGTTTCCATTGCGTTACTCTAATTCTTCCTCATTCTTAAGGAATCTATCCTTTAGTATTTCTTAAATACTTAAGGACTCACTTGACAATTGCCATGGTTTTGATCATGGGCTTGCACTGATATCGTCTTGCACCGTTCTTGGTACAACTCATATCAACATTCTTTATACAATATGAAATACGTCAATCACCTTTCTGCGTATGCATAAAGGATTCTATTTACTCATTATGCTTCTTTGGGAGTAAAAAAAGTACATTCCCTTTCAGAATAGCAACTCCCAGTCTGATTAGAATTGTCCTTCTAATTGAAGTTTGTCATCATATAAGAAACTTCCTAGCATCTTTTGTCTATCATTAGGGATTGATATAATCAAATTATATCCTGAAATCTATCATTATAGATTTGCATCCCATGTATATAGACTATGTCTCCCATATACATTCTATCGTTATAGAATGTTTAAAGTCATAACCTTAACGAAGAAGAATTCCTAAAATTAATATATCATATATATGTTCAAATTTAGGAATATGATTAACTCCCACTAATCTTTTCTAAACCTAGTAAACAAAATATTCATTTACATCTTATGAGGAATCAAACGATTTGATCTCTCATAAGACGCTTATAGCTCCTACTAGCTTGCTAAGATTCATGATGGATGGATCTCTACAACTTACATGTCTTGTGATTCCTAGTCTTAGACATAAATTATCAAGACTAACTTGATAATGGTTTCGGAAACCCATATTATGAACAAACGTTGAATCACTATTTAGTTGTAGCTAGCAATCTTCAAATTAACAGAAACCAAGACTACATCAAAGATGGTTTCTTCCAAGTCAACCAATCTCGTTGATTGTAGTCACCTTAAGCTACCAATTAGCTATGAAGGTTTCATTATTTCGGGTCAAATGGTACTATACCATTTCCTTGAGTATATGTTATATATACACTCAATGTAGTCATAAGGATTTTCTTTCTTATTTCTTTGGAATTAAGAGGTGTAACTCTATGACATAGTCATAAAGTTCAAACCATTCAACTGAGACGGTTTATAAATCCTTCTCGACTACCTTGGAGCTTGTGGTGTAGGAACTAGGTTGTTATATTTGTTGATTATTATCTTGTCTCTCAAAGAACCCATTCTTTGAATTCTATCTCTCGTTCATTTGCTTTATCTTAGGCAAATCCTATTGTAGGATTACAATGAACTACCCAACAAACAACACTTGTTAGTTGGTTTGTAGAAGTGATATCCAAAGGTTAATATAAGGATATCACACAAGATTGTTCTCCAACAAATATTGCTTATTAGCACACAACCTCAAATCTTAACACGCTTAAGACTTGTCTTTCTTTCCAACTACATCCTATGGAGTCATGAAAATTTTGGAAGATCTTCTAATTGACAATCATATTGTTTTAAAAGTATATATCCTCTATATGGTTAATTGATAACATCCAATGAACTAAATCTTATTCGAGTTCGTTCTTCTCCTAATGGAGAAATCAATTATCTTATGATGCTACTTTCCTTGATATTTTTGAAGGAAACTCTTCAAACGTGTTATTTTTCCTTGGATAAGGAGGTAAATACTTTAGACATCTTACTCATCAACTTACATTCTTGAATTCTTTGAAACCTTTTGCAAAGTATTCGGACTTGTGTTTATTCAAAATAAACGATAGTCTAACCGAGAGCGATCTTCAGTGAATGTCATACAACATGAGTAGCATTATGTTGTGGACAAGTGCCACTAACATCTAAGTGAATTAACCTCAACAACTTTGTGATTCTTTATTCTTTCCAAAAGAATAAAGATTCAAACATTTCTCCTCTATACAATTTTAACAAGAAGGCATTGGATCCAGATGTAACGATCCAAAGCATCCATTTATGACCAACTCGTAACTTATGTTGTTAGAGGTGTCACAACTCAGTTGGGATTAGTCACTACCTTGCAACCTTTTGGGTTTTAAGCATCATTATATTCTAAACAGTTAACACTACCATATCATCTCTACTATAGAGACAATCAATTAGATCACAATAATCCAATCATTCATTAATAAAGAATAATGTTTCGTCAAACAAAACATTCATCCATCTCTTATAGTGACGGAATTAAGTTCCTTATTCAAATTGGAATGTAAAGACAATCTTTGGTTTTCCAATTTCTTTGGTAGTTCATATGAGGAAGTAAGTATTATCTGCTTTCACAGAGATCTATATTTTATTCATGTTCTGAATGTGAAGTACTTTCTCTTCTCTCATTAATCTTCTACTTCTTATTATCCACATTTTTACAACTATTGTAAAACATAGTTACTAATACGGAATCAAGCATTCAAGTAGAAGAACCAACTGTTTTGAACTTATTCAAGAACAATTTACAACACCTTCAAAAGGTGTGGTCTTGACACATGCAAGACATTTCTTGCAAATACCCCTTCCAATGTCCATCCTTTCATTAGGAAAGTTTGTTCCCTTGGAGTTATTTCGCCTTCTTCATTTGACTTCTCCATTGACTACAATAGTCATGGTCCCTTAAACTCCCACTATATCTCTTGAAACTTATTTCAATTGTGTTATACACATCAAACAATTTGGAGGGAGTGCGGTTATTGTTCACTATATAGTTTATAATAAACTTAGTGAACCATTTGGATAAGGACTCAAAGGTAAAGTCCTTGCTTAGTTTCCATCTCCTGAAGTGGTTTAACACTTCAACACTCAATGATTCAAAATCATCATAAGTCCATGTTGATGGACTATTTTTGTTAACCAACCATCTTGTTCTAAACAAGATTACAAACCTTCAAGAGTTGTTCAAGGCAACTCTCATTTCTTCATACAACAATTTGTAAGTGAAGAATCATGGCACATAAAGTGTCCATGCCCTTGTGCTCACTTCTCAAGTTCCTTGTTCATTTAACAAAGAAACAAGCACTAGTGTTTGCGTTAACAAAGGGTTGTTCAAAGCAACTCTTATTTCTTCATACAACGATTTGTAATGGAAGAATTATGACACTAAAAGTGCTTTCCTCTTTATGATAGACTTATCTAACATGTTCTTCCAGTGATACATTATCAATAGGAAGATTGTGAGGATGAGACTACTTAGATACATTACAATCAAATCAAGACCATTTATGGGATTGTGGTACCAAGTCCGGAAACTAAAGCCTTCGGCTTTTCTTTGTCAAGTTTTGGATAGCGTTTATCGGTAAACAAATACATAACGAATATAAATTGATTGATTTTAAGCCATTTGATCCGGGTCTTTAAATCAAATAGCACCACCCACTATTTTTTGCCAAAATGCATATCCCTCATCGGAATTCGAGAGTTTTGGAGGAAACTCTTAGTAGGGTATGGGAGGCTCACTATTACCAAGCCCACCTCACAATGATATGATGTTGGCTAGCATCAATAATAATGAGAGAGTACACTTACTCATTTGCATCTCTTGCAAGTACCCATCTTATTTGGCCTCTAGAGAATGATGCCTCACAATGATATGATGTTGGCTCCATTGCACTTAGTTAAGTCATTCCCACCATGCAAGTTCGAGTAGGGGTTCAAGAACAACCTCACAATGATATGATGTTGATCATTCTCGTTGCCTACCTTCATAACATCATGTATGCATATAAGACTCCTCCTGAGTGTAAGCACGAACTTTGTACGAGTCACAAATGATCGGAGCCTACTACTCTAATTTCATGCATATCAAATAAAACAAGAAAGGAATACTTCAAAGTAAAGAAGAGCTTATGCTCTTTTACAACATTTGATCAAAACAAATTACTTTAAAGTAAAGAAGAGCTTATGCTCTTTTACAACATTTCATCATATCAAATTACAACCAAAATCTAATCTACCCATTCCCATGTTTCAAACAATTTGAGAGACAGCCTTTCACATAGCTCAATTATCATAGGCTTAGGTTCATAATCACCCTTTCTTTAATTAATTAACACTTTAACTAATTAAACTTGAATGCAACATTGTCATTTGGTTTTTGTAACCATATAATTGATTTAGATGGAGCTAAATGAAATGAAAATCCAATTCTCATTTAAAGATACAAAACTATTTTCTTCTCAACTAATTTACGCCAAAATGCAATAACCTCAACTTTTGGGCTATAGTGCAATACACAAACTTTTGAGGTCACTTTGTGAAAACACAAAAGTCCATTACTTCATGTAATTACAATTAGAACCCAAAAATTTCAACAAATGAAAAAACTTCATTAAATGAGCAAAACAATTTGTCCTTTATTGATTTTAGGCCTTTACGGCAGTCTTTGCTCCATCATACATATCCAAGCTATAAACGATATGTATGATGGAGCAAAGATTGCCATAAGAACTCATGAAGGACAAACTGAAAGCTTCCCCATAACTATTGGGTTACATCAAGGCTCATCCTTAAGTCCTTACCTTTTTGCATTGGTAATGGATGAGTTAACGGGACATATTCAAGATGATATTCCTTGGTGTATGCTTTTCACAGACGATATAGTGTTGATAGATGAAACTCAGGAAGGGGTAAATGCAAAGCTTAACCTTTGGAGAGAAGTGTTGGAATCTAAATGTCTTCGCCTAAGCTGATCAAAGACAGAATATATGGAGTGCAAGTTCAGTGCAAATGGAGGCCAAAATGAGTTAGAGGTGAGGATCGGAGATCAGGATGTACCAAAGAGCGACCGCTTTCACTACCTAGGCTCTATCTTGCAAAATAACGGAGAATTAGATGGAGACCTCAACCATAGAATACAAGTTGGATGGATGAATTGGAATAGTGCATCCGGCGTGTTGTGTGACCGTCGTATGCCACTAAAGCTCAAGGGAAAATTTTATAGGACGGCAATAAGGCCGGTGATGCTATATGGCACGGAATGTTGGGCGGTGAAGCATCAACACGTACATAAAATGGGTGTAGCGGAGATGAGGATGCTTCGTTGGATGTGTGGGCACATAAGAAATGATAAGATTAGGAATGAGGATATCCGAGGTAAAGTAGGAGTAGCTGAAATTGAAGGAAAGATGAGAGAAAATCGGTTATAGTGGTTTGGACATGTGCAAAGAAGGCCTACTGACGCTCCGATTAAAAGATGTGACTACAAGATAGAGGTCCAGGGCCGAAGGGGTAGAGGAAGACCTAGGAAAACTTTGGAATAAACTCTAAGAAAAGACTTAGAGTATTTGGATCTAACGGATGACATGATACAGAACCGAGCGCAATGGCGTTCTAGGATTCATATAGCCGACCCCACTTTCGGGTCAAAGTGCAAATACACAAAAGTATCAAAACTTTATGTAATTGCATAAAAGCCCCAAAAGTACCCATCCTATAGGGTTGGCCGGTTATGGGGAGTAGTAAGTGGTTGGATGGTTTTTGATGAAAAGCAAAGTCTTAAAGTCAAGTATGTTCAAAAGGTGATGGATATGGTGTTGAAAAAATAGGTATGGGTGTGTAAGAGAAGTACCAATCATGTACAAAAATTCAAACACATTTTCAACTTTCAATCACTTTTTCAAAATTGTCTTGTTGATTGAAAAGTCACACCATCCATCATAAAACAAGACTTTATGTATATAACCTAAAACTTTGAATCAAAACACCAAACTTTTTGTTCTTGGTAAGAACAAAGCAAGAACATTGAAGAACATCCATGAAAACCCATAAGAGCTCCATGAATGTTTTCACTCAATAAAACTCAAATTTTCACTACTCAAAAGGGGGTTAACATCCTAGGGTACTTAGGGGTTTCCAAAAGTCACTTTAAAACACTTTTAACAATACAAACATGAACCCAAAAATCCACCCTTTGAATTTGGCCAAATTTCCCCAAAACATGGCACCAAATTTTAGCTCCAAAATTCATGCTCATATGAACTACATCAACAACATTTGAGATGACAAATTTTCTAGCAAAATTTACATTCAAAGAAGCAAGAATAAAGCTTGTACCAATTACAACATTTAAATCAAAGACCATGAACTACAAAACCCAAAAGGATTCACCAACTACTAGACCTAGGCTCTGATACCACTTGAAGGAAATATTTGTGAAAACTAGTTCATTTGAGCAACATCTATGCATGCAATTAACAATTAAAAGGCGGAATCATGCTTGTATGCACTCAAAAACAAAACTTTACCCATGAAATTCAAGGCCTAGTGAGTGTGGTGAATTGAGACTCAACTCAAGAACAAAGTGAGCTGAGAAATATTATACCTTTGTTTATTCCTCTTTGCATAGGCAAGGGATAATCACCCAAGAGATAGGGCCTTCATTCCTTACTTTTTAGCTCCATGGATTTCTTGGATGAGGATGGTAGAATGGATTCTCCAAGTTCCCAAAATAGAGAACCTCTAAGTCTCCACACCAAGGAGAGCATTGATGTTCAGCAAAATCTCCTTCGAAATTAAGTTGGAGAGTACACTGGATGTTCAGCAAAATAATCATTATAGAATCTTTGGTGCCCATGGAGTCGTCTTCTATTGATATATGCATGACCTTTTATGGAACCACGACGTTTTCTCATTCCTGCCTCTATGTTCTCTTGTTCATTTTGTAAAGCAACCAATTCCAGCCTTTCCAGTTCTTCATCAGACTCAAAATTAACAATACTCCAAAAATGCTCCTCTGCTGAATCAGAAGATGAGTCTGAAAAAATTTTGGCATGTTCACAAAATAACGAATGATACCTGTTGAAGAATGAATCACTGTATTTTACAAAGTAGCAACATTGCTTAAATTGAAACAAATTTGCTGATTAAAAAAAGAAGAAATGGGTAGTGTTTTAAACGAACTCTACTATTCAACAATCAATTGCTTAAATTGAAAAAAAAATCTATTAAAAAAGACGAAATAGGTAGAGTTTTAAACCAACTCTACCGTTCAACAATCAAATAATAAATGACATTAAAATATTAATAAAAGACATTTAATAATTAGTAAAAAAAATTTGAAGCTGCTGTCAAATTTGACAGCAAGCCCATTTGCTGCCATTCCAAGTCATGCCACATAGGATTTGACATTTCGGTTGGAAACAATTAGTGGCTGTCTTTTTTTTTATTGTTATAGCTTATGTGGACAATTTGGCATCTCCTTTGGAGATGCTTTAATATGGTACTATTAATCAAGCGTTTGAGAGCATCTACAAAGGAGACGCCGAATTGTCCACATAAGCTATAACAACAAAAAAAGACATCCACTAATTGTTTCCAACTGAAATGCCAAATCCTATGTGGCATGACATGGAATGATAGCAAAGGGGCTTACTGTCAAATTTGACAGCAGCTTTAAATTTTTTTTACTAATTATTAATTGTCTTTTATTAATATTTTAATGTCATTTATTATTTGAATGTTGAACGGTAGATTTGGTTTAAACCACTACCTATTTCTTCTTTTTTTAATCAGCAAATTTGTTTCAATTTAAGCAATTGATTGTTGAACGGTAGAGTTCGTTTAAAACACTATTGTCGACCCTAAAAACTACCAAGCCTACGTGGCGCGCAGGCCGAGTAACTAATGAGCTAACTACGTCCTTCAGTTGTGTGCGGGGCGTGCCAACTCGTCGGCCGAGCTCAGCCGGGGAGTAAAATGTGTTGATGTGGCGTTGGGCGAGCTGCTGACTTCTTGATCTTGCAACTGCAGCCAAGGAAGGAACACGTCTCGGCCTTCGGATTCTAGAGCCTGAAGACAAGGCTGCTAGTTCTGCAAAGTTTAATATCAAATTCGGCTTTCAATGTGCCGAATGTAGTAACATGTAACACATCACTTCGTCGAGAAGGCTAATAAGATGACCTCTGCCAATAAGGATTCTAAAATCCTTTTCGATCGAGACTTGGATAGATAACCAATCGGCCTCGACGCAATGCTGTTTATCCAAACTGAAGGTGCTTCGGGGTCGGTTGATTTTACAGCAACAGTGCTGTTTATCCAAACTGAAGATGTTCGTCTGTTGCCTTCACAGTGCTGTTTATCCAAACTGAAGATGTGTTGGCGGAAAAAGAAAATAAAAAATCTCAAGGTTGTTGAGAGGTTTCGCATAGAGCGAGGGTTTGCGTAGGGCAGTTTGTGTGTTGAATTGGAGCCTTCTCGTTTGAAGGAAAATTTGTGAAAAACATGTTCATTTAAGCAACATCTAATTGCATGCAATTAACAATTAAAGGCGGAATCATGCTTATATGCACTTAAAAACAAAACATTAACCATGAAATTCAAAGCCTAGTAGTTAGGTGAACCATGACTCAACTCAAGAACAAAGTGAGTTGAGAAATTTATACCTTTGTAGATTCCTCTTTGCATAAGCAAAGGCTAATCACCCAAGGAGAGGGCCTTCATTCCTTGCTTCTTAGATCCATGGATTTGGATGGAAGAATATGTTTCTCCAAGTTCTCAAAATAGAGAACCTCTAAGTCTCCACACCAAGGTAAGATGTGAAGAATAGATGAATGACCTTGGAGGAGAAAGATTACTAGCTAATCCCTCCAAGGATGGCCGGCCTCTTTAGAGAGAAAGGAGAGCTTTGTGTTCTCTCCAATTTCCTCTTGAAAACCCTAAATGAATTTTGGCTATAAAGTCAAATTTATACCTTTATTCATTGGAGTGGCAAACTTGTAATTAAAGCAAGTTCACCACCCTTCCTCTAAATGGCCGGCCTTAGGGTATTATTGGGCTATTTGGGCCTTTGTGAATCATTATTCATTAAGTTGTCATACAACTTAAGTCAATGGGCTTGACGTTCGAAGCCCACTGGGCCTTGAGGTCCAATACTATCCCGAGGTCTTTAACGAACTTATTCATTTGATTAATTAACATATTAATTAATCCTTGCCATAAATAATTAAACCATTTAATTATCCTTACTCATCTCCTTTGTTTCTTCAATCTCTACCATACACGGTGTACGATCCATTAGGTTCCTTTTAGCGAGGCAATGGGCGATTAGAACTCTTTCAAATCGATTGTGAATTGAAACTTACTTTCAATTCTCCCTTTAGTGTTTATACACGTTTAGGGCTTCCACAAACCATGAGTGACACCTAGCAGTATGTCATGGTTACCCAAGCTAATTAGAAGAGGTGGAGAACCTATTCAGTTTAGGATTACAATGCAATACGGTATTTCTCTAATACAATACTCTTGACCACATTGTTTGGTTTGATAGTTTATTCATGTCTACTATCCAATGAGATTCATTTACTTATATGATTACTTTGAATGTGATTTGGAACGACTTCCTAAATCTCATTCATACTCTGGCCAGAGATTCTTAATCATATCATAGAGTATTCTCCCTCAAACGGTTCGAAGGTTAAAGATCCTTTTTTTGCGCATTTACTTGCCTCCATGGCTAAGTGGCTTAACCCCAACTATGCCATGGACACCCTCTGACGGAGTGACTTTGACATAGTCAAAGATCAAGGACCTAACCATAAGACAAATATGATGCCTCAGGTCAAAGGACTACTTTGCATTATCCCAACCATGAGTTCTCATGTGACATGAATATGAGAACTCCTCGTTGATCGTGTTCAGTGGACTCATTCGCTATTGAGCACCTACATGCTTGTCTTGGTGTCAATCACACCAATGACTCGAGACCAGTCACTCTCCCTGAGAGAAGACATAGCATGTACTAATCTTAACGGACTGTCAATGCCCAATTGGCAATCCTATGATCAGGAACGTTTAGGATATGTATAAGAAAGAGAATGGTCTCATAAATCTAACTTGTTTAAATTACATTCTCCTAATTACATATTCCTTGGACTTATCGTTTAAGCATATAACATTTATATGAGACGGCTTAAAACAATAACATTTGCCCTTGATATTAAACTAGATTAGTTCAACATGTGAAATGTCCGTAAAGTATCATCATATGATTGGTTTTAGGGCACATTTCCAACATCGTTGCCACTGCCTCTGTATTTATAAGGCTGATTTACTTGCTTGGCACAGCCAAATAATTTTGTAGAGTCCAACTGCAACTCTATTTTGCAGAACTGAAATTAATTCGCGTCAGAGACCAAGGCAAATCCTTCGGATAGATGTGCGTGATTTTGTAAACCTCATAAAAGCCTATCCAACTAAAAGTCTTCTTATCATCATAGCCTAGCCTACCTAGGCTTGTCATCATTATCCAAGACCATTATTTTCTCTTTAATTAGCCCCCTTATCTGCCTGAGTGCAGCCATGCATGCCACATGTTTTCTTCCAACTCACATGCAATCCATGCAAACCCTATCACCCATTTACTGCAATATGCCGTTGCATGCGGCCTCCTTCATTTTCACTCAGATTCATCCATGTAGTCAAGAACAAAACATCATCAAAAAGCACGCATTATTTGCACTTCTATGAAGATCATCCCACCTTGGATGCTTCATTATTTGAATTCAATTAGGATTTAGATAAATAGGTTTAGATTATTTAATATATTGCTAAGAGATAATATCATGATTATCACAATATTATTTCTCAATAATAATTAAAAATTATTTCAACCACTTCATCATCCAACGGTCTAAAATTATGCTCATTTAACGGTCTTGATTACTTGGGCCGATAGTGTAAAATCGGGTCTAAACATTGCCCCCCAATTTCCTTGAGCTTCAGCTCATAAGCCGAATGGTTAAGGAAATTAGTGCAGTTCAAGAACCCCCGGTATCATTGAAAATGAAGTGACTCGGTGAAGCAGATGACTCTCTTTCCCTGACCGCTGAGCACCTCCAAGTGACAAAGAGAAATATATGGTCGAGGAAAAATGAACATTCACCGCCGAATGTACTTGGCAGAAATTGTTCTAAATTTGGGCCCAGTTTCCTGGCCCTCAAAAGTTGGTTACATAACTTGGAAAGTATACCTCGACCTAAAAAAAAACTTGTCTTTCCAAAGGTCAACTGACGACTTGAAAGCAATCATGATTCCTCATTAGCCTGGTACCTTGAACCTCATTGTGGGGTCCCAACCTGGTTCTCATCAATAACCTACCCTTAATAATGTAGCTTTTTGCTCCTTTTGTCTCAATCAGATGACTAAATGCCCCCAAATGTGTATGCTGGCCGAATGGAAAAACTGAACTCCCATGGCCACAACCGTATTCTTTGACTGAGTCACCATTTATTCTTCATCTCTTCAATATATATTATTTCTCGACCGAGGCTTGGTGGAAGCAGGCCGGAGTCATTTGGAAGTTTCTTCGACCCAGATAAAAAGTTAACCAAGAGTTTCCTAGGTGTCTTCGGTGAGGATGCATCGGTAATGATATAAATTCAATTACCCACCTCTTGGTCTAAATCGCTCCAAGGCCGAAAAGATAGTCTTAACAATCTTAACAAAGAACTCGCTTGAAACCTACGGTTTGGCTTACTGAATAGGTCCATGGCAGTATAGATGATCAGAACCTGCTTGAATTTTAACCGAGCTCGGCCAAATTTGAATTTGGCTTACTGAATAGGTCCATGGCAGCATATATAAGCTTGAACTACATGTAGAACTTAATTGAGCAGGCTTCTGCAAACATGCATCCTTGATGATTCTCCCTTACCGAGCCATGCATAACAATATATATTTACCATATGCATTCCAACCATGCATGCTCTACCCCATGAAGGATCCCAAACCTCTATCAAAACTGGGATGATGTCGGTCAATTGACCGACTCCATCAATCTTGGCTCATTGGTCGATTACAAACATCTCATTCTTTCTTTTTTGTCCCACTCGGCTGATTCCAAAAACCAATGGTGCCGAGCTACACCTTTTCTCGGCAAATGCACTAAATTTTAAAACTAAGCATACCCATTTCTCAATTGCCAAATATACCACTTATGCCCCCCCTTTATTTTCTTAAGCATCGGCTGAGAGGCCGAATGGTGAAGAAAATAAATTATTCACTCTTTTTCTTTTTCTTTTTTTTTTAGCAAATGGAAATAAAAGTGGCCAAACCATAATCAAGAGGAGGCCAACGATGCTTTATTCCAAGCTGAGATCTTTTTATATCAAAATTTTCAAATTGATTTCGCTCTAGGCCAAATAAAGAATTTTCTCCAAATATTTTTGACTTGGTGAAATATTGTTCACTTTCGGCCGCCGAATGTGTTGAACAATTATTATGCCCCCCAGGCATAATAATTTCACCAATTTCATCTTTTAACACGAACAACTTAGCCGAATGGGATTTCTCCTATTGGCTTTATCACCAATAATCATATCAATTGGCGTAGTTTCAGCATCTAAGACCATGTCTCCAATTACCATATCAATTGATGTGGCTTTTTCGTCCGAAGCTGTGTATCGGCCTTGTTCATCATTGGAACACTCTTCTAAAGAATCATTTTTTAAGTCGATTTGTGACTTAGAAACTTGAACTTTTGCTTATAGGCCTACCACAATTTCAGTCTCGACCGAAAAAACAGGTGGCCTAGGTTCTTCTTTGGCTATCTCGACAATCTTCTTAGGCCGAATTTTGGTTGTGGCCAGAGCGAAAAATTACCCCCTGGCTTTTTGATCCAACCATTCTTCAAATGGAATTGATTTGAACCCAAACGGCGGTTTTTTATCGAGCCACTCATAAAATCGAGCTCTATCTTCATTTAACCACTGATCTTGAAAGTTGTGATGAACCTTCACCTTTATCATTTGACAGAAAGATTTTTGCCTTTCTTCATTTGCTTCAAGGATCTAGCCAAGGAGTTTTTGTTGCTCGACAATTTCCTTGAATAGGCGCCAAATCTCAAATTGATTGTGATCTTGATATATCATGTGAACTTTGTAGTTTTAGCACTTGGTCCCACCGAGCGTGCCAAAATGTTAACCGTAAAAACTACCAAGCCTACTTGGCGCGTAGGCTGAGTAACTAATGAGCTAACTATGTCTTTCGGTTGTGTGCGGGGTATGCCAACTCGTCGGCTAAGCTCGGCCGGGGAGTAAAATGTGTTGATGTGGCGTTGGGCATGCTACTGACTTCTTGATCTTGCGACTGCGACTGAGGACGAAACACGTCTCGGCCTTCGGGTTCTAGAGCCTGAAGACAATGATGCTAATTCTGCGAAGTTCAATATCAAATTCGGCTTTCAATGTGCTGAATGTAGTAACCTGTAACACCTCACTTCACCGAGAAGGCTAATGAGATGACTTCTTCCAATAAGGATTCGAAAATTCTTCTCGACAGAGAATTGGATAGATAACCAGTCAGCCTCGACGCAGTGCTGTTTATTCAAACTGAAGGTGCTTCGTGGTCGACTGATTCTACGGCAACAGTGTTGTTTATCCAAACTGAAGATGTTCGTTGGTTGCCTTCACAGTGCTGTTTATCCAAACTGAAGATGTGTTGGCGAAAAAGAAAATAAAAAATCTAAAGGTTGTTGAGGTGTTTCGCGTAGAGAAAAGGTTTGCGCAGGGCAGTTTGTGTGTTGAATTGGAGCCTTCTCGTTGCCATTGCCTCTGTATTTATAAGGCTGATGTACTTGCTTGGCACAGCCAGATAATTTTGTAGATTCCAACTACAACTCTATTTCGCAAAACTGAAATTAATCCGCGTCAGAAACCAAGGCAAATCCTTTTGATAGATGTGCGTGATTTTCCAAACCTCATAAAAGCCTATCCAACTAAAAGTCTTCTTATCATCATAGCCTAGCTTACCTAGGCTTGTAATCATTATACAAGACAATTATTTTCTTTTTAATTAGCCCCCCTTATCTGTCTGAGTGCAGCCATGCATGCCACATGTTTTCTTCCAACTCACATGCAATCCATGCAAATCTTATCACCCATTTACTGGAATATGCCGTTTCATGCGGCCTCCTTCATTTTCACTCAGATTCATCCATGTAGCCAAGAACAAAACATCATCAAAAGGCACGCATCATTTGCACTTCCATAGATCATCCCACCTTGGATGCTTCATTATCTGAATTCAATTGGAATTTAGATAAATAGGTTTAGATAATTTAATATATTGCTAAAGAGATAATATCATGATTATCACAATATTATTTCTCAATAATAAGTAAAAATTATTTCAACCACTTCATCATCCAATGGTATAAAATTCTGCTCATTTAACGGTCTTGATTACTCGGGCCGATAGTGTAAAATCGGGTCCAAACAACTACCTATTTCTTCTTTTTTTAATCAACAAATATGTTTCAATTTAAGCAACGTTGCTGCTTTGTAAAATACAGTGATGCGTTCTTCAACGGGTATCCTTCGTTATTTTGTGAACATGCCCCAAATATTTTCAGACTCATCTTCTGATTCAGCAGAGGAGCATTTTTGGAGTATTGTTAATTCTAAGTCTAGTGAAGAACTGGAAAGGCTGGAATTGGTTGCTTTACAAAATGAACAAGAGAACATGGAGACAGGAATGAGAAAACGTCGTTGTTCCATAAAAGGTCATGCATATATCAATAGAAGACTACTCGATGGGCACCAAAGACTCTATAATGATTATATTGTTGAACATCCAATGTACTCTCCAACTTAATTTCGAAGGAGATTTCGGATGCGTCGACCTCTTTTCCTTCGAATTGTAAGTGAGGTAGAAGCTTATGACTCATACTTTGCTCAAAAAAAGATCGATCGGGTCGTCTTGGTTTATCACCTCTACAAAAGGTCACTATTACTATGAGGATGCTTGCTTATGGAGTTGCTGCAAATGATGTGGATGATTACGTAAGGATCTCGGAAACTACTTCCATTGAAGCATTGGAAAGGTTTGTTAAGCAATTATTATCATTTTTGGTGATACTTACTTATGAAGACCAAATGGTAATGATATTTCAAGATTATTAGTTGAAGGTGAGAGTCGTGGATTTCCGGGAATGCTTGGTAGCATTGATTGTATGCATTGGACATGGAAAAATTGCCCTTATGCATTAAAAGGAATGTATACTTGCAAAGACCATCGTAAGCCTTCCTTGATTCTTGAAGCCGTGGCTTCAAAAGATCTTTGAATTTGGCATGCATTTTTTGGAATACCAGGATAACACAATGACATAAATATGTTAGAACATTCTCTTTTGTTCTCCGACCTCCAAGAAGGACGAGCTCCACCTGCAAATTTTTCCATCAATGGTCACAACTACACAATGGGATACTATCTTGCTGATGGCATTTATCCTTCATGGGCAACTTTAGTCAAAACAATACCTTGTCCCCAAGGACCAAAGGCTAAAAATTTTGCAGCAGCTTAAGAGTCTACAAGGAAGGATTTTGAATGAGCATTTGGAGTTCTTCAAGCTCGTTTTGCTATTATACGTGGGCCTGCTCGCTCTTGGGATCGCAATACACTTCGCTGAATTATGAAAGCGTGCATTATAATGCATAACATGATAGTTGAAAATGAACGTGATGAACGTCTTTCTCGAGATTATGATGTAAGAGAGGGTGAAACCAATGACATAAACGTGTCACGTGAACACACGACACAATTTCAAGAATTCATTCAAAATTATCTTCGCATTCCTGATAGAGGAATACATAATAGGCTACAAGAAGATTTAGTGGAACATTTGTGGCAGTGCCAAGGTGGTTCAATGCAATGTTTCAATGTCATGTATCAGTGCAATGTTTCAATGCAATGTAATGTTTCGATGTAGTGCAAGGTTGCAATGTTTCAATGCAATGTATTGTTTCACTGTAGTGCAATGTTTCAATGCAATGTGTTGATGCAATGTATCAGTGGAATGTTTCAATGCAATACAATGCAATGTGTTGATACAATGTATCAGTTTAGTGTTTCAATGCAATGCAATGTGTAAATAAATTTATAGCTGTTAATAGACATCATTTCATGACCAATGCAATGCAAGGTGGTTCAATGCAATGTGTAAATAAATTTATAGCCATTAATAGACATCATTTCATGACCAATGCAATGCAAGGTGGTTCAATGCAATGTTTCAATTTTATGAGTTGATATTTCAATGCAATGTTTCAATACCAATGCAATCTGTAAATAATATTATAGTCGTTAGTACAGATTACCAATGCAATGTTTAATTTCATTATTGTTAGTTCATTGAATTTCTTGTTTCTTATCCATTTCAATCACTAGTAGAAAAAACAACTTGCGCGACGACATTTTGAGCGACAAACAACAATTCGTCACACAAGACGCACTTGCACGACGGAAAAACGTATTCGTCGTGCAAAATAGAAAACATATTGAGAAGAAAAAAAAACTTGCGCGCGACGAATGATTGTTGTCGTCGCGTAAAGTTAGTGCGGGGTAATTTTATTTGGCGCGAAAAACTTACGCAACGAAAGGGCTTTTGCGCGACCAATTGTTCATCGCACAAGTTCCAGTCCGCTTTTACCATTTAATGCAGGTGAATTAAAGAACATTTAATACAGATCTTTGAGCTACAAAGCCTTCGTCGTGCAAAGAACCTAACTTTGCTATAAATATGCGCTTCTACTGTCCTTATTCTTCACAATTCTGTTATCCTTATTCTTCACAATTATGTTCGTGCTGAGATGGCGAATAAAAACAACGATAAGAGTGTGCGCGACGCCAACCCGCATGATTTGAGATAGCATTTTGAGTTTTCTCATGCGATTGCTGTAGCTATGGGGAATAATTGCCCCACTGCTGAGTGGCATTCTTGGAAAGATATGCCTGGGAATGTGAAGAAGGCTATGATTGATGAACTATTAGTAGGTATATTGTTGATGGATCAATAATTAAGTTTGTGAAATTTTTAGGTATATGTTGGAATTAATTATTTGCATATATGTGTAACATTGTAAGTATGTTTTTGATGATGAACCGAAAGAACAATTGATGAAGTTGCTCGAGGATGCGTTGGAGGGAGGTTACAATCGGTGGCGTTATGAAGTCTTGCGGAATGGAGCAGGATCATCCAAATAGTAGTTTAAAATTTATGTTTTGTATGACAATATTTAAATTTCAGGTTTTTTTTTATAATTTATGTATTTGGACTTCATTAGGTTTCAATTCCTGTTGGGTTTTTTTATTGAGACCTAATGTAAGCACCCTAGCTATCCTCGGTTTATATGTGTTTTTAATCTTTAATGAATGTCATACTTATGCTGAAAATAATTGTATGGATTAAGCCATTAATTATTTGTAGAATAAATATTTAAGGTATTAACTATTTATAGAATAATATTTTAGGTATTAATTATTTATAGAATAAATATTTAAAGTATTAATTAATTTTAGAATAAATATTTAAGGTATTAAATCGCTTGTGAATATTTTTTTGTAATTATAAAGTTTATGTAAACATAGATATCTATGTTTACGTAAACTTTGTAATTACAGTTATTTTATTCGTTGCGCAATATATTGCGCAAAGGCACCTTCGTCGCTCAATATATTGAGCGAAGGCACCTTCGTCGCTCAATATATTGTGCGACGATACTTCGTCGCGTAAGATATTTTTACTAAACGAATCCATGTGTTTGTCGCGCAAAGCATGGTCAGACTGCGTTCAAACCTTCCAATTTATTGCGCATTTATGACGCATTTTGCGTTACGAACTTAGAGATTTGCGCGACAAATATTTCGTCGCGCAAAGGTGTCCTAGTGCTATATAATCACAGTTTCAAAGGCGTAGTTTTCAAAAAAAAATTGTTTCAAAAAAATAGCCGATTCTGGAGAAGGTTCTGGGAAAAAGAAAGTTGTTGTGCGATTAGAGAGGTATAGACGGAAGCAAGTGCCGTACTTTGAAGGCAAAAATTTGGTTGAGGCGTACGCCGAATTTAAGTATAATATTGGGAATTTGGTGCGGAGAGATTGTTCTGCCGAGTTTGAGTCTTGGAAAAAGGTTCCTGAGGAGTTGAAGAAGTCCATGCTGGGAGAGTTATCGGTAAGTTTGTGGTAAATAATGAACAATTATTTTTGTTAAAACGTAATATTTTTTAAATTACTAATTTATTGTTATTGGCATTAATGTAGGTTCATTGGGATGTTGATGAAACCGATGAGAAGCAACGGATTTATGTGGATGGGCTTTTCAAGCAGAGTTTCCAGCAGTGGAAGTTTGATGTGTTACGGGCAAGGGATGATTGAAGTTGATGAGAGTTGTTTTTTATTATTTTTTTAAATAAGATGTTGTGGACTTTATATTTAATTTAATGAATAAATATATGTTATGTGGATGAGTATTAATATTTTCATTAATTATAATTTCTATTTGGGATAGTAAATTAGTTTTGTTAATTAATTTAATGTTTAATTAGGTTTGAGTTTTTGATTTATAATAAAATAAAAATTTACAATACATACAAATAAAAAAAAACATAAAATAAAATATGCATTGCGTGACGAATGTTCTTTTTCGTTGTGCAAATGGCATTTGAGCGACAAAGACCTTTTTCGTCGCGCAAATGCCATTTGAGCAACTAAGACCTTATTCGTCGCGCAAAGATATCTTACGCGACGAATTACATGTTTCGTCGCGCAAAATCGTTCGTCCTTTTTAATCTAGATTCAGCCATGTGCAGAGGCAAACTGCAAAAAAATTGCAGATTGTGCCTCTGCACTCATCCTTTCGATTTTGCTCAATCCGTCATTTCCATTTTCTCTCAATTTCATTATCTAATACTCCCTCCATCTTCTTCTCTAGGTTGATTAAGCTATCTCGGTGTGTCTGGTAAGCGTTTTTTGTTGTTACGGTAAAAGTATTAATGTAAATTCATACTAACGCCATTAATTTCGTTGTCTATAAGGATATTGTGTGTGATTAGCGATTGGTGGAGAACGATTGAGAATGTATTTTCTTCGTTTTATTTTTTAAACATATAAAATTAATTAAATTATGTTGAACTTAGTTTGTTATGTTTATATTGTGTTATGAAATTATATTTATATTATGTTGTTTAATTTGTACATGACGTACAAATATGGGTTGTGATCTACGGAGTTAATCGAGATTAACTTCGTACTTGTTTTTTATTTTTAGTAAAACTTAGTTTCCCGTTCCAGGATTAGTTGGATTTCATGCATGGATGCGAAAGCATGACTGCGGTCCAATTAATTCTTGAATTGTCCCATTATTTGGACAGTTTGGGAATGCACAATTATGACGCGTAGTTTATGGTTGAAGGATTAGGTTTCAGTTGTGGAGATTTCGGTGTCATCTATGTATGTTCTTCGGGTCGTACACCTGAAGAACTGTATCAAGATGCTACCGAAATTCATCCACGTCGAAATCTAATCTAATGTAGCCGTAAATTACGTGACATGACTATGCATTCCCGAATGGGATAAGGCCCTTACCGGAGGCATAAGGTGACATTATCATTTTGTATGAAGTTGTTGTGATTGTTGTATTGTGGTTCCAGGAATTATGGACAAGACGTGGATACATAACCCGAATAGATGTGTGGACGAATACTTGGATGGAATTGAGGATTTTATTGACTTTACACATACACATAACCCAGGTGCAACTAGAATCCGGTGTCATTGTAGGATGTGTAACAACACGTTAAGGGAGACAATTGAAAATGTTCGATTTCATTTAGTAAGGAATGGAATGATTGAGACATATATTACGATTAGTAATATGTGTATCGTATCATTTTCTTTTGGCAGGCTTCTTGAAGACTTGAAGAAAAGTGTACGAAACAAAGCGAAGCTCGAATGATCCATTATACAAGCTTGGGTGGCATATGAGGCACTTACATTTTGTGGAATGTATTTAAAGGATGTTGAGACAACTTTCAATCGTCCTCCTCACAATAATGACGGGGGTGTGAGAAAGGAGAAACTTTCAGTTTTTGCCCAAATCGCTCGACCATTCAGAGATCCGATTTGTGGCGAGTTGTTTTCCAAGAAAGACATCGAGGTAGCACATTGGTTCATACTCAACAATTGTAATGAGACACTGTCATACCTAGACGAGCATGAAAATATGATGAAGCAGGCACATCCTTCACATTTATATGCCAAGAAACACCGTGAATTGTTTCCACAGTGGTTTCTCGAATATGTAAGTTTGAAGTGTTTTGTATTGGACATATATATTGTACCAATTAAGTTGCTCGAACTAACAAATTTAAATGTTTGTCTAATATTAGGTGAATTAATTGAAAGCATCAAATTCCCTCGCGTACAGTGAAGAGTTATATAACTTGGCGTTCAGACCAATTCGCGTTGAATTGTACTCGGGTTGCCATGTCAACGGCGTCAAGTTCTAAGCGGGTGCACGAGATGATAAGTTGTGTACGCAAAACAGCGGTGTTCATGTCCCTGGGGGTGGCGAAAGTACAGACACTGAATTCTATGGTAAACTAACAAGTGTCGTGCAATTGCTTTACAAAGACCGATGCCAAGTGATCCTATTTAAGTGTCGATGGTTTGATACAAACCCAAATAGGCATGGAAGTGTCATGGATTACTATCAGTGAACACTACCAAAACTTGGTACGATAACGACCCTTACATCTTAGCAACCATGACAAAACAAATTGTGTATCTAGATGACCCTAAAGCAGGAAGGGGTTGGAAAGTTGTTCAGACAATGGATCATAGGAATGTGTATGCTATACCAGAACAAGACCGTACTGACGACGACATTGACAATGTTGCTGACCAACGTCTTAAATCTTTGATGGAAAGTGGTGCGGAAACACTCCGAGATACTAATCTTATCCAAGAACCATTTCAGATAGAAGGAGTATCTTCAATCGAAATACCGATTCAGTCAATCACAATTGACCTCGGTAATATTCCATGATACGATGGTCCAGTGCGCACAAACGACGATGGTGACGTACCTATCGATGATGAGGAATAGGACACTAAAAATGATGATAGCAACGAAAGTGAAAGTTATTATAGTTCAGATGAAGATTAAGGCAATTTATTTGTAACTTTTTTTGTAAAACAGATGAAATGGTTAATGCATTATATAGAGTGATGGAAAAAAATGGTATGAATAATTCTCATTTTATATGTGAATTACTTAGTAAATAAATTTGGTATGTTTGTATTTTATAATAAATTGTAAACAAAATAAAAAAAATTTAAAAACCATTTTAAAACATAATTGCATGAAGCTTAACAATTTTTGGTCGCGCAAGCTAGGCCTGGAAATTCCTGACACGACCCGATAACCCAACACGACAAGCAAAATATTAATTTTATAATTTTATAACCCTTAAAAAATAATATAATAATTATATATATTAATTTAACAATTTTATACCCCTAAAAACTATAATAATTATAATATATATATATTAAATTAAATTTAAAAAAATTGGTGACCATTGGATCGACTTAAATATACATATCATTTTCAACGATCCAACCATCAAACCTGTTTGTATATGGTTCAAGATCGCATACGCCAAAAATCGCAAAAAACAAACATTCATAGATCAAGTAACGAGACAAAACACTTCGACGGTTATAAATGAAAAATCATGATTTAACGGTTATTTTAACTCCGATTTTGATGATTTTTTACAAATACACTCCTTGACCCTATATGAATACATGAATGAATTCGATCTTCAATTTAAACTATTTACACTTGTGTATACTTAATGAAAGTATAAATAAACTCTAAGTGTTAGTGAATCTTTCTTTTTTATGGGATACGCATTGTACGAAACTAAGTTCAACGATCCAACCGTCAAACTTGTTTGTATATGGTTCGAGATCGCATACGCCAAAAATCGCTAAAAACAAACATTCAAAGATTAAGTAACGGGACAAAACTTTTCGGTGGTTATAAACGAAAAATCACGATTTAACGGTTATTTTAAATTTACGCGGGAACATTGCACAACGAATACATATATTTCGTCGTCCAAAGTATATTTGCGCGACGAAATATATGTATTTGTCGCGTAAGTGTTTGAAATTTCAATTAAGGCGCTTTTTATTCGCGAAAATTTTAAAAAACTTGCGCGACGATTTTTTAGCCTTGCGAGACAAAGGCTCTATCGCTCAAGATTCTATATTTTAACCTCACTTCCCTCTTCCTCCTTTTTCCCTGCGCGATACCCTCTCTCTCTTTCCTCTGTATCTCCATCTGTCTCACTGTCCCTTTCTCCGGCCGTCACGACTTCATCTCCAAGAGGTAATTTCCTCTTCAATTTTTATTTTCAATTTTCTTTATTTACAAATTGAGGGTTAGAATTAGGGTTTTTTGGTTTTATTTTTCTTTTTCAAATTGGGGGTTAGAATTGGGGCAGGCGGGTTAGATGTAGGGTTCGTAAATTGCAGGTTACATTTAGGTTCTTAAATTATAGTTTTTAGGGTTCTTAATTGGGGTTAGATTTAGGTCTTAAATTAGGGGAATGATTTTGGGCAGTGAGGTTAGATTAGGTTTTCTTAAATTGGGGGTTAGATTTAGGGTGCTTCACTGGGGGTTAGATTAGGGTTCTTAAATTAGGGGTTTCATAATTTCAAGTAAAGGGTTAGAATTAGGGCCTTGTTTCGCTCGTGATTGATTTTTTCTTATTACCATGCAAAGTGATTCAGTGTGTTGAGAAATAATGGAACTAAATCAACTTACTATTATCTTTAGCTTTGTTCCTTGGTTTTCCGAGTGGGGTTTTTGCTACTTTGCAGTTGGATTTTAGAATTTTTCTTATTAAATTGTTGCACATTTGTAAATGATTGTAAACAAGATGAGGTTTGAGAAGCCAATGTTCTTTCCTGCAGATACGATTAGTTTCAATAAAGTATTTATCTTGCAGTATTGTTAATTTGGGAGTTTTGCATTTTTTTTTTTTTGGATTTCCTTCATGTTGAAGTTTATTTGGAATTGAAAATTTTCTGCGGTTAAAAACTTAAGCGGCACTCAAAACGATCTGTCTAAGATGGGATCCTTGACCTTTCTTGATTTGTGGAATATTTTGAATCATCAAGTTGTTTTTTCGAAGGTTCAACCAGCTCCCTTCTTTTTCTCAATGTAATTAAAAGGTTGCTGGTTTAGGTTGTGCTTCAATCTAAGTTCCCATGTATGCTTTCTTGGCTGAATTTGGATATATTTGAGAAACAATGGGAGACAGAGTTGAATGGCATTTCTTGTTTTTCTCTTTTTGATGTATGCATTGTACGTGCTCTACAGACCTCTGCATAGGTCTGTATGACTGTAAACTTGAATTTCCGACGTGTAATTTTGTATCCTAAACAATTTTGGTAAGTGTTCACATTGCACTTGGGGCATATTTATAATATAAATACATGATTACCATTCTTACGTGCTAATTAAGAAAATACTAAGAACTAAATGGATGCCTTAATGACTTCTCCTAAGCTGCTCTTCTCCCTTGTTGTTCTTACTCTTTTGTTGTCCATTTCTCCTCCGTCTTGCTCTTCTGTTGAAGACGATCATGGCATTGATTTGCTGATATGTCTATTTATATCCAATAGTCATATGATTTCTATATGTAATGTGGATGTTTAAAGAGACTGAGAATCACTTTATATGGTCCTTTTTCTCATTACTACCTGTGAACTATTAAGTAATTATGTTGCTTAGTACATACACACACACAACTTGCATACATGAATGCACGCACGCACACACACACACACACACACACACACATAGTACATGGAAAATTAGCATACATCAACACACACACACACACACACCCAAAATCAACATATATACATGGACACACACACAGACAGTACATACACACATAGAGCACGTACATACAGACGGACGCATACACTCATAGGCTATGATTTTGCCTCCAACTACCCCTTTATGCTAGTTTCTTCTTATAAGTTATAATTGTTGGGTCTATATCCTATCTGAATTGATTAGTTTGTGTATAGTATATCAGTTTTAAGTTTTGTTTCTGCCAAACTTGAATTGGGTTTAGAATTTGGGCTTTTTAATTTGGGTTTTTAAATTTCATTTTAAATTTAAGTTGAAATTATTAGCATGTGTACGGTAAGTTAAATCTTTGTGTATGAAACAAATTGTTTTCCAATTTTGTAGATGCTCACCTCATTATAACCCGGAGGCCGGTGACTTCTACACCTAGTCCGACGACTACACCTAGTCCGACAACTACACCTACTACTGCCGCCACTGCTCCGGCAGAGATGGACCATAGGTCGGTCAATCTGGTTGACCCGGGTGGTTCTCCAGTCTCACAGGCACATACATCGTCGACTTCTTCAGTGGCATTACCTGTTAGCGCCCGATGTAATCACCGGCGCCCCCGCACTATGGACCAGATGTCGCCATCAGGATCCACAACCGATGCCTCGGGTACACGGCCAGGTATACAATCCTAATTCACTCCCTCATTCCCATGTTAACTGAGTTTTATTATTTTAGATTCAATTTGTTATGTCATGTAAAGATTAAAAAGTTGCCATCGTTTCGAACCTTTTATTAAACTGTTGTGATCATTGTGTTGGATACGTATATTGTTTATGTTATTTTTAGGGTTTTGGGGAATGTTTTAATTATAGGGGAAGTTATGCCGAAATTTTAGTAGGATCTATTATTAGTTTTGGGTTATTGATTTTTTTTTTCATCTCTTTACAGCGAAGAAAAACACCCGAGGACCTTGTCGGCAATTGAAGACAGCGAATGTCACCCGGGTGACCAACGGCCGTATCCCAATTAGATACGATGAGCGACATCAGGCAACACCAACAGCTGAGTAGCATAGTGAATTTGCCCACGATGTTGGGCATGTCGTGCGGACCTTTTGCCCTATGCTGTGGAAGTCTTGGAAGGCGATGCCGGAGGAGACGGAGAACAGGGTGCGCGATCAATTGTCCGTAAGTAGCGCCGCCTTTTTAATGCTTTTCTGTAAAATTTATATATTTATATTTATTATTGTCTTTTAATACTAATACTTTCAAAATATTTGTTACATTGTAGACAAACTACAATTTGGAGGACATGGACGGGGACATGTTCACGTACCTCAATCGGCTCTTCTCTGAATACTACAAGTAGTGGAAGAGTGACCTGCACCAATGTTTCTAGCAGTTTGATGATCCGCAGGTCACTCTCGAGGACGGTTGTCCGAAGGAGTTGGAGGACCGACAAGATAGTTGGGTTTGGCTTTGCAGTCATTTTCAGGAGCCGACCTATATGGTGCGTTTTTAATTACAACTTCTTTCATTTTACTTTTTTTTAATTTTTACTAATGTTTATTATTATTTTTTTAATTTTCTTTAAGTATTACAACTAATACGTTTATTTTTTGTATAAAACAGAAGAAGGCGAAGGTGAACAAGATCTATCGGGAGAAGAAGACTCTTCTCCACCATTCGGGTTCGAGTCCTTTCTCCCATAGGATGGAGGAGCGACGGAAGGTATATATTACAACTTTCATTTCCAATTTTAAAATGTTATTAATAAATTTTTTTTTCATACTAACATTTTCCTTATCTCTTTCGATTTTAGGAAGGTTCAAAATTTCTGGAGATCGACGTCTTTGCTGACGTTTATGTTCGGCCTGAGAATGAGTTGACCAAGTCCCTTCATGTAAGTACTTTCTTATGCATTAAACATTTATACTAATTATTTCAAATTGTTTTCTATTAATAACCCATGTTTTTTTTCCACCAGGCGACTATGGTGGAGAAGAGTCAATTGGTGCTTCAGGAGTCTGCCTCCCAGCTTCCCTCGGACACACCAATCGAGTCTGTTGATCCTCTTGAGGATGCATGGTTTCACATCGTCACAGAGACGTTGGACCATATTTTCGGTCGGAGGCCAGGGACATATTGTTGGGGGATGGGAAATGCTAGGCGACGCAAGAGTGGAGCCTTGTCATCCTCGCAATCAAAGAACCAGGTTACGGCTTTGACGCAGGAAATCGCTGGCCTGAGGAGTGAGATGGCATCATACAAGTCTCAAATGTCAATGCTTGTACAAGCCCTCAGTTCCTCTGGAATACATCTCCCCGGTTTTTCTGCACCATCGCCCTCACAACCCTTCCACCCTTCCACACCGAGCAAGCACAGCAATAGGCCCGTCGACCTCCGACCCCATCCCCAACCAGCAGCAAGATTACCAAGCACCTCTGAACGACATGCCTATAGATTTTGCCGCTTTCTTTTCATAGTTTTGTTCCCGCTTTCTTTTAAAACTTTATATTTGTACGTACATTTTTATTTATATTATAAATATTTTTTTTTATTCATTAATTTGCTTTTTTTTTTGTCATTAGTATGAAATCTTTTTTTCTTATTTTCCTTTTATTTTATTTTTTTTATTAAAAATTACACTTGCGCGACGACGACCTGTCATCACGCAAAATTAAGTGCGTCTTATTTCTTCGTCGTGCATTACCATGCGCCTCTTACATCTTTCGTCGCGCGAAACTTTTCAAGACAAACTAGTCACAAAACGCCCTTATACCCGTTTATATCGTACAACAAAAACCTTTGTCCGTATAACTTTAGCGCGATGACTAATAAAGTGTCGCACAATTGTTTAGAGGTGCGACAAAATTGAAAATGTTCGTCGCACAATGTCTTTTTTCACGACCTTTGCGCGACAAAATCTGCACGACGATTTTCTGGTTGCCATAGTTTTTGTGCGACCAAAGAATGCTTTGTGCGACAAAATATCCCTCGTCGCGCAAACTGTTTATGTTAGTAGTGAATCTTAAATTTGTTCTCTATAAATACCACATTTTCATTGTGCTCCTTCACTTCAAATGCCCAGCTAATTGTTCTCATCAAAGTACATTATGGATTCTCAATTTTTTGAACTTCCAAATTTTCTTCGCAACAATCTCAATTTTTAAGTCAAGTGTCTGAACAAATCGATGTGGAAGCATCTAGAAGCAAGAAAAAAGTTATTCGTGGTGCTGGGTTCAACAAGGATGTGGATCATGTTCTTATTAGTGCATGGTTGAACACTAGCATGGATGCCATAATTGGAAATGACCAAAACCATCAAACTTATTGGCAACAAATATAGTATGAGAATAAATTTCACTTACCTAAAGTCTTTAATAGTTTTTTAATTAATGTAGAAGTGTAAAAAAATATAGAAAAAATATATAAACGCTCGTAATGACAAGCTTTACAACTTTCATGAAGAGCTTAACTTCGAAATTCGCCACTATAATCATATAAACTATAGATCAAAATTTAACCATTGATTGTTGTTTACATTTACGCTTCATTGTTCTCATCAAATTTTGTTTTTTGAAAACTTGATCTATTAGAGGATGCAGGAAGATGAACGGTTTGGATCGTTGATATTATATTCAGAGTTTTACGGTTAGTGAAAATATTGCTTGATGTTTATAAAGTTTCTACAAACTATATGACATCGACTCATATTTCAGTTAACCGTAAATATCAAAACGCGATATCAAAGATCTAAACCGTTCATCTTCTTACATCCGCCAGATGATCATGTTTTCAAAAAAAGAAAATTTTAAAAATGAAATTCAGTAAGAAGAATAAAGCGTAAATGGCAATCGACGGTTAAATATAAATTTAAGGTTTATGAATTACAGTGTTGGATTTCGAACCTGACCCCTTCATGAAAGTTGTAAAGTTTGTCACTATGAGTGATTGTATATTTTTTTTTTTACATTTTTTACACTTCTACAATAATTATTATTAATTTTATTAATTTTGCCCTCAAATAAAAAACATTATTCGTGAAGGTTTGGAGGATTTTAAAAATTTAAACGATAATGTAAGTGTAACCATTATCTACTTGTGGAGGAATAATGATGAATCACGAGTGTTTATATATTCTTTCACATTTTTCATACTTGTATGTATGTCTTCTTAGTTCTTGCCTACACAAATACTATATTAGTTTATTTTAATTTTGGACAACAACATGTTAAGTAAAATTTATCCTAGTAATGATAATAAGGAACTCTCATAATAAAAATAAAGAATGACTAAAACTTTTTTTTAAACTTATATAGAATAATAATACAAAACTATATATTTAATATAGAATATATTGTATATATTAATATGGCTATTGTATTTTATAATAAATCTTTTAGTAATTAAACTTTAAAATTATCAAAATAATTATTTTCTTAACGGGTCGAAACGGGTTACCCACGTGTTATCTGCGTGTATACCCCGTTAAGAACCCGTTATTAATGGGTTCTTAACGGGTCACCCGATAATGACCCGATAAGTTATCGTGTTGACCCGAAACCCGTTATTTTCGTGTCGTGTCAGAAACTGCCGGGTCTAATGGACACAAGTGAGATGGGTGATGAGGAACGACTATATTATTCCCAACTTAAAATGAAAATTCTTAGAGGTGATGATTATTGAGTTGGATTTTTATTTCTTCTATTTTCAATTAAGGGGTTGTATTTTGTTGGATTATTTGTATTAGTATTATTTAATATGACTTTTATTATAAATTATTTATATGTAAAATTTAAAGAATAAGAAAGAAATTAAGAAAATAAAATAATGTAATAAAATAATAGTTTAATTTGACATATTGGGTGGAGAGCAAAACATGAAAATATGTCAAAATGCCACATAAGCTGTCAAATTTAAATTTTAGGTGCAAAATTTGACATCTCTTTTGAAGATGGTCTGAATTCACTCCATAATGTTTTTCGGTGATCTGACAGTTAATTTTTTTTATCATTATTCATAGCTCACTAATAAAAAAATAAAAAAACTTGCCAAACAAAAAACATTCGTCTCCTAAAGTAGGAGTTTGTCGCCTAAGATTTTGGATGAATGATATCCGTTGGGCAAAAGTCGTCGCGCAAAATTCATCGCTGAACATTTTATCCAACAAATATTAGTATCTGTCAGGCAACTACACCTTCCTCGACTAATTTGCCGCTAAACATTCATCAACCAAGCCCACATTGACCAAAGAGACCCGACGACAAATGGTTGGCCGACGGAATTTAATTTCTTTTCTAAAAGTAAAACCTTAATGCTTCCCGACGAACAATTTGTTTGGCAAGCTTTATTAAAAAAAAATTAAAACCTTGATCCAACGATTCATGTTGTCGGGCAATGTTTATTTAATATTTAAAAAATACTAAATATGTTTAAATTTAATTAATTAAATTTAAACATATTTATTTCATTAATAAGCCCACAATGTTTACAATTATATTGAAATTGAAAGAAAAAAAAAAATTATTTTCGGTGAGAAACTGCTTCACCTTGGGACAACATCCATTTCCAAAATTTATAAATTCTGAAATAACCGCTGAGCCAGTATCACTCGTCCATCCATGCTCAAATTCAGGGGATGGATGGGTCAGAGCTTCTTCATGATTATCAAAAGTCATGTAGTTGTTGCACAGCTCATACTTTCACTCCCTTAACGGATCATTCCACAGTCGGGTTATATAGTCCGATGTACCCCGGTCTTACATGGAGATCTCGAAGTTGATCTGAAATAAACAAAAAACATGTGTTACGTATAAAAATACATTAAGTAATTAAGTAATTATCCAAACTAATTAAAATTACTAAACATATTAAATAAATAAAAATACGTTTACTGAGAGCTTTACCATCATCGCCTACTTCAAGTCGGGGGAGATATTCCTCCATCTATCAGTAGTCATGGGCACCTATTTCGGATGAGGGCTCCTCAATTGATTCAATATTGCATGAACTTAGAAGTGCTCACGCATATGTTCTGAGTTGTACTCAAGGAACAAAATGCCGATAATATCGACGAAATCGCCGATATTATCGGTTTTTCACGGGTCCGATATTTTAATAGGTATCCGACGGGGTTTCGGAAAAATATCGCGATATTTTCAAAATTATCGCGATATTTTGGATACGTGCGAATTAGAGAAGAACACCGGAAATGGGTGTGCCGATTCCCGAGCCGATTTCGTCCCAAAAACCTTGCAAAAACACGATTAAGATCAAGATCTAAGCTACAAAGCGATTGAAAACACAACCACAATTCATATGCATGAATCAATCGAAGAGGTAAGAAGGTGAGGGACCGGGAGTTGACCTGACCACCGACGGCGATGGCGACAACCTGCATCGCAACTTGCGTCTGCATCTGAATCTGGCCTTGCTAGAGGTTTATGGTAAAACTAGAGAGAGAGAGAGCTGCACCTGCATCAAACTCGCAGCTGCACCTGCATCGCGACTTGCGTCTGCATCTGAATCTAGCCTTGCTAGAGGTTTCTGGAAAAACTAAAAAGAGAGAGAGAGAGAGAGAGAGAGAGAGAAAGAGAGATTTTCTGGGTTTGTGTGTAAAGGGTCACCGGCTGATAAGATATTAAGCTGTGGGTTTGAATTTTGCGGTTTGGTGGAGGGTGGAACCTTCTTCTTTTCCGTCTAGGAGGCTTCGTTTGGTTGATGTTTTGGTGGCTGCAAGAGGTGTTCGTTCAAGGTCGGCGGATTTGACAGCTTCAAAGTTGCTAGGGTTTTTTTGTTTTTGTGTTTTTGTTTTGGGCTCAACCTTTGGGTTAGGTTTTTGTTTTGAGGTCCATATTTTAGTTTTGTGCTTTATTTGTATTGGGCCTCTGTTTTTTGTTGTATATTGTGTGCTTTGGTGGTAATGAATTACCTTTGTCCAAAAAAAAAAAAAAAAGTGGGTAGAGATCTGTAGAAACAAGGAAACAATGCTTTTCTTTGCCTCGTCTGTAGCATTAGAGAATAAATTTATTTTTTATAAGAAAACAAGGCTGTTATTAATTGAAGGGCAAAGATCAATATTTGAATAAAAAAAAAAAGCAAAGTCCAATAATGAATTAAATATGTAAACTGAGTAAATGTTACAAAATCAACATAAAAAACCCTAAAATATTACAAATATACTCATATTTTATAACATATATAGTAATTTTACGTAAATCCGCCTAGCCGCCTAGGTGCTAGGCCCCAGCTCGCCGCCCGACTAGCGCCTAGCGTTTTTTAGAACATTATCGATAATATCGCGAGATGAAACCCAAAAATACTTGAAAAATGTTGAAAAGTCTCAATCTTGCGCATAGAGGGATTCGAACCCCTCCCTTTGTCAACCACGCACCTGGGCCTTATCCAACTCGCTACATATGTGTTTGTGATTACATATTCAGCCTGTAATATTTATATGGTCGTTAAGATGTCTGCAAGGCTTGCAAGCTAATATTTATTATCTAGGATAAATTTCTATATTTAAAAAAACACCAAGGGGATTCGAACCTCTCCCATTTTACTCCTTCAACACCTTGACCACCATATCATTTATGTTTTTGTGAAAATATGCTCAAAAACACTTACTCTACACATAGAGATGATGAAGATAGTGAAAATTTTGAACCTCATAGGAACTCTATGTGGTACTAAGTCACTCATGTATCTTACCATGCAATGTATAAAGTGTAAAATATATTGTACTAATTCATTATATATAAATGATTATGGTGTGTTTAAACCTTTTTCATTAATTACTACATATTTTCTACACTCACAATGTTTGCCAGCTCGCTATATAATCAACTTAAATCAGTTAAATCAATCATGCAATGCATTTCCTTCCAATTTTTTGTGATAAACTAATAGATAATTGACTAAATAAACATCCTGCAAAGTTTCAATAAAAATTTCCAAGTTTTTCTTACAATTTCCGTGGTTTCCATATTATTTTTATCGATATCGATAATATCCCGATATTTCCATCGATATTTCCATGTTTCTGGACTACCGATATTTCCGATATTACCGATATTTAATACCTTGGTTGTACTCAATCCCCATTATTATGTCATCCTTTATGAGGCTTTCGTCATCCCTCATCCGGCGGCTATTGCACAATCTAGACATCTATGGAAAAAATTGTAAACAATTTCTAAAAATTCCAAACTTTTCTAAATATTTCATACAAATTTATAATATATCCAAAATTTATTATAATTCCTAAAAAAATTAATATATCAATAATTTTTTATATTTCCTACTAATTTATACCATATCTAAAAACTATAATTAATATTTTCTAAAAGTTTGTATTAGTCCCTCTCACCCTCCCTCAAACCCATCCATTCCCGACTCACCCATCCTCCCCGTACCCCCCCCCCCCCCCGGCCCTCCCTAAAACTTCCCCCCAACCCATAAACCCCCCCCCCCCACCTCCTAAACTCTTCTCTCACCAATCTCCCCAATTTAGTTTTCAACCCAAATTCTCGTAAAACATAAAACATACAAATGCACAAATGCACAATATAAATTACACATTGACATTATAATTTACAAAACCACAATTCGACACACAATATGATCACAAATTCAAACATAGGACTCACAACTTCGAAATAGATAAATATCACAACTTCGTGGGAGTATGAAAGTTAGAGAGATGTAGAAAGAGATGGAAGTGTGAGAGCCAAGGGGAGAAGCGAGTTTGCAATGGAGGAATTTTGGAGAGTGAGAGATTAGAATTGATGAAATGAATTTGCGGCAAATGGAGGAACTCTCGGCCTAATAAAGAAAATAAGGCATATGCTTGACGAACCATTTCATTGCACTAAGGTCTTAATTTTTTAACACGTGTCTGTTTCCAGGTTTGATCGGTGAACCATTTCGTTGGGTAAGAGTTTCAGAAGAAAAAAAAGTTGCCAATTGAAAAATTTTGGTGGAAAAATTGGTGGGAAATACAGTTCACCCGACGAAAACCCAAGAATTTCGTCGAGCAAACCCAAAATTTGAAAGGAATTTTGATTTTTTCTAGAAAAAAATTGAGGGGGACAAAATTTTTATTTTGCCCAACAAATTTTGTCTACTTTGCCCTACGAAATATATGATTTTCGTGCGGCAAAGCCTAACAATTTGAAAATCCCCAATGAAATTTCTTTTGCAATGGCTAAATGATCGTCGAATTTGATGATCAGGTGTATTCAATGTGGGTTTTAACCCTCAATTAGCATCTTTGGAAAACATCACCTAAAACAAAAGTGATGTAACTGTTAAATCGTGACGCTAAGTTTGTAACCATCCAACCTTTTGCCTCAATCCCAACTCCTTGAAAGTTTATTTTGTTGATTTTTTGCATATGCGGTCTCGTACTATATTTAAACAAGTTTAAGGGTTGAATCGTTGAAATTAATTTCGTAGAGTGCGTATCCACACAATGCAAATGATTCAACCAACACAACTTTTTCTATAGTTTTATTAGGTGTAATGTATCATTTTGTAGTAATTACTGTTATTGTAATATTTTTAATTCATCATCAGATCCATTCTTCTAGGGTCGAGGAGTGTAGCTGTAGAAATTCATTGAAATTGGAGTTAATATAACCGTTAAATATTAATTTTTCGTTTCTAATCATCGAAGGATTTCGTCCCATTACCTAATCTCCGAATGTTTGTTTGTGGTGATTTTTAGCGTATACAATCTTATAGTATATACAAACTATATTAGCAGCTGGATTGAGAAAATTAATTTCTCTGACTGCAAAAATCCTCAAAGGAATTGAATTTGTGAAATTTGCCAAAACACTTGCCTGGAGGGATTTTGGTCGGTTTGCTGAATGAATATGTACTAAAAGCCCTAAACCCTAAAGTCTTTAACCAACGGAAGGTTTAGATTTCCGTCAGGCAAGACTCCTTTACCCTAAGAATCTTTTGGATTTCGTCGGGCAAAACTTCAATTAATTTTTTCTAAATAATAAGATAAAGGCCTATGAACTTAGAGACAAATACATACCTTTTCTTTAATTTATAATTACGAGATAAATACATACCTTTTCTTTAATTTACTTACAATCCAATCAGAAACCTACATCATCAAAATTAATTGATTACACATTGAAATAAAAAAATTATTCAATAAATTAAAAGAAACTAACCTTAAATTAATTGGAAGAGAGAGAGAGAGAGAGAGAGAGGGTTGTAGCAGAGATCAACCAGGGAGTGAGGGAGGGAGGGTTGCAGCAGAGAGCAGCCGGGGAGGGCAGAAAAAGAAAAGAAGAGGGGAGAAAGAGGAAAGCACGTACCTATTTGATGAATAAGGTTTTCCCGACGAAACATTTTGTTTGGTAACTACAAAGAAAACGTCGAGCAAGGGTTTTGCCGGTGGATTTTTTACACACGTCATTGTGGGCCTTTGCCTAACAAGAAGAAAACTTGGGACGACAAATTGGGCTGTCAAGCAATGTTAATCTAGACCAAACTGATGGGCAATGTTAATCTAGCCGACGAACATCAGTTTGGTTTGCCAAACCATTATATATTAAGCGCCATGTTTTCCCTCTTGGTGCCAAAACATTGTCCGACGAATTCCACCTTGCCCTAGATAATGTCCATCGCATAAAGGTTTTGAGTAAACCTTAAATTTTTACGTAATTAGATATAAAACACTTTTCGATTTTGACAAAATTTTGTAAGAATAATCTATGAATGAAGATCTATAATGTGAACGGTCTAGATCATGGAAAAATATTATGGATTGGACCCAAACGCGTAGTTAAGGCCATATTAAGTTACTAACTAGCTGGCACTTGAGTGCTCCTATGCTAAAACATACTTAATTTTGACCATCACTTTTTTAAAATATGGTACGATACATAATTAGTTGAATTGGTCCAGAGAGGTATTTTATAGAGAATTTTTGTACAAAGAAGTAATATTATTTAGTTACACAAAACTAACTATATTACCAACAGAGTTTATAATGCAAATAATTCTTACATACAATAGTAGCACTTAATTAATAAATAAGTAATGCTAGGGAGACAAAATTTGTAGACAAAATTTGCAAAGTAAATTATGTGTCACCAATAGGAAATGAGCATGTTTATCAACGCTTAAGTAATAATCCAATCATCAACTTACATGTCATTTAGTTTACAAAATTTTGTCTACAAATTTAGTCTTTTTAGCATTACTCATAATAAAGAGTATATCAGCAACATGATTAGTTTCTGATTCTAAATAGTATATCAGCAAGTGGCCATTTACCACAGTGATGCAAAGGAGTTGAGTCATTGCATGACGGCATGGTTTCAAACCCCATTGGTGGCTAATCTAACATTTAATCTAACAAATTCTATCAACAACAACAACAACAACAAAGCCTTATCTCACTAAATGGGGTCGACTGTATGAATCCTAGAACGTCATTGCACTCAATTCTATGCCACGTCTTCCGTTAGATCCAAGTACTCCAAGTATTTTCTTAAAGTCTCTTCCAAAGTCTTCATAGGTCTTCCTCTACCCCTTCAGCCCCGAACCTCTATCTCGTAATCGCATCTTCTAACCGGAGCATATGTAGGCATTCGTTTCACATGTCCAAACCACCGTAACTGATTTTCTCTCAGCTTTCCTTCAATTTCGGCTACTCCTATTTTACCTCGGGTATCCTCATTCCTACTCTTATCATTTCTCATGTGCCCACACATCCAACGAAGCACTCTCATCTCTGCTACACTCATTTTATGTACGTGTTGATGCTTCAACGCCCAACATTATGTACCATAAAGCATTGCTGGCCTTACTGTCGTCCTATAAAACTTTCCCTTGAGCTTTAGTGGCATACGACGGTCGTACAACATACCGGATGCACTCTTCCACTTCATCCATGCAGCTTGTATTCTATGGTTGAGGTCTCCATCCAACTCTATATTCTTTTGCAGGATAAATCCTAGATAGCGAAAGTGGTCGCTCTTTGGTACTTCCTGATCTCCGATCCTCACCCCTAACTCATTTGAGCCTCTGTTCTAACAAATTCTATCGTTTTACCAAAAAAAAAAAAAAAAAATTTCTTAAATAAAATGAAAAATAAAAATTAACACTGAAAATGAAATGAATATTGGACCACCTTAAGCTTGCTTAATTTTGAGCAAAACAATAACTTGACGAGGGAGAGGAAAGCTAATAAAGGACCAAATTAAGGGAAAGGAATCCTCTCCGGATCTCTGTTTGTAGTCGTTTGATCAAATTTCAATGGCACAAATCCATTGATTTGGTGGATTAGGAGGAAGTGATCCAGAGAGGATCCCTTTCCCAAATTGAGGACATCCTCTTGAAATCCAAACTCTATGTCTCTCTCCCTCATTGTTCTTTCTTTCTTTCTTTAATCCAACCCACTTTTTCTGAAAGAATAATGTTAGGAAGACTAAATTTGTAAACTAAATTATGTGTCACCATTAAGAATAAGCATGTTTATCAACGCTTAATTAATAATTCAATCATCAACTTTCATGTTATTTAGTTTACAAAAATTTTAAGGAGAACTGAAAACCACATGCGGAAGGGCCTTTTTCATTGGTGGTGTAGGCGGGTCCCAATGCACACGGTTCCAAGCCCTTTTGGCTCCCTACAAATACCCACATTCCTCCGCCCTGTTTTGCCATCATCACCCACACACAACCCACTTATCCTCAAACATCACCTTCATCATCCTCCCTCTCTCTCTCTCTCTCTCTCTCTCTCTCTCTACTATTATTCTCTGCTACTCTCGCAACCCTTCACTCCTTCAGTGGTCTCTCTTTACACCAGAGACCTCTGTTGGATGCTTTGTTTCTCTGAATCTCTGATCAGGTAAATTACACAGCTAGCACAGCTGGTTTTGTATTTTCTTATTCACATGAATGCTTTAATTTGCTTTGTAACTTGAAATTTTGTTGCAATCTTCAGCAGCCTGTTTTTCTGATTTTCTCTTGTTTCTTCCATCTTTCTATATTCGCAGCTAACACTCGCACAAGCTCCTTCGAATCTTAGCTGATTCAGGGAGATGGGTTCTCTGAGCAAGAGCCTAACTCGCTCGCCATCTTCTCTTTTCATGATGAAGAAGACTATGGAGCAAGAGGTGGTCACTGAGAAGCAAGGGATCGTCACCGTTCTCGGTCCGTCAGACTCTGAAAGAACCAAAGCCGCTTCCTTGCGGCGAACACTGTCCGCGGACATGTCGTCCAAGAGATGGCTGGCTCAAAATGGTTTCTCTCCCATGAAGAAGATTGCGTCATCCGAAGAACTCTGCGTTTCCGCAGACATGCGGGACAATTCATCTTCATCGTCCGAAGACGAAGATCATTACCAAGATCAAAGGAAGGCCAAATTCCATACTTGGAGCTCAATTGATGAGCAAGCTCAAAGGCAAAAAAACGAAGCCGAAGCTGCAAAGCAGCAGCCGGGACAAGCCGATCTTTGGAGCTCGATTGTATGTCAAAAGGCCAACGAAGAAGAGGCGAGCAAAGTGGCTACTGCAGCGCCTTATGTTCATCCTCTTGTGAAGAAACAATCGAGCGCTTTGACTAAGAAGAGTCTTGAAGTTTGCACTGAAAGTCTTGGATCCGAGACTGGCTCTGAAGGGTTTTCTTCATACCCTACTTCCGAGACCAGTGACATAGAAGTAGTGGAGAAAGATCAGCAAGAAGACCAAGCCGTGGTTCAGCAACAAGAAGAAAAAGAAAAAGAGAAACCTCAGCGGTCAAAAGCATTTGATGAGAACGAATTCCGAGCTGTCAAATACAACTCTGCTGCTAGTAAGAAATTGCCTTCAGCTCGATCTTCCCCTCCACCTCTTTCGTCTTTATCAGGATGTGATGGGGTATCTGTTCACATGAGGACTCATCGCGACAACGGGCGACTAGTCCTTGAAGCGGTGTCTATACCTTCTCCAAATAACTTCCGTGCCGAACGCCATGATGGTCGCCTTGTCCTCACATTTCTCAATGCTACTCCTAGCTCTTGCGAGGCGCCTAAGTGTGAAGAGGTTGCTGATGAAGAAGAGAAATTTAGAGAGGAAGAATTCGAGGAGAATGTGAACTTTGAGGAAGGAGAGGAGGAAAAAGAAAGCGAAAAAAGTGATGGTGATGATGTTGATGTTGATGAGGATGAGGACGAGGAGAAAGAAAGTGATGAGGTTGAGAAATTGACAAGTAGAGTGACAAATGTTCACAGGTTAGCATTAATGATGAATAAGCCGATTGGGTTAGCCAATAAGACTCATGGGTGGACTAACAAGTTCAATGAAGTAGTGAAATATGGTGGGGATGAAGAGGAGGTTGAAGTAGTGGAACCAACCCCAATTGCAAAGTCACTCCCTCCACGGCCAGGCCGCCTGGCTCGGTTGATACCTAAGCCACTGGCCACCACAAAAACAGCGGCAGCAGCAGCCTCTTTCAACGCTTACGAGTACTATTGGCGCACCAAGCCTACAACTGCCGCTCTCAACCCTCTTCCGCCACCAACGTCGCAGTCCCTAAAAAACAATGGCTTTATGTCCAAGAATCAGTTGGCAAATGAGCGGCAACAATTGCTTGTCTTGAGAGGGAACAAAGGGGATCATTTGCTCCACTTTTCAAAGGGTTGCAAAGAGCCTAGAAGATCTCTTCTATTTTGGGAGCCTTATTGCATTGCCACCTCTTGATTATCCAACTCCTCATAGTCCAAGTGATAATCCAAATCCTTTACTACTCACTACCCATTATTAATCTGCTCGATCGCTCCATCGTTCGCTTTCTCATCCCCTCCATTCTTTAGGGTTTGTGTAGTCAAATAAAAGGAAACACATACAAGGGAGGGAAAACTCTTGATTTAGAAGATCAAACTACGATCTCAGAGAAAGAAAGAGAGAAGATTTCAACAGTGCGTGTCACATGTATAATTTATATAAAATCGCACTGTTACAGTAGCTACAACAAAATCTTGGTGTCATCTTTGACTTGTCGGACTGTCTTGTCTTTCTATGCATTATATGCGGTTTGTCATCAACTTTATTTGCTTTTATAAAACTTAAGCCAATGAGATTTTAATATGCGTCTTGTCTGCCGTAATTGATATTTATTTTGGGGAACATCATGATTTACTACTCTACATATTTGCTTCTGTTGTTTCGGTTTTAGGTTATAAATCGTATGACTGCTGTGATGGATGTATCCCACTTAAAGTACAATATTAGGTAGGCATATAATAAACATATATCTAAAATCAAATTAAATCTTTTTCCAAAGTAAAAGAGGTATTCTTTTTTAAACTAATCAAATTTTAGAGAAGGGGGAATTCCAACTCAAATTCATAGAGAAGAGTTCACTCTAGCAATGTCAGCGTCTGCATGGATTCTCTTCTATTATATACATCTTGCATGCAATAATTATAGGGTTGTATTAAATTTGGATCTAAGAGCATCTATAAACCAATATGTCAAACTGGCATCAAGACCGGTTATGAGATTCTGGAGGTCTTTTGCGGGTCCTCTTAAAAAAATTGAGTCCTTTTTAATCCAAAGTTAATTGCCACTTAATGTTATGATTTAATGGTATTTTGCATCATTTGTGAGTAGATTTGGCGATTTCTTACACGACTCGTTAACACGATACGTAAACGACACGAAAATAACGAGTTTCTGGTCAGCACGATAACTAATCAGGTAATTATCGGGTCATACGAATAACGGGTCCTTAACAGGTTTACACGAGAATGACACACGGGTAATCTATTTTGACACGTTAAGGAAAAAGTTATATTGATGATTTTTATTTTTTAAACTACTAAAAAAACTTACTGTGAAATACAATAGTCATGGTGTATATGTATATATTGTATATTAAATATCTATTATTGTATTATTATTCTATATAAATTTAAAATTTTAACATTTTATTTATTTGTTTATTTTTATAGTATACTATAGGCAAAGAGTGAGATTAGAAATTATAAAACACATTAAAAATAAAAATATCAACTAATTTAAAAATACCAACACATTAAAAAATCATAATAATTAATTTACAAGTGCAAAAAAATGTGAAAAAAAAATGCAAACGCTCGTAATCACATCCTGTACGCTTTGAGGAGGGGTACATTGTCGTTTTGAATTTTAAAAACCATACAAACCCTCATGAATAATATTTTTAAGGGAGTTCAAAATAGATAACATCCATCTGAAAAATGTGAAAGCATATATAAACGCTCGTAATTGCATCATCTACACTTAGAAGATGGTTACATGGTCGTTTAGAGTTTTAAAACCCTCCAAATCTCATGAATAGTATTATTATTTGAGTGCAAAACTAATATATCAAGCCAAAGTTCAAATACCATTCCCTTGGTGATTGATGAAAATTGAAAGGTTTTATTGTCAAAAACGTGTAAGATTCCTCAACCTTGAAATGCAACTCCTTTCATTTTGCATATTCTTGAACATTTGGTATATAGTAGTAATGTACTAATATTTTTTCATTAGGCTCTTACTCTGGGGTATGTAATACTTGAAAGACAAATGTCTTCTTTTTTGTTTTGAAGTAATATTTATGTGACAATGTGGTATGCATATACTAATTCAGTATTATGGTATCCATTTTTTTGGGTCAAATTATGTTTTTCATTTTCATTATTTATTGATTTAAAATATATATTCTTTAATGGGTAACGGGTCATTTTACCCATTTACTTTAACAGGTGTTACATGACATGACCCGTTAAGATATCAGTATGTCATGAAAATGACATGAACACGAAAAATACGACACGAATGCCAGGTCTACTTGTAAGTGAGAAGTTTTAAATTTGAATATCTAACGAGTTTAAAACCAAATATTCTCCCGACTTCTTAGTATAAATATATCTTTGCACTACCATAAATTATCATTTGGTCAACAATATTTTGCTCAACAAACTATAATTCATTCAATAAGGAGTATTTACCCGACGGAATACAATGATTCGTCGGCCAAAACTGGTCAATGTTTTGGTTTCTTCAGAGGCTTTTGCCTGACGTACAGAATTTGATGGGCAAAGTATACTCCGTCTGTTAACGTGTTCATGTGAAGGAAAAAACTTGGCGTGTAATATGACATTCTTTGAACAACGAACCTTGAATCTTTGAACAACGAAACCATTCAGGTTTCGCCACCCAAAGGTGTACTTTAGGGTTTAAGGTTTATATTCGGTCGGGCAAAATGAGAGACATGATTGGCATATTTAATTCCTTTGATGATTTTTGTAGTCTATAAAATTAATTTCAACAATCCAACTGCCAAATTTGTTTGTATATACTTCAAGATCACTTACGCCAACAATCACCGAAGAAAAACTATAGAGGATTAGGTAACAGGATGAAATCCTTTGACGGTTAGAAATAAAAAATCACGATTTAACAGTTATTTTAGCTTCAATTTTGATGATTTTTCATGAGTACACTCCTTGACTCTAGAAGAACACAATGAACAAACCCAATAATCAATTTAAAATATTTACACTAGTGGATACCACAAGATCTTACATTCTAATTAATGAAAGTTTAGAATAAACTCTAAGTGTTTGTTGAATCTATTGTTTTCACGGGATACGCAATCTACGAAACTAATTTGAATGATCTAACAGTCAAACTTGTTTGCATATACTCTAAGATTGCATACACCAAAAATCACGAAAAACAAACGTTCGAAGATTATGTAACATGACGCAACCCTTTGATGGTTACGAATGGAAACTCTTCGAGTTAGACATATCTAACATATTCTTCCATGGATGCATTATCACTAGGAAGGTGTAAGGAATAACGTGTTTGCAAATCTATGGTAATTATAAATTATATAACGAATATAATTTAGATTCATTTTGTAGCTACTTGATCAGGGTCTTTAAATCAAATAGCACTGCCCACTATTTTGACAAATTTCATGTCCCTCAATTGAAATTCGAGAGTTTTGGAGGAAACTCTTAGCGGAGTATGAAAGGCTCACCATTACCAAACCTACCACGCAATAATATGATGCTGCCCAACATTAATAATGACAAGAGAGTAACTCTGCTCATTTACAACTCTTGTAATTTTTCAATTTATAGCCTTTAGAGAATGTCACCTTACAAGAATTTGATGTTGGCGCCATTGCACTTAAGTTGTTCCTGCCATGCTTAATTTGTGTAGGGGTTTGAGACTGACCTAACAATAATATGGTGTTGGCCACGCTTGTTGCCTTTCACATCATCATGTATGTGCATAAAACACCTTCTGTGTGTAAGCACATACATTGAACTTCCCCATAATAGGGTGAAGACGGTGTATTAGTCATGAATGATTGGAGCCTACCATGGTAGAAGGTCACGGAAGAGTGTTCTAAACACCCTCATGCTTGTCAACTTAAAGTTAGTTTGGTTGAGAGGTTTTTGGTCTCATCACATACAAATAAGCATTTTAATCTCTTTTAAATAATTTGATCTTATTACAACTGTCAATCCATATGATTGATTTAGTAGCATATGATACTCCCACTACTTGTGTTAAACAGTTCTTTAAGCGAGAATGTATAGTACTACTAACGAAAGCTTTGCATTCTATAGTGGTACTATCTTAGGCCCTAGGATGATTAAGGACCTTTGAGTTGATCCAACATGATCCTAGTGTTGAATCTTGGTCTAGGGAGGGTAATTGATGTTCCCTTCCTGATAAATGAAGTCAAGGGGTGTCGTTGGATCTCGTGAAGGCGTCGTTGCCCCCTTTTTGATTAATGAAGGGTAGTGTGGACTTGTCACATGCAAATTTGATGACGAGCAAATTTTTAAAGGGTGATCAAAGCTCTTACTTGCCCAAAAAGACTAACAAGCAAACGGCTGTTCTCAAATTGGGCCTTATTCATACTAAACATGGCGGCTATCAGAGACTTATTGTGGAGGGTGATTTCAAAATTCTTTTTTATTGTCTTCTTTATTGATGATTGATGCCTTGGTGAATTAGAACAATTTGTAGGAACAGTTTAAGCTTAGCTAGTGATTTCTCTTCCTTTCCTTTCATCATATTTTTAGACAGACTTTAACTTTTGGGTTTTTATGCTCCTTGGCCTTGATTGTCTTTTACTTTAGTTATGCTTTGTGCTTTCTCTAAACTAGAGGCTAAACCACCTAGAGAAAATCTTGGCGGCACCAAGTCGTCCTCAATGTGTTATGAGTGAAAAACCTTCCGACCATTAGGAAAACTACTCACTAGCAACCAATTCGAAACTATGTAACGATTCAGTGACTAGCAACTGAAAATCATTAAAATATTTCGTTTTATTTATGTCGAACTAGATGTCAATCATGAGTCCTATTGTTCAGTAGCAACTAACTGAAATTTTCATATTTTCAGTTGCTTGCAACCAAAATTACCTCTTCTCTCCACCATTGATTTTAAGAGTAACACATTCCTTGAATTCCAACTGCTGATGTCTAACATTTAAAAAATTACCACAAAAACAAGCCCAAAAGAAATATAAACTGTGGTTTGCAACGATTTAGGTTTATTAGCGAGCACTGCAAGTCTAAACAAGTCGTAAACACGTAAGAACAAGTTCATGCGGGGGATTTCTAAACTCTTTTGATGACCTAAACCTAATCGAGGTCCAGAATTCCTCATCAGATTATATTTATACTATACGAGGTATTAGAACAATATATTAATCATATCTCACATGGACACAACAATACTCCTGTTTACATAATAGTCAAAAGATTCATACTCATCTTCCACATACCAGGCTTTCGAATATCTGCTTCTTTAACCAATGCAGCAACCTACAACGACCCTCAGGCCAAAACAAAATCAACCTCGTTTTACCGGCCTTTGAACGTAAGATTTGTTAGGGTCTTCAGTCTTGAGCTTAGGAGGTCGAATTTCTCCCTTTTTGGCCTGCAAATGAACCCAAATAACGCAATCGGTTGCTTTTAAATTTTCCAAGACTAAAGACAAATTGTTGCTTATAACAACGTAACTAAATCAGCACAACTTACCTTCTTTCCACCCTTCATAAAATCCCTCCAGCTTGAAACCTAATCATGAATGTGATGAGGAAAGTGAACAAATGTTAAAGGGGAGCCAGCTTGCTAGAAATAATTTTAAAAATTAGAATTCTGACTACAAAAAAAAATTAGTGTCATTCAACCTAACCACATTTTAGGAAAATTAAGTTGATACTGCAGTTTCATCTCGAATTACTAACGGAAAACTGTTAAAAGTCAAGACGAGGGTTGATTAAGAAACTGTTTGAGAAAAGATTTGCATAGAATTTGGAAGAAATATAACTGCAACCATTCGACTCACGGGACAAATATGAATTCAAAGCAACACCAATGGACATCTCCCCATGATAATTCACATGCATTTGGGGCGATACAAAGGATATTCCAAGGCCTTTGAGGAATAATTTATTTCAAGATACAACATACATTTCAATGGAGATTGCTAAAAAAAAATTGAGTGGGCACTGGGAAATAATAAGAGGAATGGGTTAGGTTCTCAGGGAACCTGAATAAACTGCCTTTCACCTTAGACCTTATATATGGTTTGATTCATCAAGGTCATCAATCATGAGACAACCAACAAATAGTATCTTGCAGGGTTTTGAAATTAAGTACAAGACCTTATTGTTGGTGTAAAAAGTTGGCTCGATACAAGCCCAGATGGATGTGAAGAGAATCCCACATCTGAAAAAGTACAACAACTATCTATAGTTTAAATATAGGTGTTCCACATCTAATAGCACCAAGGCCTTTTGAGATAAAACCTCACACCTGAGTCCATTGGGCTTGGTACCACTCGGGGGAATGGGCCTAGGTGGTTAAGTGGGGACAATATCGGTGCATGGCGGCCTTAGTAGTGGACACTTATGGAGCCCGTGACACAACACCTATTGCGTTGGAAATGGCTAACAACCTCATATTGTAAAATCAGGCCTGACTACACACATTTTATGCTGTCCAACATAGGAAAAAGCAAGAAGATAGAAACAAACCCTCTGTTCTCTTGTTCCTTCCCATTGTTCCTCATGCTCCCGTTTCCTTTTCCACATCTCTTTGGTTTCTTCTTCATCTTTTTTCAATCTACCCTCCTCTTCTGAAATCTAAATGAGAATGAAGACCAAGAAACCTATTTTAGGGAACCTTCAATAAGCATATAACTCAAAAACAATATTTCCAGCATGTTGCATACCCTCATTTGCATTTTTCTCCTTCGCCATTCTTGTTCTGTTAATATATCTCGAACCTTCATTTTGAGTTCTTGCTGGAACTCTTCTGACTGTTCATACTGGTGCTCGTATTTTCCCTGTATCATATATAAAAGAGGCATAATGATCAGTAGGTTGTTTCCCAACAAAGGAACTGGAAAGGGCAATAGAAAATAACTTCTTGAATTACTACTATTTCTAAACACTTCCATTACCTGCCTCATAACAGGGAAGAAATTATACAGTAAAACCTCTGTAAAGTAATACTCTATAAAGGAGTAACCTCCTTAAAGTCATAAAAAATAATGGTCCTAACTTGGGACTAATTATGTATAGTAATAAAGATGAACTAAAATATTTTTCTAAAAGTTATTTGGGACAATGCTTTAGTTTTTAGAGCTGATGTCACGTCTTTGAGCTTGCGAGTACATACGTGCAAGAAATAAAATACTTGGCACCCAAGGAATCCTATTTAAGAAATACAACATTCATTCATGATAAATAAGTCAATAAATAATATTTTTTAACTACACCTCTATTAAGTAATAACCTCCTTAAAGTTATAAACTTGGTTTGGTACCAACTTTGACTTTATAGAGGTTTTACTTAACTATGATAAAATGAATTTAATGTAACTCAGTAAACAAAGAAGGAACTATAATTAACAAGGCAGATAAACTGTATGCAAAGTAAAAATAAACCTGAATAGGTTTTCAATACCCTATGCTAACAAAGATACATAAAGAGTACTTTGTCCCGCATTTCACAGAAAACCTGACTCATGAATATTTTTTTTTTTTTTTTAATTTTAATACATAAGTAACAGAAATTTTAATTAGAAAATAATAAGCAGTACAAATTGAACAAGAAGTTCATTTCTGAAAAAGAAAAAAATACAAACATGAAACCTGCAACAAGGAAACTCTATCCTGATAGGAAATCAGAAAGACGCTAGAATTTTCAAAGAACTACAAAACAGCTGCTTTCATATCTGCTAAAATAACAAGAAAACTTCTATCTTTTTACTTTAACTCATGTGATAAGATTTATTATCGGAATTTTCTGTAAAGAGTCATCCATCTAGGCATTCGTTATGGATTTACCCTAAAAATTATGTACAGTAATTCCCAGGACCACTAATGTACTAATTTTGTAACTTCTTTTTGGTTGATATTATTATATCAATTTAATTGCATGGATATATCACAAAAAAAAAAAAACTTATATCTAATCTGTGAATGATGTCACCAGATTGGTAATAATAAGGAACAAATATGTGCAACCTATGCAAACGACAACGATTTTGGGGATGGAAAATACCTCATCAACCAATGATTTTATTTTAGAAGCTGTATCTTTCTTCAACTGCTTCTTCCTTTTTGCTTTAAGTTCTTCTGCAGTCCACATTAAACTTTATGAATGTTTTTCCCCCTCCACAAACACAAACAACCCCGCCCGGAAAGTAAAAACTTGCTAATTAAGAATAGATGGAGGACAATTGCATGATGAATTACTTTAATATTTTAGAACAAACTAATTTATCCAAACCCATATATATGCTTGCCATGAGATATAGCCAATGAATAGCAATAAATTTTATAGATATGCAATTTCAACACTTCATACAAAATTATCACAAAACAACATTTTTTTCAATTAGCAAACAAAAGATTAACCAAGAGCCCACTGTAGATCAAAGTTTCAAATAACGCATTGTGAGTCACGCCTAATGCATGAAGTGGAAGGATTTTGCTACAAGGCTTTAAATGTTTTGTGATTGTCCCCTTTAGTGAACACTGTTTGGACATAGCATGCGCTACGCTATTTGTGCAATACTGACGAAGTGTAGGCTATCTGGGCTGTCCCTCTTCAAAATATTAAAGATTAAAAATTAAACTGCCCAGAACCACGTAGATTTGGGCAAAAAATTATAAACCTGTTTAAACCCTTTCTCTTCCACAATAGACATCAGCCACCATCTTCTCCTGTGTCCAATTTAACTCCTCCTTCAACCGGCCACCCAAAAATTAAAACCCTAGAATCCCCAAATCTTACTAATTAACAAGAAAATATACATTATTTTGAGTTTTCGGCCTTAACCCACTGCTTGTTCGGATATTTGATTTTTATTTAAGTTTATGGTGTTGTTGAACTTGAATTATATGTATTTTGGTATTATGCATGAATGGTGACATTGTTGTTGAATTACATGTGTTTTGGTTGATTACTAAGCATGAATAATGAAACTGTTGTACTACTATATATATTTTGGTTCATATTATGCTACGATTTGCAAGTCTTGAAAGGCATATGCCTTGAGTAGCAGTACACCCCACACCTCACTTGATGCCTTCATGATTTCGAATAGAGAAATCTAGGCACAAAGACGTACAAAAAATAAATAAACTCTGTTACTGACCTTTGGCGGCATTTACTTGGCTAATGATATAATCCCTTTCCTGTTGATCAAGTAATAGTTGTTGGGCTTTTGCCAATGCTGCCAAGAAATCAATAACCCATGGTTAAATTTAAGCAAGCATTCAAATTTAGAAATGCAAATGTCCATTAATAAATCTATGAATCTGCATCCATGTTCCTCTGTACAAAAACAAATCATCACCAAACATCAGACTGTCAACAGCTTCCTACCAACAACAGAACGACATCAAATTGTGTCATCTTGCACATCTTCAAAGGAAATACTACCAATCTAAAAACAATACTAACACATATGACAAATTCAACATCTGTTTTTTGGAGCAACCATAACTTTATTGATAATATTTAGTGGTTACAACAAGTTCTGCCTAGGTGGGAACAAGATGTCCACAATCTAGGTACAAATACATGCTAACTCAATTACATCGAGGGGCCAGCAACAAATATCTCTCTGTAATTCAGTCTATGGCGTAACTGTAGCCATCCATAATCATGTCCCTTCATGTATGTTTCCAATATTATGGGTTGGTTATAGGATGAATTATGTCTTACATTCGAATCTTCATACTTGTTTTTGAAAGTAAACTATATATTTATTTATATATCCAACTTATGTTTAAAAAATAAATAGAAAGACAACTGTAATAAGCATATTTAAACCAAACAAACGGTATACATAAATTTAAGCACCTCCAAATGCCTCCTTAGCCTGTGGATGCTTGCATTTATCAGGGTGAACCATTAAGGATAACTGTAAGAAATTCAAATACAAAAATGCGTCATCAGTAATAGAAGTAAGAAACCACCAACAAATGGCCATACCATTTTGATTTGAAGGAGGGAATTACCTTACGATACTGCCTTTTGACATCTTCTGGGGATGCATCAAAGGGTAAGTTAAGATACTCAAAAGGATTTAACTTGAAGCAGGAGAGGATCCTACATATTTTTTGAAACGCACAGAAAAAGTTGATTAGATATTTGTGACATGCCTAAAAATGTTTTTGTGTGTGTGTGTGTGTATGCACTCTCATGAACTGACACCACCAGATAATTTACATAGTTGATCAATTAGATGGCCATCAACCAATGCAACTAGATCGGAAAATCAAAAGGAAAAAAAGACCAACAAAAAAAATCCAAGAATATTGACCGCCTACCAATGCCCTTTCTACACACAAAAAAATTAAAAAATCAGCCCATTAACATTTTTTATGTTCTTCAAACCTTCTCTGCCATGAAGTGTCTCCCTAATGCCATTCTCCATCCCTACCATATCTTGCAATTTCTAAACAAAGGTTCTCGAATGGGAAAATCACCGAGCATTACTCCCTCCTATAAGTTATAAATACATGAACCAACCAACCTCTCAAACTATCCATCCCTTTATAAGTTATAAGAAAGAAAAGATCATTCTATTTTGTCATTCGACATTTTAAATACAAATTGCGTTACCATCCTTTAGGGAGAAAAAAAGAAGACTCGCAAACACGAAGTCTCATTTGCTCATTCCGAAGTATTAAACTCCACCAATATCAATCCTCCCCTCACAATTTGCACACTTGCCTAAAATTATATTCGGCAACACGCTCAGCTACCTATGACCCATTATTCCTTTCTCCAAGAATACTACACAGCCAAACCAGTTATACATATTGAAACCAATTCAATTTGAATCAGGGCAGAACAAATTGCAGCGAAGGGAATTACAATCAGGGTTCCATTCAATTGCGCAATATGATAAATAACCCTATCGCCCGAAACCCTAGTTTATACAATTAAACTGTCACCAAATCCACATACATACATACATACATACATACATACATGCACAGAGAGGGAGAGAGAGAGAGAGAGAGAGAGAGACCTGAGGACTTGGTTGTCCCGCTCAACTTCACTCACTTCGGCGAAGAAGTTCTTGAGAAGCAAATCGTCGTCCATGGATGTCTCTCTAAAGCTTCGCCTCGGAGATTGAAATCTCAAGAATAGCCTTTTCAATCTTCCTTCCTCCACTGCCCACCTCTGCTTTTGATTTTAATCCGGTGAGTTGACTCGGCCACCTGCCCAACTCAGTACAAGATGGGCCGGCTCCACTTGGATGAATTGAACCGGTTAGAAATCTCGGCCCATTTATCAAACACCGTTGCTGGTGCCTCCAGACTTCAATTTATTTACGATACAGTCGTTGTGCCCAAACTTCAACTTATTTACGATATTTTCCATCTGTCACTGCCTCTTGTTCTTGTGATTAATGAAACTTCATTAGGTGTTAAGAAACTCCAATAAGTTCTGAAAAAAAATGGTGGAAATACTGAGAGCAAGTCGGGCCAACTATTCCTCTGTGGTTCAAACGACATTCTTATGCACAAATAACCTGTTAGAGTTCGTGGAGAACAAATTTGTCTTTGTTTAATTTGTAGTCTAGAATGCTTGAAGCATGATAACTGGTTGCGTTAGAATTCTATAATACAAACAAATGAATTTGTTAAATAACATACCTAGCAAAATTAACCAACTCCGGATCAACGTATTGTTCTTATGAATCGTTGCGTGAACCCCACAAACAAGAACATCACCAAAAGGAGAATTCAATTGCATTCAATTGCATCTAATCCCTAGGGTCAAGGGTGATACCTTAGAGGCTAAACTAGGAGAAGACGATTACGGGAAGAGTGGAGAGATTTTCTCTCCTCTCTAAAGCAGAGAATTGTTTCTCTTCTTGTCTTTTCTTTCTTCCCAAAACCCTCTTTATATAGTGGCTAGGAAGGGAGAAAAAAATGTGAAATGATTGACGTGGAACTCAAAACACATAACAATAACAGGACCTATATTGGGTGGATAATATTGTGTTCTATATAATATACTCACCCACATAGGGTGTTGACATTATCTCAATTAGCTCATCTAATTCTCATCCGTCATCTTGATAAGCTTTAACATGGATACATGGATTCCAAATGAAAAAATCTCCACGTTCAACCTTTTGCTAGGTCTCATCTTAGACACTTCCAAGGCAACGATATTTATATCTAGTGTATGTTTTGTACGTGAAATCATACACATGTCCTATCTCGCACTCCAATATGTTTCAGGCACATATATCTCATCTCACTACCTCAATGCCAAGGCGAATTGTTTCACATGAGTGAAACCAATTCTAGCTTGGTAACACTCGTACAAATATGTGTCATAATGTTCCATGAAAACATCAATCCCAATGAGTTCTTGCAACTCTTATCTCTAGAAGTGTGACATATCACAACTATCACTAGAGTTACATCTAGGGACTCTGCATTTCTGCAATTGCAAGTAATCATGTACATATTTTGGTTTCCTCCAACTTAGGGACTTATTTGCATAGATTAGGACAGACTCACACAAAAATCTCTCTAGTTAATGCAAAACACCTTCAAATTAGTTTCATGCTAAGATATTCATCCTCTATGAGGCCTCTCGTGAGTGTACATGTCTGAAAGCCATTGTGTCAAGCATATTCCAAGCACTTGTGGATTGTCGTCTATCGTTGACGTCCCAACAGTGATATTTGAGAATAATTTTGCATGTATGGACCAAACTTGGAAAGAATGCATCAAGGGAGACCATATCAAGCACATTGTGCCAAAGTTCCTCTCATCAGTAACAAGAGCATTAGAAGATCAAATCAAGCGAACGTTCCCATAACAACCTCGTTGATCTCTTCACCAAGTCATTACCAAAGTCCAGTTTTTTTAAGCTTGTCCGAGAAATTAGAATTCGTAAATTGTCCGAATTACGCCGCTTGCGGTCTAATTAAGGAGTTTTGTCGAATTCAGGGGGAGTATCTGGTAGATACCTAGTTGACCTTAATGTACTTTTTTTTCCCTTGTTCAGGAGCATGTCCCACTAAGTTATGCTAACATGACAAGGTTTTCACGAGACACCTATCTTAGGTTGGTCATACCTTGATGTGAGCATTAATCACCACTTGTTTTCTTCAAGCATCGACTTTGCACTTTTCACCTTTTTCTCTGAGAGTTTGGGTTTTACCATTGTTGGGTTTTTGTGAGTTTATGTTTCCTTAATGCAACCTGGCTATGCCGATTGAAGACTTCAACAATCATTCAAAAAGACTTGATGCGACTACATCTTAAAGTTTTACACCTCAAGAGGGATTGTTGTAGTTAATATTATTTAGGAGTGTGATTTTGTAAATCTAGAAGTAGGATATTTGGGAATCAAATCCCTTTATGACTTGTATTACTTATAGGGCAAGTAAAGTCCATGTGAATAGTATAAATAAAGGCATAAGGCCACAAGAGAAAACATAAGCAATTGAGACAGCTAAGCTCCCTTTCTCTGTCTCTTGCCGTCCCTCTCCGACCCTCACTCTAAATTTGCCTTCAACATATTCTACTTTATCACCTATCTAGCTATTTTGAACCCAATGCTGCATGCGCAACCCTTTAACCAGGGGGTAGTGCAGAATTTCGAGATGTAAACTTGAGGGTTCTTCTCCCCTTGCTTGCCAAACGCATCGCATCCGCTAGTTGTCAAGCTATAAAAATACAAGGCTGGGATTTGTTTGTTTTGGGGCATGCGTACAGCAGAGAAAACTAGGCTCTCCGAAACCTTAAGCTTTCCACCAGTTGCATAATTTTACATCTTACAAGGTTGCAGGAAAGCCATAGCTGATCGTCAGGAAAAGAAACTAGAAAGATGCACAACATTTTACGACCAAAACTTCACAATGCATGTGTCGGATATCACACAACGTTACATTGTACAAAACAGAGATGAAATATTACACAAAGCAATACCTCTATATGATACACTGACGGACCGACGCTCACAAAGATTCTAAACATTTCATATATCTCACCACCACAAATAGACCCCGTGTCCTCTTCAAACGGAAATTAATAAGCCTAAAACGAGGAATAAACAATATATAATCAGAAGAATACTCAGCACTACCAATCCACGGGAAGAACGAAGACGATTTCTACCTGCCTGTAGCTCAATTTACAAAGGGTGGGTTGACCTGAACTGCAACTTTTAGCACATCATACAAAGTAAAACCTACCCGCCGAATGCAACCTGCTTCTTCGACTTTGTATCTTCTCATCATCTCATGGCCTACCAATTGTGTAACGTAAACCAAAATTTCAGAAAGCCTTCAAACTTGTTATCTGGAAAAAAGACCACAAGTTTTGGAACTTCTTGTATATGGCATCATGCTCTATACACCACGAGAAACCCCATGTGGAAGAACGGGGGAACTTCTTGTATTTGACATCATGCTCTATACAGCACTAGTAATCCCATGTGGAAGAACGAGGCCAGAATGAATATGATATGACGAAGCAATTCAGAATAATCAACTATATCCAAGCAAGGGAACCCCGATCATTAGCTACTTGGGGACGGCCTCTAGTCGGTGTTGGAGGTCTGTTTGCATTCAACTCCTGGTTTCATAACAAGCCAATTCAAACAAAGATTACTACCAAAACAATGACTACATGTTCCGATGGGAAAGGGGAAGCAAATAAATAAATATATAGAGGTGTACACACGCGGAAAGGGGAAGCAAATAAATAAATATATAGAGGTACACACGCGCAAGCACGCACTCACGCGCACGCACACATAAGGAGAGATTCAACAATAAGGTTCTCATTCAAACCTTTCGAGTTACAAGTTATAACTACAGATCTAAACATGAAATAAGAAATAAACATCAGTACCTGCATCCATGTGTCTTCAATATGGCGTTCCGGTGAAGTTTCTGGTGATGAAATTGCCGGTGGTAGGGGATGAATGAGTTTTGGAACCACCACAAGATCCCTACCCAAGACTAGGATTGCCCCTGCATTATTGGCCGTACCTGTTGAGAGCGGTAAGAGCAAACATGAGATGTTTGGTTGACAGTGTAAGGGCCAAACCTGAGATGTCTTTTGAGGATCTCAAAGCTGCATAAATAGAAAAGGGGACAAGTACATACCACAATAATTGGTAGCAGAGAAAAGTGTAATCAGATGCCCCTGGGCAAAACGCTCAAATCCATCCATTACACATTCATGCGCACGTACAATCAACTGAAGATCATTGTTATTGCAGAATTCCATGACACGATCAGGCTGCAACATCAACACACTTTAGATGGCATACAAACAGATAAAAAACAAAAAATACCAGCTAAAGCTATACAATTTTACGATCCCAGTACTTTACAAAATAAGAACTCATTGAAGTAACATAAACTGAAAAAGCCTCAGCGAGCATCAAGCAAGATGAATTACAGAACAATGAATGTTTGACTCCATGTGCCGTCACATTGAACTATTTACAAGACACATACATAGAAAATACCAATTCCTATTTACAAGACACGTACATAGAAAATACCAATTCCATTGCTTCAAGGTTCTGTTCGTTTTGTGGCATGGAATTCTAGAGTAACATACATCTCGGAATGGAATTTTCTAGAAACAAAGAGAACAAAATACTTCCGATTCTCAGATTTTGGAAATGGTTTTATCAGGACACCAACTAAAACAATATTAACAATTTCGCATACTACTATATATTTCAACCTTTTATATAAAAAAGTCATCCTGATCAACAAATTGTGACAATACTACAAATGCAACTTTGTTTGTAAATAATCTAGATTGCACCTATGTACGATATCCCACATCCCATTTAGGGCTATTAACTTTGCTAAAAAATAGCACTGTACAGTATTAACAAAATCATTTCCTAAAAAAGTCAGCACTTTATAACCAACAATCTTTGTCAGGACATCCATTTTTTATTAAAGAACAGTTATTCATCGATATTGACGAAAATGCATCAATAACATGTGAGTATGTTTTGTGAGCGAATGTACCCATTGATGATGACGCATCCGGACTACTTGATGACAAATGTACTAATTTAGATCCCTATTGATTTCTACAACATTATAGGTAATGTGAAATAACGGAAGACAAAAATTAAAATCACTCACCCCAAATGTAACCAACCCAGGACCCCTAGCATTTGGTCTTAAACCTTCTACACTGTCATTTTCTGTTGGGTCAGACCTAGAGAGAATCATACGACAACGTCATTGACCAATCAACATAAAGATAATTATAAAATGTATCAGCATAGACATGCACTGACCATAACAAATCCATAAGCACAATGGAGCCAGCTTCCATTGTAATAGGACGCTGGAGATTCTCAATCTGTTCCACATGATTTATAGACCGACCAATACCGCCATGCATACAAATGATTTTCTTTTCAATCAGAGCTGCTAGCGGAAGCCAATTAAACAAACGGTTTATTCGATGCCATGCCCAAATTCCATCTCTCTCACCCTGCTCAGCAAGCCATTCAGTCATTGACCACCAGAGATTACAAATAAAATCACAGATATGATGTAGTTAAAATACAGTACCATTCGTTCAATGCATTCAATCCGAAAGCCAAATAGAGCATTGATATCTGCAGCTTCATGGTTGCCACGAATTAAATGTACATTCTGGGGATACTCAACCTGTAATATTGACATTTTTTTCACGAACACTGCATTAGCATAGAAATACTCATACAGCAATCACGGCGAGAGATAAGCATCAAGTGAGAAAACTGGAACAGAACAAAAAGACAGCCAAAATGTACCTTCAAAGCAAGCAGAAGAGTAATGGTTTCCAAGCTATGTTGGCCCCGGTCAACATAATCTCCTAAGAAGAGATAGTCGATATATCTGATTTTTGTCCATATAAAATCAGCGTAAATGTAAGAAACATAAAATTCTGTATTGTAGAAGATGTACAATGAAGTATTTATAACTATATTATACAAGATGTGCAAAGGTCAAAACCTTTATGTGAATACTGAACGGCAAAACTTACAACAAAATATAACTCAAACAAATAAACCGAGCATTAGTAGATGGAGCCTGGAACAATTTGCATAGTCACATATAGAATCCGCCTTGTATTACAAATGCAAAAGAGATTTCATTTAATTTAACTTAAATGTTCCCGCCTTCTATAAACCAAAAAAGAAATTCACACTAGGACTGGATTGGAAGTTTACACATGTCTTATTTGTTGCCATGCTGTCATCTTAGGATATAACTATATGGTTAAACCATTAAGATATAACTATCAATGTAATATCATGGGATGCAGAGACAGACCCCTTAACATATGTAATTCAATATTTCAATATTGAACCGTATAAACCAAGTTGGTTAGTTGTGCGTTAAATAAAGCCACTTACGCAATATCCCCAGCCGTTGAAGGTGAACCATACTCATCAAAAAGGCGCATGAGATCACCAAACTGCCCATGTAAATCACCAAATATCTTGATAGGAGCCCTAAGCTGTAAGACGCTTGGTTCACTAGAGAATATTCGCTCAGCACTGTCACAAAGATCTGCTATTTCATTACAATCTAAGAAAAATTGCCTACGAACCGGAGGCTTCCACCCACGAGGCTTTAAAAGATGTGCCACTACCTGATAAGAATAGAGAAAATTTATTGATTATGAACCCCAATAAACTTTATAAGTAGACATTACATATGCAGGATGACATTCGTAATACCAAGTGTTAGGGTCACCGCAGTTGTAGGATAATAATAGGTAGAAAGAAGTATCCAGGACACTAGATAAGAATTGAATACACGAATCATGGTTCAACTATGTCTGGACTCAGGATGAGGAATGGTTTGACTATGTCAGGATGAGAATGTATAATCATCTTAATCTTTTATAAGTGAACGACCAAGCACAGGATAAGAGATACTCTTAATTGAGCTTCATATCTCTTCACGGTACAGGGGCAGCATAAATAAAACAACGATGAATAATTTGAAAATGAAATTAAAGGCAACAGATAAACACAGATGTGAAAGCAAGGATATGACTTTAAAGTGGCCTCCAATACTCTATAGTTGGTTGCATTAGCATGCTTGATATTCTAACTCACAGATGCATCTACCTTAGGTTTCCAGAATGATGACAAGCGCAAAAATGCATTCACACGATTGAATACATTTTAGGGTACCGCTTAGGAACTTGTTCTTTTATTTAATTATCTTTCTATTTTCTAAGATACAATTAGCATTAATCAAGTGGACAAGGAAGAAGTTAGCAAAATTTACCCATCAACAGTTGAGCATGGACATTTGCTTTTATTAGATGTACTAATGAAATATGGCAATTTTAGGGAAGCAAGACTGTCACATAACGTCTTCTACCTTTTTGGGCACACTATTAATGGACATCTGTCGATCTAACAATTTCCTTGCTGCAGTAGCACTCTCTGGAGTCCCATAACTAACCCGCCTGCCTTCATTTTCAAATTGATCAATTGAAAGTTGCCTCACCATGCCACCTAAAGCTCCACCAGTCTCTGCAGCTACAACGACCTGGCAAAGCATGTAAGAAACATTAAGAACAGATCTACACAGGTTTCAAACCTCTTGCCACACAGAAGTTGCCTCATAAAATTTAATACTGACAGCTCTATGATGCAGTCGCACTCCAGCGGAAGGAATATTATTTGACGCAGCAGAATCAGGCTTGATCAAGGTAGATATCTGCTTCCCACTGGGGGTAGCCTCTGAACCACGATCTCTATCAGGTAGTTCAACTTCTCCATTAACTTGTCGTGCCTTGGCAGCAGCCAAAGTGGCACTGATTGCCTCAGCTTCTGCTGCTGATGCTTCAACTAAATACTCTACACCTTTGCTAATTCTCCTACACAATAATCACTCTTTAATAATAACAAGTACTACGTGACTTCAAAACCTGGAATCAAAATGTACACACAACGACTAGCTTACCGGGTTCCCTGGAGCAAAGCATTTTCAGTACTTATATCAGTATACATGTCACCATTTACTGGGGGGGCAACTGGATTTCCCAGCACAACAGCACCATCAGGGGCCGCTTCAGGCAACTGCCTTGCTCTGTCATCAATGAATCCATACCTTCCAGGTAAACGACCTTGTACAGATTGAGCAGCTGCAGCTGCAGCATGCGAAGCTGCAGTTGTTGTTTCAGCAGCAGCCAAATCTTCCGCAACAAGTAGATCATCAAGCAGCACTCCTATAGCATAAAAGAATAAAGCAATTATAAGTTCAGAAAGATAAAACTGTAAGTTAACTCCAGAATCCATGGTATAAAATCTTTCAAAAACCATCAAAATTACAGCTCCTAAAATCCTCCATAAATTGCTACATTGCTGCACGTACAGTATCCTTGCCTGTTGTTTTACCCTAGTTGACTCATCCACTAAAGACAAATACAACCCAAAAAAGAGAGTTCGAAACCTAAATTAACTAATAAACCAATCATTGAGACCTCAATTTTGAAATAATCATATAATGTATCAGAAAAATAACCATGTACTGGAAACGTCAACCTCAAGAAACAAAGAAGTCTATTATTCTCTAAACATGTCCATTCATGGTGCAAAATATTTTAGTGACTGAGAGTTGCAACCTACATTCCATCGTCACAAAGTGTATGCATTATACAACAATTAAATGCTTGCTGGATTCACTTCATAGAATTACTGAAACAGGAAAAAACTGCAGCATGACTGAAAATAATACATTCATTTCTTACCGCCACGTAGACCACCATATATAAAGATCAAGTCACCAACCGCTGCAGCTGCATGCCTGCAACGCCTTGTCAGCTCAACTGCAGCATCCCCACCGGCTGCATCAGCACTGTATCTACCTGTCCTTGGACTAGTAACCACAGATTTTGTATCACACCAAACTCCTGCTGCAGTATCCAACACTGCACATAAGAATATAGAAACTTGTAAGAACACTTATGGTGTTTTTCCAGCTCATGATGAGTTGCCCTAAGTCTATTAGGAAACATAGTCTTAGAGGAATAAATTGTTTTCCCAATCGGAGAAAGATTCTGATTCCAATTAGGATTAGTAATCCTTATTGAAGAAGACCTTTATTATGTCAATATAATAGGGCTATTGAACTAGTTTTGAATTGGAGCAAAACAATATGTTGTATACCACTCCAGGAGTTAGAGTGAGATAATATTGTAAGGGTAAAGTGTGCGAGAGAAAAGATAAAGAGTGTATTTATTGTTCTTGGTCTTTCAGGTTTTTCATCATGCCTTAATTCTAGAGACTTGGAAAGATAATTTGTTGTACTCATTATTGGCATAGTGAAAGATTGTTGCTGCTGCCTCATGAATGTAGGCACAAATAGCAGAGCCACTTTAATTCTTAGTTTTATTTTTCTTGGTTATTTTGTTTTCAATTTCCAAGTTTGTTCTATTTTTTTCTATTCTTAAACGCGATATCCACAACAAGGGGTATTAGAGCCTGGTTTAGCTTATATCCGTTTACAGTGGAGGGTGCGATTAGCACCATGACGAAACTCACCCGCTCCAATTTGGTTACGTGGAAATCAAGAATGGAGGACATGCTTTATTGAAGGTGTTAAGAGCAAGCCACCAAGAATGTCCGGTGCTGATTGGACCAAGATGCAGATGAGCGATGGTTTCTGGCAAAGAAGTATATAATTGCTTTTGCTAATGGAGTGGAGAGTCCTGGTCAGCGAGAGCCTGGTCAAGAGAAGTCTGATCAAGGGGAGTCTGGTCATGAGTAGTTCCATCAAGGGAAGTTTGGTCATGAATAGTTCGATCAGGGGGAGCCTAGTTATGAGAAGTTCGATCAGGGGGAGCCTGGTAATGAGAAGTTTGATCAATGGGAGTCTAATCAAGAGGAGCTTGGTCAAGAGAAGTTCGATCAGGGTGAGTCCGGTCATGAATAGTACAATCGGGGGGAGCCTAACTATGAGAAGTTCGATCAATGGGAGTTTGATCAAGAGGAGCAATCCTATCATGGTATGCCTTCCTCATGGTCTGGAGGGGGAGATTGTTGGGCTTTTCCGGCTCATGATGAGTTGTCCTAAGTCTATTAGGAGTTTATAGTATTAGAGGATTAAATTGTTTTCCCAATTACAGTTGTTTTTCCAATTGGAGAAAGATTCATAACTAGATTCCATTAGGATTAGTAGTCCTTACTGAAGACCTTTGTTACATCTATGTAAAGGGGCTATTGCACTAGTTTTGAATTGGAGCAAAACAATAAGTTGTATACCACTGAAGGAGTTAGAGTGAGTATTGTAAGGGCAAAGTGAATTCAAGAGAAAAGAATAGAGATAAGAGTGTATTTCTTGTTCTTATTTTTTCAGGTTTTCGGAGACTTGGCAAGATAATTTGTTGTACTCATTATTGATATAGTGAAAGATTGTTGTTGTTGCCCTATGGACGTAGGCACATATAGCCGAACCACGTTAATTATTGGTGTTATTTGTCTTCGTTATTTTGTTTTTGATTTCCAAGTTTGTTCTATTTTTTCCCCCCTCTTAAACGCGATATTCACAACATGAAGAACCTCTTGGAAGCATAAATATTTCAACACCAACACACAACAACAAAACTTAAGCTACCAATGTAACTGTTTCTCCAAGAAGCATAGTTAATCTACCAAATTTTACACATTGATGTGGTAAGGATCAATTATTTTAATAACTGGAATAAAAGCCACAGCAGTCTCATTTGAATAATTGCTTCAGACATTGAAAACAAAAATAAAGATCATAAGATCTCAATATTTGCTCGAAGCATAATACAAGAAGAATCAGGCACAACTTAGTTATCCTGGAGAGTGAGGGAGAGAAAAAAACTAAAATACATCTACCAGAAACTACTGGAAGAAGTTAACCATTTGGCACCTCTCAAAAAGCATCCCCCACTATACATGACCTAACAGTAAACTTTCACCAACCCCAAGAGATTAAAAAAAACAACCAGCTTACCTTCATCACGTCCTACAAAAGCATATTTGTCATTGTATTTACTAGAGAACCAGTTAATGTTGAGTCCAGAAACTAAAATCTATTTTGAAAAACACTTAATTGAACCATATATCTAACTTTACAACGACAAGAATATGCGAGTGTTTGCATACCATATGTAAACTTTACTTTTAATTTTGATTTCATGTTATGGAGTAGCAATAATTTAGTCAACGCCTATCCATTCTAGGGTAAGAAACCCACAACACCCGCCAAGGCTCACTTGAGAAAACTTATGAAGATCCTGTTTCCCGGGCTGTGACTCAAGGGTCAAAACCATTCAGTTCTTAGATTCTCTTTCAAGGATCATGCATGCCAAAAACTGGAGAGAGCCTACATTCCATATAATGCTTGTAAAAACATAAATAAATACCTGCAACACTTGATGAATCTTCAACCATGCGGCCACCACCAAGGGCCCCTCCAGAAACATGTAGACGTGCATTAACAAAGACCTAGTATCATAACATCTAGTTTTAGAAAATTGAATTCGAATAAGGAAAATGGGAATTAAAAATAACAGATGCAAAAACCCACTGCTGCATGTTGATATCTTGAAGAAGGTGAGACACCAGGAGCAATTGCCCATTCCCAACGGCCATCCCTATGTTTGGCAAGACCATATGCGCTTGCCAATGGCTGCAAACAGAAGAAACCAAAAGAAAACTTAACCCAGAATTACATGACAAAGCTGCTTTTTGTTCAAGTAAACATTACAAAGCTGTTACTAATATTGAAAACACATGTGCTTCGCAAAATTTGAAGAGGGAGGGGAGTCAACAACATTCAGACACAAGCTACGTAAACAAACCGTAAAGACAAATAGAAGTAATCTGTGCCACAAACGCCATAACCCCACCACCTGTCCTTCCCACACACCAAAATAACACTTCTGATTACATTGATATGCCAATCCTTGAGTCACCAATAAGCTACTGGTAACTTTTGTTTTCAGTTAAGTAGTTTCCTAACAAATATCAAAATCACTTTTTTTTTTAGAAAGATTAGATACATATGCAAAGGGGTAACTGTTCCACAGTTTTTCAAAATGTGCGTGACAAAGTGCAAATACAATCTGGAGCCATCCAGCAATCAATATAAAAATAATAAAATCCCTGAAATGCTACTATGATACTATCTCATTCATCCTTCCACAAAAACAAACCACCCAAAAAATTACACTGTTTGACTCACCACACTATTTGCATCCCTCCCTCCGCAGAGGAGGAGAAGACCATCAGACCTTGCACTTGCAGTTGCATACCTGGCCATATACAAAGAGTAAGATAAGATATCGACTTTGCAATATCATCAACAAAAAACATGGTAATTATGCAATTGAAAATTAACCAGGACAATTTAATAGCAAGTCAAAGATGCATAACTTCTAAAGAATAAATTATTCACTCTAGTATCATATTGATTACTAGTGACACGGTATTTATGGTAAGAAATGCAAAGAATGAATCAATGAAACAATTACCAGCAGTTTCTAGGTAACGTTCTCTGAAGCAACAGTGCAGATTTATTCTTTTATTTTCTTCGTTTTTTACCATCACTATTAAGGGTCACATGCTTTAAGACGAACTGTCAAGGGTCCTGTAGAGGTGGCTTTACCCCATGGTGTCCACTAATAAAGCAAATTCTATTGAACATACTATATCACGTGGGAAAAAGAATTAAAAAGGAAAAACCAACTTCTTAGCAAATGTCATATACTCAGTTCTACATATTCTCTTTTTATTTGAGAAGGATTTCTACAATTTTTCTCACTAGTAGAACTAAAATCAGTACCCAAACACTCACATAAGTCCATGAAATATATGTCTCTAACAGTAAAATCTATTGGCATATACAACTGAAAAATAGGGAGAACACAACTTAAGTATGAAGCCAATACCCAAAACTAAAAGAATACATATTCATTTTAATATCCAAGCATGTGACCTTTTATATAAATACCAAAATGGTGAGACACGTGCATGTATATATGTTATAATAAGAATTTGAGTGTCATGAATGCTAACGAGGGAAAGCGTGAAAGATTTACATGCATGGTGGTGGACCCTCCCCCTCTGGTTCCAACTTACGCCATTCATAAGGTTTGGCAGCTGTGTCGAGAGCCCAAACATCAGCTAATGGCCGTTTTCCTGAAAACCACAAACCAATTCCCCTTCTCTCAATATTTGTAAAAACTTAAGCATGTAGTTTCTTTCTTCCCTTTACTTCAATGCAGAAAAGATAGTAAGATAGACCCTGAAGTGACTCACCATCATTCCCACCAATTGCCATAAGATATCTTTGCCCCACTAATGCCATCACATGTCCATACCGTGGCCCAGGTCCAGGGCCTTGAACAACAACCCTATAGTAAAATTAGCTCCACTAGGTTAAAAATCCCACAATAAGTTTTTTTAAAGAAAGCAGACAATTCAAGTATAACCTGTGCCATCGAGGCCGTTGCTGTGTGAGGTCAAGAACATGAAGATCCTCAGCAGACAAACCAGCAGGACCAATTCCACCCTGTATTGATATCAAAGATTCCATTAGGAAAGTAATTACGCAATGAATAGAAAAATTCTAAAACAGCAGCAACTTAGGAATCATAGCTTGAGAGATAAAATATTGAGTGCTGACCTGAATAACCACCATAGTTCCTACAGCTGTTGCTACATGTGCAGCCCTTGGGGTGGGAGGTTCTCCAAACGGTGTGATCCTACAATGCATGTCATAACAATGTACCCACTAAAGAAAACACAGAGGATAAATACAAAATAGGAACAGCCATGGGCTGATAAGATACAAGATATTTATTCCTAGGTTTACCTAGACCATTTATTTGTTAGCACATCATAACAATGCACGTCTGCGGTGGCACCTGCAAGTCCTGAAATTAAGAACAAACAAGTGTCTTACAACAACAACAAAGCCTTTTTCCCACTAAGTGTCTTAAATTAGAATTATTTAAAATGAAATGAATCAGTATTCTTGTGAGATTCACTACAAGCACAAGCATTAATCAAGATGTAGATTAGGACCCATGGTAATTTGGACCGCTGAATATATCAGAAAGACCAACAACTTGAATGGCTCAGACATCCCCACAGAAGCCAGCACCTTCACACCATAAATAAATGCTAGCTGGCCCCTAGAAGCTCAAAGCAGAATCCAAACTATGGATGCTAAAAAAATAACCATTAGAGGGCAGGGATTTAGACGCAATTTGAAAACAACAAACGCAGAGATTTGAAGCTCCAATGGCATTAGATGCCACTTGATCACTTTTAGTTCAAAAGAGAGTAAGTTTTTGAACCATAGCAATGACCAAAAGAAGAAAATTACATGCATATTTGTTGGGATACAACAAAACAACCAACCACTAAAATCACTTGCTATAAATATCGCAAATTTGCATAAAACAAAATGAATTTATCAAGTATCAATAAGAGCTGGGCAAAGATAAAGCATTCTAAAATTCTTTTCAAGATAATAACAGCTTCAATCAGAAACCTTCTAGGAACCGAAATTTAACTCTAATTACATGTAACTTTTTTCTTCCCAGAACTGTAAGACAGTGCTTGTATCATTAACAATATGGGAGCACACAGATAGAGAGCCTAAGTTTAAAGAACTTGAAAATAACAAGGACTTTTCAGACAATTTACAGAACTACAACTTCGAATTCCACCGTGCAGCATATCATAACCATATCATAGACGTAAACATCAAAGAAGGACAAAAAACCGCAATCTGAAACTAATAAAGCTAGGTTGGTAGACTACTTATATCACAACAGAACCATTACTATTAGGGTTTCCATTCATAGAAGCTCAAAGACGCAAACATCATAGAAGCTCAAAGACGAAGCTACCCAAGTAAACAAAGAAAATAACATACTTATGCCAGCACTTCCAGCTGATGATGGAGTCCCTGAAGCAGCCGAATTGCCCTCAAGAGCTGTGGCACCCCCAAATAAAATCAACCTGGGGCCAATGTAGCCCGGCGTGCCCTCCTCTCCCACGGCCGCCACCGCAGTCAACGTGTGGCCACACCTGGGCCCTGGCCCGTCTTCTTTTTTCTCTAAAATTGCATTCACCACCGAGTATGTTGGAGCGTGCCTGGGCCCGGCCACCGGAGTCTGCTGTGCCTGAGGAGCCGCCGCCGCCGTCTGAGGCTGCTGCGGCGGAGATCCAGTTCCCGGTTGCGCCTGCTCGCCTAGCTGTTGCTCCCCCTCCACTGCGGCCGGTGACGACGTCGTACTGTGGTTTGGTACTGCCGGATCGTGATCGGTCTCCGGCACCATCGACGATGAGTCCACATCCATTGCTTTAGCCTTCGATTCGCGCCCTAATTTCAAGATCGGAACTAGAATTCCCACGAATTTGCATTCCTAACCAACATTTCGATCCAGTTCCCGCAATCCCAAACCTCACCTTGCAAAAAATCCTGGATATTCACACCCGAAACCCTAGCTCGGATCCTCAGCTTCCGGAAAAACGGGAAAATTCAGCCAAATTTTCTCGAGAAAATAAATTCTAGGTTTTAATCTCTCTCTAGCGGAGGGAAGAATAAGGAAAGGGTAAGGAGGAGGAATAGAGATTGAGAGAAACGGGACGGAGACAATCTCAAAGCCCCAACAAACACAAAAACATTTCAATCTTCTCTCTCCACCAATCGCTGCCCTTTCTCTCTCTAAAAAAATTAATGCAAGTGCTTGTAATGTTTTTCAACTTTTTCTTCTAGATTTTTAATATTTGCACCATTTCATAATTTAAGTTCCGCTTCGAGGTGTTTTAATGGTACTCGCACAATCATTAAATTTTTTGTATTCATTATTACTAATTTATTTTTCTTATCATGTAATGTTATATTCTCAAGTTTGTGTTTAATCAGGTCTTTTATGCAAAGGAATTTCCATTTTTTGAAACAAATGGAGAGTAGGTGTGAGGCTCACTCCACATCGAATTTCAACAATCTGAATCGTCTATTTTGTTAGTCTCAATTCATAAATCATCTTTGCAAAAATTTAATTCAATCCGAAACCATTTGTCTATTTAATTATCAATATCAAATTTCATTATTTCTTATATAACAAAATATTCGTTCATTTCTTTGAATCCAATTAGATGTCTTAAATATTTCCGATTTGACTAATATTTTACAAGGATGATTTAAGAGGTACAACTTGAAAAATAGACAGTTCGGATCGTTAAAGTTCAATGTCATGTGGACCCCACAACTAATCCCAATTTTTATAAAGAAATGGAGAACCCTTCCCTTAAAGGCTTCATGTGTTTGATAACAACTTTATGCAATATCTTTCAAACATTTCAATCTCATACTTACTTATTATTTTATTTCAATGTCATATATTTTTTTGAAAATATGTTAAGTTACCGCTAAGTGATGGCATGACAACAATGAGTTCTATTTTTATATTGACGTGACTGCCAAACTTGTCCCAAATGGCCAAATAAAAAATATTTTTTCTATGAATATTTTTAAAAAATTAAAATTTAGTTAGGATATTAAAATATTAAAATAATTAATTAAAGAAAAGTAAAAAAATAACTAGAACCATATTTTCCTCACCCACGGCGCAACCACCCCTTTCCCCATCACTGCCACACCTTTATTTCATTTGGATCGACAAATTCCTTAAATCACAGGCATCGCTGATGGCCAAGTCCCGAGGTCAACAGGCTCTTTAACCCTAAACCTTTTTTATAATAAAAAATTATTTTGTAATTTATTATCCACGCGGCCCAAATTTTGCACAGACCGCGACGGCCGCGTAGGCATATAACGAAAAAATAACGAAAACTGTAACATATGTATGAAATTAAAATGAAATAATAAATCTGACACACCCCGATCCTAGAATCAAGGCGTGCTGGCCGTCACGTGAGCGTGACGTAACCATAAGTGCGGTGCGGAAGCAAAGATAAGAGAATTACGAAAGAATAAAAAAACGATTACTAGCAATAGTATCCATCTTGCATGCTAGAGAGAGTTAAAGTGTGAACACACACATAAACAGAGCTTAAGCAACTAGGTGCAGTCAAGTAGGACTATAATTAAGTTACAACACCCGCAGGTGAGTCCTACATTAGGGGAGTCTGTCAGAATGCCGTAGAAGCCCTCGTCAACCACTAACTGCTAACTAGAACCTGGAGGGGCGCAAAACAAAATTGAGTGGGTCAGTAAAACAAAACTTTTCGAAAACCTTTCATTAAAACATTTCTAACCCCTCGCTGTAAAACCTGTATACTTTCCCAAAAAATAGTATAATATCATATAAATCTTCACATATCTCAAATCATCATTCTTTATCAAAATCAGAGAAAATGCCATGATATAAATGTCAATAATAGAATATGGATGCATCAATATAAATCAGGTGAAATAATAAATCAACCGAAGACCCTGCAATGGTCATGTACGGTTAATTCTATAGCTCAATATCCAAACCAAGCCGGAGTCACCTCGGTGACCTGTACGGCACTACTCTGCACATAGATTGGAACTACCTCAGTAGTCTGTACGATCAGGATGGTGTAAGAATACGCTCTAGTGATTCTCTCATCAATCATTTGCGTGCATAATCTAAAGTCACCTACTAGTCGGAACCACCTCGGTGGTCTGTACGACTAGCATGTCGGAACCCTATCATGGTCTGTACGACATGTCGGAACCCTCTCATGGTCTGTACGACATGTCGGAACCCTCTCATGGTCTGTACGACATGCACCTACTTGGATCCAAGGTGAGCGTGCGGTGCGGGTGAATAATATAAGCACTAACACCATGATTGCAGGTTATGAGCTATCCACATAATATACATCATCAATGATTCACATGAATAACATAAAACTCACCTGATACTCACATGTGCGTCCACAACACCAATTCACATATATACATGCATCAATTATCAATTCATATATCTCATAATATGCATGCATGACATTTTAAAACGTACTTTCATTTAAACTCAATTTCTGGGAAAAATATCAATAGTATATAGGTATAAACAGAAATACTGCCCACTAACTGATAAGTCGAAGGGTCGTAACCCCCGTGACGTCCCTGGATGCGCTCGTCCTCGGGATAGGTGTCACTTATATGCGAAATAACTATAAAAACGTTATTTTAAAGCATATAACCAACAATACGTAATAACTTCTCATACGGTGCTCAATTTGGGTATATGAATATACCATATCGACCTACTCGACGTCACGGACGTCGACAAATTTTTAGAAATTTTTTTTGATGTGGCACGGGCCCCCACGCGCCGTGGGTGGCACGGACCTACGCGCCCCCACGCGCGTCTTCTTCCTCAACCAGTCGCCGGACTGGTTTTTCCGGTGGCCGGAAACTGGGCAATTTTCAAACGCCTTGTTCTCCTTCGTTTCTCAACCATTTTCTTCGTATTTTATATCAAAATGAAGCCCTAAACATGTAGTTTCACGCTATACTACTTTAAGGCTCTAAAAATCACGAAATCTCACCGGAAAAATTCCAAGAAACCGGCCAAAGTCGAACCCAGTGATCCCGACGTCCAAAACCTTCAAACGAAGCACTCCGAGCTTCCTTGGGACCTCACTAAGCTCACTACAAGCTTAGAATTTCCTGAAAATCGACATATTATGATTGCATGAATAGTGACATAAAATGGGGGTTCGGGTTTCACGTGATTTCGAATGTTTTAAGTTCCAAAAATCACATATACGAACTCACAAGCTTACTAGGAGTTCAAATCTTACCTTAGAATCTTCGATCCGTGAAGAAATGGGAGGTTCCTAGCTTGTCCGTACGAGTTGAGAGGGAAAGAGTGAGAGAGAGCCGTGAGGGAAGAGAGAGAGAGAAGGCACGGGGGAAGGGATAGAGAAGGTGAGGCTTGTCCCGTGTGTGTGTGTTGTGTGGTCCATCCAAAACAATTCCAACTTTGATCCCTAACCACACAAAACATACATACCAATTTTAAATCAACTTATACAATTTTCCAAAAGCTTATGGAAAATGTATATTTAGTCCCAAAAATATGTCACACACACGTACCTTAGCAAACGTCGAGGGTACTTTCATCCTTTCACGTCCTTAATAAGAAAATCTCGGGACGGGCTGTGACAAAATCAATGTAAGGGATTTAAGTTTACAACCATTGTGCAGCCAAAAAAAATCACAAGGCAACACGTGAATTTCTGGACAAGAGAGGACAAAAATACCCTTGAGGAACAACAAGATTCCTACGCTAGAGCAACAGGCAATCATCCTTCAACCAAATCAAAATTGCCCAAAAAAGGTAACAATTCAAAATTCATCTCATCAAATCCCTTTTACAAGGTAATTCCCAAAACCTATCTCATTCCATATATTTTAAGGAAAATTAATGAAAATGGCTTGAAAACTTTGAGTTTTAATGATAAGGACAAAATAAAGGGTAAAGTGAATAGTACTAGGATTGACTTTTTAGTGTAAAAATGTGGTTTTTCGTTAAAGTGAATAGTACCGGGAGCTTTTCGTTAAAGTTCCCTATATTTTAACCTCTTTTTCCCTCTTTTAGCTAATCAATTAAGCTATCATTACATAACCTCCCAAAAACATTCCTTTTATTATGTTAATTAGCCAATTAATATATTTATTCCTAATCAATATATTAATTGCTAATTAAATCACCAAATAACACCCAAAATATACATAAGAATGTATTATTCTTACTTTTCTAGCACGTTGGATCAATTTTGGAGTGGTTTAGAACACTCAGGTTTATATAGTTGCAGGGTTTGGCCGGTTTCCTCGAGTTTTTCCGGCGAGTTTTCGTTGAATTTAGGTCCCCAAAGTGGTAAGAATGTGTTCTACTCGTTGTAAGCTTCATTTTGGTACAAGTTTTATTGAATTTGGTTGAGAAATGGAAGAGATATGAAGTTTTAAATTTTTTTCCAGTTTCCGGTGATAGCAGCGGCACCAGCGATGACTCTGGCAAACCGAGGTTGAAGGATGAGAATATTCCGTCAACTTTGATGGAATATTCTAACGCCATTAAGTAATTATAACTGTATATGCTGATTTTTAACGAAATATTCCCTAATGCCGTTAGGGAATCCGTTTGGTGTGCCAGACACGTGCCTGCGCGTGGGCCGCAAGTCAAGTCGTGCCTTGGCCGGCGCTTGAGGGCCTGTGGGTGCTCGGAAATTTTTTCTAAAAATATGGGGATGTTCCTGAGGTTGAGTAGGTCTCGGTGGTATATTTAAATACCCCATTTGAGCTTTGTATGAGAAGTTATTACCTAGTTTTGTGTATGTGCTTTAAATAATGTTTATATAGTTGTTTCGCATATAGGTGAGACCTATCCTGAGGACGAGCGCAGTCAAGCAAGACTCGGGGGTTACGACCCTTCCACTTATCAGTGAATGAGCTTTTGGTTTTCAGTATATACTTATATACTCGGTATTTTTCCCCGAAAATGCGTTTAAATGAAATTATGTTTTGAATTGCCATGCCTATTGAATTATGCTTAGAGTATGAATTAGTATAGTATGCATAAATGTGATTTGACGTTGTGGATGCTAAGGTAAGTACTAGGTAAGTTGTAGACTGTGTATATGTGAGTTGATGATGATGTGAGATGTGTTGAGAATTTATAAACCTGCACCCCGGTGTTAGTGCTCCCGCCCGAGGCCAGGGCACATGCCTTCACGTGATGTTCACCTCCCGCACCATACGCTCACCTTGGATCCAAGTTAGGTGCACAGTCCTGTCGTACAGACCACTATAGGTGGTTCCGACTCGTAGGTGACCGACGATTATTCGCACAGTCTTCACGTGATTGTAGCACTAGAGCGTATTTATTTATTTTCACCCAGTCCTGTCGTACAGACCACTTTAGGTGGTTCCGACTCGTGTGCAGGCTGTTGAGTTATAGATTCAGCCGTACAGGCCACTTTTGGTGGATCCGGCTGATATGTTATTTCACCTGAGTTACTTAATCTGTTATTTTAAGATATTTGGCATGGCATATTTATGAATATCGCTTTTCTGAGCATGGTTTTGAGTTATGTATATAGATTCTATTTTCTAGGAAATTATACAGGTTTTACGGCGAGGGGTTAGAACTTTTGATAAATGAAATGGTTTTGAAAAGCTTTGTTTTTGCCCACTCACACTTTCTGTTTTGCGCCCCTCCAGGTTCTAGTTAGGAGTGCTTGTCGGTGGCTTACGAGGAATTCATGGCAGCTTTGACAGATTATCACCAATGTAAGATTATCTTTGGTGTTGTATAATTAGTATCCGTCCTGCTAGACTACATGATAAGCTCATATTTATATATATTTTACATAAAATTCACTTGTCTTTTCTTAGTTAGTTCCTTATATTTTTGAGCTATTTACTATGTTTTTGTGTTTTGTGTGATTTATCAAGCAAAGAAAAGAAAAGTAGCACAAGTGAGATATTAAGTAACAAATTCGTCAAAACTGCATGTGCAGATTAGCTGACTTTGGAAGCATGTTACGAACAGCTCAGAATGAATGAGAAAATGAGCCTTATATGCTTGGAAAGCTACGGATGTCTATTTTCTGGAACAATTTACAGATTGTTAATATCTTTTTTCTAGAATAAGTTATGGGCATTGTAACACTGAAAGGTTCAGAAAAGGGCTAAGCAGTTTTGGCTAATAAAATGAGAAAGTAAAGGCACTTGTTTTGTGTTTTGCTTTGTCATCAACACTCAGCAGTAAATGGGGTTATGATTGCACTCATTTGGCTTTGGAGCAAGTGGAAATGCACAGCTAGAAAGAGAAGGCACATGCAAAAGAGAAACATGGACAGCTACACACATGCAAACTGCACAGGTTGGAGGGTATACACACACTCTACATGGATAGCACACACACAATAAGAAAGGCACGGCATAGAGGGCTTGGCATGGGCAGAAAATGGGTGGATTGTTGGCTGAAATAATGAAGAACATGTGTGTGCAAATGCAAAGGAAAAACACACACACATGGGCAAAGGAAAGACACACACATGGGCAAAGAGAAAGGCATGGCATGGACAGTTGGCATGGGCAGAAAATGGGTTGATTTGTGGCTGAAATGATGGAGGTCATGTGTGTGCAAATGTAAAGGGAAACATGGACATCACACACCCATACAAACTGCACATGCAAGGAATTGAAGTGGTCATCTCCTTAGCCTATAAATACATCCACTATTCCCATTCCTAAGAAGATCTTGATCCATCAAAAGAGCTTCATTCACAAACACAATTTCCTTGCCGTGACCTCCATCCATTCATCTAGCCATACTACATCTCACCAATCCATACACTTTCATCTCTTAGCCGTGCAAATCCATTCCATCCATATATCCATACACATCCTAGACACTTGTGCTACAACAAGGTGGTGAAAACAAAGGTCTTTGGCGTTTCAAGCTTGGAACTTTGGAGCGTTTTAGGTGTACTTCGTTCTTGCTTTCAATGTCTACTTTGTTATTTTCTAATTTTGTTGCAATTATGAGTGGCTAAACCCCTATTTAGTTAGGGGGAAGTTTGAAGCCATGAACATGCTTGAGATATGAATTGATTTCCTCTAATTGTGATTTGATAAGTTGTGATTGCAATTCAATTATCTATTTTATTCATAACTGATTCTTGTATGTTTATTAAGGATGCATACTTAGTTTTCATGCATCAATTAGATGCTAGAATATAAATGAGTTTCACCTAATCGTTACAAGTTTATATTCATACGTAGTGAAGGTTGTTTATCACAATCGCGTTAATTGAATTCTTGGCAATTGTATCATGCATTCATAGTTACAATTACCTCGTCAACACTTATGATTTTCATTGAACGTAATGATCTCTGATTGCATCTATATTATGCATTCATATAGCGGACTTTTAGAGAATGATTTGGGTTGTTGCATGCATTCATCCAACTCAATGAGTAAAGGAAAATCTGAGGGTTAATTTGTGCATCACGGTTAATCTGGGGTGTTGAGCATCATAGTTTATTGAAAAGCAATTGGAAATCGATTCATGTACAAGTGTGTCATGTGTGAAGAACGGACCTCTAACTAATCCATCCATCATCGTATTCCTCAAATTTGTTTTACAATTTGCCTAGTTTTATAACTTGTTTGTTTGTTTCAAATTCATCAAAACCAAAATCCCCCTTTTTACTTTCTTGTTTCAAAGTGTTAAATTTCTGTTTTGTTTGTGTTTTTGAGTGTTTTGATTCAAGCCAAAACACTAAATTCGTCTAAAGTTGTGTTAGAGTCAGAAACTGCCTAGTTTGTGTTTTTAGGCAATTTTGAGTATTTTTAAGTTGTTTAAGTCTTGTGAGTCTATTCAAACGTTTTAACTTTGTTTTTATGTTTTTGAGTTAGTTTAGAGGTTTTAGCAAGCCCTCCTAATCCCCGGTTTAGAACAATCCCTACTTGCATTTATACTACAATTTGACAACAAGAGGGTTTAATTTGAGTGCTTAACTTTCACCGCATCACTGCATTTAGGCTACTTATGCTCTGATTGTGAACTCACACTTAATGTCGCACTTGCACCTTACCTTATCTAGTGCTCTAGTTGGTTTGGTTTTTATTTATTCGCATTTCTTATATCTTTATTGCTTCCGCACTGTGCACATGGCTACGTCACCCTCACGTGACGGCCAACATGCCTCGATCTAGGTCGGGTTGTGTCAGTTTGGTATCAAAGCCTAGGTTTGGTAGTCCTACACATCTTTTGAATATTGTAATTATTTTGGTGTTTTCTGTCAGAATTTTGCCTCCTCGTAAAGAGTCACGTTCTTCAGTTGAGTCTAGTTTCGCTGATATTGCTTAGTTAGGGGAAGCTATAACTAATGCGATTCAGTCTTCGCTTTGTCTTCCCCAAAAGACTTCTCTGGAGACTCTATATAATCCAAATTTGAATCATTTCATGGGTAATGAAGGGTCTGAAGGAGCAGAGAAATGGATTAATCATCTTGAGAAAACTTTCTGTTTGATGCATAGACATGGAAATCTTCCGGATGATAGGTGGGTTGAGATGACTACATGGTTTTTAGGTGAACAACCTGCATCATGGTGGAGACAGAAGTCGTATCAGTTGTCACCAAAGGAAGCTGCTGATTGGGAAGTTTTTAAGCAGTTATTTCATAAGAGATTCATTCCTACAGAGTAAATAGATCGCAAGTAACAAGAGTTTACAAATTTGAAGTAGGGGAAGATGATGGCTAATGAGTACTACAGGAGGTTTACTAATTTATCTCGCTATCAACATGAGGTTGCTGCTAATCCGGTTGAGATGCTTCGTCGCTTTAGATTGGGTACTAAAAAGAATGGCGTTCTATGGCAACCACAGCTTCCTGTGCTACTTACCAAAAGTTTTATGAGGTTCTACTGCAAATTGAAGATTAAGAGAATATGCCCAGCGATAGTGAGGAGGAAGAAATTTATGGAAATCAGAAGAAAGATGATAAAGGTAAAGGTCAATTATCTTTGGGACCTCACAAGACTCAGAGCTTTAAGAGAGGTGAAACTAGTTCTAGTTCTTCTAGTAGAGGTATGAGTTCCACTGGTCAGATGAGAGGTGGTAGATTTTTTAGGGGTCCTCGTTTTCAGAGGCAGAGGGATTCTGGTGGGACAGGTGCATCTTTATGTTGTAGGTGCAATAATCGGCACTTTGGAGAGTGTATGCGAGGCAGTAGCGGATGCTATACTTGTGGTCAAATGGGGCATAGAGCTATACATTGTCCTCAGAATCAGCAGAGGCCTCAGTAGCATTCTTTACCACCATCAGTGCCGACCGAGCAAGTTCAAGGATTTAGTGGTTATGGTTAGACGGGTTGATGAGGTACTTATCATTACCAGGGCGATGTAGCTCCTTATTCTATAGGGCAGTATCAGTACTCGCATGACCCAGGGACGTAGTGCGGGATCTTCAAGGCAGCCTGGTCAGCTAAGTTAAGGGCGAGGTGTGCAGGGACGAAGTAATCAAGCTAGCAGAAGTCGAGAAGGTCGACAGCAGACTCAGGGACGTATTCACCACATGACATTGCAGGATGCTCAAAATAATCCTGATTTGATCATGGGTACGTTGAATATTCTTGGTCATTTTGCTAGAGTATTAATTGATTGTGGTGCTACACATTCTATTATTTCTCATACGTTTGCTCAGTTAACATATCCTCATCCTACACCTCTTGGGTATGATTTAGAATTTGCAATGCCTAGAGAGGAGAGATGTTATGTTAGTTATGTATATCCAGAATGTCCCGTGTTAGTGGAGGATGAAGTTGTGCCAACTAATCTTATCTGGTTAGACATTGTGGATTTTGATGTGATTTTGGGCACATATTGGTTGCATTATAATCGTGCCAATATAGATTGCTACGAGAAATCAGTTACTTTCCATCATCCTGGATTGCCTGAGGTTATTTTTGTGGGCGAGCGTAGTGGGGTGACGCATGGTGTTATTTCTGCCATAAGAGCTAAGAAGTAGTTAGAGAAAGGTTGTCATGGGTATTTGGCTCATGTAGTGTTGAATGATAGTGTTCCTAGCAGTGTGGAGAATGTTCGAGTGGTTAGGCATTTTCTTGATGTGTTCCCTGATGATTTACCTGGATTGCCGCCAGACCGAGATGTGGAGTTCACTATTGATTTGCTTCCAGGTACAGATCTTATATCTTTAACTCCTTATCGAATAGCTCCTGCAGAGTTGAGGGAATTAAAGATTCAATTGCAGGAATTAGTAGATAAGGGTTTTATTCAGCCTAGTACTTCACCTTGGGAAGGTCCGGTGTTATTTGTGAGGAAGAAAGACGGGACTTTGAGGCTATGTATTGATTATAGGCAATTGAATCGAGTAACGATTAAAAACCGTTATCCATTGCCGCGTATAGACGATTTATTTGATCAGCTTCGAGGTGCCTGTGTGTTTTCTAAGATTGATTTGAGGTTTCGTTACTATCAATTGAAGATTAAAAGTGAAGATGTTCCTAAAACAGCTTTTAGAACTCGATATGGTCATTATGAGTTTCTTGTGATGCCATTCAGGTTAACTAATGCACCTGCAGCTTTTATGGATTTGATGAATCAAGTATTCCAGCAATATCTAGACAGGTTTGTCATTGTTTTTATTGATGATATTATGGTGTACTCTAAGTCTAAATCAGAGCATGTTCGACATCTTACCTTGGTGTTGAAGAAATTGAGGGAACATCAGTTGTACGCTAAGTTTAGCAAATGCCAATTTTGGCTAGATCAAGTGGCATTTCTAGGACATGTCATATCTGCTCAAGGTATTTAGGTGGATTCTCAACAAGTGGCAGCTGTTGAAAATTGGGAGCAACCACGAACCGACACTGAGGTACGAAGTTTTCTTGGTTTAGCAAGTTATTATCGACGGTTTGTTAAAGATTTTTCAGTTATTGCATTACCACTAACGATGTTAACCAGGAAGGATGTTAAGTTTGAGTGGGATGATAATTGTGAGCAGAGTTTTCAGCAGTTGAAATATTGTCTCACTCATGCACCTATTTTGGCGCTTCCTGATGATAATGGTAATTTTGAGATCTACAGTGATGCTTCCTTGAATGGCCTAGGTTGTGTGTTGATGCAGCATAGTAGGGTGATTGCTTATGCATCGCGACAATTAAAGCCTCATGAGATGAATTATCCTACTCATGATCTTGAGTTATCAGCTATCGTTTTTGCTTTGAAGATTTGGAGACATTATCTTTATGGCGAAAAATGTAAGATTTTTAGGGATCATAAAAGTCTTCAGTATCTTTTTACTCAGAGGGATCTTAATCTTCGACAACGAAGATGGATTGAATTGCTCAGAGATTATGATTGCACGATTGAGTATCACCCTGGTCGTGTAAATGTAGTGGCGGATGCACTTAGTAGGAAGCCTCAAGGGAGAATTAATGCTTTGTACGCTTGTCATGTTCCTCTTCTAGCAGATTTGAGGTCCACTGGAGTGAAGTTAGGAGTGGAAGATCGAGAGGAAGCCTTACTTGCTAATTTTCAAGTCAGGCCAATATTAATTGATCAAGTGCTCGAAGTTCAGATGAATGATGAAGAAACCCAGGAATTAATTCAGGCAAGGAATGATGGGAAAAAGAAAGATCTCAGAATTCGGGAGACTGATGGCATGTTTATGCAAGAGAACAGAATGTACGTGCCGAATAATGTGGAATTAAAGAAATAAATTTTGGATGAAGCACACTGTTCGGCTTATGCAATGCATCCTGGAGGTACTAAAATGCATCATACCATTCGACCATTTTATTATTGGCTGGGTATGAAAAGAGAAATTGTTGAGAAATTGTTAGCAGGTCAAAGCTGAAAGGAAAAAGCCATTTGGATTGATGTAGCCACTTCCCGTTCCACAGTGGATATGGGAAAACATTACCATGGATTTTGTGTACAAGCTTCCTCGTACACAAAATGTTATAATGGAATTTGGGTGATAGTTGATCAGCTTACTAAATCAACGCATTTTATTCCAGTGAGGGAGAAATATCCTTTAAGCCGATTAGCTGAATTGTTCATATCGAAGATTATGAAGTACCATGAGATTCCAGTTAGTATTATCTCGGATCGGGATCCTAAATTCACTTCTAAGTTCTGGTGGCATTTCAGGAGGCTCTTGGTTCGAGATTACTTTATATTACGGCATATCACCCTCAGACAGACGGACAATCTGAGAGGACTATTCAGAAACTGGAGGATATGCTAAGATCTTCTGTCTTACAATTTGGCGACGCCAAGCATCAGCGGTTAGATTTGATGGAGTTTGCATATAATAATAGCTACCATTCGAGCATTGGTATGTCACCATTTGAGGCACTTTATGGCAAATCTTGTCGTACACTTTTATGTTGGTCAGAGGTTGGTGAAAGAGTTTTGGTGGGCCCTAAGATTGTAGACGAGACTACTCAAAATATTCAGGTAATTGAGTCTAACCTGAAAGCGGCCCATGATCGGCAGAAAAGTTTAGCATACAAGTATGCCACGGACTGAGTGTATAAAGTTGGTGATTGGGTTTTTTGAAGCTATCACCGTGGAGAGGTTTGGTGCGGTTTGGGAAGAAAGGTAAGCTAAGTCCTAGGTACATCGAACTGTACCTGATCACCGAGCGAGTCGGTGAAGTTGCTTATAGGCTTGAGTTGCCTCCAAAGTTGTCTAAAGTGCACAATGTTTTTCATGTCTATATGCTTCGTCATTATGTTTGTGATCCATCGCATGTGATACTTCCTCAACCATTGGAAATTAATCCGGATTTGACTTGTGATGAGGAACCAATGACGATTTTGGATTGGAAAGATAAGGTTATGAGGAATAAGACCGTGCGCTTGGTGAAAGTTTTGTGGAGGAATCACTCGGTGGAGGAAGCCACCTGGGAGATAGAGGAACGTATGAAAAAGTTATATCCGCGCTTATTTTATGGTTATTAGCGGTTGTTCATTGTTGTATGGAAATTTTGAGGACGAAATTTTCTTAAGGGGGTAGGTTGTGACAGCCCGTCCCTAAATATATTTTATCGATGATGTGAATTGACTAATTTACCCTTGTTGTGTGTGAAGCTTAATATTTTGACCAATTACTTCATTTCCCAAAGATTTGGACCCAATTGGAACTTAAGATCTTGTTTGTTTTTGTTTGGTGACAAATCTGGACCACACATACACGCCAACCAATCCCATTGACTCTCTCTCTCCCTCTCGATTTCCTTCCATTGTCCGTACAATACGTACGGTCAACCTTCCAACTAGCTTAATCACTCACGGATCGAGCTAGATGAGGACGTTTTTGAACTCCTTACAAGCTTAGAAGCAGAGTCGTACCTTTTGTTTGAGGAAATGACCTGTGGAAATCGAGATATCCGAACTCCGGCGAGGGGTGATTTTTCCTCCGACGTGATCGCAAAGGTTTTAAGTTGTTTTGAGACCTAAGAAGGTATTATTCTTACTTTTCTAGCACGTTGGATCAATTTTGGAGTGGTTTTGACGTAAGAGCACTTAGGTTTATATAGTTGCAGGGTTTGGCCGGTTTCCTTGAGTTTTTCCGGCGAGTTTCCATTGAATTTAGGTCCCCAAAGTGGTAAGAATGTGTTCTTTTCGTTGTAAGCTTCATTTTGGTACAAATTTCATTGAATTTGGTTGAGAAATGGAAGAGATATGAAGTTTTAAATTTTTTTCCAGTTTCCGGCGATAGCAGCTGCACCAGCGCCAAACTCCGGCGAACCGAAGTTGAAGGAGGAGAATATTCCATCAACTTTGACGGAATATTCTAACACCGTCGGGTAATTGTAACGGTATATGCTGATTTTTAACGGAATATTCCCTAACGCCGTTAGGGAATATGTTTGGTGTGCCAAGCACGTGCCTGTGCGTGGGCCGCAAGTCTGGATGTGCCTTGGCCAACGCGTGAAGGCGCGTGGGTGCTCAAAATTTTTTTCTAAAAATATGGGGATGTTCCTGAGGTTGAGTAGGTATCGGTGGTATATTTAAATACCCCATTTGAGCTTTGTATGGGAAGTTATCACCTAGTTTTGTGTATGTGCTTTAAATAACGTTTGTATAGTTGTTTCGCATATAGGTGAGACCTATCCTAAGGACGAGCGCAGTTAAGCAAGACTCGGGGGTTACGACCCTTCCACTTATTAGTGAGTGGGCTTTTGGTTTTCAGTTATACTTATATACTTGGTATTTTTCCCAGAAAATGCGTTTAAATAAAAATTATGTTTTGAATTGCCATGCCTATTGAATTATTCTTAGAGTATGCATAAATGTGATTTGATGATGTGGACGCTCAAGTAAGTACCAGGTAAGTTGTAGACTGTGTATATGTGAGTTGATGATGATGTGAGATGTGTTGAGAATTTATAAACCTGCACCCCGGTGTTAGTGCTCCCGCCCGTGGCCAGGGCACAGACCTTCACGTGATGTTCACATCCCGCACCATACGCTCACCTTGGATCCAAGTTAGGTGCACAGTTCTGTCGTATAGACCACTATAGGTGGTTTCGACTCATAGGTGACCCGCAATTATTCGCACAGTCTTCACATGATCGTAGCACTAGAGCGTATTTATTTATTTCACCCAGTCCTGTCGTACAGACCACTTTAGGTGGTTCCAACTCGTGTGCATGCATACTTGTTGAGCTATAGATTCAGCCGTACAAGCCACTTTAGGTGGATCTGGCTGATATGTTATTTCACCTGAGTTACTTAATCTGTTATTTTGAGATATTTGGCATGGCATATTTATGAATATCGTTTTTTTGAGCATGGTTTTGAGTTATGTATATAGATTCTATTTTCTAGGAAATTATACAGGTTTTACAGTAAGGGGTTATAACTTTTGATAAATGAAATGGTTTTGAAAAGCTTTGTTTTTGCCAACTCACACTTTCTGTTTCGTGCCCCTCCAGGTTGTAGTTAGGAGTGCTTATCGGTGGCTTACGAGGAATTCACGGCAGCTTTGACATATTATCACCAATGTAGGATTATCTTTGGTGTTGTATAATTAATATTCGTCCTGCTGAACTGCACTTAGGCTACTTATGCTCTGATTGTGAACTCACTCTTAATGTCGCACTTGCACCTTACCTTATCTAGTGCTCTAGTTGGTTTGGTTTTTATTTATTCACATTTCTTATATCTTTATTGCTTACGCACTGTGCATATGGCTACGTCACCCTCACGTGACGGCTAGCATGCCTCGATCTGGGTCGGGGTGTGTCAGGACCGGCCATGCCCTATAAATATTACCCATTTTTCTCTAAAAACCTAAGTTCACACTGAAAGAAATAGTTGTGAAAACTAGTTCATTTGAGCAACATCTATGCATGCTATTAACAATTAAAAGGCAGAATCATGCTTGTATGCACTCAAAAACAAAACTTAACCCATGAAATTCAAAGCCTAGTAGTTATGATGAACCAAGACTCAACTCTAGAACAAAGTGAGTTGAGAAATCTTATACCTTTGTTGATTCATCTTTGCATAAGCAAATGCTAATCAACCAAGGAGAGGGTCTTCATTCCTTGCTTCTTAGCTCCATGGATTTCTTGGAGGAGGATGGTTGAAAGGATTCTCCAAGGTCCCAAAATAGAGAACCTCTAATTTTTCCACACCAAGGAGAACATTGATGATAAAATGAGTGACCTAGAGGAAGTAAGATTGCTAGCTAATTTCCTCTGGGTGGCCGGCCTCTAAGAGAGAAAATGAGAGCATTGTGTTCTCATCTTTTCTCCAAAGGAAAACCCTAATGATGAAATGACTATAAAGTTGCCTTCATACCATCTCACAATGGAGTGGCAAACTTGCAATTAAGGCAAGTTCCCTACCCTTCTCTATATGGCCGGCCTTAAGGGTTCATTGGGCTTTCAAGCCCTTTGTATTTTCAAGTTGTCATACAACTTGAGTTAATGGGCTTGACATTCAAATCTGATTGGGCCTTGCGGCCCAAAACTAACCCAAGGTCTATAACGAACATATTCGTTTGATTAATTAACATATTAATTAATCCTAACCATAAATAATTAAACCATTTTATTATCCTTACTCATCTCCGTTATTTCTTCAATCTCTACCTTACTCGGTGTGCGATCCATTAGGTTCCTTTTAGCGAGGCAAGGGTGATTAGAACTCTTCAAATCGATTGTGAATTGAAACTTACTTTCAATTCTCCCTTTAGTGTTTATACATGTTTAGGGCTTCCACAAACCATGAGTGACACCTAGCAGTATGTCATAGTTACCCAAGCTAATTAGAAGAGGTGGAGAACCTATTTAGTTTAGGATTACAATGTAATACAGTCTTTCTCTAATACAATACTCTTGACCACATTGTTTGGTTTGATAGTTTCTTCATGTCTACTATCCAATGTGATTCTCTTACTTATATGATTACTGATAAGAATTTTACTACTCATGTGAATGGGATAAAAAAAAACCTCCTATTTTACTTGCAAGAATCACAAGGTTGTTGTAGTATAAACGGATCTCGCAAGGTCATTCTCCACAGGGATTATTAAATAATTCGAAACAAACCAGATTCCAATTAATTATTGTAAAGTAGAAATTTAGATGATTGATTTTATAACCTACTTAAATTAAAAACGAATTTAATTAATAAAAATAAGACAATCTGCAATATTGAAACTAGAGGGAAACGAACACAGTTTTGGGAGAAATCAAATTAAGAAAGCACTAGGGTTCCACCATCACCTAGCAATCCTATGAACTTTTACTAATTACTTATGATCTACACATGCCACTTTGAAGGTTAGATTTTCCTAATTCATATTCTACTTGGAACCTCCAACATAGAACGTAAATCTAACATGCAACCCGTCCGGACGTTCGGATCAAACCACAGAGCCCACGTGTCATGCATCAGGAAAGGGAGCTCCATAGGATTCGGTTTGAAAGGCTCTCTCTCCTCTCTTCATACAACCATTCCATTTTTATTTTTTTTTATTTTTCAGCCCTCTCTCATTTTCCTCTCGGACCCCAATGCATCTCTGCTCTCTTCTTCATTACTCTAAAAAACGCAAGAACCTTCTGTCGCTGAGAAATCCAGCCTCCTCCTCTCGCACAGCAGCTCCAACCTTGCACCCAAATACCGGTAGATCTATGGTCGATTGTCCAAAAACCAGCCATCTCTTCTCAACCAACCCATGTTGCTCCCAAGCCTCACGCCATCACGGATTCGAGTGCTAAGCATGCAGATCGAGACCCTTTCGCACATGCAACGGTAATCATCTCCCACTTGGTTCAATATACATGTCTCTCAGCTTGTGAAAAATCTCAGCGAGTTATATTTTCGTGATGAGTCTCTGTAGAAGCTTACACTGATGTTTTTCTGTATTAGGTACCTGAGATTCACAAAGAGACTGAAGAGACTGACTCGAAAAGAAATTCCCAAACTCACGGATCTACAAATTTTGAGGTAAAACCCGTACCCCTTTTGATGGATTGACGATGATCTGATATTTGAATAATAAAACCACTACTGGGACTGAAAAATGACACTCAAATCCAGCGTATAACCGAGAGAAAACCAGCTTAAGCTGCCGGTCTAATGGTCCCGAAGGCAAAATAAACGGCAAATGTTTCGACCTCAGCAAATCATGAAGGTAAAGATCTCGTTCTTCTGCAGTTGCTAAACTCAACATTTACATGTTCAACGACAGTTCATTATAATGCCATATTTATCCTGGATGTACTCATATTTTTGCTCTTTATGTAGGGGTAGACGGATCCATGATAGAGCCAAGGAAACATAAGTAAACACACAAGCTCAACGGATGAAAACAACACAGGCTGCATGACCCAGATCGATGCATCTGGGAGGTAAAATTCGAATCCCTGCAAGTGTAGTTGTTGTAGATCTGGTAATAATAATAGCTGTACTCAGTTCTGTGGTGTATGGATCTGTGATTTAATTGTGCGTCTCCTCCATGCATCGCAAAACTGAGCTGCAGAAAATTAACTGCTCAAACTTATGTCTATGTGCTGGATCTGCAACAATCACCCCCAAACTTGCATCTGTGAATGACTGTTTATGTTGACTGCTTTAAATTTCCAGCATAGTGTAGATGTGGTTGATGTAACGGTAGACTTGCTGCTGGGTGCAGGATTCCAGCATAGGACACGCTGTATTTTCCACGTTCGCAACCTGCAATTAACCAATATGGGTTAAAATAAATAAATTAAATTAAAATCAACATGGGTAAATAAAATCAACCTGCAATCTTTGTTTTTGTTTTTTTTTTGTTTTTTTTTTATTATTTTTTTATTTAAGTTAAAATCAAACGAAAAATAAAATTAGGGAAGAGTTTAGAAAAAATTGGGTTGCCTCCCAATAAGCGCTTTATTTTAAGTCTGTAGCTAGACGTTGCGGAAGTCTGGTGGCTAGATCACTGGTTCCTTCAGAGTCAAAGACTCGTATGCAGTATCAAACGGTGTCTCTACGTATGGTTTCAGCCTGTGACCATTCACCTTGAATGCGTTGCCTTGGGCTTCATTAGTTATTTCAACTGCCCCATGAGGAAAGACTTTGGTAACTAGATATGGCCCAGTCCAGCGAGATTTCAATTTCCCTGGAAACAACTTTAGCCTTGAACTGAATAGCAACACCTTTTGCCCTGGTTGAAATTCTTTCCATAAAATTTTACTATCATGAAACGCCTTAGTTCTTTCTTTGTAGATGCGAGAACTTTCATAAGCAGCCCGACGAATTTCCTCCAGCTCATTGAGCTGCAATTTACGTTGTTCCCCAGCTGAGTCATACGAAAAATTTAATTCTTTAATTGCCCAGTAAGCCTTATGCTCAAGCTCCATAGGTAGATGACATGCTTTCCCATAAACGAGTCGAAATGGTGACATCCCAATAGGAGTCTTATAAGCAGTCCTGTAGGCCCACAATGCGTCATTTAACTTTAAACTCCAATCTTTACGTGTTGACCCAACTGTTTTCTCCAAAATGCGTTTTAATTCTCTGTTTGAAACTTCCACTTGACCAGATGTCTGTGGATGATAAGGTGTAGCCACACGATGATTAATCCCATATTTTGCCAACAAATTAGCAAATGGTTTATTAATAAAATGCTTTCCCCCATCACTAAGAATAACGCGTGGAATTCCAAAACGTGGAAATATAACCCCTTGGAGGAACTTCAGGACCACTGATCCCTGATTAGTTGGTGCTGCAATGGCCTCGACCCACTTAGAAACATACTCCACAGCAACTAAAATATATTGGTTCCCATGGGAAGATGGAAATGGTCCCATGAAATCAATACCCCAAACATCAAATAATTCAACAATCAAAATACTTTGCTGGGGCATCTCATTCCTTCTGGATTGGTTGCCGACTCTTTGACATCTATCACAAGCCTTGCACCAATTATATGCATCTTTAAATAGTGTAGGCCAAAATAACCCGCTCTGCAAAATTTTATCTGCTGTTCTTTTCTGCCCAAAATGTCCCCCACAAGCAAAATGATGAGCGAACCTTAACACGCTTTCCTGTTCGGCTTCAGGAATACACCTGCGAATAATCTGGTCTGGGCAATACTTAAATAGGTATGGGTCATCCCAGAAATAATGCTTCACATCAGATAAAAACTTCTTTTTCTGCTGCAACGTTAAATCTGGATGCACTACCCCTTTAACCAAATAATTAACCATATCAGCAAACCATGGCGTACAGAATTGGACTGCAAATAGCTGTTCATCTGGAAAACTCTCCCTCAGTGGTAGGGAATCCTCTTCTGAAGCTGTCGGAATAATCAATCTAGACAAGTGGTCAGCCACCACATTTTCACAACCCTTTTTATCTCTGATTTCTAAGTCAAACTCTTGCAATAGAAGAATCCAACGAATCAATCGAGGCTTAGCATCTTTTTTAGACAACAAATATTTCAAAGCTGCATGATCTGTATAAACAATGACTTTAGCCCCAACTAAATACGAACGAAATTTTTCCAATGCAAAAACAATTGCCAACAATTCCTTCTATGTGGTAGCATAATTTAGTTGTGCATCATTGAGGGTTCGACTAGCATAATAAATAACTTGGGGAAGCTTATCTTTCCGCTGTCCAAGAACTGCTCCCACTGCATAATCTGATGCGTCACACATCAATTCAAAAGGTAGGCTCCAATTAGGAGCTGCAATAATGGGTGCTGTAATGAGGAACGTCTTTAACTTCTTGAAGGCCTCCAAACAAGCCTCATCAAAAACAAAAGGAGCATCTTTAGCCAATAAATTACACAAGGGTCGGCTAATCTTAGAGAAATCCTTGATGAACCGTCTATAAAACCCGGCGTGGCCAAGAAAAGATCGAACACTCTTAACAGTTGTCGGAGGTGGCAACTTTTCAATTGCATCAATTTTAGCCTTATCAACCTCAATACCCCTAGTAGAAATCAAGTGGCCTAGGACAATTCCCTGCTTAACCATGAAATGACACTTTTCCCAATTTAAAACCAGGTTGGTCTTAATGCATCTTTCAAGAACTAGAGATAAATTCTGCAAACATTGGTCAAAAGAATCCCCAAAAACAGAAAAGTCATCCATAAATACCTCAACTACATGTTCAACTAACCAGGTAAATATGCTCATCATGCAACGCTGAAATGTGGCAGGCGCATTGCACAAACCAAAAGGCATTCTTCTATATGCGAAAGTTCCAAAAGGACAAGTAAAGGTTGTCTTCTCTTGATCCTCAGGTGCAACTGGAATCTGGTTGTACCCTGAATAGCCATCCAAGAAACAGTAGAACGCATGACCAGCCAATCTTTCCAACATTTGATCAATGAATGGCAATGGAAAATGATCCTTTCGAGTGCCTGCATTGATCTTTCTGTAATCAACACACATACGCCAACCAGTAGTCAAACGAGTAGGCACAAGTTCATTATTATCATTCTTCACAACTGTAATACCAGAACGCTTTGGCACCACTTGAGTTGGACTAATCCACTTACTATCTGAAATAGGGTAAATCATCCCAGCATCTAAAAGCTTCATCACTTCATTTCGAACAACTTCTTTCATAATTGGATTCAAACGACGTTGAGCGTCAATGGCAGGCTTTACTCCATCTTCCATCAAAATTTTGTGCATACAAATTGTAGGGCTAATCCCTTTAATGTCAGCTATAGTCCAGCCAATTGCATCTTGATAACTCCTTAAAATGCGCAACAATTTATCTTCTTCTGTTGACAATAAATCAGCAGCAATAATAACGGGCAGCGAAGATTCTGCACCCAAATAAGCATATTTCAAATGTTCTGGAAGCACCTTTAACTCCAGTTTAGGTGGCTGTACCTTAGAAGGCTGCAACAGCTTTTTGGGTTCCCCCAAACTCTAAAAAACGTGCCTCCAACGTGGTGGTTGAAAAGGAACACTTTCCAAAGCTGAAACATACTAAAAAACCTCTTCATCTTCTGTATTTTTATCATCAAACCCATGCAACACATTTAACAATGGATCAGATGTCAAATGTGGCACAATTTCAGCGTGTAATATGCTGTCAAGCACATCAACTCGCATACAATCTTGCACATAACATGGCCTTTTAGTAGCTTCAAATAAACTGAACACAACAGATTGATCCTGCACTCTAAGTGTAAGTGTTCCAGCCTCTACATCAATTAACGTTCTAGCAGTTGCCATGAAGGGACGTCCCAAAATAATAGGTGTTTGCATATCTTCATCCATATCCAAAATCACAAAATCTGCAGGAAGATAAAGATTATCCACTTTAATAATTAGATCTTCAATAATTCCCCTAGGATAAGCAATTGAACGGTCTGCTAGTTGTAGAATAACTGATGTAGGCTTGATTTCTCCTTGTCACAGTCTCTGAAAAACAGAAAAAGGCATTAAATTAATACTAGCACCTAAATCAATTAAAGCACGTTTAAAATGAGAATTTCCAATTGTGCATGAAATTGTAAAACTCCCTGGATCTTGTTTCTTTGGGGGCAACTTGTGAAGCAGAACAGCGCTGCACTGTTCTGTAAGAATCACTTTCTCAAAATCAACGAGCTTCTTTTTCTTTGTGCAAACATCCTTAAAAAACTTGGCATAAGAAGGAATGTTCTTGATGGCATCAATTAACGGTAGATTAATCTGAACCTTAGACAAAGTCTTCATAAAATCTGTCAATTGTTGATCTTTCACTTTAGGCTTCAACCGTTCGGGGTAAGGCATAAGTGGCTCATAAACACGATCCTCAACAATATCTGCACCATTTTTGGAACTGTTCAATGACTGTTCAGAATCTGTTGAATTGGCAGATTTTTCAACATTCCCCGAATCTGTTTTTGGCTGTGAAGCCGCCCGCGAATTTTGAACGCAATTTTCATCCCTGTTATCAAAACTTTTGCCAGAACGTAGAACTCTAACTGCCTCGCAATCTGCCCCTCCCTTTGGATTTGGTTCGGTTTGGCTGGGAAATGTACCTGGTGCCCTTCCAGAAACCTGCAAAGCAATCTGCCCCATCTGTTTTTCCATGTTTTTCACTGATGCCTGCAGATTTTGAATTTCTTGAGTGGTTGTATTTGCCAATTTTTCAATTGCAACCTCCCAAGCAGCCTTAGGTGCCGCAGGTTGCTGTACCTGCTGTTGGAATTGAGGCCTAGTGTGCTGTTCCTTGTCCCACCTTAGATTAGGATGATCTCTCCAACCTGGGTTGTAGAAATTGGAATACGGGTCATATCGGGGCCGCTGGAAATTGTTAAATGCATTAACCTGCTCTGCTGTAAAATCTGGTGAAACATCTTTATGTGGGCAGCTCATAAAATCGTGAGTTATCATGTTGCAAATGCTGCAGGCAGCTTGTAAGGGCTGCTGTACAGCAACCTGAGAACCTGGCATTCTCTGTAATAACATTTCAAATTTTGCGTCAAGCCTTTTCTCCATTTTTTCAATTTGTGCTGTAACATATGGAGAGCCGTTAGACATCTCAAAAACAGACCTAGATTGTGGCTGCTCAACTGCCCACTGTTGTGTATCAGCTGCCATTTTTTCAAATAACAAACAAGCCTCTTGTGCATTTTTGTCTTTGTACGAACCTCCGCATGAAGCGTTGACAAGAGTTTTTGTAGTCATATTCAACCCTCTGAAAAATATATGCACTTGATCAGTAGTGTTAATACCCGAGTGCGGACATTTTCTAATCAACTCTTTGAACCGCTCCCACGCCTCATGAAACTCCTCATTTGGTTTTTGGGCAAATGATAAAATCTGAGTTCTCATGTCAAGAGTCTTAGAAGCCGGATAATACTTGTTTAAAAATTTTTCGCTGAGTTGGGCCCATGTACTAATGCTTCCAGATGGGAGTGTGAGAAGCCATCTCTTTGCTTGATCTTTTAGTGTGTATGGAAATAATCGCAGCTTAATAGATTCGGCCGAAAATCCCCTCACCAAAATGTTTTTGCACCCCATTAAAAATTCTGCAATGTGCATGTTAGGATCATCAGTTGATAACCCATGAAATGTAGGTAGAATATTCAACATGTGCTGCTTTATTTCAAATGCAGACCCTTCCTCCACTGCCGGATATGTAATGCAACTTGGTATATTTGTGGTATGGGCAGTCAGTGAATCACCAGGGGCAGACCTGCCTCTGGAATTACAAATGCCATTTTTTCTTTGTTGTGCAGGTCCCCAGAAAAGACTGATTGCAGAAATGTCTCCTGCAGAGGACGAACCCTCTGCAAAGTTTGCTCCCTGCGTTTCCTCCTTAAATTCTGCTCAAGTTATGGATCAAGTGGAATCAATTTCTGCACTGTTGAACGGGTGCTGACCATGCACAGATTTCTGAAATCTGCACTGCCGTACTGTTGTAATCTGTAAAAATAAAATAAAAACGAAATTAATATTTTTTTTTTTATATGTATAAACAGCAATAACTAATTGAAAATCTGATTAGTAGGGATTATTTAAAATAATCCCCGGCAACGGCGCCATTTTCTTGATAAGAATTTTACTACTCATGTGAATGGGATAAAAAAAAACCTCCTATTTTACTTGCAAGAATCACAAGGTTGTTGTAGTATAAACGGATCTCGCAAGGTCATTCTCCACAGGGATTATTAAATAATTCGAAACAAACCAGATTCCAATTAATTATTGTAAAGTAGAAATTTAGATGATTGATTTTATAACCTACTTAAATTAAAAACGAATTTAATTAATAAAAATAAGACAATCTGCAATATTGAAACTAGAGGGAAACGAACACAGTTTTGGGAGAAATCAAATTAAGAAAGCACTAGGGTTCCACCATCACCTAGCAATCCTATGAACTTTTACTAATTATTTATGATCTACACATGCCACTTTGAAGGTTAGATTTTCCTAATTCATATTCTACTTGGAACCTCCAACATAGAACGTAAATCTAACATGCAACCCGTCCAGACGTTCGGATCAAATCTGAACATGAAAGACTCATTATGCTTTATGAAAATCCTTTGAAAAACCATGCAATCCTTAAGACGTGATATTCATCCTAAGCGAAATTACAATTATTATTCACAAGAAGCCAGCGTCAATTTCAGGGAACCTTCCGACCAAAATTGCATCAAATTATTTTTCTAAAGATCCTAATGGTGATCAGGCATTAAGACAATTAGATAGTTTTTATCCCGGTGATTAACAATTCAAAGTAGGCATGCAATCAATCATAAGCAATTAAATAAAAATCACATATTCATGCTAAGGCTCAAGGCTTCGCCCTAGCAATAGAAATTAGTTCCGCATATTCATAATTGAAATCATAGAAAATAGATTCAAGAAAAGGATTGAAAGCACCTTCAAGTAAAAAGTCTCCAAAACCCTAACAATTCTCTCTTTCTCCCCAAAATTGCATAAAAGAAAGCGTTCTTTTTATATGGTAGACGGCCAAGCAATATATTTGCCAAGCCACCACCACAAACCCTAGGAAACAAAACCCTAAATTAAATGATAAAATTCGTCTAAAATCTGAACAGCCACGTTTTGGCCCATAAGCTGCTCTAAAACTGGCCCAATATAGCTGGATTTAATGTTTGGAATATTCTGAACACTTCTCCAGAAGGCCACGAACCCATCCGAGGTCATCTTGGGCTCCAAAAACGCAATTTAAGCCCAAAAACGTCATTTTCCAGCACTGCGCACTGCTTCTTTATTTCATCGCCAGAAAATAACCGCTTGGTGGAAAAATCCCAAATTTTGATACGATCAAGCTAAGTGACTTACGAACGTCCTCCAACTGGAATTACTCCAAAATTCGTCCATTTGGTCCTGTTTTGCTCCAGAGGAAGTCGAAAGTCCTATATTGAAAATACAATTCAAAGTATCAACATTCTTCCAATATATTAACCAAAATATACTAAGATTAGGGTAAAATATATAATATAAAATCTACTCATCAATTACCTTGAATGTGATTTGGAATGACTTCCTAAATCTCTTTCATACTTTGGCCAGAGATTCTTAATCATATCATAGAGTATTCTTCCTCAAACGGTTTGAAGGTTAGAGATCCCTTGTTGCGCATTCACTTGCCTCCATGGCTAAGTGGCTTAACCCCAACCATGCCGTGGACACCCTCTGATGGAGTGACTTTGACATAGTCAAAGATCAAGGACCTAACCACAAGACAACTATGATGCCTCAGGTCAAACGACTACTTTGCATTATCCCAACAATGAGTTCTCATGTGACATGAGTATGAGAACTCCTTGTTGATCGCGTTTAGTGGACTCATTCTCTATTGAGCACCTACATGCTTGTCTTGGTGTCAGTCACACCAATGACTCGAGACCAGTCACTCTCCCTAAGAGGAAGACATAGCACGTACTGATCTTAACGAACTGTCAATGCCCAATTGGCAATCCTATAATCAGGAACGTTTAGGATATGTATACGAAAGAGAATGGTCTCATGAATCTAACTTCTTTAGATCACATTCTCCCAATTACATATTCATTGGACTTATTGTTTAAGCATATAACATTTATATGAGACGGCTTAAAACAATAATCTTTGCCCTTTATATTAAACTAGATTAGTTTAACATATGAAATGTATGTAAAGTATCATCATATGATTGATTTTAGGGCACATTTCCAACACACACTCTTGCAAAATTCCAAAAACTATTAAAACACTTTTCTTTCTAAATTCTAACTTTTGTATCAGAGGTTCTTCGGCCAAAGTCCCCTAATTCATCATGGGCACGTGAGGCTCTTGGCCTTGACCCAAAGGTGTTAATTGTTTTGTAGGTGCAATTTTTTCCAAGAAGAAGGAGAAAGAAATTTGCATCCACAAATTGGTGCTTTCATTGAGAGAAGAAATCCACACTCGTAGAAGACTCTCGCATAAAAAAGGTTTTTCTCTATTTTCTAGTCCACTTGTATTTTTTCGTATGTTTTTATTATTAGAATTTTTTATTTGCAAAGATTCTTTGATAAAACGTAAAAGAAGAATACAATGGCTAGAAATTTAGAAAATTTCACGAGTGAAAATTTCAATATCCAAGGAATGGGACCACGGCGATCCACGAGGCTAAATGTGACAATAAGTGGAGCGGCACCACCACCACGTGTTTCCACCACAGGAACCACCGTGGTGGCAAGGTCCATGGTGTCTTCACCACGACCTGAGCCGTGCCATCCAAGGCGGCTTACGACACTAAGGTCACGGCCCAAGCCTTACTCGCATGCATCACGTACCGAGCAGCCCACTCTCGTGGCCGAGCTTGCTCTTACAACCCAGCCTACTCCCACCAAGCAGCCTGCTCCCGTCAAGCAGCCTGCTTCTATGGTCTCCCAAGCAGCCCAAGTCGGCCCGAGACCATCTCGACCAATTATCGAGCCGGGGGCATTTTCACCACATTTCTCCATAAATTTTACATTTCCCAACTCAAATCTCATGCATGGGGCCTACCATCCTTCCACTGCTCAATGAGGCACATTCCATCCAAGCTCTTCCAATCTAAATGGCGAACAAAACTTGTCCTGACAAGTCGTAGAATTGACGAGCGCCCTTGCACAACGTGCCCCAGATGAAGTGTCCCGAAGTAAGACAAGGGCAGACGAGGAACCTCTCAAGTAGCGTCCTGGCAAGTAGCCACTCAACCAACCATAAATCGAGCATTCGGGCAGTGTACACTCCCGATTGGGCCCCCGAGATAGCGTATACTCCATTCTTAGCACGCGAAGGAGCGTGCACTCTCGACTAGGCCCACAGATAAGTATACATTCACGGTTGGGGCCACGCTCCGATAATCAACATGAGCAGCCTTCTAGGCAAAGTGTTTGCAATTAGGCCCGCAATGAGCATTATTCACATCACGTCGAAGCAGGCAGCATGGCGAACGGAGAAAAGCAATCACTTAATCTGATTCAAGTTCATCCAGCAGCTTGCGAAGAAACCCCTCGCTTGATAAGAATCTATCTCATATATTGCAGCCGCGGCATAGACGAGTCGAGCATGTAGAAGAGCAGCCTAGACCAGCAGGTCAAGACCAGGGGCAGCCGAGAGCTCCGCTACCCTCAACAAAGGCAAATCCAAGAAGAAGTAGAAAGACTTTTCAATGAATGGTTGAGTGATTTCTGACATAACGAAATGGCTGATGAATCACTAAGGCGAGATATGACCAACATAAGTAGGTCACCTTTCACGGACGAGATCGAGCAGGCAGAGCCTTCATACAAGTTTAGCATGCCGTACTTCACATCTTTGAAAGGAGATGGAGATCCAGAGAAGCACTTGAAGCACTACCGAAGCGCGATGGTCCTTTATCGAAACAATGATGCCCTTATGTGCAAAATATTCGCCACCACTCTACAAGGCGAGGCACAAGATTGGTTTCACACCTTGTCACCACGATCTATCCAGAATTTTGATGATCTTTCCTTGGTTTTCACCAAAGAATTCTCATCTTACCGCTCGATCAAGAAAAAGTTAGATCACTTATTCAACGTAATGAAAACCCAAAGGAGTTCCTCGGCGACTACGTGAAGAGGTTTAAAGCAGAGAAGGCAAAAATCGTCAGATGCGATGACTTGATAGCAAGTGTAGCCTTCCAAAAAGAACTCCCAGCAGACCACCAACTGTTCGGAGAAATGATCATGAAAGAAGACCTAACTCTAGCATATTCATTTGCCCTGGCAGAGAAGCATGCACTTTGGGACGAGGCTCGATGAGCAGAAAGGGTGCCCGAGCAGCCTCGAAAAGAGTCGACAGCTACTCAAAGGAAAGAAGATGGGAAACAACCCAGCAAATGCAGGTAAGAGGCCAAGCGCAAGGACCGACCCATAACTAAAGAAGGCCCGATAACCAAAAACTATTCTAAGTTCTCAATCCATGATATCAAGAGAGATCCGTGGTTCAAGTTGCCGAAACAATCAAAAAGAGGCTACCGAAGTCCAAAATGACAAAGAGGCTACCAAATAGCAATTACAACAGGTGGATCGAGAAGATAGCGCCCAAGCAGACGAGATAGGATGGAAACCTAAAGAAGATGCCGAATACATCATTCTTGATCCCCAACAGCTGGAAAAGACGGCTAGAATTGGCTCACGTCTAAGCCCAGCCGAGAAGGAAGAATTCATGACTTTTCTTAGAGAAAATCGAGACGTCTTCTCATGGTCACCATTCGACATGCCCTGCATTGACCCCGAGGTGGCCTACCACAAGCTGCACGTCGATCCCGCTGCCAAACCGGTGATCCAGAAGAGAAGACATTTCGCACCCGAGCAAGTAGCGATCATTGAGGCAGAAATTGACAAGTTATTGAAGGCCGAATTCATAGAAGAGGTAGCACACTCAGCATGGCTTGCCAATGTCGTACTAGTCATGAAGAAAGAGAATGACAAATGAAGGGTTTGCGTAGACTATATCGACCTTAACACAGCATGCCCAAAAAACCCTTATCCTGTCCCCCGGATCGATCTATTAGTAGATTCAACCTCTGAGAACCAGCTGGTCAGCTTCTTAGATGCATACTCCGGCTAAAACCAAATAGCCATGTACAAGCCCGACAAGGAGAAAGCCACGTTCGTGATAGAGCGGGGTACCTACTGCTACAAGGTCACGCCCTTTGGCTTTAAGAACATAGGAGCCACTTACCAAATGCTAGTAAATATGATGTTCAAGAAGCAAATTGGGATAACCATGGAGGTCTATGTCGACGATATCATGGTAAAGGGCAAGCAGAGGCCAGACCACATTCGCAACTTGGCAGAAACTTTCAATTTCCTTAGAAAGTACAAGATGAAGCTCAACCCTACCAAATACACGTTTGAAGTATCTTCAGGCCGATTCCTAGGGTACTTAGTAACCCAACGAGGAATTGAAGCACATCTAAAGCAAATCCGAGCGATCCTAGAGATGAAGTCTCCAACTACCTTGAAGGAGATCCAAAGCTTGACCGGACAAGCAACTACCCTCAACCGTTTCCTCTCACGATCCACCGATCGATGCAAGCCTTTTTTCAAAGCTATCAAGAGGGCACAACGAGACAAATGGGATGAAGAGTGCAAAAAAGCTTTCCAAGACTTGAAGAAGTATGTCATATCACCTCCCTTACTATCCAAGCTAGAAGCAATGGATGATTTATACATTTACCTGGCAGTCTCCAAAGTAGCAGTGAGTTCTGCCCTTATACAAGAAGAACTCGGGGCCCAATTGCCGGTATTTTACACTTCTAAAGCTCTTCTCGATGCAGAAATAAGATATCCGAAGATCAAAAAATTAATTTTGGCATTAGTTGTTGTGGCTCAGAAGCTCAGACCATACTTTCAAGCTCATACAATCATTGTCATGACTCAGTATCCTCTACGATCAATCTTACATGGTCCGGACGCTTCTCAACGAGTGATGAAATGGGCATTGGAACTTGGCCAATATGGTTTAGTTTTCCAACCTTGCACAGCGATAAAGGCCCAAGCCTTAGCGGACTTCATAGCATAATTCACACCTAGCCTAGGCGATGCAACAGAGCAGCCTAGCAATATTCCAGAAGCAACAGAACACACCTTAGCCATGCTTGCACCCCCAAACGAAGATTTCTAGCATTTGCATGTTGACGGCGGATCCAACTACAAAGGCTCGGGAACAGGCGTGGTCCTTGTTACCCCAGATGGCTCAATGCTCGAGCAAGCAATCACTTTAGGCTTCAAAGCATCTAATAACGAAGCAAAGTACGAGGCCCTACTAGCAGACCTTCAAATGGAAAAAGACTTGGCGATGAAGAAGCTCGCAATTCATTATGATTCTCAACTAATCACCAGCTAGGCTATTGGGGAATGCACGGCAAAACATCCAAGGATGGCGCAATACCTAAAGAAAGTACGCAAGTAGCTTGAGGCATTTCAGACTTACACTCTCACTCAAGTTCCGCAGGCAGACAATGCCCATGCAGATGCGCTAGCCGGTTTAGGCTCCGCTATCGACCATCAATTTAAACGCTCAATTTCGGTGGAATATCTAGACAAGCCAAGTATAAAGATGGAGCCGACAGCCGAAGTGTCACATGTTAGTGTAACTCCCAACTGGCAAAGTTTTATTACAGATTACTTGGTCAACGACACACTACTCACCGAAAGATTGGAGTCAATGAAGCTCTAAATCAAGGCGGCACGCTACTATATGTGGAACGGAATTCTCGTCCGAAGATCCTACACCAGACCACATCTCCTCTGCATAGCACCTCCCGATAACTTGAAGGTTCTAAGCTCAATCCGCGAAGACGTTTGTGGGAATCACACTGTAGGCCGATCCTTAGCACATAAGGCTTTTAACGTAGGCTACTACTGGCCTACCATGCACCAAGATGCTGAGGAGTTAGTACGAAAGTGCGACCGCTACCAACATTACAAACCGATACCAGCACTGAAGGAAAAATTTTGTCCTAGCTAAGAACAAGTATGAACATTTGAATACACATGCAAGCTATTAACACTTTAAAGTAGGCATGCATCCAAAAACAATTCATAAAACCCATGACTTTCAAAGCCTAGTATACGGTGAACCAATAAACTCTTTAACAACATTAAAGAGAAGTAAAGATTTAGAGTTTCTTTACCCTTGAAGCTCATCCTTGTTTACACAAGGGATTCACCCAAGTGGAGGGCCTTCAAGTCACCTCCAAGCTCCTTGGATCCTCCTTGTGTTATCCTCCCTTTAGTGCTCATTTGAAGATTTGAGGAAATGAGGATTTGTTCTCCAAAACACCAAAAGTTTGATGTCTCTAAGTCTCTTCACCAAGGATGTATCTTGTGAAGATGATATGGATGACTTAGGGAAGAAGAGATTGCTAGATGTCCCTCCCCTTAGTGGCCGGCCTCTTGGAGAAAAAGGAGAGAAAATGTTTCACCCAATTTCAACAAGAAAACCCTATTTTAAAACAAAGCTATAAAGTTTAATTTATACTTCATTACAAGTGAGTGGCAAACTTGTAATTAATCCAAGCTTGCCCATTCACCCTAATGGCCGGCCATATTAATGTTATTGGGCTATTTGCCCATTTTGTTTTAGTTGTCATACAACTTAAACACAATGGGTCTTTTGGACCAAAACGCTTTTGGGCCCCGAAACCCAAAACCAACATATAAGCCCAATACGAACCTTTCGTAAAATTAATTAACTAATTAATTAATCTTGACCATTCTTCAATTAAACCATTTAATTGCTTATCCATTTCATTTAATTTCTTCACATACATCCTTACTCGGTGTACGATCCATTAGGTTCCAATTAGCGAGGCAGTGGGCGATGTTACTCTTAACGATCGATTGTGAATTGAAACCACATTTCAATTCTCCCTTTGATGATTAGTGTTTGCTAATCATTAGGGCTTCCACAAACCATGAGTGACACCTAGCAGTATGTCATGGTTACCCAAGCTAAGTAGAATTGGTTGGAAAACCTATCCAGTTACAACTACAATGCAATACGGTCATTCTCTAATACAATACTCTTAATCACATTGTTTAAATGATAGTTTGTTTCATGTCTACTATCCAATGCGATACTTCTCTATATGATTCCCTTGAATATGATTTGGAACAAACTTCCTAAGTCATATTCATTTGCTTTGGCCAAAGACTTTATAATCATATCTTAGAGTATTCTCCTTCCACCATGGAAGGTTAGAGATCCCTTGTTGTGCATTCATATGCCTACACGACTAGATAGCTTGACCCCAACAATGTCGTGGACACTCCGAGGGAATGCCGTTGACACGATCAAAGATCAAGGACCTAACCATTAGACATCTATGATGCCTCAGGTCAAAGGACTACTTTGCATATTGCAACTTTAGAGTTCATACATGACATGTATGTTCGAACTCTCTTTTGATCGTAGTTCAGTGTACTCGATTACTCTTTCGAGCACCTATGTGTTTGTCTTAGTGTCCAACACCAAATGACTTGAGACTAGTCATACTCACGCTTGAGTCAACATAACACATACTAACCTTAGCGGATCGTCAATGCCCAATTGTCAATCCTATGGCTAGGAACGTTTTAGGAATGAACATAAGAGAAAGGTCTCGTTAATCTAACTCATTTAGATCACTTATCTCTTAGACCAAATACATCCCTTGGATTCCCTTATTGCTTAAACACATGATACAATAAATAGTGATTAACAATAAGCTTTGCCCTCCATTAAACATATAAAAGTTTAATACATTAAGTATTCCAAAAAGCTATTACATCAATTGAGTGGCTTTGTGGGCATACTTCCAACAATCTCCCACTTGCACTCAAAGCCATCCTCTCATATATCTAATACCCATCTTATCCATATGACGATCAAGCTGGATTTGAGACATTGGCTTTGTCAGTGGATCTGCTACGTTATCGGCTGAAGCAACTTTGAGGATATTGACTTTCCCCTCGGCAGCATATCTTCTTATGATATTAAAGCATCTATCAAAATGCTTGTTCTTTTGATGTGCCCTGGGTTCCTTGGCTTGAGCTATCGCCCCACTATTATCACAGTACAAAGTTACTGGTGATGAATGGTTGGAACCACTCCAAGTTCAGTGCTGAACTTCTTCATAAAGAACGCTTCTTTTCCGGCTTCAGCTGCAGCGACATATTCAGCCTCTGTCGTGGAATCAGCAATTACACTTTGTTTCTTGCTTTTCCAACAAACAGCCCCACCATTCAGAGTGAATACATATCCGGAGTTGGAACTTCTATCATCGACGTCAGATTGGAAATCTGCGTCTGTATAGCCTTCCACTAGCAACTCTGCCGCTCCTCCATACACGAGGAACATGTCCTTAGTTCTTCTTAAGTACTTAAGGAGCATCTTGACAACTGCCCAGTGTTCTGATCCTGGGTTAGATTGATATCGACTAGTAATGCTCACAGTATATGCAATATCTGGCCTTGTGCATATCATGGCATACATGAGACTTCCTATGGCGGAAGCATAAGGAATATAACTCATTTGCCGTATCTCTTCAGAAGTTTTAGGTTCGATGGACTTAGAAAGGTGAATTCCATGTCTAACAGGAAGAAAACCTTTCCTAGATTGTTCCATCTGGAACCTACTTAGCACCTTATCAATGTACATAGATTGGGATAATCCAATTAATTTTCTGGATCTATCACGATAGAGCTTTATCCCAAGTACATAAGATGCATCTCCTAAATCTTTCATGTGGAAGGTTTTAGACAACCACACTTTTACAGAAGAAAGTATTGCAGTGTCATTCCCGAATAGTAATATGTCATCTACATATAACACTAGGAATACAACTGCATCCCCAACGACCTTTTGATAAACACAATTGTCGTCTTCGTTTTGAGTAAAACCAAACGTTTTGATTTCAGTGTCGAAACGAATGTTCCAGCTCCTGGAGGCTTGCTTAAGTCCATAAATGGACCTTTGAAGCTTGCATACCTTAGTCTTTTCAGACTTGGACACGAAACCTTCGGGTTGAGTCATATAGAGCTATTCCTCTAGGTAGCCGTTCAGAAAGGCCGTCTTCACGTCCATTTGCCATATCTCATAATCATGGTACGCAGCTATAGCAAGCAAAATCCGAATGGACTTAATCATGGCTACAGGAGAAAAGGTTTCTTCATAGTCAATCCCTTCTATTTGCCTGTAACCCTTGGCTACTAATCTAGCCTTATAAGTCTCCACGTTCCCATCAACGCCTATCTTCCTCTTGAAGACCCATTTGTTTCCAACAGGTACAATACCTTCTGGAGGGTCTACAAGAGTCCAGAACTGATTTTGATACATGGAATCCATCTCAGATTTCATGGCCTCTTGCCATCTCTTTGAATCAATGTCAGACATTGCTTCAGTGTAGTCTCTAGGGTCCTCATTTGTTTCATTGTCACCTAGAAGGTACAATTCATCAAAGTCATTGTCTAAGCCATACCTCTTAGGTGGCTTACTAACCCGTTCAGATCTACGTGGAGCTAGGGGTTCAGGAACAGGGTTGTCAATATGTCGAGTGCTTGTTTGTGGTTCATTATTAATCTCATTAATTTCCATCTGTTTGCTTATAGTTCATTTGAGAACAAATTCGTCCTCTAGAAACTTAGCAGTTCTGGCGACAAAGACTTTCTGGTCGTCAGGATGGTATAACTCATATCCCATAGTTTCTTTAGGATATCCCACAAAATAACATCTTACTGATCTCGCTTCAAGCTTAGTAGATTCAAGCTTCTTGACATATTCTTCACAACCCCAAATCTTAATGTGTTTAAGACTTGGCTTTCTTCCATGCCATATCTCATAGGGCGTTTGTGAAACTGATTTGGAAGGTACTCTATTAAGCAAGTAAGCTGATGTATATAGAGCGTATCCCCAGAATGTTACTGGTAGATCAGCAGAACTCATCATAGAACGAACCATGTTCATCAAGGTTCGATTTATCCTTTCAGAAACTCCATTGAGTTGTGGAGTTCCCGGTGGAGTCCACTGTGATATTATTCCACACTCTTTGAGATAATCTAGGAACTCGTTACTCAGATATTCACCCCCTCGATCCGATCTTAGGATCTTTATCTGTTTCCCAGTTTGCTTCTCTACTTCATTCTTGAATTCTTTGAACCTTTCAAAGGATTCTGACTTGTACTTCATAAGATACACATAGCCAAACCGAGAGTGATCGTCGGTGAATGTGATATAGTAGGAGAAGCCTCCTCTCGACGTAGTAGACATATGTCCACATACGTCAGTGTGGATTAACCCTAGAATTTCAGTGGCACGCTCTCATTTTCCAGTAAATGGAGATTTGGTCATTTTCCTTTTCAAGCAACATTCACAAGTACCCATCTGGCCATTACCTAATGGGTGGATATATCCGTCTTTCGACATCTTGTGAATCTTATCAAGGTTCACATGTCCAAGTTTAAGATGCCACATATTTTCTTGGTTAACTTATTCTCTAGCCCTTTTGGGTTTTGAGGTATTCCTGCTTGCAATACAGTGCATCCCACTATTCGTCTCTAGGTGAAAAAGTCCATCTATCATATTACCATGAGAGATAATACGACCGTTCAAGTATAAAGTGCAACTCATTTTGTCAAACAATACTGAGTGCCCATCTCGTAAAAGCTTAGAGATGGAAATCAAATTCTTTATACATGAAGGAAAATATAAACAATTTTTAAGTTCCAAGACTTCTCCAGAGGGTAGGTTAAGCATGTAGGTGTATTGCTTTTGCCGAGATTTTAGTGCCGTTCCCAACTCGCACAATCATCTCCCCATTGCTCAGTGACTTGCTCCCCACTAGTCCCTGTATCGTATTACAGATATGTTGACTAGCGCCTGAATCAAATATCCAGAAATTGGAGCTCACTGTAAAAGAACTCTCTATGACAGAAATAGTCTCTTCAAAAGTTCGTGTCATAAGGCTCGCAATGCGCACCCTGTATTTCTTCTTCCAACGTTCATCCTTTCCACAATGAAAGCATGTTCCTTTGGATTTCTTTGCCTTCTTCTTATGCAACCTTTTCCTTATGTTTGCATTCTCACTCCCACTTTCCATTTTGAAACCTTTTTCAAATTTACAGCACATGTCAATCATCTCTTTTAAAGAATGATCGAATCTATTCACTTTATAGTTTACAATAAACTTAGTGAAATCATCCGAGAGAGATGCAAGGAAAAAGTCTTGGGCCATTTTCCCATCGATGGAAGTTCCTAAACTTTTAAGATCTTTAAATATCTTTTCCATCTTTTGTCCATGTTTGTGGACCGATGCCCCCTTTGCCATCTTGGCATTCATTAGACTACAAACATTTGAGAATCGTACATTACTAGTCTCAATGTCATGCATCTTATGCAAACTTTCAACCATGGCACAAGAAGTGTCCATGTGCTTATGTATCTTCATAAGCTCCTCACTAAGTGAAGTGAGGATTAAGCATTTGGCTTGTAAGTCATTCTCATAGTGTCTAACATAATTTTGACACTCATCCTTTGAAGCTAATTTCGTAGGAGGTACATGAGGAGGGGATTGCTTAAGCACATACAATATGTCTTTCACCTTTGAGACATTCTCAATGTGGCGATACCAAGCAAGGAAACGTTGGCCCTTAAGGCCCCCTTTGTCAAGTATAATGGTGGGTATAATTTTAGGCATGTCGTTCACTACATAACATAACAGAAATCGTATTAGATTGTTTATTTAAAACTATTTGATTGGGTCTTTGAATCAAATAGTACCACCCACTATTTTTGGCAAATTCCACATCCCTCAATAGAATTCGAGAGTTATATTGAACTCTTAGCGGGTTATGGGAGACTCACCATTACCAAGCCCACCTCACGATGATACGGTGTTGGCTAGCAAAAATAATGATGAGAGAATAACGCATTATTCATTTACAACTTTTGTAATTACCCATCCGTTTGGCCTCTAGAGAATGTTGCCTCACGATGATACGATGTTGGCACCATTGCACTTAGTTTAAGTTATTCCCACCATGCTTAGTTCGTGAAGGGGTTCAAGAATAGCTTCACGATGATACAATGTTGGCTATCCTCGTTGCCTACACTCACCTCATCATATGTTTATGGACTCCTCCTGGATGTAAGCACATACTTTGTACTTCCCCATGATAGGGTGAAGCCGGTGCATGAGTCACAAACGCTTGGAGCCCACCACGGTGGAAGGCCTACGAAGAGATATTCTAAACATCTCTCGCTTATCAACTTAATATTCGTTTTGAGGGAGTAGTTTTGGGCTACATCAAAACATTTTAATCACATTAAAATGAAATGAAAATCCAATTCTCATTAAAGAGACAAAACCATTTTGTTCTCATTTTATTTGGGCCAAAAGGAAACTATGACCACAACAATTGGGCCATAATGCAAATACAAAAACTTCTGGGGTCACTTTGAAAAAACACAAAAGTCCACAACTTCATGTAATTTCAACTAGAACCCAAAATTTTATTAATGTAAAAACATCATTAAAGGATCAAAACAATTTGTCCTTTAGAGTTTTTAAGCTTAAAAGTAAAAACGTAAACTTTTGGGCCAAAATACAAAAACACAAAATTTTCAAAACTTTATGTAATTGCACAAAAGGCCCCAAAAGTACCCCCACTAGGGGGTGGCCGGTTTTAGAGGTGTGAATGAGTGTGAAAGGGTTTTATGCAAGTTGTGCATGCATGTGCAATATGCAAGTTGATTTTGGTGGGTGAGTTATTGGTGAAATTGATGGTTTGTAAGAAAAAATAAAGTCTATGACAAAACATTAAAACCATTTCATCACTTCTCACCAATAACCATCAACCATCAACTAATAAACCAAAACTTTATGAAAAACATAAAATTTTTGAATCAAAACTTCAAACCTTTTTGTTCTTGGCAAGAACTTCAAGAACATTGAAGAACACCATGAAAACTCATAATAGCTCCATGAATGTTTTCAATCACCAAAACTCAATTTTTCACCACTCAAAAGAGGGCTAATATCCTAGGGTACTTAGGGGTTCCAAAAGTCACCTTAAAACCATTTTAACAAGACAAACATGAACCCAAAAAATCACCCTTTGGATTTGGCCGAATTTCCCAAAACACATGGCACCAAATTTTAGTTCCAATATTCATGCTTAAATGAAATACATCTACAACATTTGAGATGCTAAATTTTCTAGCAAAATTTATATATTCAAAAGCAAGAACAAAGCTTGTAACATTTACAACATTTAAATCACAAAATATGAAAGTCACAAAACCCAAAAGGATTCACCATAAACTAGGCCTAGGCTCTGATACCACTTGAAGGAAAAAATTTGTTCTAGCTAAGAACAAGTATGAACATTTGAATACACATGCAAGCTATTAACACTTTAAAGTAGGCATACATCCAAAAACAATTCATAAAACCCATGACTTTCAAAGCCTAGTATATGGTGAACCAATAAACTCTTTAACAGCATTAAAGAGAAGTAAAGATTTAGAGTTTCTTTACCCTTGAAGCTCATCCTTGTTTACACAAGGGATTCACCCAAGTGGAGGGCCTTCAAGTCACCTCCAAGCTCCTTGGATCCTCCTTGTGTTATCCTCCCTTTAGTGCTCCTTTGAAGATTTGAGGAAATGAGGATTTGTTCTCCAAAACACCAAAAGTTTGATGTCTCTAAGTCTCTTCACCAAGGATGTATCTTGTGAAGATGATATGGATGACTTAGGGAAGAAGAGATTGCTAGATGTCCCTCCCCTTAGTGGCCGGCCTCTTGGAGAAAAAGGAGAGAAAATGTTTCACCCAATTTCAACAAGAAAACCCTATTTTAAAACAAAGCTATAAAGTTTAATTTATACTTCATTACAAGTGAGTGGCAAACTTGTAATTAATCCAAGCTTGCCCATTCACCCTAATGGCCGGCCATATTAATGTTATTGGGCTATTTGCCCATTTTGTTTTAGTTGTCATACAACTTAAACACAATGGGTCTTTTGGACCAAAACGCTTTTGGGCCCCGAAACCCAAAACCAACATATAAGCCCAATACGAACCTTTCGTAAAATTAATTAACTAATTAATTAATCTTGACCATTCTTCAATTAAACCATTTAATTGCTTATCCATTTCATTTAATTTCTTCACATACATCCTTACTCGGTGTACGATCCATTAGGTTCCAATTAGCGAGGCAGTGGGCGATGTTACTCTTAACGATCGATTGTGAATTGAAACCACATTTCAATTCTCCCTTTGATGATTAGTGTTTGCTAATCATTAGGGCTTCCACAAACCATGAGTGACACCTAGCAGTATGTCATGGTTACCCAAGCTAAGTAGAATTGGTTGGAAAACCTATCCAGTTACAACTACAATGCAATACGGTCATTCTCTAATACAATACTCTTAATCACATTGTTTAAATGATAGTTTGTTTCATGTCTACTATCCAATGCGATACTTCTCTATATGATTCCCTTGAATATGATTTGGAACAAACTTCCTAAGTCATATTCATTTGCTTTGGCCAAAGACTTTATAATCATATCTTAGAGTATTCTCCTTCCACCATGGAAGGTTAGAGATCCCTTGTTGTGCATTCATATGCCTACACGACTAGATAGCTTGACCCCAACAATGTCGTGGACACTCCAAGGGAATGCCGTTGACACGACCAAAGATCAAGGACCTAACCATTAGACATCTATGATGCCTCAGGTCAAAGGACTACTTTGCATATTGCAACTTTAGAGTTCATACATGACATGTATGTTCGAACTCTCTTTTGATAGTAGTTCAGTGTACTCGATTACTCTTTCGAGCACCTATGTGTTTGTCTTAGTGTCCAACACCAAATGACTTGAGACTAGTCATACTCACGCTTGAGTCAACATAACACATACTAACCTTAGCGGATCGTCAATGCCCAATTGGCAATCCTATGGCTAGGAACGTTTTAGGAATGAACATAAGAGAAAGGTCTCGTTAATCTAACTCATTTAGATCACTTATCTCTTAGACCAAATACATCCCTTGGATTACCTTATTGCTTAAACACATGATACAATAAATAGTGATTAACAATAAGCTTTGCCCTCCATTAAACATATAAAAGTTTAATACATCAAGTATTCCAAAAAGCTATTACATCAAATGAGTGGCTTTGTGGGCGTACTTCCAACAAGCACTACCTGCCAGCGACCGCAGATGAGTCATTGGCCATTCATGCAGTGGGCAATCGACCTGGTATGGCTTATGCGGCCTGCTACTAGGGGCAGATGCATGATGATCGTGGCAACCGACTACTTCACCAAATGGGTAGAAGCAGAGCCCATGACTACCACGACTCAGACGGACATAAAGCGCTTCAAATGGAGGAAAGAGATTTGGCGATTTGGCATCCTTTAGTCCATCGTCACCGACAACGGCCCTTAATTTATGGAAAAAGATTTGGCGAAGTTCTTCCAAAAGTACGGCATCATGCAACACATGTCCACGCCAAAATATCCTCAAGGCAATGGGCAAGCCAAATCATCCAACAAGACGATCCTCGACTGCCTCAAGAAATCCCTCATCAACAAAAAAGGAAAATGGCTAGATGAATTCCCCGGATGTTTATGGGCATATCGCACCACCAAAAAACGAGGAACTGGTGAGACTCCTTTCTCTTTGGCATTTGGTTTGGAAGCAATCATTCATCCCAACATCATTGTGCCAAGCATCAACACTCTACTGCCAAGTATTGAGCAGAACAACAAAGAGATGGCCACAAACTTAGATCTGGCAGAGGAGAGGCACGAGCAAACCATCACCCGTATCGCAGCCTACCAGCAGCAACTCATTTCCAGCTACAATAAAAGGGCCAAGATCTAGCAGTTCCAACCTAGAGATCTAGTCCTAAGAAAGGCCTTCATCACTGCCCGCAGAGAAGGCTCGAAAAAGATGGATCCTATCTGGGAGGGTCCGTACAAGATCAACAGAGTAGGCAGCAAGGGTAACTACACCCTCGCCACCATGAATGACAAAGAGATCGAGAAGCAATGGAACACCAACAATTTGAGGAAATACCATGTGTAACTTCCCACTATATCAAGACCCGAATACTAAAGCAGCTCAACGGGCACCACCTCGTAAGCCGAGGACTATCCAGTTGTCATGCAGTCTTTTACAGCTAAGTTATTCGTTCATTTCATTCATTTTTCAATGAAGAATTCAGAAGTAATTTGCAACTTGGCTCGACTATATGTCTACTGAAGGAAATTTTGTGAAAAACATGTTCATTTAAGCAACATCAATAGCATGCAATTAACAATTAAAGGCGGAATCATGCTTGTATGCACTTAACAACAAAACATTACCCATGAAATTCAAAGCCTAGTAGTTAGGTGAACCAAGACTCAACTCAAAACAAAGTGAGTTGAGAAATTTATACCTTTGTTGATTCGTCTTTGCATAAGCAAAGGACAATCACCCAAGAGATAGGGCCTTCATTCCTTGCTTCTTAGCTCCATGGATTTGGATGGAAGAATTGGTTTCTCCAAGTTCTCAAAGTTGAGAACCTCTAAGTCTCCACACCAAGCAAAGATTGATGAAGAAATGAGTGACCTAGAGGAAGTAAGATTGCTAGCTATGTTCCTCTAGGGTGGTCGGCCTCTTAGAGAGAAAAGAGAGCTTGTGTTCTCATCTTTTCTCCAAAAGAAACCCTAATGAAGAAATAGCTATAAAGTCATATTTATACCCACCTTCATTGGAGTGGCAAACTTGTAATTAAGTCCAAAACCCACTCTACTCTCATTATGGCCGGCCATAGGGTTTTATTGGGCTTTTTGGGCCTTTGTGAATTATTAGTCATTAAGTTGTCATACAACTTAAGTCAATGGGCTTGACGTTCGAAGCCCATTGGGCCTTGAGGCCCAAAACTAACCCGAGGTCTTTAACGAACTTTATTCGTTTGATTAATTAACATATTAATTAATCCTTGCCATAAATAATTAAACCATTTAATTATCCTTACTCATCTCCGTTGTTTCTTCAATCTCTGCCTTACACGGTGTACGATCCATTAGGTTTCTTTTAGCGAGGCAGTGGGCGATTAGAACTCTTTCAAATCGATTGTGAATTGAAACTTACTTTCAATTCTCCCTTTAGTGATTATACACGTTTAGGGCTTCCACAAACCATGAGTGACACCTAGCAGTATGTCATGGTTACCCAAGCTAATCAGAAGAGGTGAAAAACCTATTCAGTTTAGGATTACAATGCAATACGGTCTTTCTCTAATACAATACTCTTAACCACATTGTTTGGTTTGATAGTTTAATCATGTCTACTATCCAATGAGATTCATTTACTTATATGATTACTTTGAATGTGATTTGGAACGACTTCCTAAATCTCATTCATACTCTGGACAGAGATTCTTAATTATATCATAGAGTATTCTCCCTCAAACGATTTGAGGGTTAGAGATCCCTTGTTGCGCATTTATTTGCCTCCATGGCTAAGTGGCTTAACCCCAACTATGCTGTGGACACCCTCTGACGGAGTGACTTTGACATAGTCAAAGATCAAGGACCTAACCACAAGACAACTATGATGCCTCAGGTCAAATGACTACTTTGCATTATGCCAACCATGAGTTCTCATGTGACATGAGTATGAGAACTCCTCGTTGATCGTGTTCAGTGGACTCATTCGCTATTGAGCACCTACATGCTTGTCTTGGTGTCAATCACACCAATGACTCGAGACCAGTCACTCTCCCTGAGAGAAGACATAGCACGTACTGATCTTATCGGACTGTCAATGCCCAATTGGCAATCCTATGATCAGGAACGTTTAGGATATGTATAAGAAAGAGAATGGTCTCATAAATCTAACTTGTTTAAATTACATTCTCCTAATTATATATTCCTTGGACTTATCGTTTAAGCATATAACATTTATATGAGACGGCTTAAAACAATAATCTTTGCCCTTGATATTAAACTAGATTAGTTTAACATGTGAAATGTCCGTAAAGGATCATCATATGATTGGTTTTAGGGCACATTTCCAACAATCTCCCACTTGCACTAGAGCCAATCAGCTTGGTCATCAGTGATGATACCTCCTCTGTAGTCATTTTAAAAATGGCTGAGTAGTAGGCCTAGACAATGGATATCTATATGTTATCCATAGAAGCAACCTTGAGAATAACGACGTAACCATTATACATGATTCTGAATCATGTGGTTCAGTCTCTCATTTGAGTTCGGATATTTGATTTGATTCCCTGGCTTGAGCTATCGCCCCATTAGTGTCGTAGTGTCGGTACACTAGAGATACTTTCTAGTTGGAACCGAATAGAGAGTTCATAAATGAACTTTCCCATCCAAACAACATTGTTGTAAGCTTCTATATGGCAATATATTTTGCATTCATAATGGAACACACTAAAGTCATTACTTTTAATGTTTCCATCCAAATATCTCTTTAGTCATAATAAAGAGATATCTGATTATCTCCTCATTCATAATGAAGAAACATCCAATGATGGATTAGATTCATAACATTTACGCTTCCTTTACGTTACTCTAATTCTTCCTCATTCTTTGAGGAATCTATCCTTTAGTATTTCTTAAATACTTAAGGACTCACTTGACAGTTGCCATTGTTCTGATCCTGGGCTTGCACTGATATTCTAAACAGTTAACACTACCATATCATCTCTACTATAGAGACAATTAATTAGATTACAATAATCTAATCATTCATTAATAAAGAACAATGTTTTGTCAAACAAAACATTCATCCATCTCTTATAGTGACGGAATTAAGTTCCTTAAAATTGGAATGTAAAGACAATCTTTGGTTTCTCCAATTTCTTTGGTAGTTCATATGAGGAAGTAAGTACGATCTGCTTTCGCAGAGATCTACATTTAATTCACGTTCCGAATGTGAAGTACTTTCTCTTCTCTCATTAATCTTCTACTTCTTATTAGCCACACTTTTACAACGATTGTAAAACATAGTTACTAATACGGAATCAAGCATTCAAGTAGAAGAACCAATTGTTTTGAACTTTTCAAGAACAATTTACAACACCTTCGAAAGGTGTGTTCTTGACACTTGCAAGACATTTCTTGCAAATACCCCTTCCAATGTCCATCCTTTCATAAAGAAAGTTTGTTCCCTTGGAGTTATTTCGCCTTCTTCATTTGACTTCTCCTTTGACTACAATAGTCATGGTCCTTAAACTCCCACTATCTCTCTTGAAACATATTTCAATTGTGTTATATACATCAAACAATTTGGAGAGCATGTGGTTATTGTTCACTATATAGTTTACAATAAACTTAGTGAACCATTTGGATAGCGACACAAAAGTGAAGTCCTTGCCTAGTTTCCGTCTCGTGAAGTGGTTTAACACTTCAACACTCAATGATTCAAAATCATCATAAGTCTATGTTGTTGGACTATTTTTGTCAACCAACCATTATGTTCTAAACATAATTACAAACTTTCAAGAGTTGTTCAAGGCAACTCTCATTTCTTCATACAACAATTTGTAAGTGAAGAATCATGGCACATAAAGTTTCCATGCCCTTGTGCTTTCTTCTCAAGTTCTTTGTTCATTTAACAAAGAAATAAGCACTAATGTTTGCGTTAATTAAGGGTTGTTCAAAGCAACTCTTATTTCTTCATACAACGATTTGTAAGTGAAGAACTAATAACAAAAAAAGTGTCCTTGTCTTTATGCTAATCTTCGTAAGTTCCTTTGTTCATATAACGAAGGAATAAGCATTGGTTGTTTGTGTTGTCCTCTTCATGATAGACTTATCTAACATGTTCTTCCAATGATACATTACCAATAGGAAGATTTTGAGGATGAGACTACTTAGGTACATATACAATCCATTTAAGACAATCTTTGGGATTGTGGTATCAAGTCCGGAAACTAAAGCATTCGGCTTTTCTTTGTCAAGTTTTGGATAGCGTTTGCAAATATATCGGTAATTAAATACAAAACGAATATAAATTGATTGATATTAAGCCATTTGATCCGGGTCTTTAAATCAAATAGCACCACCCACTATTTTTGGCAAATTCCATATCCCTCATTGGAATTCGAGAGTTTTGGAGGAAACTCTTAGTAGGGTATGGGACGCTCACTATTACCAAGCCCACCTCACAATGATATGATGTTGGCTAGCATTAATAATAATGATATAGTACACTTACTCATTTGCATCTCTTGCAAGTACCCATCTTATTTGGCCTCTAGAGAATGAAGCCTCACAATGATATGATGTTGGCTCCATTGCACTTAGTTAAGTCATTCCCACCATGCAAGTTCGAGTAGGGGTTCAAGAACAACCTCACAATGATATGATGTTGGCTGTTCTCGTTGCCTACCTTCACAACATCATGTATGCATATAGAACTCCTTCTGAGTGTAAGCACGCACTTTGTACTCCCCCATGATAGGGTGAAGTCAGTGTACGAGTCACAAACGATCGGAGCCTACCACGGTGGAAGGCCACGAAAGAGTGTTCAAAGCACTCTCACGCTTATCAACTTAATAATGGTTTGGTTGAGGGTTTTAGGTCTCATCACTTATAAACATGCATTTTAATCTTATTAAAACAATTTGGTCATATTACAACTATTGGTCCATTTGATTGATTTAGTTGTATATAATACTCCCACTATGCTTTTAAAACGGTTTTTAAAGCAAGAGTATATGGTACTACTAACATAAGGTTTGCATTCATTGATGGACTATATAGTTGCCTTAGGGCCTTAGGATGACTATGAACCTTTGATTAGATCCAACACGAGCCTAGTGTTGAATCTCGGTCTAGGGATGGTGATTGATTTTAGTTACGCGTTTAATCATATTAAGGCGTGTTTTTCCTATTGGGCGTTGGACCCAACTACTCCAATTTCATGCATATCAAATAAAACAAGAAATGAGTACTTCAAAGTAAAGAAGAGCTTATGCTCTTTTACAACATTTGATCATATCAAATTACAACCAAAATCTAATCTACACATTCCCATGGTTCAAACAAATTTGAGACGGCCTTTCACATAGCTCAATTATCGTTGGCTTAGGTTCATAATCACCCTTTAATTAATTAACGCTTTAACTAATTAAACTTGAATGCAACATTGACATTTGGTTTTTGTATCCATAGAATTGATTTAAATGGAGCTAAATGAAATGAAAATCCAATTCTCATTTAAAGAGACAAAACCATTTTGTTCTCAACCCAATTTGGGCCAAAATGCAATAACCTCAACTTTTTGGGCTATGTTGCAAAACTTAAACTTTTGAGCTCATTTTGTAAAAACACAAAAGTCCACTACTTCATGTAATTACAACTAGAACCCAAAAATTTCAACAAATTCAAAAACTTCATTAAAGGAACAAAACAATTTGTTCTTTAGTGATTTTGGGCCTTTACGTAAAAACGCAAACTTTTGGGTCAAACTACAAATACACAAAAGTACCAAAACTTTATGTAATTGCATAAAAGCCCAAAAGCACCCCACTTGTAGGGTGGCCGGTTTTAGAGAGAGTGAAGCCACAAAATTTTGAAATTTTTTCAACAAAGTCATAAAGCCATGCAAGTGGAATTGGGTTGGTGTGATATAGGTGTGTAAGGAAAAATATCATTTATGTACATTAATTCAAACACTCTATCAACATTTCTATCACCTTTTAAAATAAATGTCTAGTTGATAGAAAAGTCACACTAACCAACACAAAACAAAGACTTTATGAAATTAACTAAAACTTTGAATCAAAACATCAAACTTTTTGTTCTTGGTAAGAACATCAAGAACAATGAAGAACATCCGTGAAAACCCATAAAAGTTCCATGAACATTTTCACTCAATAAAACTCAAATTTTCACAACTCAAAATGGGGTTAATATCCTAGGGTACTTAGGGGTTCCAAAAGTCACCTTAAAACACTTTTAACAAGTCAAACAAGAACCCAAAAATCCACCCTTTGGATTTGGCCGAATTTCCCCAAAAACATGGCACCAAATTTTAGCTCCAAAATTCATGCTCATATGAACTACATCTACAACATTTGAGATGGAAAATTTTCTAACAAAATTTACATTCAAAGAAGCAAGAATAAAGCTTGTAACAATTACAACATTCAAATCAAAGACTATGAACTACAAAACCCAAAAGGATTCACCAACTACTAGACCTAGGCTCTGATACCACTTGAAGGAAATTTTGTGAAAAACATGTTCATTTAAGCAACATCAATAGCATGCAATTAACAATTAAAGGCGGAATCATGCTTGTATGCACTCAAAAACAAAACATTACCCATGAAATTCAAAGCCTAGTAGTTAGGTGAACCAAGACTCAACTCAAAACAAAGTGAGTTGAGAAATTTATACCTTTGTTGATTCGTCTTTGCATAAGCAAATGATAATCACCCAAGAGATAGGGCCTTCATTCCTTGCTTCTTAGCTCCATGGATTTGGATGGAAGAATTGGTTTCTCCAAGTTCTCAAAGTTGAGAACCTCTAAGTCTCCACACCAAGGAAAGATTGATGAAGAAATGAGTGACCTAGAGGAAGTAAGATTGCTAGCTATGTTCCTCTAGGGTGGCCGGCCTCTTAGAGAGAAAAGAGAGCTTGTGTTCTTATCTTTTCTCCAAAAGAAACCCTAATGAAGAAATAGCTATAAAGTCATATTTATACCCACCTTCATTGGAGTGGCAAACTTGTAATTAAGTCCAAAACCCACTCTACTCTCATTATGGCCGGCCATAGGGTTTTATTGGGCTTTTTGGGCCTTTGTGAATTATTAGGCATTAAGTTGTCATACAACTTAAGTCAATGGGCTTGACGTTCGAAGCCCATTGGGCCTTGAGGCCCAAAACTAACCCGAGGTCTTTAACGAACTTTATTCGTTTGATTAATTAACATATTAATTAATCCTTGCCATAAATAATTAAACCATTTAATTATCCTTACTCATCTCTGTTGTTTCTTCAATCTCTGCCTTACACGGTGTACGATCCATTAGGTTCTTTTTAGTGAGGCAGTGGACGATTAGAACTCTTTCAAATCGATTGTGAATTGAAACTTACTTTAAATTCTCCCTTTAGTGATTATACACGTTTAGGGCTTCCACAAACCATGAGTGACACCTAGCAGTATGTCATGGTTACCCAAGCTAATCAGAAGAGGTGGAGAACCTATTCAGTTTAGGATTACAATGCAATACGGTATTTCTCTAATACAATACTCTTGACCACATTGTTTGGTTTGATAGTTTAATCATGTCTACTATCCAATGAGATTCATTTACTTATATGATTACTTTGAATGTGATTTGGAACGACTTCCTAAATCTTCTAAATCTCATTCATACTCTGGCCAGAGATTCTTAATCATATCATAGAGTATTCTCCCTCAAACGATTTGAAGGTTAGAGATCCCTTGTTGCACATTTACTTGCCTCTATGGCTAAGTGGCTTAACCCCAACTATGCTGTGGACACCCTCTGACGGAGTGACTTTGACATAGTCAAAGATCAAGGACCTAACCATAAGACAACTATAATGCCTCAGGTCAAATGACTACTTTGCATTATCCCAACCATGAGTTCTCATGTGACATGAGTATGAGAACTCCTCGTTGATCGTGTTCAGTGGACTCATTCGCTATTGAGCACCTACATGCTTGTCTTGGTGTCAATCACACCAATGACTCGAGACCAGCCACTCTCCCTGAGAGAAGACACAGTACATACTGATCTTATCGGACTGTCAATGCCCAATTGGCAATCCTATGATCAGGAACGTTTAGGATATGTATAAGAAAGAGAATGGTCTCATAAATCTAACTTGTTTAAATTACATATTCCTTGGACTTATAGTTTAAGCGTATAACATTTATATGAGACGGCTTAAAACAATAATCTTTGCCCTTGATATTAAACTAGATTAGTTTAACATGTGAAATGTCCGTAAAGTATCATCCTATGATTGGTTTTAGGGCACATTTCCAACATTTACAATAACTTATCTCTCCTGCACTTCAAAAGAAGATCGCACCATTTTTTGGGACTCATCACAGGAATTGCACCCTCCGAGGGACCAACCATGTTCTCCAAAGCAGGAGGATAAACTCAACACTCCAAATATCCAGACGTGGATGAGCTTGGCTACCCTAGTATAACTAGATGCACGATGGCTTGCGCCAAGATTCCTAGAAGTATCCACAATGGTCTTTTTCAAGGCTGAGTTAATTGAAGGACTTTGGGTCTCTTAGCCTAATCCGTAGGGAACCGGGCCTTAGAGATGGATGAGGGTACGCAGTACACCCTACGGGCAGCTGCCCTGGAAACCTAAAGCTGCTACCGAGTGCACTAAGGTAGCCTACGGTTTTTCGGAAAACTGCCTATGGCTTGCCCTTCAAGCAGTGAAACCACATTAGACTTGTACAACTGCGCATCCTTGTGAAAGGTTAAACAAGTTAGCGTGCATATACAAAGTTTTATCCACTACCGACATGCTACGTAGTCGATAAACTTCACCTCTTCCAAGCGCAGAACAATCTACACCAAGTCCTAAAGTGTTGTGATACTTGTTACGTAACCTACGGAATTGAAGGAAGCCAAGGTTAACAACTTAGTGGTTACGTGGACTTGTCTACTTCTGTAAGTAAGACATTCGGCTGCCAACCCTATGGCTAACAACTTTGCAAAAAGTTCTACACGAACATCTACGACTGCGTTGTTGGAAATGTGCCCTAAAACCAATCATATGATGATACTTTACGGACATTTCACATGTTAAACTAATCTAGTTTAATGTCAAGGGCAAAGATTATTGTTTTAAGCCGTCTCATATAAATGTTATATACTTAAACGATAAGTCCAAGGAATATGTAATTAGGAGAATGTAATTTAAACAAGTTAGATTTATGAGACCATTCTCTTTCGTATACATATCCTAAACGTTCCTGATCATAGGATTGCCAATTGGGCATTGACAGTCCGTTAAGATCAGTACATGCTATGTCTTCTCTTAGGGAAAGTGACTGGTCTCGAGTCATTGGTGTGATTGACACCAAGACAAGCATGTAGGTCCTCAATAGCGAATGAGTCCACTGAACACGATCAACGAGGAGTTCTCATACTCATGTCACATGAGAACTCATGGTTGGGGTAATGCAAAGTAGTCCTTTGACCTGAGGCATCATAGTTGTCTTGTGGTTAGGTCTTTGATCTTTGACTATGTCAAAGTCACTCCGTCAGAGGGTGTCCACGGCATAGTTGAGGTTAAGCCACTTAGCCATGGAGGCAAGTCAATGCGCAACAAGGGATCTCTAACCTTCGAACCGTTTGAGGGAGAATACTCTATGATATGATTAAGAATCTCTGGCCAGAGTATGAATGAGATTTAGGAAGTCATTCCAAATCACATTCAAAGTAATCATATAAGTAAATGAATCTCATTGGATAGTAGACATGAATAAACTATCAAACCAAACAATGTGGTCAAGAGTATTGTATTAGAGAAATACCGTATTGCATTGTAATCCTAAACTGAATAGGTTCTCCACCTCTTCTGATTAGCTTGGGTAACCATGACATACTGCTAGGTGTCACTCATGGTTTGTGGAAGCCCTAAACGTGTATAATCACTAAAGGGAGAAATGAAAGTAAGTTTCAATTCACAATCGATTTGAAAGAGTTCTAATCGCCCACTCCCTCGCTAAAAGGAACCTAATGGATCGTACACCGTGTAAGGCAGAGATTGAAGAAACAACAGAGATGAGTAAGGATAATTAAATGGTTTAATTATTTATGGCAAGGATTAATTAATATGTTAATTAATCAAACGAATAAAGTTCGTTGAAGACCTCGGGTTAGTTTTGGGCCTTAAGGCCCAATGGGCTTCTCACGTCAAGCTCATTGACTTAAGTTGTATGACAACTTAATGACTAAATATTGACAAAGGCCCAAATAGCCCAATAACACCCTATGGCCGGCCATCTTGATAAATGAGTGGGTTTTGGACTTAATTACAAGTTTGCCACTCCAATGAACAAAGGTATAAATATGACTTTATAGTCTTTTCTTCATTAGGGTTTCTTTTGGAGAAAAGATGAGAACACAAACTCTCTTTTCTCTCTAAGAGGCCGGCCACCCTAGAGGATTTTAGCTAGCAATCTTACTTCCTCTAGGTCACTCATTTCTTCATCAATCTTTCCTTGGTGTGGAGACTTAGAGGTTCTCAAATTTGGGAACTTGGAGAAACCAATTCTTCCATCGAAATCCATGGAGCTAAGAAGCAAGGAATGAAGACCCTATCTCTTGGGTGATTATCCTTTGCTTTGAAGGAAAAATTTTGTCCTAGCTAAGAATAAGTAAGAACATTTGAATACATATGCAAACTATTAACACTTTAAAGTAGAATTAGTTGGAGAACTTATCCAGTTACAACTACAATGCAATACGGTCCTTCTCTAATACAATACTCTTAATCACATTGTTTAAGTGATAGTTTGTTTCATGTCTACTATCCAATGTGATACTTTTCCATATGATTCTATTGAATAAGATTTGGAACAAACTTCCTAAATCATATTCATATGCTTTGGCCAAAGACTCTCGAATCATATCTTAGGGTATTCTCCTTCCACCATGGAAGGTTAGAGATCCCTTGTTGTGCATTCATATGCCTACATGACTAGATAGCTTGACCCCAACAATGCCGTGGACACTCCAATGGAATGCATTTGACATGATCAAAGGTCAAGGACCTAACCATTAGACATCTATGATGCCTCAGGTCAAATGACTACTTTGCATATTGCAACTATCGAGTTCTTACATGACATGTATGTTCGAACTCTCTTTTGATCGTAGTTCAGTGTACTCGATTACTCTTTCGAGCACCTATGTGTTTGTCTTAGTGTCCAACACCAAATGACTTGAGACTAGTCATACTCACGCTTGAGTCGACATAACAGATACTAACCTTAACGGATTGTCAATGCCCAATTGGCAATCCTATGGCTAGGAACGTTTTAGGAATGAACATAAGAGAAAGGTCTCGATAATCTAACTTACTTAAATCACTTGTCTCTTAGATCAAATACATCCCTTGGATTCCCTTATCGCTTAAACACATGATACAATAAATAGTGATTAACAATAAGCTTTGCCCTTCATTAAACATATAAAAGTTTAATACAACAAGTATTCCAACAGGTATTACATCAAATGAGTGGCTTTGTGGGCATACTTCCAACAATCTCCCACTTGCACTCAAAGCCATCCTCCCATGTATCTAATACCCATCTTTTCCATATGGCGGTCAAGTTGGATTTGAGACATTGGCTTCGTTAGTGGATCTGCTACGTTATCGGCTGAGGCAACTTTGAGGATGTTGACTTTCCCCTCGACATCATATCTTCTAATGATATTAAAGCACCTGTCAAAACGCTTGTTCTTTTGATATGCCCTGGGTTCCTTGGCTTGAGCTATCGCCCCACTATTATCACAGTACAAAGTTACTGGTGATGTAATGGTTGGAACCACTCCAAGTTCAGTAATGAACTTCTTCATCCAGAACGCTTCTTTGCCCGCTTCAGCTGCAGCGACATATTCAGCCTCTGTCGTGGAATCAGCAATTACACTTTGTTTCTTGCTTTTCCAACTGACAGCCCCACCATTTAGAGTGAATACATATCCGGAGTTGGAACTTCTATCATCGACGTCAGATTGGAAATCTGCGTCTGTTTAGGCTTCCACTCGCAACTATGTCGCTCCTCCATAAACGAGGAACATGTCCTTAGTTCTTCTTAAGTACTTAAGGACCGTCTTGACAACTGTCCAGTGTTCTGATCCTGGGTTAGATTGATATCGACTAGTAATGCTCACAGCATATGCGATATCAGGCCTTGTGCATATCATGGCATACATGAGACTTCCTATAGCGGAAGCATAAGGAATAGCTCTCATTTGCCGTATCTCTTCAGGAGTTTTAGGTTCCATGGACTTAGAAAGGTGAATTCCATGTCTCACAGGAATTAAACCTTTCTTAGATTGTTCCATCTGGAACCTACTTAGCACCTTATCTATGTACATAGATTGGGATAATCCGATTAATTTTCTGGATTTATCACGATAGAGCTTTATCCCAAGTACATAAGATGCATCTCCCAAATCTTTCATGTGGAAGGTTTTGGACAACCACACTTTTACAGAAGAAAGTACTGCAGTGTCATTCCCGAATAGTAATATGTCATCTACATATAACACTAGGAATACTACTGCTTCCCCAACGACCTTTTGATAAACACAATTGTCGTCTTCATTTTGAGTAAAACCAAACATTTTGATTTCAGTGTCGAAACGAATGTTCCAGCTCTTGGAAGCTTGCTTAAGTCCATAAATTGACCTTTGAAGCTTGCATACCTTAGTCTTTTAAGACTTGGACACGAAACCTTCGGGTTGAGTCATATAGAGCTATTCCTCTAGGTAGCCGTTCAGAAAGGCCGTCTTCACGTCCATTTGCCATATCTCATAATCATGGTACGTAGCTATAGCAAGCAAAATCCGAATGGACTTAATCATGGCTACAGGAGAGAAGGTTTCTTCATAGTCAATCCCTTCTCTTTGCCTGTAACCCTTGGCTACGAGTCTAGCCTTATAAGTCTCCACGTTCCCATCAACGCCTATCTTCCTCTTGAAGACCCATTTGTTTCCAACAGATACTATACCTTCTGGAGGGTCTACAAGAGTCCAGACCTGATTTTGATACATGGAATCCATCTCGGATTTCATGGCCTCTTGCCATCTCTTTGAATCAATGTCGGACATTTCTTCAATGTAGTCCCTAGGGTCCTCCTTTGTGTCATTGCCACCTAGAAGGTGCAATTCCGCAAATTCATTATTTAAGCCATACCTCTTAGGTGGCTTACTAACCCGTTCAGATCTACGTGGAGCTAGGGGTTCAGGAACAGGGTTGTCAACTTGTCAAGTGCTTGTTTGTGGTTCATCATTAATCTCATTAATTTCCATCTCTTTGCTTATAGTTCATTTGAGAACAAATTCGTCCTCTACAAACTTAGCAGTTCTGGCGACAAAGACTTTCTGGTCGTCAGGATGGTAGAACTCATATCCCATAGTTTCTCTAGGATATCCCACAAAATAGCATCTTACTGATCTCGCTTCAAGCTTAGTAGCCTCAAGCTTCTTGACATATGCTTCACAACCCCAAATCTTAATATGATTAAGACTTGGCTTTCTTCCATGCCATATCTCATAGGGCGTTTGTGAAACTGACTTGGAAGGTACTCTATTAATCAAGTGAGCTGCTGTATATAGAGCGTATCCCCAGAATGTTACTGGTAGATTAGCGAAACTCATCATAGAACGAACCATGTTCATCAAGGTTTGATTTCTCCTTTCAGAAACTCCATTAAGTTGTGGAGTTCCCGGTGGAGTCCACTGTGATATTATTCCACACTCTTTGAGATAATCTAGGAACTCATTACTCAGATATTCACCCCCTCGATCCGATCTTAGGATCTTTATCTGTTTCCCAATTTGCTTCTCAACTTCATTCTTGAATTCTTTGAACCTTTCAAAGGATTCTGACTTGTACTTCATAAGATACACATAGCCAAACCGAGAGTGATCGTTGGTGAATGTGATATAGTAGAAGAAGCCTCATCTCGACGTAGTAGACATAGGTCCACATACGTCAGTGTGGATTAACCCTAGAATTTCAGTGGCACGCTCTCCTTTTCCAGTAAATGGAGATTTGGTCATCTTCCCTTTCAAGCAACATTCACAAGTACCCACTGGTCATTACCTAATGGGCGGATATATCCGTCTTTCGACATCTTGTGAATCTTATCAAGGTTCACATGTCCAAGTTTAAGATGCCACATATTTTCTTGGTTAACTTCTTCTCTAGCCCTTTTGGGTTTTGAGGTATTCCCGCCTGCAATACAGTGCATCCCACTATTCGTCTCTAGGTGAAAAAGTCCCTCTATCATATTACCATGAGAGATAATACGACCGTTCAAGTATAAAGTGCAACTCATTTTGTCAAACAATACTGAGTGTCCATCTCGTAAAAGCTTAGAGATGGAAATCAAATTCTTTATACATGAAGGAAAATATAAACAATTTTTAAGTTCCAGGACTTCCCCAGAGGGTAGGTTAAGCATGTAGGTGCCTATTGCTTTTGCATAGATTTTAGTGCCGTTCCCAACTCGCACAACCATCTCCCCATTGCGCAGTGACTTGCTCCCCGCTAATCCCTGCATCGTATTACAGATATGTTGACTAGCGCCTGAATCAAATATCCAGGAACTGGAGCTCACTGTAAAAGAACTCTCTATGACAGAAATAGTCTCTTCAAAAGTTCGTGTCATAAGGCTCGCACTGCGCAGCCTGTATTTCTTCTTCCAACGTTCATCCTTTCCACAATGAAAGCATGTTCCTTTGGATTTCTTTGCCTTCTTCTTATGCAACCTTTTCCTTGTGTTTGCATTCTCACTCCCACTGTCCATTTTGAAACCTTTTTCAAATTTACAGCACATGTCAATCATCTCGTTTAAAGAATGATCGAATCTATTCACTTATAGGTTACAATAAACTTAGTGAAATCATCCGAGATAGATGCAAGGAAAAAGTCTTGGGCCATTTTCCCATCGATGGAAGTTCCTAAACTTTGAAGATCTTGAAAGATCATTTCCATCCTTTGTCCATGTTTATAGACCGATGCCCCCTTTGCCATTTTGGCATTCATCAGACTACAAACATTTGAGAATCGTACATTACTAGTCTCATTGTCATGCACCTTATGCAAACTTTCAACCATGGCACAAGAAGTGTCCATGTGCTTATGTAGCTTCATAAGCTCCTCACTAAGTGAAGTGAGGATTAAGCATTTGGCTTGTAAGTCATCCTCATAGTGTCTAACATAATTTTGATACTCCTCCTTTGAAGCCAGTTTCGTAGGAGGTACATGAGGAGGTGATTGCTTAAGCACATACATTATGTCTTTCACCTTTGAGACATTCTCAATGTGGCGATACCAAGCAAGGAAACGTTGGCCCTTAAGGCCCCTTTTGTCAAGTATAATGGTGGGTATAATTTTAGGCATGTCGTTCACTACATAACATAACAGAAATCGTATTAGATTGTTTATTTAAAACTATTTGATTGGGTCTTTGAATCAAATAGTACCACCCACTATTTTTGGCAAATTCCACATCCCTCAATGGAATTCAAGAGTTATATTGAACTCTAAGTGGGGTATGGGAGACTCACCATTACCAAGCCCACCTCACGATGATACGATGTTGGTTAGCAAAAATAATGATGAGAGAATAACACTTTATTCATTTACAACTTTTGTAATTACCCATCCGTTTGGCCACTAGAGAATGTTGCCTCACGATGATACGATGTCGGCTCCATTGCACTTAGTTAAGTTATTCCCACCATGCTTAGTTTGTGAAGGGGTTCAAGAATAGCCTCACGATGATACGATGTTGGCTATCCTCGTTGCCTACACTCACTTCATCATATGTTTATGGACTCCTCTTGGATGTAAGCACATACTTTGAACTTCCCCATGATAGGGTGAAGCCGGTGCATGAGTCACAAACGATTGGAGCCCACCACGGTGGAAGGCCTACGAAGAGATGTTCAAAACATCTCTCGCTTATCAACTTAATATTCGTTTTGTTGAGGGAGTAGTGTTGGGCTACATCAAAATCATTTTAATCTTATTAAAAGAACTTGGGCCTATCACAACCATTGGTCCAAGTTAATATGAATTAGTAGTTTATAATACTCCCACTATTTCGATGAAACAAGCGAGACTATATGGAACTACTAACGAATGCATTGCATCCTGATATGGACTATATAGTCATATTAGGTTTTAGGATGATTATGAACCGTTTGATTTGATCCAACACGAGCCTTGTGTTGGACCTTGGGTTTAATGTAGATAGTTGTTGATTTTAGTTACGCGTTTAATCTAATTAAACAATTATTTCCTATTGGGCGTTGGACCCAACTATTCCAATTTGCATACATATAAACAAAAAGGAATACATGAAATAATAATAAGGGCTTATGCCCTTTTACAACACAAATGATGGACTTATGTCCATTTACAACAAATTGAATTAATCAAATTACATTCAATTCTACACTATTAAACCCAAACATTCATAATGTAAAGCGGCCAATCACATAGCTCAATTATCGAGGCCTTTGGTTCATAATCACCCTTTTCTTAATCAATCATATTAACTAAGAAAGCAACTTAAACAATTGGTTTTCGGATTCATAGAATTGATTTAAATGGAACTAAATGAAATGAAAATCCAATTCTCATTAAAGAGACAAAACCATTTTGTTCTCATTTTATTTGGGCCAAAAGGAAACTATGACCACAACAATTGGGCCACAATGCAAAAACATAAACTTTTGGGGTCATTTTGAAAAAACACAAAAGTCCACAACTTCATGTAATTTAAACTAGAACCCAAAATTTTAATAATGTAAAAACATCTTTAAAGGAACAAAACAATTTGTCCTTTAGAGTTTTTAGGCCTTAACGTAAAAACGTAAACTTTTGGGCCAAAATACAAAAACACAAAAGTATCAAAACTTTATGTAATTGCATAAAAGACCCAAAAACACCCCCACATGGGGTTGCCCGGTTTTTAGAGTAGTAAAGGAGTGTGAAAGGGCTTTATGCAAGTTGTGCATGCATGTGCAATATGCAAGTGGAATTGGTGGGTGAGGTTAAAGGTGAATGGGATGGGTTGTAAGAGAAATGTTTTGTGAAATATTAATAGCATTAAACATCCTTCACCTATAACCATCACCCATAAAAAATAAACCAAAACTTTATGTAAAACAACAAACAATTTGAATCAAATCTTCAAACCTTTTTGTTCTTGGTAAGAAACTCAAGAACATTGAAGAACACACATGAAAACTCATAAGAGCTCCATGAATGTTTTCACACATTAAAACTCAAATTTTTACAACTCAAAAGAGGGCTAACATCCTAGGGTACTTAGGGGTTCCAAAAGTCACCTTAAAACCATTTTAACAAGACAAACATGAACCCAAAAAATCACCCTTTGGATTTGGCCGAATTTCCCAACATACATGGCACCAAATTTTAGTTCCAATATTCATGCCTAAATGAAATACATCTACAACATTTGAGATGAAAAATTTTCTAGCAAAATTTATATTCAAAGCAAGAACAAAGCTTGTAACATTTACAACATTTAAATCATAAAACATGAAAATCACAAAACCCAAAAGGATCCACCATACACTAGACCTAGGCTCTTGATACCACTTGAAGGAAAAATTTTGTCCTAGCTAAGAACATGTAAGAACATTCGAATACATATGCAAACTATTAACTCTTTAAAGTAGGCATGCATCAAAAAACAATTCATAAAACCCATGACTTTCAAAGCCTAGTATATGGTGAACCAAAAGACTCTTTAACAACATTAAAGAGAATGAAGAATTTAGAGATTCTTTACCCTTGAAGCTCATCCTTGTTTATGTTGGAAGTATGCCCACAAAGCCACTCATTTGATGTAATAGCTTTTTGGAATACTTAATATGTTAAACTTTTATATGTTTAATGGAAGGGCAAGACTTATTGTTAATCACTATTTATTGTATCATGTGTTTAAGCAATAAGAGAATCCAATGGATGTATTTGGTCTAAGAGATAAGTGATCTAATGAGTTAGATTAACGAGACCTTTCTCTTATGTTCATTCCTAAAACGTTCCTAGCCATAGGATTGCCAATTGGGCATTGACAATCCGCTAAGGTTAGTATGTGTTATGTTGACTCAAACGTGAGTATGAACTAGTCTCAAGTCATTTGGTGTTAGACACTGAGACAAACACATAGGTGCTCGAAAGAGTAATCGAGTACACTGAACTACGATCAAAAGAGAGTTCGAACATACATGTCATGTATGAACTCTAAGGTTACAATATGCAAAGTAGTCCTTTGACCTGAGGCATCATAGATGTCTAATGGTTAGGTCCTTGATCTTTGATCATGACAACGGCATTCCTTCGGATTGTCCACGGCATTGTTGGGGTCATGCGATCTAGTCATGTAGGCATATGAATGCACAACAAGGGATCTCTAACCTTCCATGGTGGAAGGAGAATACTCTAAAATATGATTCTAAAGTCTTTGGCCAAAGCAAATGAATATGACTTAGGAAGATGTTCCAAATCATATTCAAGGGAATCATATAGGAAAGTATCACATTGGATAGTAGACATGAAACAAACTATCACTTAAACAATGTGATTAAGAGTATTGTATTAGAGAATGACCGTATTGCATTGTAATTGTAACTGGATAGGTTCTCCAACCAATTCTACTTAGCTTGGGTAACCATGACATACTGCTAGGTGTCACTCATGGTTTGTGGAAGCCCTAATGATTCGCAAACACTAATCATCAAAGGGAGAATTGAAATGTGGTTTCAATTCACAATCGATCGTTAAGAGTAACATCGCCCACTGCCTCGCTAATTGGAACCTAATGGATCGCACACCGAGTAAGGATGTATGTGAAGAAATTAAATGAAATGGATAAGCAATTAAATGGTTTAATTGAAGAATGGTCAAGATTAATTAATTAGTTAATTAATTATACGAAATGTTCGTATTGGGCTTTTAAGTTGGTTTTAGGGCTTCGGGGCCCAAAAGTGTTTTGGTCCACAAGGCCCATTATGTTTAAGTTGTATGACAACTAAAACAAAATGGGCAATAAGCCCAATAAACACATATAGGCCGGCCATAAGGGTGAGGGCATGCAAATTTGGATTATTTACAAGTTTGCCACTCACTTGAAATGAAGTATAAATTCATCTTTATAGCTTTGTTTTCTATTAGGGTTTTCTTGGGTGAAATTGGGTGAAACAAGTTCTCTAATTTCTATCTAAAGAGGCCGGCCACCTAGGGAACAAATCTAGCAATTTCTAATTCCCTAAGTCATCCATTTCATCCTCACAAGATACATCCTTGGTGAAGAGACTTAGAGACATCAAACTTTTGGTGTTTTGGAGAACAAATCCTCAAATCCTCAAAGAAGCAAAGGAGCACTAAAAGGAGGAAAATCACAAGGAAGATCCAAGGAGCAAGGAGGTGACTTGAAGGCCCTCCACTTGGGTGAATCCCTTGTGTAAACAAGGATGAGCTTCAAGGGTAAAGAATCTCTAAATTCTTCATTCTCTTTAATGTTGTTAAAGAGTCTTTTGGTTCACCATATACTAGGCTTTGAAAGTCATGGGTTTTATGAATTGTTTTTGGATGCATGCCTACTTTAAAGAGTTAATAGTTTGCATATGTATTCGAATGTTCTTACATGTTCTTAGCTAGGACAAAATTTTTCCTTCAAGTGGTATCAAGAGCCTAGGTCTAGTGTATGGTGGATCCTTTTGGGTTTTGTGATTTTCATGTTTTATGATTTAAATGTTGTAAATGTTACAAGCTTTGTTCTTGCTTTGAATATAAATTTTGCTAGAAAATTTTTCATCTCAAATGTTGTAGATGTATTTCATTTAAGCATGAATATTGGAACTAAAATTTGGTGCCATGTATTTTGAGTTTTCATGAGTGTTCTTCAATGTTCTTGGAGTTCTTGCCAAGAACAAAAAGTTTTGAAGTTTTGATTCAAAAAGTTTTATGTTTTTACATAAAGTTTTGATTTAATTTAGTGGGTGATGGTTAATGATTAAGTATTTTAATGGGAGACAAACTTTGTTTTAAAGATGTGACATAAATCATTTCTTACAAAATTTTATTTCATCTTTACCTCACCTAACAAAACCCACTTACAAAACTTTGTATAAAATTTGAATTTTCATCACTAATGGCCAGCCACCCTATAGAATAGGGTATTTTTGGGCCTTTTGTGCACTTACATAAAGTTTTGATACTTTTGTGTATTTGCATTTTGGCCCAAAAGTTTACGTTTTTACGTTAAGGTCCAAAAACTCTAAAGGACAAATTGTTTTGCTCCTTTAATGATGTTTTGACATTATTAAAAATGTTTGGGTCCTAAGTTGTGATTACATGAAGTTGTGGACTCTTGTGTTTTTACAAAGTGACCCCAAAAGTTTTTTGTTTTAGAAAATGGCCCAAAAGTTGTGGTCATTGTTTTTTGGCCCAAATTAGATGAGAACAAAATGGTTTTGTCTCTTTAAATGAGAATTGGATTTTCATTTTATTTAGTTCCATTTAAATCAATTCTATGGATCCGAAAACCAATTGTTTTAAAGTTGTTTTCTTAGTTAAATGTGTTTGATTAAGAGAAGGGTGATTATGAACCAAAGGCCTCGATAATTGAGCTATGTGATTGGCCGCTTTACATTATGAATGTTTGGGCTTGGTAGTGTAGAATTTGAATGTAATTTGATTAGTTCAAGATTGTTGTAAATGGACATAAGTCCATCATTTGTGTTGTAAAAGGGCATAAGCCCTTATTATTATTTCATGTATTCCTTTTGTTTAAATGTATGCAAAATGGAATAGTTGGGTCCAACGCCCAATAGGAAATAACGGTTTAATTGGATTAAACGCGTAACTAAAATCAACAACTACCTACCTTAGACCCAAGGTCCAACACAAGGCTCGTGTTGGATCAAATCAAACGGTTCATAATCATCCTAAAACCTAATATGACTATATAGTCCATATGAGGATGCAAGGCATTCGTTAGTAGTTCCATATAGTCTCGCTTGTTTCAACGAAACAGTGGGAGTATTATATACTACTAATTCATATAAACTTGGACCAATGGTTGTGATAGGCCCAAGTCCTTTTAATGTGATTAAAATGTTTTGATGTAGCCCAAAACTACTCCCTCAAATGAATATTAAGTTGATAAGCGAGAGATGTTTTGAACATCTCTTCGTAGGCCTTCCACCGTGGTGGGTTCCAAGCGTTTGTGACTCATGCACCGGCTTCACCCTATAATGGGGGAGTACAAAGTATGTGCTTACATCCAGGAGGAATCCATAAACATATGATGAGGTGAGTGTAGACAACGAGTATGACCAACATGATATAATTCTGAGGTTATGCTTGAACCTCTACATGAACTAAGCATGGTGGGAATGACTTAACTAAGTGCAATGGTGCCAACATGATATAATTCTGAGGCAATCATTCTCTAGAGGCCAAACGAGATGGGTAATTACAAAAGGTTGTAAATGAATAATGCGTTATTCTCTCATCATTATTTTTGCTAACCAACATGATATAATTCTGAGGTGGGCTTGGTAATGGTGAGTCTCCCATAACCCGCTAAGAGTTCAAAATAACTCTCGAATTCTATTGAGGGAAGTGGAATTTGCCAAAAATAGTGGGTGGTACTATTTGATTCAAAGACCCAATCAAAATAGTTTTAAACAAACAATCTAATACGATTTCTGTTATGTTATGTAGTGAACGACATGCCTAAAATTATACCCACCATTATAATTGACAAAAAGGGCCTAAAGGGCCAACGTTTCCTTGCTTGGTATCGCCACATTGAGAATGTCTCAAAGGTGAAAGACATATTGTATGTGCTTAAGCAATCCCCTCCTCATGTACCTCCTACGAAACTAGCTTCAAAGGAGGAGTGTCAAAATTATGTTAGACACTATGAGGATGACTTACAAGCCAAATGCTTAATCCTCACTTCACTTAGTGAGGAGCTTATGAAGCTACATAAGCACATGGACACTTCTTGTGCCATGGTTGAAAGTTTGCATAAGATGCATGACATTGAGACTAGTAATGTACGATTCTCAAATGTTTGTAGTCTAATGAATGCCAAAATGGCAAAGGGGACATCGGTCCATAAACATGGACAAAAGATGGAAAGGATCTTTCAAGATCTTCAAAGTTTAGGAACTTCCATTGATGGGAAAATGGCCCAAGACTTTTTCCTTGCATCTCTCTCGGATGATTTCACTAAGTTTATCGTAAACTATAAAGTGAATAGATTCGATCATTCTTTGAAAGAGATGATTGACATGTGCTGTAAATTTGAAAAAGGTTTCAAAAGGGACAGTGGGAGTGAGAATGCAATGATAAGGAAAAGGTTGCATAAGAAGAAGGCAAAGAAATCCAAAGGAACATGCTTTCATTGTGGAAAGGATGAACGTTGGAAGAAGAAATACAGGGTGCGCATTGCGAGCCTTATGACACGAACTTTTGAAGAGACTATTTCTGTCATAGAGAGTGCTTTTACAGTGAGCTCCAATTCCTGGATATTTGATTCAGGCGCTAGTCAACATATCTGTAATACGTTGCAGGGACTAACAGGGAGCAGGTCACTGTGCAATGGGGAGATGGTTGTGCGAGTTGGGAACGGCACTAAAATCTCTGCAAAAGCAATAGGCACCTATATGCTTAACCTACCCTCTGGGGAAGTCCTGGAACTTAAAAATTGTTTATATTTTCCTTCATGTATAAAGAATTTGATTTCCATCACTAAGCTTTTTGATGCGAGAATTACTTGACACACAAATTAAACCCTCTTTTTGACAATTGTAGTATAGATGTAAGTAGGGTATCGTTCTAGGCCGGGGATTAGGAGGGCTTGCTAAATCCTCTCAAAAACATAAAAACAAAGTTACAAATGTAAATAAAAGACTTTAAAAGTAAAGGGGGATTTGGATTTGATGAATTTAGAAACAAAACATAAACTTTGGAAAACAAAACAAGTTTTAAAACGAATTTGGTTTAAATAAATGGATGGAAGGTTAGCTAAGGGGTTCTTCTCCACACATGTCTTGCTTGCATACAAAATGATTTCCAATTGCATTTCAATAACTTATTAATTCTCAATGCCCCAAGTTAATTAGGTACGCTTAAATTAACCCTCAGATTTTCCTACTTTTATTGAGTTGGATGATTGCATACGACAACCCAAAGCATTCTTCACAAGTTCCCTACATGAATTGCATAATAGAGATACAAGCAAGAATCATTAAGTTCTATGAAAATCATAAGCATTGACGAGGCATTCATAACTATGGAATACGCATGTTACTCTTGCCAAGAATTTACTTAACGCGATTGTGACTAGCAACCTTCACTACTTGTGAATATAAGTTCATGACAATTAGGTGAAACTCCCTTATATTCTAGCATCAAATTCATGCATGCAAACTAAGTGTCGACCCTCAATCAACATACACAAATCAGTTTTTATACGAACGGATAAGTAAATTGAATTCATAACTTATGAAACGCAATTAAAAGTAATTAAATCATATAGCAAGCAAGGACATGTGTTTCGAATTCCCCCCTAGCCAAGGGGGGTTTAGTTCCTCATTATTACAAAACAAAGATAAACAAATTTAAACATTGAAAAACAAAGGAAAGAAAGCACCTAAACGTTCCAACGATCCATGTTGGATAGCAAGCGCGTCCAAGGACTTTTCTCCTTCTCTTTGCCGCAACAACAAGGTTGGAATGATGTTGAAGGGTTGGTTATTTGGAGGAATGGATGGGAAGAGGTTTAGATATGTAGGGAGAGGCAAGGGAAGACTTGGAGAATGGTTAATTTCTGGATGATTTGAATGAAGTTGCTACCATGGTATTTATAGGAAGAGGATGGACTTGTTTAACACAAAATTTTGGTGGAATTGAGTAGGTGAGCATGGCAAAGAGTGGGAATTGTTGGTGGGTTAGGTATTGAGTCATCCACTCACATGTCATGGTTAGCTAAGCATTGCATCATCCACTCATATGTCATGGTTAGCTAAGCATTGCATCATCCACTCACATGTCATGGTGAGATAGGCATTGCATCATTACTAAAAAATCTGGTGGAAGTGAAACAAAGGGAAGGCCACGGCATTGATGAATTTTATGAGGTATGCATGGTTTTGAGTGAAGTTTTGGCCAATCCTTCTAGAAATTTATCTCTTCTTGCACTTTGTATTTGTTTCACCACATTTTTAGCATGTTTCTATCCTCATTTGACTTCAAATTCGTCCATCCATCTTGCTCATAATATATGTAATCCATTCCAAGCTCAAAACTGCTCCAAAATGCACCAAAATGCACTTTCTTGCTACCTTAGTCCTTTGGACCTACAAACACACGAAAATAGCTTAAAGTACTAAAATAACTAAGAACTAATAACGTAAATGCAAGAAAACTAGTTAACTAAGTCGCATAAATATGCGTCTATCAAATTCCCCCACACTTAGTTTTTGCTAGTCCTCGAGCAAAACAAAGAAATAAAACAAAACAAAACCAACATAACCTAAACCTTCCAACGTTTGCTTTAGGGATTTCCAATGCACATGACATGTTAAGGATTATCATTCTCACAGATTTGAGTTAATTTAACACTTAAGCACATACTTAATCATAGTCACTACATACTAGTTCACAATTAACCAATTAAAACAATGTTTTGAATGTAGTAACATGCCTTAGAGAATTCCCTCAATCCTTACAAGATATGCACTCTATTTTCACTCAGATTTTCTAACTACACACCCTATACTAGTTATATGTGAGAGAATTGATGTGGATATAAAAACGAATGCTCACATATAAGTATCACAAAGAATGCAATTTCCGGAGTTAATAAGCATGTTTAGATATGATCTCATGAATGGAATGCTACTACTTAGATGCGAGAACCAATGACACCATATGCTCATACCAAATTCAAACTCCACAAATTGAAGCACATAACACTCAAGATAGAAGTTAAGGGTTGTAACGGGGCTTGGGGTATTGGTTTAACAAAGAAAGGATAGGGAAAACAAACGTTCTTCAAGCGTTAGTAAGCAAAGTAGTAAAATTGAGACTTAGAATTCACTTAGATTGCAGAAATTAACTTTAAAACATAAGGGGAAGATTTAAACAACTTTTTAGGGCCGAATTTATTGTTTTGGACCCTTACTTCAACACTTTGAATTATTTTCACAACTTTTCAACTTTTTTTTTTTTTTTTTTTTTTTCAATTTTTTTTTTCTTTTCTTTCTACCCGTGCCTATGGCACACAATTCACAAAATAAAAATTTCCCCCACACTTGGTTTCTGCCACAAAGGAATTCAATTTGAATCATGCTTACTATACTTTAAGAACGAGGGTATGGATAGTCCTAATCTAGGCTAGGTGAGGATGATGTGGGTTAACAAAGAAAAGGCTAAACAAGGCTCAATGGGGTTAACACCTAAACATATAATGGAGTATGGTTTTACGGCTTTTTTTTTTTTTTTTTTTTTTTTTTTTGGCTATGGTGGTGGTCACTACACAACTTTATCTTGAATATGTGTTATGCAAATCAATAACATGCTTTGAATGAATTGGGCATGAGTTCTAGCATTTGGAACTAAATGATGACACGCCTTCTAAGTAGCAACCAAGCAAAGAATAATGAGATCATGCAACGACTTAAGAAAGCAACAAGTTCACAGATTATTAACTTTCCAAATAAACGTTTAGGCTCAAGTCTCACAAGGTTGTAGCGTTAGTTTGAGTTACTTCCTTCAAGCATGTTACAAAAACTAATTTTTCCTTTATGTGAATTCATAAGTTATAACCACAACCAAGCATAAACCAAAGAGTAAATCAAACTTTTATCCATGTTTATAACTTTCTTTAACCGTCATGCAATTACAAATCGAATCCTCATTATTGTGGTGGAAGGTATCCTACGACACAAACAACCACACAAAAACAACCCTCTTTGGGTTTTTAAAACAAATTTTTCAAATTTTTATGTGATTTTCGGATTTTTACTTCAAAACACACTAAAACACATCAAAACAACTTAAAAACACTTAAAAACAGCAAGGAACAAGTCTTTAAGTTAAGGGTGATAAAATCCCACGAATTTGCACCAAAAACACTTAGTTACCCCCCCACACTTAAATCAAACATTGTCCTCAATGTTTCAAGCATAAAATCACACTAAACAAAAAGAAACACACAAACAGCAACTAAAACAACTAAATAGGCAGATTAGAAAGATTCAACAAAGAGAAGGGTTTAGGAATGCAAATCTGGAATTGGAGTGATTCCTCGAGCTTCCTTTGTTGAATTGCATGGGTTGCCTCCCAAGTAGCGCTTTCTTTAACGTCTTGCAGCCGGACGATGCTTCTTTGAAGGGTTATGGAACCCCACGGTCTGGAGGGGTGTTTCCTCTACGCCTTGTCCTTCGAACCACTTCATGCTTTGGGTCCTTGAATGGAATGGGATAGTAATTCTTCTTGACTGGGCCATTGAGCATCCTACAATCCATGTGAATTCGCCCACCATCCGGGATATGCTCGGGTACCTGCACCCAAGTAGGGAACCATTTCTTAATTTTAATGGGAATTGGATTTGGATTAGGTGCCTTACCTTGGCGTTGTGATGAAGTGGCAGCAACATGAACTTTCTCCCCCTTGGTGCTCTCGGTCAAATTGGGTGTTTTAAGGGCAGTGGCCACGAGGTCCTTGTGCTCCACTCCAATTCCCTCATCTTGTATTGTTCTTGAAGCAAACTTTGTGTTAGGGGCTAAATGATCCGTCCCTATCTTTTCTATTGTATCAATAACACAACAAGAACGAACAACATTAGGAGTCTCAATGGATTCAGGAATTTTAAAACAAATCATATCACCACCAAATGCCATGGTTACTTCTCCTTTGGCTACATCAATCTTGGTTTGAGCTGTTTTCATGAAAGGTCGTCCAAGTAAGAGTGGTGATGATGGAGAGTGTGCCGAATCTTCCATGTCAAGCACATAGAAATCTGCAGGAAAAATCAAATGGTCTACCTGCACCAAAACATCATCCAAAACACCTTTCGGATATGCATTAGATCGATCGGCTAATTGGATAATAACACCATCATTTTTAAGCTCTCCTAGATTCATCGATGCATAAACAGAATATGGCATGACATTAATAGAAGCACCTAAATCTAGCATGGCATGTTCAAACCTTGTATTACCAATTACGCAAGGGATAGTGAAATTACCTGGATCTTTGCATTTAGGCGGTAGCTTTCTTTGCAACAGTGCAGAGACATTCTCACTTACATGTACTACCTCTTTCTCCCGAATCCGTTTCCTTGTTGTACAAAGCTTTTTCAAGAACTTTGCATACTTCGGAATTTGCTTGATTGCATCCAAAAGGGGTATGTTGACTTGAACTTTCCTAAATGTCTCTAGAACATCTTTTTCCTCTTCTTCTTTCTTGGATTGCAAAAACCTGCCAGGAAAGGGCACATTTAGTGGAAAGAAACTAGAAGAATTCGAATTTGGACTTACCTTGACGGGTTGAGATGGTTTAGGGGCATGTTGTGGTTGCGGTAAGGGTGGTTCTACCCTTGCCGTGGGTTGGGCTCCATGTTCTTCTTCTTGCAGCAGCTTTTCATCCTCTATTTGACTTGATTTTGATGAGTTTGGATCAACCCTAACTTGCCTACCACTTCTCAACGTGATGGCCTTGGCGGTTTCAAATCCTCCTTTGGGATTCGCAATGGTTGAACTAGGGAGCTTTCCATGTTCACGAAACTGCCCCATAAACTCGGCAATTTGCCCCACTTGCTTCTCCAACTCGTCCATCCTTTTGTCTTGGTTTTGCATAGCCTTAGCTTGATTTTCCTGCCCATTAGACAACTTAGTTAGTATCTTAAGAAGTGCATCATTGTCAAGAGACATACCTGAAGTACTTGGGCCGGATTGGGACTGATTTTGAGGTGGGTCGTAGGGTTTGGTGAAGAACCCCGGGGGTTGTTGCCTAAAGCCTCCTTGGTTTTGAGGTTGTTGGGGCTCCCTCCACTTGAAATTTGGGTGGTCTCTCCAACCGGGATTATATGTGTTTGAATATGGATTGTTCCTTGGTTGGTTTTGACCTTGAAACCCAATTGCATGGGCGCTTTCCCATCCCCCATTTTCAATCAACTGTGGACACTTTTCAGAGGCATGTCCTTGGATGGAACATACGCCACATACATTTGGTCATTGCATCTTCATGCCCTCGGCCATCTGAGACACAAGAGAAGTAAGATTAGCTAATTGCGAATGAAGATCGGAAGTTAAACTTACCTCATTAACTTGATGCCGTGGGGGTCCCCTTTGGCCTACTCCCTCGTATTGTTGAGCGTTCAACGCTCGATTAGAGATCAAGATCGTGGCAGCCATGGGTGTTTTGTCCACCAATGCTCCTCCCTCCGAAGCATCAAGCATTTGACGTTCTAGAGGTAGGAGACCCTCGTAGAAATATTGCAAAAGCAACTCCTCCTTCATCTGATGCTGTGGACAAGAAGCAACAAGTGATTTAAATCGGTCATAATATGTAGGAAAAGACTCACCTTCTTCTTGTTGAATTCCGCTTATCTTTTTGCGTAGGAGGATGATGCGAGAAGTTGGAAAGAACTTCTCTAAGAATGCTCTCTTCATACTCTCCCAAGATGTGACAGTGCCGGGAGCTAACTCGTATAACCAATCCTTGGCTTTATCCATCAAAGAGAATGGAAAAGCCTTCATCTTCAAAATACTTCCGTCAACATTAACGGGAGTCATGCTAGAACAAACTACTTCAAATTCCTTCAAATGTTTGTTAGGATCTTCCATGGACAAGCCATGGTATTTAGGAATATGATGAAGCAAACTTGACTTTAATTCAAACTCTTCCGTCTTACCTTGGGCAGCCGGGGGGTATTGGATGCACAAGGGTGCGGCATTATCCAATCCTGAGGCCGAAAGCTCTTTGAGTGTACGGTTGTCCACCTCCATGTCGTTTTCTGCCTCCTCCTTTTCTTCAAATTTGGATTCAGAACTAGAACTAGGTGGACTAGGTTCTGGTACTTTTCTTTTCCTTCTCAAAGTTCGTTCAAAATTGGCGTCAAACTCCGATATATGTGCATGAACTGGTTGAGAACTACGAGTCATAAACTAGTACCTGAAATAAACAAAATCAAATGAAATTAAAACTAAAATTAAAACACACGAAAAAAAGAAATAAAAAGAAACAATGGGGATTTAGCAAAGTTGCTAATCCCCGGCAACGGCGCCAAAAATTTGGTGCGAGAATTACTTGACACACAAATTAAACCCTCTTTTTGACAATTGTAGTATAGATGTAAGTAGGGTATCGTTCTAGGCCGGGGATTAGGAGGGCTTGCTAAATCCTCTCAAAAACATAAAAACAAAGTTACAAATGTAAATAAAAGACTTTAAAAGTAAAGGGGGATTTGGATTTGATGAATTTAGAAACAAAACATAAACTTTGGAAAACAAAACAAGTTTTAAAACGAATTTGGTTTAAATAAATGGATGGAAGGTTAGCTAAGGGGTTCTTCTCCACACATGTCTTGCTTGCATACAAAATGATTTCCAATTGCATTTCAATAACTTATTAATTCTCAATGCCCCAAGTTAATTAGGTACGCTTAAATTAACCCTCAGATTTTCCTACTTTTATTGAGTTGGATGATTGCATACGACAACCCAAAGCATTCTTCACAAGTTCCCTACATGAATTGCATAATAGAGATACAAGCAAGAATCATTAAGTTCTATGAAAATCATAAGCATTGACGAGGCATTCATAACTATGGAATACGCATGTTACTCTTGCCAAGAATTTACTTAACGCGATTGTGACTAGCAACCTTCACTACTTGTGAATATAAGTTCATGACAATTAGGTGAAACTCCCTTATATTCTAGCATCAAATTCATGCATGCAAACTAAGTGTCGACCCTCAATCAACATACACAAATCAGTTTTTATACGAACGGATAAGTAAATTGAATTCATAACTTATGAAACGCAATTAAAAGTAATTAAATCATATAGCAAGCAAGGACATGTGTTTCGAATTCCCCCCTAGCCAAGGGGGGTTTAGTTCCTCATTATTACAAAACAAAGATAAACAAATTTAAACATTGAAAAACAAAGGAAAGAAAGCACCTAAACGTTCCAACGATCCATGTTGGATAGCAAGCGCGTCCAAGGACTTTTCTCCTTCTCTTTGCCGCAACAACAAGGTTGGAATGATGTTGAAGGGTTGGTTATTTGGAGGAATGGATGGGAAGAGGTTTAGATATGTAGGGAGAGGCAAGGGAAGACTTGGAGAATGGTTAATTTCTGGATGATTTGAATGAGGTTGCTACCATGGTATTTATAGGAAGAGGATGGACTTGTTTAACACAAAATTTTGGTGGAATTGAGTAGGTGAGCATGGCAAAGAGTGGGAATTGTTGGTGGGTTAGGTATTGAGTCATCCACTCACATGTCATGGTTAGCTAAGCATTGCATCATCCACTCATATGTCATGGTTAGCTAAGCATTGCATCATCCACTCACATGTCATGGTGAGATAGGCATTGCATCATTACTAAAAAATCTGGTGGAAGTGAAACAAAGGGAAGGCCACGGCATTGATGAATTTTATGAGGTATGCATGGTTTTGAGTGAAGTTTTGGCCAATCCTTCTAGAAATTTATCTCTTCTTGCACTTTGTATTTGTATCACCACATTTTTAGCATGTTTCTATCCTCATTTGACTTCAAATTCGTCCATCCATCTTGCTCATAATATATGTAATCCATTCCAAGCTCAAAACTGCTCCAAAATGCACCAAAATGCACTTTCTTGCTACCTTAGTCCTTTGGACCTACAAACACACGAAAATAGCTTAAAGTACTAAAATAACTAAGAACTAATAACGTAAATGCAAGAAAACTAGTTAACTAAGTCGCATAAATATGCGTCTATCACTTTTACGAGATGGGCACTCAGTATTGTTTGACAAAATGAGTTGCACTTTATACTTGAACGGTCGTATTATCTCTCATGGTAATATGATAGAGGGATTTTTTCACCTAGAGACGAATAGTGGGATGCACTGTATTGAAAGCGGGAATACCTCAAAACCCAAAAGGGCTAGAGAAGAAGTTAACCAAGTTAGACTTTGGCATCTTAAACTTGGACATGTAAACCAAGATAAGATTCGCAAGATGTCGAAAGACGGATATCTTAGTCCATTAGGTAATGACCTCATGGGCACTTGTGAACCTTGTCTACTTGGGAAGATGACCAAATCTCCTTCACCCAAGTGGAGGGCCTTCAAGTCACCTCCAAGCTCCTTGGATCTTGCTTGTGATTTCCTTCTCCTTTTTGTGCTCCTTTGGTCCTTGAGGATGTAAGGAAAGGATCTCCAAAACACCAAAGGTTTGGTGTCTCTAAGTCTCCACACCAAGGGTGAGGTATGAAGATGAAATGGATGACTTAGAGAAGAAAAGATTGCTAGATGAATCTCCTCTAAGTGGCCGGCCTCCTTGTTAAAAAGAGAGAATAGGTTTCACCTCTTTTCTTACAAGAAAAACCCTAATGAAAAAAATAGCTATAAAGTTGCTTTTATAACACTTTTCTTAGGTGAGTGGCAAACTTGCAATTAAGCAAAACTTCACCATCTCCTCACCATGGCCGGCCTATTTGTTGTGATTGGGCTTATTGCCCATTTTGTTTTAGTTGTCATACAACTTAAACATAATGGGCCTTGTGGACCAAAACACTTTTGGGCCCCCGAAACCCAAAACCAACTTGAAAGCCCAATACGAACATTTCGTAAAATTAATTAACTAATTTAATTAATCTTGACCATTCTTCAATTAAACCATTTAATTGCATATCCATTTCATTTAATTTCTTCACTATCATCCTTACTCGGTGTACGATCCATTAGGTTCCATTTAGCGAGGTAGTGGGCGATTGTTACTCTTAACGATCGATTGTGAATTGAAACCACATTTCAATTCTCCCTTAAAATTAGTGTTTGCTAATCATTAGGGCTTCCACAAACCATGAGTGACACCTAGCAGTATGTCATGGTTACCCAAGCTAAGTAGAATTAGTTGGAGAACCTATCCAGTTACAACTACAATGCAATACGGTCCTTCTCTAATACAATACTCTTAATCACATTGTTTAAGTGATAGTTTGTTTCATGTCTACTATCCAATGTGATACTTCTCCATATGATTCTATTGAATAAGATTTGGAACAAACTTCCTAAATCATATTCATATGCTTTGGCCAAAGACTCTCGAATCATATCTTAGAGTATTCTCCTTCCACCATGGAAGGTTAGATATCCCTTGTTGTGCATTCATATGCCTACATGACTAGATAGCTTGACCCCAACAATGCCGTAGACACTCCAATGGAATGCCTTTGACATGATCAAAGGTCAAGGACCTAACCATTAGACATCTATGATGCCTCAGGTCAAAGGACTACTTTGCATATTGCAACTATCGAGTTCTTACGTGACATGTATGTTTGAACTCTCTTTTGATCGTAGTTCAGTGTACTCGATTACTCTTTCGAGCACCTATGTGTTTGTCTTAGTGTCCAACACCAAATGACTTGAGACTAGTCATACTCACGCTTGAGTCGACATAACACATACTAACCTTAACGGATTGTCAATGCCCAATTGGCAATCCTATGGCTAGGAACGTTTTAGGAATGAACATAAGAGAAAGGTCTCGATAATCTAACTTACTTAAATCACTTGTCTCTTAGATCAAATACATCCCTTGGATTCCTTTATCGCTTAAACACATGATACAATAAATAGTGATTAACAATAAGCTTTGCCTTTCATTAAACATATAAAAGTTTAATACAACAAGTATTCCAAAAGCTATTACATCAAATGAGTGGCTTTGTGGGCATACTTCCAACATGCTTATGCAAAGAGGAATCAACAAAGGTATAAATTTCTCAACTCACTTTGTTTTGAGTTGAGTCTTGGTTCACCTAACTACTAGGCTTTGAATTTCATGGGTTATGTTTTGTTTTTGAGTGCATGCAAGCATGATTCCGCCTTTAATTTGTTAATTGCATGCTATAGATGTTGCTCAAATGAACTTGTTTTTCACAAAATTTCCTTCATGCGTAGGCTACGCGGGCCTGTCTGCTTATAAAAAAGTAGCGCGCCTGCCACTGGTCTATAAAGTCTAGAGGTTAGGGCGTGAACCAAAAAAGCGAACATGGAGAAAAGCGAAGGAAACAAGTTTATTAAATTTTCTAGCAAAACTGATAAACAACTAGTAAAGACCAAATGAGTTCAAGCAAAAGCAACAAAGGAAAACAAAGAAAATCCTAAAGGCTACCTAGAAGACTACTCTTCAATAGCTTGGACATCTCACGACTACTCGGTCGCCACACCTTCAGCAACCTTGATGTTCTCAACAGAGGCATCATCCGGCGCTTTACCTTCGACTGCCCTAGCTTGGGCACCAACTTCTCCAACTACTTCACCAATAGAAGACTCAAAAGTAAAGGCGAGCAAGCCTTCTGGAGGAATAGAGAAGGTCTAGAAGTCTTTACCGGAAAACTCAAAGTCAGACGGTCGCCCATAGAGATGATCTACATAACCCAGCTTGTAGGAATCGGCTTAACTCTGAGTAAGCGAAGCCTCGAACCCAACCTCGAACCTTTCAACTGCTCTTTTTCCTCAAGCAGGCAAGTACAAACCCGCTGCAACTCCTTAACTTCCTTCTTCAGATTGTCGTTGATCTTTAAAGCACTTTGAAGCTCCAACACTTAAGGCTCAAGCCTATCAACAACCTTTTTGAAGTGGATCACTTAGTTGTAAGCAGCGATCAGTTCTTCATCCTTTGCATAAGCAGCGGAGCGAAATTTAGAGATTGAACGCTCAAGATCTTGAATCTGAGGTATGTAACACTCGATTTCCTTTTTTGCACTTTCATACTTTACTTGGATCGCATTAAGCTTAGTCTTCAAATCTATGATCTCTTGGCGAGCGGTCTCAAGCTGCAGAGAAGTAGGGGCAGAAATGTTAGATCCCTTCAAAGCAGCAAGCTCAGATTCCAATTTCTTGATTTTTTTAACCGAGGAGTAAACTTCGGCAGCCATGGTTCTCGCCATCTCTTTAGCAGCCTTGGTATCATTTTGGTCAAGGAACATAGACTCAGCTGCCAGAATCATTGTTTTCTGTATCATGGCTAGCAGAGTAGTCTTCCTATACTCGAATGTTTGCTTCGCGAAAAGACTCGGACCAACAATCTCCTTGACGCCATCAACAAACTTGGCACATATATCCATGTCTTCAAGTAGATATGGCTTCAAAAGTGCATAAATCTCAACAACTTCCTCAGAAACAGTCTTGGTGGATTCTTCAAGCTTGTCTGCACGAGCAGTTTCCTTCTTTTCAGTAGACGAGTTGGTCGCAGCAGCGGAGGAAACAGGTTTTGGCACCACTTTAGCTGGCAGGGGCACCTGGTCACTCTTCATAGTAGCAAGCATCTCCAAAGGTGAGCTAGACTTAGCTCCAGACGAACGCTTTGGCATAAACTTCGGCACCAGAGGAACTTCTGCGCTGGGCAATCCTTTCAGCAATCGAGCTAGCAGCCTTCGGAGCAATAGACGTTACCGGCACAAATCTAGCAGTTTTTTCTTTCTCGCCCTTAAAGGAAATCAAGTTAATCACAAGCTTGGGAGCAGCCGGTTAACCTTCACGAGCAGTGGAAGAAGTCTTTATTTTCTTTTCAGCAGGCGTCTCCTGGGCAGGCAGGGAAGGTTTTTTTTTCCCACCTTCATTTGTAGCAGGCTCCACCACGATGATAGGACGACTCAACGCCTCAGCTTTGATTCGCTTTATCTCCCCTCTCGGGGGAAACCCATCTTTTTCCCTACGAAGAGGACTAAGCAACCAACGCAATTCACGGTACTCGGAAGGGATACCCAGAGCAACATGCACTTTTTTCATGTTTGGAGAAGCCTTAGGAGTGCAGCCGAATTCCGAATCTACAAAAACATCGGAAGACAATCAGAAAATTGAAGAGTAGCTTGACACTAAAGCAAAGCTGCCAAGAAGATTAAGCAGCCTGCTTACCAGATATAAAGACTGTTGGTACACGTAGCTCGGGGGAAGAATCAGACTCCCATTCTCCACTTATCTCCAAAGTCTCCTTGGCCCAATCATGATCTCCCTTGCTCGAGTTATCAAAAAGCCTATGGCGAGATCGCAGCTGCCCAACTCCATCAATGTGACATATGTCAAAGAAGTACCAAAATTCGTTGACGGTTAGATCTAAGTCAAATAATTGGCTTAGATTGCGGAATCCCACCATCACACGGACCGCGTTCGGAGAACATTAGGCGGGGGCACATCTCATAGAGCAAAGTACTTCTTGGAAGAAACGCGACATAGGAAAAGTAAACCCTAACACAAAATAGTATGGGTGGAACTTGATGGCTCTCCGAGTTCCACTGCATGGTTCCCGGCTAGTACCATCCTTAACTCGCTTCACACGCACTCCCAACGAAATGGCATGCCAATACGCCTCAAGAAAGTCTATAAACAAATCATCGGAGCTAATCTTGAAGTGAGCAGCTTTGAAGTAGCCAACCTTGCTCAAAGACCCGCCTTGATGATACATTGGCGGCACACCATCATCATTCTTGTGGCTCGAGGAAGACATACTTGAAGGAATTCTACAGAAAGTACAAGGAAGATTCATTAGAGGGTTGTTAAAAAAAAAAAAAAGGAGCAGCTCTCAGCAAAAAAAATAAAAAAATGGGGAACCAAGCCACGGAAGCCCAGCAAAACTGCAAGGCCCCACGGCCTGGCTTATTTTTCCTCACGCCAGCGCCCCAGCACCCAAAGATATATGAAGATGTACACGGCACAACCTTGTCGTGGCCTCCTAAGCCGCTCTTTCACAAATCCTCGGCTTCCGTCAAGCCAAATTTCAAGCCCCGAGGCTTCCAAAAAATTATGAAGACAAGGAAATTAAATTTTTCTTACCTAGAAGCAACGAGAAGACAAAGCAAGCAACAAAAGACGATCCTTTGCACATGCAAGATGTAGAAGATTGCTAGAGGAGGGGGAACAAATATCCTCTAAGCTCTCTCTCTCTTGTAGGGTAAAATAAATTGCTCTCCAAAGTTGATTTAATAATCCACTTAAGGTGGACTTAAATAGGCTTTGAGAGAAATTTATTTCCTTTTCCTAGAAGGATCTAATTTCCTATTAAAAGAGAGAATCATCATCAAAATAGGAAACAATTCAAAGTTTCCTAAGGCAAGAAAATCTCTACACCTGTTGCCCTTTTCTGCAAACAACCCAACAGGTGTGGGGCATTTGTGGAGCAAAAAATAATCACAAGGCAACACGTGGATTTCTGGACAAGAGAGGACAAAAATACCCTTGAGGTACAACGAGATTCCTACGCGCGAGTAGCAGGCAATCATCTTTCAACCAAGTCAAAAATGCCCAAAAAAGGTAACAATTCAAAATCCATCTCATCAAATCCCTTTTACAAGGTAATTCCCAAAACCTATCTCATTCCATATATTTTTACCTCTTTTTCCCTCTTTTAACTAATCAATTAAGCTATCATTACATAACCTCCCAAAAACATTCCTTTTATTATGTTAATTAGCCAATTAATATATTTATTCCTAATCAATATATTAATTGCTAATTAAATCACCAAATAACACCCAAAATATACATAAAGGGCCGGCCATTCTTTCTCCAAAGAGGACCGGCCATGCCCTATAAATATTACCCATTTTTCTCTAAAAACCTAAGTTCACACTCTTGCAAAATTCCAAAAACTCTCAAAACACTTTTCTCTCTAAATTCTAACTTTGGCATTAGAGGTTCTTCGGCCAAAGCCCCCCCCCATTCATCGCGGGCGCGTGAGGCTCTTGGCCTTGACCCTAAGGTGTTAATTGTTTTGTAGGTGCAATTTTGTCCAAGAAGAAGGAGGAAGAAATTTGCATCCACAACCATTGTTTTAAAAATCCCTGCATAGTGATGTCTAGATGCTAGGCAATTAGCCACCACCCCAATTAATCCTAGACATTTGAAAATTAAGAAATGGCTCATAAACCTGCTTAGGCATATGCCTAACTCGCCTAGGTGCTTGCTTAGACTGCCTAGACCCATTTAGGTCGACTCTCATTTAGACAAAAAATCGATAACTTTCATCTTGCATTTTTTTTCTTCAATAAAATGTAAAAGGTTTGTTAAAAACTTCAACGAACACTTATTATATGTTTGTTCCTCATGTTTTCAGTATGTTCTAGTACTTTATAAACTATATGTCATTTTATTTTGTAATTATGGATCTCAATACATATTTATTCAAATCTATTAGATACTTATTTATACAATAGATAATAAATTTACTCAAATCTATTTAAGACCTAGGCCGTGGATCCCAGCCCACCAAATGACAAGGCTCCAATGAATAATAATTGAGTTGAATATTCTCTCATATGAACTCAATAAGTGATTCTCTAATATCTAGTGCACTATGATTATGTGTGTGACGAAAAATGATTAAACGACTATTGGGGGCTTTCCTATTATAGAAATTGAAAAGTCTTTTTGAAAAATATATGACTATTCATGAAAAGTCACAAGTTATAGCTGTTCATTTGAATTTCATATTAGTATAGACACTAAGACACATATTTGCACCAAAAGACACCACTTCTAATTTTCATTCAATTAATAAATTATGTTATAATAATACTGTTAAATTTTTCAACCGGTAGTACCAAGACATATTCGAGGATCCTGACACGAGATCCGCACCGGGTCCATGGCCAATAGCTTGTGTCAAGCAAGCGGGTCCAAGATGACATCTTCTAGCTACCGGGTATAGATATTAAGTACAATGCATGTTTTGGTGACGTAGAATTGGTGAATGAGAAAGGGAAGCAAAAAATTTGAACATAAAAAATACTAAAATCTGAAAGTTACTTTTATGAGTTTTCAAAATTTGACTTGATTTTGAAATCCATTTCAAACCAAAAGAAATTAGTTTTTAGTCTGACAAACAAGTGAAAATTAAAAACAAAATGATTATCAAGTAGTTCCTAAATACATACAATTTAGGCTAAATTTAAAGTTAATTTATACTAAATATTTATAAATGATGACTTTAAATAAAATATAGGCAAGTTAGGGTGAGCTTTAGAGGAATTGGGTAGGGCCGTACAATAAACCCTTGTCATAGCCCTACCCAACAACATAGTAAGTTGGTTGATTAGGCTTAGGAATTGGGTCGGCTGGACTTTAGCTTGACATGTTTAGGCCGGCCTTCTTTGGTAATGGACCTCAGGCTCAATAATGTAACCGATGCAAATACAAAATTTATATACATTCACAAGTAATCTTCAAATTGTTCTTGAATTGCACTTGTCGTATCAGCCAAATATTTTAAGCCTGGAGTTGAATTAATCATATGTACTAAAGAAAAGATTTGAACTAATTCGAGTATGAAATTAGCATTATTTCGTAGTGGACAGCAAATTTTATGAAATTTTGTACCAAACACCTCATTGTTTTTTGTTATTTCAAAGTACAATAGAAACAGTTTTTCTAAAAACATAACAATACCAAATTGGCACTAAAGGTGGGCGTGGTTTGAGATAAGTCATACAATGGGTCGATCATAATAATTAGATATTGAACTCATCATCTAAGAGCAACTCCACCGTTCCTATTAGCATGAGAGCGGGGGCCAAAGCAGTGACTATTCACTCAATGAATGGTATTGTCCTAGTGCAACTCCACCGATTTAAGAGTTGCCCATGCAGTTTCTATTTATTTTTAATGCATATTAAATTACTTATAAAAAGGAAAAGTTTGTTTTATTTTTTGCATCGGAGTGAAGGAGATGGTTGGCTATTTTAAAAAAACTTGTTGAATTTTTTCTATTTTATTTATTTATATATATTAAAATTTTATTTACTTTATTTTAATTTTAAAGTTGAAAAATTATAGACCCTTCGATCTCCATACTGTTAAATACTAAATGGTTCAGATTTTGCCACGTAAGTAGCAACTGGTTCTTGACCTTCGCGGTTTCCATGACAACAAAAATTGTCCGACCACTCAACAAAAACCTAACAACAAAAAAATGTAAAAATGCATTAGGCCCATCAGTTGCCTAGGAAGTGGCATAGGCCGCATATGCCTGAGCTGCTGTTGGAGCGAAAAAATTTAGGTACTCTAATTCTCCACTAAACACGTTGAGAAGTTTTAGACACCATCTTCGCTTGTCATCAATGGGAGCAGGGGGACTTGCAAAAAAATACATATCATTTAGGGTTTGTAAAGGAAGAATGTTTTTTTCTTTTGCAAAAATTCATTCTACTTGAGATTTCATCATGAGTTTAGCATTCGGCCATGATCATACAGTCTTAAACCATAATTTTGACCCTTGGCCACAATCATAGGGTCTTCGACCATGAGTTTTAGGTCTTCAACCTTCGGCTCTTATTCGGTCTAGGTCTTCAACCCACGGTCTCATGATCTTCGATCACCAATTTATGAAGTAATAGCATATGCATCAAGAGTAATTGAAATTCGAATAACATCAATATTGCTAATAAGCATGTGTAAGGTAGTAACTTTTATCTGTCGAGCAATTTCGTTGCTATCGTAGCAAATTCAATGCGTTTCTTTTGCTTTTAAACCTTGAGTGTTTGCCGAATAAGTGACTTTTAATTTTACTTCATAGCTCCTAACTTGATCATGCTTGTGCATTATTTGCCCAACACGCTTATGTGATATGCAGCCCCTTTTTTGCTTTTTCTTAAGTGGGTTGTAGCTTGTGACATTTTTTGAGTTTCTCTTTTAGTCATTGCGGCATCTTTTCTGTATTAAGAAGTCAAGACAATCCACGTTCAATGCTATTTGTAATATAACGCCTGCAAAACATTGATAATCAAGATCAAGTAAAAATGGTGAAAAATATAATCTGCCTCTTGAGGCCTGATATAGGAATTACGAAATATGCTCTTCGACAAGATAGTTTTACAATTCCAAATGCTTGTGATAATGTAACACAAATTGTTGTTCCTATGCACATGAAATATTCATAGCACCTTCTCTATGAGATTGGAAGTTTCAAATATTGATAATTCCACTAGGCATAATCTCACATATACCCACAGCAAAATCAAGCAATGTAAAACGAAAACATGAATGGTTGATTTTGTGATTTAGTCAATGAAGCTTAGTTGTAATTAATTATGGAACTGATATTGTGGAGCAAAAAATAATCACGAAAATTAAGGAGGTGACACGTGAACTTTTGAGTTAAAAAGATAAAATTACCCTCGAGGCACACCAGGATTCCCACGCGCATGCAACGGATAATAACGGCTCAATTAAGGAAGAGTCAAAGGTGATCAAAATGGTATTTATTCAAAACCCTCTCATCACTCCTCATCAAATCCTCACCCAAAAGGTAACTCCCAATTATTATATTTAAATTGGGACATAATATTTTGCAATTAACCTCATAAAACCACCATAAGTGGCCAGTCCTTATTCTCCAAATAGGACTGGCCACACCCCTATAAATAGTCCCATTTTTCTCCAAAAAGCTAAGTCCAATCTCTCCCTAAAAATCCCTAAACACTTTATCTCTAAAATTCTAACTTTAGCATCAGATATTCTTCAGCCAAAGCACCCCCGTTGGGCTCGTGAAACTCTTGGCCATAATCTTAGGTGTTATTATTTTGTAGGTGCATTTTCGTCAAAAAAGAAGAAGGCGGAAATTTGCATCCACAAATTGGTGCTTTCATTGAGAGTCTTGATTCATATGCTTGAAGAAGACTCTCGCATTTCAAGGTTTCTCATTTCTTGTTCATTTGTAGATTTTTCGTACGTTCTTATTCTTAGAATTTTTTTTTATAAAAATTCTTTGATAAAACTTAAAAGAAAAGTACAATGACTAGAAATTCAAAAACCACAACGAACGAAACTTCATACGTTCAAGGATTTGGACCACGGTGATCCATGAGGCTCAACACAATGACAAGTGGAGCGACACCACCCCCAAGGGGCACCATGGTGCTACCACGGGAGCGACCCTCGGCGAGCCCATTGCCCATGGTGAGCAGGCTACCTCGCAGCAGCAGGCCCAAGCCCATGCCATAAGGCAACCAGCCCAAATTTGATGTGGTATAAACTAACACACAAATTAAACCCTCTTTTAGATAATTGTAGTATGTGTAAGTAGGGATCGTTCTAGGCCGGGGATTAGGAGGGATGCTAATCTACACTAACTTGACTCAAAAACTGAAAACTAGACTCAAATACACAAAACTAACACTAAGGGATGTTTTGGACGAAGTTTAAACTAAAACTAGGTAGGTTGCAGAAACAAAGTGAGGGTGGTACGAAACTAAGGTAACTTAAGGGGTGAAAGGCTAGCTAGAGGATTCTTCTCCACACATGAACCATATGCATACAAATCGATTTCCAGTTATTACTTCTATAAACCATGAATGACAATGCCCCAAATTTATCGTGAACTGCAATAATTAACTCTCTAATTTTCTAATTTCATTGAACTGGACTCAGCGACGCAACCAAATTATACCAAATTATTCTTATCAAATTCCCTATATGAACAACATGATAGAGATACATATCAAAGATCATTAAGTTCTATGAAAATCATAAGCATTGACACGACATTCATAACTATGAACTGCATGATACTCCTGCCAAGAATTTACTTAACACAATCATGACTAGTGACTTTTACTACTTGTAAATATAAGTTCATAACGATTAGGTGAAATTCCTTTATATTCTAGCATCAAATCCCTGTATGCAAACTAAGTGTGCACCCTTAATCAACACACAAGAACAAGTTCTTAATAAAACAGATAAGAAAATCACATTCACGGTTTATGAAACAATAACTGGATGTAATCAATTCATACGAAACATATGATCATGGCTTCGAATTCACCTCTAGCTAAAAAGAAATTTAGTTACGCATATTTGTCATAACTAAATAAAAACAATCTAAATTAAACATTGAAATCAAATAAGGATAGAAAGAACTCTGAGACACTCCAGCAATGGCAGATTCGGCTCTTCTTCTCCTTGCAAGCACAACTCAAATCTCATTCTCTCCTCCAGAAACCTGCGGCACCCACACCAATTTTTCTCTCTAAAAACTCTTATGAAAGCTGCGGTAATAACTTGTATTTATAGGGCTAGGGCACAACCTACTTTGTGGTGGAAAAGGATTGAGTTGTTTGCAGTGTTTTAGGACTCCTTAAATCAGATTAGAAGTGGTTGAATGTGATAAGGAATCCCCCTTGCAGCTGGAGATAAGGTAAGGTAAGATTATGATATGATAAGATAAGATAAGATAAGGTTGAGATAAAGCAGGATTGGATAAGATAAGGTAAGTTTGGATAAGGATAGGATATGATTAGATAAGGTTTGTTAAGGATAAGGTTTCCCTTTAATTTTTGATTCGTCTCCCAAGCCTCACTCTTAATTCCTCCAGATTGTAGCACATTTCTAGCATTATTTGAACACCAAAAACGTCCATCCAAAGTGCTCCCCACGCATGTTATCCAATCCAAGTCCGAAACTGCTCCAAATTGCTCCATTTAGCCATTTATTGTCATCTTTGCCAATTGGACCTACAAACACACGAAAATAGCTTAAATCACTACAATAAATAGAAACTAACTCACTAAATGCAAAGAAACAAGTTAACAAAGTCGCATAAATATGCTCTTATCAAAATTCAATGGGCCCAAGCAGCTTTGGCAATTGGAGCAACCCAGACCTCGTGGGCCCAAGGCCAGCGCGAGCTCAATGCACTTCATGGCCAAGTCGCGTCATTCCAACCCACACGTCCAAGGTGAGCAGGTTCGAGCTGTGACCCAGTGTGAGCCCAACTCGCTCCCGAGTCGAGCCTAGGCCAAGCACCCACGTGTGCCGCATGTATTGCAGCCCACTTCCGTGGCCCTCCTAGCAGCCCAAATCGGTCCAAGACTAGTTCAACTATCCCCACTTCAGATTTCTGGACTGACGATTGAATCGAGGGTATTTTCACCCTATTTCTCCACAGATTTAACATTTCTTAACTCAAATCTCGCGCTCAGAATCCATTACACTTCCACTACTTAAGGAGACGCATGTCGTCCAAGCTCTTCCAACCCAAATGGCGAACCACACTTGTCTCAACAAGTCAAAGAGTTAACAAGCGCCCTCATACAACAGACGACCTTGGTGAATCAACTCTTGCAGCGTACCGAGATGCAACATGCCCCAGATGAGGTGTCCCGAAGTAAGACAAGGGCAAACGGCGAACCTCTCCAGCAGCGTCCTAGCAAGCAACCATTCGACCAGTCACGAACCGAGCGTTCTGGTAGTGTACACTCTCGATTGGGCCCCCGAGATAGCATATACTTGTTGGAAATGTGCCCTAAAGCCAATCATATGATGATACTTTACGGACATTTCACATGTTAAACTAATCTAATTTACATATAAAGGGCAAACATTATTGTTTGAGCCGTCTCATATAAATGTTATATGCTTAAACGATAAAGTCCAAGGAATATGTGATTGGGAGAATGCAATCTAATGAAGTTAGATTAATGAGACCATTCTTTCGTAGACACATCCTAAACGTTCCTGATCATAGGATTGCCAATTGGGCATTGACAGTCCGATAAGATCAGTACGTACTGTGCCTTCTCTCAGGGAGAGTGACTAGTCTCGAGTCATTGGTGTGTGTGACATCAAGACAAGTACGTAGGTGCTCAATAGAGAATGAGTTCACTGAACACGATCAACGAGGAGTTCTCATACTCATGTCACATGAGAACTCATGGTTGGGATAATGCAAATTAGTCCTTTGACCTGAGGCATCACAGTTGTCTTGTGGTTAAGTCCTTGATCTTTGATTATGTCAAAGTCACCCCATCGGGGTGTCCACGACATCATTGGGGTTAAGCCACTTAGTTATGGAGACAAGTGAATGTGCAACAAGGGATCTCTAACCTTCAAATGGTTTGAGGGAGAATACTCTATGATATGATTAAAATCTCTGGCCAGAGTATGAATGAGATTTGGGAATGCGTTCCAAATCACATTCAAGGTAATCATATAAGCAAACGAATCACATTGGATAGTAGACATGAATAAATAAACTATCAAACCAAACAATGTGGTCAAGAGTATTAGATTAGAGAAAGACCGTATTGCATTTGTAATCCTAAACTGAATAGGTTCTCTACCTCTTCTGATTAGCTTGGGTAGCCATGATATGCTGCTAGGTGTCACTCATGGTTTGTGGAAGCCCTAAACGTGTGTAATCACTAAAGGGAGAATTGAAAGTAAGTTTCAATTCACAATCGATGTAAAATGGTTTTAATCGCCCACTGCCTCGCTAAAAGGAACCTAATGGATCGTACACCGTGTAAGGTAAAGATTGAAGAAACAAAGGAGATGAGTAAGAATAATTAAATGGTTTAATTATTTATGGCAAGGATTAATTAATATGTTAATTAATCAAACGAATAAGTTCGTTAAAGACCTCGGGATAGTTTTGGACCTTACGGCCCAATGGGCTTCGAACGTCAAAGTCCATTGACTTAAGTTGTATGACAACTTAATGAATAAAGATTCACAAAGGCCCAAAAGCCCATATCCCTTAAAGAGGCCGGCCATATATGTTAGAATTAGGGTTTTTTGGTTCTTTAGGTCATTTAAAGAAGTGACTATATAAAGAACTTTATAGCCTAAAATTCATAAGTGTTGTTTTTAGAGAAAATTGGTGAGAACACAAAGCTTCCATTTCTCTCTAAGAGGCCGGCCACCTTGGAGGGTGCATCTAGCAATCCCACTACTCCAAGGTCACTCATTTCTTCTTCAATCTAACCTTGGTGTAGAATCTTTAGAGGTTCTCTATTTTGGGAACTTGGAGAATCCAATTCTTTCAACCAAATCCATGGAGCTAAGAAGCAAGGAATGAAGGCCCTATCTCTTGGGTGATTATCCTTTGCATATGCAAAGAGGAATCTACAAAGGTAAATATTTCTCAACTAACAAATGTTGTTTTAAAGTTGAGTCAAGGTTCACCAATCTACTAGGCTTTGAATTTCATGGTTGATGTTTTTGTTTTTGAGTGCATGCAAGCATGATTCCGCCTTTAATTTGTTAATTGCATGCTATTGATGTTGCTCAAATGAACATGTTTTTCACAAAATTTCCTTCAAGTGGTATCAGAGCCTAGGTCTAGTAGTTGGTGAATCATTTTGGGTTTTGTAGATCATAGTTTTTTGATTTAAAAGTTGTAATATGTTACAAGCTTTATTCTTGTTTCTTTGAATGTAAATTTTGTTAGAAAATTTGCCATCTCAAATGTTGTAGATGTAGTTCATATGAGCATGAATTTTGGAGCTAAAATTTGGTGCCATGTTTTTGGGAAAATTCGGCCAAATCCAAAGGGTGATTTTTTGGGTTCATGTTTGTCTTGTTAAAATGGTTTTAAAGTGACTTTTGGAACCCCTAAGTACCCTAGGATGTTAGCCCTCTTTTGAGTGGTGAAAATTTGAGTTTTGGTGAGTGAAAACATTCATGGAGCTATTATGAGTTTTCATGAGTGTTCTTCAATGTTCTTGAAGTTCTTGCCAAGAACAAAAAGTTTTGAAGTTTTGATTCAAAAGTTTTATGTTTTTACATAAAGTTTTGATTTAATTTTAGTGGGTGATGGTTAATGGTAAAGTATTTTTAATGGGAGACAAACTTTTTAAAGATGTGACATAAATCATTTCTTACAAACTTTTCATTTCATCTTTACCTCACCTAACAAAACCCACTTACAAAAACTTTGTAAAAATCTTATTTTTTTTAATCATGGCCGGCCACCCTAATAGAATAGGGTATTTTTGGGCCTTTTGTACAATTACATAAAGTTTTGATACTTTTGTGTATTTGCATTTTGGCCCAAAAGTTTTCGTTTTTACGTTAAGGCCCAAAAACGCTAAAGGACAAATTGTTTTGCTCCTTTAATGAAGTTTTTTGTATTTGATGAAATTTTTGGGTTCTAGTTGTAATTACATGAAGTAGTGGACTTTTGTGTTTTTACAAAGTGACCCCAAAAGTTTGTGTTTCGCAATATAACCCAAAAAGTTGTGGTTATTGCATGATGACCCAAATTAAGTAGGGAACAAAAAAAAAATTGTTTTGTCTCTTTAAATGAGAATTGAATTTTCATTTCATTTAGCTCCATTTAAATCAATTTTATGGATACAAAAACAAAATGAAAATGTTGCATTCAATTTAATTAGTTAAAGTGTTGATTAATTAAAGGGTGATTATGAACCTAAGCCTACGATAATTGAGCTATGTGATAGGCCGTTTCAAATTTGTTTGAACCATGGGAATGTGTAGATTAATTTTGGTTGTAATTTGATTTGATCAAATGTTGTAAAAGAGCATAAGCTCTTCTTTACTTTAAAGTAATTTGTTTTATGCAAATGTTGTAATGAGCATAAGCTCACCTTTACTTTAAAGTACTCATTTTCTTGTTTTATTTGATATGCATGAAAATGGAGTAGTTGGGTCCAACGCCCCTAGGAACAACACGCCTTAATGTGATTAAACGCGTAACTAAAATCAATCTCCATCCCTAGTCCGAGATTCAACACTAGGCTCGTGTTGAATCTAAACAAAGGTTCATAGTCGTCCTAAGGCCCTAAGGCAACTATGTAGTCCATCAAATGAATGCAAAGTTTATGTTAGTAGTATCATATACTCTTGCTTTAAAAACCGTTTTATAAGCATAGTGGGAGTATTATATACAACTAAAACAATCAAATGGACCAATAGTTGTAATAGGACCAAAATTGTTTTAATGTAGATTAAAATGAATACTTATATGTGATGAGACCTAAAACCCTCAAACAAACCATTATTAAGTTGATAAGCGTGAGAGTGCTTTGAACACTCTTTCGTGGCCTTCCACCATGGTAGGCTTCAATTGTTTGTGACTCATACACCGTATTCGTCCAGTTCTGGGGTTGCAAAGTATGTGCTTACATTCAGAAGAAGCCTATATACATATGATGAAGTGAAGGTAGGCAACGAGTGTGGTCAATATGATATTCTTCTGAGGCCATTCTTGAACCCCTACTTTAACTAGCATGGTGGGAATGACTTAACTAAGTGCAATGTGCCAATATGATATTCTTCTGATGCATCATTCTCTAGAGGCCAAACTAGATGGGTACTTGCAAGAGATGCAAATGAGTAAGCGTACTCTCTCATTATTATTAACGCTAGCCAATATGATTTTCTTCTGAGGTGGGCTTGGTAATAGTGAGTCTCCCATAACCTACTAAGAGTTTCCTCCAAAACTCTCGAATTCCAATGAGGGATATGGAATTTGCCAAAAATAGTGGGTGGTGCTATTTGATTTAAAGACCCGAATCAAATGGCTTAAAATCAATCAATTTATATTCGTTATGTATTTGTTTACCAATATATTTGCAAACGCTATCCAAAACTTGACAAAGAAAATCCGAATGTTTTAGTTTCCGGACGTGGTAACACAATCCCAAAGATTGTCTTAAATGGATTGTGCATGTACCTAAGAAGTCTCATCCTCACAATCTTCCTATTGATAATGTATCATTGGAAGAACATGTTAGAAATGTCTATCATGAAGAGGACAACACAAACAACCAATGCTTATTCCTTCGTTATATGAACAAAGGAACTTACGAAGATTAGCATAAAGACAAAGGACACTTTTAGTGTCATAGTTCTTCACTTACAAATTGTTGTATGAAGAAATAAGAGTTGCCTTGAACAACTCTTGAAAGTTTGTAATTATATTTAGAACATAATGGTTGGTTGACAAAAATAGTCCATCAACATGGACTTATGATGATTTTGAATCATTGAGTGTTGAAGTGATAAACCACTTAACGAGACGGAAACTAAGCTAGGACTTCACCTTTATGTCCTTATCCTAATGGTTCACTAAGTTTATTGTAAACTATGTAGTGAACAATAACCACACACTCTCCAAAATGTTTGATGTGTATAACACAATTGAAAAAGGTTTCAAGAGAGATAGTGGGAGTTTAGGGACCATGACTATTGTAGTCAAAGGAGAAGTCAAATGAAGAAGATAAAATTAACTCCTAGGGAACAAACTTTCTTTATGAAAGGATGGACATTGGAAGGGGTATTTGCAAGAAATGTCTTGCAAGTGTCAAGAACACACATTTCGAAGGTGTTGTAAAATGTTCTTGAATAGTTCAAAACAGTTGGTTCTTCTACTTGAATGCTTGATTCCGTATTAGTAACTATGTTTTACAAATCGTTGTAAAAGTGTGGCTAATAAGAAGTAGAAGATTAATGAGAGAAGAGAAAGTACTTCACATTCGGAACGTGAATAAAATATAGATCTCTGCGAAAGCAGATGGTACTTACTTCCTCATATGAACTACCAAAGAAATTGGAAAAACCAAAGATTGTCTTTACATTCCAATTTTAAGGAACTTAATTCCGTCACTATAGTAGAGATGGATGAATGTTTTGTTTGACAAAAAATTGTTCTTTATTAATCACTGATTGGATTATAGTAATCTAATTGATTGTCTCTATAGTAGAGATGATATGGTAGCGTTAACTGTTTAGAATATAATGATGCTTAAAACCCAAAAGGTTGCAAGATAGTGACTAATCCCAACTGAGTTGTGATACCTCTAAAACATAAATTACGAGTTGGTCATAGATGGATGCTTTGGATCGTTAGATCCGGATCCAATACCTTCTTGTCAAAATTGTATAGAGGCGAAATGTTCGAATCTTTATTTTTTTTGAAAGAAGAAAGAATCACAAAGTTATTGAGGTTAATTCACTTAGATGTTAGTGGCACTTGTCCACAACATAATACTACTCATGTTGTTTGACATTCACCGAAGATCACTCTCGGTTGGACTATAGTTTATTATGAATAAACACAAGTCCGAATACTTTGCAAAAGGTTTCAAAGAATTCAAGAAATGTAAGTTGATGAGTAAGACGTCTAAAGTACTTACCTCCTTAGATTTGATCTAAGGAAAGGTAACACTTTAGATGAGTTTCCTTGAAAGATATCAAGGAAATTAGCATCATAAGATAATGATTTTCTCCATTAGGAGAAGAACGAACTCGAATAAGATTTAGTTCGTTGGATGTTATCAATTACCCATATATATAGGATATATACTTCTAAAACAATATGATTGTCAATTAGAAGATCTTCCAAAATTTTCATAACTCCATAGGATGTAGTTGGAAAGAAAGACAAATCTTAATCATGTTAAGATTTGGGGTTGTGTGCTAATGAGCAATATTTGTTTAAAAATTATCTTGTGGATATCCTTAAATTAACCTTTGGATATCACTTCTATAAACCAACCAACAAATGTTGTTTGTTTAGTAGTTCATTGTAATCCTACAATGTGATTTGCCTTAGAGCAAATGAACTAGGAATAGAACTCAAAAGAATGGGTTCTTTGAGAGACAAGATGATAATCAACAAATATAACAACCTAGTTCCTATACCACAAGCTCCAAGGTAGTCAAGAAGGATTTATAAACCGTCTCAGTTGAATGGTTTGAACTTTATGACTACATTGAGTGTATATACAATATATACTCAAGGAAATGGTAAAGTACCATTTGACCCGAAATAATGAAACCTTCATAGCTAATTGGTAGCTTAAGGTGACTACAATAAAAGAGAATGGTTGACTTTGAAGGAACCATTTTTGACGTAGTCTTAGTTTCAATTAATTCGAAGATAGCTAGCTACAACTAAATGTTGATTCAATGATTGGACATAATATAGGTTTCCGAAACCATTATTAAGATAGTCCTAATAATATATGTCTAAAACTATGAATCACAAAACATGTAAGTTGTAGAGATCCAACCATCATGGATCTAAGCAAGCTAGTGGGAGCCATAAGCGTCTTATGAGAGAAAGATCAAAACGTTTGATTTCTCATAAAAATATAAATGAATCTTTTGTTTACTAGGTTTACAAAAGATTAGTGGGAGTTAATCATGTTCCTAAAATTCAATATATATATATGCACATATATGATATATTAATTTTGGAAATGAAAAGAACAATTCTTCGTTAAAGTTATGACTTTAAACTTTCTATAACGATAGAATGTATATGAGAGACAAGATGATAATCAACAAATATAACAACCTAGTTCCTATACCACAAGCTCCAAGGTAGTCAAGAAGGATTTATAAACCGTCTCAGTTGAATGGTTTGAACTTTATGACTACATTGAGTGTATATACAATATATACTCAAGGAAATGGTAAAGTACCATTTGACCCGAAATAATGAAACCTTCATAGCTAATTGGTAGCTTAAGGTGACTACAATCAAAGAGAATGGTTGACTTTGAAGGAACCATCTTTGACGTAGTCTTAGTTTCAATTAATTCGAAGATTGCTAGCTACAACTAAATGGTGATTCAATGTTTGGACATGATATAGGTTTCCGAAACCATTATTAAGATAGTCTTGATAATTTTTGTCTAAAACTATGAATCACAAGACATGTAAGTTGTAGAGATCCATCCATCATGGATCTTAGCAAGCTAGTGGGAGCCATAAGCGTCTTATGAGAGAAAGATCAAATTGTTTGATTTCTCATATAGATGTAAATGAATCTTTTGTTTACTAGGTTTACAAAAGATTAGTGGGAGTTAATCATGTTCCTAAAATTTAGAATATATATATGATATATTAATTTTGGAAATGAAAAGAATACTTCTTTAAAGTTATGACTTTAAACATTCTATAACGATAGAATGTATATGGGAGACATAGTCTATATACATGGGATGGAAATCTATAATGATAAATTTTAGGATATAATTGGATTATATCATGCCCTAATAATAGACAAAAATATGCTAGGGAGTTTCTCATATGATGATAAACTTCAATAAGGAGGACAACTCTAGTTAGACTAAGTAGTTGCTCTTCTCAAAGGGAACGTACCCTTTGACTCCCAAAGAAATAATGCATAAATAGAATCCTTTATGCATAGGCAGAAAGGTGATTTACGTATTTCATATTGTATGAAAACGTTGATATGAATTGTACCTAGATCGGTACAAGACGATATCAGTGCAAGCCCAGGATCAGAACCATGGCAACTGTCAAGTGAATCCTTAAGTATTTAAAGAAATACTAAAGGATAGATTCCTCGAAGAATGAGGAAGAATTAGAGTAACGTAATGGAAGCGTAAACGTATTAGATTGTGAATCTAATCCATCATTGGATGTTTCTTCATTATGAATGAAGAGATAAACAGATATCTCTTTATTATGACTAAAGAGATATTTGGATGGAAACATTAAAGTAATGACTTTAGTGTGTTCCATTATGAATGCAAAATATATTGCCATATAGAAGTTTACAACAATGTTGTTTGGATGGGAAAGTTCATTTATGAACTCTCTATTCGGTTCCAACCAGAAAGTGTATGACACTAATGGGGCGATAGCTCAAGCCAGGGAATCAAGGTCTCATCAAGATCCGAACTCATATGAGAGACTGAACCATATGATTGGGAATCATGTACAATGGTGACGTCGATATTCTCAAGGTTGCTTTTATGGATAACATATAGATATCCATTGCCTAGGCCTACTACTCAGCCATTTATGAAATGACTACAGAAGAGGAATCATAACAGATGAACAAGCTGATTGGCTCTAGTGCAAGTGGGAGATTGTTGGAAATGTGCCCTAAAGCCCATCATATGATGATACTTTACGGACATTTCACATGTTAAACTAATCTAGTTTACATAGAAAGGGCAAACATTATTGTTTGAGCCGTCTCATATAAATGTTATATGCTTAAACGATAAAGTCCAAGGAATATGTGATTGGGAGAATGCAATCTAATGAAGTTAGATTAATGAGACCATTCTTTCGTAGACACATCCTAAACGTTCCTGATCATAGGATTGCCAATTGGGCATTGACAGTCCGATAAGATCAGTACGTACTGTGCCTTCTCTCAGGGAGAGTGACTAGTCTCGAGTCATTGGTGTGTGTGACATCAAGACAAGTACGTAGGTGCTCAATAGAGAATGAGTTCACTGAACACGATCAACGAGGAGTTCTCATACTCATGTCACATGAGAACTCATGGTTGGGATAATGCAAATTAGTCCTTTGACCTGAGGCATCACAGTTGTCTTGTGGTTAAGTCCTTGATCTTTGATTATGTCAAAGTCACCCCATCGGGGTGTCCACGACATCATTGGGGTTAAGCCACTTAGTTATGGAGACAAGTGAATGTGCAACAAGGGATCTCTAACCTTCAAATGGTTTGAGGGAGAATACTCTATGATATGATTAAAATCTCTGGCCAGAGTATGAATGAGATTTGGGAATGCGTTCCAAATCACATTCAAGGTAATCATATAAGCAAACGAATCACATTGGATAGTAGACATGAATAAATAAACTATCAAACCAAACAATGTGGTCAAGAGTATTAGATTAGAGAAAGACCGTATTGCATTTGTAATCCTAAACTGAATAGGTTCTCTACCTCTTCTGATTAGCTTGGGTAGCCATGATATGCTGCTAGGTGTCACTCATGGTTTGTGGAAGCCCTAAACGTGTGTAATCACTAAAGGGAGAATTGAAAGTAAGTTTCAATTCACAATCGATGTAAAATGGTTTTAATCGCCCACTGCCTCGCTAAAAGGAACCTAATGGATCGTACACCGTGTAAGGTAAAGATTGAAGAAACAAAGGAGATGAGTAAGAATAATTAAATGGTTTAATTATTTTTGGCAAGGATTAATTAATATGTTAATTAATCAAACGAATAAGTTCGTTAAAGACCTGGGGATAGTTTTGAACCTTAAGGCCCAATGGGCTTCGAACGTCAAAGCCCATTGACTTAAGTTGTATGACAACTTAATGAATAAAGATTCACAAAGGCCCAAAAGCCCATATCCCTTAAAGAGGCCGGCCATATATGTTAGAATTAGGGTTTTTTGGTTCTTTAGGTCATTTAAAGAAGTGACTATATAAAGAACTTTATAGCCTAAAATTCATAAGTGTTGTTTTTAGAGAAAATTGGTGAGAACACAAAGCTTCCATTTCTCTCTAAGAGGCCGGCCACCTTGGAGGGTGAATCTAGCAATCCCACTACTCCAAGGTCACTCATTTCTTCTTCAATATAACCTTGGTGTAGAATCTTTAGAGGTTCTCTATTTTGGGAACTTGGAGAATCCAATTCTTTCAACCAAATCCATGGAGCTAAGAAGAAAGGAATGAAGGCCCTATCTCTTGGGTGATTATCCTTTGCATATGCAAAGAGGAATCTACAAAGGTAAATATTTCTCAACTAACAAATGTTGTTTTAAAGTTGAGTCAAGGTTCACCAATCTACTAGGCTTTGAATTTCATGGTTGATGTTTTTGTTTTTGAGTGCATGCAAGCATGATTCCGCCTTTAATTTGTTAATTGCATGTTATTGATGTTGCTCAAATGAACATGTTTTTCACAAAATTTCCTTCAATACTATCATCTTAGTGCGCGGAGAAGCGTGCACTCTTGGTTAAGCCCACGGATGAGCATATACTCATCGTTGGGGCCACACTCCGATAATCAACATGAGCAACCTTTCAGGCGAAGTGTTCATTTGTGGCTAGGCCCACAAGGAGCATCATCCATCATACATCAGAGTAAGCAGCACGACAGACGGAAAGAAGCAGTCACTCAATCTGGCTCAAGTTCAACCAGCAGCTTGGGAGAAATTTACTCGCCTGCCAGGAATGTACCACATGCACCGCAGCCGCGGCATATATGAGCCAAACACATAGAAGAACAGCCTAGACTAGCAAGTCAAGACCGGGGGGCAGCCAAGAGCTCTGCTACCCAAACAAATGAAAATTCAGGAAGAAGTAAAGCTGCTCTTGATTGCACAATTGCGTGATTTCCAATGCAATGAGGTCATTGATGAGGCGCTATGACGGGACATGACCAACATAAGTAGGTCATCTTTCACAGACAAGATCGAGCAAGCAGAGCCTCCACGTAAGTTCAACATGTTATATTTCACATTCTTTAAAGGAAATAGAGACCCGGAGAGACACTTAAAGCATTACCGAAGCACAATGGTCATTTATTGTAACAACAATGCTCTTATGTGTAAGATATTCGCCACCAGCGCAAGATTGGTTCCACACCCTACCACCAGAATCGATCAAGAAGAAGTCCGACCATTTGTTCAACATGAAGAAAAACCCAATGGTGTCGTTCTTTAACTATGTGAAGAGGTTCAAAGCAAAGAAGACAAAGATAGTCGGATGCAACGATTCGATAGCTAGTGTAGCCTTCCAAAAAGGACTCTCAGCAGACCACTTGTTGTTCGAAAAATTGATCATGAAGAATATCTAACTCTGGTAGACTCTTTCGCTCTGGCAGATAAACATGCATTTTGGGACGAGGCTCACCAATGCACATTCAAGGTAAATCCAAGCGATCTTGAATACGAAGTCCCTCACTACTCTGAAGGAGATTCAAGGTCTGACCAAATGAGCAGTCGTACTCAACCGTTTACCCTTGCGGTCCACCGATCAACATAAGCCCTTTTTTCGACTCAATCGAAAAAGAGCAACAAGACGAATAGAGGGCAAGAAAACATTCAAAAACCTGAAGAAGTACCTAACATCACCTCCCTACTATCCAAACCGGAAGTAGTGAATGACGGTATTTGAAGTAGCAATAAGCTTTACCCTTATACGAGAAGAGCTGGGGGCCCGACTACTTGTATTCCACAGTTCAAAAGCTCTTCTCGATACGGAAACCAGCTACCAGAAATTCAAAATTTAACTTTGGCGTCAATTGTTGCAACTTAGAAGCTCAAGTTATACCTTCAGACGCAAGCAATCCTCATGACGCACTATTCCACCCAATACAGACGCGCAAAAATAAAGGCACAGACATTGGTGGATTCAAAGTTTTCTGAAGAACGCAACAACTCAGCCCAAAAGGCACCCCAAAGGCAGACGAACGTTAGAAGAACACACTCGGAAGCAAATTTTGTCCTCGTCGCCCCAAAAGATTCTATATATGAGCAACACATACCGGCAGTTGAGCACTACCTCCTGTTGCGCGTCACAAGGCCCCAGCCGACCCTTGCTCCATAATTCAGCACTAAAGTAGCCCAATACCAGCAGTTGAGCATCTCATGTTGCATGTAACATGGCCTCAGCTCCATAGCTCCCTACTGGGCATTCACGCCTAGCCTAGGCGACCTAACAGAGCGACCCAATGACTCCTCAAAGGCAACCGAGCACGCTCTAGCCACACCTGTTTCACCCGATTGAGACTTCTAGCATTTACACGTCGATGACGTATCTAACTACAAGGGCTCGGGAGCAAGCAGGCAATCACTCTAGGCTTCAAAGCATCCAATAACGAAGCAGAGTACAAAGCCCTACTAGTAGGCCTCCGAATAGCAAAAAACTTGGCGGTGAAAAAGCTTGCAATTCATTATGATTCCTAGCTAATCACCAGCTAGACTATTAGGGAGTACACTACGAAACATCCGAAGATTGTGCAGTACCTAGAGAAGGTACGAAAGCAACTTGAGGTGTTTCAGACTTACACCCTCACTTAAGTTCCACGAGCAGACAACGTCTATGCGGACACGCTAGCCGGCTTAGGTACTGCCCTCGACCACTAACTCAAACGCTCTATTCTGGTGGAATATCTAGACAAGCCAAGCATAGATGCAAAGCCAGCAGCTGAAGTGTCATAGGTTAGTATAACTCTAAACTGGCAAGATTTCATTATAGACTACCTGGTTAATAGCACACTTCCTATGGAAAGATTGGAGCCTAGAAAACTCCAAACAAAGGCAGCACATTACTACATATGGAACGATATTCTTGTCTGAATATCCTACACTAGACCACATCTCCGCTGAATGTGCTTTATGGAAATCACTCCTGAGGCTGATCCTTAGCACATATGGTTTTTAACGCAAGCTACTACTGGCATACTATGCATCAAGATGCTAAGGAGTTAGTAAAAAAGTATGACCGCTGCCAACACTACAAGCTAGTACCAGCATTTCCTGCCAACAAACTATACCCACATACGAGTCCTTGGTCGTTCATGTAGTGGGCAATTGACTTGGTAGGGCCAATGCCGCTTGCTACTTGAGGTAGAGGCATGATGATCATGGTGACTGACTACTTCACCAAGTATGTGGAAATAGAGCCCATGACAACCACAACTCAGACGGACATAGAACGCTTCATATGAAGAAACATCATTTACCGATTTAGCATCCCTCAATCCATCATCACATACAGCGGTCTGCAATTTGTAGGCAAAGATTTGGTGGAGTTCTTCCAGAAATATAGCATCAAGTATCACATGTCCACGTCGAGGTATCCCCAAGGCAATGAGCAGGCCGAAGCATCCAACAAGACGATTCTCAACTGCCTCAAGAAATCCATCTCTGACAAGAAGGGAAAATGGCCAGATGAACTTTCCGGATGTCTATGAGAGTATCACACAACCAAATGACGAGCAACCGATGAGACTTTTTTCTCTTTAGCATTTGGTTCAAAAGCAATCAGTTATCCCAATGTCATCGTGCCAAGTATCATCACTCTACTACAAAGCATTGAACGGAACAAAAATGAGATGGTCACAAACTTAGATCTGGTAGAGTAGAAACGTGAGAAGGTCATCACCCACATCGCAGCCTACCAGCAGCAGCTCATCTCCAGCTATAACAAAAAGGCTAAGATTCAGCAGTTCCAGCCTGGAGATCTAGTCCTAAGAAAAGCCTTCATCACTACTTGCAAAGGAGGCTTCAAAAAGATGGATCCCATCTGGGAAGGTCTATACAAGATTAGCAGAGTAGGCGGCAAGGGTAGTTACACCCTCGCCACCATGAACGACAAAGAAATCAAAAAGCAGTGGAACGCCTACAATCTGAGGAAATACCATGCTTGACCTCCCACTACATCAAAGCTCGAAGACTCAAGCAGCTCGATAGGCACCACCTCGCAAGCCGATGATTATCCAGTTGTTATGCAGTTTCTACCTTATAGCTAAGTTTTCGTTTGTTTCACTCATTTTTCAATGAGGAATTCAGAAGTAATCTACAACTTGGCTCTGTTGCATGCTTACAATAACTAATCACTCATGCTCTTCAAAAGAAGACCACGCATTTCTTAGGGACTAATCGAAAGAATTGCACCCCGGGGGACCAACCATGCTCTCCAATACAAGAGGGTAAACCAATTCCTCGACACCCACATAGGTTTGCTTTCCATTGCATGAGGATAAACTTTACACTTTAAATATCCAAATATGGAAGAGTCGGGCTGCCCTGGTGTAACTAGGTTCACAATGGCTTGTGCCGGGATTCTTAGAAGTAGCCACAATGGTTTTTTTCAAAGCTTAGCTAACTGAAGGATTTTGGGTCTCTTGGCCTAATCTGTGGAGAACCGGGCCTCAAAGACGGAGGAGGCACATTACAAAGTACGCCCTATGGACAGCTGCCTTTGAACCCTAAAGGTGCTACATAGTGCACTAAGGTAGCCTACGGTTTCCAGAAGAATGCCTACGGCTTGCCTTTCGAGTAGTAAGTCGTACTAAACTTATACAACCGCACATTTTTATGAAAGGTTAAACAAGTTAGCATTCATATACGAAGCTTTATCCACTGCTGACATGTTATGTAGTCGATAAGCTTCACCTTTGCTAAGCGCGGAATGATCATTTAGATCTATGATAGGAACATATTTATTCGACTTAGTTAGCTTGTTCTTGTGCATTTGTGTTGTTATTTCTTAGTTAATTATGTATTTTAAGCTATTTTCGTGTGTTTGTAGGTCATAATAACAAAGTTGGCAAGAAAGTGCATTTTGGAGCATTTTTGAGCATTTTTGAGCCAAGATTGGATAGTGCAAGCATGGAGACATGAGGATGGACGTTTTTGAAGATTTGAAGGCTAGAAATCAGCATGTGTGTGTGCAAGTGTGTTGAACTACAACTCCAAACATCCATCCACTACACCCATTACATCCACTCATTACCCAACATCCACCCACTACACCCATTACATCCACTCATTACCACAACACTCATCCACTACACCCATTACATCCACTCATTACCAAACACTCATCCACTACACCCATTACATCCACTCATTACCAAACACTCACCCACTACACCCATTACATCCACTCATTACCAAACATCCATCTACTACACCCATTACATCCACTCATTACCAAACACTCATCCTCTCCCTAGCCTATAAATACATCCATCATTCACCATAACAAAGAGGAAGATTAGTAAAGATCCATCCAAAGACACTACATTCACATCTCACAACTCCATACACTTACACTTTCATTCCTTGGCCGTGAGCACCATCCATTCATCCATTCATTTCCCTTTCCTTGCCGTGACCTCCACCCAACCTAAACACATTTAGCCATTCCCTCCATATATCCATACGCATCCATCAAACTACACCTTGTGCCGCAACAAAGAGAAGAAGAAGGACCATTGGACATGCTTGCCATTCAAGTCGGATTGTTGGAGCGTTTTTAGGTGTTTTCATTCTTTGTTTTCAATGTTTAAGTTTATGTATCTTTGCTTTCCAATGCCTTCTTGTTAAAATTGTATAGAGGCAAAATGTTTGAATCTTCATTCTTTTGGAAAGAATAAAGAATCACAAAGTTGTTGAGGTTAATTCACTTAGATGTTAGTGGCACTTGTCCACAACATAATACTACTCATGTTGTATGACATTCACCGAAGATCACCCTCGGTTGGACTATAGTTTATTTTAAATAAACACAAGTCCGAATACTTTGCAAAAGGTTTCAAAGAATTCAAGAAATGTAAGTTGATGAGTAAGACGTCTAAAGTATTTACATCCTTAGATTTGATCCAAGGAATGGTAACACTTTAGAATAGTTTTCTTGAAAGATATCAAGGAAAGAAGCATCATATGATAATGGATTTCTCCATAAGGAGAAGAACGAACTTGAATAAGATTTGGTTCATTGGATATTATCAATTACCCATATATAGGATATATACTTCTAAAACAATATGATTGTCAATTAGAAGATCTTCCAAAGTTTTCATGACTCCATAGGATGTAGTTAGTGATGCGAAAATAAATTAACACACAAATTAAACCCTCTTTTTGACAATTGTAGTGTAGATGTAAGTAGGGTATCGTTCTAGGCCGGGGATTAGGAGGGCTTGCTAAATCCTCTCAAAAACATAAAAACAAAGTTACAAATGTAAATAAAAGACTTTAAAAGTAAAGGGGGATTTGGATTTGATGAATTTAGAAACAAAACATAAACTTTGGAAAACAAAACAAGTTTTAAAACGAATTTGGTTTAAATAAATGGATGGAAGGTTAGCTAAGGGGTTCTTCTCCACACATGTCTTGCTTGCATACAAAATGATTTCCAATTGCATTTCAATAACTTATTAATTCTCAATGCCCCAAGTTAATTAGGTACGCTTAAATTAACCCTCAGATTTTCCTACTTTTATTGAGTTGGATGATTGCATACGACAACCCAAAGCATTCTTCACAAGTTCCCTACATGAATTGCATAATAGAGATACAAGCAAGAATCATTAAGTTCTATGAAAATCATAAGCATTGACGAGGCATTCATAACTATGGAATACGCATGTTACTCTTGCCAAGAATTTACTTAACGCGATTGTGACTAGCAACCTTCACTATTTGTGAATATAAGTTCATGACAATTAGGTGAAACTCCCTTATATTCTAGCATCAAATTCATGCATGCAAACTAAGTGTCGACCCTCAATCAACATACACAAATCAGTTTTTATACGAACGGATAAGTAAATTGAATTCATAACTTATGAAACGCAATTAAAAGTAATTAAATCATATTGCAAGCAAGGACATATGTTTCGAATTCCCCCCTAGCTAAGGGGGGTTTAGTTCCTCATTATTACAAAACAAAGATAAACAAATTTAAACATTGAAAAACAAAGGAAAGAAAGCACCTAAACGTTCCAACGATCCATGTTGGATAGCAAGCGCGTCCAAGGACTTTTCTCCTTCTCTTTGCCGCAACAACAAGGTTGGAATGATGTTGAAGGGTTGGTTATTCGGAGGAATGGATGGGAAGGGGCTTAGATATGTAGGAGAGGCAAGGAAAGGTTTGGAGAATGGTTAATTTCTGGATGATTTGAATGAGGTTGCTACCATGGTATTTATAGGAAGAGGATGGACTTGTTTAACACAAAATTTTGGTGGAATTGAGTAGGTGAGCATGGCAAAGAGTGGGAATTGTTGGTGGGTTAGGTATTGAGTCATCCACTCACATGTCATGGTTAGCTAAGCATTGCATCATCCACTCATATGTCATGGTTAGCTAAGCATTGCATCATCCACTCACATGTCATGGTGAGATAGGCATTGCATCATTACTAAAAAATCGGGTGGAAGTGAAACAAAGGGAAGGCCACGACATTGATGAATTTTATGAGGTATGCATGGTTTTGAGTGAAGTTTTGGCCAATCCTTCTAGAAATTTATCTCTTCTTGCACTTTGTATTTGTTTCACCACATTTTTAGCATGATTCTATCCTCATTTGACTTCAAATTCGTCCATCCATCTTGCTCATAACATATGTAATCCATTCCAAGCTCAAAACTGCTCCAAAATGCACCAAAATGCACTTTCTTGCTACCTTAGCCCTTTGGACCTACAAACACAAGAAAATAGCTTAAAGTACTAAAATAACTAAGAACTAATAACGTAAATGCAAGAAAACTAGTTAACTAAGTCGCATAAATATGCGTCTATCAGTTAGAAAGAAAGACAAGTCTTAATTGTATTAAGATTTGGGGTTGTGTGCCAATAAGCAATATTTGTTTGAGAATTATCTTATGGATATCCTTAAATTAACCTTTGGATATCACTTCTATAAACCAACTAACAAATGTTGTTTGTTGGGTAGTTCATTGTAATCCTACAATATGATTTGCCTAAGATAGAGCAATGAACGAGAGATAGAAATCAAAGAATGGGTTCTTTGAGAGACAAGATGATAATCAACAAATATAACAACCTAGTTCCTATACCACAAGCTCCAAGGTAGTCAATAAGGATTTATAAACCGTCTCAGTTGAATGGTTTGAACTTTATGACTATGTCGTAGAGTTGCACCTCTTAATTCGAAAGAAATAAGAATGAAAATCCTTATGACTACATTGAGTGTATATATGACATGTACTCAAGGAAATGGTAAAGTACTATTTGACCCGAAATAATGAAACCTTCATAAGCTAATTGGTAGCTTAAGGTGACTACAATCAAAGAGAATGGTTGACTTTGAAGAAACCATCTTTGAGATAGTCTTGGTTTCAATTAATTTGAAAATTGCTAGCTACAACTAAATGGTGATTCAATGTTTGGACATAATATGGGTTTCCGAAACCATTATTAAGATAGTCTTGATAATATATGTCTAAAACTATAAATCACAAGACATGTAAGTTGTAGAGATCCATCCATCATGAATCTTAGCAAGCTAGTGGGAGCTATAAACATCTTATGAGAAAAGGATCAAATCGTTTGATTTCTCATAAAGATGTAAATGAATCTTTTGTTTACTAGGTTTACAAAAGATTAGTGGGAGTTAATCATGTTCCTAAAATTTAAGTATATATGATATATTAATTTTGGAAATGAAAAGAATACTTCTTCGTTAAAGTTATGACTTTAAACATTCGTTAAAGTTATGACTTTAAACATTCTATAAAGATAGAATATATATGGGAGACATAGTCTAATATACATGGGATAGAAATCTATATTGATAGATTTCAAGATATAATTTGATTATATCAATCCCTAATAATAGACAAAAGATGCTAGGAAGTTTCTCATATGATGATAAACTTCAATTAGAAGGACGACTCTAGTTTGACTAGCAAGTTGCTCTTCTCAAAGGGAACGTACCCTTTGACTCCCAAAGAAATAATGCATAAATAGAATCCTTTATGCATACGCAGAAAGGTGATTTACGTATTTCATATTGTATGAAAAACGTTGATATGAATTGTACCTAGAACGGTACAAGACAATATCAATGCAAGCCCAGGATCAGAACCATGGCAACTGTCAAGTAAGTCCTTAAGTATTTAAGAAATACTAAAGGATAAATTCCTCAAAGATCGAGGAAGAATTAGAGTAACGTAATGGAAGCGTAAATGTATTAGATTATGAATCTAATCCATCATTGGATGTTTCTTCATTATGAATAAAGAGATAAACAGATATCTCTTTATTATGACTAAAGAGATATTTGGATGGAAACATTAAAGTAATGACTTTAGTGTGTTCCATTATGAATGCAAAATATATTGCCATATAGAAGCTTACAACAATGTTGTTTGGATGGGAAAGTTCATTTATGAACTCTCTATTTGGTTCCAACCAGAAAGTGTATCTAGTGTACTGACACTATGACACTAATGGGGCGATAGCTCAAGCCAGGGAATCAAGGTCTCATCAAGATTCGAACTCATATGAGAGACTGAACCACATGATTGAGAATCATGTATAATGGTGACGTCGATATTCTCAAGGTTGCTTCTATGGATAACATATAGATATCCATTGTCTAGGCCTACTACTCAGCCATTTATGAAATGACTACAGAAGAGGTATCATCACTGATGACCAAGCTGATTGGCTCTAGTGCAAGTGGGAGATTGTTGGAAATGTGCCCTAAAACCAATCATATGATGATACTTTACGGACATTTCACATGTTAAACTAATCTAGTTTAATATCAAGGGCAAAGATTATTGTTTAAGCCGTCTCATATAAATGTTATATGCTTAACCAATAAGTCCAAGGAATATGTAATTAGGAGAATGTAATTAAACAAGTTAGATTAATGAGACCATTCTCTTTCATATACATATCCTAAACGTTCCTGATCATAGGATTGCCAATTGGGCATTGACAGTCCGTTAAGATCAGTACGTGTTGTGTCTTCTCTTAGGGAGAGTGACTAGTCTCGAGTCATTGGTGTGTGTGACATCAAGACAAGCATGTAGGTGCTCAATAGCGAATGAGTCCACTGAACACGATCAACGAAGAGTTCTCATATTCATGTCACATGAGAACTCATGGTTGGGATAATGCAAAGTAGTCCTTTGACCTGAGGCATCACAGTTGTCTTGTGGTTAAGTCCTTGATCTTTGATTATGTCAAACGTCACTCCATTCGTGGGTGTCCACAGCATCGTTGGGGTTAAGCCACTTAGTCATGGAGGCAAGTGAATGCGCAACAAGGGATCTCTAACCTTCAAACCGTTTGAGGGAGAATACTCTATGATATGATTAAGAATCTTTGGCCAAAGTATGAATGAGATTTAGGAATGTGTTCCAAATCACATTCAAGGTAATCATATAAGCACACGAATCACATTGGATAGTAGACATGAATAAACTATCAAACCAAACAATGTGGTCAAGAGTATTGTATTAGAGAAAGACCGTATTGCATTTGTAATGCTAAACTGAATAGGTTCTCCACCTCTTCTGATTAGCTTGGGTAACCATGATATGCTACTAGGTGTCACTCATGGTTTGTGGAAGCCCTAAACGTGTGTAATCACTAAAGGGAGAATTGAAAGTAAGTTTCAATTCACAATCGATGTGAAATGGTTTTAATCGCCCACTGCCTCGCTAAAAGGAACCTAATGGATCGTACACCGTGTAAGGTAAAGATTGAAGAAACAACGGAGATGAGTAAGAATAATTAAATGGTTTAATTATTTATGGCAAGGATTAATTAATATGTTAATTAATCAAACGAATAAAGTTCGTTAAAAGACCACGGGTTAGTTTTGGGCCTCAAGGCCCAATGGGCTTTGAACGTCAAGCCCATTGACTTAAGTTGTATGACAACTTAATTCACAAAGGCCCAAAAGCCCAATAAAACCCTTATGGCCGGCCATGTTAGAGAGAATGGGCTTTTGGTTCTTTAGGTCACTTATTTGAAGGGACTATATAAAGGACTTTATAGCCTAAATTCATTAAGGGTTCTTTTGGAGAAAATTGGAGAGAACATGTCTCTCCTTTTCTCTCTAAAGAGGCCGGCCCCCCCTTGGAGGGTGCATCTAGCAATCCCACTACTCCAAGGTCACTCATTTCTTCTCCAATCTAACCTTGGTGTGGAGACTTAGAGGTTCTCAATTTTGGGAACTTGGAGAAACCTTTTCATCCATCCAAATCCATAGATTTTAGATGCAAGGAATGAAGGCCCTCTCTTTGGGTGATTAGCCTTTGCTTATGCAAAGAGGAATCTACAAAGGTATAAATTTCAACTCACTTTGTTTTGAGTTGTGTCTTGGTTCACCAATCTACTAGGCTTTGAATTTCATGGGTAATGTTTTGTTTTTGAATGCATGCAAGCATGATTCCGCCTTTTAATTGTTACTTGCATGCTATAGATGTTATTCAAATGAACATGTTTTCACAAAGTAATCCTTCATTTATGGGGCAGTTTCGAGAGCAAGGCAAGTTGCCTAGCTCAACCGTGGTCAATCCAAAAGGTGGATTCGAATCTGCAAAAGCTATAACTTTGCGAAGTGGGAAGCACGTAGGATCTGACCCCCAACACTCCAAATCACGTTCTAATGAGGTGGAGGAGTTGATGATTGAAGAGGAAGAACAAAAGCCACCCACGGCAAGGGTGGAAACACCTTTGCCGCAAGCCAAGGCCACGGCAAGGAAGGAAGCACCCTTGCCGCAGCCTCCTACATCCCATAATCAATCCAATCCGTCCAACTCAGGTAAGAAAGTTCCAATTCCAATTAATTCTAACGTTATTCCTCCAAATGTACCCTTCCCTAGCAGATTTTTGCAAGCCAAGAACGAAGAGGAGGAAAAAGATGTTCTTGAGACGTTTAGAAAAGTGCATGTCAATATCCCACTCCTTGATGCTATTAAGCAAATTCCAAAATATGCCAAGTGTTTGAAGAAGCTTTGTACAACAAGGACGCGTATTCGGGAGAAAGAAGTGGTACATGTAAGCGAAAATGTCTCTGCAATGTTGCAAAGAAAGCTGCCACCTAAATGCAAAGATCCGGGTAGTTTCACAATTCCGTGTGTAATTGGTAATACAAGATTTGAGCATGCTATGATTTAGGTGCATCAATTAATGTCATGCCATATTCTGTTTATGCATCTATGAATCTAGGAGAACTTAAAAATGATGGTGTGATTATTCAATTAGCCGATCGATCTAATGCATATCCAGAATGAGTGTTGGAAGATGTTTTGGTGCAGGTAGACCACTTAATTTTTCCTGCAGATTTCTATGTGCTTGATATGGAGGATTCATGACACTCTTCACCATCACCGCTCTTACTTGGACGACCTTTCATGAAAACGGCTTAAACCAAGATTGACGTGGCCAAGGGAGCAGTAACCATGGCATTCGGTGGTGATATGATTAACTTTAAGATTTCTGAATCTGTTGAGAAGACTAATGATGTTCGTTCTTGTTGTGCTATTGATGTAATTGAAAATATAGGGCAAGAATGTTCAACAATAATCAAGAGGGATGTTTCTCGCACCACAATCAATGAGGGACTTGGATTAAAGCACAAGGAGCACGTCCCAACCCCCAAATCACCAAATCTGGCCGAGAATACTCATTGTGCATTTGTTCAATGTGCTGCCACTTCAGTGCAGCACATGGGTAAGCCATCTTCTCCACTTTCAATTCCCATTTCGAATAATAGGTTGTTACCTTGTTTGGTGCAGGTACCTAGGTGCATTCAAAGTGGTGGGAGAGTTCATTTAGGGAAGCAAAGCACAAAAATCAGGAAGGATCATTATCCCCTTCCATTCAACGATCTAAAGCATGAAGTGGTTCGTAGGGCAGGTTGGAGAGGAAGCATCCTTGGATGCCGTGGGCCCTAATGAGGAGTGAATGAGGTCTTCGTCCGGCTGTACGACGTTAAAGCAAGCGCTACTTGGGAGGCAGCCCATGTATTCAAATAAGGAAGATCTATGAATCGCTTCACAATCAGTTTTGCGTTTCTAAAAACCTTCCCTTTTTTTTTTTTTTTTTTTTTTTTTGCATTTTTATTTTGCCATGATTGTCATTTTTATTTGTTATTGATTTAATTATTTTTGGGTGTGGGTTTATTTTTGAAACATTGACAGATATGCAAGGTAATTTCACATTAATTTTCATGGAAAACAAACATTAGGTAGAAAGGTAGAAAAATACAAGCAAGTGCAAACAAGCAGGAATGAGCCTTCATTGGTTAGGTGGTGCCTCAGCATTCGACGGACCTCCAGAAAGTCGAAGCGCCAGAGTTTGATTTTCCGGAGCCTCAACACTTGGTGAAGCGCCAGATGACGAAGGCAGAAGTTGCCGCTGGAGTAAGGCCACAAACCGTTGATGATCACTCTGAATCCGAACTTCGGACTCCTGCAGCTGGTCAAACTTCCTCTTCATACTTGTTGAGTAATTAGTTGCGAGCATGTGCAACTCTTTATTCTCATGCCTAAGCACTCTGACCTCTTGCCGAAGACTAGCCACTTCAGCCATCAACGACTCAACCTGACGAGATCGAGCAAGAAGGTGTTGGCCCATGTTTGATACTGAGCCTGCACATCGGACGCTGTAGGCCAGAGAGTCCTGAACAGCCAGTTCGTCGGACCGCCTGGAAAGTATCCTAGTGTCTCTAGGAGTGAGAAGATTTCTGGCCACCACCGAAGCGGTTGTATCATTTATCATCATGGAATCTCCAACTGTAAGAGGACCATTTGCGGATACGAAGGACGGCTGCCAAATGTTGTTTGGAGAAGACATATCAATATCTTCCCCAACATTCAAGTTAAGGCGACGGTCAGAAGGGCAAGACATTTTTGAAGGTGTGAAGAAAAAGAAGAGGTCGGACAAATCAAGTTCTTAGAAGTGTAGGTAGGGAGCTTTTACAGGCGGAAAATTCAAGTGTGCTTTGGAATGTGATGCGTGCCTCTCTTTAAAAATCAGCACTCGACAGAGCTTCAGAAATTGAAGAGGCAAGTTCAGAAATCGAATAGGCAAGCTCAGAGATCGAAGAGACGTCTGCTTTCTCAAAAGCTGGGCTGCTCAGAAACCACGGGCCGATCTCAGATATCGGAGAGGCATCTGTTTTTCCAAACGTGTCAACATCTGTCACATGCAAAGTCAGCTTTGAGGAAATCACGGACAGTTTGTCGAAGCGCCGATTCCAGATATCGAAGAGGTGCCAGTCTTTTTCAGCCTCGTCAGCACCTGTCACACGCAAACTCAGCTTTGCAGAAATCACGGGCAGTTTTTCGAAGCGCCGATTCCAACCATCTGCTTTTCCAGACGTGTCAACATCTGTCACATGTAGAGTCAGCTTTGAGGAAATCACGGGCAGTTTGTCGAAGCGCCGATTCCAGATATCGAAGAGGTGCCAGTCTTTTTCAGCCTCGTCAGCACCTGTCACACGCAAACTCAGCTTTACAGAAATCACGGGCAGTTTGTCGAAGCGCCGATTCCAGATATCGAAGAGGTGCCAGTCTTTTTCAGCCTCGTCAGCACCTGTCACACGCAAACTCAGCTTTGCAGAAATCATGGGCAGTTTGTCGAAGCGTCGATTCCAGATATCGAAGAGGCATCAGCTTTATCCAGACGTGTCAGCATCTGTCACATGCACACTCAACCTTGCAGAAATTACGAGCAATCTGTCGAAGATTTCTAGTGAAGTAGGAAGCACGTGAAGTTTACTGTTCAATCATCCAACGGGTGCCGACAAGCGTGAAAGAATAGTACCGGTTATTAATTCCTATAAATGTCGTCATTCACCCTCCATAGCAAGGCAGACATACATAATCCTTCTTCATCTCCGAAAATGCATTCCCAACAAAGCCTCTCGAGTTACTCTGTGTTTCTCATCCCTTGGGGTACCTCTGCAAACAAGTCATCAAGAGCAAAAGTATTTCATATCATGAAGGTTGAAAGCAAGAGTATCTCATATCATGCTTTCTCCCAGTCCTTTTCCTTGTCTTTGTGACAAGGAGAAAGCGAGCAATCAGCCAGCACTTGGTGTCAATCTTCCGATCTAAGAACCGACTGCCTGGAACTCCTTCCTGATTGCTTACCTAGCATTACTCTCGAGTGCTCATCTTCAACTGCTGATGTACTTCCGAAGAAGATGCCACATCTGCCTGGAGAACAGATAAGGCAAGTGAAAATGATACCTTGAAGCATGTGGAGACAACGTGTTAATTCATCATCAAGATCAAGTCTCATTTTCCTTGCTAAGAAGTTCCCCAGCCCAGTTCAAGAATACACTTGTGGAAAGATACTTCTTCAAAAGCAAAAGTATCTCATATCATCAGAGTCAAAGGCAAAGATATCTCATGGCATGTTTTTCCTTTACCCTTGCTCTTGCCTGCGAGACAAGGAGAAAGAAAGCAATCGGTCGGCACTTGGACAGATTGAACAAAGAAACAGACCATCACCTCTACCTCGTGCCTACCTGCCGTGCAGAAGAAACAAGCAGAGAAGAATGCTGCCTGCAGACTCAATCAACCCAGCAGAAGAAGTCTGAGTTGAAACCAAGAGCTCGAGAAGCTTCAACAACATATGGACGCATCAGTCGCCAAAGAGCAAAGTCTCGTCGTACAAGGCCATCAAATCACCACCACCAATCAAGTCTCATTTTCCTTGCTAAGAAGTTCCCTAGCCCAGTTCGAGATCAAAGCTGTGGAAAGTCAACAAGATCATCTCTCCATAACCAGATTTGCGTTCTTAAACTCTACTCTGTCTGGTTTTTACTTTGCCATACTTGTCATGTTTATTCGTTGTTTGTTTGTTTGCTTGTTTATGTGTGAGTTTATGCCTGAAACATTGAGGACAATGTTTGATTTAAGTGTGGGGGGGGTAACCAAGTTGTTTTGCATGAAATTCGTGGGAGTTTATCATCCATTACTTCTAGTGTTGTTCCTTGCTGTTTTAAGTGTTTTTATGTTGTTTTGGAGTGTTTTAGTGTGTTTTGACATAAAAATCCGAAAATCTCATAAAAATTTGAAAAAATTGTTTTGAAAAACCCAAAAAGAGTTGTTTTTGTGTGTTTGTTTGTGTCTTAGGGTACCTTCCAACACAATGATGAGGATTTGGTTTTTAATTACATGACTGTTAAAGAGAGTTATAAACATGGATGAAAATTTGATTTACTCTTTGGTGTATGCTTGGTTGTGGTTATAATTTATGAATTCACATGCAATCATAAAGGAAAAATCAGTTTTTGTAACATGCTTGAAAGAAGGAACTCAAATGAACGCTCCAACCTTGTGAGACTTGAGCCTAAACGTTTATTTGGAGAGTTATTAATCTGTGCAATTTTTTTTGTTTTCTAAAGTCGTTGCATAATGTCATTATTCTTTGCTTGGTTGCTACTTAGAAGGCATTTCATCATTTAGTTCCAAATGCTAGAACTTATGCCTATTTCATTCAAAGCATGTTATTGATTTGCATAACACATATTCAAGATGAAGTTGTTTAGTGAGCCAAAAGCCAAAAAGCCTATCCCATACATTATATGTTTAAGTTTAACCCCGTTGAGCCTTGTTTAGCCTACGTTCTTTGTTAACCCACACTATCTTCACCTAGCCTAGATTAGGACCATCCATACCCTTGTTCTTGAAGCATAGTAAAGTATGACTCAAAATGAATTCCTTTTGATTAATGTATTGCAGAAAGCAAGTGTGGGGGAAGTGATTCTTGTGTGTGTGTGTGTGTGTATGCCAAAGTCCTTAATAAGGCACGGGTAGAAAAGAAAAAAAAAAGAGTGAAAAGAAAAAAAAAGTTTGTTAAAAAAGGGTCCAAAACATTGAATTCGGCCCTAAGTGTTGCATGAATCTTCCCTTTGTATTTAAAAGTTGATTCTGCATTCTAAAGTGAATTCCAAGTGTCTATTTCATTGCTTTGCTTGCTATCGCTTTAAGAACGTTTGTTATTCCTATCCTTTCTTTATTAGCCATTACCCCCAAGCCCTGTTTCAACCCTTGACTTCAATCTTGAGTGTTGTGTGTTTCAATTTGTGGAGTTTGAAATTGATATGAGCATATGGTGTCACTGGTTCTCGCATCTAAGTAGTAGCATTCCATTCATGAGATCATATATATACATGAATTAATAATTCCAGAAATTGCTTCTTTGTTGAAAAACATATGTGAGTACTAGTTTTAAAGTTTATATCAATCTTCTCACATATACCTAGTATAGGGAGTGTAGTCAGAAATTCTTGTGTGAAAATAAGAGTGTATCTAGTAAGGAATTGAGGAAATTCTCTAAGGCATGTTACTATATTCAAAATGCTGTTTTAATTGATTAAATGTGAGCTAGTGAATGGTGACTATGATTAAGTATGCTCGAGGGTAAGGAATGCTTAAATCTATGTAAGTGGTGATCTTTGGCATGTCATGTTTCATTGAAAATCCTGACGCAAATGTTGGAAGGTTAGGTTGTGTTTTGTTTGTTTTGTTTGTTTTGTTTCGTTTTGTTTCTTTTGTTTTGCTCGAGGACTAGCAAAAGCTAAGTGTGGGGGAATTTGATAGGAACATATTTATTTGACTTAGTTAGCTTGTTCTTGTGCATTTGTGTTGTTATTTCTTAGTTAATTATGTATTTTAAGCTATTTTCGTGTGTTTGTAGGTCATAATAACAAAGTTGGCAAGAAAGTGCATTTTGGAGCATTTTAGAGCATTTTTTTAGCCAAGATTGGATAGTGCAAGCATAGAGACATGAGGATTGACGTTTTTGAAGATTTGAAGGCTAGAAATCAGCATGTGTGTGTGCAAGTGTGTTGAACTACAACTCCAAACATCCATCCACTACACCCATTACATCCACTCATTACCCAACATCCACCCACTACACCCATTACATCCACTCATTACCACAACACTCATCCACTACACCCATTACATCCACTCATTACCAAACACTCATCCACTACACCCATTACATCCACTCATTACCAAACACTCACCCACTACACCCATTACATCCACTCATTACCAAACATTCATCCACTACACCCATTACATCCACTCATTACCAAACACTCATCCTCTCCCTAGCCTATAAATACATCCATCCTTCACCATAACAAAGAGGCTACACCCATTACATCCACTCATTACCAAACACTCATCCTCTCCCTAGCCTATAAATACATCCATCCTTCACCATAACAAAGAGGAAGATTAGAAAAGATCCATCCAAAGACACTACATTCACATCTCACAACTCCATACACTTACACTTTCATTCCTTGGCCGTGAGCACCATCCATTCATCCATTCATCCATTCATTTCCCTTTCTTTGCTGTGACCTCCACCCAACCTAAACACATTTAACCATTCCCTTCCATATATCCATACGCATCCATCAAACTACACCTTGTGCCGCAACAAAGAGAATAAGGAGGACCCTTGGACATGCTTGCCATTCAAGTCGGATTGTTGGAGCGTTTTTAGGTGGTTTCATTCTTTGTTTTCAATGTTTAAGTTTATGTATCTTTGCTTTGTGAGTATGAGGAGCTAAACCCCCCTTAGCTAGGGGGGATTCGAAACCATGTTTATGATTGCTATATGATTTGATTACTTTCAATTGCGTTTCATAAGTTGTGAATTCAATTTACTTATCTACATGAATTAAAACTGATTTGTGTGTGTTGGTTGAGAGTGCACGCTTAATTTTCATGCATAAGTTTGATGCTAGGATATAAGGGAATTTCACCTAATCGTTATGAACTTATATTCAAAAGTAGTAAAGGTTGTTGATCACAATCGTGTTAAGTAAATTCTTGGCATAAGTTTCATGCAATTCATAGTAACGAGTGCCTCGCCAATGCTTATGATTTTCATAGAACTTAATGATCTTTGCTTGTATCTTTGTTATGCAATTCATGCAGGGAACTTGTGAGGAATGCTTTGGGTTGTCGTATGCAATTCATCCAATTCGATAACTTTAGGAAAATCTGAGGGTTAATTAGTGCAATTCACGGTTAATTTGGGGTGTTGGGAATTCATGGTTTATTGAGAAGCAATTGGAAATCGTTTTGTATGCAAGTGTGACATGTGTGGAGAAGAACCCCTTAGCTAGCTTTCCATCCATTCACTTTTATCAAATTCGTTTTAGAATCTGTTCAATTTACAAAGTTTGCTCTTGTTTTCAATTTTCGTCAAAACTCAATCCCCATTTATTTTGAAGTGTTAGATTAGTTAGAAATCAATTTAGTTTGTGTTTTTAAGTGTCTTGAGTCAAGTCATAACCCAATTTCGTCCAATTTAGTGTTAGGTGTTCAAAACTGCCCAGAAAGTGTTTTTAAGGCAGTTTTGAGTGTTTATTTGCTGTTTTGAGTCTTTTGGTTTGTTTTGGTGTTTTATAGTTTAGTTTTGCATTCTTTGAGTCTAGTTTAGTGTTTTAAACTTTGTTTTTACGTTTTGAGTCAGTTTCAAGTGATTTGGCAATCCCTCCTAATCCCCGGCCTAGAACGATCCCTACTTACATACTTTGCTACAATTGATAAAAAGAGGGTTTAATTTGTGTGCTTATATATTTCGCATCAATCTACACTAATTCCTAAAGTGTTGTGATGCTTGCTAAATTGGTTACATAAAAAGCAAAGAATTCTCTCGGACATTTGCTTACGAAATTCCATACATCCGCATACTTTAGATACGAAAGGTTAGCAAATTTTGAAGGAAATTTTGTGAAAAACATGTTCATTTAAGCAACATCTATAGCATGCATTTAACAATTAAAAGGCGGAATCATGCTTGCATGCACTTAAAAACAAAACATTAACCATGAAATTCAAAGCCTAGTAGATTGGTGAACCAAGACTCAACTCAAATCAAAGTGAGTTGAGAAATTTATACCTTTGTAGATTCCTTTGCATAAGCAAAGGCTAATCACCCAAAGAGAGGGCCTTCATTCCTTGCATCTTAGATCTATGGATTTGGATGGATGAAATGGTTCTCCAAGTTCCCATAATTGAGAACCTCTAAGTATCTTCACCAATGTTAGATTGGAGAAGAAATGAGTGACCTTGGAGGAGTTGGATTGCTAGCTAATCCCTCCAAGGGGGGCCGGCCTCTTTAGAGAGAAATGGAGAGACATGTTCTCACCAATTTTCTCCAAAAGAAACCCTAAATGAATTTTGGCTATAAAGTCATATTTATACCTTAATTCATTGGAGTGGCAAACTTGTAAATAAGTCCAAAACTCACTACATCTCTAAATGGCCGGCCTTAAGGGTTTCATTGGGATTTTAAGGCCTTTGTGAATTATTAGTCATTAAGTTGTCATACAACTTAAGTCAATGGGCTTGACGTTCGAAGCCCATTGGGCCTTGAGGCCCATAACTAAACCCGTGGTCTTTAACGAACTTATTCGTTTGATTAATTAACATATTAATTAATCCTTGCCATAAATAATTAAACCATTTAATCATTCTTACTCGTCTCCATTGTTTCTTCAATCTCCACCTTACACGGTGTACAATCCATTAGGTTCCTTTTAGCGAGGCAGTGGGCGATTAAAACCATTTCAAATCGATTGTGAATTGAAACTTACTTTCAATTCTCCCTTTAGTGATTATACACGTTTAGGGCTTCCACAAACCATGAGTGACACCTAGCAGCATATCATGGTTACCCAAGCTAATCAGAAGAGGTAGAGAACCTATTCAGTTTAGGATTACAAATGCAATACGGTCTTTCTTTAATACAATACTCTTGACCACATTGTTTGGTTTGATAGTTTATTCATGTCTACTATCCAATGTGATTCGTGTGCTTATATGATTACCTTGAATGTGATTTGGAACGACTTCCTAAATCTCATTCATACTCTGGCCAGAGATTCTTAATCATATCATAGAGTATTCTCCCTCAAACGGTTTGAAGGTTAGAGATCCATTGTTGCGCATTTAATTGCCTCCATGGCTAAGTGGCTTAACCCCAACTATGTCGTGGACACCCTCCTGATGGAGTGACTTTGACATAATCAAAGATCAAGGACCTAACCGCAAGACAACTATGATGCCTCAGGTCAAAGGACTACTTTGCATTATCCCAACTATGAGTTCTCATGTGACATGAGTATGAGAACTCCTCGTTGATCGTGTTCAGTGGACTCATTCGCTATTGAGCACCTACATGCTTGTCTTGATGTCACACACACCAATGACTCGAGACTAGTCACTCTCCCTGAGAGAAGACACAGCACGTACTGATCTTAACGGATTGTTAATGCCCAATTAATCTAACTTGTTTAATTACATTCTCCTAATTACATATTCCTTGGACTTATCGCTTAAGCATATAACATTTATATGAGACGGCTTAAACAATAATCTTTGCCCTTGATATTAAACTAGATTAGTTTAACATGTGAAATGTCCGTAAAGTATCATCATATGATTGGTTTTAGGGCACATTTCCAACAAATTTCATGACCCAAAAATCTTTAGTATGTTGTGATGCAGGCTACACATCTCAACGAATCGAAGAAAGCCAAAGTTAACAGCCAAGTGGTCACGTGGACTTGTCTACTTCTGTAAGGCGTCCGGCTATCGACCCTATGGCCAACAGCTTTGCAAAAGTTCTACACCAACACCTACGGTTACATATGCTACGTGGGTCTATCTGCTTATAGAAAACCAGCACGCCTGTCACTGGACTAAAAGTCAAAGGTGGGGTGTAAACAAGAGAAGTAGAGATGAAGAAAAGCAAAGGAAGCAAGTTTATTAAATTTTCTACCAAAATTGATAAACAAATAGCAAAGGCCAAAGGAGTTCAAGCAACGCAAAAAGCAACAAAGAAAACAAAGAAAATCTTAAAGACTACCTAGAAGACTACTCTTCAGCAGCTTGGACATCCCATAACTACTCGATCGTCACACCTTTAGCAGGGACATCATCTGGCGCTTCACCCCTGCTGCCCTGGCCTGGGCACCAACTTCTCCGACTTCTTCACCAATGAAAGCCTCAAAAGTAAAGGCAAGCAAGTCTTCCGGAGAAATAGAGAAGGTCTCGAAGTCTTTCCCAGCAAACTCAAAGTCAGATGGCCTACCAAAGAGATGATCTACATAACCCAGCTTGTAGAAATCGGCCTGACTCTGAACAAGGGAAGCCTCGAACCCAGCCTTCTTACCCTTCAGTTGCTCGTTCTCCTCGAGCAGACCAATACGGACGCGCTGCAGCTCATCCACTTATTTCTTCAGACTTTCGTTGATCTTCAGTACACTTTGGAGTTCCAACACTTGGGGTTCAAGCCTATCGACGATTTTCTTGAAGTGGATCACTTAATTATAAGCAACAATCAACTCTTTATCCTTTGCGTAAGCAACGGAACGAAGCTCATAAATTGTACACTCAAGATCTTGAATATGAGGTATTTAACATCCAATCTCATTCTCTGCACTTTTATACTTAACTTTGATTACATCAAGCATAGTCTTCAAGTCAAAGATCTATTGGCAAACAGTATCAAGCTACAAAGAAGTGGAGGCAAAGATATTAGACCCCTTCAAAGCAATGAGCTCAGACTCCAACCTCTTGATCTTCTCGGCATAGAAATAAGCTTCAGCTGCCATAGTCTTCGCCACCTCATTGGCAGCCTTGGTATCCTCTTGGTCAAAGAGCATAGACTCGGCTGCTAGAATCGTCGTTTTCTGCATCATAGCAAGTAGAGCAGTCCTTTTATATTCGGTCATATGCTTCGCAAAGGAACTTGGGTAAACAACCACTTTAACGCCATCAACAAGCTTGGCATATGCGTCCATGTCTTCAAGCAGATATGCTTTCAAGAGCGCACAAATCTCAGCAGCCTCCCCAGAAATAGGCTTGGTGGATTTCTCACAGCTGCCCACGCGAGCAGTCTCCTCTTTTTCAGCAGGCGAATCAGTCTCAGCAGCAAGGGGAGTGGGCCTTATTTCTTTTCATAGTAGCAAGCCTCTCCAAAGGTGAACCAGACTTAGCTCCCAACGGACGTCTTGGTAGAGACTTTGGCACTGGGGATATAACAGAAACTCTACGATGAGCAATCCTATTAGCAATCGTACTAGCCATTTTCGGCATGGTAAGCACAACACGCTCAAATCTAGCAGCCTCATTTTTCTTCCCATCGGAAGACGTCAAGTCAATCACAAGTCTCTCGGCAGCAGACGAACCTTCACAAGCAGCGAATGAAGCCTTTGGTTTTTTCTCAATCGACATTTCTAGAGCAGGCTGAGAAGATCCCTTATTTCCACCTTCATTCATAGTAGGTTCCAAGACAGCAACCGGACGAGCTAATGCATCCGCCTCGATCCTCTTTATCTCATCTCTTAAGAGCAGCCCACATTTCTCTCGGCGAAGAAGACTAAGCAGCCAACGCCATTCACGGTACTTATCGGGAGAGCTTAACCCATGTTAGCTTTTCCCTTATTTTTTACTCTCGGATCAATAGGTAGGAGGCCTGCATGCCCAGTATTCCAGCAGCCCATAAGGCCCGTGACCTCCTCATTTCTTTCAATCGTTGGCCTGGCCCACGTTAGGTCTAAGAGCCCAAAAGACATGAGTTATGCGGCTCGCCTAGCACTGCGCCCCCGCGCCTTAATTTGCGGCCCCAACCGCACAACTACCCTCGCCTCTAGCCAAGCCAAGCAGCCCAAGTAATGGTCCTTACCACAACATTCATCGACCCATGCCGAGCTGACTCATGGCCCTTACCACCCGATGTGCTGCACTACCCCAACGGTTGACCCACGACATCACTATCCAAGAAGAAGACAAGGAAAATTAATTTTTTCTTACCTCAGTGCGGCGTGAAGAAGACGAAGAAAACAATGAAAGACGGTCATTTGCACAGGCAAGTGTAGAAGATTACTAGGGAAAAGGAAACAAATATCCTCTAGCTTTCTTTCTCTTGTAAGGTAGAATAAATTGTTTTCTGAAGTTGATTTAATCATCTACTTAAGGTAGACTTAAATAAACTTTAGAAGTGATTTATTTCCCTTCCCTAGAAAGATTTAAATTCCAATTAAAGAGGGAATCTACATCAAAATAGGAAACAATCCTATGTTTCCTAAAGCAAAAGAAGATCTCTACACCTGCTGCCATTTCCTGTGAGCAACCCAACATGTGTGAGGGCATCTATGGAGCCAAAAATAATCAAGAAAATTATGGAGGCGATACGTGGACTTTTGGGTTAAAAAGACAAAATTACCCTCGGGGCACACTAGGATTCCTACGCGCATGCAACGGACAATAACAGCTCAATCAAGGAAGAGTCAAATATGATCAAAATGGTATTTATTCAAAACCCTCTCATCACTCCTCGTCAAATCCTCACCCAAAAGGTAACTCCCAATTATTCTATTTAAATCGGGATTGATTACCAAGTTAATTGCAAGATATTATTTGACATAATATCTTGCAATTAACCTCATAAAACCACCATAAGTGGCCGATCCCTATTATCCATTCATCGTGAGCGCATGAGGCTCTTGGCCATAATCTTAGGTGTTATTATTTTGCATCCACATATATGATAACTGAAAATCCATAATAATGGATTGTCCAATATCGTGCGAACGTTAGAGAATAGAAGAAGATTCTTGTCATGTTTGGTGGCTTCAGCCTACAAATGGAAGCGAAACACCATCGTCCTTTCTCCGAAGTCTATCTTCATGCAACACCTTCACCTGCTTGAGCTCATCCTTTACTTTGAGCTTTTCAAGACACGTGAATTGTGTTTTTCACAAACAATGCACAGTCGTACCTCTACTTTCCAATTTCTCCCTTCAATTTCGATTCTCTTAAAGCTAAAGCCTTCTCAACTTGGCATCATTCATAGTGCCAAAATGAACTCTAAAATGCTTGTGTATGAGTGCAATCAAATCTTTTGAAGGATTAGCTCAATGCATGCCCCCACCGCCAATTGCATTGGTGCAAATGAGTTCAAAAATTCCCTATTAACACCGTACATAATGTCTTCTCCAGCAATATTGGTGTTAGCCCGTGCCCCATATCAATGGGTTGTTAACCATTGCATAAGACTTGGTTAAGTTCACAAAATTTGTAAATTGTGAAAAGTCTCTTTTTGAATAAATTCTAACACCATGGGGATGGAGGATTGTGGCAATCCCTCTAGGAATATAGCATGTAGAATTCCAAAGTCAATGAATGCTTTCCTCTTGTGCTACATGGAGCAGCCGCGGAATATGGAGGCTCGTACACTGCCGAAGTTGGTTGGTGCAACGCTGAACTTTGAATCATTATTTTACTAGGACTCTGAATTGATAACAACAATTAGTATTGTTGATATTTAATTAGGATTATATATTATCATAAATTGTTTTTTTTTTTTTATTTCTTGCTAAATACTACATAAAGAAGCAAAGAAGTTCTTATCTTCTTGTTCCCGTAGTACACGACGAGCCCCAAATTCTCGGCTAGTCTCATGTCCAGCAACCATCATGAATTTCCGATTTTTCCTTCTTCCTTCAACATTTGCATTGTCAAAGATCCTTGCCCCATCATAATCCATCCTACGTCGTTCGCGACGTAGTCACTTCCCAGCGAAATTTGCACAAACATGCATCGTTCACTTTCTAATTTAGCAAATGCTACAACATATCAATATGGATATAAAAAAGTTCCTTGTCAATTTGTGAAATCATAAAGAAGGACATAAAATCTTCACTATTTAGAGTTTTAATTCGTGCCCCCATTGTAGCTTAGACGACGTTCACGACTTCTCCATGCAGCTTTTTATACGTTTCCAACAGACAACGCCAACTGTTGGAGTGGAAAAATTTAGGTACTCCAATTCTTCACCAACAAGTAATCTTGAACACGTTGAGAAGTTTTAGGCATCATCTTCGCTTGTCATTAATAAGAGCAGGGAAACCTAATAAAACATCATTCCAAAGTTTTGAAAATACTGAGTTATCAAACATAATAAAACATCATTGTTATGTTGGCAAATATAGAATGACATGAATAATTTGATTTATAGAAATGTTTAGCCCTACCAGCTAAATTTCCTTCTATGGTTGTTATGGTTAGTCCTTGATTTTTTAAAATTGAATACTAAGGGTATAAAAACCAAGATTGGGCATAATCATGAGGTGATCAAGTAGTGCCCTTCTGAGGCAGCTTTTTGGAATATCAACTTTGATCTGTCTATTGTTAGAATCAATGCTGCAGTCGGCTGGGTTTGTGATCTGAGATGAGAACAGTTGATGAAGGACCATATGCAGAGTCACTGATAGAATTGAAGTCTAAAAGGTCATCATCTAATGAGTATTCTATTACCAAGGATTGTCCTAGGAAGGTAGTTACAAAATCCATCAGATTCCAAGATTAAAAAGGTTAATAATGTTGAAAACTGTTGTTTATTGGGTTTTCCAATTTATTTCATGTACTAGTTTAAGTTCCCTTTTATTGTATAAATAGCTTGTACTAGGATGCTAAAAAGAAAGTTTGATTTGAATACAATTACTACTATAGAGCTAGCTGTTAAGCTTCTCTTGATTCCAAGCTTACGTATTGTTCTTTCCTTTTCCTATTCTCAACGACTCCTAAATGAACTGCAACAACAGTTGCCCTATTATTGTTGAAGCTAGAAATTTGGGAGAAAACGTAATCACGGTAGATTAAATTTTTGCTGTTAGGCATGCTCTTAAATTTGCAAAACAGAAAGGATTCTTGAAAATTAGCATAGAGGGATTCCAAACTAGTTAGTGATACAGTTCAAAATAAATGATGTACGCCCTGGAGAATCAGATCTATTATTGAAGACATTCTTGTTAGAGCAATATTAAGAATAAATTGACTATAAAAAATAAAAAAAAATTAAAAAAAAAAAACTAATGGAAACACCCAAATTTAAGTCATCTTAATATTAAGGACTATGTTATACATACTTTGTATATCAACAAACTAATGGAAACATAATAAAAAACATATTCACAATATTAAGGACAATTTAAGTCATCTTAATATTAAGAACTATGTATATCAACAAAGTATGTTTTGCCTTTTTTTTTGTAATGTGTTTGCTTAATTAGACTTTTAGCCCAAAATAAGAAAACACTATTGTATCTATATTATTATGTTGCTAAATTGACGATCATACTTTGTTTGAGCACTATGTTATATTTGAGAGTTTGCCATGCAAATAACTGGACATTAATCATGATACCTCTAAATTCTCAGTACCTCTGAGTTTAGCCTTTATGACCTTATACCTGCATTGTGAGTAGCTATCAAGCTGAAACATGTCGAGTTTCATGTGTAAGGTTTTATTTCTAGGTGTTATAATAGTACTTGCTTCAAATTTGGTATCAGAGCCAAACTTAGCATTTTAATAGTATAATTATAGTAGTAAAGTACCTCGAGAACGGAAGTCATCAACACAACTGATATCACACAATTGCTTAATTTTGCAGGAATACTATTGTTGTTCTTGTAGACCTTGTCAACCACAATCATCAAGAGTTTATTGTAACATCCCACATCGCCCAGGGGAGTGAACCTTAAATGCATATTCTCATCCCTACCTAGCACGAGGCCTTTTGGGAGCTCACTAGCTTCGGGTTCCGTCGGAACTCCGAAGTTAAGCGAGACGGTGGCCAGAGCACTCCCATGATGGGTGACCTACTCGGAAGTTGCTCGTGAGTTCCCAGAAACAAAACCGTGAGGGCGTGATAGGGGCCCAAAGAGGACAATATCGTGCTACGGTGGTGGAGTGGGCCCGGGAAGTGGTCCGCCCCGGGCCGGGATGTGACAAATGGTATCAGAGCCAATCCCTGGCCAGAAGTGTGCCGACGAGGACGTCGGGCACCTAAGGGGAGTGGATTGTAACATCCCACATCGCCCAGGGGAGTGATCCTTAAATGTATATTCTCATCCCTACCTAGCACGATGCCTTTTGGGAGCTCACTGGCTTCGGGTTCCGTAGGAACTCCGAAGTTAAGCGAGAAGGAGGCCAGACCACTCCCAGGATGGGTGACCCACTGGGAAGTTGCTCGTGAGTTCCCAAAAACAAAAACCGTGAGGGAATGGTAAGCCCAAAGCGGACAATATCGTGCTACGGTGGTGGAACGGGCTCGGGACGTGGTGGACCCGGGCCGAGATGTGACATTATTGTCCTAGACATCCAACTACAACTATCATAAAGAGAAGATTATCATATATTTATCAGAAAATTAACAAGACTCTCAAGAAGCAAAAGTTTTATCATAGTTATATTGAGCATCCTACATTTACAAGTAAAGATAAAGAAGTGTAGCATAACGTATTAGCAGCAAAAACAGAAACCGATTATAATTTAGAGACTTTGAGAGAAGAAAGAGAGTTATTAAAATATCAATTAGCAATAATCTTAGAGAACGGTAAACTGTAATTTATGATAGATTATCTCAATTATTAGATTATTTTTTAAAAAAAATCTCTAAAAACCATTAGGTAAAATCTAGATATATTATATCCTAATTAGAAGATAATTATAAAAATAATAAAAGATTTTCTAGTAAAAAGAAATAAAAGAGCTTACTAATATTATAGATAGTCAGCCTAAACAAGTAGAAATTGGACCACTAAAAATAGTTGAACAATTAAAATTCGATGTTCAAATAAAACAATTAGTACAAAAGGATTTAACTAAGCAAGTAGACAAATTACATCATAAAATAGATAGATGATTAGTTTAATAATCGATTCCTGAACCAAATGGAAAATATATCAAAGTTTTAAATAAATTAGTAAATTAGATAAGAAACCAGTTTGTTTAATAGATTTTCAATACAAGTAACTAGTAGTAATAATCTAATTAGACAAAACAATTTAATTATCTAATTAGTTTTAAACTTAGATGTTACATCCCACATCGCCCAGGGGAGTGGATCCTGTAAGCCTTATAAGTATATTCTCATCTCTACCTAGCACGAGGCCTTTTGGGAGCTCACTAACTTCGGGTTCCATCGGAACTCCAAAGTTAAGCGAGTTCGTGCAAGAGCATTCCCAAGATGGGTGATCAACTAGGAAGTTCTCGTATGAGTTCCCATAAACAAAACCGTGATGGCGTGGTCGGGGCCCAAAGCGGACAATATCGTGCTACCGGGGAGTCGAGCCCAGGATGTGGTGGGGGCCCGGGCCGAGATGTGACAATTTGGTATCAGAGCCAATCCATGGCCAGATGTGTGCCGACGAGGACGTCGGGCCCCTAAGGCGGGGTGGATTGTTACATCTCACATCGCCCAGGGGAGTGGATCTTGTAAGCCTTATATGTATATTTCCATCTTTACCTAGCACGAGGCCTTTTGGGAGCTCATTGGCTTAGGGTTTCATCGGAACTCCGAAGTTAAGCGAGTTCGCGCGAAAGCATTCCCAAGATGGGTGACCCACTAGGAAGTTCTCGTGTGAGTTCCCAGAAACAAAATCGTGAGGGTCTGGTCGGGGCCCAAAGCGGACAATATCGTGCTACGGCGGAATCGAGCCCGGGATGTGGTAGGGGCCCGGGCTGGGATGTGACATTAGATCAAGTTGAAGAACAAATAAAAAAAATTAATCAAGTTTTACAGAACACATCTTCATCAATACCACACCTTTATTACAAAATTTAGAAAATTTAACTTTGAGCACAAATAATCGTATTAAAAGACCTAAAATTGATCATTTTGATAATAGATAATGAAACTCTACAGGAGAAAAAGAAAAGAAATAATTAGAGTAGAAAATATTTATCCCAAGGAAGAAGAAGCACAATAATTTATTAGAAAATGATTTGAGAGAACTTAGAAAAATAAATATAATTTGTATCAACTAGGTTTATTTGAAAATAAAAGTAGAATTGTAAGTAGCATTAGTCAACGTGAAGCTAGTTGTATTGACAACAAAGTTACACTTAATTTACTTAGTAATGAAGCAATTAATCACTTAAGAAAATCACACTTTAGTCAAATTCATATAGGCACTATCTTGATTGAATTGTAGGATTAACTAGAGTACAAGTAGGCACAAAAACTTTAGTATACGTATATGATGATAGATGAGATAATCACTAACAAACATCAATAGCAACAACTGAAGTTGATTTAAGTTCAAACTTAACAATTATATGTTGTATTCCAAATTATTTTTTGGCAATTAATGTATTTAGTAAATATATTCAAGTAAGCATAAGAACAAAAAAAATTATAATATGAAAGGAGAATATAAAAAAAACGTGTGTATTAGTTTAATGTACATATATAAAGTGTCTGATAAATACAATCATAAGTTTTATTAAGAATTTCAAATTTTAGTCCAAACATTTGGAAGTAAACATGTAAATATGATAGAAGCAAAACCTAATGATAATAGCTTTTTATAAATAACCCAATGGATATAACCTAATTTACAAATAGCAAAAAATAAGCAACCAGATAATGTACAAATATATAAAACCAGCACAAGAGAAGCAACAATTAGATTTAATAATTATAAGCTGTGGAGCCAAAAATAATCACAAGGCGACACGTGGATTCTTGGGTAAAAGAGGACAAAAATACCCTTGAGGCATACTAGGATTCCTACGCGCGAGCAGCAGGCAATCATCCCTAAACCAAGTCAAAAGTGCCCAAAGGAAGGTAACAAATTCATAGTTATCTCATCCATCCACATTTTAGGTAGTTACTTCATAACCTACCAATTATTCCACATAAATTGAGATAATTAACAAATTAATGGGATTATTACCTAATAAACTCATTAATTTGTCAATTAAATTAGCAATTAAACCAAAAAACCTACCCTAATGGCCAGTTATCCTCCTCCATAAAGGGGGCCAGCCATTTCCTTTATTTTTTCCACCTTTTCCTTACTCCTTTTTTCCCTTTTTAAGCCAATTATTTAATTATTTATTATAACCTTTTCATAACCACAAAAAACATTCCCCTTTGGTTTAATTAGTCAATTAACATCCAATAAATGGGCTAATTAAACCAAATTCAAGCCAAAAACCCTAGCTATGGCCGGCCACCTTTGATCCCTATAAATGGGATCCCATTCTCACCAAAAAACGGATTCCAATACTCTTGCAAAAATCCCAAAATTCTCTAAACACTATTTCTCTCTAAATTCTAACTTTGGCATCGGAGGTTCGTCGGCCAAAGCCCCTATTCATCGTGGGCGTGTGAGGCTTATGGCCATAACCAAAGGTGTTATTTATTTTGTAGGTGCAATTTTGTCCATGATCAATCAAAAAGAAATTTGCATACACAAATTGGTGCTTTCATTGAGAGTTGAAATCCATACTCGTAGAAGACTCTTGCACAAAAATGTTTTTTCTTTATTTTCTAGTCCATTTGAATATTTTTAATACGTTCTTATTATTAGAATTTTTTACTTGCAAAGGTTCTTTGATAAAACGTATAAGCAAAATATAATGGCTAGAAATTTAGAAAATTCCACAAGTGAAAATTCTAATGTTCAATAAATGGGATTGCGGAGATCCGTAAGGCTAAATGCGACAATAAGTGGAGCAGCACCACCACCACGAGTTTCCACCACGGGAACCACCACGGTGGCTACCTCGGTAGTCACCCGTGGCGAGGTCCATGGTGCCTTCACCATGGCCCGAGCCGTGCCATCCAAGGCTCACAGCACCAAGGCCACGGCCCAAGTCGTGCCATCCAAGTTTGCACGGGCCCGAGCCCAAGCCTCGCATTCGCATGCATCACATACTAAGCAGCCTGCTTCCGTCGAGCAGCCTACTCCCGTGGCCCAGCATGTTCCCGCCGAGCAACCTGCTCTCGCGGCTCAGCCTGCTCCTGCCGAGCAACTTGCTCTCGTGACCCAGCATGCTCCCAACGAGCAGCCCACTCTCGTGGTCCAACCTGCTTCCGTCGAGCAGCCCACTCCCGTGGCCCAGCCTGCTCCCGTCGAGCAGCCCACTCTTACGGCCCAACCTACTCCTGCCGAGCAGCCTGCTTTCGTGACCCAGCCTGCTCCCGACGAGCAGCTCACTCCCGTGGCCCAGCCTGCTCCAGACGAGCAGCCCACTCTCACGGCCCAACCTGCTCCTGCCGAGCAGCCTGCTTTCGTGAGCCAGCCTGCTCCCGACGAGCAGCTCACTCCCGTGGCCTAGCCTGCTTCAGTCGAGCAGCCCACTCTCACGGCCCAGCCTGCTCTCGTGGCTTTCCAAGCAGCCCAAGACGGCCCAAAACTATCTCAACCATCCGGACCTACCATCGAGCCAGGAGCATTCTCACCAAATTTTTTGGCGGATTTGACATTTCCCAAGGAGGCGCATTCCTTCCAAGCTCTTCCAATCCAAATGGTGAACAACACTTGTCTCGACAAGTCATAGAGTTGACGAGCGCCCTTGCACAACAGACAACCTTGGTGAATCAACTTTTGCAACGCATCAGGATCCAACGTGCCCCGGACGAGGTATCCCGAAATAGGACAAGGGCAGACGAACCTTTCCAGCAGTGTCCTGGCAAGCAGCCACTCGACCAGTCACGAATCGAACGTTCGGGCAGTGTACATTCCTGATTGGGCCCCCAGATAGCGTATACTCCCGTCTTAGCGCGCGGAGGAGCATGCACTCTCGACTAGGCCCAAGGATGAGCATACATTCACGGTTGGGGTCACATTCTGATAGTCAACATGAGCAACCTTCAGGGCAAAGTGTTCATTCGCGGCTAAGCCCGCAAGGAGCATCATCCACCTCACATTAGAGTAGGCAGCACGACGGACGGAGAGAAGCAGTCACTCAATCCAGCTCAAGTTCAACCAGCAGCCTACGAAGAACTCGCTCGCCTGCTAGGAACGCACCACATGCACTGCATCCGAGGCATAGACGAGCCAAACACATGGAAGAGCAGCCTAGACCAGCAAGTCATGGTTGGGGGCAGCCGAGAGCTCCGTTACCCCAACAAAGGCAAATTCAAGAAGAAGTAGAGAGACTCTTGAGCAAGCGTTTGCATGATTTCCAGCGCAACGAGGTCACCGACGAGGCACTACGACGGAACATGACCAATATAAGCAGGTCACCCTTCACGGACGAGATCGAGTAGGCAGAGCCTCCACGCGAGTTCAGCATGCCACATTTCACATCTTTCAAAGAGGATGAAGACCCGGAGAGACACTTAAAGCACTACCGAAGCGCAATGATCCTTTATCGAAACAACGATGATCTCATGTGCAAGAAAATCGCCACCACTCTACAAGGTGAGGCGCAAGATTGGTTCTACACCCTGCCGCCACAATCCATCCGGAATTTCTACGAACTTTCTTTCGTTTTCACCAAAGAATATTCATCTTATCGCTCAATCAAAAAGAAGTCTGACCATTTGTTCGACGTCAAGAAGAACCCAAATGAGTCGTTTCGCGACTATGTGAGGAGGTTGAAAGTAGAGAAGGCAAAAATAGTCGGATGCAACGACTCGATAGCCAGAGCAGCCTTCCAAAAAGGAGTTCCAGCAGACTACCCACTGTTCGAAAAATTGATAATGAAAGAAGATCTAACTCTGGCAGACTCTTTCGCTCTGGCAGAGAAGCATGCACTTTGGGACGAAGTTCGCCGATGCCCATTTAAGGCAAATCCAAGCGATCTGGAATATGAAGTTCCTCACTACTCTGAAGAAGATTCAAAGTCTGACTGGATGAGTAGTCGTATCTGAAGCAGAAATAAGCTCTACCATTATACGAGAAGAGCTGGGGGCCCGACTACATGTATTCCACAGACTACCTGTATTCCACAGTTTAAAAGCTCTCATCGATGCTATCAGTTGTATTCCACAGTTTAAAAGCTCTCATCGATGCTATCAGTTGTATTCCACAGTTTAAAAGCTCTCATTGATGTTATCAGAAATTCAAAAGCTAACTTCGGCGATAGTTGTTGTAACCTAAAAGCTCAAGTTTTACCTTCAAACGCACGCAGTCATCATCATGATGCACTATTCCACTGAATCCTGACGAACGCAACAACTAGGCCCAAAAGACATGCCAAGGGTAGACGAACACTGGAAGGAACACTCAAAAGCAAGTTTTGTCCTCGTCGCCCCAGAAGATTTTACATAAAAGCAACATGTACCAGCAGTTGAGCACTACCTCCTGCTGCGCGTCACACAGCCCTAGCCAACCTTTGCTCCATTATTCAGCTCTAGAGTGGCCCAATACCGGAAATTGAGCATTTCCTGCTACATGTAACATGGCCCCAGCCCCACGGCTCCCCACCGCGCCTTCACACCTAGCCTTGACAATGCAACATAACGGCCCAACGGCGCCCCGAAGGCAGCCGAGCACACTTTAGCTGCACTTGCTCCCTCAATGGAGATTTCTGGCATTTGCATATCGATGACGTAATACCTAGAGAAAGTACGCAAGCAGCTTGAGGCATTTCAGACTTAAACTCTCACTCAAGTTCCCCGGGCAGACAACACCCATGCAGACGTACTAGCCGGCCTAGGCTCCGCACTCGATCACCAACTCAAAACGCTCTATTCCGGTGGAATATCTTGATAAGCCAAGCATAGAGATGGAGCCAGCAGCCTAAGTGTCATAGCATTCTCATCCAAAGATCTAGTCCTAAGAAAAACGTTCATCACTGCCCACAGAGAAGGCTTCAAAAAGATGGATCCCATCTGGGAATGTCCGTACAAGATCAGCAAAGTAGGAGGCAAGAGTAATTACACCCTCGCCACCATGAAACGGCAAAAAGATTGAAAAGCAGTGGATGGCCTACAATCTGAAGAAATACCATGTGTGACCTCCTGCTACAGCAAAACCCGAAGACTCAAGAAGCTCGACGGGTACCACCTCATAAGCTGAGGACTATCCAGTTGTTATGCAGTTTCTACTTTACAGCTAAGTTCTCGTTCGTTTCACTCATTTTTTTTAATGAGGAATTCAGAAGTAATCACAACTTGGCTCGGCTGCATGCTTACAACAACTGATCACTCCTTCACGTCAAAAGAAGACTGCACCCTACGTAGGGACTCATCGCAGGAATTGCGCCCCCCGAGGGACCAACCATGCTCTCCAGTGCGAGAGGGTAAACCAATTCCCCGACACCCATATGTGTCAGCTCTCCAAGACGGGAAGATAAACTTTACACTCCGAATATCCAGACGTGGATGAGCCTGGCTGCCCTAGTATAACTAGATGCACGATGGCTTGCGCCGGGATTCCTAGAAGTAGCCACAATGGTCTTTTTCAAGGCTTAGCTAACTGAAGGATTTGGGGTCTATTGGCCTAATCCGTGGGGAACCGGACCCCAGAGACGGAGGGAGCACATTATTCAGTACGCCCTACAGACGGCTGCCCTGGAACCCTAAAGCTGCTACCGAGTGCACTAAGGTAGCATACGGATTCAGGAAGACTGCATACGGCTTGCCCTTCTAACAGTAAAGCCGCGCTAGACTTATACAACCGCACATTCTTGTGAAAGGTTAAACAAGCTAGCGCGCATATACGAAGTTTTATACACTGTCGACATGCTAGGTAGTCGATAAGTTTCACCTCTGCCAAGCGCAGAACAACCTACACCAAGTCCTAAAGTGTTGTGATACTTGCTACGTAACCTACGGAATTAGAGAAAGACAAGGTTAACAGCCTAGTGGTTACGCGAACTTGTCTGCTTCTGTAAGTAAGGCATCCGGTTGCCAACCCTATGACTAACAACTTTGCAAAGTTCTACACCAACACCTACGGCTGCATAGGCTACGCGGGCTTGTCTGCTTATAAAAACGTATCATGCCTGCCACTGGTGTATCAAGTCTAAAGGTTAGGGCATGAACAAAAGAAGTGAAGATGAAGAAAAACGAAGCGAAGGAAAACATGTTTATAAACAACTAGCAAAGGCCGAAGGAGTTTAAGCAAAACAAGAGCTACAAGGAAAAACAAATAAAATCCTAAAGGCTACCTAGAAGTTTATAGCAGCTTGGACATCCCACGACTACTCGGTCGCCACATGATGCGAAAATTAACTTAACACACAAATTAAACCCTCTTGTTGTCAAATTGTAGTAAAGAAAGTAAGTAGGGATCGTTCTAGGCCGGGGATTAGGAGGGATTGCTAAAACACTTAAAACTGACTTAAAAACATAAAAACAAGTTTAAAACACCAAACTAGACTCAAAAGATGCAATACAAACTAAAAATACTCAAAACTAGTTTAAAAGACTCAAAACAGCTTAAAACAATGAATTAGACTCTAAACTGACTCTTGGGATGGTTTTGGACGAAATTAGGTTCTAACTTGACTCAAGACACTCAAAAACACCAACAAAACAGGAATTTCACACTTTGAAACAAGAAAGTAAAAGGGGGATTTCGGTTTTGACGAATTTGAAACAAACAAACAATTTATAAAACTAGGCAGATTGTAAAACGAATTTGAGTGAATTAAATGGATAGAAGGCTAGCTAGGAGGTTCTTCTCCACACATGACACACTTGTACATGAATCGATTTCCAGTTGCTTTTCAAAAAACCATGAATTCTCAACGCCCCAGATTAATTAAGTACGCTTAAATTAACCCTCAGATTTTCCTAATTTCATTGAATTGGATGATTGCATACAACAACTCAAAGCATTCCCCACAAGTTCCCTACATGAATTGCATAATAGAGATACAAGCAAGAATCATTAAGTTCTATGAAAATCATAAGCATTGACGAAGCACTTGTAACTATGAATTGCATGAAACTTATGCCAAGAATTTACTTAACGCGATTGTGACAAGCAACCTTCACTACTTGTGAATATAAGTTCATAACGATTAGGTGAAACTCTCTTATATCCTAGCATCAAATTCTTGCATGAAAATTAAGAGTGCACTCTCAACCAACACACACAAATAAGTTTTTATACGAACGGATAAGTAAATTGAATTCACAACTTATGAATCACAACTGGATGTAATCAAATCATATTGCAAGCATGAACATGGTTTCGAATTCCCCCCCTAGCTAAGGGGGTTTAGTTACTCATAATTGCAACAAAATCAGAAAATAACAAAGTAGACATTGAAAGTAAGAACGAAGTACACCTAAAACGCTCCAATCTTCAAGCATGAAACGCCAAGGACCTTCTTTTTCACCACCTTGTTGCAACACAAGTATCTAAGGATGTGTATGGATATATGGAAAGGTTATGAATGTATTTAGGTTGGATGGATGCCACGGCAAGGGGAAGGGAATGTATGGAATTGTGTTCGATATTCTCAAGGTTGCTTTTATGGATAACATATAGATATCCATTGCCTAGGCCTACTACTCAGCCATTTATGAAATGACTACAGAAGAGGAATCATAACAGATGAACAAGCTGATTGGCTCTAGTGCAAGTGGGAGATTGTTGGAAATGTGCCCTAAAGCCAATCATATGATGATACTTTACGGACATTTCACATGTTAAACTAATCTAGTTTACATATAAAGGGCAAACATTATTGTTTGAGCCGTCTCATATAAATGTTATATGCTTAAACGATAAAGTCCAAGGAATATGTGATTGGGAGAATGCAATCTAATGAAGTTAGATTAATGAGACCATTCTTTCGTAGACACATCCTAAACGTTCCTGATCATAGGATTGCCAATTGGGCATTGACAGTCCGATAAGATCAGTACGTACTGTGCCTTCTCTCAGGGAGAGTGACTAGTCTCGAGTCATTGGTGTGTGTGACATCAAGACAAGTACGTAGGTGCTCAATAGAGAATGAGTTCACTGAACACGATCAACGAGAAGTTCTCATACTCATGTCACATGAGAACTCATGGTTGGGATAATGCAAATTAGTCCTTTGACCTGAGGCATCACAGTTGTCTTGTGGTTAAGTCCTTGATCTTTGATTATGTCAAAGTCACCCCATCGGGGTGTCCACGACATCATTGGGGTTAAGCCACTTAGTTATGGAGACAAGTGAATGTGCAACAAGGGATCTCTAACCTTCAAATGGTTTGAGGGAGAATACTCTATGATATGATTAAAATCTCTGGCCAGAGTATGAATGAGATTTGGGAATGCGTTCCAAATCACATTCAAGGTAATCATATAAGCAAACGAATCGCATTGGATAGTAGACATGAATAAATAAACTATCAAACCAAACAATGTGGTCAAGAGTATTAGATTAGAGAAAGACCGTATTGCATTTGTAATCCTAAACTGAATAGGTTCTCTACCTCTTCTGATTAGCTTGGGTAGCCATGATATGCTGCTAGGTGTCACTCATGGTTTGTGGAAGCCCTAAACGTGTGTAATCACTAAAGGGAGAATTGAAAGTAAGTTTCAATTCACAATCGATGTAAAATGGTTTTAATCGCCCACTGCCTCGCTAAAAGGAACCTAATGGATCGTACACCGTGTATGGTAAAGATTGAAGAAACAAAGGAGATGAGTAAGAATAATTAAATGGTTTAATTATTTATGGCAATGATTAATTAATATGTTAATTAATCAAACGAATAAGTTCGTTAAAGACCTCAGGATAGTTTTGGACCTTAAGGCCCAATGGGCTTCGAACGTCAAAGCCCATTGACTTAAGTTGTATGACAACTTAATGAATAAAGATTCACAAAGGCCCAAAAGCCCATATCCCTTAAAGAGGCCGGCCATATATGTTAGAATTAGGGATTTTTGGTTCTTTAGGTCATTTAAAGAAGTGACTATATAAAGAACTTTATAGCCTAAAATTCATAAGTGTTGTTTTTAGAGAAAATTGGTGAGAACACAAAGCTTCCATTTCTCTCTAAGAGGCCGGCCACCTTGGAGGGTGCATCTAGCAATCCCACTACTCCAAGGTCACTCATTTCTTCTTCAATCTAACCTTGGTGTAGAATCTTTAGAGGTTCTCTATTTTGGGAACTTGGAGAATCCAATTCTTTCAACCAAATCCATGGAGCTAAGAAGCAAGGAATGAAGGCCCTATCTCTTGGGTGATTATCCTTTGCATATGAAAAGAGGAATCTACAAAGGTAAATATTTCTCAACTAACAAATGTTGTTTTAAAGTTGAGTCAAGGTTCACCAATCTACTAGGCTTTGAATTTCATGGTTGATGTTTTTGTTTTTGAGTGCATGCAAGCATGATTCCGCCTTTAATTTGTTAATTGCATGCTATTGATGTTGCTCAAATGAACATGTTTTTCACAAAATTTCCTTCAAATAATGCACAGATTTTAACTCTCCAAATAACGTTTTAGGCTCAAGTCTCACAGGGTTGTAGTGTTTGTTTGAGTTCCTTCCTTCAAGCATGTTACAAAAACTAATTTTTCATTTATGATTGCATGTGAATTCATAAATTATAACCACAACCAAGCATACACCAAAGAGTAAATCAAATGTTCATCCATGTTTAAAACTCTTTTTAACAGCCATGCAATTACAAACCGAATCCTCATCATTGTGTTGGAAGGTACCCTAAGACACAAATAAACATACAAAAACAACTCTTTTTGGGTTTTTCAAAACAATTTTTCAAATTTTTTATGAGATTTTTGGATTTTTATGTCAAAACACACTGAAACACTCCAAAACAGCTTGAAAACACTTAAAAGAGCAAGGAACAACATTTAGAAGTAATGGGTGATAAACTCCTACGAATTTCATGCAAAACAATGGTTACCCCCCACACTTAAATCAAACATTGTCCTCAATGTTTTAAGCATAAACTCACACAAAAACAAGCAAACAAACAATTAACGAATAAACATGACAAGTATGGCAAAGTAAAAACCAGACAGAGTAGAGTTTAAGAACGCAAATCTGGTTATGGAGAGATGATCTTGTTGACTTTCCACAGCTTTGAACTCGAACTGGTCTAGGGAACTTCTTAGCAAGGAAAATGAGACTTGATTGGTGGTGATGATTTGATGGCCTTGTACGGCGAGGCTGTGCTCTTTGGCGACTGATGCGTCCATATGTTGTTAAAGCTTCTCGAGCTCTTGGTTTCAACTCGGACTCCTTCTGCCGGGTTGATTGAGTATGCAGGCTGCATTCTTCTCTGCTTGTTTCTTCTGCACGGCAGGTAGGCACGAGGTAGAGGTGGTGGTCTGTTTCTTTGTTCAATCTGTCCAAGTGCCGACCGATTGCTTTCTTTCTCCTTGTCCCACAGGCAAGAGCAAGGGTAAAGGAAAAACATGCCATGAGAAATCTTTGCCTTTGACTCTGATGATATGAGATACTTTTGCTTTTGAAGAAGTATCGTTCCACAGGTTTATTCTTAAACTGGGCTGGGGAACTTCTTAGCAAGGAAAATGAGACTTGATCTTTATGATGAATTAGCACGTTGTCTCCACATGCTTCAAGGTATCATTTTCACTTGCCTTATCTGTTCTCCAGGCAGATGTGGCATCTTCTTCGGAAGTACATCAGCAGTTGAAGATGAGCACTCGAGAGCAATGCTAGGTAAGCAATCAGGAAGGAGTTCCAGGCAGTCGGTTCTTAGATCGGAAGATTGACACCAAGTGCTGGCTGATTGCTCGCTTTCTCCTCGTCACAAAGACAAGGAAAAGGACAGGGAGAAAGCATGATATGAGATACTCTTGCTTTCAACCTTCATGATATGAAATACTTTTGCTCTTGATGACTTGTTTGCAGAGGTACCCCAAGGGATGAGAAACACAGAGTAACTCGAGAGGCTTCGTTGGGAATGCATTTTCGGAGATGAAGAAGGATTATGTATGTCTGCCTTGCTATGGAGGGTGAAGGATGACATTTATACGAATTAATAACCGGTACTAATCTTTCACTCTTGTCGGCACCCGTTGGATGATTGAACAGTAAACTTCACGTGCTTTCTACTTCACCAGAAATCTTCGACAGATTGCCCGTAATTTCTACAAGGCTGAGTGTGCAGATGCTGACGAGGCTGAAAAAGACTGGTACCTCTTCGATATCTGGAATCCGCGCTTCGACAAACTGCCCGTGATTTCCTCAAAGCTGACGCTGCATGTGACAGATGTTGACACGTCTGGAGAAGCAGATGGTTGGAATCGGCGCTTCGACAAACTGCCCGTGATTTCCTCAAAGCTGAGGTGCTGACGAGGCTGAAAAAGACTGGCGCCTCTTCGATATCTGGAATCCGCGCGTCGACAAACTGCCCGTGATTTCCTCAAGCTGACGCTGCATGTGACAGATGTTGACACGTCTGGAAAAGCAGATGGTTGGAATCGGCGCTTCGACAAACTGCCCGTGACTGGCGCCTCTTCGATATCTGGAATCGGCGCTTGGTTTCTGAGCAGCCCATCTTTTGAGAAAGCAGACGTCTCTTCGATCTCTGAACTCGCCTCTTCAATTTCTGAAGCTCCATCGAGTGCTGATTTTTAAAGAGAGGCACGCATCACCTTCGAAAGCACACTTGAATTTTTCGCCTGCAAAAGCTCCCTACCTGCACTTCAAAGAACTTGATTTGTCCGACCTCTTATTTTTCTTCACACCTTCGAATATGTCTTTCCCTTCTGACCGTCGCCTTAACTTGAATGTCGGGGAAGATAGTGACATATCTTCTCCAACCAACATTTGGCAGCCGTCCTTCGTATCCCCAAATGGTTCTCTTACAGTTAAGGATTCCATGATGATGAATGATACAACCGCTTCTGGTGGCCAGAAATCTTCTCACTCCTAGAGACACTAGGATACTTTCCAGGCGGTCCGATGAACTGGCCGTTCACGACTCTCTGGCCTACAGCGTCCGATGTGCAGGCTCAGTATCAAACATGGGCCAGCGTCTTCTTGCTCGAACTCGTTAGGTTGAGTCATTGATGGCTGAAGTGGCTAGTCTTCGGCAAGAGGTCAGAGTGCTTAGGCATGAGAATAAGGAGTTGCACATGCTCGCAACTAATTACTCAACAAGCATGAAGAGGAAGCTTGATCAGCTGCAGGAGTCCGAAGTGCGGATTCAGAATGATCATCAGAGGTTTGTGGCGTTACTCCAGAGGCAACTTCTGCCTTCATCCTCTGGCGCTTCACCAAGTATTGAGGCTCCGGATAATCAATCTCTGGTGCTTCGTCTTTCTGGAGCTCCGTCAAATGTTGAGGCACCTCCTGACCAATGAAGACTCATTCTTGTTTGTATGCACATCTTTTAATTTTTCTACCAAATGTTCCTTCTCTACTAAAGTCAATGTAAAAGCACTTTGTTTACCTATCAATGTTTCAAACAAAAATCCACACCAAAAACAATCAAACAAGCAACAAATAAAAATGACAAACAAGGCAAAATAAACGCAGTAAAAGGGAAGGTTTTTAGAAACGCAAAACTGATTGTGGAGCGATTCAAAAATCTTCCTCGTTTGAATACATGGGTTGCCTCCCAAGAAGCGCTTGCTTTAACGTCTTCCAGCCGGACGAAACTTCCTTCTAAACTTGGATAAGGCCCATAGCATGGAATTGATCCTTGAATGGAAGGTGATACTTGACGTGATCCGGCAATGGTTTAAATTGTAGTGTAGGTGCCTGAATCATCAAAATCAGAAAGTTAGTATATAATAAAATCAAAGTTGGAGAAGATGGCTTACTTGCTTGCTCCAACACAAACTTAATTACGAACACCACATCTTCGAAGGTTGCAAGGATATGGGACTTGGCCAGATTTGGTGTTTTGAGAGTTATGACTTTTCCCGTGTCATAAAATCCAACTTCTTTGGGAATTTTCGTCTCAAGTGTATCTTCTTTGATGAATTCTAGACATTCCCCATCCACTTCTTGCTCTTGATTCTTTGGAAAGTTTCGAAGATGCCTTTCTCACCCTCTTCTTCCTTGGATTGCATGATCCTGCAAGGAATAAGGACATTTGGTGAAACGGGGTCAAGACAAAATGAATTTAGGCTTACCTTAGTTGTAGTGGACGGGATAGAGGGGATATGGGGTTGTGGCAATGGTGGTTCTTCCCTTGTCGTGGCCTTGTTATTCTCCTCTTCTTCGAGCAGCAGTTGTTCATCCATGTTTTGGCTTGGTTTGGATGTCTTGGGTTCACCTCCAACCTCCATAGCACTTCCCAAAGTGATAGCATCATGGATTTCAAAATCTTCCTTCAAATTTTCAATAGTTGAGTTGGAGAGTTCACTTTGCTCTTGAATTTGTGCCGTGAACTCCATAATCTGCCCAATTTGCTTCTCCAATTCGCCCGTCTTCTTGGCTTGATTTTGCACCTCTGTGTTTCGATTTTCTACTTCCTGGTTCAAAGAGGTGAGTAATTTATTAAACATATCATTATCCAAAGACGTACATGAATCGAATTGGGCAGATTGTTGTGGTGGCTGCATAGGTCTTGAATATAACTCATCTTCTTGCTGCCAATAACCATCTTGTTGGAATTGTTGAGGTTCTCCCCACATGCAATCTGAATAATCTCTCCAATCCGAATTGTAAGCATTGGAAAACATGTTGTCCCATGATTGGCTATGGCCTTGATAACCCCAAGCATCTTCATTCGCAATGAATTGAGAACATTGATGAGTTGGATATCCTTGCCCATAGGACACACCACATGTAGTGACACTTTGCATTGTGGTCCTTTCGGCATTTTGTGACAATTGAGAAGTAAGTTTCGCCAATTGAGCTTGAATGGTAGCAAAATCCATGTCTTACTTCTCTAGTATCTGAAATCAAGGAAACAAAACTAAATCAAATATCAAAAGTAAAAATAAAAAACACAAATAGAAACAAAGTCAGTAACTAAAACAAAAGACATGAAAAAGAAACAACGGGGGATTAGCAAAGTTACTAATCCCCGGCAACGGCGCCAAAAATTTGATGCGAAAATTAACTTAACACACAAATTAAACCCTCTTGTTGTCAAATTGTAGTAAAGAATGTAAGTAGGGATCGTTCTAGGCCGGGGATTAGGAGGGATTGCTAAAACACTTAAAACTGACTTAAAAACATAAAAACAAGTTTAAAACACCAAACTAGACTCAAAAGATGCAATACAAACTAAAAATACTCAAAACTAGTTTAAAAGACTCAAAACAGCTTAAAACAATGAATTAGACTCTAAACTGACTCTTGGGATGGTTTTGGACGAAATTAGGTTCTAACTTGACTCAAGACACTCAAAAACACCAACAAAACAGGAATTTCACACTTTGAAACAAGAAAGTAAAAGGGGGATTTTGGTTTTGACGAATTTGAAACAAACAAACAATTTATAAAACTAGGCAGATTGTAAAACGAATTTGAGTGAATTAAATGGATAGAAGGCTAGCTAGGAGGTTCTTCTCCACACATGACACACTTGTACATGAATCGATTTCCAGTTGCTTTTCAATAAACCATGAATTCTCAACGCCCCAGATTAATTAAGTACGCTTAAATTAACCCTCAGATTTTCCTAATTTCATTGAATTGGATGATTGCATACAACAACTCAAAGCATTCCCCACAAGTTCCCTACATGAATTGCATAATAGAGATACAAGCAAGAATCATTAAGTTCTATGAAAATCATAAGCATTGACGAAGCACTTGTAACTATGAATTGCATGAAACTTATGTCAAGAATTTACTTAACGCGATTGTGACAAGCAACCTTCACTACTTGTGAATATAAGTTCATAACGATTAGGTGAAACTCCTTTATATCCTAGCATCAAATTCATGCATGAAAATTAAGCATGCACTCTCAACCAACACACACAAATCAGTTTTTATACGAACGGATAAGTAAATTGAATTCACAACTTATGAATCACAACTGGATGTAATCAAATCATATTGCAAGCATGAACATGGTTTCGAATTCCCCCCCTAGCTAAGGGGGTTTAGTTACTCATAATTGCAACAAAATCAGAAAATAACAAAGTAGACATTGAAAGTAAGAACGAAGTACACCTAAAACGCTCCAATCTTCAAGCATGAAACGCCAAGGACCTTCTTTTTCACCACCTTGTTGCAACACAAGTATCTAAGGATGTGTATGGATATATGGAAAGGTTATGAATGTATTTAGGTTGGATGGATGCCACGGCAAGGGGAAGGGAATGTATGGAATTGTGTTTGATTTTTGGTTGGATGTGAGCCACGGCAAGGTAATGAAATTGTAAGTGTTTGTGGGATGTGGGAATATATGGATGAATGTAAGGTCTTTTTATGGAACCCCTTTGTTATGGTGAAGGGTGGATGTATTTATAGGCTAGGGAGAGGAGTGTATGGAGTTGTAATGAGTGGATGTAATGGGTGTAGTGGGTGAGTGTTGTGGTAATGAGTGGATGTAATGGGTGTAGTGGGTGAGTGTTGTGGTAATGAGTGGATGTAATGGGTTTAATGGGTGGATGTTGTGGTAATGAGTGGATGTAATGGGTGTAATGGGTGGATGTTTAGGAAATGAGTGGATGTAATGGGTGTAGTGGGTGGATGTAATGGGTGTAGTGGGTGAGTGTTGTGGTAATGAGTGGATGTAATGGGTGTAGTGGGTGGATGTTTAGGAAATGAGTGGATGTAATGGGTGTAGTGGGTGGATGTAATGGTGTAGTGGGTGAATGTTGAAATGGTTATTTATAGGGAGAGGATGATACACAAACTTCAAATTTCGTCCATTTCTTTTGCTCCAAGCATATGATATCCATTCCATGCCCAAAAATGCTCCAAAATGCACTTCTTTGCCACATTAACCCTTTGGACCTACAAACACACGAAAATAGCTTAAAATGCTAAAATAACTACGAACTAACAACATAAATGCCAAGAAACAAGCTAACTAAGTCGCATAAATATGCTCCTATCACCACACCTTCAGCAGCCGCGACGCTCTTAGCAGCGGTATCATCCGGCGCTTCACCCCCGGCTGCCCCAGCCTGGGCACCAACTTCTCCAACTACTTCACCAATGCAAGCTTTAAGGGTAAAAGCAAGCAAGTCTTTCGGAGAAATAGAAAAGGTCTCAAAACCTCAAGCTCATCTTTCTCACCCTTCAGCTGCTCATTCTCCTCAAGCAGACCAACACGGACGCGCTGCAGCTCATCCACTTCCTTCTTCAGACTTTCGTTGATCTTCAGTACACCTTGAAGTTCCAACACTTGGGGTTCAAGCCTATCGACGATTCTCTTGAAGTGGATCACTTTATTATAAGCAGCAATCAACTTTTCATCCTTTGCATAAGCAGCGAAACGAAGCTCAGAAACTGCAAACTCAAGATCTTGAATCTGAGCCTTGTTATATCTGTATCATAGCAAGCAGAGCAGTCTTTCTATATTGGGTCATATGCTTCGCAAAGGAACTTGGGCAAACAAACTTTTCTAACGCCATCAACAAATTTAGTACAAGCGTCCATGTCTTCAAGCAGATCTGGTTTCAAAAGCGCACAGATCTCAGCAACCTCCCTAGAAGCAGGCTTAGTGAATTTCTCACAACTGCCCATGTGAGCAATCTCATATTTCCCAGCAGGCGAGTCAGTCTCAGCAGCAAAGTGAGTGGGCCTTAGCGCCACTTTAGCAGCAGAGTCCACCTTATCGCTCTTCATAATAATAAGCATTTCCATATGAGAATCGGACTTAGCTCTCTACAGACGTCTTAGCACAGACTTTGACATTTGGGGCATGACAATACCTCTACACTGAGCAATACTATCATCAATCGAATTAGCCATTCTCGACATGGCAGGCGCCACAGGCTTAGATCTAGCAACCTCATCTCTCTTCCCATTGGAAGAGGTCATGTCAATCACATACCTCTCGGTAGCAGGCAGACCCTCATGAGCAGCGGAAGAAGTCTTCAGTTTTTTCTTAACTGGCATTTCTTGAGCAGGCGGGGAAGATCTATTCTTTCCATCTTCATTCATAGTAAGCTCCACGACAGCGATCAGACGAGCCAATGCATCCGCCTTGATCCTCTTTGCCTCCTCTTTCGGGAGCAGCCCACCTTTCTCTCAGCGAAAATGACTAAGCAGCCAACGACATTCATGGTACTTAGCAGGGGAGCTCAACCCATCATTCCAGCAGGCAGAAGGCCGGCATGCCCAACATTTCAGCAGCCCATGAGGCCCGCGACCTCCTCATTTCTCTCAATCACCGGCCTAGCCCGTATCAGATCTAAGAGCCCAAAGGAAACGAGACTTACGACTCGCCTAGCACTGCACCCCAGCGCCACAATCTGTGGCCCCAGCCGCACAAACTGCCCATGGCTTTAGCCAAATTGAACAACCCAAGCAGTGGTCCCTGCCACAACACCTCATCGGCCCATGCCGAGCCGACTCCTGGCCCTTGCCAGCCGACGTGTTGCACCACCCCGACGGCTGCCCCGTGACAGCACTATCCAAAAAGAAGACAAGAAAACTTAAAATTTTCTTACATCGGTGCGGCACGGAGAAGACGAAGAAATCAACGAAAGACGGTCATTTGCACGGGCAAGATATAGAAGATTGCTAGAGGATGGGGAACAAATATCCTCTAAGCTCTCTCTCTCTTGTAGGGTAGAATAAATCGCTCTCCAAAGTTGATTTAATAACCCACTTAAGGTGGACTTAAATAGGCTTTGGGAGAAATTTATTTCCCTTTCCTAGAAAGATCTAATTTCATATTAAAGCGAGAAAATCTCTACACCTGTTGCCCTTTCCTGCGAGTAGCCCAACATGTGTGGGGGCATTTGTGGAGCCAAAAATAATCACAGGGCGACACGTGGATTCTTGGGTAAAAGAAGACAAAAATACCATTGAGGCATACTGGGATTCCTACGCGCGAGCAGCAGGCAATCATCCCTAAACCAAGTCAAAAGTGCCCAAAGGAAGGTAACAAATTCATAGTTATCTCATCCATCCACATTTTAGGTAGTTACTTCATAACCTACCAATTATTCCACATAAATTGAGATAATTAACAAATTAATGGGATTATTACCTAATAAACTCATTAATTTGTCAATTAAATTAGCAATTAAACCAAAAAACCTACCCTAATGGCCAGTTATCCTCCTCCATAAAGGGGGCCAGCCATTTCCTTCATTTTTTCCACCTTTTCCTTACTCCTTTTTTCCCTTTTTAAGCCAATTATTTAATTATTTATTATAACCTTTTCATAACCACAAAAAACATTCCCCTTTGGTTTAATTAGTCAATTAACATCCAATAAATGGGCTAATTAAACCAAATTCAAGCCAAAAACCCTAGCTATGGCCGGCCACCTTTGATCCCTATAAATGGGATCCCATTCTCACCCAAAAACGGATTCCAATACTCTTGCAAAAATCCCAAAATTCTCTAAACATTATTTCTCTCTAAATTCTAACTTTGGCATAGGAGGTTCTTCGGCCAAAGCCCCCCCCTCCAATTCATATTGGGCGCGTGAGGCTTGTGGCCATAACCAAAGGTGTTATTTATTTTGTAGGTGCAATTTTGTCCAAGATCAATGAGAAAGAAATTTGCATCCACATAAGCCATTAGATAAATTAGAAGATGATGAAAGTGAAACTGAAAGTATTTGTTAGAGTATACATATGCCTTTAATAATTTAGATATTAGTTTAGTTGAGCAAAATTTTGGTCATATTGTAGATAAACTCATAGAAGATATTGATAATTTAGATGAGGAACAATATTTACAAAAATATGAGACATGATTTAGGACCACACATGATTTTAGACGAAGAAATGAAACAAGTAATTTTACATATAGGAGTAGAACATATTTTAGGAGCAAAAGTGTACAATAATTAATTAGAACTAAAAATTGAATGTAACCTAGCAGAAGAGAGTGGAAGATCATGTGTAAATAATAATCTAGAATACACTGCCATAATAAATGAACAATTTCAATGACAAACAAGTGGGCAATATAATGAACAAAGAAGAGGAGATTACATGGATGAAAATATGGGTTGACCACCTAGAAAAAATAGGATATCATACTTAAGGGAATTGAACAAATAAATATAGCAGGAAATATATTAAATTTAGATACTATAGATCCACAAGATTAGGGAAAAAATATAGAGATGGGAAAAAGGTTGTGTGCATGCAGAATTAATGTTAGATTTTAGTAATTCACAAAATATGTTAGAACATATTTTAGATGATTTGGCTTTTTTTTATTATTTTCAATCATAGAAAGTATAAAATTCAGAACAATATTGGGCAGCTAAAACATATCTTAATATAGATGGTTTTGTTACATTAATTAAGTAAGAATTTTTAAATCATAATAAGTTAGATGGCAGAAGTGAATAAGAATAAATAAGTGTTATAGAAATTTAGAACAATTACATATATTTATTAGAATGAATGGTAAACCCTGGCTAGTAAACCTATCATTCAAAAGGAAATGGGATGGATTGTGGGAAATTGTCAAAACATATTGTTTTGGTCCCATAATTTGGTTTTTCCTTTTTCACTGTCCACTCTTGTTCCAGATAATTGAATAAACTCTTTAAATTTAAATCTGAAAGTTAGTGATGTGATAGTAGATAAAATGTGGAACAAGGAGTTAATCCTTCAATTGCTGCCTCATGATGTGGCAGATAAAAAATTTGTCATCCTTATCCTTTTAAGTGATATGGAGAATGAGTTTATCTGGGGACCGTCTCCTAATGGAAATTTTTCGGTTAAATTAGCTATTTGGTTTCAAATTGATGATACCAACAACAAACCTTTCAAAGAGTTACTAAAAAATTGTGGAAACTTATTATTCCACATATATTAAATTTTTTGCTTGGTTGCTTATAAGAAATAGATTGTCTACCTTCAAAAGATTAAGAAAGTATAATCATAATGGTCAAACTCTTTGCCCTTTATGCAATATTGCAAAGGAGGATCAACTACACCATTTTGTTTAGTGTACTCATGCGCAAGAAGTTTGGAAGCTTTGTAAGAACCTGTCTCCACCCTCCTCCATTACCAATATGAATGATTTGGTTAATGAGGATGCCAGCTTTAGATAAAGATGATCTTTTTTATCTTAGTAAAATCCTAGTTCTTTGTTGGCAAATGTGGAATGATAGAAATAATTTTGTTTTTAAACAGATTAAACCTCATCCAACTCGCTGTCTGATAGCAGCGGCTACAACTGGTAAAGAGTTCTTGAAGGTTAATTTGAGACAAAAACCAAGGAAGACTAAGATCTCAAGCAACACCATTAGTTGGAAAGCACCTGCAAAACGTTTTTACAAGCTCAATTTTGATGGGTCGGTGGAGGGCTCTTCTGCTGCTGCAGGTTTTATAATCAGAAATCATCGAGGACAACATTCTCTCACGGGTGTTCGACATCTTGGACCAAACACTATCACCATGGCTGAAGCTCGGGCTCTCCAGGATGCTTTGGCTCTAGCCAAACAACGTCAAATCAAGAAAATTGTGGTGGAAGGGGACTCAAAGGTTGTCATTGATGCAGTTTCTGGAAAGTGTGCAGTTCCATGGAGAATTAGGTTCATTGTTGAGGACATTAAATGGCTTGCCTCATCGTTTGAGCTGGTAGAATGGAATCATGTCTACAGGGAAGCAAACTTCACAAAGGACGCTATTACTTCTCTTGGGCATAATTGTACTAATTTATATATTTGGGATGAGTGTATTCCTACCCAAGCAAAAAAGGCTCTCTTGTATGATTCTCAAGGCCTTGGGTGTCTCCGAGGTTTCTCTTTAATTTAATCTTCTTTCTTCCTAAAGAAAATGATAAAAACATCCAAAGAAAAATGATATTCACACCAAACAAAAAAAACTCTTTAAATATGACGCTAAAATCTCGTCGTGTAAAACCATGAAAGAGTTATGGTATAGCGCCAGTCATGCAACACTTGAACTTGCGTCGCAAAAAACCCGTATTGTAAAGTTTTTCCAACTTATTGCGACGCATTGTTAGGGTCGCAACGTTATTTTACGACGGTTTTGCAACACAAAGTTGACGTCGTAACTGCTTTGATGTGGAATTAAACAAAATATTTTCGATATGTTTGACGCGTCGTAAATGCTTAAACCGTACAATTTATTCTTGTCGGAATAAAAACATGTTAGAAATGAAATTTTCTACAAAAGCATTAGGCTGCATTTTTTAATCTTATTCACAATCATACTAATATCAAATGTTGAATTGTGCTTTATAATTGCTAACATTAAAGAACACCATTCATAATCCTACCAAAGAGTGAAAAGTCAAATATGAAAAATCTTGTCCCAAAAGTGGATGAACATATTCTTTATTTCAAATGCCCCAACATAGTTCAAAAGTTTAATTATGATCGAGACTCTCCATCATAACCTTCCATCCAAACTTGAAAAATGAAAATTACACAACTTTCAATAAAAAGTTTAATCTAATTAATCAATGTAATGTTCTTTTTACAAATCTTTTATGAAAGCAATTGCTTCTATGCATCTGGGTCTAACTGAGGGCGGTGCTCATTCCAAGTGTCCTTGTTCCTAGTTTGATGTACTTAGCATCTATATTTAACATCAAAACAATAAATATAAGAAATCAAAATTAATCTAGTTTTCACATCTAAATTGTTCTAATAAATTGAAAAGAAAACATAATCACATTAGAATATAGCATACATGTCCACTTTCGCTTGCTGATGTGTTAACTTGGAAACCAATATGGGTCATCACGAGATGGAGTTTTGAACTGACTTCATTGTACTTGGATTGAAGATCTTTAATTTCAGATTCATGCTTTGATTTAAGATTATCTATTTGGGTCTTATATTGTCTTTCTACCTACTCTCGTATGCTCTCCTCATTAAAGTCAGAAGATCTTGAACTTTGACCAAACACTTGAGATGGAGTTGTACCTATTTCATACATGCAAATACGTCCATGTGCATCATGTCCCATAATTCTAGTAAACACCTCCTCTCGATAATCCTCATCTTGCTCATGATCTTCCCTTTCTTCCAAGCATTGATTAAATTGATTCTAAACATGCCCCAATCAATTCACATGACCAAAACATAAAAATAATACAACCTAACTAATAAAAATGATGTGAATATGCAATCTTCGTCATATATTTTGAGGGAAAACTAATTAAACTAATTCATACTTACAACAATGTCGCCACTTTCCTCATCAAAAAGGTCTTCATTGTCATTCCTTGTTTTCCTTGTTCGTGTTTTTATAAACATGCTTAAACGATCAATTTTCTCTCTCTTCTATCTCATTTTAAGAGCACAACATATTTAATCGTGTTAGTAATGAATTTGTTAAATGCAGAAAAGACTTCCATTTCCATGTCAAATGCAATCTGATGTTTTAATAATATTCATGATTGTCCAGCTATCCATGAAAGCAAAAAATAATCACAAAATGTTCATAATTGTCAAAGAATAAGATTATGATGTTTTTGGATTATACAGAGGAGGTTCCTATTAAGAGGTTGTTATACAAAGGTTGCGGTTCAAAAAAAAAAAAAAAAAAAAGGTTGTTATATAGAGACAATTTACATAAGCCAATTTACATAAGCCCCAAACTATGAACGTTTAGAGCATAGCTACCGCCACTAGTTTACATAAGACAATTTACCTTCTTAGTTTCATAATGCTCTGCTCTGTATAATAACACTACTATTGCAACTACTTTGTTTATTCTTTTATAATTTCTCTCTACTGATGAAGACTTTTCTACTTTGTGAATGTCATGTATCAAAGGTGTCTCTCGTTGTGCTACTACATATTTGAAGAGTCCAAAAAAAAAAAGACAAGCTCACGTGAAAATTTAAACTTGCACTTAAACATATACAATTTAATTGTGTTGTTTTTGTTTCTTTAGAAAATAAACATGCCTATGAGAAGAAACTAATTTGTTAAGTCAAAAACTAGTGCTCTTACCTTATGTTTTAACTGAGCAAATGAAGTAAGATCAGTACTATGAGGAGCACTTCAATGTGCACGATTAACCTTATTTGCCTCGGAACATTCCTATAGATGTTTAAAGCAACCATAATTCATCACTATTATAAACTTAATAATATTATTTTTCTCAATTTACTTTACATTCGGGAGGTCCCAATACTTTACTAGTGTCTTCCATGGATCTGTAGTGACTTGAGGGGAAGTGAAGAACAAACGTTGTTCATCAATCCACTATGGGTCATACCATCTATGTTTAACCCAACATTTCCAATCCCTCCATCTATTGCCAATGACCTTTAAGCAATGAAATTTATATGCATCAGGGACATCCGTGATATCCTACAATTATTAAACTATAACTATTAATGAAATGAAGACTTACTCGCACAAGTAAAATTAATAAGTTTTGTAAGTGTTGTATACCATGACTTCTTTCCAAATGTCATCTATTATATATGATCAAGCATTTCAGCCCATGAAACATATGTTAGAGGAACCTTTTGACTATCTCGTGCTATAATTCCAAGTTGTCCACTAAACTTGATTGCATTTTCTTTTATTGGCTTCCATTTACAATCAAAATCAATATGAACTTTTGTTTCAATCCCCCCGCTCTAGGATAGAAATAGCAGCACCCCGACCTTTCCTAATACCTTCAGACTAATTTCACCTATAAATTCATTATAAGAAAAATATGATTTGAATGATACAATAAAACATTACTGTGGAGCCAAAAATAATCACGAGGTGACACGTGGATTTTTGGGTGATGATGACAAATTTACCCTCGAGGCATACCGGGTCTCCTACACGTGAGCAGTGGAGAATCATCCATCGACCAAATCAGGAGTACCCAAAATAGGTAACAAGTTCAAATTTGTCTCATCCATCCTCATTACATAACCTCCCAAAACATTTCTTTTATTATGATAATTAGCCAATTAATATATTTATACCTAATTAATATATTAATTGCTAATTGAATCACCAAATGACACCCCAAAACACACTTAAAGGCCGGCCACACCCCATTCCCTATATATATGACCCTATTTCTTCTAAAAAGCTAAGTCCACACTCTTACAAAACTCCCAAAAATTCTCCAAATACTTTTCTCTCTAAATTCTAACTTTGGCATCGGAGGTTCTTCGGCCAAAGCCCCCCCCCCCATTCATCGTGGGCGCATGAAGCTCTTGGCCTTGACCTAAGGTGTTAATTGTTTTGTAGGTGCAATTTTGTCCATGAAGAAGAAGGCGGAAATTTGCATTCATAAATTGGTGCTTTCATTGAGAGTTGAAATCCATACTCGTAGAAGACTCTCGCATAAAAAGGTTTTTTCTCTATTTTCTAGTCCATTTGAATATTTTTCATACGTTCTTATTATTAGAATTTTTTATTTGCAAAGGTTCTTTGATAAAACGTATAAGAAAAATATAATGGCTAGAAATTTAGAAAATTCCATAAGTGAAAATTCCAAACCTCAAGAAATGGGATCGCGGAGATCCATGAGGCAAAATGCGGTCGTAAGCAGAGTGGCACCACCACTACAAGGTTCCACCATGGCCCAAGCCATGACATCCAAGTTTGCACGGGCCCGAGCCCAAGCCTCGCATTCGCATGCACCACGCATTGAGCAGCCTGCTCCAGTGACCCAGCCTGCTCCCGTAATCCAGCTTGCTCATGCAGCCCTGCCTTCCATGGTTTCCCAAGCAGCTCAAGTTGTCCCAAGAATATCTCAACTATTTGGAGCAACCATCGAGCTGGGGGCATTTTCACCATATTTTTTCGCGGATTTGACATTTCCCAATTCAAATCTTGCACCCGGAGTCTACCACACTTCCACTGCTCAATGAGGCACATTCCTTCCAAGCTCTTCCAATCCAAATGGCGAACAACACTTGTCTCGACAAGTCATAGAGTTGACGAGCGCCCTTACACAACAAACAACCTTGGTGAATCAACTCTTGCAATGCACCGAGATCCAACGTGCTTCGGACGAGGTGTCCCGAAGTAGGACAAGGGCAGACGAACCTCTCCACTAGCGTCCCGGCAAACAGTCCTTTAACCAGCCACATTCCAAGCGTTCTAGCAGTTTACGCTCCCATCTGGGTTCTTGGGATAACTTATACTCTCGTCTTAGCACGCGGATGAGCGTGCATTCCCAATCAAGCCCACGGACGAGCATACGTTCACGGTTGAGGTCACACTTCGATTATCAACATGGACAACCTTCCAGGCGAAATGTTCATTCACAACTAGGCTCGCAATGAGCATTCTCCACCTCACATCGGAGTAGGCAGCACGACAGACGGAGAGAAGCAGTCACTCAATCTGACTCAAGTTCAACCGGCAGCCTACGAACGGCCTAGACCCATAGGTCACGATTTGAGGCAATCGAAAGTTCCACTGCCCCAGCAGAGGCAAATTCAAAAAGAAGTTGAGAGACTCATAACCGAACGATTGCACAATTTCCAACATAACGAGGCTGCTGACGATGCGCTTCGACGAGACATGACCAACATAAGCATGTCACCATTCACGAATGAGATTGAGCGGACAGATCCACCTCGCGGGTTCACTATGCCTCACTTTATTCCGTACAAGGGAAACGAAGATCCAGATCGACATCTCAAGCACTACTGCAGTACAATGATCCTCTACAGGAACAATGATGCGCTTATGTGCAAAACAATTTCCACAACTCTACAAGGCGAAGTGCAATACTGGTTTCACACTCTGCCGCCGCAATCGATCCGGAGTTTCAACGAACTTTCCTTTGTTTTCACTAAGGAGTATTCGTCTAACCGCTCAATCAAAAGGACATCCGACCATCTCTTCAGCATCATAAAAGACCCTTGGGAGACAATTCGCGACTATGTCAAGAGATTCAAAGCGGAGAAGGCCAAGATTGTTGGTTGCAACGAAGACATAGCAATGACAGCATTCAGAAATGGACTTCCCACCGAACATCCTTTATTCGAAAAATTGATCATGGGAGAATAACTAACCCTAGCAGCTTCATATGCTTTGGCAGAAAAGCATGCACTATGGGACGAGGCCAAGCAGTCTAACAAAAATGAGTCGGAAAAGAAGCACATGGAATGTTCCCCAACCAGAGAAGACTCAGTGCCTTAAACATTCACCAAATTCATAGTTCCAATCGGCCAAATTCTCCGTAAGCTCAAGAACAAACCTTGGTTCGAACTGCCTCCACCCATGAAAGGCGATCTTACCAGGCTGGATCATACAAAGTATTGCGCATTCCATCAAGGACCAGGCCACACTACCAACGGCTGCCTGAAGTGGAAGCAGTATCTTGAGAAGCTGACAAATGAGGGTCGATGTGACGAGTATCTTGACAAATCAACGAAACGGCCTACACAAGCAGGGGAAGTCTCCATCACCCCCTAAACCTCGTTTGGGTTTTTTCCAAATAAGTTTGAAGTCTCAAGCAGCTCGACGAACAAGGCTTCACAAGCCGAATATTATTTAGTTTGTTATGCAGTTTCTGTCTTCCAGCACAGTTGATTTATTTCTTTATTCTCAATGAAGATTCAAGAAGTTATTCACAAGCATGGCTCAACTGCTGTCCACAACGACTGCTAAAAACCCATACGGGTTTGCTCTCCAATGTGAGAGGATAAACTAATTGCTCTCCAGTGTGAGAGGGTAATCTAATTCACCGACACCCATATGGATCTGCTCTGCAGTGCGAGAGGATAAACTAATTGCTCTCCAGTGCGAGAGGGTAAACTAATTCCCCGACACCCATATGGGTTTGCTCTGCAGTGCGAGAGGATAAACTAATTGCTCTCCAGTGCGAAAGGGTAAACCAATTCCCCGATACCCATATGGGTCTGTTCTCCAGTGCGAGAGGATAAACTAATTGCTCTCCAGTGCGAGAGGGTAAACCAATTCCCCGACACCCATATGGGTTTGCTCTCCAGTGCGAGAGGATAAACTAATTGCTCTCCAGTGCGAGAGGGTAAACTAATTGCTCTCTAGTGCGATAGGGTAAACTAATTGCTCTCCAGTATGATAGGGTAAACTAATTCCCTGACACCCATATGGGTAAGCTCTCCAGTGCGAGAATGCCACATAGCTTAAAAGATCAAATGCTTGAAGATCAACTAGGTAGCAAATGGTCAGGGGCAGCAGCCACTTTTGCACTTAACAGTTCACTCATCCGACACTTTATCTTCAGCAACTCCGATCTTGGCAGCTTTATCCTTGACTGCTCCATCTACGGCAGCTGAGAAATCAAACTCAAGCAGTTTCCTCATTTTTGGCAAGCAGCCCAGACATGGCAGCCTAAACCGTTGCCCATGCCACGCCACTTCCTCAGCCCATGACGAGCTAATCCTTGGCTTCAATCAAGCCGAGCAGCACAAGCAATGGCCCCTGCCACACCACCTTTTTGGCCCATGCTGAGCCGACTCCTGGCCCCTGCCAGCCAACGTGCCGCACCACCCCGACGGATGCCCCGCAATAGCACCACCTAAAAAGAAGACAAGAAGAATTAAGTTTTTATTGGTGCGGCATGGAGAAGACGAAGAAAGCAACGAAAAACGATCATTTGCACAAGCAAGATGTAGAAGATTGCAAGATGAGGGGGAACAAATATCCTCTAAGCTCTCTCTCTCTTGTAGGGTAGAATAAATCACTCTCCAAAGTTGATTTAATAACCCACTTAAGGTGGACTTAAATAGGCTTTGAGAGAAATTTATTTCCCTTTCCTAGAAGGATCTAATTTCATATTAAGGAGGGAATCTACATCAAAACAGGAAGCAGTCCTAAATTTCCTAGAGCAAGAAGATCTCTACACCTGCTGCCCTTTGTAGCAAAGGGCAGCAGGTGACTATAAGTGGCTAAACTCATATTTAGTTAGGGGGAAGTTTGAAGCCATGAACATGCTTGAGATATGAATTGATTTCTGCTAATTGTGAATTGATAAGTTATGATTGCAATTCAATTAACTGTTTTCTTCAAAACTGATTCTTGTATGTTGATTAAGGATGCATACTTAGTTTTCATGCATGAATTTGATGCTAGAATATAAATGAGTTTCACCTAATCGTTACAAGTTTATATTCATGAGTAGTGAAGGTTGATAGTCACAATCGCGTTAATTGAGTTCTTGGCAAAAGTATCATGCATTCATAGTTACAATTGTCTCGTCAACACTTATGATTTTCATAGAACGTAATGATCTCTGATTGTATCTCTATTATGCATTCATGTAGGGGACTTTTGGAGAATGATTTGGGTTGTCGCATGCATTCATCCAATTCAATGAGTAAAGGAAAATCTGAGGGTTAATTAGTGCATCACGGTTAATCTGGGGTGTTGAGCATCATAATTTATTGAAAAGCAATTGGAAATCGATTCATGTACAAGTGTGTCATGTGTGAAGAACAGACCTCTAACTAATCCATTCATCATCTTATTTCCCAAAATCGTTTTACAATCTGTCTAGTTTTATAAATTGCTGTTTGTTTCAATTTCATCAAAACTAAAACCCCCATTTCACTTTCTTGTCTCAAAGTGTTTAAAATCTGTTTTGTTTGTGTTTTTGAGTGTTTTGAGTCAAGCCAAAACCCTAAATTCGTCCAAAGTTATGTTAGAGTCAGAAACTACCTAATTGGTGTTTTTAGGCAGTTTTAAGTGTTTTTAAGTTGTTTTGAGTCTTGTGAACCTGTTTTGAGTCCTTTGAGTCTATTCAAACGTTTTTAACTTTGTTTTTATGTTTTTGAGTCAGTTTAGATGTTTTAGCAAGCCCTCATAATCCCCGGTTTATAACGATCCCTACTTGTATTTATACTACAATTTGACAACAAGAGGGTTTAATTTGTGTGCTTAACTTTTATCACATCACTAATTAATATATTAATTGCTAATTGAATCACCAAATAACACCCCAAAATACACTTAAAGGCCGGTCACACCCCATTCCCTATATATATCACCCTATTTCTTCTAAAAAGCTAAGTCCACACTCTTACAAAACTCCCAAAAACTCTCCAAATACTTTTCTCTCTAAATTCTAACTTTGGCATCGGAGGTTCTTCGGCCAAAGCCCCCCCCATTCATCGTGGGCGCGTGAGGCTCTTGGCCTTGACCTAAGGTGTTAATTGTTTTGTAGGTGCAATTTTGTCCAAGAAGAAGAAGGCGGAAATTTGCATCCACAACTACGAAAAATTAATGGTCCTTTAGCATTGCAAACATGTTTCGGCTAATGAAGTCGTCGAAGACTAATCCTCATGACTAGAGGCAAATGGATTGTGTTGAAGTAGTTGCGTCTCTAACTGAGATTGTGTATGCTTTGTAACTGGTGGTTATTGTTGAGTCTGATTGAATGTGGCATGTTGAGATCGCTAGATAGCTGAGGCTGATTCGAACTTTGTCCATGCTGCTGGGATAATCGTGCTTGTGACCTACCCTTTTTAGCTCTCATTGGAGATGGGGGAATGAGTTCCTCCACTGTTTTACCTCTTCCTCACTTTAGTGCCATTTCTGGTTGCACAAAAAAATTAGTATATATACATGATGATTCATCACAAAAAGTTGATGTAGATAAATATAATATATAGCCAATTACCTTATATATATATATATATATATATATAAAGAAGACATGCACTAATAAACATAATATCAAATACAATGACAAAAAATAGATAATGTCAATTAAAAGTAATGAAATGATCACATGATTGAAACAATTTGCAATATAACTAGCAACTAATGCATTATATAGCCAGTCATTCTTCCATCTCATTTTCAGGAGGATCATCAACTTCTTCAACATTTGTGTCTACGGTTGCCCCATCCACTCCTTCCCTGGCCCAACCAACATCATCATCATTCATAATATAGTTTCAACCAATTGCTAGGGTGCATAAAGCTCTACTTAAGGCACTATTGTTGGGGTGAGAAGAATATGTTCAATGCATATCAAATAGATCCCTCACAGTCATATTAACAATAGCATGTCAATCTAGATCACATGGGTCCTGTATATAACGAACTTACTTTGCGTCTCATGCTAAAATGAAAGGCTCATTCCCAATAACATTATCTTTGTATAACAAATGATTAAAATTCACTAATGTGAATTTAAACTCATCTTCTTTCACTCCACCAAGAGCGTTAAACCAATCACACTTGAACAAAACAAATTTCAAGGCATTGGTATATTGGATTTCAACCACATCTTTCAACATTCCATAATAGGTGACATCACCTTAGCAAGGCCTTTTGTCCTTAACAGTAGCATAGCCCGTAGTGTCTACTTTCGAAACAACACCAACAATTTTGAGTAGTCATACTTTTTTCGCTTTCTTTCGTATGAAATTTGGACACGTTGATGACCTAACCTTTATACCTTCGTGCAAATTGGTCAGGACCATTTGCCAAAGTGATTCAGAAGATACAACATTATTAGTTTGCGGTTGTGTGTTAACCTATATAACGTCATTATATAAAGAAGTCAGAGAAGAAATAAATTTAATTTGATGGGTCTACATTAAATAGATAGATGTAATGATTGTAAGTATTTACATAATTTTAAGCCATGTGTGAAATGTCTGAGTGTGAAGAAACTCTTCTGATATAATGATTTGTTTTGCAAGGCATTTCCAACACAAGTATTTGAAGGTGTTGGTTGTGTAAATAAGATTTGTTCTATTAAAAGTGAATTAAGAAGCATTCAAAGTAATAAATATAATTGTGCTTCGACTTAGTTTTGAAATTGTGTGATAGCATTTGTGTTGACTAGCATATGCCCATGTTCTTGTGTCCGTGTAACTTCATCTAGACGTATTTTCACTCCTTTGTTTAGAGGATGACCATAGTCACTACCACCATCGTCATTACGACCTGGACAAGTGAGTTTTGTTTTCACTTCAATCAAGTATCATGTACAAATAGTCATTCATTCTTCCATTAGGTACCACTTGGCAATTGAGGAAAAACGAGTCCAACAAACATGAACTGCTCGGTGCCTTTGTTTTCCTGCTGAAAACCCACCATTTTAATGTTCATTCAATTATGGAAATTAAATATAAAAAATAATATAAAAAATTTCAACAATTCACTGAATGGCATCCTCATTCCATTGTGTGATGTGGAAGCATATCTCTCGAGAAATAAACTTTGTCGCTGATGCGATTACGAGTGTGGCTTTCAATTTCTAACACGCATATTTGGGATAGGTCTATTTCTTTAATGGCGTCCAATGCTCTTTTATTTGATTGTTGATGTATTAAAAGTTTAAAGTTAGGTTTTTTTTTTTTAACAAACGATATTATCTACACTAATGAGATGAGTGAAATTGGCCTCACAATGGGTTAACAATATTATGGTTCAAATTCATCCTTAACAAAAATTGAATTTAAAATATTTCACTTACCAATGAAAATGAATATCACTAAATCTTAGTACTGAATAGCATTAGAAGTTTTAGTTTATGACGAATTTTGTTTTTTTTTTAGAAAATGGAACGCTCCCGAACTTGGAACCCACGTGGAGAGAAGACCACTGAAGAAGCAAAAGGGATAACAAACATTGGAAGCAAGGAACTGCTTCTTCCCCTTTCTCCTCGCTCAAATTACACTTTTAAGGACATCAGTCTCTCCCTCTCTCTCATTCTCTCTCGCTCTCTCTCTCTCTCTCTCTCTCTCCTCTTTCTCTACGCTGTGGAACACTAGGCAGCTTCTTCATTCATGCAAGTGCCCAATCCCTTCGAAAGTCCTAAATTCCCATTCAAATTTTAATGGCTGATTAAGGAAAGTTAATCGGAACGGGATGGGAGCTCAGAAGAGCATTCATGCTGGCAAAGGTGAGATAGTAACAATCCTTCATTTCGCTACCCAAGATTGTTAGTTAATTTGTTTGTGAAAGTTTTCTTCTTGTTTTGTTTTTGTTTGGGATTAATGGGTTGGTTTTTGATTTCTGCATAATTCTTGTTTTCAATAATGTAACAGCCAAGATTGATGTCAATGTTGATTTCACTCACAAGCTTTGTGCTTCGTTGATGCTTCCTCCTTTGAGGTTCTTGTTCCTTTCATTCCTTCTACTCTTTGTTTTCCGCCATTGGATGATTGATTGATTCCATTCCTTTTCTCACAGTAATGGTAGTGGCAGTCCTCTGTCTCTGATAATTGGAAGGTAAGAGTTTCCTTTTCTTTTATTTTATTTTAGCTTATGAAATTTGGGTTCTTGATGTTTTGAAGTTTTCGGTCTTTTGGTTTGCGGGATATGCAATTTGGGTAAGGAAAGGATATGGGGATAACATCGTTTTTCGGCTAGTTGAACAAACCTGTTACGTTTTTGTTTCCCATTGCAGTCTTTGCATCAAACATCCAAATTTATTTGGGGGGAGTGAGAAGCTTGATGTGTCATGGGATAAGGGGCTGTATGATTCTAATGTTTTGCTGGCTTATAGAAGACCGAGACCCGAATGGCTAGCTCAACAGTCCTTTGTAATACAGGTTATTTATTTATATCTTCTTTTTGTGTTATTCAACTTGGAGAATCTTAAAAAACTATAAACGACTTCACTACAGTCTATTTAGCAATCCGGTTTCTCTATTAGCGTAACCCGTCCATAATTGATACAAATTTTGTTTCCCTTTTTACATCTCAGCATTCTATTTCACCCGAGATAGGGGTTCACGGCATTCCCATGGACAATTTCTCACGTTCAGGTAGTGGAGGTGTGAATTTATCTCGATTATCGGTAGGCATGGATCTGAATGAACCTTCAAGTTCCAAATGGAGTAGCACAACTAGCATAAAGTTCGAGGTACCTTACTACATTTTCCACTTATAAGAATTCTTGTGGTATCTAATTTCTTCTACACTGTCGCTCCCCGGTAATTCATTGTGTGCTATACAGCATGTCCGGCCAGTGAATGATAATGGGCGCCCTATCAGCCTAGATCTTGATGGGTTTCCTGTCACCTGCAGGTAATCTAGGTTTTGAGCACTTTAGTTTCTGAATTTGTTTGACAAATCCTTTTACGTTATAAGATGATTTTCATGCAGCGGAAGTCCCCATGATAGTATGGTAGTTCTAAAGCAAGAATCTCGTTACGCAAAGGCAAATGATCATAGTTTTTTTCATGTAAGACTTCTTCATATCTTGATCTATAATGTGAAAGATGATATGTGAAACTAACAGGGAGTTTGTCTTGAGTGCAGTTCAGTCTGCAGATAGAACAAGGGATACCAGTTCTATCTAAATGGCTAATCTTCAACAAGTTTAAATTTGTTGCATCCAAGGGAGTCAAACTTGGGCCGGCATTTCTCTTGACGAGGTGAGCTAGTTCCTCATTCTATTGTACAGAGTTTGAGCAGGAGGGCAGTGTTTGTACAATGTGAAGGGTGGAAGCAAGCGTGCAAGAAGCATTTGACATGAATTAGAACTAGTAGTCTTTGATGATACCCTATTCCCAGTTGGACTTGCTTTCCCAGTTGAAGAAGGAATATGTTTTGGTAATTAGTTCCCAATTACTTCCTAATTGGTAAAGCCCTCTTTCGTGGATATATAAGGAAAGTTTCTGACATGAATTTGGATTGCAAGCAAGAGAGAATACCATTCAGAATTCCACTCCAAATATGAGCGGGTACCATCCCAGAGAGAGAGTGAGCATAGAGCAAAACAATTGAATACCACTCAAGGAATTAGAGTGAGAGAATATTGAATGGAAGAGTGTGTAGAAGAGAAAAAGATAAGAGTTTTTTCTTGTTTTCTTGTTCTTGTCGTCTCTAGTTTTTCATCGAGCCTTGAACTTAAAGGTTTGATAAGAAATTTTATTTCACCCGTTATTAATATAGTGGAGATTTGTTGTGTCCACTGTGGATGTAGGCGCATAGCTGAACCATGGTAATTCTTGGGTTTGAGTTTGTGTATTATTCGCTTTCTTAAGCACTTTCACAGCAGGAACTTCATAATTTCCACTTGGTGATTCAGAAGCACAATTCTTCTTATCTATTTGCTTTGTATAATTTATGGATACTTTAACCTTTTTCTTTCTATGTTACCCATACTTTTTCCTCGGACAGAATGACTGGTGGTTCCACTGTAGGGGACATGGCACCTTACCAAGCATTTGCAATTGGAGGTCTTGGCAGTGTTCGAGGGTACGGTGAAGGAGCGGTGGGATCTGGGAGATCGTGCCTGGTTGCAAATAGCGAGTTGACATTACCTTTTGTATGTAATACCCTCAGTGTTTTTATTTGGCTTCAAATTCTAGTAATCTAGGACATTTGTTGCATTATTTTGTTAGCTTCGAAAGTCATTCTAGAATTTCCCGAGTACTTTTCCACGAGATCATTTGTTAGTAAACATTCTTTCAGCTATGCCATATGGCTTAACCTAGACACTTTTTATTTTAAAGAAACGATCGAATTAGATTTATCAGGCACCTTATTACTCGTATTTGGTGAGTAATTAATCTGTTACAACTTGTTTGTTGTAAATATGAATTCTCACAATTTACTTTTGTTTTTTTGGTCAAATTGTATCTACTGTTTAGAACAAGATGGTGGAAGGTGCTGTTTTCTTGGACTGTGGAACTGATTTGGGGTCTTCTCATCATGTACCTGGTGAGTTCAAATTCCACTTGGTTATATTTCAACTCTTTGACTTGGTTATTGGTTTATCGGTCTTGGAAATTTAATCCAAATAATTAAGTCTGCTTTTTAAATGTTTCAATAAGGGAAAGGAAATACATTGTAGGCTGTGGCTAACAAACTGATGAGAACAACAACAACAACAACAAAGCCTTTTCCCACTAAGTGGGGTCGGCTATATGAATCCTGGAACGTCATTGCGCTCGGTCCTGTGTCATGTTATCCGTTAAATCCAAGTACTCTAAGTCTTTTCTTAGAGTCTCTTCCAAAGTTTTCCTAGGTCTTCCTCTACCCCTTCGGCCCTGAACCTCTGTCCCGTAGTCGCATCTTCTAACCGGAGCGTCAGTAGGCCTTCTTTGCACATGTCCAAACCACCGTAACCGATTTTCTCTCATTCCTTCAATTTCGGCTACTCCTACTTTACCTCGGATATCCTCATTCCTAATCTTATCCTTTCTCGTGTGCCCACACATCCAACGAAGCATCCTCATCTCCGCTACACCCATTTTATGTATGTGTTGATGCTTCACCGCCCAACATTATGTGCCATACAGCATCGCCGGCCTTATTGCCGTCCTATAAAATCTTCCCTTGAGCTTCAGTGGCATACGGCGGTCACACAACACGCCGGATGCACTCTTCCACTTCATCCATCCAGCTTGTATTCTATGGTTGAGATCTCCATCTAATTCTCCGTTCTTTTACAAGATAGATCCTAGGTAGCGAAAGCAGTCGCTCTTTGGTATTTCCTGATCTCCGACCCTCACCCCTAACTCATTTTGGCCTCCATTTGCACTGAACTTGCACTCCATATATTCTGTCTTTGATCGGCTTAGGCGAAGACCTTTAGATTCCAACACTTCTCTCCAAAGGTTAAGCTTCGCATTTACCCCTTCCTGAGTTTCATATATCAACACTGTATCGTCTGCGAAAAGCTTACACCAAGGAATATCATCTTGAATATGTCCTGTTAACTCATCCATTACCAATGCAAAAAGGTAAGGACTTAAGGATGAGCCTTGATGTAATCCTACAGTTATGGGGAAGCTTTCGGTTTGTCCTTCATGAGTTCTTACGGCAGTCTTTGCTCCATCATACATATCCTTTATAGCTTGGATATATGCTACTCGTACTCTTTTCTTCTCTAAAATCCTCCAAAGAATGTCTCTTGGGACCCTATCATACGCTTTTTCCAAATCTATAAAGACCATGTGTAAATCCTTTTTCCCATTTCTATATCTTTCTATCAATCTTCGTAAGAGATAGATTGCCTCCATGGTTGAGCGCCCTGGCATGAACCCGAATTGGTTGTCCGAAACCCGTGTCTCTTGCCTCAATCTATGCTCAATGACTTTCTCCCAGAGCTTCATTGTATGACTCATTAGCTTAATACCCCTATAGTTCATGCAATTTTGTACGTCGCCCTTACTCTTGTAGATAGGCACCAAAGTGCTCTTTCGCCACTCATTTGGCATCTTCTTCGTTTTCAAAATCCTATTGAAAAGATCAGTGAGCCATGCTATACCTATCTCTCCCAAGACTTTCCACACTTCGATCGGTATATCATCTGGGCCCACTACTTTTCTATGCTTCATCTTTTTCAAAGCTACAACCACTTCTTCCTTCCTGATTCGACGGTAAAAGGAGTAGTTTCTACACTCTTCTGAGTTACTCAACTCTCCTAAAGAAGTACTCCTTTCATGTCCTTCATTGAAAAGATTATGAAAATAACTTCTCCATCTGTCTTTGACCACGTTCTCTGTAGCAAGAACTTTTCCATCCTCATCCTTGATGCACCTCACTTGGTTTAGGTCCCTTGTCTTCTTTTCCCTTGCTCTAGCTAGTTTATAGATATCCAACTCTCCTTCTTTGGTATCTAGTCGCTTATACATATCGTCATAAGCCGCTAACTTAGCTTCTCTCACAGCTTTCTTTGCCTCTTGCTTCGCTCTTCTATACCTTTCACCATTTTCATCGGTCCTATCCTTGTATAAGGCTTTACAACATTCCTTCTTAGCCTTCACCTTTGTTTGTACCTCCTCATTCCACCACCAAGATTCCTTTTGGTGTGGAGCAAAGCCCTTGGACTCTCCTAATACTTCTTTTGTTACTTTTCGGATACAACTAGCCATGGAATCCCACCTTTGGCTAGCTTCCCCCTCTCTATCCCACACGCACTGGGTGATTACTTTCTCTTTGAAAATGGCTTGTTTTTCTCCTTTTAGATTCCACCATCTAGTCCTTGGGCACTTCCAAGTCTTGTTCTTTTTTCTCTCTCTTTTGATATGTACATCCATCACCAACAAGCGATGTTGAATAGCCAAGCTCTCTCCCGGTATAACTTTGCAATCCTTACAACTTATACGATCCCCTTTCCTCATTAGAAGAAAATCTATTTGTGTTTTTTACGACCCACTCTTGTAGGTGATCACATGTTCTTCTCTCTTCTTAAAGAAGGTGTTGGCTAAGAAGAGATCATATGCCACTGCAAAATCCAAGATAGCTTCCCCATCCTCGTTTCTCTCCCCAAAACCATGGCCACCATGAAAACCTCCATAGTTGCCTGTCTCCTTGCCCACGTGTCCATTTAAATCTCCTCCTATAAACAACTTCTCCGTCTGAGCAATTCCTTGCACCAAGTCTCCAAGGTCTTCCCAAAATTTCTCCTTCAAACTCGTATCCAACCCTACTTGAGGTGCGTACGCACTAATCACATTGATGAGTTCTTGTCCTATTACAATCTTGATTGCCATGATTCAATCTCCTACCCTCTTGACATCTACAACATCTTGTGTCAAGGTCTTGTCCACGATGATGCCAACACCGTTTCTCGTTCTATTTGTGCCCGAATACCAAAGTTTAAAACCTGAGTTTTCTAGATCCTTTGCCTTAAGACCAACCCACTTAGTTTCTTGTAGGCACATAATATTTATCCTTCTCCTCACCATAACTTCCACTACTTCCATAGATTTTCCCGTTAAGGTTCCTATATTCCACGTTCCTAAACGCATTCTACTCTCTTGAACTCTACCCTTCTGTCCTAGCTTCTTCACCCTACTTCTTTTGTGTGTCCTGTGTAAAGTTGATAGGAGCATATGCTCCCAAACAACTTTGAGTGGAGTCGTTCAAAAAGAAGTTTCTATGACCCCCTTGCTCATTTAACACTGCATCCGGGTGCCGATGGAGATACAGCGACCCTTGCTCACTTATCACTGTGCTCAGGCCACACAGCGCGCCACTTACGGGTGACGCCGTAGCTTTAGCGCAATTTCGTTCTGGATTCATTTTCATAAGGATTCGACGTAACCTAGGAGTGCCGGCTGTCGACTACCTGACGCCCTCCCCCTCCTCCTTTATCCGGGCTTGGGACCGGCAATGTAAGATAAACTTACACAGGCGGAGTTTAACAAACTGATGAGAAGATTAAAAAAAAAGTTGCTGATCTTGAAATTTATGACCGATCTAAAAACCTCATCAAAGTTGTAATAGTGGCCTTTTCCCTTCCCTTATTGGGAGGTAAAGCTGTTACCGTATACCTAAAGCTACTGATTTTGCACTTACCTCTGTTGTTGTCACTTGTCACCTTGGGCTTGAGATTGGTGCTGTTATATGTGGACCCTTTAGGCAAGGAACTGGGGACTGGTGCTGTTATACCGGTTCTTTTTGTTGTCTTCAGGAAGAACTGATGCGAAGATCCTTTACCGTAACTTCTTTTGACTAATTGATTCCAAAGCACTCGTCTGTATTTTGGTCGTGAATGGTCAGTGACAATGTTGGTGTGGAAGACTTCTGAACCATACTGCTGATCTCTTCCTTTTCCAACTTGGTAATCTTGGAACCAATATCAGCCTTACCTACCAAGAATGTGGACGCATATATAACTTTATGATCATCCTTCATTGAACTCAACTGAAAGAACTTCACTTCCTTACCCAATTTCTCAATTAGTTTCTATGAAATGTTGGAATATCCACCTTTCGCATTGCCCGAGTATTGTTTTGAGTCTTGACCAAGAATATTTCCCATCTTGTTCAGTTTTCATCCTTTCCACTTGACCGCCCTCCTATTGGTTTTGCTGGCAGTGTATTCCTCTACCCTTGTTAGCTTTCTTAACCTTGTTTATTCACCATCTTGGTGAACCCAGCTATTCGAGCACTGATTTGCTCCTTAGTTTCTCCAATAGCACTCTCTACCTCACCAGCACTCCTTTCTTGCTGATGAGCTAATCTTACAATTTCTCTTCAAGGAATTGACTTATTGTGCCTGCTGTCCATTTTTCGTTTTAGCATTAGGGATGCCACTGCTCTGGTTCTATTTTGCAGTGAGTCAGTGGCCTTGCAACAATGATGCTGTTTCAGAACTCAAGCTATATCAAGCAGCTCAAGTTAACCACTGCCACGTGAACACTCAAATACAAGAGTGGATGAAGAATGACATGCGTTAAATCCTTTCAGTGAATTTAGTTGCAATTTAACCCCGTCAATGTGGTCCCTCTCTTTTCAACTTGATCAGTAATGGTTCACATTGTTACAAATGTTTTCAAGGGCCAGCTGACAAAATAATATTTTTGTGCGGCCAGTTTGAGCAGTAAGCCCCCAAAAGCAACACTTGGTTAGCAACTTAGCAGAACAAATGAGAGTTCGATACTGGAGAGCTGTGTCTTAGAAAGTTTTTCTTTTCCATAGCCGAGTCATTGATACAAACAACCTATTGTTAAAGGTAGCACTCCACCCAGCATACCCAAGTCCAGTCTCTTTCCAGTGGTAAGTTCTTCCGCTGATTGGAGTAACTAATCACTTTTTAAGTCCCCGCGTTTGGTAACCAACCCAACCTGCAAAGTAGCTCAACCAAATTGAGAGTGAAAATTTGATACAATAGTACAAGTGGAACTTGGTTGACCGAGTTTGGTGCAGGCTCAGAGGCTTAGTTTCCAACCCTCTTATAAGATTCATGGGCAACTTACTGCGTCTTCGGGTGATTATCTTGCTCTTGCTAATCCTTGACCACACTTAAGCTTGTGTTTGTTACTACACGGCCACATTACCACATTACCTTTTCCGTTGTTATTGTAGTTCTGATCTCCTAAATTTGTTTATTTGCCTGATATCAAGTCGATTTAATTTTGGAGTTTCAGGAAACCCAGCCCTGAGGCTTGGCAAACCAGGATCCGGAGTTGGGCTCGGATATGGCCTTCGTTTCAAATCACAGTTTGGTCATTTTGTAGTTGATTACGCTATTAATGCCTTTCAACAGAAAACAGTCTATTTTGGCATCAGCAACCTCGCTTCATGAATGCAACAAGCCAAAGAAGTTGAAGATTTCACACCTTTTCCGCCTCCTCATCCTCTTTTCCAGCTACACAGCACTGAGGCAGCATATACCACGTGGGTATATAAGTTTCTACCGGATAGCGTCCGGTTATTCTTTAACACATATACACTGCCGCGGTTATAGAAGATGGTTTAGTGCACATTAATTTTCTTTGTGATCTGGTGTTATTCAAATTTGTGTAGAGAAACACTTGCAACAACACAAGTGTTGCGCAAATGCTATCGGAATTTTAAGGACACGAAAATGATGTTCACTAAACTCGTAGTTTATGTTCGTGTCCTCTCCGATAATGTGGGTACATTGCAGTCCGACGTTGCTACCAAGTACGAGTACAAGAAAAGTTGGACCCCGAGACCAGAGGCATGGTAGCGATTTCTGTTATCAAAACGACGGTGAAGAGTTCAAATTTAAGTCTACAGCAACTTCTATCAGTCCTCAAACCAACTGTAGAAGATAGGGCCGCATACATTCTCAAGTTACAAGACAACTCTATCCGCTGCACAGCGTGAAACGATGAATATCTGATTCCAACAATAACAGGTCTACAAAAACATATCACTCGCAACAATCTTATACCGGTAATAATTACAAGTCCAACATCTGTAGAAATTTCGATATACCAAATCGCAAAAAAAAACAGAGAGGACAACAAAGAGGACAGACAGAGGAAGCAACGATTAAGAATGACAAAATCTAACACCAATACGCACGAACACAATAAATCAATACATTGGAGTAGAGGTTTAGAACTTGTTATACTGGCTAGTGAGAGAATCTCTGAGATTGGAATACAAGCCATAGAGAGAATACTGCCGAAGGTTCTCCACCTCGTACCATGAATTGAGAACCGACAGATGTTTATCTGTACCGGAGAAAGCCAGTTGTATCCCGAGACTGCAATCTACAGAACCCCCTCGGTTTTTACAGCTTGACATTTTAATGGCGCAGTCTTGTTTGTTAAGACAAACAAAATTGGAGTTTCCTGTGCATTTGGCACACCCATCTCTCTTCCAATACAAGTTTTGCAGCCTACCCTTTTGAAACTCGAGTACCTTCACCAAAACCCATTTGTTGGATTAGAGAATTTACAAATGGAAAACCATTTAACAAACATCGACTCATTCAAGGTTACGGAAATTCTCCCCCGCACATTTTTCACGAGTGAAGGGTTGAGATTTAGTTAAATCTCAACCATTCTTTTTGGAAAGTGCTATTCAACCCACTTTTAACTCCTACACACCTTTGTCAATTTTTTGCCATTAGTCTTCTTCAATTCATTCGATCCGACGGCCGAAAATTAAGAGGGTGTGTAAGAAGTAAAAATGGGTGTGTGGATATTACTACCCTTAATTTTTGTCCTTTCATGCGCAAGAGAGTGAAGCTCTTCAAAATTATACATACTTACCAAGGTAAAACTTGTCACTATGTATGTGCTGTTTGCAACAAAGGCAGGGAGAGATCTTGCAGCATATTTTCGTCCAGCGAACGCCACCATGTATCCACCATATGAATCCTAGAAAGCTCAAAAGGGTATATCATTTAATGATCTGATCCATGTCACGATATTAACATAGGACAGGAAAATGAATACAAAGTTACGAAAAGCAACAAGTCAACATACACAAAGCCAAAGTTGCCAAACAACACCACAGATGTAATTACGTTTAGCTTCTTATATTTTATAGGGGCAAAACTATTTCCAGGTTTCCCATGACAATGAATGATTTGTTTTCCACTCTTATATCTTTTCTAACTTGATTGTACTATGAGGAGAAGGATTCCAACTCAAACCAAGTAAGACGTTACTACATGGGGGATTGCGAACAGCAGAGGAGTTGGCTTCCTCCACCCCAGTATCTATGAAAGTCAGAAACCTAAATTTTGGGTTACAGGGAAGCTGGAATTGATCGTATATGTTTTTTCACATCTCCACTTCCAAATATACCAATAAATGGTGGCAAAATAAATGCTCCAGCTAACAGGCCTATAATAAATGTTACTGAGCTCGAGATTACCCCTGTGCCGATCTTCACAACCAATATGAAGAGTGGAAGAGCCTTTCAAGAAGGACCAAATTTGACCTTCAGATATAATGGGATGAGTAGTATTAGTTGACAGCATAAAAGGAAAGCCCGCGCCGAATTCTATCTGAAGGTCAAGTACCCTATCAAAATTCATGAAGCAAATCTAAATCTCTCAAAGGAATTTCTTAGTCATAGGTTAGCATTTTCTTCCGTAGTCATCGATCAGAAATGATTCCTCTTGAAGTTATGCTGAATTCTAGAATTTCATTTCACACTCATGCCTTCAAATCACTTATACGTATGAATGAAACAGTCAATAAGACAGCTCCTCAGAAGTTCCAAAAGTATCCTCTTCCTCTGTAATTTCCTTTATTTTCCGTAACCATTATATTGTAAAATAAAATGCACTCCAAACATTATATTGTAAAATAAAAAATCTTCACTGAACATGATGCAGAAGAAAACTAAAGACTAGAAGATCCTTGTAGACTTAAACGAATGCACCGCAGTTTCTTTTCACTATTTACTTAAGAATTCTTGCTAACTTGACCTCCCCAGCTTATGTAACTCTCACAGTACGATTTATACACTTCAATTTTCCTTTCTAAAGATGACAGATTCTATTGCTCACTTATCGCTACATTGCCGGCTAAAATCGTCACAAAAGGGTTTAAATCCAAGTGGGCTAATGGATAATCACATGAACATACACGGTACAAAGAATCAAGAGCATCGGAACCAGTCCCATCAATTGGGTAATCAAACAGTCGCATTTCAATCCAGCTCAAAAACTGTAGCAGAAGAACAGTAAAATATAAGAGTTTCATTTACCGGTTGGAAAGAAGAGGTGTTGATAGTGAGGAGGGAGATCTCATCGACTTTGGGTCTAAAGAGCGCGAGCTGGGAGTTGGCGGAGGACAGCGAGAGGCGGCGGTCGCAGGGGGAGAGCTGATGCGACTGGTTCCCGTTTAGGAAGAAGGAGTTCTTGGACGAGAATGCGATCCCGAATGTGAAGCCGTCGGACCTCTGAATCTTGGTGTCTGAGCATGGACTGTACACGCTGTTTGTGTTGGCTGCTCCCACAGTCACCACAATCGACGCCATCGGCAGCAGCAGGAGGAGGAGGAGGAGCATCGCCGCCGCCATTGTTGCCGCCGGTGATTGCATTTTGGGTGGTGGTTATCTAGTGGGATGGATGGTATTTGGGCGGGGGGTGGTGGTGGATGAAGAACAAAAGCCAGCTAAGGAAATGTGGGGGGTGTTGGCTGGATGTGGACAGCGGAAAATGTGAGCTAGTTTTTGTATTTTAGACGGCCGCTATTGCCCCCAAATTACAAATCTTTACGGCGAGGTTTAATTTTGTATTTCTTTTATTATTATTAGAGATGTTTTGTCGGTTTATCTATGAACTTATATAAAGTTGTCAATTTTTTGTCTGAATTTTAATTTTAGTGTCACAATTCGGCCCGAGCCCCCACCACATCCCTGGCTCGACTTCACCGTAACACGATATTGTCTGTTTTGGGTCCCGACCACGCCCTCACGGTTTTGTTTCTGGAAACTCACACGAGAACTTCTCAGTGGGTCACCCATCATGGGATTGCTCTCGCGCGAACTCGCTTAACTTTGGAGTTCCAATGGAACCGGAAGCCAGTGAGCTCCCAAAAGGCTTCGTGCTAGGTAGAGATGAGAATATACATATAAGGCTTTCAGGATCCACTCCCCTCGGCAATGTGAGATGTTACAATCCACCCCCCTTAGGGGCCCGAAGTCCTCGTCGGCACACTTCTGGTCAGGGATTGGCTTTGATGCTAAATTGTCACATCCCGGGCTCGACTCCACCATAACACGATATTGTTCGCTTTGGGCCCCGACCACGCCCTCATGGTTTTGTTTCTGGAACTCACACGATCAGTGGATCACCCATCATGGGATTGTTCTCGCATGAACTCACTTAACTTTGAAGTTCCGATGGAACCCGAAGCCAATGAGCTCCCAAAAAGCCTCGTGCTAGGTAGAGATGGGAATACACATATAAGGCTTACATGATTCACTCCCCTAGACGATGTGGGATGTTACATTTAGTCGATTACATTTTTAAACTTTTTAATTAGGTAATTTTTCTCCTGAATTTTAACGTTAGCCGATTATCTCCTCTAAAAATTTATATATAGCCAATCTTCCCTAGATTTTAAGATTTTTCATCCAATTTTTCAAATTTTTGCCCTTATATGGTTGGCATGTGTTGTCCGTGTAATTAAAATGGATGAAAAATTAGATGAAATTTTTTTAAATCTAACATAAGAGAAAATTGACTATTTATAAAAGTTCAAGAAGTAATCGGCTAAAATTAAAATTCAAGTGAGAAATTGGCTCGTTAGAAAAATTCATGGATAATTAAGTAAAATTAAAGTTAAAAGAAAATTGACAACTCCCTAGTAAATCGGATGAAATTGGCTCGTAAGAAAAATTCAGGGGTCTGGTAAAATTAAAAGGCCTAATTTTTTTGGTGATCCCTGTGGTGACATGTCACTTTCGATGTGACCCTCGTGGTGAAAAAGCTTTTAATTAAACCCTCGTGGTGGGCCTTGTTAGCAATTGAGGTCTAAATCCAAATTTCCGTTGGTCTTCCATTAAATAAACTCATGTGACTATCACATGAAGGGTCAAATTCGTCATTTCAATCCAAATTACATCTTATTCAATGGACATATAGTATAATTTAGGGTTTAACTGAAATTAGATTTTACAAAAAAAAAAAAGAAGCTTGAACACGAAGACTAAAACTAAACCTGTAAAACCACGTCAATGGCTAGGAAAAGAGGTGAAGGTGAAGTCGCACATAATTTCTTAGGTATGATTTAATTTCTTTTGGAAATCCTAATACTTTTAATATACCATTGTTTCTTTTTTCAATGCCAACACGTTTTTAATCATGAGTTAGAGTCTTCGTCTTACTTGAATTTCATTCTTGTATCAATTGATACCTGTCACATCCCGGCCCGGGGTCCACCACATCCCGGGCCCGCTCTACCATACATTTAAGGATCACTCCCCTGGGCGGTGTGGGATGTTACAATAATTGTGACATCCCACATCGCTCAGGGGAGTGATCCTTAAATGTATATTCCCATCCCTACCTAGCACGAGGCCTTTTGAGAGCTCATTGGCTTCGGGTTCCGTAGGAACTTCGAAGTTAAGCCAGAATGAAGCCAGAGCACTCCCAGGATGGGTGACCCACTGGGAAGTTGCTCGTGAGTTCCCAAAAACAAAACCGTGAGGGAATGGTAAGCCCGAAGCGGACAATATCATGCTACGGTGGTGGAGCGGGCCCGGGATGTGGTGGACCCCGAGCCGGGATGTGACAAATGGTATCAGAGCCAATCCCTGGCCGGAAGTGTGTCGACGAGGACGTCGGGCCCCTAAGGGGGGTGGATTGTGACATCCCACATCGCCCAGGGGAGTGATCCTTAAATGTATATTCACATCCCTACCTAGCACGAGGCTTTTTGGGAGCTCACTGGCTTCGGGTTCCGTAGGAACTCCGAAGTTAAGCGAGAAGGATGCTAGAGCACTCCCAAGATGGGTGACCCACTGGGAAGTTGCTCGTGAGTTCCCAAAAACAAAACCGTGAGGGAATGGTAAGCCCAAAGCGGACAATATCATGCTACGGTGGTGGAACGGGCCTGGGATGTGGTGGACCCGTGCCGGGATGTGTCAGTACCTGTTTGAATGCATATGCCTTTCAGTTTTGTCTTTAATTGGTAATGTGGTTTTATGCAAGCCCTAGTCGGCGAGTACACAACCTTCCAATTTTTTTCTCAATCTTCTTTGAATTTTAATTCTTTAACTTTCTTATGCTCTTGAAGTTCATATATGTGGAGGGCAGACGTGAAGATTGAATTTTCTGCAATGCCTTTCACCCATTGTCTTTAATTCTACAATGCCTTTCACCCGTCTGAATGCATATATAATGCATTTCACCCATTGTCTTTAACTCTTTAAGTTATTATTGTGCATATATGGTTTTTCTGCATTATATAGGTACATATACATGTGCTATCAAATTGGGGTGATGGTTAGTGACAGTGGAAGAGGTCCACTAGTAGCTATGGTGGTGGCTGGGAGCTTGAGATGAGATACGAGAACTGCTGGTTTTTTTTTCTTTCCTTTTTTAATCTTTACAAGTATATTTTATTTGTAATTTTATTTTAATTCAATCATGTTTTTGTCTTTTTATTTTTTAAATAAATAAACTTAATTTTGACAAATCCATATGTGATAGTCACATAATTTTATATAACGGAAGGCTAACGGAACTTTGAATTTGGACCTGAATTGCTAACACGCCTCACCACGAGTTTAATTAATAGCTTTTTTTTTTTATCACAATGATCACATTGAAAGTTATGTGTCACCACATGAACCACAAAAAAAATTTGGCCAAATTAAAACTTAGGGAGAAATTGACAGCTCGAGCAAACAAATCTGGCTATTAAAAAAAAACTGTTTTTAATTTTTGGAGTAATTTTCTTTTCCAAGAAAGAGGAAGAAGAAAAGAAGGTTGGGATAAAATTTGGAGAATTAGGAGAGCACAAGAATCAGCACTTCAGCAATAAGTACGTTTTTACCACCACCGCCATGGACGACGCTGAATTTCGACGCCTTCTCGATCTCTTCCCAATCGTCCGATCTCGCGACTACCATGTAACCCTCTCTCTCTCTCTCTCTCTCTCTCTCTCTCTCTCTCTCTCTCTTCACCAAAACGAATTGTTTCGCTTTGCGTTTGCTTTCTGGTTGTGATGCTATGTGGAATTTGGTTATCTAGTTCGTTGTATCAATTAGAACGCGTCGTTGATAATTAATTTATGGAATCTGGCAATCGTTAAAATTATTTTATATTTTTAAACGAAAAGTATATAATCCTTTTCTGGATTTTGAGTTTTGGGCAGATGCACTATCTACTTTTGAGATAACCCTTTAACATTTCTTATAGTTAGAAGGTGTAAAGATTATATTTTAATTGTGAAAAGGAAAAGATTGGATTTAATAGCGATTTCTGCAGCTGCAGCCTGCAATTGGATTTTGATTGTGAAAAGGAAAAGATTGGATTTAATAGCGATTTCTGCAGCTACTGCCTGCAGCTGCTGCCTGCATCTGCCAATATCAATACCATGTGGAACTATAGAAATTATGGATGCATGCCTCAATTAGAAGTGGCATTGTGGAAGGTGTTAAGAGTTTATGTTTCTTTTGAGAGGGAGATGTGATGGATACATCGATTTAGATGGATGGTGGGTTGCATTAAGTAGTTTTGACTGATGTAGATGTCATATTGAGTCAGAGAAGAAAGTAAGTTTCGATCAATTTGTTTAAAGTTCAGAGCCATTTGCATTGGCCGGTGTCATCAAGGATATGTATGAAAGGCCGAAATTTTCATCCCTTATTTACTCGTTTCTTTTTTTGTAATTAAATCAAAGATGAAAATTTCGGCCTTGTAGATGATGTCAGTGACGGCTAGTTTTTCAGGGTCAGAAGATGAGTAGCTTAAGTAGGATTTATTTGGTTTAGATTGGGTTAGGGATTCAAAAAAGTTATTAGGGTTGGGGTCTCATCCTTGCTTCTTCTGCCATTGTTTCTCAACAAGACTTGGTGGCATTTAATAGTTAGAGACCTTTTTTCTGCTGTACAAGACTATGGTTGTGCTTTTTCTTGGATCACTAAGGTTGTTGGCTTGTTTCTGTTAGTCTTTCAAATTTTTTGTCTGATTTCATCTGATGTGAACATCAGATTAACGAAACTGCATCAAGGTTTTATGAAAATTTTCACATTTGATATTGTTCAAGGTAATAAAACTTTGTGGAATTCGATTCATCTAGGAAAATTTCGTGAAGTTAGAAATATTTCTTGAGTCTCTGCAGTGTCAAAGTTTTGAGATGGGTTACATAGAACCTATAAATTCTTATACTATTGCTGAAAATTAATTTCCAGTATCTTAAATGTTTCCAAACAATTTGGTTGAGCGACCAACCCATTTATTCTGTTGGAACTGGCTATTCCTTTACTATTCATTATGAGTTTTTTTGTTGATTATATATTCATCAAGTCATTCTTAGACAACTTTGTATAATTTTAGGCTGAATCAGAACAATGTAGAGAATCAACTTCTAAGTCAGCACAGCATGAAGAGGTATACTGAAATGTTTGTACATGTTTCCATTTTACAGTACGCACACATTCACACACAAGATGTTGACATTTTTGAATGTTCTCAACAGCATAAAGAATGGCAAGATGCATGGGATGAGGGAGATAAAATTGAAGTGGAGAAGCAAGGACTTGACGAACATGGTATGTTTTAACATACACTCTCTTTATTCGTCTTCCATGGATGTACCAGTAACCAAAAAGAAATTCCACCAGTTTTGTATGTTTAATATAGAAGTCAAATATTTTGCACTTACATGGATGAGTAATTACAGGTAAATTCTGGGAAATTCCACCAGTTTTGTATGTTTAATATAGAAGTCAAATATTTTGCACTTATATGGATGAGTAATTACAGGTGAATTCTGGGAGAAGCTAAAGTTGGTCGCTGAGAGAAAGGTATGTCCATATTCGTCTTTGATTTTCTTGATTTTCTTGATTTTCATGGATACGTGGCGATCGTATTTTTTACATAATATGATTATCTAAGACCATTATATGAAATTTTTTATGGTGTCATATTTTGACACAACAGGTTTCTGGACATATAGAAACAGAAGACATGAACTTAGTGATGTGGTTTTGAGCATGCAATGATGTACTTATATTTTAGCCGTTTTTGTTTGCATCTAATGATGTTGGATAAAAAAAACTCCGAAAAATTTAATTGTCCCATTTATGAGCTCTTTATTTTATTCAAACCCTACCCAATGGTAATTGAAGTCCAGTCCAAAATAAAACTAATTGTTCTCAGTGTCTAGGAGTGGAAAAGTGGGTGTACGTTGTGATTTTTGTTGAATGATTTAATGTACTTAGGTGAACTCTCTTCTCTTCTGTGTAAGGTTTTTGAGAATTGAGTTGATGGATACTTATGCAATTGAAATAAACATATAAGAAACAATAGAGATCTGATACAACCCAATTATTTTTTAATGTTCAATAGTTCATAATGAAACAAGTTGAGGGTTGAATATTGTACCATTGCTATCAAAACAAGTCTAGGGTGACTACAACTACTAGCTTCGGAAGAAGTCCTCTTCCAGTTAAATTAAATAAATCTACCCATGGCGGACAATGTGAACTGTATTCTAAAGTCTTCTCCAACTCTGCTTACTTTCTCCAACTGCTTCACAACCTTAGTCATTAGTACCAGGTAACAATGCAGTGCTTGGCCCTCAGCATCTTTTGATTTTCATCTGAGACACTCAGCTGGGCAGAAAAGCCTCAAGGTTAATTGGCCACCCTTTCCTGATTGGTTGACATTGATACATTGGCCACCCGGAAATGAATTTATGACTTAACTGCTCTTAAGTGAAGCAAGTGTGAACTAACACTTAAATTATGGTGATATTGTTAGACAACATCAGTAGAGTGTTTGCACGAAGAATTGCTCAAGGGCCTAATCACCCATGTTTTATTGCCACATACTCAGATCCCTTGCACTAGAAGTACATAAGATTTAAACATCTGTAAGAAAGGAAAACCTGAACCTATCTATTAAAAAAGGCACGGCCATAGTTTCATGTTTGTACGTGAGTATGGCTGTAGTAATTTTAGGATTAATATTTTCTAGAAGTTGGGATTTGGATTTGTATAGGCTTTTAGTGGTTCCTTCTTTTAGGTTCAAAATCTAACTCTGTTTTGGAACTCGGTTTATTTATGTTTTATGAATTAGCAAAATCCCTATTTAGGATGTTACCGGAAAAAAAAATTCCCTAAGCAGGACCAATATTTGGTAACGTCCTATGTTATTGAGGACTTCTCCAGCATTCAATCTAGATTATCTTTCCATGTCCAGAAAGCAGTCCTTACTATAATTCATGAAAAAGAAATATCTTGAGCCAGCAGAGCTGAAACTGTAGAAGACCTTAGGAGCTTAGTAAAAGTACTATTTATGTATACAATTAGATAAAACCAGAGGCAGGGATAGCTCTCGTTTTGAACTAGTGATTCTTTGAAAGGAATTGGGAAACTTGATTTCACGATTCCAAGAAGTTGTCGTAATTCTTCAATGCTAAAAACAGAAGCGTTGGCCGTGCTCATAAGCTAGTGTATGCAGTACCCTTTTATTTCTTAGTTGGCCATATGTATCAGTTCAGTTGTCAGCTGTTCATATGTTGATTGTAAATTTTTGTTCTATGACACTGTCATATTTACAAATGGAGTTAACTGAAAATTGAGGAGACATTTTTTTCAACTACAAAGGTTGAAATAAATGAAACAAAAACTAAGAATAGTTTTGGTTGGAAGGAAAACTAACTACTTGTACTCAATTGTTTAGGTGGGTGCAGCAGAAGCAGAGAGATTTTGCAAGGCATTTCAACGAATCCACAAGAAACTCGTATGTCCTATATGTTTTTCAACAAATAATAGTCGTAAATACTACTTTGGTTTCTGTTTACATTGAAAAACCTCGATTCTATTTGTTCCAGGTCTATGAAGAACTGAGTTTGGATGCTGCCCAAAAATTCCTGAACTCGGCGTGATCTGTAGCTGGATTCTGTGTGCTTTTTGTTGTTTTTGGTGATATTGCTTTCTGCTTCCTCTTCTTGTAAGGAAACTGTCTAGTGTCAATTAGTTTCCCCCGACCGCCCTCCTTTGACTCTCAACTCAACTTTTTACGCATGTGATTGTATGAACATTGTTAAACAATTCATACCTGAGTTGCATTGGACCTTCTCAAGTCACAAAATGGATGGGGCGCAGCTTTCTGGCACTTGAGAAACTTACCCTTGAGTTTCAGTTCCACCGAAGTATCGATGTTTTCCGGTCTTTTGTTTTGTTCGTTGGACACCAAGCTACGGGGACGCTATAGGATTTTTCCTTGGATTTCCTCTGTTGTTTATAATGCAAAGTTTTCAAGTTATTTTTATTAGTTTTCTTTTCCTTTTTGGGAATTTTAACGAAAAGCTTTCGGTACTGTTTACTTTAACGAAAAATCATATTTTTACACTAAAAAGTCAATCATGTTACTATTTACTTTACCTTTTATTTAAAACTCAAAATTTTTTATTTTTTTTTATTGGTTAGGATAGCTAGCTGTGAGCCTGTGATAAACGACAATGGCTGGCAAGAATTTGGTCAAATATCCAAATCACCAAAGTTGACTTGCTTGAACACGTGTTTAAGTTGTCTTAAACATAAAATTAAAAAAAATTAAAAAAAATAAAGAAGCCGTCAAGATTCAAGATAGGACAACATAGCTCATCTTTACAGGCAAGACACTTTGTTACATAAGAAAAATGGGTGTCATATTTAAACTCTTTTTTATTTTTTTAAAATTTTGACTGTCGGATGGAAAAATTAAAAAAAAATTAAAGAACATAAATTAACATGGAGTTTGTGAGAAGTAAAAGAGGATGGACGGATAGCACAATCCATAAAAAAAAAAAAAAAAAAAAAAAACTAATGAAAAAAGTTTGAAAACTTTGAGTTTTAACGATAAGGACAAAATAAAGGGTAAGTGAATAGTACCATGTTTGACTTTTTAGTGTAAAAATATGATTTTTCTTTAAAATGAATAGTACCGCGGACTTTTCGTTAAAACTTCCTATCTATGCATGGCCTCATTGACATAGTCCATGATTCTGTCAGTGTGACAATCTTTATTTATTATTTTTTATTTGTGAGACCAAAATGATAATATCAACTTTTTTAACTTCATTCACATTTTTTTGTTATTCTCTGTCCTTATATTAAATAAATCAAATAATATTGACGCAAATATGAGTGTGTGAACAGAGAAAAAGGTAAACATGTGGATGATCTGAGTCATTTATGTTTGTGAGACTTATAAAGCAAAGAATGATTGGGATTAACCCTGTGGAAAATGCTAGGATCAATCATCGACATCCGTGTGAGCAAATACAGCTCTTTAGACTTTCTCTAAATTACTGATACAAAACTTGGAGCATCTTGAATGAGAGATCCTATTTTAGGGTTTCCACCTACGTTCTTCAGGACTCTTTTAGGGGCTTCAAGGAATATTCAGGTCCCTAAAGGAATTTCGTCTCCAAAGAGAGGTTCTTATAGTAAAATTCTTAAATGTAGGAACTAAAAGATTAAAAAATCATTGTTAGTTTCGCAATCGTTGATCCAAATAGTAAAAAAACAAAAACAAAATAAAAATGGTATCAGGACCTTTGATTTCTCATCAATAAACAAATGAAAAGGCAGGTGAGTAAGAATTGTTCGTGCGTGTTAGGTGTGTTCTGGGTAGCTGCACAACATCTTCACAACTTCTTCACATGGTGGAGATATGAGGATATCACCCAACTCAAAAAGAACATGGGCCCCACCCCATGGACAGTTCCTACAGCTTCCCAATTCTTGGGGATTTTTTTAGTACTCCGATGAGTCCCTCTACTTTAGGGACTGCATTCCTGGCCTATTTATATGTAGAGTTTATTAGTAATGCGCTTATAATCTTGTCTTGTATTTGAGCCCAATATAATGGTGAGGAGGCTATCTGCAATGCACTGCAAATTTGACTCCATAAGTATTAAAGATATTATAAATTACACCGCTACATTTATAGTCAAATATGACTCTGCAACTTCTAACTTATGCCTTTGAATTGGAGATAGCTTCCATGACGTATTCCCAAATGTAAAAACTCATAAGTTTTGATTTTTAACATTTGAGTATGACATCGAAGGAGAAATATTAAAATCAAAATTGAAATACGAGTTTTTATAATTTGGTTGGCATGTGCACCATGAACATTGAAACCCGAATATAAGTCTCTATATGACTCAAACCTTATACATAACTCTGTTACATTTTTATGAAATTGAAGAACTTTTATGGAACGAGTTCACCAGTTACATGTATAAGTTTTCAATTCTTTTCACTACTATAGTAGAGGGCCACTTGCCAAAACAAATGTTTATTATTATTTTGTATGAATATGGTGGGGGCTCCAGATCGGAAGCTGAGAGAGGCAAGTGGTTGGCTGGTTGGTTGCCCAACCGCCGTTGATATTTTTATGGTTGCTTTCATTTCATGTGGTTGCAAGTGCCGATTGATTCCAGCTAACATCAATCCATTCAATCTAAATGTACCAAATAAAACGCTTTAGTTAAACAGGAAGCCAAATAAACATGGCATTCGACCCGTTGTTTTTGGTGGGTGGTGGCTCGCTAGGCCGAGAAGTCTCTCATAGAACTGGTGACACCCCATAACAACTATCTAACGTACGAAGAATGTACTATTTGAATACATGACAATCATTTATGTCATCAGTATTGTCATTAAGACAATACATAGACAAACATTGTCACAGCATAACCTCAAGTTTTTATCTTTTAATACAACGATATATGTTTACACTAAAGGTAGGAGATTTAAACTAAATCACACGATGAGAATCGTAACAAATTGATATCAAAGTCGCTTATCAACGAAATTCAAACTTAAGCAATTTCAATTTAAAAGTCCATTTCTCCAGTCTTGCATTTCCTTGTATAATTTGGTTTAGATGGTCCATGTGTCTATACAAATAATGTGCCATTATTATTTATCTTTTCTAAAAATACTTCAAGAAATGTTTATTGTTGAAGATGGTATGTAATGTAATCATCAATTCTAACAAAATCTAACCCATTCAATAATGCAGATTCACTATCTGACAAAAAAACATTTATCATATATAACAAACATTTTTCTCGATTGAATATACATATATTTTACCAAAATACACAATCATTTTCCAATTTTTTAGGAGGTAATGAAAAAAAAATTGAGCTGTTGCTTAATAAGTTTGAGTTTTTTACAAACCTGAAATTGTTTAGAGCCCTGCACTATAGTAGACCAGACACTAGAAATTGTGGGAATAAAATCATCCCTGTCAACCATGAAATTAAAGAATTTAAAAGGAGATTTTCGGTTTCGAAAAGGGAGCCCCAACTTACTACCATGGGAGAATGATCAGAGATGATAGCGGGAAAAATTCAGCAGAGCAGTTTAGTAGAGTTTCAGTCCACCTTTCATGCACTAGAACACGATCCAATTTTCTAAAAATACACTTTGAATCATCCTGCTTGTTGCTATAAGAGTAGAAAATTCTAATGGCATTGAGATCGTCAAGTTCGGTGTTGAAGAGGCAAGAAGCAAAATCTTTCATTGCACTAGTGAAGCGTTGAGAACCACCAGCAGTCTCATTACACCTTCTAGTGATATTAAAGTCCCATAAAACAATCCAAGGGGAGCTAGAATAAACACTAGCAAAGGAAACTAAATTAGACCAAAGATTCCTATTGACAACCGCGTCATTAGAGGCATAGATGAGAGCAAGTCCACCGGAGGTGGAATAGCCCAGCACCCAGTCAAAAAACTGGCCCGGCACACAGCCAATTCACTCCAGCCCACGGGATTGACTGGCACCCAGCCCAAGCTAGTCTCTAGGCCAGCCCAAAATTGACAGACCTGGGGACCGGGTCATCTGATGCCATGCTGACGCCAGCGTGGCATCAGACACTTTTTTTTATTTTTTTTTATTCGGGGTCAAGGATTCGTGTCTCGTTCCGGAGAGACATCAGGGATGGAATCGGAGAGAGAGAGCGTTCGAACCCGGAGAGGGATTCGAATCGCTGAAAGAGATCTAGCAGCACCAAAACCCTTGGACCAGCAAAAGCGAACAAGGGGAGAGAGATCTGAGGAGAGCTCAAGCTCTCGGCTGCAATGGTAGGACCTCGCACCATGCACCGATGCCGCATGCAAGGCCATGGTTGGGTTCCTTGAGCTCCAGGGATTACAAAAATAATATTTTGTGTTTTATTTGTTGAAGATTTTGAAGAGGAAGAAGAAGGAAAGCTCACGGGAGTGAGCTGGAAAAGAGAGAGGGAGAAAAAATAGATAAGAGAGAGAGAGAGAGAGAGAGAGAGAGAGAGAGAGAGAGAGAGAGAAAGAAATGACCGGAGAGTGAAAGGAAGAAAGAAGAAAAAATAAATTAAATGATAAAATATTAATTGTTATGAATAAAATAATATAATATTAGATGGGCTGGGTGCCAGCGTATTTTTAGGGGTGGAGATGTTTTGGCCTATTACTGTTCACTGAGATTTATTACTGTTCATTTATGTGGATAAATGAGGTGGGTGCTGGCACAAAGTCTTTAGGGGTGGACTTGCTCTGAATGAGGCAAAAAGAACTAGTCTAGATTCTAGAAGCTTGATGTTACAGTGTATTACTTGATCAGAAGCTTCCAACTTGAACACTAAAAACTTTGAAGGGTTCCAACTGATGGTTGAAGACGTTGTTTTCTCAGAGTATAAAGGTAGGGAGCATTGTTGAGAAAAGACAAGATATGATATAGAAGGAAAGCCTTGGAGTTTTTATAGATGAGCCAGTAAGGAGCCTTAGGGGGTTTTTATTTGAGAGGATCTAGGAGTAACTTTAGGGTATTATTATTGTAAATCAAACAGCTTGGGGCAGTCCTTGTGTTGCCCACCGTTCTTTTAAATGACGGTTTGATTTCTGAGGCTGGTTTATTAAAGGAAAACACCTTTTGGTGGCTGCTAGGGGTGGGTTTGGTTCCAAATGGTTTGGTTTTTGGCCAAAACAGAAACCGAACCGAAATTTCTCTTCGGTTCGGTTTGATTTTTTTTTCGGTTGTATTCAGTTCGGTTTAGCTTTGGTTCGGTTTCGGTTCGATTCAGGTTTTTTTTTAATAAACCTGAAATTTTCAATTTCAATTCTAGAATTTAGATTCTTTTTACCAGGAGGGTTAACCAATGACATTTTAGACAATCTAGAAGTTACAGATTGAAAAACACATTTCAATTCCAATCGTCAAAACAAACAAATCTAAAAATTTTGAATGAAAACCCGTCTAATATATGCACGGCCCTCTAAAAGCTTCATAGATCATTCAAACACCAAAACAAGAAAAACTAGATCATAAAATTAAATATACAAAATTACCCAACAGTCAAAATCACAAGATAAATACATATGAGATTAAATGTTAGTCCAGATCCTATATCCACCCGTTCTTGAAACATAAGAGTCATGCAGAATTCAAGCAATTCCCATAATTTTGTCAAAATTTAACCTTTTCAACCGTTCTATAAATTGAAAAGTTAGGGTTTGAAACTTTGAGCACACAAAATTGATAAGAAATTTGAGAAATTAGCCAACTTCCAATCCAAATTAAGGTTCCTATTACGATTGAAATTCAGAAAAATCCTAAAAATTAGAACTTTCATAACGGCACAAACTAATAAAATCCCTAGTTTTCATTTCAGTACTTTCTCAACAGTTCCACACAACTCTGCAATCAAACGAATTGAAGAGAGAGAGAGAGAGAGGTGGATTACATGACAAGAGAAATGAGGCGCTTCTCGGCAGCGATGATCTTATCGGTGGAGGTGGGGATCCAACGGAGGACAGAGGGCCACAAGGAGTTGTGCGGCGGCAGAGAGGCGGTCAGGTGACAGTGAAGGAGCGAAGCGAATGAGTCGAGGAAATCTCGAAATGAAGGAGGTTAGGAGGGCAAGAACGGAGGTACCGAGGAAGGAACTGTTGAAGTGAAGGAACATGCCTAGGTTAAATACGTAGGAGAACGACGTCGTTTTTAGGTATAAGGATTAATTCGATTTGGTTCGGTTCGGTTCAGTTTCCGAACCATCGAAACCGAAACTGAACCAACCAATTTCGGTTCGGTTCGATTTTTTTTTCGGTTTGTTTTTTTCGGCCTCGATTCAGTGTTCGGTTCGGTTTTTTTCAGTTTTAGGTTTTTTGAACCCACCCTTAGTGGTTGCTTTGTCTAGAAACTTGTGGCGCATGAGCAACCGAATCCGAAGAGCCCTCATAGGAATCTGACTCGTGTCGGTCGATGCAAAGTTGGCATGTAAGCAAGGATCGAGGCATTTAATGCAAGGTAGTGGGCAATTTAAAGAATATTCGCTTCTTAAAAATCTTCAGGCCAAGTGTCCATGGCCAAGGGTTTTATAAGCGAAAGGCAAGGTTTGGGCCTGAAATAATGGTTTGGGCCAAGACGAGTTTGAAGGAAATTTTGTGAAAAACATGTTCATTTGAATAACATCATATAGCATGCAATTAACAATTAAAGGCGGAATCATGCTTTCATGCATTCAAAAACAAAACATCTACCATGAAATTCAAAGCCTGGTAGATTGGTGAACCTTGACTCAACTTAAAAACAACAATTTGTTAGTTGAGAAATATTTACCTTTGTAGATTCCTCTTTGCATATGCAAAGGATAATCACCCAAGAGATAGGGCCTTCATTCCTTGCTTCTTAGCTCCATGGATTTGGTTAGAAGAATAGGTTCTCCAAGTTCCCAAAATTGAGAACCTCTAAAGATTCTACACCAAGGTTGGATTGGAGAGGAAATGAGTGACCTTGAGGAAATAGAATTGCTAGACAATATCCCCCAAGGTGGTTGGCCTCTTAGAGAGAAATGGAAGCTTTGTGTTCTCACCAATTTTCTCTAAAATCAACAACTTATGAATTTATGTTATAAAGTTCTTTATATAGTCACTTCTTTAAATGACCTAAAGAACCAAAAACCCTAATTCATCACTATATGGCCGGCCACTCTATTGGATTTGGGCTTTTGGGCCTTTGTGAATCTTTATTCATTAAGTTGTCATACAACTTAAGTCAATGGGCTTTGACGTTCGAAGCCCATTGGGCCTTAAGGTCCAAAAACTATCCCGAGGTCTTTAACGAACTTATTCGTTTGATTAATTAACATATTAATTAATCCTTGCCATAAATAATTAAACCATTTAATTCATCTCCTTTGTTTCTTCAATCTCCACCTTATTTGGTGTACGATACATTAGGTTCCTTTTAGCGAGGCAGTGGGCGATTAAAATCATTTTACATCGATTGTGAATTGAAACTTACTTTCAATTCTCCCTTTAGTGATTACACACGTTTAGGGCTTCCACAAACCATGAGTGACCCCTAGCAGCATATCATGGCTACCCAAGCTAATCAGAAGAGGTAGAGAACCTATTCAGTTTAGGATTACAAATGCAATACGGTCTTTCTCTAATCTAATACTCTTGACCACATTGTTTGGTTTGATAGTTTATTTATTCATGTCTACTATCCAATGTGATTCTTGTGCTTATATGATTACTTTGAATGTGAATTGGAACGCATTCCCAAATCTCATTCATACTCTGGCCAGAGATTTTAATCATATCATAGAGTATTCTCCCTCAAGCCAATTGAAGGTTAGAGATCCCTTGTTGCGCATTCACTTGTCTCCATGACTAAGTGGCTTAACCCCAATGATGTCGTGGACACCCCGATGGGGTGACTTTGACATAATCAAAGATCAAGGACTTAACCACAAGACAACAACTGTGATGCCTCAGGTCAAATGACTAATTTGCATTATCCCAAACATGAGTTCTCATGTGACATGAGTATGAGAACTCCTCGTTGATCGTGTTCAGTGAACTCATTCTCTATTGAGCACCTACGTACTTGTCTTGATGTCACACACACCAATGACTCGAGACTAGTCACTCTCCCTGAGAGAAGACATAGCACGTACTGATCTTATCGGACTGTCAATGCCCAATTGGCAATCCTATGATCAGGAACGTTTAGGATGTGTCTACGAAAGAATGGTCTCATTAATCTAACTTCATTAGATTGCATTCTTCCAATCACATATTCCTTGGACTTTATCGTTTAAGCATATAACATTTATATGAGACGTCTCAAACAATAATGTTTGCCCTTTATATGTAAACTAGATTAGTTTAACATGTGAAATATCCGTAAAGTATCATCATATGAATGGCTTTAGGGCACATTTCCAACAGAGTTGACCCTAGGACCATGATTCTCAGCCCTGTAAATATCCTTCAGCCTAGTGGGTTTTGGCCTACAAATAGGATCGGTTCGACCGAGTCCTCGTGGTAGTAGGAATGTGAAAAGATTAAGTATAAGGGCAACTCAGTCGAGTCCTACATGGATTGAAATTGTTAAGGATTAGAATAAGCCTTAGATAAATATGGATTATCGTTGGGATCAGAATGCCTACGTGAGAAAAATGAATCTCATAAGACCATCTCCAACCCTTGGGGATAAAGTTTAAAAATTTAAGCCAGAAAATTTTAAGCCATATGCCAGAAACTGTTTTTCTTCTCCAACCTTTGTGTAGACCTGGCATTCGTGTTGTGTTTCTCGTGTTCGTGTCGTTTTCGTGTCATATCCGATAGCTTAACGGGTCGTGTCGTGTAATACCCGTTTAAGTAAATGGGTAATATGACCCGACCCGAAATCAACCCGTTAATATTATTAGGTAATATGACCCGACCCGTTACTCGTTAAGAAAAATATATTTTAAATCAATAAAAATGAAAATGAAAAACATAATTTGACCCAAAAAATGTAAAACATAATACTAAATTAGTATATACATACTAAATTTCGGAGTTGACCCCTTCATGAAAGTTGTAAAGCTTTTCATTACAAGTGATTACGTTTTTCACACTTCTACAATAATTATTATTAATTTTGCACTCAAATAAAAAACACTATTCATGAGATTTGGAGGGTTTTAAAAACTAAACGACCATTAGCCATTGTCTGAGCGTTGAGGATGCAATTATGAACGTTTATTATGCTTTCACATCTTTCAGACTTATACATTAATGATTATGAATTTTGTTTATTTTGAACTCCCTTAAAAATACTATTCATGAGAGTTTGTATGGTTCTAAAAATTCAAACGATCATATACCCATCCTCAAAGCGTAGAGGATGCGACTACGAGCGTTTGCATATTTTTTCATATTTTTCGCACATGTAAATTAATTATTATAATTTTTTTAATGTGTTTGGTATTTTTAATTACTTGATATTTTTATTTTTAATGTGTTTTATGATTTTTAATCTCAATCTTTGCCTATAATATACTATAAAAATAAATAAATAAATAAAACTTAAATTTTAAAAGTTATATAGAATAATAATTAATAAACAATATATACATATTCATTATATCTATTGTATTTTATAGTAAGTTTTTTTTTTTAGTAGTTTAAAAAATTAAAATCATCAAAATAACTTTTTTCTTATCGTGTCGAAACAGGTTACCCGCATGTCACTCTCGTGTAAACCTGTTAAGGACCCGTTATTATCGTGTGAGCTGATAATGACCTGATTAGTTATTGTGTTAACCTGAAACCCGTTATTTTCGTATCGTTTACATGTCGTGTAAAAACTTGCCAAGTCTACCCTTGTGGCTTTAAATTTTAGCCCGTGATGATTAAATAATGATTTTAGCCTAACTTTTTGTTTTCAGTAACTCATTTTAAAATAAAATTTATGTAGATTATCTTAATTTATTTTTATCAACATTTTAGTCTAAAAATGTTTAAATTCCGATAAGTAATTAAAATCATACAAATACATAGGTATTTATAAAATTTTAAGTTAAATTAGATTTAATTTTGGGCAGTCAAATTTTTTTTTTACTATTAGATTTGATGTCATTTGATCATAGCTGTTAGATTATAAGTAAAAAACAAAAAAAAATGTTAGAAATATGACAGTTTGGTGGGTCCAGAATAATTTAAGCCAGACTTAAATCTTGGGGGGAATCTAGCCGAGAGATATATTTTTTCCCCAAGATTTATTTTAGCCCATGGTTGGAGATGGTTTTTTTTTTTGGGGGGGGGGGGGGGGGGGTTAAAGTTTATCTCATGGGTTGGAGATGGTCTAATGATACTATGTTCATAGTCCTTGTAAGAATCGAAGAGGCAGAGACTGAATGAAGATAATGTTTTAGCTGAGAAGGGATAAAGGAAGATCCAAGCAAATGTCGAGCAAACACAGTCCCATTGGAACTCTACCACGGCAGGCTTGTTTATCATGGAATCCTTGCCTATAAATAGAAGAGACTTTGCAACATTGAAAGCCCTTTCAACTCAACAAACAACTCAAACGCTCTACGCGAAAACTCTCGCTCTACGTGAAACCCTTCTCACACTTTTTTAGAAAAAAAACACTATCTTAACCCTCCCGGCAACATATCTTTAGTTTGGACTAACAGTACTGTGTTGACAACCGGCAACATCTTCAGTTTGGACTAACAACACTGCTTCTGGTTGGTTGGTTATCTATCCAAGTCTCGACCGGTGAAGAGTTTTTAACTTATTCACCAATAGAGATCACTTCATTAGCTTCTCAGTGACGTGGAGTTTTCTATGATTGGTTACTCTCATGTGCATTTTGCAATTCGACATTCAAATATTCGAACCACGTTCACCATAAAAAGGCATATCTTCTTTGAGTGCTTGTGTCCCAATAGCCTGATATCGATTCGGCACACCTATATTCTCACGATATTGTCCAGGCAGCTAAACTTGGTACAGGAGATCCTGAATTTCGCAATGATCTAGGCAACCTTGTCTTTTGGTTCAGGAATCCAACACTGAGACGTGTTCCTTCATAGGTCATAATTGCTCGAGTACAGAAGTTAACAACGCATTTGACATCACCATTACCATATCTATTCTACTCACCCGACCGAACTCGGTTGCTAAATGGCACAAATGCATTCATGAGGACGTAGTTAGCTCATAATTACTCGGCCTGCGCACCACATAGGCTTTATAATTTTTAGGGTCATCAATTTTTCAATACAATTATATATATTTTTAAATATAAGCACACACTTATTTACATTATAAATTTGATTAAAATATAAAAAAAGCCTAGTCCCCTACTCGTTGCCCGACTAGTTGATATGTTTAATTTTTTCTTATTTAATGAATTGAGTCTTATACAAAGGTCTTATCTTAATTCCATTGTATTATGTATGCTAACAAGAATTTCTTCGGCCCTATTTAGAATTGTAATATGCAACATTTGGGAGCGTATATCAGCCCTAGAAATAAAAGACGTGGCAAAAGCATGCGAATAAGTTTTTTGCATTAGTTTCCTGGGTTTTAGCGTAACTGAGAGTCATGGCATTGCTTGGACCACACGGCAAATCTTATGGCTACGTATTAATGTGCATAGGATACTCTCCCATCAACCAATACAGTTTCGACGCTTAGGGCTTGTTTGAAATTGCATTTAAAATGACAAACCGTTTTCAGAGAAAATGCTTTTGAGTTCTAAAAGTACTTGAAGTGTTTTCTACGAAAAACACCAGTTATGTACTTCTTTCAAGAAACACTTTAAATGCTTTTTCTTCCGTTTTTACTAAGGATTGGTCCAAAACATTTTCATCAAAAGTGCTTTCAGTAATTTTAAAGGTACTTCCAAACAAACCCTTAGACTCTTCTCTAAGTCCTGTAAAAAGACGATGTCAAGAACCAAAACAATAAGGCATTCAACAATCAACATTCACGTAAAAATACTTCACAAACCGGTATACATGACATCCGCCCGAGTTTAGGTGAACCAATTCCCAGGTTGTACCATCAGCTACCAAACATTTGCAGATCTTCTGACGATCCGAGCCAATGACAGTAACATCGAAGGCAACTACAAAAATTGTACATTGAAATAGTAAACACATGCTAACATACTTAACAACACTAATCAAACTTGATTACAACAATCACACATTGATCCTACTAGTCTTATTCCTTCCACCACCAATTGTTCCGTTCTTGACACTGCTGCGCTGAAACCTCTTTAAAATGGTATGACAGTAACAAACAAAGCCATAGCAGCCTCCCAATGCAGCTCAATATGTACAGATTTATAACAGCAAGCACCGCAACGGGAAATGTCAAGAATGTTATTTTCCACGGAACATTTTTAGTTATGCATCAACGGCTTGCGAGACTGAATTTGTAGGGTTTGAATCCCCTCTTCCACTGGGTTTGGATCTAGCCTTGATGGGCTTCTGAGAACTGGGCGTCCCTTTGACATTAGATCTTATAGGATGTCTGGAAGTTTGGGATCCATTACTTCCCCCTGACCAAGGAAATTGATAATGAAATAAATATTTAGCAGCATAACTATAGGAGTAAAAGGCAGAAAATAAACATCATAATGCAGTTCCAATGCACTGTTTAAGACGAGTCACTTGGGGAAATGAAATCAAGGATACGGCACCTGCTTATTCTAGAAACAGATACGCCTATCTAAAGGCTTGTTCATTTTTAGGGGAGCTTATATATATATATATATAGAGAGAGAGAGAGAGAGAGTCACCGCTATTAGGCAAAGACAGCCGCTTCTTTGCCTGTTTATCTGACTCAGTGGATCTCTCTTTTGGATTACTATGGGATCTTGAAGTAATAGCAGGTTTGGAGTTTCCTTGTTCAGCTGCATCATCCAAATATGGCTTCGACTTTTGCTTTCCAAGTTGGGTAGTATTGGATGCCTCAAGCATTCCAGCTGACTTACTAGGTGAAGAATCACAGCCATCAGAATGAAGGGGACCTGCTTTTTGAATTGAAAGATTTGATTGAATATTTGAATTCTTGCCAGCAGATTTTAACTGGGTTATACTGCAGTTCTTATCTTCAGCTGATTCATTCTCATGTACCATAACTCCATCCCTGAGATTAATATCTAGAAGGCGGTTCTCCCAGGGACGCACAGCCATCCATCTTTCTAACCAGTTCCAACCCCAGCTGCTTTTATCTGGTTCGAACCCCGAGGGAGCTGGCAGCTGTCTTGATCCAGCTTGCCACTGCACAAAAGAAAAATCTTATGTGTAAGCTTGTGGAGGTGAATTCAATGCTTCTAACAATTTCAAACCAGGGAAAAAACTAACGACCCATTGTATGTCAATATAAAAGATTGATGCAGCTAAGCTGGATAATGTGTGCGCAACACTACACACACACTACAATTCTGCAACTTGAAACAAAAAGATATCAATCACATTAACATCCAAGAGTCCCAACAAATGTTATGACTTTTATGTTTTCCCTTACAATTTTAATAGGGTGCTGTTATTGTGGCACTCCAAAATAGTCATTCAGCACTCCTCCAATTGATTTCTCTCTCTCTTGCATTGTTACATGTTTTGGAGTGCAGAATGACTTTTGGAGAGCAAATTACAGCTCCTTTTCAATAAATGGGGTCAAATTTTGCTCTTCACACGTCCAAGTATCCAGAAAGTCTAGGATATGCCTTTTGAAATATTTTTTTATTCATATGTTATTATGTTAATAAGTAACAGTGGTAAAGTATCTGATTAATGAAATTCGGTTGGCTGAGTAACTGAGAGACCAAACAATCAGACAAGGTTGCTTAACTTCAAACAAATTCTATTAGTTGAAACTTCTGTTTGAAACAAAAGACCTAGCAAAGTGATATATTTATCATACTAGCTAAATATCATATTAAAGCTCAGAATCCTGAACTGAAACCACTATTTTCCCACTCCAGATGGTTATGTTTCGACATTTATGCTTCTCCTCCTTTCAAGTTGTGTCTTTCCTTTTAGGGCAATTCACAATCAAATTCAGGCCTAAAAAATAAAAATAACAAAAATGCTACCACGAAGAAATGAACAGAGTGGTTATCATGTGTCACCTGATGAGCAAGAGCATATGCCATAGCTCTCTCACGCTTAGCTGCAGCCTCCTGCCTCTTCAACAACTTGGCTTGAATTTCTTGAACAGATCCTACACTGTCACACCACCCTTCCTGCACCAGTCAAAAGCAAGAAGAAGGTGTCAACATTCCTTCATTCCAATGGGAAACAAGAATGGAAGAGGTTAACAGAGATATACATCTATAAGAGCTTATGTCAAACATAATGGTAATTGACAAGTTAGTAAGTCATTAATATGCAATACATGCACATGGGATCCCGTTAACTTGATGAATACTACATCAGCAGATTCAATTGCCTACTCATGCAACTAAATTTATTAACCTTATTTCCATCGTCATTAGGTAGAGAACACTGGAAAGAAATACTAGGCTTGGTTTCAATTAGAATGTGGGTTAACTAAACTTCAGCGTCTCACAGAGCACATACCACGAGATTGTCAAGAATGCCTACACACCTATGTTAAACACAGGCATAGGGCCAATAATCTTATTTGGTTTCCTGAATGACAGATTTTGTTTGGTTTCCTTCATTGTGGGAATTTTATTCTTTTGTAGTTTCCTTTGAGGTTTGACTTGCTACATTTGAGTATGGCTTGGCCTCTATAAATAGGCCAAGATTAATGCCATCACATTAAAATTATATTGGTACCCTAAATATGACTGCATGAAATCTTTTTATTGGTTTGTGGTACCACACCTAAACAATTGCATGTTAGCACTGTTCTATTTAAGACTTTCTCTTCCCATAGACAAGCTTTGATGAACTAAGGTCATGTTCCCTTCTTTCTCCTCTCCTCCACCTCTATTTTTTTCCCTCTCTTTTTTTAATCTCCCCAATTTTCCCATTAGTCCTAAATAAATATCATTTTAACACTTGTCACTTCTCTATCATCAAACCTGATATACTAAGGGACTGTTTGATATCCATTTCGCTTTAATTTTAGCTTTCAGTTTTGCATTTGATGAAGGGGGAATACATGGGACAAATGAGGGATATAGAGCGATTGAGGAAGGATGACAGGAGAGATTTAGAACAAATGTACAAGCAAAGGTAAACCAAATGAAAAACAATTTCAAGTTATTTCACTTTCAAGAATTTGTTTTCATTCGCTCTTTATTTCTTCCCCACTCTCCCATCACCCTTCTTCATCTCACCTTTCGCCCGTATACTTTCATCATATCCCAAATACAAAAAGTGAAAACTAAAAACTAAAAACTAAAAACTTGAAACTTAAAACTAAATGGTTATCAAACGAGCCCCAAGTGAACAAGCCACACTAAAACAAACCACAGAGACTATAAGGTTAAACAGAACACTGACAGCCATATTGCTCAAGATCCTAATCACCTGCACCTAACCTGCGCCTACCCTGTGTTGTCCCCTACCTTTACTTGCATAGAATATTTTTGGGATCTTAGCTGGATCTTTTTATTATTATTATTATTATTATACTAATTTTTCCTTTTGTTACTTTTATTGAACACAAGATATCAATACATTACAACAGAAAGGAGTCCATCACAAAAAGAGAAAGTACAGCCACAATTATCATGACAAATCTGAACTGCTAAAAAATGTTAGCTAACGACTGCCCTCCTATCTAGATGAATATTGGACAGAGGTACACCACTGAAGTTGAAAGTCGAAAGTTGAAACTGATGACCATGTAGAACCAAAACCTAGCCCTGCCCCATTATTTCCCTCTAAATGCATTGAGATTCACTTATCACCTACAGCTTCTTCTGCGTTTATTTTCTGAGCCACAGCTGTCTCTTTTTCCAGCCCTTAGACAGTTACAGGGTTGCCTTTTACTAATTTTTTGAGCATCTCTACTACCAGGTTTTAATTCCACCTAAAACGCAAGAGCTAAACCCTAAATCCTAAACTTCAAAACAAAGATTCTACAAGAACCCTTATGCATAAGCTACTAAATCCTAAAAGAGTAAACCAAAGTAATCCCTAATTAAACTTACAAAGAAAAATGTTAATTGTTTCATGGGGTGAAATAAAGTTGGAAAAGAAGCTGAGTGCATTAAAGGAATTGGGCTCCCAATTGGAGGTTTTCAATAATTTCCTATCAAATTAAATACCAGAAAAATGGGAAAGCATGAAAACAACAATTCCCATCTGCACACAGTATACTGTTTTTGTAATTAAAGTAGACACGGTACTACTCTTGCTTACTTCTATTTCTCGAACCCGAACCTCATTTGCAAGTTGTTGCTGAAGTCTTTGTTGAGCCATTTGACCTTCTAATGCCAGGCGAACATGCCTTGCTCGCACTCGAGCCTGAACTCTAACTAAAGCTTGCATACAGCGAAGAGTTATTGCAGCTTGTTTTCTCACAGCATGGCCTCTGACAAGGGCTTGAAGTCTCACCAATCCTTTTAAAGCTCGAAGAGCTCTTCTAGCCTGAAATATATCACCAAAAGATTATAATGTGATCACAAAAAATGCAGAAAGGTCAATACATCAAACTATATGGAGAAACACAAATTGCAGCTGCTGTCATTAAAGTACAAACTATTGAAGAAGATGTGCTAGATTCAATGAAGATTGCAGAACACAAACCCTTATGCAAAAGCTTTCTGAAACAATAAACATTAGCACTTTTCCTCTTCGACTACAGGGCTTGATAACATGTCAGTCCAACTATCCAAGCCAGAAAAATAAACCAACTCTGACTAACCAAATACATTCTAGGCTTGTTTTCAGAAACAAAAAAAAAAAAAAAACAAAACAAAACTTATGAAACAATCAAACAGTACAAAATGGCTAGTTTACTAAACCACAAAATGAAAAATGTTAAGAGTATAAATTCAACTAGCCACCTCTACATGCTTAATGATGACCTGACTTTTGTAGTTTAAGACTTGGTACTCGCACACTTTATTTTGTCACAAAATAACTTGATAAACTGCCAAACTGAATCTTTCTCTATGCTTGAGAAATAGACTTTGTTATGCAAACCAAGGTCGCTGCCATTTTATTGGAGCTCATTTAGAAAGCTAAGCAGTATTATAATCTACCTTTCCTTGTGGTTACTGCAATGCTAATGGGTGCTATCTTCAGCAAATTTTTTGTAGTTAAGGGACTGTTTAGTTTATTGTGGTTAAACTCTAAGGGGCAGTTTAGGATACGCATGTGATTGCAGAAACTAATACAACAGATGGAATTTTGGAATTTTATACTCCAGTAATATTATGCTACGTAAGTCCAACTTCTAATTACATTTTTTCCTTATCTATAAATGTGAGCGTGTGCGCATAGCAAATCCATTTGTATTAATTAACACTTACTACTGTATCAATTTTTGAAAAGAAAAACAAAACCTATACTACTATATATAATCACTAAAGTAAAAAGAGACTTTTTGAAAGAAGAACTTGATCTAAATGCATTTGAAAATGTCATACTTGAAGTAAGCAATACAAACATCATTATAAGTGCTCAATGAGTGCAAATACGACTGGAAAACTTAATACCAGAAAGCCACGAAAGGTAGTTTGAATGCGTGTGGCAGCCCATTCTTCTCTCACATTCTGCTCACTTTGTGCGTTGTGTATTTGAAGTGAACCAGAAGAAGAATCCACAGCATCCGTGTTTAATTGAGTACTGGCATCTCCAACTGGTGGAGCAACATCTGCATCAAACTCACATTTAAGTCTATTTGCGTCATACTCAATGGAATTCTTCCTCCTGTGCCTAAACTTGTAAGCAGCTGTTTTCTGCAATGATTGAAAACAGGGAAATAAGTCAGACAGACTGGTACTTTTGAATAATGTAAGAATATCAGAAGAACAAGAAAGAAGAGGAGAAAAAATATTATTGAAGTGTTAACCCAACCGTGCAAGCAATCGGATGAGGAACAAGAAAGAAGAGGAAAAGCAGTAGGCAACAAGATATATAAGATTAGTTTTGAAAAGTTATGATACCCACATTGTCATCTTTTTCAGAGGATTGAGACTTTTCTGATTTCTTTAATAATGCCTTAATCCATTTTCCAGACACTCCCATGTCGCCAGTCACTTTAGCTCAACCAAATGAAGACCTGCTAAGGGAAAGTTTTTGACAGTTAAGATGTAAGAAGACTTATTATTTATAATAATATTACTTAGTTTTCAAAAAGGATGCTTCCCGATCTCTCACCTAACAGTATCGATAAGGAACTATTTCTACGAGAATGGTCACTTCCGTAAACCGGAGCACCAGCCCAAAATTCCAGGCAACCTACTCATGTCATGGACACTTCAAAAGACAAAATACCAACCAAAGCATTATAAATATGAATCTGAAGTTTCAAAAAATGCAGAGCCAAGCAATCGGACATATGAAGCGAATCAAACTGGAACACAAGAGTGATTTTTTATCACAGGCAATAATCATACAAATTCTAGAATCTAAGCCATATATGCAATGTCAATTCTCCTTAGACCCATATGCAAGCAATATTACTTCATAAGTTCATAGAAAAACTTGATATAACTAAACAAAGTTTCACCATGGAAAGAGACCCTGCAACTTCCACAGCCAAGATTCCGAGACTGAATATTAGTCAAATTGTATGAACACCTAAACTTTCTAAACAAAATTTCTTAGCAATCAAGTCCCACATGGATAAAAGATCTTAAGGGAGTTTTAAGTAAAACCCAAGAAGCTAAAAAAAACTTACGATTGATAATACAGTACCACAATTGCATAAAACCTTACAAACCCACCAGATAGCCAAGCATTTTCATCAAACTCACACCTTTATTGCAAACCAATTGATAACACAATACCCCAATTGCATAAAGCGTTTACAAACTCCAATTGGGATCAACCAAGTCCATCTTCAATACTTACCAGGCACCCCCACTAAGCCCAAATCCACTCCTCCTATTCAAAATGACCGAAATTCGCAATTTTCGAACAATTCAGACTGAACCCTCATTCAAAAAAATCCCAAAAAATGTAGTAGTACTTATAGAAGAAGAAAAATAGAAAGAATTGAGCAATGAAACAAAAGAATGAGCAATGAAACGATTCACAGATCCACCCATCACCAACACAAGATACCCAATTCACCGCGAAGGCGGAAAATTGGACACAAACAAACACAGAGAGAGGCAGTAAAAGGAGAGAAAGTATGCTGAGAAATTACAAAGAAAGGAGGGAGATACCTTGATCCACCAATGAATGGGGTCAAATTAGTCAAAACCTCAGTCAATTTCCCTCTCTCCTTTTCAATTTCTGCACAGCCACCTGAAGAATTCAACTTTTGGAATTTGGAGCTTCATTCAAAGGCGAATTTTGCAGTTTGCGATAAATGTGATAAAAAGGCCGGCAGTGGGAGCGAGGACCGGTCTCGGCTAATGTGCACCGGGGAGGTCTGTTACTACTTTTTCCTTGATACGGCGTCGTTACGAGGGTCGGGTCCTTGTCATCCATGGGCCAGAGAGTGTGACCGTGTGAGTGACAGAGTAAATCACGGGACGGATGCCAACCACCGAATCTAATGAAAAGCTGAGACCACGTTTCTCGGTTAGGTGGGGCTTTTTTCCCTCTGCCCACGCTAGCATTTGCACGGCCTCGGGTGAAATTTGGGAGCATTTTGCTCACCACTTTTAACTCAAAAGTCAAGATGTATATTCACTGGTCACTCTCCTGAGGTATAACAACATTTTATAATTATAACAACATTGTATATTCACTGGTCACTCTCCTGAGGTATAACTGTTGTAAAATCGACGGTGGGTGCAGTAGAATAAATAAATACAAGACACAAAATTTACGAGGTTCCTCTACAGTCAGTGTGACTGGAGTACGTCCTCGGGGCAGCAGTGGTGCTTTCATTATAATTTGGAATAATAGGAGTACAAAGATAACTCTCTTTAATCTCCCCCTCATTTTCCTCTTCTTCCTCTCTTCCTCTTCTTTCCTCTCTCTCTCTCTTCTCTCTTCCGTAAGTCGCCCACCTCTTCTTCTCTTCTTCAAATATATAAACAAAAGAAAGCACTATTCACTTTACAAATTTTCCACAAATGAATAGTGAAAATACTGTGCATAAATAGTAACAAACTATTCATGTGGGCCATCCACATATTATTCACAACACTCCCCCTTGGATGGCCACAAGTCTTCGATTGACTCGTTAAAATCTTGATCTGTCTTGGATGCTCCCTCTTATGAGTATCTCCTCCTGATTTCAATTCATTTAGGTTGATCGTTGATCGTTCTGCTTTAGTCTCTTAGTAAGAAGAATTTGCCGAAAGAGATGTTTTACTTGTTGTTAACTTTCCACATGCTTTTTCTTGAACTGGGTTGTAGGACTTTCTGCTAGACTAGTATCGAAGATCTGAATTTACTCCTTTTATCTGGAGCGGAATTTGATTCAATGGTGGTGGGCACTTGATCTTGAATCGGACTTGTGATTTCTTCAAGGACTTTCGAGGCTTGATCTTGAATGAAATTGGACCATGAGGAGCTTCACGTGGCAAGTGATCTTCGGCTTAGTTGGGGATGAATCAACACGTGTTCATTGCACTTGTCTCCACATGCTTCAATGTATCATTTTCACTTTCCTTACTTGCTTCCCTTGCTTAAGTAGTATTTTCCCTGGTTTTCCCCCATGCATGTGTGACATCTTCTCCTGCAGTATTTGCCTTTTGATGCAGGAGTGGAATGCAACCCTTGCATTTGGATGGTCCTTCAGAACATTCCCTCACAACGACTCATCTATGCTTGGCAGCTTCAGTGTAATTCATGACCTTGACAGCAGTTGAGGATGAGTACTCGAGAGCAATACTAGGTAAGCAATCAGGAAAGGTTCCAGGCAGTCGGTTCCTTACCGGGAGTTTGAGTGGAGGTTCCGACATATGACTTTCTTTATCCTTGTCTTTGCAGGTAAGAACAAGGACAAAGGAAAGGACAGGGAGATTGCATGATATGAGATAATCTTGCTCTGGTCCCTGAAGATATGTGATAATCTTGCTCTGGTGTGACATGTTTGAAGAGGTATTCTCGGAGAGGATGAAAACTGAGTATTTCGAGATGCTATGTTGAAGATGCATTCTCGGAGATGAGGAAGAGTTAGGTATTCTTGCAGTGTTGTAGGTCTGCCTTGTTATGGAGAACAGAGGTCGACATATATAGAGATTTCCCAATAGCAAGTGGTGGTGCTGTGCTTTTACTCTTGTCAGCAACTGTGGTGTAAATAGAACAGTAAGATTTACGCGGTTTCAACTTTGTCAGAGATCTTTGACAAAGTTGCACACGATATCTGAAAAAGCTGAGATTGCGTCTGAAAAATGCCAACGAACTTTTATTTAGGAAAATCTGGCTTTTGAAATTCGGAGAGCCGTGCACCTTCGATCTTTGAACAAGTGGCTATGTTGCCTCTTCTTTTATAGAGACATCAATTGTATTCAAGAGTATGCTCAGAAAATTGCTGCCTGAGAAATTTCCCCCATCTTGCACTTCTGAAATTTTATTGGACCTCCATTTTCCTTCATCATTTCTGAAAATGACTTACCCATCTAACATTTGCTTAGATTTGAGTCTTAGGAGTGATACAGACGAGCAGCATCAAGATAATATATGGCGCCCGTCCTTCTTATCTTCTAATGGTCCTCTTACGGTTGGGGACTCTGTGATGAATAATATCATAACCGCTACTGTGGTAGCTAGGAATCTTCTCACTCCAAAGGATAACATGATCCTTTCAAAACGTTCTGATGAGTTGGCCGTTCAAGACTCATTGGCTCTCAGTGTTCACTGTGCTGGCTCTGTTTCCAATATGGGTCAACGCCTACTTGCTCAAACTCGCCAAGTTGAATCATTGATGGCGGAGGTGGCAAGTCTTAAACAAGAGATCAGAGGGCTCAAGCACGAGAATAGAGTGTTACACGTGCTTGCAAATAATTACTCGACGAGCATGAAAAGAAAGCTCGACCAACTGCAGGAATCTGAAAGTCGGATTCAAAGTGATCACCAGAGGTTCGTTGCTAGATTCCGAAAGCAACTGATGCCTTCCTCTTCTGGTGTTTTGCCAAGTACTGGGGTGTCACATGATCAATCTCCAGTGCCTCCCCCTTCTGGGGTACTTCCGAGTACTGAGGCTTCACATGAGCAACCTTTGTGAAGGCTCTATCCTGTTTGTTTGTTTTAACTCATGTGTATGTACATATCTGTAATTTCTTGGAGATATTAATAGATAAGCTTTATTTCATTCAATGTATTGTGCCAAATACAATAAAGCATATATTTCACTAAGATGTGGTATTTCTGGATCAAATATCAATTTATCTTTACCCTCACGAAGATAAATGATTATTCTTAGTGTCTTCATCATATGAGTATTCAACTCATAATCTTCAATCCATATGGTTCTTTTAATATCATAAACATCATGGATAATATTTGTGTTGGTAGATTGTTCGATCTGCAGCTCGAGACAATAATTATCTCAACACTTTATAATTTTTCTAGACTCTTCAGGAGTCCCAATTTAATATCATCAACTCTTCAAGAGTTCTAATTTAATGTCATTGACTCTTGCAAGAGATTTTAGTATGTTGCAACAATATCATAATGATAGTACTCACCAAGGCAATTTATACCATCCATTGGTATTGAGTACATATTTTATGCTTTACCCTTCGGGGGCTTACTTCAAGCAATTTGAATTCTTCAGGGATTTTCTACACTTCATGACACATTTTCCTTTGAAATTTATACAGAGCAATTTGCTCCCATGTATACTTGAGGGATTTACTTATGGAGATAAGATGTGGGCGACTCATAACCCTTTATATATAATTTTCCATTCATATAAACTCGTTTACAAGAGTATAATTAGTAATCTTGTATCATATCATGTAAGTGTATTTCACTATATTACAAATGCCCAATGTAACCTCCTTGGTTCAACATCTTTTGGCTATTTGTATTGTATTCAAATATATAGGTCCATTTTTTCCACGTTCTTACAAAATTGTAATGGAATTGCCTTTCTCCATTTTTTGGCCAATAATTTTCCTTTTTGTCGACGAACAAAAGAACGTGACTCAATATTAACACAGCTCATTGATGAATTTAGTAGCTACTTGTAAAAACCAAAATTACCATTGGTTATCATCAATTTGTGATCCCATATTCTCAAGTGCATGCGCATGCATAAAAGCTTTTCATTTCTTTGGATATCCATTGCCTCTTCAAGGGCATTACACTATCTCTTCCAGGATAGTCATAGTTTAGAGAATGCGGATCATAACCTCTTCTTGAGCGTTATAGAGCTTGAATTTTAATCTCCACTTCCGGGAGTTGAGTCTTTGGAACCTATACGTCTATCATGCTACATGCATGAAACATCAATATTCCCATGTCCGTGGATTGTCCTTTCTGGGACGTGTATCCATGCGGCGACTGTCATGCTTCTGGCATGCAACAATTATGCTTCAGGAATGTAATAGTTCAGTAGTGCCATATTCTTCTTCTTTCGAATAACTGAACGTTTTGAGTCTAAAAGTTTGCCACGCTTCAGGCGTGCAATAGATAAATCATTTACTGTCTCATTATTTTGTCCAACAGGGACATCAATTCTTGTAGGCACATTTGCAGTAAGTATATGTGATTTCATCACTTTCGTTGCATCATTCAATTATTTCAATTTCATTTTCTCATTGTTTATTTCGTGAATCAAAATAAGACAAATTATCTTCGTTCTTCTGGAACGGTCGTTTCTCATCATTCGTCTGGAATGATATTTTCTCATCGTTCTTCTGGAACGATGTTATTTTCTCCCCTAATGGCGGGAAAACTGTCTTATCAAAATGATAGTCCGCAAACCACGCGGTAAACATATCCCCAGTCAAGGATTCCAAATATTGAATGATAGATGGTGTTCAACATCAATGCCTAATCCACGATGATGCCTCATTTCAGTACGTTGTGGCAGTGCAATAGGCATATAAATAACACAACCAAAAACTCGTAAATGTATAATGTTTGGCTGGTTCCCAAACCCGAGTTGTACTGAGAAGTATTGATGGTTGGTAACATGTCTCAACCGAATTAATAATGCATCATGTAAAGTTTACATGTTCCCATGTAGAAAATTGGCAATTTCGTTTTCATGAGCAGAGCGTTGATAATTAATTTCACCCACTTAATAAATGCTTCTGCTAAACCATTTTGAGTATGGACGTGAGGAACTTCTGGTCCTTGTTTAATAGTCTGTGAACTGAGACTCTTATATCCTTTATTATAGTTAGGTTGAGGCACTGCGGTACTTTAAACTTACGGTACTCATCAAGGAATTTCATGTCCTGATCTTCAGGATCAAAGGACTTCATGCCTGATCTTTTTGTATGATGGAACTTCGGGTCCAATCATTTTATATGATGAGGATCAAGAAACTGCAGGTTCTGATCTGATCAAGGAACTTCGGGTCCTTGTTATATACTCATCGTAACAAAAGATAAGTACAATAAATAAATTAAAGCAATAGGCGGTAATTCCAGCCACAGTAAATAAATTGCATTTAAGTAAATGAGGCTTGTGACAAGGGCTTTAATTCAGCACCATCAAAACTTAAAGCAATAGGCGATTGCTTTAAAGTAAATAAAGCTTGTGACAAGGGCTTTAATTCAGCACCATTCACATAAATATCAAAGCTTTAAAGCAAAGGGTAATAATTCTACCCACTGTAAATAAATTGCTTTAAATAAATAGAACTTGTGACTGTAGACATCGAAATTTCGGTAAATAAATGTTGACCGATAAATCAAAGTTTCAACGCTCATGTATTACATAAATTTTACACGTAGCGTGTGTCTAAACAAAAATCGAAATAAGTTGGAAAAAGTCATCAAACAGGACACATGTCAACACCTGGCAGAAACGACTTATTTCATCTGGGATATTATATTCAAAATTAGGCATTGGAAAATTCTATAAATACAAGTCCATTTCATTCATTTAGAGAAAAAACCAAAATCATTAGGCAAAATTCTTGAAGCTCTGAAGCTCTGAAACTCCGAAGCTCTCAAGCATCCAGGTTCCCGAAGAATCAAGAAAGCTCTCTTCGTTCTTCGTTCTTCGTTCATCGTTCATCCTAAGATCAAGCCTCAACGGCCCTTTGGATCAACAATCATCCACCAATTCAAGATCAAGCCCCGACGGCCCTTGAAGAAAGTGTTCTTCGTTCTTCGTTCATCGTTCTTTCAAGCCCAAGCCTCAACAGCCCCTTGAAGAAAGCGTTCATCGTTCATCAACTGTTCATCCTCAAGGATCAAGCCCCAACGGCCCCTTTGGATCGACAACATCAACAAATCCGCTCATCCGCTGTTCATCAAGCCCAAGCCCCGACGGCCCTTGAAGAAAGCGTTCATCGTTCATCACTGTTCTTCGAGATCAAGCCCAAAAGCCCTCGAAGATCCGTTCAAGCCCAAAAGCCCTTGAAGATCCGTCAATCACCATTCTTCAAGATCAAGCCCAAAAGCCCTTGAAGATCCGTTCATCCTCGTTCATCCAAGATCAAGCCTCGACGGCCCTTGGATCAATTGCACATCCCACAAATCAACACCTTACGGAGATCGAATCAGAGGATCAAAATAGAGAGAGATTGTAACCCAAAATCATCTAAATACAAATATTTGTTTGTGCACGTTGTTCTTGTCTCTTTCGTTTCAGGAATTTTCCGTGTTCACAGTGACATGGGCTTTAAACCAACACCATGCACATAAATAAATACATATTTTTGTTTCTTATTCATTCACATGTGCCGTGTACCATCCAATAATTTTTGTTCTTTTCTCCTTTTGTGTCAACATCATGCACCAAAAATCCACCTTTCCAATTTTTTTTTTCTTTTTTTCTTTTCAGAATGGTGCAACTCACCATTCCAAAACCTTTTTTCTTTTCTTTAAATAGTCAAACCGACACACCATCCATTTGCTCCCTTTTTCAATTTATATATATATTTTTTCTTTCTTTCCAACTACCCAAAATAATCACACTTTTATTTGTCTGCCACTTATAAGAAGATCAAACCGTTAGATTTAACTCAAAATTTAGTATGATATGGATAAGAAGATACCAAACAACTTTCGTGAAGAAACAGTTTCGAGCTGAGCTTCTGAAAATGAAGGTTTGGTACTCATAAGATGGCTGTCCAGTTTTCTGTCGAAATGGAAGCTGAGTTGAAGTTTCAGTCATCTACGACGATCGCACCGTTGACAATTTCTGAAATTTGGATATGTTCTAGGTACTAGGCGGACAAACAACTTTCAAGAAGAAAGTATTTCAATCGGATGTCAGGAAGTTGGAGTTCAGAGGCTATTTACATGGCTGCCAAATTTTCTGCAGATTTTGAGTCTGTAGTATTATTTCTAAGATCTGGAATGATTTAACCGTTGGATGGTTCTGGAATTTTGGTATGTTATGGGAGAGAGGATAAGGAACAACTTTTATGAAGGAATGGTTTCTGTATGAGCACTGGAAGTTGAAGTTTCAAAGCTCATATGACTGTCGGATTTTCTGCCAATAATAATGACAATACTTATATAACCACATGTATATTTACTTTAAGAAAATTAGTCATTTAGAGATATGAGAATGAAATGAAAAGATTTTCTTATCTGTGAGATTCCAGCCGATAGAGGTGAGAGGTAAGTAGTGCTTTCCACCGACATGAGAGCTTCTCGTGCTGATAACGTGTTGTAAAATCGACGGTGGGTGCAGTAGAATAAATAAATACAAGACACAAAATTTACGAGGTTCCTCTACAGTCAGTGTGACTGGAGTACGTCCTCGGGGCAGCAGTGGTGCTTTCATTATAATTTGGAATAATAGGAGTACAAAGATAACTCTCTTTAATCTCCCCCTCATTTTCCTCTTCTTCCTCTCTTCCTCTTCTTTCCTCTCTCTCTCTCTTCTCTCTTCCGTAAGTCGCCCACCTCTTCTTCTCTTCTTCAAATATATAAACAAAAGAAAGCACTATTCACTTTACAAATTTTCCACAAATGAATAGTGAAAATACTGTGCATAAATAGTAACAAACTATTCATGTGGGCCATCCACATATTATTCACAACAATAACAACATTTTATAATTATATAAAGATTGTCAAAGCCCGGGCTTGCGTCCATTGGATTGACTAGCGTCATCACGGAAGTCAGCTGGAGACAAAGGGCCCCCCACGTGGTGCCACACAGAGCCAAACAACTCTTTTTCCTTTCAATCCGAGTCATTGGATTTTCAACGGTCCATTCATCTGGACCGTTAGTTTTCCAACAATAAAAAAAATCGTCCTTTCATCTGCTGCTGCCACGTGGCAAGATCCTTGACATTCAACGGTAATAATTTTGAAAATCAATGACTAGGATTATTCTAATGGTAAAAAATACCAAAAAATATTCAAATTTTTTTCTTTAAATACCCAACCATGTTCTTCATTCTCTACACCATTGGAAAACGTTACTTTGCTTCAGGCTTGGGTGCTTCTTATCAAGCAGATTCAAGGCACATCCTGAAGTCAGCAATCTATGTCATGTAGATACAAAAATATGCATAAAGATTTGAAAGCTTGGCAAGAAGCGCTTGCAAAATGAAATTGGTACCAGGTGGAGTCTCCTGTAATTTAAAATTCGATATATGCTTGACTGACTAGTCAACGTCACTAGTCAACTAAAATCAAATTTGTTAGTTTACCAAAACCAAGAATAAACAATTATACCTGGTTTACTAACGCAACCTTAGTTCACAAAGGTCCAGTTCAGTGCACATTTAAACTTTATTAAATTTAGTTGAAAGTACATATCTATTTGCACACCCTAGAGTCAACAAGTTACATGCAAATTAACAAGATATGTGAACAAGAATAACAAGAATCAACACAAGGAGTTTTTGGCTGGAAAAACCCACCTCTGGACTAAAAAATTGTGGACTCACCACTGAGTCCAATCGACTAGTGTAAACAAGATTCATACAAAGTATCCACACAAGCTCAATTCATAGATCCTAATCTATGGAGCAGCTTATACCTTGTGCAACCTTACCTTACACGAGACGAACTCATTTGGTCTTCACGAAGTGGCAAGTCCTCATGAGCTCATCACCTTGTGGCACCGTGAACCAACACAACCAATGCAAATGATATGACAATGATGGTTATGTGAAATCTGGATTCAATGACCAGTCAATTTCTCTAGTCGGACATTTGAAGGAAGAAACTAATGAGAATCCTAAAATCAGGTGTATATAAGGATTTGAAACTTAATGCAAGACCATGAAAACAATGCAAACCTACTTCCTAATGATTGATGTTTATTGCATGAAGAAGGCAGATGGGGTTCCATAAATAGAGAATAGGCAAGCTTAAAGCTTTTAAGACAATCTCTCACTCTAAAATAAATCATAAACCCATGGAGACAAACTGAAACCCTAGAGCAAAGATATACCAAAGGAAATCTGATTTCCATCAGCCAACTTGTGCAAATGACATTTATCAGCTGCAAAATAAGATCTAGGCAGATCAATGGCCAGAAACTGACCACTAGCAAAAAGGTGTCAATTAGCCAATGTGGGCTGTCTTAATTTGTGTGCCCACACAGCTGGAAATCAGCGCGCAAAACTAATTAGAAAATCAAACTAGATAGAATGCAATAGGAATACATACATGAAATACACATGCATGTACAAACCTTTTGAGGTGAAATGTGCCACATCCTGAACATTTACTCCAGCAGTAATAATTTATAATCAAAGTATAGCTAAAAACTAGATTGAGCATGTGTGTAGTTCAATTACAATATTTGACAATGAAAGCCAAACCTAAAAGTCTTGACTTTACACAAAAGCGAATGGAATTTATGAAGATGCTTTTAAGAGGGCAAGGCAAGAGCAAGGGCAATGGAGTTGCCCTTACTTTTCAATTTAAATCGTAATTGCTTTAGTGCAAGTCCACTTGTTTGGGAAAAGAGAGGCCAAGGGCAAAGGCGATTACTATTCACATATATGTTTTTTATTTTTTTCTTTATGTTTTCTTGGCCTTATCCTTCACATGTCATTATTTCTCAAATAAAGTCTAATTCCAATCAATTATTTCAAATATAAGGGAAAAGCATAGTATTACAACAAGCATAGTTAATTTTAACATAGGAGATAAAACAGTGTGGCTCGGTTTGTCTTTCCTTAGAGTGTATGGACTTCCCCATCTTCCACGGAAAACCTTCTTCTCAAGACGTGATTTTTTTTCTTTTTTCCAAAAACATTTGGAATTAGGAGACTCATCGTTGAGGTGTCAGGATGTGATCTCCTGATCCTTCTCCTTTTGCTTTTCTTGCCTATTTAACTCCCTTTCTCTTGCTTTTGCTTCATCTCTAGCATTGTCTTGCTCATATGTTAACATGTCTCGTTCCATATTCAATGCATATTGGCGAGCCAATTAGTCAACTAATTTGGAATAATCATTATTCGAAGAACTCCCTCTTTTAGCTTTTTCCTTAGCACCCCTTTTACTAATAGGCCTCGAGGTTTCTTCAGTTTATGTGATAAATTCAGTTAGGGTCCGTTTGTTTGACCGGATTAGAGGGGATTGGACTGGACTGGACTGTAGTCCCTTGTTTGGTCTGCACCAGGATTAGATTTAATGAGCTTAGGTCGGACTCGCTCGGATTATACACCACGCTACGAGTTCTTAACGAGGATCCCCAACAACTACGGGATTGCTAGTCCCGTCTCCCTTTTCTGCAAGTAGCGTCGCTCAAACCCACATGAGCAGCATCAGCCCTCCCTTCTCCACTGACCAAACCAGAAACGACTGTCGCCGATCTCCGTCGTCCGGTAAACCTAGCGCCCTTTTGGCATCTGGGTCGGTGATTTGGGGTTTTTTGCCACCTGGGTCGACCCGAACGACGGCAAAAATGGGTCTCATGGTGACCCAAATTCTTCCGCCAACAACAAGATTGAAAACTTTAGCATGAGTGCAGTAACTTTAAGTGATTTTTCTTGACCAAACTATGATTTTCCCAGAAAATACAGGTACCAAATCTGAAGAAAAAAGAAATACAAAGAGAGCGATGGGAGAGCACAGAGGTGAAGTGAGAAAAAAGAAGAAGAGGGGAGTGAGACACTGCTTATGGGTCTCTCAAAGATGCAAGAACAGACTCACAGAGAACATCGTATTACTCCTGCGTTTTTTGTTTTTTGGAAAAACCAAAACATGCAAGAAAGCAACCCTTGATTTCGATATCTCTCTCTTTCCCTCCTGTGGGTCTCTCAAAGATCGTGTTTTTCTGCAAAACATGATCCTGAAAAAAAGGTGGGGCAAAAATGGGGAGAAAAGGGAAATAGGAGGGAGAGGCGGAGAGACAAAAATGGGGAACAAAGGGAAAGAGAGATGGAGAGGTGGAGTGAAAAATGAAGGTTACAGATATTGGAGAGGGATGATTCTAGAAAAAGAAAAAAAGATAAAGATAAAGTAATAATAAAATATTAATTAATATATATTAAATTAATATAAAATAATATAATATTGTAGTCATGCTTCTTAGTCCGACGCTGCACCAAACGCTTCACTAAATCAGTCCAGCTTAGTCTAGTCTAAGCCAGTCCAGCTTAGTCCCTAAAGTTAGTCCAGTCTGAGACAGTCCGGTACAACAAACGCACCCTTAGGGTCTCCAATGACGACTCTTCAATAGTTGATTCGTGAAGAGGAGTCGTTCAACACAACTTGTGGACCACTTGGCAAAACTTTGTAGTATGCTTCACAATGTTCCAACGTTTGTGCCTTGTGAATGATTTTTGGTTGGCAACATTGAACCACATGTGCGCTTTTAGTTGCTGAAATACCAAATGTGAAACAAATAATCAAATTATTACTTTTAATTAACTAAATTACATTTTAACATGACTTAATATTAAAATGTTATTAACTATTGGCTAGATTATCACCACTTCCTTCCAATTTTGCAAGCACTTTTTGCTAAGCTTTCAAATCTTTATGCAGATGTTTGTACCTACTTGGCATGGATTGCTCACTCCAGATGTGCCTTGAATCTTCTCGACAAATCCACGTGTGTTACACCCTTATCTCAGTTCCAGTGATCAGGTCATGAGTAAGAAGCATCCAAGCCTGAAGCAAAGCAACATCTCCCTTAATTGACCAATTTGAAATCTCATTCATTTTTCTTCTTAAAAAAAAGGATTTGGGAGGTAGAAACAAATAGAGCAGATTGTAGTAAAAACAAATATTAAGTTATGGTGTGGAGTATGAAGAATATGGTTGGGTATTTATAGAAAAAAATGGGTATTTTTAGGGATTTTTTTGTATTTTTGTTTTTAATTTTTTACCGCTAGAATAATCATGGTCATTGATTTTCAAAACTATTGTTGTTGGATGCCCAAGATCTCGCCACATGACAGCTGCAGAAAAAGTTGCAATTTTTTTATCGTTGGAAATCCAACGGTTTGCAACATGTGTGTAGACAGTCTTTAGGCTATGTTGATTGCAAGTGGGCGCGAGTCCGTCATTATGTTGACGACCACACTGACGTCCACAAATTCAAAGAGTGCAAGCCCCGACTTCAATTGTAAGGGCGGCCCATTAAGCTGCTGCCGTCGCTCCAATAGCCCTCTATTTTTTGCACCGGTGGACCACCTTTTTTTGGAGCTAAGGGCAATTCAATCAAATTGCTCTATCAATTGGCCTACAAGTAAACTTTCTCTAATGGGAGCCATATGGTCTAGGCAAATTCATAATCTTGCCCTCAAAATTGAAAAAACAACTTTAAACCCAACATAATTTGCCTAGTCAAATTGAAGCCTAGGCACCTTGCAAAGCCAAACTAACCCAATAAAAAATCTTGGGCAGCGTGGGACCCACTTAAAATTTGAAATTCTAGCCTCTATCCATTCACCACTAGAACCAAAGAAATATTGGCAGACAATATCATCATTTCTTAGGGGCTAGATTTTGCTTCTAGCCTCCAGTTCTTGCCCAAGACACTAGATATGTTTTAATTAAGCAAAAAGCATGTCAAACAACTTACTAAAATTTCTGGAAAAAGCAAAAAAAAAACCTTATCCAAGTAAAACCCAATTGGAATCAACCACAAGTACATTCTGTAAGAATCCCAAAGGTTCTTCAAACCAAAGCAATTCATTCGTCAAAGAAGCCCAAAGTTAGCCAAGCGATGCGCAACTCCATTTGCTTTCCTATGGACAAAAAATCATCGTCGCATTAAAACTATAAAAAAAACAGCTTGGGATCCTTAATAAATCCCTCCCATAAGTGAATAATCAGGTTCTTCCTTTTGAATGACTCTCAATACTTCAAATGCATACCTTTCAAGTTGCACTTGAGTGTGCCTGGTTGAGCTATGAAGCTCATGTGAGTGACAATACTACAACATATGTGATACAAAAGTCAATGGATCTCATTTATAAACGTTTCACCATCCTTTTCATATATAAAAGAATCCTTACTCACAAATCTCGATTGAATCCACACAACATTCAATCATCTCTTTCATATATGAGATAATAACAGCTTGGTAGGGTAGCACTAATCACAAAGTTCCGCATTCTAAATGCACTCATAGTAGAACTAATACACAAGATAGGAAGTAGAATTCCAAACCCACTTCATGGAATTCATAGGAAGAACGGTTTTAGGTGCACTTAATGGAACTAAACATAAGGTGGGAATTAGACCCACTCAATGACATCCATACATAGAGTATTATTATGATTGGCATTAACAATCTGAATAGATCAATACATACTATGTCTTAGCTTCAAAAAGTGACTGGTCTCAAGTTATTGGTGTGAATGACACCAAGACAAGTATGTAGGTGCTCAATAAAGAGTGAGCCAACTGGATGTGATCAACTAGGATTTCACATACTCATGTCATATGATAATTCACTAGTTAGGATAATGCAAAGTAGTCATTTGACATGATGCATCATAGTTGTCTTGTGGTTAGGTCGTTAATCTTTTAATATGTTAAAGGCATTCCATCAGAGGGTGTCCACGACATAGTTGAGGTTAAGCTACTTAATCATGTAGGCATGCTAATGCACAACAAGGGATCCTAACCTTCAAACCGTGGAGGGAGAATATTTTATCATATGATTAAGAATCTCTGACCATAACACATGAATGAGATTTAGGAAGTACGTACCAAATCACATTGAAAATCATATTGAATAGTACACAATAATAAACTTTCAACCAAACAATGTGATCAAGAGTATTGATATAAAGAAAGACCTTATTTCATTGTAATCATAAACTGAATACTGAATAGATTGTTCAACAAATTCTACTTAGTTTGGGTAGCCATGACATACTGTTAGGAGTCACTCATGGTTTGTGGAAGCCCTGAAGATTAACAATCATTAAAGAGAGAATTAAAAGTTAGTTTCAATTCACAATCGATTGTTACGAGTTACAATCACGCACTACCTCACTAATTGGAACCTAATGAATCGTACACCATGTTAGGATGAATGAAATTAGATGGATATTAAACATTTTAACCGTGGATGGTCAAAATTAATTAATTAGTTAGTTAGTCATACAAACAAGTTCGTATTGGGCTTTAAGTTAGCTTCGGGTTTCGTGGCCTAACTAGGTTTTGACCTTGAAGACCCATTGAGTTTAAGTTGTATGAGAACTAAAACAAAATATGCAATTAGCCCACTAATTATGAGAGGCTGACCATGCTTGAGGAATTGCCTTAGTTTCAAGTTTGTCACTCACTTGTGAGTGGGTACAAAAAGTAAGTTATAGGTAAAAGCTTATTAGGGTTTTCTTTGGAGGCAAAAGAGAAACAATTTTCTCTCTATTTCTCTCTAAAAAGGCCGGCATTCATGAGAAACTTTTACTAGCACCAAAACTTCTCCTAAGTCATCTATCTTGCCTTCACACCACATCCTTTGTGTGGAGACTTAGAGACTTGCAATTTTGGAAGCTTTAGAGAAACCTTTCATCAAACCCTCATGGAGACAACATGAAGGCCCTCCACTTGCGTGATAACCTTGTGAACGCAAGAATGAGCTTCAAGGGTATGAAATCTCAAATGTCTTCTTTTATAAAGGGTCTTGATTCACCAACATTGGGCCTTGAATTTCATGAGGTTTAAAATTATTTTTGAGTTCATGCCATCTCTAATTCTTAATTTCATGCATGTATTGCTCAAATGTTGGGTGTAGTCAAATTAGGATTTGATAGGATTTTAATAGATTTTAAAATCTAAGTGTAGTCAATTATAATTCTAAAAGAAGATTTTAAAAGATTTTGAAATCATGGTGTAGTCAAGTTATGATTTGAGAGGATTTTAAAAGATACATCCAAATCTAGCGGTAGTCGTTTAGGATTTTAAAAAGTCTACACATTCTAGGTGTAGTGAGAATACCAAAGATTTGCTAGAATTTTAATGAGTGAGCAAGGTTCTAAAAGACGTTAGGCGCTAGTTGAGCAGCGAGCTAGGGCATAGTGGCTAGGTGGGGCCTAGATGGACTAGGCGGATTTAAGTAAATATATTATATTCATGTAAATAAGTGTCTGTTTATACTTAAAATATATATAATTTTATCATAACTACAAAAAAGGAATGATGAAGTGTTGGAATATAATGAAAACATTGGGAACAAGCATATAATGTGTGTTCATTTAAGTATTCAACAAGTCTCTTATAATTTATTGAAAAAATAAAATGTGAAATGAAAAGTTAGTTATTTTATGTCTAAGTGAGTTACAACCTAGGCGGGTGCCTATACGGGTCTGGGCGGGCTAGACGGGTGCCTTAACAGGTTGAGGTACCTGTTCTTAGTTTTCAAACACCTAGGCATTAATCGTGGTGGGGATTTTTAGAACAGTGTGAGTGAGGGATTTTGATGGATTTGAGGGTAGGTGGTATAAATACCAAATGCTTTCAACATTCCAACCTTCACCCCCTAGGATTTCTTTTCAAGACCAAAGAATTCTCTCTGCATAAGAAGAACAATCTTTCGTCACCCTCATCCCCAGCAACCCACCCCCTAACATTCTGTCATGTACAATTGTAAAATCTCAATTGCAATTCTATCACATACAATTCCAATCCAACATATTATTTGGACGGGACAAAACCTAGAATATAAAGAGCAGCATCCCACAGAGAATGGATGGGACAAAACCCAAAACATAGACAACATATTATTTGGCTTGCCTTTTGTGTGTGCATGAATTGTATTAGATTTTAAAATTCAATTGTGGTGTTGCTTTCGATTTATACAAAAGATTTGAATGGCTTCGATTCCTAATTTTAATTTTGTGGGTGGAAATTATTATTTTTCAAGTTTAATTTTATGATTGATTGGGTTTGAAGTGGCTGGTTGCAGGTGATTGTGAGTCAATGATCTTTGTTTTAGTTAATTGATTTTTTTTAATATAATTGAAATGAGAAAGGCAAAGACATATTTGATTGGTTTGTATTTCTATATCAATATATGTATGTTTATCTTATGTTTAATTTTTTTATTTTTTTTTAAGATTGTGCACTGGGAAAGAAATTCATTTGATATTTTAGAAGTCAACTAAAAAATCCTAAGAAGTCCATGAAAGAAGTCTGCACAAATTCATAGAAATCTACAATGGAAATTCATCTAAATCTATCAAAACCCATGTAGAATTGCAGAGTCTATTAAAATCTTTTAAAATGTGTCACTTAAAAAAAAGTTTATTAAAATCTTCCGAAAATCAAATTGACTACACCCCTAGGTTAAACAAAAAAATTTATTCAAAAATGATTTTATGAGAAAGTAAAAGTGGATAGCAAATGACCATCACTTTTATGGGAAAGCAAATATGGAATTTATTTCATTTTATTTCTCTCTTAATAACGATAGGTTAAAACAAAAAAGCATTTCTCAAAAAAAAAAAAAAAAAACAAAAAACAAAAAAGCAAACGCGGCAGAGCAGTAAAACACAATACAAGACCAAGACTTCAAAAGCAGGAAGAAGAGATGAACTCTCTAGGAAGGAAACAAAACCCTTCTTCTTTTCCTTTTTTATTTCCTTATAAAAATCAACAATTCCATCATCAACCAATCCAACGGTCCAAAACTCCCGACGACCAAAAACCCCAAGGAGAGGAAATTCTAGACCCTTCCGAAACACGGACCCAATCCAACCGTCCACTGCCTCTGTGTCTAATAGTGACCTGATCTCTCTATAAATACCCAAACGGGCTGCTCGGCTCCCTTAGGTATCGTCCTCCTCGCATCTCGTAATACCATACGAAGAGAGGAACAAGATTCGTGATTTCGATTCGATTTGGCGATTAAGGTTATTTTTTCCTATCGATTTAGTCGGCCAAGATGTTTGGGAGGGCGCCGAAGAAGAGCGATAACACTCGGTACTATGAGATTCTGGGGGTCTCGAAGAGTGCTTCTCCCGACGATTTGAAGAAGGCGTACAAGAAGGCCGCCATAAAAAACCACCCTGACAAGGGTGGAGATCCTGAGAAAGTAAGTGCCCGCCTCTCCTTTTTTGTTTTTCTCTGATTTCTCGACCTGGTTTCCGTTTTTGGATTTGGGGAACTGGGTTGTTGTGGATTCTGATGGTTCTGTTGTTATCATGCTTGTAATTCTGCCAAGCCCTTTCCTTTTTGTTGAATTTGATTGGATGTGGTATTTTCGTAAATTATTGAGTGAATGAATTCATGGGTTGACCTGTGAGTTGGGTTTTTTATTTGGGATTTTGTCGATAGAATTTCGGATATATGATAAGGGGTTGGTTTGGATCTGTAGTTGTAGAGGGCTAATGATGTTTTCGTATATTATGCGCAGTTTAAAGAGTTGGCTCAGGCTTATGAGGTTTTGAGTGACCCTGAGAAGCGTGAAATCTATGATCAGTATGGTGAGGATGCACTCAAGGAGGGAATGGGTGGCGGCGGCGGTGGAGGCCACGACCCGTTTGACATCTTCTCATCCTTCTTTGGTGGAAGCCCTTTTGGAGGTAAGAATCGTGTGATTGGTTTTCATGGTTTCCACTTGGGGTTTCTTACTTGTGTTGAACAATGGATGTGAATTGATTTTGTACTTGTTTGTATGAGCAGGTGGTGGTAGTAGCCGAGGACGAAGACAGAGACGTGGAGAAGATGTTGTCCACACACTGAAGGTTTCATTCGAGGACCTCTATCTTGGGACCTCAAAGAAACTATCTTTGTCGCGAAATGTGTTATGCTCCAAGTGTAATGGGTGGGTAGTAGTGAATTTGCATGTTAAGCTTCTTGCTATGATAAAGTATAGAACTTTGTGGTTTGAAATAGTGATGCTTGCGTGGGATGTGAAAGTGTTGTCTCCAAAATTGCAGGAAGGGATCAAAATCTGGGGCTTCATTGAAGTGTTCTGGCTGTCAAGGAAGTGGTATGAAGGTCTCAATCAGGCACCTTGGCCCGTCAATGATTCAACAGATGCAACATGCTTGCAATGAGTGTAAGGGTACTGGAGAGACCATTAGTGACAGAGACCGCTGCACTCAGTGCAAAGGGGAGAAGGTTGTTCAAGAGAAGAAGGTTTTGGAAGTCCATGTGGAGAAGGGTATGCAGAATGGCCAGAAGATCACATTCCCTGGTGAAGCAGATGAAGCTGTATGTTCCGTGTCCTCATTAATTGTGATTTTTTATTAGCATTGGTAGTAGCGGTAGGAGGTTTGATCTGTGTCTGGAAATGTGGGATTGATTGGTTTTCTACGTCTTCTTTGTCATGCAGCCTGAGACAGTCACTGGTGATATAGTGTTTGTCATTCAGCAAAAAGAACATCCGAAGTTCAAGAGAAAGGGCGAGGACCTTTTCGTTGAGCACACACTGTCTCTTACTGAGGCTCTATGCGGCTTCCAGTTCGTGCTGACCCATTTAGATGGCAGGCAGCTGCTTATCAAATCAAACCCTGGCGAAGTTGTCAAGCCTGGTAAGTAAAGCTAATGTATAAGCTCACAGCATGTGATGTATTGGTTAGGGAATCCTCGGAATGTTATTAATCTTGTGATTTGTTTTGATGAAGCAGATTCGTTCAAGGCGATCAATGATGAGGGTATGCCCATGTACCAGAGGCCATTCATGAAGGGTAAGCTGTACATCCACTTCAATGTGGAATTCCCAGAGTCTCTGAGCCCTGAGCAGGTCAAGGCATTGGAAGCTGCTCTTCCAGGCAAGCCATCGGCATCTCAGCTCACTGATATGGAGGTGGATGAGTGTGAGGAGACGACTCTGCATGATGTGAACATGGAGGAGGAGATGAGGAGGAAGCAGCAGCAGGCTCAGCAAGAGGCCTATGATGAGGATGACGATATGCCTGGTGGTGCTCAGAGGGTGCAGTGCGCCCAGCAGTGATATGATTGATATGCTAATTTTCAACTTGTACTAGTTTTTCGGGTACTTGCAGAAGCGTAACAGAATGACAAGGTGGGGGTGAGAGGAGGGAAGGGCTTGGCTGTGATGATGGCACGGCGGTCTAGAATTTTGGAACACTTAATTAATTGTTATGTGATGATTTGAACATCCTGTTATTCTTCAACTTTCTTTTTATAAATGACCATCATATCATTCTTATCTATTCAAGATATTCTCTTTTCTCTTTTCTTTTTGTTTTTATACCGCAACATCTTTTAGATCTTTGAGAGCAACGAGTTTATCGTCATTTGGCGTTCCTATTTAACAAATACACGTCCCCGAATTCGAATAATAATGACGGGTTGAATTTGTTTCATGAACCCAAAGCCTTCGCTTTATGTACGGTTATGTTTTGTTTGGCGTCATGTAGTAGTATTAGGCTAGCTGTCAGGGGCAGCAGCAGTATTAACGTTAGGGAAAGTGATTGTGCTGGAAGTCTGAATCTGATTTATTTGAGGCAGTATCTTTCTTCTGCATTTGTTTGTATGTGTTTGGGGAAAATTGCAGCATATAAAAGCACTTTCAGGATAACGAGAAAATTAGCTTTTTCAAGTAACTTGCTAGTTTCTAAGACCATTTCTCTTTGTGAATTTTCTTCTTCTGAACAGAATATTGGGTCGTCATGGATCAGAAATTTTCTTAGTCACCAATGTATGATTACCTATCCTTCGGTTTAATATCAATGGTGGATGATAAATGGACTTGCGTTCAATGTTTTAATCTCAATATTTGATGTCAAATGATGATCATCGTCAAGAAAACGAGACTCGAACATGAATAGATTTTCATTAATTTATTTATATATTTCAAAACAAATTATATTTTCATTCATCCACAAGGCAGCAGGCAGAAATATCAGCCTGGAGAGCAAACTGAACCAAATGTTTGGAATGGGGAGTACTAACTCTCCAAGAAACAATCAAAGATTGGTTTCATAAAATATGAAACTTTTCGTATGAAATGATAATAATTCAGTACAATACTAGTCGTTCAATTTCAATCTTTTTATGGAGATACCGAAGTAGTTGCTGAATAGAACTACAGAAGCGCGACTCTTGGATCCATTGAACTAGATCCGCTGCCCCGTTTTCTGATGATCGACCTGTGATAAACTCCAGGATCCGAACCCCAAGCTGGAACATAATGTTTCCGCATTCCTGACCCATACAATCTGCACAAAAGGGGAAGGAAATGAGGACTGCATTAAGCATTTACGAGGGAGAGGGTGAAGAGAGTCAACCTTTCGAGCATGAGGTATGAGGTACTGTGACGTAACATTCACCAGAACTTTAAACCCTGACGTCTGAAAGCTGTGATCAGAAGGGAAGATCATATGAAGTTGACAAAGATGATAGTAGTAGCCTTCTTACACCTTGTGGATCCAAATGAAACGGAGCCCTCACCTTTGCGTTAAAGTGTTCATCTAGCGTGATGCTACTTGAGTTAATGGAGACGAGATACATTGGAGGCTCATTCAAGAGAAGCAAGTACTCCTGCACTGCAATTCTAGAACGCTGTGAGCTAAACTCCTGTGGCTGGCTATGCACATCGAGGAACTTCCAACGAGTAAATATAAGAGTAATTCATGTACATAATCGACACAAAAGAACCAAAGAACTTTACAAATTTCTTGGATTCGTTGAGGTATAAGAACCAGTGGATTAGTATCCTGCTTTAGACGTGGAAAATGATACTGCTACAAATTATGCAGCAAATTTTTGTTGCGTTAAGATGTAAAATACCAATGCAGCCACCCCACCAACGACTATTTGTAGCCGTGTCCTCCAATTCAAGTGAGTTCTAAGATATACAACTTATTCATACATTGCAACAGGTAATTTCGACAAACAGCAAAGATATACAAGTTATTCAAGATAGAATTCTAGGTTTTGGTAAAATATTGTTCTTATATCATTCTTCTCTAATAGAGGAATGTATAAACTTGTACAATCTCCTACAAACTAGGAAACAAGTATCCCAAATATACAAGGATACCAATTACATAATTATATACCCAAAATATCTCTACATTCCCTAGGTTGACTCACACAACACTCCCCCTCAAGTTGGTGCATAGATATCGCCTAGATCCAACTTGTCCAGTGGGTCCTGAAACACTCTTGCTGACACTGCATGAGTTAACACGTCGGCCAACTGGTCCTCAGATCTTACGTGTGGAATCTCAACTAACTTGACATCCAACTTTTCTTTGATAAAATGTCTATCCACCTCAACATGTTTTGTACGATCATGCTGAACCGGATTATTAACTATTTCTCGCGCAACCTGATTATCACACGTAAGAAGAATCCTCAACCATAATAACTCACAAATCCCATGTGCCATACCACGATATTCGGCCCTTGCTGTTGACCTAGCAACCACATTCTGTTTCTTGCTTCTCCAAGTCACAATATTTCCAGCAACTAATGTAAAGTGCTCTGATGTAGAGCGTCTATCAATAATATTCCCAGCCCAATCAACAGCAATGTACCTTTTGACCTCCAAATGCACATGTTTTCTAAAAATCAATCATTTTCCAGGTGCTCCTTTCAAATAACTCAATATTCGCATTACTACAGCCATGTGATCCTCACTAGGAGAGTGCATAAATTGACTTACTACACTAACAGCATATGCAATATATGGTCTTGTGAGACAAGTAAATCAACCTTCCTACTAACCTCTGGTATCTTTCCCTGTTTGCTGGGAACTGGTTCGGGTATATCGCCAAATGATGATTTTGAACTATAGGTGTTTCTGCCGGTTTACATGCCAACATCCCTGTCTTAGACAAAAGATCCAGAACATACTTCCGCTGAAATAGATAAATACCATCACGGGAATGAGCAACTTCAATTCCCAAGAAGTACTTCAAACCTCCTAAATATTTCATCTCAAACTCCATAGAGAGATACACCTGTAATCTCTCACTCTCTTATGTATCATCACCTATGACTACCATATCATCCACATATATTATCAATAAGGTAACTGATAGGAGCATATTTATGCGACTTAGTTAGCTTGTTCTTGTGCATTTATGTTGTTATGTCTTAGTTAATTATGTATTTTAAGCTATTTTCGTGTGTTTGTAGGTCCTAATAACAAAGTTGGCAAGAAAGTGCATTTCAGAGCATTTTGAAGCATTTTTGGGCCAAGATTGGATTGCATGCACATGGAGACATGAGGATGGACGTTTTTGAAGATTAGAAGGCTGGAAATCAGCATGTGTGTGTGCAAATGTGTTGATTTTGGGCTGAAATGGTGAAAAGCATGTCTGTACAAATGCAAAGAGGAACACACACATGCAAAGACACTCATTACCACAACATCCATCCACTACACCTATTACATCCACTCATTACCACAACACTCATCCATTACACCCATTATATCCACTTATTACCACAACATTCATCCACTACACCCATTACATCCATTCATTACCATAACATTCACCCACTACACCCATTACATCCACTCATTACCACACCCATTACATCCACTCATTACCACAACACTCACCCACTACACCCATTACATCCAGTCATTACCACAACTCCATACACTCCTCTCCCTAGCCTATAAATACATCCACCCTTCACCATAACTAGGGAGATCCATCCAAAGACCTTACATTCATCCATATATTCCCACATCCCAAAATCACATACAATTCCATTCCCTTGCCGTGGCACTCATCCAACCAAAAATCAAACACAATTCTATACATTCCCTTCCCCTTGTCGTGGCATCCATCCAACCTAAATACATTCATAACCTTTCCATATATCCATACACATCATTAGATACTTGTGCTGCAACAAGGTGGTGAAAAAGAAGGTCCTTGGCGTTTCAAGCTTGAAACTTTGGAGCGTTTTAGGTGTACTTCGTTCTTGCTTTCAATGTCTACTTTGTTATTTTCTGATTTTGTTGCAATTATGAGTAACTAAACCCCCCTTAGCTAGGGGGAATTCAAAGCTATGAACATACTTGCAATATGAATTGATTAAGATATAGGAAACAGATAATAATTTGATTCTTAGTGTTGAATTTTCTTTTGATAATTAAGATCATCTAGCCCCATAGAAAGAAGGAAATATAACAATTTTACGAAGAAAATGTGAAAATTGATAAAGATATAGGAAACAGAAGTCCGCCCAAGAAAGATTCGAGAGAAACAAAAAAACCGAACATGAAAAAGAAAATGTATGAATAGACAGGAACAAACACATCCAAAGCAATAAAAAATAAAAACAAAAAAAAAAATAAAAAAACCAAAAGAATCAAGAAACTGCAGCATCCAATGTTGACTCTTTCCCTTTTCGTTTAGGAGTTATGGATTATGAGAATGTTTCGTTGGATGTGTGGACACACAAGAAAAGACAAGATTATGAATGAGGATAACCAAGGTAAATTAAAAGTAACTGAGATTGAAGATAAGATGAAAGAAAATCGATTAAGATGGTTTTAACATGTGAAACGAAGATCTACATACACTCTAGTTAGAAGATGCAATTACGAGTCAAAGGCTCAGGTGCAGAGGAAAACCCAGGAAGACTTGGAAATAGACTCTAAGAAAAGATTTGGACTACTTGAATCTAACGGAACACATGACACAAAACCGAGCGCAATGACGTTCTAGGATTCATATAGCCGACCCCACGTAAAGGGATAAAGATTTGTTGTTGTTATTGTTTAGGAGTTAAAGACGTGGCAGTAATTTGGTCGTTATGGCTCAGCAAGCATGACAAATAAAAGAGTATCGTTTTCTTTCTCTTATGATTTTGATTCGATGCAGTGGGTTGCTAACAAGATTCAAGATTCAAATTATTTTTCATGCGTTCAGGGATCTTACAATCTTAAGATGACAATCTAGGATGAACATAACCAGAAGTTGTCTTGCATCAGTTTTAACTTCAAAATTGTGTTGCAATCTCTGGTGTCTATGATTTGAGAGTCCGGGTCCTTGTTTTTTGAGATTTTCCGTGTCGCCGTATCGCTGTATCTGTGTCTATGCAACATAGTCTACCAGTTGAGCACCCAATGCCTAGTGCTTAGGTTTAGGCATTGTTCTTGATTGGTATGTACCATAAAACCAAATGTGTATATAAAGCGTCTTGGTGTTTTGCCACCTGTAAGGATCAGGTTGAATTCCATAAGTACTGCATGTGTTTTTGCAGAAAATCAAATTCAATTGAGAACATTTTAACTGTATGATTCACATAAAAGAAAACATTGTCGTTGGTAAACACAAGATGATCGACGAAACAATAATCAATGAACAAAGCCACTAGGGGTCTCATGCCATTCATCTTTGACACTAAATTATATTGGTCATTGTGTAGTTTTGCTCAAATTCCTCTACTCCAAGATCAATCTTTTTTTTTTTATTCAGCGATATTTTTACACTATTAGGGTGGGTGAATAAATAGGTTGCTAACTTGCCATTCATGATATTTTTATCGAATGTAAAACTTCTCACTTACAAGTGAACGATAAATACTTCTAGACTCGAGAACCAAGTGGCCCCAAAATCTATCTTTACTCATAAGTGAAATATTATATGTTCGATTCTCAATAAAATAATGATACCAAATTATAATTAGTTTAGGGAATTGTTATTGGCACTTCAAAAATCTCATTTTACACTCCAAACTTTCTATATTTAGAAAAAAAAATGAACGTTTGAGGAGTGTAGAATGAGATTTTTGGAGTACCAATAACACTTCCCTTAGTTTATTATGCGACTTAACTCAAATCTATGCACCCCAAAATTGTTGTTTTAGAAAGAATGGAAAAAGAATATGGAAGTAGAAAGCTGAAGCCACTGAACCGGATCTGATACAAACCGTTGTCGCCCTCCTCTTCGGATCCTCTTTGTGAGGATTTCAAGAATCACTTCATTGTCTTCATTCATCGTATATCGTGCGGTCAATTTTTATCAAGTACGGTTTGTGTTTAATTATAAATAAAAAAAAATAAAAATATTTTCTGACTATAGAGTGACAGATGAACGGACACGATAAAATGAATCCCGATCTTCACAAAGAGGATCCGGATAGATCCTATTCCATGATTTTGGGCCACAACAACCCAGTAGGGCCAGTACTCCTACTACGAGCTGTAGCAGTGGCAGCGGAAGAAGATACAGAACAAATCAATAAACAAAAATCAAAACCTTGGTAAGCAAAATCTTTGGCTTTTCTCTCGATCAATATTATTCTTCTATGATATGGTGCACTGTTTTCTTTTTTGTTTCCCGATGTTTTGATTGTCGGCCGTTCGATTCAGCTTATGGTTGTGTGTACGACTTGATGTTGCGCGCCATGTGTTTGATGAAATGGCTGAATGAAGTAGACTGCCATAACTGATCTGAATTCGCACTCTGTTTGTTTGGTGCAGTTTTGAAATTTGAGAGGTGAGATGATGAGAAGGCAGGGGCAGGGACAGGGACAGGGACAGTATGGTGATTCGGGTGCGGCGTATGCGGCCGGTGCTCCGATGCATCATATGTCCAGTCAAAGGATGGAGCACACGTCTAGTGATTTCGAAGGAAGGATGGAAGCTTTCACTCCACCTCCAGAGGCGGACAATCCATATGCAACTTCCAAATCAGACGGCCAATGGGGATGGGAAAGAGATGGATCAAAAGGGTCAAATCCACTCACATCTCATATGTACAATGAAGGTAAGTACTCTCTCTCTCTCTCTCTCTCTCTCTCTCTCTCTCTCTCATATACATATACGCTGGGTTTGTTGTGACTTGAATTGCTAATTCAAATGTCGAAATCTTGTTACATTTTTGTGTTGGTTAATGGGTATAAGTCAAAATATAATCTAGATTTTAAATTAACAACCATATATTTTGTTGTTTGAAGTTCATTTTATGCTCCCGGAATGTAGTTCAAAAGGGTTTCGATTTTTCCAGACCTCCATAAAAGAGGTTGGTTGTATGCATTTTATTTTATTTGCTAACTGCAAAACTTGATGACTTTGGCTAGACCTCTCACTCTTCTCACGAATTTGATGGAGCAATACCTGTAAACTATGCTGTGATGCTCAAGGTAGGAAAGGAGAAGCACCTTGGCAGGGTTCTTTTTACAAGAATTCAGTTATTCCTGTCTCTTGATACTTGTCCCCTGTCTTGTTGAACTTGGTTCCTAATAAGAGATAGTTATAGACTTTCCTTTACAGGATATCTCTGGTCCTCAAGGCGGATTGCTCTGAAGAAACTCTTTTTCCTAATTTGCGTCCGTTACGAAAATTAGCATATAATCTTACTGATACTTCTACATCATTTTGCCTATTTATGGGTGCCGTGCTGTTAAAAAGTGTCCACATCTATCTTTAGATTGGCCCCTATACCCAAACACCTCATGACAGTTCTACTTTGAGGACTTTTCTTACGGTGAGACATGAGTTCTCATTTCTTAGTGACAATTGATTATTCAAGCATCCCAATGAATTGAGAACGTAGCCACCTTTCTCCCTCTGCCTCCTTCATCATGAATACGGAAGTAAGGATCTTCGTTTGCCTCTTTTTCCTGACTGTACTAAGATATCATGGACAGCTCGAGCAGCTTTGTAAAGCTAGGGACAGTTTGTGGAGGCATATGCCTAAACTAGAAAGGGTTGGTCCTGACAGAGTGAATTGGAACACGTGATAATAGTGAGTGTCGTCTTCTCCTAATAATTCCATTTTATTCTGGGAAAGTGATAATAGGCTGCATGGAATTGAGTTTCCCATTGAACATCTTGGAGTTAGGGGTTGAAAACTTATGTTGTGAGAGGGTGACTAGTTGATCCTATAGCCATCCTGCAACGTCAATTATGGTAAAGTTTGGCCTTTATAACCTCTCAAATGTTACCCCATCCCTTTTACCATTCATTCTGAACGGTCCCTGGAGGCTCTTTCATCACTCCGTATCTATCCTGGACACATGGACAAAGAGATCCTGGTCACTGGCTGCTCTTTGTCCTAGTCATCTGGGCTTACGGGCTCTTTTGCTTCTCCAATCTGTCCTGAAGCAACTTGTTCTCCCGGAATGCTCTGGGTTAGAGCTCATTTCTTTCGGCTAAACGCTTTTTCCGATGGGCTTCAATAGCTAATATAGCTACATCAGTTGGCCTATTTTTGGTGTTTGTGCCAGCAGCAGCTCTGCTGCTCATTCAACTTTCCTTAGACCTCTTTTTTTACAATCCTTCATGTACTCCGTCCTAGACTTTAGCAAGATTCAAACTTAGTTTTATTCTATCTAATTCCTGGGTTGCATGATTTGTCCTTTAAGCTCTCTGGTGTTGTCTTTAGCTAACTCTTCAACTATATGTTTAATCAACTAATTTGACCATAAAGTTTAATTTGTGGTAGTGCACATAAGAGATAAATGTTGCCATGTTAGAAACATAAATAGTACATATGTACCTCAGTTTAGGAAAATAATGAAATGGATCCTGATGTTCGGGGAGAGGGTTTGGGATTGATGATATGGTTTTTATTAGTAAAAATTGATACATGTTAGTAAATACTGAGGAAGAATTATGGTTGAGACACATAATTCCAGGAAATTTTGTAACTCAACAATGGTAAAACAATGGTTGATTTACTCATCTTTTGGCTCTGCGTCATATTTTAGATGTCACATTCCTATCATTTTACGGTCAATTGCAAATGTTATAATATAGAAACTCCCACCTGAAGGCAGCTGGATTAGGTGCTCAGATGAGGGCCTCTAGGTGATGATATGCCTTATACTTTCCTGGTTGAATGCTTAGTTCACATGCTTGGCTTGCAGGTCAAGGAGGTGATACATCAAGATCCTATTTCCAAGGTCAAAGGACTGATTCAAAACATACTTTGGAGAAACAGAGCAACAACGATTCCCGATCTCAACCTCTTAATGAGGAAATGGACCTTGTATATGAGGACAAGCCTTCGTCGCAGACTTTTGAAGATCTTGAGAAGAAGTTCCTTGATGACATTAGAAATCTAGCCAAGGAACAAAGTGATGCTGAGGATGCGGAAAATGCTAGGCATAGAGAGGTTAGTTTGTATTTAATATCTGGAAGTGAGTTTTCTTTTATATTTATGCCTTGGATTCCTGATTTGCTTTATTTGGGTTTTTGTGGTATATTTCCCAACCCCCTTTTTTTCTCTGAAAGCAAACATATTTTTAATTTATCAGGAAAAGTAAAAGTGCATGTTCTATTAGTTAGCCTCGTCTTAGTATGCTTACCTTATGAACTCATCTTTAAACACAACTTGAACATTCACCTAGTCATTCCTTGGAAATATATTTTTTATCTATTCAAAATCTATTTCAGGAGTCATAAAACATAAAAAGAAACTGATGTTTCAATTGCCATAATATGCCCCAAACACAAGCAGGCGATCATGGGCATGACTAACCCAAGCAAAGCTAGGCTTGTGCATTGCAAGTGTGGCCCCCCATGAAGCACCGATTCGTAACCAGGGTGACGAATCGCGTACGGGGATGTTTTTGATCGTCCACTGATTCGCATTGATTTGCAAATCACTGAAACAACTACTTATGTGCTTTGGATTTGATTTTTTTTGGATTTGAATCATTCAGTTGGTCAAGATGATATATTTTAATTTTTATAATTAACGTATCCATGCCGTCCTCATGTATTGAAATTTTGTGTTTTCACGAATCACCAAATTGAATCATATCATACCACAGTCCCGTACCCGTCTTTGTGCTTCATAGGAGGTCCCTAACAGCCAAGCAGATAAACCTTTTGATATTCCTTTTTGAACCTGATTTAAAGTGGTGGGAGAGATGAAGGGTAAATGCAGATTGAGTTAGTTTTGCCAAGGCAATTATTAACTGAAAACGAATTTTAGTGAAACCATGACATAAATTAGGTGAAAGATATTTCTTCGTCTCTGTTATTATCTTCAACTTTCGATTTTATTGTTTCTGTCTTATTTCTGCCTGTATGGTGATCGACTGATAGATTGCTGTGAGGTTTTTTTTTTTTAATTTAATTTGTATTTTTATTCTTTGGCTAGATGAGAATTTTACCCGAATTTTATGAGGTTAACATGCCTATAGTTGACGTATATTTTTTGACTTCATGCTCATCCAATCCTTTCCTTCCTTTATTAATAGTTTTGGGATTATACATGTGTAGCTTTGTTGTTATCAGGTTAGGAAATAATGTTGCTTAAGTAACAGATTGAGCCATAGTAGATAGTAATTTTCGGTGCTCGATCCTGTAACAATCACTAGCTGGAACCTTGATACCTGTAAGGGTTATCTTTTGCTTCAAAGCTTATTTTCACTGTTTTAGAACTGGTATCTTTTTTCTTCAAGTCCTAGAGATAGAACTGCCAGTTAACTCCCCCCCTTCTAAATCCATTTAAAACTGAGTACAGTAACAAATGCTTTTTATGGGATCTGTTACTGTTTCTATGTAAGTTGAATTAATTGGTCCAAATGGAAGGAGAAACAAGGAAATTCAGAACTTCATATACATACATTTGTACGCCGATTATAGATTGCTGAACTATTGCTATTAAATTCTTCCGGGGCAGTAAAAGTAGCAAAACCTGAATGTCTTTTTACTATTTGGAATGTGAGAGGAAACCTTTATGACACATCATTGCGAAACTAGCACATATACAGTTTTCCTGGATGGGTCTGGATATGTGTGCTTGAGACTTCTTCGGACGTAGATTTGTGCAGAAGTTCTTCATGGATGGTATTACTCTCCTTTTCATGTTTAGTAATCCTCCTGTCCTTTTTTTCCAAATAGAGAAAACTCAAAAGCCATCATTTGAGCCCCAAACTCAGGGTTTAAATATATTTGAACATAATTAGGTATTCTCCGATGCCTTACGAATCAAACTTATGCCTTGTGAAAGTATATTTTCCATCTACTCACCAGATATTTCGGATTATAGTTAGAAACTGGACATGGCTGTAGCCACCATCTTACGAAACCATAGAACTGTTCTTATTAGAGAGGTTGCAAAGTGTGGATAATATGTACTTCTGGCAATGACATTTCTTTACCTTGGATAGAATACGATCTAAAAGGTTTCAATGTTTTGCGTATTCTTTCCTTTTTCTCACATCCCATCTTTAACTGAGGACGAGGATTTATTTCATGCTTTCATTCCATGTAGATAGATAATAGATGTTCATTTGTCTTTGTTATTTATATCTTACACGTAAGTGCATCATGTATGGGTTCCCAGAAAATTGGCGCTGTCAATGCTCAATACCAAGAACAGCTAGCAGCACTTCGGTCACGGCATGCTAAACTCAGAGATGAATTACTTGACAGGGAATCAAATGCCCGACGGCATCAATACCAGCAATCCGTGATGGATCGTTACCCAAACAGCAGCATGGTCCCCTCTGATCATCATGGGTACAGTGGACCTGCAGCCTCGGCTCCTGTTGGTGAAGCACGCCGAGGCTATAATACTGATCAATATGATTCATACAATGAGCGAGCTCGATTTCTTGGAGGTTCTCGGGATCATGGGTTTGAGCCTAGAGGTCCATATCCCGGAGGCCGTGTCTATGATACCGGGTCACGGTACTACTGATTCAGCGTGTATTTGGTCAGGCAGCTTAATATACTAGTAAGATATTAACTGTGATGATGTTTTAACTAATTTTGCAGTGTTATTTTGGTATGATGTTTTCCAGATGTTGCTATTTGATGTCTGGCAAATAGATTCAAGACTAACCAATCATCCCCTCTCAATGGCTCAAACGTATTGAGAAGAACATATCCTTTTTTTCTTGGTGTGGGATCTTTGGTTTTTTCTTTCATGGGGAAGCACGTGGTTTTGTAATTTTATAGTTGGGAGATTTACGTATCGTTTTTTTTTTATGGCTACAATACTTATACATATACAAACCCTTTTAAGGGAAGGGATTCCATGTTTTTGAAAAAATAGGGATGAGACCTAGACAATTCAAACCGTCTATTTTGTAAGTCTCGATTTATAGACAAGGTTCTAAAAAACGCTAGGCGCTAGTCGGGCGGCAGGCTGGCGCCTAGCGCCTAGGCGGCTAGGCGGGATCTAGGCGGCCTAGGCGGATTTAGGTAAATTTCTTGTATATCTTGTAAATAAGTGCATATTAACACATAAAAAAATTATACTTGTATGAAATCCTTGAATAAGATAGTAAAAGAATGATAAAATCAAAAAGAGTAGCTAACAAGTCTAAAATTTAAAAACACATTAAGCATATATGCCATATAACTTAAGACATTTTAAATGATTATATATAATTTTTTAAAAGTAAAAGTAAAAATCCCACATAGTGGGTTGGGTGGTTCATAATAAAATTACTAGTAGGTTGGGTTGGGTTGGGTGGTTCCTTCGTTTTAATTAAATTTATCATAAAACATATGAATAATTACATTCTTATACTTAAAAATAGCAAATATATTAAAAACTTATTGCAAGTCTTCTTACTCTAATAAAAAAATTAGAAATGAAAAAGCCCATTATCATTTGTACTACTAGATTCGTACTGGACGTTTTTGATTGGGTCAAAATGTCCATTAATTTTCAAGTCCATTTAACTTTGGAGAATGGGAATATGCTGGCATCCACTTGAATTAAATATAATATAACGATAAGGAAACGACATCGTAAGCCTAGTTTATTTTTAACTATTCATCATCTTCTCATTCGCTACTCTGACCTTCTATCTTCTCCAGTTCTTCTCGGTGGTCACTGAACTTCATGTTTTTCATTGTGGCTACTATTATTTTTCCAGAAAAAATCAACCGCCCAAGCAGATTTCCCAGCCGCCCAGCCCCGCCTACTCCACCTAGCCCGCCTAGATTCTCGCCTAGGCGCTGTTGAATGGGTTTTCCGACTCATACAACGATTTGGGCTTAATCGGATCGGCAACCTGCCGCCCACCGCCTAGGCGCCGCCTAGATGGCCGCCTAGGCCGACTTTTAGAAACTGTTCATAGATCATCTTTGCAAAAATTAAATTCAATCTGAAATCATTTGCCTATTTAATTATTATGATGAAATTTCAATATTTTTTAGAGCACAAAGTGTTCGTCAATTTCTTTGAACTCATTTAGATGCCTAAGATATTATCGATTTGGTTAATATTTTGCAATGATGATTTATGAGGTGCAACTTGAAAAAATAGACGGTTCGAATCATTGAAGTTCAATTTGGTGTGTCCCACAACTAATCTCTATTTTCATAAAAATATGAGAATTGATAGGATTTTTACTACTCATGTGTACGGGCTTAAATCTTCTATTTTACTTGCAAGAATCACAAGATTATTGTAGTATAAACAGATCTCGCAAGGTCGTCTCCACAGAGATTATTAAATAATTCGAAACTAATCAGATTCCATTTAATTATTGTAAAGTAGAAGTTTAGGTGATTGATTTTATAACCTAAGTAAAATAAAAACGAAGTTAATGAATTAAAATAAACAATCTGCAATATTAGAGCTAGAGAGAAAAGAAAACAGTTTTGGGAGAATAAAATTAATAAAGCACTAGGGTTCCACCATCACCTAGCAATCCTATGAATTTTTACAAATTACTTATGATCTACACATGCCACTTTGAAGGTTAGATTTTCCTAATTCATATTCTACTTGGAACCTCCAACATAAAACGTATATCTAACATGCAACCCGTCCGGACGTTCGGATCAAATCTGAACATGAAAGACTCATTATGCTTTATGAAAATCCCTTGAAAAACCATGCAATCCTTAAGACGTGATATTCATCCTAAGTGAAATTACAATTATTAATCACAAGAAGCCAGCATCAATTTCAGGGAACCTTCCGACCAAAATTGCATCAAATTACTTTTCTAAAGATCCTAATGGTGATCAGGCATTAAGACAATTAGATAGTTTTTATCCCGGTGATTAACAATTCAAAGTATGCATGCAATCAATCATAAGCAATTAAATAAAAATCACATATTCATGCTAAGGCTCAAGGCTTCGCCCTAGCAAAAGAAATTAGTTCCGCATACTCATAATTGAAATCATAGAAAATATATTCAAGAAAAGGATTGAAAGCACCTTCAAGTAAAAAGTCTCCAAAACCCCAACAATTCTCTCTGTCTCCAAAATTATATAAAAGAAAGCGTAAAGAAATATGGTAGACGGCCAAGCAATATATCTGCTAAGCCTCCACACAAAACCCTAAAAACTAAAATTAATAATCCCATAAAATAGGAAACATAACCTTAAATTAAATGGTAAAATTCGCCTAAAATCTGAACAGCCACGTTTTGGACCCATAAGCTGCTCCAAAACTGGCCCAATATAGCTGGATTTAATGTTTGGAATATTCTGAACACTTCTCCAGAAGGCCACGAACCTATCTGAGGTCATCTTGGGCTCCAAAAACGCAATTTAAGCCCAAAAACGTCATTTTTCAGCACTGCACACTGCTTCTTTATTTCATCGCCAGAAAATAACCACTTGGTGGAAAAATCCCAAATTTTGATACGATCAAGCTAAGTGACTCACGAACGTCCTCCAACTGGAATTACTCCAAAATTCGTCCATTTGGTCCTGTTTTGCTCCAGAGGAAGTCGAAAGTCCTATATTGAAAATACAATTCAAAGTATCAAAATTCTTCCAATATATTAACCAAAATATACTAAGATTAGGGTAAAATATATAATATAAAATCTACTCATCAAGAATATCTTCCCTTAAAGGCTTCCAATGCATATATATCTAATCCAATTACCGTTTCAACGGTCATATAGTGATTCTATTAAATATGTTCACATGAATTATATTTGATTGTCAAATGATGATTATACTACATAAATGTAAATATTGTAGCCAATCTAATATTTTAATTTATTCTTTCTTTTTCTTTTGGTTAAGAAAAAGAGTGGTGCTACAGACACCAAATTTGTGTGATGTGACACATTTTACACTATATAGGCACATTTGAAATTGATTTTAAAATGGTTGAAAACATTTTTGGTGAAAATATTTTTTTTTTAAAACCAATCGTTAGTTAAAATGTAAGTGAATCATGAAAACCACTTAAAGTGCTTCTTGCAAGAAGCACATACTGAATGCTTCTTGTATGAAGCACTTCAAACTGCTTTGGAATCTAAAAACACTTTCAGTCATCTTAAAAGCATTTTCAAACAAGCCTTAAACTCTAAACGGTCATCCTCTTTCCACTTTGACCTGATAATTTTCTACACGCCCAATAACACGTCATGAAACGACACTAAATAGCGGGTTTTGTGTCAACACGTTAATTAATTGGGTCACCCGTTAATAACAGGTTCTTAACATATTTACTCGCGGGTAACCTGTTGAGAAAAAAATTAGTTTGATAATTTTTAACTACTAAAAAAACCTTACTAGTTACTAGAATAGCTATAGTATTTAATATCACATAAGTAAGATTAAAAAATTCCAAAACAAATTTAAAATATCAACGCAACTTAAATATACACAAGCACATTAAAAAAAATCTTAATAATTAATTTACTAGTATAAAAAAAATGTGAAAAAAAATATGCAAATGCTCATGATCGCATCCTCTAAACTTTAATGATGTGTACATCGTCGTTTAGATTTTTAAAACCCAACAATAGGGAGTCAAAGCTTTCCATCATTCAGCAGTGGAATGGTTCCATGGTATTTATCATCCAACCATTAATTAGATTTTCTATCATGATAAACCATGATTTGAGCCTATCCATGGCTATAACAGTGTGATTCTATAAGGTAACAAACACTCATGAATAGTGTTTATGGGGAGTTCAACATAAATAAAAATTCATAATAATTAATGCACAAGTGTGGAAATGTGAAAAGAATATACAAACACTCATGATTACATCCTTTATGTTTAGATAATGGTTACATTGTTGTTTAGACCTTTAAAACCTTCCAAACTCTCATGAATAGTGTTTTTGATTGAATGCAAAATTAATGAGAATTCATAATAATTAATGTAGAAGTGTGAAAAAGGTAAATAAAAAAAAAATATAATCACTCGTAATGACAAGCTTTACAACTTTCGTGAATGGGTCAACTCTGAAATTCGGCACCATAATCCATTAACCCTAGATTTATATTTAATCGTTGATTGTCGTTTACGCTCTACTTTCCTCACCGGATTTCATTTTTTAGATTTTCTTTTTTTCTTTTTTAAAAACATGATCTTTTAACAAATGCTGAAAAATGAACGGTTCGAATCGTTGGTACCATGTTTCAATGTTTATGGTAACTAAAATATCAGTCGATTTTATTTAGTTTATAGAAACTTTATAAATTTCGAGCAATATTTTCACTAACCGTAAAAATCTTAACGTGATATTAATGATTTGAACCGTTCATCTTTCTGCATTTGCTAAAAGGTCATGTTTTAAAAAAAAAAAAATATATGATAAAACGAAATTCGGTGAGAAGAATGAAGCATAAACGTAACTGACAATCAACGGTTAACTTTAAATCTATAACTTATGGGATTATGGTGGCGAATTTCGGAGTTGACCTCCTCACAAAACCTGTAGAGCTTGTCATTACGAGCGTTTGTATGTGTATTTATATACATATTAATTGTTTTTTTTTACATTCTTCACAAAACTTTTATGTTTTGAAGTAATATTCATGTGACAATGTGGTATGTAAATACTAATTTAGTATTATATTTTTCATTTGATTATTTATTGAAGTAAAATATATATTTTTAACGGATAACGGGTTAGGTTATATTAGTTGTTGGTTCAAGTTGAGGTCATGTTGTGTTACCCGTTTATTTTAACGGATGTTACATAGCACGACACGTTAAGATATCATGTATGGAATTGAAAACAACACGAATATGAAAGCACGACATGAACTACGGGTCTTTGTAGTTTAATTATAGTAGTGCAACCTCATTCGTATACATGCCGTTGTCGTTCCTAAAGCGGATATTAAACGAGGAAGGTGGTCTTTGTTAAATTAAAAGGTAGTAATTTTATACACACATTTTCTCCTTATGGATAATTAACAAAATAACTTCTTCTTGTAATTAATGTAGAATTTAGCCTCTGATACTTGTTCTTGTTTTCTCAAATTTACATTCCATATCTCATTTTTTTTCTTAGGTTTTATAGACAAAATGGTCTTTAAGATTGACATAACTCCTCACTTTATTCTCTGACATTGAAAAATCGATAAAAGTGGTCCCAAAGTTTGTTCAATGTCAATCATTTTGTTCCCTTTGTGAAAAAACTCCATTAAATGAAAAAACAAGTGGAGGGATTGACAGAACAAAAATACAATCCAATTAGTAATATACACATAGTCATCTGCCCTGCAATTAATTTTGGACTAATCGCTATATCCTCTTATTAAGTTTATTTTTATTACTTTTAGGGCACATATCCAACAATTTATCACTCATATCAAATTAAAATTAAATAATCATCAAGCAAAAGTAAAAATATCCCACCTGACAACAACCTCCTTTCTCACTGGGATTCTCCCAGCCTAACAAGGATTACTATCCTTACAAGGACTTTTCTAGTTAATATAAATACACCCCATGTTGGAAATGCCCTAAAGCCAATCATAAGATGATACCTTACAAACATTTCACACGTTAAACTAAACTAATTTAATATAAGGGCAAAAAAGTATTGTTTAAAAAGCTGTCTCGGTAAGTGTTATACCCTTAAATGATAAGTCCAAGGAATATGTAATTAAGAGAATGTGATCTAAAAAAGTTAGATTCATGAGACATTTCTCTTTCATACACATATTCTAAACGGTTCTGATTATAGTACAATCAGGCATTGGTAATCCGGATAGATTAAGTACATACTATATCTTCTCTCCCTAGAGAGTGACTGGTCTCGAGTCATCGATGTGAATGATACCAAGATAAGTACGTAGGTGCTCAATAGAGAGTCAGTCCACTGAATGTGATAAACAAGGAGTTCTCATACTCATGTCACAAGAGAACTCATAGTTGAGATAGTGCAAATGTAGTCCTTTGACCTCAGACATCATAGTTGTCTTGTGGTTAGGTCTTTAGTCTTTGACTGTGTTCAAGGCATTCCATTTGAGGATGTCCACGTTATAGTTGAGGTTAAACTACTTTATTGTGTGTGCATGTGAATGTATAATAAGGGATCTCTAACCTTCAAATGTTGAGGGAGAATACTCTATGATATGATTAAGAAGAATCTATGGCCAAAGTGTGAATGAGATTTAGGAAGACATCCCAAATCACATTCAAGGTAATCATATAGATAAGAGAATCGTATTGAATAGAAGGTATGAATTAACTATGAACCAAATAATGTGATCAAGTGTTTTGATTTAGAGATGGGCCTTATTGCATTGTAATCCCAAACTGATAGCCATGACATATTGTTAGTGTCACTCATGGTTTGTGGAAGCCCTAAGGATGAATAATCACTAAAGAGAGAATTGAAAGTAAGTTTCAAGTCACGATTGATTAGAAAGAGTTCTAATCGTTCACCGCTAGCTAAAAGGAACCTAATGGATTGCATATCGTGTAAGGTAACGATTGAAGGATATAAAGAAGATGAGTAAGGACAATTAAATTTTAATTGTATATGGCTAGAATTAATTAATATGTTAATTAATCAAACAAATATGTTCATTTTAAACCTCGGATTAGTTTTAGGTCTTGGGTTGGGCTATTGAATGGTCAAACCCATTAGCTTAAGTTGTATGACAACTTAAACACTGTAAAGTCTAGCTTTAAGTGTTTGGCTTTCCTTGTTAAATATTGTAATTGAACCATCACACATGCTCAATCTAGCTTTAGAATATACTCATTAATGCTGGAGTAAATTTTCAAGAAGTGGCACATTTCAACTCAAAGGTTTGTTCATGCATGTGCATTTCATATCTCTATTTGTGTTGCATTCTGTCTAGTTTGATTGTCTAGTCAATTTTGCGCGCTGATTTCCAGCTGTTTAGGCACACAGATTAAGACAGCCCACATGGGCTGATTGACACATTTATGATGGTAGTCAATTTCTGGCTATTGATCTGCCTATATCTTTTTTGCAGCTGACAAGTGTCCTTGAGACAAGTTGGCTGATGGAAAATCTAACTTCCTTGGGTATATTTACTTCTAGGGCTTCAGATTTGTTCTTGGGGTTTCAAAATTTATTTGTTAGAGAGAGAGTTGCTTAAAGGCTTGAAGCTTGCATCTTCTCGATTTATTAACCCTAACTGCCAAACCTTCCTCATGCATTAAATACCCAATCATTGTATATTAGGGTTGCATTGTTTTAAGACTTTGCATTTATGTCTTGGTCTGGGTTTAAGCTTTAAATTCGTTTTAGACCAAGCTTTTGGATTCAAATTAGATTCTTCCTTCAACTTTTGACTGGAGAATCTGATTGGTCAGTTGAATCCAGATTTCATGTGCATATCATAAAATCATATCACATCATTGATCGTGTTGATCTTGGTGGCACAAGATGATGAGCTCAGGAGAAGCTGCCACTTGGTGAAGACCGAAGGAGTTCGTCTCATGTAAGGCAAGGTTGCACAAAGGTAAAGCTACTCCACAGATAGGGATCTAGGAATTGAGCTTGTGTGATCTTTGTATGTACCTTTGTTTGCACTAGTAGATTGGACTTTGTGGAGAGTCCTCGATTTTTTAACCCAGAGGTGGGTTTTTCGAACAAAAAATATCTTGTATTCAAGTTATGTTTATTGTGTCACACACCCCACACACACATACATGGTACATATATATGTTGAACATCTAAATGGTATGTGTTCACTGTTATGCTCACTTGACACATTGATAACTTGTAACGAACTACAGCCTTGCTGATTAGGATAGTTTATGGAAACTAAAATTAGTATTTGAATGTTAGATTTATTGACTAACAAATCTATCTTAGTTGACTAGCGGGCTTGACTAGTCAGTCGAACGGATTATAATTTTTATATACAGGTTATTCCACCTGGTACCAATTTCAAACACAAAAGGGTTCAAGGCTCTCTAACATAGTGAGGCAAGCCATATAGAGGGTTTAGCTTAATTTCAAGTTTGCCACTCAATTGTTGGTTGTATAAAAGTGAAGTCATAGGCTTAAGGGTTTTTATGAGGCAAAGAGAGAAACATAAACTCTTTACCTTCCTAGATAAGTCAGTCAGATGGAAAGGAAATAGCTAGGAATCTCTTCCTTCCATATCACTCATCTCCTTCCTCAATCATTCCTTGGTGTGGAACTTAGAGGCCCTCTCATTTGGGCGCTTTTGGAGAATCCTTCTTCCATCCAAATCCAAGAAGAGACGGAGCCAAGAAACAAAGTTTATCATCCATATCCAAGGAGCCAAGGGCCAAAGATGCAGAGGAATGAAAACCCTCTCATGGGTGATTAACTTTTGCTAAGCAAAGATGTGCTTTAAAGGTATAAAGAATATGAACTCTCTTTGTTCTTTTAAGTTGAGTCTTGGTTCACCACACATACTAGGCTTTGAATTTCATGGTTTAAGTTTTGTTTTAGAGTGCTTACAAGCATACTTATGCTATTTAATTGTTAAATTCATGTATTATGTTGTTTAATGAACTTGGTTTATAAAAAAATTTCCTTCACCCCCTAGGGTTCATATGAAAGGTATCACATACATATTCTCTCTAGTCCACTGCTTGAGTTCTAAGGGCACGTTTGTTTGCCCTTGGTAAACGTCACTAGACTGGATTGGCTTAGCTAAGATTACCAGTCTGTGTTTGCTGTGAGCAAGGACTTACTTTAATGAAACTAAGTGGGACTCATGTCGCCTAAATCCTTCACTAGGTGGTCTTAATGAGATCCCTCTTATTGATAGGGATTTTATTGAAGTTGAAGGTAGCTTGCTTACGAAGCCAAGGAAGTCCCTTTCTTGACTTGGCCTGCGTGCATTATACCTACACCATTTTCTCTCGAATAATAGAAGATTGGTAATCTCGTTTCCAACACTGTGTTGTTTGCACGGCTACAATGTTTGCAACCATTCGTTGCCGATCTCCATTGTCCCACAAATTAGTCACCAAATCTTACCTTTTTGTAGATCTCCATCGTCCTGCGAACCCAACTCTTTCTTTGCTTTGAATTGTTTTCTCTCCCTCTTATGAGACCCTAGGAACCCACAATCCATACTTCCCTTCTTTACTTCGCGAGGAACGCCTGATATGTGGAAATGGTTCCTCCATTTTGTCGATTCAACTGGAAACAGTACCAAAAAAGAAAAGAAAAGAAGATAACGACCTTCGCTTGTAGAACTAAGGATCTGAGGACGAAAAATGGAAGTTGGACCCGCTCTGGATTTGATCTAATACTGTAATTCGAGCTCCCCCCGCTACCCCGTAGCTCCAAGTCCCGCCAGGCCATTTCCTTTAAGGCAAAACAAAACAAATTTAAAGTTTCAAACTTTGAAGAAGAAGACGAAAGCCAGAGTAATTTGAGGTGAAACGGAAGAAAAAGAGGGATATGGGAGGGAGACATTGGGATATAGAAAATGAGGGAGAAAAAGAAGGAGATGAGAGGAAGAGTGGGCAGAGAAAAAGAGCGAGAAGTTTCGAGGGAGGAATAGAATCTAAAAAAAATAGAAGATAAATTAATAATAAAATATTGATATATATGGTTTAAATAATATAATATTAGAGCTTCTTAATTATCTTGATTCTTAGTCCAACACTACACTAAATATTTCACTAAATCAATCCAGCTTAATACCTAAAGCGAATCCAGTTCGAGATGTCTGGTGCAATAAATGCATCATAATAGTCTTATAGACATGACCGTCAAAGAGTTCTTGATGGTAATAAGAATTCTAACTACTATTAAGTCTAAAAAATTTGGTAATTAGAATTCTAACCAATATTAAGTCTAAAAAATATCCAAAAGTTGCCACCAACAATTGGTGGCGACGAAAGTTCCCTGGGTTAATCGACTTATGGATTTTACCAATTTGAAGACCCGAAAATTGAATTTTTGTTCAATTATTGACTTTATAAGCATAATAAAATACAAATACAAATAAGCACTAAATTCAATTTTAACATTTAAACAAGCAAACGTTTAATTATGCAAATAACAATTAATCAAAACAATGAAACAAGTCCACATATGGGCAAGTGTGACGAGTAACATAATTACATATAATTGCTATTAACCTGCATAGTTAGCGGAACATTAGATTCCTTTTAAGTAATTTAATTTAAACTATGTAATGGAGGTTAGTCGACATCAGTGTTTAAAATATCGGTATCGATGAAAATATCTATATGCAAATTTGTGGAATTATTGGCAAATATATTGAGTATTGATATCGGTTGCTTTCGATGAAAATGATGAAAAATTAAAATGAAACCTTAGGGACTGTGAAACAATGGTTTGGACGAAATATAAGAGTTTCTTCGATATTTAACATATGTGTTAGAAATATCGACAATATTTGTCGATTTTAGCCTAAACCTAAACTTAAGAGTTTCTCCGATATGAGGTGAAATTTAGACTTCGCTCCCCCCAATTCCATATCTTTCTCTGATTTTTTGGATATTTCCATACAAATATCGACCCTATCGAAAAAAATTTAAACATTGGTCGACGTGTGTTTTCATCTTATCTAAGCCTACATAAACTAACACTTAGTTTATAATTACAACAATATCCACACAAATAAATTTCACATGAACATGAACAACTGCTTAGGCCATCTCCAATGGAGATGGCTATAAGGCTATAGGCCAAGTTTTTGCTCGAAATGCCACAAAGCCCAACTTCAATGGAAGGCTGGGCCAAAAAAAAATTCGGACCGACCAGGCCAAAGGATAGCCAAAAGGCATTCGGGCCAAGTATGTTGAGTCCGCCTAGCAACCCCTTAGCCCATTTTGGTAATTTTTTTTTTTGGACAAGTGTTCCTCTTTCGGTAAAATTATCGGCCATCTTCAAGGATAATACTCTTATGCCCTTGATAATGGTCCCACTGGTCTTACAAAGATAACCACTATCTTCACTCTTGACTCCAATAAACTTAAAAGTAAAAAATCCCCAGGCAAGACTAAATAATTGTGTTCTATTAGTCTAATTTACTTTGCTCAAAATAGTCTTAAACTTAAGAAAGTTGAGTTGAAATATCCTTTCAAAGACTACTCCGTTATGTATTTCAACAACCAAAATCGTTTACATTTTTTTTCAATTATCATTTAAAGATTATTTTTGTAAAAAATTATCCCAGTTCAACAATGTTTAGTCATTGCAAGTGACCCTTTACCACAGTGGTGGAAATGAGTTGAGTCATTTCATGATGGCGTTGATAAGAGCATATTTATGTGACTTTGTTATCTTATTTCTTTGCATTTACTTAGTTAATTTCCATTTATTTTGGTAATTTAAGTTATTTTCGTATTATTGTAGGTCCAGTTGGTAAAGATGACAATAAATAGCAAAATGGAGCAATTTGGAGCAGTTTTGGACTTGGATTGGATAGCATGCATGAATAGCATATGGGCTGGACATTTTTGGTATTTAAATGGTGTTAGACATGTGCTAAAATCTGGAGAAATTAAAGTTGAGGCTTGGAAGGTAAGGAATTACACAAGAAAGAGGAATCCCAGTTGGAGAGGAACATTATCTTATCTTATATCCAGCTGCAAAGAGGAATCCAAATCACATTCCAAGACTACTTGATTTTTAGAGTCCTAAAATAATTCAAAACGCCAAAACCTTTTCCTCCTTGGATTCAACCATTCCCTCCCTATATATATGAAATATATGCACGTTTTAGAGGGTGCCATGCCTACCATTCATCCATTGAAGTTGTTGGAGTTTTCAGAGTTCTTTCTATCTTTGTTTTAAGTTTCAATGTTTATTTTAGATTGTTTTTTAGTTAAGATGAACATGTGTAACTAAGTTTCTTTTTAGCTAGATGTGAATTCGAAGCAATGATCATATGTTTCATATAAATTGGTTACATCTAGTTATTGTTTCATAAGACATGAGTGCAATTTATTTATCTGCTTTATAGAGAACTTATTCTTGTATGTTTATTAAGGGTGCATACTTAGTTTGCATGTAGAGATTTGATGCTAGAATATAAGGGAATTTCACCTAATCGTTATGAACTTATATTTATAAGTAGTAAAAGTCACTAGTCATGATTGAGTTAAGTAAATTCTTGGCAGGAGTATCATGTTTTTCATAGTTACGAATGCTTTGTCAATGCTTACGATTTTTACAGAACTTAATGATCCTTGAGATGTATCTCTATCATGCTTTTCATAGTTAGGGAACTTGAGAAGAAAAATTTGGTTGTGTCACTGAGTCCAATTCAATGAACTTAGGAAAATCTGAGAATTAATTAGTGCAATTCACAGTTAATTTGGGGCATTGTCATTCATGGTTTATAGGAAGAATAACTAGAAATCGATTTGTATGCATATGATTTAAGTGTGGAGAAGAATCCTTTAACTATCCTTTCATCCATATTTCATTCACAACTTAATTTATTTGCTGCCATTTACTTTTGTTTTCATTAAATTTGTCCAAAATCCCCCCAGTCATTGTTTTGTTGTTAGTTTAAAGTAGTTTTCAGTTTCTTAAGTTTAATTTGTGTTGATTAGCATCCCTTCTAATCCCCAGAATAGAACGATCCCTACTTACTCCTACTACAATTGCATAATTTATAAGGTTTAACTTGTGTGTTAGTTTCTACCACATCAAATTTTGGCGCTGTTGCCAGGTATTAGCAAAATTGCTAATCCTCCCATTTGTTTATGTTCGTGTCTTTTCTTGTGTGTCTAATTTTGTTTTGTTTTCTTTTGGTTTAGGTACTCATTTATGACTCAAAGTTCTCAACCTATTCATGATAATATATTAGAATTTGATGACGATTTTGAACGAACTTTGAGAAGGAAGAGGAAGCAGCCAGAATTCAATCCACCTAGTTCTAGCTCCGGATTCGAATTTGAAGCTGAAACTGAAACGGAATCGGAAGAGGAATAAGACATAGCTGTTGACAATCAAACAATCAAGGAACTTTCAACCTCGGGATTGGACAATGTTGTTCCCCTTTGCATCCACTACCCTAGAGCAGTTCAAGGCAAAACCGATGAGTTTGAATTGAAGTTTAGTCTGTTGCATCACATTCCCAAATACCATGGGCTATCCATGGAAGATCTGAATAGGCATCTTAAGGAATTTGAAGTGGTGTGCTCGAGCATAACACCAATTAATGTGGATGGGAATATTTTGAAGATGAAAGCATTTCCATTCTTTCTTTTGGAAAAGGCTAAAGATTGGCTCTTTGAATTAGCACCTAGAACCGTCACCTCTTGGAAAAGCATGAAGAAAAAATTCTTAGAGAAATTCTTCCCAACTTCAAGAGTCATTCTTTTGAGGAAGAGAATTAGTGGAATTCAACAAGGCCAAGGATAATCCTTTATAGCGTACTATGAGCGTTTCAAGACTTTAGTTGCATCTTGTCCACAACATCAAATGAAGGAGGAACTTTTAATTCAATATTTCTATGAAGGACTACTTCCACTTGAGAGACAATTGTTTGATGCTTCAGCTGGAGGTGCTTTAGTTGACAAAACCCCAGTTGTTGCGAAGATTTTAATAGCGAATCGTGCCTTCAATGCACAACAATATGAAAGAGTTGGAGAATCAATGAGGTAAGTGCTATTTCAGAACTTCAATCTGCCGCCCAATCTAAGTCAATGAGGTAAGTGCTATTTCAGAACTTCAATCTCAAATGACTAATCTTTCTACTCTTATATCACAGGTTGTCGAAGGATCCAAAGTGCAAAGTGTAGCTGCATGTGGCGTGTCCTCTAGGTAAGGATATCAAACTATTTGACATCCTCAATTAATTGAGAACGAAGGTAGGGATAATGTCAATGCTTGGGGTTATCAAGGCTATAATCAATCAAGGAACGCCTTGTTTTCCAACACTTACAATCCAGGTGGAAGAGATCATTCAAATTTTATGTGGAGGGAACCTCAACAAGTTCAATAAGAAGGATATTGGTAGCCATTTGAGGAGTTCTATTCAAGACCTATGCAACCACCACCATCTCCCCCACAACAATTCCAACCAAATTCAAGTATATCCCTGGATCATGTTAAAATTCTTCAAATACTAAATACTTATTGTGCTTCTTTGACTCAGGATCTAGAAAACCAAGCTCAAGAGATGGGTGACGCGAAGAATCAAATTGGACAGATAGCAGAATTCATGGGACAATTTAGAGAACAAGGCAAACTTCCTAGTTCAACTATTGTCAATCCAAAGGGAGGTTTTGAAACTGCTAAAGCTATCATTTTGAGAAGTGGTAAAAAGATTGGAACTAATTCAAAAATGTCCAAACAAAGCCAAAAAGAGGACGAACAGTTGCTGCTCGAAGAAGAGGATGAAGACAAGGCCACGACAAGGAATGAACGAACCTTGTCGCAGCCTTCTAAAGCCCTATGCCACCCAATTCAGGTAAGGGTGTTCCAAATTCAATTCTTTCTAACCCTATTCCACCAAATGTACTTTTTCCTAGCAGGTTTATGCAATCAAAGAAAGAAAAGAGTGAAAAAGACATATTCGAAACCTTCAGAAAGGTACAAGTTAATATCCCGCTTCTTGATGCAATAAAGCATGTTCCGAAGTATGCTAAGTTTTTGAAGAAGCTTTGTACAACAAAGAAACGGATTCCGGAGAAGGAGGTGGTACATGTAAGTGAAAATGTCTCTGCAGTTTTGCAAAGAAAGCTACCACCTAAATGTAAAGATCCTGGTAGCTTCACTATCCATTGTGTTATTGGTAATACAAGGTTTGAACATGCTATGCTAGATTTATGTGCTTCCATTAACATCATGCCATATTCCGTTTATGCATTTATGAATCTATGAGAGCTTAAAAATGATGGTGTCATTATTCAATTGGCTAATCAATTGGAAGACCTTTCATGAAAACAACCCAAACCAAGATTGTTGTGTCCAAGGGAGCGTTAACTATGGAGTTTGATGGCAATGTGATTAATTTTAATGTTTCTAAATTTGTTAAGTATCCTAATGATGTTTGTTCTTGTTTTGCCATTAATGTGATTAAAAATATAGGGCATGAACGTTCAACACCTATCAAGAAGGATGTATTTAAAACCACCATTGAAAAAGGAATTGGAGTGGATCACACGAGACAAGCCATTGCCCTCAAAGCACCCAAGGCCGAGAGCACCACCTCTGAAATTGTTGACAATGCTTCTACTTTTGAGTCTTCATCGCAGTACATTGGTGAGCCATCTATTCCAATTCCAATTCCCATTTCAACTAATAGGTTGTTACCTTCTTTGGTTCAGGTGCTCAATCGAATCCAAGCTGGTGGGAGAGTTTACATTGACTTTAGGAAGCTCAACGCCACAATCAGGAAGGATCATTATCCCCTTCCGTTCATAGATCCAATGCATGGAAGTTTTAAGGAGCATGTCGTGGAGGATGTACCCCTCTATGCTGTTGGTCCTAATGAGGATTAAATGGAGGTGTCGTCTGGCTGGAAGACGTTAAAGCAAGCGCTTCTTGGGAGGCAACCCATGTGTTCAAAGAAACAGACAATGGAATTTCCGGCTCCTACAACCAGATTTGCTCTCTTTTACATTTCTCTTTATTATTTTTACTTTGCCATGATTGTCTTGTTTGCTAGTTATATTTTATTGCTTTCTTGTTTAAGTTTATTTTTGAAACATTGAGGACAATGTTTGGTTTAAGTGCTGGGGGGGCTAAACAGATTGTTTTTCGTGATTTCTCTTCGAATTTCACCACCTATCACTACTAATATTGTTATTCACTGTTTTAAAGTGTTTTATTGTGTGTCATTAAAAAAAATTGAAAACTTTTGAGGAAAAAATAACCAAAAAGAGTCGTTTTTGTTGTTTGTTTGTGTCTTAGGTTACCTTCCAACACAATGATGAGGATTTGATTTTTAATTGCATGACTGTTAAAGAAAGTTACAAACATGGGTGGAAGTTTGATATGCTCTTTGGTTAATACTTAGTTGTAGTTGTCATTTACGAATTCACATGTAATCTCAACGAGAAAAAAAAAAATCAGTTTTTGGAACATGCTTGAAGGAAGAAACTCAAACTAAATCTACAACCTTGTGAGACTTGAGCCTATTCTTTGTTTGGAGAGTTATTAATATGTGATGTTCTTGTTTTCTAAAGTTGTTGCATGATCTCATTATTTCTTTGCTTGGTTGCTACTTAGAATATTTTTTCATCATTTTAGTTCAAAATACTAGAACTCATGCCGGTTTCATTCGAAGCATAAAATTGATTGCATAACAAATAACAAGATGAAGTTGTTTAGTTACCACCAGAGCTAAAAAGTCTTATCCCTTGCATATGTATTGTAGGTTTAATCCCTTTGAGCCTTCTTTAGCCTATTTTCTTTGTTAGCCTGCATTATCCCTACCTAGCCTAGTATAGGAATATCCATATCCTTGTTCTTAAAGAATAGTGAAGCATGACTTATTGGGAATTCCTTTTGATTTACGATTTGTAGAAAAATAAGTGTGGGGGAAGGATTTGTTATTTTGAATCCAATGAAGTAGTGTTTATGTTTTATGTTTCAAGAAAAAAAAAAGAAAAAAAGAAAAAGAAAAAAAAAGTTGAGAAAAGAAAAAAGAGAGGTTGAAAAGAAGTGAGAATGAACTCATAACTGTAGATTGTTGTAGAAGGGTCCAAAAATGTGAATCTGACCCTAAAGTTGTACGAATCTCCCCTTTGTGTTTAAAGTTGGGTGCTGCAATCAAAAGTTGAATTCTAAGTGTTGATTTCATTACTTTGCTTATTATCACTTTAAGAACCTTTATTTATCCTTAACATTTCTTTGTTAGCCAATACCTTAGCCCCATTACAACCCTTAGACTTTTATCTTGATTGTTATGTGTTTCAATATGTGGAGTTTGAAATTGGTATGAGCAGATGGAATCCCTGTTTCTCGCTTCTAAGTAGTGGCATTCCGTTCATAAGATCATATACATGTTTATATTAGTAATTTCAGAAAGTGTCTTCTTTGTTATAACATAAGTGAGTGCTAGTCTACATGTTTACATCAATCTTCTCACATATACTTAGTTTAGCGAGTGTAGTAAGAAAATATGTGTGAAAATAGAGAGTATATCCGGTGAGGAATTGAGTGAATTCTCTAAGGTATGTTACTACTTTCAAATGTTGTTTTAATTGATTAAATGCGACCTAATAAGTGGTTACTACAGTTAAGTATAAGCTTAAGAGTAAGGATGGCTAAAATCTATGTAAGTAGTGATTTTTAACATGTCATATTTCATTGGAAATCCATGAGGCAATTGTTGGAAGGTTTAAGTTTTGTTTTCTTTGTTTTGCTCGGGGACTAGCAAAAGTTAAGTGTGAGAGAATTTGATAGGAGCATATTTATGTGACTTTGTTATCTTATTTCTTTGCATTTACTTAGTTAATTTCCATTTATTTTGGTAATTTAAGTTATTTTCGTATTATTGTAGGTCTAGTTGGTAAAAATGACAATAAATAGTCAAATAGAGCAATTTGGAACAGTTTTGGACTTGGATTGGATAACATGCGTGGATAGCCACACATGCTGTAGGCTCTGGCAAGCGGCTCAAGGTCATGGGTTTTTTTTTTTTTTTTCTCAGTTTTTTTTTTTTCAATTCAAGTTAATGCATATTATATAATTTAATGCATGAGCAATTATTTGATACAATTCATGGCAATATCAAATTCACATAATTCAACAATTATGAATATAATGCACACACAATTTATGGAGAATCTAAAATTCGAATTATGGTGAATGTTCAGGCTATCAGGGCTACAAAAATATCGAGATAAAAACCGTTGTTTTGGAAGAACCTGATTGCGTGATGATATGAATGAACTGGTTTGATGCAGAAAACTTCCTTGTCAGATTCCTAAGCGCAGCGGTAGGAGTGTGCTGATAACATGTTGTAACCTATTTTATCTAACAATGGGAAAGGGGCCCATGACAAGGAGAGATTGAGAGAGAGATGTGTTTGTAGAATTGTAGGGGAATATGTGTTATTATCCCTCCTATGTAGTGCCTTTATTTATAGCAATAAGGGAGAGAAGAAATCATTCATCCCCAAGGAATACAAATCATAATAGGAATTGATAACTAGAATCAAATCAAATCTATGATTACACAATTATACTTTAATAGGAAGTTTACAACAAATAATAAATTATTGAGGGGTTAAAACATAGCCCTTTCTGTTGGAGATGGTATACAAATATAGTTTTGTTATTTAGGAATGCAATAAGTTTGACATTGTTTATAAATATGTTATGATTTATACATTTATATTCCTAATCTAATAGGACTGCAATAAGTTTAACATTGTTTATTTAAAAATAATATTTTGTAGGACAATAATTCTGAACAGGGTTATGTTTAGCTCTTTTCAGTTGGAGATGATCTTAGAATCTCTCTCCCTGAGAGTTTCCTGTATAAAGAAGATATTCCGATATTCCTCTATGCTGCTTTTTGCTCTACCCATATGTTTTTCAGATCGTCAAAGTCAACAATTTATTTCCAAAAGGAAAATCCAATTTTTGGGAAAAGAAAAAAAAAAAAAAAAAAAAAACGTAACATGTTTTCCACTTCAGAAGACTAACAAATAAATGTATATTAAAAAACCCGTACTAATTATATATATATTTTCCCTCCTTATTGAATCCTCTTCACAGAAAAAAGCTCCGTTTGTTTCTCTGCAAATCCGCCATTCTACATCTCTCTCTCTCTCTCTCTCTCTCTCTCTCTCTCTCTCTCTCTGATGATCTGCATTTTCCGAACCCGGTTTCGAACTCGTTCCTGACTCGCTCCTTCTCCTCTTTCTATACACATAACATACGCAAATAGAAAGTGAATGGAGGGCGTTGCTCTCTCTGAAGATCTCTCCGATTCCACTCAGCGTTCCGACTCGGACAGCGACCAGCGAGTCTACTTCGTTCCCTACAGGTCTACCTCTTTTGCCTCTCGATTTTGTTTTCGTTTTTCACTTCCCACGCCACTGCATTCCCCAATCCAAGCTGATTTCTTTTTCAAGTTTTTTCCGCCAAATATTGTATGCATTTTTAGTGTATGGAAATTTTCCGGAATTTGAAATACTTGCGTAGATTAGGAATTTGAATTTTAAAATTTAGAATTTTGTTATTAGTTCTCTGAATTGAGATTTGGGAGTGATTGGATTTATGCACGGAATGTTCATATGTGAATTGTGTTTTCAGTTGGTGGAGAGATGCACAGGAATCAGTTTTGGGCGATTCTGACGGGAAGAGAGGGATTTTGTACGTGGCTTTGCAGGCTTCTTCGTATGCTGGCCCTATGAAGCTCATCAATAACATTTTCAACTCAGATCTTGTGTTCAATCTAAGGAGAGAGGATGATAGTGTACATAGTGGTGAAAATGGCGAAGTCGGTGTCTCAGGCCGAGACTACGCATTGGTGCCCGGAGAAATGTGGGTTCAGGCACTCAGATGGTGAGTGATTTTTAGTTAGGTTTTTTTTTTGCCATTTTTATTACATGAGCTCTTGTGAATATGATTGGAATGAAACATGAGCTAGGTAGCAATCAGAAGTATTCCGATAGTTGCATCTGGTCTGTTTGCCCCCAGAATGATCTGTGTTTGATGTTGCCGCTTGTGCTTTCAATGCTTTTTGGTGGCATGAATAGCTGACATTACAGTCCTGTGCCCCAAGTTGATTATTGTTGTACATTTTACGTGACATTCACATGCTTTTGTGGCGCTCTAATGTTATGTCACATTTAAGTGGTGTTTTTTTTTATTTATATTGAAATGGATTGACGTGAATTGCTAATGTTTATTTCCCATGAATGCTGCAAGGACCCTTTTTCATGTGTTTAACTGCTGAAATTTTTACCCTTGCTTTGGTTCTACTTCCAGATTAGGCAGTTGAAATTTTAACCCCAATCTTCTAAGAGAAAGAAATTTAAAAAAGATTGACAGTTCTTTGACTGGACTGTAGTAATTTAATTCCTTTAACAATATACTCATTCAGATTATGCAGTTTGAAAATAATCCCCATCTATTAAACTTTGAGAACTATTAACACTTGCTCTTGCATTAACACCCGAAGAGCAAACCTTTTGAGCTCTCCAAGGTATGTATAATGGAACTTCGCATATTTCAAAAAGTCGAAACCCCTTCTAAATGTCAAGGGAGTCATAATTGTTAATATTGTTTGTAATTTGTATTTTCAATTACCACATTGTTGAATCTCAGATTTCTATGGTAATTTTTTATGAATCAATTTGGTATTTTGGAACTCATGGAATGCTGTAAATATGATGCATTTCCATCAGATTGAAAGTCATGGGATACTATTAGTTTTTAGTGGATAAACATAGTTTGTTAAGTATCTTTGCACTGGTATGATTGTTGTATGTGTAGGCATAGTGATTCTAAAGTTGCAGTGAAGGATGGTAGGAGTTTTTCAGCTGCGGAAGATGACATGACCGATGTCTATCCGCTACAACTCAGACTTTCTGTTTCACGAGAAACAAATTCATTGGGAGTAAAAGTTACAAAGAAGGTCAGTATATGTAGTTTACGTCTTTTTTCTGTTTTTGATATTCAGATTTTTATTTTATTTATTTTTGGTCCTGGATTCATAATGCTTAGATTACTAAGGTTTGAACTGTTAATGATAGGTTTATGTGAGCGATGAGGCATGTGGGCCGTCTTATGGAAATGTCTTAAGCATGAAATTATTGTCACAAACATACATTGTAGCTAGGAAAGCCTGCAACATCAGTTTACGAGCTGTATTAGGGTATAAATAATATTCTTCTTAGTTTATGATGCAAGACCATCATCAAGTTTTCTTCCATTTTGGAGGGACTCCCACTTTCATATTATGCCTCTTTTTCACGCTTTTCATTTTTCCCATAATTTCTTTTAACTTTTAACGTCTAAAAAAAATGTTGATATTATGAAAATGAGGATGAAAATTAGAATTTTGGGATTTAATTTCCATTGTAGAATTTTAATTATTTTTATATTCTCGGGTTGCCTATGAGTAGCCCGTATTCAGTTAAGGAGGATAAAGGGCTTGATGTTAGATGGAGATTGTGGATGAAGGGGCTTGTCCTCGTTGAATTTTAGGGGAAAATGGGATCGAAGGGATTAGGCAGGGTGATCTATTGTCAGGCTTCTTATTCACCTTGGTGGTAGACCCCCATATCATCTCGGAGTTAGAGCTTTTGCTTTTGGTGGAAAGATGTTCAGTGGGTAGAGAAGGGACAATGGTTCAGATATACAGTTTGGTGGTGACTCTACTTCTCATTCGGTGGATGGGCAGAACATAGAAGTCTCTTTTGTTGGCATGTTTCTGTGCAGTGGTTTGGTTCCGGAACAATGTACCTGGATCTTCCACCTGGGAGAATGAGAATCCTAGAGCATTCTATTCCTAGGACTCCATGGTTGAGAAGGTGAAGTAAATTGGAAGATACCCATCTAGTTTCTCATTGTTTTATTTACCTAGTGAGCTGCAAAAAAGGATTGATAAGTTCATGCATTTTTTGTTGTGGAGGGGTGAGGGTGAGGTGAAGAAAGATCATCTGGTGAGATGGGATAATGGTGGTGTAGGTTTTTGTAATTCTTTGTAGCACTTAGTTGCCCCTAGTCAATGGGCTGTATTTTATAGTGGTGGTTTAGTAATGTCATTTTTCATATTTTAATGATGGATGAGAATACTTGGTAAGTATGGTGATTAGAATGGTGGGTGGAAGTTAGGGCTGCCTTTTTTATTTAATCCCTTATTTTCCCTTTGAGGGACCGGGTTAGGGGTTTTGTTTGACAACTTAATTGCTTCATACATTTAGAAAATTGTGCTGTTGAGGTGATTAGGATAATTTAGGAAAGGGAAAATCTGATTTAAAGGATAAAATTGAATTTTGGAACATTCCTAGCATAACCTGCTTAAAGAGGCTATGCTCTGGATCTTTGTGTTTTGCAAATGATTTATTGCTGAACCCACTACCACATATATGCTCTTAAACTTTTATTCAATAATGTATTTCTAACTTCTGACGAAAACAAATTTGACTTTGACCTGCACTGCTTTGTGAACAAGTAAAGGATGGAAGAGTACTTATAATTGGCTGTGGTTTTTCTTTTTATTCTTTTAGTGAACAACCTACATATTATAAGAATCACATATCGTTGAGAGATTCCCACTTCGCATAGTAGTATATATGTCCTGAGCCTCTCCACCCACTGCCAATTGGATTTGAATTGATGCTTTAATTCTCTCATGGTATCAAATGATGCTATCTATGTGTCAGGCCCTACGGCTTCTTCTACTTGCCCTGCCACCCAATTTAGCTTGTCCACGTGTTTTGCTCAAGTCATGCCACACATGAGTGGGCACATCGAGAGAATCCCACATGGGGAATTTAAAGCCTTCCAAAGTAGAATAAAGTGTTATTGGCCTCCCATCCATTGCCAATTGGCTTTGGGTTAAATGCCCTAATTTTTCATATGTAAATTATGTATGCTGATTCCTATTATTGAGGGATTTCTTTGTCTTCCACGTCTTAATTTGATGTTCTATTTTGTTGTGTATGCATTTCTATTGTAGGATAATGCAGTTGAGTTCTTCAAGAGAGCCTGCAAAATTTTCAGTGTGGAATCTGAGATGGTACTTAAGTTCATTATTTTAATGCTTTCTTTTATCAGGATAAAGTGGCCTTTTAACTTCTGTTATTGCACCAGTTACGCATCTGGGACTTTTCGGGGCAGATAAACTTATTTTTTGCAAATGAAAGAGCCAAGTCTTCAAGAGACTTTCAACGACAGTCAGGTGAGGTAAGTGGCAGATTGATGCGATACATTTGTTAATTCATACTCATCAATTGTCTGCTACACTATACTCCAGAACCTGTTTCATGTTTCTCAGTTTAAGTACTATTCTTGCTGTCTTCTCATATTTTAATTTGTCGTTTTGTTGCACAATATCTGATAGATGTAATTGTATGTATGATTTTGTGCAGATAATGTTGGAGTTGCAAGTTTATGGGTTGTCAGATTCCTTTAAGTGCAGGGAAGGGAAAAAAGATGAGATGGCCGCACAACATTCTACCATCGCAAATTCCTGTTGTGGTGCTTCAGTTATGATGAATGGTTCTGCGGGAATCACAAATTCTAACTTCATCCGTTCATTATGGGGAAGCTCTTGCGAAACAGGTTCTTTAGGATTGACAGGATTACAGAACCTTGGAAATACTTGTTTCATGAATAGTTCCATCCAGTGTTTAGCGCACACCCCAAAGCTTGTGGACTATTTTCTTGGAGATTATGCTAGAGAAATAAATCCAAACAATCCATTGGGCATGAATGTAGGTCACCTTTCATTGCACTTTCTTAATATTCATAACCTGATGTTGGGCGATGAATGTATTAGTGAGATATTCCTCACTTTATCAAGTGTATCTATGTTTCTTTAGTCTTTTAACTTTATGCACTCTTTTGTCAGGGGGAGATTGCTTTAGCCTTTGGAGATCTGTTAAGGAAGTTATGGGTTCCTGGAGCAACTCCAGTAGCCCCAAGGCCATTTAAGTCAAAACTTTCTCGATTTGCTCCGCAGTTTAATGGATTTAATCAACATGATTCCCAAGTTAGTGGTGTTTCTTGCTTCCAGAATTGCTCTCTTTTGGGTTCAAACATTTATAAGGAGTTTTCATTTATCATACCATATTATTTCATAGGAGCTCCTGGCTTTTTTGTTGGATGGACTTCATGAAGATCTTAATCGTGTAAAATGCAAGCCTTATGTAGAAGTCAAGGATGGTGATGGCCGACAAGATGAAGAGGTTGCTGATGAATATTGGGGAAATCATTTAGCCCGTAATGACTCTATAATTGTTGACGTGTGCCAAGTGAGTATCTTCCTCAGATTTGTCTTTTGCTTCCACTCTTTGCTGAACTAAAATCTGATCAGGAATGCATATTGCTTACTTTTGTGATGCACATGATGGTGAACCTCGCAGGGTCAATATAAATCAACATTAGTTTGCCCTGTTTGCAAAAAGGTGTCTGTTACATTTGATCCATTTATGTACCTGTCGCTACCCTTGCCTTCAATGATGATGCGGACAATGACTTTATCAGTGGTCAATACTTATGGATTTTCTCAGCCGTCTCAATATACCATTACTGTGCCCAAGCATGGAAAATTAGAAGATCTCATCCAGGGTTTAAGTGTTGCATCCTCATTGGGGATTGATGAAACCTTTTTGGTGGCTGAGGTACTGTTTAATGTTAGAATATCTGATAGGGGTTCCTTGAATGCCAGTGATATTGGATGATATGCGTGTTTACATTTAGACACACACACACACACGTGTACAATATATATACACATGTCCTTTTGTCTATAAATTGATCTCTGAAGCAATATAGTTCTGTGCAGATATACAACAATCGCATTATACGCTATCTTGAGGAACCAACTGATTCATTATCTTTAATTAGGGATCAAGACAAGCTAGTTGCTTATCGGTCGACGAAAGATGTTGAGCAAATCCCTTTGGTTGTGTTCATGCATCAGCTGATGGAGGAGTAAGTTTTATCTTCTTTTTTGAATCTTATTTTATTGCAATTTTTGTATGCAAGTTTCACAGAGTTAGGGTGTAAGGGGTGCTGTGAAGGAATTCTTTCCTTTTTCTGCATATAGAAATACTATATCTCAATTGAATTGGGTGATAACCTGTGTGAATAAAGTTAAATGGATGGGTGATAACTTGTGTAAATGGAAAATCATGTTTTATAATCTTAGTATAAATATTCTGAACTTGTGTATGAAATCTTAGTTGCCTATTAGGTTCACCTGCGCACACAGCTTACATATGATTTCTTTTGAGAATCACAGTGATGTTAGGTATTTGTCGACCCAAGCTACATTCATTGCATGGATGTGAATGGCGTTTGCTATCCCTGACTTCCTGTTATAGTTCGTGGTCCTTACTGTATGCCCTTTTAGGATAAATCTTAGAACCACCTCCCAAACAGAGTTTTATAAACAGACTCCATTTCTTTTGTTATAGCACTTATCCAACTATCTTGCTCTCCCATCACTTGCTATAGCTTCTTGACAAGTGGTTGAATCTCCTTGACTGATGTTACAAGCATAATTAACTTCATCTTGGTCAAACCCAAACCTTGGTTTCTTCTTGTTTGGAATGGGTTTGTCTAGTGCTATACATCTTTGGAATTCAGGTGAATTGTGGGTTGGAGTTCAAACCCCTTAGGATGTCTGACGGATTGTAGTGCTTTCAATCTACCCTGTTTCTTGCTCCGCTTGATTCCTACTAGGTGAATAATGCCGATGCTTTTCAGATCACACCTCTTTTGCACTCTTAAAACCAAGAACTGTAGATGGTGACCGGTTAATCAAGTAACTTGCATGATTAACAGTCTCTGCCCAAAACTATCAGGCTATCTTGCATGAAATCGCATGCTTCTCTCTCTTTCCATGAGAGTTTTGTTCATCCTTTCAGCAGCTTTGTTTTGTTAGGGATTCTTCTTTACTGAGAAGTGCCTCGTGATGCCTTCCTGCTCATTAATCGGCAAATTCCGTGCTTGTATACTCATTTACGTTGTCACTTCTCAGGTACTGGATCTTCTAGTTTGATTCTTGGTTTCTGTCTTCCATTTCTTGAACTTTGTAAAAACCTTAAATTTCTGCTTCATGAAATAAACCAAAAGTGTCAGACGTCGGAGTGAATATGGCTGAGCTGCTCCTTGCTTCAGTTATCTGCACTCGTACTTGTGAATGATACCTTTCTTTGCTTCCTGAGAATGCAATTGCAAAGTGTCATGCCTTCTAGCAAGCCTCTTTTGTGCAATTCTTGAAAACCCCTCTAACTGATGTGCCCTAGCTTGTGATGCCAAAGTTCATGACTTGTCTTCTGTTCTCTGCTTTGTGGAAACAACTGCTCCCCCAACTATCATAGTCTCGATGAGCTTGTGCAACTTATTGGGCTGTAAGTCAGCCTGCATTACCACCAATGATCCTTTGGTCACCTTGAGTCTTGTTGGTTTAGGAGTATGCCCATAGCTGGCCTTGTCTAAAGTACCTAAGGATATCAAATTCTTCTTCAGTCTAGGAACATATATGACGTTCACCAAAGTTCGTATCACTCCATCAAACATCCTAATTCTGACAGTGTCAATCCCCCCTATTGGACCAGGTGAATCATCCCCCATTAAAACTTCTCCGTTGATGACCTCCAACCATTCTCTTACTGCACACATATGGAACGTGCATTCAGTCTCCAAAACCTGATTTGTGAAAGCCGTAGAGCCTGATGTTACCAAAAGAAGCTCCCCGTCACTCTCTTCTTTGGTGACTACGCTAGTTGAACTTGAGTTGCCTTCCATCTTGGTTTTTTTCTCCTTCCAAATCTTGCAGTACCTCTTCCAATGATTAGCAGAACCACATTTGAAGCAGTCTTCCTTCTTTTCTTTTTTCTTCTTGGATTTCGAGCTACCCCTATTGTTGTTCTTCTCTTCCTTTGTCTTTTCCCGCCTCATCTCTTTTCCTTTAGGATAAAGGCCTTGAGAGCTTTAAGTTATATCATCCAGTTTAGCATATGACTGAAGGGCTTGAAGTACGTCCTCAAGTTGCAGGGACTCTTTTTCAAACATTGAAGTTGTTCGAAAATGCTTGAAAGACGGGGGTAGAGACCTTAACAAGATGATGCCATATCCTCATCTTTGTAAGTTTCTTCGACCTTCTGAAGATTGGCTATGCAACTATGGAACCTGCATACGTGATCTTCAATATCACCTCCTTCGTCCAGTCGAACCTTGAATAGTTAATCCTTGATAAATAGTTTATTGGACACAGTTTTGCCCATATAAACTTTCTCTAACTTGTCCCATGCTTCCTTAGCAGCCATCGTTTTTGTGATGTGGGACCTGACTGATTTAGGGCTAGTTTGGTATTGCTGTGTTTTTTTTGAAAACTGCTTCTATTGTGTTGTGAGAATAAACAGTTGTAAAGTAAAGTTGTTGAGTGATTGGTAATTTTTTTTTTGTAAAAGTGCTTTTAACATAAAAAAAAAAAAAAAAAAAAAAAAACAATGTCCGAATGTTTGTTTAACTTTATATAAATTGTTGTATGTTAAATTACTAAAAAGGATGTGGTATTTAACGTGATAAGATAATTATCAAAGACAATAATGTAGGGGCAAAGATTGTAATTTTGTAAACTATGTGGGATATAATGTCTATTTGAAAATTTCATTAAATGGGTACTGATTACTGTTGGAATTTTTGGATCGCCGGGCCCGCCCCACTCTAACAACACCGATGCTGTTCCCCTAACAACACCGATGCTGTTCCCAACTTTACTACCTGCCCAATCCATTAGGTGTGCAATTTTACCACAAAAGACCTCGGTATTAGTTAGAGTGGGGTAATACTATTTAAACCCCTTGGTTTCTTTTCACCCCATCGATGTGGGACTTTAACACTCCCCCTCACGTGTAACCTCATTTAGTGGTTCACACATGGAGATCCACATCGGTAATTGAAACTCAGAGGTCGGCTCACGTTGGGCCCACTTGTTTTCAAATGGAACTCAGCGGTCGTCTCTATATTAAGAGCTCAGACTTGTTTCCTTCCCGGTGGTGACAAGCTCATTGGCTTGCAAACAAGCTCGTTGGCTTGCACACAAGCTCCTTGGTTTGCACACAAGCTTGTTGGCTTGCACAGGCCCCAACCGTGGGCTCTGATACAATGTTGGAATTTTTGGATCGCCGGGCCCGCCCCACTCTAATGACACCGATATTGTTCCCAACTTTACCACCTGTCCAATTTGTCAGGTGTGAGATTTTACCACAAAAGGCCTCGGTATTAGTTAGAGTGGGGTAATACTATTTAAACCCCTTGGTTTCTTTTCACCCTACCGATGTGGGACTTTAACAATTACTATGGTTTGAAAAAAAAAAGCACTTTTTTTTAGAAGCAGGGTACCATGCTTCTAAAAAAAAGTGCTTTGCTTCTACATTTTAATACTTCTCTACTGTCATTGACATTAGTTTTTTAAAAAAGCACTTTTTTCTTTGTTTTACCATACACATTTGATGTTCCAGATATTTTAATAAGTTGCTGTTTTTAAAAGCACCACAATCCCAAACCAGCCCTTAGTGAGATGGATCTCGATGGAGCTCTTGGCCTTCTTGAGAATCTTGTCCATGTCTCTTCTGTCATGGTCGTAGGCTTCTCACCAAGGAGTGCATCATCCAACTCCTGCTGTATCAGTATGTTCTTCATCATCCTTTGCTAGTCTGTGAAGTCATCCCTTCCATCAAAAGGTTTTAACGCAGGCCTTAAGCTTCCTAGGTCTGGGGACTTCTTTCCTTTTGACATCGCATAACACCTTGAACCAAGCTCTTGATACCAATTGCTATAAGTTCGACACCCCTCTGGATCTTGTTCTTTGATCTTTCCAGCACCAACTAAACTTAGCAAAACTATAGAATAACTAGAAACACACAGGATGTATACTGATGCGGCATAACTTTTGCCTACGTCCAGTTGTGATTTCTCTGGGTCGAGAAACCACGACTTCTTTGATTAATAATATATGTACTTTTACAAACCCAAGAACTAATCTCTCTCTTCCCTCGGTTGTCTCTCAGTTTTCTCTCACTTGCTTTTCAGCCTTTCCCGCACCTCTATTTATAAGTATAGGGTGCGGTTTACATCCTATTTTCTGATTAGGTTTCCTATTCTATTTGGGATAGGAAAGTACACTTGATTCCAATTTGACTTCTAGGATTCCTAATCTAATTGTAACAAGAAGACTTAATTCTTTCCTAATCCTTGTAGGACAAGAATCTGTGCACCTTTAGGTTTCATAATACAATCCTAAACGACATAGGACTTTAACAATAGACAAACCAAACCCTAACAAAAAGTTTCTTGTACTTTTGGAGAAGTAATTAAACGTATGAATATATGTATATGCAAGCTGAGTCACCATAGAAGAATGTGTTTAGTCTGGAAGACCAGAACATTTAGTGACTGTTTGGTTCTAATCCTTATATGAATTCAGAAGTGTCAAAAAAGAAAATAACATTTATTTTAAGCCGAAGCAATATGGGGGTGTGTTCATCTTTTACACCTTGCATTTTGACCTCCTAATAAGTTTTAAGTGTTAAAGACAAATAAATCTGCTCTCTGATAAGTTGGTTGTTCATTGACATGCTGGGGTATTGTGTACAGTTGTTGATACTGAAATAATTTTTCTTTTCCAGATTATTCATGATCTCTTTGATTGTAGATATCATTACAATAACAGCACCCTCACATCTAACCCCACAAGAAAGAGATGATCTTTTTCTTCTTTTTCCCAGTCTTCTACACACTCACACACACATTTTTCATTTCCTGTTTTAATAAGAATTTTATTGTTCTTGTGACATTGCCTGCCCTCAACCATCTTATTTATTCAATATTGTCAGGCAGTACATGGATGGGAAACTGACTTCAAGCTTTGGAATTCCTCTTGTGTCAAGACTACCCAATTCTGCTACTGGATCTGATATCTGCAACTTATACTTGAAATTACTTAAGCCATTTCACACACCCTCAAAAGATTCCCAAGAATGTTTTGATAGTTCAGAGGGCATCACTCTTGAAGAAGTCACCGGAACACAGGATTCCACACCTCCTGTTATAGACGGGGCTGTGAACCCCTGTAATGGAAGTGAGGCTGACTCACCCTTTGATTTTGAATTTCAGTTTTACATAACAGATGAAAAGGGAATTTCCAAGGATAGAAAGATAGTAATGAATGATATGGTAGAGAGGGAAAAAACCAAGCGGTTAAATGTCCTTGTATGTTGGCCAAAAAAGTACATCGAACAGTATGATACTCGCCTTCTTTGCTCATTACCAGAGGTTTTCAAGACTGGCCTTTATGCAAAAAAGCCTCAAGAGTCCGTTTCTCTGTATAAGTGCCTTGAAGCGTTCTTGAAGGAAGAGCCTCTTGGACCCGAAGACATGTGGTCAGTGGGTACACTTGAACCTTTTAACTTTGGCTTTAAAAGCATTTTGTGTTGTGTATACCTAGGAGTTGGAAGAGCTCAAATATAGATATGTAAGGTGTATTCACTCGCTTTTTTGGTAACTGGGTATGTTCTGTGAAATTGTTATTTATTTTACTCATTGCAGTAATTTTGACCTCAAATCTGGTATGAGTTCGTAATTTTTTTGTTTTTGGATTAGGCTTTAAAAGCTCTTCTGTTTGATTAACAGTCTTATTAGTTGCTTATGCAAATACATAATTTCAGGTTGCATGTAAGGTCATTGACTAAACTCCAAACTTTTAATGTTGTCACCTGTTCATCATGTTTGTTCGGCTTAATTCTTCAATTAGTTTCTTCCTAACATCTGTTAAATGAGTAATTGCAGTTTTATGTCTATTTACAAGTTAATGTTATCACAACACCTTCATCTACTCATCGAATGTTGGCAAACGATCTTGTAATGCTCAAAGTAGTGGTCTTTCAAGCGTTACTTGTTATTGTTGCTCAGTTTTCAGAATAGACACACTCAGAAAGTGGATAATGTTATACTCTCATGGTTATGAAGTAGAACATTGTATTTGGAGTTTTATACAACCTCTTAACCTTTTATTAGTTATTACATTGTGAGAACTTGTTATCAAGGTTTATCTAATGTTAATACTGTTATTACTATTTTAGGTATTGTCCTGGCTGCAAAAAGCCCTGTCAAGCCAGTAAAAAGTTGGATCTATGGAGACTGCCGGAGATCTTGGTCATTCATTTAAAGCGGTTCTCATATAGCCGTTTTTTTAAGAACAAGCTGGAGACTTATGTCGATTTCCCTATTGACAATCTTGATTTGTCAACATACATTGCCCACAAGAGTGGTCAGTCATGTAATCGTTACATGCTGTATGCAGTTAGTAATCACTTTGGAAGCATGGGAGGTGGTCATTATACTGCATTTGTCCACGTAAGTAGCATTTCTTGCTTTTCTTTCAGTTACATTTCCCTTTTTTCTACTCTTTAATCTGATGAACTTCCCATATACTTTATTTTTAGTTATTTTCTTAACGAAATAACTTCTCAGTTTCAAACAATTTTTGAAATGAATCAAAGTAAAAATGTTTCTAGTTTGAACTCTTATTATTAGTTTACTTGGTATGGTAATGCTATTATCCATATGCCGTCCCTACCCCATGCATATTCTTGATTTTCAGGAATACTTTCAAACTTCTCTCATAACATGAGGTGTAAACTTTAAGGTGATCTGTTTGTGCTTATTTAGGCATGAATGACAAACTAATGGGTTTCTATTAGAAAAATCCTTTTTACTTTTATATGTGCATGTTCACCTATGACATCATCTGAATGTGGTGCTGTTTGTTTTAGGCCTGAAGTGATAGTTTGATCATTATATGAAGAGATCCTTTGTAACTTGCTCTTTCTTCTGCCTTTTGTCGAATATCAATGACTTAACACAATTCAAGCCCTTAGCTGGCTTAGACTTCCTAGAACTAGGTCCTAGTTTCCTCTGCTGTCAGAGTGCTCCTTTCCTGGTGCATTAAGGAGAATAGGATTCAATCTTTTGTAGCCTACTCTCTCCTCAACCTGTTGTTTCATTGTCTGAATTGCGCTTGCTTATCAAAAGAATTCTCACAATGGGTGTGGCCGCTCTTTGAGTGTAGCCCCACAGTAATGAAGTGTCAGGATTGGAGTTTGCAAGGTTTCTTTGTGCCTCTGCAGCCATTAATACACTTGGGGGTTCAACACCTATGTAACCTCTCTGATCTCCCATTGTCAAAGTTATTGTATTGGAATCTTTACCGTGTTATATGAATGATTTGAAAGCATGCAATAATTATTGTTTTGCACTTGAAATTGTGGGTAATTTGTATTCGAGTTGAGTCTTGGATTTATATTATTTCCTTTTTCTTGTATGGTATGATTGGATCTGTACGTTAACTTATGTTGGTTGACACAGAGCGCTTAAACTGTATTATTTTTCTGATGTAGCATGGAGGTGATCGGTGGTATGACTTTGATGATAGCCACGTTAACCCTATCAGCCAGGACAAGATAAAGTCTTCATCTGCTTATGTTCTTTTCTACAGAAGAGTTGTGGAAGTGTGATATCAGAGCTTTGAAATTCCTTTTCAAGATCAGTCCTGTGGTGGAATATATTTTTCCTTCACCTCAGTCCTCGCACTAACCACAAAATTATCATTCTTTTGTCTTTGGCATCGTTTAGTTCGGATTGAGAACTTCCAGCATGGATAAAATTGAGGGAAGTTCTTACGCTTAGAGGACGGTGCTGAAGATGATTGTAACATAGTAGCAAAATGAAGGGATGAGTGACCGCACTGAGGATGCTATATGCAGTTATAACCATCCATGAAGAGACATTTACTACCTGGAGTAGAGAGATTTCTGATAGGGTCTGCTCTATGAAAGTGTAATTTTTGCTTTTAGATATAGCTGATGAGTTTGGCGATCTTTATTTCAGTCATCTTGTAAACAGGGACTGCTGGAACAAGGTGCTGCACTGCCAATGACCTTAAGGTCGTGTGGCGGTAAGACTTTCCTCGGGGCGGAAGGAAACTTGCCCGGCTGCGCACTGCGCAGGTGAAGTTGCCTGAAGTCGGAAGAAAGAACGATATGCTCCTTTATTTATTTTATTCTTTTTGGTGTATTTTTTATTGGTTGGTGATGAAATTAGGGCATGAAAGAACTGTATGATCCTTACCATGAAGCAAAAAAAGGTTCATCTGATGAATGTTCCAACTGTAATTTAGCCAGATTTGATTTTTAATAGAGTGCTGCATTTCCCTTTTTCTAATTCTCATTCGGTCACAGCGGGGAATCAAGTAAAAATAGAAAAACTCACATTGTGATTACGGATAATCAGGCTCGAATTGATGGCTTCCATCACGTCAAAGTGGATGTTATGATTTTTTCTCTCGTGTTATTGGTAAAAATTTTCGTTTACTTTTTCAATTAAAAAAAGCAGAGTTTCTTGTTATTATTTTTCAAGTTTTTAGTTTCATTCATCTCATCTTTGAATCTTGAGAACTTACATAACATGGGTACACTGTCGTGTGACTCTACATGCTAATAAAGTAAAGACGTAATTTTAGATCGACTTTTTAACCAAAATGGTTTCTGAGATTTGCATTCTTTGGTATTTGAGATTTGAAATCGATAGAATTGGTCATTGAGTTTGTCAACCATTAATCATTTTGGTCTTTCTCTAAAATATCTCCGTATCATTTTGCCCTATTGTTTATTAAATTGAGGGTATTTTTATCATTTTGATCCTTAACATAATTTTTCATCAAATGACCAAAATGATTGATGGTGGACAATCTCAGGGACTATTTCTATTGATTTCAAATCTCAAGGACCAAAGTGAGGAGTTATGCAAATCTCAATGACCATTTTGGCTAAAAAGCCTTTTAGATGAAATGAGTAGGTTTGGTCTTCAATGAAACTAAACTTAACGTATATCTTTCTTTCGTCAAGGGCTCTCCAAAAAATTTTAGGTTTTTATTTGGTCTATAGTATTCACCGGGAATGAATAACTCAAAATTTAACATATATCAAAGGTAGACGTGAATTAATTTTCCGTTTCAGGAGAGCAAAAGATAAAACATGAAGAAAAAAAAATATTCCTTTTAATTCTCACTTTTTTTTTTTTACTTTCAAGTTGGGGCGCCATTTTTTCATTTCTTTCGTACAACATGCATCTCACATGTGCATAATGAGCATGATTCAATTGCATTATTATGTAGAACTTTGTCATTGACTTGTTGAAATTACCAGTCCCTGGCTAGACTGATTAGACTATCTCCAACAATACTAATTAATTTTTTTTTACTGTATCTAGCCAAATAATTCAACTGTTAATTCAGCTACCACCGCTTCCAAAAATACTAGTATTTTAGCTTAAGTTAAAATATTTTAATATTATTTTTTTTCTAAACTTAACAACTCTCCGTTTTCTTCTCTTGAAGCCCGCACACGATGCAATTTTATAGTTTTTCATGCTTAGCAAAAATTTAACTTTCTCTCTTCTAACTAAATTTAGCTAGTTACTGTTCATAAAGTTAAGATAGTAGTCATTTAGTTAGCCTGTTAGAGCCTGGTTTTTCAACATTTTTTGTTAAAATAGCAAAAATGCCTCCTTTAGCTAGATTGTTGGAGATGCTCTCGCAACCAAGGCTCTAAAAGACGTAGGCGCCAGTAGAGCAGGGGGCTGGGGCCTAGCGCCTAGGCGGCTAGGCGGATTTAAGTAAATCTATTGTATTTCGTATAAATAAGTGTCTGTTTATACTTAAAAATATATATAATTTCATCATAAACTAGAAAATGGAATGACATATATATTATGAAGTATTAGAATATAATAAAAACATGGGGAGCAAACATATAATGTGTGTTTATTTAAGTGTTCAATAAGTCTCTGACAATTTATTGGAAACAATAAAATGCAAAAGGAAAGTTATCTATTTTCTATCTAAGTGAGTTGCAACCTAGGCAGGTGTCTAGGCAGGTCTAGGCGGGCGCCTTAGTAGATCTAGGAGCCCTTTCTGAATTTTCAAACGCCTAGGCATTAATCAGGACGGTGGCCAGCCACCTAGCGCTAAGGCGGGGCCTAGGCGGCGCTAGATGGGATTTTTAGAATAGTGCTCGCAACTTAAAAGGACAGAAGGATGCATGCATGTTTATAATTTTTACTGAAGCAAGATTTCACGTTAAGTGTTTATCTTGTATTTATTTATGGTATCATGTTGGAATTGGACCACGTTTAGTCGTCTTTCCTATCTTGGTTGTTGTCCGAGTAGTAGTACCACGTTCCTCACCACTTGCATCGCATTACGATCGATCTACACCTTCATTTCTGGTTATCAATTGTGCATATGTGAAAATTAATTAAAAGGCCTTCAATATCCACATAATTTAGCTCCATTACTTATCTACTCTAGTGTTGGTCATCATATTTAGCTCCATCCTATAGGTTTATTTCAACATATACATATACATATACATACATATATACATATATATATATATATAGGTAATGCTAGGGAAACCAAAATTTGCAAACCAAATGATGTGTCACCAATAGAAAATAAGCACATTAATCAACTCTTAAGTAATAATCCAATCATCAACAACTACATCATTTAGTTTGTAAATTTAGTTTACAAGATCTGAAAATTTAATTTCTCTCCCCCCCCCCAACTCATTTTCTCTAGCCTATAGCCCATCATATAATATTTATCCGAATAAAACACAATGAATAGGATCCAACTAAGCAACTTACCAAATTAAGATTGTGTGTCAGTTTTTATATTTTTTGGATCCCTAATGTACCCCCATATAAGCCAGTATGAAAAGTTCTTGTAATTTTGTTTTAATTGATCACGTACGTTGAATTTGGCAAGGTCTTGTAGCCATGAAATATGGTTCTAGATGGAGAATTGTCACAGCCCGTCCCGAGAAATAATTATCGTGGTTGTGAAAAGACGAATTTACCCTTGAGTGTCGGGTGTGTGATTGTATTTTGGGTTAAGAAATTGGGTCAATTAGTTTTATCCCTACCTAATTGGACCCAATTAGAGCTAAAAGATTAAAGAGTTTTGATTGGTGTACATTTTGGAACCACACACACACATCCATACCCTTTCTCTCTCTTCTCTCCCGTAATCTCTCTCGGACTCACTCTCTCTTCCCTCTCCTTCGTACGGACAACCTTGAACCAAGCCAAATCTTCACAGATCGAGGAAGAAAATGGTACCATTGTGTTCGTGAGGACCATACGAGTTCAAAGGTACCCATTTTAGGTAAGAACTCGTTCGATATCACGTTGAAAATTCAAGCTCCGAGTTGAACACTATTCATGAACTTTTGAATGGTTATGTTTTAGGACAATCCAAGCTCACAACGAGCTTTATGAGGTTCTCACGAAGCTCGGAGTGCTTCGTTGGCTCGGTTTTGACGTCGGGATCACGAGGTTCGAAGGTGGCCGATTTTGGTAGGATTCTCCCGACGAGTTTTCGAGGGATTTGAAGCTCCCAAGAGGTATAACCTTCTTCCTCTCGTGATTTATGACATTCTGGTGAAAATTTTATAAAAAATGGTGCAGAAACAAGCGAGAAAGGGGCAGTTACAGGTCTGCCCAGAATCCGGCGTCGGCGACGCTGCTCCGGCGTCTGGAGGTTGAAGGTGATGCGCGTGAGGCCGTGCCCTCCCCGACGCGTGAGCCATAGAAAAATTATTCTAAAAATATCACAATGTTCGTGAGGTTGTGTAGGTCACGTTGGTATATTCAAATACCAAAATTGAGCAATGTATGAGAAGTTATTAGCTAGTTTTGCCTATGTGCTTTAAAATAACGTTTTTATAGTTAATTCGCATATAGGTGAGACTTATCCCGAGGACGAGCGTATCCACGGGCGAATCGGGGGCTACGACCATTCGACATACCAGTGAGTGGGCTTTTGTTTTCAGTATATATTTATATACTTGATATATTTCCCAGAAATGCATTTTTAAGGAAAGTATGCTTTGAAATAATATGCCAAATGCTTTTATATTCTGAATATGCATTTCATGGTTGCATATATATATATATATAAATGTGGTGCTGTGGAGGCACAGGTAAGTTCAGGTAAGTTATGTTTGGTTATATGAATCATCGATGATGTGATATGTGACTGAATAATGTTGAGCTCATAAAATTGCACCTAGGGTGATTGTGATTTAGCCAGAGATGTGAAGTACATGCCTGTTTATTTACGTCACCTCCTGCATTATATGCTCATATTGGATCCAACTTAAGTGCACAGTCTTGTCGTACAGACCTTATTTATAGTTCTGACTCGTAGGTGACTAGCGATTTATCGCCCGGCTATTATGAGAGAATAGAATTGAGCATAATTATATTACACCCAATTTTGTCGTACAGACCCCTTTTTAGTGGTTCCGACTTATGTGCAATATATTGCCGTATAGGTCATTATAGTGACTCCAGCTAGATTGACTTTTGAGCTATGAATTCAGCCGTACAGACTACCACAGGGGTTCCGGCTAACATATCATATTTCTATGAAATCATTCTTACCTGGATTGTTTACTTTGTTATATTTTGGCATGGCATACATATGAATATGATTATGTGAAGCATGAATTGAATTGTTATGATTTCAGATATATATATATATGTATATATATATATATATGTATGTATATATATATATATGTATGTATGTATATATGTATATATATGTATATATGTATATATATGTATGTATATATATTAGTATATGTATATATATATATATATATATATGTATATGCTTATATCTTGATTCTGGGAAAATTATACATGTTTTACGGCGAGGGGTTAGATATGTTGATAAATGAAATGATTTTGTAAAACATTTGTTTTTGCCCACTCACGTTTTCTGTTTTGTGCCCCTCCAGGTTTTAAGTAAGCTTGCTGTTGGTGGCTTGAGGACGTCGGCAGTTCTGACTTATCTAAATAATAGTAGGACATTCCTTGTACTGTATAACTAGTACTTGTCCTACTGAACTACACCTAGACTTACTATGCTCTGATTAGGAGTATTTACGTTTGTAACTAACTCCTATCACTTCCTGTTTAGTAGTGCACTCTAGTAATTTGGTTTTTGACTATTCGTATATTTCTTTTCATTATCGCTTCTGCACTGTGCACATGGCTACGTCACTCTCACGTGATGGCCAGCATGCCTTGATCTCGGTCGGGGTGTGTCAGTTTGGTATCAGAGCCTAGGTTTAGCAGTCCTGTATAATTCTTGAATGTTCTAATCCTTGTGATGTCTTATGTCAGAACTATGCCGCCTCGTAGAGAGCCCCGTCAATCAGCTGAATCTAGTTTCCCCTGATATTGCTCAATTAGGGGAAGCTATAGTTTCTGCCATTCAGACAGTATTTCGTACTCCTCAGAGGACACCTCTTGAGACAATTCATAATCTGAAGTTGACTCACTTAATGGGAAATGAAGGTCATGAGGGGGCAGAAAAATGGCTGAATCATGTGGAGAAGACCTTTCAGGTGATGCAGAGTTAGGGGAATCTTTCTTTTGATAGGTGGGTCGAGATGACTAACTGGTTTTTGGGAGAACAACCTACATCCTGGTGGAGACATGAGTCTTACCAGATGACCCCAGAAGAGATTGTGGACTGAGGAGTGTTTAAGGAGCTGTTTCGAAAAAAGTTCATTCCTCCTGCGTATATCGATATTAAGAAACAGGAGTTTACTTATCTGAGGCAAGGAAAGATGTCCGCTAATGAGTATTACAGGATGTTTACTGATATGTCGAGATATGATCCGGTGGTTGCTGCTAATCCGGTAGAGATGCTTCGCCGTTTCAGTTTGGGTACTAAGAAGAAATGGCGTTCCGTAGCGACATCGACTCACTATGCCTCTTTCCAGAAGTTTTATGAGATTCTACTGAGGATCGAGGCCTCAGAGAACATGCCTAGTGAAAGTGAGGATGAGGAAGGAAATAATGGGGGCCAGAGACGAGATGACAAAGGAAAAGGGCAAACATTTCAGGGACCCCGCAAGACCCAGAACTTTAAGATGAGTGGTGGCAGTTCCAACTCTTCTAGCGGAGGATTGAGTATTAATATGCAGAGGAGAGGTGGTAGATTTACTAGAGGCCCTAGGTTCCAGAGGCAGGGAGATTTTGGTGGTTCAGGTGGATCTGGTGCTCCCTTATGCCGCAGGTGTAATAATCGGCATTTTGGGGAGTGTAGGAGAGGCAGCAATGGATGTTTTACTTGTGGACAGATGGGTCATAGGGCTTCCCAATGCCCTCAGAATCAGTAGAGACCCCAACAGTCTTCATTCCCACCACCTGCACCGACCCAGCAAGCTTCAGGATCTAGTGGTTACACTCAGACATGACGAGAAGGTGCCTACCACTACCAGGGCGACGCCGCTCCCTACACCTCAGGACAGCAGCAGTACTCTCAGGATCCTTAGTATCAGAGTGGGTATCCTCAGTATCAGGGAAGATTTATGTCTTATCAGCCACATTCAGCAGGTGGATCTCAGTGGTACCAAGGGGGACAGCCCCAGTAGGGAGAGATTGCTGCTAGTAGTGCAGGATCTTTGGGCAGTCGGGTCAGCAGAGGCAGGGACGTGGTATTCATGCCAACAGAGGTCGCGATGGACGACAGCAGAATCAGGGGCGTATCCACAACATGTCACTGCAAGATGCCCATAATAATCCAGATTTAATCATAGGTACGTTAAATATTCTTGGTCATTTTGCTAGAGTATTGATTGATTGTGGTGCTACACATTCTGTTATTTCTCATACATTTGCTCAAGTGACACAACCTCATCCTACACCTCTAGGATATAATTTAGAATTTTCTATGCCTAGAGGGGATAGATGTTTTGTGGATCGGGTATATCCAGGATGTCCAGTGATAGTAGATGATATTATTATGCCGACTAATCTTATGTCGTTGGATATTATGGATTTTGATGTGATTTTGGGCACTGATTGGTTACACTATAATCGTGCCAAGATAGATTTTTATGGGAAGACAGTCACATTTCATTGTCCTGGATTACTTGAAGTTACATTAGTAGGAGAGCCTAGTGGGGTGAGGCATGGTATTATTTCAGCCATGAAAGCAAAGAGATTGTTGTCGAAAGGTTGTCAGGGATATTTGGCTCATGTGGTGTTGAACGATGATGCTCCTAGTAGTGTGGAGGATGTTCGGGTGGTCAAATATTTTCCGGATGTATTCCCTGAGGATTTTCCTGGATTGCCGCCAGATAGAGAGGTGGAGTTTGTTATTGATCTGCTTCCAGGTACGAATCCCATATCCTTAACTCCTTATAGAATGGCTCCTGCTGAATTAAGGGAATTGAAAGTCTAGTTGCAAGAGTTAGTGGATAAAGGTTTTATTCAGTCGAGTACTTCACCTTGGGGAGCTCCAGTTTTATTTGTGAGGAAGAAAGATGGAACTTTGAGGCTGTGCATTAATTACAAGCAATTGAATCGGGTAACCATTAAGAACCGTTATCCATTGCCTTGTATAGACGATTTATTTGATCAACTCAGAGGTGCCTGCGTATTTTTATTTGATCAACTCAGAGGTGCCTGCGTATTTTCTAAGATTGACTTGAGGTCGGGATACTATCAGTTAAAGATTAAAAATGAAGATGTCCCTAAAACCGCATTCAGGACTCGATATGGTCATTATGAGTTTCTTGTGATGCCATTCGGATTAACTAATGCACCAGCAGCTTTTATGGGTTTGATGAATCGAGTATTCTAGCCATATTTGGACAGGTTTGTTATTGTCTTCATTGACGATATTCTGGTATACTCTAAGTCTAAGGCTGAGCATGCTAGACATCTGAAGTTGGTGTTGAGCAGTTTAAGGGAACACCAACTATATGCTAAGTTTAGCAAATGTGAATTCTGGTTGAATCAAGTGGCAGTTTTGGGACATGTCATTTCTGCTCAAGGCATTCAAGTGGATTCTCAGAAAGTGGCAGCTGTGGAGAATTGGGAGCAACCTCGAACCGTCACCGAGGTACGGAGTTTTCTTGGCTTAGCAGGTTATTATAGACAGTTCGTTAATGATTTTTCAGTGATTGCTTTGCCATTGACGAGGTTGACTCGAAAGGATGTTAAGTTTGAGTGGGATAATAAATGTGAACAAAGTTTCCAGCAGTTGAAGTACTATCTCACTCATGTTCCTGTTCTAGCGCTTCCAGATGATAGCGGTAATTATGAGGTTTATAGTGATGCTTCTTTGAATGGTTTGGGTTGTGTATTGATGCAACATGGTAGGGTAATTGCTTATGCTTCAAGACAGTTAAAACCTCATGAGAAGAATTACCCTACACATGATTTGGAGTTAGCAGCTATCATCTTTGCCTTGAAGATTTGGAGACATTATCTTTATGTTAAGAAATGTAAGATTTTCACAGATCATAAGAGTCTCCAGTATCTGTTTACTCAGAGAGATCTTAATCTTCGACAACGGAGGTGGATTGAGTTACTTAGTGACTATGATTGCACGATTGAGTATCACCCTGGTCGTGCAAATGCAGTGGTGGACGCACTTAGTAGAAAGACTCCAACCAGACTTAATGCCATCTATGATTGTCATGTTCCTCTTCTAACAGATTTGAGGTCCACCAAAGTGGAGTTAGGAGTGGAAAATCGAGAAGACGCTTTGCTTGCTAATTTTCAAGTTAGGCCAATTTTAGTTGACCGTGTACTTGAGACTCAGATGAATGATGAAGAGACTCAAGAAATAATTCAAGCTAGGAACCAAGGCAAAAAGAAAGATTTCGGGATTCGAGAATTTGATGGCATGCTTATGCAGGAAAACAGGATGTATGTGCCGAATAATGCAGAATTAAAGAAAGAAATTTTGGATGAAGCGCATATTTCGGCATATGTGATGCATCCAGGAGGCACTAAGATGTATCATACCATTAGACCATTTTATTATTGGCCGGGTATGAAAAGAGAAATTGCCGAATATGTGAGTAGGTGTGCCATTTGCCAATAGGTTAAAGCTGAAAGGAAGAAGCCATTTGGGTTGATGCAGCCACTTCCCGTTCCACAGTGGAAACGGGAAAATATTACTATGGATTTTGTGTACAAGCTTCCTCGCACACATAATGGTTATGACGGCATTTGGGTGGTAGTTGATCGGCTTACTAAGTCAGCATATTTTATTCCAGTAAGGGAGAAGTATTCGTTAAGCCGATTAGCGTTGTTTATATCACAGATTGTGAAGTACCATGGTGTGCCAGTTAATATTATCTCGGATCGAGATCCTAGATTTACTTCCAAGTTCTGGATAGAATTCCAGGAAGCTCTTGGTACGAGATTACTTTATAGTAATGCATATCATCCTCAGACAGATCGACAATCTGAGAGGACCATTCAGACATTAGAGGATTTGTTGAGATCTTCAGTGCTGCAGTTTGGAGATAGTTGGCATGATTGTTTGGATTTGATGGAGTTTGCCTACAACAACAGTTATCATTCGAGCATTGGTATGGCACCATTTGAGGCACTTTATAGGAAATCTTGTCGTACTCCTCTATGTTGGTCAGAGGTTGGCGAAAGAGTTTTAGTGGGCCCTGAGATTGTGGATGTGACTACTCAAAATGTTCAGGTAATAAAGTCTAACCTGAAAGTGGCCCAAGATCGACAAAAGAGCTTAGCAAACAAGCATGCCACTGATCGGAAGTATGATGTAGGCGATTGGGTATTTCTGAAGCTATCACCTTGGAAAGGTGTTGTACGATTTGGAAAGAAAGGAAAGTTGAGTCATAGGTACATTGGACCATATATGATCACCGAGCGAATCGGTGAGGTTGCTTACAGGCTTGAGTTGCCTCCAGAGTTGTCCAAGGTGCACGATGTATTTCATGTTTCGATGCTTCAACATTATGTTTCGGATCCTTCACATGTGATTCCTCCTCACCCCTTGGAAATCAATTCGGACTTGACTTATGATGAGGAACCAGTGACTCTGTTGGATCGGAAGGATAAAGAACTGAGGAACAAGACAATTCGTTTGGTAAAAGTGTTATGGAGAAATCATTCAGTGGAAGAAGCTACTTGGGAGACAGAGGATCGGATAAGAGAGATGTATCCACGCTTGTTTTATGATTATTAGTGGATGTATTGGTTGCATGTAATTTCGAGGATGAAATTTTATAAGGTGGGGAGATTGTCACAGCCCGTCCCGAGAAATAATTATCGTGGTTGTGAAAAGACGAATTTACCCTTGAGCGTCGGGTGTGTGATTGTATTGTGGGTTAAGAAATTGGGTCAATTAGTTTTATCCCTAACTAATTGGACCCAATTAGAGCTAAAAGATTAAAAAGTTTTGATTGGTGTACATTTTGGAACCACACACACACATCCATACCCTTTCTCTCTCTTCTCTCCCGTACACACACATCTCGGAGTGCTTCGTTGGCTCGGTTTTGACGTCGGGATCACGAGGTTCGAAGGTGGCCGTTTTGGTAGGATTCTCCCGACGAGTTTTCGAGATATTTGAAGCTCCCAAGAGGTATAACCTTCTTCCTCTAGTGATTTATGACATTCTGCTGAAAATTTTATAAAAAATGGTGCAAAAATGAGCGAGAAAGAGGCAGTTGCAGGTCTGCCCAGAATCCGGCGCCGGCGACGCTGTTCCGGCATCTGGAGGTTGAAGGTGATGCGCGTGAGGGGGCGTGAGGCAGTGCCCTCCCCGGCGCGTGAGGGCGCGTGAGCCACAGAAAAATTATTCTAAAAATATCACGATGTTCGTGAGGTTGTGTAGGTCACGTTGGTATATTCAAATACCAAAATTGAGCAATGTATGAGAAGTTATTAGCTAGTTTTGCCTGTGTGCTTTAAAATAACATTTTTATAGTTAATTCGCATATAGGTGAGACTTATCCCGAGGACGAGCGTATCCACGGGCGACTCGGGGGCTACGACCCTTCGACATACCAGTGAGTGGGCTTTTGTTTTCAGTATATATTTATATACTTGATATATTTCCCAAAAATGCGGAAAGTATGCTTTGAAATAATATGCCAAATGCTTTTATATTCTGAATATGCATTTCATGGTTGCATATATATATATATGCTTATATCTTGATTCTGGGAAAATTATACATGTTTTACAACGAGGGGTTAGATATGTTGATAAATGAAATGATTTTGTAAAACATTTGTTTTTGCCCACTCACGTTTTATGTTTTGTGCCCCTCCAGGTTTTAAGTAAGCTTGTTGTTGGTGGCTTGAGGACGTCGGCAGTTCTGACTTATCTAAATAATAGTAGGACATTCCTGGTACTGTATAACTAGTACTTGTCCTATTGGACTACACCTAGACTTATTATGCTCTGATTAGGAGTATTTACGTTTGTAACTAACTCCTATCACTTCCTGTTTAGTAGTGCACTCTAGTAATTTGGTTTTTGACTATTCGTATATTTCTTTTCATTATCGCTTCCGCATTGTGCACATGCCTACGTCACTCTCACGTGATGGCCAGCATGCCTTGATCTCAGTCGGGGTGTGTCAGGAATTAATTTCGACAATAAATTTCAATTGGAATATACCTAACTTAGTGTTTTTTTTTTTGGTTGAACCTAACTTAATGTTTAATTTCAACAATATCTATCGTTTAATTTTATGAAAATAATTTACCTACTATGAAAATAACTTACCTACTTTTTAATTTACCTATCTTTTTTCATTTTTTCACAAAACTAATGTTCCTACATTTTAAATTTGTAACAAAATTAATTTACCTACTTCTTTTTATGGTTTTAGTACACATAAATGTAGAATATATGTCCATATATATTTGATCTAATTAGGTTTTGGATTGGAGGAGTTCACACAAAATTAAAATATATCAAACAAATTAAATGTCTAAAAGAAACGTATAAGAGATATAGTGGCATGATTTTGTAAATAAACACAAATTCATGGACATCTTTTATCCAACATGACATCATATTCAAAATTTGGGTTTTATTTAGAAGTTATAATATATGTGGGTTTTTGTCTAGAGTTTAAGAGTTGCAAGGGCTTAAATCTACAAAACCCTTAAAAAATTTGGTCTAGTTAGCATTATCTAATCATCAACAACTACATCATATATATATATATAATGCAGGAGGCCCTTAAGGAAAGGGGTCCCCATTTGATGTAGCTGCTAAATTCATAATTGAAAATAAGTTATGAAATTCTATTAATGCTGAATGTTTCCGTTTTGCAGGATGAAGTTTTGGCTCTTCGACAAGTGCTAACATGGGCGATTAGACTCAAGTTGTCAAGACTAGAGATTGAAGGAGACTGAAATTTAGATATGAGTTTAAAGAAAGAGATCAATGTGTCATGGAATATTTGACCAATTGTCCAGGTTATTGGGTATTTAATCGATCAAATTTCATCCGACATATCTTTTGGGGAAAAAAATTTATGGTGGCTGATGTCTTAGCTTCCTTAGGACAATTATATGATCACTCATTGTACGTGGTTTAGTAGTTTTCTTGCTTTTAGAGTAAGCTATAGAATTTGGGGAACTTTAACGAAAAGCACCCGATACTGTTCACTTTAACGAAAAACCACATTTTTACACTAAAAAGTCAATCCTGGTACTATTCACTTTACCCTTTATTTTGTCCTTATCATTAAAACTCAAAGTTTTCAAGCCCTTTTCATTAGTTTTCCTTAGAATTTGTCCTTAACTTTTACTATGGTTTAGAAGTCCTTACGTTTTGTTTAATGTAGAAAATTGGTATGCTATTAAATTTTCTGTCAAAACTGTTGTATGAATTTAGTGAGGGAATAAAAAGGAAGATCGGCCAGAGAGAAGAAAAGGGAGAGAGGGGCTTGATGAATTATGTGTGTGTTATTCCTCATGCCTTGTGCCTTTATTTATATTAATAAGGGAGACGAAAATTTGCTCTCCAAGTAATACAAGTTGTACAAGGAAAGATCTTTTAGATCTCTAGGATTCTTGTGCATAATCTATTAGGATTTACACAATCAAACTACTAATGAAATTAGAACTGCAACACTCCCCCTTGAGTATGTAAATACTCAAGTAAATGGCACATCAAGTCTTCATGTGATAATGTAGAAATAGTTAATGAAGTAGTCTCGTCTAGTCGGCACATTGAAGCGAATGCGAGTTTAAAAAATAAACGGAAGAATGCATAAGTAATTAAACTCACAAAACTTGGCTATGGTAGAACCCAAGGTACGATAAAAGTCATAGTCTAATGAGAAAGGTGAGAAGTTGCATTAAGTTAAAACTAAACGTCTTCAGGATGCAAGTAGAACACACACAAGCGTATGACTAGACTATGATAGGTGTCTCGTTAAAACCTTATTAGGTAGCACAAACCTAGTGGAATAAATGCTCCTAATATAAGAAAAAATAGTACCTTAAGGTCAAGTAAGTATACTTCTGGGACTTAACGATTGAGATAGTTTACGCATACTAATTCCTCAGACAAATTTCTGGAAGTTTGACTTCAACGGTGACTTCGTGAAGAGGTCGGTGAGGTTGTCTCGGGATCGGATCTGCTTGACTTCAATCTTCTGATACTTTGCTAATGTGAGGGTGCAATATGCTTGGTGTTGGCTTTCTTGATGTATCATGTCTTGGTCTAGTTGATACATGCAATATTGTCTACATAGATTGTCCTTGGGACTTAATGATGCATAAAAAACCGCATGCACTTTGAATATGCTTAACAAGAGCTCTCAACCATATTTCTCACGTGTGGCATTGTGAGGTATGGTGAGCTTTGGAATGATTCGAAGATTTGGCAACTAAGGTCTATTTCGTGGACCTCAGATATTGCGATATCCCTAATAGTAAAGACATAACCATTTGGAAACTTGCCTTGTGCGTATTTGATAAATAACCAATGTTAGCATAACAAACAAGGCAAGCATCATTGCAAGGGTCAAGGGGTTGGATCCACTCGGGATACATAGGGATAAGCCCAAATCTGTAGTACCTTCAGGGTATTGGAAAAACGACTTTAATGCCAATTCAGTGGATGCGTGCAGGCCCAATGTTGTATCTTTACCAACAGATCAATAGTGAAGGAGATGTCATGTCTCATGTAAAGAGAAAAGTACAACAAATCACAAAGTTGAACTTATATATGAAACTTCAAGTTTCACAACCTTTCCAAGGTATTCACTGACATCTAGCGTATGGACAATCATGGGCGTACTCAAAACAACACCTTCAAAGTGAAGTTCGACTAGTAGGCCATATTATTGTTAGAACAATGCTTGAACTTCAGGTAAGACATAAATAAGTTTTTCCAAGATCCTTCATCTCAAATACCGTCTTCAGGTGCGAGGTAGTTTTCTCAAGCTCTACCAGAGTCTTAGTGAGATTTATGTTATCGACATAAACTACAACTTTAGCAATTCATAATACTTCTTAATTAACGCGCAAGGGCACAATTTATTCTCCTATTCTCGACTGATCAAATAATCACTTAGATGAGTATACCACATCCACCAGGATTGTTTCGATCTGTAAATTGAATGCCTCATTTGAATTGAGAGGGTGTTCCGTGTTCTGGAACTATTTGAACCAGTCCATGTAATTCTTCGGGAGGTTACATGTAAATCTCAGTATTAATATCCCCATGGAGAAACACTAACTGCATTGATAATGCTACAATCAATCACATGACGTTTCAGAAAAACCTTGCGCCATAAGGTGTACGTTACATTGCACTATTTCATTCATCTCATTACACTTCCTTTCTCACTTGTAACACAACAGGGTTACCTTGGGCAGTGCAGGAGCGACAGGTTCAAACACACTTTGATAAGGAATCTAATTCAACCTGGATTGTCATTTGACCAATATGATCTACGTTGTCACTGATCAATGAATTAGTTACGCATACTCATAATATGCTAAGGCTCATGACCTCGCCCTAGCAAAAAGAATTAGTTACGCATACTCATAATGAAAACCAAAGAAAATATCATTAAGTAGAAAAAGATTGAAAATACCTTGTGGGTTAAAAGTCCCAATGTAGCGTAGAGAACCTTAATGGCTAAATAGCCTTTTTTGTACTACTACAAAATAAAACCCTTCCTAGAAAAGGTCTTCTAAAAACTAGGAAATAAAATAATAAAAAGATAACCTTGAATCACAATCCGAATCAGGGTAGGAAATCTGCCTAGTAGAGAAGTAGCCACGTTTCTGGACCTTCAGGACTCCAAAATAGGCCCAAAACGACTTGAATTACCGATTAGGGCCTCATCTTCAAGTTTCAAGTACAACTGAAGTCCAAAATTCATCATCTTCCAGCTCAAAAGTCGCAAATAAGCTTTGTAACACAATCTGCCAGCACTGCGTGCTGAACATAAATTAATTCACCACAATCAGATGTTTCGGGATAAAATTCTGAAAAACTCTACCGTTTGACTATTTTAGGCTAAAAAAGGATTCGCTTGTACTATATTGAAAATACATAGCAAAGCATCAAAACCTTACCAAAATAATCACCAAAACATACCAAAAATGGGAAAAAAAATATAGTATAAAATCGACTCATCAGTCACTTTTGGTATCTCAATTAGTCCTGCAAGGTCCTTTAGGGCAATAATTCTTTCTTGGGCCATCCGTAACCTTGTCATGATCAAGAATTATTTCGGTGTTTCAAATTTTCAGAGGATTAGAATTATAATAGTTTGTTCAACCATGTTACAAATGGAGTAGTACACCCTAAGTTATTTGTGGATGAGACATGGTGTTTCCATTTCCTATGGCAGCGGTTCCCTCCCTTCAAAAGTGATAACGACAGCGCGATCCGGTCATTCATTGTTTTCATAAAGCTACTAAAGTAAAGTAAAATCACCCATCCAGTCCATCGTTCTGGACGAGGGCCACTCACTCTCACCCACACATGATTCCAAAATACCAACTACATGATTTGACTTTTCAGATTCTGTACTCTTAACGCAATCCAAATAGACAAACCAATCAAAATCCTCTCTCTCTCTCTCTCTCTCTCTCTCTCTGTAGGTATTAGTATTTTTTTTAACGGGGCCACGTACATAATACTGTTCATTCTACAGAAAAATAAGTGGGCATATTTGCAGGCGAGTTACAGTCCACAACAACGTCCTTGGATTTCAACAGAACGTACCAAGTTAAATGATGCTTGTGCGATTTACGACCCCACGTCTCTCATTCTTGCTTCCTCTAATCAACCCTAGGTGATGATAATCAGAACCCATCAACGGCGAGTGAACTAGCTAGGGTTAACCCGTCAGCATGACAATATGCATGCATCCCGCAGTTTATGTGCATGGCCCCTTGGTTAATTAGCAACTTAATGGGATTAGTTAAACACACATCGTTCACAGAGATCATACAAATTAGCTGAATGAAAACGTTATTAATTTAAGATGCATATATAAGTTGCTTAATTAAGTTGAGTAAAGGAATTTCTTAAGTTGAGAGGGAGACATGCATGCATATGCAGCTAGCAAGTAATCAACTACTTAAGTTGCTTAATTTAGTTGAGTAATGCGAATTTCAGCCTAATTAGTTGCTTAGTCTTCTATTAAGAAAGTGACCCACGACTAATGATGCAACTAACCTAATTGTGAGTACAATCTCTAGGGTGGTTTGAAGAAATTTTGCAAAACTGAATCTTCTTCATAAATGAAAGGTTCAAGGAGGGACTTGTGGTCAGCAATCTATCATGTTTTTTTTAATATCATTTTCAATATGGTTAGCTATTGACCTGTGTCATCTTCAAAAGTTGTGTTTTTGAAACCCAAGGTATTGTCTGCATCTTTGCATATTATTCGTTCCACCAACTTGGTGATTATTTTATACTTTAACTATGATTTGGAAGTGTAATGATACAAATAGTAATTATGGCGGAACGAATTTCATTTACTTAATTTTTGAAACTGAAAATAAAGATAAATTAGGTGATTTTGTAACCATCTAATTTCTGTGGCAGCTAGTTTCACTAAATTGTCTTGATATTTCTATCCCTTTTTAATATTATAATAAAATCATTATCGTTTTGTCTAAAAAAAATAAAAATATAAGTATTAGTAATCGGTAAGCATTCCATATTCAATCCGTACATGTGGTAGCAAAAATCCGCTATCTCCAATCTTGTCGAATTCGCACCTACAAAGCAATCAACACCTTTAATCAAGGCCAAAGCCTCACGCACCCACGAGGTGTGGGGTTTGGCCAATGGATCTGCATTGCCTAAGTCAATATCTCTGAAAAGAGTGAGTGTTTATGGCTTGTATGCATAGCAAAAGTTTACAAGTAAATGGTCGAGATGAGGTATCTATTAGAGGTGGCCGACGACTAATTGGCCAAGGTGAATCCTCCGGATGAATGAGGAAGGTTAATTCTAATATTTTAATTAAGAGAGAATATCTTAGACTTGTCAGGTAAGTAACCTGGATTGAATGTGATGAAGATTTCTTACTTGTTTGATTTGATCTTCAAATAGGAATGAATTAAAGATAGGATTTGGTAATTAATCCCATCTTTAATGCCTTTGACTTTTCCATGCCATAAGCCGATGAACTTGATGGTGTCGTAGGCAGCTTCTTGAGCCTCCAAGGATGTTGAGATGCGCGTGGGAATATTTGAGAGCCCTGCCCATTTAACGAGGGCAATCTTGTCTTCTTCGGGATAAAGTCCACGTGCCATCTTCTAAATTTATGGGATTATTTTTGCCTCCACAAATGCCCCACATCTGCTGGGCTGCATGCATGAAAGGGAAGTAGGTGTAGAAATCCCAAGCTGATTAGGCGAGCTGAGAGTTATTTCCTGATTTGATGTATCTTCACTTTGACTTGGAGTGTAAGCCTTCTAGGAAAGGGAAACCAATTGCCTCCAAAAATCTATTTAAGCCTACCTTAAGTAGGGGTTAAATAAATCTAGAGAGCTAATTTTTTACCCACCAAGAAAGAGAGAAAATGCTAGAGGATATTGTAAACCCCTCCCTCAGTTTTCGTCTTTGCTTGTCCTTATGAAGAGTCAATCATCGTTCTTGTCTCATTCTTCGTGCCGCACCAAGGTAAGAAAAGTTTAAATTTTTCTTTTTCTTTTTTTCAATGGGTGCTGCCATAAGGCAGTGGTCGTGGAAGGTAGGGTGAGCTGTTGTGGGTGGCGGCATGGCAAGGTCGGCTGGCTGGGGCCAGGTGTTGGCTCACAGCAGTCGGGAGTTGCAGAGCAGAAGTCGGTGTGACTAGGGCCGTGCGAGAGGCACGATGCCTTGCTAGCAGGTTGGCTTGCTTGCTGGACCTATTGAGAAGAAGTCAAGGACTTTCTCTGCCACTCGTGGGAGTTCAGTTGCTTCTAGAAAGCTTGTTATCAGGCTGTTTCCAACGTCCGTGTCCGGGGATAAAGTGAAGTATCCAATTGTGGCTAAGTCTGGATTAGCTTCTGAAATTCTCACCACTATGAGAAATGGGGAGGAAAGTTCGTCACTTGGGAAAGTGGATTCGGTGGCCAAAGAAGCGCTAAAGCTTGCTCATTCTGCTACTTCCACGTTTGTGATGCCTACCAAGAAGCAGGGAATTGCTCGAGTTCAATTTCTCGACTGCCGTAGATGGAGCAATGGAGGATGAAGCTACCAAGATTGCAGATGTTAGAGGTGTAGTGTCAGATGAGCAAACATCTGAGTGCAAAGTGGTTGCTGAAGGCATGATAGTTGTTAGAGAGCTCAAGGTCATCCAAACTACTAATAAGCTGTCTGCTTTGTTTAGCTTATGTCAAATTTTGGTGACCTTTGTGCATGTTTATCAATTTTCTAGAAATTTAATAAACTGCTTTCTTCACTTTACTCAATCTTCATTTTTTTTAAACTTTGCTTGCTTGAAGCGTCTTGCAAAACTTTTAGCCATAGAACCGTTGACTGGGCACGCTGCTCTGAAAAAACAGACGATCCCACAGATTATGTCGTGAGCTTTGGCTTCTTGGGGCATCACAACATGATAAAGATTTGTGGGACACGAAAATCGCTAACTAATCACATCAAAAGTGTGTAGTGTAGACATTCATGGGCAGTTTTCCCTCTCCCAAGGCTCTCAAGGGGAGAGTATACCCATATCGGTGTCGGAGAATTAGTTTATAATCTCGCACTGGATGGTGCAGACAACGTCAACTTTTAGCATTTGCCTCCCTGGTCTTCTGAGTGACCTTCAGGCACCACCCATGAGTAGTTAGCTTAGGATATTTTACATATGTTGTACTAATGCTGTCGTCAGGCAAGTTTGGTTTGTCAGCCCAAGTTTGTTAACGTATTTTACCTGACAAAATTTTTGTCAGGTAAACATTATTTGCCCAATGGAATTTAAATAGTTGTCGGGCAAACATTCGTGCGATGACCTTTGATCCACGAATTTCCATCGGGCGAAGTTTAGGCGAACAAAAACCTTATTGTGCCTCACGAAATCCTTTGATCTGGACATTGTGGTTTTTTTTCGTATTGTGTTACGCACTTCAAAAATGTTACTATGCAATATGCACTCCTTCAAGTTCTCTTAATTTGTCCTATATATTTATACGTATTTAGAGTGCAAACTAACCTTTTTTAGAGTGTTAATAACAACTCCCTAATATATACATTAGACATGTTCTGCGAAAAACTAGAGGAACGTGAACAATAATCAATGATACTATTTTTTTCAAAAAAAAAAAAAAAAAAAAAAACTAACACTCTCCAATAGAGATGGACCCTTCATTATATGTGGAGTCTACCATATGTTAGAGAGTGTATCAACAATTGTATCAGTTTTATATGTACAAATAGCATTTCTTTAATACATTAATATTATTCTTAGGTAAATAATGATTTTCTTAAAATTATACTAAATCCTACTTTTTTTTTTTTTGCTCAAGCTCAATCATACTTGTATACCTTCGTTTATTAGAATAACATTTAGCCTAACTAGAAATAAGGTATTTCTACTTTAGGTGTTTGCCTAGAGTATATCCTTAATAAAATCCTTGATTCATTAATTCTTTGCTTTTTTAACAAACTAGCAACACTCCTGGACTCAGAGTTCTCTTAAATAATATTTCAAATTTGAAAATTCCTCTAGATTCTGTTTATTTATAAATTACTAACCTTTTTTTTTCTTTTCGTGACCATGAGTATAACGCTCATATATATTGTCCGCCTCAACAGACCTAAAATACTCACGATTAGATTATAGACAATTTTTCTTAAAAGTAATTTTGTTTAGGGTTAAAATAGTAGTAAGATTTTCATTTTAAACCTGTGGTTTCATGAGCATTTTGTATGGGTGAAAAGTTAATTAAGTTAAATATTTGGTTTGATGAGCATTTTTAACGATGAACTTTAATCAAGTGGTATTGAATTATTGGGGAGCGAAAGTTGAGAGACAGGTTAAATGCAAAATCTAAGCTAAATATTTGGGTGCATAACCATTTCAATTTTAGTTTTTATTTTCTGTATTTGTATATGGTGAAGTATATAAAAAAACGAAGGGATAAAGAAGAGGGATTGATTATATATATATGAAGGAAAATGATGAAACAAAGAAGAATTAAAAAAAAAAAAATCTTAAAAGTGAAAATAATGGCTTTTTTTATATTTTAGATTTCATTTAGGGTTACTTCGTTCAATATCAACAATACCCTAAATTAAACACAAATGGGTTTTCCAAACCTAAGGCTAGTACTAAATTTTCCAATATGAAAATTTTGAATCTGATAAAATGAAACGACATCTCACTGTCTGTGCATTTAAAAAAAAGAAAGAAGAAGATATTAATAATTATCTGAGCTCTCTCTCTCTCTCTCAGTAAAAGACGGGTGAAACATGGAAGAACGTCTGCATCATCTATATATCTTATGAATAGTGGCATCTCTCTCTCTCTCTACCTCGTGTTGCTTTAGTCATGACAGCTCGAATACAGTACTGATAAGCTGGTTGTAAAATTATAAACAGCCAAACATATTGCTGTGTACCTATGGTCCTCCGGGTGGATTCCCAGATGCATGGAATATCACTTTCAGTGTTCTAAAAATCCTCGTCTAGTGCCGCCTAGGCTTTAGGTGGCTGGTCACCGCCCCGATCAATGCATAAGCGTTTGCAAATTAAAAAATGACGCCTAGACCTGCTGAGGCACCCCCCTAGGCACCTGCCTAGGTTGCGACTTAGACAGAAAATTGATAACTTTCATTCTGCATTTTATTTGTTTCAATAAATTGTAAGAGACTTGTTGTAGACTTAAATGAACACACAATATATGCTTGTTTACTATGTTTTCACTATGTTCCAATACTTCATAATATATATGTCATTCTATGTTTATGATGAAATTGTTTATATTTTAATTATAAACTGACATTATTTTCACGAAATATAATAGATTTACATAAATCCGTCTAGTCCGGCTAGGGTGTCTAGGCCTCGCCTAGCCGCCTAGGCGCTAGACCCTAACCCGCCGCCCAACTGGCGCCTAGAGTCTTTTAGAACCTTGATCATATTGGTTAATTTTTTTTGTGGTCCTTCCACCGAGAGAGAGAGAGAGAGAGAGAGAGAGAGAGAGAGAGAGAGAGAGAGACTATGCTTGGTAATCCAACAAACGCATATTTTACTGTTTTCTTAAAAGATTAAAATATGTTCAACCTGAACGAATCACAGGAGTAGTATTTGCTTCTTAGACAGTTAGGGAAAATCAATTTAAACACGTAGTTATAGGTAGTAAACAAAAAATGAGGTTCTAAAGAGGTTTCCTAGCTACAGGGTCAGGAAACTTCATCAACCTCAATATTTTCAAGTAATTGCATCATGCATACATACATACATATATATAGAGGGAGAGAAGCCTGCAGGTACTTCTCACGGGAGGGGGTATTTTTTGTATACCAGTTTGTTTTAGTACAAGCCATTAGACTTTTAAGTTCCCTTTCCTGCAAAAGCCTGGTCTAGCTTTGGTTGCTTGTTGGCATCCAGCTTTAATCCAAAGTGAATGTGGGGAAAATGTGCCCACTGCAACACAAACGACCATTTTCTCAGTTGATATATATAGGTTTTATTCTGACTAGCACATTCACATTGTATCATAAATGTATTCTCTCTAATTACCCTTAATACTGCACATAATTCCATACTGCACATCGTTTAAGAAAAATGCACATAATTCATACTCCAGACTCTATTAAAAGAGTGTTATACTTTGTACAATGAGGATGCCTGCAATTTGTGCTCATGTTTATAAATCAAATTATTTGGTAACCTTTATACTACTACTGTCTTGCTTCGATATCTTATTAATTAAAGGGATAAAAAGTGAAATTAATTAGTATAATGGTATATAATGTAGCCGCATATGTCTGAAAGATTATAAGCTGTTGGAACTTAATTATAACATATATCTGCATATTGATGGTCACTCAATCCTACTTCAATATTGACAAATGAATGTATGAGCCTAAGCCACCGGGGTTAGTCTAGTGGCGAGGGTCTGTTGGAGTAAGCTAGGTCAAGGGTTCGAAACCTTCCAATGTAACAAAAAAAGTATGTATGATAAGCTAAAAGAACATATCAATATTAATTGTAGAAGCAAGTTTAAGTAACCTAAACCCTAATACATATATAATCAAGTTGAAGGTGATGCTCAGAACGCCATTCATGCGGTGTGGCAAGGACTTTAACTTCTATATCCTGGTTGAGGACAATGAGTAGGCTAAAGCTGTGCTTAAATTTTTTTTGATTTAGAGACCTTTCCTTTTGTCCTAGAGAAGGTAATAATGAATAGCTTATTCCATTGCTAGAGCTGTACTTTCTTTAGACCATCCTTTATTTGAAGTTGAGCCACCAAGCTCTCTACATTTATTAAGTCTGAGTTGAATGTACTTTTATCTTCGAGTTAATGAGTAATTTCTATATGAAAAAAAACCCAAAAACAGACTAAAACTTTTACAAAATGTCTCAATGCAATTTTAAGGCGAGCTACCGGCCACTTAATGTAATGGATATTTACTTCTCCAATATGGGACACTTGTGTTAATAAACAATTGCTAAAATCTTGTCCTTTGGATGTACTGATCCAAATCTTCTACATATAAATAACATTAACCTAACTTTTAATCAAAATAATCATTAACCGTGCTTCTTGCTACCGTAACCATCAAGGAAACTTGCAGTCTTGACTTCACATACTTAATTTGTTATTAATCGTCAGGACTCAGATGCTAATTACTGACAGGCAATCCACATAAAATCCAATCTCCATCCTTGTTTTGTAAATGTTACTATCATAAATAAAGTTCACATGCAGTTTTACATAAGTATACTTATAATCTTCAAATTGCAAAAGTCCATGGATAAGTTATTTTGAGAGCTTGATCTTCTATTATCTTGCTGATCTGATTTTACCTTTGGCCTTTTATAGAATTAATTAAGTTAAATTAACAAAAGGGAATTGTTATTGGTATTTCAATTCTCATTTTACACTCCAAACTTTCTATATTTAGACAGAAAAATGCACTTATGAAGTGTATAACAAGATTTTTGAAGTGCCAATAGCAGTTGAAAAAAAAAATTCAATCATTTGTTAACAGAATTTGTATGTTGATCGACCTTAATTTCCTTTTGTTAGTATTAGTGATAGTTTCGACTATTTAAGGCTAGGAGGAGAAAATTATATGAAACTGGAAGAATCCCTACTTTCATAACTTCAAATATTACCAGTAATAACAATTTGAATATAGTGGGAAATCACTAACATTCCCCACGCAACGCAAGTCTTCTCTACTTTGGCTTTTGCAGTTTGTATAGCACTAATCAGCTTATGCCTAAATTATACATTATACGTCCATTAAATTGCTTTTCAACAAAACTCTAAACCCTAAACTCAAAATACACAACCTTTAAATCCAGAAACAAGTAGTCCTTTTTTATATAAGCATGATAAAAGCAAACACAAGTAGAGGATCCTATTTTTCCAAGGACTTGTCAAACCGTGAGTTTCCTCTTTAACCCCGGGGTCATTTTTAGGTCACAAAATACTTTTAATATAAACTATTGGGTCAATTATATTGTAAGATGTCAATGAAGTGAAATTTTAACAAGTGATATTGAACTTAGTTGGACAGGAATATTGTTTCAATTACTAGAAAATGAAATGAGCATCAACCTATGCTGAAATATTAAATTATTTATTGACCTATTAAACTTTTAAAACTTTTTTTTGAATCTTTCGTCTATATGAAGTAAGATTTTAATATTCCCCGTTTCTATATGTTCATGTATTTAACCACCCAAGTGATGAAACCAAAACATTCATTTATATTTTATAATAACAAAGTGTGAAATTTTAGGCATATGTTTAGCAACCTTTTCGAGTTTTGGTACATAACCTGTAGGTTGTTCTTTGATTGGTTAGTCATACCATATTTGCACACTCCTGTATGATTAGTATTTTTTTTTTGGACAGAATTTTCTTTTAAGTTCTCAATTATTATGATATATTGTATGACTGTTAAGTTATTTTCAAGAGCCATATATTATTAGGGGTGTGCTATCCACACACCCCTTTTACTTCTCACACACTCCTTGTTAATTTCAGTTTTTTTATCTTCTTCAATTCATTCGATCTGACGGCCGAAATTAGAAGGGTGTGTGAGAAGTAAAAAGGGGTGTGTGGATAGCACACCCGTATTATTATGATGTAGGCCAAAGATTGATTTATATTCTTATAGATGAAATACTTACATCGGTTCTCGATCGGCAAGAATCAAATCATCCCTCACTATAACGTAGTATGGATCAACTTGGTGGTTCTAATATATACTACCAAAATATAACTTGATAGTCCTACCATATCATAATGAGCTAATAAGCCTCCCATATGAAATATGAAAATTTTGAGAGACATGATGGCTGCTATTTTATCAACCCGTAACTTACATTTTTAGCTGCCTTGCTAAAAGCTTCCCTATGACTAATGTCAGGGTTACTAGCTTTAATCCTTTGGATCTCCTCCCTGCAGAGACAGAGAGAGATTAAATTAATTACCTTATCAGTATTTCATCTTCAAGGATAATTTCATCTCTTAATAATATTACCATCATCGATAACTTGTAGCAACAAAATGTGTGACAAAAACAATGATTAAAAGTAAACTTACTTGATAAACCTGTTATATGCTGAGGGAACCCGCTGTCTTTTCTCTGGTGCTATCATATATATGTATGTAGAAATAATTAGTTTGTTTTATTTTGAGAATATAATACATTGTGCAAATGCTTCCCATGAAACCAGGAGGCAGTGGGCAGTGGGCAGTGGGAAAAAATTACATCATTCGATCGAGCTAGCTAGCTAATAAATACTTTGCACCTCATTCCAATGATATATATATATAGCTAGATTCCACACTTCAAAAGTGCAACCTATTAATTTATTTTCTGAAATAGTTATTGTATTAAAATGTGAAAGTATTAATACTCATGAGCACAGTTTCTAGGACGTTGCTATCCATTAATTTACGGGTACTGAAATCTGCTATGAAAGGTCACCATCCTGGATGGCCCATGAGGAGGTGAGGACAAATTCCTAATTGAGCACTTGTAAATGGTGTTCGCATGAAGCTTTTATATTCAAACTAAATGGTTTTAGATTTTTTTTTTATTATACAATTGATATTTCTATTTGAAACCAAGTTTAAATTGCACATAGAGAACTCGACTCGGTTGTACAGGATGGGACATTCAACTAACCTAAATAAATGATGTTAGAACATGATCACTTTGAAGTATATTGGGTGATTTTGCCTTGTTATTTACTTTTTTTCCAATTGTGTGGAGACGTACGTTGTTCAAAGCTATCACAAGATAATTTATTAACCTAGGTAGTTGGTTTTGCAATTAACATTTGGTATGGGACATTAAGTGTTAGATGAGGGGGCGAGAGATTTTTCAACGTGTCCGAAATATGGCGCAATATGCCATATTTTATTATACAAGTGGAGGAATTTTTTTTTCTTTCAAGTGTCCCTTTCACTTATATAATTAATGACATATAGCTTAAGTGCTCATATTCGAGATGAGATCTTCTGCACCCATTTTTGTCTGTGGCCCCTCTGTGTCTTCTTTAATTGGATGAGGATTTGGTTTATTTTTTATTATTTTAATTATTATCAAGTTAACATTAATTATGTTTGGTTCAATAAGCAAAGGCACAGAGGGGCCACAGACAAAAATGGATGCAGAAGATTTCAACTCCTCATATTCTGCTCACACTGAAAAAAATATCGGAACGAGGAGGTTAGTGGTCCAATCGACTCCATTACTTTAAAGTGAGTCATATTTATTTGTGTATACAATTTGAGAGAGAGAGAGAGTGAGGGAGAGAGAGAGAGAGAGAGACTCACGGGGTATGGGAGAGACTCTAGGTTGTTCATGAAGCTCTAGAGACTCAAATGCATGACCAGACTTGTTGGATTTGGATGATGACGACGACGACGACGATCCGCAGTTTTTATTTGAATCCTCGGAGCTCAGGTGTTGTTTCTGTAACTTTCGTTAATAAATTATTAACCAAAAAATAATTAAATTACATTAATATATATCAGTCAAATCACAGTCAACACCTTGGCTCGAAAAGAACTTGAATTGAGATTTCAGAGACACACTCAACACAGAAATACAAAATATTGAGTTGGCACTAGTTGAATAATCACAGCTCGATCTTTACTACTTCTTGAAAAACTAAAAATCACTATGTCTAATCCTTAACTTATCATGAATAAATTCACTCCCACACTTGCACATAAAACTACCTTGTTCACATACACCCCCATCAAATTCCTTGTAGAAATTTAGGGAATCCGAGTCAGAAAAATATTGTATATTGTTACTTAAGAAAAGGAGAGCAAAATGCACATATTTGTAATTTTTTTACAAACAGTAGTACTAGTCTAATTTATTCTAAAAGAATTATAGGGTTTGAACTTCGAGTGCAGGGCAATCCATCATTTGCAGAAAAAAATGCACATACATTTAAATTAATAATTAATGTATGAGTACCTGAGGATCTTGAGGTGGAATGGTAGTCGACTGAAGGGAACCTCCAGTATTAACAGAGAGCAGATTGGCACAATGCCCACATCTCACCGTCACCATATTCAGTAAACTGTTGCATGGAACACTCACCTGCACTATTCGATTCAGTTATCGATACGTATATAATGTAGGAGGTACAGCAAATTATTACCTAAATGCTTAATTTATTCTTCTTAAAAGAAAAATAAAAGTAACCAGTATACTACTAATAAATGTGAGATTCTAGCTAGGTTAACTTAGTTAATGCTTTAGTATCATGTTGATTGATTTCTAGTTTAATTTGTTGGCACCTGAATCTTTATTTCTTGCTCTCTCGCACACACGAACTCAAAGGCGTTAATGTAACCATCATATGATCGTAACTAAACCCTATTGACCAAACAAAAAATCAAACCCTAATTCATAAAACAGAAACAAATCCTGTAAGAGAACAAACCAGATTGCATTTATAGTCATATGATCTCATTATGAAGAACTCTATCAATTGAAAACAGCGATACATAGGACACGCATCAGCGATATGAGGACGAATAGTCCAGTTATAAAGACGAAGATGATGATCAGAGGAGAAGAAGAACAAGGAGAAGGATGAAATGCCCAAATGCATCTGAAAACCTGTTTTCTCAAATTAACAAAGTACGTGCAGAATTGATCTCAGACCACACATGAGCAAATAACTGCAAGGTCTCTTGGCCCCCTTCATTTAATTACCTAAGAGTTAAGACACACACACACACACAAACCATCTCTCTCTCACTGTCTGATTCACACGCAGACACACAGAAACTCACACGCGCACATAGAGATGCTATTCTTTCTTTTTCTTTTTTTCCTTTCGGTGCCCCTTCTGGCTTTTCTGCCTGACACACCCGCAAGGAAGATGATAAAAGATAGAAAGAAATAGCTCAGTGTATCAACAGAGAGAGAGAGAGAGAGAGAGGGCGAAAGAAAGCGACGTGACGGGAGCGGAAACCATTAAAGGCCATGACCAGCAGGATTATCCACTCACTCTTCTTCACTATCAAACATAACTACTCATGATTAAAGGAAGAGGGCCGAATCATCATCATCATCATCATCAACTACACTAATTTAACCACTGTACATTCTGCAGTGAACTACCCTCCAGTGTTTAACATCGTCATTTTCCGTATATATATTTTCTCAACAATCACAATACATAGAGTTCAGAAAGGAAAAAGAAAACAAAGGAAATAATTTTAAAAGGGCTTATTTATCAGAGGCACCTTATGATGAAACAAAGAAGAAAAAAGAAGCACTATTTGCTGCTTTGGCGCTATCTCTCTCTCCTCCTCACTCCCTTCCTCAGACTATATTCACAGGTATTTGTAAAGAGTAAGGAAAAGGCGCCTTCTGTACTACATTGGTATTCAGAACCTGAAATATGTAACAACTGGATCACATTTATTCATCGAGAGAGGGAGAGAGAGAGAGAGATTATAAGTAAGGAGTAGGAATCTGCACAAAGTTGGGCATATATAGCTTGGGATCTGAAACTTCAACCCTAGCTAATAACCTAACTACTTGTTGCCCTAGTTCATGGCCATGAGAATCCCGCAGCGGAAAACATTCAGGAGATTTGTTTGCTATCTTTAGCCGGAAGCAATCTTCCCTCACTTTTGTTATTGTTATAAATCCACCTAACTCTTTATGGGGTTGATTGCAATTCTACAACTACTGCTCGATCTTGACGTTCATAAAATGATTTTATTTTATTTATTTTATTATTTTCATGTACTTGGAGGCCTGCAGGCCAAAACCCAGGTAGATTTCTTCATAAAATATAAGGTAGGAGACAGATTCTTTGATCAATTCCATATGAATCAAAAGAATTCGCAATTCTTGGCGTCAATTCGAGTACTTAAACTTTAACCAGAAAAGGGCATTTTAAGTAGTCGGTTAAGGGCCAAATTTGTTCTATAGATTCACAAAAACGCCATTATATATTCTTCTGCACTTTAAGAAAGTTGTTATTTTCGGGTGCATAGAGGGACATGACGAATCAAATTCATTCTTGATCTGAAAGCTAAAATAATGAAAGCCCGGATATTGGTCAATTCAGCTGTTAAAATACATGGCACAAATAAACCTTAGAAATGAATAATTAAGGACATGACTGTGAGAGAGAGAGAGAGAGAGAGAGAGAGAGAGAGAGATACCGCTAAAATGGTGTTGCAGAAGTTGCAGTGAACATAACAAACACGCTCAGATGCCATCAAATCCATTGACATAATATTTCAAAGCTTAAATTGTAATATATAGCCTGATCAGGTAGTATTTCTTGAGAAAGAAAGGCTAAGGTGTGAAAACAGAACAAAAGAAACAAAATATAATTTGTGATTAAAGAAATAAAAATGTACAGAGAAACGAACACAAAGACAAAAGATGAGAAAAGAAAGAACTTTTTATGAGAGAGAAGTAGACAGAGAGAGAGAGAGAGAGGATGGGACTAGTCTGGTCGGAGTGAAGTGGGAATGGATGTAAAATGTAAGTAGTGGTTTTTGTAAAATGAATATATAAAAGGTGGTTTTATGGGAAAGGCTGTTTGTGGATCATTTTAGAGAGAGAGTGAGAGGTGGTGATGGTGGGGTTGGGTGTGTTATGATTGAGGGAATGAGTGGGTCGGAGTGACCCATCTCTTAACCCTCCTCTTGGCTTTCTGTAGAGGATGAGGGGGGATCGAGATATTTATGCTTGGAATGTTTAGGGAAAAGAGAAAAAGAGAAAGAAATTAATAAAAAGAGATCTTATTATTGGGATGAGATGAATGAGAAAGATAGGGAGGAGCTTATGGGAATGAAATAAAAGGCACGTGAAAGTTTTGGGAATTGTTATTAACACTCTAGAATTTTTAATTTGCGTTTTAAATTTTTTATATTTAGAAAAAATAATACATTTATGTGGAGTGTTAATAACAGTTTCCGAAGTTTTTATTTGTGCTAATAAAATAAGACATGTATAAGTTTTATTGACACAAAACAATATACTTGTACCGTATAGTTAGTTGTAATCTGAAAGATGTGCTTAGAATGTATGTCATGTATTTGTATTTTGTGTGTCTATCAAGTGTCCAAGCTGGAGAGAGTGAAGGTGTTTTGCCTTATTACTCATTACTCCTTTCTCCTTGTTATTTCTTGTTTTCAATTTTTTTTTTTTCCATGCATGTTCAATATTTATATTATTTTCATTTTTGATTGATTTTGTTAGAATGTCTTTTGTCTCTTACTTCGACATGACATTTATGTGTTGCATCCTAACCTACTTTTAATTCTATGTTGTGAATGAAGCTTTAACCGCACAAAACCTAATTTTTGTTTTTGGGAAATAAGACCTTTTTTTGTTTGTCGGAAACTAGAAAATCCCATTAAATTCCGAGATTAATGTTTGCATCCTTTGCTAAAATGCTAAGTAATCCTTTTAGACCAAATTGATCTCACTGATACTACCAACCATGCATATACACATATGATGCTACAACATGCGCTGTCACAGCCCGTCCCGAAAGATTTTCTCTGATGGTGTGAAATGTCTAATTTACCCTTAAACGTTTGTGGTGTTGTATGGTTTAAGTTGTGTAGTGGACCAATTATTTTCTTTCCTAAATTTTTTGGACCCAACTAGAACTAAATTTTTTCCTAGTTTTGGTTGGTGACAAGCTGGACCACACACTCACACACACACCCAATCCCGTTGGCCCTCTCTCTCTCCTCCCTCTCGGTTTTTCTCCATTTTCCGTACAATACGTACAGACAAACCTCAAACCAAGCAATTTCTTCACAGATCGAGGTTTTTGAAGTCACATTCGTCTTCCTTGTGAGCTCAGGAACACATCTATACCGTTTTTAGAACGTGAAGACCTCATTTCCCTAGAATCCGAGAACCCAGTTTTGGGTTACTGTTCATGCACTCGTGATTGTGAAGTCTTTAGGAGATTTTAAGCTGCTAGGAAGCTTTAGGACATCTTCGTGAAGCTTGGAGAAGAAAAACGAAGTGTTTTGGACGTCATGAAGTTGAGTTTGACAAGTTTCAAGTTTGGCTGGAATATCGAGGTTTCTCCGGCAAAATCCCGTGGATTTCAACGCGTGAAATTGGTAAGGTTGTGTTCTAATCCCTATAAGCTTCATTTTGAGACAAATTTCGTGAGTTTTAGTTTAGAATCGAAAGAGATATGAAGATTTTAAATTTTTTCAGAAATCGGTAAGTGCAGCAGTGACCGGCGCGGGACTCCGGCGAACCAAGGAAGAAGGAGGAGAATATTCCATCAAAGTTGGCGAAATATTCTAACGTCGTCAGGTAAACGTAATGGCATATTCTGATTTTTTACGGAATATTCCCTAACGCCGTTAGGGAATCCGTTTGGTGTGCCAGACACGTGCCTGCGAGTGAGCCGAGCGTCTAGCCATGCCTTGGCCGGGGCATGAGGACGCGTGGGGTCATGAAATTTTTTTCTAAAAATTTGCGGATGTTCCTGATTTTGAGTAGGTCATGGTGGTATATTCAAATACCCCATTTAAGCATTGTATGAGAAGTTATTCCCTAATTTTGTATATGTGCTTTAAATAAAGTTTATTTAGTTATTTCGCATATAGATGAGACCCATCAATCGAGGCTCGGGGGGTACGACCCTTCGACATACCAGTGAGTGGACTTTTGGTTTTTCGTATATACCTATATACTTGAGATTTTTCCCAGAAAATGAATTTGAATGATTATACGTTTTGAAATGCCATGCAAAGTATCCGCCTATTTTATTTATGCATTAGTAGTTGCATATAATTATGATTGGTGCTGTGGACGCACAGGTAAGTGCCAGGTAAGTTCATAAATTAAAGATTTGAGGTTACTTCAGTTATGTGAGATATGATGTGATGTTTTGAGAGCTCATAAACCTGCACCCCGGTGTTAGTGCTCCCGCCCAGAGTTAGGGCACAGTCTTTCACGTGATGTTCACTTCCCGCACCATATGCTCACCTTGGATCCAAGTTAGGTGCACAGGCTTGTCGTACTGACCACTTTAGGTGGTTCTGACTCGTAGGTGACCTGCGATTATTCGCACAGCCTTCACGTGATCGTAGCACTAGAGCATATTTATTTTACACCTAGTCTTGTCTTACAGACCACTTTAGGTGGTTCCGACTCGTGTGCAGGATTTGATTTGATATGATTGAGATTGGTTATGAGCTATATACTCAGCCGTGCAGATTGAGTTAGAGGGATTTGGCTGATACGATATTTGACATTTATATATTTTGCCTGGATTACTTATAGCATTGCATTGAGATACTTTGGCATGGTATACTTCTATGGATTTTCATCTTGAGTATGATTTCTGATACAGCTTATTATTAGTATTATTATTATTTTTCTAGGAAATTATACAGGTTTTATTGTGAAAGGTTAGAGCTTTTGAGAAATGAAATGATTTTGAAAAGCTTTCTTTTTGCCCACTCAGACTTTCTATTTTATGTCTCTCCAGGTTTTAGGTAGAAGTGCTTTGGTGGATCACGAGGATTTCGTCGGGGGTTTTGACAGAACATCATAAATGTAAGATCACCCTTGTATGTTGTATAATTAGTACTTGTCCTGCTTGACTGCACTTAGGCTATGTATGCTCTGGTTGTGTAATTCACACTTAATCTCACACTGGTACCTTATCTTATCTAGTACTCTATTTGATTTGGTTTTTGTTTATTCGAAATTCCTTATATCTCTATTGCTTCCGCACTGTGCACATGGCTACGTCACCCTTACGTGACGGCCAGCATGCCCTGATTTAGGTCGGGGTGTGTCAGTTTGGTATCAGAGCCCTAGGTTGCATTCCTGCATGTCTTGAGAATTTCTAATTATTTTGATGTCTTCTGTCAGAACTATGCCGCCTCGTAAAGATCCACTTCCTTCTGTTGAGTCTAGTTTCCTTGATATAGCTCAGTTAGGGGAAGCTATAGCTAATGCTATTCAGTCCTCGCTTCATCCTCCCTAAATGACACCTCTTGAGACTGTGTATAATCTGATACTGAATCATTTTTATGGGGAATGAAGGACATGAATGAGCGGAGAAATGGATCAATCATCTTGAGAAGACTTTTCGTGTAATGCAGAGTCAGGGGAATCTTCCTCCTGATAGGTGGGTCGAGACGACTATCTGGTTTCTGGGTTTGAAGCCTGCATCTTGGTGGAGACAGGAGTCTTATCAGTTGTCACCAGAGGAAGCAGTTGATTGGGAAATGTTTAAACAGTTGTTTCAGAAAAGGTTTATTCCCCCTGAGTATATTGATCGCAAAAAGCAAGAGTTTACTCAATTAAAACAGGGGAAGATGACGGCAAATGAGTATTATAGGAGATTCACTGATTTGTCTCGCTATCATCCAGAGGTTGCTGCTAATCTAGTTGAGATGCTTCGTCGCTTCAGGTTGGGTACAAAGAAGAAATGACGTTCTATAGCGACCTCGACTCCCTCTGATACTTACCAGGAATTTTATGAGATTTTGTTGAGAATTGAGGACTCAGAAAATATGACCAGTGAGAATGAAGATGAAGAAGAAAAGAATGGGAGTTAGAGGCGAGATAATAAAGGTAAAGGTCAGTCTTCTCAAGGACCTCGCAAGACTCAGAGCTTTAAGAGGAGTGGAACTAGTTCCAGCTATTCTAGCGGAGGTTTTAGTTCCACTGGTCAGATGAGAGGTGGTAGATTTTCAGGAGGTCCTAGATTCCAGAGGTAGGGAGATCCTGGAAGAGGAAATGCTCATTTTGTGCTGCAGATGTAATAATAGGCATTTTGGGGAGTGTAGGAGAGGCAGCAGTGGATGTTTTACTTGTGGGTAGATGGGACATAGAGCTATAAATTGTCCCCAGAGTCAGCAGCTGCCCCAACAGCCTTATGTGCCACCAGCAGCGCCGATCTAGCAAGTTCCAAGGTCTGGTAGTTATGGTCAGATGGGTCAAGGTGGTGCTTACCATTATCAAGGCGATGTCGCTCTTTATGCTTCAGGGCAGTATCAGTATTCGCATGATCCTTATTACCAGAGTGGGTATTCTCAGTATCCTAGAGGGTATACACCATATCCTCCCATTCTAACTGGTGGATCTCAGTGGTATCAGGGAGGACAACCCCAGCACATAGAGATTGCTTCCAGTGGCGCAGAATCTTCTAGGCAATCTGGTCAGCTAAGTCAGGGGCGAGGTAATCAAGCTAATAGAGGTCGTGGGGGACGACAACAAACCCAAGGACGTATTAACAATATATCTTTGCAAGATGCTTAGAATCATCCGGACTTGATCATGGGTACGTTAAACATTCTTGGTCACTTTGCTAGAGTTTTAATTGATTGTTGTGCTACGCATTCTGTTATTTCTCATACATTTGCTCAAGTGACGCAACCTTATCCTATGCCTTTAGGGTATGATTTAGAGTTTGCTATGCCTAGAGGGGAGAGATGTTATGTTGAATGTGTATATACAGGATGTCTAGTGATGGTAGAGGATATGGTTATGCCAGCTAATCTTATCCAGTTAGATATTGTTGATTTGATGTGATTTTAGGCACATATTGGTTGCATTATAATCGTGCCAATATAGATTTCGTTGGGAAGACAATTACTTTCCATCGTCCTGGATTACCTGAAGTTACTTTTGTGGGTGAACGTAGTAGGGTGAGGCGTGGCGTTATTTCTGCTGTAAGGGCGAAAAGGTTGTTATCGAAAGGTTGCCAGGGATATTTAGCTCATGTAGTGCTAAATGATGTTGCTTCTAGTAGTGTGGAGGATGTTCGAGTAGTCAGACATTTTCCTGATGTATTCCTTGATGATTTACCTGGATTGCCGCCAGGCCGAGATGTGGAGTTCACTATTGATTTGCTTCCAGGTACGGATCCTATATCTTTGACTCCATATAGAATGGCTCCTGCTGAATTGAGGGAATTGAAAGTCCAGTTGCAGGAATTAATCGATAAAGGTTTTATTCAGCCTAGTACTTCACCCTGGGGAGCTCCAGTTTTGTTTGTAAGGAAGAAAGACAGGACTTTGAGGCTATGTATTGATTATAGGCAATTAAATCGGGTAACAATTAAAAATCGTTATCCATTGCCTCGTATAGATGATTTGTTTGATCAGCTTCGAGGTGCATGTGTGTTTTCTAAGATTGATTTGAGGTCTGGTTATTACCAATTGAAGATCAACAGTAAGGATGTCCCTAAGACTTCTTTCAGGACTCGTTATGGTCATTATGAGTTTCTTATGATGTCATTCGGATTAACGAATGCACCAGCAGCTTTCATGGATTTGATGAACCGAGTATTCCAGCCATATATCGACAGGTTTGTCATTGTTTTTATTGATGACATTTTGGTATACTCTAAGTCTAAAGCAGAGCATGTTCGACATCTTACTTTGGTGTTGAAGAAATTAAGGGAACATCAGTTGTATGCTAAGTTTAGCAAATGTCAATTTTGGCTGGATCAAGTAGCATTTTTGGGACATGTCATTTCTACTCAAGGTATTCAGGTGGATTCTCAAAAAGTGGCAGTTGTGGAGAATTGGGAGCAACCTTGAACCGTCACTGAGGTACGGAGTTTTCTTGGCCTAGCAGGCTATTATAGACGGTTTGTTAAGGATTTTTCAGTCATTGCTTTGCCATTAACAAGGTTGACTAGAAAAGAAGTTAAGTTTGAGTATTGTGAGCAAAGTTTTCAGCAGTTGAAGTATTATCTCACTCATGCACTTGTTTTGGCACTCTCAGATGATAGTGATAATTTTGAGGTTTATAGTGACGCTTCCTTGAATGGCCTAGGTTGTGTGTTGATGCAGCATGGTAGGGTGATTGCTTATGCTTCACGACAATTAAAGCCTCACGAGATGAATTACCCTACTCATGATATGGAGTTAGCAGCTATCATCTTTGCTTTGAAGATTTGGAGATATTATCTCTATGGTGAGAAATGTAAGATCTTCACAGATCATAAGAGTCTTTAGTATCTTTTTACTCAGAGGGATCTTAATCTTCGGCAGCGGAGGTGGATTGAGTTGCTTAGTGATTATGATTGCACGATTGAGTATCACCCTGGTCGTGCGAATGTAGTGGATGATGCTCTTAGTAGGAAGACTCCAGTTAGACTTAATGCCATCTATGATTGTCATGTTCATCTTCTTGCGGATTTGAGGTCCACTGGAGTGAAGTTAGGGGTGGAAGATCAAGAGGAAGCCTTGCTAATTTTCAAGTCAGGTCAATTTTAATTGATCGTGTGCTCGAAGCCCTGATGGATGATGAAGAGACCCAGGAAATAATTCAAGCGAGGAATCGGGGGAAGAAGAAAGACTTCAGAATTCGAGAAACTGATGGTATGCTTATGCAGGAGAGTAGAATGTATGTGCCAAATAATATGGAATTAAAGAAAGCAATTTGTTGATGAAGCACATATTTCAGCTTATGCAATGCATCCAGGAGGTACAAAAATGTATCATACCATTCGACCATTTTATTATTGGCTGGGTATGAAACGAGAAATTGCTGAATATGTGAGTAGGTGTGTTATTTGTTAGCAAGTCAAAGCAGAAAGAAAGAAGCCTTTTGGATTGATGCAGCCATTTCCCGTTCCACAGTGGAAATGGAAAAAAATTACTATGGATTTTGTGTACAAGCTTCCTCGTACACAGAATGGTTATGATGGCATTTGGGTGATAGTTGATCAGCTTACTAAGTCAGCACATTTTATTCCTATGAGGGAGAAATATCCTTTAAGCCGATTAGCTAAACTGTTTGTATCGAAGATTGTGAAGTACCATGGAGTCCCAGTTAGTATTATCTCGGATCGTGATCCTAGATTTACTTCTAAGTTTTGGATAACGTTCCAGGAAGCTCTTGGTTCGAGATTATTTTATAGTATAGAATATCATCCTCAAACTGATGGACAATCAGAAATGACTATTCAGTCGCTGGAAGATATGCTGAGATCTTCAGTATTGCAGTTCAGTGACGCTTGGCATAAGCGGTTGGATTTAATGGAATTTGCCTACAACAACAGCTTTCATTCCAGTATCGGTATGTCACATTTCGAGGCTCTTTATGGTAAATTTTGTCGCACACCCTTATGTTGGCCAGAAGTTGGTGAAAGAGTCTTGATGGGCCCTGAGATCGTGGATGAGACTACACAGAATATTCAGGTGATTAAGTCTAACCTAAAAGTGGCCCAGGATCGACATAAGAGTCTAGCAGACAGACATGCCACTGACAGGATGTATAATGTAGGTGATTGGGTATTTCTAAAGCTATCACCGTGGAGAGGTGTAGTACGGTTTGGAAAGAAAGGCAAGTTGAGTCCTAGGTACATTGGACCATATATGATCACCTAGCGAGTCGGTGAGGTTGCTTACAGGCTTGAGTTGCCTCCTGAGTTGTCCAAAGTGCACAATTTTTTCATGTCTCTATGTTTCGTCATTACATCTCAGATCTTTCTCATGTTATACCTCCTCAACCGCTGGAAATTAATCCGGATTTGACTTATGATGAGGAGCCAATGACTATTTTGGATTGGAAGGATAAGGTTCTGAGAAATAAGACAGTGCGCTTAGTGAAAGTTTTGTGGAGGAAGCCACTTGGGAGACAAATGACCGGATGAGAGATATGTATCCAATGTTGTTTTATGAGTATTAATGGATTGTAATTATTGTTTGAATTTTGAGAACGAAATTTTCTTAAAGGGGGTAGGTTGTCACAGCTTGTCCCGAAAGATTTTCTCTGATGGTGTGAAATGTCTAATTTACCCTTAAACGTTTGTTGTGTTGTGTGGTTTAAGTTGTGTTGTGGACCAATTATTTTCTTTCCTAAATTTTTTGGACCTAACTAGAACTAAATTTTTTCCTAGTTTTGGTTGGTGACAAGCTGGACCACACACTCACACACACACCTAATCTCGTTGGCCCTCTCTCTCTCATCCCTCTCGGTTTTTCTCCATTTTCCGTACAATACGTACAGACAAACCTCAAACCAAGGAATTTCTTCACGGATCAATGTTTTTGAAGTCACCTTCATGTTCCTTGTGAGCTCAGGAACACATATGTACCGTTTTTAGAACGTGAAGACCTCATTTTCCTGAGAATCCGAGAACCCAATTTTGGGTTACTGTTCATGCAGTCGTGATTATGAAGTTTTTAGGAGATTTTAAGCTGCTAGGAAGCTTTGGTACATCTTCGTGAAGCTCGAAGAAGAAAAACGAAGTGTTTTGGACGTCGTGAAGTTGAGTTTGACAAGTTTAAAGTTTGGCCGAAATATTGAGGTTTCTCCGGTAAAATCCGGTGGATTTCAAGGCGTGAAATTGGTAAGGTTGTGTTATAATTCCTCTAAGCTTCATTTTGAGACAAATTTCGTGAGTTTTGGTTAAGAATCGAATGAGATATGAAGATTTTAAATTTTTCGAGAAATCGGCGAGTGCAGCGGTGACGGACTCCGACGAACCAAGGAAGAAAGAGGAGAATATTCCGTCAAAGTTGGCGGAATATTCTAACACCGTCAGGTAAACGTAATGGCATATTCTGATTTTTTACGGAATATTGCCGTTAGGGAATCCGTTTGGTGTGCCAGGCACGTGCCTGCGCGTGAGCCACTCGTCTGGCAGTGCCTTGGCCGGCGCGTGGGGTCATGAAATTTTTTTCTAAAAATTTGGGGATGTTCCTGAGGTTGAGCAGGTCATGGTGGTATATTCAAATACCCTATTTGAGCATTGTATGAGAAGTTATTCCCTAGTTTTGTATATGTGCTTTAAATAACGTTTATTTAGTTATTTCACATATAGGTGAGACCTATCCTGAGGACGAGTGCGATCAATCGAGGCTCTGGGGCTACGACCCTTCGACATATCAGTGAGTGGGCTTTTGGTTTTCCGTATATACCTATATAATTGAGATTTTTCCCAGAAAATGAATTTGAATGATTATACGTTTTGAAATGCCATGCAAAGTATCCGCCTATTTTATTTATGCATTAGTAGTTGCATATAATTATGATTGGTGTTGCGGAAGCACAGGTAAGTTCATAAATTAAAGATTTGAGGTTACTTCAGTTATGTGAGATATGATGTGATGTTTTGAGAGCTCATAAACCTGCACTCCGGCGTTAGTGCTCCCGCCCAGAGTTAGGGCACAGTCCTTCACGTGATGTTCACCTCCCGTACCATATGCTCACCTTGGATCCAAGTTAGGTGCACAGGCTTGTCGTACTGACCACTTTAGGTGGTTCTGACTCGTAGGTGACCTGCGATTATTCACACAGCCTTCACGTGATCGTAGCACTAGAGCATATTTATTTTACACCTAGTCTTGTCTTACAGACCACTTTAGGTGGTTCCGACTCGTGTGCATGATTTGATTTGATATGATTGAGATTGGTTATGAGTTATATACTCAGCCGTGCATATTGAGTTAGAGGGATTTGGCTGATGCAATATTTGACATTGATATATTTTTCCTGGATTACTTATAGCATTGCATTGAGATACTTTGGCATGGTATAATTCTATGGATTTTCATCTTGAGTATGATTTCTGATACAACTTATTATTATTATTATTATTTTTATGGGAAATTATACAGGTTTTACGGCGAGGGGTTAGAACTTTTGAGAAATGAAATGATTTTGAAAAGCTTTGTTTTTGCCCACTCACATTTTCTGTTTTGCGCCCCTCCAGGTTTTAGGTAGAAGTGCTTTGGTGGATCACGAGGATTTCGTCGGGGGTTCTGACAGAACATCATAAATGTAGGATCACCCTTGGATGTTGTATAATTAATACTTGTACTGCTTGACTGCACTTAGGCTATGTATGATCTGGTTGTGTACTTCACACTTAATCTCGCACTGGCACCTTATCTTATCTAGTACTCTAGTTGATTTGGTTTTTGTTTTTTTCTAAATTCCTTATATCTCTATTGCTTCCGCACTGTGCACATGGCTACGTCACCCTCACATGACGGCCAGCATGCCCTGATTTAGGTTGGGGTGTGTCATGCGCAACCTCTGTTAAAGAATTATATTTATGTTAATTACATTCATAGCTTGGATAAATTGTACTTGGGGATTCCATGATACACTTGTGGAGTAAGAGATAATTCAGAAAATTTTGGAGCTGATACGTAGACTTTTATGCTTGATTGGCTAGAATGCCCTAGTGATGCTCATATTCGTTCCACATGCAGTTCAACCACCAAGAAGACCTAAGCTGCTGACCACAACTTGTCCAAGCTCTTATGATCATGGAAAGTAGATAAGGTGGTGTGGTAAAAACTAACACACAAATTAAACCCTATTAAGATAGTTGTAGTACGCGTAAGTAAGGATCGTTCTGGGCCGGGGATTAGTTAGGGATGCTAATCAACCCAAATTAAACTTAAAATTTGAAACTAGACTCAAACAACTCAAAACAAGCTAAACTGACTCAAATAACACAAAACTAAATGAAATTGACTCAAAACAATAACTAGAATGTAATTTGGACGAAAATTGAACTAGAAAGACTCAAAACACTAAAAAGAACCCAGTTTGGACAGATTCTAACCTAAAGACATGAAATATAAAGGGGAATTGGGTTTTGACGAATTTGAAGTAAAACCAAACAGATTTAAGACTCTAAATAACTTTGAACGAAATTGGTGATTTAAAAGGGTGAATGACTAGCTAGAGGGTCCTTCTCCACACATGACACACATGCATACAAATCAATTTCCAGTTATTCTTTCGATAAACCATGAATGACAATGCCCCAAATTAATCGTGAGAAGACAAATTAACTTTCAGATTTTCCTAAATTCATTGAATTGGACTCAGCGATGCAACCAAATTATTCTTATCAAGTTCCCTACGTGAACATCATGATAAAGATACATATCAAAGATCATTAAGTTTTGTGAAAATCATAAGCATTGACAAGGCATTCGTAACTATGAACTGCATGATACTCCTGCCAATAATTTACTTAACACGATCATAACTAGTGACTTTTACTACTTGTGAAAATAAGTTTATATCCTAGCATCAAATTCATGCATGCAAACTAAGTAGGCCTCCTTAATCAACACACAAGAACAAGTTATCAATCAAACAGATAAGTAAATTGCATTCACGATTTATGAAATCATAACTGGATGTAATCAATTCATATCACATATGTGTTCATGGCTTTGAATTCACCTCTAACTAAAACGAATTTAGTTCCACATGGTTGCAATTAAACAAAAACAATCTAATTTAAACATTGAACTAAAACTAAGGATAGAATACACCTAGAACGTTCCAGCAATCCAAAGCCTTGATGGCAGGCACGGCTCCAAGGGTCTCATCTCCTTCCTTCCTTGCAAAGCTGCGGCACAATTGTATTTTTCTGATGTTTTGGCTCTTGTATGTGTGGTGCACGTGATAAATATGTATTTCTAGGCCTAGGGTTTGCATAATTTCTGAAGGAAAAAGGATTGCACAATCCTAGGATGAAAGGGAGTCGGATACACGGCAGGTTTCAAGAAGGGAAGGGATTAAATTCATCAGATTTCTAGGGGAAAAAGGGATCAGGTTATTTGCATTGTTTCAGGGCTTCTAAAATCAAATATTAGGTATTCTAATGTGATAAGGAGTCCCCCTTGCAGCTGGAATTAAGGTAGGATATGTTGGAAATGTGCCCTAAAGCCAATCATATGATGATACTTTACGGACATTTCACATGTTAAACTAATCTAGTTTACATATAAAGGGCAAACATTATTGTTTGAGCCGTCTCATATAAATGTTATATGCTTAAACGATAAAGTCCAAGGAATATGTGATTGGGAGATTGCAATCTAATGAAGTTAGATTAATGAGACCATTATTTCGTAGACACATCCTAAACGTTCCTGATCATAGGATTGCCAATTGGGCATTGACAGTCCGTTAAGATCAGTACGTGCTATGTCTTCTCTCAGGGAGAGTGACTAGTCTCGAGTCATTGGTGTGTGTGACATCAAGACAAGTACGTAGGTGCTCAATAGAGAATGAGTCCACTGAACACGATCAACGAGGAGTTCTCATACTCATGTCACATGAGAACTCATGGTTGGGATAATGCAAATTAGTCATTTGACCTGAGGCATCACAGTTGTCTTGTGGTTAAGTCCTTGATCTTTGATTATGTCAAAGTCACCCCATCGGGGTGTCCATGGCATCATTGGGGTTAAGCCACTTAGTTATGGAGACAAGTGAATGTGCAACAAGGGATCTCTAACCTTCAAATGGTTTGAGGGAGAATACTCTATGATATGATTAAAATCTCTGGCCAGAGTATGAATGAGATTAGGGAATGCGTTCCAAATCACATTCAAGGTAATCATATAAGCAAACGAATCACATTGGATAGTATACATGAATAAATAAACTATCAAACCAAACAATGTGGTCAAGAGTATTAGATTAGAGAAGGACCGTATTGCATTTGTAATCCTTAACTGAATAGGTTCTCTACCTCTTCTGATTAGCTTGGGTAACCATGATATGCTGCTAGGTGTCACTCATGGTTTGTGGAAGCCCTAAACGTGTATAATCACTAAAGGGAGAATTGAAAGTAAGTTTCAATTCACAATCGATGTAAAATGGTTTTAATCGCTCACTGCCTCGCTAAAAGGAACCTAATGGATCGTACACCGTGTAAGGTGGAGATTGAAGAAACAATGGAGATGAGTAAGAATAATTAAATGGTTTAATTATTTATGGCAAGGATTAATTAATATGTTAATTAATCAAACGAATAAGTTCGTTAAAGACCTCGGGATAGTTTTGGAACTTAAGGCCCAATGGGCTTCGAACGTCAAAGCCCATTGACTTAAGTTGTATGACAACTTAATGAATAAAGATTCACAAAGGCCCAAAAGCCCATATCCATTTTGTGTAGAATTAGGGTTTTTTGGTTCTTTAGGTCATTTAAAGAAGTGACTATATAAAGAACTTTATAGCCTAAAATTCATAAGGGTTTGTTTTAGAGAAAATTGGTGAGAACTTGTTTCTTCATTTTCTCTCTAAGAGGCCAACCACCTTGGAGGGTGAATCTAGCAATCCTACTACTCCAAGGTCACTCATTTCTTCTTCAATCTAACCTTGGTGTAGAATCTTTAGAGGTTCTCTATTTTGGGAACTTGGAGAATCCAATTCTTTCAACCAAATCCATGGAGCTAAGAAGCAAGGAATGAAGACCCTATCTCTTGGGTGATTATCCTTTGCATATGCAAAGAGGAATCTACAAAGGTAAATATTTCTCAACTAACAAATGTTGATTTAAGTTGAGTCAAGGTTCACCAATCTACTAGGCTTTGAATTTCATGGTTGATGTTTTGTTTTTAGTGCATGTAAGCATGATTCCGCCTTTAATTTGTTAATTGCATGCTATTGATGTTGCTCAAATGAACATGTTTTTCACAAAATTTCCTTCAAGTGGTATCAGAGCCTATGTCTAGTAGTTGGTGAATCATTTTGGGTTTTGTAGTTCATAGTTTTTGATTTAAAAGTTGTAATATGTTACAAGCTTTATTCTTGTTTCTTTGAATGTAAATTTTGTTAGAAAATTTGCCATCTCAAATGTTGTAGATGTAGTTCATATGAGCATGAATTTTGGAGCTAAAATTTGGTGCCATGTTTTTGGGGAAATTCGGCCAAATCCAAAGGGTGATTTTTTGGGTTCATGTTTGTCTTGTTAAAATGGTTTTAAAGTGACTTTTGGAACCCCTAAGTACCCTAGGATGTTAGCCATCTTTTGAGTGGTGAAAATTTGAGTTTTGGTGAGTGAAAACATTCATGGAGCTATTATGAGTTTTCATGAGTGTTCTTCAATGTTCTTGAAGTTCTTGCCAAGAACAAAAAGTTTTGAAGTTTTGATTCAAAAAGTTTTATGTTTTTACATAAAGTTTTAGTTTAATTTTAGTGGGTGATGGTTATTGGTAAAGTATTATTAATGGTTTTAATGGTAAACAAACTTTTTTAAAAGTTTGACATAAATTCAATTAATGGTAGACAAACTTTTATAAAAGTTTGACATAAATTCAATATATATCATATATGTTTCATCTTTACCTCACGTAACAAAATCCACTTTCATAAACTTTGTACAATTGGACTTATCTCCACTCTATTTTATCCCTAAAACCGGCCACCCTACATGTAGGGTATTTTTGGGCCTTTTGTGCAATTACATAAAGTTTTGATACTTTTGTGTATTTGTATTTTAGCCCAAAAGTTTACGTTTTTACGTTAAGGCCCAAAAACGCTAAAGGACAAATTGTTTTGCTCCTTTAATGAAGTTTTTTGTATTTGTTGAAATTTTTGGGTTCTAGTTGTAATTACATGAAGTAGTGGACTTTTGTGTTTTTACAAAGTGACCCCAAAAGTTTGTGTTTCGCAATATAGCCCAAAAAGTTGTGGTTATTGCATGATGGCCCAAATTAAGTAGGGAACAAAAATTGTTTTGTCTCTTTAAATGAGAATTGGATTTTCATTTCATTTAGCTCCATTTAAATCAATTTTATGGATACAAAAACAAAATGAAAATGTTGCATTCAAGTTTAATTAGTTAAAGTGTTAATTAATTAAAGGGTGATTATGAACCTAAGCCTACGATAATTGAGCTATGTGAAAGGCCGTTTCAAATTTGTTTGAACCATGGGAATGTGTAGATTAATTTTGGTTGTAATTTGATTTGATCAAATATTGTAAAAGAGCATAAGCTCTTCTTTACTTTAAAGTAATTTGAATTATGCAAATGTTGTAATGAGCATAAGCTCACCTTTACTTTGAAGTACTTCTTTCTTGCTTTATTTGATATGCATGAAAATGGAGTAGAGGGTCCAACGCCCCTAAGACAACACGCCTTAATGTGATTAAACGCGTAACTAAAATCAATCTCCATCCCTAGTCCGAGATTCAACACTAGGCTCGTGTTGAATCTAAACAAAGGTTCATAGTCATCCTAAGGCCCTAAGGCAACTATATAGTCCATCAAATGAATGCAAACCTTATGTTAGTAGTATCATATACTCTTGCTTTAAAAACCGTTTTATAAGTATAGTGGGAGTATTATATACAACTAAATTGAATCAAATGGACCAATAGTTGTAATAGGACCAAAATTGTTTTAATGAAGATTAAAATGAATACTTATATGTGATGAGACCTAAAACCCTCAAACAAACCATTATTAAGTTGAAAAGCGTGAGAGTGCTTAGAACACTCTTTCGTGGCCTTCCACCGTGGTAGCTCCAATCGTTTATGACTTGTACACCGGCTTCACCCTATCATGGGGGAGTACAAAGTGCATGCTTATACTCAAGAGGAGTCTATATACATACTTGATGAGGTGAGTGTAGGCAACGAGGATGGCCAATATCGTATCATCGTGAGGCTATTCTTGAACCCCTTCACGAACTAAGCATGGTGGGAATGACTTAACTAAGTGCAATGTGCCAATATGATATTCTTCTGAGGCATCATTCTCTAGAGGCCAAACTAGATGGGTACTTGCAAGAGGTTGTTGCAAATGAGTAAGCGTACTCTCTCATTATTATTAACGCTAGCCAATATGATTTTCTTCTGAGGTGGGCTTGGTAATAGTGAGTCTCCCATAACCTACTAAGAGTTTCCTCCAAAACTCTCGAATTCCAATGAGGGATATGGAATTTGCCAAAAATAGTGGGTGGTGCTATTTGATTTAAAGACCCGAATCAAATGGCTTAAAATCAATCAATTTATATTCGTTATGTATTTGTTTACCAATATATATTTGCAAACGCTATCCAAAACTTGACAAAGAAAAACCGAATGTTTTAGTTTCCGGACTTGGTAACACAATCCCAAAGATTGTCTTAAATGGATTGTGCATGTACCTAAGAAGTCTCATCCTCACAATCTTCCTATTGATAATGTATCATTGGAAGAACATGTTAGAAATGTCTATCATGAAGAGGACAACACAAACAACCAATGCTTATTCCTTCGTTATATGAACAAAGGAACTTACGAAGATTAGCATAAAGACAAGGACACTTTTAGTGTCATAGTTCTTCACTTACAAATTGTTGTATGAAGAAATAAGAGTTGCCTTGAACAACTCTTGAAAGTTTGTAATTATGTTTAGAACATAATGGTTGGTTGACAAAAATAGTCCATCAACATGGACTTATGATGATTTTGAATCATTGAGTGTTGAAGTGATAAACCACTTAACGAGACGGAAACTAAGCTAGGACTTCACCTTTATGTCCCTATCCTAATGGTTCACTAAGTTTATTGTAAACTATGTAGTGAACAATAACCACACACTCTCCAAAATGTTTGATGTGCATAACACAATTGAAAAAGGTTTCAAGAGAGATAGTGGGAGTTTAGGGACCATGACTATTGTAGTCAAAGGAGAAGTCAAATGAAGAAGATAAAATTAACTCCAAGGGAACAAACTTTCTTTATGAAAGGATGGACATTGGAAGGGGTATTTGCAAGAAATGTCTTGCAAGTGTCAAGAACACACCTTTCGAAGGTGTTGTAAATTGTTCTTGAAAAGTTCAAAACAGTTGGTTCTTCTACTTGAATGCTTGATTCCGTATTAGTAACTATGTTTTACAATCGTTGTAAAAGTGTGGCTAATAAGAAGTAGAAGATTAATGAGAGAAGAGAAAGTACTTCACATTCGGAATGTGAATAAAATATAGATCTCTGCGAAAGCAGATGGTACTAACTTCCTCATATGAACTACCAAAGAAATTGGAAAAACCAAAGATTGTCTTTACATCCCAATTTTAAGGAACTTAATTCCGTCACTATAGTAGAGATGGATGAATGTTTTGTTTGACAAAACATTGTTCTTTATTAATCAATGATTGGATTATAGTAATCTAATTGATTGTCTCTATAGTAGAGATGATATGGTAGCGTTAACTGTTTAGAATATAATGATGCTTAAAACCCAAAAGGTTGCAAGATAGTGACTAATCCCAACTGAGTTGTGATACCTCTAAAACATAAATTACGAGTTGGTAATAGATGGATGCTTTGGATCGTTAGATCCGGATCCAATACCTTCTTGTCAAAATTGTATAGAGGCGAAATGTTCGAATCTTTATTCTTTGGAAAGAAGAAAGAATCACAAAGTTATTGAGGTTAATTCACTTAGATGTTAGTGGCACTTGTCCACAACATAATACTACTCATGTTGTTTGACATTCACCGAAGATCACTCTCGGTTGGACTATAGTTTATTTTGAATAAACACAAGTCCGAATACTTTGCAAAAGGTTTCAAAGAATTCAAGAAATGTAAGTTGATGAGTAAGACGTCTAAAGTAAATACATCCTTAGATTTGATCCAAGGAATGGTAACACTTTAGAATAGTTTCCTTGAAAGATATCAAGGAAAGAAGCATCATAAGATAATGGATTTTTCCATTAGGAGAAGAACGAACTTGAATAAGATTTAGTTCGTTGGACATTATCAATTACCCATATATAGGATATATACTTCTAAAACAATATGATTGTCAATTAGAAAATCTTCCAAAATTTTTCATGACTCCATAGGATGTAGTTGGAAAGAAAGACAAATCTTAATCATGTTAAGATTTGGGGTTGTGTGCTAATAAGCAATATTTGTTTAAAAATTATCTTGTGGATATCCTTAAATTAACTTTTGGATATCACTTCTATAAACCAACCAACAAATGTTGTTTGTTGAGTAGTTCATTGTAATCCTACAATGTGATTTGCCTTAGAGCAAATGAACTAGGAATAGAACTCAAAAGAATGGGTTCTTTGAGAGACAAGATGATAATCAACAAATATAACAACCTAGTTCCTATACCACAAGGTCCAAGGTAGTCAAGAAGGATTTATAAACCGTCATAGTTGAATGGTTTGAACTTTATGACTACATTGAGTGTATATACGATATATACTCAAGGAAATGGTAAAGTACCATTTGACCCGAAATAATGAAACCTTCATAGCTAATTGGTAGCTTAAGGTGACTACAATCAAAGAGAATGGTTGACTTTGAAGGAACCATCTTTGACGTAGTCTTAGTTTCAATTAATTCGAAGATTGCTAGCTACAACTAAATGTTGATTCAATGTTTGGACATCATATAGGTTTCCGAAACCATTATTAAGATAGTCCTAATAATATATGTCTAAAACTATGAATCACAAAACATGTAAGTTGTAGAGATCCAACCATCATGGATCTAAGCAAGCTAGTAGGAGCCATAAGCGTTTTATGAGGGAAAGATCAAATTGTTTGATTTCTCATAAAGATGTAAATGAATCTTTTGTTTACTAGGTTTACAAAAGATTAGTGGGAGTTAATCATGTTCCTAAAATTCAATATGTATATATGCACATATATGATATATTAATTTTGGAAATGAAAAGAACACTTCTTCGTTAAAGTTATGACTTTAAACTTTCTATAACGATAGAATGTATATGGGAGACATAGTCTATATACATGGGAAGGAAATCTATAATGATAGATTTTAGGATATAATTGGATTATATCATGCCCTAATAATAGACAAAAGGATGCTAGGAAGTTTCTCATATGATGATAAACTTCAATCAGAAGAACAACTCTAGTGAGACTAGGAGGTAGCTCTTCTCAAAGGGAACGTACCCTTTGACTCCCAAAGAAATAATGCGTAAATCGAATCCTTTATGCATACGCAGAAAGGTAATTTATGTATTTCATATTGTATGAAAAACATTGATATGAGTTGTACCTAGAAAGGTACAAGGCGATATCAATGCAAGCCCAGGATCAGAACCATGGCAACTGTCAAGTGAATCCTTAAGTATTTAAGAAATACTAAAGGATATGTTCCTCGAAGAATGAGGAAGAATTAGAGTAACGTAATGGAAGCGTAAATGTATTAGATTGTGAATCTAATCCATCATTGGATGTTTCTTCATTGTGAATGAAGAGATAAACAGATATCTCTTTATTATGACTAAAGAGATATTTGGATGGAAACATTAAAGTAATGACTTTAGTGTGTTCCATTATGAATGCAAAATATATTGCCATATAGAAGTTTACAACAATGTTGTTTGGATGGGAAAGTTCATTTATGAACTCTCTATTCGGTTCCAACCAGAAAGTGTATCTAGTGTACTGACACTACGACACTAATGGGGCGATAGCTCAAGCCAGGGAATCAAGGTCTCATCAAGATCCGAACTCATATGAGAGACTGAACCACATGATTGGGAATCATGTATAATGGTGACGTCGATATTCTCAAGGTTGCTTCTATGGATAACATATAGATATCCATTGCCTAGGCCTACTACTCAGCCATTTATGAAATGACTACAGAAGAGGAATCATAACAGATGAACAAGCTGATTGGCTCTAGTGCAAGTGGGAGATTGTTGGAAATGTGCCCTAAAGCCAATCATATGATGATACTTTACGGACATTTCACATGTTAAACTAATCTAGTTTACATATAAAGGGCAAACATTATTGTTTGAGCCGTCTCATATAAATGTTATATGCTTAAACGATAAAGTCCAAGGAATATGTGATTGGGAGATTGCAATCTAATGAAGTTAGATTAATGAGACCATTATTTCGTAGACACATCCTAAACGTTCCTGATCATAGGATTGCCAATTGGGCATTGACAATCCGTTAAGATCAGTACGTGCTATGTCTTCTCTCAGGGAGAGTGACTAGTCTCGAGTCATTGGTGTGTGTGACATCAAGACAAGTACGTAGGTGCTCAATAGAGAATGAGTCCACTGAACACGATCAACGAGGAGTTCTCATACTCATGTCACATGAGAACTCATGGTTGGGATAATGCAAATTAGTCCTTTGACCTGAGGCATCACAGTTGTCTTGTGGTTAAGTCCTTGATCTTTGATTATGTCAAAGTCACCCCATCGGGGTGTCCACGACATCATTGGGGTTAAGCCACTTAGTTATGGAGACAAGTGAATGTGCAACAAGGGATCTCTAACCTTCAAATGGTTTGAGGGAGAATACTCTATGATATGATTAAAATCTCTGGCCAGAGTATGAATGAGATTAGGGAATGCGTTCCAAATTACATTCAAGGTAATCATATAAGCAAACGAATCACATTGGATAGTAGACATGAATAAATAAACTATCAAACCAAACAATGTGGTCAAGAGTATTAGATTAGAGAATGACCGTATTGCATTTGTAATCCTTAACTGAATAGGTTCTCTACCTCTTCTGATTAGCTTGGGTAACCATGATATGCTGCTAGGTGTCACTCATGGTTTGTGGAAGCCCTAAACGTGTATAATCACTAAAGGGAGAATTGAAAGTAAGTTTCAATTCACAATCGATGTAAAATGGTTTTAATCGCTCACTGCCTCGCTAAAAGGAACCTAATGGATCGTACACCGTGTAAGGTGGAGATTGAAGAAACAATGGAGATGAGTACGAATAATTAAATGGTTTAATTATTTATGGCAAGGATTAATTAATATGTTAATTAATCAAACGGATAAGTTCGTTAAAGACCTCGGGATAGTTTTGGACCTTAAGGCCCAATGGGCTTCGAACGTCAAAGCCCATTGACTTAAGTTGTATGACAACTTAATGAATAAAGATTCACAAAGGCCCAAAAGCCCATATCCATTTTGTGTAGAATTAGAGTTTTTTGGTTCTTTAGGTCATTTAAAGAAGTGACTATATAAAGAACTTTATAGCCTAAAATTCATAAGGGTTTGTTTTAGAGAAAATTGGTGAGAACTTGTTTCTTCATTTTCTCTCTAAGAGGCCAACCACCTTGGAGGGTGAATCTAGCAATCCTACTACTCCAATGTCACTCATTTCTTCTTCAATCTAACCTTGGTGTAGAATCTTTAGAGGTTCTCTATTTTGGGAACTTGGAGAATCCAATTCTTTCAACCAAATCCATGGAGCTAAGAAGCAAGGAATGAAGGCCCTATCTCTTGGGTGATTATCCTTTGCATATGCAAAGAGGAATCTACAAAGGTAAATATTTCTCAACTAACAAATGTTGATTTAAGTTGAGTCAAGGTTCACCAATCTACTAGGCTTTGAATTTCATGGTTGATGTTTTGTTTTTAGTGCATGTAAGCATGATTCCGCCTTTAATTTGTTAATTGCATGCTATTGATGTTGCTCAAATGAACATGTTTTTCACAAAATTTCCTTCAGGATAGGATTAAGATAGGATAGAATAAGATAAGGTTAGTTTGGATAATGTTGGATAATGTTTTGGATAATGTTCCTTCCTTTTAGCTGATTCCTTATCTTCTTTGTCTTGAATTGATTTTCTTCATCTCCTTAGCATATTCCTAGCCTCTTGAACTTCAAAAACGTCCATCCACCTTGCTCCATGCATGTGCTATCCATTCTTGCCAACTTTGTCATTTGAACCTGAAAACACACGAACATAGCTTAAAACACTATAATAAATAGAAACTAGCTATGAAAATGCAAGAAAACAAACTAACTAAGTCGCATAAATATGCTCCTATCATAAGGCAAGGGAATTAAAGGTAGAATTAATAACTAATTCCTACCTTTACGCTTTCATCATTAAAAACATTTTCTTTCAAAACAAGGAAGCTCAATCACATCCAATCAAGGATTCTCCAAGATAATCCTTAGAATTTTTCTTGTAGCATTATAAATAGGGACGTGTAAGACCTCATACTTTACTACACGACTTGTCTTACTGTTTTTGACATGTGCTTTAGTCTTCACCTAATACATTGATCGTTGCCTTATGTATGAAAGATTTTTTTCATGTAACCGGAATACAAGATGGTACAACACTTGTCATAATACAAGTGGAGAGATGATATATTTGTTATGTGTTCCTCCATTATATTATCACATGTGCTATATTGGCTTATGTTTTTCCAGGTATGTACATCGAAAAATTTCTCATCATGCATGTATGAATGTACCCAATTGAGTAGAATATATCTCTTAGTCAACCGACTTACTTGCTTTTCTAAAACAGTAATGCTAGGTAGACCAAAATTTTAAACTAAATTTACAAACCAAATTATGTGTAACCAATAGGAAATAAGCATGTTAATCAACACTTAAGTAATAATCCAATTATCAACAACCACATCATTTGGTTTACAAAACTTGGTTCAAAAATTTGGTCTCCTTAGCATTACCTTTTCTAAACTTTATCACGCGTCATCATTGTGGGACCATGATTTTCTAGAGTCAGAGTAAGGCTGCTTCGAATATCGTTACCTCAAAAGTCCAATTATGGACTCACCGGCCCCGAGTGCAGCTAGATCAGACTGGGCAACGGTCCCACCATCAACCTGTTTCAAGGCAATAGACGAAGTCCAAGTGACTCTGTTGGATGACCATGCTTGTTCCGCAAGACAGAAGATTTGATCCGGATATATATGGACACAATCAAAATTTTCATAAGTCTTGGAGTTCCTACAATCTACGAATTGGCATGCGCCGCAGGTAATTACAACTTCTAAAAGGTTTCTTCTAGGATTCTCCTAGCTTAGAACGAGGATTCTATCCAAAAAGGTTTCTCCCCATGGTATAAATACACCCATCTAGGGTTCGTCTCTGGTAACGCAATCTCAATACTCTAATTCTCTTGCACACTACTTGAGTCTAAAACTACTTACTAACTTGATTGTCGGAGAGCCTTTGGCCGGCACACACCCGCACCTCCGGTCTTACGCATGCTCATGGTTGTTCTCTATTTTGTACGTTGCTCAAATTTGTGCCTCCACCGTTCACAGCGGTGTACATATTTGGTTCTAACAATTGGTGCTTTCATTGAGAGTAAACTCATATTCCTCTCGACCAGATCACCCTACCACTGACATGTTTGCTAAAGAAAGCTCGGTTAATGCCAACACATAACCATGTCGGTAGGGACAACCCACCCTCCAGATGCCTCCGCTGTTCCTAGAATGGATAACTTGTTACCTAACGCCTCTGTTACTCTTGGAGCGAGTAACAACCCGTAAGGAGTAACAGCTACACCAGAAAACAATGAGGAACCAGTCAACAGGCCCCCTCATTCTATGGACCAGATCTGGGAGACCTTGATGAAGATTTAACATCTCTGTCAACAAATTGTAGAACAACCAAGTAGCTGCTCGAGTTAAAAGCCACTCTACTTTCGTGGGCATTGAGAAACGCATGAAAAATCTGGAAAACTTGAGAGGGACAACCCTTCAAACCCAAATTCCTGTTTTCGGTTATGCGAATATAAGCACCATAACCCCTAAAGGAGAACCTATAGTCGCTCACTATCCCAACTTCATTAAACATCATTGATCTAAGAAGGGATCTCTTACACAACAAGCAAGTCATTAACTTGACTTCTGCAGGCAGGCTCTGAGCTTCGCAAGACTTTCTTCCCCTGAACATGACAGGGGTATCGAGAGCAGAGCCTCGTCGCCTAGGGTTTGACGAGCCCAAATCCTCTTAAGATCAAGAGCGACGACATCCCCTAGATAAAGAGAATCCCAGAGGTTGGGTCAGAGATGACCACCATCGCATCTCTGGCAGACCAAAGGTCTGGATCAGAAGCCCCATTTCAAATCATTTTGTGGTGATTTCACCTTGTACTACCATATTATGCACTATCAAAACACTATGGCTATACAATAACAACGATGCATGGATGTGTAAGATGTTTTCGTCCACCCTAGAAGGACTAGAGATGAGATGGTACTCTAAATTGCCAGCGAGGTTAATCGATTTCTTTGAAAGCTTGGCTAACATCTTCACCAACACTTATTCAGTATATCACGATGTGCGCAAACCCACGGAGCCATGTTCAGAATGGCTCCTCAATCCAGAGACGAAAGCCTCATGCCTATCTGAAGCGCTTCGGCGCGGAGTTGGCAAATAGAGAAGCCCAATGATAAACTAACCACCATGGTATTCAAGCAAGGCCTATACGTTCATTAACCATTTCCCAAAAGCATAATAAAAGGAAATATGAATACGCCACTCTGGAAAATGCTTCGATATCGCAGACGACCTCACATATTGGAATGATAAGACTAAAAGGATAATGGTCGAACCAGACTATTCTAAGAGGATTGATAAAAGAAGAAGTGACAGAGACACTCATCCTTTTTCCCCATGCCAAGCTGGCAGAGGAAGATGTCGAGACAAACAAGCCCCGCCTAAGCTGAAACAGTACATCACTTTGAACACCACCATCAATAACATCATCCACAACATAAAAGATAAACCCTTCATTCGATGCCTAATGCCACTCTCGGAGTATCTAGCGAAAAAGAACCCGAATGAATACTGCTCTTTTCTCAAGAGCACTAGTCATATTACTAGGGGTTGTTGCATGCTAAGGGATTATATAGAAGAATTGCTCAATCAAGGACATTATTGGGAGTTCGTTAAAGACAAGGCAAGGAAAGAGTGCTCAACTGAACCCAAAGACTTGGACAGGTTGGATAAGCATACCGATGATAAAGATCGACGTTCAGCAAAAGTCCACTATTAACATAAACTGCATCTACGGAGGACACATAATCTCGAAAGGCGATGATTCAAATGAGCGGACTCCGAGAAACCCGATACCCATCACCCTAAGATGAACCCCCTGCCGACGCCTTCAGATCGAATAGAAAATGATACCATCCGAACTATATGTGGTTCAATTTCATTCTCAAGATATGTAGGTTGTCCATTCCGGACTTAATCACAACGCTGTCACCTGCCCAAAGACAAGTCCATGAAGAACTCATCTCCTAACACTCCATCGTAGGCTTATCGTGAAAAGTGTTTCCAACCCACATGTAAGTGACCAGGTCCACAGAGAACTTTCGCTTAATATTCACAGCCATTCCAGACATCAGACAATAATTCTCCACCATTTATCCTGTCAATGCAAAAAGGTAAGTGCAAAGCAAGAGGTTTTCCATGGGTTTAATATTTTAATTCCTAGTACCGAAGTAAGGTGGTACTCCAGATATAAAGTGGTACTCCAGATATCACGATGGACATCTCTATAGGCACTAAGCTTGGGAGGTGATTTTCTTCTGAATTAACTTAACCAATGGGGCTTTTGAGCTCTGTTCCTGGCCCACAAGCTTACTCGTGCTCCGCTCTATAACTTACCACTTCAAAGTTAGCTTACTTTGGAAGAATTGCCGGATTAAACTATAGTATATGGAGAGAAATTAGACCATGATCATTTAGAAAGACAAACATTACTTGGAAATTATGCATTAGTAAGGGAAAACTCTGGAAGAGCATGAGGCTCGTAAACATGCAAGAGAAGTTCACGTTATAAATGAGACAAGCCCCCATATATTATAGCCGAATAACAACAGGATAAAGAAAATGAAAGAACTTAACAATTACGACTCTTCATCAACAATCGTGTCTACAACACCCCCAAAACTTGCTAGAGGAAGTTTAATAGAAGCAACATTTAGGTCAACTAGATCAGCTCATTTCGGTCGTCACATCAACCACAAAAGATAAAGGTACAAGCAAACCAACTTCCCGAATCTCCGTCAACAAATAGCCAGAATTATATTCATCGCGATGATCCTAACATGTGTAATAAGTGAGGTAACCCTAATTATCCTTGCAGTCGGTTGCCACTTTATATAACTTCCATAACTTTGTAAGATCCGCTTCATTCTACTAAAGGGCTTCCTCTTGGAACTTCTCAATTTGACTTACCTCCTATTGAGAAACATCCAAGTTTAACTGAAGGATGGATCGATCGGTATCCTAAGAACATTGCTCTTATGCCAATGTTCACCCTACTTCCCCTTTGGCCTTTAATGCTTGGACTTTTGTTGAATCAGAATCACCTAAATACACCACTAAGGCACCCTTCTTAATCCCCTAAGCTTGTTTGGTGTCTAAAAGTGCTTCCAATTTAGAACTTTTCTCCTGTAAATCCCTCTCGAGTTTGATTCTATTGGCCAGTTCACTCTTGTAAACAACTTCGAGTTTGGAAATCTTATCCTTCTGGGCACGAACCAAAGCCTCTGTCCAAGCATTTGCTTAAAGAGAGAAACAATGTTAGAAATGGAAGAACTGTAAAAAAGTTAACCACGCATCTACTCTAATAATATTTTTTTTCAGTAAGTCATCATCAGCCTTCACCTCTCTAAAATCAACAGGAGAAACGACTTAGTAGACCAGAGCCTGAGCATGCCTAACATCACGCCGACCATTTGCGTCTATGGGAAGTGGTATCGAATCATGGGTAAGCTTGATTACTAAGCATGATGCTTCGTTGGAGCTGCCTTCGGGAATAACAGATTGAGTAGGTGGTACTTTTGGGAAATTACCGATCTTTTCCTCAACTGGAGGTGAGACATGGGCAACTGAGGTGTTGAGTCATGAATAAACTAAACGGATGTTCGAATCTGAGAGCCTTAATGTTGCAGTTACTGTTGCTGCTTCGACAACGTTTAATTAGGTGCTGCAACAAAAGATTTTTTCTCCGATAGGCCTCTGACAGGGCTCCCAACTCTCTTGAGAGTAGGTTCTCCCTTTCATTGCCACCGGTTATTGGAAGTTGCTGAAAGTGTTCCTCAGTCAAAGAAATGAGGTCAACGATTTTTGACGCTTTACCTTGACGGCTGCCGGAGCTACTCGCCGACTTAGCCCTCTTTTTGGAAGCCTTGAAGTGAACCGCTTTTGGGATAACCTCTTCTGGTTTCTTCCTTTTCTTCTTCTCGGGCTTGGAAGCACCTTTAGTAGTTTTTGGGTCTAGGGGCAACCTGGCGATCTCAGTATTAACCCACGTCGGATTTTGGATAGGATGATTGGAGCAAGGGTCTATGATGGCATCATTCCCATCTACTCTCTCTTTCCCTAGGGCAATGAGCCATCTTTAGCTCTAGTACGCAGAAGGGATGATATGGAAAGCTCTATCAATGAGTTCAGGGTAATATGGATCGAGGTTTTTAATATTGATTTTGCAGTCAAGGTTGCTAGTACGTTTGTTAGGGACTCTTACACCATATATATCTTCTTCCCAATTCCCGTCGACGAGAAGGGTGTCTTTGTATCAATCTTTGTCCTGCCAGGGCAAGTCGGCGCTGTACGCAGACCACCTGAGGTTAGATGAGATTGAAATTAGCATCGGGTTTCAGTTCTCCTTCACATTGCGTAAAGGATAAGAAACTTTTGAAGGCCCATTTTAGCTCCATACCAGTTGTTTAGACACTAGAAACAAGTGATAATGCATATTAAAGAGAAGTGAGCTTACAGAGGCCAATTTGATAGAAGATTAAAATCTCTTTCAATAGAGGTGATAAAGAGAACCTTAACCCAAAATCTAAATACCAAGGATGAATCCTAGTACAAGGGCGATTGGGGTCGGAAGGTTTGGGGAATTTACCAGTTACATCATGGTTATCCACCCACTAGACTTTGCACCCATTCTATATATGGGTGCGACCCGCAAGGAAGGTAACCTCTTCTTATTTATTATGGACTCTGAGGATAAGATAATGTATCAAGGTTAGCATAAAGAGTGGGATGGACAGATAAAGTGGTGGCCATATTTTTTGCTAGAAGAACAGATTTTTTAGGAAATACGGGAAAAATAAGTTTGAATTGGAGAAAACAACTATCGGTGCATTTCTAGACAGACGAAAAAATTAGGGATTTGATAAGGAAATGAGTATAAGGATGCGATAGGTATTTAAGAAGATTTCAAATCATATAGCCGTTGAATATGGATAGATTTCCTTAGGGATCGACAAATCCGACAGTTAAAACATCAGTGAAAAGTATCAGAGGTAATTTCATGTTTTTCGTGCTCAAACAACAAACACAAAGTTTCATCATTATAGACCTTATGACACGATACCCAAGACGACACATTTGAATCTGAAACGCTTCCACCTTATATCAAAATATCAGATCACCACACAAAGTTTGAAGACCAAACGGTACGTATTCCAACTTACTCCAAAAGGTGTGGTCTTTGGATAACTATCTATCCTTAAGAGGAACAAGTTGCCTTTCAAATACATAGTTAAAGGCAACTCTGGGAACATGATAAGGCCAGAGTTAGGTTGATTTAAATATTGTTACCTCAGAATTCTAGTTATGGGCTCACCAGCTCCGAGTGAAGCTAGATCAGACGGGGTAGCGGTGCCACCATCACCCTGTTTTGGAGTAATAGGCGAAGTCTGAGAGACTCTCGTTGGGTGATCATACTTGTTCTACAAGACACGAGATTTGATCAAGGTATTGACACAATCAGATTCCTTAAAAGTCTTGGAGTTCCTACAATCTAAGAATTGTCTTGCGCCGCAAGTAATCACAACTCCTAAGAGAGTACAATATCTACTTCTAGATATCTTCTAGGATTCTCCCCAGAGTATGAATGAGATTTAGGAAGTCGTTCCAAATCACATTCAATATAATAATATAGACAAGTTAATCATATTGGATAGTAGACATGAATAAACTATCAAACCAAACAATGTGATCAAGAGTATTTATATTTGAGAAAGACCATGCAATCCCAAACTGAATAGGTACTCCAACCTCTTCTGGTTAGCTTGAGTAACCATGACATACTGCTAGGTGTCACTCATGGCTTGTGGAAGCCCTGAAGATGTATACACGCTAAAAGGATAATTGAAAGTAAGTTTCAATTCACAATCGATTAGCAAGAGTACTAATCGCCCACTACTTCGCTAAAAGGAACCTAATAGATCACAGGCTGTGTAAGGTACTGATTGAAGGATATAATGAAGATAACTAAGGACAATTAAATAGTTTAATTGTTTATGGGAATGATGAATTAATATATTAATTAGTCAAACGAATAAGTTCGTTTTAGACCTTGACTTAATGTTAAGCCTCAAGGCCCAATGGGCTTCAAATTGTCAAGCCCATTAACTTATGTTGTATGACAACTTAATGACTAAAATTCAAGAAGCCCAAACAACCCCAAAAGCTTGGGAAAACCGGCCACATAAGAGAAGGATGAGGGAAGGGTCTTTTGGTCCAAATTGCTCACAAAAGTTGGTAAGTATAAAAGAGGCATTATAGCCTTATCCCTCATTAAGGTTTCTATGAAGAAAAGAGAGCTTTCTCAAGCCTCTCCCTTTCCTCTAAGAGGTTGGTCTCCCTAGGAGAAATAGCTAGCAATCATCTTCTCCTAGGGTCACTCACTTCTCCTTCATTCATCCTTGGTGTTGAAAGTTAAAGGTCTTCTACCATGGGGACTCTTGGAGAATCCATTCAAGCTTCCAAATCCTAGAATCCAAGAAGCAATGATGCAAGGAATGAAGGCCCTCTCATGGGTGATTAGCCTTTACTTATGCAAAAAGTAACTTCAAAGGTATAAGAAATCTCAACTCATTTCTTTAAGATTTGAGTTGAGTCTTGGTTAATCACCACTACTAGGCTTTGAATTTCATGGTTTAAGTTATGTTTTAAAATGTATAGATGCATGCATTATGTTGCTTAATGAACTTAATTTTTCAACTATTACCCTTCAATAGGTAATAGAATATAGTATGTGATGATTGCGCTACCAGAGATGAACCCCAAAAGGGTGTATTTATAGTAGTTGAGAAAGTCATTTTAGGATATATAATCCATATTAAGCGAGAAAATCCAGAGGATATCTAGGAGTAGATATTTCATCCTCTTAAAAGCGTGAATACTTACGGCACATGTCAATCCCTAGATTGTAGGAATCTCCAAGAATATAGGAAACTTAGTTGATTCCGTATCATATCAAGTTTCCATATTTTGCGAAACAAGAATGGTCAATCTCAGCAAAGTCAACGGACTTCACCCACTTTTCCGGAACAGGATGATAGTGGCATTGCTGTTTCATCTGTGCAGCTCAATAAGTTCAAAGTTGTTGAGTCCATGACCAAACTTCTAAGGTATTCATATTTCAATATGTCTTACTCCTGCATTGAAAAATCATGCTCCCACAATCATCATCCACAATCATCATTAAGGTTCTACGATTGTTAGCTCATATTAGAGGTATCACGAAAATACATCATTATTTATCACTTTCTTAATTTTTCCAGTATTCATCACTATTTCTTAACAGTAAACATAATTTATTTTCAATACTTTTTTTCTTACGGTTGTGTAGGATCAATCCAAAAGCATCCATCTGAATTCCAGTTGATGACCTTGACAGTAAAAAAACTAACAAAGAAAAAGGTATTTTACTATTTTTCTTACGTTTGTTTTTGGTTCATGAGTTATGATTCTCTAATCAATCTGAGAATTCTTCACATTTGGGCTAACTGTATTATTTTTTCTTTTTATGTATTAATTTGGATTTTGTTTCAACTGGAGGAATGACAAAAATATGTTATTGATTGCATTAACAACATCAAATAGGTACTTCTCCCTTCACCTCAAACTTTCCTTAATCGCGAGTACGGGTTTTATCATCTGTTTTAAATGATTTTATTATTGCAGTCCTAATTAGGTTAGGAATGTGATTGTGTAAATCCTAGGAAATCCTTATAAGATTCTACCATATCCAATCTTTAGCTAGTATCATGTGTTAGTTGTAATCCTATTAAGGTAAGAAATTTACCTTCCCTACTACTATAAATAAAGGCACAATGGGTGAGAAATCACACCTCATAATTCACCCAATTCTCTCTACTTTATGCGCACCCTCTCTCTGAATCTCTCTATTATTGTTCAATCAAATAGGCCTACAACACGTTATTTGCACACTCTTGACGCTGCGCTAAAGAGAGATTTGTTCATCTTCAATCAGGGGAGTATTACATTTTAATAATTCTTTTTGTGATTAACTTATTATTTTAGAGTGCTGATAGACCCACCCATTGTCCTATTTCCCCACCCATATTATTATCCCACCCACCATAAAAAATTAAACATCTTATTTCCCTACCAACTATTATTCCACCACACCTCCAATGTCTTGTTTCCACCACCAGTCCCGTCGTGAACTAACATTACACCAAAATCAAGATTGCAAATCTCTAACAGTCCAAATTGAACAAATCCAGAAATTAAATTATCTGGCGAAAAATTAAAAAGGGTGAAAATTTACAATCTTGAAAGCTACATAGTCATTGGTTTTGTTGGAGAGTTGTAGAGACCAAGAGATTTGCTTCCTCAATTCAACTAATTTCGTTCGAATCAAAATAATTAAATCCAAAAAATGAAAGTAAAAAAAATAAAAAATAGTAAAAAAAAAAGAAGGCAAATCTACAAGTAAAGGGGAAGCAGTTTAAGAGGGAGATTGTACTGGTAAGCTTCTCAGCATCGAACCAAGACTATGATTCCCCTTTTATCCTCCTTGAGACTGGTTTCCAAGAGAGAGGAGAAGAAACAGCATAGTCGTCAATGGAGAAGCTAGAACAGAGAGATGAAACATAAGAGAAGAGAAGAACGGTGAAGAGAGAAATGGGGGACGAAGCAAGAGACGATGAGGAAGAGAAACAGTTAGGGATTTAAAAGTCTTTTTCTAAAAGGATAAATATGTCATTTGTTGTAGGCATAATTTACTGAACAATTATGGAGGCCAGAAAGAGAGAGAGAGGGTGCGGCATAGAGAGAGAAGAGAGAGATATGTAATTATTGGTGTGTTCTATTCCACCCGATTGTGCCTTTATTTATGGTAGTAGGGAAGGTTAATTCCTTACCCTTTTAGGATTACAACTCTTAATAGGTAATCAACTCCTAATAGGAATATAAGAGATATTCCAAGATATACTAGGATTTACACAATCACATTCCTAATTTAATAGGAATGCAACACTCCGCCTTGAGTCTGTAAATACTCAAGTAAATGGCGCATCAGGTATTCAGTGATGAAGCAAGTACATTTAATGAAGTCGTCGGCACAATGAGCAAATGCGAGTCTCAAATCAAAGGAAGAATGCATAAAAAGATAAAACTCACAAAACCTCGTTATGGTAAAACCCAAGGTGGGAGAAAAACCCATAGACTAAGGAGAAAAGTGAAAAGTTGCATTAAGTCAAAACTATACGTCTTTTGGACGCAAGTAGAAGAGCTCACAATGGTATGATGGGCCTAGGATGGGTGCCTCGTTAAAACCTAGTTAGGTAGCAAAAACCCAATGGGAAAAATGCTCTTAATCGTAGGGAAAAAGAGTACATTAAGATTAAGTGAGTATACTTCTAGATACTCCCCCTGAGTTTGACATAACTTCCAAATGAGAACTATAAGCATTGCATATGATAGTTAGGCATAGCAATTCCTCGGACAAGCTTCTAGAAGGTTGACTTTGGCAATGACGGCGTGTAGAGGTCGGCAATGTTGTCTAGGATTGGCTTGCATGACTTCAATCTCCTGATGCTTTGTTGATGTAGATGTATACGCAATATGTCTTGGCGTTGACTTCGTTGATGTATCATGTCTTGGTTGAGTGGATACATGCAACATAATCTTCATGAACCGTCGTTGGGACTCAACAATTGATGAAAAATAGCAAGTACTTCGAAATGCTCAACAATAACTCCTAACCATGTCTCACTTGTGGCGTAGTGAAGTGAGGTGAGTCTTGGAACGTTTCAAAGATTTCGCAACTAAGGTCATATCATGGACCTCCAAGATATTGCGATATCCCTAACGGTAAAGGCATAACCATTCGAGGATTTTGCCTTGTATGGGTTTGATAAGTAACCTGCGTCAGCATAACAAACAAGGCAAGCATCATTCCAAGGATCAGGAGGGTTGGATCCGCTCGAAATGCGTTGGGATTTGATTTGCCCAAATTCGTAGTACCTTCAGGGTACGTCTTTAATACCAATCCAGTGGTTACGTGTAGGCGCGGTACTGCATCTTTACCAAGATCAACATCGAAAGAGATGTCATGTCTTAATACAATGAGCTAAGTACAATAAAACGCAAAGTTAAACTTTAGATGTGGAAATTCGGATTCCATAACTTCTTCAAGGGTCTCATTTGCATATAACGTATGGACGATCAAAGGTATACTCAAAAGGTTACACATTCGGGGTGTAATTCGACTGGTAGACCAAAATATCGTCAGAACAATGCTTTAACTTCAGGTCAAGGCATAAATGAGTTTTCCCAAGATCCTTCATCTCAAATTCCATCTTCAAGTGCAAGGCAGTTTTCTCAAGCTCTTCCAGAGTCTTAGTGAGATTCGTGTTAACGACATAAAATATAACTCTAGCAATTCGGAATAAGACTTCATAGTTTAACACGCAATGGCATAATTCATATCTCTGACTGATCAAATAATCACTTAGACGGGTATACCACATCCGTCGGATTGTAAGTGAACGCCTCAAACAAGTTAAGAGGGTGTTCTGTGGTTTGGAACTATTTGAACCAGTCCATGTAATTCTTCGAGAACTTACATGTAAATCTCTGTATCTATATCCCCATGGAGAAAACACTAACCACATTTCATAATGCTACTAGAGAAACCTTGAGCAGTAAGGCGTGCATCATATCGCACTATTTCATTCATCTTATAACGTTTCGTTTCCCACTTGTAACACAACAGGGTTACCATGGGCAGTGTAGGAACGACAGGTCCAATACATACTTTAGTAAGGAACGACAGTGTAATTTCAGTTGTCCAATCAGTTCTACGTTGTCATTTAATCAACGGAACACGGTTCAATATCGTCGGTTTTCATTTATGTCGATAGCTATCATGTAAGTGAAAACATCATCGATGGTAATCTCATTTCAATTCCATTTAGCTCATCCAAACTAGTATACTGGACCAAGAACTTTAAGTCTTAGGAGTAATCCGGATTAATCTCATGAGATGGAAATGATTTGAGACAGCGATCAAGTATGGATTCATTGTTGTGTCGTGTCTTCCTCTTCTAGCGAAGTGAATCCTATGAACCGAGTGATATGTTGTGCTCCAAGCCAAAACATATTGATTGGCTATCCACTGGTGTACCAGACCATCCAACAGGGGCGTCCAAACCGTCCAACAGGGGCGGCACACCCTCCAGGGATGTTGACTCGATGTCCGTTAAGTACGTCTATCTTTGCAGGCATGTTTGCAGCTGGTGTATGATCTTGTCACTTTAGCTAAATTAGAGGAATGCATCTGGAGCAACATTCTGAAAGCTAGAATTCATCGCACTTGCTTATCACACTTCTGCGGTACGGGGATCGAGATGAGACATAGTGGGCAACATCCATGCAAATTCGCGCCATTCTCCAGGAATGTTGACATTCTTCAGGAATGTTGACATTCTTATCTCCCCCTAACGGTCGGAAGACTGTCTCATTAAAGTGACAACCCACAAATGAGCGGTAAAGAGATTGCGTGCAAGGGCTCTAAGAGAGCGAAGGTGAAGGAGAATCATAATCGACAAAGATTCACACCCTTTTTTTAGGACCCATATTGGTACGTCACGGCGACGTAACTTGGCACATGGAATGCACACCCAAATGAGTAAATACAAAAATCGCCAGGTTCATACCCAGTAACCAACTATAACGTTATATAGGTTGGGTGGTAATGGGCCTCAAGGCGGACCAACATAATTGCGTACAAGATTGCATAGCCCTAGGCAGAAATCGAAAACTTGGTACGTTTACCAAAATCTGGGCGATAATTTAAATTGCGCTTTATGATCGCTAGGTGAGGCTATTTGGGGTGAACATGGGAATTCAATGTTCAATTATAAACCCAAAATACATGCAATACTTTATCGAAAATTGTCGATATAAACTCTCCGGCATTATCCAGTATTCCCGATCTTAAGGGATAAGTAGGGTGGTGAGCCCTTAATCGGCCAGGAGGTTTAGCAGCAATGTGTGTGGACAAACATGTGACCAGTTTGTCGATTCATCAACCAAAACCATAAGTATTTATATGGTTTGCATTTTGGTTGGATTAGTCCACATATATTCCCTTGAATCCACTGTGAAAAATGGTGATTTCGTATCTTTGCGAGAAATGATATAAAAAATCAATTTCCCTAATGAGCAGGCTTGGCAAAGTGTGCTTGTAGGCACAAGATCCTTACTTCGAGTAAGGAGATGCGTCGTAACATCATTGTTTGACCTAAGTGTCCCAAAATGTCGTGCCAAAGCAAGTAAACTGCTCAATCACTAGGCTCTAGGCCGGTAATATATGGTGTATTCCCAGTTGGGGGACAACCCATTGGCCCCAAATCAAAGTTTCAGGCTCAGTTTTGGACGTGGTGCAAACATATTTCACTCTATTTTCTTCAATAGTTTCATTGATGATCATTGTTCTCTGGAATATCCTTAAAAACTCAACGACAGGGAGAATTTGAGGTCCCTTAAATGGTGATGCAATATCATTCGTACAACGAGGAGCGTGCCAATGCTCTTAATCAGGTTGGATAGACCTGAAGTTGTTGTTAGAGATGTGATTGAGGTGTAAAGTTAATGTGCATAATATGCATTCATCCAGACAACTAACTTTCCAACATTCCTACCTAATCACGTGTTTAATTGAATCGGTCACTTGTATTAAGAGACATGATTCAATTAACTCATATTCAAGGACAATATCAATAAGATTATCCATAAGTAAAAGAAACACCAAACGTGAATCCAAGAACATAGAAAAATGTTCACAAAGTAAATGGTTTACTAAGAGGATTCGGCCAACAAGGCCATCCATGTCAAAATTCTACTTTTCCAACAATGTTTGGTGAAGCAAAATTAATCTCACATATTGACTACGAGAATGGTATTCCTCAACGACATTGGTAGGGGCACGAACAGGTGCATAACCAATGATCTATTTTATCGAGGCAGAAGTAGATTCTGCAAGGTTAAGGTTTGGAAATATTATCCTTTATTCTTGAAGTTTTAGGTCTTAGGTACCAAGGATCATGCTTCGGGCATAATGCCACACCTTGGCAAGCCTTGATTCTACCATATGTTGTAAAAACAAACTGGAAATTGGATTGTGAGAAAGTATGCCATTTGGTGTATCCTTACCGAAGTAGTGCATCACCATTTGGTTAGGCTTTGACTGAACTAGGTCGAGCCATTCAGTAGACTACAGCTGAACTGAGTCTATACCGTTCGGTAGACTCCAGCCAAACCGGGTCTATACTTTTCTCTCACGTTTGTGGTAGTAATCAGATCCAAAAATTTGGTAAACTTCCGTTTTCTACACTACTGCTTTAGGGGCGAGTTAGAAACATGGAAGGACGAAAAAAGTATTCTCTAGTCAAAATTTGATCAGATTTATAAATTTCAGAATTGTACTATTCATGGACGTAATCATGGTGTGCTTCGGGCAATATCTTTCATGATTAAATAGTCCATAGAAGCGAGCCAAAGAGCCATAGAATCCTCATTCGGGAGGTACTTTTGTGGGTAATGCTTTGGGCATAAGTTTTCGAATGAAGATCATGGCAAGGCTTATTCAACTTTTTCTTGCCATTGTTGGCTTCAATGGTTTCTCGGCTTCTTAATAGTCAAGTGGAGATTCACGTCTTGTACCCCACATGAAGTGGTTTTTATTAGAAACGTCCAAACAGGAAAATCGAACTTGTGATGGTTTGACAATCCACTGAATTGGAGGGAATAAGATTGTGATTAGTGTTATGAGAATGAATCATCCATAAGCATCAAAGTTAGAACATTTGAGTTCTAAGACATGGTTTTCGTGAAAAAACGTTAGGTTTTCATGGGTGTATTGTTTTATGAAAACTTCGGGTTTCAAAGGCACTAAATTTGAAACTACAAGTTCAATTTTATTATGAACGTATAGAATCAAATTTAGTGCCTTTGAAACCCGAAGTTTTCATAAAACAATACACCCATGAAAACCCAACGTTTTTTTCACGAAAACCATGTCTTAGAACTCAAATGTTCTAAGAGAGGTTCATGTAAGAACACATAATACAATATACAACTAAGTGTAGTGGATTTGAGTTTCTTCGGGAACTCAAGTGTGAGAGCTTCGTTACTACAAAAGTATGTCAACAGTTCAAAGTATAAAAATAAATTATTGAATTGTTAATGTCGAAAAGTGATCTTCAAGTCAATAATTTTGGATTCATTATCAGATTAATGGAATGCATGTCACTTTTAATTAATTCAATAAATTGGGCCATAAGGGGTCAATTGTAGAAGCAAAAATAATATTAAAATAATATTATTGGGTCGAAAAATATAGCCTCAAAAATATTTGGGCTAGGTGTTGTGAGTAAAAGAGCTCGGGAGTGGGCTGCAGGCCACAGGTCCAATGAAAAAAATAGCCCCAAGGTTCTACAGAAGTGGGAGGAACCCCAGCCCAGCTGGGTTCCAATTTTGGCCGAAAGGGGGGCACGATAGCAGGCTTCAAACCCAGCAAATTTGGCTGTGAGAAGTGGGCTAGGGGTGCGCGCACGAAGCCCAACGCAAAGGCTAGCTTCAATTTGGGTTGGGGACAAGCTCAAGCGCTTGGGCTGGCGTGGGGGACACAAGCCGGGACACGAGAGCCCATCAAGCAAGGCTTGCTAGCTATGGTTTTAGACCTAGGGCTTCTGGCTTATGCAAGTTTCAACCCAGGCCGAGGCCTGGTTGTGGTACAGTGTGGAGCAGCAGGCCCAAAAAGGGCTGCGCAGGTGGTCCAAATGCATCACGATGATGCCATCCCACAGTAGTGCTGAAAAATATACCCAATTTTTTGAATCTAGGGTTTAGAAAACCCTAAATATGCTTCTAATTTATTTTGTATACATTGACTCACATATTCCACATAGCAATTTGATTGCGTAATGCATGAAACAAACAAATATATATATATATATATATATATATTGACAAATATATAAACATATACAATATATATATCGTAAGGAAAATATAAACCTAGAGGGGTTCATACATCATGGGGAATGTTTTCATGCTTCAAGGTCGTTTCAAATATCTTCCTTTATTTTAAGCGTACCTGATTGGTAGAAAACAACAAAAGCCTTTGAAGTTGTAGAAGATCCTTCTCGGAAAGCCGGAGTTGCATCTCCAATGCGTTGTATCACGTTCAACATAGAAAAATTAAATTGAATCAATCGCATGTAGATCAATTCAAAATAATAAATTAATCACAAAAAAGAATGATTAAAACGTAATACTCCCCATATTGAAGATCAAACTCTCTTTAGTGCAGCGTCAAGAACGTGCTGATAACGTGTTGTAGGCATAATTTACTGAACAATAATGGAGGCCAGAAAGAGGGAGGGTGTGGCATAGAGAGGGAAGAGAGAGATGTGTAATTGTTGGTGTGTTCTATTCCACCCCATTGTGCCTTTATTTATTAGGGAAGGTTAATTCCTTACCCTTTTAGGATTGCAACTCTTAATAGGTAATCAACTCATAATAGGAATATAAGAGATATTCCAAGATATACTAGGATTTACACAATCACATTCCTAATCTAATAGGGCTGCAACATCATTAACATTTTCATTAAAAAGGAGTGGGAAAATAGGACAATGGGGTGGGTTTAGTAGCACTCTTATTTTATTGAACTAATATATTTCTATTGGTTCAATTTATGTTTTATGTGTTGAACGTGATACAACAGATTGGAGACGAAATCCCAGATTATGGAGACGAATCTTCTACAAATTCAAAGGCTCAAATTGTTTTATGCCAATTGGGTTCTCCTAAAAGTGTGATATTTTCAACGACCATGATGCATGAACCCTTACATTTATATTTACCTTCGGATCCTATATAAATATATTGCATATATTTTTCAATATATATATATTCCTGCATATGCAATTTATAAAATTAGTATGTGGAATTTGTGAGTTAAAGAAAAACATGAAAATAGAAGCATGAATTAGGATTTTTAAAATAAAAAAAAAGGAAAAAAGGAAAAACAAAAAACAAAAAAAACCCCTAAAATTGAGAGGAAAAAAAGGTTGGAGGGGGGAGAATTGAGCCGAGCCGCACCTTTAACATAGTTTTTGTTTGAATGTATGTTAGGTGTAACCTTTCAGCTTCTATCTAGTTATATTAAGTTTTTTCTCAATTCAATCTTGCATGTTCACTTTATTTGTGTTTCCTAAGTTGTATCATGTCAAATTTGATTTTTTTTAATCTCCATCTCCCTTTAAATGACACAAATGATAAGTCCGTGAATGACTTACATATTTTTCCTGGGCAACATCATTTATCCACTGACCGTTCTTGTCTTTATGGAGAGCCCCCCAATTGTCAATCACAGATAATGGATTTCCTTTCTGCTCAATAATGTAGAAACATACATTAGAATATGTAAATTCGATAATGAGTATAATAAGTAATTTAATTTCATTACCATCTGGGCCTTCCTAGCATGTTGGATAAATGGTCTTGCCCCTCCTTTGTGGTGATATTTCTGTTTCTTCCTATTATCAACATTTTGCTTTGAAAGCTCCTACATTACACATTTGGTACATGACATACAAAAGAAGATTTAGTTAGCTATACATGTGTACAATTTGGAAAGTTTCAAGCTCTCGAACTTGCCATATATAACGTCATGTATTTCAGTTGTACATATTCATTCACCTTAGAGGGCTATCTCATCTAACTTTCTATATTATCTCGGTCAACAATGTTAGAAATAGCACAAGCTAAGGAGAGAGAAACATATAAATACCAAGCTTAAGGAAATTGAATGGAAGATACTCTTTCTTCTACCAAGGGCATTAGGCTAACACAATTAGTCAAATGAGTATATGATAACCATTTTCAAACTTTAAATTTTAACTCCAAATTACCTAAGTGTCAAGAAGTAACAATCAACAAACTTCAGATTTTAACTCAAATTTACCTAAGTGTAAAGAAGTAACAATCAATTTAACCACAAGGTGAAATTCATTAATGCATGTTAGGATATATTTTTTTTTCAAATATGGCTATCGAAACAGGGGCTATATTACCATTGCCATATTCCTAATTCTAACCTAATTAAATAGGTGTTTGAGCAGATTTGACAATTACAAGTAAAAAAGTGTGTGGCTGTATAGCCAAGTAAGCTAAGATACATAAATCCTACCCTAACACAATAGAAATGTTCTAGACTAACAACATGAGATCTTAATCACACTCAAAGAAACAAAATTTATTTAAAACAAACAGTTGAAACACTAATCGGTGGCCAGTAAAATGACATTAAGCAGATGAGTTCCATAAGAACAAATCAGATGAATAAAGCCACCAACTACAAGACAGTGAAAATCTCAATAAATAAAGGGAAAATATGAAACAAAAAGTAACAAAGCCAAGATGCATAAATTTTAGCCAAAAATACTGAATTTAAAGAATGAACACGAAAAATGTCTATGCATTTCACTTTGTAAGGATTAACCAGCCTACAACTAACATGAAAATGAAGAAGCATATAAGGTAAGAGCTAGAATGCAAGAGTTATAACTAGAAACACTGTGTTTGAAGAACACGACAAGTCACAATTTCACATTGGAAAATTAAGCAAATGACAACCAAAATGAAAATGAAGCATAAAAGGTTAGAGGTTCTGACTATAAAATTGAATTTGTAGAACACGACAAGAAGTCTTCATGTTGAAAGAATTGGTTTCTAACTTGGATTTATACTAGAAAAGATTGTATAGAATACATACCAAAAAGAGTGTAGTAGTGTAAACATTATCATATAACCAATCCCAATGACTCTTTGGTCTCCCATTCCATATCATATAATTTGGAAGCTTAGCTCATCATCTCGCAGGTGTTCCACATGACAAGTAGTGCAAATGCAGCTGGTGCCTAACTGAGAGTACAACTTTACCATCTTCTTGTCAACATACTCAATAATCTTCAGATGGGATAAGTCCACAACAAATAATACCTATTGTTAAACATAAATATATGCAAGTGAGTGCTTGAAATTACAATGAATAAATTGAATTAAATTCAAAACTCACAAGCAACTTCTCTCGCAGTTTCTTCTTTTCTGAAGCTGGGACCTTAAACCATCTCTCATAGCAAACCAGTGAATAAGTCCGAACAATATTCCCTATCTCGGGCGTGAAAAAACCTAACACAACTGGATCACTTGGAACTTGATGTTTAAAATCAAAGATGATTGGCATCTTCAACCCGTTATTGGCCTCCGAAATATTATGGACGTTTCCCACATGACTTTCCACGAGTCATCTTTTTTGCAAAAAAGTCAAAATCTATCTCTAGAAAAATATAGGTATCTCTAATCAATGTAATGTGTTGTTTAAAGTTGGTGTTAATAAGGAAAAAGTAAATAATTGTAACTACCTTCCTTACCTGGGTTAGTGTTTGTTGGCGAAGGTGCAGGTGGTGATGGAGGAAGTATTGGTGGAGGAGGTGGCGGATGAGGTGCAAGTGCATCATTTGGAGAAGGAGGTAAGGGATTCCTCACCCGCTTCACCCTTTTTCCTCGCGAAGGTGCAGGTCATGGTGGCGGAGAAGGTGGCGGATGAGGTGGTGGTGGCGGTGCAAATGCATTATTTGGAGGATGAGGTAAGGGATCTCTCACCCTCTTCACCCTATTTCCTTGTTGTGTAGAAGTTGCCATCTAAATATGAAACATAAAAGTAAATAACACAACCAAAATGTTAATATATACAAACACAAACCATTATAAGCATAGTGACTACTTGTAAAATGACAAGCAAATATATTTACTATTGTAGGATAATAAACATTAATTTATAATGCATAGATATCACCATAGTCATCAATTATAATCATCATTAGTATCATTGGTTCCAACATTCTCCTCCTCATCATCCTCTTCCTCCTCATCTTCCACGTCATTTTCCTCCTCATCCTCCTCCTCATCCCTCTGTAGGCCTAGCATTCTTCGAACCTCCTCATTGTTAATATCAAAAGATTCAGGATCAACATCATCTCTACATAATGATATATCAACTTCATCGTCACTATGGACCGGCCTTGTAGAATTTTCAGTTTCATCTACATACTCATCATCGTCTTCATCAGTGGCATTGTCCTCCTCCTCATCATCATCATCTTTCTCAAGAACATCCCAAATGTGTCTATGTTGTATCTTTTGCACAACTTTCCATGGATGACCCAATTTTAAGTCATCAATATAAAATACTTGATGTGCTTGTTTAGCTAACACATACAGATCACCATCGCACCAACGATTATTTACATTCAATGATGTAAGATGATAATCTCGTATAACTTTTTTACCTCTTGTATCTGTATTGTACCAATGACAATTGAAAAGAATCACCTTAAAACCTCTAGTAAATTCTACTTTAATGACATTAACTAAGATGCCATAAAAGTTACATGTTTCACCATTGTGCGACCCTGGAATCATAACCCCACTGTTTTGTGTTGTACGGTTTTGATCAACATGTCTAACTGAATATCAAATGTCGTTCACAATAAAACCTATGCATTGGACAATACGTTGATATGGACCTTGGGCTAATGACAAAATCTCTTCACTAACCAATCTAGGCTCTTGATAATACAATGATGTGACCCGCTGCCTAAACCATTCCAGAAACAACTGTTTATACCTTTGTTGTACATTAGCATGACTATCTCTTTCCAAAATATCAATATGCTCACTGCATAAATAAATAAAATATAAGTGAAAGTTGTAGAATTATAATTATTTAAATAAATGTTCAACTATTACTATCACATACTTTCTGAAGTCTTCTATTTTGTCACAATTATCTAAGATATACCAATAAGCCACTTGTATATCTTCCCTTGAAAGTTGAACCATTACATGAGCACCAAATAGACGTGCTTTTTGAGCAAACACTGAAATAAGTGCATTGGGATTACTACCATCATCGTTTCTTTCTGATTGGGTGAATTCCGTCTCAACGTCACATAAATACATTGAGCAAAAAGTTGAAGACTTGTATGCCAAGTGTGCTTCCACAATAGAGCCTTCAAGATGAGCTTTGTTACGAACAGATTTCTTGTACAAACCCAACAATCTAGATAAATGAACAATTGTTAGTATGTAGAAATAAAAAAATTATGCAACTAACAGAAACATCATGGCCATTTACCTTTCTATAGGATACATCCATCGATATCCAACTGGTCCTGCCAATTTTGCTTCGCGTGGTAAGTGCACTACTAAGTGAACCGTGGGAACGAAGAATGCAGGCGGGAAATTTTTTTCTAGTTTGCACAATATGAGGACAATGTCTTCTTCCAACTTGTCAAGATCAGTAACAGTTAGAGTCTTTGCACATATTTGTTGAAAAAAAATAGAAAACTCAACAATTGGACCATATATATGCTTTTTCAAATATTTTTGAAGCACACGTTGCATCAACACATGACAATCATGGCTCTTCAAACCAAATATACTTCCTTCATCCACATTCACTTTATGTGATATATTTGCTGCATAACCATCTGGAAGTTTAATTGATTTCAACCAATGCAAAACAATCTTTACGTTCATATGGCTTAAATACATACTAAGCCAAAGGCTTATCCAATGTGTTACGTGCATTTAGTTTCAAATGCAAACTCTCTCTAATATTCATGTCTTGTAAATCTATATGTGCCTTAAGGGTATCCTTCGACTTCCCCGTATTCAGCAATGTCCCAGTCAAATATATTCTTCTCAATATGCATAACATCAAGATTATGCCAAAAATCTTCAATTTGGACTAGTATTCCAACTCGAAAAAAATACTCTTCCTTGTCCAATTTAATTCTTCGGCATTCCGCTTTCTCTTCTTATCTTTATTAGTACAATGCTTACCACGAGTACGAGGTAAGAGGGAATCAAGTTGATCAAGTATGTCATCACCTGAGAATTCTTTGGAACGATATCTCATCTCTCGACGACAATTAAGGAGTTAAGTATTTTTGCACCATGAGTGTTTCATAGGTAAGCAACGACGGTGCCCAATATGACAATATTTGTCTCTCAACTTAGTGTAATCCCAATGTATGCTCCAACCTGATAAATTTCCATAAGTCGGGAAGTCGTTAATGGTCCACATAGCAGCTGCACGCAAATTAAATGTACTCCCAGTTATCATAGGTTAGAACACCATTTTCCCACAGTTCCTTAAGCTCATCAACCAATGGACGCAAATAAACGTCAATCTCATTTCCAGGTGCTTTTGGTCCAGGAATTAATAAGGGCAAAAAAGAAAAAGGTTTTTTCATGCATTTCCATGGGGGCAAATTATATGGAAATACAATAACTGGCCACATACTATATGGCTTGCTTATATCTGAATAAGGTGTAAAGCCGTCACTCGCAAGGCCCAATCGGACATTTCGTGGGTCTCAAGCAAAATTAGGGTACATTTGGTCAAATTCTTTCCAAGCACTCGAGTCTGCTGGATGCCTCATTGTGTTCCCATCATTGATTCTTTTCTCATTGTGCCACCTCATGTCTTCGCTCGTATGTCTCGATATGAACAACTTCTGTAGCCTTGACTTAAGTGGGAAGTATCACAACACTTTTCTTGGAACTTTCTTCCTCTGCTCATAATGACTCTCCTTATACCTTGGCTCATTATAGACTAGACATCTATCTTTTTTTTCGTGTTGTTTATAAAATAATGCACAATCATAGTAGCAAGCATGTATATTTTCACACCCCAATCTAAGACTTTTCAATATCTTCTTGCACTCACGAAATGAGTCAGGAACATTGATAGGTTAGGGACACATCTTCTTCATCATTGCTAACATCTTATCAATTGCCTTGTTTGTCATGTGGTTGTCAACTTTGGTGTGAATCAACTCCAAGACGTATGTCAAAACTATATATTGCTTACATTCAAGGTATAGTTCCTTTTGAGCTTCACCAAGCAACATCTCATAAGTATCAACATCTGTCCACACATTGGTCACCATCCCACATGGTATCTTGGTTCCCCATTGTATCTTGATCTTCATCATCATCTATTCCTTCAATGACATCCTCAATCATATTAAACGTGTTGATATTAGAGTTACTGGTTGGCTCATTGTTCGTAGATACCAAAGATTCTCCTTGCACTTGTTGGATATGATCCCCATGATACATTCATCTATCATAATTCATATCCATACCGGAATTCAACAAATGTGGATGAACATCTTCAACTAAGTGAAAAAATGTGTTATGGCAAACTCTACAAGAACATGGTATTTGATTATTGGTGACAAGCAATGTCAATAAATGACTTGATCCCTTTTCTATATTCGGAACTAAGGTGATCCCGACTACGAATCCATTGTCAATCCATGAAATTAGATCACTTCAATCTTAGTATTGAGCTGCGCACTCTGACATATTTCAATAGGTTGCCATAATAGAAAATATATATATGAATATATATGTAAAATTGTTAAGATAGACGTATAATATAACAACCAAAAACGTCAAGAAGCTTAATTGAAAAATTCACATATCCTAACTCAACAACAACTTATGCTAAAACAAACATACTAGAAAATAGCGAAATCATACAAAAATCACCATGCTAGATACTAAATTTGCAGTAGTCTAACAGAAAAACCACCATGCTTTCAGCATATACATGCACAATACTTCGTATTCATCATTACTATTCAAATGCAATGATTATTTGGCTAGAGGTAGCATTAGTAATATGTCATTGTAAATTGCAAGCATTAAAGACAACATACTAACTTGGAGCTTTGGTCTTGTACTTAAGTAATCTCGACCTTGAGCACCTTCAATCCTGAAAATCATGAAAGTATAAAAAATTCATATATGTTCAAAGATACATGTGCATTAGAGTATAGTTAGATGAGAGCGCAATCGTAAGGTGCTATATGGAGTCCACTATGTGGCTCTTAATCCATCATCTCAAACTATCATATTCACCTTTCCTCTTCATGTCATATAAACACTCTTTTTTCCCCGAATCACAATGAAAAACTGGGTTGCCCTCCATGTCTCTAGTTTTCTAGCCCTCCAAGGGGGTCTGACCTAAGGTATTTTGTTCTATCAGCTTCTGTGAGTTCTTAGATTGTTGTGTGAGAAATGAGATACAAGCATGGATGTTTCTCTTCCTTCTAGTTTATGTTTTGAAATTTTGAAGGAAAAGTTTTCAACTTTTTTACATAGAAGTGTCTGTAACAATCTAATTGTCAAAACTAAGGCTTTGACATTCCCCATGCTAAAAAAGTTCCTCATTAACTCCCAATCTAATATCAATTGAAAAATTAAAAGAAAATAAAAATAAAAAAACCTCATAAAGAAATTCGCTTGGAGGCAAGAAAATTGGAAACTATGAGGTTAGTGTATATTAGACAATTTGTAACATATGGTTTTAGTTTTGTTTGTATAAATAGCTAACTAATTAAAAATATGCGTATTTGTGTGATAACTTAACAAAGAAAGTAAAATCGTGCTAGGATTTCTTTGGTCGGTGAAAATTAAGATGCATACTCCTAAATGATGAAAAAGCTATTTTCAATCATCTGGCTTTACGGGCATCTGGGCTTTATACAAAGAGACTCGAAAACACCATGTGAACCTATTCTTGTGCAACAAAAGCAGTTTCAGATAAGCATATCAGAAGCAGAGGGCATATACCACATCAAAGACATTAAAGCAATTCAAATCTATTCAGAAATTAAGAACTTTCGCTGATATCAATACTTCTACATATATTTCTATAAACAGGTTTACAAACATAATCAAGTATTTTAGGATCACTCCAAAGGACACAATATTGATAATTCATGTTTTGAAACAAACTTTAGTCTTCTAAATTCTAGGATTTTCATGTATTGTCCTAGTCAAACTATATTTTCCTAGTCTATAAAAGTCTAGGACTCACTCCAGAGAATGCTACAAGTGATTTGCGGAGCTCTACTGGAGGGATGTAAGTAGTTTTAATCATTTCTTATATTTATGTGCTACTAGATCTCCTACCATCACCCTTTTTCAACCAGCCAAAACACAACAAAGTACACATCTATAGAATTCCCAGCACAAGTAGCTAGTAAGAAACGGCACTAAGACCATTGAAGGCCCTACCCAAAAAATTTCAAGGCGAGCCTAGTCTTGACTCTTGACAACACCTCTCTCAAGAAAGACAACACGCATCTTAATGGTTACAGACTTCCAACATTTAAACAAAAAGATAACATTTAGTCAGGGGACCAAGAAAAAATATAAAAACATATATTAACCACCAAGACCAAAATTTGACTCCAAAGAGTAAAGAAGAATCAAGACTGGAACAAAAAACTCAATGCTAGTATAACTCTCCCTGAAGCAAAGAACAATTCACCAGCAATTGGATCTTTAGCGAAAGAAAATCAGAATCTGGGGAACAATTAGAGAAAAAAAAATCCAAAAACAATTAAAGAAATATAGAGAAACAAAGTACCTTGTTGTCAACTGAAAGAACTTGAGAAAATATCGAACTTCTCTTTCCCCAATTTGATCTTGTTATGTCAGAGAGATAAGAGAATTAGTGAACGAGAATCAAAGGGTGGGAGAATGGCTGAGGGAGGGAGATGAAGGAGAGGTGGTAGTCGTCGTCGCTGGCAACCACCAAGTAGTTGGTCGTCGAAGTCAGGGTGAAAGAGTAGACGAATAGAAGCTGAAGACTGGAAATAAATGAGAATAAATGGATAGGTTTTGTTATTTGGGGGTTTTGATAATTGCATCTATATTTTTTATTTTTAATTCAATATTATATGTGAGGAATGGCCAGGTGGCCTTCCCTTTTCTTATGTGATGAATTTAACATTGAGTCACATATTAAAATTTCATTTGGCGGTAAACTTTCCCGCCCACTTTTGTGGTGAATCCAAAAGTATAAGTGACGCAAAATATTTTGGTGTCCTACAAAAATCTTAAAGTGACGATTTTTAAAAAAGTGTCACTTGTTTTACCTATATGTGATGAATTTTCACGCTCCACAAAAAATTCGGTCACTTAATCCATGTTTTCTTGTAGTGTGACCCAATGTCATTATTTTGTTTCCACAATCAACCATGTTTGGTTCCACTATTAATGATTCAATATTTTATTATTTTTCTTTGAACTGTTAACATCCTTTCGTAGTCCTGAAGCTACTTATACTTGAGTCCCTAAAGCAACCAAAATTACACTTTAGTTGTAATTGTATTTTGTGTCCTTACATGTACCTCTTTTATGAACCAGAAGTTCGTACTAAACTTGAATCTGTAGTTTCAAATTTAGTGCCTTTGATACCCGAAGTTTTCATAAAACAATAAACTCATGAAAACCCGAATTTTTTTCATGTAAACTATGTCTTAGTACCCAAATGTTCTAACTTTGATGCTTATGTATGTTTTATTTCCCATAGCACCAATCACAATCTTGATCCCTCCATTCGATTTCACTAGTTTGGATGTTTCTCACAGAAACTACTTATATAGGTACAAGATGTGAAGCTCCACTTGAATATCAAGAAGCTGAGAAACCATTGAAGCCAACAATGGTTGGAAGAGCTAAATAAGCCTCCGCAATGATTTTCATTCGAAGACACATGCCCGAAGCATTACAAACGGAAGTATACGTCACTAAAAAAGGATTATATGGCTCTTTAGCTCGCTCTACGGACTATTTAATCATGACGTTGCCTAAAGCAAACTGTGATTAAAACCTTTATGTCCATGAATGTGTACGATTCTGAAGCTTATAAAATCCAATCAAATTTTGACTAGAGAAGATTTTTCTTGTCCTTCCATGTCTCTAAGTCGTTCCTAAAGCAACATTGTAGAAAGCGAAAGCTTACCAAATCCTCGAATCTAATTACTACCATAAATGTGAGATAAAGGTACCCAAGTGATTCGGCTGGTAGGTATTGAACATAGGCTCAGTTTGGCTAAAGTCTATAGAATGTCCTAACCCAGTTTTGGTTAGAGCCTACCGAACGGCAATGCCCTACTTCAACATGGATGTATGAACAGATTCACATAGTTCGGCTCAAACCTTTCAAACCTAAGTTTGTCTCTCTCTCACCCATTCTACAGTTTGTTTTACAACATATGGTAGAATCAAGGCCCGCCAAGGGGTGGCATCATGGCCAGAAGTGTGATCCTTGGCACCTACGACCTGAAACTCGACCCTGCAGAATCTACTTCTGTTTCGATCGAAGAAATTATTGGTTACGCACTAATATGTGCCTCTACCAATGTCGTTAAGGAGTACCATTCTCGTAGTCAATCTGTGCCTCTACCAATTTTGCTCCACCTAAGACATTTGGAAGAGAAGAATTTTAACAGGGATGGCCTTTTTGGCTGAATCTCATTTGTAAACAATTTCCTATGTTCGCGGATTCAAGTTGGTATTTGTTTTATTTCTAGATAATCTTATGGATGTTGTCTTCGAATATGAGTTAATTGAATCATGTTTCTATACATGTTACCAAATTCAATTAAACACGTGATTAGGTACGAACGTTGAAAAGTTAGTTGTCTGGACGAATATGTTGTTATGCACACTAACCTTATACCTAAATCACCTCTCTAGAAATGACTTCAGGTCTTTCCAACCGGATTAAGAGCATTGGCACGCTTCTCGTTGTATGAATGGTACAAAATTACCAATTTAAGAGACCTTATATTCTCTCATTTCCAGAAGAACATCGTTAAGTCTTAAGGATATTCAAGATGACGATGATTATGATTGAAACCATTAAAGGAAATAATAGGGCTAATGAGCTGCCTCCCAACTGAGACGTGCCACATGTGACATGCCTGGAACTGGGTGATTCGAGCAGTTTACTTTTTTTGGCATGACCTTTTAGGACACTTAGGTCAAACAATGATGCCATGTATTATACAACGCATCTCCTTACCCAAAGTAAGGATATCCTATAAACACACTTTGACAAGCCTGCTCGTTGGAGAAATTGGATTTTTGTACCATCCCTAACAAAGATACAAAAATGACCCTCTTTTCACAATGGATTCAAAGGAATAATTGTGAACTAGTCCAACCAAAATGTAGACCATACAAATACTTATTGTTTTGGTTGATGGTATCAAAAATATGATCATATGTTTGTCCATACATATATTGCTCCTAAACCTCCGAGCCGATTTTTACCCAAGGGTTCACCACCCTGATTTTCCCATGAAGTCTGGAAAACTGGATAATGCCCGAGTGTTATCAAATGTTTTCGATAAGTATTGCATGTCTTTTAGGTTTGTAATTGAAAATCGAATTCCCCGTGTTCACCACAAAACAACCTCGCAAAGCGATCATAAAGTGCAATTAAAATGATCACCCGGACCTTGTTAAACGCACCAAGCTTTCATTTTCTTCCTAGGGTTATGTAATCTTATATGCAGCTATGTTGGTCTGCCTTGAGGCCCATTTCCATCCAACCATATATGTCGTTACAATTAGTTACTAGGTAAGAGCCTAACACTTCATGCTTACGTATTTGGGTGTGCATTTTATGTGCCAAGTTGTGCCACCATAACGTACCAATATGGGCCCTCAAAGAAGGTTGTAAATCTTTGGGCCCTCAAAGAAGGTTGTAAATCTTTGTCAATTATGATTCTTCTTCGAACTAGCTCTTTGGAGCCCTTGCAAGCGATATTTTCACCGCTTATTTTGTGGATTGTCACGTTAATGAAACAATCTTCTCATTATTAATGGGAGATAAAAACGTCAACGTTCCTAAAGAACAACGCTAATTTACGTGGACGTTACCCACTATATCTCATCTTGATCCCCGTACAGCACAAGCATGATAAGCAAGTGCGATATATTCTAGCTTTTAGAATGTTGCTCCAGACTCATTCCTCTAGTCTAGCTAAAGTGACACAATTATATACCAGCTGCAATCATGCCTGCAAGGATAGACATACCTAACAACGTCGAGTTAACATCCCCAAAGGGTGTGTCGTCCCTGTTGGACTGTCAGTACATCGGTAGATAGCCAATCAATTTGTTTTGACCTGAAGCGCGACATATCACTCTGTTCATAGGATTCACTTCCCTAGAAGAAGAAGGTCGAGGCACAAAATGATTCCATATTCAATCGCCATCAATCATTTTCATCTCATGAGATTAATCTGGATTACTCTTGAAACTTGAAGTTCTTCGTCCAGTATACTAGTTTAGATGAGATATAGAATTGGAATGAGATTATCAGTGATGATGTTTTCACTTATATGGTAGCTACCAATATAAATGAAAATGATGATATTGGATCGTCTTATGTTGATTAATGACCACAATCCAGGTTTAATTCCTTACCAAAGTGTGTTTGGACGTGTCATTCCTGAAGGAAATTATTTGAAAAAACAAAGTTCATTAAGCAATACAATGCATGCATTTAACAATTAAATGGCAGAAATATGCTTGTATGAACTTTTAAACAAAACTTAAACCATGAACTTCAAAGCTGGTAGTGGTGGTGAACCAAGACTCAACTCAAAACAAAATGAGTTGAGAAACTTTTATACCTTTGAAGCACCTTTTTCCTTAGCAAAGGATATTCACCCATGTGAGTGTCTTCTTTCTTTTGTCTCCTTGATCCTTGGCTCCATGGATGTAGATGGAAGAACTTTGCATCTTAGCTCCATATCTTCTTGGATTTGGATGGAGGAATGGATTCTCCAAAAGACTCCAAAGTTGAAGGTCTCTAAGTTTCGACACCAAGGATGGTTGAGGAAGAAGATGAGTGACCATGGAAGAACAAAATGCTAGCAAAGTTCTCCCATGGTGGCCGGCCTCTTTGAAGACAAAGAGATAAATGTTTTCTTTCTTTTGTGTCTTAGAAAACCCTAATGAACAAAAGGCTATAAAGTTGCTTTTATACTTTCCTTAATTTGAGTGGCAAACTTGTAATACGTCCAAGACCACTCATTTCCTTTCTATGGCCGGCCTCCTTATGTTAGAGGACCTTGTGCTCTTTTGTGTTAATTTTTCATACAACTTAAGCTTATGGATTTGACCTTTCAACGCCCATTTGGGCCCGGAGGCCCAAAACTAATCCGAGGTCTAAAACAAACTTATTCGTTAGATTAATTAACATATTAATTAATCCTAACATAAATATTAAACTATTTAACTGTCCATACTCATCTTCGTTATATCCTTCAATCATTACCTTACACGTTGTGCAATCCATTAGGTTCCTTTTGGCTAAGCAGTGGGCAATTAGAATTCTTTTTCTAAATCGATTGTGAATTGAAACTTACTTTCAATTCTCCCTTTAGTGATTACACATCTTTGAGGCTTCCACAAGCCATGAGTGACACCCAGCTGTGTCATGGCTACCCAAGCTAATCAGAAAAGGTTGGAGAACCTATTCAATTTGGGATTATAAATGCAATACGGTCGTTCTTTAATACAATACTCTTGATCACATTGTTTGGTTTGATAGTTTATTCATATCTACTATCCAATGTGACTCTCTTACTTATATGATTACCTTGTATGTGATTTGGAAAGACTTCATAAATCTCATTCATACTCTGGCCAGAGATTCTTAATCATATCATAAAGTATTCTCCCTCAACGGTTTGAAGGTTAGAGATCCCTTGTTGCACATTCACATGTCCCCATGATTAACTAGCTTAGCCCCAACTAAGCCATGGACACTTTAATGGAATGCCTTTAACATAGTCAAAGACTAATGACCTAACCACAAAACAACCGTGATATCTCGGGTCAAAAGACTATTTTGCATTATTCCAACTATGAGTTCTCATGTGACATGAGTATGAGAACTCCTCGTTGATCACATTCAATGAACTCATTCTCTATTAAGCACTTACATACTTGCCTTGGCATCAGTCACACTAATGACTCAAGACCAGTCACTCTCCTAAAGAGAAGTCATAACATGTATTGATCTTAACAGATCGTCAATGCCCAATTGGCAATCCTATTAACAGGAACGTTTAGGATATGTGTACGAAAGAGAATTGTCTCATGAATCTAACTTCCTTAGATCACATTCTCCTAGTTACATATTTTTTGGACTTATTATTTAAGTGTATAACATTTAATGAGACGGCTTTAAACAACAATCGTTACTCTTACATTAAACTATTTAATTTGATATGTGAAATGTCCGTAAAGTATCATCTTATGATTGGGTTTAGGGCACATTTCCAACAATTCCTACACTACCGAAAGTAACCCTGTCATTTTACAAGTTAGAAAGGAAGCATAATGAGATGAATGAAATAGTGTGATGTAATGCATGCCTTATGGCGCAAGGCTTCTCTTAAACGCCCTGTGATTGATTGCATTATTATGAATGTGGTTAGTGTTTCTCCACGGGGATATTGACATAGAGATTTACATGTAAGTTTTCGAAGAATTACATGGACTAGTTCGAAAAGTTCCAAACCACATAACACCCTCTCAACTCGTTTGAGGTGTTCACTTTATGGATTGAAGCAATCCCCGGCTAAGTTATTATTTGATCAGTTAGGGATATGAAATTATGCCCTTACGTGTTAAATTAAGAAGTTATATTCTGAAATGCTAAAGTTGCAGTTTATATCAATGACATGAATCTTACTAAGGCTCCAGAAGAGCTTAAGAAAACTGCCTCGCACTTGAAGACAGAATTTGAGATGAAAGATCTTGGAAAACTCGTTTATATCTTGACTTGGAGTTCAAAGCGTTGTTCTGACAATATTTTGGTCTACCAATCGAACTACACCCAAAGGTGTTACCTTTGAGTATACATATGGTCATCTATACGCTATATGCAAATAAGACCCTTGAAAAGGTTATAGAATCTAAAGTTCCATATCTGAGTTGAACTTTCCGCTTTTGTTTTACTTAACTCGTTGCATTAGACATGACATCTCTTTTACTGTTGATCTATTGGTAAAGATGCAGCACTGCGCCTACACGCACCCACTGAATTGGTATTAAAGACGTTTTTCCGCTACCCTGAAGATACTACGGATTTCGGCTAATCTCTATGCATCCAAAGTGGATCCAACCCCTATAATCCTCGGAATGATGTTTTTCTTGATACTATGCCGCATGTATCAATTAGACGAAGGCATGATACGTCAACGCCAAGACATATTGCGTCTACATCACATCAACAAAGAATTAGGAGATTGAAGTCAAGCAATCTGATCCCAGATAACCTTGCCAACCTTTTCACGACGCCACTACCGAAGTCTACCTTCTAGAAGCCTGTTTGAGAATTGGTATGTGTCACTATCTCATATGAAATGCTTGTAGTTCTCATTTGGAAGTTTTGTTAAACTCATGGGGCATCCAGAAGTATACTCACTCGATCGTAATGTAATATTTTTCCCTACGCTTAGGAGCATTTTTCCTACTAGATTTCGCTACCTAACTAGGTTTTAATGAGGCACCCATCCTGGATTAGTCATACACTTATGAGCTTGCTACTTGCGTCCAAAAGACGTATAGTTTTGACTTAATGCAACTTCTCACGTTGCTCCTTAGTCTATCGGTTTTTATCCCACCTTGGGCTTTATCATAGTGAGGTTTTGTGTGTTTGACCTTTTTTTATGCATTCTTCCGTTGATTTGAGACTCGCATTCGCTCATTGTGCCAACAACTTCATTAATTGTATTTACTTTATTGTTGAAGACCTGATGCGTTATTTACTTGAATATTTACACACTCAAGAAGAAGTGTTACAATCTAATTAGGTTAAGAATGTGATTATATTTACATACTCAACGACTTCATCAATTGTATTTACTTCATATCTAAATATTTACTCTGCATACTTTTCTCAAATATGAATTACCCCGTAGATTAATAAACTAAAAAATTGTAACTTACGCGTAGCACACCATGATTAAGAAAAACCTCTCGTCGTGCACGAAAAAGCCCGTGCAAAAAGGTTAATTCTAAAAATACTTTTTAAATTATCTAAACTGCATATTACTAGAACACTCTTTGTCAACCGAAATAGGATGAAAATACTATTTAGTCTTCTATGACAACAAAAAATTTAAGAGCAGTGACGTAATTTCACAAAACAAAATTTTACTATTTTTGGTTTCAATCTCACCTGCAAATGATTTTAACATCCTTAATTTTAAAAAATAAAAAATAAAACTCTCTCTCTACTCCCACGTTCTCAGTCACTTAGGCCATCTCCAACCGAAGGGTCCAGAGGGCCGAAAATAGCTCGAAAATCGTCTCCAACCGAGGGTTAGGCCAGAGGGCTTTGGAATCTAGGAGGGCCCCACGGAATCGAAGAGGGCTGGAGGGCTGGCCATTTTTTTTTAATGTTTTGTTATTTTTGTCGGTTATAGCCGACATAAATAATATATACTATATTATTAGTGTCGGTTATAACCGACACTAATATCAATGTTAATATAATAGCAATTTGAACAGTAGTTTGAACAGTGTCGGTTAAAACCGACACTAATTTGAATTCCAACAGCTAGCCAGTCACTAGCCGTTGTATTCAAATTTTTTTTTTGTTTTTATGAATTTAAACCTTTTTTTTTCTATAACTTCCTATAACTTTTTTTCTATAACTTATATTTTACAAATTTTGGTTCATATTTTTTTTCGTATAACTTCTATTTTACAAAATTTGTTTCATATTTTTTTTAAATTCCATTTTTTTCCTATAACTTCTATTTCACAAAATTTGTTTCATATTTTTTTTAAATTCTATTTTTTTTTCCTATAACTTCCTAAGCCATTATACAACATTAAATTAAATTAAGTAACATGAAACAACATTAAACAATATGAAACAACATTAAATAACATTAACCAACATAAAAATTATACAACATGAAACTTAAACAACATTTTTAAAAACATAAAACGTAAATGCCTACTCCATGCTTCTTTGGGCCCAAAGATGTGCAACAAGATCTTGTTGTAGGTACTTGTTTGTGGTACAAGAACGTATCATTCTATAGCGCCTCATATACTCATCTATATAGATACTACCAGTTCTTGGATTAAAAGGCAAATTAGGCTCATCATATATTTTTGCACGAGCCCTTCTTGACCTATTTGGATCTTCTTGATCGTCATCGGACTCTCCATCAATATACCCATCTCGCTCATCCTCCAGTATCAAATTGTGTAATATGATGCAAGACATCATGATGGAGTCCAAATTTTCTCAACTCCACCCTCTTGCCGGTTCGCTGATGATCTTCCACCGTGCTTGTATAATACCAAAAGCTCTCTCAACATCTTTCCGATTTGAATTTAAGTTGTAGTTTTTAAATAATAAATTATGTTTGGCCTTATGGTCCTTTGGCCCTCGGTTGGAGACGGTTTTTTGTGACAGGGCTAAAACGAGCTCTTTTGCCCTCTGGCCCTCGGTTGGAGACGGAAGCAAATATGATCATGTACTGTTCATTAAAATATTAATATCTAGGCCTCTGGCCAGCCATCAGTTGGAGATGACAGGCTTTTTATATTAGCACCCTACAAAATGTTGAATGCACCCCACATTAAAATTTAATATTAATGACTTATTTACTCTACTATGCAATGACAATTTTGACCTTATTAAGTTTAAAAAATAATAAAAAATTTATAAATACACCCCAAATCACTTTTAACGTATTATTTATCTACTTCAACCATCAAAAATCCCTCCCACCCTCCATTGTTGAATAAAACCCTAAGCAATGAAACTACAAACATGTTGATTGAGAAAAATTATTTTTGACGAATGAAACACGGAATCGGTGTTTCGAAATCTTTGAAATCATTATTATTGTTATTGAAAAACGTTCAAATGAACCTAAACATTTTTTCAAATCATTCAATTTGAAATCATTCGGCAAACTAACGTTCAGATAGTTTGAAATCATTCGGCAAAATTAAAAATGAGTGTTATAAGATTTGAGAAATGTGGGGTATATAAAAAATGTGGGGTGTATGTAGAAAATGTAAGGTTTATATTAAGAATGTGGGGTGCGAGGGTAGTATGGGGAAGGAAGTAGGGTGTATTAAAATAATTTTTAATTGAAAAAGTAAATGTGGGGTGTATTAAGTATGTGAGGTTTATTCAACAATTTATGGGGTGCTAATATAATAAGCCTTTTAAAAACAAAAATAATTTTTTTAAATATTTTATAAACACATGATCTTGTTGGTTTAATCAGATGCGAAAATTAAAGAGAGGAATCTACATTTTCTGCGAACAAGAGGAATAGAGGGTTAGGATGGCCGATTCATCTTCGTCTCCTTCACAGTCCTTCGTTACAAAGCATTGGGAGGGTTACAAGGATTTCTGGTGCGAGCGATTCTCCTTCCTCAACAACTACTCCAAGTTCGTCAAGCGGGACAAGCCCCTCCCTCCCTGGTCCAACTCCGACGTCGATGCCTTCATTGCTCTCGACCCTGTCAATGGCCCCGCTGTAATTTCTTACCCTTCTGTCTTTCTTCCATTTTATTCCTTTTTATAATTGTTTAGGGTATATGGGTTTCTTTGATTTCGTGTTTTTCTGACCTTTGTGGATCTGGGTGTACGTTTTTTTGTTTCTCTTTTGATCTTTTTTCTGTTTTTTCATCTGGGTATTTGTTAATTTTTTCTCCTTGATTCAATTTTGGAGATGTGCCCCTTTTTGTCGAATTTCTTGATTTCATTTTGGAGCTGTGCCCCCTTTCTTTTTTCGAGATGAATAATGTTGGTTTGAGTTGATGAATAATGTTGGTTTGGTGAGGTTTTTTTCCGTCTATTGTTTCATTATTTTTTTGCTTATTGTTTATGCTTGGTGCTTTCGGTTACGAATGAGTGAGGTTGGTGCTTTAATGTTTGGATGGTCTACGGGCGGGGTATTTAAATGGCTTAGGCAAAACGATGAATGGATGTTCAGAAATTTGCATTAGATTTGATTCGAGACTGTTGTTTTTTGGCATGAAAGTAATCAAAATAAGCGACATGCAGTGTTTGGATTTGAATTTTAGTTTAATGATGTTTTGAAGAGAAGGAGTAACGAACCTGAAATCAAACTGATGCGCATGAACCAGTAGAGAAAGCAAAGAGCTATGTGGCTGGAGACTCCGTCCTTATTTTCTGTCATGTATTTCTGGTGGCATTTTGTTTAGGACCCTTTGAAAATGCTTTGTAAGCATACATGTCTGGTTATTCGTGGAAACAGTCAAGATTCTTGATTGTTAAGAAATTTTGTCTAGTTACCTGAGCAAGCAAGTAAACAACTAATCAGTCTTGCCCTCGGAAATTATCGAGGTTCACTCCAAACAAACTGTATTTTGTATTTCCAGTGTGGAAAAGAAACACGTCTAAATTGCTATTCTCTTCTTTTTGGTATCTTTTCATATGTCTCGTTATGTTGCCACCGGCCTCCACCTGAAATGCAGCATAAATGAAGTGGAAAAACATATCTGATTTTGTTTACCTTATATATTTAGATTTCTTATTTATTCTTTTGCAGCTCTAAGCAGTGGCTTTGTGCCACTTAGTACTGCGGTCTAGTGATATTCCTCTTCACTTGTAAGTGAGAGGTCTTAGGTTCGATTCTCACCAAAGGCAAATTTGAACCACATTATTGCTCTCCCCCTTAGTGTAAATAATGTCGTTTGTTCAAAAGAAAAAAAGAAGTGGCTTTGTATTTCTTGTTCAAGACAAAAATGAAAGGTTTTCTAAATGCAAACAAATACCATTTGCTAATCTTGATTCCACCAACACTGTTCCAATCATGTATTATACTATTTTCAGGTAACCCAGTTATTTTGCCTGCAACTTGAGAAGATGTCTGCTAATATGATATCCGAGTCTCATCTTATGGTTCAATGATGCATTTTCTGTAGTGTGTTTTCTTTGAATAGCTGAGTTAACACGCTTTTGTTTTGCAGCTGAAGACTGCTAGGGAAGCAGTGAACTTTGGTCTTACAGGAAGTGTTATTGGAGCGGTATCAACTGCTGGCTTTGCGTGGAAATATTCAAGGAGTTTACATGGTAACAATTTGCCTTTTCTTTTAGGGTTTACGATTCTATATGAACAAGTACTGCACAAGGATCAGATGTATCTGGTTCCTTGTTTTTACCTGCACAAGGATCAGATATCTTATTGATGTACTAAGTTCGTGTTCACTGGCAAAAGATGCTACTTATGAAAATGATAGTGCTTATAACTGGGTATGATAAGATGGACTGACATTGATTTCTATCAGTGGCAAAAAGAAAATATCGTATGAATAGTTCATTATTTCTTTCTTATGTTTTTTTTTTTTCCATTCCACTTGGCCTGCATTTTCTATCTATATTCTTGAAGCATAAATTTCTGCAAAAATTTGGATATATTTAGTACACGAATTTTACCCTTTCCTTTATTGGTTCCTGTATGCTTTGGGTGTACATGGGTGTGCCGTGTTTCCAATAAACTACCTTCTTTTATCAGGGATTTTGTCTCATTGGTTATTTTGTGGTGTCCTGTAATCTCAAGGTTCGTATGCAGTGGAAGAAATTTTCCTTGTAATCTAGGTTCTTGTTTCAACTGTTTCCCTTTCCAAGAGCCGGACTTTATTTAATCTGTAGCCTTCATTGTTGAAAGAAAAATTTAGATTAAGCATTCAAGCTTTGGTAGGGAATCATAAAGCAGCGGTAGGTTATGATGCAAATATTCCCCTTGTCTATGTGAGTGAGCTTATGCTCGTACATGTCTTGGTAGGAATCAAACCTTATTCCTATATTACGTGTTGTAGTGTATTACAACAGATGGGTGCTATCGCTCGGTGATGCATATGACATCTGTCTAGGAATTTTAACTTGCAATCTTGATATGTTTCAATCAGGAGCATAACGATTGGCGATAGGTTCTTTTAGAATACATTATGTTATGGATGGGAGGATCTGGTTTCTGAACCCTTTTGCATTTGGCAGGTGCTGGACTGTCCTTTCTAGCTGGAGGTGTTTTTGGCTGGACATTTGGACAGGAAGTTGCAAATCACTGGCTGCAACTTTACAGGTTCGACGCCTTGGCTGCACAAACCAAGTTCCTTGAGTGGTGGCAAGAAAAGAAGGAGAGACGATCTTAAACATGGCTTGCTCTCGGAAGCAAAAGATAATAACGGTTGTTCCAGTTGTACAATAAGAATCAAACACACCTGTGTTGAAAATTGTAACGGGAAAAGATGGTATTCACTTTATATTTGTGCTAGATTGTTTTCTTTTGGGCTCTCAAGAAAATCAATCTGATTGTGAACTTTGTGGATTGTGATGGATTTTTCGTGTGCGGAAAGAATTGTTGCATTTGGTGATTATTTCAGATCTTGGATGCGCATTTTACTTGTGACCCAAGGACGAGGTTTACAAGTAAAATGCGTCTCTCTCGCTTCGTTAGAGTAGGATGGCATGACAAACTTGAATAAGAGTTTTGACACCACTCGAGTAAATCGGTAGTTGTCTATTCCAAGATTCCAAACCTTCAAGGGTTTGCTTCCCCCGTTTTCTGAACACTAATCAAGGAAAGCAATTGTTGGATCTGAACCCAAGTTGCTTCCATCGATTTAAAATCGTTTTTGGCCTGCATTGCTTTCTTCACCCAAGTCTTATCATGCATACAATGATCCAGAAGCAGCTTCTGGCTGTGCCCAAGCTTGCAACGGAACTCATCCATTTCGGTTTTGTGGTTGGAATTTAACTCCTCCAATTTCTCCAAATTTGCTTTTTCTTCATCCAATTTTTTCTCAAGCTCTTCAACCCTTGATTTTTGTACAACGATGCAAGCTTGCAACTTTTCTTCATCCGCTTGAGCTTTTGAAAAAAGGCGATTATAGACTTCTACTTCTTGTTCCAGTGCTATCTTCTGATTAAATTTTTTTCTAACTTCAGCCACGGTTCCATTGGCCTTGTGGTACTTGGACTTCACAGAAGCAAGCTTCACCTGGACATTTTCAATGTTCGCATACTCAACTCCAGTTCGGTCATAGCTGTTTAGCATGATTTCCAATGACAACTTCAGGTTCCGTAAACATTCAATTTCCATGACTTCATCCAGAGAGAGTGTGGTGATACTTTGGATCTTGGCCTTGGCTTGAGAAATCTCATAGGAATCAGGAATGGGAGCATCTTCAGTTATAGCCAAGAGACAAGCATCTGGATGATGATGGAGATAAGTATCCAGAAAGTCCAAAGCTCGGGCAGAATGCAGGGGCTTTGACATCTAAAGTAAGAATCAGTAAGCATCATAACATGTAAGTGGATACGAAATAGTCGAGATAGATACAAATTACCTTGACATCAAGATTGTCATGAAAACGGGAGCGGTAGGAACCACTCTCTTTACTTATAGTATTTGGATGAGATGACACTGCTTGAAGCGGGGATTGAGCTACTTGAGGAGGGCGAGATTCAGCTGATTCTTCACTGGGAGGAGATGAAATTTGACTAGGAAGCTTCGCATTTGAAGCATCCGCAACCTCAGTAGGTGGCACATCTTCCAGCTTAGGAATACTGTTATGTTCAGTTACTTCAGCAATGTGTTGCATATCTAGATCAGATTGTTGTCTTTTTGACAGAGGAGGACTCGTGCTTTTCTCATAGATGGCTTCCTTAGCCTGATAATAGAATTCAGAATCAGACTTCGTTAGATTAATCAAAAGCCGGTGCACTTCTTCTTTGGTTATCCTTGTCTTTCCAAAACTTTTGCCTCGTCTAATCTCGGATTCATTTTTGGATCGATGAGTGGTTCCTTGGCTTGCCAAAACCTTTGCCTCAGTTGGGTTGGCATGAGATAGATAATTCCCCTTTATTATACTTCTCAAAAACTGAAATGCTTTTTTGGTCCTTCTTTTCTTACAATGAGCTCTCCCTCGTCCACTCAGGCATTGAAAAGTAGGCAGAGGATTTGCTTCTTCTCCATCCTCAACTTGCGGAGCCACACATTTGATTCTTTTTTCTGGTGGGTGTACTTGCAGTCGGTCAGAACGGGGGCGTTCAGTTTGTATAAGGGTTGACTCTGCATAAACAAGAATAAGAAGAGAAAGTTACGAATTTTGAAGATCAAATATTGAAGCCTTCAAACGTAGTCAGCCATCGGAAAGGTCAACTCATGTAACGACTATTGAAGCCTTAAAAACGTAAGCAGGTTGACCAACCCAGTTAAACTTAAGAGCAATCTGAATAAAGTGGAGTACAAATTAAGATACTTGATCCATCAGCCTTTACAATTTTGTTGCAGTAATTCATTAGTATTAATATAATAGTTGATTAATAAACTGTCTCACACAGTTGATTAGGCAAGTATTTCAGATTGAACGTACCTTTACGCTTCTTCAAAGCATCATTTGCCTTAAGGGGAGGAAGTGGTCTGTTCTGGTCCAAGTCATGAAGCTTGAAAAGATGGATTAAATCTTGATCACGAGGAAACACTTCCTCATAGTATTTTGCCCACCAGCCTTTGAACGATGAGGTGGCTCTAGGTAGAAGTGAAAATGGAACAAATTTAAGTTTCTTGAACAAGTGAGATGCGGTAGCCTCAAGCTCCTGGAATTGTTCAGAACTTTGAAACACTCTCCTCTCAGAAAAGTCGGTATTGAAAGAAAAGAAAGGGGGAGCAGGAACGTCCTGAATCAAGCCGAACTGACGGGCACAGAGATTTGGGCAATATGCTTCCACACCACAAATCTTTTTTCCAGATTTTCCACAAGTGATACAACCAGGAAGATCACGGCTAACCAGAAAGCTTGCCCACATGTCCAGGATTGTAGAAATTCCAGTTTTGGTCATTTCAGACTGAGGAAAGATCAACCATCGAGGTAACGCATCTGACTTTGAATATGGCATGAAGTTAAAGTTCTCTTCTGTGTCTAAGTGGCTCAGGTACAATAAACAATCGTGAAAGGAAAACTCAGGTCCTTCGAAAAATACATATTTCAGTCCTTCACAAGTGAGGTTGGGTACTGAAAAGCAACTGGGACGTACTTTAGGAAAGTATGTGTGAAGCCAAAGTTGAAGAATCCAAATTGGACCACCAGCAGCACCCAACTCTGAATCAAGCAAGTCCTTTATCCCTCTATACAAGTAAGCAAGAACAAGGGGTCCTAAAGCGTACGGCTCACCCCTAGATAAAGCCACAGCCAAGGGTAAATTGGATGTAACAATCTTGAACGAACGAGAACAAAGTAGGTAACGACAAAGCCAGTAGTGAAGAAATGCCACATGCTCTTCATCTGTCACAAGGCCCTCAATTTTGTTATGTTCTTTAATAAAGGAAGAAAAAGAGGAGTTCTTTGTAATTCGAATGCCAAAGTTATCATCCGGAATGGAGATGGAATTAGCAACGAGAGCATCAAACTGGGGACCATCTGGTCTAAGTCCTAGCAGAGCACTAAGATCTAACAGAGTAATAGTAAGGGGACCATGACGAAGATGAAAAGAGTTTGTGGAAGTTGACCAAAAGCAGAGTGCAGCAAGTACTAAAGAACGATTGAAAGGAATGGCAAACTTAGAGAATTGGAGAATATCATATATTCCCGCTTTATGCCAAATATAGCCTTTTTGATCTTCGACTCTTTCAAACCAAGGGACCCAATTAGGGTCGTTAGTAGGCCACAAACCACGGTGTTCATAAAACCTTTCGTGGAAATTGGCATTTTGATTGTTTATAAGAAACTCTTCAGTTTTCCGCTTAGGAAACTCACTATTATAACAATCAGGTAACCTTTTTGTGGATTTCAGAGCAGGACCTAAGATAAAGTGTTGGGAGGTCGAATCAGGGATAAGTACTTGAAAATTTGTAGTTTCAGTGCCTATTTGCTCCTTCAGGTGGTTCAATCTGTCAAGAGCCTTGGCGTTCGCGTCAGCCGATTCATTGCTGGTGGATGTAAGAGCCATGTTTCTACTCAGAGGTCCTCCTGCTTATAGAAAATTTCAACACAAAATAAAAATTACTATTTTTCCAGACTGGTATCACCAATCTTCCATTGTATCATTCAAATTTTTAATTTTAACCAAAACTTAAATAAACAATTTGGGTTACCTTGCAGACTTGCGGTGCGCCCTTCCCCCCCCCCCCCCCCCCCAAAAGCTCAAGAAAGCAACTGCACAAACAGATTAAAAGCAAATAAAATTAGGGTTACATGTATGACTGTGAGTAGTTAGAAAAGAAACGATCCGACGATTAAGACAAGCATGCAATGCATCAGACAGAAGAAAAATAATAGAAATAGAGTAGATGATAAAACTAGGGTTAGGGTTTAGCCTTTAGCTTTGCACATTTCAATGGAAACAATTACTACTAAGTTGAGGCATGGCATGAAAAAACTTGAAAGCACAAACCAAAACAAGTAGATAGCTCAAAAGAAGCTTTAATTCCAAGATAACGAAGAATCATAATTTTTACCGATTCAAACGAAACAAAGAAGATCAGAATCAGTTCTCTTCTTTTTCTACACGTTCTTGTTCTGTTGTTTGTGTTGGAAGAAGTGAGGGGATGGAAATATTTTTACAGTGGAAATGGAGCAACTGAAGCCTGCAGGGAGAGGAGGCTGAGAAGTCTTGTGGTGTACTCTTCTATTACTGTTGCTGTCTTTTAAAACACGAAATATTTTTGCTCACGGGTCACCGCTCACCCAACTATACTAGTGATAATGTTCATCATCTTATTTATTATTATCAAATAAAATTTAAATTTAATGTTAAACGTAAATCTTAATATTTAAATTTATTTAATAAAAATAAGGAAATTTTAACGAAAAACTTCAGGTACTGTTCACTTTAATGAAAAATCATATTTTTACACTAAAAAGTCAATCATAGTATTATTCTATTTACCCTTTGTTTTGTCCTTATCGTTAAAATTCACAATTTTCAAATCATTTTCATTAGTTTCCCTTATAAATATATAGAATGATGAACACAATTTAGTAAAATTGCACCCCTTTCAAACATTACTTTTTCTCGGGAAGAGCATGTCATTATATCAAACAAAGAATTTTAGTTGTTTTCAAGAAGTTATATTTGAATTGATTCTTTACCTTAGTAATTAAGTCAAAAAAGGGTTTCCAAAAAAAATGAAAAGTCAAAAAAGGTGATTAAAGTATTCTCCTTCACTGCTATTTGTAATATGGTTTAATGATATTTTTTTTGAAGTTTTAACAAAACACTCCTGGTACTATTCACTTTTAACGAAAAATCACATTTATACCTTTTCCTGGTACTATTCACTATACCTTTAAAATGACTTTTCATTAAAAGGGAAGTTTTTTTTTACTTTTCTTTAGTTTTCCTTTTTTTTTTTTTGTTAATGGAAAATTTTAGGTTCGAATCTCGTGAATGACAAGTTTGATACCAATTTATTTATGTAATTATTAGTAAATTGTAAAAAAAAAAAAAAAACAGACACTTTTAAATTTTAGAGCTTAAATAAAATTCTTTCTAGAGTGGTGTAAAAAAAATAAATAAAAAGTCTCTATTTTAGAAACTTACCATATTTAAGTACTTTACTTTACCACATTGCTTTCCATCTGAAATTTCTACCATCCATAATTCAGGTATTTTTATTCTTTTTCAATCATATTAATATATAAAAATTCAATTTTTATAATTTAAAAAAAAACTAATTCAGTGTTTATGAGCGTAACAAACTTTTATTAGCAAAGTCAACATCAATGCAAAAACAATTTATGTTTAAAAATAAATCATAGGTACGAAAATATATATCGGTACATAAGCTTTGGTATGTAATTACATTACGGAAATATTGATACATAAGTTTTGGTGTCACAGCCCGTCCCGGAATTTCATATTCGTGGATGTGAAATGACGGAATTGCCCTTAACGGTTGCTAAGGTACGTGTGACATGTTATTTGAATAAATGCATACTCTCCTAACTTCTTGGAAAATAAATTAAGGGGATTACAATTGTATACAATTTGTGTGGTTAGAGACTTAAGAAATTTGGATTGTGATTTGTTTTGGGTGGACCACACACACACGGGACAAGCACACTCACCCCGTGCTCTCTCTCTCCTCCCTCGCAGTTCACTCTTCCTCTCTCTCTCGAACTCGTACGGACAAGAACCAAAAACCCTCAAAACTTCACGGATCGAAGTAAAAAATGTGAGTTCCTTCATCCTTGCAACCTCCTGAATCGATTGGTACTATTTTTAGAACTGGAAACCCTCGAAATCACGTCAAAACCGTAACCCAGTTTGATGTCACTATTCATGCACACGTAAAATGTTGATTTTCAGGGAATTCTAAGCTTACAGGGAGCTTAGTGAGGTCCCAAGGAAGCTCGGAGTACTTAGTTTGAAGGTTTTGGACGTCGGGATCGTAGGGTTCGAAGTTGGCCGGTTTTCTTGGATTTTCTCCGGTGAGATTTCGTGTGTTTTTTAGCCTTAAATTAGTACATCGTGATTCTACATGCTTAGGGCTTCATTTTGGTATAAATTGCGTAAAAAATGGTTGAGAATTGACGGAGAATAAGAAGTTTGAAAATTTCCCAGAAACTGGCGACTTTTCCGTCGCCGGCGAAACCAGTCCGACGACTGGAGGTAGGGGACGACGCGCATGGGGGCGCGTAGGTCCGTGCCATTCCTGGTGCGTGAGGGCGCGTGACTAATCCAAAAAATTTTCTAAAAATATCTCGACGTCCGTAACGTCGAGTAGGTCACTGTGGTATATTCATATACCCAATTTGAGCATCGTATGAGAAGTTATTACGTATTGTTGGTTATGTGCTGTAAATAACGTTTTTATAGTTGTTTCGCATATAGGTGAGACCTATCACGAGGACGAGCACATTCAAGGGCGTCACGGAGGTTACGACCCTTCGACTTACCAGTAAGTGGGCAGTTATTTTCTGTTTATACCTATATACTACTGATTTTTCCCAGAAATTGAAAATAAATGAAAGTATGTTTTAAAATGCCATGCATGCATATTATATGAAATATATGAATTAGTATTTGATGCATATATGTGAAATGGTGTTGTGGACGCACATGTGAGTATCAGGTGAGTTTTATGTTGTTCATATGGTTTATTGATGATGTGAATTGTGTTGAGAGCTCATAACCTGCACCCCTGGTGTTAGTGCTTATATTATTCACTCCGCACCACACGCTCACCTTGGATCCAAGTAGGTGCATGTCGTACAGACCATGAGAGGTGGTTCCGACATGTCGTACAGACCATTAGAGGTGGTTCCGACTTGTAGGTGACTTTAGATTATTATACAGTTGTTGATGAGAGAAGCACTAGAGCGTATTCTTACACCATTCTTGTCGTACAGACTACTCAGGTAGTTCCGATTTATGTGCAGAGTAGTGCCGTACAGGTCACAGTTAGTGACTCCGGTTAGATTGGATATTGAGCTATAGAATTAGCCGAACAGGACCGCTGCAGGGTCTCCGGTTGATTCCTTATTTCACCTGTTATATTGATGCATCCTTATTCTGTTGTTGACGCTTATAGCATGGCATACTTTCTGGTTTTTGATAAAGATTGGTGATTTGAGATATTTGAAGATTTATATGCATATTATGTTGTTTTCTAGGAAAGTATACAGGTTTTACAGCGAGGGGTTAGAAATGTTATTAAATGAAATGTTTTCGAAAAGCTTTGTTTTACTGACCCACTCAATCTTGTTTTGCGCCCCTCCATGTTCTAATTAGCAGTGTTGGAGGCTCACGAGGATTCCCACGGCGTTCTGACAGACTACTCATGTAAGACTCACCTTCGGGTGTTGTAATTTAGTAATGGTCCTACTTGACTGCACTTAGTACTTATGCTCTGAACATGTGTGTTTCACACTTAAACTCACTCTAGCATGTTAGTTGGATATTATTGCTAGTAGTTGGTTTTTATTCCTTCGTATTTCCCTTATCTTATTGCTTCCGCGTCGCACTTTTGGTTACGTCATGCTCACGTGACGGCCAGCACGCCTTGATTCTAGGATCGGGGTGTGTCAGTTAATATCGTGCTACGGTGGTGGAACCGGCCCGGGATGTGGTGGACCCGGGCTGGGATGTGACAAATGGTATCAGAGCCAATCCCTAGCCGGAAGTGTGCCAACGAGGACGTCGGGCCCCTAAAGGGGGTGGATTGTAACATCCCACATCACCCAGGGGAGTGATCCTTAAATGTATATTATCATCCCTACCTAGCACGAGACCTTTTGGGATCTCACTGGCTTCAGGTTCCGTAGGAACTCCGAAGTTAAGCGAGAAGAGGGCCAGAGCACTCCCAGGATGGGTGACCCACTGGGAAGTTGATCGTGAGTTCCCAAAAACAAAACCGTGAGGGAATGGTAAGCCCAAAGCGGACAATATCGTGCTACAGTGGTAGAACGGGCCCGGGATGTGGTGGACCCGGGCTGGGATGTGACAAATGGTATCAGAGCCAATCCCTAGCCGGAAGTGTGCCAACGAGGACGTCGGGCCCCTAAAGGGGGTGGATTGTAACATCCCACATCACCCAGGGGAGTGATCCTTAAATGTATATTATCATCCCTACCTAGCACGAGACCTTTTGGGAGCTCACTGGCTTCGGGTTCCGTAGGAACTCCGAAGTTAAGCGAGAAGAGGGCCAGAGCACTCCCAGGATGGGTGACCCAATGGGAAGTTGCTCGTGAGTTCCCAAAAACAAAACCGTGAGGGAATGGTAAGCCCAAAGCGGACAATATCGTGCTACAGTGGTAGAACGGGCCCGGGATGTGGTGGACCCGGGCTGGGATGTGACAAATTGTAACATCCCACATCGCCCAGGGGAGTGATCCTTAAATGTATATTCTCATCCCTACTTAGCACGAGGCTTTTTGGGAGCTCACTGGCTTCAGGTTCCGTAGGAACTCCGAAGTTAAGTGAGAAGAGGGCCAGATCACTCCCAGGATGGGTGACCAGCACGCCTTGATTCTAGGATTGGGGTGTGTCAGTTGGTACAAATGTATCAGTACGTAACTATAGTATCTAAACATATATAGGTACGTAATATGCATATACATATTACTGGAGAAATTCACGCAAGAATAGTTGATGATATATGACTTTTCTTATTATGGGATGGACAAATTTTTAATTGTTTATAAGGATCAATAAATAACCTACACACAAAAAAAACTCAATAATTATTATTACAATCTAATTAATATCAAAAAATTACAATTAAATGTCAAGGACTAGCGTTTAGCTTTTTAATCTTGCACAAGGTTTATTCTAAAATGGATATTTTTCAACGATTATAATGAAATTTTTTGAAAAATATCTGGCTTCACTTGTAGGTAGAAAATGTTTTAAGTTTGACTCTTATATACAGTGAGTTCGATGTTAATTTATTATTGTTGGTATATTGTGCGACTTAGCCCAAATCTCTACCACTTAGGCCTTCCACACGAGACCGAAAAACTGAGTTTGAATTCCAATTTTAAAGGAATTAAACTACTACAAGGGGATGAAATTTTGAATTATATGAGAGTGATTGGAATCAACTCCTACAAAAGGATGAAAATTTTAAATTATATGAGAGTGATTCTAATCATTTAATTCAATATATTGAACTCATTAACTTGATTTTTGTAAAACAAATGACCAACTTTTTAAGGAGAGAGAAGAGAATAATTAATAGTAGATTGGAATCAAACTAACATCATTGTACCAATTGTTTTATAGGAATCAAACTCACTTAATTGTTGTGGAAAGCTTTAGTGTAAATATATCATTGCATAAAAAAATAAAAATAAAATTTGAAAATTTGAAAAAGAAAAAGACCAAAACAAAATTAAGAACAAGAAGAAGAAGGTATATTGGTTCAAATGATCCATTTTCCATTATCTACTTCTTGTAAACTTGTTAAAATATTAATTTTGTATGTAAAATACCAAAATAGTTAATTGAGAAAGACGTCACCAAGCAAACAAGGGGGCCACCATGTGCACCACCATAGAGCCTAACAGCTCCTTCTGAGTCATTTTCAACAATTTTTCTTTTTTTTTTGAAATTTGACCGTTGTGCCATGTGGCATAACCTGGTTCATTTAATTTCCAAAGTGTATAAAAATCAAGAGCCAAGATTAATCCAACGGTTAAAAAAAATAGAAAAAAATTTTTTTTTTTTAATAAATACACAACCATCTTCTTCTTTCCCCTACAACAACTCAATATTTATTTGTACTACAATATTCTATATTTGTTTTTCACTTCCCAAATTCTTTTGTTACAAAAACAAATGAGTGAGAAGGCAAATTGGTCGATCTAGGAAGACGTTGCTTTACTTGAGGCTTGGGTGCTTGTTACTCATGACCCAGTCACGGGAAATGAGATGATAGTACAACACATGTAGAAGATGATTCATGCACAATTTGTCGAGCAAATTCAAGGCACATCCCAAATCAAACAATCTCTATCGAGTAGGTACAAACATCTACATAAAATTTAAAAGGTTAGCTAAAAGTCCTTGCAAAAGCGAAATGAATTTATAAAAGTGGCGATAATCGCGTTATGAGAATAAGGTTTTCTACGCAAGATGAGGAAGTTCCATAGATTCCAAGGGAAGACGAACCGAATCCCACTTGTTGGAACCAACTCGCACACCACCATGTGTGGAGGAAATGCTCGACAACTACTTGCAAAACAATAAACAACCGTGAGTAAGCCTAAAACTGGGTGGGGAGGTTGTACCGACAAAGGCTCCCCATCGGTCAAGTTAGTGAACTGTTTTAGACTCAAGCAGTGGACAAGAAAATTCAAGTGTATATATCACACTATCACATATTACGTAGACGTGTGTATTTATACCGTTGTGAAGGAGACCTTTTTATGATAGAATCCTCGTTCTAAGCCGGCAGAATCCTAAGGGATATCTAGAAGTAGTTATTACACCATTTTAGAAGTTGTGACTACTTGCGATGCACGCCAATTCTTAGATTGTAGGAACTTCAAGACTTAAGGATCTGATTGTGTCCATATTTGGATCAGATCGTGTGTCTTGCGGAACAAGTATGGTTATCCAGCGAAGTCGCTCGAACTTCACATATTGCCTCGGAACATGGTGATGGTGAGTCTAAGATCAGACTTCTGAGGTAATTGTATTCGGATCAGCCTTACTCCGGCCCAAAAAAATCATTGTCCCACAGTTACCCTTAACTAGGCTTCAGAAAGGCAAGTTGTTTCCCTTGAGGATTGATAGTTATCCAAAGACCATGCCAGTGAATTGGAATGTGTACCATTTGATCTTCCATCTTTGTGTGGTAATCTGATACTTGAAGAGTAGCGAGGACATTCCGGATTCAAAAGTGCAGTCTTAGGCACCATGCCATAAAATTCACAATGATAAAACTTTATGCCTATTGCGTGCGCACAAAAAAACAAAACATTACCTTTAATATTCTTCAATGATTTCAACCAGTCGAATTTATTGATCCCAAAGTGAATCAATTTTGCATCCAACAACTAGGTGGTTCGACTGTACGATGTATATAATACTAAATTCTTCCTCCTGTTTTACCTAAACTTGCAAATCTAAAAAAGGCTCCAACTTTCTTCACATACAAATTCAAATTTTCCTCAAATTCTTCCATTCCTGATCAATGGCATCCTCAAGCAAGATTCCTAACCAAACTTTCGCCTTACACCTTTCGCTTATGAGGGTTCACAACTGGAAAGAATGTCAGGCCTTCATTCAAAGTCGTTGAGATGTTCTGGGTTAATGTGGGGCTGGTGGGAACCAAGCCAAGATATCTATGCCAATTTGCCGCTTCTTCTAATCCATAATGTCCATGTACCAAAATTTCTCGTTTTTTGTGCATACCTGACAAACGTAGAGTCTCATCATTGTAAAGCTTATGATGTGGTGCTCGAGGTAGCACGTCTGAATCAAAAACACCTCTACTTCAACGCCTAGAATCAGATTAGCACACAAAGATAGAAGACTAAACTGTACATATTCCAGTTGCCTCTTAGATGCATAGTTGGAGCAATAGTGGACCATAATTTTCTAGAGTTGGAGTAAGGCTGATATGAATACAATTATCTCAGAAGTCCAATCATAGACTTATCGGCTCCGGGCAGAGTTGGAAAAGACAGAGTAGTGGTGCCATCATCACCTTATTCCAGGACAATAGGCGGGGTCCTAGTGACTTAGTCGGATGACCATACTTGTTCCGCAAGATACGCGATCTAATCAGGATATGGACACAATTAGATCTTTTAAGTCTTGGAGTTCATACAATCCAAGAATGGGCGTGTGCAGCAATTAATCCAAACTCCTAAGAGAGTGCAATATCTAATTTTGGTTCCTCTAGGATTCTACCAACTTAGAACGAGGGGTTTTATCCTAAAAATGTCTCTCTCTCCACGGTATAAATACACTCGTCTAGGGTCATTCCGGTAATGCAATCTAAACACTTGAACTTTCTTGCACACTGCTTAAGTCTAAAACTATTCACTAACTTGATCGTTGGAGAGCCTTTGGGCGGCACACAACCCTCCTGATAGGATTTTTACCACATGCAAAAGTTGGGATAAAAACACTTAAAATACTTATTTGTACAAGGTAATTGTAGTATAGTTGGCTCTAGTAAGGTCGTTCTCCACAGGGATGGAATGAATATTTATGTTAAAACCAAATCAGAATTAATTATTTGAAAACAAAATTTGGAACAAGTTGATTTTATGACCTAAAATATTAAAAACAAAGTTAATTTAAAAAAATTAAGTAAATTGGCGAAGTAAAGAAAACAAAAGCAAATAGTTTTGAAAATCAATTTAAGCACTAGGGTTCCATTGTTACCTTAACAATCCTATGTAGATCTTCCAATTACTTATGAATTGCCCATGCAAATTTGAAGGTTAGGTTTTCCTAATATATGTCCTACTTGGAACCTTTAACATAGACCATATATCTAACATGCAATTCATCTGTGCGTCTAGATTAATTGTGAACATGCAAGACTCATTAAGTTTTGTGAAAACTTTTTGAAAAACCATGCAACCCTTAAGATGTGGCGTCCATCCTAAGTGAAGTTACACATATTAGCCACAAGAAGCCTTAGTCAATTTCAGGGGCAGCCCTCCATCAAAATTGCATCAAATTAAGTTTCTAAATATCCTAATGGTTGCCAATCTTCAAGACAAGTAAATAGTTTCAAAGACAGTGATTAATAATTCAAAACCTGCATGCATAATATCATAAGAAAATAAAAAATAAAAAATAAACTACATAATCTGGCTAAGGCTTGTGGCCTCACCCTAGCAAAAGAAATTAGTTACAAACAATCATAAACAAACTATTATAACATGGATAGAAAACACCTTGAAAGAAGAGTACAAATCCTCAAAGCCTAGCAAAGTTCTCCAAATTGATCCCCTTAACCTAATGGCCAAATAGCCTTATTTATACTACTATAAGATAAAATCCTACCTAGAAAGAGTCTTAGAATAAAACTAGGAAACATTATAAAATAAGATAACTAGGAAATACATTCCTATTCTAACTTTAGGAAATCTAGGCAGCCATAAAGAATGCTACGTTTCTAAATCTTCAAGGCTCCAAAACAGACCCAAAATGGCTTGAATTAAAGCTTGAGATGTCCCGAACATAATTGCAGAAAGCTTTGAATCCAAAAGTCATCATCTTGGACGCCAAAAAGCTCAAATAAGCCCAAAACGTTACTTTGACAGCACTGCACGCTGTTCCTTTATTTAATCACCAGAAAATAACCGCTTGGTATTAAATTCTGGAATTTTGATACAATCATCTTGAAAGACTCATGAACATCCTCCAATTAGAATCACTCCAAAATTCGTCCATATGATGACTTTATGCTCAAGAGGAAATCGCATGTCCTACATTAGAAATATAAATCAAAGTATCAAAATTGTACCAAAATAATTAATACTAAGAATAGGACAGTATAATATCGACTCATCACCTCCCCTCCCCCCCTGCCGGCCCTAGGCTTACTCATGGTTGTTTTTTGTTTCGCAGGTAGTCGAGTTCGAAGCACTTCATCCACACACGGTGGTGCACGAATTTCATTCCAACACAAGCCTTCATCTTCATCAAACCCACCGATCTTGACCGACCCAACCCAAAAATCAACTGATTATGGTGGTCGTTGTAGTGGTGATCCCCGACGGCAATGGTTTCAAGAAATCCTGAACTACCTGCACTATCTCTTTTTCTTTCTAGAATGAAATTGCAGATCTGTTTCCTTCCTCTCTCTCTCTCTCTCTCTCTCTCTCTTTCTTTCTCTCTTTCTCTCCCTCTCTCTCTCTCTTCTCATCAGTGCAGCAAGTTATTTTTTTCTAATTTACAAAACCGCTAAGGTCACCTAGCCTACCTAACCCACCCATCAGACGTCTAGACACCGCTAATAGTCTTGCCAATATGTTGAACGATTTTTGAATAATCACGTCGGCAGCCCACTGTCTAGCGCCTCAGCACCACCTAGCTGCCTAGTCCGATTTTTAGAATAATGATGGTGATATACTAGTTAGATCTTCAGGAAAAACGTTAGGAAAATGGTTGACCATGTGCACATCTTCAGGTCGCACCGGATTACCTTCTTTCACTACGACATGAGCTAAAAATCCTTCACAGCCTTTTCACAGCATATGTTTCAACTGTATGGCGGAGATTAATCCATGCTTCAGTTTCCTATGTTTTCTTATGAAAGTGACCATAGGCATGCCTGATCGGAAATCCACCAAGGCATGATTTTGATGTAACCAATCCTCGCTAAGATCACATTGAAGCCCACAATATCCAACATAATAAGATTAACTGACATCATTTGATTGGCAATGAGAACGGAGCATCCTCTATTTCCCACTAGATGTAACAAACTTCGCCTCGTGGCATTGCAATTCCCATGTCGCACCCAATAAGAGTACCTTGTGGTTAAGTCGTTTGAGCAAACAAAGGTGATATGACACTGGGTGACACCTGAATCAATCGAAACACTAGCAAAGTGAGCAACGATGTTTAGCGTACTCATAATAAGTCGGGATTGTTTTTAGCATCCTAGTGGGTGATATGTTAACACGGCCATGGGTCAGCTCTCCTCTTGTACGATCTGCTTTTCTATTACCCTGATTCTAATTTCCTCGGCCCTGGTTGCCCTAGTTTATTTGCCTGCCACCCTTCTTATTGTTGGATTTTTCTCCGACATTATAATATTGTCCAACTCATACCATTGTGCACCGTCATCCTAGTACTGAATAGCCTGGATACTGGTTGACAACTCCCGAACACCAGGTAGCATTGCCTTGATAGTGGTTGGTACATCCATATGCTAGTGTCGATATGGGTCGATTTCCATGAGTAAGACCTAGTTTGGGAGTGAGGTGCTTAAAAAAAGCACCCATGAAAAAAAGCTGTGAGGGTTTTAGGTGTTTGGTAAACTGAAAAAAAAAAAAGGCTTATTTTGGAAGCTGCTGTGAGAATAAGCTGAAATCAAAGGAAAAAGCTGAAGCTGCTATTTGTAGCTTTGGAAAACTGGCTTTTTTTCAAAGCACACGGAGCTACAGTGCTTCTTTAATGAAAAGACCCACTATTAGACTGCTTTTTTTTTCCAAAAGCACTTTTACAAAAAAGTTTACCAAACACTCTGCTGATTTATTTCACAGCCGCTTATTCTCACAGCACAGCCGCTTATTCTCACATCAGCTTTTTTTCAAAGCACAGCAATACCAAACCAGCCCTTTGGCTTATAAGGGACTGCTCTTTAAGCTAAATTTGTTGCTTAAGGGGCCACTAGTTAGACCGCATGTGTAACAAATTGTACTCCCTCGTCGTAGTGATAAGTATTGCATCGGAAGAAATTCTAAGCATTGGTGTTGCTGGAACTTCCTTAAGGACGAAAACTAGAATTACTGATGGATTTAGCCCTAAAACAAGGTGTGTTGGAACTCGAACCTCCACTACAAGATCTAGGATTGTAACCGCTTCATTTGAACGATTGACTATGCCAGGAACCAAAGGAAGGATGCCCTTGGTGTTCTTCCACTTAATGTTACCATCTTCATCACCAATATTGTCACTCATGACATTTTCCGAATCCTTGATGCGAAGTAAAGCATCGTAAAATTCCAAGTATGTAGTACATCTTGCAGATTCCACTAGAGAACTGAGGGGTTTGCAAGTGACATTTTCGAAATCCTTGACGCGAAGTAAAGCCTCGTAGATTTCCTGGTCTTATATTCCGCTTGAATATATCCAATTTTCTCTTTTGTCTTTCGAGTTTGTTCCTTCTCATACCTCCACCACGACCTTGCTAGTCCTTGGAAGAACCACACTACCGTCGCAATCTATTTTGATCAACCAGAAAGTTTTTCCAGCTTCTGCATGGCGCATAACATCTTCTCCACATGTTCGAACCAAGCCTCGACCATTTCAAGTTTCTCACTTGAAGACAAGTGGCGATCTCCAATGAATTCTTTTGAGAAGGGCAAAAAGCCTTCTAGATAACGTTGTGATAATTGCTTTGAATTGCCGAAAATCAAGAAAATATGGTGTGGTTCGTGCTCGACGAGGTGGCATAGTTTTGACATTAGAGATCAAGAATGACTAGCGCTAACATCATGTGTGTGATGAGTGTAGGACTACCTAAACATGTGCTCACCCTGACCTAGAATGTCCATGTGGACATTAGAATCAAGACATGCTAGCCGAAACCTGAAAAGTGACGAAGTCATAAAGCGAAGGTTTTGTGGAGAACTATGAATAAATTCAAAAAGTAATTGAAATGAGATTCTGCAGTGTGCATGTTAGAACCCGTATTACAAAACATAATGTCAAAGCATGCATAAGTACGAATGCAGCATAAAGTAAAGAATATTCCTATCCTAGAAGGATGGACATTTATACAGAAAGGAAATTTACTTCCTATGTTGTCCAATGTGTTATTTAATGATTGCTTGTAATCCTCGTCGCGACAAGAGCACCACCAATAACACTTGGAGGGGCGTAAAAACAGAAACATGAGCGGAACCAATAATAAAGTAAGCACATAAGTTTATTAAGGGACATTTGTGGGCCCCAACGATGGGAAAGACAAATAAAGAAAGAGTGTAGAGATGAGAAACTGACGAGTGAACGAGAGAGTGAGATACTCTAGAAAAGAGAGAAAAACTAAGTGGGTTGTATGTGTGTGTGTTTGGGCTAAAACCCATAGAGTGAATTATTTAGCCACCTAGCATAATTAGGAATAGTAAAAGTATATGGGCCAACTTGCCCACTTATTTAATAAGTCCAGCTAGCAAACCAACAGTACCATAGTGTGCAGCCAGCAATATTGACATGAGTAGTAAGACAGAGTTTAAAAAATGCACGAACATTCCAGGATGTGATCAAGGATCGAAGCAGGCTCAAATAACTATCTTCCTCTCAACTAGCATAAGCTTCATCATATGCGTTCGGAGCAAGTGTTTTTTTTTTTCCCTCAAATGTATAATCCCATTGTGCTTTGACCAGTGACTGTAAAGCAGGGAACCACGAGACCAACATGCACTTTAGACCCATCTGGCTTATCTAGGCCTACACGCAAGTAGTCATGAGAAAGTCTCTCAACCTTTGGTAGAACCGGAAATGGAACCATAAAAAGAAATAGAAAACCCAATAGGAAAATTAGGGTATGGTACACGGCAAGCATAACAAGTAATAGGCACGACAAGGAGCGCGAGCACAACAGGTACTGTACTACTAATGACAAGCAAATTTCGGTGGTATTCCTTTACTTGTAAGTGAAATGTCTTAGGTTCAATTCTTGTCAAAGGCAGATTTAAACCACATTATTGCTAGTCCATTATGAGGCTAAGCACATCCCTCCCCTTTAGTGTAGATACCTAAAAGGAAAATTAGGGTATAGTACACGGCAAGCATAACAAGTAATAGGCACGGCAAGGAGCGCAAGCACAACAGGTATTGTACTACTACTGACAAGCAAATTTCAGTGGTATTCCTCTTCACTTGTAAGTGAGAGGTCTTAGGTTCAATTCTCACCAAATGCAAATTTGAACCACATTATTGCTAGCTCATTGTGAGGCTAAGCACATCCCTTTTCTTTAGTATAAATAATATTGTTTGTTCATAAAATAAGTAAAAAATAATAATTAAAAAAAAATACATACCCCTCAAGCAAATTTTGGGGCAAGGGCAGGGTAAAGGCAAACACACATCTTAACAACCTTATTACAATGGCATCAATATAATATATACGATTTTACGTAGTGTTATCACTGTTCTGAAAATCTCCGCCTAGTGCCGCATAAGGGCTCGGTGGCTAGTTACTGCCCAATTAATCCCTAGACGTTTGAAAATTAAGAAAGGGCGCATGCTTAGATGTCTGCCCAAACCTGCCTAGCCCGCCCAAACCCGCCTAGGTCACGACTCTCACTTAATAGAAAATATATAACTTTCATTTTGCATTTTATTTTTTTCAATAAATTGTAATAGACTTGTTGAATACTTAGATGAACACACATTATATGTCTGTTGCACATGTTTTAATTATATTGTCATTCTATTTTGCAAGTATGCATCTCAATGCAATAATGTATCTTTTTAAATATAAATATTTATAGGATATATAACAAATTTACTTAAATCCGCTTGACTCTGCCTAGCCACCTAGGTGGTAGACCTCAGCCGTCGCCCATCTAGGACCTAACGTCTTTTAGAACCTTGCATGTCATATAAGGAAAAAAGAAGATACAACATGACAATCACAATAGAATTACATACATCATCCTAAGGTATACTATTTAGTTCAACAATGATAATAGACATTTCGACAATTTGATGCTGTTGTGTATAGTACCATAACAGCATTAAGTTCTGAGTACCAACATAGTTTGGCTAAAGAAAGAAAAATATTCAAAGGACCTACAACACGAAGGAAATTACTGTATATCCATATAAAAGTTAATTGTCTACACGTATGTACGGTTCAAAGATACCTAACATGTGCGACGGAAGTATATATTCACAAATAAGTTATAAGATAACCAATTTAAAAGCGGATAATGGTGTTCAGGTTTAAAAAGTAGAGCATACATTCTATAGTTTCTTTATTCTGAATCATATCTGAATCAGCAATGCTCTTTCCAAACGTAGACAGACTATCCTCCACTGGAAGACGATGGCAAAAGCGTAGTATCCACAGGGCTCTGGTAGTTCAAAGGGGAGATTCCACCTGCATTTAAACGAGCAATTTTCCAAGCAAATCAAATCTTTAGCAGATGAGACAACAGAAGAAACTCTAATAAATAGGTAAACAAAGATGGCAAGAGTAATGAACTCAAATATAGAGAGTAAAATGCCAATAAACAAAACTATGAAATCTTCACTCTTCAGTAAGGGACGGCACATCTTAAACTCACAGACGGCTGAGAATTTTGCAACATGAAGTTCTTTGGTTCATTTTTTACCATTCCCGGTTGCTTGATTAAGTTTGCAATCAACTAAAGTCTAAATCATGGCATGACAATCAATTCAACTTCCTGCTCACCAACTTACACATATATTCTCCCCACACATCCTTTGAATCCTGCACTGCATTTCAAACTCTTGATGTTTGTTGCTTTCCACAACAATGCAGGCAAATTAGCCTTCAGACGTGAAATTGTTATATTATGATTCCACAACATAACACTTTCCGAAACCTCCATTAACATTTTTAACTCCTATAGATGACACGCCCACTAGATAGGTAGATAGACAAACAAACCAAACAGAAAGGCAAGCACTTCGCACCCTGAAGCTATATACCAGTTGACCATAGTAATGAGAGACTCCAGAAATAGCCAATTGTCCCTTGACTAATGACCCAAAAGGGCTAGCTTCATCCCCACTACCTCAACCTCATTCACCTCTCTTTTTACACTCTACTTTCCCCTTTGGGCCTGTTGCCCACCTCTTCATCTTTTCTTTGCACCTCAGATCACACGAAACCCTAACACACCCACAAAGAAGTAGCCAAGGAGCCCTGTATCCAAGGCCATTGTTGCCGCACTCGAGGAGTTATTACTGACCTTGAGGACCTTGTCCCTAACGCTATGTTTGGATTAGAGACTTCAAAGTTACATGGAACTTAGGTTAAAATTGTTACAAAATTAGAGAGCAGGACTTGATAATAATTAGGTGCAATTCATTTGAGAGAATTATGAAATGACTCCTTGCAAGGTGTATTTTTGTAAGTTCCAATCTTAGTATTTTTATAGTGCATTTAGGGTATGTTTGGGTGAGGAACTTCCAAATTCCAATGAAGTTAGACAAAGTGATGAAGACATGGATCACAAAAAGTTAAATAAGAGGATTAGAAATGCATCTACATGATCACTACAAAGGCATGTGAGAGGGATTTGCATATGACTAATGCTGATGTGGTGCCTTTTTAACTCCTAGGATTTTGGCATTTCCTTTTCTAGAGTTACAAGGCACAAGAGTTATAGATTAGACTGATAAGTGACGACCATGCATCTTGCTGAAGTCTTAACTGATGATACACATTTTGACAGAAAAGAATAGATTGTGAAAGAGAAAAACAGAGTAAGGAGAAAAGCAAACACACATAAATGGTAAAGATATGTGACCAGTACGGAGCTGAGCTAAGTGAGTTGTGGAGCTGGTTTTTATCAACCATACTTTTGGATGAACTGATCAACAACAAAAGCATGGTTTCAGTACAAATACAAGGCCCATAAGGATTGTTGTTTGACTAATTACGTTACTGAACCAGGCTACCTCATAGATTTGTTTTTGAGAAGAAAAGGCTACCTCATAGATCAATACAACTATTCACATGCATTAGTTTTCAACAGTTAATGGAAGCTGTAGCTCATTCATAAGCACAAGATATTAACCGATTGGGACAGGGATAGGTAGTGCAACTGATACAACATTGAGAACACTTCTTAAATTTGGTCCTAATTCATCTTAAGAGGCAAACAAATAAATCGAACCATGCAAAACACAAAGCTGTTGAGAATGAAAGGTTGTGTATATTTGGTGTGCAAAAGTTTTAAAGATGAAGCATATCAACTCCTCTTAAGGTTTATGATCACACTCCATCCACAAACATCAAAAAGCTCTCCAACTTCTGATTACCAAACTGGGCCTCCAACTTATAAATGTCCCAGCTTTACAAGACCGAGACTTTAGCTTTCATTACTTGGAACCTTTAAAAAACTTAAATTGTTTTTCTTGACCCTTCCAAAGATAATAGTAGCTGCTGCAACCTTATTCAAAGGCACATTACTAATGTAGGATATCTAACTTAACAGCAGCCATGTTTCAACGTTCATACACATATGCGCATATGCACAGCTACATTAACAATGAACGACCTCTGACCTTAAGACACATAAAATTCCTCAGCTCGAGATGCAAACAATAAAGTTCTACATTCAGCTAAGAGAGCTTCCAGTGAAGAATACTTTTTGCTACCAAGATACTTGAAGAGAGAATGCTCCTATTTGCAGGAGCATCATTAGAGCAGCTACTGCCAAGGGAAACAGTACACACAAAAAGGTAAGTATAGAATAAGATTTTAAAACAAGCTTTCACCTCCCTCATGCATAAATCTTGAACTCCCACAGAAATCCATGCTTATTCTTCCGCTCTACCAAAATGTTAAAATATGAAGCCACAATACAGAGAAAAGAAACCAAGACAACACACTAATCAAATACCAATATATTTCATCAAGAAGAGCAATAAACACATTAACCAACTTGAGAAAAAGAAACAAAGACAACACACTAATCAAATACCAATATATTTCATCAAGAATAGCAATAAACACATTAACCAACTTTGAGGGGGGAAAAAAAAAAAAAAAAGACAACACACTAATCAAATACCAATATATTTCATCAAGAAAAGTAATAAATACATTAACCAACTTGAGAAAAAGACACAGGACTCATGCAAAAAACATGGAGACCCGAAAGACGAGAAAAGTAAACTAAATAGAAAGAAAAAAAAATTACGGGAAAAATCCAAGTGGATTCAGAGATAAGGAAAATACAAAAATCACATACTGAGTTCTAAAATGCATAAAAAAATTCAATACACAACTTACCTTATATAAGGAACTTCTTTGAGTTAATGCAATTGCTGAAAAATGCCTAATTTGAACTAGAACCTGTAGCACAAGCAGCTGGTTTATTGTGGTCATTTAAAAAAATTTCACCACCACTTTCTGATATCTGTCGATTGTCTGATCCAGAAACCGGACTGTCTAAACTATTTGACACAGAAGCATCATTAACTCTGTTATTGTCTTTTGTTTCCAGACGCTCCATCATGCGTGATACAGTTTCAAACCCTGCATTAACCTCTCTTTTAACTTCCGAACCAAGATCTGCCATGGAAGTATTGCGAGAGAACAATCTCTCCTTCCAACCTTTTGTGCTTTTTGAAATTGACTCTTTGTATCTAATTGAAAATGAGAACGTGTGATGTTTATGCAACGAGAAAATAGGAAAATAAAACTCATTCAGAAATGGTAGAATAAATTACAAAGGTTAAAGCATATTTATACCTCGTTGATACTGCACTAAATCGAGCTTTCAGAGAGTCTGAAAATGATTGCATGTCTGATGGGCCAGCTCTATCTTGCGTACTTGGGGATGACTGGCTAGGTGACCTCCTAAAGGAAAATGATAATAAGATAGTAATAAATCAACAACGGAGAGAAAAAAAAGAAAAAAAGATGTGAATTTGCGCACCAACATATATCTAATCAAGCTGAAGAATCTAGTACCTATTGCTCATGGAAGATCCTTGTTGATTTGGAGAAGAAACACTAGATCCAGACACTGAGGCAGCCACAGGACCAGATTGTGATGAATGTACGGGAGTGGTCATTTGAGACGATTCTTCCCCTATATTTGTAGGAGGCGAAGGGAAAGTTACTGCAACTGAAGGAGTCGGTTCACCTTCTTCCATCTGATCAGGGGAAGATGAAGCAGGAGCCGGAGGTGTGTTAGGATGGGTTGAGAAGACCAGGTATTGCGGGCGACCTTGAGCTGATGACCTATTTCTTTGTCCTTCCCTTCTGGCAATGTGGCGTGAACGACCCATTGCAGCAGCAGCAGCTAAGTGCTGAATTATACGCTCTTCAAGTTCAGCATCATTTACACCCATAGGTAACTACATCAGGAGCAAAATTGAAAAACTTTTAATAAGAATCTTCAGTTTTGGTGGGTTTATACTTCATTTAACTTAATAACGTTAAAGAGCAAAGATAGAATACAAACATGCTGCAATTCAAAATCACCAAGAGTTGGATGATGAAATATTGTGGTATTTCGAGGTGGATTAGACCTAATACTTCTCTCTTGCACTACTGCCTCTAGCAGTTCTTGGCTGTAAATACACAAAATGAAGCTCTTATCATTTTGTAATACTTGTATGAGAGATGAATCAAAGGAATACCAGGACCAAGAAAAAAACTACTAACCCAGTGGGATCCTTCAAGCTGATGGGTTGCCAACACATAGGACATTGGGAGCTTCGCTGACACCTACAAGATTGAAACAAAATTTCAATTTTTGAGAACTTTCAAAATTCATCGATACATCTTTTTAAAATAAGGCTTAACATAAAATCACTGTTGCAAAAACTTTCATAGACTGTTTTGACTGCTAAGGTAATTGCAATCGTTCCTTGCCCATTTGACACGTGGTGTCCTTTAAATTTTTTGTTTAATATTAATTTAACTCACATATTTAAGAACCATGTTTTCCCTACTTAACTCACTTGCCTTCCACTGGTTTCTCCGACCCAACCCGACAGTCCCAATCATTGCTGCACCTTCCAACCTAGTCACTGCCCCTCCTCCAGTTAGTCATCATTGTTCAAACAAAATTCGTAGATTTCTAAGTCTAATAAAAACGAAATTGAAATCTTGGGTTTGCAGGAGAGTCATAATATATTCTCCACCAAGAAATTAAAAATGCCATTACATTTTTTATGTAGTTTTGTTTTCTTTAAGGTTCTGTTGGCTGAAATAAAATTGGTTTTTCACCCCCTTGTTTTTTTCTTTTTGTCTCTTGTTTACCTTCTCCTTGATCATTCCCTCTAATATTTTTTTTAAAAATATAATTATGTGTAATTGACTGAGCGTTCCTTCTATTAATTTTCCTTCTTTTAAGTGACTGCAGTCCATTGCTTTTGTTTGATATTTCAAGCTCTGAATATATGGTTTTATATGGAATCAGAAAGAAATACAGAAATGATTTCTAGGTTTAGGATAAGAGGGGGGAGACAGGATGTAAAAAGCTACAAATGGAGGGAGAGTGAATGGCAATTGAGTAAATAAGTAAGACAAACATGGTTCATAAATCTGTAAGTTAAATTAACATATAAAAATTAAAAGGAAAGCCACATGACAATTGGCAAAAGGGTGTTGCAGCAATTGATGCTAGCATTCCTCTCAAGTTAATAGGGAACTGCGTAGAAACAAGCTTCTGGCATCATCATATCTATCTTGGATTCTTGATAACCATAATAACTAAAAGAAAGGTGTATTTATTCGCAGGCAAAATGAAAGTTCATGAATCATGTGTGAGAAAGGAGACAAACCTCAAGATGTCAAAGAAAGCTCATTAAAACTATTATTGTAAACATAAAGACAATAGAAGATAGGATATGAATTCTAAACCTTTCGGCTCAAATTAATATGCCCTAATCATTATTGTACAAGTTGTTAAGGCATGGTGTTGGTAGTACAAAAGTCAAAGGCATAACTAGGTTGACCATCATTACAAAAAGTAGAAATTCGATGTCATGTGAAGAGATTTCATTTGAAGTATCCCTGAAGGCTTTAGCAACGAGAATTTACCTGTTAATCAATTTCCATGAGTTCACAACTGACCAACAAGTAAATATCAGTTTCTTAGCGTGGAGTAGTTATGCCAACTATAAAATCACAATTCACAATGCACACAGCATTCCCTAGAAGTAAGATGTGGAACCAGAACAGGGATTCTGACACAAATGTCTAGATCTAATCTTTAATTCCAACAACGAACTATTTCCATATTCACATTATTTGGCTACCTTATAATCCTGTGCTACCATTCATAGGCATTTCATGAACAAGAACAAGAAAATCTAACTATAATATCAACAAAAAAAGAACTATAAACGGAAAAAGAACTTTAAATACTAAGAAATGGGTATCAGAAAAATACCACTCAAGAATGCACTGAAGATGAAATTCATGCTTGCAACCCGTCAACTGCATACAGAAAACGAGAATTGATTAAAACGGAAACCAGATAAGAAAAGATAATAGTGTCTCAACCATTTTATATATACCGTAGAAGGATCATTTTCACAGAAGGCCTCTAGGCATATACTGCAAGCATCATCACAGGCTTCCTGGATTCCTCCCTCCACAAAAGCTGCTGCTGATGTCAAGTGGGCATCGGATTTGTTGGTCTCTTCTATTCCCGGAACCTGTAAAGCAACGCTGTAAGCTTAGCAAATACGATTTGTAAAATTCACAGAACTTCTTCCACGGGGACATAGAAGCATAAATAATGAAGGTGAAGTACTAACGCAATCAAGAACAATGGAGTTTAAAATTATATCCTTAATCAAACCAATACAAAGTATGTTATCTTACATTGTATTTACAACAAAGGGAACACCTTCAGCACTGAAAGGCCAACACTAAGAAGCACAAATAATTTAACCCACCAAGATAATCAGATCAAAAATTCATAAAATCAAATTAAGAGCTCTCAAAATTACAAATAAATAACAAATAAAACTCCTTTCTTCCCCTTGAATTCAGAAATAAAGCATTGAAGTACACTAAAACATATGAAAACGAACAATCAGAAGAATCAAGGGTCAATTAAACAGTGTTTAACACCTAATTTAAGAGGGAATATTACAATTCATGAGTTTCTCATATTTTCTTACCAATGGAAACCAGTTTAATCATTTGATGGACAACCAAAACAGTCAAATCACAAAAGTACTTAATTACCTCCATGAAAATTGCAAAGCCTTGAAATTATACAGCCAAAAAATGGATCCTTGATTGCAGGGATGAAGTTAAATTGGGATTATGGGAACAGCGAAAACCCTAGAGAGAGAGAGGGAGAGGAGAGAGAGTTTGCTAATTAGTCAGCTTTTTGCTTTTTGTTCACTTTATTCATTTGTGAGCGAGCGAAGACTTGACTCTTGAGCGCCGCGGAGTGGCGAAGAAGATTAGCTCTCTCTCTCTCTCTCTCTCTCTCTCTCTCTCTCTCTCGAATTGCATATGCGTCGGCAGTCACCACAGTGCTCACACGTGTCCTTCCCACCGAATCGCTTTTGACGATTCATTCTAACATCTTACCCGCCACTCTCTTCGGTCTTTCTCGATCTTTTTTGGCTGTCAATCCAAACAACAACTTGGAACAAATCAATTTCACAAACTACTTTTCCTTCATAGTTTTTTTCTTGGAAATTTGGCTGTTTTGATCCATTCTTTACAATTTGGTTGCTAGAATGATCCATTCCCTAAAAAATTGTTGTTTTTTATTATTTTTTATGTAAAATGTCTAAATTCTTATGGACAAGGATTGTCTGCCCTCCACTTCCGATGCCCTTCCCGTGCCCTTCTGTTTTGTGTGGTCACGGTTAAGCCACGTCAACATTTTATATTTTTTTTTTTTATAGATATAATAAGACAAAAATGAATAGTAATATAAAATGTTGACGTGGCTTAACCATGACCACACAAACAGGAGGGCACGGGGAGGGCATCGGAAGTGGAGGGCAAACAATCCTTGTCCAATTCTTATTGTATGCTCACTTCAAAGACTTCATTAACTGTTCAAAATTCCAAATCTCCTCTCCCCTCTCTTCAAAATTCCAAATCTCCTTTGTGGAGCAAAAAATAATCACAAAAATTCATAAGGCAACACATGGGCTTTTATTCAAGGAAAACAAGATTGCCCTCATTAAATGGGCAAGGCTCTGAAGCATCCCCATGTGCAGCTCAACAAAAGCTTGCCCAAAGACTAAACAAATCACTTACAATCAATAAGGGTAGTCGGAACACGTAGTTCAAGTGAAGAGTCAAATTCACACCTTCCGCTGATCTCCAAGGTGTCTTGGCCCAATCGTGATCCCTTTTGCTCAAGAGATCAAAAAGCCTATGGCAGGTTCTCAGCTGCCCAACTCCGTCAATATAACCTATGTCGAAGAAGTACTAGAACTCATCGATAGTCAGGTCCAAGTCAAAGAACTTACTCAGATTGAAAAAACCCCACCATCATGCGGATCGCATTTAGAGAACACTAGGCAGAAGCACAACACAAAGTAGTAAGGATGGAACTTGATGATGTTATAACCAATCAAATGTCAATTATACAATATATAATAAATTCACAGTTTATTTCAAATTACAATTTCACTATATATACAATATACCAGAATATGAACAATTAATAAAATTGCATATAAAATCACAAATCACTGACTTGTTTATGGAAGATAGTGGCTTGCAGTAGCAATCTCCTAAGACAAAAATTCGCCCCTACACCAGTGCAGTAGTTCAACAGACGTCTATCTTGCAGGATACAACTATCTAACCCAAGTTCTTGCACTCGAACTTGGATTCTTGGCGAATTTACTATGTGTTTCTCTGTGAAAGATAAAAAAGAAAGGGCGATTGAATTGTATTTACGTTTCTGGTATTACTGCCATATATATAATGGCATTTTTTAACAGTTATAGCCATTCATTCTTATCTTTCCAGAACGGATGTAACTGCGTATGTAAACAATCTTATCCTTTCAAAAAAAAGTAAATCCTAAAATCAAAAACTTAAAAATCGAACTTGTGTTTTTCGTCCATCCGAACCCAAGAGACCCAAGGCCCATCTTTGACATTTAATATATACACCCAAACCTTCCAAGTCCAAGGCCCAAAGTCCATGGGTTTGACCCAATTCCTTTCAAACAATAAGTGAGTGAACTCACTTATAAGGGGGAAGTAAACAAAGTGTATGGGCAATGTGGGACAAAAGTCCCACATAAGTTCTAACAATACCCACATTTTCTATTCAAACTCTAGCAAATGACTCTCTTAGCAGTCCCACTGCATGGTTCATGGTTGCTTTCTTCCTTTGCATGTCTTATGCGAACTCCAGACGGAATCACATGCTTGTACACCTCCAGAAAGTCCTTGAACCGCTCGTCGAAAGTGATCTTGATGTGAGCAGCCTTGAAGTAACCTACCTTACCAGAAGATCCTCCCTGACGATACAATGGCAGAAGGTACTCTTCACCTTTGTGGCCTGAAGGAGACATGTTCAGAAATTCCTACAAAAAATGTGAGAAAAAAATATATGATGCATGCCCAAGAAATAAAAAAATATATATGTGGAGCAGCGCACCAGGTCGCAGCCAACTGGCTACCCTATGGAGCAACCCAACACGTCAGGGGGCCCAACCCACTAGAATGCCCAGCATACCAGGCAACCCAGCGCCCAAGGTGTTGTCTCTCTCTCTTTCAATCCAAAAGGGCTAACAACCCAAGTAAAACATGAAGGGGGCTGGTGCCCCGTGCTTCCCTCATTCTCTCTCATTCCTACACAAGCCCAAGCCTAGCAACCAATTGGCGGAAGGCCGAACCTATGCTAGCTTTCCCCCATCGCGCCCCAACCCCCTTTGGCCTAAGCCAAGCCAACACCTGGCCCCAACCTACCGTGACGCGCCACACTTCTTGGCTCCTCGCCAAGTCGTCCAACCTACAGCAATAACAATACCACAATAACCTCATGGTTACTTTATCCCCATCCTCGAGTAACGCCTAGCCAATTTTCAAGCTCGAAGTTCCATAAAATTAAAAAGAAGAAGAAATAAAAAAAAAAATTCTTACCTTGGTGCGGCATGGAAAATAAGAAAAGGAACGAGAAACGATTCTTTACAAGGGCAAGCAAAGAAGAAGGCTAGGGGAGGGGGAATAAATTTTCTTTGGTTCTCTCTCTTTCTTATAGTTTTAAAAGTTTCTCTCCAAAATTATTTAACTCCCTGCTTAAGGCAGACTTAAATAGGTTTTTGTGGCAATTGATTCCCTTTCCTAGAAAAATTTATCTCCAAGTCAAAGTAGAAGATGTGCATCAAATTAGAAAACAACTCTCTACTTACCTAAGCAACTTGGGATTTCTACACCTACTCCCTTTGTTGTTAGCAACCTAGCAGGTGTGAGGGCATTTTTGGAGCCAAAAATAATCCCAAAAATCCACAAGGTGACACGTAAACTTTTATTCAAGAAAGACGAGATTGCCCTCATTAAATGGGTAAGGCTCTCAAGCGTCCCCACGCGCAACTCAGCATCCCTGGAAATTCAAGCACCTGACTACGATTGCTCACAGCTCCCCTGCTCGTGTGAAAAATTCAAAGGTATTATAGATAAAGAATGATTACCAAATCCAATCTGTAATACAATCTTATACAAAGACCAACACATCAAGTAAGAATCCTTATCATCAATTAGCGATATTCCTATCATCATTCCAAGATATTATCTCCTAATTAATATCTTGGAAATATTCATTCCTTGTGCATCCTATGGATGACATAACTTGGCTAATAGGAAGCCGTCATGTGTAGGGCAAAACGCTATCCCCATATTCAGCCCCCTCCCTCCATTTATACCCTCATCTCCACCAAATTTTGGTAAGCTTTTCGTTGTATAGAAAACCCTAAACATTAGCTCTATTTAGAGTTACTGACTTAGGCATCAAACACCCATTGGCTAAACCCTTCCTCCCCTACACTCCTCGTGGGAGCATGAGACTTTGATATTCGATCAACGGTGTTGATTGTTTGGTAGATATTTTTTTGTCAAGACTAAAGATGGAGGAAATTGTCTACCACATCCCCCCTTTTCAGACCACATTCTCTTTCATACGCTTGCCCTCCCTCTCACTCTCTCTTTAGGTTAAGGTTTCATTCTTCAAGTTTTCCTATTCCTCTTCAGTTTTCCAATGGAAATCAATCAACAGTGCAAAACAACGAAAACCTATAGTTTTTTTCTCATGAAATATTGCAATTATAAACTAGATGTTTTTAGAATCCCCTACTCTAAGAGATAAAGTAGAGAAAATACAAAATAAAAGAGAGAATAACCCAATTATCTTTCACTGTCATTATGCCATCTTTATATGGGGCATCAAATACATGAATGGTCATCCAAAGATTCAATGTAGTAATCAAAAAGCCTCTCCACATTAATATAATTGTTTATGATGGTTTACTACCATACATTAGATAAGGACAACCACTATTCATGTTTCACAACACTCCCCCTTGGATGTCCGTATATCAATGATAAGTTGCCTCATTAAAGAAACTAGCTAAGTGTCACATCCTGAACCTGAGGTCGATGGAAAAATATAACTCTACTCCCAGTGCGCAAGCTAAAAATTAAACTAAACAAAAAGACTGAAGGCAAAACAAACTTCTCTTAAAAAAAAACTCCAAAATCTTACAAGCTTTGGAGAAATAAATAAATCCTTGAATCCTCGTCTAACACCACCTCAGTTCCCTCTGGCAACTCTGTTGCCAAATAACTCATTTGTAAAATAAAAGGGTGAGGGGTGAGCAACAATCATCGTCGCCCAGTGAGTAGAATATGTAATACGCCAATCAAGCGTGTTGTTTTACTCACACTATACCAGAGTATAATTATACACAAGTTTTCAACACATATATGTCATATCACATCATCCCTTCACATGTTGGTCATTCTTCATAATATGTAGCTTACCACGTGATCCCTGAATTGGCATTTATGCCTTAATGTCCTCTTGTGCCATATATTTATCCCTCGAATAACCAAAATACTAAAATTCTCATGCTCCATAAACAATCTCAACAATTCCACATATAATGTGTATATGAACACCAAAACATTTCCTAAAAGCTAACATGCTTGACTTGAAAATAACAAGATATTTAAAAATAGAGTAAAACCCATGATAATTCATGGTTTTTATGTTATCTGAAAATAAGAAATTTTAGAACACATTATATAAACCACTCACCTCACAAATAGAGCCTTGGCATGACAACTATCTACAGATCCCATATGTCAAATTCTTTCTCTCTGGGACTCACTCTGCATGCATTCGATTAGTTTTAGGGCACATTTCCAACAATCTCCCGCTTGCACTAAAGCCAATAAGTCTTGTGTTTAGTGAGGATACCCTTTCAAATGTCATTTCAAAGATAGCTGAGTAATAGGTCTCGACAACGGATATTTATATGTCATCCATAGAAGCAACTTTGAGATTAATGACGTTACCGATATACATGATTTCAATTGTATGGTTTAGTCTCTCAATTGTGTTTGGAACTTGATGAGACCTTGATTCCCTAGCTTGAGCTATCGCCCCATTAATGTTGTAGTGTGGGTGCACTAATGGTGCTTTATGGTTGGAACCAAATAGAGAGTTCATTAATGGACTTTCCCATCCAAACAACTTTGTTGTAAGCTTCTAAATGGCGATATATTTTGCAATGATTGTGAAAAAACTAAAGTCATTATTTTTAATGTTTCCATTCAACTATTTCTTTATTCGTAACAAAGAGATATCTAATGCTGGATATGATGTTAGATTCAAAATCTAAATCAGTTTTACACTTCCCTTTGTTACTTGAATTTTCCTTGTTATTGAGGAATCCTTCCTTTAGTATTTCTCAAACACTTAAGGACTCACTTGACAGTTAACATGGTTTTCATCTTAGGTTTGCACTATATTGTCTTGTACCATTCTTAGTACAACTCATACCAGTGTTTTCATACAATATAAAATACCTAAACCACCTTTCTGCGAATGCATAAAGGATTCTATTTACGCATTCCATTTCCTTGGTAGTCTTTGGGTACACACTCTTTAAGAAGATCAACTTCCTAGCCTCACTAGAATTGTTCTTCTATTTGAAGTTTATCATTTGAGAAACTTCCTAGCATCTTTGTCTATTAATATGGATTGAGATAAACGAATTAACTCATGAAATCTATCTTATAGATTCTCTTCCATAGTGTATAGAGCATGTCCCCCATATACAGCCTACCATAATAAAATGTTTTAAAGTCAACTTTATTAAAGTAGCATTTTATTTTCATTTCCATATATATGTACAAATTTAGGAATATGAATAACTCCCACTATTCTTTTGTAAACAAGAGATTTATTTACAAATTTAGGTGCTTATAGCTCCCACTAGCTTGCTTAGACTCATGGTGGATGGATCTCTATAACATATTGATAAGCTCATATTTATATATATTTTACATCAAATTCTCTCGTCTTTTCTTAGTTAGTTTCTCATATTTTTGTGCTATTTACTTTGTTTTTGTGTTTTATCGAATTTATCTAGCTAAGAAAATAAAAATAGCACAAGTGTAATTTTAAGCAATAAATTCGTCATTTTTATATTACTCACTTATTTTATTAACTTAAGAAAACGTTTTGTCAGAAAATAAAAGAAAGGCACACAGGCTGCTAGTGAGAAATGGAAGAAGTGGAGCACTGAAGTAGTGAATAAATAAATAAAAGAAAGGTGGTTCCTGCAATGGGTCAACACGTGGATCCAAACTCACAAATGGAACTTGTTGGCTACTCAATTAATAAGGGTAGTGCTGGCAAAGAAATAAGAAATAAAAAGAGAAGTTAGAATAAAATAACAGAAAAATAAAAACAAAGAAGTCAGTGGAGGGTGGAGGGCAGCGTGAATAAAAGATATAGAGCAGTAAGGGAGAGTGCATGGGCAGGGGAGAATTTAATAGAGAAGTAGTGGAGGTCACTAAGTCAGCAAGTGGGGGGACAGCTGCTTGTGCAGCGTGTGAAAAGCAAGAAAGGAAGATAGAGGACTTAAGTGCAGAAATAAAAGAGTGCATACTGTCTTAGCAAGAGGGGGGAGCCTTGGGGGGACGCGGGCAGGAAACCAAGAAGGAATAACAAGGCAGCAAAGCTGCCTTGTCAGCTGGCGGAAAGGATAAGGTAGCTGGCAGGCGCGGAGACAGCAAGGACTGGGGGGAAGCAGCAACGTGCTGCCTTGTCTTGGCAGCGAGAGAGAGACGTGCAGCAGGAGGTCAGCACGGCAGCAGGAGGTCAGCACGGCAGAAGTTGGGCAGCTGGCGTTCTGTCAGCGTGAGGAACTCGAGGGCAGAAACTTGGCAGCTGACAGGTGACTGCCTTTGTACAGTCAGCACGGAAACTTGGCAGCACAGTGGCGCTAAAGTTTCACTCCCTTTCTCTCGGTTTATTTTTCCTAAACTCACGTTTTATTTTATGTTTTAATTTTAATAATGTGTAACTAATTTTATTTTGGCTAGAGTTTAATTCAAAACCATGGATATATTTGTAATTTGAATTGATTACTTTCAGTTGTGATTTCTGAGTTGTGATTTAATTTGCTTAACTGCTTGATTGATAACTTATTTTTGTATGTCGATTAAGGATGCATACTTAATTTACATGCATGAATTTGATGCTAGAATATAAGTGAATTTCACCTAATCGTTATGAACTTATATTCACAAGTAGTGAAGGTCGCTTATAAACGATCGCGTTAGGTAAATTCTTGGCATAAGTTTCATGCAATTCATAGTAACAAGTGCCTCGTCAATGCTTATGATTTTCATAGAACTTAATGATTCTTGCTTGTATCTCTATTATGCAATTCATGTAGGGAACTTGTAGGGAATGTTTTGGGTTGTCGTATGCAATCATCCAACCTAATAAAAGTAGGAAAATCTGAAGGTTAATTTAAGCGGACCTAATTAACTTGGGGCGTTGAGAATTTACAATTTATTGAAAGAACAACTGAAAATCAATTTAGGTTGCATATGTGCCATGTGTGGAGAATAATCCTCTAGCCAGTCCGTCATTTATCATTTTACCTTAATTTTATGTTTTTGTCAATTTTGTAATTTATTTAAGTTTAATTTACTTTTCATCAAAATCAATCCCCCATTTTATTTTAAAGTGTTAGATTTATTAGAAGTCATTTTAGTTTGTGTTTTCTTAAGTCTTGAGTTGTTTTGAGTCTTTTGATTTATTTTAGTTTATTTGTTAGTTTTATTTTGAGTTATTCTATTTAAGTGTTTTGAGTCTAGTTTAATATTTTAAATTTTGTTTTTACGTTTTTAATTTAATTTCACTTTGATTAGCATCCCTAGTTAATCCCCGGCCTAGAACGATCCCTACTTACATCATTACTACAACTGTCACAAATAGGGTTTAAATTTGTGCGTTAATTTATTTTCGCATCACATATACATCTTGTGATTACTAGTCTTAGACATAAATCATCAAGACAATCTTGATAATGGTTTCAAAAAATCATATTATATTCAAATGTTGAATCACTGTGTAGTTGTATCAAGCAATCTCTCAATTAATTGAAATCAAGACTACGTCAAAGATGGTTTCTTCAAAGTTAACCTATCTCTTCGATTGTAGTCACCTTAAGATACTAATTATCTTTGTAGGTTTCTATACTTCGGGTTTGTTAACTACCATTTCCTTGAGTGTAAATCAAACATAGGCTCAATGTAGTCCCAAGGATCTTCTCTTTAATTCCTTTAAATTAAGGAGGTGTAACTCTATGACTAGTCATAACATTCAAACCATTCAACTGAGATGATTTTTTTTTTAATCTTTATTGATCTTCTTGGAGCTTGTGGTGTAGGATCTGGGTTTTTAAATTTGTTGAGCAACTTATACCTCAAGGACATATTCCTTGAGTTCTATCTCTTGTCCATTTGCTCTTTCTAAGGCAAATCCTATTTGGAGAACTATAATGAACTACCCAACAAACAACCTTTGTTAGTAGGTCTATAAATATGATATCCATAGAATTATGTATCCCACAAGTGTACTTGCAACACACATAGCTCTTAGAACATATGTAAGTGTGAACACAGAAAATTCCCGAAAAATTTCGATGTCTACAGTAAGTCTATTGACATATGTTTGACAATGCCAAATCTTAACTTATTTAAGACTTGACTTTCTTTCCAACTACAAGTGTTTGATGACCACTCATGTCTTTGATGCCCTATATAAAGATGGCATAATGATAATGGAAGATATTTGAGTTCTTCTCTTTTCTTTCTTATTCTCTGTACTTTATTTCACACATGTAATCAACACGCTCTAGGTATAATTCCTTCATCTTTTGAATTTTTTGTTCTTTTATCTATGATACTAGTTGATTCGGATGGGATATCAATCTTTGTAGGTGTATTTGCAGCATGTATATATTATTTGTCACTCTTGCTATGTTGGTAAATGCCCACGACCATCCCTCATCCATTTCCACCCAATAATCGACGAGATTTGATCTCGGTTTCGCGAAGTTTGCACCGACGGGCTTCGTGGGTGCACAGCGGCGATTGGCTATTTTTGAAGGGTATTTCATCGACCACCACCACCATTAAACATCTATTGAACCCAAGAACAAAGACCAAACAAGTTTGGGGGTGGCGGAGCTGCGGATCCGACGAATTGAAGAACGCCCACTTTAGGGTTTTCGACGGATCGATGCCATTTTCAGGTGTTTCCTAGTCGAATTGGATTTCTGCCCAGGTATCACAAATGTTTCTCTAATTGAACTCTACATGTCTGTAAAATTTGGTGAATTTTGGAGTTGGTCAATTCGTGGTTTTCGTTCGCCGGAAATCGCCGTCTGCGGTGGCGCGTGGCCAGATGGCCGATTTTGTCTTTTTAAGCTAATATCAATAGTTTGAGTTAATATTTTGTTTTTGTTTGATGTGATTAGATCGTGGGGATGTAGTTTCATTTTTATCAGCCACTTGAATATTTTTATTAAATGGTTTAAATTTGACGACGAATTAAAAAGAAGAAGAATTAATTTTTTTTTCTTACCTTGGTGCGGCATGGAAAAGAAGAAAATGAACAAGAAACGATTCTTTACAAGGGCAAGCAAAGAATAAGGCTAGGGGAGGGGGAATAAATTTTCTCTGGCTCTCTCTCTTTCTTATAATTTTAAAAATTTCTCTCCAAAATTATTTAACTCCCTGCTTAAGGCAGACTAAATAGATTTTCGTAGCAATTGATTCCCTTTCCTAGAAAAATTTATCTCCAAGTCAAAGTAGAAGATGTGCATCAAATTAGAAAACAACTCTCTACTTACCTAAGCAACTTGGGATTTCTACACCTACTGCCTTTGTTGCCAGCAACCTAGCAGGTGTAAGGGCATTTTTGGAGCAAAAAATAATCCCAAAACTCCACAAGGTGATACGTAAACTTTTATTCAAGAAAGACGAGATTGCCCTCATTAAATGGGTAGGGCTCTCAAGCGTCCCCACGCGCAACTCAGCATCCCTGGAAATTCAAGCACCTGACTACGACTGCTCGCAGCTCCCCTACTCGTGTGAAAAATTCAAAGGTATTATAGATAAAGAATGATTACCCTATGGATGACATAACTTGGCTAATAGGAAGCCGCCATGTGTAGGGCAAAACGTTATCCCCATATTCAGCCACCTCCTTCCATTTATACCCTCATCTCCACCAAATTTTGGTAAGCTTTTCGTTGTACAGAAAACCCAAAACATTCGCTCTATTTAGAGTTACTGACTTAGGCATCAAACACCCATTGGCTAAACCCTTCCTCCCCCACACACCTCATGGGCGCGTGAGACTTTGATCTTCTATCAAAGGTGTTGATTGTTTGGTAGATACTTTTTTGTCAAGACTGAAGATGGAGGAAATTATCTACCACATCCTCCCTTTTCAGACCACATTCTCTTTCATACGCTTGCCCTCCCTCTCACTCTCTCTTTAGGTTAAGGTTTCAATCTTCAAGTTTTCCTATTCCTCTTCAGTTTTCCAATGGAAATCAATCAACAGTGCAAAACAACGAAAACCTATAGTTTTTTTCTCATGAAATATTGCAATTATAAACTAGATGTTTTTAGAATCCCCTACTCTAAGAGATAAAGTAGAGAAAATACAAAAGAAAAGAGAGAATAACCCAATTATCTTTCACTGTCATTATGCCATCTTTATAGGGGGCATCAAATACATGAGTGGTAATCCAAAGATTCAATGTAGTAATCAAAAAGCCTATGTACATTAATATAATTGTTTATGATGGTTTACTACCATACATTAGATAAGGACAACCACTATTCATGTTTCACAACACTCCCCCTTGGATGTCCGTATATCAATGATAAGTTGCCTTGTTAAAGAAACTAGCTAAGTGTCACGTCCCGAACCTGAGGTCGATGGAAAAATATAACTCTACTCCCAGTGCGCAAGCTAAAAATTAAACTAAACAAAAAGACTGAAGGCAAAACAAACTTCTCTTAAAAAAAACTCCAAAATCTTACAAGCTTTGGAGAAATAAATAAATCCTTGAATCCTCGTCTAACACCACCTCAGTTCCCTCTGGCAACTCTGTTGCCAAATAACTCATTTGTAAAATAAAAGGGTGAGGGGTGAGCAACAATCACCGTCGCCGAGTGAGTAGAATATGTAATACGCCAATCAAGCGTGTTGTTTAACTCACACTATACCAGAGTATAATTATACACAAGTTTTCATCACATATATGCCATATCACATCATACCTTCACATGTTGGTTATTCTTCATAATATGTAGCTTACCACGTGATCCCTGAATTGGCATTTATGCCTTAATGTCCTCTTGTGCCATATATTTATCCCTCGAATAACCAAAATACTAAAGTTCTCATGCTCCATAAACAATCTCAACAATTCCACATATAATGTGTATATGAACACCAAAACATTTCCCAAAAGCTAACATGCTTGACTTGAAAATAACAAGATATTTAAAAATAGAGTAAAACCCATGAGAATTCATGGTTTTTATGTTATCTGAAAATAAGATTTTTTAGAACACATTATATAAACCACTCACCTCACAAATAGAACCTTGGCATGACAACTATCTACAGATCCCATATGTCAAATTCTTTCTCTCTGGGACTCACTCTGCATGCATTCCATTGGTTTTAGGGCACATTTCCAACAATCTCCCGCTTGCACTAAAGCCAATCAGTCGCGTGTTTAGTGAGGATACCTTTTCAGATGTCATTTCAAAGATAGCTGAGTAATAATAGGCCTTGACAACGGATATTTATATGTCATTCATAGAAGCAACTTTGAGATTAATGACGTCACCAATATACATGATTTCAATTGTATGGTTTAGTCTCTCAATTGTGTTTGGAACTTGATGAGACATTGATTCCCTAGCTTGAGCTATCGCCCCATTAATGTTGTAGTGTGGGTGCACTAATGGTGCTTTATGGTTGGAACCAAATAGAGAGTTCATTAATGGACTTTCCCATCCAAACAACTTTGTTGTAAGCTTCTAAATGGCGATATATTTTGCAATGATTGTGAAAAAACTAGAGTCGTTATTTTTAATGTTTCCATTCAACTATTTCTTTATTCGTAACAAAGAGATATCTAATGCTGGATATGATGTTAGTTTCAAAATCTAAATCAGTTTTACACTTCCTTTTGTTACTTGAATTTTCCTTGTTATTGAGGAATCCTTCCTTTAGTATTTCTCAAACACTTAAGGACTCACTTGATAGTTAACATGGTTTTGATCTTAGGTTTGCACTAATATTGTCTTGTACCATTCTTAGTACAACTCATACCGGTGTTTTCATACAATATAAAATACCTAAACCACCTTTATGCGAATGCATAAAGGATTCTATTTACGCATTCTATTTCCTTGGTAGTGTTTGGGCACACACTCTTTAAGAATATCAACTTCCTAGTCTCACTGGAATTGTTCTTCTATTTGAAGTTTATCATTTGTCTATTAATATGGATTGAGATAAACCAATTAACTCATGAAATCTATCTTATAGATTCTCTTCCGTAGTGTATAGAGCATGTCCCCCATAAACAACATATCATAATAGAACGTTTTAAAGTCAACTTTATTAAAGTAGCATTTTATTTTCATTTCCATATATATGTACAAATTTAGGAATATGAATAACTCCCACTATTCTTTTGTAAACAAGAGATTTATTTACATCTTTATGAGAAATCAAATGATTTGACGTTTTCTCATTAGGTGCTTATAGCTCCCACTAGCTTGCTTAGACTCATGGTGGATGGATCTCTATAACATATACATCTTGTGATTCCTAGTCTTAGACATAAATCATCAAGACAATCTTGATAATGGTTTCGGAAAACCATATTATATTCAAATGTTGAATCATTGTGTAGTTGTAGCAAGCAATCTCTCAATTAATTGAAATCAAGACTACGTCAAAGATGGTTTCTTCAAAGTTAAACTACCTCTTCAATTGTAGTCACCTTAAGATACTAATTGGTTTTGTAGGTTTCTATACTTCGGGTTTGTTAACTACCATTTCCTTGAGTGTAAATCAAACATAGGCTCAATGTAGTCCCAAGGATCTTCTCTTTAATTCCTTTAAATTAAGGAGGTGTAACTCTATGACTAGTCATAACGTTCAAACCATTCAACTGAGATGATTTTTTTTTTAAATCCTTATTGATCTTCTTGGAGCTTGTGGTGTAGGATCTGGGTTTTTTAATTTGTTGAGCAACTTATACCTCAAGGACATATTCCTTGAGTTCTATCTCTTGTTCATTTGCTCTTTCTAAGGCAAATCCTATTTAGAGGACTATAATGAACTACCCAACAAACAACCTTTGTTAGTAGGTCTATAAATATGATATCCATAGAATTATGTATCCCACAAGTGTACTTGCAACACACATTGCTCTTAGAACATATGTAAGTCTATTGACATATGTTTGACAATGCCAAATCTTAACTTATTTAAGACTTGACTTTCTTTCCAACTACAAGTGTTTGATGACCACTCATGTCTTTGATGCCCTATATAAAGATGGCATAATGATAAAGGAAGATATTTGAGTTCTTCTCTTTTCTTTCTTATTCTCTGTACTTTATTTCTCACATGTAATCAACACGCTCTAGGTATAATTCCTTCATTTTTTGAATTTTTTGTTCTTTTATCTATGATACTAGTTGATTCGGATGGGATATCAATCTTTGTAGGTGTATTTGCAGCAGGTATATATTATTTGTCACTCTTGCTATGTTGGTAAATGCCCACGACCATCCCTCATCCATTTCCACCCAATAATCGACGAGATTTGATCTCGGTTTCGCGAAGTTTGCACCGACGGGCTTCGTGGGTGCATGGCGGCGATTGGCTATTTTTGAAGGGTATTTCATTGACCACCACCACCACCATTAAACATCTCTTGAACCCAGGAACAAAGCCCAAACCAGTTTGGGGGTGGCGGAGCTGCAGAGTCGACGAATTGAAGAACACCCACTTTAGGGTTTTCGACGGATTGATGCCATTTTTAGGTGTTTCCTGGTCGAATTGGATTTCGGCCCAGGTATGAAAAATGTTTCTCTCATTGAACTCTACATGTCTATAAAATTTGATGAATTTTGGAGTTGGTCAATTCGTGGTTTTCGTTCGCCGGAAATCGCCGTCTGCTGTGGCGCGTGGCCAGATTGCCGATTTTGTCTTTTTAAGCTAATATCAATATTTTGAGTTAATATTTGGTTTTTGATTGATGTGATTCGATCGTGGGGATGTAGTTTCATTTTTATCAGCCACTTGAATATTTTTATTAAATGGTTTAAATTTGACGACGAATTACGAATGGCTTGATCCCATTTGAGGGTACGTAGGTAATCTAACAAGAAGGTTAGATGCAGTCGTAAAGCGATCGAATTAAATTTATTGTGGTTAATAGAGTATTGATTAACCATGACTTTATCTTAGCCATGGCTTCCGGCAAACCTAATACGCTTTATTTCACACGTGTAGCTTTATCCATAATTGGGCCTCTCTCTCCCTATCTCCCTCTGTCGTCCGTCTGTCCCTCCCTCCCTCCTAAGTACACGTCCAATATTGAAATTGATATTCCCTTATTGATTTTCAATAAAAAAAATTGTAGCATTTACGTTTACTATTTTTGCATCAACACTGTTATCAGTTGAAAGCCTATATTTTTTTCATCATGTTACCATAACCAAGTTGAAAATAGACGAGCGAACAAACAGATTATAAAACTAGAAATATTATTGAAAACGAACAATACAAATTTGCGGAGATGGCTACATGATGCAAAGAGATTACATTGTGTCTGACTTACTTACTACTAAATAACAAAGCTCTCTATTTCTAATAAACCAACCATAATTTCTAATAAGCAAGGAAACAAAAACCTAATTGTAATGGGCTGAACCTAGAACCCAAATAATAAAAATAAACAACTAGTTTTCCAACAAACCACACCTTCTGTGAAATGGACACCAATTCTAGTACAGACCCCATGAGGGAAGCCATGGTACTTTCTTTTCTTAAAAATTGCATAAAAAGTTGGGAAATACCAAAAAATAGGACATTTTCTTAATCTTGGGACAGAAATAAGATTTTTTTGAATATGCACACGGCATGCACAATAATCGGACAGAAATAGGATTTTTCCTACACCTTGAAATGACCAAATTGGCCTCGTATATAAATGGGTTATTTCCTCCTATTTTCTTATTTCTCTCTCTACTCTCTCTCTCCCTCCCTCTCTCTGATTTTTTCTGAAATACATACGACAACCAAATTTTGTTTCTTTGTAACCCAGTTGGAGATTGTTTGTGTTTGTTGAGTGGCCTTTTTGGGAAATGAACACATTTCTATGCTTGCATTTACAAATTGGGGATTTCTTCCTCAAATCATCATCTTCTTCCCCAAATTCGAAATCTCATTCAAAACCCATCTAGGTCAAAACCAATCTGCAGTTTAAATTTTTTTCAGGTGTTGAAGAAAATTCATTATGAAAAACTAAAGACACCATTTTTTGTGCTACAATCTCTCTCTCTCCTCCGCCGATGGACGCCTTCTCCTTCTAAGTTGGAATAAAATCCCAAATTTGTTATCTTTATCAATACGTGCATCGACGTCAATTTTGTTGTGGATGTGCATTGTGCAATTAACAACGTTGAGGGATATGTGGGGTCTTAGATTCCGGACCCTTAGAGATCTGTAGTTTAGAAATCTTTGACCTAAGCCTAGATTCTGGATATCCCATTAAAAATCATCTATTTTCAGTGACATGCACATAGGGATGGACAACGGTTATGGCAGACGGGTAACCTCGGTTATTTACCCATAATCGTTTAAGCCTATACTCGCATAAACGGTTATACCTATACCCATAACCGTTTATCAACGGTTAACCATACTCATAACCGCGTACCCATTTAAACGTAACCGCATACCCATTTATCCTTTTTTACTCATTTACCCATTTTTTACCCGTCTACACATTTTTTACCCATTTATAGGTACATTTAACATGCATTTCTGTATTGCAATCTTTTGAGTTCTCATACCATTCTAATAATTGAAATTATAGTTTACGAACGATTTTTTTAGCTGTTACCAATGAATGTAATATAATAAATTTGCTAAGAATTGATTTGTTTACTAGATCAATGAATGATATTTTTAATAAATTTGCTAAGAATTAAGGAGAAATATCAACACAAGGGCAAAAATGCTTCATAATTTGCAGCAATCTCAAATATCACCATGTCGTTATGTTCTATGATCTGCTCAGGTTCATCACTGCATTTTTAATATATTCCCCCGAGCTTTCATTCGTAATTTGGTATTATTTCCATTCTAGTGTTAGTATAACATCGGATGAGTTCAAAGATGTTAGCAAATATATTAAAATAAACGGTTAAACAGGTACCCGTTTATAATCGTGGGTAATACCCATAACCACACATTTAAATTTCACGGGGTAAACAGATATACTCATAACTGTTTATTTTTTTAAAGGGTTATCCATAACCGTAATCGTGAGTTTTAAATGGGCGAGTAACCGCGGTTACCCATACATGTTTGCCTATCCCTACATGCACATGACATGCATACGACACACACATGATATGCTCATAGATCTAAGCCAACCCAAAATCCCAGAGCTCATAGCTCTCTCTTTGAAATTAGAAAAATGACGTCATCAGTTGTGAAATCACCACCATATACACTATATGCACATCACATGCACATTATATGTACAATGCATATGCACATGATCTGCACAAAACTGGAGATCGAGCAATGAGCTGCTTTTCGCATTAATAAGAAACTTTAAAGCAATCTATTGGTATAATGGATACAATTAAAATATAATTGTAACGTATATAAGGTTACAGTGGCAGTTTGAAAAGTCTTGTTACGTATATCAACCACCGGTTAACCGTGCACGTGGAAAACATGATACTCGTTGTCGTTATTTCATGGACACGCATGACCCTTAACGTCCTCTAAGCTTTTTCTTAATTTTGTTTTTTGCCGAGGCGAACTAGGTTGTGGTCATACTCGCTAAATTTCCAGGCCTAACATACGTGCATTATAACTAGTGAACATTCTCGCTTCTCATATTAAGTTATAGCCATACACACCATATGCACATCACATGCACATTATGGAAAAAAATTCACAAATTTCTGCAATTGAGCACTTGAACAAGAAATTGTTCCATCCAGTTTTGTAGCACGTCAAAAAGTAAAGTTTATTCCACAACTCATAGGCCCCAACATGAAACACAAACCCTAATTTAACTTCTAAGTATTAATTCATCTTACAAACAACCCGTTTATTCCATAAATCATTGATGTAGAAACTTGGAACTAAACACCCTACCTTACTATGCCTACCAAAGCTTCAGTTGCGGGAAAAAATGGAACTTTCAGGTCAAAACAGAAAATATGGTACAAAACTCAGCTTACTCATCTCATCTCTCCCTCGCATCCCTTTGTTCGAAATCAGAGTATGAGGTCAACCCAAAACCCAACTCACTCTTTTCACCTCTCTTTGGACTTTCATCTCTTCGAAATCTGAGCTCAACCCAAAACCCATAGCTCACAGAGTTCTCTCCACGTCCTTCTCTTCCAAATGAGAAAAGTGATGCAATAGGATGATGATTTTTAGTATTTATGTGGGTATTTTAGTAATTTCGGTTTGTGCATGGTGTGCATGGCCGGTGTGTCCTATTTTTGTCCCAATGTTAAGAAAATGTCCTATTTTTTTAGTTATTTCTCTAAAAAGTTTCACCAAGTATAACCTCGGATTGAACCCATGCACTTTCATCTGCAAGATCAACGTTGATGGGCCTCAGAGATTGAACTCAAGGGATGGGAATGGTTTGAAAGGCATTGGAGAAAATTATATTCAACTAAGGATGAATTGGTACATGACACTGATATCACACAAGATTGAAATGCTGCACAGAATAGCATTGCATATTCTAAGGCCTTCATTTTTTGTGCGTTGTTTATGTTTCTGATCCTCTCAAGAGAAGAGTGCCTTTAATGAGGAAGAAGCAATTACAATGGTAATTAAGGAATTGATGGTAGTTTAATTTTTGTAAATGTTTGAAGAGATTGTGGTGAAAAATGAAAATTTGCAGAGAAAGACATAGGTAGCTAGTACTCTGCCGTTTTGATTTTTAATTTTTGGGTTTTAATATTCAAATCTTTTAATTTGATATTATTATTATTATTTTGTTTCTATAAAGACTTTTTGTCACAGCCCGTCCCGAAATTTCATTTATCGTGGATGTGAATTGACGGAATTGCCATTAACGGTTGCTAAGGTATGTGTGACATGTTTATTTGAATAATGCATACTTTCCTAAATTCTTGGAAAAAAATTTAGTTGGTTTAAAAAATTGTATGCATTTTGTGTGGTTAGGGTCTTGGGAGGACCACACATACACAATCTGATTTCTCTCTCTCCTATCCCGTATCTCTCTCTTCCATCTCAGTTTCACTCTCTCTCTCTCCCTTCGAACTGTACGGACACACTCACCCGCGAACATCCAGGCACGGATCGAAGGTTTCGAGGGCATCATTGTGTTCGTGAGGACCCTACGAACACATCCATACCCATTTCAGGTAAGAAACATTTTGATTTCACATTGAAAACTCAAGGTCCGAATTGAGCATTGTTCACGAACTTTGTAATGGTTGGTTTTTAGGACAATCCAAGCTCACATTGAGCTTAAGGAGGTTCCCACGAAGCTCGGGGACGTTCATTTGGAAGTTTTGGACGTCGGGAAGCCCTAGTTCAAAGGTGGCCTGTTTTGGTGAAATTATCCCGACGAGTTTTCGAAGGATTTGGAGGTTTTAAAAGGTATAGCCTTCTTCCTCTCGAAATTTGTGAAGTTTTGGTGAAAATTTCGTGGAAAATGGTGCAAAATCGAGCGAGAAAAAGGGCGATTGCAGGTCTGCCCAGTTTTCGGCGCCGGCGAGATTTTCCGGCGTCTGGAGGTAGGGGATGACGCTCGTGGGGGCGCGTAGCACCGTGCCTCTCCCGGTGCATGGGGGCACGTGCGGCGTTGAAAATTTTTTCTAAAAATATCTCGACGTCCGTGACGTCGAGTAGGTCACTGTGGTATATTCATATACCCAATTTGAGCATCGTATGAGAAGTTATTACGTATTGTTGGTTATGTGCTTTAAAATAACATTTTTATAATTGTTTCGCATATAGGTGATACCTATCCCGAGGACGAGCGCATTCAAGGGCGTCACGGGGGTTACGACCCTTCGACATACCAGTGAGTGGGCAGTTATTTTCTGTTTATACCTATATACTACTGATTTTTCCCAGAAATTGAATTTAAATGAAAATATGTTTTAAAATGCCATGCATACATATATATGAAATATATGAATTAGTATTTGATGCATATATATGAAATGGTGTTGTGGACGCACAGGTGAGTATCAGATGAGTTTCATGTTGTTCATGTGATTTATTGTTTGATGTGATTTATGTTGAGAGCTCATAACCTGCACCTCTGGTGTTAGTGCTTATATTATTCACTCCGCACCACAAGCTCACCTTGGATCCAAGTAGGTGCATGTCGTACAGAACACTAGAGGTGGTTTCGACATGTCGTATAGACCATTAGAGGTGGTTCCGACTTGTAGGTGACTTTAGATTATTATACAGTTGTTGATGAGAGAAGCACTAGAGCGTATTCTTACACCATTCTTGTCATACAGACTACTTTAGGTAGTTCCGATTTATGTGTAGAGTAGCGCCGTACAGGTCACAGTTGGTGACTCCGGTTGGATTGGATATTGAGCTATAGAATTAACCGTACAGGACAGTTGCAGGGTCTCCGGTTGATTCCTTATTTCACCTGTTATATTGATGCATCCTTATTATGTTTTGAAGCATAGCATGGCATATTTTCCTGAAAAGTGTTAAAGACTTGTGATTTGAGTTTTGCTGTTATATATGGTTATATATATACTATTTTTCTGGGAAAGTATACATGTTTTACAGCGAAGGGTTAGAAGTGTTGTTAAATGAAATATTTTCGAAAAGCTTTGTTTTACTGACCCACTCAATCTTGTTTTGCACCCCTCCAGGTTCTAGTTAGCAGTGTTGGTGGCTCACGAGGATTCCCACGGCGTTCTGACAGACTACTTAAATGTAGGACTCACCTTCGGGTGTTGTAATTTAGTAATGGTCATACTTGACTGCACCTAGCACTTATACTCTGATTGTGTGTATTTCACACTTAAACTCTCTCTAGCATGTTAGTTGGATATTATTGCTAGGTCCTACATGACTGCACCTAGCACTTATACTCTGATTGTGTGTATTTCACACTTAAACTCTCTCTAGCATGTTAGTTGAATATTATTGCTAGTAGTTGGTTTTTATTCCTTCGTATTTCTTTTACCTTTTTGCTTCCGCGTCACACTTTTGGTTACGTCACGCCCACGTGACGGCCAGCACGCCCTGATTTTAGGGTCGGGGTGTGTCACTTTTGTTATTGAACAAAAAAATAAAATATTTTCTTTAATTATAAGGGTAAATTAATAAATTTATAAACATGTTTTTTCACTCAAGGGTTATAGGAAAGGAAATTAAAGCCTTATGGGGTGTTAGTGTAATTAACCCCACATTTGTCTAAGGTTGCATTTATTTATTTATTTATTTAATGGGCTGGATAGTTAGTTTGTTGGATTGGTTTTTAGTACAAGTTCCCACGACATTTGATCAAATTATGTTACAAATTACAAAGTCACATATTTATTAACTGGTTAAGTTTTATGATTAGCTGGAATTAGGGAAAACAAATCTTACTTGAGATACAATAAATCTCACTTGAAAATTAAGTTTTATGGTAATTCTATTAAAAATACATGCAAGTATTGTAGCTAATTCCAAATAAAATCAGGATGAATGGTTTTTTCCACTTGCCAGTTGTCCAATAACAAATGGTTTGGAGTTTTGGCAACTCTAAAATTAAAAATTAAAGAAGAAAAAAGCGTGAGATCACAAATGTTGGATAAGTCACTTATTACTACGGTATAGTAGTATTCTTCTTCATTTGTAACTTGTAAGTGAGAGGTCTTAAGTTCAATTCTTGCTAAAGACGAATTTAAACCACATTATTATTAGTCCATTGTGAGGCTAAGTTCACCCCTCTTACTCAATATGAATAATATCGTTTATTATTTTGTTTCTATAAAGACTTTCTTATTGAACAAAAAATAAAATATTTTCTTTAATTATAAGGGTAAATTAATAAATTTATAAACATGTTTTTTCACTCAAGGGTTATAGGAAAGGAAATTAAAGTCTTATGGGGTGTTAGTGTAATTAACCCCACATTTGTCTAAGGTTGCATTTATTTATTTATTTATTTATTTAATGGGCTGGATATTTAGTTTGTTGGATTGGTTTTTAGTACAAGTTCCCGCGACATTTGATCAAATTATGTTACAAATTACAAAGTCGCATATTTATTAACTGGTTAAGTTTTATGATTAGCTGGAATTAGGGAAAACAAATCTTACTTGAGATACAATAAATCTCACTGGAAAATTAAGTTTTATGGTAATTCTATTAAAAATACATGCAAGTATTGTAGCTAATTCCAAATAAAATCAGGATGAATGGTTTTTGCCACTTGCCAGTTGTCCAATAACAAATGGTTTGGAGTTTTGGCAACTCTAAAATTAAAAATTAAAGAAGGAAAAAGCGTGAGATCACAAATGTTGGATAAGCCACTTATTACTACGGTCTAGTAATATTATTCTTCATTTGTAACTTGTAAGTGAGAGGTCTTAAGTTCAATTCTTGCTAAAGACGAATTTAAACCACATTATTATTAGTCCATTGTGAGGCTAAGTTCACCCCCTCTTACTCAATATGAATAATATCGTTTATTAAAATAAAAAAGTTGGATAAAATAAATTATTAAGTGGAAAACCAAAACGTAAAACGTGTAAAGGTAATTGTACAAGTCACAAGAGACAAGAGGTGTGTGCATTCATTATCCATTTGTCTCTCTCTTTTGGTCGAGAAATTTTTCATTATGATCGGAATATCCGGGGGAGGAGGATGGTACATCACGTTTTTATATAAGTGGTGAGAAATTTTATTTTTTAAGTTATTAACTTTTTAACACACATATCCGATCATTTGTATAATAACACGTGGTGTACCACCTCGTGTACGGATCACACTGAAAGATTTCTCCCATTTGCCGGCGTCAAAATTGTCTACTTTTTTTAAGAAAAATAAAACATTTAGAAAGCGTTGAAGAACAATTTTCATGCCACAAATACACCTGTATTCATGAAAATTCTAGTTTACAACGAAGAACTATAAGGGTACTTTGGTCATTTAGACACATTACAATGAAGATCCCTCTGAAATAAAAGAAATAAAGTGTCATTTTGTGTGAAACCCCTCAACTGAATGGCAATGACCACAACAGATGAAATTACCGACGATTTAACGCCCCGGTAAGATTACAACACAGAGACCTGTTTCAACTTAATTGTCGAGTTCCTGGAGAAAATCGAAAACAGAGTCATTCTACAAAGCTCTCGAAAAGTTTCGAGGGATTCTACTGTTAATTCTTCCACAAACGCATTCCATTTATATAGTTAGGACCTCAAAAGTCTCAACAAATCAAACAATGCTAGGACTCGCAACATACCTACAAAATGGGAGAAACGGTAATCATCTTCACCAATATTGAAGCACAACCCCGTCGCTCTCTACCATTTTCTGCTTCTTCCTTCTTCTCCACACCAAGTAGCAGTTGCACAACACCTCTCTTGATGCCTTCTAGTTAGATATCGACTTTTGCTACTGTCACATAGCTAGAGGTTGGGGACTTCGAATGGATCTTTCATAATTTACAAGCATAATTACAATCTAACGACCAATGTAACCCAAACGATGAAGCACTACTGCTATAATTATCATGCATATCGCCAAAATTAAACCGGATCTGCCTAGCAGCCAATTTTTCGTCTTCTTTGCACCTTCCACTCCTCTTTGAATCCTATCTGCCCATTTCATCTGCAACAAGAAGTTACTAACATCAGAAACTTGACCGAGATCCACCCAATGAGCGAAATGTATCATGGGAAATGAATTCTCTACATTATACCTCAATAGCTGTAAACACCCTATAAATTTTATTAGTTTAAATGCATCTCTCTCCTAATCTTTCAAGCACATACTCTAAAACACAGCTCCACTTCGTTGCAGGAGAATAATGTGCAAAAGATAAGGAATTATCTGTTTCAATAACAAAGTACTCATCATCACAACGATTCACGACTGAATCCTAAACTAGGATTTGTTTTAAGATAATTTGGATATTTAAACTTGTATGATACGTACTAACAAAGATTGAAGCAAAGGAATTGAAAATCAAAGTCATTAAAATTGGGTAGAAAATTACCATTCTGTCCAAGTCCTTTGGTGACAAAGAAGACATTGCTTGCTGAGCTTTTGCAGCATCTTCCGGAGAAAGCTTCAAACCAAACTGCTCACTCATGTTTGCCATCATGTCGGGGCTCATATTTTTAATCATTGATGAGAAAATCTGCCAGAAAAACAACCAAAATTAAAAAGTTGAAAGCATGATCATGCAAGATTTAATTGCTTTACCAAAAAGCGTAACAACCGTCATCATACAAAAGCTTGAGGTTCAAGTCCTTATGCTATCAACATTTTTAGCAATCTACAAATATATCAGCTTGTTATTGCTAAGAATGTGTGATCTAGAAATCCTTCTATGGAAACATCACATGTAGGATAAGTGCGATGTGTAAAATTAGTCGTGAGACAGTTCATTGCCACACTGGTCATGTTCAAGGATTAAAACCCTTATTTTTCACTTATGAGGTCCAGTCAATTCCTATGACATCTAGGGGTTGCTGCTTTGAATGGGAAGCTTCGGAACAATAGCAGTCCAATCAGAAAATTTTCTTTTACAAAGAATAGCCAGATTTATGATGGTTTCAAGCTCCAAACATGACCTGAGTGTATTTTGTCAGATACTTCTTTCATGACTGACTTTTTGTCTAAGCGTAACTTTTCAACACATCCAAGTACTACTTATGACCCCGCTTCTATAGTAATATCAACACAAATAATTGGAAAGACCATGCAAATTTTGAATTTTGAAAACCCATGAAATAGACATGTAAAGCATAGTAACATGATTGAAGGAAAAACATCACATATTTTAATGTACTAAGAGAACAAACCTGCTGCATTGCAGGATCTTTCATTTGGGTCCTCATTTGTTCTTGCACATCAACAGCAGAAGCAAGGAAGCTTGACTGAGGAGAACTCCTCAAATTAGGAAATATTCCTTGAGAGCTAGTTTCACCCACATCCTCAGTTGCATTTACTGCAGAATTCTCACGGCTTTCTGAACATTCTGATTTCTGAAGCTCCTCCGGTGGCATTTTACTCATCATATCAGATGCAGTTTTAAGCATATCCGGTGAGACATTTGAAGGAACCGATCCAGGTCTTAAATTGTTGAAATTAGAACTGGAAGCCAATTCAAGCTTTTTTTTTGAAGTTCTTCAGGTGACATTTTGCTGATCATTCTTGAGGCGGTCTTAACCATGTCAGCAGGAACCTCTTTGAAGTTTCCAGGATTCAAAGCAGCCAGAGTGTTAGGATCAGTATTTCAAATGAAATTCTGGAATGATCTGAAATCCAAGCACACAATCAATCAACAGAATGAAAAGATAGCAATATCAAATATTTATAAGATAAAACAAAATAAGAAGCTTCATGAGCAGGATGTGGGAAATTTTACAAAATACAAAAGAAATAACTAAATTATGACTTATAATTTCTGGTATAGAACATCCTATTTGGAATTTTATTTCCGTATGGAGAGACAATGCAACAGAGAGTTCCAACTGTGTACTTCACCAAGTTCTATTTGTAAATTGAACGGACTTTATATTGCTTTACTTTTATTAGATGCCAAGTGAAAGTACATCCATACAATTTCTTAGCTTTTATATTTCTGAATAAATGCTTAAATACTATGTTCAGTTAATGCATCGCAACTTCGCTCCACCCTCCTCTCGCGCACATGCGCATGAGCAATAGCCAGCCACATTCAAAATTCAGGATGTTTACAAACATACATCTGTGGTGCATGCAAATCACACAAAAACGTGTTGCTTTGACTGCCACTAGATGCACATACCACACACTAAAGTAACTCACAGGACTTCTTATGGTCAATTTATATATTTATTTTTGCTAACTTAGGGCCCGTTTGATAACCATTTTTTATTCTAGTTTTTTGTTTTCATTTTTTGTGGTATAGATAGAGGGAAAATTTGTGGGAGCGAGGATAAATGAAGAAGGGTGGAGGAACAAACCTGATAGCTTCTGGATCACTTTTTAAATCCTGCAGACGGTCTGAATTGGTTGACAGAAACTCAGTGTTTGATGCCCTTTGAATCTTAGAAACATCACTAGTTTCCTGTGGTTGTGCCGCAGAATACACTATAGAAGATATGCGGCCATGCCCAATACACTATAGTGCCGCAAAATTGTTGGGTTTTTTCCAGCCCATGATTAGTTGTCCTAAGTCTATTGGGAATTAATGGTCTTAGAGGATTGGAGTTGTTTTCCCAATTGGAGTTGTTTTCCCAATTGGAGTTAGTTTCTCAATTGGAGTAGGATTCATAACTAGATTCCAATTAGGATTAATAATCCCTATTGAAGAAGACCTTTATTATGTCTATATAAAGGGGCTATTGTACTAGTTTTGAGAGGGGAGCAAAACAATAAATTGTATACCACTCAAGGGATTAGAGTGAGAGAATATTGTGTGTGCGAGAGAAAAGAAAAGAGATAGTGTATTTCTTGTTCTTGTTCTTTCAGGTTTTTCATCAAGTCCTAGTTCTAGAGATTTGGCAAGATTATTGGTTGTACTCATTATTGATATAGTGAAAGATTGTTGTTGCTGTCCCGTGGACGTAGGCACATATTGCCGAACCACGTAAATTCTTGGTGTTATTTATCTTGGTTATTTGTTTTTTGATTTCCGGAGTTTGTTCTTGTTTTTCCCATTCTTAAACGCGATATTCTCAACAAGAATACACTAGTCTCAACTTCTTCAGTTATTTCTTCAATTACTAAACCTCCTATCAAACAATCAATATTCAAATATCCTATAAAAGATATGGGGCCATGCCTAAGTCAAGAATTGCTGAGAAATTTAAAGGTGGAAAAGACAAGCATACTTTTTGGTCCAGACAAACCACCCTCTTTACGCAAATTTTCCTCAGCATCCCTGTAACAACAATAAATATCATTTACAATGTCAAAACGATCTCCATTTTCTAGCCCAGCATTTGAGAAAAAAAAAATGGAAGAAAAAGGCTATACCTCACTGTTCAAACAGCCCTATACTTGAGCATTAAATATGACCATATAGCAGCCATTTATACAACATATGTAAATGAAGCCACAAGAACAGAATGATTCCCACCGCAGCCAGATATGAACAAAAAACAAACGAAGGGGCCACACCTTAAAACATCTACAATAGTTTCATCATCAGGCGAAACTTCATGTGCCTTGCTCAGATCAGAGACAGCACCCTAGGATATGCAACAATGAGCATCAGGTATAGAAACAGAGGTCAAAATTATGAAAACCAAACATGCTTCAAAAGATGTTTCAGAATTCTCAGTGAACAAATCATGCATATTATTATTATGGGAACTTTAACGAAACACTCCCGGTACTGTTCACTTTAATGAAAAACCACATTTTTACTCTAAAAAGTCAATCCTGGTACTATTCACTTACAACACCTTTTTGTCCTTTTCGTTAAAACTCAAAGTTTTCAAGCCATTTTCATTAGTTTTTCTTATTATATAAGCGTACTCACTTCTAATTGACCTATTTCTTTATATGCTTGACCTCTTTGGTAAAGAGCCTTGACATTGTTTGCATCATATGCCAAAACCTGAAATAAGATAACATATCATTTAAAATATATTAAAGTCAGTAGCTTGCAAGGGAAAAAAAAGGAATATACATGTATGCATGTTTCCTCACATACCTCAAAACCTTCTTTTATACATTCATCATACTGCCTTGTTTTCAAGTAACAAGACATTAAGTTGAGTGAGCATGCCATCAGAAGCGACCTGCCTTTAGAAGATGGAAGCCCGCTTAGGTTCTTCGTTGCCTACAATTTTAGACATGGGAGCATTTATAATCAGTTAGAGGCCTGACTCTGCAATGTAAAGGGAAACAACGAAACCAATGGTATTATAGTTGACTTACAAGCAAGTATTTCTGCATGGCTTCATTGAACTTTCCTTGGCTGTGAAGTGCATTTCCCTGCAAATGTGATATATTATAAGAAAAGAAATTAGAGGCCAAAACAATACTTAAATGTATGAAGAAACAAATGTGGTATATTACCACTGCCTAGTAATCAGTCTATCTTTCCCAACCCTAACCCAGCCCATACCACACTGGTAAGCTTGGAATGGTTTAAAATCTCCAGTAGAAATGGATTTTAATCAGAGAATCAGGATACTGTTTATGCAGTCTCAAATTACAAATCTACAACTAGAATTTATATAATCCAACTACACGAGTAAAATTTATAGCTAAAAACTATCAAATATTAATATTTGAATTAATTCAAGAAAATTTTAGCATGTTTTTCCTACTATTATTTGGCCTCTCATCTATGTAAAATGTTAGGGTATTAGTTAAGACAATATGTTTGCTATTAGGATAAGTTGGCTGGATTTTGAAAGTGCAAGTAATACTGCAACACTTCAAGGCATTCAATATCTACAGGGGCCAAAAGGGTAAAAACATACAATTTAACTTTTACAACCTGTTAACAAACAGCATGAATATAAGGCAGCTGTAAATTTTCTTTCCATTGGGTGGGGGCAGGGCCACTTCAGGCCCTTTAATTGTTCTGCTGCTACATACAATTAGCTCATGACTCATGAAGGATATATCATTGTGCTACCAAAATAATTTTTTTTCCTAAAATGTGTCCAAAGTAACAAATCTAAACTGAACAAAAATAAAATCAACCTTAAGACTCGAGAGAATCAGCTTGCGCTACAAAGCCATGAATCATTTGATTGAGTTATAATAATAGAAGGACTGGAGTAACTCTATACTCCAAAATCTTCTAAATCATAAGAATTATAGCCCCACATAACATCTAAGTAGCCACTGGATAACGCACTACAGCTCATTATATGGGACATCAAAGCTTCAACTCTACTAATGTCAGATGTGGTGGTCATCAACTTTTCAATCATGGTTTACTAGCAATTTCAAAGGCGTCCGTCAATCCATGAAGAAATCATAAACAAAAAGAAATAAATTTTGGTGAAAGTTTGGTCTTAATATGGCTCCACATTACCTGATTCTTCAGCATCTAAGCTGCATTCAATTCATAGGAGACCTGGGCATCAACACGGGTACGCATAGCTGCTATCTCTTCAGGCGAGACATTGGCCATCTTCTCACCAATCTCAGCCATCTCTTCCGGACGGGTATGCTTCAACTGCACTGCCCGTTTCAAGTCTTCAGGCCTCATATTCTTCATGCTCTCTAAGGCCATCTTCATCAAATTTGGATTAGCCATCATCTGCAATGCCAGTCAAACAACAACAGCCATCACCAACTACACCACTTAACCGAAAATAATGACAAACAAAAAGCCTCAGGATTTCCTATATAACAATAACACTCCATAGTCAACCAATTTGTTAAAACCCCACGAGCAATGCAGTAATATAATGTACAACACTATCCATAAATCAAGCTCTTTGGCGGATTGGATTTCATTTGACTGCCTACGGCTCCATTACAACAAAGATGTTGTCCATAGCTAAAGTTCCACAGACCAAACAATCACATAATGCATAAAAAGCATTGAATCCAAATTCAGAGGAGGTCCTAAAACAAATCAACATCTGAGTGCAAACATCGACAGAACACTAAACGCAGTCAACCCAGAATCCAAAGTGATAGGTGCAGAGATCGGAAGAGTGCAGAGAGTGAGAAAAAGAGGAAAAAAAGAATAAACTAAGACAATTGATTTTCATTCATGCCTTTCCCAAATGGTGGCACAGGTATGACCAGGGTAGTATTTGTCGGGACAGTAAAGGCATTGGCCCCGGGCACGGCGCTCACGAACTTTCCGGGTGGGGGGGGGGGGGGAGGCGTAGTGGTAGGACGGAGCTGGAGGTGGAGGACACGACGATGAGGCGGATGCCGTGAAGGAGGACCGGGTGGGGAAAGGGCGGAATGGACCTCGACAACGTTGGTTCTTGTTGTCGTAGATACGGGCCAGTTTGATGGCACGGGCCTAAGAGCAACGGGCCTAGGCTAAAATGTCATCCTGGAGGTCAAATTTAAGCCTACCAAGGAAAACCCCTAAGAGTTGGGAATCAGACCAACCTTGGGCCCAACATGACAAACGGATGAAATCGTTGATGTAGGCCTCCAGCGAGCCTTTATGAAACACATGGGAAAAAGACATGTTGAAGTCCAGTTGGTCGCCCGGGCCAAACCGTTGGAGAAGTGATTTGGTAAAGGTGGCCCAAAGCTCTAACCCGATATGCAACTTGTGCCATTTGAACCAAAGTGCAACATCGCCTGTGAAATGGAGCCCCGCAATTATGACCCGGTCAGTGGTGTCGACCCTGTGATAATCCATATATTCCTCCGCTAGGGCCAGCCAATTGTACGGGTCATCCTTAGAGAATCGGAATAGCTCAATCTTCATGTGTTTCAGGCCGAGGAGGAGGTGGTGCCCCCATGAGGAAGGGCGGTGGTTGGGGAAGGTGAAACGAAGAGGATGGAAGATGAGGACGAAGGGTAGTTGTAGATGTCGAGTAGAGAGGGGATGTCTATGGGTAACCGGTGATTGGGGTAAAGGTATAAGGGAGAGAAAAGGAGCGGGAGTAGTGGGTACCACGTGTCGGATGCGAACTAGCGGAGGTGGGTTGGGAGGGTTGGGGCAGCGAGGTGGATGTCGAACCTAGGGGGATGTGAAGATAGCTGATCGGAATCTGGGGAATAGTGGTGGATGCTGGCAGCGGTTGCCTGGAGGCATGGAGTTCCTCCATCAAATGGTTCTGTACGAGGCTGATATTGCGAATGAAGCTTGGATGTCCGTCAAGTTCGATTGGAAAGATTCTTGGCGAGTGGCTAACAGAGACACCGAATCGTGAAACCTATTGAGTTGCTCCAGGATTTGGTATTGTTGGTACTCCAGTTCTAGGTCGGCCTCCATGACGTTGGCCACTACCACGGAGGCTTTGCTTTTCCCCATGGATGGCAGCAACCTGTCGTTGATACCAGATGATAGGTGCAGAGATTGGAAGAGTGCAAAGAGTGAGAAAAAGAGGAAAAAAGAATAAATTAAGACATTTGATTTTCATTCATGCCTTTCCAAAATGGTGAAAGGAAGCTTATTTACAACCCTAGAGGGGGAAGTGCTCACGATTGGAACCAATGTTTTAAAAACTAGCCTCGAGGCGCGCCTAGGGTGCCTTTGAGGCTGGGCGGTGAGGCTAATGCCTCTGTTTTGCTGGAGTGGGCGAAAGGCTTCGCCGGAAACGCCTAGGCGGCGGCGGCGCGCCTCAAGGCGTCTCAGGCGCCTTGTCTGCCCTTTTTTTTTTAAATAAAAAAAAACCACCCAAACCCAAAACAACGTCGTTTGGGTAAGGGTTTTCAGTTTCAAAATACATATTCGACCACTACCCGATCGTTCTGCCTTCTTCACCCTCTTCTCCAGCTCCAGAAACACACAGCCTCATCACCCCAGTCGATCGTCCTCTCCCAGTCGCCACGCCGTCACCCCAGCGTCGTCAGCAAGCCCACAATCAAATCCCCTATTTTAAAGGTTAGGGTTTCTGAAATTCTGAAAAAGTTAGGGATTTGATTTTTTTTTTTTTTTTTTTAACTGGTGTGAAAGCCTTGGAGTTGGAAAGCAGAAAAATAGAGAAGAGTAGAGGTATAAGGAGAGGAGGCTAAAGGCTTAAGGGGATGGGAGAAGGATTCGGGATTATGGCTAAAGGCTTAAAGGGATTGGACCGTATGTGTTGTGTATTGTGTACATAAAAATAATTAAAAAATTAGTCCCATGTTGGAATTGTTTCTTCATGATTCTGTGGTGCATCTCTGGTATGCCGTATGCCTCATGTGAATTTTTAATGATAATCTAAGTTGGTATTGGTAATGAGTAGAAGTTTTTTACCTGCCTAATGTACAAATAAGTCCAAGTAATTAAATTAGGAGTTCAATAATAGCCACATGCTATGGAAAGATAAGATGCTATAAGACATTACCTCTTTTTGATCTGCATATATGCCAAAATCAGTACGTGTTCATGAACATTATCTGATTCTTATTCAATAGTCATTTTCCAAACAATTTTTGTTGGCTGTCCATCTTCTCGAAATGTTCTATTAAGCTTTTTATTGGGTTGCTTTCTCATTCAAAAAAGTAATTGAGTATGGTCATTGGTCATCATAGTAATTGTTGCATAAATTAATAGATTGTTGGTTCATTAACTGTATGCATCGAATGTTTATTGTTTAGGCATTGAAGAATATGGCTTCTTCTTCTAAGAAAGATTTTGCTTGGCAATGGACAAAAGATTTGGATCATGTCACCAAGCATTTCTATTGTGTTTTTTGTAACCATAAATGCACGGGTTCAATTTCTAGATTCAAACATCACTTGGGTGGTGTAAGTTCGGGAGGAATGATAAGTTGTAAAAAAGTCACACCCAATGTGAAGGAAGAATGTTTTGCTAATGTTATGGGAACTAAAGAAAAGAGGAAATCTAGCCATGAGCTGTGTCGTGGTGGTGGAGAAGAAAGTGAAAGTGTCGATATGGGCACAACAAGGACACCATATGTAAGTAGTGGGAGTGGGAATGTAAGTGCCACACATTCACAACAAATCGGTTCTTTTCTACCACCTAGGTCAAGGGGACCACTTGATAGGTATATTACATCAGAAGCTCATCAAACCACATTGAATACACCTTTCAAAAAAGAGGAAAGAAGACAAGCATCACGAGCACTTGCGCGATGGTTCTACACTAGTGTCATTCCATTCAATGCAGCAAACAATAAATATTATGTTAATGCAATGAAATTGGTATCCAATTTTGGTCCCAACTTTGATGCTCCTACAAGCCATGAATATATAACTTGGATGCTCAAAGAAGAAGTTGAGGATGTACAAAGTATGATGAAAGAAGATCAAAAGGCTTGTAAGAGATATGGATGCACTATTATGTCAGATGGATGGTCAGATGGCAAAAGTAGGTGTTTAATCAACTTTCTTGTCAATAGCCCGCAAGGTACTTGGTTCTTAAAATCGGTTGATGCATCGGCCTCTATTAAGAATGGAGATTTGTTGTATGGCTATTTGATGTGTCGTCCATCCTAAGAAGTTACACATATTAACCACAAGAAGCCTTAATCAATTTCAGGGACAACCCTCGGCTAAAATTGCATCAAATTACTTTTCTAAATATCCTAATGGTGGACAATCATAAGTAATTAGAAGAATTACGTATGATTGTTAAAATGATGGTGGAACCCTAGTACTTAAATAAACTTTCAAACTATTTTCTTTTGTTTTCTTTACTTTCCCAATTTATTTAATTGTTTCTAATTAAATTTGTTTTTAATATTTTAGGTCATTAAATCAACATTTTTTTAAATTTTGTTTTCAAATAATTAATTAAGATTTGTTTTTATCATAAATTATTCATTCAATCCATGTGGAAAACGTCCTTACTTAAGCTGCTATACTATGATAACTTTGTACTCTTGCAAGTATTTTTAAGTGTTTTTATCCCTCCTTTGGCAGGTGGTAAAAATCCCCATCAAGAGTTTATGTCAATTTGGATGAAATCTATGAAAAACTAACGGTAGAGGAGAAATTAGCCAAAAAAAAAAAAGTTTAAATCATTAATTTTCCAAGTAAAAAGTTTAAGAGGAAATCGAAAGCTAAGTGAAAATTGAGGGGGAAATTGGCAGTATACTCTTACATTTCTCGCCTTAACTGCTTATTGGCGGTTGGTGCTTTGCCGCATCATCTCTCACTTTACAAAAGGTTTGGGATTGGAAATCTTGGAAAAGACTTTGTTGTATTTAAAAGTTTACATAACACAACTACATTATTAACGTGATTGCGTTAATGCCACGTGAAATAAAAATTTATATATGACATTGCATATTTGACACAAATGAATTTACTATTTGTAAAATTGGCATATAACTAATTATTATTGGTATTTTATAAACAAAACACGTGATTAAGAATGTATAACATGTTGGCCCCAGTTCGAATCAACCCATAAAAAACATTGCCAAATTTTCATTTCCCTACCGTACAGGTTAGCTCCGCTCTAGGACCATGCGCTTGTCTAATGGAATAAATCTTGAGCGCCAACATCACAACTTTTGTCGTGAGACTTTCGTTGAACAGTATGTTTGTCAGCCTGATACCTCTATGAATTATTGAAAGGGTAATGTTATTCACACATTCTGTTTTACTTTCCACACATCTTCGTTAATTTTTGTCCATTAATCTTCTTCAATTCACACGATTCAACGGTCGGAAATTGAAAGGGATGTGTGCGAGGTAAAAATAATTGTGTGGATAGCACCACCCTTAGCATGCCAGCTCGCAACCGAGATTGGTCGAGTGAGTAGAATATATGTGGTGGTGGTGTCGAATGCATTACTGACTTCTACACTTAGCGACTACAGCTGAGGAATGAACGCATCTCGGCCTAGGGTTCTATAACCTGAAAACAAGGTTGCTAAATTCCCCACGAAGTTCAAGATCTTCTACACCAGGTTCGGTAACTTCAACTATATTTTTTAGAATATAAGTGCGTCGAATTGGTATGGCTGTAAGAACAAAGATACTAAAAAAAGATGAGTGTCTTTATCATGAATGTTGTTAAACCGTCTGAATGCTGAACTCGATCATAGAACACCTCACTTCCCTAGGGAAGCTAATAAAGTGACATTTTGGCAAAAAAATCAAAGACTTTTCGTCGGTTGAGACTTAGATAATTGACCCAACTAGAAGTAGTGTTGTTTCACTGAACTAAAGGTACTCCCAGACAGATTTGTTCTATGGTCTAGTGATGTACACCCAATCTGAATATGTTGCCGTTTGCCAACCCAATGATGTTCCAACGAACTGAATATGTGCTAACAAAGGGGTTAGGAGAATTAGTATTTTTCTCAAGGTTGTGAGAAAGTTTTTTACAAGATTTATTTTACGCACGGGAGAGACTAATTAATTTACAGGTTCATTGACAAAATCACTGATAAAACAGATGTTTTTCATTCCTGCTGTTGAAGTTGGAACACTCTAATTTGGAAGATGGACTGACTTAACAAGAAAAACAAAAAAAATTGAAATGAAGCAGTAGACAATATTGTTGGCTCATACAAAACAGAAAAGCGGAGTGATTCCTAATTACAAGTGTAACAATCAAAGCATCTTCTTGTTGAAATACCGTAGTTTTCGATCGGGTTTCAACTGACAGTTGAATTGGCCTCACCTAGCAGCAATGACCTTGCCTCTACAACATATTTCCTAACACTCTGAAGCTCTTCCTCCATCTTTTCTGATAACAAGCATGGATGAGACCTCGTGTCCAACAACTGCATTGTCTTCTCAGCCGCTAAAACCCTTTCTCTGCGCAGCTTTTCCAACTTTCGTAATTCAGTCTGCAAGTCTTCCTCCAAAATCTTTGACTCTGCCTCCTTCAATTCCGATTCAAACAAATGCTGCTGGTACTCAATAACCAGGCTTTCAATATCAGTATTTCCGTTATCTCTTACTTCCAACAGCATTTCTTTCTCCTTCATTACATTCTCAAGTGCAAGTTCCATCTCTCCCACCGACTTCACAGCTTTCTGCATCTCCACTTGTACAGCTACCAGCTCACTGTCTACCTTCCCAAACTTCCTGTTCAGATCCTCAAGTTCCCTTCTTGTGACTCCAATATTTTCTCGACATAGTTTCATCTCTGTCTGTAGTTTAGTTTTCTCTTCCGCGGACTTCAGTAACTCGGTAGCTTTACCTCCCAAATGCCAATTTTTCTGTGAGGGGTCTGTCTTCTCAACATTATCTATCGCAAAGAGAACCTGTTCATTCTCTTGTTTTTTATTTTCATCATCCAGCTTTGACTTGAGGCATGCAAGACTTTTCTTTAGTTCGACCTCAGATTGTTGCATTTTCGTCTGTTCAGCAGCTATTTCATCCTTTTGTGTTTGTAGGAAGACCAATTCCCCATTCTTTTGGTCCAGATAAGATGTCGAAGCTGCTACCCTTGCTCTTGCCCGAGCTTCTCGCTGCTCAAAGTAAACAACTGAGGAAGAAAAGCTAGATAGGGAGTACTTGAGAGCTGACAACTTTTTGTCAATTCGAGTGCTGTTTTCTTTCAGTTTTTCAGAGAGGAGTTCATAGGATTCAAAAAGCTGCTGCTTGACCTGAATTTTATCTTCCGTTGCTTCAATTTCTCTTGAGAGTTTGCCAACCTCTAAAATTAATTTCTCCATGCAACCAAATACGGCAACTGTTTTTGCAGAATCTAGAAGTTGCTCATCTGCTCTTTCCAGATTCATTCTGGCCAAATTGAGATCTTCTGAAAGCTTTACTGTGGTGAGGTCTGACGTGTCCAGTTCCATGTCAGACGCAATTCCAACATCAGCCTCATTTCCTGAATCCCCTTTAGTGTTAACGGTACATAGACCGGCCATATCAAGCACAGATTTTGAGCCACCACTTTCTTCAATATCTGCTTTCACTTCATCAGATATATGGCTGAACCCAGTTTGCACATTCGCTCCACATAAACCAGATTCCTCCAAGGGGACTGGTCCTCCATCAGAACCAGAAAGACCATTATCGCCAATAAAATTCTTTCCCTCCAGAGACATAGGAGATGCACCTCCATCAGAAGCAAGCACATCCTTAGCTTTAACTTTTTCCTGTCCACCAGATGCAAGCACCCTTTTGAGTTCATCCCTCTCTTGCATGGCTCTTTCATACAAACCCATTAGTTTCTCGTTTTCTTCATGCAAATCCGCAAGTTGATGCTCTAAATTCTCAACCACTTTATTCATCTCAGTCTCCTTTTCTTTGGCAAGTTCTACAAAACCACCACCATTACTGTGGCGTTTGGTGCCATCATGAGCACATTCAGATTTGTTAATATTTCTGTAACTAGTCTCTGAAGTTGCCCCTTCATATAATTCAATGAGTTTATTGTTATCTTCAACCAAAACCTTAAGCTTCATACGCAGTTCATCATTTTCTTTGGACAGGATTATTGCTGTCTCATGAGCTTCAGCTTCTCTTTGACTTGCAGCACCAATGGCATCGACCATTGTCTTCAGTTCCAATTGATCACTGAAGTTCATAATCGGCACATCAGCTGAGGATGAAGGAAGCTCAACTTGATGTGTGTTTTCTTTCATTGCTCTCGACGATCTCTCTTCTTCAAGTTTTGTCATCAAATCATTGATATTCCTGCAATGTTAAGCCACTTGTTATAGAGTAGAAACCTAATCTCATTACACTAAAAAATTGACACCCAAGGATTTGCAGAATATTTCACAAAAAAGTAAAAACTTGCAGTAGAAAACTACTAAACTATTACCTTTCCAAAGTCTCTTTCTCTTCAAGGCAGAGGTCTAGTTTCTTTTGGAGTGTGTCCATTTCTGACTGGTTGTGAATGGCCTGCCATGAACAATTTATCATCAAATACGAAACCACTTCTATCGGAAATAAAGCTCAAAACGTTTTTTACATGTTTTACCTGCATACGGAGAAATTCATTCTCCTCCTTAATTGAAGACTGCCAAGGTGATGCTTGTTCCTGTTCACATAAATGTAAAAGAAAAAGAAACATCAAATAAGAGAAGCAACGAACACGAAAATAAAAGCAGAGAGGGTACAATATGGCGCAACTTGAATTCCAATCCAACCTCTTTTAGCGTGACACTCAATCACTCAAGCACCTTGAATCCAAAAATTCAAAATTTAAAAAGAAAATATATACTATTTCGTTGAATTTGGGACGCAAACATGACCATTTCTTCAGGAACTTAAATCTTAATTGAAAGTTAATTTAGTTCAATGCTCTTCGAACAACATGATGCAGATGCAAGATGATTAGATGTTAAAATTAGGTCATAGTAAAAAATTAATTTGATGTCAGACATTGCTCACCATGTCGCTGATGTTACTTTCCAGTTCAACAAGTTATTGAGACAAACAACTCTCGCATTAAGGTATCACACATTTGGAACGTAAAAAATACAACTCGGAAACTAACCATTTAAAAGCAATAAGAGATTAAGCTTCTTTGGAAAAGTAGGAAATAGGTTGCAGCTCACCTGATTGGAAATCAGCATATTATCATCATTTTGACCTTCCATCACCACATCTTGGTTTCTATCCTACAGTATAAATGATTTGAAAATATGTCAAGATAAATTCCTATGTCAACCTTCAAACTTTAACAAAAAACTGCATGGAATACCTGAACTGTCGAGGGCACTGACTCATGCATGAGTTTCCAGTCGAGAGCTTCTAATAACTGCATGTGTGCAAGAAGAATGTTCATATCAGTGGAAAAGACAAAGGAGAAATTATTAAAGCCAAACAATTGCACACTACGCGATTTCTTTACCTTGTTTTGTAACACCATGATCTGTTCATTCATTATATCTCGTTCACCTTCCTCGTAAAATGACTTCAACCTATAAAAATGTAAATAAGCAATAAAAAAATGGCACCAGTAAATTTTAGAGAAATTATTCAACATATAAGACTAATAGAACAAAAATCAACAAAGTAATTAATATAGCATTTAAATGTAAAAATGGATGATGTAAGTGAACGAGGGTTTCTGAAACTGATACATTTTTAGGCTCTTTAGATAGAATCAAGATGATTTTACATCAATTTAAGACCCTGAAAACTAGTGTATCATGATTGGTTCCACAACCGTAGGAGACTAGCTGGAAGAACTGTATCTTATGATAAAAGATGGCTCGCATGGCTTAATAAGAACAAAGAGATACCTTCTGATTTCCTCCTTGAGCCGCAAATTTTCCATTGCGAACCTGGTCACTTCTTGGTTACGATCAACTTGGGCTCGTAGGACCTCAATTTCTTTCAAATACTCCTCCTTTTCTTTTAGCAAGTGTGTCTCAGCTGAGATCTTTCCACAGGCAACCGCTTCCAACCTTTTTATTCCAGCTTCTCGAAACCGTAGCCTCATCTTCAGTCCTTGTATTTCATCCTCTCTTTGTTTGGCCTGGTTCACCACCAGTATTTATTTCAGTAATAAAATTTGAATCTTTAATAACTGAAGAAAGTTAAATTTGATATATTGGCCAAAACTAAACAAAACTAAAACATAATGGCCTGACTGCCCAAGCCATATCCAAAATCAGTTTATGATATGGAATTAGACATCATGACAAATCAAAAAATCTTTTTGTGAAACTTCAATACATAAAGAACTCTAAAATATAACAAGGGACAATATTTTCAGCATACCAGCTGCAAAGCTGCCTGGCTTTCCGCAGCCAACGTCTGCAATGCAATGTCTTTGTCCTTTTCCCTCCTGAAAGCCCCAACAAGGGCAACTTCATAGTCTTTTTTCTGAAAATCCAATGAATTTATTTATTAAGAAATTTTAAAAGACACTTTCAAATTTTTAACTATACAAGTCGTAAAGAAACACACAAACCTGAGATGTCCTCTTTCCAGAAGTGAATGGACTAAATGATCCATTAGGTCCTTCCCACTTAAAAGATCCTGGAGATCCTGGAAAGCTCACAGCTAACATATCATTGTCCTGATTTCCAGTTCCTCCATTGACCAGTCCTCGCAAGTGGGATACTTCTTTCTGAGAATAAATGAAGGTATACTTGTTGTTATGAAAGGAAGTGCTAACCGAGTAAAGTTTGTCTAGTTTGAATCTAGAAAGAAATGTTCCCAAAGGCAATGGGCGTTACTCGGGCGGCGGGAAGGGGCCTAGGCGGTTTTTATTATCTGAATTAAATTTATTATATGACACAAATAAGTGTCTACTTATAATACATAATTGTATTGGGAAACATAAATTGCAACATAGAATGATGTATAAATTATAAAGTAGTAGACATATTGAGAACATAGGGAACAAGCATATAATGTGTTCATCCAAGTATCCAACAAGTCTGTTACAATTTTGTTGCAGTTTATTAAAAACATAAAATGCAACCCTAAACCATTTTCTAAAGAAAAAAAAAAGTCAAAAACCGCCAGCCTACCTAGACCCACCTAGGCTCGCCTACGTGGGCGCCTAAACATGTTTAGGCACCCTTTGTTATTTTTAAACGCCTAGGCATTAATCGAGGCGGTGGCCAGCCACCTAGCGCCTAGGCAGGGACTTTTAGAACACTGCTAGGAAGTGATTCTATTAAACAAGCTGCAAGATAGCCTTTCAGCGGTATCCTTAGCGTTCCATTACCTTATTCAAAATCAACATTCAGTGTAAAGTTATCTTAACATAGTAATTATACCATGTTTATTAGTAGTTTTATGATGGCTCGTATTAAGGTGTTTGTGAAGCCATGCATTTTATAATGAATAAACCAGTAAAGCTACAATCCCCAACATAATCTTTCACGAAAGATATCCAAGCAAGAAAGGCTATTAGCAAACATAATCTATATGAAAAAAATATTGGCAATGTGGTAGTCCCCAAACACAGAGAAGATCAAACATTATACCTTGAGTTGTTGAATCTGCACCCTCATGGCAATGACATCTCCAGATGCGTCCTCATTCACAATTGCCTGAGTAAACATAGAACAATAACTGACATAAACCTTTTTTCCCACTAGGAGAAATAAAGTATTACCAAAATGCTCAATGTTCAAATACCAGAAGAATGCAAATAATAAGTCATGTATTTTATGTTCTGCTCATCTAATTATTTACCAAAATGTTCAAAGCAGCAAAAACCAATACATAAGAATGTACATGCAGAAAAGAAAAGAAAAAAACTATTATACATTGTTCTTAATGAATTTAGCGCGCTGTGCAAACTTCAAAGTGCTCAGTGTCTCCAACGAACAGCTGAAAAAACCCACATAAGACACTAAACGTAATTGATTATGTCGTAAATAAACTTGAAAATGTAATGTACAACAACAAGATCAAAATTAGAACATAAAACAGGGCTTCACAACCAATGACCTCTAGGAACTGCAAAACATAGTTAGCATAGATACATAACAAAGCTTATGATTATATGGTATAAACGGAAAGTAAAATTAGAGCACAAGAAGTGTAAGAAAAAGAGATTTACTAACCAGCTAGAAGGGCTAATATTTGCTATTATAGTTGTCTTTGAATTCCCTCCTAAAGAATCCTGAAAAGGAAACAATATGGAGTTTTTTATGCTACACACAATCCGGATTATACAAGAAATTCAGAATTTCAAACAACTAGGCTTACAACGCCCAAATTTGTAGCCTACAAATACATGATGTTATCAAACATATAATTCTTCACTATACTATTCTATAATACTAACCACATGTATACACAAATGAGAACTAACTGAAATTGATAGCATTTTAAATAATATTTCAAGTTACCTGAAGCAAAAATGTAAGCTTTGAATCCCTGTATGGAACATGGAGTGACTTCCCATTTGACATGTTCACCAGATTCATAATCACAAGTCTGAAAATATAAAATTCATTTCAACAAAATGAAATTTTAATTTATTTACCACTTGGCATCAACGATAACCAAATTTTTAGGATTTTTTTTAACCACAAAAGGCTAAAGATTAGAGAAAACATACCCCAATGTTGAAAGAGACTTGTTAATATTTGTTGCTTCCTTTAGACGCTCACCTTCAGCTCCAGAGCTCTTTTGCCTGCCATGAACACATAGACATATCAATAAACTGGACACTTTTATTCGCTGTGGGCACTGAATGAATGACGAAGTATTTCCGGTATGGATACTGGGAGCAATGCATAGATACGGTGAGTCATACTTCCCCAGAGATTCACACTTTATCAAAAAGAGCAAAGAACTGAATAGAAACTAGCTTCTTACAGCATACATTTTATCATATCTCTTCCTTTCCCTTTTATTACTACATATAGAGGCAGGTTGAACACTCAATAACATCCTTCTATTTACCACCAACCCCTTTCCTTGTAAATAAAATTGAAGATTCACATTTACCTTTCAGATCCTGCTAAATCAACAAGATTAAGCCGAGCAAAACGATGGTGAGCTACTCCTTGGCATTCCCTCTGATAACAAAAGATCAATTAAAATCTCAAACTAACACACACTTGGAAAAGAAAGAAGAAGAGTAAGCCAAGATTATTAAACTTTTGTAAGGAAATGTAAATAGAAAACAGAGAATTCACTCACTTTACTCTCAATGATGCATGTAAATACACTATGAGACCGACTGCTAGCATGATTCATATTAGTAGCAGCTACCTTTCTGTTAGCTGCACCCTGTAACAAAATGAAGTTTGGTAAATAATGCAAATTCACTGCAGAAAAGTAAGTGCCCACAAATTCAGCATGAGATAAAGACAAACTTTTCTATCAATCAAAATACAACATTAAAGATTCACAGAATGACTGGAAAGCACTATTATATAAATTACTAATTCAAATGTTTAAAGCTTAAATGATATAAGAACATTGAGAAGAGGTCTTATATACTTGAATAAGTTGTTGGATAACATCTCGAGCACTTGTCACTTCAACCTCTTTGAGATTTTCCACATAAACTCCTTTCTTTATGTCTTCTCTGATCTGAAATATGCTCATGATATTCACAACGAAGTCATATATTATATTTTTATTGATACCATGGAAACAGAAAACTCTCTGTTGTATGTGATCTTTACCTGCAAGTTGTTAGATGAAGGGTCCAAAAGGTCCAAAATTTGTTCGTTGTATATTTCCAAAAAAGAACATTTACATATAAACTTTAATTTCTCATCTCGGCCAGCCTCTTTTTCCTGGTACACCACAATAAACAAAGAAAGCTGCATTAGTATCTTGTAATGAATATTAAACATAGATAAGAATCGTTGTGCAACTCCCATCTAACTTTCAGCCTTGAATAGTACTAAATGGTGGAGAGTCATGTAGCCAACCTTATACTCGCGCTAGATTAAAGATGACTGTTTTTTGAGTTAGGTGGATTTGTTAATTTGATTAATTGAAACTAAGACTAGTTTGACTTGAACACTACAGCTGGGACCGATACTGAAAAATTGCCCCATAAAAATGTTGCAGCATCAAAATTATACCACTAGTTCTACAAGTCACACACCTTTTGAATTCTCGAGAACAAGTATTCAAACACTCTAGGTGTCATCCCGCAATTGGCACTGTGCCTTCGGGTGCCTCCCTCAATATCTCCAAGCATTGTGTGGGTCTTCCCACTTCCAGTCTGCATAGACACAGTTAAAGTCATATGAAAACACATCCTCCAACCTCCGAATATACTTTCAAAGAAAAACTAATCACCGAGAACATACGCACATAAACAAGAATAACTTTTATTATGGAAACAAAAAGTGTTGAACCCTCACTTGGCCATAAGCAAACATGCAGCTATTATAGCCTATCATGCAGTTGTCCACCATCGGCAATCCGGCCACTTTGAACAATTGCTCCTGCATATGACAAACCTCAATGAAGCACACGCCCGATGAAAACAAAAAGCCGCAAAAATGAAGAAGCACAGCCAAATGATATAACTAACCTGGCTAACATTCTCATCTGCAACAATGTCAAAAGTAAACCGTGACTCTGGATGGCCAGTCCAAGTAATTGTCTGACAGCTCTCTTGTCGAACGCATTTGCCATAGCCTTGCACTGATATTTCAGCGCTGCTAAGCGGACGAACCCGAATAATAACCTAACCAAAACAAATTTACTCTAAGCGCTTCAATTCTAAAACAAAAGGCTAAAAATATGATTTCGAGATTTAGGAACCTCAAAACTACATCAAAATTAATACGAATCGGAGAAGCATATGAGATTATAAGCACAAATTAACCTGCATTTGGAAGAAATAAAATTAATTTCGAAAAAAATCCACAGAACTAATGTTTCTTTGTATAAGGTACCTGCACGTTGTGGTCCTTCCAAAAGGAAGGGTCTTCATGAAACTCGAAGCTTTGGTTTGAGGAAGTCGTAGCGGTACTGGCTTTTCCGTCGTCATCATCGTCGTCCCAGTCTCCGATGCTCCGTAGCGCCGAGAAACTCTCTTTGGACGCGGATTTGTGGAGATTGGGAGTGCTCCGGACCGGGTCTGAAGAGTGGTCGTGGAACCCGAAGCGGGTCTTGATGGCGCTGGCGGTGTCCGATAAGAACGGCATTTCGGGTCGGAGCAAAGTGAGTGGTTCGGGTCAGGGAGTGGAGATGGAGGTGTTGGTGTGGGAGCAGAGGGGAGATGACCAGATTGGAGAAGTCGATTTGAATTTTTTTGGGGGGACTAGTTAGGGTGAAAGTGAATTTGAATTTGGGAGAGGCGATCGGACGGTCAATACTGGTTTTGATGGACGTTCTGGATGATCTCAGTTATACAGGTATTTGGATAGTTGAATTCTTGAATCAAATGTCCACGAAGCCCATTGTGAGAGGTTTTAGATTCTATTCTCGCTAAAAGCAAATTTGTGGTGAGATTTTATTTTTAAGTCGATCACTGTGGGGGGGGGGGGGGGGAAATGTTAGAATTTATAAATTCACAAACACTGATTTCTTGTTTTGATTCATAAGTATAGAAATTTAGAATTCTGTGTGGAAAAAAAAAAACATAGAATTAGAGATCTCAAATTCCCAGGTTTAAATTCCGTATGAGGTGTCATTTCCAAATTTCTAAAAGTGAGAGTTTAAAAATAACAAAGTCGATATTCAAATTTCATTGTTCTTTTAGGTTAACCAAACTAGAAAATTAACAAATTATAGAAAACAAAATTTCGTCATTTCAATTTTCGTCATTTTAAAATTTCTTAGTAATCTTAAATTTCCACATCCGAAGAGAGTGTAAATTCATAGACTAAATTTCGTCAACTAGATTAACACGTTTATATCTTATTGGTGACACAATATTTAATTTTACAAATTTTGTTCACAAGTTTAACCTACCTAGCATTACAACATTACCCTTGTTAAAAAATATAGTCAAAAACTAAATTATCGTGAAAGTCCATTCAAATACAGAGCAAAGCGGTCCTACTCTTTTTCTTTGGCAAAAAAGTCATTATATTCTCATTGGCTATCCTTAATTTGCACACCCTATTTTAAGATTAAAGTGATCATTTTGTGTTAGAATAATTAAGGGAATTTTTATCGGGACCCAAAAGTTTAGAAGGATGATGAGTACTTGTGATGTGAAATGTGAATAATTAAAGTGATCATTTTGTGTTAGAATAATCAAGGGAAATTTTTCATTCTGAACTTACGGTGAGTAAAATCACTCTTAGTCATTGTAACATGAAAACATAAAAGCGCTCAACCTCACATGCATTCTCTCTAATTTAGAGAAAGCAAGTAGAGAAAAGTACTCGTCCTTGTAAGATGAACGGGTGGGTTAGAGTTCCAAGAGAGCTTTCTCTTAAGGCTAAACAAGAGAGAAATATAGACGAAAAAACATACCGTCTCCACCACCACCAAAACCGGCCACCCCTTCCCCCTCCTCTTGAGCAAGAGTGTTCTAGTTTCCATCTCACTTTAGTTCTAAGGGGAACTAGAACAGTTTGATCATCATAGAAATGGAATACGTAGGCAATCTGTCCATCCAATGTTTAGATGCAACCGAAAATCTTCAAAGGGTGTTCTTCATTTTTTTAAGATGAATATTGAAGGCCATCATTCGGGTGAATAACTTTGTGAAAAACAAAGTAGTATTTCAAGAGGTATGGTTCTTCCATCTTATATTTTGTTTAAGAGAAAACAAGTGAGTAAATCAACCGTAAGATTAATGACCTTGAAAGGGGGTTTATTTTTGCTTTCTTCATCACGCTTCTGCTCTTATTTTGTTGCACTCGTTCATGCATGTAGATTTTAGTTGTTAATATCATCATGCATGCATGCGTGCGTGCGTGCATGGGATTGGACTGCTAGCTTTGTTGCCAAGTTGGATGAAGGAGATATAGTACTAGACGTTGAACTTTGGCCTCTTCGTCGTCAAGATTTGTCTAAAGCAACAAGTTTTGTGGTCAAGAATTGCTTCTTCCCCGTGCTTGCATCTCTCATCTTCTTTGTGATGACATAGATCATCTAGTTCTCATTGCTTGAGACGCCCTCGAGAACAACTCGAGTTCATTTCGATACCCATCGAGTAATATGGTAGCAAGTAAATATATATATAACACTTTAGACAAAATAGCTGGCTCGACTTGTAGAATAATATGACCTGTAAAATACGATGAAGCCAAGAAGCTATGCTGTTCAAAGCTGATCTTCTCCTCTCTATCAAATTCTCAATGCTCAATTAACAATAGGTTTTAGTTCAATAATGAGCCGGTTAAATTTATGTTTGAGCAAATGCTATGAATAATATGACCTGTAAAATATGATGAAGAAGCCATGAAGCTATGATGTTCAAAAATGACCTTCTCTCTATCAGATTCTTAATGCTCAATTAACAATAGGTTTTAGTTCAATAATGAGCCGGTTAAATTTATGTGAGAGCAGATGTCACCTTTATATAGACAAACAATCCCTACAATTCTCCTACTAGAATACTTGGATGAAACTAATATTGTCTCCCAGTTTTAATATAAGTGAGTAAGCCAAGATTCATTCCCAGTTCCAATCATTTATAAAAGGGGTATTTTGGAAACGGTCCCCAATCCTTAACATTCTTTTACTAAAGCCTTAATGGTATTCAAAATTTGATCAAAGTCTCTTGACTTTGTACACCTCATTATATTACAATTAATATTTATATTTTTATAGTTTTGACATTAATTGTTTGATATTTTATGAGATTTATAATCCTATAAATTTAAAATCCATCATTATAATATTATTAGAAATGGTTACAATAAAAAAATTCAAACATTTTGATTGAATAAATGGATAAAAACTATGTAAAAATAAGAAATAATAAATGGCAAAAGAATGTATCCATAGTGTTAAAAAAATTGGTACATTTTACAAAAAAAATTGGTACATTTCATATATAACAAAGTGGTACATTAATAAAGAAGAATGGGTACATTATAAATAAATTAGGGTACATATAAAAGATTAAAAAATTATGAGTACAAATGATTTTTTTCAAAAATATAGGCGCTAAAAGAAATTAATACATGGGTACAAAATAAAACTAAAAAGAAAATACTACAAATTTAAAAAAAAAATGTTGCAAATTAAAAGTGGGTACAAACTAAAAATATAAATATATGATACAAAGTTTAGGCATAAAACATAAATATATTGTCATATCCCGGCCCGGGCCCCCACCACATCTCAGGCTCAACTCCACCGTAGCACGATATTGTCCACTTTGGGCCTCGACCACTTCCGGCCAACGAGGACGTCGGGCCCCTAAGGGGGTGGATTGTGACATCCCACATCGCCCAAGGGAGTGAATCATGTAAGCCTTATATGTATATTCCCATCTCTTCCTAGCACGAGGCCTTTTGGGAGCTCACTAGCTTCGGGTTCCATTGGAACTTTGAAGTTAAGCGAGTTCACAGCAAGAGCAATCCCAAGATGGGTGACCCACTGGGAATTTCTCGTGTGAGTTCCCAGAAACAAAACCGTGAGGGCCCCTATAAATATATGACACAAAGTTTAGGCATAAAACATAAATATACTGTCACAACCCGGCCCGGGCCCCCACACATCCCGGGCTCAACTCCACCGTAGCACGATATTGTCCACTTTGGGCCCCAACCACTTTCGGCTGACGAGGACTTCGGGCCCCTAAGGGGGGTGGATTATGACATCCCACATCGCCCAGAGGAGTGGATCATGTAAGCCTTATATGTATATTCTCATCTCTTCCTAGCACGAGGCCTTTTGGGATCTCACTGGCTTCGGGTTCCATTGGAACTCCGAAGTTAAGCGAGTTCGTAGGGAGAGCAATCCCAAGATGGGTGACCCATTGGGAAGTTCTCGTGTGAATTCCTAGAAACAAAACCGTGAGGGCCTGCAAACTCGCCTAACTTCCGAGTTCCGATGGAACCCGAAACCAGTGAGCTCCCAAAAGGCCTCGTTCTAGAAAGAGATGGGAATATACATATAAGGCTTACATGATCCACTCCCCTGGGCGATGTGGGATGTCACATATACTATATGTAATTTTTCTATCATTGATTAAATATACAATGTCACGTGACGGTATACACATGGGTACAAACACATATGAAACTTTAAAAAATATGGGCACAAAAAGAAACTAATATATGGGTACAAATAAAAAATGAAAAAAAAATTGGTACAAATTAAAAATAGGTACAAACTAAAAAAAAAAATATATGATAAAAAATTTAGCCATAAATATAAATATACTAATTGTAACATTTTTAACACTAAAGGAATATATTTAAAAATAAAAATATTTTATTATTCAAATAATTAATGATGTTATTAATACCCAAGTTCCTTGATCAAAAATTGAAAATGAATAGGATTTTAATCAATGGAATAGCAAAAAGAAGGATGTGAACCTAATTTCTCCTTTATATAAAATTAGAACAAACAAACCTCTTCCAATAAGACCTTTATAAACCAATTTGAACTCAAACATTCGGCCAAAATGCACCTACACATAAAGCTCATATTCTAACAAGACAAGCACTCAAGACGAACTTGAGTTATTTTCTAGAGGGGGATGTACTTATTCTCGAAGGCCCAGTTTGGTATTACTTTTTTTCACTAAAAGTTGTTTCACTTTAACGATAAGAAGTAAAAAAATGTTTGGTAAAAATAAAATATCTTGCTTATTTTACAAGCAATGACTTCCATACAGCAGCTTTTAAAAGCAGCATGTAGGTTGCTTTTAAAGGCTGCTTTAAGAAATGCGAAGTTGAGCCTTTAATGAATATTTTATATTCCTAGAATACACTCATTTTAATTTTTAAAAGTGTCATTATTTATCCTTCTAGACTCATTTTATCCTTGGAGAACAAAGTGACCATCACCACCTACTACTACAAACCTTAACCCTCGTCACCACCACCACCATAAACACAACCACCACTACTGTCACCAAACCACAACCACCATTATCGTTGTTGTCGCCACTCCAACCACCATTGTTACCTCTATAGCCCAACCACCACACCCCTTTATTGGCACCATCGCCACCACCATCACAACCATTGACCTCACCACTGTCGTCATCGTCATCACCACACTATTTGTCCATTTTTGTCATTACATACAACTATACGACTTTTTTCTTTTTAATCAAACAATATTATCTACACTAAGGGATGGTGGGTTCACAATTATATCACTTTTACATTAAAATTTGCCAAACATTTTTACTCTGCTTTGCATACTCACAACCCTTTAAAAATATAGTTTATCAAATGTCCAACTGCTTTGTTTTGCAACTGATTATTCTTAAAGCACAATCAGTTTAAAAAAAAAACACAACAATTCCAAACTTTCCCTAACGATAAGAGATAATTTTACAACAGGTTAAGAATAAACAGGAGCAAAAATACAATTTTACTCACTTTATTTGTTACTCTATTTTACAACCTTAAAAGCTTTTTTGTTGTTTTAGAATCTCAGATCCATGGCCGCCATAGCTGCAATGCATGTCTTAGCAGCAAGTGGAATTTTGAGCAATGAATCGTTTGATGATTAACATCAACTCCTTTGCAGGTTGGGAATTGGGTTGGATGGTGAAGAAAGCATGATGCTGTCCTTCAAATTCCACGCAATCAATCTTGTTTCCCCAATTTTTGAGCCTATCTGCGTAATCTTGAGCTCGATCTTTGAGCAGATCGCTTCCACCTACAATCACTAGGATCGGATCAAAAGCCACTCCTCCTAGGCTCCGGCTATTTGGCCCAAATGGGTTCACAAGTGGGTGATCTGTGTCCTCTCCTATTGGTATTGACAGCCTCCAAAACCTGCATGCATGCTTAATCTTAATTTTCCCATGCACAAACCCAAGGACGAAGCTAGAGATTTGCATGGATGAGGGCATCCTCAAATAACAAAGTCACAAATTAAAAAATTCAAGAATGTACTCAACAAAACACTTATATATTAATCCATAAGGTTTTTTTATACTACTTGTTACAATATTCCTCGAAGCATTTCATGTTTTCAAACGTTGAATGACAACTTCATTACTAATATCATCAAATCTATCTCTATAAAAAAATAATCATGTTATCATTTATCCATTGATCTCCTATCCAATTTCTCAAAAAAAAATTTAGGGCTAAATATGCTCTTCCAACGATGGCAATAGTGCATAAAAGAGTTAGTGTAAATTACATAAAACTACCTCAACTATTGGGTCATTAACAGTTTCATACATCGTCTTTAAAAAGTTTCGATGTCATACCTCATCTACGAATTTGTTACAATTTCATACCTCCTGTCAGTTGTCTGTTAATTCATCTGTTAAATGCTGACGTGGCTTGAGACGAGACTCATTTTCTATTAAAAATTATTAAAATAATAATTTACCCTTTAAAAAAAAAAAAAAAAAAACAACCCACACCCATCTTCGCCGACCATCCCTTCTCCCTCTGCCTTTCTCCCCCCTCCCTTCTTCCTCTGCACATCCATCATTCCTTCACCCCACCCCCCGACCCTCCATCCCTTTCCTTTCTTCCCCTCCCGTCTTCCCTAAACCCCAGTTCGTCTTCCCCCACCCCCCTTCTCCCTTCACCCGAGCCCAACCTGCAACCCAGAAAAAACAAAAAACAAAAAAAACAAAAAAAAAAAAAAAAACCATCTTCATCTTTCCCACCTTCTCCACCCCTTTCTTCCCCCCTTCCCTGCAACCCACCTTCTCCACCCCTTTAACCTGCAACCCACAAATTGTACACATTGATCAGCATGCATCAGGCAAATTTGTAGGAAAACAAGAGCTCCAGAGAAGTGAGAGAGAGAGATGTAGTCGTCGTTCAAGGCTAATGCGATCAAAGGGAATGTGGCTCTTATAACCGGAGGCGGGTCAAGAATCGGGTTCGAAATATCAACCCAATTTGTCTTCCCCTCCCTTTCCTTTTTTTTTTTTTTTTTTTTGGGTTGCAGGTTGGGCTCGGGTGGGGGAGAGGTTAGTGAAGCAGGAGGAGCAGGAGGAGAAGGAGGAGAAGGAGGAAGATGAGGGGTAGGAGCGCCATGGGAGGGAGGAGGAGATGGAGGAAGAGAGGGCGCGGGGGGGGGGGGTGGTTATGGGTTTTGAAGGGGGATGAATGGGGAAGGGGGGGATGGGATCTGGGTTTGGGTTTCTTTCTTCTTCTTTTTTATTTATTTTTTTAATATTTAATTAATTTTTTAATAGAAAATGGGTCCCGTCACTTGCCACTTCAGCATTTTAACAGAGGAATTGACAGATAACTGACGAAAGGTATGAAATTGTAACAAATTCATAGATGAGGTATGACATTGAAACTTTTTAAAGACGAGGTATGAAACTATTAATGACCCAATAGTTGAGGTAGTTCTGTGTAATTTACCCAAAGAGTTAATACTAATGTCACAAGCAACTAAAAGAGTATATTTTTTCAACCAAAAAAAACTTGAGTGGGGGCATCCACCCCCTGCTGAGCCTAAGCCAGCTCCGTCCATGCACAAACCTCTTTCTTTTTTTTTTCTTTTTTTAATTTAATTACCATTGTTTAGTTTAAGTTTAGAATTGGCTACAATACTTACATGTATTTAGTACCATTATCATCTAATTGTCACATCTAATTCATATGAATATATATGTATTTAATACAATCACCACATGAATACATAAAAACATGAAACATCCAAAGTGCATTTTTGAACCCAAAAACCATTCGTAAACAAGCTCTTACACAACTAATGTAAACATTTCAACATGCACTTGAAGTCTTGTGCTTATTTTACCGCTTCCACATTTGCGTTTGCTAACAACAAAGCAAAGCCAAATAATATTATAGACATTACATCAACAATCATATATAATAAGTTGTATAGTAAAAAATCAACGTTATGTGATCGACTAACATAGTCTGAAAATCTAACTATTACTTACTCTAATATACTAAAAATAGCGTTATTTACATATTCATTTATACTTTTCACACACTCCACTTTTGTCTCTACAGTTGTAAACCAAAAAGAAAGTGGAGGTAAGGTTGAAAGTTAGAAACTTGTCAATGAGCTCCCAATTGAGCAAGGCTTCTTTGGGGCCCTCAGCCTCTGACCTAGTCAAAACCGTCCCACCAAAAAACTATACCAAAAGTACATACCCTCTCACCCGAACCGGCCCCAATTCAACCGAACCGGCCCCAAGCTGAACCGCCAAGTTATGAGCAATATTCCCGCCAGCCGAGTCACCCGAAACAAACACGTTCCCAAAATCCCCCACATCAGTCAGCCACGTGTTCGGATCGTCAGCCTCGGCTTGGGCTTGAAGCCACTTCATAGCCGCGAAGCCATCGTCGATGGCAGCCGAGAGGCGGTGTTCCGGCGCGAGGCGATAGTCAGGTGCAACGACGACGCATTGGAGCTGGGAGGCGAGCTGAAAGCAGTAGTTCTGGCAGTTGGGCCAAGCGCGCGAGCCGATGCAGAAGCCGCCGCCGTGGATGTAGAAGAAGATGGGGAGATTTGTGGACAACGACGAGGGGGAGTGTGTCGTGGCAGCGGGCTTGTAGAGGCAGAGTTGGAGTTGATTGATTGGGTTGAAAACGACGTCTTTCCAGGCAACGGAGCCGTCGTCGTGGACGGGGATGTCGAAGCTTGGTATGGTAGAGCCATCGCTGTAGACGCCGAGAACGCCGCGGCATTCTTCGTAGGGCAAGGTTGGAGTGATGGCGGTGTTTGATGACATGTTTGGAGGGTTTGTGATGAATAAATGAGAGAATTGTGAGAAGGGAAAGGAAGTGAAGTGGGAAAGAAATTGGGCGGTGAGTAATGGAGTTGGTCGTTTTGCCTGTCTTTTTTGGTGTTTTTGCATGCAAATGGGAAAAAAATGGTGAAGTGGGGTCCAATGGTGATTTGGTGGGGGAGAGATTTTTCAGTGTGATCGTCACACGAGCTGGTACACCACGTGTCTTTATGGTAAAATAATTCAGATTTAAACCCATGTGGTATAGTTCGTTTGCAAATTTAGTCCAAAGTCATTTTTCCATCAAATGTCTGTGAAGTGCAGGGGTAAATTTGTACTTTTACTTTCATATTTTGTGAAAAACAATATTTTAATAGCAATAAATACCTTCATTCCAATTCACTCATGCCACCAATTTTATTGTGGAGGATTTTTATTTTAACTTGTTGATTTTTATTTGTATGGGAATGCCTGATTGTTCCAACTTGTGTATGGGAATACCTGATTGACACAAGCCATCCTTTGAGGAGGAATTGATTAAACAAGAAACCCAACTCTTGCACTGTGACTCTCAGGAGGCAATGCACTAGCTAAGAAAGCTGCTCATCACAAGGCTCAAGACCCCTTCTCTGAGAGAAGGCGTCTTATTCTCACAAATTGTTTTCCAAGTGGGTTGGATCACAGCAGGAAGTCAATTTTGATCAGCTGCTTCTGGGTTGGATCACAGCAGGAAGCCAATTTAGATGGAATTATATGCAAATTTTCAGAAACAGAGAAGAACCCAGAATCCAGTGTTGGGAAAAATAAAAATTTGTGAATTTTTTCATCTAAAAATCATGATTTTGGGGATGCATAGATTAGAGATTACTTGAAATTTTGAAATAAATACTGAAGAACTATGGCCATTGTTAATCGAGAGAGGAATGGGCGATGAAGGAATCAATGAGAAACTGAGAAGAATGAATTGGTGAGGCCAAAGGAGATGAGAGGAGAGGGGGTGGTGAGAGAGTTAGGGGATCCAAAACACGAAAGCAAACGGGGAGAGAGGGGGAAGAGAGAGATTAGCAGGGGATCCAAAATATGGAAGTAAAAGTACAATTTTACCCATGCATTTAACAGATGCTTAACAGAAAAGTCACTTTGGACTAAATTTGCTAACGGACTATACCACAGAGTTTAAATCCGATTTTTTTTACCACATGAGCTATCTTCCGAATACCTTAAAACTACATGGACAATGTTCCCAACATACTAAAAGATTTCTCGCGTAAATGGATTCAGGTGAAGAGAATCATTTAGGATTGCCAATGGATCAAAATTTAATTATAATATAGGATTGAGATTTCATATCCCATAAACATTCCAAATTCTATAAAGGGAATTTGGCCATAATTCACTAAAAAGTTTACTAATTATTCATATATCAATGCATAAGTTTTTTTTTTTAAATTTAATTAATGAGCTCATTTTAAATGACGTGTTTACCCTTAAAAGCCATTAGCCAATTAAATCGGCCCTTTCAATTTAGTCGCATGAAGAGAGCCCTAGCGTTCAACAGCTTGTCGCAGCAGAGTTTTAAGAGCAAGTCCAGCCTTGCAAGTAGGCCGGGGGACAGGGGAGAAGAAAGGGCCCGATGGCCTGTCAATCAGCTCCAGCCATGAAGAGCCCGAGCTCGTGGAGAAGGCCCGAGCAGAAGGCCTGTCAATTTGTGACAGCCCTTGAGCCCGAGCTCTTCACCAATTTTTTATTTTTTTCTGTCAGGCGCGTGCACCCCACTCGCGCGTGGGGGCGCGTCGCCCGACAGCTTTTCAGAAAAATCAGGCGCCTTTTGCAGTGCTCTCAGTTACCGTTGGGAAGCCACGTGGCTTCCCACGGTCCGTTCGATCTCAACGGCTCCTTCATTTGGACCGTTGGATCTCAACGGTAAAAAAAATAAAACAAATCTTATTTAATATCAACCGTTCGATCTGAGATCAACGGTCGATATTAATAAGCTTTATAAATAAAGAAAAAATAGTTTTAAAATTAAGAAAAGTTACAGTTGTGACACGTGGCACAATCTGGAGTGTTGGAATTCAAAATTTTTTAAATCCAACGGCAGAGATTAATTATTTGAAAAAAAAATAAAAAAAAAGGAAAAAATCAGAAAAAATTTGTAAAAATTTGTTTTTACTTTTCTATAAATACCACTTCTTCTCCATCTACCTTACACCACAATTTCATATTTTCTCAACCACTTTCAATCAAATTCCTATCTTTCTCTCAAAGTTTCAAAACTGATCGAAATCTATCGTCAAAGATTCTCAAAAGATAACGACACGTGGCACGATGACATTGGATAAAAATCTTATCGAAATCCATCGCTAAATAATTGTTTTTTTTTATAAAATGACACGTGGCGCAACAAGAACGATTTAAAAAATCTTATCTGAAATTACAAATAATTTTATTTTGTATTATTTAAACAAACAAAAAAAACTAATATTTTATTGCCTATTGCCAGGGGGAGGGCTCCAAGGGTGGAGATGCAAATGGAAATTACTGTTCATTAATGGCAGTTTGTCACAGCCCGTCCCGGAAGTACCTTTGACGGGAACGTGAAATGACTGAATTACCCTTAGCGGGTATTAAGGTACGTTGTGTGACGTTATTGGTTCAATTAGTAAAATAGATTAAAAGGAAATGTATATGTGAATTGGATTATTAATTTGGTTGATTATAATTTTGGAAGGCTTGGATTGTTGTTGATTAGGGAATTAGAAATGAGTGGTGTGGATTGGTTTGGACCACACAAGATCTCTCTCTCTCCTTCTCCTTCCCCGTGTCTCCTCTGTCTCTCTCTCCCTCGCGATCTCACACAAACACACACACCCAACGTACGGCACACACCCAAATCCTCCAAAAACTCGACGGATCGAGGCAACCAAGGTATGTATCTTCATCCTTTCGACGTTCTAAGTTGATTGGTGTTAGTTTTAGGCCGTGACACCTTCGATTTCACGTGAACCCGAAACCTCCATTTTTGGTTACTGTTCATGCGAACGTAAAATGTTGTGTTTCAGGGAATTCTAAGCTTATAGTGAGCTTAGTGAGGTCCTAAGGAAGCTCGGAGTGCTTCGTTTGAAGGATTTGGACGTCGGGATCACGTGGTTCAAGTTTGGCCGAATTCTTTGGAATTTTTCCGGTGAGATTTAGTTGTTTTTAGAGCCTTAAACTAGTCTATTATGATTCTACATGTTTGGGGCTTCAATTTGATATAAAATACGAAGAAAATGGGTGAAAAACGAAGGAGAACGAAGAGTTACAAAATTCGCCGGAAACCGGCCGCCGGAAAAACCAGTCCGGCGACCCAAGGAAGAAGAAGGGAGCGTGGGGGCGCGTAGGCCCGTGCCACGCGCGGCGCGTGGGGGCGCTGAGCCCTCCAAAAAATTTTCTAAAAATTTCCCGACGCTCGTGGCGTCGAGTAGGTCGATGTGGTATATTCATATACCCAATTTGAGCACCGTATGAGAAGTTATTAAGAATTGTTGGTTAGGTGCTTTAAATAACGTTTTATAGTTTTCGCAATAGGTGAAAATGTGATTTGACGATCCGACCGTTGAATCGTCACCAAACTTTGATACGTTGTAATACGTAATATTTGAGGATTATAGGAACTTACGGATCGGGAATCCGATTTACGGATCTTTCGGAATTGGAGTTGTAAGTTCATAAAATAGAACGTTAACCGTCACTTGGTTTTGGAAATTGACGGAGATCCGACCGTTGGATGGTAATGAAATTTTAGGATGTTATCCTAGAGGTATATTGTGGACCTCTGGAAGTTATGGATTGGAAATCTGAGTTGCAGATCTTCCAGATCGAACTGCGTAGTGACGTGTTTTATATAAGTTATATATTCTATCGATATGATTTCTGAGGGTGGATTTGATTATTGTTCTAGGCGCCGATCGTCATGACGCCTTGATGTGTTGTGCTAGGGAGTTGTTGGGCGAACTCCAGGTGAGTGGGCAGTTTTGTTTTCGTATTACCTTTATACTATTGATTTTTCCCAGAAAATGAATTATATGAAAATATGTTTTAAAAATGTCATGCATAGAATTATTGGAAAAATGTGATTTGCGTATGAGTTATATGATTGATATATGATGCATACATGTTGCATGGTGCTGTGGAGGCACAGGTAAGTCAGGTGAGTTCATTATTCATTTAATTGATTGATGTTGAGATGTTTGAGCTCATAATCTGCACCCTAGGTGTTAGTGCTTATATTATTCACCACACCGCACGCTCGTCTTGGATCCAAGTAGGTGGATGTCGTACAGACCATGTGAGGGTTCCGACATGCTAGTCGTATAGATCACTAGGCGTGATTCCGACTAGTGGGTGACCTTAGTTATGCGCGCTGATGATTGATGAGAGAAGCACTAGAGCGTATTTTTACACCTTTCATCGTATAGACTACCTTACGTAGTTCCGAGTGATGTGCAGAGTAGAGCCGTATAGGTCACTGTGGTGACTCCGGCTGAGCGGGATATTGAGCTATAGAATTAATCGTATAGGACCAACTGCAGGGTCTCCGATTGATTCCTTATTTCACCTGATTTATATTTTGATTCATGGCATGGCATGTTTTTCTTGAAAAATGTTAAAGATTTGGGATTTGAGTTTTGAGATTATATATGGTTTTATATATACTATTTTCTGGGAAAGTATACAGGTTTTACAGCGAGGGGTTAGAAATGTTTTAAATGAAATATTTTCGAAAAACTTTGTTTTACTGACCCACTCAATTTTGTTTTGCGCCCCTCCAGGTTCAAGTTAGCAGAGCTTTGGTGGCCACGAGGAATCCAACGGTGTTCTGACAGAATTCACAAAAGTAGGATTCACCCTCGGGTGTTATATCTTAGAAATCGTATTCTTTAAAGCTTCCGAACTGTATAAATGGTTACGTCACTCTCACGTGACGGCCAGCATGCCCTCCTTCGGGACGGGGTGTGTCACAGTTACTATTCATTAAAGGCAGTTACTGTTCAAAAGGGTGGATTCAATAGTGGATTGCTAGGGGGGAGGGCTCCATGGGTGGAGTTGCTCTAATGGCGATAGATTATTTTGCGATTTTTTACTTTGAGTTCGACCATGACGCTTGGTTGATTCTTACGACTCAAAATCTTCTAAGATTTTTAGATTTTTGTGGTATTTGGAAATCAATCGGGGAAGATCACCGAGGTCAATTGTAATTGACTCAATCGGTATTTCGATTCCAGCAACTCCTGATGTCTGAAATGGTTCTTGGACAAGATTACTATCCCGAAGTGTTTCCGCACCAATTTCTATCAAAGATTCTAGATGTTGGTCAGCGACATTGATATCGTCGTCGTGAACACTAGGATCTTGGTCCGGTATAGCATACACATTCCTATGATCAATCATCTGAACAACTTTCCACCCCCTTCCGGCCTTAGGGTTATTTAATAAAAAATATGTTTTGCCAAAATGTAAGGGTCGTCATCAAACAAAGTTCTGTTAGTGTTTACAGATAGTATGGGTCGAAATTGGCCATCGTACAAACTAGGATATGAGGGGTTTGGGGCAAAAGAAAAGAAGGAAAATAAAGGATTTTGGGGAAAACGCTATGAGTAAAAGGGAGAGAACTTGTCAATTTATACAACCACAGGACCTTTGCGCGATGCAGATTTTGTCGCGCAAATGCCGCAGTAATTACATTGGCTGAAACGTTTAGTTTTTGTTGGGCTAAAAACTCACCTTACCTGCCTTTTTCCTTCCTCTTTGTGTGACGAAGGGTTTGGTTCCTTGAGCAAAAATATCTTGCATGACAAAATCCTTCGTCGTGTAAAGTTTGCACCATTTGTGCGATGGGTTCCTAGTTTCATCGCTCAAACACACTTTGAGCGATGAAATTGTCATTGTCGCACAAGCTGTTTTTTCTACTAGTATCATTCGGATGAATAACTTTGTGAAAAACAAAGTACTGTTTCAAAAGGTATGGTTCTTCTATCTTCTACTTTGTTTTAGAGAAAACAAGTGAATAAATCAACCCTACAAGATTAATGACTTTGAAAGGGGGTTTATTTTTGTTTTCTTTATCATACTTTGTTGCATGCATGTTGATTTTAGTTATTTATATCATCTTGCATGCATGTATAGACTTTGGATTTATGAACATTACCCTTCACATATTAGGCCCGGCCCAGGCCCAGTGCCACAGGGACAACTGTCCAGGGCCCAAAACTAAAGGGGGCACCAACAAAAATAACCCAAATTACTAAGTATTAAAAAAAAAAAAAAAAAAAGGTCCAAAGCCCAGATAGGGCTGCCGGCTGGAGGGCAAGAGCCCAAGGTAGGTTTAAAAAGGACCTAGTCCAGGGCTTCACAAATATAAAAAAAAAAAAAAAAAAGTAATACAAAACAACATTAAAGGACCACTCGGTCCCCAAAAAGCAAAAACCCTATACCTATTCCCATATCCCCACTCCCCCTTTCCTAATATTTCCCTCCCTGCTGCCGTCTGACCTTCTACTCCCCTTCACAGTCGACAGTCCAGTCCAGACTGTCCCTCCTCCTCAGTTGCTCCTGCAAGTGCAAGTGCCAAAAGCATTCACTCACCACCAACCATTTTGAGTTTTGAGGTAAATTAATTTTTAAAATTTGACTTATCAATATCAATTCATAATTTAATATAAATTTTTGCAAATGATATAGAATTATATGATAATTGATGTATAAAATTGTTGTTGTTGATGAATTGAATTATTTGATTTCATTTCAAACCCAATTTTTAGGTTTAATTTTTATAATATATTAGACTATATGTTTGTATTTTTATAATATATAATATGTGTTAGAATGATAATTTTGATAGGAAATTTTTGTTATATCATGTGTAGGTAATTTTTGCAAACAAATTATCGAAGCCATGTCTTTTAGGAAACAACTCTCTGGTAATATGAAAAGGAAAAAAAAGGCAAAGGATAACGAAATTGCCGAAAGTTTAAGAGGATCTCTTCATAAATTTTTCTCTACAAAAAATGAGTCAGTTGAAAATTTGAGAGAAAATAATGTTGGTGAAGAGTCACAAAATGTTGTTGGGGAGTCTCATGATCATGAAAATAATAGTGATTTAGAAGAAAATGTTGGTGATGAGTCTCAAGACCATGAAAATGGTTGCGGTGGTGATGTGAATTTAAATGTTGATGGTGATCATATTGGTGTAGAGGAAAATATTGAATCTCCTCCACCTATTTTCCATTTAAACATTTATGATCTAAGAGTTTGGGATGGTCTTAATGTAGAACTGAGAGACTTACTTGTAGAAAAGGGACCAATTCGAGAAACTAATATCATTTATCCTAAGGACAAACTCTGTAGAAAATTTTCCTCACACTACTATGATCGAAAATTACCAACGAGTGAAATTTATGATAGGAAATGGCTTGTGTACTCAAAAGAGTTGGATAAAGTCTTTTGCTTTTGTTGTAAATTGTTTAAAACAATTGCCTCAAAAAGTGAGTTAGCAAAAGATGGAATTAGTGATTGGAGACATCTTGGTGTGAAGCTTGATCAACATGAAAAGAGTAAAGAGCATCTCATTAATTCGAGAACTTGGGTTGAGTTGAAAAGTAGATTGACAAAAAATCAGACAATTGATAAAGAATTTCAATTGCGAATCAAGAAAGAGACAAATCATTGGAAACAAGTGATGCTTAGAATTATTGCTGTTGTGAAATGTCTTGCCATACATAATTTAGCATTTCGTGGAACAAATGAAAGACCTTATGAAGACTCTAATGGCAATTTCTTAGGTTTACTTGAAATGATTGCAAAGTTTGATCCAATAATGCAAAAGCATTTTCGACTTATTGAGAATAAAGAGATTCATCACCACTATTTGAGCCATAAAATCCAAAATGAGTTGATAGCTACTTTAGCTTCAAAAGTCAAAACTGCAATCATTAAAAAAGTAAAAGAAGCCAAATTTTTTTCTGTCATTCTTGATTGTACTCCTGATGCAAGTCATGTGGAACAGATGACTTTAATTTTGAGATGTGTTGACTTGTCAAGGAGGTCAATATATATAAGGGAATATTTCATGGAGTTTTTAAGTGTGGAAGATACATCAGGACAAGGACTTTTTAATGAGTTGCAAGATGTCCTAAAGTCTTTTGGTCTTGATATTGATAATGTGAGGGGACAAGGTTATGATAATGGATCTAACATGAAAGGGAAACACCAAGGTGTCCAGAAAAGATTGCTAGACATAAATCCTAGAGCCTTTTACATGCCATGTGGTTCTCATTGTCTTAATTTAATAGTTTGTGATATGGCAAGTTCATGTCTTAAAGCAAAATCTTTTTTTGGAGCATGTCAATGCATATATACGGTGTTTTCCAACTCTACAAAGCGTTGGAATATTTTGCTTGAACATATTGATGGTTTAACTTTGAAATCATTGTCAACTACTCGATGGGAAAGTCACATTGAAAGTGTTAAAGCAATTAAATCCCAAGTAGCCCAAGTTAGAAATGCTTTGTTTACGTTGGTGGAAATTACTGAGAATCCCCAATTGAGTAGGGATGCAGGATGTTTAGCATCAGGAGAACTTTCCAGTTTTGATTTTGTATTAAGTTTGGTTATTTGGTATGACATTTTGTTGAAGATTAACATGGTGAGCACAAAATTACAATCTGAAGACATGCGTCTTGATGTTGCTGTAAAGGCATTGGAAGCACTTGTTACCTTTTTTGAAAACTACAGAGAAACTGGTTTTGCTTCTGCTATGCGTGATGCTAAAGAAATTGCACTTGATTCGGAAATTGACCCTATTTTTCAAACTAAACGTCATAGACCTAGAAAAAGACATCATGATGAAGTTAATGGTAATGAGAGGGAACAACAGTCTGCTGAAGAATCATTTAGAACAGATTATTTTCTTGTTATAGTGGATATTGCTCTTTCTCAACTGAAAAACAGGTTTGAACAGTTAAAGACTTTTGAATCTATTTTTGGCTTCTTGTTTGATGCACCGAAGTTAATTTCATTGGATGATCAACAGCTAAAAGAAAATTGTATGAATCTTGAAGCACATTTGAAACATGGAAATACCATGGATGTGGATGGAGCCGACTTGTGTTCTGAATTACAGGTGTTGCAAATGATGTTACCTGAAGAAGCATTTCTCTCTAATAACCCTTGGACATCCATGGAAATAGCAAACTTTGTAAAAGAAACTGACATGTGTCCTAATGTCTTGATTGCTTATCGTGTACTGTTGACTGTACCTGTGACTGTGGCATCTGCAGAAAGAAGTTTTTCAAAATTGAAATTATTAAAAACTTACTTGCGGACCACTATGACTCAAGATAGGCTAAATGGATTAGCAATCTTATGCATTGAAAAATATGAGATTGAAGACTTGGAGTATGATGATATAATTGATGATTTTGCTTCAAAAAATGCTAGAAGACAATTTCTTAAAGGTTGAAATTTCAAGGAGCTTTCCTAGGAATGGTTGTATATGATTGTATTTTTGATTGTCGCGGTTTAGGTACTATGTCCCCCCCGTTGTATATTTTCTCAAGTAATATAATTTGGGCGTGAGGGCCTAGCCCCCCAGCTTCGACTGGGTTCCAGCCCTCGTTAAATTTTTTTTTAAACATATATTTCAGTATTAAAAAAGGGCACATTTTGAGTTTTCGCACCGGGCATCCAAAAACTCAGGACCGGCCAAATCAGGTGATATGAAAATGTGGTTTAAATAAGGTAGCTAGTCTCCTTGCAGAAAAAGAGAAGCATACATATGAAAAATAAATATTGGCTCTAATGAGATCCGTGCTGAAGGTATGATCAGAGATAGGGATGGGAATTGGACTGCTAGCTTTGTTGCCAAGTTGGATGAAGAAAGATATGGTATTAGATGCTGGACATTGGCCTCTTCTTGTTCAAGATTTGTCAAAAGCAACAAGTTTTGTGGCCAAGAATTGCTTCTTCCCCTTGCTTGCATCTCTCATCTTCTTTGCGATGACATAGATCATTTAGTTCTCATTGCTTGAGACGCCCTCCAGAACAACTCGAGTTCATTTCGATACCCATCGAGTAATATGGTAGCAAGTAAATGTAACACTTTAGACAAAATAGATGGCTCGACCTGGAGGATAATATGACCTGTAGAATACGATGAAGCCATGAAGTTATGCTGTTCAAAGCTGACCTTCTCCTCTCTATTAGATTCTCAATGCTCAAACAATAGGTTTTAGTTCAATAATGAGCAGGTTAAATTTATGTTTAAGCAAATGCTAAGAATAATATGACTTGTAAAAGACGATGAAGAAGCCATGAAGCTATGATGTTCAACGATAACCTTCGCCTCTCTATCAGATTCTTAATGCTCAATTAACAATAGGTTTTAGTTCAATAATGAACCGGTTAAATTTATGTGAGAATAGATCGATGCCACCTTTATATAGACAGACAATCTCTACAATTCTCCTACTAGAATACTTAGAGGAAACTAAAATTGTCTCTTAGTTTTAATATAAGTGAATAGCCAAGATTCAATCCCAATTTCAATCATTTATAAAAGTTGAACAAACAAACCTCTTCCAATAAGACCTTTATAAACCAATTTGAACTCAAACATTCGGCAAAAATACACCTGCATTTAAAGCTTATATTCTAACACGACAAGCACTCGAGACGGACTTAAGTTATTTTTGGGATGGGGATGGACTTATTCTCGAGGACTTCGGTCCAGTTGGGTATTACCTTTTTTTACTAAAGTTGCTTCTCTTTAAAGTTAAGCAGTAAAAAAATGTTTTGGTAAAAATATAATATCCTGCCTATTTTACGAGAAATGGCTTTAAGACTGCAGCTTTTAAAAGCAGCATGTAGGTTGCTTTTAAAAGCTGCTGTAAGAAAAAGCGAAGTTGAACCTTTAATGAATATTTTAAATTCCAGTAATACACTCATTAATTTTTAAAAGCGACATTATTTATCCTTCTAGACATTTTATCCTTGGAGAACAAAGTGACCACCACCACCTACCACTACAAACCTTAACTTCTTATGCCACCATTACCATTACCACTGTTGGAGAACAATTCAGAAATAAATAAAAATAACAGAACTTGAAATACTGATTCTTTATTAATGAAAAATACTTGCAATACAGAATGAAATAACAAAAATAATTACAAGAATTAAAATGATATTAACTTGATTTAATCATAGATAGAGGCTAACACAAAAATCTATGTCTTTTGAACAGTATTTTCGTCTCACTCTTGTGCTTGTGGTTTTACGACGTCGACCAGGATACAACTATCTAATTCTACAACCCGCACTGGATTATAGAATTCTGGCTAATTGCTTTATGTGTTTACTCTTTGGGAATTTTGTACGGAAGAGAAAGAGGAAGAAAAAATGATTCTAATGGAAACTGAGACTGCAAATATATAGGTTGTTTCACACCCTTTCAAATATATGTTGAACGTATTTGAAAGTACACAACTCTTTTCTAAAAGTTGTGTTTCTTAATCAAAACGGTTTTTAATTAATATGTAATTAAAAACTTAATCCGAAATTAAAATTAATGAACTTTGATTAATTTTAACTTCCAAGGCCCCAAGTGCCTCAAGACCCAAGGCCCTTGTCTTGATTAATTAATAATAATTATATTAGGCTATATTATACAAGCCTAATCCACACAATCATAAGGTCCAAGCCTTCAATTCTTTTCAAAATGGTCCAAATCCTAACTACTAGCATAAAGGACAAAACATATATAAAGACCATTGGGAACCATATGTTCCCTGATGTGGGACATTGAGTCTCAAAACTCCAACAATACCCCGCATTTTGAGACGACTATTAGGTCCTAGAGAAACTAAGATACGAGAGTAAACAATAGATGTGACATACATCAGGAGAGATGTCTTTCGGACTTGAACCTACCTTAGTATATACTAATCGGATTTACGAGATGACGCATTGAATATAAATTCTTGAACTGTTCATCTCCGTAGTAAACCAAGACAATAAGCAAAACATATGTCACACCAACACATCACAAATTCATACTTTTGTGTTCTTTTTGGTCCTGAACAAATCATGAATTCATGAGAGCTTTAGAGAATGTAGCCATGTAATTCTCATAAATGTGACCCCACATTTACTCTCATATAGGTGATATTGATTAAGAATAGGCTGCTACTATTTCACTTGATTTACAAGTATCAATAACATTAAACTAATGTATCCTACAACCATTAGCAGTCACCACACTTCTTCCATCATAGGAATGGGTATGTAAGTGTGTTTCTTCTTTGAATATAGCCAAACCAGTTTGCCTATTGAACCTAGACCATGGGATCTCTAATTAACTAGGTTAGGTTTCCGTTTGGCAGTTTCATTTTACTCTATTGGCTTTAAACTCATTCCCCTTGATGTATGCTTAACTTTATCTCTAGACAAACCTTTAGTAAGCGGATCCACAATATTATCTTTTGGCTTAACATAGTCAATAGAAATTACACCACTAGAGAGCCATTGCTTTATTGTATTATGCCTTCGTCTAATTTGTCTAGACTTTCCATTGTATACACTATTTTTAGCTCGATATTGTGCAACTAAATTGTCATAGTGTATACATATCGCTGTTCCAGGTTTAGGCCATATGGGAACATCTTCCAAAAATCTCTTAGCCACTTGGCTTCTTCTCTAGCCTTATCGAGAGTTATAAATTCTGATTCCATTGTTGATCGAGCTATGCATGTTTGTTTGGAAGATTTCCAAGATACTGCTGCTCCCTTCAAAGTAAATACATATCCACTTATGGATTTTGTATTGGTACTATTGGATATCCAATTTGCATCAGTAAATCCTTCAAGCACAGGAGGATACCTCGTATAATGCAATCCATAATTCATTGTATGCTTTAAGTATCTCAATACTCAAATTAAAGCTTCCCAATGATCATGCACTGGATTGCATGTATATCTACTCAGTCTACTCACTGAGTATGCTACATCAACCTTGTACAGTTCATAATGTACATAAGACTTCCAATAACTTGTGAATATTCACGTTGAGATATAGCATCACCACTATTTTTCTTTAGTTTGCTATTGGCATCAAAAGGAGTAATCAACTCTTTACTTTCCAAATGACCATATTTTCTAAGTGTAGCTTCTATATAATGTGATTGTGTAAGAATATATCATTCTTGGTTTCCTTTGATTTTTATACCAAGAATCACATCAGCTAGACCAAGATCTTTCATATCGAAACTTGATTTCAATATCTTCTTGGTCCAATTTGTTATCTCTTTGTTAGTTCCCATATAAGCATATCATCTACATATAAACACAACATAATGAAAGCATTATTTTGAATTTTTGTGTATACATACTTCTCACACTCATTTATTGTAAACCATGTGTGATCATAATATGGTCATATTTTTCATGTCATTGCTTTGGAGCTTGTTTAAGTCCATATAGCGATTTCACAAGTTAACAAACTTCGTGTTCTTGACCTTTAACTACAAACCCCTTGGGTTGTTCCATATATATTTCCTCATCCAAGTCTCCATTCAAAAATGTCGTTTTTACGTCCATTTGATGTATTTCCATGTTATGGAGTGCAGCTGTAGCAATCAATAGTCTTATTGAAGTAATTCTCGTCACATACTAGTATATATCAAAGAAATCCAAACCATGCTTTTGGCGGTATCCTTTAGCCATCAAACGAGCCTTATATTTGTCAATTGTACCATTTGGTTTTAATTTCTTCTTAAATATCCATTTGTACTCAATTGGCTTATTGTCGTGGGGCAAATCGACTAATTCCCATGTATGATTTTGCATAATGAAATCCACTTCACTGTTAATTTCATCCTTCCAAAATGGAGCTTCAGGAGTGGACATTGCCTCCTTAAATGATTGAGTCTCTGTCTCAGTTAATAAGGTCACAAAATCAGGCCCAAAGTCCTTTCGAATTTTTGTCCTTTTACTCCTTCTAGGTTCAAGTTCTTCTTCTTGAACTCTAGATGAGGATGAATCATCACCATGTTCTCTAGGTTCGTCATTAACCTCAGATACATCATCATGTAATCTCTTTTTCAAGAAATTAGACTTGCCTATTTTGTATGGGAATACTGTTGGAAATGTGCCCTAAAACCAATCATATGATGATACTTTACGGACATTTCACATGTTAAACTAATCTAGTTTAATATCAAGGGCAAAGATTATTGTTTAAGCCGTCTCATATAAATGTTATATGCTTAAACGATAAGTCCAAGGAATATGTAATTAGGAGAAAGTAATTTAAAGAAGTTAGATTCATGAGACCATTATCTTTCGTATACATATCCTAAACGTTCCTGATCATATGATTGCCAATTGGGCATTGACAGTCCGTTAAGATCAGTACGTGCTGTGTCTTCTCTCAGGGAGAGTGACAAGTCTCGAGTCATTGGTGTGTTTGACACCAAGACAAGCATATAGGTGCTCAATAGCGAATGAGTCCACTGAACACGATCAACGAGGAGTTCTCATGCTCATGTCACATAAGAACTCATGGTTGGGATAATGCAAAGTAGTCATTTGACCTGAGGCATCATAGTTGTCTTGTGGTTAGGTACTTGATCTTTGATTATGTCAAAGTCACCCCATCCGCGGGTGTCCACGGCATCGTTGGGGTTAAGCCACTTAGCCATGGAGGCAATTAAATGCGCAACAAGGGATCTCTAACCTTCAAATCTTTTGAGGGAGAATACTCTATGATATGATTAAGAATCTCTGGCCAGAGTATGAATGAGATTTAGGAAGTCGTTCCAAATCACATTCAAGGTAATCATATAAGCACACGAATCACATTGGATAGTAGACATGAATAAACTATCAAACCAAACAATGTGGTCAAGATAATTGTATTAGAGAAAGACCGTATTGCATTTGTAATCCTAAACTGAATAGGTTCTCCACCTCTTCTGATTAGCTTGGGTAACCATGACATACTGCTAGGTGTCACTCATGGTTTGTGGAAGCCCTAAACTGTTGGAAATATGCCCTGAAAGCCAATCTTTGGAAGAAACCTTTGAGGACAAATGAATAGATGTATAGATGATTCTTATACATCAAATGGCAAAAACACGAATTAGGACTATCTCAATAAACGATATATGTCTTAAATAGTGTATCCATGGACAATGGATGGATTGAAGAAGTAATCTAATGATGTTAGACTACAGAGACCTTCTTCAGATAACCAAATGTCCAAAAGGTTCCTGGTCATTGGATTGTCAGAGGGAAACTGACAATCCGTAGATCGGTACATACTATGTCTGCTTCAAATGGAAGGATGGAAAGTCTCATCCCATTCGTGTTGTGACACTAAGACAAGTATGTAGGTGCTCATTAGGGGAATGAGTTCACTGAACACAATCGAACGAGAGTACTTGCATGGAGGTCTACTCACATGTCAAGCAAGTAACTCTAAAGGTTGGAATAATGTAAGTAGTCCTTAGACCTGAGGCATCGTCGTTGTCTTGTGGTTAAGTACTTAATCTTTGATTATGTCAAACGTCAATCTTTCAGAATGTCAACGGCATAGTTGGGGTTAAGCCACTTAGTCATGAAGGCAAGTGTATGCGCAACAAGGAATCTCTAATCCTCGGTAAGAGAGGAAGAATACTCTAAGATATGATTCGGAAATCTTCGGCCGAAGTATCGAGCGTATTGAAAGGAATGCGTTCCTATACGACTCAAAAGAATCATATAAGAAGGAATAATCACATTAGGGGTTTGACATAATATATCCATACCCTAGTAATATGATTGAGAGTATTGTATTAGAGAAGGATTGAATTACATTTGTAATTCCAACTGAATAGGTTCTCCGAATAAACTTCTACATTAGCTTGGGTAGCTATGACATATGGTTAGATGTCACTCATAGTTTGTGAGTTCTTCTAAGATAAATAAACATAGTCATCAAAGAAGAATGGTGAATTAAAATGAAGTTTTGATTCACTAGTGATTGAAATTAAATTGAATTAATGACCAATCACCTCACTGCCTTGCTAATTAGAACCTAAAAGATTGTTCACCAAAACACTATTGTAGTGGGTAATTAATGGATGATGGAATTAATTAATTGGATTAATTAAGTGTTTTAATTAATTTAGAAAGTCTAAAGAAATCATAAAAGCGATAAAAGATCGTTTTGGGCTTAAAGAAATGTTCGGGTTTAATTGGGCCCATTGGGCCTAAACCCATCGGGCTTTTATTCAAGCATTGGATGACTTGAAATAAATGAAAGCCCAAAGCCCAAATTAACACAATAGGGCCGGCCATACTAAAGGGTTTGGGAGAGTTGTTTGGTCAATTTGTTGACTAGGGTTTTGATAATATATAAGGAACTTTATAGAGTTTGATTCCTTTAATTGTTTTGTGAGTTTTAGAAACACAAAATCAAAACAACCATCTCTCTCTCTCTCTCAATTAGGCTTGCCACCTTGAGGGTGAATTGGCTAACAACTTTTCATCCTTTTGGTCATTCCTTCATCCTTCTCATTATACTAGTGGGTGAGGATCTTTAGAGGTCTTCTACTTTGGGGACTTGAAGAGAACCTAGGAGCACTCATTCTATCAAAGTGGAGGAGGCAAGGAGGGAAGCTAGGCTCAAGGAATTCAAGGAACAAAGAGCTTGGAGGTGGTCCATCCTTGGTCTAAAATCAAGAACAAGAGGTATAGATCTATTCCTTGACTTTGTTCTTAAGCAAAATTGTTTTGATGCATTATATTTAAACCTATGAACCTTGAAGGGGATTTGCATGACTATAACTTTGATAACTTGTTATAAATGCTTCCGCTGCGTATGTATATAAATCTAGAATTGTATATGCATGCTAGTCATTTTGAAATCCCAAATCTTGAAAACTCATAATTTTCCCTTCAAGTGGTATCAGAGCCAAAGGTTTATGTATAATGTGTCCTTTTGGATTTTATGCATATGGGTATTAATATTATGCATGACATAATTATTGTTTCATTCAAAATATGTTTATCTTTTGTTTTTTCAATAGTTGAAGAATGTTAGTCAATAGTTGAAAAAGATATGTATGCAAAAGTTGTTTTGTATGCATGAATGAAATTTGAGTTTAGAACTAATTTTGACATATTACTTCTTCATTTAAAGTATGTTTATCTTTTGTTTTTCAATGGTTGAAAAATATAAATCAAGAGTTGAAAAGATGTGCATGTAAAAATTGTTTTGTATGCATGAATGAAGAACAAGTCATGAACAAAATTTTGGGTTTCTTGTTCTTTGTGGTTGGCACGATTTAGGGAAAAATTTTGAGCATGTGTTTATGTTTTATTGTAAGACACTCACACATCATTTAAAGCTAGAAAGAAGAAATCTTGTCACTTAAGTTTTTGGGTTTGAAAAATCACCAAGAATACACAAATCTTGAAAAATATGTTCATGGTTTTGTTCTTGGTTTCATAGTTTGGTTTTTGGATGAAAATGATTTTATTTATTTTTCATGCATAGTTTTATGATTGTGGATGATGATCTTACCATCCATAACCATATTAAAATTAATTGAACCCTACTAGATTAGGTGAATATCCATCACTTTTTCTAAAGAATTAAAAGCTAAGATAAGTGACAAACATAATGATGTTTCTTTTTATTTTGTAATGAATTAATGCAAAATTAGTGGATTTCATCCCCCCCCATTAACAAGGCCGGCCTACATAGTGGTTTTACCACTTATGGGGCCATATTATATTTTGAGAAAGTTGGTTTTACTTTTGAGTATTTATGGTTTGACCCCTAACTTTTTCATAATTGCATAAAGGCCCCTACTAACTAGAAAGTTAAAATATTTGATTTTAATTTGTTAGTTGTTTAAACTCATAATACTATTATGCCCATATGCACTAAATCTAAATGTTTATGTTGCATTCCATATGATTATTTAATGTGATTAGATAGTTGGATAAATGGGTGACTATGGACTTATGCCTTAAACGATAATTGAGCTATGAGATAAGGCGCTAAAATCAAATTGTTTGAACCTTGGGAATGTGTTTTAATTACTGTTTAATTGGACCTTGTCACGTTTGAAATTAATCTATCTCTCTCCCCTTTTAGTATATGTAATTTATAGGAATTTGTACAAATCGGTTTGTAATTCTTATTACTTCTTAATCTCTATTCATTAGTTGATTCCCTCTAGTGCTAGACTAGAGTTTCTTTAACTATTGGCAAGAAGACATAACTAAAAGAGGGTTTTGACATGAGATTAAAGATTAAATGGGTCCAACGCCCTAATTAGCAATGAATGATTGTCTTTCATTTCTAATGGCTAAATGAAAATGTTTTAATTGGATTGAAAAGCACGTAATTAAATTGACACAACCTCCCCGAGTTTATATTCAACAATGATGGCTCGTTGTTGCAATAACCTAATAAGTCCATGGTCATCCAAGAGCCTAAGATAACTATAAAGTCCAATTTCAAAGGAATGCAAAAACCATAGTAGTAGTAGTTACTTCCAATATTTGAAAAATTCGTTTTTAATATTGATTTGTTTTTCTTAAAACAAATAGTGGGAGTATCATACGCTACTAAAATATAATGAATATAATTAGTAGTAATATATATCTCCAATATTTTGAAAAATGTTTTGATATTGATTTGTTTTGTGAAAACGAATAGTGGGGATATCATATGCTACTAATTTCATTAACTTTGGACTAGTAGTTATAATAGGACTATTTATTTGAATATGATTAAATAAATAATATTGATGAGACCTTAAAATCCCTCAACCAACAAACAATATTAAGTTGAAAGCGTAAGAGTGCTTAGAACACTTTTTCGTGGCCTTCCACCATGGTAGGCTCCAAGCGTTTATGACTTGTACACCGCCTTCACCCTATCATGGGGAAGTTCAAAGTGCATGCTTATATTCAGGAGGAGTTTATTCAAAACATTTGATGAGGTTAAGGTAGGCAACGAGTGTGGCCAACATCGTATCATCGTGAGGTCATACTTGAACCCCTATCTAAACCAAGCATGGTGGGAAAGAACTTAACTAAGAAAAATGGTGCCAACATCGTATCATCGTGAGGCATTGTTTTCTAGAGGCCAAATAGATGGGTAATCACAAAAACTTGTTGTGAAAGGGTAATTATACCCTCTCATTATTATTTTTGCTAGCCAACATCGTATCATCGTGAGGTGGGCTTGGTAATAGTGAGCCTCCCATAACCCGCTAGGAGCTTTCTTTGAAATCTCCCGGATTCCATCTTGAGGGATATGGAATTTGCCAAAAATGGTGGGTGGTGTCATTCGGTTTAAAGACCCGAATCGTTTGACTTAATCAACAATCAATCTAATTATTTTAGTGTTTATGTATTTAGATATGGTTGGAAGAGCACTCGCGAAAATACTCGACAAACATTGCCTTGAGGGGCACAATTTCCCATCATGGTATCGTAATGTCAAGATTCTCCTAACATTGGAGAAGATTGTTTACGTGCTAGACAAGGCTCCACCTCACATACCTCTTGGCCCTGAGGCTACAGAGGATGAGCGTGCTAAGTTTGACAAGCACGTTGAGGATGACACACAAGCCAAGTGCTATCTGTTGGCTTCCATGAATGAGGAGCTACAGAGACAGCACGAGGACATGGACAGTGCATTTTCCATAATACTCCATCTTACGGGGTTATATGGCGAAGGGACGCGCAACCGTCGCTTTAGCACTGTTTGTGAACTTGTGAAGACCAAGATGGTCAAAGGGGCTCCAGTACATCAACATGTACTGAAGATGATAGGATTCATTGAACAATTGGAGAACCTTGGTACTCCACTTGACGGGGAATTGGCCCAGGACTTCATATTGGCTTCTCTTTCTGATTCATTTGCGCAGTTCGTAATGAACTACAATATGAATAAAATGGATAGTACTCTCTCTGAGTTGCTAAATATGTTAGTAACTGCCGAGAAGACTATGAAGAAAGAGAACATTATAGGGACTGCTGCAGTAGCCTATAACAAGCCATCCTCTTCCAAAGCCAAGCTGAAAGGCAAAGGCAAAAGAAAGGAGATGAAGTCACCCACTCATAAGCCAAAAGGAAGAGTGTGGAAAAAGAAGGCAATAGAGCCCAAAGGGGCTTGCCACCACTGTGGAAAGGAGGGACATTGGAGGAGGAATTGCAAGTTTTACCTTGCAAGTCTTAAGGACAAACCACAAGGTATGGTTTATGTTCTTGTTTTCAATTCTAAATGTTAGATCTTCTAAATATTTATATTTGATATAAAGGGCTAATCATTTGTATAATTGTATATAGGTGAAGAAGCCAAGTAGAAGAGGAACAAGCAAGGAAAGGTGTGGAGAAGAGTTCGTCCACCATGTTTTTTGCTTACTACTTAAGAAGTTTGTTGCATTTAAAGACAGTCTTTAAACTTTCTTATTTTGTTAAGAACTTAATATGGCTTCATATGATGGAAGGCCACTAAATAAATGCTTATATGTATAAAGGTATTTAAATTAGTCTCTAAATGTTTAGAGCTAATGCTTGTTATATTAAACATTATGAATGTTTGAATTATCATATTAATGTAATGTGATGAATGCCTTCTAATACATTTTCTTAATAGTAGTGTTATGAATTGAATATTGTCTTGTTGTATCCTAGGTGAGATACAAGATTTATATGAAACACAATGTCTTATACCAATATACACCAATTTTATACATTTTGAATGTATGAAATGATTTCTCATTAAAGTCATGAGAAATAGTGGGAGGTGTGAAAATGGATATAAACTTGAATGTGATTGGTTTATAGTTGTCAAAAGAATAATAGTACTTGACTATTATTAAGAGTTTGTAATTTTAAATTGTTAAAAGACTCAAGCTCTTCAAACGTTAAAATTCTATGTTGTGTGATATTTAAAGAAAGTCTTTGAATGTTGGTTTCGTCAACCTAGCATAAAATGGTTATATGTTGGGAATTGTCCATCATTCTCTTTTATGAGAACAAGCTAAATAACAAAGCATATGGACAAGTTGATGAAACAAAAGGGAATAACTTCAAAATGAGTCACAACATTTGCTTTAACAACAAGACAATCCAAATTCAACATCTAATGTAACAATATTGCTCTATGTAGTTTTGATAAAGAATTATATCAACCACCTAGAAGGAATGGTTGAGTTTCTATATCATTAGTAGAAGTTATGCTTCCACTAAAGACTTGGATAGTTCTTATATAACTACATTAAAGGTCTTAGTATGACTAAAACTTGGAATATGGTGTATGACACCATATGAATTAAATGAATAGACTTGACAAAGCAAGTTACACATTTCAAATGGAATTGCTTGAGAAGGAATTCTTTTGTGTACGATTCGTTTGAATAACTTGTGTTAGCTAGTGTTGTTGATAGTCTCAAAATAGTTGAGATATCATCAATAAGCTAATGGATCTTAATGATTGTCAATAGATCCAATACAAGTTAGTGGGAGCAATATGCATTCAAATCAAGACGATATAATTGTTAATTTTGAATGAATGCTAAGTTACATCAAGGCCAGTGGGAGTGATGTCATAATTTGAGCAAACAAGATATGAATGAAGTCTAATTGATAGACTTGATACATCATAGATGTTACTCGAAAAATTGACAAAAACATGACACAGTCAATTTTGAAGTATAGACTTGAAATTGGACTAATTGATATAGCAAGACTATCTCAAGGATATTAAAAGAGGAATTAAATCTCAAATGTTGTAGATTTAAGAAAGCATTTTCTTATGTGATAGGAAATCACTTTCAGAACCCTTATAATGAATGTGTCATAAAATCACAAAAGGGACACATGTATTGACTTGTGAAAATAGATATCCAAAATGAAGAACCATAGGGGTTGTCACTTTAAGATATTACTATATCCCAGGATCAGAACCAAAGCAACTGATAGAGTATTATTGCCTTTAAAAGGAAACATCAGAGTAGGACTCTGGAAGCGTGCATTCACTTAAGTTGTTAACCAAAGTGAAAAATAAGCCATTTTAAATGGAACTTCATAATGGATGAAGAACTAACCATATGAATGAATTGATAGTATGGTACTACAATGGTCTCAAGGATGGAGCAAAGTTTGTATAAAGTATACAAACAAAATATATGACGATATATTGTTTTAGAAACTGCTTCAAAAAGGTGTTTTGAATGAAGGGGTTCTATTAGAACCAATGATTGAATCCAAACCATAAGGTCGATGGTAGTGTACTACGACGTAATGGGGCGATAGCTCAAGCCATGGAATCAAGGTCTCATCAAAATATTCGAACACAATAAAGAGACATCATCAAATGTATTGGAAACATTTGATGAGTAAATTCCCTTTTAAAATAAAAGGAATTAATACATAACCAAGTTAACCAGCGAGCATGAACTCTCTCGACTAGATGTATAAGATACACTAGTGATTGACTTTAGTGCAAGTGGGAGATTGTTGGAAATATGCCCTGAAAGCCAATCTTTGGAAGAAACCTTTGAGGACAAATGAATAGATGTATAGATGATTCTTATACATCAAATGGCAAAAACACGAATTAGGACTATCTCAATAAACGATATATGTCTTAAATAGTGTATCCATGGACAATGGATGGATTGAAGAAGTAATCTAATGATGTTAGACTACAGAGACCTTCTTCAGATAACCAAATGTCCAAAAGGTTCCTGGTCATTGGATTGTCAGAGGGAAACTGACAATCCGTAGATCGGTACATACTATGTCTGCTTCAAATGGAAGGATGGAAAGTCTCATCCCATTCGTGTTGTGACACTAAGACAAGTATGTAGGTGCTCATTAGGGGAATGAGTTCACTGAACACAATCGAACGAGAGTACTTGCATGGAGGTCTACTCACATGTCAAGCAAGTAACTCTAAAGGTTGGAATAATGTAAGTAGTCCTTAGACCTGAGGCATCGTCGTTGTCTTGTGGTTAAGTACTTAATCTTTGATTATGTCAAACGTCAATCTTTCAGAATGTCAACGGCATAGTTGGGGTTAAGCCACTTAGTCATGAAGGCAAGTGTATGCGCAACAAGGAATCTCTAATCCTCGGTAAGAGAGGAAGAATACTCTAAGATATGATTCGGAAATCTTCGGCCGAAGTATCGAGCGTATTGAAAGGAATGCGTTCCTATACGACTCAAAAGAATCATATAAGAAGGAATAATCACATTAGGGGTTTGACATAATATATCCATACCCTAGTAATATGATTGAGAGTATTGTATTAGAGAAGGATTGAATTACATTTGTAATTCCAACTGAATAGGTTCTCCGAATAAACTTCTACATTAGCTTGGGTAGCTATGACATATGGTTAGATGTCACTCATAGTTTGTGAGTTCTTCTAAGATAAATAAACATAGTCATCAAAGAAGAATGGTGAATTAAAATGAAGTTTTGATTCACTAGTGATTGAAATTAAATTGAATTAATGACCAATCACCTCACTGCCTTGCTAATTAGAACCTAAAAGATTGTTCACCAAAACACTATTGTAGTGGGTAATTAATGGATGATGGAATTAATTAATTGGATTAATTAAGTGTTTTAATTAATTTAGAAAGTCTAAAGAAATCATAAAAGCGATAAAAGATCGTTTTGGGCTTAAAGAAATGTTCGGGTTTAATTGGGCCCATTGGGCCTAAACCCATCGGGCTTTTATTCAAGCATTGGATGACTTGAAATAAATGAAAGCCCAAAGCCCAAATTAACACAATAGGGCCGGCCATACTAAAGGGTTTGGGAGAGTTGTTTGGTCAATTTGTTGACTAGGGTTTTGATAATATATAAGGAACTTTATAGAGTTTGATTCCTTTAATTGTTTTGTGAGTTTTAGAAACACAAAATCAAAACAACCATCTCTCTCTCTCTCTCAATTAGGCTTGCCACCTTGAGGGTGAATTGGCTAACAACTTTTCATCCTTTTGGTCATTCCTTCATCCTTCTCATTATACTAGTGGGTGAGGATCTTTAGAGGTCTTCTACTTTGGGGACTTGAAGAGAACCTAGGAGCACTCATTCTATCAAAGTGGAGGAGGCAAGGAGGGAAGCTAGGCTCAAGGAATTCAAGGAACAAAGAGCTTGGAGGTGGTCCATCCTTGGTCTAAAATCAAGAACAAGAGGTATAGATCTATTCCTTGACTTTGTTCTTAAGCAAAATTGTTTTGATGCATTATATTTAAACCTATGAACCTTGAAGGGGATTTGCATGACTATAACTTTGATAACTTGTTATAAATGCTTCCGTTGCGTATGTATATAAATCTAGAATTGTATATGCATGCTAGTCATTTTGAAATCCCAAATCTTGAAAACTCATAATTTTCCCTTCATAAACGTGTATAAACACTAAAGGGAGAATTGAAAGTAAGTTTCAATTCACAATCGATTTGAAAGAGTTCTAATCGCCCACTGCCTCGCTAAAAGGAACCTAATGGATCGTACACCGTGTAAGGTAAAGATTAAAGAAACAACGGAGATGAGTAAGAATAATTAAATGGTTTAATTATTTATGGCAAGGATTAATTAATATGTTAATTAATCAAACGAATAAAGTTCGTTAAAAGACCACGGGTTAGTTTTGGGCCTCAAGGCCCAATGGGCTTCGAACGTCAAGCCCATTGACTTAAGTTGTATGACAACTTAATGACAAATAATTCACAAATGCCTTAAAAGCCCAATGAAACCCTATGGCCGGCCATTTTAGAGAAGGAGTGGGTTTTGGACTTAATTACAAGTTTGTCACTCCAATGAATAAAGGTATAAATATGACTTTATAGCCAAAATTCATTAAGGGTTTCTTTTGGAGAAAAGATGAGAACACAAACCTCTCTTTTCTCTCTAAGAGGCAGGCCACCCTAGAGGAATTTAGCTAGCAATCCTACTTCCTCTAGGTCACTAATTTCTTCTAAAATCTAACCTTGGTGTGGAGACTTAGAGGTTCTCAATTTTGGAAACTTGGAGAACCATTTCATCCATCCAAATCCATAGATCTAAGATGCAAGGAATGAAGGCCATCTCTTTGGGTGATTAGCCTTTGCTTATGCAAAGAGGAATCTACAAAGGTATAAATTTCTCAACTCACTTTGTTTTTGAGTTGAGTCTTGGTTCACCAATCTACTAGGCTTTGAATTTCATGGTTAATGTTTTGTTTTAAGTGCATACAAGCATGATTCCGCCTTTAATTGTTAATTGCATGCTAATAGATGTTGCTTAAATGAACATGTTTTTCACAAATTATCCTTCAAATACATCCTAAAAAAATATTGCATTTATAGATTCTATAATAGTATTGACATGTATATCGCTTACTTCGGAATAAAAAACTAAGAATCTATAAGTTGAACTATTAGATGCAAAACCAATAAAAACACAATCTATAGTTTTAGGCCCTAATTTTGTTCTCTTTGGCCATGGGGCTTGTACTTTTGCCAAGCAACCCCACACTTTAAGCAATTTAAATGTTGGGGTTCTTCCTTTCCATAATTCATATGGTAACTCCTTTCTCGTTTTAGGTGGAATTCGTTCAAAATTTTATTTGCAGTAAGTAAAGCTTAAACCCACAAATTGTTTGGAAGCCCAGAGCTATTCAACATAGAATTAATCATGTCTTTAAAAGTCATATTTTTTTTTCGTTCAGCAACACCGTTTGTTGCGGTGTATAGGGGCTGTTGTTTGATGAATTATGCCATGAATGGCACAAAATTTAGTAAAGGCATGAGACTTATATTATCCTCCCCTATCGGACCTTAAGACTTTAATCTTTTTGTTAAGTTGATTCTCAACTTATGCCTTATATGTCTTAAACATATCTAAGGTCTCATCTATACTATGAAGTAAATAAACATAACAATACTTACTGATATCATCTATAAACGTTACATAATAGTTCTTTCCACCACGAGTTGGATATGATCTAAAATCATACAAGTCACTATGAATTAAATCTAACAAATCATTGGATTTTTCATGCACTGATTTAAAGCTTTGACTTGCAAATTTCGATACTGTACAAGTCTCACATTTAATATTATCTAAATAATTAAGTTTGGATAGCAAACCTAAATTATGCATTCTAAAAAGAGAATGAAAATTTACATGTCTAGCCTAGAGTGCCATAAATTAGACGAATCAACAATATAAGCAGAAGCATTATTTACTTCATTCATAGCATTAGCAAGTACATTCAGTTTGAATAATCCATCAGCAAGGTAACCACTTCCCACAAACATTCCCCCCTTAGTTAATACAAACTTATTGGACTCAAAAACTAGTTTGAATCCCTTATTACTAAGGATAGGACCAGAAACAAGATTATTCTTTATATCGGGTACATGCAACATATCAAGGAGGTTAATTCATTTCCATAAGTAAATTTCAAAACACATTTCTTTATTCCAACCACAACAGATGCATACGCATTTCCCATAAACAACTGCTTTTTTCCCACATACATGGCGAGTCGCACCGGTATCTATCCACCAATTAGCGTGGTCAGATACAAGATTGATTTCAGAAATCATCGCAGCTAGGACATCCTCATCATTTTCAATCAGGTTTGTGCGGTTGTTGTTGCCTTGATTTCCAAGACTTTGATCCCTTCAATGGCGACACTCTTGAGCCATATGGCCTTGCTTCCCATAAACCCATCAACTTCCCTTAATTTTCTTGAAGTTCTTTTCCTTCTTCTTATTTTTTTGGAATTTCGACCTTTACTTTGATAAACTTCTTTCAACAACACTCGCCTTAGCTTCCATACTCGAAACCAGAACCTTCTCATTCTTTATGTTATCTTCCTTAATTCTCAGCCTCACGATGAGATCCTCAAGGGTCATCTCCTTGCGTTTGTGCTTGAGATAATTCTTGAACTCCTTCCAAGAGGGTGGCAATTTCTCAATAAAAGATGTCACCTGAAAAGACTCATTGATCACCATCCCTTCAACATGAATGTCATGGATGATTTTCTGGAGATCTTCAGTTTGAGAGACAACGAATTTGGAATCAACCATTTTGTAGTCCAAAAATTTACCCACGACAAATTTCTTTGAACCAACATCCTCTGTTTTTTTTTTTTTCTCAAGTAATTCCCAAAGTTCCTTGGCTGTTTTGAATACAACATAGACGTCATACAACGAATCATCCAATGCATTGAGAATATAGTTTATGTAGAGGAAATTATTATGATTCCAGGCATCTATAACCTTCAAAGTGTCTGCATAAATATTGTCACCTTCTGCACTAGGCACAGTCTCATGCATAACATTAGCCAAATTAAGAGTTGCCAAATAAAATAGCATTTTCTGCTGCCATATTTTGGAGTCTCCACCCTTAAATTTCTCAAGCTTTTCAGAATGAGGTTTAGTTTCTAATTGTTCCATTACTAATCGAAGATAGTTGGAGAACAATTCAGAAATAAATAAAAATAAACTTGAAATACTGATTCTTTATTAATGAAAAATACTTGCAATACAGAATGAAATAACAAAAATAATTACAAGAATTAAAATGATACTAACTTGATTTAATCACAGATAGAGGCTAGCGCAAAAAGCTATGTCCTTCGAACAGTATTTATGTCTCACTCTTGTGCTTGTGGTTCTATGACGTCTGCTCGACCAAGATACAATTATCTAATTCTATAACCCGCACTGGATTATAGAATTCTGGCGAATTGTTTTGTGTGTTTACTTTCTAAGAATTTTGTACAGAAGAGAAAGAGGAAGAAAAGATGATTTGTTTCATACCCTTTCAAATACATGTTGAATGTATTTGAAAGTACACAACTCTTTCTAAAAGCCGTGTCTCTTAATCAAAACGGGTTTTAATTAATATGTTAATTAAAAACTTAATCCGAAATTAAAATTAATGAACTCTGATTAATTTTAACTTCCAATGCCCTTGTCTTGATTAATTAATATTAATTATATTAGCCTATATTATACAAGCCTAATCCACACAACCATAAGGCCCAAGCCTTCAATCATTTTCCAAATGGTCCAAATCCTAACTACTAGTACAAAGGGCAAAACATATATAAAGACCATTGCGAACCATATGTTCCCTGATGTGGGACATGGAGTCTCAAAACTTTAACAACCACCACCTCACCACAACCATATCTACCACCACAAACTGCCACTACCATCGTGGCTGCCACCGTCACCACGACCACCACCATAAAAACAACAACAACCACCACCACCATTGCTACCGAACCACAACCACAACCACCACCATCACTGTTGTCGCTGCTCCTACCACCCATTGTTACCTCTACAACCCAACCACCACACCCCTTTATTGGAACCATCACCACCACCATCACAACTATTGCCTTTGCCACCGTTGTCGTTGTCATCACCGCACTTTCATGTCACTTTTTGCCATTATACACAATTATATCATTTTTACATTAAAATTTACCAAACGCTTTTTCATTGGTTTTCATACTCACAACACTTTTAAAAATACAGTTTACCAAATGCTCAACTGCTTTGTTTTGCAGCTGATTATTCTTAAAGTACAAGCAGTTTTTAAACAAAGCACAACAATCTCAAACTGTCACATTATTTGTTACTATATTTGACAACATTAAGAGCTTTTTTGTTGTTGTTGTTGTTGTTGTTGTTTTAGAATCTTAGAGACTTAGATCCATGGTCGCCCATAGCTGCATGCATGTCTTAGCAGCAAGTGGAATTTTGAGCAATGAATCGTTTGATGATTAACATCAATTCCTTTGCAGGTTGGGAACTGGGTTGGATGGTGAAGAAACCATGCTGCTGTCCTTCAAATTCCACGTACTCAACCTTGTTTCCCCAATTTTTGAGCCTATTTGCATAATCTTGAGCTCGATCTTTGAGAAGATCGCTTCCACCTACAACCACTAGGATTGGATCAAAAGCCACTTCTTCTAGGCTCTGGCTATTTGGTCCAAATGGGTTCACAAGTGGGTGATCTCTGTCCTCTCCAATTGGTATTGACAGCCTCCAAAACCTGTATGCATGCTTAATCTTAATTTTTTCATGCACAAACCTCTTTCATTTTATTTTTAATTTAATTACCGAATAATATATTGGCTACAATACTTGCATGTATTTAATACAATTATTATCTAACAGTTGCATATAATTCATATGGATATGTATTTAATATAATTACCACAGGAATACATGAAAATATGAAACATCTAAAGTGTTTTTTTTTAACCCAAAAACCACTCATAAACAAGCTCTTACACAACTAATGTAAACATTTCAACATGCACCTGAAGTCTTGTGTTTGTTAACAACAAAGCAAAAGAATATTATATACTTATTACACCAACAATCATATATAATGTTATGCGATCAACTAACATAATCTGAACATCTAATTACTACTTACTCTAATATACTAAAAATATTGTTATTCATTCACCTATTTTCATTTCTTGCACCCCTAATCTTATGTCTCCACAGATGTAAACCAAAACCAAAAACAAAATCACTATTAACATGAAATAAAATGAAGAAAAAGAAAGTGGGGGGGGGGGGGGGGAAGATTGAAAGTTGAAACCTGTCAATGAGCTCCCAATTGAGAAAGGCTTCTTTGGGGCCCTCAGCCTCTGACCTAGCCAAAACCGTCCCACCAAAAAACGGTGCCAAAAGTACATACCCTCTCACCCGAACCGGCCCCAATTCAACCGAACCGGCCCCGAGCTGAACCGCCAAGTTATGAGCAATATTCCCGCCAGCCGAGTCACCCGAAACAAACACGTTCCCAAAATCCGCCACCTCAGTCAGCCACGTGTCCGGATCCTCAGCCTCGGCTATGGCTTGGAGCCATTTCATAGCCGCGAAGCCGTCATCCATGGCAGCCGAGAGGCGGTGTTCTGGCGCGAGGCGATAGTCAGGTGCAACGACGACGCATTGGAGCTGGGAGGCGAGCTGAAAGCAGTAGTTCTGGCAGTTGGGCCAAGCGCGCGAGCCGATGCAGAAGCCGCCGCCGTGGATGTAGTAGAAGATGGGGAGCTTTTTGGACAACGACGAGGGGGTGTGTGTCGTTGCAGCTGGCTTGTAGAGGCGGAGTTGGAGTTGATTGGTTGGGTCGAAAACGACGTCTTTCCAGTCAACGGAGCCATCGTCGTGGACGGGGACGTCGAAGCTTGGTTTGGGAGAGCGGACGATGGAGCCGTCGCTGTACACGCGGAGAACGCCGCGGCATTCTTCGTAGGGCAAGGTTGGAGTGATGGCGGTGTTTTGTGACATGTTTGGAGGGATTGTGATGAATAAATGGGAGAATTGTGAGAAGGGAAAGGAAGTGAAGTGGGAAAGAAATAGGGAGGTGAATAATGGAGTTGGTGGTTTTGCCTGTCGTTTTTGGTGTTTTCGTATGGTTAAAAAATGGAGAAGTGGGGTCCAATGGTGATTAGGCAAAGCAAATTTTAGTGACTTGTCTTAAGTTTTTGTGTGGACATGGTGGTTGTTATATGCGGAAAAGGATCCTCTCCCGATCCTCTTTGTGGGGATCTGGGATCAATCAATCACGTCCGTTTATCGTACATCGTGTGATCAGTTTTTATTAAATATTATTTATATTCAATTTTAAATTTTAAATTTTAAATGATTTTTGATCGCATGATATACGATGAACGGACGTAATTGATTGATCCTCCAGATCCCCACAAAGAGGATCCGACGAGGATCCATTTTCGTTATATGCATACGTAAAATGAGAAATCTTTCAGTGTGCCGATAACAAGCTCGTTACATCAAGTGTAATAATACAATAGGAAAACTAATGAAAATGACTTGAAAACTTTGAGTTTTAACGATAAAGACAAAATAAAGGGTAAAGTGAATAGTACTATGATTAACCTTTTAGTATAAAAATGTGGTTTTTCGTTAAAGTAAACCGTACATAAAGTTTTTCATTAAAGTTTCCTAATATAATTAGTTAGAATTCTCTTCTACTAGTTTTTAGTTAATTACATTATTACATTTGATATATCAAGCTGTATTTCAAACACATTGAAAAATCTCTCGCGTGAATGAGTTTTGATAAAGAGAACCATTTAGGATTGCCAATGGCAATGGATCGAAATTTAATTATAATAATATCGGATTGAGATTTCCTATCCCTAAAAACATTCCAAATTCTATAAGGGGAATTTGGCCATAAATCAATAAAAAGTTTGCTAATTGCACATATATCAATGCATAAGTTTTTATTTATTTATTTAATCAATGGGCTAATTGCAAATGACGTGTTTACCCTTTAAAAGCCATCAGCCAATTAATTCAACCCATTCCATTTGGACACACGAAGAGGGCTGATCCGTCACGTTCAACAACTTGAACTATCGCAACAGAGCTTTAATGGCGATGGATTTTTTTTTCTACGATTTTTTACTCTGAGTTCAATCATGATGCTTGGTTGATTCTTACGACTCAAAATCTTCTAAGATTTTCAGATTTCTGTGGTGTTTGGGGATCAATCGTATTTGGTGTTTTATAAATTGAGTAGTGTGTTTGTTTACTTGCATTCTTATGTTTTATGCATTCAATTATTTCTACGTTTTTTTTCTTTGTTTACTTGCCTCAAGTTGATGTAATTTTGTAATTTTGTATTAAATTTTGAACTTGAATGTTTCAATTTTTTGCTTTGCCTATGGTTGTGGATTTGATTTGATAATTTTGTTGCTTTGATATTTTATCTTCCTTGAAATTTCAATTAATTACAGCTTTGGGTGTTGGTGATATAATTTCAATTTTGTAGTAACTTTGTTGTAGTGTCTGTTTATGCTTTGTCTTAGTGATTTAAGTCCCTTTTTGTTTTGTTTAGGATAATGGAGCTTTATGTGATAGCAAATTGTACATACAAAATGGAAATTGTGAGATTTCTAGTTCCACATTGTTCTTCATTTGTTGATATTTTCAAAACAATTTATTTGAAGTTTAAGGAGTTGTGCACGAGGAGTTTCATACTTAAGTATTCGCAGCCTAATTGTGCACTACAAAATGAGAAGGGCTTTGATATGATGTAGGAGCTTTCATGAGGCACTTGGTACGGATAATGGCTCCCATGTGGTGAGTCAATAGGCTGTCGAATTTGACGTCTGCTCGCTGATATCGTGGGTCGTAAATGACCACGATATTGACTTGCATTATGCTGGTGGTCCAGTTTGAGGACAAGTCTCAATAAATTCCTCGGAGATTCACCGTCTTCACACCCCCAGCTAGGAGTAGTAAGATGAGAATTAGTGGGAACTTCATGATATTTGAGAGTAGTAAAATGAGACAAGTGATGATCCATCATGAGTACTGTAGTGAGACGTAAACTTGTTTAGGTTTAAATTTAGAATTGACTACAATACATACATGTATATAATACAATCATCATCTTACAGTTGCATATAATTCTAGTGAATATAGGTATTGCATACAATCATCACATGAATACATGAAAACGTGGAACATCTAAAGTGTTTTTTTTTTTAACCCAAAAACCACTCATAAACAAGCTCTCACACAACTAATGTAAACATTTCAACATGCACCTAAAGTCTTGTGTTTGTTTTACCGCTTCCACATTTGCGTTTGCTAACAAATTAAAAAGCAAAGCAAAATAATATTATATCCTTATTACATCAACAATCATTTATAATAGGTTGTTTTGTAAAAACATCAACGTTCAGTGATCAACTAAAATAATCTGAAAATCTAACTACCACTTACCTAATATACTAAGAAGAGTGTTACTCACACATCCATTTTTATTTTTCACACATCCGGTAGTATGTCTCCATAGTTGTAAACCAAAACAAAAAACAAAATCACTACTAACATGAAATGAGAATTTTTTTAGTGTGCCGAATATACGGCTCGTTGCATCAAGTGTCATTATATAATTAGTTAGAATTTTCTTTTGCTAGTTTTCAATTAATTATATTATTATACTTGGTATACCAAACCGGGTTCCCAACACATTGAAAAATCTCTGCGTAAATGGGTTTAGGTGAAGAGAATCATTTAGGATAGGATTGAGATTTCCTATCCCATGAACATTCCAAATTCTATAAGGGAGTTTGGCCATAAATCACTAAAAGGTTTACTAATTATCCATGTACCAATGCATAGTTTTGTTTGGATTTAATTAATGGGCTCATGTCACTTAGTACTACGATTTAGTAATATTCTTATTCACTTGTAAGTGAGAGGTATTTGGTTCGATTCTCGTCAAATGTGGATTTGAACCCTATTACTGGTAGCTCATTGTGAGGTTTAGCCCACTCTCCCACTCCTTTAGTGTAGATAATATTGTTTGTTAAAAATTAATGGGCTCATTGGAAATGACATGTTTACCCTTAAAAATCCATCAGCCAATTAAATCAGCCCCTTCAATTTAGGCGCACCAATAGAGCGCTCGCGTTCAACAGCTTGAAGTATCGCACCAGAGTTTTAATGGCGATGGATTTTTTTCTGCGATTTTTACTCCGAGTTCGATCATGATGCTTGGTTGATTCTTATGACTCAAAATACTCTAAGATTTTCAAATTTATGTGGTGATTGGAGATCAATCGTATTTGGCATTTTATAGATTGAGTAGTGTGTTTTTATATTTCAATTATGTTCTATGCATTCAAGTATTTCTGTGTTCTTTCATTGTTTACTTGCATTGGATTGATGTTTTTGTGATTTTGTAATAAATTTTGAACTTGAATGTTTCAATTTTTGGCTTTGCTTATGTTTGTGGATTTTATTTGATAATTTTATTGCTCTGGTATTTAATCTTCCTTCAATTTTCAGTTAATTACAGCTTTGGGTGTTGGTAATATAATTTCAATTTCGTAGTAACTTTGTTGCAGTGACCGTTTATGTTTTGTCTTAAGTGATTTCAGTCCCTTTTTGTTTTGTTTAGGATAATGGAGGGGGAGGACAACTTCATTGGTGCTGGCAGTGTCCTTAGAAACTAGTCGGGGGCATGGGTTTCTGGTTTTTGTGCTAATCTTGGTTGAGGTGAGATTCCATGTGCTGAAGTTTGAGGTGTTTTTATTGGGCTGTAACTTGCATGGAATAATGGAATTAAGAAGATTATGGTAGAATTAGATTATGCTCTTGCAGTTCAATTGATTTCAAATGCAAAAGTGGATAATCACCATCTGGGAAGTTTAATACTGAATTGTCGAGCCGTTATGCACCAAATCTGGTATTGTGAAATTCGTCATATCTATTGTGAAAAGAATTTTGTTGCTGATGATTTAGCTCATTTGGGTTTGTCATGCAGTTTAGGTCCAGTGTTTTTTAAGCAAGCTCCTCATTCTTGTCATCAGTTGCAAGTTGCAGATATAGTTGGGGTCTCATGGCCTTGTGATATTCTATTGTAATCTTCATTTTCTTTCGGGCCTATGCCCCTTTGTCAAAAAAATAAAAATAAAATAGTGTACATACAAAATGGAAATTGTGACGTTTCTAGTTTCATTGTTCTTCATTTGTTGACATTTGCAAAACGATTCATTTGAGGTTTAAGGAGTTGTGCAAGGGGAGTTTCATACTCAGGTATTTGCTGCTTGATTGTGAACTACAAAATCAGAATGACTTTGATATGATGTAAGGGTTTTCATGGTGCGGATATGGCTCCCATGTTGTCAGTCAACATGCTGTTGAATTTAGCGTCTGCTCGCCGATGTCGTGGGTGGTAAATGACCACGATCTTGGCTTGCGTTATGCTGGTGGTCTAGTTCGAGGACAAGTCTCTACAAATTCCCTGCACGTTCACTTCTTCTCACCCCATCTAGGAGTAGTAAAATGAGAATTAGTGGGGATTTCAAGATACTTAAGAGTAGTAAAATGAGACAAGTGCTGATCAATCATGAGCACTGTAGTGGGGCGTAAACTAGTTTTAACAACAAATTGTCTAACATTTACCTAGGCTGAAATTAACAATAGATTGTCTAACATCAATCATAAGCTATGAAGATGAACCAGTTTGTGTAACTGAAAGTATGAGAGCATAATATCCCTATCTATTATACTAGTTGTTGTAGATTAGGGACGAAATTTTCTTAGAGAGGGTAGACTGTTACAACCCATATATTAAAATATTATATTTTATTCTCGAACTAGTGGAATGTTAAGTAATTTTCATGCCTCGACCGAATTTAAATTTCTTATATTTTCTTGGTCTTCCTAAATATTCATGTTATGTGAATGTAAAATGCACGGAGGGGTAAAATGGTTCCACTGAATTTTTTTTTTTGAGTGGGATTACACCCCGCTCCGGCCGCCTTCCCCTCATTCTGAACTACGCTATCTCTCGAACACACTCTCTCTCTAGCTCCGAGAGCTTTATCTCTCATTAGCACCTCAATTCTCCAACAAATTCAACACAAATTAGTGCATTTCGAACCTCGGGGACACAAGGATGCACCATCGGAGCACTGATCAGTGCTCTGCCATTGAAGCCAGAGCTTCAAGCTTTCCATTTCGAACTCAGGTGAGGTCCTCCTTCCAATCAGTAGCGGAGGGAAGGGGGGTCAATGAGTTCACATTACCCCAACAACTCTATTATTAATCCACACTTTTTGCTATTGATCCCAATACCCAATAAGAATTTCCAATAATTAAGTTCAGTTTAAGTTTTAGGTTCAATTTAAGTTTATGTCTGCATGGTTTTGATTTTCATTATTTATCAAAACACTCTATTAATCAACAATATTTCATAGTGAGTTCAATCAATTGAAAGGATTGATCAATAATCTTTCACAAAAATTGGTGTATTTGCTCATGGCAGTCAAATTAAAGGTTGTGTACGTAGTCATCAACATCATGGCAGTCATACATATCGTATAGCTAGCCACAGCTCTAGGTTTATTTTGCAGGTACTTATATTTTCAGAAGAGGCTAGATTCGCTAGTAGATGCTAGTCATCAATCAGGTAGATGTCGTTTCACCTGCTTGCTATACATTTTATTTACTTTGATAATGTGATTGAGATTACTTTCTTTAATATGACGAGTGATGTGATAAGAACTTGATTACTATTACAATAGTACTCTGTGTATGTAGTTTTCAACTATCTATGTGATTTCAAAATGGAGGTTATTATATTCGAATGATTTTGACTAGAATAAACTTGATTCACTCACACTTTGTTTTTCGACGCTTTAGGATATAGCGAGAACAAGGATAATCCGGGAAGTGGCGAGTGGGCTTGGCAGTGAGACCTTCACCTTCAGATTTTGGTGATGACTCTCTTATTGCAGTTTACTTTAGTTTGTAATAATTGCATGATCATACTTTCAATTATGCATGACATTGCACTACTTTGTGTTTACTGTTGTATGAAACTACTACCAGCTATGGTATGTTGTGATAATAATGAGATTGTATCACTGAACATGTGTCCCCAAGTGGGGGGGGAGGGTTGATTAGGAACACTTTGTAGTTGCTTTTATTTATGAATAATGAACTGTTTGGTTCAAATTCCTTCACATCATAATTATCTTATGATGACTTTCGTCATTAAGTTCGGCTTATGACGTCATCTCATGATGGGGTCATATGGTCAATTTAGTGGCGGCTAACACATTATAATCTCGTAACTTGTGTTATTAAGATTAAAAGCATGGTCTGATTTGAATCCAATTTGTTTATAAAGGTTTATCATTTAGATAGGCGTGTTCGAGTTTAAGTAGGTTTACATCTCAAACTACAACTAAACAAACCGAATTTACAGGTTGATTTTGTTTGATTTAAGCTTCAAGCTAACTTAATAATAATGATAATAATAATAATCTAAACTACCTATTAATGAAACTTTGATTGTTAACTAAAAATCAATGAAATTATTATTATACCCTACAACATATAATTAAAACAAAATTAGAAAAGAAAAAAATATGGGCATTAAAGTAGTTTCACATAATCAAGTTTTTGCTGTTTTTTTTTCTCAACCTCGCAGCATGTCAGCTTATCAATTCAATACCTAAGCTGACATTTCTCTCTCTCCTGATAACTGTCAACCCCAACTTACATCTCTCTCTCCCTGTCGACCCCCATTTTATTCATGCTGCCCGTTTAAAATAAATAACTTCTCAACCACTAGTACTACGGTCTAGTGGTATTCCTCCTCACTGATTAGAGAGAGGTCTTCGGTTCAACTCTTGCCAAAGGCGACTTTTGAACCAATTTATGCTAGCCCATTGTGAGGCAAAGCCCACCCCCTTCCCTTAGTGTAGATAATATCGATTTGTTAAAAAAAAAAAAAACTTCTCATAAAAACATTAGAAAAAAAAAAAAAACTATTTGAGAAAAAAATATAAAAAGAAATTTTTTCACACTGGCATTTGCTACTAGTAGTAGTAGCAATAATAATAATAATAATTATAAAAAAAAGAAGAGAAAACCTCTTATCTTTTAAGATAGGGAAATGACATCAAATTTTATTTTGTGTATTAAACAAAGGCTTTTGTTGTGAATGGTTTTTAAAATTAATCAAACTCCTCAATTTGGTCTTTAAGTTTCAATGTCAATCAGTATCAGTTTATTCTTTGGCTTTCACTGTTTCACATCAATGTGGTTCTTTTGGTAAAATTCTATCAATAATTTTGTTAGTATGTTGATGTAGCCGTTTGGTAACCATTTTATTTTCAATTTTTAGTTTTTACTGTTTTTGAAAGCTGAATACTCAAACCACTTTTAATTTTTTGAAAAATGAAAAACTCAAAACCAAAAACTGAAAGTTACTTCTTTGAGTTTTGAAATTTTAGCTTTCAGTTTTTTATTTTTTTATTTTTATTTTTAACTAAAAGTAGTTTCAACACGAGTTATCAGTTAAAAAAATAGTGAAAACGAAATGGCTATCAAACGACCATTTAGTAAATGATTTTTATCCATTTCTCGCTAACGAACAATGCTTCAGAAGATCTCGATTCTAATAATAATAAAAAAAATAGATACACACACACACACACACAACCGAAGAAAATACGAATTAGAAGGCAATTTTTGGAATTAGCACATGTACATTAGAGCATGTGGCTACCACTTGAATGAACAAAAAGAAGATATACATCTAGGCAAAAAGGAGTTGGAGCTAGAGAAAGTTCATTCAGAATTGCAAATAGAGAGAGAGAGAGAGCAGAGTAATATTCTAAAAATTGTTACATAGTTCATAGCCGTCGAGAGTAGCCAGAACCTGCACATTTCTTGCAAAGTACCAATCCTACAAAAAAAAAAAAAAAAAAAAAAATCGATGAAGCTATTGTGAAAGCTACGACCTTATAAATAAATATGTGAGAAAATGAGAGATTGAACCATACAAAACAAATATCGAAGAAGTTCACAATCTGGTGAATAACTTGACAATCTGATTACTATCAGAATCATTGAGGGGCATGCAGAGTTCAAGACTAAAAGATCCTAATCTATGTCCCCAGAAACCAATAGGAATAGCCTAATAGGAGTACAAGACTACTACTTCACTTGTTCAATGGCATTTCAGTACTTAGTAGTAGTAGTGATGTGATTAGGGTTGCATTAGTATTAATCTACACGATTTACTTATTGGGTACTTGCTCAGTACTACAACTTGTGACATGCGACACGGTACTTCAGTAGCACTTGTAGTTGTAGTACCACAGACATTAAAAAAATCAGAAGGGCGAGAGAGTATTATTAACCAAAATCCTAGATCGATTATGTCCTTCGATGATCATACATGCCTAATTAAGGTCTAAGGATCGTAATAATTCAGCAAAGAAGATGTCAGAAACTATTACCTGCACCCTTGCAAACCTTGCAGTCAACCAAGCCTGTCTCTAGCTTCATTTTGCCATTGTTGCAGAAGACACATTTCGTACCACCTACCGGTTCCAAAAATATATATGTATTAGGAGAAGACGGACAGTACTGAGACACCACAGGGGGCAAGTCTCAGTAATAGACAAAATGTTCAAACAAATAAAAGAATTACTAAATGTTGAAACAAAGAAAGGTTTTGTAGAGTAGGGATCAACAATTAGATGTTCAACACTACATCACGTTCTAATGGTTGAGTACCAACGTGATTCCCCTGACTCGAGAACTCGTCCAAAACCTGGCTCAAACTGTGCACAATACTGTGAAATGCTCACAAAAAGAGACTCCAAGAAGATAAATCGTAGCAATCACATCACATTGAAACTGAGAGAGTTCAAAATCATGATTAAGATAAAATTCAGAGTAGACTGTTCCCAAGTTATAATGTGCGACAGTGCAAGCTACAAAAGGGCTAATTGTACTTAAAACTCTTCAGTCTAAACTGGCTGGGTTCAGTCCCATGTTTAAACCTCAACCTACGCTGGTAAGCACTGGGAAAATCTTACTTGTCTGGTGACTGAAACTATGTGAAAAATAACATTAATCGAGATCCAAGCAACACATGTTGTCAACCAAGTCCATCTTCGGCTTATTTCTTCGCTGCAGATCCTAAGTTTAAAATTGATCAACTATAAGAGACTTTACTGCATGATTAGTGTTACAATTTTCCCTTCCATATTAGCATGAAAAATGCATCAAAAAAGGGCTAACTAAAATGCAAATGCCACACAAGTGGACATGAGCCCTAGCGGCCTAAAGCCTCCATTAGGAAAAGTTGCTTGGTCTCTGCTTGCACCATTTGATTAGTATCTGAGTGTATGGGACTACTAGGAGAGGAACCAAAAGCGTTTTCAGACAACCAAAAGTTCTTTTGACTTAGCTTGGGAGAAAAACTTAAAAGTGGATATGGGCCGTAGAAGTGCTTTTTTGAGAGACTTGGATTTTTTAATAAAATTTCAACGTGTTTCTCTAGTTCAATGACATAAGTGCTGAAACTTTATCCATATCATATTCATATTGCTGTCAATCATTCATTTCTTATCTCAAAATTAAAAACCAAGATAACAAAAGCAACCGGAAAGTGATTACCATTGCCAGCACATCTCTCACAAGGCACAGGGTCACCCTGCAAAAGATTCGTCACAGTTAAACCAAAAAAGCTAAAATCCATAATCCCCATTTTGTAAAGATAATTATAATTTGGAAAAATAGCTACAATAAACGTATTTTGATATTTGGTTAGCAGAAATGATTAATTTTCAGTAAAGACGGCATATTGATCTCATATGTCAACGACACAACAACACAACGATGTTATGATGACGACATAATAAACACTGATCATTTCTACAAAGAAATGTCAAAATTCCCTTATAATTTTTCGAAAAAACGAAGGCAGAAGGAGTGGGTAGTTACCTTAAGGCCGAGAAAGAGGGAGAGAGCAATGGCGGCCAAGACACTGATAGTGGCAAGAAAAGTTTGGGTGTCCAAGGGTCTATCGAAGCCAGCAAATAGGAGAATAGGTTGGACCAACAGCCGAGTGGTTGGCTGAATTATGATTTCACGTCCGGGGGCGGCAATAGTGGCAATGCCGGTGGCGGAGCAGCGGATGAGCGGAGGAGGGGTTTCGGGTTTTGTTTGAGGTTGGTGTGGAAAAGATTGAGATGTAGAAGGAAAAGAAGAAGAAGAAGAAGAAGAAAGAGGGTGGAGGGAATAGCAGGAAAGTGTGGCCATGGATACAAGTTAAATGAGTATGTGGAGCTCAGTTTCGGTACTCTTATTCCTTTTTTTTATATATTTATTTTACTTATTTATTTATAACTTTTTCGCAAGGAAAAGAAAGAGAAACTTTTTTCAATTTTTTTCTTTCTATTTTTGGCATTAATTTAATAATTCGAAAAAGAAAAGGGACATAAAAAAAATGGAATTTTAACGAAAAGCATCCGGTACTGTTCACTTTAACGAAAAACCACATTTTAACACTAAAAAGTCAATCCTGGTACTATTCACTTTACCTTTTATTTTGTCCTTATTATTAAAACTCAAAGTTTTCAAACCTTTTTCATTAGTTTTCCTTAAAAAAAAAGGTTGCTTAGAATGGTAAAATGGGTGTGTGAAAACTATTTTACTTTGGAGTTTCATTTCATTGTCATGACCTTGACTTCCAACTGTTTGGTAAATATTCCGTCTTTAACTTGTAAGTTGAAGGTCTTTGAGACGAATTTCGTGGATAATGAGTTTGATACAAAGTTATTATGAAAAGAAGAATGCTATTTTTACCGCCATTTGTACCATCTCTTTATTAGAGATGCGACACACGTGTTATACAAAGTTATTATGAGGTATTTTTGAGTTTTCTCCAACCAACAAGAATGTTATGCAGAGAATAGGTATACAAATCCACACGAGGACTACCGTGGGAGAGTTTGAAAGAGAAATCAAAATCATCTAAGATGACTTGAAATCCTCCGTGGAAGCTTTGCAAAAAAACAAGGATATTTCCTGGTAAGTAGGAAATTAAAATAAATAGAGTGAAAGAGATGGTGATGACAATGAGAAAATTTCGTCTAAATTTCAAGTTTAAGTCCCTCGTTCAAACGCAAGGTTAGAGGATAAATCAACAAACGAATGTTGGTTCCCGGATTCTGAAAAGGTTGCTACAAGCAAAACAGAAGGTGTTGCTGAAACACGAAAAGCATTTACTGCCCTCAATTCAATGACAGAAAAGAGCATATGTATTATGTACTGTACTGTACTGCCCTCAATTCAATAGCAGCGCCTGGCAAATCTCTTTTACAAAAGTTTAGTAGAAACATGTTTGGGAACTGACTAATCAACCCATACGCCACCCCGTCCATCTCGCTATCTAAACCGACCAGAAACGCGAAGCAAAACATGCAAAAAACTAGTTCAAAAATCCTGTTTACTTACTGTCAAAGTTTACATTGAATGGAACTGATGACGGAAGTCCATTCACACGTCACCCAAAGACGAAGCACCTCTGTCCAAAACTGTAGTTGAGCGAGCTCAAGAGGGGATTTTTCTTCAAGACACTGATTTAGGAAATGAGTCGACTACCGAACGTTGCCAGACGCCCTTTCAAAAGTTAATATCCACTGGATGGCTGCACAATCACTTTTCACCATTTCCCACTTTCACAGCCACACGATGTGAAGAATTTACCCAACGCATCTCTGGAACGACAAAAAGCTCAATCATCCAACTACTTCCTAGTTGTAAATTTTTACTGGCTTTTCAAATGTATGACGATTCTGCAAAACACAAATTGTAAAAATGGCAGTCACGTCAACATACAAGCCTATCCACAAATATATTTGAGCAAAAATATAATCTAGTTGTCTCAATGCCATCCTTGTTTTCAAAGAAAAATGGACACATGGAAGACGAACAAAACGGAAATATGCAACTCACCTGATTAGCTGCATAAGATCTTTTAGGAGCACTGTCAGAGTGCTCCAGCCCAAGATATTGCTCCCATGCACCATAGACATCTCTTCTCTATATAGGATGGCAGATGAAAAACAAAACAATGGAAATAAAATCTTAGATTAGAAACATACTACGAAAGTAATAATGTAAACTTCTATTTCTAAAGATTTCCATATCTATAGTAAAATGTTTACTGATTTGAATTTCTAATTCACACCTGAAACCGACTAGACACAATGTCCGAGTCCTGAAGATATTCTGGGCGACCTAGGGAAAGAAATGCAAACTTCCACTGGCAAAGGGAAAAAAAGTGATGTTTCATCAGTAGAATACAAAAATCCCATTTCTTCATTTAAAACTTATGAGAATGTCTACCTTTCTAACAAAATTATAAAAGTGAATATGATGATAATGATAACTTAGGTTGCACCTTAGCAAACTCCTCATCTGCAACCTGTAATTTCTTTTGTACTCGAGCTTTAATTTCAGCCAAAGTTTCACCTTCATGTATGACCAAGAAAAAAGGTTCCCCAAAGTTTTGAATTTGCTAGGAAAGGGAAAATTTGAGCATATAAGATACACAACTTCATATGATATTCATTTTTGAAAGGCAAGCATACATCTGGAGGATAGCAGAACTGTGAAACTAAATAGTTGCAACTACCATTTGGTTTTGAGCTGTGTCTTTAGTGAAATGGTAAACATGAATTACACGATCATTAGGACCAAGATTTTTCTCTTCCTCAGGAACCTATGAATTGAAAGGATACAAAAAAACATCAATTAGACACTCATAACATCAAAAACGCAACCAATAGCTAGAATTAAGACCTCTAAGAGCATAAGCATGAGAGAGAGAGAGACAGAGACCTCTTCAGCTCGTAATGTCCAGTATTGATCATTTATGTTCTCAATCTTTTCACTGTGAGGAAAAACCTGCAGATATTTTACAGCAAGATTGATTAGTAGCAATAACAATAAAAATCAACCTTGTATTTATAAGCATTCTAACGGCCATAGAAAATGGAAAAATGGATAAAAAGCCCCAAATGTAAATAATCCCATTCTTCCAACCAGTTATGTCAACATTTGATTGAGAAAAGAACTAGAAAAAAGGAAAGGTAGATCTCAAAGAACCACGGAAGGCCCAAAAGGTAATAACAGAATAGTGTCATGCCACACAAAAAGGGCCTAGGTTTTTGTGGTGGACTCATGCTTCATTTTACTCACGGTTGGATTTTATGTCCTCACCGTACCTGTAATGCTTGATAAATATAAATTTTGATAAAAAGCTATGCCTATCGCAGAATTCACAATGTTGTACATTTGACATGCACAGATATAGAAAACAAGCCAATTAACACTTAGCTCAAATAGCAGGGACATAGAAAACATTAATATCGCAGAGACATTTGACATGCACAGATATAGAAAACAAGCCAATTAACACTTAGTTCACACAGCAGGGACATAGAAAACATTACTTTCAAAGTGTGTTCTTACAAACTGTATACATTACAAATAAAACCCTATTTTTGCGATGGTATTGTATAATTTACTTTAGAAAGAATCCATTAATCAGACCAATACCTATCAATTTTTTCTTATCTACTTCACAGGTATAGTAGTCAGAGCGTTTTTATTGGAAGATGAAGCTCATACCTTGTAGATCTTGTGATAGAAAACTTCAAGCAACCTAAGTTCTGCATCCGGATGAGACAATTCAACCTGTTCCAAGATGGGATACACCAGTTAGAGCCATAAACTCAGGGTATTAAACTAAGTAAATAAACAATTAAAGTAAACCATTGACAAGATCAACAAAAAAGTGGGCCAAAAAACAAAAAGTTCTACACACTACTAGTAAATACTAAATAGTTAGTTTCAATTGGCTGGATAGTGACATTAACAAGCCAAAAATGTCACCTTAGTTTTAAGATCATTAATTACATCCCCAACAGTGCTCTGTTTTGGCAGTCTTATGGTGTGAATAACCACCTGGTAAAAGACAGATATATCAGAAAATAATTAAAACTAACAAACCATAACTTTGTACGAACTTGTAGGTGTACTCACTTCTTCCTTAGTAGCATGATGGAATGCAACTTTCAGAGTTTTCAAACCTTGTAATTCAGGCAGAGGGATGTCCAACACTTCATAGTACAATATATCTGAAGTCTGTCATAGATTGTTGTAAGAGTTTTGTTCTAGGTATTAAAATAAATATACCCTAGGGATGTGGAATTATCACCTGATTGTAGTGGACCAGCATATCAGTCAAGTGGTCAACCCCACGATACTTAATTGGCTGGGGTTTGGGTTGTTGTGAGTAACAGTTGTGCGGTGTAAGCCTAAGTTTGGATGGATCATCCAAACCAAGTTGTTGAGCTACTCGTTCCACAACATCATCATAGGTATGGAGTTTTGACCTTAAAATCAATACGACAACCCGTGAGATTGTAATAACAAAATCACTTTTAGATCATATACAGGACAGTTAATGAACACAAATGCATTGGTACTGTAAATAATGTAGATAAACATTAACCAACAATAATGTAGCTTACAGTTCTAGGGAGAAATCCTCTTCTTTGGGTTTCTCAAGGGATCGGAAGTGAACAACCTGTGACATATCAGATGATAAAGACTTAGCCAAACTAAGGTACCTTTTTTTATGAGAAACAATTTTATTAAAATACACAATACTTACCTCCTGAACTAACAGAATTGTGACAATGAGAATATATCACCAACACAAGCATACATAATAGAGATCTAGGATACATTATCTGAAATAATGCTCCTCAAGAATATTTATGGTGAACCAACTAGATATTCAGACACAAAAGTCATGAGAGAACATGGTCGAGTAATCTACAGTATAAAAGTCTACCCAGAAATTAGAAAACATGACTATTCCATCTTATTATACATGATGATGGTACAGCACCCACAGTTTACCACAGTTAACTTCTTATATGGGTGGGGTGAAACAAATCAATCATCCAGAAAACAAGCATGTATTTTAAATCCTTTTTCTAGTAACAGGACCAGCATGAGATCAAGCCTCAGTAAGAGTCTCACAGCTATACCAAAAGTCTGTTCTCATATGACTACCAATTCAAATAAAGCACCAAAGGAATAGTAGTTTCCAAACTCCAACACATTAAGTATAAGTTTCAGGAAGTCTTACTTGACGGTTGTGCACATATTCCAGAAAAGATGGGACATCATCATAGCGGAGATGTTCACCTTCAAATGAAGTTGGCTTCTGAAAGCAGACAATGTCTCCATCCTCAAGCTGCATACAATGACAACAAGTTCAAATATTGACAAGCAAAAGTACTAATGAACACTGATAAATATTTAGAAAATACCTGGCAGGCACGAAATGTGAACTTCTTATCGATGGGTTCACACATGACATTGGGCTCAAACTTGATTTCCTGGGAATCAGAGCATTGGTAAGAAACCATGGTTGACCACTAAAGAAAGAATCAAAATAAATCAACCGCCACATAAATAATTAGTAAATAACAGAGACCAGTAATCAGGCAGCTAATCAAAATAAATCAACCGCCACATAAATAATTAGTAAATAACAGAGACCAGTAATCAGGCAGCTCTACACCAGACAAACTCAACTTATGGCTCATGAACCTTGGATTCAATCGGTAAAGGCACAAGGTTTTGGGTACTTGTTTATAGATGAGACAAACAAATCATATCGCTATGAGACAGTCAGAAACTTCTTCACCCAGTCATGGTTACTGTCGTGAACTGACTAATGTGCCATCCTTAGCTAAATTGCTAGTTTCATTGTCATAAGGAGATATACCATGTAGTTCTAGAAGTTGCCTACAGAATGACACAAGGAGCTGAGACAAGATGTGATTGCATACAAACCTCATATAGGTCATTGCATACAAACCTCATATAGGTCAATCTCTTCCTCGGGAGCATAGCCAGCCATTTCATTTAATTTTGACAAGATTTCAGCTGCCTTACCAGTACTCTTCACGAAAAGTCTTCCAACATATCTGACATTATGGAGAAAATAAGCAAAAAACATAAAACTTCATCTTCTTCCGTAATTTATTGAGTAAGAGTAACCCAAATATGCCAAATTAATGTACCGTAATTCTTCTTTTTCTGGATCATAAAGCTTAAAGAACAGCAGGATATCATCCTTTGTCTTGTCAGCTGGTGCAATAGGGTGTAAATCCTGAATAAAAATGCAGAAAATCTGGGTAAATGCTACAAAGAACATTCCATACAAGAATGACACAATCTTTAGCAGTAAAGTACAATTACCAGCCCAAGCTCTACTTCTAAGAATAACTTTAGTTCTGCATTATGAACCTTGTTCGATACCTCCCTCAACTGTCCAACCTACAATGCAATGAAAGAAAGACTGATGTAAAAAGCACTTTTCTGGATTATGTTTAATGATGTAAAAAGCAAAGTCAAGTCATCCATGTGGCCTTTATTACTGTACTGTACACATCAGCTATTTCCAGAAAATGTTTCATTTAAAAATACAAAAGCAAAAAACTCTTTACTTGATGCTATAGAAAGAATATTTCTGAGTCTTTCCAAAAAATAAAAAAATAATTTTCTTCAAAATTGTAATTTTCCATGGAAAACCTTTCCCAACCAAGACATACTAATTGTTCAACCACTTTTATTGAAACAATGTGGAGCAATTCTCATTGAAACAATGTGGCCTAAAAAAATCATATAATCTAGGCCAGGCTTCACCACCAGTCAACCATGTGTAACAATAAGTCTACATAGTGCACAAATATGGAATTAAGACTTCTATACAGAAAAAAATATAATAAGGCATCCAATGTAATGCAATATGAAAGAACTGCTTCAACAACCACAAGTCAAAGGCAGAAACTATAGCTTTTTTTCCATTTTAAAAAACGCACTCTCTAAAAAGCATTAGCTTGTACATGCAAGCATCATCAAGAGCATGGTAGGCATCAAATGGATATGGAGATGAATTTCATCTGTCCCACAAACATTGAAGAAAAAGAAGACAAAAATAAACTTTAAAACATAAAAATAGTAGCAGCACAAGATAAGTACAGATTGTGTTTCCTCCATAGGCGTCAATGGACGGTTAGGACGATATGTATGGTTTTGACGCTTTGCCCACAGCCAAAAACGCTGAAAATGCACTGGTATGCCAAACTCTTTTGCAACCTCCTCCTGAATTAATCATTATGGAAAGCAATTAATTAGCGCAGCAAGGAAACACAATCCATGTTATTGGAAGCAGCACATCACCACTAAAAAGAAAACACAAGATTGGAAGTGAAGACAGTGATACATATTCGGAATTTGGAGGAGGTACCTAGTTATCAATCATTTCTTATACAAATCTTTTTGGGAGCAGCTTTTTTTATTATTTTTTTAATATATAATAAATTAAATAAATTTCAGAATGGATATAATCACCATATGCTATATACCTTGAAGTCCACTTAGAATACTATGCAAAAGGCATAAATCCCTTGGAATGTTTCATTGAAATTTGATTCATCTGCTAGCAAAACTTTTCACTGAGCTACCAGCCAGTTCACCAACAAGTTTTCCTAACCTACAATCCATGTAACAAAAAAGCTACCTACCATGTAACAAAAAAGCTACCTACAAAACTGCAAAGGAGCCCTAGCTGCCATTTTCATAAACTTATACCTTTGATTTTTAAATCTCAACAGGAAACCAGAAATTTAATAAAATTGGGATACAAATTGAGCAATCATAGTCACAGAAATTTAAAAACAGCTAAGCACCTTACTCTCAAAACAGAGTATGCCCAGAAAACCCAGACGAGCATACATACCATTCAAGCCTAATTTGGCACATCCCAGATGATGCCATTGTATTAGGAATATTTGCGATAAAGTTAGAGGTACTTTAGTTACCTACGGTTTCCCTTAAGTTTTCTGCTGGACTCTTGTTATTTCATATTATTTAGTTTGGCGTATTTGAGTACTTTTGTTACCCTAGGGTTTTCTTAGGTTTAGGTTCTATAAGTTTCCAACTGTAATCCCTTAGAGGATTTTGGAAGATTGAATAAATTTACAGCTGTATAATTTCCTTCCAATATTTCTTGGGTACTACTGGTCACCACATGCAACCGGTGTTTGGACCGCTGGATTTGAAGTCCGTTCAACAAAATTAAGCGTGGATCAAATCTGGCAGTCCAAACCATGATGCACTTAGTCACCGGTTGCGCAGAAGGAAAATCGGTTTTCTTCTATCAGGATTGTGTGTTGCAACCTAAACCTAACCCTACATGCAAAGCCACTGGGAGTGATTCCTACAAATTTAAGCCCTGCATCATATGTTTAACAATTACTCAATGGCATCAAATTTAAGCCACTGGGAGGAAAAATATAAATAGCCATATCTCACCATGAAACTTAATCAAAATCATACAAAAAAAAAAAAAAAAAACAAAAAAAAAACAAAACAAGGACCTGCCGTCCCAAATCCATGGTAGAAACAAATAGAACATATCTTTTGGTATACCTATAAATGTCATCCAGTGCAAAAGCATCACATGATTATCAATTGAATGAACGCCAAATTTAATCATACATTTGTTCTCTATTTATCACTTCACTTGCCAGTTGCCATAATATTGTCATGTCTACTACTTTTCTAATTCCCTATAGTGCAGACCCTCAATAATATACACACACACACACACACACACACACACACACACACACACACACACACACACACACACACATACATACAGACATACATACATACATACATACATAAACGTACGTATATATAGTTACTTAGTTAGTTAGGATCCGGATAGTGGAGACACATCTGACACACATTTTGACACACGTGTTTGTGGGGCCCACTACGTAATGTATTTAAACAATCCACACGTCTATCTTTTATGTCCTACCTCAAAGATCATGTCTACCAAAATCACACAAATCCAAAACCGTATAACCGTTGGAATAAATTTAGTGTTTCTTGTAGAACTGTATTTTTGCATTTTCTTCATTTCAAATGAATGTCTTAATGGTTTTGGATTTGTCTAATTTTTTGCAAGGATGATCTATGAATGATGTACTAAAACATAGATGGTTTGGATCATTAAAGTACATTACAAGGTGGGCCCTACAAAATGGGTGTTTAAAGCATGTGTCCTCAGATCCTAAACCATATATATATACATATATAAAATATATTCCTCTTTGTGTGTGTACTTCTGCTTGTGTAAAATGGTTACAGTTACTAAACCGTAACTATACAAATGAAAAAATAATGACACACACAGGTCAGTTAACTGTTATTAGACAATGTAAGAGGACTTGAAAGCATCTAGAGTTCTATCCTCTGCTTCTACCTTACATCCAACCTACAAAGGGGGGAAAATAACTTATTTTCTTTAAGAAAAAAGGAGAACTATTGACAAGTAAAGCAATAACTCTAGCCTTTCGAGTTTTAATACACTAACTAATATCTTGCAAAACGAAAGAGGACATAAGCAACCATTAAAGCCATAACGTATTTAGCAGACAATATGGATAGTTGGATACCAGCGGGACAAGAAAGTTTTTTTCTTATTGATAGAAGAAAAAAAAAGGTTTGAAATCAGGTGCAACAAGCACCTTCTGAATTGTACCTTAAAAAGGTTAAAAGGGGTCTGCTTCTGAATACGAAAACTTCTAACTTTGTCATGATCCACAAGATCAAAATAAATATCCTTCCCAATTTGCTCCACGAGGTTCTCATCCCTGGCAACCTAGACGATTCATATACCTCTTAAGCATATTCAAACCAGAAACTTGTACAAATTGACCATTAAAGTCACTTGTTAGTAAGGGAGATGTTAACAGCTAAACCCCAACCTTTATAATAGTATACAGGTGTGCCTCTGCCTTTTCTTTCTTCTTGTGCTCCTTTTCTTCTTGTTCTTTTTTTAACCTCTCCTGACACAAGTCAATGAATTTATTTAGAACTTATCTCCTGTAAGGCAAAAGTGTATTTGTTTTCATTTGTATATAAGTAACTCATAAATTAAGCAAGTTTGTCTACAAAGCAGTTGATGTGCCAAATGTATGAAACAAACAAGCAAAGCATGACCTTATTTGTATCTCATTTATTTCTGATTCCAAGTTCAAGTAGAACTTCACTTGGATCATTATGGGAATTTGATCTCAAACAACAGGATAATTGAGATAAGCATTGTTCAGAGGTTCATTCAAATACATCGTCAAATGGAGAAGCCACACATCCAATTTCTTAAAAATGAATTAAATACCCTAAAACTTGGCCTTAAGAACAGGATCTCACCCTAAGATGTTCAGCAATGTCCCTTTCATCCACATTGCAGATTATTTTATCTCTGTCACTTTCCCGAATGTACACCAGCATGTATGCATTTGAATATTTCGTAAATTTGAAAGGAGTGTTATTAAACCCAGGGTTTGCCTGCGGTAACTGTAAAACAATAAGCAAATTATGAAAAAAGAAAAAAAAACTTAAAAAGTATAAACATCGATTCAATATCGCAGGCAGAAAATGGAAAAGCATACCTCTTCCTCACCACCATACTGCTCCTCTAGTGCCCTCTTTATATCTTCTTTTGTTACCCTCTCATCATCGAATTTATACCTGTGAACCACATTCTTAATGACATGTGAAATAAAGGGTGCTTGATTGAAGATAGTAGCAACTTCAGTTCCTTGCTTTCCCAGCATTTCTCAAAATTCAATCAAATGTCTAGAATTAGCATAAAACTTGGGAAACAGAATTGGCACAGAAACATACCTACTGAGGTGCCTATTATGACCCAAGGCCTCAAAACATCCGTATGGCATGGTCATTTACTATGTTATAATTACCTTATTGTGGCACACTGAAAGTGAATGTGAGTGTGGTTGCTACTTATCGAGGAGATTGATATGAAGGTGGTATGCTTAGTTATACTCATATAGATAGATTGCTATATAAAAGTTACAACCACATCCATCTTCATATAGATAGAGATAGACACTGCTAAAAATCAAACTACAGTTCACCCAGAAAGGTTGACAATACAACTGTAGTGAGTCATTAATTGCCTTAAGATTCAAAGAATTCACATATAAGGTCCCTTTTGTATTTAGATAAGCTTCTTGTTTAATTTTTTTTCTTCCAGCTTTTCTGAAGTGGTTCACTTCCCAATTTTGAAATTTGGATTTCTACTGTTTATAGGCAATGAAATTGTCTCTTCTGAAAAGACAAATGCAGAAAAGGGTCCTCCTGATGCTAGGAAAGAAGTTGATCAAATTTAAAACGTAAAGTATATAGGCATATTTGTACATGTGTGCTTCTAGAAATTCTGGCTTCAAACAAACAATATGAAAACCAAACTAGGGGGTTGATGCAGCAAGGTGATGAGAATCAATCATAAGTTTTCCAGACAAGCAAAACATGTGTGCACACTTGAGAGATGGATACAGAACTGTGACATACCACTGATCAGAAAGTGTTGGCCTGATAAAGGCATAATAGTGTCCACCGTGCACCCCACCACTATGCACCAAAACACTGTAAACAACCATAGAATGGGTAAGTACAATAGAAAGATTAACTACAAATCGAAACTAATTCTTTTATAGGGAGATCAAAACATGGTCATCCTGTGTCTAAGGGAGACATAAAAATGCCTTAGAGTGTTTGTTTATTCCACAACAATAATTTTTTGTAGAGTAAATTGTAGCAATGGTCCCTCAACTAAAACTCCATTACCAATGGTCCCTCAACTTTAACCCAATCGGAGAAATGGTCCCTCAACTTTAACCCAATTGGAGAAATGGTCCCTCAACTTTAACTCAATTGTAGCAATGGTATTTCCAACATAACTCATTTTGACAAAATTCTGATGAAGTTGATGAAAAGGACCATAGCTGCACGTTTTGATGAGTTGAGTGACCAATGGTAATGGATTTTTAGTTGAGGGACCATTGCTACAATTTACTCCTTTTTGTAAGAAAAAAACATTATAGGTGAATGAGCAGTACAAGATAGGGAAAAAGCAAGAAGAAGAAGAAAATAAAATAGGAAAGCACACCACATATATAAAATGAAACGTGTACATACATATAACATCATAACAACTAAAGGTGAAGAAGAAGAAAATAGAATAGGAATGCACACCACAGACATAAAATGAAACGTGTACATACATATAACATCATAACAACTAAAGGAACACAGCCACTTAGAGCATCACCAATGGAAGATGCAAAATGCCTTGAAATTGATATTTACATTTTTGGGCTGGCTTGAAAACACTCCAATGGAGGGATGTCAAATATCCATATTCACCAGAAGATGTAAATAAAAATGTAAATTTACATCTTTTGGAGGTCGCCCAGCCAATCAAAGAGAGAACAATGAATGAAATTCCAAATTTCACATCTCTCCCATTGGAGTAAAACTAACATTACACCTCCCGGAAATGTAAAATGAGATGTAAATGTGGGTTTTACATATCAAATTTGTATCTCTCTTAGTACTATGAATCTCGTGGCTGGCGAGTTCGATACCAATTTATTTCCTTACAAACAATGTGCAACAAAAGTGAAATTCAGCACCACTATCAGATAGTAACGTCGACCAAAATATCCTCACAGCAGAAATTTTGGCACCCTACCAAGATTCCTTAAAGGACGAAAATATTTCTGTCCAGAAAAAGGAGATGCAGCTAAAAGAGCAAAGGGGTTTCCTACAAAGCATGCATGAGGAATTTAGAATTCTTTCAATAACAAGAGCTACATAGAATCCTTCCCCAACTATATCAAGCACCAGTAAGTGAACCTCATAACTATTATTATCACATGAAAGGGATCACCAGAAAGCTTCCCTAAGAGATTTAACTAAACAAAGTGGTCTCTGATACATGACAAATAAGAATGATGCTGAAAACGTACCTGTGAAGTGTGTAAAGGTTGCGAACGCTCCTATCAGCTTCAGGCGATAAATATTTTCCATTCTCTCGATCAAGGTCAAGTTGTAAAGGGAACTCATAACGATCATTAATCTACACAATGAGACCATCAAGAACTATATTTAATGTCCAGTAAAGAAATGCAGTTTATCAGTCTTATGTAATCAAATGCTAATCACATCACTCCAATCTCATCTGGAATAAATTATGAATGGATCGTTAGAAAGGCGCTATATATGACAGACCAGTCTAATAAATAGGTCATTCAAGTCAAAGGTCTGATAATAGAACCATTAATGGCCAGATCACAGGACATGCAAATCATAAGGATATCTTTAAAGCAAACACAACATGGGTCCTTACCCTTTTTTGTCTAAACTTTGATTAAAACTGGTTTAATTGACTGAAACTGAACTTTCAGTTAAATCTAAATTTACTCTCTTTTGTATTCTTTCCTCAGCATTCATACTGACCACAACTTATCAAGTAAATATACTCTGATTGCGAATAAATGGATCATTAAATACAAACAACAGTTTCCCATCTTCATTTTCAAACAATCATTTGGACACAATTGTGATGGACAAACTATAGTGAAATTCATGGTAACAAACTAATCATGCACAAATAACAGTCACAATGGCATGTTATATCAAATTTTCCCCTTATTGAATTCCAACCTTCACCATTGTGTCCCGCATGAAGTCATACTCAAATCGTTTCAGTTGAAGTTGAAGCACAGGGGGGAAGTCAATGAACAGAACACCTTTCTTGGCATCCTGAAAAGATCCCACAACATCCAAAATGATCATCCAACAAATATAAGCCAATAAAACAATAGTTTTTCTTATGACAGACAGCCAAAAACAAAATGCAACAAACTGAAGAAATAATCACACTTGTGGCTGAAGCAAATCAACTATTAGAATTGGGACATTACAATCCCTCCACAAAACAAAAGACAAAGGTAGATTTAGCATGGGAAAGAGAGAGGAACAATAAATAGGAGAGAGGTAGGCAACAGGAAGAAACCAAGGAAAAGAAAAAATTGAACGTAAATATTGATGCTTAAATCTACCCACCAAATCATTTATATAAGTTTTTACAACTTTCTAAGATAAGATCCGCTTTTACAACTTCTACTGAATTTACGCAGCAACTTGTTTGAAAAGACCGTCAGTTTCTTTTGAACACCCCTAATATCGTGTACAACTAGGCTATTCAAACTTTGTTCTGCCTCATTATTCAAACATTTTGTTTTAAAAAGAACCAAACTTTTATTTCAGATTAAAACAATACAACAGAAAACGAGATCTCTCTAAATTACAAGACAGGCTTTTCCATTTCTGAGAAACAGCATAAAACAAATAATTACAAGACAGAGGCTTTCCAATTTGAAAAATAACAGAAAACGAGCTCTCTTTAAATTCCAAAGCTACACGCACTCACAAAGATGCCCAACAGCATGCCCTTTCCCATAAGCATTCCACCTCCTCACAATATCCACAAAATTTCTGCTTTTCTTATCTCCACGTACCACTGGAAAAATTCACAGCACTAAACCCCCTTTTCAAAGCTTTTCACATAATAACTTATTAGACGACATTGGAATGGACCAGCATAGCCCTGCCTCCTCAATTAACCAAGCCCACAAGGAAAAAGCCACAGGACAGGGCAACAACAAATGATCCAAAGTTCCAAAATTTTCAGTAGAAGAGATGGAGCCGAGATATCCAACGTGTATGAGTGACTTAGAAGAAAACGTTACAGAATGCTCCAACTTCCAAACTCTCCTATTTGCTTTATGAGGGATGAGGGAGACTGGTCCTAGAGTTGACAACAGCGACAACTCTGCTTCTTGATCATTCAAATTCCTTTGAAACCCAAAATCCCAACTTAAAGGCAAAGGAAAGAACTGACACACATTCTTGGAATAGATATGAAATTGTGATTACCTGTACAGATGGAGATATAACGAACAAAACTCTGTATCCTCAATCCATCTGTCTTTCCCAAAACCTCACTTTAAACTGTGTCCTTTAGAAAGATCTGTCGATGGGCAGCAACTTGTATCTCTTGCCACACCTTCAGATCCCAACCAAATCAGATAAACCATACTTCTGAATTTGTTTTATCCCCTTGCAGCTGAGAAGAACAATCCACTATTTTCTTCTTCTTTCTTTTTTCTTTCTCATAATAAAATAACTCATCATATTTCCAAAATCCTGAAGGTTTATGAACTTGGATTGTGTAGACTATCCATTCCAGCATTCAGGAAATTAAGTTTAACAACTGCCAACCTATTTCTTCCCCTCCCTCAGTTGTAACACCTATTTTACCACGCCTCAATCTTATTCATCAATTTGAAGGGCATGTGAATGCCCAACCCTTGCGACTTTGCTTTTTATAATTTTCTTCTCTTGTTTGGGTTGAAAATGCCTTGCAAAAGCAATGGTTCGATAAGTTGAAGAAAAAAAAAAGCTAGCCACCATCTAATTTGCAATCATCTTTACCTTGACTGCCTCAAGTTAATTTGTCTCCACCCAAGATATCAGGTTTATTTGTTTACATTGGGGCCAAAAGTGTCCTAAGACACAAAACTAAAATTCGAAATAAAAAGGCACAGATGGCATTGCAAAAATAGCATCCTGCAATCTTGATCAATGCAAGGAGCAAGCAAAAGTGAGCTGCTCAGAAGCTCAGTCAACAGAAATAAGTTTAACGCTCCAAAGCAACGAATTATCTAAAATTTTCTCAAATTAGCAAGCAGATAAGTCCCACAGAATTTCATGCAAAATTGTCCAAATTATCTACACCCTGAAAATTTAATAGAGCTACCAACCTGTAATCCATACTGTTCAGCATGATACTTGTTATCACCCTCAAGACGTTCCACTTCAACATACTTATCAAAAGAAGCATAAACATCACGACAGCCTTTGACATCAAGTTGAAGGTCTGCCAGGCACATATTAAAAAATGTTATGCAAAAGGAGCATAACATGGGAGAGCGCAAAACAGAAACAATGAAGTACCATAAAATGATTCCTTTCTTGTAGATTTGTAGTCCACGTTGATGCATTCAATGTAGTTCATATGGTGTCCTTCGAATAACTTCTGTATAGTTCCCTCTACAACAGTTCCCTGGTGTACTTTTCATTAAGTATGCAAAGCTTCCAATTCATAAGATTTTCAAATTTATCAAACTAAGTTTAGTTAGAATTTTACCTTCATTTTGTGCTCAAGTTTTTCACACAAAACTCTATTGAGTTCTTGCACATCATGCTGCATAAATGAATCATATGTGTCCCATCCAAAAGACTTTGTAAGCTCTTTGGTCGCCACACTATTGTCACTGTACTGGAGCTTGTAAAATAGACTCTGCAGAGCCAATGGTATGCTTTGCGATGGCAAATCATTCTCAGTTGTGGGCATATGGTAAACAGCCTGAAATATATAATCCAAGAAATTGTTTTCCTCAGATCTCTATACAAACAAGTTAGCATGAGGGAGAAGAAAAAATGTCGGCGGCCGCTAACCTTTCTGAAATAAGGAATATGATACAGAGTCTGGAGAAGAGAGTTCATGTAGCACGTTGCTCCTTGGTTCTTAAGCCCCACATAACCTGTCTCCTTTTTTGAGTCATATGTCCAGTAATCTACAACCCTACGAACGAGAACCTCGGCTTCAACTATAAGTGTATCATTCACAAGATACCCTCTACTGGGATCGTAAAGTTCACTAAGAGGCATAAAGGATGTAAAACCCCAATCACTTTCTCGCGCATTGAACTGGTGCTGTGTGTCTGTATCACACAAATATAGTGAGTTGAAATTTATATGCACAACAACAACAAAGCCTTATCCCAAAGTGGGGTTGGCTGAAGAATCCTAGAATGCCACTGCGCTCAGTTAGTTGAAATCTATATGCACATTTTTGTTTAATTCTGCAGGTTTCTGTCTGTAAGTATACAAAATGTCAGCACCGGCTTACGGAATCGGTAAAATTTTGGTTTTCGAAACAACTCCACCTAATACAAGCCTAAACATAACTATTGAATTTCTAGATCACATGAGCTGAATTCACCAAGCGTAAGTACCAGAAGCAAACCGAAAGGCCAAACACATCTACATTCTGAATTTCCCTATTACATAATGCATTCCTTACAACCAAGTCCTCCACTGAATTCATTGGGCTCTGATACTTGTAATGAACCATGAACGATTTTCTTTCCTAGCAAATCTACTTATTTTCATCAACATAAGAAACCATTATTTGCAACATTCCTGATTTCCACATTTAAATGCACACACGTTCTGATAGATAGAGAATCACACCCAACATCATGGATTAAGTCTGGAAATTCTTATATTGCCAAATGCTCCAATCCGAAATTTAATGAGCAGTGCAAGATTAGAAGAATATATATCCAAGGAGTTACCTTTTCGTACTGAATACTTGTTATGAATTTGATTGATAACCCCCAAGCTAAACTGTGCATATCTACTCCACCCATATGGCAAACATGAAGAATCCGCAACATCCAAATACATAGACAAATGATCCACATTGTTTCCCTTAGGAAAAATAAGCACGCGCCTGCCAAAGCAAAGCAAAGCAAAGAGGAACATGTCAAAGAGGAATGTACCACAGCAAAGTGAAGATGTAAAAAAAAAAAAAAAAAATAGAGAAGATGACCATTACCATTTATAGCCGCCAACAACAAATACATCTGAATAATACTTCTTCGTATTCATCCTAGTAAAGTTGTCAACTCTCCATGTGAATCTTGATGATGGAGGATCCTCCACTGGCTGGTTCTCCACATTATTAGCAGTTTCAGGTTGTGCAACGACTAATATGCAAAGAAACAAAAATGAAAGATAAATATGTTACAAAATTTTCTTGCTGTTAGTTGTTGAACGTACAACTAAAATAACAGTACTGCGAGAAAACTAAAAAATTAAACTCAAGGGATCTATTTCAGTATCCAACTGTGCAGAACATGTATATATGATCTTTTTCAATGGACACTGTATGAGAACTTCCTAGAGTTTGCTTTCAAAAGCAAAAAAAATAATCCTAGTGAAGACAACCACTTGTCAGGATACAAGTAACACTAAAATTACAGGGAATGGACATGCTGTACGGATCATAATACCTTCCATGGGTTGGTGATTGTTTTCAGGCAAATCCGAATGCGGGACAAGCATCTCCTCGTCCTCTGGTTGCTGAAACAAAAACACAAGGGTGACGAAGAATTCCGAGCATTTACCAAAAGCAAACCCTTATTACTATTTCCAACAAAACCCTAAATTTCAAACAGCAATGGAGAGAATCATAACCATATTACAGAAATTTGGAAACCAAAGCCCTAAACAACCCCAAATTTCAATTTTAGTTCTGGAAAAAAAAAACCCAATTACAATAATCTTAGGAAATACATACAAATTTGAACCAAAAACCAAACCTCTGATATCGGAAAACACCAAACACATAGATGCATGTATACTTAGAGAGAGAGGAGAGAGAGTCATACATCAATAGGGGCAGGCGTCACGACTGTCATGGTTGAATGAAGCTGCGGAATGAGATATGGAAATACCTCACAGAAAGGTACGAGAGAGAAAGTGAGAGGGAGAGGGAGAGGGAGAGTAAAGGCTTGCAGTAAGAGAAGTGCAAAATGACGATCACCAGAAGCTAGTCGAGGAGGGAAGAGGGACTGCGCTCTTCTTTATATGTATGTGTCGGGTAGTACGGTCACAATATGTTTGGAGAAAGAAATTTAAAATTATTAAAGAAATGTAAAATGATGGAAATTGAAATGACGAGATTTTATTTTTTAGAATTTGTAAATTTTCTTGTTTGGTTAACCTAAAGAATAATGGAATTGAATACAGAATATGTTATTTTTAAACTCTCAATCATAGAAATTGGAAAATGACACATATTTTCATGGAATTTAAACTTGGGAATTGGAGGTCCCAAATTCCAAGTTTTTTTTCCACGTGGAAATTCTAAATTTCTATGTTTATGAATCCAAACAAAGAAATTGGTGCATGTCAATTTATAAATTCCGACTTTTACCAAATTCCAAGTTTATTTCCCCCATCCAAATTGTAACATCCCACATCGCCCGGAGGAGTGGATCCTATAAGCCTTATATGTATATTCTCATCTCTACCTAGCACGAGGCATTTTCGGAGCTCATTGGCTTTGGGTTCCATCGGAACTCCGAAGTTAAGCGAGTTTGCGGGAGAGCAATCTCATGATGGGTGACCCACTAGGAAGTTCTCGTGTGAGTTCCCAGAAACAAAACCATGAGGGCGTGATTAGGGCCCAAAGAGGACAATATCGTGCTACGGTGGAGTTGAGCCGGGATGTGGTGGGGGCCCGGGCTGGGATGTGACAATTTGGTATCAGAGCCGCTCCCTGGCCGGAAGTGTGCCGACGAGGACGTTGGGTCCCTAAGGGGGATGGATTGTAACATCCCACATAGCCGGGGGGAGTGGATCCTGTAAGCCTTATATGTATATTCTCATCTCTAACTAGCACGAGGCCTTTTGAGAGCTCACTGGCTTCGGGTTCCATTGGAACTCCGAATTTAAGCGAGTTCGTGCGATAGCATTCTCAGGATGGGTGACCCCTTGAGAAGTTCTTGTGTGAGTTCCCAGAAACAAAACCGTAAGGATGTGGTCGAGGCCCAAAACAGACAATATTGTGCTACGGCGGAGTCGAGCCCAGGATGTGGTGGGGGCCCGGGTCGGGATGTGACACAAACATAGTGGTACACCACGTGTTATTTTATAGATAAAAGAATATTTTATATTTTAAGTTATTAATTTTTCAATATAAGTATCTCACTATTTATATAATAATGACACATAGTGTATCATTCTTGTGTGAGTTCCCAGAAACAAAACCGTAAGGATGTGGTCGAGGCCCAAAACAGACAATATTGTGCTACGGCGGAGTCGAGCCCAGGATGTGGTGGGGGCCCGGGTCGGGATGTGACACAAACATAGTGGTACACCACGTGTTATTTTATAGATAGAAGAATATTTTATATTTTAAGTTATTAATTTTTCAATATAAGTATCTCACTATTTATATAATAATGACACATAGTGTATCATCATATATTATGGGCATATTGAAAAATCCCTCATATAGTAAATCAACCAACGCAAATTCTTTTACGCAAACTGGTCTTTGGGAACCACATACCAACGTAGATCGTTATATATGATCTCAATGGTTGGGAACAAAGCAATCAAGGCAAGCATAGGGTGAAGGCGGGTCTCTCCTCTCTACATTTACCCATCAACCTTTTATTAATGTATGTTTCTCTCTCCTTTCTCTGTTCCTCTCCCTTTTTCCTTTCTCTCTCTGCTTCTCTTGATCCCTTTATTACAAACAAATCATAAACCACCATCTTCTCCGTCAAGCAAAACCTCCTAAAGAAATTGTTGGAAATATGCCTTGAAAGTCAATCTTTGGAAGAAACCTTTCAGGACAATGAATGGGTGTATAGATGACTCTTATACATCAAAAGGCAAAGATACTAATTATGACTATCTCAATAAACGATATATGTCCTAAATAGTGAATCCATGGACAGTGGATTGATGTAAGAAGTAATCTAATGATGTTAGACTACAGAGACCTTCTTCACATAACCATAATGTCCAAAAAGGTTCCTGGTCATATGATTGTCAGAGGGATACTAACAATGCAAAGACCAGTACATACTATGTCCCCTTCAATTGGAAGGATGGAAAGTCTCATCCCATTCGTGTAGTGACACTAAGATAGGTATGTAGGTGCTCATTAAGGGAATGAGTTCAATGAACACAATCGAACGAGAGTACTTGCATGGAGGTCTACTCACATGTCAAGCAAGTAACTCTAATGGTTGGAATAATGTAAGTAGTCCTTTGACCTGAGACATCATAGTTGTCTTGTGGTTAGGTGCTTGATCTTTGATTATGTCAAAGTCACTCCATCCGCGGGTGTCCACGGCATAGTTGGGGTTAAGCCACTTAGCCATGGAGGCAAGTGAATGCGCAACAAGGGATCTCTAATCCTCGTTATGAGAGGTTGAATACTCTAAGATATGATTCGGGAATCTTCGGCCGAAGTATCGAGCGTAATAAAGGAAAGCGTTCCTATACGACTCAATTGAATCATATAACATGGAATAATCACATTAGGGGTTTGACATAATATATATCCATATCCTAATAGTGTGATTGAGAGTATTGTTTTAGAGAAGGATCGAATTACATTGTAATTCCAACTGAATAGGTTCTCCGAACAAATTCTACATTAGCTTGGGTAGCCATGATATATGGTTAGATGTCACTCATGGCTTGTGAGTTCTTCTAGATGATTAAATAAGTAGTCGTCAAAGAAGAAGGAGAATTAAAAGTAAGTTTTAATTCACTAAGTGATTGGATTAAATATAATGAATTGGATTGGTGCCAATCACCTCACTGCCTTGCTAATTAGAACCTAAAATGATTGTACACCGATACACTCTTGTAGTGAGACAACTAATGGATGAAGGAAATAATTAATTGGATTAATTAAGTGTTGTGATTAATTAGAAAGTCTAAAGAAATCATAAAAGCGATACAAGATCGTTTTGGGCTTAAAGAAAAGTTCGGGTTAATATGGGCCCATTAAACCCAAACCCATTGAGCTTTTATTTAAGCATAGGATGACTTGAAATAATAAAAGCCCAAAGCCCAAACAACACTAAAGGGGGCCTGCCAAAGGAGAGAGAGAGTGAGTCAAGTTGTTGACTTGTTTCTTTGTATTATAAAAGGAACTTTATAGCAAAAGTTTCATTAGGTTTTTTTGTGTGTTTATTTGACAAAAGAAGAAAACAACTCTCTCTCTATAAACACTCAAAGGGCCGGCCACCATAGGGAGATTTTAGCTAAATCATATTCTCTCCCTTTTGGTTATTCCTCCATCCATCTCACTACACTAGTGGGTGTGGATCTTTAGAGGTCTTCTATCTTGGAGACTAAAGGAGAACCAAGGAGCACTCATTCTAACAAAGTGAAGGAAGCAAGGAGGGAGGCTAGGCTCAAGGAGTACCAAGAACAAAGAGCTTGGAGGTGGTCTATCCTTGGTCTCAAGTCTAGATCAAGAGGTATAAAACTATACCTTCACTTTGTTCTTCAATAAAATGTTTAGATGCATCAAATATAGACCTATGCTTCTTGAAGGGGATTTGCATGACTATAGCTTTGATATTATGTGTTAACATGCTTCCGTTGCTTATGTATATAAATTTGAATTGTATATGCATGCTAGTCACTAGAAATCCCACATAAATCTCATTATTTCCCTTCAGAAATTCCTTGTCATTCCTTGTCATCCATCATCTCTCGTCCCACGAGCAGAACCACCTGAAGAAATCTGAGCCCATTAAGCTCAAAATCTAAACTTTGGAGGACGAGACCAAAATGTGCTGAGCTCGAGCAACGCGAGGTCACGATCAGGGACAACTTCGAGGTACGCCACCTTTATAACGTTGTCTTGTCATGGCACAATGTGAGGTCACGATTTGGGCTTCTTCAAGCGTCTATGGAATTCGCGGTTTAAGATTGAACGATGGGTCATATCCAGTACTGCGAGAAGCTGTTAGATGTGAGATCCACATGCAACTCTCCCTGCGTAAGTGATGGACTCTGTGTAAAGGTGTCTTGCCAAAGCCTTGAGCAGGCTTTTAGGCTCTTCTAAACGAATTGATTAGGCATGCCACTATTGACCAAGACCAATAGATTGATTGTTTCTTAGATGTTTGTAAAGCTTGTTTGTTTATGGCACAAGTAAACTGAGCCTTTTATAAATGATTGTGCTATGGAAGGGTTGAATTCATGTTATGTTTTTTTTATGCCTTGGTGACATGGACTATATATTTTCTTTGTATTGGTGCCAAGAAAGAACCACAAACTATTCAGAAGTAGTCTAAGTCAGTTTGCAATTCCCTTTTTAAATGTAAAGACAAAAAGTAAAATAGAAAAAAGAACAAGTAAAGGACTGAATGTAAAGAAACTTTATAGACTTACCAAATTATCCCTATACTAAAACCCAACACAAAATCATTGTTTGCTAATATTGAATAGGCGAAAATGCCCTCCAAATACTTTGTTGGTTGGGGTTTTTTATTTTCTTTTCCATAGTGAAAAGGTGTTTATGCCCTTGCTCTCCAGTTGTTAGCCATTCTATTGTTTTTCACTCTTCTCTCTCGAATTGCCCTTCGATTGAAACGGGGTGGGTTGCCGCTGTTCACTAGCCGTTTGGCCACGTGTTGGTCATCGATGGACTATGTGGTTTCAAATGTTGTTTTTGCCCATTTTTGCAATGTGTCGGTCATCCTTGGACCCTGTCATTTCCATCAATTTTGCTTACTTTACCTTTCGTTTTTGGTGTTGGTCTTCACATATCATTTTCTTTGCTTATCAATTGCTATTCTCTAGCTTTCAAGGGTCCTTATCTCTGTGTGACTATTTTTGGGACAAAAGCCTCTTTCTTTTCGTCTCCAACCCCAGTGTTCGGGCCCATTTGAAAGAGTTATGTGTCTGTGCAAAAGCGAGGAATGATTGGTCGTATCTGAGCACTGCCATTTTTTCTTTTCGTGGCGGTAAGGTTGTTGGGTGTGTGTATGTTTTTTTTAGTTAATTTTGATGCTATTAGTGGGTGGTTAAAATCGGTGCTTAAAGAATTATTTTGTGTGAGAATTTGTTAATGCAATTTTGTTTGCCCAACGAATTAACTTACAGAGCTTTCTCTCCCACTGCGCCGTTTTTTTATCTTCGTGTAGGTATGGTTGCTGAGTGTGTGCATATTTTTTAGTTAATTTTGATGCTATTAGTCTGGTTTTTTGAAGTGGGTGTTAAAATCGGTGCTTAAAGAATTCTTTTGTGTTGCCCAACGAATTTACTGACAGAACTTCCTTTGAGTTGAATTATTAAACTTTTAATTGGACTTCTTTTAGAGTGTTTGTAATTTTTTTTTTATTTATGTTGTTTTTGGTTTATTTTTTATTTTTTATTTTTATATGTGCATGTGACACACCCCGACCCCAATCGAGGCATGCTGCCCGTCACGTGAGGGTGACGTAGCCATGTGAGATGTGCGGAAGTGAACGTGATGTAAAAATACGGATAAATAAAAACCAACTAACTAATTTACACTAGACTAGCATATCAGTGCGAGTGAAAGTGTTTAGAGTGTAGGTACACACACAACCAGAGCGTAGGTATCATAATGCAGTCCAGAAGTCTAATTACTAATTATACAGATCATAAAAGAAACCCTACACTGATGGATGTCTGTCAGAACCGCTGTGGAGTCCTCGTGAGCCACCAACAAGAACTTCTATCTAAAACCCAGATGGGCGCAAAACAGAAAGTGTGAGTGGGCAAAAACAAAGCTTTTCAAAACAATTTATCTTTCCAAAAGTAATAACCCATCACCGTAAAACCCGTATAATTTACCAGAAAATAATACTACGTACATATGTAAGAACCACGCTCGAGAGTAGCAAAACCCACATGTATGCCATGTCAATCATCTCCACAATGCATAAGTAAGCCAAGTGAAATGAATCAATATAAAATGACATATCAGGTGGAGTCACCTAACGTGACCTGTATGGCTGAGTCTATAACTCATCAGTCAAGTCTTGCACACGAGTCGGAACCACCTAATGTGGTCTGTACGACAGGTTAGGTGTAAATAAATACGCTCAAGTGTTACGATCACGTGAAGGCTGTGCGAAGTATCGCAAATCACCTACGAGTCGGAACCACCTAATGTGGTCTGTATAACAGGCTGGCACCAGCCTTGGATCCAAGGTGAGCGTGTGGTGCGGGAGCTGAACGATCACATGAAGGCTAGGCCCTGGCCTCGGGCGGAGTACTAACACCGGGGTGCAGGACAATGAATTCTACGTACAACAATTCATTACTAACTACTACGTAATCATACCAACAATGTGTACTCACCTGAACTTACCTTAACCTCCGCAATAGCATGCAATATTATGCAAAGCTATACTAAACCATATGCTAAATATAAAGCAAATATTACATGGCATTTTAAAACGTAAAAACCATTTAAAACTATTTCTGGGAACATGTAAATCATATATATACATATATATAGAAAATCAAAAGCCCACTCACTGGTATGTAGCCTGGTCGTAACCCCCAAGTCTCGCCTGGATGTGCTCGCCCTTCGGAAACATCTCACCTATATGTGAAACCACTATTTTAACGTCAATTTTAAGCACATAACCAAAACCGTGTAATAACTTCTCATGCGTTGTTCAATTTGGGTGTTTGAATATACCATCATATTTTTAGAAAAATTTTCTAATGTCCCACGCACCCTCATGCGCCGGCCAAGGCACGGCCACACGCGCCAACCACGCGCAGGCACGTGCTTGGCACACGGACGGAATCCCTAACGGCGTTAGGGAATATTCCGTCAAATAACAACATATTCTGTTTAAAATTAACGGTGTTACCTGACGCCGTTAGCATATTCCGTCAAAGTTGACGGAATATTCCTTGTCTTCTCCGATGGTCCTTACTAGAGCCGCCGCCTGCCTCCGTCTGCGTCGTCGGAAACTGGAAAATTTTTAAACTTTAATATCTTCCTCATTTTTCAACCAAATTCCACGAAATTTATGTCAAATTGAAGCCCTAAACGAGTAGAACATTTTCTTACCTCTCAGAGGTCCAAAAACTGACGGAAACTGGTTAGGAAGTTCATCGAAATTCCGGCTAAACCTGGAAACCCATGGTTAAGCTTATCTCGACGTCCAAACTACTTCAGAATTACTCCAACACACCATAGAAGCTAGAAAAATACCTTCTTAAGTCTCAACACTAGCTAAAACGGTCGTGATCACGTCGGAGCAATTTACTCTCCTCGCCGAAGCTCGGGTATCTCGAGTTTTACAAGTCAAAGGGTACGGCTCGACTCGTGAGGTCGAGGGAAGCACGATAATGTTATCTTCACACTCGATCTGTAGGTGTATGAAGATGTTTGAAGGTTATGGGGTTTGTTTGTACGGACGGGGAAAAGGGTTTGAGAAAGAGAGAGAGAGAGAGAAGGTAGGGAGCACGTGTGGGTGTGTGTGTACATGCCCGGATTGGGCAAATTTTAAATTATCCTAAGCCCTAATTAGGCTGCATGCCTAGACTCATGCAAACTTAGGTCCAATCCAATTTCCTCCATTCCTTAATAATATTTCCACTATAAACCCAACTCGGCCCCTAAATCACGTCGACATTCTTGTAACATCAAAAATAACTTAGACCATATGTATACATTCACGTCACAAGGTCCACGAGGTCAAATTCATCATTTCCACGCGTTCGAGGATAAAGATATATTTTAATTCGGGACAGGCTGTCACAGCAGGCGCTTGGGTTAATATTTTGTGCTTTTATTTTTGTATCAAACTGCTGAATTTCATTTTAAGTTTTGTGGAATTTATTGATAATTAGATGTTGTGGTTTGGCATGCATTGTAATTGTAGACATGTAAATTTCGTTGTATACAAATGATGCATCACAAAGCTCCACGTGGCATATGACTCATCATAAATGGACAAGTCATTAATGACATGTGGCACAAATTAAGCAAAGGAAGTAGAAAACTTTCCCAAAAACTCGGCAAACAAGGAGAATCCCTCTTAAATTCGGCAAGGGCTTAAAATACCTTCAAAACTGGAAAGAAAGTTAATGGATCTTCATAAAACAAGCGAGAATTGAAGATTGCTCACAAAATAGGCACCAAGGCCTCATAATTTCGGCCAAGGGGGTAAAGTGGTTGAAATTAAAACACAAAACATGCCTAAATTTTCACATGGACAAATTAGGACATAAATCAAAGTCAAATCCACCCAAAGGCAAGCTTTGAAAAGCCTATAAATACAAGGTCATCCCACAAGCATAAGGGTAAAAAAATCTCTACATAGAAGAACCTCTGCCAAACCTTTGAAGACTAATACGCTGCCAAAGCTCTTTTTGAAGAACATTCAACTAAAGCAGAAGCTTTCTCTTGACCAAAGACGAAGTACTTCCTTGAAGAATCAACAAGCGCTCGTGCCGATTCCTTCAAGACTTTGTTGCAAGCTTATAAACTTGTGGCAATGTTCATTTCAAGATCAAGTTGCCAAAACCCTTGAAGCAATGAAATCCCGCATCAAACACTACCTTTGCTGCACCCTTGAGGTGAAGATCATCCACACGTTGTTTTCAAGCTCAAAACTTAAAGCGATTGTTCAACTGTTCGTCCGAGATCAAGTCATCGCGACCCTTGGATCAATAATCACGCATCTACATCAAATTTGAAGATTGAATTAGAGGAAAATTGGAAACAGAGATTGTAACCTACAAATTCAAATTAATACAAATGTACTTTGTGCACATGTTCTCGTTTCATTCAATATAGAATTTTCATGTTTACAAATTTGGCACGCCTGGTGGGATCTCTCTGCCTCTCATCTCTGTCTTCAAAACCCGCACAAATGACATCAAGAAATGATCAAGTTGTTCCCGCTACTAACACGAAGAACAAGGGCATCCTTGCCGCAAGTGGTGGCACTTTGGGCGTCACAACCCCAAGCAAGGCAAGAACTCTCTTTGTCGTGCCTTCCACCCATCCATCAACTTTGCCGAATGAGCAAGAGTACCCGAGGCACGAACCTGTGATCACCCTGGCCTCGCTAAGGGCGCCAATAAGAGAAAGTCCAAGAAAGTACTCTTGAGTTTTTGACTTTTGATGCTGACTTAAGCAGCTTGTGTCCTGTAGCCATGCAAGTCATGACTACTGGCGCGACTTTCATCGAGGAGCAGCTGGCTCAAATGAGTGAAACAATTTCAAGGTTGACATGGACCGTGAAGGAGAAGGACTTGCAAATTGCTACGCTCGTTAACCATCTGGAGGAGCAGCACAACGACAAAGCTGACTTGAAGGTTGATCCACCAAAAGAGGAAACCGAGGAAAAGGAAGAGCCTTTGGTGGAGAAAGCGGATGAGAAGCTGGACCAAGCAACAACACTCATGAGATCTCTTTCTATCTAGCAGCTACAAGAGATGATCACTAACACCATCAAGGCGCAGTACCAAGGAAGCTCGCATGACTCTGTACTATTCTCAAAGCCCTACTCCAAGAAGATTGATGCCTTGAGGATGCTAAGGGGTTATCAGCCACCAAAATTGATGCAATTCGATGGAAAGGGCAATCATAAACAACATATTGCCCATTTCATCGAAACTTGCAACAACGCTGGGATAGAGGGAGACTACTTTGTCAAGCAGTTCGTGCGCTCGTTGAAAGGTAATGCCTTTCACTGGTACACCGACCTCGAGCCCAAATCCATCAACAGCTGGGATCAACTTGAAATGGAATTCCTTAACCGCTTCTACAACACTTGCCACACCGTAAACATGCTGAAGTTGACGAGTACGAAGCAATGAAAGGATGAACTGGTCGTCGACTACATCAACATATGGCGTTCATTAAGTCTGGATTGCAAGGATCGGCTTTCTGAAACCTCTGCCATTGAGATGTGTGTTCAAGGCTTGCATTGAGGGCTAAACTACATCCTCAAAGGAATAAAGCCAATGACATTTGAGGAACTGGCAACTCATTCCCACGACATGGAGCTGAGCATCGCCAACCGTGGGAAAAAGGAGTCAACCACTGACTTCAAGAAGGACAAGGTGTTCACTCCGAAGGTTGACAAGACTGGGAATAAGCCCACCAGGGAAGCTTTTGCCGTCAACACTACCCCCATCAAGACCTCCCCTGTGCTAGTCAAGATCTCATCCCAGAACAAAGCGAAAAAGATGTGAGGCTTCTCGCACCCAAGATAGGTACAAAAACACCTTAAGGGAACTAGAGCAAAAGACGTACCCTTTTCTAAACTCTGACGTGGCCGCAATGCTAGATGACCTGATGGAGAAAAAGGTGATCGAGCTACATGAGTGCAAACGCGCCGAAGAGATTAATTGCATTAATGATCTTAGGTACTGTAAATACCATCGTATCGTGAGTCATCTGGTTAGCAAGTGTTTCGTCCTCAATGAGCTCATCATGAAGCTGGCACAACAAGGACAGATTGAGCTTGACCTTAAAGACACAACCGCAACACACACTACTTCGATTATGTTTGGATCTTTCGATCCCGTGCCTTTCCAAGTGACGCATGCCCACTCCTATCCCTGCTCAAGCTGCACGACACCTTCTACACACCCATCGTTGGGGGCTAGTGACCAAAATGCAGTTACCGACGATGAAGAAGGATGAACACTGGTGACTTAAAAAAAGACAAGGAAGCCAAGACCCCAAGCCGCAAATCCAATGGTGGAATAAGGGAGAAAGCACATCCGCCGCAACAATAGAAAGCCTAAAAGAAACGTAAGAGTTGCTAAGTCGACGTACGCTGGGGAACTTATGGAGCAAGATCCACGCATTCCTGTCTCATTGCACAAGTACTTCCCAAAGACTTCTTCCAACAGTGCACTACCATTGCCGCATATGGTTGAAGTGGAGATAGAAGAGCCCTCAAAAGGCAAAGTTATCGCCATTGAGGAAAAGAAAACTCCCACACTTGAAAAAAGCCTGGCGTCATACTTTAGCATCGAGGAGACGCTGCGATTGCCTAAGAAGATGTGAATAGCACTAATAACGGTCATGGTGAGCCCCGACATCCACGAAGCGCAAGAAAGCAAGGATGAAGGCTTGAAGCTTCAGCCACATGAATATGCCACATGTTGTGCCGCCCATGATGCAATCAACTTCATTGACGAAGACTTGCTGACGGGATCAAAGCCTCACAACCGTCATCTCTTCGTCTCTGGGTACGTAAGAGAGTACAAAGTCAACCGCATGCTTGTGGATGGTGGATATGCCATAAACATCATGCCAAAGTCAACAATGACTACAATCGGCATCAAGGTGGATGAACTATCCCTAAGCTGCTTCCTAATCCAAGGTTTTAACCAAAAAGGACAAAGAGCGATGGGCATGGTCGGCATGGAGATGACCATTGGTGAACTCAAATCAAGCATGTTATTCCATGCGATTGATGCAAGAACTTCCTACAGCTTGTTCTTGGGAAGGCCTTGGATCCACAATAATAGAGTAGTGTCGTCCATCCTCCACCAATGCCTAAAGTTTTACCGAGAAGGGGTGAAGGTGATACAAGGCGACACCAAGCCATTCACCGAAGCCGAGTCACACTTCACGGATACCAAGTTCTACATGTTGGAAATGTGCCCTAAAGAAAATCATATGATGATACTTTACGGACATTTCACATGTTAAACTAATATAGTTTAATATAAAGGGCAAAGATTATTATTTAAAGCCGTCTCATATAAATGTTATATGCTTAAACGATAAGTCCAAGGAATATGTAATTGGGAGAATGTGATTTAAAGAAGTTAGATTTATGAGACCATTCTCTTTCGTATACATATCCTAAACGTTCCTGATCATACAATTGCCAATTGGGCATTGATAGTCCGTTAAGATCGATACGTGATAAACTCATATTTATATATATTTTACATCAAATTCACTTGTCTTGTCTTAGTTAGTTCTTTATATTCTTGAGCTATTTACTTTGTTTTTGTGTTTTGTGGGATTTGTCAAGCAAAGAAAAGAAAAATAGCACAAGTGGGATTTTAAGTAACAAATTCGTCAAAACTGCCTGTGGAGATCAGCTGACTTTGGAAGCAAGTTACGAATAGCTCAGAATGAATTAGAGAATGAGCTTTATATTCTTGGAAAGCTACGGATGTCTATTTTCTGGAGCATTTCACGAATTGCTAATATCATTTTTCTAGAAGAAGTTATGGTTGTTTTAACACTGAAAGGTTACCAAGAGGCTGAGCAGTTTGTAACTGTTATGAAAGCAATAAACCCAATAAATCTAATAGCCAAAACTGATGTAGCCAAGAACAAGTCTATGTTGGAAGTATGCCCACAAAGCCACTCATTTGATGTAATAGCTTTTGGAATACTTATGTGTTGATGGGAACGTGGAGACTTATAAGGCTAGACTCGTAGCCAAGGGTTACATGCAAAGAGAAGGGATTGACTATGAAGAAACCTTTTCTCCTGTAGCCATGATTAAGTCCATTCGGATTTTGCTTGCTATAGCTGCGTACCATGATTATGAGATATGGCAAATGGACGTGAAGACGGCCTTTCTGAACGGCTACCGAGAGGAAAAACTCTATATGACTCAACCCGAAGGTTTCGTGTCCAAGTCTGAAAAGACTAAGGTATGCAAGCTTCAAAGGTCCATTTATGGACTTAAGCAAGCCTCCAGGAGCTGGAACATTCGTTTTGATACTGAAATCAAAACGTTTGGTTTTACTCAAAACGAAGACGACAATTGTGTTTATCAAAAAGTCGTTGGGGATGCAGTAGTATTCCTAGTGTTATATGTAGATGACATATTACAATTCGGGAATGACACTGCAGTACTTTCTTCTGTAAAAGTGTGGTTGTCCAAAACCTTCCACATGAAAGATTTGGGAGATGCATCTTATGTACTTGGGATAAAGCTTTATCGTGATAGATCCAGAAGACTAATTGGATTATCCCAATCTATGTACATTGATAAGGTGCTAAGTAGGTTCCAGATGGAACAATCTAAGAAAGGTTTTCTTCCTGTTAGACATGGAATTCACCTTTCTAAGTCCATGGGACCTAAGACTCCTGAAGAGATACGACAAATGAATACTATTCCTTATGCTTCCGCCATAGGAAGTCTCATGTATGCCATGATATGCACAAGGCCTGATATCGCATATGCTGTGAGCATTACTAGTCGATATCAATCTAACCCAGGATCAGAACACTAGGCAGCTGTCAAGACGGTCCTTAAGTACTTAAGAAGAACTAAGGACATGTTCCTCGTTTATGGAGGAGCAACAGAGTTGCGAGTGGAAGCCTATACAGACGCATATTTCCAATCTGACGTCGATGATAGAAGTTCCAACTCCGGATATGTATTCACTCTGAATGGTGAGGCTGTCAGCTGGAAAAGCAAGAAACAAAGTGTAATTGCTAATTCCACGACAGAGGCTGAATACGTCGCTGCAGCTGAAGCCGGCAAAGAAGCGTTCTGAATGAAGAAGTTCATTACTGAACTTGGAGTGGTTCCAACCATTACATCACCAGTAACTTTGTACTGTGATAATAGTGGGGCGATAGCTCAAGCCAAGGAACCCAGGGCACATCAAAATAACAAACATTTTGACAGGCGTTTTAATATCATTAGAAGATATGCTGCCGAGGGGAAACTCAACATCCTCAAAGTTGCCTCAGCCGATAACGTAGCAGATCCACTAACGAAGCCAATGTCTCAAATCCAACTTGACCGCCATATGGAAAAGATGGGTATTAGATACATGGGAGGATGGCTTTGAGTGCAAGTGGGAGATTGTTGGAAGTATGCCCACAAAGCCACTCATTTGATGTAATAGCTTTTGGAATACTTATTGTATTAAACGTTTCTATGTTTAATGAAGGGCAAAGCTTATTGTTAATCACTATTTATTGTATCATATGTTTAAGCAATAAGGGAATCCAAGGAATGTATTTGATCTAAGAGATAAGTGATTCAAGTAAGTTGGATTAACGAGACCTTTCTCTTATGTTCATTCCTAAAACGTTCATAGCCATAGGATTGCCAATTGGGCATTGACAATCCGCTAAGGTTAGTATGTGTTATGTCGACTCAAGCGCGAGTATGACAAGTCTCAAGTCATTTAGTGTTGGACACTAAGACAAACATATAGGTGCTCGAAAGAGTAATCGAGTACACTGAACAACGATCAAAAGAGGGTTCAAACATACATGTCATGTAAGAACTCGATAGTTGCAATATGCAAAGTAGTCCTTTGACCTGAGGCATCATAGATGTCTAATGGTTAGGTCCTTGATCTTTGATCATGTTAAATGTCATTCCATTGGAGTGTCCACGACATTATTGGGACCAAGCTATCTAGTCATGTAGGCATATGAATGCATAACAAGGGATCTCTAACCTTCCATGGTGGAAGGAGAATACTCTAAGATATGATTTGAGAGTCTTTGGCCAAAACATATGAATATGACTAAGGAAGTTTGTTCCAAATCATATTCAATTGAATCATATAGATAAGTATCACATTGGATAGTAGACATGAAACAAACTATCACTCAAACAATGTGATTAAGAGTATTGCATTAGAGAAGGACCGTATTGCATTGTAGTTGTAACTGGATAGGTTCTCCAACCACTTCTACTTAGCTTGGGTAACCATGATATGCTGCTAGGTGTCACTCATGGTTTGTGGAAGCCTTGAAGATTAGCAAACACTAATCAAAGGGAGAATTGAAATGTTGTTTCAATTCACAATCGATCGTTAAGAGTAACAATCGCCCACTGCCTCGCTAATTGGAACCTAATGGATCGTACACCGAGTAAGGGTGAAAGTGGACTCATTCTCATGTGACATGAGTATGAGAAGTCTTGGTTGATCGTGTTCAGTGGACTCATTCTCTATTGAGCTCCTACATGCTTGTCTTGGTGTCAGTCACACTAATGACTCAAGACCAGTCACTCTCCCTAAGAGAAGACATAACACGTACTGCTAGGACTAAAAGCACACCACAAAGTAGCACATAAATGTCCTATTGATTTTCCTTATTAAAGCTAAGATTTGTCAATTGTAGCATATGAAAATAAAGGTATTTCCCGCAGAAGATTGTTTTATCTAACTACTTAAAATGTCACAAAAACTGGGCTGCTGTCCCTACTGACCAGCCACCGAAAAATAATTATTAGACTGACTTACGTTTATCTAAAGTCTACGAAATTTTATATGAAAACACTAGACACACAGAGCTACACTCACACAAAGTTTTGGGATTTTTAGAGTTGATTTGCTATTTAAATTAAATTGAACAAAAACAGGACAGAAACATATTTTAAGTAGTTCACAAATTAAGAAAAACGAGTTAGGGGAACTGCTATCCACCACCATATAATCATGCAAACATGTTATGTTTCATTCAAATTCCTTTTATTTCCGGATGAAGATGCTCAAGTTGGCTCAATGTTAGAACTCAACCTATTACTCTTTCTTATGTAGTATGTTAAGAGAATGGCGTTTTCAACTTAACTTAGTCCCTAGCATGTAATCGAGAATGGCGTGTTCATAGATTTAACAAGTAGAAATCATTAAGAATGAAAAGAGTTTGAGTCATCACAAGGCATCGTAAGTACTGGCGTTGTCTTATTTATCCTAGAAATTGGTTCACATGTTAATCGCAATTAACAAGTACTACTCTAGAACATATGTAGGTCCTCATTCGACAAGGGCAGGCACACACATATTCATAGCGTTAAAATCCAAGTTATGCTTACTACGTATGCATCCATAGAAAACAAATAAAGAATTCATCAATGAGACAAGTAGTGAACTAATTTTCATCCATTCATAAAAGTAATTCAAACAAAATGTCATAACAAACTTACAATCATATTCGGGGCTTCAAAACAGCCCCTAACTACTAAAAATTTAGTTACACACAATCCTTAAGTTAAAACAAAAGATAGACATGAGTTTGAGAAGATAGAACCGAAAGAAATCGATCGAGGCCTCCTCCTATCTTTCCTTCCTTCCCCAACGCTGCTTTTAAACCAATTCTTGCTGCATCCTTTTCTTCTCATTAACTCACCCACTAATAGCCATTTAGTTATGACAATCAGTGAGAGGAAATGGTAAAACAATTGTAACTTTTTGGGTAGCCTTTATGCCATTTACTCCCTCTTAATCCTCATCTTTAATTCCATTCCCTTTTATATTTAAATAAGTGTCAACAGACTGAAGGAAAAATTTTGTCCTAGCTAAGAACAAGTAAGAACATTTGAATACATATGCAAACTATTAACTGATAGACGCATATTTATGCGACTTAGTTAACTAGTTTTCTTGCATTTACGTTATTAGTTCTTAGTTATTTTAGTACTTTAAGCTATTTTCGTGTGTTTGTAGGTCCAAAGGGCTAAGGTAGCAAGAAAGTGCATTTTGGTGCATTTTGGAGCAGTTTTGAGCTTGGAATGGATTACATATGTTATGAGCAAGATGGATGGACGAATTTGAAGTCAAATGAGGATAGAAACATGCTAAAAATGTGGTGAAACAAATACAAAGTGCAAGAAGAGATAAATTTCTAGAAGGATTGGCCAAAACTTCACTCAAAACCATGCATACCTCATAAAATTCATCAATGTCGTGGCCTTCCCTTTGTTTCACTTCCACCAGATTTTTTAGTAATGATGCAATGCCTATCTCACCATGACATGTGAGTGGATGATGCAATGCTTAGCTAACCATGACATGTGAGTGGATGACTCAATACCTAACCCACCAACAATTCCCACTCTTTGCCATGCTCACCTACTCAATTCCACCAAAATTTTGTGTTAAACAAGTCCATCCTCTTCCTATAAATACCATGGTAGCAACCTCATTCAAATCATCAAGAAATAAACCATTCTCCAAGCCTTGCCTTGCCTCTCCCTACATATCTAAACCCCTTCCCATCCATTCCTCCAAATAACCAACCCTTCAACATCATTCCAACCTTGTTGTTGCGGCAAAGAGAAGGAGAAAAGTCCTTGGACGCGCTTGCTATCCAACATGGATCGTTGGAACGTTTAGGTGCTTTCTTTCCTTTGTTTTTCAATGTTTAAATTTGTTTATCTTTGTTTTGTAATAATGAGGAACTAAACCCCCCTTGGCTAGGGGGGGATTCGAAACACATGTCCATGCTTGCAATATGATTTGATTACTTTTAATTGCGTTTCATAAGTTATGAATTCAATTTACTTATCCGTTCGTATAAAAACTGATTTGTGTATGTTGATTGAGGGTCGACACTTAGTTTGCATGCATGAATTTGATGCTAGAATATAAGGGAGTTTCACCTAATCGTCATGAACTTATATTCACAAGTAGTGAAGGTTGCTAGTCACAATCGCGTTAAGTAAATTCTTGGCATAAGTTTCATGCGTATTCCATAGTAACGAGTGTCTCGTCAATGCTTATGATTTTCATAGAACTTAATGATTCTTGCTTGTATCTCTATTATGTAATTCATTTAGGGAACTTGTGAGGAATGCTTTGGGTTGTCGTATGCAATCATCCAACTCAATAAAAGTAGGAAAATCTGAGGGTTAATTTAAGCGTACCTAATTAACTTGGGGCATTGAGAATTAATAAGTTATTGAAATACAATTGGAAATCGTTTTGTATGCAAGCAAGACATGTGTGAAGAAGAACCCCTTAGCTAGCCTTCCATCCATTTATTTAAACCAAATTCGTTTTAAAACTTGTTTTGTTTTCCAAAGTTTATGTTTTGTTTCTAAATTCATCAAATCCAAATCCCCCTTTACTTTTAAAGTCTTTTATTTACATTTGTAACCTTGTTTTTATGTTTTTGAGAGGATTTAGCAAGCCCTCCTAATCCCCGGCCTAGAACGATACCCTACTTACATCTATACTACAATTGTCAAAAAGAGGGTTTAATTTGTGTGTCAAGTAATTTTCACATCAAATTTTTGGCCGTGCTGACCTCCTGCTGCCGTGCTGACCTCTTGCGCGCAAGCTGCCAGTCTCCCTCGCCTTTATTTCCGTGCTGCTGCCAGACGTGCAGCCTTGCTGTCCTGCTGCCCACTCATCTCTCCCTCTCGTCTCCTGCGTTCCCCGAGGCAGCACTCAGCTGCTCCTTCCACCTCTCCCCGCCTTCTTGTCTCGCATCAGTGTTTCACAGCTCCCCAAGGAGCTCCACCTTTTATTTGTGTTTGTGTATGTTACTTTTGATACTTGATTTATTTTTCTTTCTTTGAATTGAGGTACAAATGGAGCAAGACCTGGATTCTACTAGCATTCAAGATCTATTGGCACAGCTCACTGCTCAATTAACTCAGAATGCCGGAAGGACCACAATGCCAAGTGGCCCTACTTTTGATATGCCCTATGAGCAAGGATTTCAAAATCATCAATATCCCCAATTTTCTGCAAATGAAGATGTTTGGGGATATCAAGGCTATAACCAATCAAGGGGCAACATGTTTTCCAACGCTTATAATTCGGATTGGAGAAGTAATTCAGAGTATATGTGGGATGAACCTCAACAATTTCAACAAGGTGGATATTGGCAGCAAGACGAGTTCTATTCAAGACCTATGCAGCCACCACAGCATCCCCCACAACAATTTCAATCGAATCAAAGTATGCCCGTGGATTATAATCAAATGCTTGAAGAATTAATTTCTTCGGTACAGGGTTCACAAAAAGAAGAACAATTGCCGCCATCGGAAGAGTTCTATCAGTGGCCATATGAACCGTCACATCCACCACAACAATCAACCCAATTCAATTCAGGTACATCCTTGGATAATGATACACTTAATAATTTACTCACCTCTTTGAATCAGGGAGTAGAAAATCAAAACCAGGAGATGCAAGACCGAGTCAGAAGAGTGGACGAATTGGATATGCATGTTGGGCAAATTATGGAATTCATGGCACAGATTCAAGAGCAAAGTGAGGTCTCCAACTCAACTCTTGAAAATTCAAAGGCAGAAGTTGAAATCGATGAAGCCATCACCTTGGAAGGTGACCGGGAGGATGAAGCTGTCCCAGAACCATCCAAACATAGCCCGAACATGGATGAATTGCCGCTTCAAGAAGAAGATGAGGATGACTACTTGGGCAGTTTAGAAGAATTCTTATCGCAAACCCCTCAAGTCCTTATGTCATCCAACTCAGGTGAGGAGGTTCTAAGTTCATTTCATTCTAACATCGTTCCACCAAATGTCCTTTTTCCTTGCAGGTTTTTAAATCCCAAGGAAGAAGTGAATGAAAAATACGTTGTGGAAGATCTTCCCAAGGTGCAAAGTGATATCCAAATTCTTGGTGTACCAAATCAAGTTCCCGATGGTATTGAAACGTTCAAAGAGACTTGTACACCAGAAAAGGAGGTGGTCGAAGAATTTGTTGAACTTATCAAAGAGGATGTAGTTGAGACAACCAATGCCAAAGAAATTGAGTTTGATAACAAGGGCCATGTCACAATCATCACATGCAATCTGGCTAAATGCAAAGTTCCTGAAACGTTCAAGGACGTGGTGTTTGTGATTGAGTTTGAACGTGATTGTAAGCCATCTTCTCCATTTTTAATTTTAATTTATACTAACTTGTTTCTAATTTTGATGATTCAGGCACCGTCATTAGAACTTAGACCGTTGTCGGATCATTTCAAGTACCACCGTCCGTTCAATGATAAGCCCATGCATTTGAATAATGAAGGGAGGCCTAGGAATCACCCACAATCAGATTTGCATTCCTAATCCCTTCTCTTTACTGTTTTCATTTTGTTTTGTTTATTTAGTTGTGATTTTTGTTTAGAAGTTAAACATAGTCTTTTTACTTTGATTTACTTATTTTACATTGATATTTAAAAAAAAATGAAAATAAAAAAAAAATATAAAAAAAAAAAATAAAAAAAAAATATAATAATAATAAACATTACATAATTTAAAAAAAAAAATTATTATTAAAAAAAAAACAAAAAAAAAAAAAAACAAAAAAACTTATATTTATAATTAAATAAACTTAAATGCATAAATATTTTACAATAACTTGTAAACTAAAAGCTTTCATTGGTCGTTGGTAGGTGGTGCCTCGGAGGTCGACGGAGCCCCTGAAAGACGAAGCGCCAGAGCTGGATCATTCAGAGCCTCAATACTTGGTGCTGCTCCCGAGGACGAAGGCAACACAAACCTCGGGAGTAACGTCATAAACCGTTGATGATCACTCTGAATCCGCACTTCGGAGTCCTGCAGCTGATCAAGCTTCCTCTTCATGCTTGTGGAGTAATTGGTTGCAAGCATGTGCAAATCCCTGTTCTCATGCCTAAGCACTCTGACCTCTTGCCGAAGACTAGCCACTTCAGCCATCAACGACTCCACCTGACGAGTTCGTGCAAGAAGGCGCTGGCCCATGTTTGATACTGAGCCTGCGCATCGGACGCTGTAAGCCAAAGAGTCCTGGACAGCTAGTTCGTCGGACCGCCTGGAAAGTATCCTAGTGTCTCTAGGAGTGAGCAGATTTCTGGCCACCACCGATGCGGTTGTTTCGTTCATCATCATGGAATCCCCAACTGTAAGAGGACCATTTGGGGATATGAAGGACGGCTGCCAAATGTTGGTTGGAGAAGACATATCACTGTCTTCCACAACATTCAAGTTAAGGCGACGGTCAGAAGGGCAAGACATTTTCTGAAGGTGTTGAGAATGAAGAGTCGGACTGATCAAGATTAAAAGAAGTGGAAGATGAAGTGTTTGCAGGAGGGAGTGTTTACAGGAGGGAGCTCAAGTGTGTTATGGAACAAACTTAGCGCCTCTATAAAAAGAATGAATCAAGAGGCGTTCCTCAGAAGTCGAAGTGGCGCCCTCTCGCAAATCGAAGAGACGGGCTCCTTTCTCAAGAGCCGGATTCTTTTCTCAAAAGTCGGACTCCGTCTCAAAAGTCGGTTCCTTTCTCAAAAGTCGGACGCCGTTCTCTCAAAAGTCGGGCGTCTCTCTCAAAAGTCGGAGCGGTCAGGAATCACGAGGCGAACAGCTTTTCCAATTTTGTCGTCACTCGTCACGCGCGCTGTCAGCTTTGCGCATATTACGGGTTGCTTTTTCAGAAAGCGCGTGACCTGTACTGTTCATCCATCCACCGGCTGCCGACAGGGGTAAAGGAATAGTTTCGGTTATGAAGAAAAGTTCTATAAACGTCTCCCTTCGCCTTCAACAGCAAAGGCAAACTCTCTCAACACTTCTTCATCTCCGAAATTTTTCATCTCCGAAAATGCCTTTCCATCAAACCCTCTCGAGTTTCTCTGTGTTTCTCATTCCCTGGGATACCTTTGCAAACAAGTCATCTAGAGCTAGAGTATTTCATATCATGAAGGTTGAAAGCAAGAGTATCTCATATCACGCTTTCTCCCTGTCCTTTTCCTTGTCTTTGTGATTAGGAGAAAGCGGGCAATCAGCCAGCATTCGGTGTCAATCTTCCAATCTAAGAACCGACTGCCTGGAAATCCTTCCTGATTGCTTACCTAGCATTGCTCTCGAGTGCTCATCTTCAACCGCTGATGTACTTCCGAAGAAGACGCCACATCTGCCTGGAGAACAGCCAAGGCAAGTGAAAATGTTACTTGAAGCATGTGGAGACAAGGTGCTGCTTCATCTTCAAGATCAAGTCTCATTTTCCTTGCTAAGAAGTTCCCCAGCCCAGTTCAAGCATACACCTGTGGAACGATACTTCTTCAAAAGCAAAAGTATCCCATATCATCAGAGTCAGAGGCAAAGATTTCTCATGGCATGCTTTTCCTTTACCCTTGCTCTTGGCTACGAGTCAAGGTGAAAGAAAGGAAATCGGTCGGCACTTGGACAGATTGAACAAAGAAGCAGACCACCACCTCTGCCTCGTGCCTACCTGCCATGCAGAAGAACAAAAAGAGAAGAATGTAGCCTGCAGACTCAATCAACCCGGCAGAAGGAGTCCGAGTTGAAACCAAGAGCTCGAGAAGCTTCAACAACACCACCAATCAAGTCTCATTTTCCTTGCTAAGAAGTTCCCGAGGCCAGTTCAAGTTCAAAGCTGTGGAAAGTCACCAAACAGGACCAATGATCACTTTTAGTTTTATTCATTGTCTTTTATTTTCATTTTTAATTTTTCGTTTGCATTTTCTATATTTTCTTGCGTGCTTAACTGAATTATTTCTTTTCTTTGCAGGAACTTTTGGTTATTTCCACCCTTGAAGTTGATTGCAGAATTTTAGCTTGGGGGTCATCACTTGATTTTCTGCAAATTAGGGAAGTTTTCAGTCTTATTGCTTTATTTTGTTTCTTTATATTTATTTATTTTATTTTTATTTGCATTTTATTATATTTTCTGACATTGGGGACAATGTCTAGTTTAAGTGTGGGGGTAAAGAGTATAAAAATGACCAAATTGAAAATTTTTGTACCTTCGACTTTGAACTGGTTTCATTTGTTTCCATGTTATTCCATGTTATTGCTTTGTGTTTTCTTAATTAAGTTGTTGTTTTATTAAAAAAAAAAAAAAAAAAAAAATTTTAAAAAAATCCAAAAATATTTTCTTGTTTTCCTTATTGTTTTGAATTAGATTTTTGTTAGTTCCCCGACCCAATGATATAATCGGATAAAGTTTGAACCATGATCATCAAGAACTTAGTTAACATGTGTTTTGTGAAATTCCTTATTCTTGTGTTAGTTTTGTACATATTTGATTATCCTTGAAAAACTAAATGCACATAGCCTTGTTAATGTGAAACTAAAGCATGATTTAAAGCTCCATATGTGAATTTAGTGACCATATACATCCTATGTGAGTTTTTGAGCCTATTGAAAGTGTGTGCATTTTTCATACACTCCTATTCTTTCATGTGTGATGAACTTATGTGAGATACTTCTCTAGAACTTGCATAACGATCTTTCGAAATTTTTGTCATTGATTGCATGAACTTGAAAATGATAGAGGCATTAGGTTTACCACCATGGCCCAAATAACCTTGTTTCCCAAAGAAAAATGATATCATTAGATTGCCAATTTGTGCCGTATATGTGAACCTTTTATTTCTTATCACCAGATATGTCTACCCTTATGCCTGAAATAAATATTTTTCCTTACCCTTTCCAAGCGAGCAATGCAAGATTGTCTTATGAGAAACGTTTGTGAAGTACTTTGAAGTGTTTGGCAAAAGAATAAGTGTGGGGGTATTTCATGTTTGTATTAAAAAAAAAAAAAAAAAAAAAAAAAAAAAAAAGAAAAGAAGAAAAGAAAAAGAAAAAAAAAAGATTGTATACAAAGAAAATAAAAAGTTTTTAAAGTTTCAGTTTAAGTTTGTGGTTGGAGGTGACTGGAAGAATAGCTGGAAAACTTGAGTTCTTATAAATCTAAAGAAAATAATTGCTTGCAATGTAGCTTGGAACTTGTGTTTTCCTATTCTTTCGTTTCAATAACCTTATCCCTAAGCCTCATTACATCCAATAAAAGTCCTCTTGATTTAAGTTTTGCAATTATGACTGTGGAGAAGTGATCTTTATGCAAGCTTATGGTAGAACTTTCACATTTGTTTCTTTGAGCGAAACACATTAAAACTAAACACATGTGTGATTGAGTGCATATTCCGTGAGAAGTTTGCTAGTTTGCATATGGTGTTTTTAAAATAAAAATTTGAAATTGCATTAACATGGCTATCTCACACACTACACTTCAAGGATGTTTCAAAGATTATTGCTAATATTTGAGTAAGGAAAATGAACTTGAATTGCTTATTGGTGTTAGCTATGGTTCTTGATGATTTGTGTTCTCGAATGAAATTCTATGAGGGTCACATAGGGGGAAACTAATGTTTTTTATGTTATTTCTTTTTCATGTTCTCTTTGTTTTGCTCGAGGACTAGCAAAAGCTAAGTATGGGGGTATTTGATCGGATCATATTTATATATATTTTTACTTCAAATTCACTCGTCTTTTCTTAGTTAGTTCCTTATATTTTCGAGCTATTTACGTTATTTTTGTGTTTATAGGATTTGTTATGCAAAGAAAATAAAAATAGCACAAATGAGTTTTAAATAATGTATTAATGTGACTCTTTCTATTTTCTTTTTGGTATTTAACTTTATATTGCTGATAGTTTATGGATTGTTACAATTTTTGTTGTGGTTGTTTATGTAATTAAAAGCTGTTTGAAATGGTTTTGCTGTAATTTGCTGGAAGAATGGTGTGTTTAATTCTATTATTATATGTAATATGTTAAGGTCGACTGAATAATATCCCAAACAACTTTAGGTCGACTGAATACTATTCCAATTTTCTAATTACCAGTTTTGTCTATTCAAGATATTTATACCGATTATTATCTTCTTTCAGGGTGCCCCAGCAACAATGCTAAAGGATATGGAGTTGCTTTTGTTAAAAAAATGCTCAAAAGGAACAAAGTAAACGTTCAAATGGCAGTGTGGTTGGTGAAGCAATTGAAAAACAAAAAGAATCTGCTTTGGTGGGTTGGTGAAACAAATAGAAAACAAAAAGAAAACAGCACCAAGGAGGTCAGAAAAAAAAAGAGAATAAATTTGAGCTGCATTTGGCAGCAGAGGAGGGAACGGAAAGAAAGACGTGAAAAACAAAGAGAAACCAGCTGCCTTTGCAGCTAGGCACGGAAAGAGAGGATTGATAGTGGGCTGCTTGGGCAGCGTGAAGCAGCTGGCAGCTTGAGAGGAGTCTTGCGCGGAAGGAGGGGGAGAGGATTGGAAAGAAAGGGGAGCTGCCCTTGGGCAGCTCGAGGAAGGCGCGGTGCGCGCGGATAGAGCATGTCAGGAAGCTGCCTTTAGGCAGCTGGCATAGAAGCAAAAAGTCTCGACGTGGGGGGAGACCGGGAGCTTGTGAGCAGAGTGAGCAGTTGACGCGTGGAAGGGAGAAGCCTTGGCAGCGCATGGGAGAAGCTCTTTGGGGAGCTGTGAAGCGGGAAGGTGCTGCTTTGCAGCGAAACCAAAGCTGCCTTTGGGCTGCTGTTGACAGCAACGCACGGACGTGACCGCTGCGCACGGAAATTGTAAATTCTCAACGCCCCAAGTTAATTAGGTCCGCTTAAATTAACCTTCAGATTTTCCTACTTTTATTAGGTTGGATGATTGCATACGACAACCCAAAACATTCCCTACAAGTTCCCTACATGAATTGCATAATAGAGATACAAGCAAGAATCATTAAGTTTTATGAAAATCATAAGCATTGACGAGACACTTGTTACTATGAATTGCATGAAACTTATGCCAAGAATTTACCTAACGCGATCGTTTATAAGCGACCTTCACTACTTGTGAATATAAGTTCATAACGATTAGGTGAAATTCACTTATATTCTAGCATCAAATTCATGCATGTAAATTAAGTATGCATCCTTAATCGACATACAAAAATAAGTTATCAATCAAACAGTTAAGCACATTTAATTCACAACTCAGAAATCACAACTGAAGGTAATCAATTCATATTACAAATATATCCATGGTTTTGAATTAATCTCTAGCCAACACAAATTAATTACACATTATTCTTAAATTAAAACATAAAAATAAAACATGAGTTTAGGAAAAATTAAACCGAGAGAGGAGACTGTGCTTCTGCTGAGCTGACTGCCCAGCTCCCTCGTGCTCTTCGTTTTCTCCCTGCGCAGCGGTCACGTCCGTGCGCTGCTGTCAACAGCAGCCCAAAGACAGCTTTGGTTTCGCTGCAAAGCAGCACCTTCCCGCTTCACAGCTCCCCAAAGAGCTTCTCCCATGCGCTGCCAAGGCTTCTCCCTTCCACGCGTCAACTGCTCACTCTGCTCACAAGCTCCCGGTCTCCCCCCACGTCGAGACTTTCTGCTTCTATGCCAGCTGCCTAAAGGCAGCTTCCTGACATGCTCTATCCGCGCGCACCGCGCCTTCCTCGAGCTGCCCAAGGGCAGCTCCCCTTTCTTTCCAATCCTCTCCCCCTCCTTCCGCGCAAGACTCCTCTCAAGCTGCCAGCTGCTTCACGCTGCCCAAGCAGCCCACTATCAATCCTCTCTTTCCGTGCCTAGCTGCAAAGGCAGCTGGTTTCTCTTTGTTTTTCACGTCTTTCTTTCCGTTCCCTCCTCTGCTGCCAAATGCAGCTCAAATTTATTCTCTTTTTTTTTCTGACCTCCTTGGTGCTGTTTTCTTTTTGTTTTCTATTTGTTTCACCAACCCACCAAAGCAGATTCTTTTTGTTTTTCAATTGCTTCACCAACCACACTGCCATTTGAACGTTTACTTTGTTCCTTTTGAGCATTTTTTTAACAAACGCAACTCCATATCCTTTAGCATTGTTGCTGGGGCACCCTGAAAGAAGATAATAATCGGTATAAATATTTTGAATAGACAAAACTGGTAATTAGAAAATTGGAATAGTATTCAGTCGACCTAAAGTTGTTTGGGATATTATTCAGTCGACCTTAACATATTACATATAATAATAGAATTAAACACACCATTCTTCCAGCAAATTACAGCAAAACCATTTCAAACAGCTTTTAATTACATAAACAACCACAACAGAAATTGTAACAATCCATAAACTATCAGCAATATAAAGTTAAATACCAAAAAGAAAATAGAAAGAGTCACATTAATACATTATTTAAAACTCATTTGTGCTATTTTTATTTTCTTTGCATAACAAATCCTATAAACACAAAAATAACGTAAATAGCTCGAAAATATAAGGAACTAACTAAGAAAAGACGAGTGAATTTGAAGTAAAAATATATATAAATATGATCCGATCAAATAAAATTTGATGTGAAAATTACTTGACACACAAATTAAACCCTCTTTTTGACAATTGTAGTATAGATGTAAGTAGGGTATCGTTCTAGGCCGGGGATTAGGAGGGCTTGCTAAATCCTCTCAAAAACATAAAAACAAAGTTACAAATGTAAATAAAAGACTTTAAAAGTAAAGGGGGATTTGGATTTGATGAATTTAGAAACAAAACATAAACTTTGGAAAACAAAACAAGTTTTAAAACGAATTTGGTTTAAATAAATGGATGGAAGGCTAGCTAAGGGGTTCTTCTCCACACATGTCTTGCTTGCATACAAAACGATTTCCAATTGTATTTCAATAACTTATTAATTCTCAATGCCCCAAGTTAATTAGGTACGCTTAAATTAACCCTCAGATTTTCCTACTTTTATTGAGTTGGATGATTGCATACGACAACCCAAAGCATTCCTCACAAGTTCCCTAAATGAATTACATAATAGAGATACAAGCAAGAATCATTAAGTTCTATGAAAATCATAAGCATCGACGAGACACTCGTTACTATGGAATACGCATGAAACTTATGCCAAGAATTTACTTAACGCGATTGTGACTAGCAACCTTCACTACTTGTGAATATAAGTTCATGACGATTAGGTGAAACTCCCTTATATTCTAGCATCAAATTCATGCATGCAAACTAAGTGTCGACCCTCAATCAACATACACAAATCAGTTTTTATACGAACGGATAAGTAAATTGAATTCATAACTTATGAAACGCAATTAAAAGTAATCAAATCATATTGCAAGCATGGACATGTGTTTCGAATCCCCCCCTAGCCAAGGGGGGTTTAGTTCCTCATTATTACAAAACAAAGATAAACAAATTTAAACATTGAAAAACAAAGGAAAGAAAGCACCTAAACGTTCCAACGATCCATGTTGGATAGCAAGCGCGTCCAAGGACTTTTCTCCTTCTCTTTGCCGCAACAACAAGGTTGGAATGATGTTGAAGGGTTGGTTATTTGGAGGAATGGATGGGAAGGGGTTTAGATATGTAGGGAGAGGCAAGGCAAGGCTTGGAGAATGGTTTATTTCTTGATGATTTGAATGAGGTTGCTACCATGGTATTTATAGGAAGAGGATGGACTTGTTTAACACAAAATTTTGGTGGAATTGAGTAGGTGAGCATGGCAAAGAGTGGGAATTGTTGGTGGGTTAGGTATTGAGTCATCCACTCACATGTCATGGTTAGCTAAGCATTGCATCATCCACTCACATGTCATGGTGAGATAGGCATTGCATCATTACTAAAAAATCTGGTGGAAGTGAAACAAAGGGAAGGCCACGACATTGATGAATTTTATGAGGTATGCATGGTTTTGAGTGAAGTTTTGGCCAATCCTTCTAGAAATTTATCTCTTCTTGCACTTTGTATTTGTTTCACCACATTTTTAGCATGTTTCTATCCTCATTTGACTTCAAATTCGTCCATCCATCTTGCTCATAACATATGTAATCCATTCCAAGCTCAAAACTGCTCCAAAATGCACCAAAATGCACTTTCTTGCTACCTTAGCCCTTTGGACCTACAAACACACGAAAATAGCTTAAAGTACTAAAATAACTAAGAACTAATAACGTAAATGCAAGAAAACTAGTTAACTAAGTCGCATAAATATGCGTCTATCAGTTAATAGTTTGCATATGTATTCAAATGTTCTTACTTGTTCTTAGCTAGGACAAAATTTTTCCTTCAGTCTGTTGACACTTATTTAAATATAAAAGGGAATGGAATTAAAGATGAGGATTAAGAGGGAGTAAATGGCATAAAGGCTACCCAAAAAGTTACAATTGTTTTACCATTTCCTCTCACTGATTGTCATAACTAAATGGCTATTAGTGGGTGAGTTAATGAGAAGAAAAGGATGCAGCAAGAATTGGTTTAAAAGCAGCGTTGGGGAAGGAAGGAAAGATAGGAGGAGGCCTCGATCGATTTCTTTCGGTTCTATCTTCTCAAACTCATGTCTATCTTTTGTTTTAACTTAAGGATTGTGTGTAACTAAATTTTTAGTAGTTAGGGGCTGTTTTGAAGCCCCGAATATGATTGTAAGTTTGTTATGACATTTTGTTTGAATTACTTTTATGAATGGATGAAAATTAGTTCACTACTTGTCTCATTGATGAATTCTTTATTTGTTTTCTATGGATGCATACGTAGTAAGCATAACTTGGATTTTAACGCTATGAATATGTGTGTGCCTGCCCTTGTCGAATGAGGACCTACATATGTTCTAGAGTAGTACTTGTTAATTGCGATTAACATGTGAACCAATTTCTAGGATAAATAAGACAACGCCAGTACTTACGATGCCTTGTGATGACTCAAACTCTTTTCATTCTTAATGATTTCTACTTGTTAAATCTATGAACACGCCATTCTCGATTACATGCTAGGGACTAAGTTAAGTTGAAAACGCCATTCTCTTAACATACTACATAAGAAAGAGTAATAGGTTGAGTTCTAACATTGAGCCAACTTGAGCATCTTCATCCGGAAATAAAAGGAATTTGAATGAAACATAACATGTTTGCATGATTATATGGTGGTGGATAGCAGTTCCCCTAACTCGTTTTTCTTAATTTGTGAACTACTTAAAATATGTTTCTGTCCTGTTTTTGTTCAATTTAATTTAAATAGCAAATCAACTCTAAAAATCCCAAAAATTTGTGTGAGTGTAGCTCTGTGTGTCTAGTGTTTTCATATAAAATTTCGTAGACTTTAGATAAACGTAAGTCAGTCTAATAATTATTTTTCGGTGGCTGGTCAGTAGGGACAGCAGCCCAGTTTTTGTGACATTTTAAGTAGTTAGATAAAACAATCTTCTGCGGGAAATACCTTTATTTTCATATGCTACAATTGACAAATCTTAGCTTTAATAAGGAAAATCAATAGGACATTTATGTGCTACTTTGTGGTGTGCTTTTAGTCCTAGCAGTACGTGTTATGTCTTCTCTTAGGGAGAGTGACTGGTCTTGAGTCATTAGTGTGACTGACACCAAGACAAGCATGTAGGAGCTCAATAGAGAATGAGTCCACTGAACACGATCAACCAAGACTTCTCATACTCATGTCACATGAGAACTCATGGTTGGGATAATGCAAAGTAGTCATTTGACCTGAGGCATCATAGCTGTCTTGTCGTTACGTCCTTGATCTTTGACTATGTCAAAGTCACTCCGTCAAAGGGTGTCCACGACATAGTTGGGGTTAAGCCACTTAGCCATGGAGGCAAGTGAATGCACAACAAGGGATCTTTAACCTTCAGATCGTTTGAGGGAGAATACTCTATAATATGATTAAGAATCTCTGGCCAGAATATGAATGAGATTTAGGAAGTCGTTCCAAATCATGTTCAAAGTAATCATATAAGTAAGAGAATCACATTGGATAGTAGACATGAATAAACTATCAAACCAAACAATGTGGTCAAGAGTATTGTATTAGAGAAAGACCGTATTGCATTGTAATCCTAAATTGAATAGGTTCTCCACTTCTTCTGATTAGCTTGGGTAGCCATGGCATACTGTTAGGTGTCACTCATGGTTTGTGGAAGCCCTAAAGGTGTATAATCACTAAAGGGAGAATTGAAAACATGTTTCAATTCACAATCGATTTGAAGAGTTCTAATCGCACACTGCCTCGCTAAAAGGAACCTAATGGATCGTACACCGTGTAAGGTAGAGATTGAAGAAACAACTGAGATGAGTAAGGATAATTAAATGGTTTAATGATTTATGGCTAGGATTAATTAATATGTTAATTAATCGAATGAATAAGTTCATTATAGACCTTGGGTTGGTTTTGGGCTGCAAGGCCCAATGGGATTTGAATGTCAAGCCCATTAACTCAAGTTGTATGACAACTTGAAAATACAAAGGGCTTCAAAGCCCAAATAACCTACAATGGTCAGCCATATAGAGAGGGGTAGTGAACTTGCCTTAATTGCAAGTTTGCCACTCCATTATGAGGTGGTATAAAGGCAACTTTATAGCCATTTCATCCTTAGGGTTTTCGTTGGAGAAAATATGAGAACACAAAGCTCTCTCTTTGGAGAAATCCATAGAGCTAAGAAGTAAGGAATGAAGGCCCTCTTTCTTGGGTGATTGGCCTTTGCTTATGCAAAGAGGAATCAACAAAGGTATAAGATTTCTCAACTCACTTTGTTTTGAGTTGAGTCTTGGTTCACCATAACTATTAGGCTTTGAATTTCATGGGTTAATTTTGTTTTTGAGTGCATTCAAGCATGATTCAGTCTTTTAATTGTTAATAGCATGCATAGATGTTGTTTAAATGTACTTGTTTTCACAAATATTCCTTCACTACATGGATGAAGAAATGGTGCCCGACGCTCTTCCAAAGAAGATCAAATCCACATGCAAAGCCGCACCAAAAAAGCAGGAGTGGCAAGCCATGCCCAAGAAGCAAGAAAGGAAAGCCGTGCCATCTTCAAGCAAAGACGATGATGAGCTTGCTACACCCACAACAACCAAAGGGAATGTGACACCCTCAAAAGGATCAAACACACCCGTCTTCCGATACATCCCTATGTCGAGAAGAAGGAATGGGCAATCCCCATTCGAAAATGGAACGAGCAAAGTCGACACACAGCTACACAAGGACAATGTAAAACTGCTCAAGATGAATGCCGTTTTACCCCTGACACAGCTAGGCGACGCTAAAGTTTCAAAACCACCGTAAGGTTTTGTAAAATCCTTGCCAAAGGGGGCAAAACCAAGCTCTCTTCCAACCAAGAGAACCGAAGAAGGTTTTGACCCAAATGCCTACAAATCATTGCAAAGGCTGGGTATGATTTCGCCTCATCCTCAAATCTTGGAAAGAATGAATCAAACACCGTCAACGACAAAGAACGTGACCTCACGAAGACTCAAAAGAAGTTGAAGGAGCATGGTTACGGAGTTGACAACAACAAAGCTGGACTTGGCTTCACACCAAATACATCTGTGAAGATTTCAAGAAAAGCGAAAAACGCCAGCGCTCAACACATCAGCGTAAGTGTTGAAAAAAGTCAAGAGGAGCCTAAACCCGTCCTCGAACATCAGTCTTCGATCGACTGAACCGTTCAAAACCTAGAGTTTCAACACTTGATCGCATTGGTGGTCAAGACCGAACCTCTGTCTTCAAAAGGCTTAACACGCCAACACGCCAATACCCCAAAGCTCTGTTTTCGAAAGGTTGTCAAAACCCAAGAAACAAAGTAACATGGCTAGCTTTCCTCCATGACGGTCAGCTTTAGAAAGACTTGGAGAAACCAAAAAGCCTTCTAGAAAGAGGAAAACAACACTAAAGGAAGAAAAACTCGACGGTCTAGCAGAAAAAGATGATGTTCGAAGCTCGTTTCCTTCAAGGATGAAACGCCAAGCAACCTTGGAGGTTGACACAAAGGACCACTGAAGGTAAGGAGGCGCACCATCATCCATACTGGCGAATCTTCACGCCAACAAGTCCAAGGGGACTGCACTGAAGAGGAAGTCCAAGACGTCTTCCACATTACAATTCAAGAAGATGAAGGAGACGAAATCCCCGAAATGGACATCACTGCTACGCTACCACAACTCGAGGATAGGGGGCAAGCCACAATTGATGATCTCAATGAGCTCAACTTAGGCACAAGCGAGGAACTGAAGCCTATCTTCGTAAGTGCATTACTAAGTGCGGATGAGATCGAGGATTACTACCAACTGCTATTGGAGTACAAAGACGTCTTTGCTTGGACCTACAAAGAAATGCCCGACCTTGACCCTACCATCATCGTGCATCGTATTGCAGTCAAGCCTGGAAGGCGACCAATAAAGTAAACTCAAATTAAGACCGAGATTGACAAGCTAATCGAAGCAGGCTTCATTTGAGAGGTGCAATACCCTAAATGGATCTCTAACATCGTCATTGACTTTAAGAAATTTGGATAAATACGTGTTTGCGTAGATTTTCGCGACCTCAACGATGTTTGCCTGAAGGATGACTTTCCCTTGCCAATCATCGAAATCATGATGGACGCAACCACTGGCCATGATGCACTATCATTCATGGACGACTTCTCTAGGTACAATCAAATCCACATGGCTCCCGAAGACGAGGAACTAATAGCCTTCTGCACTCTAAAAGGTATCTATTGCTACAAGGTAATGCTATTTGGCTTGAAGAACATTGGAGCTACATATTAATGCGCAATGCAGAAGATCTTCAATGACATGCCAAAAACGTAGAATGTTACGTAGACAATGTAGTTGTCAAGACCAAGAGGAGATCCAATCACTTGAAGGATTTACGAATGGTGTTCGATAAACTGCAACACTACAACCTCAAAATGAACCCGTTAAAGTGTGCATTTGGCATCACTTCTGGAAGTTCATCGGCTTCACTGTCAAGCACCGTGGCATTGAAGTTGACCAATCAATTATCAAGGCCATTCAAAGCATGCCTGAGCCAAGGAATCTACACGAGCTAAAAAGTCTACAAGGACGGCTAGCCTTTAATAGGTGCTTCATCTCCAACCTGGTTGGACGCTGTCAACCCTTCAGTCGACTCATGAAGAAAGACGCTCAATTCATATGGGATGACGCCTGCTGCAAGGCGTTTGAAAGCATAAAAAGGTACCTGGCAAGCCCACCTGTCTTAGGAGCTCCCATGCCTGGGAAGCCGCTCATCCTATACATTGTTGCACAAGAAGGTTCCATTGGAGTAGTCTTAGCACAAGAAAATTAAGACCGAAAGGAAAGAGCACTCTACTACCTAAGTAGAACTCTCACTGGTGCCGAGCTCAACTACTCACCAATCGAGAAGATGTGCCTTGCCCTAGTATAGGCCATCCAAATGCTTAGACACTACATGCATGCTTACATTATCCACTTGGTTGCTAATGCTAAACTGGTCAAATACGTCATGTTCAAACCAGTTTTGACAGGGCGACTAGCTAAATGGGCTTTGCTTTTCAATCAGCATGAAATCATCTATGTCCCAACCAAAGTCGTTAAGGGACAAGCCGTAGTAGACTTCCTTGCCGATCATCCAATCCCAACCGATTGGAAAATCTCAGATGACTTGCCTGGTGATGAGGTGTTCTACATCGACATCTTTCAGACATGGACAATATTCTTCGACGGATTCGTACAAGCAGATGGAGCAGGGGAAGCAGTAGTATTCATGTCACCACAAAGACAAATACTACCCTATTCCTTCCGACTAAGCGATATATGCTTCAACAACGTCGTTGAGTACCAAGCGCTAATTATCGGACTCCAAATGGTGATCAACATGGAAATAATAACTCTAGAAGTGTATGGCGACTCCAAGCTCATAATCAATAAACTCTTGACTGAATATGAAGTGAGGAATGATGATCTCGTCCCATACTTCAGGCTAGCAACTCAACTGCTACAAAAGTTCAAGGCCGTGATGCTAGAACATGTGCCAAGAAAAGAAAATCAAATAGCAGACGCTCTCGCTAACTTAGCCTTAAGTATGACGTTAAGTGAAGATGAAGCTGTAGACGTGCCAGTTTGCCAAAGATGGGTAATCTCACTCGTCACTGAAATGCTACTGGATAATACAAATGTCGTCTCAGTACTTCCAGTCGACACTGAAGAGTGGAGACAGCCGTTGATGGACTACTTGGAGCATGGAAAGCTTACGGATGATCCTAGATGCCGTTCTGAAGTACGTTGACGAGCACCTCACTTCCTCTACTACACAGGAACACTCTATCGATGCTCTTTTGAAGGAGTAGTTCTAAGATGCCTAGGTGAAGAAGAAGTTAATCAATCCATGGAAGAAGCACACTCAGGCATATGTGGAACATATCAGTCTGGACCAAAGTTACACTTCCAGCTCAAAAGAATGGGCTATTACTGGCCAAGCATGGTGAAGGATTTCCTGGAGCAAGCCAAAAGATGCTAAGCCTGCCAATTCCACGCCAACTTCATACATCAACTGTCTGAGCCATTACACCCTACGGTTGCTTCATGGCTATTTGATGCATGAGGATTGGATGTCGTGGGACATATCGTACCAAAGTCATCTGCCAAGAAGGCCTACATCCTAGCCTTAACAGATTGCTTCTCTAAGTGGGCTGAAGCCGTACCCTAAGGGAAGTCAAGAAGGAAACTGTCGTTTGCTTCATCAAGGAGCATATCATTCATCCATATGGTGTGCCTCGTTACATCATCTCTGACAATGGAAAATAGTTCTCCAACTGACTCGTGGACGAGCTCTACTAGAAATACAAGTTCAAGTAGCACAAGTCTTCTATGTATCATGCTCCGGCCAACGGTCTTGCAGAAGCATTCAACAAAACGATGTGCAACCTCCTGAAGAAAGTGATCAACCGAATAAAGAGAGATTGACATGAAAGAATAAGTGAAGCATTTTGGGCATATAGGACGACACATAGAACTCCTACCTAAGCTACGTCTTATTCTCTCGTATATGGTGTGGAAGCTGTTTTGCCACTCGAAAGTCAAATCCTCTCACTAAGGATGGCTATACAAGAAGGCTTGATTGAAGAGGAAGATGCAAAGCTGCGACTTCAAGAGTTGGAAACACTCGACGAAAGGAGGCTCGAAGCTCAACAACACTTGGAATGTTACCAAGCACGGTCATCCAAGACGTTAAACAAGAAGGTCCGCCTAAGGCCTTTTCAAACTGGAGATCTTGTCTTAGCATTGCAACGACCAATCATCACAACTCATAAAACAAAAAGCAATTTCACATTAAAGTGGGATGGACCTTACGTAATACAAGAGATCTACACCAACAGCGCATACCTAATCATGGTAGAAAACGGCTTGAAGATCGGCCCTATCAACGGCAGATTCTTGAAGCATTATTACCCTTAAACCAAACATTCAACGTTCCTTGCCTGCATGAGCTTAAACTGCACACGGCACATTGCTCCTTGTTCGCACGAGCTTAAAAGGCGACACTCAACGCTATTTGTTCGCACGAGTTTAAAAGGTGACACTCAAAGCTCCACACCTGCACGAGCCTAAACTGCACACGGCACAATGCTCCTTGTTTGCACAAGCTTAAAAGGCGACACACGACACTCCTTGTTCACACAAGTTTAAAAGGCGACACCCAACGCTTCTGGCCCACAAGAGCATAAACTGTGTACGGCAAAAAAAAAAAAAATCACCATCAAAATTGCCAAAACCCATCACTCCCTTGAACTACGTCATGACTTGATCATTCCTTAACCGAGGGTAAGTAGGCAACTTGAAACTTCAAAAACTTCAAGTACAGTCTCATCATCAACAAAAAACACAAACACTTTGAAGAATAAAGAACAAATTCAAAATGTGAATACTTTATTTCTTTAAAGGAAAAATTTGGCTACAAAGCCTTATTACAAAAATGAGCAAAGACAAAGAAGGCTTAAAGCACAAAAAATGAAAGACACTACTTGAAAGCTAGGTCCCTAAAACTATGGCGACAATCTTCAAGCAAGCCTTCCAAAGTCTTCAAAGTCTCTATATAGGTGGGAGACAAGGTAGGTACTTCCATGGCCGCACCTCTCCCTTGCTCTAGGCGTAAAATCTCCTCTTGATGCTGAGAAAGTGTAGCTTCCTGCTGTGAGAGAACGCCTTGAAGTTGTGATGCTTCAGCTTCCAACTGCCCTTGCTCTCGCGCCAACGTTTCTAGACGTGCATGGACCAAAGCTAAAGAGGTCTCTATAACTTGATAACCTTTTGATGCAGCTTGCTGAGAAGACCGAACTTGGGCAATTGATAAGTCTATGGTCGCAAGTTGTTGAGCTATGATCTCTGGACTCAACTTCTTCAAGGAAATTGCATGCAAGGAAGAATATTCAGTTGAGGTAGCCTTAAGTTCTGCAATCTTGACTTTCAAGAGCGATGAGTCAACATTAAGATTGTCAATCGTAGAAACAAGCTTTGACAAGTCCTCCTCGAGCAAAGCAAGGCCCTCTAACCGGCACTTGGAAATCCTATTCTCAATATGGCTCTTAAGGTCTATGGCCGCGCGAAGCTTGATGCGATGGATAAACTGCTCAGTGCCACTAAGGTTCGGCCCTCTTAAAGAGATCTCAGAGCTAGCAGGCAAAGGTGTTGGATGCATAATGGGCTCTTGCATACCTTCACCTAAACATGGCAAGCGTGGGCAACTTGGTGGATTTGGAACAAGCTCTGCAACAGGAGGATCCCCAATCTCCTTATCTGTAGGTAAATTGCCTCTAAAGAGCATTTCCATATAAAAATGAACGCCCATGTTCACCGAGTCAAATTGAGGAGAACTAAATGATTTCTTCTTCTTATGACGAAAATTGACATCGTTGTTATCCAAAGCACCTTAATGCGGTCGCTTGTTCAAAATTTGTTGACGCTGCATAACAAGCTCATCTTCATGTGAATCAACTTCGTTACGCGCCTTTTCAGAAGCATCCAAACGTTGAGAAGATAAGCACGGGTGTTGAAGAGCTAAAGCCACGGGTGATGGCCGGAAGGGTGATGGAAGCATTTGTGCATGAATGAGTACAAGACTCCCAATGCATATACACGGCTTGCAAGGATTCTGGCTGTGTGTTTTCCTTCAACTTGCCTGGCATATGTTGGACAAAACCAAATTGCCTGTTGAAACAATGAGGACTATGCGGCTGAACAATACATCGTTGTCCTTGCCACAAAGAAACATACCCCAAGCGAAGGCTTGTAAGATAAGACAAGTCAGAAGAATGAAGGTGGGAATTATCTATGAGGCCTTGCCGCGCCGAACCAACTTTTGCTAGATGGTCCATTCTTAAACCTTCAGAGCTTCGAAACAGTGCTTGCGCTTGCGAATCATCAAGGCTTTTCGCAGAAAACACTCCAGAATACTTTGTCATCAAAGGCCTCAGCTTGACTGAAGTTAGTGAAGAAGGCCCTGACTTGTCTAAAATCGACGAAGAAAAATGAGTGCCAAAGTACTCATCCAACCAACCGTACACATAGTGGTAAGGAAGTACCACATCACGATCTTCGGTGCTCATCGTGTTCGAAACAACACTAAAGTAGTTGTAAATGTTGGCTAAAACCGGAATAGCAAGGCTAAAGGGTTCACCTGCAACCATCTTGCTAGTAACTTTGAAGACTCGGGGTGGATAAAGTTGACGTCATCTTTGGGGAAAACAAACTTACAAAGCTAACAAGCTAAGAAAACGGCTAGGTAAGAATCTTCTAAGTGCTTTGAAGCTAAGCCAAGATCTTCAAATGCTTTCAACTTGGCAGAGGAACGACGCCCAACTCGACCAATGACACATGACGGATCCGAGTCTCCCTTCGGCCTAGTTGTCTTGTTGCGGCCACTTTTCTTTGAAGGCCTCTTGTACTTCATGGCATCATAATACCAAAATCGGATCCATGAAGAAATCTTTATGCCTGACTTACCCTGAGCCTTCTCGGAAAACTTGTGATACGCCCAAAACAAATGCGGCAACTCGCAGGCAATCCTCAGCTGTTGTGATGAGAGAATTCCTCCACGCTAGGAACAACCTCATCGTAAAATTTTCCCTGGATCAGCAATATTTCTATCTTGTGAAGATCCCAAAGTGAAATCGACATCTCCCATTGAGTTGTGTGAACTGTGTTGGTCGCTGAACACCAATGCTCGAAGAACGCACGAAGGACGGAAGGATGACGATCGTAGCTAAACAAAGATGCGTACACATCGTGATAAAGGCCACATTGGTAAGCACATCTTTGGATCGGCTCAAGACATCTTCAAGCCACTCCCAGTAAAACTCGGCAAAGATGGCTTATCCAGTAGTTGGCAAAATGCTATTCCAAGTCACAGCTCCGCTATGAATGTGATCACCAAGAAGCTCAAACGAAGCCGATGAATTGTCACCAGCATGGTGTGAAGGATTCAAGATAAGAATCATCGATGTACACGCCTTCTTCTTCGTAGTTGATTGACTGAAATTTGTCACCTCCCAAGACACTTAAGAAGACCACGACTTGATATGCATCAAGTTGTCTTTTGCAGGAAGAACAAGCGCCTTAGGGCCAGTCAATGACGCGCAAAACTTCAATGTCGTCCCCTTATCTTGGGAATCGCCTTCATTTGCTAGAATACTAATGGTATTATTCTTAAAGCACTTGAAAAATACCATGGTTGTAGCTAAACAAACAAAGCAACATAAGCACAAAAGTGGGGCGGTAAAGAAAGGAAAAAAAATTGTTTCACTAAAGCAAAAGACATGCGAGACAAACCTTGTGAACGTTGAAGAATGATGATGACAACGTCACAACAACAACAAGAAATCAACCACAAAGCTTGATCAAACACCACAAAGAGGGCAGCTACAAGACAGTCATTCACGGCACGCTACAGTAACAAAGAAAACCAAAACACCACGTACTCGCATTACGCAACCCCGCAGCGATTACGCAAGCAGTTTCTTGCATTGCACGGCGAAAAGGGCAGCGCTAAGATGGTCATTCAAAGTGCGCTACAGTAGCAAAGAAAACCAAAATGTCACGTAATCGCACTACGCAAACCCACAACGATTACGCTAGCAGTTTCTTGCACTGCAAGGCAACGTCCCCACCAAGGGAAGCTGTGACCAAAAGGTACTACACAGCATAAACTCGCTGCAGTTTTTTGCACAATCCCACACGGTAAAAGTGATGCACTGCAACAAGCTTCAAGCAGTTATAGCTCGCACCAAACAACAACAAGGGGCACGACAAGGAATAACAACAATGCACACGGTAGCATCAACAACAAATGAGCATGGCAACGTCACTACCAAGGGAATATGTGACCAAAAGACACTACACAACGTAAACATGCTGTAATCTTTTGCACATCACCATGTGGTAAACAATGATGCACTGCAACAAGCTCCAAGCAGTAGCAACAAGCAAAACCCACGGCAAAAGGTCCAAGCAAGCCCACGACAAGAATTGTATGTTGTGAAAAAAATGCACACCCAATGGTCCTATAAATAGGGGTTAATTGCTTCCTAATGCTATAAGGGAAATACATACCTAAATAGCAAAAGAAAAAATCAAAACAAGGAAGCACATTCCAACCAAAAGAAGGAAGCAAATTCCAAAAAATGGCAAGTTTCAGCCAATCTGCACAAGCAGGACGTTTTTGGTGATAAGTCAACTTTCCAGAAGAGTTTTGATGCAAGGCCAATTAGAGAAGAAAGCTAAGAGGCTAATGATCATTGTGTCCAAATTTCATAATTTTCCCTAAAGCCAAACATTCCTGTTTTCAAAGTTATTCCCCCAGAAATTGCTTTCCTGTCAGAATTGTGCAGCTGTAGGAAAATGATGAGTTGAAGGCTTTCCCGATTTTTCCTAGTGGTGTGTGATATATGCCTGAAAAGATAAAAGATAAAGCTATATTTCCCATATTTTTTTCCATAATTTTCCATAAGAGAAATTGTCCTCAAATTTGGCGTGCAAGTCAGAGGATATGTTTCCCAAACCAAGGAAAAATCTTCAAGTTTCCCAAAATAAGGAAAAACATCCCTTCTTGCCGTGGGGAATCAAAAGAGGAAAGGAAAACATCCTTCCTTGCCATGGAAAACAAAAGGGGAAAGAAAATTGTCCTCCTTGCCATGGAAATCAAAACAAGGAACAAAACATCTCATTCCTTGTTGTGGGAAAAGAAAAGAGGAAACAAAAAAAAATTCCTCCTTGCCGTGGGGAAGAAAGAAGGAAAAAAAATGCACATCCTCAAGCATTAAATCTTTCCAAAACCTTAAAGGAAATCACCAAAACGTTCCAACACTTTGAAGGAAGTCACCCTTATTACCAAAATTAAAGGGGATTCCTATCAAAGGAAGGAAAACATTTTTCCTACAACCACAAGGAAAAATTCAAAATGCGCCAAATATATTTTGTCAAAGATTATGGAATCAAATATGCACAATAAGTATGTGCCGATTTATCAATTTTTAAAATTTCTTTCAAGATCAAGCCTCTACGGCCCTTGAAGAAAAGTTTCATTTCATTCAAGACCAAGCCTTAACGACCATTGAAGAAATGGTTCATTCACGAAATACGTCTCAACGGCCCTTGATGAAATTCATCACTTCTATTCAAGACCAAGCCTCAACGGCCCTTGACAAAATTTATCATTGCAATTCAAAAAATACACCTCTACGGACCTTGAAGAAGCAAACTAATTCAAGATCAAGTCTCGACAACCCTTGAGTTAGAAAAATCACATTGCAGGACTTCAGAACACGTTTTCTATGTGTGACAAACACATGCCTACAACGCGCCTTGAAGTGGGGGCATTTATAGACATGTAAATTTTGTTGCATACAAATGATGCATTACAAAGCTCCAAGTGGCATATGACTCATCACAAATGGATAAGTTATCTTCATAACCGGAAAGAAAGTTAAGGCATCTTCATAAAACAAGTGAGAATTGAAGATTGCTCACAAAATAGGCAACAAGGCCTTATAATTTCAGCCAAGTGAGTAAAGTGGCTAAAATTAAGACACAAAACATGCCTAAATTTTCCCATGGACAAATTAGGACATAAATCAAAGCCAAATCCACCCAAAGGCAAGCTTTGAAAAGCCTATAAATACAAGGTTCTCCCATAAGCATAAGGGTCAAAAAATCTCTACACAAAAGAACCTCTACCAAACCTTTGAAGACTAATACGTTGCCAAAGCTCTCTTCGAAGAACATTCAACCAAAGCCGAAGCTTTCTCTCGACCAAAGCCGAATTACTTCCTTGAATAATCAACAAGCGCTCGTGCCGATTCCTTCAAGACATTGTTACAAGCTTATAAACTTGTAGCAACGTTCGTTTCAAGATCAAGTTGCCAAGACCCTTGAAGCAACGAAATCCCGCATCAAACACTACCTTTGCCGCACCCTTGAGGTGAAGATCATCCACACGTTGTTTTCAAGCTCAAAACTTGAAGCAATCGTTCAACCGTTCGTCCGAGATCAAGTCATCGCGACCATTGGATCAACAATCAACCATCTACATCAAATTTGAAGACTGAATCAGAGGAAAATTGTAAACAGAGATTGTAACCTACAAATTCAAATCAATACAAATCTACTTTGTACATGTGTTCTCGTTTCATTCAATACAGAATTTTCGTGTAAAAAATTACCCAGTAATTACAGCTTCTCCAGTAATTGTTTGTATATTTCTATTACACATATCTATTTAAATTGCCTTGACTAAGGTTGCTTTATTAAGTTTATATCAAAAGATTTATAATGTATATTGATTTTTCTTTTCTTTTCTGTTTTTCTTTTTCAATCATTTTTTTAAAGACATAGAAAACATCATCTTAAACAGCACAAGTTCATCACGTTTCTTTATTGATCTAGACATCGCAGAACTGAATTTATACAAATCAGTGTAAGAACATTCACTCTACAAACTACATAATTTCTAATTCCATCAGTTTTTCGAAGTTCCTTAGTTCATGATTTTAATTGATTTGTTATATGTACCTCCTTATATATATTTTGTATGCAATATTTAAATTCGTTGGTTACAACTTAAAACAAAGTATTATTACTAACAACATAAATTTGTACATATTTATTCAAATAATTTACAAACTTTTTATTGAGAACAACCAAATTAAGTGTAGTGTTCATAGACTTATTCAATAATATATTATCTGTAAAATCTTGCAAGTTTTCAAGTTGCATGGACCTTCTCAGAGTACTGCCTCCTTCTTCCAAGCAGGTGAATGAATCCTACGAGCTGCGAAAAAAGTGACAATCGAAGAAATGGGTTATTTGGATCTAGATTTGTATAAAGCGTGACTACTAATTATAATTTATTATCTTCAATTAATAATATTATTTTATTTTATTTTTTATTAAACAGGATGACACATTTTTGTGTAAAGCATCAGTTAGGTGGCTTGACACACGATATGATGCTTTACACATGATATGAGTGGTGGTATAATGTTTGCCCCAATTGTGCCAAACAGATACATAAGGATCCAACGACTGGTGAATTAATTTGTCAAAAACATCCAAATCAGGTTCCAACTCCTTGGTAAATGACTTATATACTATTACTTTAATTCAGGTTCATACATGCATTAAACAAAATATTAGCATTTAAGCTTACTTGGTTAGTGAAGATTAGAGTCAATAACATATCCACTGCTTTTATCTGAAATCTAAAAATCTTAACTCATTGATGATGAATGAGGAAGTGAGGCTATTCAAAACCAAATATAATGGTCATGTGATACAACACCTGCAAATAAAGGATACCAAAGAACTTAGACTTTATCTCTCTCTATCACTTCAAAAATATGACATTGAAGTGATGTTTTTTAGGCCATCACTAGGTGGGTATGACAGCGTTCAGGATCGAAAGAAATGACCTTACATATATCTCCATTCTCATACTCTTTTTGATGTTGTTATTTAGTTAGTTAAAATAATGATTCTTGCTTGTTGTTTTTTGGTTTATTTTATTTACTTTATTGTTGTTTTTCAGTTGTGAAGTTGATTAATATGGAATATTAAAGCCATTAATAAATAATTGTTCACCTTTTTATAAAGGGAAGACTACTTTTACAAGAGTTTTTTTTTTCAGTTTTTTGGATTTTTCGCTTTTGTTTTCTCTTCAAACGTTATGTTGCGTGTTATTGATTTATTGTTGGAAAATTCATTTCCATAGTCATTGCTTTTCTCAGTGTGTCTCTACATTCTGACATGTTTTTGTTTCATTTTATGATTCCATTGTCCATGAATCTGGTTGATGGACTTGACAATGCTGAATATTAAAATTGTGTTGTGGGATTGAAGACAAGAAATTTAGCAATGTGTATTGGGTTTTTTTAGAGTCCTTTTTTCTTATTTTTGGGGTTTACAACTTAAAATAGGTATCTTGACAAAATTGTTGGCCAAAAAACCCATTGGCATAAAACATTTGATATCTATTGAATATAATTTGTTCCTTGTTATAAGCTATGATTACAAAATTTTGAATAGTTATTTTTCAGTTAGTTAAGTAAAATGAAAAAGTTATAAAAATGAAGTTGTCATTATTTTTTACAATGTTAACATGCTTATTTAGAATGGGAAAATAATTTTGATTGTTGAATACATGTGAACCCAATCTTTTACATACAAATGTTAACGATTAGTGGCTGTTTAGAAAAATGTTATCAACATTTGTCAATTAAGGGATCAATTCTATATCATACAATAAAGTTCTTAGTTTTAATCATACAAGTGAAAACCAACCTAAAAATTTATCTTCATTTGTTATTAATAAGTTTATATTTAAGTTTTCTAATTACATCGTCAAACACTATAATAACAAAAGTTCTTTAATGTTCTGTTTGTTTTTTCAATTTTTTTCTTTTGCTACCAATTATTTGAAATATTGTATTATATAAATGAACTTGTTGTGTTTTTGTTGTCTCACAATTGTGTATAATTGTGCTTTTATTTCTTATTTACTTAACACTAATGTTTAAGTATGTACCAAGAATATCCCTATAAATGATGTTTGAAATTGATCATAGTATTTAGATTTTGTGCTCAACAATTTCAATAATTTAATAATTAAAATTTCTACTGCTATGAAGAAAAAAAATTTAATAGGCATTGTAAAGTGATGATCAATCTCTATTAATTTATTTTATACTACAAACGTAATTACAACAACTAATTTTAACTTTTTGAATACAAGTACAAAGTATTCTTAATTCTTGAACATGAAACCAATACCTTTATAATTGAGAAATCAGGTGAAAAAGTGTTTGGTGCAGCATGTAAAGACTTAGTGTTCAATCAAAGATTAGGAGATTAACAACAATTACCATATGAGTTTCTTAGACTTATAGGACAGGAAAAAAGTTTTCCATCTAAATTTAGAGCTAGAAAAAATTTTGTCAATTCAAATGGTGTCCTGATCTACAATGTTTTTGAAAATTTAATGATGCAACCAGCAACTTCACAGTCATTTTGTCAAAGAAATTAGCATGTCTTCAACAACAGTGTCATCTTAAACTACTCCACTTGAAACAACTACAGAATCCCATAAAAGAAAAAGGGAATCAATCAAAATGCCACTTTTTATTGGTAGTGAAAAAATGTTATCTTCTACTTCATAATATATGTTTTGCCTTAAATTAATTCCAAGTTGATCTACATTTATATTTTCAACATTTTTAATATATTTAAAACAGTGAGGCATAAGAGGTATCAGAAGAAAACCTTCAAGAGTTTGACAAAATTCCCATCAAGTTGTTGAAAAAGAAATCCCTCTCCGACTGGTTCAAGAACATATGTTTTTCCACAAAAGAAAAACTAGGTAACAATGCTTTATCCTTTTGTTTTTCACAGTATAAATCTATTCATATGCAAATTTAATCCATGTGTTTAAATATTTTAATTTCTTTTCTATTTATATAGGTTGCTTTATCAATAATCAACGCCAAAATAGTTTTGATGTATTGTGAACGAAGTTTATCATCCTCTGCTATTGTACATATAACAATCTTCACTGATATTTTTTGCGATATGAATAGCCCCTGTACAACATGAATTCCCCATTCTGCCAGTTTAAAACGAATTCCATATCCTAAAAGTCTCTTTCTCAACAAGTATAAATACACCCTTCTAGGGTTCATATCTAGGAACACAATTATCACATACTATTCTTTTGTCCGTTGCTTGAGTCTCATGTATTGCTTAATAACTTGACTGTCGGAGAGCCTTTGGTACATACCCCACTAGTGCCAAGGTTGTCTTATGTGTGTTTGCTATTTTACAAGTAGTTGAGTTTGTGCATTTATTCCGCATACGGTGGATGCACGAGTGAACTTATATTCCTATAACCAAATCACTCTACCACAATCATGTTTGCCTCAGATTAACACCCATGTGCTTTTGTCGCTCCACATCACAACTATGCCTCTGTTGACAATACCACCCTTACTATGGACCAAATCTGGAAAACGTTAACAAGGATCAATGCCTCTATCAACAAACTTTGAAAGGTTTCAAGGGCCTTTCGAATGAAGGTTTCAAAGGTCTTTCAAATGAAGGAACGATCAATCCTTGGAGGACGCAGTATTTGGCTTTGAAGAGCTGCCGACTATGACAATGCCCGTTCAGACCCCAGTAGAAATTGTTAATCTGAACCTCTGTGTGAAGCGCCATCGTCTGACTCCTAAAACCTCTCGCAAGAAGCCTAGGAGTGAAGAGAAATCTTAAGATTTCTAGTGACTAGCATGCATATACAATTCTAAATTCATATACATAAGTAACAGAACCATATTATCACATATTATCAAAGCTATAGTCATGCAAATCCCCTTCAAGAAGCATAGGTTCATATATGATGCATCAAACAAAATATTAAGAACAAAGGGAATGTTAAGTTTTATACCTCTTGATCTAGACTTTAGACCAAGGATGGACCACCTCCAAGCTCTTTGTTTTTTTGAACTCCTTGAGTCTAGCCTCCCTCCTTGCTTCATCCACCTTTAGGATTTAAAGCTCCTTGGTTCTCCTAAGCCTCCAAGTGTAGAAGACATCTAAAGATCCACACCCACTAGTGTAGTGAGATAGATGAAGGAATAACCAAAAGGAGAAGAGATGATTAGTTAACTCTCCCTTTGGTGGCCGGTTTTATGTGAGAAGAAAATAGAGAGTTTATTTTCTCTTTGAGGCAAGAAAGACTCACAAAAACCCTAATGAAACTTTTTCCATTAAACCCCCTTTATAAAGGTAGAAGAAGTAAGTCAACTAATTGACTCTCTCTCTCTCTTCTTTCCTCACCTTAGGTCGACCACTTAGTGTTGGTTTAGTCTTTTATCATTTCAAGTCATCTTATGCTTGAATAAAAAGCCCAATGGGCACGAGTGAACCCAAACCTTTCTTTAAACCCAAACCTTTCATTGCTTCTATGCTTTATTTAGGCTTTCTAATTAATCATTGTTGGGGCTCACACACTAACCCAACCAAGTCTTAAGGCCAATTGTCATGCAAAGCCTACATTCAAGCCCAAACACATGCCAAGGCACGGGATCGACGAGGAATATATTTACAAACATGCCATGCCATGGTGATTAAGTCAAATATTCACGCCATGCTTCCTTAGCCACAATTCATGCGAAGGCTAAGTCACATATTCGAGTTTGTCAAGAGGATTGTGGTGTGGATGGTTACGGAAGGTTATCGGGCCTACATGGAATCAGGGTCATGGAAGACTTTGGGTTGCTTGGGGGCCCAAAGATCCAAGCCCATACCCTTTGCATTTCACGCATGCAGCATTGAGAGAGAACTAGCCTAGTTTACCCCTTTCCCTAACAAGCCAACTCCCTTAGTTAGGACTAAATTAGATTATTGCATTAAATGCATATTAAGCCCAGCAAGTCAGGCATTTAATGTTGACTTTTCCTTCCCACCCTGCACAGACAACCAAAGCGCGAAAGCCATGAGGCTCATACCAGAAATAGTGCATGCGGAAGGTTTCCCTGGGAAAGCCGCGTCTCGGGAAGAAGCAATCTGCAGGTCTTAACAGTGGAGCTACCTTACAGCAAAAGCAAAATAATGTGAGGCTTAAGGAGAAATGAGGGGAATACCAAGCCACAAAAGGGGATTCCTTTGAAGCCTAGAGAAGAACCATTCACTTACATAAGGAGAGTGAATCCATTACAGAAGAGGGGATTGGAAGAACAGTGAAAGAGATAGAGATAATGTAGTGAGAGAGAACCACCCAGAAAGAAGCCTAGAGAGTTCCATTTAGCTCAGAAGCCAACTCCAAGCCTCAAGCATCATCATCCATGCAATCTTAGTAATTCCCATAGCCTTCCATCAAACATTCCAGCCATTAGAAGCCTCACTATTGAAGGGAAATTTATGAGATTTCATATGGGATTTCAAATGACTAGCATGCATATACAATTCAAAATTTATATACGAAAGCAACGGAAGCATGTTATCATATAATATCAAAGCTATAGTCATGCAAATCCCCTTCAAGGTTCATAGGTTTATATATGATGCATCAAAAACATTTAAGTTAAGAACAAAGTTTAGGAGTAGATCTATACCTCTTGATCTAGATTTTAGACCAAGGATGGACCACCTCCAAGCCTTTTGTTCCTTGAACTCCTTGAGCCTAGCCTCCCTCCTTGCCTCCTCCACTTTGTTAGTATGAGTGCTCCTTAGTTCTTCTTTAGTCTCCAAAATAGAAGACCTCTAAAGATCCACACCCACTAGTGTAGTGAGATGGATGGAGGAATAACCAAAAGGGGTGAATAGATTATTAGCTAAAAACCCCCAATGGTGGCCGGCCTTTGGTGTTGAAGAGAGAGTAATTTTCTTTTTCTCTTTTGTTGTTTTGAACACACAAAAACCCTAATGAAAATATCTCTATAAAGTTCATTTTATAGACAAAAAGAAACCTAGTCAACAACTTGACTTCCACTCTATCCCTTTCCCTTTAAGTGGCCGGCCTTTAGTGTTTGGTTTGGGCTTTGGGCTTTTATTATTTCAAGTCATCCCATGCTTGAATAAAAGCCCAATGGGCCCAAATAAACCCGAACTTTTCTTTAAGCCCAAAACGATCTTTTATCGCTTTTATGATTTCATTAGACTTTCTAATTAATCACAACACTTAATTAATCCAATTAATTATTTCCATCATCCAATAGTTGTATCACTACAAGAGTGTATCGGTGTACAATCATTTTAGGTTCTAATTAGCAAAGCAGTGAGGTGATTGACACCAATCCAATTGATTATATTTAATCCAATCACTTAGTGAATTAAAACTTACCTTTTAATTCACCTTCTTCTTTGACGATTACATTTAATCATCTAGAAGAACTCACAAGCCATGAGTGACATCTAACCATATATCATGGCTACCCAAGCTAATGTAGAATTTGTTCGGATAACCTATTCAGTTGGAATTACAATGTAATTCGATCCTTCTCTAAAACAATACTCTCAATCACATCACTAGGGTATGGATATATTATGTCAAACCCCTAATGTGATTATTCCTTCTTATATGATTCAATTGAGTCGTATAGGAACGCTTTCCTTATTTACGCTCGATACTTCGGCAAAGATTCCCGAATGATATCTTAGAGTATTCTTCCTCTCTTAACGAGGATTAGAGATTCCTTGTTGCGCATTCACTTGCCTTCACGACTAAGTGGCTTAACCCCAACTATGCCGTGGACACCCGCGAATGGGGTGACGTTGACATAATCAAAGATCAAGTACTTAACCACAAGACAACGACGATGCCTCAGGTCAAATGACTACTTACATTATTCCAACCATTAGAGTTACTTGTTTGACATGTGAGTAGACCTCCATGCAAGTATTCTCTTTCGATTGTGTTCAGTGAACTCATTCCCTTAATAAGCACCTACATACTTGTCTTAGTGTCACTACACGAATGGGATGAGACTTTCCATCCTTCCAATCGAAGCGGACATAGTATGTACCGGTCTATGCATTGTCAGTTTCCCTCCGACAATCCTATGACCATGAACCTTTTGGACATGATGGTTATGTGAAGAACGTCTCTGTAATCTAACATCATTAGATTACTTCTTCAATCGATCCATTGTCCATGGATTCACTATTTAGGACATATATCGTTCATTGAGATAGTCCTAATTAGTATTTTTGCCATTTGATGTATAAGAGTCATCTATACATCTATTTATTGTCCTGAAAGGTGTCTTCCAAAGATTGACTTTCAGGGCATATTTCCAACAACTATCACCCTAGGAAAGCCCAAAACATGCAATTAAGAATGCCACGCAACTATACAAACCCTTTCTCTCACATGTAAACTGGTAATCTTCTAGCTTCCACACCACACTTCATTTGAGCAAGTCATTATCTCGATCATTCATGTTATCTTCGAGCTGTTGATGTTACCAGGGTATTTCTTAAGACAAGCTAACTCTTTCGAGATATTTCGGGACTTGTTACAAATTCATACCAAGGGAGACAATAAGACTTTCTCAAAGCCCAAGTCCACCTCGACCTAAAAGTCCCCCAACATAAATTGGCGACTTTGATGGGAGACAAGAGTGGCAACACCTCTGACATGGACGAGGTTGCTGAGTCTCAACGCGGAGGCAAACACCAGGAAAGCCAGGAAAAACTAGATGAATATGACATATCGGACATCATAGCGGCCATTCATGCCTTGGGTGAAGCTTAAAAATAAATTGTTGTGTCGGTGAAACAGTTGAAAACTCAGTCCTGAGGCCAAGCGAGAAAGCCAGTGACAGAGACTGCATGCCTAGGGAAAATGCTTCTCAAGATGAGTCAGCTGGTGGTGGTGGTGGCAAGGGTCTTGAGAAAACACCATCATTTGTCACTCAAGAATACGTCATAGCCATGCTAAAAAAGAAGCTACACAGGAGTTCGGAGAACTGGAACTATGTTCATGAGCCACCATATCCTACCAGCGTTCTCCACATGCCATACCTTAAGGGATACGCGACTCTCAACCTTGTTCTCTTTGATGGAATGAAGGGTAGCCCTAAGGAACATATAAGTCGTTTCATTGACGCTTTGGGTCCTCATTCCGACGATTGCAAGCTCCATCTCAATGAGTTCTCAAAAAGCCTAACGGATCGTGCCTATACTTGGTACACCACACTCCTACCAAGTTCAATCTGGACTTGGGAAGAGCTGGCAGGCAAATTCTGTAAAAAGTACTTCCAGTATGAGGAAAGAGTCACAATGACTCAACTCAACAATACACGACAAAAGCACAGGGAAGATCTGGTGACTTTTGTCCAGCATTTCCGACACCTTGTCATTGACTGTTATAATGGGAATGACGAGAAAACTCTTTTGAAGATTTGCATCAGTAACATTGTTGCTAACTACATGTTGTACTTAAAGAACATCGATATCAACCATTTTTCGAGGCTTCTGGAAGCAGTGAGGAAGACCAACTTGTTAGTCAAGCCTTCCACGAGGAAATCCTAGAATACTGACAAGAAGGAAACTCATCATGCCCTAGCCATGGATGACAGATCTGACTATAACCCACGAAAAAGGAAGGAAAGAGAGAGCGATGGGAAACCTTGTTGGAAATGTGCCCTAAAGCCATTCATATGATGATACTTTACGGATATTTCACATGTTAAACTAATCTAGTTTACATATAAAAGGCAAACATTATTGTTTGAGACGTCTCATATAAATGTTATATGCTTAAACGATAAAGTCCAAGGAATATGTGATTGGGAGAATGCAATCTAATGAAGTTAGATTAATGAGACCATTCTTTCGTAGACACATCCTAAACGTTCCTGATCATAGGATTGCCAATTGGGCATTGACAGTCCGATAAGATCAGTACGTGCTATGTCTTCTCTCAGGGAGAGTGACTAGTCTCGAGTCATTGGTGTGTGTGACATCAAGACAAGTACGTAGGTGCTCAATAGAGAATGAGTTCACTGAACACGATCAACGAGGAGTTCTCATACTCATGTCACATGAGAACTCATGTTTGGGATAATGCAAATTAGTCCTTTGACCTGAGGCATCACAGTTGTTGTCTTGTGGTTAAGTCCTTGATCTTTGATTATGTCAAAGTCACCCCATCGGGGTGTCCACGGCATCATTGGGGTTAAGCCACTTAATTATGGAGACAAGTGAATGTGCAACAAGGGATCTCTAACCTTCAATTGGCTTGAGGGAGAATACTCTATGATATGATTAAAATCTCTGGCCAGAGTATGAATGAGATTAGGGAATGCGTTCCAAATCACATTCAAGGTAATCATAAAATGCAAATGATTCACATTGGATAGTAGACATGAATAAATAAACTATCAAACCAAACAATGTGGTCAAGAGTATTAGATTAGAGAAAGACCGTATTGCATTTGTAATCCTAAACTGAATAGGTTCTCTACCTCTTCTGATTAGCTTGGGTAGCCATGATATGCTGCTAGGGGTCACTCATGGTTTGTGGAAGCCCTAAACGTGTGTAATCACTAAAGGGAGAATTGAAAGTAAGTTTCAATTCACAATCGATGTAAAATGGTTTTAATCGCCCACTGCCTCGCTAAAAGGAACCTAATGTGTCGTACACCAAATAAGGTGGAGATTGAAGAAACAAAGGAGATGAATTAAATGGTTTAATTATTTATGGCAAGGATTAATTAATATGTTAATTAATCAAACGAATAAGTTCGTTAAAGACCTCGGGATAGTTTTGGACCTTAAGGCCCAATGGGCTTCGAACGTCAAAGCCCATTGACTTAAGTTGTATGACAACTTAATGAATAAAGATTCACAAAGGCCCAAAAGCCCAAATCCATTAGAGTGGCCATTTAGTGATGAATTAGGGTTTTTTTGGTTCTTTAGGTCATTTAAAGAAGTGACTATATAAAGAACTTTATAACCTAAAATTCATAAGTTGTTGATTTTAGAGAAAATTGGTGAGAACACAAAGCTTCCATTTCTCTCTAAGAGGCCAACCACCTTGGGGGATATTGTCTAGCAATTCTATTTCCTCAAGGTCACTCATTTCCTCTCCAATCCAACCTTGGTGTAGAATCTTTAGAGGTTCTCAATTTTGGGAACTTGGAGAACCTATTCTTCTAACCAAATCCATGGAGCTAAGAAGCAAGGAATGAAGGCCCTATCTCTTGGGTGATTATCCTTTGCATATGCAAAGAGGAATCTACAAAGGTAAATATTTCTCAACTAACAAATTGTTGTTTTTTAAGTTGAGTCAAGGTTCACCAATCTACTAGGCTTTGAATTTCATGGTAGATGTTTTGTTTTTTAATGCATGAAAGCATGATTCCGCCTTTAATTGTTAATTGCATGCTATATGATGTTATTCAAATGAACATATTTTTCTAAAAATTTCCTTCAAACCTATCATTCACTAACGTGCTTGACAAGAATTCCAAGCCATCCTCGATATCATGCTCGTAGATGGGGCCATCAAGCTACCCCAACTGCATAAAACCTCTTCTAGGGAAGATATAAGGGATCCCAAGTACTGTCGCTACCATCAGTATGTGGGACATCCCTCTATTCTATGCCAAACTTTGCAAAAAATTCTACATGTAAAAATCCGCGAAGGGATGTTAGAGCTACTATGCAAGATGTAAGCCATAGACACTGACCTTTTGCTGAAGCACCAAGAGAAAGAGGTAGCAGTCGTCATTACATGCTCTAGAGATGATGATGACTACCATCCATAGATCCACGATCCCAAGCTACCGAAAGCCATTTGGGAACCTTCTGGGAACATAGAGAAGACTTACTGATGCAAATACTCCAAGCCGCAGAGTTATGATACGCCATGGCCTCAAGCTGAAGGATTGGGAGATGATGATGCAAATTTCATAGATTTTTCCCCAAACTTAAGTCACGAAGCCTTCATCATCGATATGCCACAAGAATACAACGAGGGAGCCTCGGAATAGCAAGTGTTCAAACAGGAAATGACGGATGTGACTTTGTATAGCCTTCCAGACATGGAAGCTGACGCAGTTGAGCTTTACCTTTCCCAAGGGCAAGGGCCTATTGCAGCGTAAGTCTCCTAGGAAAACTCGAAGCTTAAATCCTTCTTCGACCAACTCGAATATAGCCCAAAGGTAAGGACTGCTGTTACTGAAGCTCTCAGGCATGTTTTCAAGGACTATAGCCTTTAATGCTACGCTGCCCAGCCGCAGAGGGTTTTCCTTGAGAACAACAATACCATTATTTTCACTGATGAAGACATGTAAGTGGTTTTCCACGACCATCGAAGGCTACTGTACCTGGAAGTGCATCAGGTGAGCTATGGTTGACACTGGTTCCTCTGTCAACATTCTATTATTAGCATTCCTCACTATAGTAAGCTGGTAAGGTCTCAAATGTCCATCAATGGGTTTGGAAACAACAGTAAGGAAACTATTGGATACATTGAGATAGACTTGAAGATTGGCCATATCAGGTCATTTACTAGGTTTATATGATTGACATCAATATGGCTTACCACTCTCTGCTTAGAAGGCCATGGATAAACAAGCACAGGTTCATGGCCTCCCCCTACCACTAGTGCGTCAAGGGAATGATTGGTATGAGGCCTATTCGCATCCCGAGAAACCAAATGCCATTTAACTTAAACGAAGTTCACTATTCTGATGCCGAGTTTTATAATGATTACTCAAGTGTCGGAAGTGTGATATCACAAGCCTTAGAGATACCTTTACCCCCTGGGAAGAAGTTCGATATCTCAGTGACAAAGAATTCCTAGCCATTGTGGGAAAATGAAAAAGCATACAGCCAGAGGCCAATGTCATTGCCTACACTCAATCTCAATGCTCTGGGGTTGTGTTTCCCAACGACTGCATCATCTATCGCTTATGACGGGTTGGGGGGCTTGACCACATTGTGTGGGAAAACCCCGAACATGGAGACACTACACGACAAGCAAGTGAAATTCCTAAGGAAACTAAAGACATGCCTGCATTTGCTATTGAGGATGAATCCCTACAGAAGATCATGCATGCTCCAAAATGTATACATGATGGATCCACTGCAGTTGCAGGAAAGCTTGAAGAGGTAAACCTAAGTGATGATCCCTTTGTGCAAAAAATGATTTCTATTAGTGTTTACTTATCTGTCAAGGAAAAGAAGAACTAGTCAGCCTGCTAAAGGAGTTCAAAGATGGCTTTGCCTGGAGCTATGAAGAGATGTCAGGCCTTGATCCAAGTTTGGTGTGCCACACGCTAAACACAACGCCTAGGATCAAGCCTGTAGTACAGCAAATGAGGAATTTCCACTTGGAAATAGAGGCTAAAATCAAATTGAGGTAAAAAAGGTCTTGGCAGTCAGATTTATCAAGCATATCAAACACCCTATTTGGCTAGCCAACATCGTCCCAGTAAAAAAGAATAACATTGTCCAAATCCGAATATGCATCGATTACTGAGATCTTAATGTAGCATGCCCAAAGGACGAGTTTCCATTACCTAACATGGACATCATTATCGATTTAACCTCAGGGCAAGGTCTGATGTTGTTCATGGATGGCTTTAGTGGGTGCACCCAAATCAAGATGTCTACCAAAGATGCTGAGAATGCGGCTTTTCACATTCCATTTGGAAATTTTTACTACACAGTCATGCCATTCAGACTAAAAATGCTAGTGCCACCTATCAGTGAGCAATGATGGTAGCATTTTACAACATGATGGGGGAAGAGGTGGAATACTATGTGGACGACCTCGTTGTGAAATCCAAGACCAAGGAAGGGCACTGAGAAATGCTAAGGAAAATGCTGAGGAGATGTCGAGCATATGGGTTGAAGATGAACCCTAAGATATACGCCTTTGGTGTTTCCTCAGGCAAGTTATTGGGCTTCCTAGTGCATCAATGTGGCATCGATGTAGATCTAGACAAGGTGCGCACCATCAGAGCCCTCATGCCACCAACGAACGCAAATGAGCTGAAAAGCTTGATGAAGAAATTGTCATACATTCGGTGCTTCATCCTAGGATTAGCAGTAGCAACAGGAGCCTTCGCCCCGCTACTCAAGAAAAATGAAGGAATTCGTGTAGACCAAGGAATGCACCAGAGCCTATCAATGGGTCCAGCAGCTAGTCACAAACATTTTTACCATGAAGGCACCAGTCCCAAGCATTCTACTTAAGGCTCTACTTGGCTGCAACAAACACTAATGTAGGAGCTCTGTTTGCCCAGGATAGTCTAGCCGAGGAAGAAACACTAATCTACTATGTCAGCATATTGCTAATAGGAGCCAAAATCCACTATGAGAAGACGGAACGCCTCTGCCTAGCTTTTGTTTACTCATCATAGCGGTTGTGCCATTATTTCCTAGCCCATAAGCTACACCTTATGATAAAGTCTGACTTAATAAGGTACTTGTTCACTAGACCTGTACTATCTGGCCGTTTGGCTTGTTGGTTGCTCCAACTTTTTGAATTCGATATTATATGTGCGACGCCTAAGGCTATCAAAGGCCAAGCTGTGATAAACATGCTAGCATTGTTTCTCGAAGAAGAAGAGGCCATTACTTCCAAGGAAGTCATTGGTGCACTGCCAGAGATAGTTGCCACCGTTGTGGAAGAGAAGCCATGGGTCATGCAATTCAATGGTTCTTCCATAGCCACAAAAAGATGAGCTGGCATTGTACTTGTCAATCAAGAGAGCCAAGCTACTACCATATCCTCAAGCTCAGTTTTCCATGTACAAACAACGTAGCTGAGTATGAAGTTTTCATCATGGGCTCTTTCATAGCCAGGGAAATAGGCGCAAGAAACATACGAGTCATAAAAGACTCAAATTTAGTCCTGACCCAGGTCCAAGGAAGCTTCGTAGTGAAAAAAAAATAACTTTGGCACCATACCTATGGTCGAGAAACTCATGGCAAAGTTCAAGTAGGTAATGTTGGAACATATTCATGGAACAACCAACATATATATGTATGCCCTAGCCACATTTGGCTCCAAGCTTATCTTTGTCGAAGAATAGCCCAACATTGCTGTGATTAGAAGGGAGGCCCCAACCATTGATGCAACTTTCCAGGAGGAAGCGTGAGAAGATGACGACTGGAGGAAAACCGTAAAAAATGAACTTTCTAAGCCAATCGGAGAGCTTAGCATCATGCCTTAAGGAGTACATCAATGTCACTAGAACATTCTACAAGCGTCTGCCAGAAGGAGTGCTAACGTGATGTCTCAGACCAAAAGAAGCACAAAGGCGGTTGCATGAGATCCATTGAGATGCCTTGGGCCATTTGAGTCATCACAAGTCATGCAAGAGGTAAATGCTGGAGAATGCGAAGAGCACCAAGGAAAGAAGAAACTGCACAAACAACTATTGAGCCTAGGATACTATTGGTCAACCATGAAGGAAGACACGCTTAACATGGTCAAGCAACGCCATGCATGCCAAGTTCATGGAAACTTAATCCACAAGCCTCCAACGCTACTGCAAGACATGCCCACTTCATGACCATTCCATACTTGTGGGCTTGATTTAATATGAACAATCAATCCAGCTTTCGAAGGTTACATATGAATCCTAGTAACCACTGAGTACTTCACAAAATGGGTAGAAGCAATCCCTCTCAGGAAAGTAACGGGAGCAGCAATATCCAATTTCATCAGGGAATGCATCGTTTGCTGATTTGGGATACCTTACAAAATAGTGAGTGATAATGGTACCTTTTTGTGAACAAACAAGTAAGTGCCACACTTGATAGTTACGGGATCAAGCATCGTCGCTCCATGCCGTGCTATCCCTAGGGAAACGGTCAAGCCAAAGTCACAAATAAGACACTGCTAAGAATCCTAAGCAAGATGGTACATAATTACTCTAGGGGCTGAAACACTCATCTTCCAGATATCCTATGGGCCTATCGCACATCTCCAAGGAATGTTACGAGTTTTTCTCCTTGGTGTATGGGTCCGAAGCTATTTCCCTGGTGGAAATGATGATGCCCATAATAAGAGTTTCAGCATTCAACGATGTGGAATAGGTTGCTACAACATGCGCATACTGGAGGTGGAAAAACCTCGAGTTACTCGAGAAAAAAAGGGCAGAAGTAGCTAGGAAAATAGCCCTATACCATCAACAAGTTACCAAAACCTACAACTACACAATCAAGCCACACAACTTCAAGGAAGAAGATCTCGTCCTCATGACAACCGATCACATAAGGAGGCAGATCTCCGAATCTTTGAAGTTCACCCCACACTGAGAATGACCTTTTGTGATCAAGGAAGCCTACCGAAGCGGTTACTAACACTTTACTTCGGTCAAGGAAGGTATGCGAACATAACCTGTCAATGCAAAGTGGCTAAAGCCATATTATTGATAAGCTCATATTTATATATATTTTACATCAAATTCACTTGTTTTTTCTTTAGTTACTTCCTTATATTTTTGAACTATTTACTTTGTTTTTGTGTTTTCTAGGATTTGTCAAGCAAAGAAAAGAAAAATAGTACAAGTGGGATTTTAAGTAACAAATTCGTCAAAACTGCTTGTACAGATCAGCTGACTTTGGAAGCAAGTTGCGAACATCTCAAAATGAATTAGAGAATGAGCCTTATATTCTTGGAAAGCTACAGATGTCTATTTTCTGAAGCATTTTGCAGATTGTTAATATCATTTTTCTAGAAGATGTTATGGCTGTTTTAACACTGAAAGGTTACCAAGAGGCTGAGCAGTTTGTAACTGCAATGAAAGCAATAAACCCAATAAATCTAGCAGCCAAAACTGATACAACCAAGAACTTATTCAAATATAAAAGGGAATGGAATTAAAGATGAGGATTAAGAGGGAGTAATTGGCATAAAGGCTACCTAAAGAGTTACAATTGTTTTACCATTTCCTCTCACTTATTGTCATCACTAAATGACTGTTAGTGGGGTGAGTTATGGAGAAAAAACTGGGGTATCAATCAAGAACAAAAGGGTTGCAGGTTGTAGCTGCAAAGAGGAGGAGAAAAAAAAAAGAATAGAAGGAAAAGGCAAGGCAGCAGCGTTGGGGAAGGAAGGAAAGGAAGGAGGAAATCTTAGCATTCTCTTCTTTCGGTTTTATCTTCTCAAACTCATGTCTTTCTTTTGGTTTTATTTGATAATAATGTGTAACTAAATTTTTAGTAGTTAGGGGCTGTTTTGAAGCCCCCGAATATGATTGCAAGTTTGTTATGACATTTCGTTTGAATTACTTTTTTGAATGGATGAAAATTGGTTCACTACTTGTCTCATTGATGAATTCTTTATTTGTTTTCTATGGATGCATACTTAGTAAGCATATCTAGGATTTTAAAGCTATGAATATGTGTGTGCCTGCCCTTGTCAAATGAGGACCTACATATGTTCTAGAGTAGTACTTGTTAATTGCGATTAACATGTGAACCAATTTCTAGGATAAGTAAGACAACGTTAGTACTTATGATGCCTTGTGATGACTCAAAATCTTTTTGTTCTTAATGATTTCTACTTGTTAACTCTATGAACACGCCATTCTATATTGCATGCTAGGAACTAAGTTAAGTTGAAAACGCCATTCTCTTAACATACTACATAAGAAAGAGTAATAGGTTGAGTTCTAACATTGAGCCAACTTGAGCATCTTCATCCGGAAATAAAAGGAATTTGAATGAAACATAACATGTTTGCATGATTGTTTGGTGGTGGATAGCAATTCCCCTAACTCGTTTTTCTTAACTTACTTAAAATTTGTTTCTATCCTGTTTTTGTTGGATTTAATTTAAATAGTAAATCAACTCCAAAAATCCCAAAACTTTATGTGAGTGTAGCTCTGTGTGTCTAGTGTTTTCATATAAAATTTCGTAGACTTTAGATAAGCGTAAGTTAGTCTACTAATTATTTTTCGGTGACTGGTCAGTAGGGACAGCAGCCCAGTTTTTTGTGACATTTTAAGTAGTTAGATAAAACAATCTTCTGCGGAAAAGACCCTTATTTTCATATGCTACAATTGACAAATCTTAGCTTTAATAAGGAAAATCAATAGGACATTTGTGTGCTACTTTGTGGTGTGCTTTTAATCCTATCAAATTATTTGGCGCCGTGTCGCCGGTGATTATTATTTCTAATTACTTATTTTTCTATTGTTTTATTTTCTTGCCTAATTAGTGTTTTTGTTTTTATTTCAGGTACTCTTCGTAGTATATACATACTCGAAGGTCCAAGAGCATTGATCTTGCTTCCTACGATCCTAAGCTTGAACGAACACTTTGAAAGCTTCAGAGAAAAATCAAGCAGAAGCGTGCATCGGTGTCTTTACCACCATCTTCTCCACCACATTTGAGTTCGGAAGAGGAAGAAGAACCACAAGAAGGCATGGCTGATAACCATACTTTGAGGGAGTTGGCAATGCCAAATACGGATCAACAACCATTGTGCATCACATATCCAAATGTAGAAGGAGGATTTGAGCTCAAGTCCGGCATGATTCACTACTTGCCTAAGTTCCATGGCTTCTCAACAGAGGATGCCAACAAGCATCTTATGGAGTTTCACGTGGTATGCTCAGGAATGAGACCATCAAATGTGGATGAGGAGCAAGTTAAGTTGAGGGCATTCCCATTTACATTAGAAGATAAGGCAAAGGAGTGGCTTTACAATTTACCTCCAGAATCAATGAACACATGGAACCAGGTGAAGCATGCATTCTTGGAGCAATATTTTCCGGCCACAAAAGTTGCAAGCATAAGGAAATACATATGTGCAATCTGACAACATGGAGAGCCATTTGGGGATTACTATGAGCGATTCACACATTTGGTTGCATCTTGTCCTAATCATCAGATTTCAGAGCATCTTTTAATACAATATTTTTAATCATCAGATTTCAGAGCATCTTTTAATACAATATTTTTATGAAGGATTGTGTGGTAATGATCGTGTAATGCTTGATGTAGCAAGTGAAGGAGCATTCATGGACAAGACACCAACAAATGCTAAGGCATTATTAAAGAACATTGCTGGCAACACATGACAATTTGGAGGGATAGATGAGTTACCTCTTAAGAAAGTTAACGAGGTAAGTGCTAATTCTAGTATTGAATTACAATTAGCTAACTTGACTAATCTTGTGCAACAGGTTATGGTGGCTCCAAAATAGGTGTGTGGTGTATGTTTAATGATGGGACATGCCACAGACATGTGCCCTTCATTGATGGATCAAGGTGGTCTTGAGTAAGCTAATGCGTTATGAGGGTTTCAGCGGCAACAAAGGCAAAAGTATGATCCATACTCCAACAACGATAACGCGGGGTGGTGCGATCATCCATACTTAAAGTGGAACAATCAAGACAACGGACAACATCTGTTCCCAACAACTATAACCGTCCACCTGGCTTATTTCAGCCTCAACAACAATAAGCTCCAAGTAAGTCTCTTGAGGATTTAATTGCTTCTTTAGCTAACTCTACTCAATCTTATCAACAGAAAATAGACAAAGCGGTTGAATACCTTGAGCGCCAAATGAGTCAGTTAGCAAGTTTAATGGGGCAACAACACCAACCAGGAAGGTTGCCTAGCCAGACCGTGGTGAATCCAAATGTGGAGCAAATGAATGTTGTGACTTTAAGGAGTGGAAAAGAAGTTTTTGAGTAGCCAAGGATGCAAAAGAGGACTAGAAAAGATACAAATGAGCAAGGGAAGCTACAAACCAAAAATCTTGAGCAAGATGAGGCTTCAACAGAAACTAAAAAGTCTCTTAAAGCTATAAAATTGAACAAAAAAGATTCTGATAAGGTAAGTAAAGAAGTTCAAAATTCATTTAACTCATGTGTCCCTGTTCCTTTCCCTCGTAGGTTTATGAAGTCTAAAAAAGATCAAACTGATAATGAAATCTTGGATACTTTCCGGAAAGTCCAAATGAACTTACCTTTTTTGGATGACATAAAACAAGTGCCCAAGTATGCAAAGTTCCTTAAAGAGCTTTGTACGAACAAGAGGAGATTTAATGATCAAGAAATTGTGGCATTAAGCGAGGAAGTATCAGCTGTTTTGCAGAGGAAGCTGCCACCGAAGTTGAAAGATGCAGGTAGCTTTACCATTCCATGTGTAATCGGAGGGAAAGAGTTTGGGAGAGCATTGTGTGATTTGGGGGCATCCATCAATTTGATGCCATATTCAGTTTATGAATCATTTAACCTTGGACACTTGAAGGAAACAAGGGTAGTAATCCAGTTGGCAAATCGTTCAAATAGATATCCCAAAGGCTTATTGGAGGATGTACTTGTGCAAGTGAATGAGCTCATTTTTCTTGCTGATTTTTTTGTTCTTGAGATGGAACATGACCCTATGCCTACTACATTTCCTCTTATATTGGGAAGACCATTCCTTAGAACGGCACGTACGAAGATTGATGTCTACAATGGTACCTTAACCTGGAAATTCATGAAGAAAGCATCAAGTTCAGAATCTTCAATGCTATGAGGTATCCTGGTGATTTTGAATCTTGTTTGTCTATTGATGTGTTTGACTATTTTGTGCAGGATTGTTTTAATGAAGGTGTGGGACAAGATAATTTAGATAAGGCGTTAGTGCATAGCATTACACATGGAAATCTTAATTATTCCGAGCACATTGAAAAAGAATTAATCCAAACAGTGGCCGTTCTTGAGTCTCTTTCACCAATTCGTGGTAAGTCTTCTTCCTATTTTATTTATTTTCCAACTTCTAACGCAAAAACTCTTCATTCTGTGATTCAGGCACCCAAATTGGAGCTTAAACCGATTCCTGAACATTTGAAGTACGTATTTTTAGGAAAGGATGAAACATTACCAATGATCATATCATCACAACTCACAGTAGAAGAGAGGGAGAAACTGATTCGGGTACTGAAGGATCACAAAACTTCCATAGTTTGGAGTATTGCAGATATCAAAGGTGTAAATCCAACTACATGTATGCATAGGATTCTGTTAGAGGAAGGTGCAAAACCAACAAGGGAAGCTTAACGCCGTTTGAACCCACTCATGATGGAGGTCGTCAAGAAAGAGGTTATCAAACTTCTTGATGTTGGCATCATATATCCTATCTTGGACAACAAGTGGGTGAGCCCTGTTCAAGTAGTTTCGAAGCGATCCGGAGTCACAGTTGTTAAGAATGAAGCTAATGAGCTAGTGCCTACACGTGTGCAAAATAGTTGGAGAGTTTGTACAGACTATCGGAAGATAAACAACACCACACGCAAGGATCACTTTCCAATCCCATTCATTGATCAAATGTTAGAAACGTTAGTTGGTCATTCTCATTATTGCTTTCTTGATGGTTATTCTGTATATAATTAGATTGCAGTTGCTTCGGAGGATCAAGAAAAGACGACTTTCACATGTCCATTTGGCATATTTGCATATCTAAGGATGCCGTTTGGACTTTGCAACGCCCCCGCGACATTTCAAAGGTGTATGGTAAGTATCTTTTCTGATATGATTGAGAAAATAATTGAAGTGTTCATGGATGATTTTTCGGTTTATGGTGATTCTTTTGATACATGTCTACATAATCTGTCCCTAGTTTTAAAACGTTGTCAAGAAACTAATCTGGTCTTAAATTGGGAAAAATGTCATTTCATGGTTTCACATGGATTAGTTCTAAGGCATATCATATCTGAAAATGGAATTGAAGTTGATAAATCTAAAGTAGAACTGGCTAGTTCTTTATCCCTCCCTACTACTGTCAGGGAGGTTTGTTCTTTTCTTGGACATGCAGGTTTCTATCGGTAGGTTTATGAAGGAGTTCTCAATGATTTCTAGACCTTTGTGCCGTTTGCTTCAAAAGGATGTAACATTTGATATGAATGAAGAGTGTGTGGTAGCATTCAACAAGTTTAAGGAGTTGTTATCCACGGCTCATGTGATCATGCCACCATATTGGAGGTTACCTTTTGAGTTGATGTGCAATGCTTCAGATTATGCCATCAGTGCAGTTCTAGGGCAGTGTGTCAACAAAGTGCCACATATCATCTATTATGCATCTCGAACACTCAATGATGCATAGTTGAATTATTCAACAACAGAGAATGAGTTTTTAGATGTTGTATTTGCTTTAGAAAAATTTAGATCTTATCTGATTGGGACTAAAGTTATTGTGTTTTCTGACCATGTAGCTTTGAAGTATCTACTCACAAAAAAAGATGCAAAACCACGACTCATTCGATGGATACTTCTACTTCAAGAGTTTGACTTGGAGATCAAGGATAAGAAAGGGAGTGAGAATGTTGTAGCAGATCATCTTAGCAGACTTGTGCATTCAAACACAGAGGAAGATCTCTTCCCTTTACGTGAGAGTTTTCCGGATGAGCAATTGTTTTCATTAAAGGCTACTGACCCTTGGTATGCAGATATTATCAATTACAAGGCCACCAAAAAGATTCCGGATGATTTTACACGTGCTCAGAAAGATAAGCTTGTCAAAATTGCCAAATACTATTAGTGGGATGATCCTTATTTGTGGAAATATTGCCCTGATCAATTGATTAGAAGGTGTGTCCCCGAATCTGAGTGTAAATATATTCTAACTTTTTGTCATTCTTATGCATGCGACGGCCATTTTGGAGCAAAGAGGACAGCTCTTAAGGTGTTCGAGAGTGGTTTTTATTGGCCAAGTTTGTTTAAGGATGCGTACGAGTTTTGTGCAACATGTGATCGTTGTCAACGAACAGGTAACTTGGGCCCAAGAAATCAAATGCCACAAACCCTTATTTTGATTGTTGAGATCTTTGATGTGTGGGGCATTGATTTCATGGGACCTTTTCCATCTTCAAATGGTTTTCTTTACATTTTATTAGCTGTGGATTATGTTTCTAAATGGGTGGAAGCAAAACCCACCAAAACTAATGATTCAAAAGTTGTTTCAGATTTTATTAAGAGTAACATCTTTGCAAGATTTGGAATACCTAGAGCAATCATCAGCGATGGAGGGAGTCACTTTTGCAATAGAACATTTGAAGCGTTGCTTAAGAAGTACAATGTCACACATAAGGTGTCTACACTTTATCATCCACAAACTAGTGGTCAAGCAGAAGTATCAAACCATAAGGTGAAGCAAATTTTGGAAAAAATTGTGAGTCCTAGTAGGAAGGATTGGAGCATGCGCTTGAATGATGCATTGTGGGCTTATAGGATTGCTTATAAGACTCTTATTGGAATGTCCCCATTTCGGTTAGTTTATGGGAAACCATGCCATCTTCCAGTAGAGTTAGAACACAAAGCTTATTGGGCGATCAAAGCGTACAACATGGACATGAGTGTTGCCGGACAACAGAGGAAGCTTCAATTGAATGAGTTAGACGAAATCCGGAATGATGCATACGAGTCTAGTCGAATATACAAGGAGAAATCAAAGGCATTTCATGACAAAATGATATCAAGGAAGAGCTTTGCCATTGGACAAAAAGTTCTTCTATTTAATTCCAGCATTCGGTTATTTCCAGGTAAGCTTCGTTCTCGATGGGTTGGTCCATTTGTTATAAATAATATTTTTCCTAATGGTGCAGTGGAAATCCAAAGTGCAAAGACCGGAAACGTGTTCAAAGTGAATGGACATAGACTCAAGTCATATTACGAGTCTTTTGTGGAGCGTGATGTGGAGGTTGTACCCCTCCAAGAACCATCTCCCCTTGGATGATTACTCTTGGTACCATCCAGCTGCAGACGTAAAAGCAAGCTCTTATTGGGAGGCAACCCAATATTTCTATTCATTGTCTTTTTATGTCATTTTCAATTTTCCGTTTGTTTTGTTTTCTGAATTTTCTTGCATGCTAAACTGAATTATTTCTTTTCTTTGTAGGAAAATTTGATCGTGCCCACCATTGGAGTTTATTGCAGAATTGGAGTTTGGGGGTCATCAGTTGATTTTACTGCAAATTGGGTAAGTTTTCAGTCCAAATGCTTTATTTTGTTTCTTACTATTTTATTTTATGCATTATTGTGTTTTTTTTTTTTTTGACTTTGGGGACAATGTCCAGTTTAGGTTTGGGGGTAAGGATTGAAAACATGACCAAATTGAAAATTTTCGTACCTTCGACTAAGAACTGGTTTGATTTGTTTCCATGTTGTTTCTTTTTGTTTTCTTAATTAGTTTTGTTTTCTCTAAAAAAAAAATTCAGAAGACTTGAAAATACAAAAAAATAGTCTTATTTTCTTTATTGTTTTGAAGTAGATTTTTGTTAGTTTCCCGACCCTATGATATAATTGGATCAAATTTGAACCACGGTGATCAAGAACTTAGTAAGCATGTGTTGTGTGAAATTCCTTATTCTCTTGTTAGCCTTGTATATGTTTAATCATCTTTGAAAAACCAAATGCAAATAGCCTTGTTGATGTGAAACTAAAGCATGACTTAAAGCTTCGCATGTGAATATAGTGACCATATACAGCCTATGTGAGTTTTTGAGCCTATTAAAAGTGTGCATTTTTCATACACTCATATTCTTTTATGTGTGATGAACTTATGTGACTTACATCTCTAGAACTTGCGTAACGATCTTTCGAAATGTTTGTACTTGAAAAGGATAGAGGCATTAGGCTTATCACCATGGCCAAAATAAGCATGTTTCCTAAAGAAAAATGATATCATTAGATTGCCAATTTGAGCCGTATATATTGAGCCTTTTATTTCTTATCACCAGATATGTCTACCCTTATACCTGAAACATTTTTCCTTACCCTTTCCAAGCTAGCTATTGAGCAATGTGAGATTGTCTTATGAGAAATGTTTGTGAAGTACTTTGAAGGAGTTTGGAAAAAGAATAAGTGTGGGGGTATTTCATGTTTGTATTTAGTTATGTGCAAAATCATTCAAAAAACAAAAAGAAAAAAAAAGAAAAGAAAAAAAAATGAAGAAAAAAAAAATTGTATACAAAGCAAATAAAAAGTTTTGTAAGTTTCAGTTTAGGGGTGTTGTTGGAGGTATTAGTAGAATGGTTGGAGAGCTTGAGTTCTTATAAATCTCAACAAGAGAATTGCTTGCAAAGTAGCTTGGAACTTGTGTTTACCTATCCTTTCATTTCTATAACCCTCTCCCTAAGCCTCATTACATCCAATAAAAGTCCTCTTGATTTAAGTTTTGCAATTATGATTGTGGAGATGAGATCTTTATGCAAGCTTATGGTAGATCTTTCACATTTGATTCTTTGAGCGAAACACGTTAAACTAAACATATGTGTGATTGAGTGTATGTCCCATGAGAAGGTCACTAGTTTGCGTGTGGTGTTTAAAAAAAACTTGAAATTGCATTAGCATGGCTATTACACACACTACACTTCAAGGATGATTAAAAGGTTACTGCTAACATTTGAATAAGGAAGATGAGCTTGGATTAGCTTGTTTGGTGCTAGCTAAGGTTCTTGATGATTTGTTTTCTTGAATGAAATTCTATGATGGTCACGTAGGGAAGCTATTGTTTTTCATGTTGCTACTTTTTCATATTTTCTTCGTTTTAGTCGAGGACTAGCAAAAGCTAAGTGTGGGGGTATTTGATAAGCTCATATTTATATATATTTTACATCAAATTCACTTGCCTTTTCTTTAGTTAGTTCCTTATAATTTTGAGCTATTTACTTTGTTTTTGTGTTTTCTAGGATTTGTCAAGCAAAGAAAAGAAAAATAGTACAAGTGGGATTTTAAGTAACAAATTCGTCAAAACTGCCTGTGCAGATCAGCTGAGTTTGGAAGCAAGTTATGAATAGCTCAGAATGAATTAGAGAATGAGCCTTATATGCTTGGAAATCTACGAATGTCTATTTTCTGAAGCATTTCGCAGATTGTTAATATCATTTTTTCTAGAAGAAGTTATGGCCGTTTTAACACTGAAAGGTTACCAAGAGGCTGAGCAGTTTGTAACTGCAATGAAAGCAATAAACCCAATAAATCTAGCAGCCAAAACTAATGCAGCCAAGAACAAGTCAGCTGACACTTATTCAAATATAAAAGGGAATGGAATTAAAGATGAGGATTAAGAGGGAGTAATTGGCATAAAGGCTACCTAAAGAGTTACAATTGTTTTACCATTTCCTCTCACTTATTGTCATCACTAAATGACTGTTAGTGGGGTGAGTTATGGAGAAAAAACTGGGGTATCAATCAAGAACAAAAAGGTTGCAGGTTGCAACTGCAAAGAGGAGGAGAAAAAAAAATAGAATAGAAGGAAAAGGCAAGGCAGCTGCGTTGGGGAAGGAAGGAAAGGAATGAGGAAATCGTGGCATTCTCTTCTTTCGGTTTTATCTTCTCAAACTCATGTCTTTCTTTTGGTTTTATTTGATAATAATGTGTAACTAAATTTTTAGTAGTTAGGGGCTGTTTTGAAGCCCCGAATATGATTGCAAGTTTGTTATGACATTTCGTTTGAATTACTTTTATGAATGGATGAAAATTGGTTCACTACTTGTCTCATTGATGAATTCTTTATTTGTTTTCTATGGATGCATACTTAGTAAGCATATCTAGGATTCTAACGCTATGAATATGTGTGTGCCAACCCTTGTCGAATGAGGACCTACATATGTTCTAGAGTAGTACTTGTTAATTGCGATTAACATGTGAACCAATTTCTAGGATAAGTAAGACAACATTAGTACTTACGATGCCTTGTGATGACTCAAACTCTTTTTGTTCTTAATGATTTCCACTTGTTAACTCTATGAACACGCCATTCTAGATTGCATGCTAGGAACTAAGTTAAGTTGAAAACGCCATTCTCTTAACATACTACATAAGAAAGAGTAATAGGTTGAGTTCTAACATTGAGTCAACTTGAGCATCTTCATCCAGAAATAAAAGGAATTTGAATGAAACATAACATGTTTGCATGATTGTTTGGTGGTGGATAGCAATTCCCCTAACTCATTTTTCTTAATTTGTGAACTACTTAAAATTTGTTTTTGTCCTGTTTTTGTTCGATTTAATTTAAATATCAAATGAACTCCCAAAATCCCAAACATTTGTGTGAGTGTAGCTCTGTGTGTCTAGTGTTTTCATATAAAATTTCATAGACTTTAGATAAGCGTAAGTCAGTCTACTAATTATTTTTCGGTGGCTGGTCAGTAGGGACAGCAGCCCAGCTTTTTGTGATATTTTAAGTAGTTAGATAAAACAATCTTCTGCGGGAAAGACCCTTATTTTCATATGCTACAATTGATAAATCTTAAGCTTTAATAAGGAAAATCAATAGGACATTTGTGTGCTACTTTGTGGTGTGCTTTTAATCCTATCAATTATTGCTAAAACGCTCATGCTTATTTTAGAGGAACAGTCTCCTTCTATGCAATGGTCATTTTGCTTACTCTATGATGCCTTGTAGAGCCATGCAACAATTGATGTACCCCAAAATTTTAATGAAATGAAAGAGCATTTTGTCAAAATCTTTGGTACATTTGTTTCTTTACATTGGCAAGAGTAACTAGAAGGACTAATGCTAAACGAGCTATAGTAGTAATCATGCCAAGGCTATAAGGAAAGCCCACGCCAAGCAAGCTGCCTTAAGGGGCAAATCATGCTAAAGCTATACTTATGCAACATGCCAAGCCTATTAATGACATGCAAGCTGCTCAATGGTTCAATGCTCATGCATTATGCCAAGCCAACACACCATGCAAAACCATTGAGTCAAGCAAATGAAGCTTTTTCAAAGCTATACTTATGCAACATGTTAAGCCTATCCATGCCATGCAAGCTGCTCAATGGTTCAATGCTCATGCAACATGCCAAGCCAACACGTCATGCAAAACCATTAAGTCAAGCAAATAAAGCTTTTTTCAAAGCTACACTTATGCAACATGCCAAGCCTATCAATGCCATACAAGCTGCTGAATTGTTCAATACTCATGTAATATGCCAAGCCAACACACCATGCAAAACCATTGAGTCAAGCAAATAAAGCTTTTTCAAAGCTATACTCATGCAACATACCAAGCTTATCAATGCCATGCAAGCTGCTCAATGGTTCAACGCTCAAGCGGCATGCCAAGCTAACAAGCCATGCAAAACCATTGAGTCTAGCAAACAAAGCTTTTTCAAAAGCTATACTCATGGAACATGCCAATGCATATCAATGAAATATCAAGTCAAGCAAGGAAAAGCTTTTAAAACTAGCAAGCCAATCAATGCTAAGCAAGTCAAGCTTTCCTGACATGCTCTGTTTCCCTACGGAAGCTACGACATCTTTCTAAATTTAATGTCAGCAGCCAAAGCCAAAGGCAATAAGCAAAACGCAAAGCAAAGCGGCCCTATGGCCATTGTTCGAAAAGCAATAAGCTAGTTATCTATAAGGAAATTACAACTAAACGTAAAAGTAGAGTGAGGAAAACAACTTTCTTCATGGTTTGCTACTTTAACATCTCAAGGTTTATGCTCTGCCAAGAAAAAGAAGCCGATGATGAGAAAGATGCAAACAGTCATGTAAAGCGTGCAGTTGAGGGAAGGTGAGAAGTTAAGAACACCACTTTTTGGTAGAGGTATCAGCATGCAATTGATCTGCTACAAGTTGAAGACAAGCTACTATTTCCTTGGAATTCCCACGGACCAACTTCTTCAACTTGAGCTTCTCAGCCCTTGTTCCTTACGCTGCAGTTCGGGAGCATGCTCCAATTTGCTGACTTTAACAAATTGATCCAGGACACCTTTCTCATTCTCAAGCTGAAGTCCAAACATAGTATCTCGCAATTGTCTTAGCCCCTCATCTAGAGAACCCACTAGCACACCCAAAGTGGCTACATCGCTGATCATATCTCGCCAACATAACAGCTTGTGCTTTGTGATTTCCAATGGGGAAGTATGCTCCATGCCATAAAGCAGGGTCTCGAGCTCTTAAAAATTCATTCTGCGCATGAAATGAGATAGATCTATCAAGTTCACATCTGCATTGCCGGCATGCTTGAAGAACCGGCCTAGCACCTCAGCTAGCCAAGAGTGGACCTTTACTCTCTGAAGTCAACCCGGGAAGAAAAGGCTTCGCCTGGAGGGATCAATTCCTCAATCAAATACCCTGGCTTTATTGGTGATACTATGCTTGAGCTTCCCTAGAGCTTCATGTCACGAGGCCTACTTTTTCACAGAAGCCTGCTCCTCAAGGGAAAGAACCTCTGGAAGAGGTACAACTTCTGTTGGCTGAACATCGCTACCTATCACAACATCCTCTGTAAGCTCGGAGGTAACGCCATCGGCGGCTTCAACACCTACTGTGACCTCTACAACATTAGTATTCACCTACGGGGAAAGCAAGAAAGTATGCACAAGTAAGGAAACAGATCAACAAATAGAGGCACAAAGTAGCACAACCCTGGGAAATGCACCTGGGATCGATAGGAGGAACCGAGTCCAAGGAATGACCCATCAACAATAGTTAGACATTTTGGTGATTCCGTATCCATAATTCACTTATGGAAAGCAACCATCAAATAATAGATATCACATGCCAGTGCAACATGCAAGAAGAAACGTGCAAGTATACAAGGCAAAACATAACAAAGAATCTACCCCGGGAACGCAAAAGGGTACGTTCATAAAATTCAAAGCCTTTCATGCAAAAGTATAGGACTTTAACATGGGACTATATTCCGTACATGCTATCATGCAAAACACATGCATCTTTCACTACACATGTCATGCTATCAAAGCCCTAAAAGATCTAGCCAAGGAAAGTATGTTATACGTGTACCCAAGCAAAAACATGTTATATATACAGTTAAGCTAATCATGCCAAGCAGATCAATGCAACTGAGCAATCGATCCTGCTCAAGCACACACCAACATGCAAAAAGGCTACGCTTAATGACAATTGCACAATATACATGGAAAACAAGAGAGAAGTCGCAGAGGGCAAACATACATGATTTGGATGTAGCAAGACTACCCGAAGAGTGGAGTTTGATTTCCCGAAGGAAGGACCCGTACCCCTTGTGCATCCATGATGAAACCCCAAAATCTTCAAAACACATAATCAAAGAGGAGAGATGCATGCCTAATTTTATCACCATGGAAAACAGAGAAGACAAAAGGGAAAATAAAAATTCAAAATAGGGTCAAGGGAAGAATTTCCTTAACTGAAGAAAACCTTGTCGCAGAGCACGGAGAAACATGAATGGGATGGCACAACCCAGCGCAAAAAGTAGAGAAGAATTTGGAGAGAAAAGTAGTTATGAAAAATTTGAAGAATGAAGGAGAATTAAAGAAGGAGATGAAGAGCAAGGACAAATTAAATACTTGTCCTAGGGAGAAGAACAATTTGTAACGATTACCAAGTGGAGGCGGGGGAATATCTAGAGTTTCTCCATATGATTGGACGTGCATGGGAAGCAAGGGAACACAACGACATGGAGTAATTAGCTGTTGCACGGGAAGAGGAATAGTCCCATCAGGAAGCCCACGTTCAAAAAGGGAATCCCTTGGGCCTAGGGTTAATTATTCAACCCACTCAAAGTTTCTTATAGCCCAAATAATCAAGGGGGTTAATGTTCGGGCCCAAAAAAGTCACACACTAAATCAACCAAATCTCAATGCCTAATTGCCATGCAAAGCCTACATTCAAGCCCGAGCACATGCCAAGGCATAGGATCGACAATGAATATATTTACAAACATGCCATGCCACAGTGATTAAGCTGGATATTCACACCATGCTCATGCTTATTCATCATGCCATGCTTCCTTAGCCACAATTCATGCTAAGCCCAAGTCACATATTCGAGGCTTGTCAAAAGGATTGTGGTGTGGATGGTTATGGAAGGTTATCAGGCCTATGTGGAATCGGGGTCATGGAAGACTTTGGGCTGCTTAGGGGCCCAAAGATCCAAGCCCATACCCTTTACATTTCACGCAAGCATCATTGAGAGAGAACTAGCCTAGTTTACCCTTTTCCCTACCAAGTTAACTCCCTTAGTTAGGACTAAACTTGATTCTTGCATTAAATGCATGTTAAATCTAGCAAGTTAGGCATTTAATGCTGACTTTCCCTTCCTAGCCTGCATAGACAACCAATACGCGAAAGCCATTAGGCATGCTACCAGAAGTAGCACCTGCGGAAGGCTGCCCTGGGAAAGTCGTGTCTCGGGAAGAAGCAATCTGCAGGTTTCAACAATACAACTACCTTACCTCAAAAGGGGAATAATATGAGGCCTAGGGAGAAAGGAGGGGAATACCAAGCCACAAACGGAGATTCCTTTGAAGCCTAGAGAATAACCCTTCATTTTATATAATGAGGGAGAAACCATTACAGAAGAGGGGATTAGAAGAACACAGAGAAAGATAGAGATAACATAATGAGGGAAAACCACACAGGAAAAAGTCCAGAGAGTTCCATTTAGCCTAGAAGCATACTTCAAGCCTCAAGCATCATTATCCATGCAATCTTAATAATTCCCATAGCCTTCCATCAAACATCTCAGCCATTAGAAATCTTACTATCACCCCAAGAAAGCCCAAATCATGCAACTAAGAATGTCACGCAACCATGTAAACCATTTCTCTCTCATGTAAACTAATAATCTTCTAGCTTCCACACCACAATGCACTTGAGCAAGTCAATATCTTGATCATTCATGCTATCTTCTAGACGTTGATGTTACTAGGGTATTTCTTAAGACAAGCTAACTCTTTCGAGATATCCCGAGACTTGTTACGAATCCATACCAAGGGAAACAAGAGGACTTTCTCAAAGCCCAAGTCCACCTCGACCTAAAAGTCCCCCAACAATCATAACACTTAATTAATTCCATCATCCTTTAGTTATCTCATCACACTAATGTATCAGTGTACAATCGTTTTAGGTTCTAATTAGCGAGGCAGTGAGGTGATTGGCATCAATCCAATTGATTAGTACTTGTACAATCACTTAGTGAATCAAAACTTACTTTTAATTCTCCTTCTTCTTTGATGACTACTTATTATCATCTAAAATGACCCACAGGCCATGAGTGACATCTAATCATATATCATGGCTACCCAAGCTAATGTAGAATTTGGTTGGAGAACCTATTCAGTTGGAATTACAATGTAATTCAATCCTTCCCTAAATCAATACTATTAATCACATAACTAAGGTATGAATACTTTATGTCAACCCCCTAATGTGATTATACTACGTTATATGATTCAATTAAGTAGTATAGGAATGCCTTCCATTATTACGCTTGATACTTTGGTCGAAGATTCTCGAATCATATCTTAGAGTATTCTTCCTCTCGTACTGAGGATTGGAGATTCCTTATTGAACATTCACATGTCTACATGATTAGGCAGCTTAACCTTAACAATGTCGTGGACATTCTCGAACGGAATGCCTAACCACTGGACAAATATGATGTCTAAGGTCAAAGGACTACTTACATTATTCCAACCAGTAAGTTACTTGCTCGACATATGAGTAGAACTCCATGCAAGTACTCTTGTTTGATTGTGTCAGTGGACTCAATCCCTTAACGAGCACCTACATACTTGTCTTAGTGTCCCTACATGAATGGCTTGAGACTTTCCATCCTTCTAATTGAAGTAGACATAATACGTACTAGTCTATTCGGATTGTTAGCATCCCTCTGACAATCATATGACCATGAACTTTTTGGACATTATGGCTATGTGAAGAATGTCTCTGTAGTCTAACATCTTTTGATTACTTCTTCCATCGATCCATTGTCCATGTACTCACTATTTAAAGGTATATCGATCATTACTTTACCCCCTTTTTGATGTATTAGACTTAACCATACATTTAGACATTGTCCTGAAAGCTTTCTTTCAAAGATTGACTTTCAGGGCATATATCTAACAAGGAGTAGCCAAAAAGTGTCCAAAGATTGAGAGCCGATGAAGAATCCAATCCTCGACATCAACTACATATATGGAGAACAAGAACATCTAGGTAATACAAGAAAAGAAAGAAAGACGACATGCGAAAAGCCAAAGATGGTGGCTTCCATCAACAAACCCTTTCCAATCGATTCCAGCATTTTGACGTTCTTCAATCGAGATTTAGAAGACGTACATTTTCTTCATGATGATACCTTAGTCATAAATGTCTATATTTCGAATGTTATGGTCAGTCGTGTGATAGTGTACAACAAATCCTGAGTTATCATCATGTTCAAGAAAGCAGTAGAGATAATGGGAATTCTGGATAGTTTAACAAGAGTAAGATTACTCCACATACCTTCAACGCTGCTCCAGTCTGATCACTCGAAACTGTGAAACTAGCAGTTCAAGTGGAACCCTATAACTACTTGGTAGTCTTTCATCTCATAGACTGTTCAACTCCACACAACGTCATCTTGGGTTGGAACTGGCTCCACAAAATGAGGGCAGTCCCGTCATCGTATAATCATCTGCTCCGATAACCTACGCTTAAAGAGATAAATGTAATTAAATGAGATCAGGTCATGACCCACTGCTTCATTATACAAAGCCTAAATATGATCTGAAAGGGATAACGAAGCTCCGCTATTTCGATGGATGAGTCTGCATAGCAACCATAGTTTGGGGGCCAAGAAACAAGCTACAAAAAATTTGACATGAACCTTGAACCCCAAGACAACAATATTCCATCGTCCAAGGCAGAAGAGGATGTTGCCTACATAAGTCTTGACCCCGAAAGACCAGAAGCAAGGCCAGAATTGGATCAAAGTTAGAAAAAAAGTTGTTCACTTCCTTCTTGCAGGCAAACAAACATGTGGTCGACTGGTCTACTGAAGACATGCCCAGTATCGATCCTTTAGTGATCTGCCATCTACTCTACTTAGACCCAACCATGAAGCAGTTGTCTAGCGAAAGTGCTATTATGGAACGGGCGAAAGTGCTATTATGGAACGGGATGAAGTAAAATTATTGTGAGTTCTCATATGACAACTGTGGTGTCTTAGGTCAAAGAACTACTATGCATTATCCCAACTAGTGAGTTTGCATATGACATGAGTATAAGAACTCTTAGTTGATCATGTTTAGTGGACTCACTCTTTATTAAGCACCTACATACTTTCCTTGGAGATATTCTAGGGCGAAACAATCATTTCTTAGGTTTTGACTTACTAAGGTGGAGATTGTTGTGATTTGGCTCGTCAAAGTACCAGGGCCAAACAGATTTAGTTTCCAATTGGTGTTGGGAAAGGAGAAAAGGAATGTGCACAAGTTATTTCCCATAAGAATTTGCAAATGTTATTTCCCATAAAAATTAGGAAATAAGCCATGTAAGCATCGGTCTATGTACTATAAATAGGCTTTTGGGAGCTGTTTATTCTCATGAACAACAGAGACAATACACGGGTAGAGAGCCAAGAGTGATAGAGACATCTAAAGAAAGGTTTGGAGTTTTGCACAAGGGTTTTCAATAAGTTCTTGTAACCAAGTTGGTATTCTCCATAGTGCAGGTGATTTCTCAAGAGAGATGACACAAGGAGTAGGCAAAGTTCGCGAACCTCTCTAAATTCTTTGTGTTTGTAGGTAGCGTGTTTACTTTATTGTTCATATATTCGGATGGCACTATCTTATAAGTTTGCACAACACTGGATGTTAACAATAAACAAGATTAACTAAGGGGAATTAAAATCTACAGAACCGTTGCTAATTAATTGTTACTTTGTGGATATTGTGCTGCATCGTTATCTGATTTAGTAAAACCTCACACTTGGTTACAACTGAAGGAACTTTGGCCATCATTTTGTAACTTTTCTGTGAAACATGATTGGAGAAGCAGATATAGGGTTGTTTCTACAACATCCCTTTTTTGTTGGCACAACAAGATTTGTATGATCTCCTTTTCCCCATGCTATAATCTCAAGGGTAGTGCTATTCACACCCTATTTTACATCTCACACCCTTATAAACTTTTATCCTTTAATCTTCTTCATGATGGCCGAAAATTGAGAGGGGGTGTGAGAGATAAAAATGAATGTGCGGATACCACCACCCTAATCTCAAATGGTGTTCTCATAGAGTTGCTAAAAGTTTCAAGCATTTCATCTGCTTAACTTTGACATGTATCTTGTTTCAAACATTTCAAAAAGTCTTTAGCTGCTGTCCACTCTGTCCTGCACAGCATCTTCAACTGGTTTGAACACCACCCCCACTAACCGCTTTGCCGCAACCTTGCATTCCTTTAGCCCCGGCTGGGTTTCCCCGCTAAACCGCAGTAACCAAGCAATCGTAAAGTACATGAGGCAACAAGAGAAAATCAAGGAATCCGAGAGTGTTTGATTATCTTCTGTGAGGCCACTAGTCCACCACATCGATTTAGGTTGAACAAGCATGGCGGAAATTAGCTGCTATGCTTGTTCAACATGAGCCTCGCTCCTCCAAACAAATTCAGATTCCTCCCTTGTTCAGAAAAAGAGAACACGATACGCCTTCCCTGTTTTACCTTTCATCTACCATTGTGGTTCTGTGCAAGCATCCAGTCAATAAATTTGCATTAATATGGCATATAAACATGAGAGTTTTAACGAAAAGTCTGCGGTACTGTTCACTTTAACGAAAAACCACTTTTTTACACTAAAAAGTCAATCCTGATACTATTCACTTTACCCTTTATTTTGTCCTTATCGTTAAAACTCAAAGTTTTCAAGCCTTTTTCATTAGTTTTCCTTATAAACATCGCATCGCACATTGCTATAGCACATCCTTCCCTATATTTTGAAATTTGCCGTCAGACCGCCATATCCATGTTAAAACGTCACATTCTCACATCCTTTACTACACACGCTCTCCCCAACCATAAACCTAGTCTGACAATTCTCACGAATAAACTGGTAACAGGGTAGCATAATTAACTTATCAGAACAAAATAAAAGACTAAGAAAAGAATACAGGAGGTTTCTTGATAAAATAAGCCATGAAATATAAATAAATATGTATAAAGAAATATGTGGCGAGTACGTTTTCAAGAGCATTAAAAAAATCTTAAACTTTGACCAAAGCATACAATACTTCTCAACATCTAGGGAAATGAAGACTAAATCATTATCGCTGCAAAAGAAAAAAGAAAATACTTACAACAACAAGAAAGGGCTTATGGACTGACGAATACCCCTTTGCAGCCGCTTCCTTCCATTGGGTTTAGTAATGCCCATTATATTCATCACCTAACCAATTATAATTTCTTCTATATCCACCACCATTAGAGTTGTTAAACCTCAATGCAGAATATCCGTGCTGAAAAGACTTCGACGATCCTTTTGAGATAGGGCTTTCGGAATCCTTCCAAATCTTTTTAGAGGATCTAGAACTTGAAGCATGACCACCTGCAGTCAAACTAGGAACCCTATGACCCCTATTAGATGGTGTTGCCGGGGACTTCCTATTGTTCTTTTTGCCTATTCTAGGGGAAAAGTCCCCTGGATCATCCATTATCCAGCCACATCTATGTTTTGCCTTTTGTGGTGTTGTAAAAACTCTTTCTTCAAATTGGGTCTGTTTCCTTTTATGGACCTTATTTAGGTCATGAGGAGCAGACTTGAATCCCGTGTAGTCTCTCTTTTCCTTATGACGTTTCAAAACTGGAGTAGAATAATTAGATGATTCCCCAAATCTTTTGTGAACCTACAAGTTTCACAAAACACATCAGTTAGTATTTTCACGAGTAAAACTAACACTGCCAATCGACAGAGAAGAAAATTGCACTAAAAATAATTCTGGGAGGTGTACACTGAGAGTTACATTGACCGAACTTGCACATTCACGAGCAATATGACCACCTTCACCACACTTGTAGCATAACCGAGGTGAACCAAAACCAGTGGTTTCCCCACCATGTAAGCTTATGCATGCCTGCATGTACAGAATCCCCTTTCTTAGACAAAAGCAAGAAAAGAAAGGGCATTTCGGGGAAATGGAAGTAAAAAAAAATAAAAAAATAAAAAAAACCAGTGTGAAGCCTATTCTGTACACAGGCACGAAACTATAATTTTTTAGAACCAAATTTGATTAGATTTTAGACGGCCAAAAGATGCTGTAAAAAGAAAAATAGGATTGCATAACATCCAATCTCCTAAGAAATCACAAGATATATTTGATAAACATGTGCAACAAGAATGGAGAATGTAAAGAATTGTCAAATGAAAAAAAAAAAGTACTCCCAGCCAAAAACTAAAACATGATCTAATTTAATCTATTCTTAAAGCAAGTAGTACGAAATAAAATAACCATGAGAAAAATTCTAATTCCTATTGTAGATAAAATTCATATAGTAAGTGAAAATTTAGATCCACTAATATTTCAAGCAAGAAATAAAGAAACTAAACTTCAGACTGAGATATCTGTATGAATCTAAAGAGCATCTTTGATACATAAGTGGGTCCCTGAAGGTATGGAGTTGACTGGTGCTCGGTAGTTTCGGGATTAGTGAAGTATGGTACAAACACATTGCATATACAGTTTTAACAAGGGAAAGACGATTCAAAGAAATACAATGGATAAAAAAGAAAAAAAAGGAAGATAAACAATTTTCAAAGACCAGGAGTGCAATAATTAGTTTCTTCTAGAATTCATCAATAAACATAAGGCTTTTAAAACAACAAATTCTTCTAAACCATACTGTGCAAATTCTTCCATACAGATAAAATTTATCACATGATGTTTTTCATATTTAAGCAAACCAATGGAACCACTTCACAGCGCAAATCAAGGGTATTCATCTAAAACTTTTCTCCGAAAAAAGGTCCTTGAATGCGCATGTGCTTCTCATTCATTAGATAAGTATGGATGACTGAAATGCATCTGACTTGTCCACAAAGCTAACTGAGGACTAAGAGGTCCTTAAAATTCTTAGGTACCCATGCATAACGAGGAAATTGTACTTATAAATCATCACCGATATAGATAATACAACTTATCAAAGCAAATTCCAACAAGTCAAAAGACCACTTTAGCACTATGTTTGTGAGTGGACAATATATCCCTATCCCCATTGCAAAACAATAGACCTTGCTTGCATATGTATGCAGCTTCCAAGACAATGGGCCTTGTTCGCGTATATGCAGCCTTTAATGCACCTCACCAACCAACCACAAAGATAAAACACTAAAGAAAAATTAAAAAGAACATTGGAAAAATGTAACAAAACTTACCATACCAGTATGTCCCATTGAACCACATTTGTAACAGGAAACTTCCCACGGACTAGTATAAACATACTTGACACAACATAAATGACCAAATCTCTTGCAGACATAGCATTGGATTTCCTGATTCATTAAAAGAAACATAGAAACCATTGTTGAACATAATGCTTAACAATATAACTAATTATTAATATCATATCAGAAATCATATGAACATTTCTGATATGAACATACGCTTAAAAATCTCAAAATACCTTAAGATCATCATTTGAATAATTATTCCTGCACGATAACATATCATGTCCAGAATCTCCACATTTTAGACATATTTGGGACTTCAATGAGCCACCATTCTGCTTTTCTGGACAGTCTTTAGCATGATGTCCACCTTTTTTGCAGATAAAGCAATCTTGTCCCTATAGAGATTTAAAACAGGTACCATAAGAGGGCACATAAAAGTAATGGATGCATAAAACCCTAGATAGAGCATCCAATGAGAACACGGCAAATTAAGACGAAAAGTAGGGGAAATATTTTAAAATCCATCTTTGTAACAAGACATAAAAGCATTATGACATGCAGAAACTGGTGGCACTATCTGAACAATTATATAGCATTAACAAAACAGGAAAACGCTTCTTTATATATTTGGATCTTTCTTATCAAACATGACCTAGGAAACAAAAGAGAGCATGTGTATCAGCAGCCACTGTTCTAAAAATCCCCGCCTAGCACCGCCTAGGCCCTGCCTAGGCGCTAGGCGGCTGGCCACCACCGCCTAAACCTCCTAGGCACCCGCCTAGCCCATCCAGACCTGCCTAGGTCACGACTCACTTTGATAGAAAATAGATAACTTTAATTTTGCCTTTTATTTTTCTCAATAAATTGTAAGAGACTTGTTGAATACTTAAATGAACACATATTATAAGCTTGTTCCCCATGTTTTCATTATGTTTCAATACTTCATAATATATATGTCATTCTATTTTCTAGTTTATGATGAAGTTATATATATTCAAGTATAAGCCGACACTTATTTATACGAAATACAATAGATTTACTTAAATCCGCCTAGTTTGCCTAGGCAGCTAGGCCTAGTTTGCCTAGGCGCCCGCCTAGCCGCCTAGGTGCTAGGCCCCAACCCGCCGCCCAACTAGTGCCTAGCGTATTTTAGAACCTTGTCAGCAGCCTACAATACCAACAAGCACTTAATCCTTCTCAGAAATCAAGAGGAGAAAAAAATATATCGATTATTAATTGCACTACCAAAAGAAAGTTCTCCATCCTTCCACAATTACTATAAAAAGGTAAAAGAAGGAATCAATTTAAATCTTTCATGTCAACATAAAACATGTGGACTACACTCCACCACCCTCCGGACTAATAAATGTGTGGTAACTTACACTATGTTTGACGATCATTTTCAGAAAGTAAAAAGAGCCAACTTAGAATTGTGTTCTCTTCCAACTAACCTTTCTGCAGTGTTTGGCATTGTGCTCCAAACTGCCACAAACAAAGCACGGCTTCTTTCGCTTAGCTACGGTACAATTCACTGCCGCATGACCTTCTTCACCACAGTTAAAGCATGCTCCCCAGCTACTATCTGGAGGATCAAAATACCTTGGTCCCCGCTGACATAATGGAAATAAGATAGGCACCATGCTAAGGTCTTCATATAGATTTTCATTTTCAAAAGGGCATTTCAAAGCAAATATTTGAACTCACTAGAAGTTTCCGCAGCACAACATTGTCGGTAAACTCAACATTTTCCAGTTGTTTTGTCTCGGCCAAATCTACAGCATTAGCCGCCTCTACCTTCTCTTCCTCTTTTGGAAGAACCTAAACAAATAACGGGATGTATGTCAGTCATACATAAACAGCTCTATCATCCTCTTCTCAATCAAAGAATATTAATTCGTATACGCCAGAAAATGAGAACAAACAGACAATAAAATTAATAGTCTAAGCGCCTTCTCGAGTTTATAATCTAATTCTCCAATTCAATCCATTATTTGAAATCAAATAAAAACTGCTCTAACATTACTTTTTTGAGTAAAAAAAAATGCTTCTGACCATTTATACTTCTCTAATCACAATTAACAAAATTGTATACCAAAAATAACAATTAAGATTAATGCCGATCAAATAAATAACGGAATTACTCATTCAATCAACTTTCTCTAGAAACAAACAGAGTAAAATCGAAAATTACTCACAGCTTGATCTTCAATCTTCATCTTCTTAATCTTCTTCATCCTCTCCTTCCTCCTTACCTTCTTAGTATCCAAAACTGCACCCGCAACTTCATCTTCTGGCGAAGGAGACGAAGAAGGGAGTTCAACCAAACCGCCACTCGGCTCGCCAGACACGGCAGCGTTGTTATCGGGTGCCAACTTTGCCGCCCGCATTAACAAAGCTTTCTCGACGATTTTGAGGCTGAGATCTTCGTTGGCCTCATCGTCGTCGCTGCTGCTGTGCTCGGCGGCAGATTTCGAAGGGTATTTATTGGTTTGTTCTCGTTCTTCTTCGCTCAGTTCGTCCCAATCGAGCTTGGCCTTTTGCCTCTCTCTCTTGCCCATGTTCTTGTTCCCAAATCTCAAACCCTAACCTTAGTTTTGTGAGGACTTACGACTGTCAAAGAAAACGAGATGGGCTTGTTTTTGAATTTTGATTGAAACGGTGTTTCCACTGGATTGCGGCCCTCGGTGGAGGACTTGAAGTTCTAATGGACGGTTGTGATTGGACTTGGACAAACTCCGATGATGACGCGATTTCTGAAGAAGAGGCACTTGCAAGTGGTCAATTGCGATGGAATTTCCTCTTCTAGACTTGAAAAATGGTCATTCTTCTCATCTATTTGTCTTTCGGATTCAAATTCAAAACTAACGTTATTTATGAAATCTAGTCTTCCTGATTTTTTGTTGTTGTAATGGTGAAAGGGGTAGAGGTTGAAAAGTGCTAGACTATGTCTAATGATAAGGCCAAGGGTCATGTGGTGTGTCGTGTTTATGTGTTCATATCGTTTTCGTGACCTGATATTTTAATCAATTATATTATATAATATTCGTTAAAATGAACAAGTAATATGACATGACCCGATTTGACCCGTTAATATTAACTAGTAATATGACCCAACCTGTTACTAGGGCCGTTTCTGAGATTTTGGAGGTCCTGTGCGAAATTTATAAAATGGGCCTTCTTATAAGACAAACTTAAACAAAAAAAAAAAAAATTGAACAAGTATTGATGCTAAAAAGCTATACCGAAACAAACTTTAAACTCACTAGTTATCATTTTCTAAATATCATTAAATGTAAGAAAAAACTACAAAAATAGCCATATTACTAAATAATCAACAATCAGTTCAATCTTAATAAACCAAATGAACAAAACTTAAGAAAGTCTAGCATTGAAGTTTCACTCAAAATGATTCTTCGGGAATTCTTTAATGCAAAATCATCATTTAAACCTTCATAGTCAATCTTGTCTAAAAAACCATTTTCAACCGATATCAAAGTAAGTACATTTAACATTTCCTGCAACATGGTTGATTGCAAGTATGATTATAATAAGTTTTAACTTTGATTTATTTCTATGAATTTTCCCTAAAAAGTACAAAAGAATAAAAAAATCATTATAGATGAGAAATACCTAAATCTTCAAATTCCAACGCAATATATTTAAATTAGTAAATAGCTTATTTTAATCGAAGTAAAGAGCAGTGAAAAAGAGAGATATAGGAGAAGCAGCGTGGGGGCGTGTGGCGTGATAGAGAAAATTGGACTCTGACTCTCAATTGATTACCTTTTCGATTTAACTCCTTTGCTATATATATATATATATATATATATATATATATATATATATATATATTGTCACAGGAACCCAATAAACAACAACAGATAAAGTAAAAGGCTCAAGCAAAATGAGAGTTGCAACCTAAGATACAACAAGAGGCCCTCACAAACTTAGGCCTGAAGGCTGCAACAACAAACAACAAAAAAGCCCTAATCTCAATCAACAATACCCAATTGTTGTCACATCCTCAGAGAAAGCCATAATTGGACCAAGAGAATAGATACCAGATCCAAGTCTCCTTCATGAACCTTGCAAATATATACAAACAAAGTATCATATAGGTAAAGAGTGAGGCTAAGGGGTATGTGAAATACCCAACACTTAGCCTTGATAGGGATCCGGCATGCCATTGGGGGAGGGGAAGTGAAGGAGGGTAGTGAATTTAGTCTCCAATTTCTGATCGGAGACCGCCGATCTGAGTACATGGTGTGGTGGGATGGAGTATCATACCTAAGGAGGAGGGAGGAAGGAAAATTAAAAGACAGAAATCAGTAAAAGTAGGCGAAAAAAGTCAAATAAGAGGCATAAAGCCCAAATCTGAGACAAGCTCAGGGGATAGTTGTGACCTAGCTCAGGGGAAACTAAGATAAACTCAGGGGAGAATAGGGAATAAAAAAATAAAAATGAGACTAGAAAATGGGGAGGAAGGGGAGGTGGATGCAGGGATGGGGATGGGTCAGAAGAGATGAGAGGAGAGGAAAAAGATGGAAAAAGGAAAAGGAGAGATGAGGGAATAGGGGAAGAAGGAGTAGCGGGCTGTCGCCTACCCCTAGCAAGAGCAAAGGGCGGCGACTGAAGCTTGAAATTGGGGATGGAGCTTTAGGATCTAGGCTTCTAGAGAGAGAGAGAAACAAAGAGATAGACAAAACGCGTTTTTTTTTCCTAAAGGGAGGACCTTGTGTGCTGACTCCTTTGCTGTATATAATTGATTAGTTTTTCGATTCGATTATTACTTTATAATATATATATATATATATTATTCTAATTAGCACTTTTATATTTTATTTTTATATTATATTATTTTAGTCTAAAGAAGGGGGAGAAATGGCATTGTGCAAATGTGCAGCAGTGATTTGGGATACATTTCGCTTTATTTACGAGCTTGCCACTAGGCTGATTTCAGCCAAATTTTGCTTCATTTACAAAATTGCCACTGGGCTTAAGAACGGGTTTTCAGTCTTTCAGTTGGATCTGGGCTTTGACTCAGGGAGAGAGAGGGAAGGGGGACATAAAGGTTGATAGGTTCGAGGGAGAGAATCGCTGAGATTTTTGACTCGGGGCCAGGTGGGTGTGCCTGTGGCTGATGCAGGGCCGGCCCTGAGAATTTGGGGGCCCTAGGCGAGCCTTCAAGGTGGGGCCCTAAAGTTATCTGGCCTTCGACTCTTTGTAGATATGTATTAAAAAAAATCGCCAAATTACATAAAAAATCTATTTCTATGATAAATATCATTAAAATTAACGTTAAAATAAAAAAGATATACAAACTTTACTTAAATACTACACCTTTCACGTTTTAGATGCAAATGTACTAATTGTTTGCAGTCAAGAGTCTAAGATTGAGAGTGAAGAGCAATAAAACTTGATGATCAAGAGAGTAAAGAACAATAAACTTGATTGATGAATATAATAAATTTAACAAGACAAATTGGTTCTCTTATGTTCTTTCTAAAATCAATATCACAATGACGAATCAAATATTAGAATAACCTAGTTGAATAATAAATTATTCTAAGATTGAGAGTGAAGAGCAATAAAACTTGATGATCAAGAGAGTAAAGAACAATAAACTTGATTGATGAATATAATAAATTTAACAAGACAAATTGGTTCTCTTATGTTCTTTCTAAAATCAATATCACAATGACGAATCAAATATTAGAATAACCTAGTTGAATAATAAATTATTGAAAAACAAATTTTAAATTCACAATTTTAGTTACCTCAAATTACAATATTCAAGACCATGTGATAGTTGATTTAAACATTCAATAGAAATAAAAAGGCTGGAAAATTGAAAAAAAAAAAGGATTGCAAAGAGAGTTCGGTTTTATAACTTGTCATGTTGAAGAAGAACCCAAAATTTGTATCTGAACCTTTTTATGATTTTTTTGGTTCTTTATGATTTGTTTTTGGAGGGTGCTTTCAAAGGCAAAAGGAAAAAAAATGCATTTGGAGGTTACTTACAAAAGAAAAAAGTTGCATTTGGAGGGCACGGTGGTTCGAACTGCCCGCCCCAAAAGAAAACAGAAGAGTACAAATCCCACTGCACTAACAACTCGTTTGCGATAGTTCTTAACATTTTATATATTTATATGTTATATACAGGATGTATAAAAAATTTGGGGCCCCCGAAACTTGGGGGCTCTAGGCGACCGCCTACCCCGGCTACCCTCAGGGCCGGTCCTGGGCTGATGCATCGGTCAGAGGGTTGTTGGAGGGAGGAGAGGAGGGGGACAGAGGGACATACATATTTGAGGTATGGGGGAGTATGGATTTTCAGTTTTTTCCTCTGATTCAACAGGTAATGCACTATTTTAAAATCATTATTTATTGTTTGGTTTGCCATTTGCTTTGTTAAAATCGTCATTGATATTTTGTTGTTTCATTAAAATTGTAATGGATGTTTATGGGTTGTTTAGTTGGGTGTTAGGAAGATTAGGCTGTTGAGTTCACTGTTAGGGTGAGGTTTCTGTCTTTATGAATTAGGGGGTTGCACTATGCACATTTCTATGTTTCTTCATGCTTTCCTGCTGTTTGCTTCTCAACAAATCAAATTGAGTTTCCTTTTCCACTTAACATCGTTTGAATATCCCTCTGTTGCTAGATTGTTTCTTAATTTCTTGGTTGCTTCTGTATTTATATGATGAGGGTGTTAGGGAGATTAGGTTGTTTTGTTAACTGTTTGGCTCACTGTTAGGTTGGGGTTTCTGTCTTTATGAATTAGGGAGCTGCACTGTGCTTATTTATGTGCTTCTAAATACTTTCCTGTTGTTTGCTTCTCAACAAATCAAATTCAGTTCCCTCTCCACTTCATAACATTTGAATATCCCTTTGTTGGTAAATTGTTTTTCCATTTCTTGGTTACTTATGTATTTTTGTGGTGCACTTTTTTATTTGATTCTTGACATGCATTTAGATTAAACACAAGCATACAGATTAAAGCATGCATTCACAGAGCAGGCACCAAAGAGACCATTACTAAGGTATTTTTCTATCCATTCTTAATTTTGTTAGGTGCTAGACAAAAAATTTATGATACAAATCTCTTTACTGTGTTCGAATAAAAACTCATATTCTCTCTAATTTTTGGCCATGTGATGTATCCTTGCAAGTCAACCATATGCATGTTTTTTACAAACAAAGAGTTTCATCCACTGGAATGTGGAATTGATAGCAGCAAGTTCATCCTAACCCTTTCACTATCATCTCCTTCAGTAATGAGAATTTGTTTCCTTCTATTTTTGTGTTGATACAACATTGAATGATTGTGAATGGTTTGGTAAATCATTACTTTTAAGAACGAAGTTTCATCATTACTCTTTTTTACGCCTTCTTAGTGCACTTCTCTTTTTAGTAATGGATCTTTTTTGTTGATGATGATCTGATCGTGTTGCGATTATGTTTGTGAACTTATATTTATCGTTGTGGGTGTTTCGTAACATTGAAGGATCCCCTGTCACATCCCGACCCGAGCCCCCACCACATCTCGGGCCCAGCTCCGCTGTAGCATGATATTGTCCGCTTTGGGCCCCAACCATGCCCTCACGGTTTTGTTTCTGGAAACTCACACGAGAACTTCCCAGTGGGTCACCCATCATGGGATTGCTCTCGTGCGCTACTCGCTTAACTTCAGAGTTATGATGAACTCCGTAGCCAGTGAGCTCCCAAAAGGCCTCGTGCTAGGTAGAGATGAGAATATACATATAAGGCTTACATGATCCTCACCCATGGGCGATGTGGGATCTTACAATCCACCCCCTTAGGGGCCCGACGTCCTCGTCGGCACACTGTCGGCACACTGTCGGCCAGGGATTGGCTCTGATACCAAATTGTCACATCCCGGGCCCAGCTCCGTTGTAGCACAATATTGTCCGCTTTGGGCCCCAACCACGCCCTCACGGTTTTATTTCTGGGAACTCACACGAGAACTTCCCAGTGGGTCACCCATCATGGGATTGCTCTCGCGCGCTACTCGCTTAACTTTGGAGTTTCGATGAACTCCGAAGCCAATGAGCTCCCAAAATGCCTCGTGCTAGGTAGAGATGGGAAAATACATATAAGGCTTACAGGATCCTCACCCCTGAGCGATGTGGGATATTACATCCCTTGTTCCAAGAATTGTTATTCCATTTAATTTTGTGAGTCGAATAGCGAAAATACCCATAAACTATCTTTTTTCTTGGTCAAAATATAAGTTTATATTGTCCTAATAAATTGTATCCAGTGTATATCTGAATGCGGCTGGTGAACTCGAACTGAGTCTGATATGTCGATCGCTTAAAGCAAAATGCTTTGTGCCTTTGATTTGATTCCCAAGAGATTCAATCATTGTCTTAGGCATCCTAATTCCTAAGAAATCTATTGTGCTAAGTTCTTTTTAGTGGGAAATTATGGTTGCTGATTTTAGCAATGGATTAAGTCTTTCTTTTTGCTATGATTATATCTCTAAACAAGCTTGGCTTTAAATTAGGTGCAAATGAAAATTTTTGTTTACAAGAGAAAATGGATAGGTGTATGGTTATTAATATCTTTTTTTTCTTCCATTACATTATTTGATTTTGTTGTTGTTACTGCTGTGAAATCAAATCCGTTCGATGCACTACGCTGCCAGCAGAAGCGTGACGATCATGAACTATTTTTTTTCAATTGCTCCTTAAACATAAGAGGGCATACTAGCATAAGCTGTTTGGCACGAGATTATTTAAAACTTATGTAATCAACTCACTTTTCGTGTCATTTCATGTTGGTTAGGTGAAGTTTATTTGGGCTATTATGAACCAATAATTCTGTTATCTGAACTGCAGTATATAAACTTGGTTATTTACTTCTCACGCCATTGAGGCACAAAAGTTGTTCCTGCACTAAGTTCTTTATATCGAAATTGAACAAATTTAATTTTCCTTTATATCCAAATGCATTAAAGTAATTGTGAGTTGTATGACATGACTGTTCAATTATGGCCTTGGCCGAGGCCCCTTGCAGTTTACTGAACATTTCACCTAGGCCTTAAGCTTTCATATTCTTCGTTTGACCAAATTAGTTGTGTTGGATTCGAAATATTTCTAAAATCTCTTTCTTTTTGGTGTGGCTTTGGTCATTTAACAAAACTTTCATTAGATTTGGTCGTCGAATTTGAAAGTCTCTGAGTTGCTAACGGATTTACTTTGTTTGCAAATTTCAAAAATTTGGATCGTTGGAGGAAGAAGTTGGTTCCTTGCCATTTTGAGGTATATAATTATACACCCTCATTTGTATTCAAAGCCTAATTAGTTATTTACGTTTTTAAATTTATCTTTGTGAAGCTTTCATGCTTGGATTTTAAATATATTATTCAATTTTGTTCGTTTGAGCTTAGAATGGAACTGGACTTCTTTCTATTTTGTGCGCATGTCTGTATCTGTCCATTTATGTAAAGCTTGAGATAACTAAGCATGTATTTTTACCAAACCCCATTCCAATTGAATGTCAGTGTATTTGTTCCAGACGACATTCAAATTGGATGTGTTTGTACCATACTTGACCAATCATGAAACTATTGAGCACCGATCAACGTCATACCTTCAAGGACCCACTGAGGGGTTCATGTTGAGGCACCCCTGCTGAAGCACAATAGTTTCCCTCCAACCAGGAGGCCAATCACAGCGCGCCACATGTCAACGTCAGAATAAAGCTCATTGAGTCCCACATCGACCGCGGACAAAAGCTAAAAACTCTCCTCAACTATAAAAGGAGACCATTATCCAACAATTAACCCCTAATGTTATTACTGTACTTAAACTAGTCATTAGAACTCACTAATGATGATGCTTGAACCTATGTATTTGTGTAAACCCTTCACTATCAACAAGAACTCCTCTACTTCGTGGACGTAGCCAAACTTAGGGTGAACCATGTACATCTTGTGTTTGCTTCCCTATCTCTATCTCTTTACATATTTATCCTCACTAGTGACCGGAGCAACCGAGCGAAGGTCATAAACTTGACACTTTACGTTGTTTCAAAGTCTTCACTGATTTTGTGCATCAACATTTGGCGTCATTTGTGGGAAAGGACACTTATTCATACTCTCTTCAACTTTGTCAAGCTGGTTTCCATCATTCGTACACTCTCATTTGACCAGGCATCCCTATCCAATATAGGGAGTGAAGGAAGCCACAACACATAGAACGACACTCCCCTTGTGCATAGTGTGAGGCAACGAAGGAAGGAAGGAAAAAAGTTTGCTCTCCAAGCTAAAGTCAAAGAGCTGGAGACTCAGAACAACAAGATAGCGATGAAGCATGAAATCCTCTAGGAGCAATATGAGAAGCTCTTCGAAATGGTCCATTAGGCTAGATATACTTAGTCACACGAGCCTATTGCCCCTGTGGACGTCAACCATCACCCGAGTACCCCCAACACAGAGGGTCACCAGTCTTCAACATTGATATTCCTAATGAGGAGCTAGCTACTCATCAATGTGTTGATCAACGTGAGACTTCTCTCAACCCAGCTACTTCGACCCGAAGCAGAAGTGGAGGGAGACACCTCCTTGGTGAGGGAGTGGAAGGATCGAAAGCTGTTTATCACGACTGTCGACACTTCCTAAGGCAAAGTCAAGAGAACCCCATCCACATAAGCTTAATGATCAATGACCCAAGGGTTTTTAAAAGACTCGATCCTCTACCACGGCCCAGACCATCTACCAATCTAGGGAAGGAGGGACAAGTCCTAGAGGAATATAAGGGTATAAGGGACTTGGAGGTCTTCTGACAGACGCCCTAAAAGCCAATACGGTGAGTCCAATGAAGGCTCCAGTAGTACATGACTCCACCCAGGACCCTATTGTCCTACAACTCCTTGAGGAAGTAAACAAGTTGAAGGCCGAATGCCAGGCCAAGATACCTGACTGGAATCAACCAAGGCCCAGCCCCCTTACAAGGAGGATCCTTGACACACCCCTCCAAGCAAAGAGAAACCAAAAGCTCGGCTTACAACTATATACTGGAAGGGAAAATCCAATTGAACACCTTAACCTCTTTTAGTCCACCATGGCATACCAGATGCATATTGATGAAGAACGATGTCTTCTCTTCCTCTCCATCATTTTTGGTGAAGTTCTGAACTGGTATTGCCGCCTTCCACCTGAGACGGTAGATTCCTTTGAGGAGCTGAGAAAACTGTTTGTTTCTCAACACATTTTCCAGACCGATCGCTTGCACTATGTAAATGACTTGTACACTATTCGCCAGAAGCCAGATGAGTCAGTACGTGAATATGTCGGTCGCTTCAGCCATGAATATTCTCGTTGCGCTGAGGCAGATGACAAGACCGCCTTCAAGGTCTTCATGACGGGCTTACATGAATGTTTCTTCAAGTACATGGTCAATGCCAACACTTGGAAGACTTACTCTGAAGTGATGGCACATGCCTACAACCATGCATTTGCAGAGGCAATGAGAGCCAGATCCAACCAAGTGAGAAAACCTCGACTTTCCAGATGACTATTACATATCCCCCTACCTTACCTAGCGTGTCGCCGGGACAACAAATATATCAATCTCAGGACGAGAGGAAAGATTTCCATCCTCAACAGTTTCATTTTAATAAGAAGAGCAAGGGACACTACCGAGATAACCTAAGTTATTGCTATTATAATGCCCGCCCTCAGGCAGTCAATGTAGTGGGCCAAGTGTAGGTCAAGACAGGCCCTACCCCAAGGTATGAGACATACACACCTTTGAATGTCGCATGTGCAGCCATTTACCCCAGTATAGCACACTTGATACCAAAGGCAAAACTAAGGCAGCCAGATTATAAGTCCACAAAGAACATGGGCGTGTTTTGTTGCTACCATGAGTATAATGGCCATATCGAGGCTTTGTTACGCTCCATGACCATATCGAGGCTTTGTTACGCCAAGGGAAAATTGATCAATTCCTCCTTCACCCCCTAGGGACAACTGTAACCAACGCCAGTTGAACGTGATATATTTTATCAGCGGTGGCATACCCCTTTCTGAGTCTTCCAACAGGGCCATGAAAAACAGTGAACGAACTTTAAGGTCTGGCCACCAGGTATTTCATGTGGAAGACATTAGGGGAGGCAAGTATCAAAAACCTAACTAGGATTCGATATGTTTCTACCCTAAGGAGGAAAAAGGCATCATCTACCCTCACAACGACCCACTGATCGTGGAGGCTCACATAGCCAACTTTGATGTATGATGGATCCTTGTAGACATAGGTGTTTCACTCAATATCATGTTCGCCGAAGCTTTAAGGGCACTTAATGTAGCTGAACACTTGCTCGATCCCTCAGTTACTCCCTTGATAAGCTTTTCTGGTGATATCGTGCAACCTTTGGGGAGTATACACTTACCACTCACCATTGGTACAAGCCCTTACACAACTATTATTACCACTAATTTCCTTGTGGTCGACTGCCCGACGACGTACAATGTCATCTTTGGACGCACAGGCATCAACGGTCTTAAGGCCATGGTATTCACACATGTTGCTGATAAAGTTTCCAACACCTTCTGGCAATGGTTACATCATATGAGATCAACTTAGTGCACGATTATGCTACAACACTTCAGTCAAGCAATAAAACTTACATGTGCCCAAGGAAACTTTCTCTATACATGGCCAAGTCATAAAAACCACCCAAAATGAAGCCAACTCAAGCTTTTCGTGATGGAAACGGCCAACCCGACGATCCACGAGATGACTCTTTCACCCAGTAAGTACAACCTGCTAAAGAATTGGAGAAGGTCTCTATCTCAAAAGACTATCTGGATCACATAGTGAAGATTGGCACCACCTTATCACCACCTTTTCAGTTGGCATTGATCTTTTCTTTGCAAAAGAACACTGATGTCTTTGCTTGGTCATACGAGGACATGCCGAACATCTCTCCCGATATTATTGTCATCGCTTGAGCATTGATCCCAGGACCAAGCCAGTGAGACAGAAGCGAATATCTTATGATGCTGAACGATATGAGGCAATGAAGGCAGAAGTTGAAAAACTCAAAGACAGAGGCTTCATCTGTGAAGTTAATTATCCAACGTGGGTAGCAAATGTTGTCCTTGTTAAGAAAAATTCGACCAAGGAAAGCCTCATGTTCCAAAAGACCTTGTGGAGAATGAGTGTTGACTACACTGACCTCAACAAAGGATGACCTAAGGATAGTTTTCCCCTCCCTCTCATTGATAGACTTATCGACTCAACGACATGGTGTAAACTCTTGAGCTTCATGGATACTTACTCAGGGTACAACCAAATCCTCATGTACCCTTCGGACTAGGAACACACAACCTTCACTACTGATATGGGACTACATTGTTATAAAGTCATGCCTTTCGACCTTAAGAATGCAGGCGCGACTTATCAAAGATTAGTCAATTCAATGTTCGTCAAACAGATTGGCAAGAGCATGAAAGTTTATGTTGATGATATGCTAGTTAAGAGCAAGCACACTGACCAACACATCACTAACCTGTCTAAAACCTTCACCATCCTGATGAGGTACAAAATGAGGTTGAACCCCAACAAATGTGCCTTTGGCTTGGGCTCTGGCAAATTCTTGGGCTTTATGATTAGCCAACGAGTCATTGAAGCTAACCTCGAGAAGATCAAAGTAATCATTGACATGAAAGAACCAGTAACTTCAAAAGACATCCAGAGCCTTACTGGCAAGGTGGTAGCCTTGACCAGGTTCATTTCTAAAGCCACGGATAGATGTGCTCATTTCTTCAAAGCACTTAAGGGCAGTAGGAAGTGCATTACATGGACTGATGAATATGCCGAGGCATTCATGAACCTCAAGGAGTACATGAGTAAAGACCCCTTACTCTCCAAACCTGAAGTTGGTGACATTCTCATTATCTATTTATCTGTTTCGGCTTCAACAGTCGGGTTTGTTCTCATTCGAAATTATGGTAATGTTGAGCAACCCGTCTACTACGCTAGCAAAGCCTTACAAGATATAGAGACATGGTACTCTAACATTGAGAAATTGGCATTAGCATTGATCATGTCTTCTTGAAAACTCTGCCCTTACTTCCAAGCATATTTCATCATTGTGCTTTACCAATCACCCCCTTTCGACAAGTACTTCAAAGTCCTGACACTTCAGGATAAATGATCAAGTGGGTGATAGCATTAGGGGAGTTTGACATCTTTTCCAAACCAAAGCTAGCTGAAAAGGGTCAAGCAATTGCAGATTTCATCTCCGAATTCACATATCCTATTGACATTTCTCATACACCTCAGGCATTGGCTTTGTTACCTTTGGAAGCTTAGAAAGTAGAACCAACCTTTCCAATATGGACTCTGTATGTTGATGGCTCATCCAACCAACAGGGTTTTGGAGCAGGACTGGTCCTTACTACGCCCGACAAAGTTGCAATAGAGTATACTCTTCGCTTCAAATTCAAGGCATCAAACAATGAGGTCGAGTATGAAGCCCTCCTAGTTGGCTTATGTTTGGCCAAACACCTTGGGGTTAAGCAACTTGATATCTTCAGCGACTCTCAGTTGGTGGTTAACCAAGTCACGAACAACTTTGATGCTAAGGATAACTCAATGGCAGCATATCTTGCCTAAGCACAACTTTTGCTCAAGCACTTCCATTACCAGATCTACCAAGTCCCTCGAGCGGCAAACATGAAGGAAAATTTTTGTCCTAGCTAAGAACAAGTAAGAACATTTGAATACATATGCAAACTAATAACACATTAAAGTAGGCATGCATTCAAAAACAATTCATAAAACCCATGACTTTCAAAGCCTAGTATATGGTGAACCAATAAACTCTTTAACAACATTAAAGAGAAGGAAATATTTAGAGTTTCTTTACCCTTGAAGCTCATCCTTGATTACACAAATGATTCACCCAAGTGGAGGGTCTTCAAGTCACCTCCTTGCTCCTTGGATCTTCCTTGTGATTTTCCTCCTTTTAGTGCTCCTTTGCTTCTTTGAGGATTTGAGGATTTGTTCTCCAAAACATCAAAAGCTTGATGTCTCTAAGTCTCTTCACCAAGGATGTGATGTGAAGATGAAATGGATGACTTAGGGAAGAAGAGATTGCTAGCTATTCCTTCCCTAGGTGGCCGGCCTCTTTTGAGAAAATGAGAGAAAAATGTTTCACCTCATTTCACCAAGAAAAACCCTTAATGAAAATAAAGCTATAAAGTTGAATTTATACTTCATCACATGTGAGTGGCAAACTTGTAATTAATCCAAGTTTGACACTTCTCACCCTAATGGCCGGCCATATCAAATTGATTGGGCTAATTGCCCATTTTGTTTTAGTTGTCATACAACTTAAACATAATGGGCCTTGTGGACCAAAATGCTTTTGGGCCCCGTAACCCAAAACCAACATATAAGCCCAATACGAACATTTCGTATAATTAATTAACCTTGACCATTCTTCAATTAAATCATTTAATTGCTTATCCATTTCATTTTATTTCTTCACCAACATCCTTACTCGGTGTACGATCCATTAGGTTCCATTTAGCGAGGTAGTGGGCGATTGTTACTCTTAACGATCAATTGTGAATTGAAACCACATTTCAATTCTCCCTTAAAATTAGTGTTTGCTAATCTTTAGGGCTTCCACAAACCATGAGTGACACCTAGCAGCATATCATGGTTACCCAAGCTAAGTAGAAGTGGTTGGAGAACCTATCCAGTTACAACTACAATGCAATACGGTCATTCTCTAATACAATACTCTTAATCACATTGTTTAAGTGATAGTTTGTTTCATGTCTACTATCCAATGTGATACTTATCTATATGATTCAATTGAATATGATTTGGAACAAACTTCCTTAGTCATATTCATATGCTTTGGCCAAAGACTCTCGAATCATATCTTAGAGTATTCTCCTTCCACCATGGAAGGTTAGAGATTCCTTGTTGTGCATTCATATGCCAACATGACTAGGTAGCTTGACCACAACAATGTCGTGGACACTCCAATGGAATGCCTTTGACATGATCAAAGATCAAGGACCTAACCATTAGACATTTATGATGCCTCAGGTCAAAGGACTACTTTGCATAATGCAACTCTCGAGTTCTTACATGACATGTATGTTCGAACTCTCTTTTGATCGTTGTTCAGTGTACTCGATCACTCTTTCGAGCACCTGTGTGTTTGCCTTAGTGTCCAACACTAAATGACTTGAGACTAGTCATACTCGCGCTTGAGTCGACATAACATATACTAACCTTAGCGGATTGTCATTGCCCAATTGGCAACCCTATGGCTAGGAACGTTTTAGGAATGAACATAAGAGAAAGGTCTCGATAATCTAACTTACTTAAATCACTTATCTCTTAGAACAAATACATTCCTTGGATTCCCTTATTGCTTAAACACATGATACAATAAATAGTGATTAACAATAAGCTTTGCCCTTCATTAAACATATAAAAGTTTAATACAATAAGTATTCCAAAAGCTATTACATCAAATGAGTGGCTTTGTGGGCATACTTCCAACAAAACAGTCATGCAGACGCCTTGGCTCGCCTCACCTCAGCAGTGGAAGATGAGATTGGAAGAAACATTCATATTGAGTTATTGGCAACACCAAGCACCATGGCCATGGAACTGTGCAACTTACAACAGAGGGATAGTTGGATCACCCCAATTTATAAGTTCATTGCTCATGGCACCCTCCCAGATGATAAAGTCCAAGCTAAGTACCCGCTACCTGATCATTAATGACCAACTCTACAAGCAAGGGTTTACCCTGCCATACTTGAGATGTCTTACAATTGCTGAGGGGGAAATTGTCCTTTGAGAGATACATGAGGGAGTCTGCGGATATCATGTTAGATCTCGTTCCCTAGCATATAAGGCTTTTCACCAGGGATTTTATTGGCCAACACTTCACTAGAATGCCATCAAAATATCTCGCTCTTATGACAAATGTCAACGCTACGCAACTATTCCTCACTCCCCTCCTAAACCTCTCACTCCTATGATTAGTCTTTGGCCCTTCGCCTAGTGGGGACTTGACTTGATTGGCCTAATGCCTGCAGGGAAGGGCAAGGTTCGTTATGCGATCGTGGCAGTTGACTACTTTACAAAGTGGGCCGAAGTAGAACCCTTGGCAACTGTTACTGAGGCAAAGATAGAAGACTTCGTATGGAAGAACATCCTTTGCCGATTTGGCATTCCCAATGCAATTGTCACTGACAATGGGCGATAGTTTGACAACAAAAAGTTTAGGGTTTTCTACTCTATGTTTAATATCAACTTATGTTTTGCCTCCCCAGCTCATCATCAGACTAATGGACAAGTTGAGGCTATCAACAAGATAATCAAGTGCACCTTGAAGACTAGCTTGGACAAGGCTAAAGGTTGTTGGCTAGAACTTATACCTCAGGTTGTTTGGTCATACCGAACTTCATATCGGACTTCAACAGGAAAAACTTCATTCTCACTTACCTTTGGTATAGAGGCAGTTGTCCCAGTCGAGCTTGAGCAAGCAACATACCGAGTTAAGAACTACATGCAAGGTGAAAATGACAAACAACTCACCCTCAACTTAGATCTAGTCGAGGAACATAGAGATCAGGCTCACCTGAGGAACATCGCTTACAAGCAGCGCGTCTCCAACTACTATGACTTTAGGGTCAAACCTCACTCTTTCAAAGTATGGGACTGGGTATTGAAGAAAATGCTACTTTATGACAGAGTCTCGAGCAAAGGCACACTTAGTCCAAACTGGGATGGACCATTTGAAGTTATTGGCATCAGTCGCCTTGGCTTCTACAAACTCAGAAGTTCTGATGGCAAGACCATTGGCCATCCATAGAACGCTAATCACCTGAAGTACTATTACAAGTAGAATCTCATTGTACAAGTGCTAGCTATAGCCGTTCAGCATCTTTTGTAAGGAAGGCCATCTGGCACGAACTTAATAAAAAGGTTATTCAGACACCTTCATCCTGATTCTTTTACATTCCTAGCACCAAAACACTTGGTCTCACCTTGACCTAATAAAATTCTAACTCAAATTCTCAAATGACACTGCATACTCGAGTTCGAAGCTTCAACATAAACGCTTTCAACATGAAATAAAGTCTAAGTATCTGTCAACAAGACTATACAAATAAACAAACATCTTCAAGGTATATTAATTCAATTATACCCAAGTCATGGGTTGTATCCAAATAGGGGATCCATTCGAACATAGCCAAGCATTCATAAATGATAGTGCAAACACTTGGCACTTAACATCAAAATAAACGGTGCAATGTTGTAAACATTCGTAAACAAAAAGCCCTCAGGGTCCTAACTTAACGCATGGCATACATACAACAAACTAATGCATGAAGGAAATGAAGGCACTACGAATCATCCTCATCTGAGGCCGAACTCTCGATAATGTCATGCTGCGTCTCACCTCTACTATCATCACCGCCATTCTCGGCATCTCCGGGACCATCCTTACCTGCTGAGTCTGCTCATTAGCATTGGTGTTATCCTCAGACTCATCACCACTACTGGGATCGAGTTTGAGGATGAATTGTTCATCGTTTTGTAGATGCTCCTCCATCTCTGCACGATACTTGTCGATAATGTCTCTGCTGTCGTACCAATCAAGGATGGCCATCCACTTCCTTTTCTCAAGCCGAATCTATCAGGCACAGTAAGGCCTGATGACATGGCGGAAGGCTTGGGAGCCTAGAAACTCTAGCACAACAGTTTCCCTCTCAACTTTGAGACTCTTTTTAGCTCTTTAACCTCCCATCTGAGCTTGGACGCCTCAAGGATAGTCGCCTCCAACTGCTTCTTGAGCCATAAGTTCTCATCATTTTGCCTCTTCAACCTCTCCATGGTTTGATCCTTAAGCTGGACGGCCTCAGTCAAAGCTTTCCTCGTCTTCCTAACGTTATCCACAAGCTGATTGTTCTCTTGAAGCTTCACCTTACATCTTTTGACCTTTCGCAGTCTATCGTCGTACTCAGTCATGACCTACATGACAATATGATCGTCAGTGCCAAGGGAAAACGAAAATAAAGAAAAGAAAAGAAAGTAAGGAAATGACAAAGTAACACTTACATAGGTAGATAGCCTCATCATCTGGTTATGATCCGATTCGTTCTCAACTAGTGGCTCAACAAGCTTGTCAACAGTGGCTCGGCACCCTGCAAGGCAATTGTTGACGAACCTAAAGCTATTTGGATGCATGGCAACCTTCAAGTCCTTCTAAGGGATGCTACTAGCCTCTTTCCTGTACTTCCTTTTGCGGCTGGAGCTAAGGTTACCTTCCTGGCCAGCGTGCTCCATGACTGGAGGAAAGATGAGATCGATGTTAGGAGGAGGAAACAATAGTCGCCTCTCTTCCCCTACAACTATGGCAGCAACACATCCAATGGCCTTAGCTTCGGCCCTCTTGGAGGTGGCAATCTTGAGGACCTCCTCTTGTGACTTAGGCCTAAGGACTAGCTTCACCCTATGCCAAGCACATCCCTACACTGTTGGGTATACAACAAGACTTCCTTAAGGCCTCAAGTTGACGTCTACTATCTAGCAAGTTCTTACCTAAGTGGTCCGCAGTAAACTCGGAGCGAAAGATGGGTATAACATTGAGGACACCTTCCTCCACTGCCGACACGTGGGAAGTAAATGCATCAATATCTAAGGCTCTGTCCTTGGACCTATGCTTCTTACCCACCTCTTCATCAGATGGAAGACATGTTTGGTGATCATGAGGGTCACCCAATATTTCCTCTTCATAAGACTCTAAGGAAGACCTTGGCGGCTCGAACCTAGAGCCAGAGCTAGAAGAGCCCTCATCACTAAAACTTTCAGACCCTGACATCTACAACAAATAGAAACACACACCTCTATTACTACATGGAGGATTGACGTCTAAAATACTCTTAAGTCATGATGGAAATTCAATTAGTTCATCATTTTCTTAGCCAAATGCATAGAAACTCAAACAGTTCAACAAGAATGGATGCATTTGATCCAAATAAAGGGCTACTACATAATTAATTAATTATTAATTACTAGTTAATTAACTAATTATTAATTATTTTGATAATTATTGATCATTTAATTAATTGTTAATTACTAATTAATTAATTATTAATCAACTAATTAATCGCTTAGCAATCATTAATTAATTTTAAGCATAAGGAGGTCAACAAAAACTTCAACACATAGGAGATAACTATAGCATGTGGTGTGGAAGCAAAATCAACTTATGAGGTCCTACAAAGAGCTTCCCACACCATTTAGGGGAGAGAACTTCCCACACCCAAGGGTATGAACTTCCCACACCCAAGGGAGAGAGCTTCCCACACCCTTTAAGGGAGAGAGCTTCCCACACCTAAGAAAAAGATCCCATAACCAAGGGTATGAGCTTCCCACACCCAAATTCAGAAAGCATTCCACACTCTTCTTCAAGAGTGTGGAAGCAAAATCTATCTATGTACTCTTCAAAAAAGCTTCAACCCAAATTCAAAAGCCTTCCACACTTTTCTTCAAGAGTGTGGAAGCAAAATCTATTTATGTACTCTTCAAAAGAGCTTCAACCGAAAACTTCAACAAAAAAATTCAAAAAGCCTTCCACACTCTCTTCAAGAGTGTGGAAGTAAAATTTATTTATGTGCTTCAAAAAAAGCTTCAACCGAAAGCTTTAACAAAAATATTCAAAAAGCCTTCCACACTCTTCTTCAAAAGTGTGGAAGCAAAATCTATTTATGTGCTTCAAAAAAGGGCTTTAACCGAAAGCTTCAACGAATAATTTCAACAAAGCCTTCCACACTATTCCTCAAGAGTGTGGAAGCAAAACCTATTTATATAGTCTCTCACACATTAAATCACTCAAACTACAAGCTACACACATGAAGAAGCAAAAACCTACCATCCACAACCTACACCCATTAACCATTTTTTTCAAACTCAAATTACAACAACAAAGGCAATTACTACCCAAATCCAACAGGATGATTAGTTTATCTAGATTGTCTTTTCCGACCCTTTTAATCGTTGCACTTCGCAAAGTCCTTATTGATCTTGCAATTGTTGTTTTTAATTTATTTTTGTTGGGTACAGGGCACGTGTTGTGGGTTTTGGTGTTTAGGGACTATTCTGAGCTTCATTACTATCTTAATGTTTCATGTCTGCCCTACAATCAAATGAACATTACATTAACCAATGTGACAATGAAATTATCACAGATTCCAAGCATAATGCATCAAAAGTGCACCGAAACAAAATTCTAAATAAAACGCAGCTAAGCAAGAACAAGGTAGATGAACATACTGTGAGATGACCGATTCCGGAACGTATTTTAACAACTTTATCCGGATGGTAATTGAGAACATTATCAAGTATAAATGACTGGTCGTCAGCTACCAGTGGATCCTCATCATTATCAAGTATAATTGAGAACTTTATTTAGCTGCTTAAAGCTTTAGTTTGTTCATTGTTATGTTTTATCTATAGGAAACCCTGTTCTTGGAAGCACGGGATCAACTATTTATGTTTTCAACCCGGAAATTCCACAGCTCTCCCAATACAAAGAAAAGTAAATTGGCAACCCTTCTTTAATAACTTTGGCGTTTATATTTCTTCGGTTGATCTTTCTTAGCCTAAACATACATGAAACAGGTTTGAGCATCTAAGATCACATGTTCAAATCCTGCCCACCTCAGCTGAGATCTATGCGGGCCGTGCTGTCGGTCCTAATTATGAGTCCAAAACGATTAATGAGTTGCTTCTGCTTGATCCTGCATTACACAGGGTTAGTCTCTTATCATCAACTTGTTAACAAAAATCTCATCTTTTTAATAATAGAATTTTAATGGTGCATCTTCCTTGGCTATCTCTTGCTTTGTTTCTTTATTCATTTATATTCCATGTTGACAAGGTGATGGTTAAATGTCTTTCATTATTTAAAAACCATGTGATTCCATAACAGAATGCAAGTTTCGCATGCCAAGTGACTGTCGTTGGATTCGATTTGACTAAGGGGTTAGTGGTACAAGTCATACCCGTCCTGCCATAAAGCTGTCAAGAAAACGTCTGGATCATTTGAGTGCAATGAACAAGGTTTGTTAAACAGATTACCCGAACCATGGTGATTTTCTTTTGCACCTATTTTACATCTAACTGTTATATTAAGTTGCTTTGTCATTTTTGAATTTCTTGCAATTAATGATGACTAATGATGTTTTTGTACCTATAATCTTTTGTGCAACAACAAGATTTAATGCATGACGAAACTGGCGTTATGTATGTCTTTGCACTTAATAGAGAGATCGGTGTGCATGTGTTATGAAATTGCCTTTTTTATGTTTATCAATCGTTAATTTTGCTATGCTGAAGAATGTCTGTTAGTTTATCTTTATACTTCATGACTCAATCTACAACCGCTTGAATTCACTCTGATGTACATATGGATGGGATTGTGTTTGGTTGATAAAAGATCCACATTGGTGCATTGAGTTGTTAAATATTCAATTCAAGGCTTTCCAAAGGGGTATTTGGTGTTTCCAAAGTCATTTTGATGGAGTTTAATGTGAATGTCTTTGATGATTATAAAGGGGTTGGGGCGGAACATGTGTGGGGTATGCATTTTGGTTGTTGGTTGCTGTAGATTTTAGGGGATTCCTTACTCAAGTATTTACACGTGTTTATTAGTTTGGGATCCAATGGATCCATTCGATTTGAAAAGGTATACTCTTGCTACTTTTTTCAATCAGATCTTGAACTTCTTCTACTCAGTGTTGCGGCTTTATTATTTTCATTTGATTTTTATATTTTTTTGTATTTTATTTGTGTTTAATTTGTTGAGAAATATTGAATTTGGATGCTTGAGTAATTAGGGATCTGGTTGCTTGAGTGCCCTTTTTTTTTGTCAAAGGTTGCTTGAGTGTCCTTAAGAGTAGCAGAATGAATTGATTTCTGGAGCTCTATATATGTCCCGCACACTATCACTATGCTTATTTGTGTGTCAGTGAGGTCAGTTTTGGTGGTGTTTGGTACCCGACAGTGTTGCAAGAAAATAAATGCTTAGAAAAAGATGAAATTGGAATCTATGTTTGTCTAATTTTGTAAGCTGTGCTGAAATCCAGAGGTTTATTTGACTGTCTATATATTTGATTTGAGCATGGGTTCTGCCATGGTTTTGCATTAAGTGTGTATCCCATCTGGAAAAAAAATAGCAAAAAAAAAGTGAGATTTGCGAAAGCATTTTCATTTGGGTAAACTTTGTGTTCATTTTTTATGATGTCTATAGGGAGATTGTTTTTCGTCTTAATTTTTTATTGAGATATTTTTTCCATTCTGTAATTTTGGATTGGTATTAGCAGTAATGGTTGCCTGACATAAAAATATCCAACCTTTGTATAGGTTCAAAAGCAATCTTATTGTGGAAGATAGCACGAATCAGCACAATTTCCTCATGATAGGAAGGCACACTGAAAAGATACTTCGTATTTCTTGCCACACTTTGGTGATAGATGACGGATATGAGGATCCCTTCGTGGTGCCGCCAGCTCTAAAAAAATTTGTCGGCGAGGCAAAGAGATTTCAACTCTCTTTTGGGAATCAAAACAATGACTTCAGAAAGACAAACTTCATCATTTATGGACTACTTCAAGATCAGCTGCTCTCGAACCCAACGATTGCCTCAATCAAGCCACAAACGCCTGCTGCCACCGCAAGAAAACAAATTATGAGTGAAGCAACCCCCACCTCCTTAACACCTTCCCAAGGGCTAGATCAACAACCTCAATCAGTTGCGCCTGCCAAGACTTCAAAGAGAGCGTTGTTCCTTGATCAAGCAGACAAATCTGACAGGTTAAGTTTTCCTCTCAATTATCGGTTGAATGTATATAAAAGCCAAATTGTTTATCTTACCAACATCGTTCACTCATCTATCCCTTTTGTTCGTTCATGATTATGTTGAAATTTTTTTCAGGTTAAATGTGTCTTATTCATGTGCTTAAGGCTGGTGCATTCAAGTCCCGCAGCAACGCGCAGGCATTTTTACTAGTTTAATACTATTTTATATATTACTATATGAGGTAGAAAACTATTTTGGGGCCCTGTGCCATTGAACCGGTCACTCCCCCCAAAGCGGGCTCTGCCCGTTAACCGTTAAATAATCAAATGAACAAACATAGTATTAAAAATACATATGTGAGATTAAAAAATCCAACAGTCAGGATTTAATCTCACTTATGTGATAATGAGATTAAATCATATGGCTATTGTTGTAGTAAGGTTTTTTTAATAGCTTTTAATGTAGGAGTATGAAAAATATAAAAAAAAAAAAAGTACACAAATGATCGTAAGTTCTACAACTTTTGTGAATAGATTAACTCCAAAATTTGCCACCATAATCCTAAAAACCATTTTAAATTTAACCGTTGTCCTTTACGTTTACGCTTCATTCTTCTCGCCAAATTTCGTCTCTTTGGATTTTTTTTTTTTTTAACATGAACTTTTAGTGGATGCCGGAAGATGAATGGTTCAGATCGTTATTCATGTTCATATTTTTACGGTTAGTGAAAATATTGTACGGAGTTTATAAAGTCTCTAAAAATTATATAGCATTGACTCATATTTCAGTTAACTGTAAACATCAGAAAGTGATATCAACGATATGAACGTTCTGCATCTGCTAAAAGACCATGTTTTTAAGGAAAAAAAATCTAAAAAACGAAATTCAGTTGGAATAATATAACGTAAATGACAATCGACGGTTAACTATAAATCTAGGGTTATGGATTATGGTGTCGATTTTCAGACTTGACCCCTTCATGAAAGTTTTAAAGCTTGTCATTATACTTTTTGACATTTTTTGCATTTCAACATTTATTACTATTAATTTTGCATTGAAATAATAAACACTATTCATGAGTGTTTGGAGGGTTTCAAGGATCTAAACGATGTTGTAACCATCTTCTAAGCGTAGAGAATGCAACCACGAGCATTTGTATACTCTTTTCACATTTTCACGTTAGTTATTATGATTTATTATTTATTTTGAACTCCCACTAAAAACACTATTCACACGGGTTTGTAGGGTTTTAAAAATCAAACGATGATGTACTTATCGTCAAAGCAAAGATGATGCAATCACAAGCGTTTTCATATTATTTTTTTTCACATTTTTACACTTGTAAATTAATTATTATAAATTTTTATGTGCTTTAGTATTTTTAAATTGCTTTGGTATTTTTAATGTGCTTTGAAATTTTTTAAATACAATGGCTATTGTATAAGGTTTTTTAGTAGTTTAAAATTATCAAACTAAATTTGTTTATTATTGGGTTGAAACGGGCTAGCCGCAAATAAACATGTTAACGGGTTTTTAACGTGTAACTCAATAACGACCCGGTTAATTAACATGTTGACCTGAAACCTGTTATTTTCGTGTTGGTTAACAAGTCGTGTAAAAAATTGTTGAGTTTGTGCTGAAGATAAAATCTAGCCCCCAAATTGACATCATTCATGAAATGCCTTTCAAATATTTTGCTATTCTAATGATAAGAGAAATTAGAGGTTAAAAAGTGTTATGCGACTCATTTTTATTAGCTGCCAATTTTGTCCTAAACTGCTCTCTAAAGGAGTTTTGGGCAAGTGTTAAGGCTATTTTGCCCTCACAAGGAGCCTTGGCTCCAACTAGCCTGGCTGATTGGGTGCGTTAGAAAGCTTTTCTTTGCAACATGGGGCTAGATCTTATAGCATGAGCTAAAAGTTAAGCGTTAGATTTGCCGGTGGCTAACTTTGGTTGGCAACCATTTTTATCCTAAACTAGCCGCTTAAAAAGTCGCGGGAAAGAGGTGGGGCCAAACTAGCCCGTACAAGAGGATAGGCTATTTTAGTATAGGCAAGATATGTCTCATTAGAAATTAGATTTTTGTCATTTGGTTCCATATAGCCCATTAGCCTAGGTTAGTTTGCATGCATCAGATATGCTCATAGAGGGCAAATGGATGTTTATTTATCAAATTATGATTAAATGGTATTTCTCCTCACGTTGTGAATGAGTAACAAAATTAAAATAACCTTTATGACAACCAATACAAAAGAGGTCTAACTGTATATAATTAATTTTGCTTAAAGAAAAATATTATATTTTGTCCTAAAACAATAATAAGGCCCCATGGAATTAGTTTTTTATATTGTCACCAAATGTTAATGTCACAGCCCGTCCCTGATTTTAAGAGTTTTTAAAGTTTTAATAAAGGATTTTACAAAAATGCCATTTGAGGCACTCGCATTATTCGAGGTTAATCGTAATGTCGTGTCATCTAAGATTTGTTTTCTTGACGTATCATCGTAGTACTTGTCGCTACGGACGCGTGGGCGCAGACGGTTCGTGATTTGGAGTTATGTCGAATAAATTATTAAAGATTGAAATTTGATCAATTTTATTAATTTCAGAAAATATGGATTCTTCCTTTATAAAATCTGGTGTGCTATTTGGATGGCCCAGATTTAAAGAAGAAGAAATGGATGGTGCGGATGGTGCGGATGGAAAAGAAAACGAAGAGGAAGAAGAAGAGGTTGGGCAAACTGCCCAACCAGAGGGAGAGATGCAGAAGCTCCGGGAGAGAAATGAGAGGGAGCTGGCCGAATTGGGAGGAGAGAGAGAGAAACTGACCAATCGGAACAGGGAAGGGAGGAAAGGAGAGAGGGTGAGAAGCGGAGGAACAGAGGAGAAACGGGTTGAGAGAACCCGCAACCCGTGTTCAACCTGGTCGGCACCCGTGTGTAATTTCGATGATTTCCACCCGTTTTTCCGGCGAATTGCTTCAAGAAACTTCATGGGAAACACTCTAGAACCCTTCCTCTATCCATTCCATCTCAAATTTGGAGAGATTTGGTTTTGAAATTAGAGAAAACCGCAAGAAAGGGGTGCGGTGGCCTTGGCTTCGAATCACCCAATTCCGAAGCAATTTCTTTCAATTGCCACCACCCATAGCATCCCCTTAGGACCTGGAACAAAGCCCAAGAAGTAGTAGAGGCGTTGGAACAAGTTTGGAGGTCGAATTGAAGCTCACCCAATTCTAGGGTTCTTCACGGTTTTGCTGAAATTGGAGCTCTTCCAGGCCAAATTGGCATTGGCCACAGGTATAAAGTTTGCTCTACTCATTGAGATCTTCAAATCTGCAAATTTTGGTAATTTTTGGAAATAGTTGGATTTTCCGGAGAGCCGGGGCGGCCAACCGCCACCCGCTGCGGCCCGTGCGGCGGCGCGTGGCCAATGGCCCGCCAATGTCATTCTTAGCATGTGTTTAAGGTTCTAGGTTCAATTTTGATAATTGATGGACGTAAATTGAATAATTGAACCTAAGTTCGTTACGATTCGTGGTTAGGTGAAAATGTGAATTGACGATCCGACCGTTGCATCGTCACCAAACTTTGATACGTTGTAATACGTAATATTTGAGGATTATAGGAACTTACGGATTGGGAATCCGATTTACGGATCTTCCGGAATTGGAGTTGTAAGTTCATAAAATAAAATGTTAACCGTCACTTGGTTTTGGAAATTGACGGAGATCCGACCGTTGGATGGTAATGAAATTTTAGGATGTTCTCCTAGAGGTATATTGTGGACCTCTGGAAGTTATGGATTTGAAATCTGAGTTGCAGATCTTCCGGATCGAACTGCGTAGTGATGTGTTTTATATAAGTTATATTCTATCGATATGATTTCTGAGGTTGGATTTGATTATTGTTCTAGGCGCCGATCGTCATGACGCCTTGATGTGTTGTGCTAGGGAGTTGTTGGGCAAACTCCAGGTGAGTGAGCAGTATTTCTGTTTATACCTATATACTATTGATATGTTTCCCAGAAATTGAGTTTGAATGAAAATACGTTTTCAAATGCCATGCATGCATAATATGAATGATATGAATGATATGAGTTATATGAATTGATAATTGATGCATATATATATGTGAATTGGTTCTGTGGACGCACAGGTAAGTATCAGGTGAGTTTTATGTTATTCATGTGCATTGTTGATGATGTATATTATGTTGATAGCTCATAACCTACAATCATGGTGTTAGTGCTTATATTATTCACCTCGCACCACACGCTCACCTTGGATCCAAGTAGGTGCATGTCGTACAGACCATGTGAGGGTTCCGACATGTCGAACAGACCATGAGAGGGTTCCGACTGATAGGTGACCTTAGATTGTGTACACAGATGATTGATGAGAGAAGCACTAGAGCGTATTATTACACCATTCATGTCGTACAGACTACTTCAGGTAGTTCCGACTTATCTGCATTGTAGTGCCGTACAGGTCATCGAGGTGACTCCGGTTGGATTGGATGTTGAACTATAGAATTAACCGTACAGGACCAACTGCAGGGTCTCCGGTTAATTCACCATTTCACCTGTTACATTGATGCATCATTCATTCTGTTTTTGAAAGTTTATAACATGGCATACTTTCTGGTTTTTGAGAAAAATTGATGATTTGAGATTTATGAAAAGTATTATGCTATTATGCTATTTTTTGGGAAAGTATACAGGTTTTACAGCGAGGGGTTAGAAATGTTTTAAATGAAATGTTTTCGAAAAACTTTGTTTTACTGACCCACTCAATTTTGTTTTGCGCCCCTCCATGTTCTAGATAGCAGAGCTTTGGTGGCCACGAGGAATCCAACGGTGTTCTGACAGAATTCACAAAAGTAGGACTCACCCTCGGGTGTTTCATCTTAGTAATTGTATTTTTAAAGCTTCCGAACTGTGTAAATGGTTACGTCACACTCACGTGACGCCCAGCATGCCCTCCTTCGGGACGGGGTGTGTCAGTTGGTATCAGAGCCTAGGTTGCAATCCTGGACATCTTGAGAATTTCCTAGTGTCTTCTGTCAAAACTATACCGCCTCGTAGAGAGCCACATCATTCAGATGAGCCTAATTTCCCTGATATAGTTCAGTTAGGGGAAGCTATTGCTAATGTGATTCAGTCTATTACCCAAAGGATTGTTGGAAATGTGCCCTAAAGCCAATCATATGATGATACTTTACGGACATTTCATATGTTAAACTAATCTAGTTTAATATCAAGGGCAAAGATTATTGTTTAAGCTGTCTCATATAAATGTTATATGCTTAAACGATAAAGTCCAAGGAATATGTGATTGGGAGAATGCAATCTAAAGAAGTTAGATTCATGAGACCATTCTTTCGTAGACACATCCTAAACGTTCCTGATCATAGGATTGCCAATTGGGCATTGACAGTCCGTTAAGATCAGTACGTGCTGTGTCTTCTCTCAGGGAGAGTGACTAGTCTCGAGTCATTGGTGTGTGTGACATCAAGACAAGTACGTAGGTGCTCAATAGCGAATGAGTCCACTGAACACGATCAACGAGGAGTTCTCATACTCATGTCACATGAGAACTCATGGTTGGGATAATGCAAAGTAGTCATTTGACCTGAGGCATCATATTTGTCTTGTGGTTAGGTCCTTGATCTTTGACTATGTCAAAGTCACTCCATTCGGGGTGTCCACGGCATCGTTGGGGTTAAGCCACTTAGCCATGGAGGCAAGTATATGCGCAACAAGGGATCTCTAACCTTCAAACTGTTTGAGGGAGAATACACTATGATATGATTAAGAATCTCTGGCCAGAGTATGAATGAGATTTAGGAAGGAGTTCCAAATCACATTCAAGGTAATCATATAAGCACACGAATCACATTGGATAGTAGACATGAATAAACTATCAAACCAAACAATGTGGTCAAGAGTATTGTATTAGAGAAAGACCGTATTGCATTTGTAATCCTAAACTGAATAGGTTCTCTACCTCTTCTGATTAGCTTGGGTAACCATGACATGTTGCTAGGTGTCACTCATGGTTTGTGGAAGCCCTAAACGTGTATAATCACTAAAGGGAGAATTGAAAGTAAGTTTCAATTCACAATCGATTTGAAAGAGTTCTAAGTCGCCCACTGCCTCGCTAAAAGGAACCTAATGGATCGTACACCGTGTAAGGTAAAGATTGAAGTATCAACGGAGATGAGTAAGAATAATTAAATGGTTTAATTATTTATGGCAAGGATTAATTAATGTGTTAATTAATCAAACGAATAAGTTCGTTAAAGACCTCGGGATAGTTTTGGACCTTAAAGCCCAATGGGCTTCGAACGTCAAGTCCATTGACTTAAGTTGTATGACAACTTAATGAATAATGATTCACAAAGGCCCAAACAACCCAAATACACCCTAAGGCCGGCCATTTAGAGAAGGGTAGTGAACTTGCTTTAATTACAAGTTTGCCACTCCAATGAATAAAGGAATAAATATGACTTTATAGCCAAAATTCATTTAGGGTTTCTTTTAGAGAATTGGAGAGAACCTATCTCTCTATTTTCTCTCTAAAGAGGCCGGCCCCCTTGGAGGAATTAGCTAGTAATTTTGCTCCTCCAAGGTCACTCATTTCTTCATCAATCCATCCTTGGTGTGGAGACTTAGAGGTTCTCTATTTTGAGAACTTGGAGAATCATATTCTTCCATCCAAATCCATAGATTTAAGATGCAAGGAATGAAGGCCCTCTCTTTGGGTGATTAGCCTTTGCTTATGCAAAGAGGAATCTACAAAGGTATAAATTTCTCAACTCACTTTGATTTGAGTCGAGTCTTGGTTCACCAATCTACTAGGCTTTGAATTTCATGGTTGATGTTTTGTTTTTAAGTGCATGCTAGCATGATTCCGCCTTTAATTGTTAATTGCATGCTATATGATGTTGCTTAAATGAACATGTTTTTCACAAAATTTCCTTCAAGGATTCCTCTTGAGACCGTGTATAAATTGAAACTGAATCATTAAATGGAAAATGAAGGACTTGAGGGAGCAGAGCGTTGGCTTAATTATTTGGAAAAGGCATTTCAGATTCTGCAAGTTAAGGGAATCTTTCTTTTGAAAGGTAGGTCGAGATGACTACCTGGTTTTTTAGTACTGAAATTGCATCCTGGTGGAGATAGGAGTCTTATACGATGTCACCGGAGGAAACAGCAAAATGAGAATTGTTTAAAGAGTTGTTTAAGAAAAGGTTTATTCCTCCGGCATATATGGACGGTAAGAAACAAGAGTTTATAATTTGAGACAAGGAAAAGAATGAGAATCAAAGGAAAGATGACCAAGGTAAAGGTCATGTATCTCAAGAACCTCGCAAGACTTAGAGCTTCAAAAGAAGTTGAGTCAATTCTAGTTCTGCCAGCAGATATTTTAGTATCATTGGTCAGATTCTGGGTGGTAGATTTACTGGAGATCCTAGATTACAGAGGCGAAGTGACTCTGATAGAGGAAATGTACCTTTGTATCGTAAGTGCAATAACATACACTTTGGAGAGTGTAGGCGAGAAAGCAGAGGATGCTTTACATGTGGACAAATAGAACATAGAGCTGCAAGATTCTTTGAATCATTCGGACTTGATTATGGATACGTTAGATATTTTGGTCACTTTGCCAGAGTTCATTGGTCATGATGCGGAATTTGATGTTTTGGACAATGTTGCCAAAGAGAGTAATGTTGGAGCACGATCGAGGCGAATATATATGTATTTCTAATGAAGAGCAAGATGATAATATTGCACCCTTAAGAATTGTTGCTTACTTATCGAGACGACAGTGAGTTATCGTTATTGCGGGCTGCAGACCGTAATATCCATAACTTATTTGTTGGATTCGTTAAGCAAGTAAACAGGTAGGTCATTCTATGTCAGTTATGATTATTCAGGGTGTCCAGTGATGGTGGAAGAAGTAGTTATGCCAGCGAATCTTATCCCATTAGACATTATGGATTTTGATGTGATTTTAGGCATAGATTGGTTGCATTATAATCATGCCAATATGGATTCCTACGGGAAATCAGTTACTTTCCATTGTCTTGGATTATCAAAGGTTACTTTTGTGATTGAGCAAAGTGGAGTGAGGCATACCGTTATTTCTGTTGTGAGAGCAAAGAGATTATTCTCAAAAGGTTGCCAAGGATACCTAGCTCATGTGGTGTTGCAGGATCGTACTCCTAGTATTGTGAATGACGTACGAGTGGTAGACATTTTCCTAATGTGTTTCCGGAATGATTTACATGGATTGCCACCAGACAGAGATATGGTGTTCACTATTGAATTGTCTCCAAGTACAGACTTTATGCTATAGATTGGTTCCTACAGAGTTAAAGGAATTGAAAATTCAGTCTCAGGAATTGGTTGATAAAAGTTTCAGTCAACCTAGTACGTTACTTTGGAAAACCCCAGCTTTGTTTATAAGGAAGAAAGCCGGGACCTTAAGAATATGTATGGATATTAGGTAATTGAATCGGGTAACGAGTAAGAACCGTGATAAGCTCATATTTATATATATTTTACATCAAATTCTCTTGTCTTTTCTTAGTTATTTCCTTATATTTTTGTGCTATTTACTTTGTTTTTGTATTTTATAGAATTTATCTAGCTAAGAAAATAAAAATAGCACTAGTGTGATTTTAAGTAATAAATTCGTCATTTCTACCTTGCTCACTTATTTTATTGTTGTAACTTAAGAAAACATTTTGGCAGAAAACAAAGGAAGTGGCGAGGCAACTGACAGAAAACAAAGAAAAAGAAAGGAAGCTGCCTTAGGCAACTATAAAATAAGAAAATGGAGGTGAGAGAAACGGCATTTTGAGGGGTGGAGTGCATGATAGAAATAATAAAAGAAGGGGAGAGACGTGGGATGCTGGACAGCCAGCGAAAAAGGAGAGGAAGGCAGCTAGGCTGCTGAAATAGAAAAAAGAAAAAGAAAATAGAGATAAGAAATGGTAGAGAGCAATTGAGAACACGTGGGAGAAGTCAGACACGCGGGGAAAGGGATAGGAAATGACGCAACAGGAAGGTGGGAGTGCAGGCTGGCGCAAAGAATAAAAAGAAGGAGAATAAGGCAGCGAGCGGGGGGGGGGAATAAAAACTGAAAGAAGAAACTGCGCAGGGAGGTGTGCTGCCTTAGGCAGCGATATAGGAAAAACTGTTTAGTTAGAGGGCGAGACACGGAAAGGCAAGCTACCAGTGGCAGCGAGAGGAAGTCAGCAGAAAAACGCTGCCTTGGCAGCGCATGCGGAGTGAAGAGGACTGGAGCGAGGGAGACGTGGGAGAGACGTGAGCACTTCGTCGGGACTGGAGCGAGGAGCTGGGAGCGCAGAAGAGGGCAGCAAAGAAAAAAAAGGATTGCGCGCTGCCTTAGGGAGCTTAAGCACATAGGAGCAACTCCTCTCATTTGGTTTTATTTTTCTTAAACTCATGTTTAATTTAATTTGCTTTTCAATTATATTAAACATGTGTAATTAATTTCTGTTTAGTTAGAGGAGAATTTGAAACCATGGATAAATGTTTATTATGATTTGATTTACTCCAGTTATGAATTTATGAATGTTGGATGTGGTTTACTTTTCTGTGTTGATTAAGAACTTGTTTATGTATGTGGGTTGAGGGTCGACACTTAATTTGCATGTTTAGACTTGATGCTAGGATATAAGGGAATTTCACCTAATCGTTATGAACTTATATTCATGAGTAGTAAAAATCGCTAGCCACGATTGTGTTTAGTAAACCCTAGGTTGGATTAACATGCGTATTCCATAGTTATGAATGCCTAGTCGATGTTTATGATTTCCATTAAACTTAATGATCTTTGATATGTCTCTCTATCATGCGTATTCCATAGTTAGGGAACTTGATAAGAATAATTTGGTTGTGATGCGTATTCCGTCCAATTCAATGAATCTAGGGAAATCTGAAAGTTAATTTAAGCGGACCTAATTAACTTGGAGCGTTGTCATTTATTCGTTTGTTGAAATCATAACTGGGAATCAAATTGTATGCATATATTCATGTGTGGATAAGGAACCCTCTAACTAACGTCTCATCATTTTATTTCATCAAAATATATTTTCTTTGAAGTTTATTTTTAATTTTCTGTTTTAAATTCAATTTCGTCAAAAATCAATCCCCCATTTATTTTAAAGTGTTAGATTTGTTAGAAATCAATTTAGTTTGTATTTTCTTGAGTCTTGAATTATTTTGAGTCTTTTGATTTGTTTTAGATTATTTGTTAGTTTTATTTTAAGTTATTCTAGTTAAGTGTTTTGAGTTTAGTTTAGTGTTTTAAATTTTGTTTTTACGTTTTTAATTTAATTTTACTTTGGTTAGCATCCCTAGTTAATCCCCGGTTAGAACGATCCCTACTTACATCATTACTACAATTGTCACAAATAGGGTTTAATTTGTGCGTTAGTTAATTTTCGCATCAAACCGTTACCCATTGCCACGCATTGATGATTGTTTGATCAGCTTAGAGGTGCCTATGTGATTTCAAGGAAAGAGTTGAGGTCTGGTATACGCTTAAGTGAAAGTAAAGCATACTAGTCAGTTTGAGTTGGTGTTGCAATGTTTGAGGGAACATCGGTTGTATGCTAAGTTTAGCAAATGTCAATTTTGGACGAATCAAGTGGCATTTTTGGGACTTGTGATATCTGCACAAGGTATTCAAGTAGATCGTCAATGAGTGACAACTGGGGAGAATTGGGAACAACCTCGAACCGTCACTGAGGTACTGAGTTTTCTTGCTCTAGCAGGCTACTATAGACGCTTTTAAAGGATTTTTCAGTCATTGCCTTGCCATTGACGGGATCGACTAGAAAAGAGGTTAGGTTTGAGTGGATGAAATTGTGAGCAAGGTTTCAGCAGCTGAAGTATTATCTCACTCACACGCATGTTTTAACGCTTCCAGATTATAGCGGTAATTATGAGGTTTATAGTGATGCTACGTTGGATGTTCTTGAATGCGCGTTGATGCAACATGGTAGGGTGATTACCTATATTTCACGGCAATTGAAACCTCATGAGATGAATTACCCTACTTATGATTTGGAATTAGCAACTATCATCTTTGCTTTGAAGAATTGGAGACATTGTCTTTATGGGAAGAAAAGTGCAAGATTTTTACGAATCAAAAGAGTATCCAATATTTGTTTACTCAGAGAGATCTTAAACTTCATCAACGAAGGTGGATTGAGTTGCTAAAAGATTAGGATCGCATGATTTAGTATCATCCTGATCGTACAACCATGGTAGCTGATGCACTTAGTAGGAAGACTTCAGCTAGACTTCATGCCAGTTATGATTGTTATGGTCTTCTTCTTGATGATTTACGGTTCACTGGAGTGAAGTTAGGAAAGGAAGATAAAGAAGAAGCCTTATTTGCTAATTTTCAAGTTAGGCCTATTTGGTAGGTCTTACTCGAGACTCAAGCATTTGACGAAGAAATTCAAGAATATATTTAAAACAAGGAATAACGGGAAAAAGAAATACTTCACGGTTAGAGAATCAGATGTCATGCTTATGCAAGAAAACAAGATGTATGTACTTATTGATATGGAATTAAAGAAAGTAAATTTTGGACGAAGCATACTGTTCAGCTTATACAATGCATCCTGGAGGTACTAAGATGTATCATATCATTCGAACATTGTACTATTGACCGAGTATGAAAAGAGAAATGGTGGAGTATGTAAGTAGGCGTATCATCCATCAGCAGGTTAAAGCGGAAAGAAATAAGTCATTTGGATTGATGTAGTTACTTCCCGTTCCACAGCGGAAATGAGAAAATATTAATATAGATTATGTGTGCAAGTTTCCTCGTTCACGAGATGGTTATGATGAAATTGAGGTGATAATTGATTGGCTTACTAAATCAGCGCAGTATTCTTCAATGAAAGAGCAGTAACCTTTCCAGAAGTGCAACGGTTATTTATCTCTCTTATGGAAAAGAGATTTGGGCTTACGGATCTGTTGAACTTCTTGGGTATGTTGGTCATTTCAGTTTGTTCTCTAGAGCAACGCCATAAAGCCCTGGAAAGCTGTGTCTTATGTTTCGAAATTGTTAGAATTGTGGACGAATGGTATTCAAGGCCCTGAGTTAGTGAATGAGACTACTCGGAATATTCAAGTAATTAAGTCTAACCTGGAAGTGAGCCAGGATCGGCTGAAGAGCTTAGCAGAGAAACATGCCACTGACCGGACGTGTAATGCAGGAGATTGGATGTTTTTGAAATTATCACCTTGGAAAGGTGTGGTTCGGGTCGAAATGGAAGACAAGTTAAATCCTAAGTACATCAGGCCGTCTTTGACTATTAAAGGAATCGGTGAAATACTTTCAAGTTTGAGCACCTTCGGGATTGGATAAAGTGTATAGTGTAGTTCATGTTTTGATGCTTCGTTACAAAGTAGCAGATTCGTCGCGTATGATTCCGGTTCAGCCCTTGGAGATTAATCCGGATTTGACTTATAATGAGGAACCCATGATTATTTTGGAATAGAAAAAGGAAGTCCTGAGAAATAAAACAGTGTACTTGGTAAAAGTTTTATATGGGAATCATTCAGCAGAAGAAACTACTTCGGAGACGAAAGATCGAACGGGAGAGATGTGTTTCAGGTTGTTTTATGGATATTGATGAATTGTAATTATTGTGTGAATTTCGAGGAAGAAATTCTATAAGGTGGGTAGATTGTCACAGCCCGTCCCTGATTTTAAGACTTTTTAAAGTTTTAATAAAGGATTTTACAAAAATGCCCTTTGAGGAGCTTTGGTGGACAAAACACCCATGGCTGCCAAGACCTTAATTGCTAACCAAGCATTGAATGCTCAACAATATGAATGCGTTGGTCAAGGGGACACCCCACGACAGCAAGTGAATGAGGTAAGTTCCACATCCGACATTCAATCGCAATTAGCTAATCTTACTTCCATTGTGTCTCAGATGGCCGAATGAATGAGGATGAAAGAACCAAGTGTATGTGGTGTGTGTTCTATCTAAGGACATTCCTCTGAAAAGTGCCCTCAATTGATTGAAAATGGTGGATGGGAAAGTGCCAATGCAATTGGATTTCAAGGCTAAAACCAGCCAAGGAACGATCCATATTCTAATACGTACAATCCAGGTTGGAGAGACCATCCAAATTTCAAGTGGAGGGAGCCCCAACAACCCCAACAACAAGGAGGCTTTAGGCAGCAACCTCCGGGCTTCTATACCAAGCAATACGCACCAACACAAGCCCCACAACAACCTGCCCAAAACACCTCAGGTACATCTTTAGATAATGAGACACTTCTTAAGTTACTCACCAATTTGTCTTTGGGGCAAGAAAATCAAGCCAAAGCAATGCAAAACCAAGACAAAAGGGTGGACCAAATGGAGAAGCAAATTGGGTAGATTGCGGAGTTTGTAGGACAATTCAGAGAGCAAGGTAAGTTGCCTAGTTCAACCGTTGTCAACCCAAATGGAGGATTCGAATCTGCCAAAGCCATGAGTTTGCGAAGTGGAAAACAAGTTGGATATGATCCCCAACCTTCCAAATCACGTTCCAATGAGGTTGAAGAGTTGATAATTGAAGAGAAAGAACAAAGCACCCTCACGAAAAGGGTGGAAACACATTTGCCGCAAGCCCCAAATGCTCCTAAACCATCAAATTCGGCCAACAAAGGTAAGGAAGTTCCAATTTTGGTTAATACTAACCATATTCCACCCAATGTACCCTTTCCTAGCAGATTTTTGCAAGCCAAGAACAAAGAGGAGGAAAAAGATGTTCTGGAGACGTTTAGAAAGGTGCATGTCAATATCCCACTCCTTGATACTATAAAGCAAATCCTGAAGTATGCCAAGTTTTTGAAGAAGCTTTGTACAACAAGGAAACGTATTCGGGAGAAAGAAGTGGTACATGTAAGCGAAAATGTCTCTGCAATGTTACAAAGAAAGCTGCCACCCAAATGCAAAGATCCGGGTAGTTTCACAATTCCTTGTGTAATTGGTAATACAAGGTTTGAACATGTTATGCTAGATCTAGGTGCATCAATTAATGTCATGCCATATTCTGTTTATGCATCTATGAATCTATGAGAGCTTAAACATGATGATGTTGTTATTCAACTAGCCAATAGATCTAATGCCTACCCGAAAGGAGTTTTGGAAGATGTGTTGGTGCAGGTAGACCACTTAATTTTTCCTGCAGATTTCTATGTGCTTGACATGGAGGATGCAGCCCACTATCCACCATCATCAATCTTGGTTGGACGACCTTTCATGAAAACAACTCAAACCAAGATTGATGTGGCTAAGGGAGCATTAACAATGGCATTTGGTGGTGATATGATTCACTTTAAAATTCCTGAATCTAATGTGAATCTTACTTATGTTCGTTCTTGTTTTGCCATTGATGTAATTAAAGATATAGGGCAAGAACCTTCAGCACCAACCAAGAAGGATGAATTTCCAACCACCAACGAAGAGGGAATTGGAGTGGAGCACAAAGAACACACCACTAACCTCCAAATGCATAATTTTGCCGAAAGCACATTTAGAAAATCTATTGACAGTTTTGCCACTTCATTGCAACACATTGGTAAGCCACCTATTCCAATTTCGATTCCCATTTCAACTAATAGGTTGTTACCTTGTATGGTGCAGGTCCCCAATCGAATCCAAGTTGGTGGGAATGAATACATTGACTTTAGGATGCTCAACGCCCCAATCAGAAAGGATTACTATTCCCTTCCATTCAGAGAGCCAATGTATGAGTATTTTGATGAGCATGTCGTGGAGGACATATCCCTGCATGCCGTGGGCTCCAATAGAGAGTGAATGTGTTCTTCGTCCGGCTGGAAGACGTTAAAGCAAGTGCTTCTTGGGAGGCAACCCATGTATTCAAATAAGGAAGATTTTTGAATTGCTCCACGATTGGTTTTGCGTTCCTAAAAACCTTCCCTTTTCTGGAGTTTTATTTTGCCATGTTTGTCATATTTATTTGTTGCTTGTTTGATTTTTTTTTTTTTTTTTTTTTGTGGGTTTATGTTTGAAACTTTGACAGGTAAACAAAGTATTTTTACATTAATTTTCGTGGAAGAGGAACATTAGGTAGAAAGGTAGAAAAGTACAAGAAAGTGCAAATAAACAGTAAGGAGTCTTCATTGGTCAGGAGGTGCCTCAACATTCGACGGAGCTCTAGAAAGACGAAGCACCAGAGATTGATTATCCGGAGCCTCAACACTTGGTGAAGCGCCAGAGGACGAAGGCAGAAGTTGCCGCTGGAGTAACGCCACAAACCTCTGATGATCACTCTGAATCCGAACTTCAGATTCCTGCAGCTGGTCAAGCTTCCTCTTCATGCTTGTTGAATAATTAGTTGTGAGCATGTGCAACTCTTTATTCTCGTGCCTAAGCACTCTAACCTCTTGCTGAAGACTGGCCACCTTAGCCATCAACGACTCAACCTGACGAGATCGAGCAAGAAGGCGTTGGCCTATGTTTGAAACTGAGCCTGCACATCGGGCGCTGTAGGCCAGAGAGTCTTGAACAGCCAGCTCGTCGGACCGCCTGGAAAGTATCCTAGTGTCTCTAGGAGTGAGAAGATTTATGGACACCACCGAAGCTGTTGTATCGTTCATCATCATAGAATCCCCAACTGTAAGAGGACCATTGGGAGATACGAATGACGACTGCCAAATGTTGTTTGGAGAAGATATGTCACTATCTTCCCCGACATTCAAGTTAAGGCGACGGTCAGAAGGGCAAGACATATTTGAAGGTGTGAAGAAAAGAAGAGGTCGGACAAATCAAGATTTTAGAAGTGCAAGAAGGGAGCTTCTACAGGCGGAAATTCAAGTGTGCTTTGGAACGTGATGCGTGCCTCTCTATAAAAATCAGCACTCAACGGAGCTTCAGAAATCGAAGAGGCAAGCTCAGAAATCGAAGAGACGTTTGCTTTCTCAAAAGCTGGGCTGCTCAGAAACCAAGCGCCGATCTCAGAAATCGAAGAGGCACTTGCTTTTTCAGACGTGTCATCACTTGTCACATGCACACTCAGCTTTACGGAAATCATGGTCAATTTGTCGATGCGCCGATCTCAGATATCGAAGAGGCGCCAGTCTTTTTCAGCCTCGTCAACACCTGTCACATGCACACTCACCTTTGCGGAAATTACGGGCAATTTGTCTAAGATTTCTGATGAAGAAGAAAGCACGTGAAGCCATACTGTTTAATCATCCAACGGTTGCCGACACGAGTAAAAGAACAGTGCCGCTACCAGTTATGAAGAAATCCCTATAAATGTCAACCTTCACAGCAAGGCAGACATACTCAACCTTTCTTCATCTCTGAAAATGCATTCCCAACGAAGCCTCTCGAGTCACTCAGTGTTCCTCATCCCTTGGGGTACCTTTGCAAACAAGTTAATAAGAGCAAAAGTATTTCATATCATGAAGGTTGAAAGCAAGAGTATCTCATATCATGTTTTCTCCCTGTCCTTTTCCTTGTCTTTGTGACAAGGAGAAAGCGAGCAATCAGCCAGCACTTGGTGTCAATCTTCCGATCTAAGAACCGACTGCTTGGAACTCCTTCCTGATTGCTTACCTAGCATTGCTCTCGAGTGCTCATCTTCAACTGATGATGTACTTCCGAAGAAGATGCCACATCTGCCTGGAGAACAGATAAGGCAAGTGAAAATGATACCTTGAAGCATGTGGAGACAACGTGCTAATTCATCTTCAAGATCAAGTCTCATTTTCCTTGCTAAGAAGTTCCCCAGCCCAGTTCAAGAATAAACCTGTGGAAAGATACTTCTTCAAAAGCAAAAGTATCTCATATCATCAGAGTCGCAGACAAAGATATCTCATGGCATGTTTTTCCTTTACCCTTGCTCTTGCCTGCGAGACAAGGAGAAAGAAAGCAATCGGTCGGCACTTGGACAGATTGAACAAAGAAACAAATCATCACCTCTACCTCGTGCCTACCTGCTGTGCAGAAGAAACAAGCAGAGAATAATGCAGCCTGCACACTCAATCAACCCAGCAGAAGGAGTCCGAGTTGAAACCAAGAGCTCGAGAAGCTTCAACAACATATGGACGCATCAGTCGCCAAATAGCAAAGCCTCAGCGTACAAGGCCATCAAATCACCACCACCAATCAAGTCTCATTTTCCTTGCTAAGAAGTTCCCTAGCCCAGTTCGAGATCAAAGTTGTGGAAAGTCAACAAGATCATCTCTCCATAACCAGATTTTGCATTCTTAAACTCTACTATGTCTGGTTTTTACTTTGCCATACTTGTCATGTTTATTCGTTGTTTGTTTGTTTGTTTGCTTGTTTTTGTGTGAGTTTATGCATGAAACATTGAGGACAATGTTTGATTTAAGTGTGGGGGGGGGTAACCAAGTTGTTTTGCATGAAATTTGTGGGAGTTTATCACCCATTACTGCTAGTGTTGTTCCTTGCTGTTTTTAAGTGTTTTTATGCTGTTTTGGAGTGTTTTAGTGTGTTTTGACATAAAAATCCGAAAATCTCATAAAAATTTGAAAAATTGTTTTGAAAAACCCAAAAATATGTGTTTTTGTGTGTTTGTTTTTGTCTTAGGGTACCTTCCAACACAATGATGAGCATTCGGTTTTTAATTGCATGATTGTTAAAAAGAATAATAAACATGGATGAAAGTTTGATTTACTATTTGGTGTACGCTTGGTTGTGGTTATAATTTATGAATTCACATGCAATCATAAAGGAAAAATCAATTTTTGTAACATGCTTGAAGGAAGGAACTCAAATGAACGCTACAACCTTGTGAGACTTGAGCCTAAACGTTTATTTGGAGAGTTAATAATCTGTGCACTATTGTTTTCTAAAGTCGTTGCATGATCTCATTATTTTTTGCTTGGTTGCTACTTAGAAGACGTTTCATCATTTAGTTCAAAATGCTAGAACTCATGCCTATTTCATTCAAAGCATGCTATTGATTTGCATAATACATATTCAAGATAAAGTTGTGTAGTGACCACCACAGCCAAATTGCCGTGCCCTATTTCATTATGTGTTTAAGTTTAACCCCGTTGAGCCTTGTGTAGCCTATGTTCTTTGTTAATCCACACTATCCTCACCTAGCCTAGATTAGGACCATCCATACCCTTGTTCTTGAAGCATAGTAAAACATAATTTACAAGGAATTCCTTTTGTTGAAATTTTGCAGAAAAACAAGTGTGGGGGAAGTGATTCTTGTGTGTGTGTGTGTGCCAAAGTCCTTAATAAGGCACGGGTAGAAAAGAAAAAGAAAAAAAGAAACATTCGTGGAAAATAGAATGAAAAGAAGAAAGGTTGTGAAAAAGAGCTCTAAAGTGTTGTTTGTTGAAGAAAGGGTCCAAAACATGGAATTCGACCCTAAGTGTTGCTTGAATCTTCCCGTTGTGTTTAAAAGTTAATTTCTGCATTATTGAGTGAATTCCAAGCGTCTATTTCATTACTTTGCTTGCTATTGTTTTCAAAACGTTTATTATCCCTATCATTTCTTTATTAGCCATTACCCTTAAACCCCGTTACAACCCTTAACTTCATCTTGAGTGTTATGCGTTTCAATATGTGGAGTTTGGAATTGGTATGAGCATATGGTGTCACTGGTTCTTGCATCTAAGTAGTAGCATTCCATTCATGAGATCATATCTAAACATGCTTAATAACTCCAGAAAATTGCTTTCTTTGTTATACATATATGTGAGTGTTCGTTTTCATGTTTACATCAATCTTCTCACATATAACTAGTGTAGGGTGTGTAGTTAGAAAAAAAATAGAGAGTATCTTGTAAGGAATTGAGCAAATTCTCTAAGGCATGTTACTACATTCAAAACATCGTTTTAATTGGTTAAATGTGAACTAGTAAGTGGTGACTGTGTTTAAGTATGTGCTCAAGAGTGAAGATAACTAAAATCTGTGGGAATAATGATTTTTAACATGTCATGTGCATTGGAAATCCCTGAGGCAAACGTTGGAAGGTTTAGGTTGTGTTTTGTTTTCTTTATTTTGCTCAAGGACTAGCAAAAGCTAAGTGTGGGGGAATTTGATAGGAGCATATTTATGCGACTTAGTTAACATGTTTTCTTGCACTTACTTAGTTAGTTATTGCTTATAAGAATGTTTTAAGCCATTTTCTTATGTTTGTAGGTCCTAATAACAAAGTTGGCAAGAAAAGTGCATTTTGGTGCATTTTGGAGCAATTTTGGGCTGAAATGGATTGCATGCACATGGAGACATGAGGATGGACGTTTTTGGAAGATTGGAATTCAGCATGTGTGTGTGCAAGTGTGTTGACCTACAACTAACAAACAGCATAACTGCCATGTGATGGAGAAAATGTGTTACATGTGGCTGATATGATGAAGATGTTTGTGTGCAAATGCAAAGGTAAACATGGACAACACACACACATGCAAACCCACGGCAAGGTGAGGGTTTTTTTGTGCAAAGGTGACAGCACAAACACATGCAAAGGGAGGAGACATCAAACAGCTCACACACATGCAAGGATGACATACACACACATGCAAACTGCATGGACAGGTTGGAAGGCAGAAAATGTGTTTGTTTTGTGGTTGAAATGATGAAGAACATGTGTGTGCAAGTGTAACAGCTAGTACAATGTGGAAATGATGATTACATGGCAGCACACACACATGGGAAAGCAAAGAATACACATCACATGGAAACACACGGCACATGGGCAGAAAATGGGTGATTTGTGGCTGAAATAATGAAGAGCATGTGTGTGTGCAAGTGTGACAGCTTGTACATGTGGAAATGATGACTAGATGGCAGCACACACACATGGGAAAGCAAGGAAACACACGGCATGGACAGAAAATGGGAGGATGAGATACAACATTTCTACCACAATCACATGGAAACACACGCACATGGGCAGAAAATGGGTGGATTGGTGGCTGAAATGATGAAGAACATGTGTGTAAATGTAAAGGAGAAACATGGCAGAAAATGTGTTTGTTTTGTGGCTGAAATGATGGAGGTCGTGTGTGTGCAAATGTAAAAGGAACATGGACAGCACACACCCATACAAACTGCACAAGCAAGGAATTGAAGTGGTCATCTCCTTAGCCTATAAATACATCCACCATTCCCTTTCCTAAAAAAACGATCTTGATCCATCAAAAGAGCTTCATTCACAAACACAAGTCCCTTGCTGTGAGATCCATTTCATCCATACATCCATAAATCCCACATTTCACAAACACAAATACATTTTCCTTCCCTTGGCCGAGACATTCACCAATCCTAAATACATTCCTAACCTTTCCATATATCCATACACATCCTAGACACTTGTGCTGCAACAAGGTGGTGAAAACGAAGGTCCTTGGGGTTTCAAGCTTGGAACTTTGGAGCGTTTTAGGTGTACTTCGTTCTTCTTTTCAATGTCTACTTTGTTATTTTCTAATTTTGTTGCAATTATGAGTGGCTAAACCCCTATTTAGTTAGGGGGAAGTTTGAAGCCATGAACATGCTTGAGATATGAATTGATTTCTTCCAATTGTGATTTGATAAGTTGTGATTGCAATTCAATTATCTATTTTATTCATAACTGATTCTTGTATGTTTATTAAGGATGCATACTTAGTTTTCATGCATGAATTAGATGCTAGAATATAAATGAGTTTCACCTAATCGTTACAAGTTTATATTCATGAGTAGTGAAGGTTGTTTATCACAATCACGTTAATTGAATTCTTGGCAAATGTATCATGCATTCATAGTTATAATTGCCTCGTCAACACTTATGATTTTCATTGAACGTAATGATCTCTGATTGTATCTCTATTATGCATTCATATAGGGGACTTTTAGAGAATGATTTGGGTTGTTGCATGCATTCATCCAACTCAATGAGTAAAGGAAAATCTGAGGGTTAATTTGTGCATCACGGTTAATCTGGGGTGTTGATAGGCCTGGCAAACGGGTCGTGTCTGTCGTGTTCGTGTCGTTTTCGTGTAACACCTGTTATCTTAACGGGTTGGGTAAAGTGACCCGACCTGTTATGACCCGTTACGACCCGTTAAGAAAAATATATTTTTTTCTTAAATTTGCACATACCACACATTGCCACATAAATACTACTTCAAAACATTAAAACACATTTATCTTTTAAGTACTACATCTACACTCGAAAATAAGAGCTTAATAAAAAAACATTCATACACTACTAGTCAAATTTTTAAATTTAATTTAATATATAGATTCACTAACACTTAAGAGTTTATTCATACTTTCATTAAGTATAACATAAGATTTTGTGGTATCCACTATTGTAAATATTTATATTGAAGATCGAGTTCATTCATTGTATTCATATAGGGTCAAGGAGTGTAGCTGTAAAAAATCATCAAAATCAGAGTTAAAATAACCGTTAAATCGTGATTTTTCGTTTTATAACCGTTGAAAAGTTTTGTCCCGTTACTTGATCTCTTAATGTTTGTTTTTTACAATTTTTGGCGTATGTGATCTCGAAGTATATACAAACATTTTGACAGTTGGATCGTTGAAACTAGTTTCGTAGAATGCGTATCCCATAAAAACAATAGATTCACTAATACTTAAGAGTTTATTCATACTTTCATTAAGTATAACATAAGATTTTGTGGTATCCACTATTGTAAATATTTTAAAATGAAGATCGAGTTCATTCATTGTATTCATATAGAGTCAAGGAGTGTAGATGTAAAAAATCATCAAAATCGGAGTTAAAATAACCGTTAAATCGTGATTTTTCATTTTATAACCGTCGAAAAGTTTTGTCCCGTTACTTGATCTCTTAATGTTTGTTTTTTTTAATTTTTGGCGTATGTGATCTCGAAGTATATACAAACATGTTTGACGGTTGGATCGTTGAAACTAGTTTCGTAGAATGCCTATCCCATAAAAACAATAGATTCACTAATACTTGAGAGTTTATTCATACTTTCATTAAGTATAACATAAGATTTTGTGGTATCCACTATTGTAAATATTTTAAATTGAAGATCAAGTTCATTCATTGTATTCATATAGGGTCAAGGAGTGTAGCTGTAAAAAATTATCAAAATCGGAGTTAAAATAACCGTTAAATCGTGATTTTTCGTTTTATAACCGTCGAAAAGTTTTGTCCCGTTACTTGATCTCTTAATGTTTGTTTTTTTCAATTTTTGGCGTATGTGATCTTGAAGTATATACAAACATGTTTGACGGTTAGATCGTTGAAACTAGTTTCGTAGAATACGTATCCCATAAAAACAATAGATTCACTAATACTTAAGAGTTTATTCATACTTTCATTAAGTATAACATAAGATTTTGTGGTATCCACTATTGTAAATATTTTAAATTGAAGATCGAGTTCATTCATTGTATTCATATAGGGTCAAGGAGTGCAGCTGTAAAAAATCATCAAAATCAGAGTTAAAATAACCGTTAAATCGTGATTTTTTGTTTTATAACCGTCAAAAAGTTTTGTCCCGTTACTTGATCTCTTAATGTTTGTTTTTTACAATGTTTGGCGTATGTGATCTCGAAGTATATACAAACATGTTTGACGGTTGGATCGTTGAAACTAGTTTCGTAGAATGCATATCCCATAAAAACAATAGATTCACTAATACTTAAGAGTTTATTTATACTTTCATTAAGTATAACATAAGATTTTGTGGTATCCACTATTGTAAATATTTTAAATTGAAGATCGAGTTCATTCATTGTATTTATATAGGGTCAAGGAGTGTAGCTATAAAAAATAATCAAAATTGGAGTTAAAATAACCGTTAAATCGTGATTTTTCGTTTATAACCGTTGGAAAGTTTTGTCCCGTTACTTGATCTCTTAATGTTTGTTTTTTTCAATTTTTGGCGTATGTGATCTCGAAGTATATACAAACATGTTTGACGGTTGGATCATTGAAACTAGTTTCGTAGAATGTATATCCCATAAAAACAATAGATTCACTAATACTTAAGAGTTTATTTATACTTTCATTAAGTATAACATAAGGTTTTGTGGTATCCACTAGTGTAAATATTTTAAATTGAAGATCGAGGTCATTCATTGTATTCATATAGGATCAAGGAGTGTAGCTGTAAAAAATTATCAAAATCGGAGTTAAAATAACCGTTAAATCGTGATTTTTTTGTTTATAATCGTCGAAACATTTTGTCCCGTTACTTGATCTCTGAGTATTTGTTTTTTGCAATTTTTAGTGTATACGATCTCTAAATATATACAAACATGTTTGACGTTGGATCGTTGAAATTAGTTTCGTAGGATGCGTATCTCATCTTTCCCTTTCTTTTTTCCCTCCTTTTTTTTTATTTTTTTGAAAACTTTTTCCCTCCCTTTTTCTTCAAAGGGCGGACACCTCACCTCACCTACACTACACGGTACAGTGGTACTGATACACCCATCTTTCCCTCTCTTTTTTGTTTCATTTTCTTATCATTTTCTTTTTTCCCGCCCTTTTTTTTTTTGAAAAGTTTTTCCCTCCCTTTTTTCTTTCAAAGGGCGGATGACAGATGCATATTAATTGTTATAGTTTTTAGGGGTATAAAATTTAATATATATATATATATATAATTATTATAGTTAATATTTTGGGGGTATAATTATTATAGTTTTTAGGGGTATAAAATTGTTAAATTAATATATATATATATATATAATTATAATATTTGTTTAGGGTTATAAAATTATTAAATTAATATTCTGCTTATCGTGTATCGTGTTACCCACGTGTATACCCGAACCAACCCGTTATCTTAACAGGTGCTTATCGGGTTACCCGATAACGACCCGATTCGTTATCGTGTCGACCCGAACACCTGTTAATTTTCTGGTCGTGTCGTGTCGGGTTATCGGGTCGTGTCAGGAATTGCCAGGCGTAGGTGTTGAGCATCATAGTTTATTGAAAAGCAATTGGAAATCAATTCATGTACAAGTGTGTCATGTGTGAAGAACGGACCTCTAACTAATCCATCCATCATCTCATTTCTTAAATTCGCTTTACAATCTGTCTAATTTTATAAGTTGTTTGTTTGTTTCGAATTCGTCAAAACCAAAATCCCCCTTTTACTTTGTTGTTTCAAAGTGTTAAATTTCTATTTCGTTAGTGTTTTTGAGTGTTTTGATTCAAACCAAAACATTAAATTCATCCAAAGTTGTGTTAGAGTCAAAAGTAAGTGTTTTTAGGCAATTTTGAGTGTTTTTAAGTTGTTTTGCGTCTTTAGAATCTGTTTTGAGTCCTTTGAGTCTATTCAAACGTTTTTAACTTTGTTTTTATGTTTTTGAGTTAGTTTAGAGGTTTTAGCAAGCCCTCATAATCCCCGGTTTAGAACGATCCCTACTTGCATTTTTACTACAATTTGACAACAAGAGGGTTTAATTTGAGTGCTTAACTTTCACCGCATCACAAACTACAAAGATTTTATTTAAGTTTCTGTATATGTGTTATTAAACTAATTGAATTAGTAATTTCACATATAGGGGAAACGTATCTCGAGGAAGTACGGGGTCAAACAAGGCTCAGAGGCTTCGTTCCTACTGCGTATCTGTGAGTGGGCATTTTGTTTTCGTATATATATAAACTTTATAGTTTCCACAAAACGCTCCGTTAAAGTACGTTAACCACAGGTAACTTTGTACATGTATGTACAAATTTATCAGTGTCAGAAACATTGTTAAGGATACAACTTTTGTACATTTAAAATTGTATAAACTCTGAAAATCCTTCCCCTTCCCTAATTGGTGGATCCGGTCTTCTCTTCACCTCACTTATTTTTTTATTTTTTTATTTTTGAGAAAATGACGCCAAAGGTACAGCTCATAGAATTAACGAACTACTTCACTTAACTAGTTCCTTCCCAATCACTCGAAGCTAGCTACTCGAATGGGCTATAACCCGTAATCAACCTACGGTGGTGCTACTAATTGACAATGTTGTCTGATATCCAGAAACCATTGACCAGAATTCGAATGGTATGATTTCTGATACCAGACGCAGGTACTAGTATCTGGGAGTGATACCTTTATGCCAGAATGCCGGTTCACAGTTTAGGGTAACAAACAATATTAAAATATCTTAAGCACATTAATTAGCAGCGCGACTGATAGACTGATTAACAAAAAACTAGATCATGGAAACTTAGGAGCAAACTTTGCATTAGAACAGTAAACTCGTGGTCATGTTAACCACACTACCCATTTAGGTAATCAGAACCTCTTCGACCAGTCACTTTTCTGATTACTTTCATAGGCAGACAACGGAGTCAAAGCTTGAGCAATTTTTCCCGCTGTAGGAGCAGAACGAGTTTTGAGAAGCTTATGAAGACCTTGTAGTGAGTGGTGTAGAGAAAAGAAGCAGTATCGTATAATTCAAGGACGTGTACCTTTGGAGTCATTTTCTCAAAAAAAAAAAAAAGGAAAAGAAAAAGAAAAAAAAAGTGAGGTGAAGAGAAGACCGGATCCACCAATTAGGGAAAGGGAAGGATTTTCAGATTTTGTACAATTATAAATGTACAAAATTTGTATCCTTAACAATGTTTCTGACACTGATAAATTTGTACGTACATGTACAAAGTTACCCGTGGTTAACGTACTTTAACGGAGCGTAACTTTTTCGTTACAGATCTGATTCGAGTCTAACTCGCGCTCATGCGTTTGTAATGACAAGTACTAATTAAGTACTGAACCATGAAAAAGAAACTAAAAGCCAAAAACAACGTCTACTTCAAGTTCCACTTTTTGTCCACGTATTGATGATGAACAAATAAAAATTTAGGTTACTAATTTGGTGGTCTTTTAGACTTTTGCCAAACTTAAGGCAGTAATTAAAAAAAAATTATGGGCATCTATGTTGAAAGATAAATTCACCAAAACAATTATTTACATATCTTTTTTGTTGATCTCTAAAAAATTACAATGTGGACTTTATAGTTTTCTCAAGTGTTAACTCGGATAGCAAGGATATCAAAACAAACCAACGATACTCAAACCAACAAATTCTTTTCTTAATTTTTCCATGCAAGTACCTTTACGCAAACTTTAAACTTCTTTATGATAGGAGCATATCTATGCGACTTTGTTATCTTATTTCTTTGCATTTACTTAGTTAATTTCCATTTATTATAGGAATTTAAGTTATTTTCGTATTATTGTAGGTCCAGTTGGTAAAGATGACAATAAATAGTCAAATGGAGCAATTTGGAGCAGTTTTGGACTTGGATTGGATAGCATGCGTGGATAGTATATGGGCTGGACGTTTTTGGTGTTTAAAAGCTGTTAAACATGTGCTAAAATCTGGAAAAATTAAAGTTGAGGCTTGGAAGGCAAGGAATTACACAAGAAAGAGGAATCCTAGTTGGAGAGAAACATTATCTTATCTTATCTTATCTTATATTATCTCCAGCTGCAAGGAAGAATCCTAATCACATTCCAACACTCTCCACCTGTTTCTTAGAGTCCTAAAATAATTCAAAATGCCTAATCCCTTTCCTCTTTGGATTCGGCCGTGCCCTATATATATGAAGTGTCCTGCAACATTTGAAGGGTGTGTCGCATCTATCATCCATCCATTCAAGTTGCTAGAATTTTCAGAGTTCTTTCTCTCTTTGTTTAAGTTTCAATGTTTATTTTAGATTAGGCTAGAGGTGAATTCGAAGCCATGATCATATGTTTTATATTGATTACATCCAGTTATTGTTTCATAAAACATGAATGCGATTTACATATATACTTTATAGAAAAATTATTCTTGTATGTTTATTAATGATGCATACTTAGTTTGCATACAGGGATTTGATGCTAGAATATAAAGGAATTTCACCTAATCATTATGAACTTATATTTGCAAGTAGTAAAAGTCACTAGTCATGATTGAGTTAAGTAAATTTTTGGCAGGAGTATCATGCTTTTCATAGTTACGAATGTTTTGTCAATGCTTATGATTTTCACAGAGTTTAATGATCTTCAAGATGTATCTGTATCATGCTTTTCATAGTTACGGAACTTGAGAAGAATAATTTGGTTGCGTTGCTAAGTCCAATTCAATGAACTTAGGAAAATCTAAGAGTTAATTAGTGTTGTTCATAGTTAATTTGGGGCATTGTCAGTCATGGTTTATAGGAAGAATAACTGGAGATCGATTTGTATGCATATGATTCATGTATGGAGAAGAATCCTTTAGCTATCATTTCATCCATATTTCATTCACAACTTAATTTACTTGCTGCCATATACTTTTGTTTTAATTAAATTCGTCCAAAATCCCCCAGTCATTGTTGTGTTGTTAATTTAACTTAGTTTTCAGTTTTATAAGTTTAATTTGTGTTGATTAGCATCCCTTCTAATCCCCGGAATAGAATTATCCCTACTTATTCATGATACAATTAATATACAGGGTTTAATTTGTGTGTTAGTTTCTACCATATCAAATTTTGGCACCGTTGCTGGGGATTAGCAAAATTGCTAATCTTCCCCTTTATTAATGTTTATGTCTTTTCTTTTGTTTCTAATTTTGTTTTGTTTTCTTTTGTTTTAGGAACTACTTTATGACTCGAAATTCTCAACCTGTTCATGAGAATATATTGGAATTGACGACGATTTTTAACGAACTTTGAGAAAGAAGAGGAAGCAGCCAGAATTCAATCCACCTAGTTCTAGTTCCGAATCAGAATTTGAAGTTGAAACTGAAACAGAACCGGAAGAAGAACAAGAAATGGTTGTTGACAATCAAACAATCAAGGAACTTTCAGCTCAGGATTGGACAATGATGTTCCCCTTTGCATTCAATACCCTATGGTAGTTCAAGGCAAAACCGATGAGTTTGAATTGAAGTCTAGTTTGTTGCATCACATTCCCAAATACCATGGGCTGTCCATGGAAGATCTAAACAAGCATCTTAAGGAATTTGAAGTAGTGTGCTCGAGCATGACACCAATTAATGTGGATAGGAATATTTTAAAGATGAAAGCATTTCAATTCTCTCTTTTGGAAAAAGGCTAAGGATTGGCTATTTGAATTAGCACCTGGAACAGTCACTTCTTGAGAAAGCATGAAGAAAGCATTCTTAGAGAAATTCTTCCCAACTTCAAGAATCATTCCTTGGAGAAAGAAAATTAGTGGAATTCAACAAGGCCCAGAGGAATCCTTTCCAGTGTATTATGAGCGTTTCAAGACTTTAGTTGCATTTTGTCCACATAACATAAAATGAAGGATGAGCTTTTAATTCAATATTTCTATGAATGACTACTTCCACTTGAGAGACAAATGCTTGATGTTACAGCTGAATGTGTTTTAGTTGACAAAACCTCAGTTGCTGCGAAGATTTTAATAGTGAATCGCCCCTTGAACGCACACCAATATGAATGAGTTGGAGAAAGAAAACATGCACTCCTAGTTCAAGTCAATGAGGTAAGTGCTATTTCAGAACTTCAATCTCAAATGGCTAATCTTTCTACTTTTATATCACAGGTTGTCGATGGGTCCAAAGTGCAAAGTGTAGTTGCATGTGGCATGTGCTCTATGCAAGGACATCTTACTGATCAATATCCTCAATTAATAGAGAATGGGAGATGGGAAAGTGCCAACGTCGTGGGTTACCAAGGCCAAAATTAACCAAGGAGTGACCCATTTTCTAACACCTACAATCCAGGCTGGAAAGATCATCCAAATATGAAGTAAAGGGAACCTCAACAAACTTAACAACAAGGCAGATATAGACAGCCACCTCCAGGGCTCTATCAAAGGCCATTTGCACCACCACAACCTCCCCTACAAGCTTCCCAACCAAATTCAAGTTCATTAATGGATTATGATAAAATTCTTCGGGCGGCTGCACATCTAGGGTTGCAGCTTGAGGTGCTAGGGCACAATGCAGAACGAACCACGAGGCTTGAGCTCATTCTAGAGGCCTGAATCTAACATGGGCCAGTCAGGCATGCTGGATGGTGTAGAGCAGCTAAGGTCTCGCCATAGGTTGCTCGATGCATCGAGAAAAAGTAATCATGAGATGGCAAGGCGAACGGCGCGTTGGGCGAGTCGCGAGGCTCTAGCCCTTCTAGATTTGGGCTTAGCGCGGGCTAATATCAACTTTAGAGCATATATTAACTCATATATCCTTTTCGATTGTTTCAATTGTAATTACAATTCATTTGATAATTTTATTAGTCGGTGAAATCGTAAGACTAGATGATTCGTCAGAAAAGAGGATGACAGCTACTTTTTTCTACACCGTGGAGGGAGAAAGAGAAAGAGGCGCGGGGCGCTATCTTTCTTACTTGGGACTTGGGCCGCAAGCTGGGCTTCCCAAGTACAGGAATTGCGTCGTTGGGGCCATAACTTAGGTGTGAGGCGTTCTGCTTAGCAGGCTAGGCACAGACCAATGTCGTTAAAGAGAGAGAGATGTAGGCCAAGGCCTATATGGGTCAGGTATCAGCTTGAGAGAAAAAGGGACCAAGTCGTGGGGCCTGTCGTGTGCTGCTTAAAAGATTGGCATTGATTTGACTTCTCCTAAGGGGAAGACAAAAACTGTTAAGCCTGAGCCTGTGAAACCTGCAACTCTGAAGGTGGCCATAACCATTGCTGAGAGGATTACACAACGAAAGGGTTTTGTGGTGCCCCTAGTGTCTTGGTTTGTATCGAAGCACACATCAGGTACTAAGTTCGGTTCAGCTTCTGAGAGGTTTGCCGCTATGAAGAGTGGGAATGTGGATTCTGCTGCTAAGGTGATGCTTGGGCAGTTGTGAGAAGTCAATCGAATCTGGTTCTGAGGAGTTTTCCAGGGTTTGTGCACTGTTGAAAACTGACATGCTTGAGGACATCGATGCATATACCAAGTTCGTTGATGGTGTTGTGAAGGTCATCCGCTCAGATTCTTTTGCTAAGCATTATGCCTACTCGAGGAGGTCATATTTGCTTGCTACAATGCATAAGACTTTGATCCTGGTAACTAAGTCTATGCGTATTGAACAGAATGTTGTCAAGTGTGCTAATGAGGTTAAAGTGGCGTTGACGGCTCAGCTTCGTTCAGCTGCTAAAAAATAGAGAAGCTTGAATCTGGACTTGCCTTTTTGAAGAGTCTGATGTCTCTACCCCCACTTATGTGTAGCTGGAAACCGTTCATCAAGAGGACGTTGATTTGAAAGCTAAGTTTAGTATGACTCATAAGATGTTAGAAGCTGCAGAAAAGAAAGTCAGTCATGTTGCACCGGTGGTCCAAGACCTTGAGCGTGTTAATTCGAAGCTACGATTTGCTTGTTTCACCAAGGACGAGGAGCTTGTCTTCATGCATGGTGAAGTGTTACATCTCAATGATGTTTGCCATTAAGCTTGAGTCCAGGGAAGTGGATCTGCAAGATGCATTGTCTGCCAATGAGAACCTAAAGAAGGAACTGGATAAACTGCAAAATGCTCACACTGGGCTTGTTAAGGATAATATGCAGCTGAAGAATGAGAGGGTTGGTCACGAATTGGACTTTCTTCTTGTCAGACCGATTTCTACAAGTTTTGCTATGTAGAACATCTCCAAGGTAAGCCGTCGGATTATGAGTTTTCTTAGAAGGACTTCGAGACTTACTCCATTTCTCCTGTTTATCTGATTGACTTCTCATTTGAGGCTGACTTTGGTGGAGCAGTTGAGGGCTAGTCTGTCTAGGCAAGGGCAACTGAGGATGAGCTGATAAAAACTTTGACTACTGATAGCAGTCTGGTTGTTGAAGGCGTGGAAGTCAAGGAACTAGTCATTACACAAGCTGCTGATGAGTAGTCATTTTGTTTAGACTTATGAATTTTCTTCTTTTCCTTTTTGTTATGCTTTATTCAAACTTTGTTGACCTTCGAGCCGGTTTATCAATTTGCTAGAAATTTAATAAACAGCTTTCTTTGCTTTGCTTCATCCTTGCTATTTCACCATGTCTTTTGCAAAACTTTACCAAATGACATGCAGTTGGGTAAGCTACTTCAATGAAGCATTCGATCCCACGTCATGACTTAGGTTTTAGTTTTGACTTCGGGGCTTTGGAAGCCTTGCCTGCTCAAGGCAACTTGCAAAACTTTGCCGTAGGACAGGCAGCTAGGTTAGCTACTTCAATAAAGCATCGATCATATGTCATCATTTTAGGCTTTAGTCTTGGCTTTGATGCTCAATGAGCTTTACCTACAAAGGGAAATATGTGGAATTTCTAACATATAGACCCGATGGCCTGACTTATGGCTTTATTAGAAAGTAAACAAGTTCGCGTAGCTACTATAGTCGTGAACTCCAGCTTTGATGACTTCACAAACCTTGTGTTGGAAATGTGCCCTAAAACCAATCATATGATGATACTTTATGGACATTTCACATGGTGAACTAATCTAGTTTAATATCAAGGGCAAATATTATTGTTTTAAGCTGTCTCATATAAATGTTATATGCTTAAACGATAAAGTCCAAGGAATATGTGATTGGGAGAATGCAATCTAAAGAAGTTAGATTCATGAGACCATTCTTTCGTAGACACATCCTAAACGTTCCTGATCATAGGATTGCCAATTGGGCATTGACAGTCTGTTAAGATCAGTACGTGCTATGTCTTCTCTCAGGGAGAGTGACTAGTCTCGAGTCATTGGTGTGTGTGACATCAAAACAAGCATGTAGGTGCTTAATAGCGAATGAGTCCACTGAACACGATCAACGAGGAGTTCTCATACTCATGTCACATGAGAACTCATGGTTGAGATAATGCAAAGTAGTCATTTGACCTGAGGCATCATAGTTGTCTTGTGGTTAGGTCATTGATCTTTGACTATGTCAAAGTCACCCCATCCGTGGGTGTCCACGACATCGTTGGGGTTAAGCCACTTAGCCATGGAGGCAATTAAATGCGCAACAAGGGATCTCTAACCTTCAAACCTTTTGAGGGAGAATACTCTATGATATGATTAAGAATCTCTGGCCAGAGTATGAATGAGATTTAGGAAGTCGTTCCAAATCACATTCAAGGTAATCATATAAGCACACGAATCACATTGGATAGTAGACATGAATAAACTATCAAACCAAACAATGTGGTCAAGAGTATTGTATTAGAAAAAGACCGTATTGCATTTGTAATCCTAAACTGAATAGGTTCTTCACCTCTTCTGATTAGCTTGGGTAACCATGATATGCTGCTAGGTGTCACTCATGGTTTGTGGAAGCCCTAAACGTGTATAATCACTAAAGGGAGAATTGAAAGTAAGTTTCAATTCACAATCGATTTGAAATGGTTTTAATCGCCCACTGCCTCGCTAAAAGGAACCTAATGGATCGTACACCATGTAAGGTGGAGATTGAAGAAACAATGGAGATGAGTAAGAATAATTAAATGGTTTAATTATTTATGGCAAGGATTAATTAATATGTTAATTAATCAAACGAATAAGTTCGTTGAAGACCTCGGGATAGTTTTGGACCTTAAGGCCCAATGGGCTTCGAACGTCAAGCCCATTGACTTAAGTTGTATGACAATTTAATGAATAAAGATTCACAATGGCCCAAAAGCCCAAATCCCTTATGTGGCCGGCCATTTGATATGAATTAGGGTTTTTGGTTCTTTAGGTCACTTAAAGAAGTGACTATATAAAGAACTTTATAGCCAAAATTCATTAAGGGTTCTTTTGGAGAAAATTGGAGAGAACATGTCTCTCCTTTTCTCTCTAGGAGGCCGGCCCCCTTGGAGGGATTAGCTAGCAATCCAACTCCTCCAAGGTCACTCATTTCTTCTCCAATCTAACCTTGGTGTAGAGACTTAAAGGTTCTCTATTTTGGGAACTTGGAGAATCCTTTTCATCCATCCAAATCCATAGATCTAAGATGCAAGTAATGAAGGCCCTCTCTTTGGGTGATTAGCCTTTGCTTATGCAAAGAGGAATCTACAAAGGTATAATTTCTCAACTCACTTTGATTTGAGTTGAGTCTAGGTTCACCAATCTACTAGGCTTTGAATTTCATGGTTAATGTTTTGTTTTTAAGTGCATGCAAGCATGATTCCGCCTTTTAATTGTTAATAGCATGCTATAGATGTTGCTTAAATGAACATGTTTTTCACAAAATTTCCTTCATGTGGTATCAGAGCCTAGGTCTAGTAGTTGGTGAATCCTTTTGGGTTTTGTTCTTCATAGTCTTTGATTTAAAAGTTGTAATATGTTACAAGCTTTATTCTTGTTTCTTTGAATGTAAATTTTGTTAGAAAATTTGCCATCTCAAATGTTGTAGATGTAGTTCATATGAGCATGAATATTGGAGCTAAAATTTGGTGCCATGTTTTTGGGGATTTTCGGCCAAATCCAAAGGGTGGATTTTTGGGTTCTTGTTTGACTTGTTAAAAGTGTTTTCAAGTAACTTTTGGAACCCCTATGTACCCTAGTTTGGTTATATGTTATTTCCCTTAAGTTTGAGTGGTTTTGGGATGTTTTTGGGTGAAAAATGTTCATGGAAATTTTTGAGTTTTTTCATGAGTGTTCTTCATTGTTCTTGACATTTTTGCCAAGAACAAAAAGGTTTGTTGTTTTGATTCAAAGTTTTGGTTAATTTCATAAAGTCTTTGTTTTGTGTTCGTTGATGTGAATTTTCTATCATCAAAACATTTATTTTGAAAGGTGATAGAAATGGTGATGGGTGTGTAAGAAGTACTTCTTACACACCAGTACTTCTTACACACCACTTGCATGGTTTTATGATTCACAACAACCAAATTCCACTTGCAAGGCTTTATGACTTTTTATGCAATTACATAAAGTTTTGATATTTTTGTGTATTTGTAGTTTGACCCAAAAGTTTACGTATTTACGTAAAGGCCCAAAATCATTAAGGGACAAATTGTTTTGTTCCTTTAATGAAGTTTTTGAATTTAATAAAAAAATTTGAGTTCTAGTTGTAATTACATGAAGTAGTGGACTTTTGTGTTTTTACAAAATGAGCTCAAAAGTTTAAGTTTTGCGACATAGCCCAAAGGTTGAGGTTATTGCATTTTGGCCCAAATTAAGTTGAGAACAAAATTGTTTTGTCTCTTTAAATGAGAATTGGATTTTCATTTCATTTAGCTCCATTTAAAATCAATTTTATGGATACAAAAACCAAATGAAAATGTTGCATTCAATTTAATTAGTTAAAGCGTTAATTAATTAAAGGGTGATTATGAACCTAAGCCTACGATAATTGAGCTATGTGAAAGACCGTTTCAAATTTGTTTGAACCATGGGAATGTGTAGATTAGATTCTGGTTGTAATTTGATATGATCAAATGTTGTCAAAGAGCATAAGCTCTTCTTTACTTTAAAGTAATTTATTTTGATCAATTGTTGTAAAAGAGCATAAGCTCTTCTTTACTTTAAAGTCCTCCTTTTTCTTGTTTTATTCGATATGCATGAAATTGGAGTAGCGGGTCCAACGCCCAATAGGAACAACACGCCTTAATATGATTAAACGCGTAACTAAAATCAATCACCATCCCTAGACCGTGATTCAACACTAGGCTCGTGTTGAATCTAAACAAAGGTTCATAGTCATCCTAAGGCCCTAAGACAACTATATAGTCTATCAAATGAATGCAAAGCTTATGTTAGTAGTATCATATACTCTTGCTTTAAAACCGTTTTATAAAGCATAGTGGGAGTATTATATACAACTAAATTCAATCAAATGGACCAATAGTTGTAATAGAACCAAAATTGTTTTAATAAAGATTAAAATGAATATTTATATATGTAATGAGACCTAAAACCCTCAACCAAACCATTATTAAGTTGATAAGCGTGAGAGTGCTTTGAACACTCTTTCGTGGCCTTCCACCATGGTAGACTCCAATCGTTTATGACTTGTACACCGCCTTCACCCTATCATGGGGAAGTGCAAAGTGCATGCTTATACTCAGGAGGAGTTTATTTAAAACATTTGATGAGGTTAAGGTAGGCAACGAGTGTGGCCAACATCGTATCATCGTGAGGTCATACTTGAACCCCTATCTAAACTAGGCATGGTGGGAAAGAACTTAACTAAGAGAAATGGTGCCAACATCGTATCATCGTGAGGCATTGTTTTCTAGAGGCCAAACAGATGGGTACTTGCAAGAGATGCAAATGAGTAAGCGTACTCTCTCATTATTATTAATGCTAGCCAACATCATATCATTGTGAGGTGGGCTTGGTAGTAGTGAGTCTCTCATACCCTACTAAGAGTTTCCTCCAAAACTCTCGAATTCCAATGAGGGATATGGAATTTGCCAAAAATAGTGGGTGGTGCTATTTGATTTAAAGACCCGAATCGAATGGCTTAAAATCAATCAATTTATATTCGTTATGTATTTATTTACCAATATATTTGCAAACGCTATCCAAAACTTGACAAAGAAAAGCCGAATGCTTTAGTTTCCGGACTTGGTACCACAATCCCAAAGATTGTCTTAAATGGATTATATATGTACCTAAGTAGTCTCATCCTCACAATCTTCCTATTGATAATGTATCATTGGAAGAAAATGTTAGATAAGTCTATCATGAAGAGGACAACACAAACAACCAATGCTTAATCCTTTGTTAAATGAACAAAGGAACTTACGAAGATTAGCATAAAGAAAAGGACACTTTTAGTGTTATTAGTTCTTCACTTACAAATCGTTGTATGAAGAAATAAGAGTTGCTTTGAACAACCCTTAGTCAATACAAACACTAGTGCTTGTTTCTTTGTTAAATGAACCAAGAACGTGAGAAGAAAGCACAAAGGCATGGACACTTTATGTGCCATGATTCTTCACTTACAAATTGTTGTATGAAGAAATGAGAGTTGCCTTAAACAACTCTTGAAAGTTTGTAATTATGTTTAGAACATAATGGTTGGTTGACAAAAATAGTCCATTAACATGGACTTATGATGATTTTGAATCATTGAGTGTTGAAGTGTTACACCACTTAAAGAAACGGAAACTAGGCAAGGACTTCACCTTTGTGTCCCTATCCTAATGGTTCACTAAGTTTATTGTAAACTGTGTAGTGAACAATAAACACATGCTCTCCAAAATGTTTGATGTGTATAACACAATTGAAATAAGTTTCAAGAGAGATAGTGGGAGTTTAGGGACCTTGACTATGGTAGTCAAAGGAGAAGTGAAATGAAGAAGATAAAATTAACTCCAAGGGAACAAACTTTCTTTATGAAAGGATGGACATTGGAAGGGGTATTTGCAAGAAATGTCTTGCAAGTGTCAAGAACACACCTTTCGAAAGTGTTGTAAATTGTTCTTGAATAGTTCAAAACAATTGGTTCTTCTACTTGAATGCTTGATTCCGTATTAGTAACTATGTTTTACAATTGTTGTAAAAGTGTGACTAATAAGAAGTAGAAGATATATGAGAGAAGAAAAGGTGCTTCACATTCGGAACGTGAATAAAATATAGATCTCTGCGAAAGCAGATAGTACTTACTTCCTCATATGAACTACCAAAGAAATTGGAAAAACCAAAGATTGTCTTTACATTCCAATTTTAAGGAACTTAATTCCGTCACTATAGTAGAGATGGATGAATGTTTTGTTTGACAAAACATTGTTCTTTATTAATCAATGATTGGATTATAGTAATCTAAATTGATTGTCTCTATAGTAGAGATGATATGGTAGTGTTAACTGTTTAGAATATAACGATGCTTAAAACCCAAAAGGGTACAAGGTAGTGACTAATCCCAACTGAGTTGTGATACCTCTAAAACATAAATTACGAGTTGGTCATAGATGGATGCTTTGGATCGTTAGATCCGGATCCAATACCTTCTTATTGAAATTGTATAGAGGCGAAATGTTCGAATCTTTATTCTTTTGGAAAGAAGAAAGAATCACAAAGTTGTTGAGGTTAATTCACTTAGATGTTAGTGGCACTAGTCCGCAAACATAATGCTACTCATGTTGTTTGACATTCACCGAAGATCACTCTCGGTTGGACTATAGTTTATTTTGAATAAACAGAAGTCCGAATACTTTGCAAAATGTTTCAAAGAATTCAAGAAATGTAAGTTGATGAGTAAGACGTCTAAAGTATTTGCCTCCTTAGATTTGATCCAAGGAAAGGTAACACTTTAGAACAGTTTCCTTGAAAGATATCAAGGAAAGAAGCATCATAAGATAATGGATTTCTCCATAAGGAGAAGAACGAACTAGAATAAGATTTAGTTCGTTGGATTTTATCAATTACCCATATATAGGATATATACTTCTAAGACAATATGATTGTCAATTAGAAGATCTTCCAAAATTTTCATAACTCCATAGGATGTAGTTGGAAAGAAAGACAAATCTTAATCATGTTAAGATTTGGGGTTGTGTGCTAATAAGCAATATTTGTTTAAAAATTATCTTGTGGGTATCCTTAAAATAACATTTGGATATCACTTCTATAAACCAACTAACAAATGTTGTTTGTTGGGTAGTTCATTGTAATCCTACAATATGATTTGCCTAAGATAGAGCAATGAACGAGAGATAGAACTCAAAGAATGGGTTCTTTGAGAGACAAGATGATAATCAACAAATATAACAACCTAGTTCCTATACCACAAGCTCCAAGGTAGTCAAAAAGGATTTATAAACCGTCTCAGTTGAATGGTTTGAACTTTATGACTATGTCATAGAGTTGCACCTCTTAATTCGAAAGAAATAAGAATGAAAAATCCTTATGACTACATTGAGTGTATATACGATATATACTCAAGGAAATGGTAAAGTACCAATTGACCCGAAATAATGAAACCTTAATAGCTAATTGGTAGCTTAAGGTGACTACAATCAAAGAGAATGGTTGACTTTGAAGGAACCATCTTTGACGTAGTCTTAGTTTCAATTAATTCGAAGATTGCTGGCTACAACTAAATGGTGATTCAACGTTTGGACATAATATGAGTTTCCGAAACCATTATTAAGATAGTCTTGATAATATATGTCTAAAACTATGAATCACAAGACATGTAAGTTGTAGAGATCCATCCATCATGGATCTTAGCAAGCTAGTGGGAGCCATTGTTGCAAATGTGCCCTAAAGCCAATCATATGATGATACTTTACGGACATTTCACATGTTAAACTAATCTAGTTTACATATAAAGGGCAAAGATTATTGTTTGAGCCGTCTCATTTAAATGTTATATGCTTAAACGATAAAGTCCAAGGAATATGTGATTGGGAGAATGCAATCTAAAGAAGTTAGATTCATGAGACCATTCTTTCGTAGACACATCCTAAATGTTCCTGATCATAGGATTGCCAATTGGGCATTGACAGTCCGTTAAGATCGGTACGTACTGTGTCTTCTCTCAGGGAGAGTGACTAGTCTCGAGTCATTGATGTGTGTGACATCAAGACAAGTACGTAGGTGCTCAATAGAGAATGAGTTCACTGAACACGATCAACGAAGAGTTCTCATATTCATGTCATATGAGAACTCATGGTTGGGATAATGCAAATTAGTCCTTTGACCTGAGGCATCACAGTTGTCTTGTGGTTAAGTCCTTGATCTTTGATTATGTCAAAGTCACCCCATCGGGGTGTCCACGGCATCATTGGGGTTAAGCCACTTAGTCATGGAGACAAGTGAATGTGCAACAAGGGATCTCTAACCTTCAAATGGTTTGAGGGAGAATACTCTATGATATGATTTAGAACCTCTGGCCAGAGTATGAATGAGATTTAGGAATGCGTTCCAAATCACATTCAAGGTAATCATATAAGCAAACGAATCACATTGGATAGTAGAATTGAATAAATAAACTATCAAACCAAACAATGTGGTCAAGAGTATTAGATTAGAGAAAGACCGTATTGCATTTGTAATCCTAAACTGAATAGGTTCTCCACCTCTTCTGATTAGCTTGGGTAACCATGATATGCTGCTAGGTGTCACTCATGGTTTGTGGAAGCCCTAAACGTGTGTAATCACTAAAGGGAGAATTGAAAGTAAGTTTCAATTCACAATCGATGTAAAATGGTTTTAATCGCCCACTGCCTCGCTAAAAGGAACCTAATGGATCGTACACCGTGTAAGGTGGAGATTGAAGAAACAATGGAGATGAGTAAGAATAATTAAATGGTTTAATTATTTATGGCAAGGATTAATTAATATGTTAATTAATCAAACGAATAAGTTCGTTAAAGACCACGGGTTAGTTTTGGGCCTCAAGGCCCAATGGGCTTCGAACGTCAAGTCCATTGACTTAAGTTGTATGACAACTTAATTCACAAAGGCCCAAAAGCCCAAACAAAACCCCATGGCCGGCCATTTAGAGGAAGGGTAGTGAACTTGCTTTAATTACAAGTTTGCCACTCAAATGAATAAAGGTATAAATATGACTTTATAGCCAAAATTCATTTAGGGTTTCTTTTAGAGAAAATTGGTGAGAACTTGTCTCTCCTTTTCTCTCTAAAGAGGCCGGCCCCTTGGAGGGTGTATCTAGCCATACTAACTACTCCAAGGTCACTCATTTCTTCTCCAATCTAACCTTGGTGAAGATACTTAGAGGTTCTCAATTTTGGGAACTTGGAGAAACCTTTTCATCCATCCAAATCCATAGATTTAAGATGCAAGGAATGAAGGCCCTCTCTTTGGGTGATTAGCCTTTGCTTATGCAAAGAGGAATCTACAAAGGTATATATTTCTCAACTCACTTTGATTTGAGTTGAGTCTTGGTTCACCAATCTACTAGGCTTTGAATTTCTTGGTTAATGTTTTGTTTTTGAATGCATGAAAGCATGATTCCGCCTTTAATTGTTAATTGCATGCTATAGATGTTATTCAAATGAACATGTTTTTCACAAATCTTCCTTCAGCCATAAGCGTCTTATGAGAGAAAGATCAAATTGTTTGATTTCTCATAATGATGTAAATGAATCTTTTGTTTACTAGGTTTACAAAAGATTAGTGGGAGTTAATCATGTTCCTAAAATTTAAATATATATGATATATTAATTTTGGAAATGAATAGAATACTTCTTCGTTAAAGTTATGACTTTAAACATTCTATAACGATAGAATGTATATGGGAGACATAGTCTATAAACATGGGATGGAAATCTATAATGATAGATTTCATGATATAATTTGATTATATCAAGCCCTAATGATAGACAAGAGATGCTAGGAAGTTTCTCATATGATGACAAACTTCAAATCAAAAGGACAACTCTAGTGAGACTAAGAAGTTGCTCTTCTCAAAGAGAACGTACTCTTTGCCTCCCAAAGAAATAATGCGTAATCCTTTATGCATACGCAGAAAGGTGATTTATGTATTTCATATTGTATGAAAAACATTGATAAGAGTTGTACCTAGAACGGTACAAGACGATATCAGTGCAAGCCCAGGATCAGAACCATGGCAACTGTCAAGTGAGTCCTTAAGTATTTAAGAAATACTAAAGGATAAATTCCTCAAAGATCGAGGAAGAATTAGAGTAACGTAATGGAAGCGTAAATGTATTAGATTATGAATCTAATCCATCATTGGATGTTTCTTCATTATGAATGAAGAGATAAACAGACATCTCTTTATTATGACTAAAGAGATATTTGGATGGAAACATTAAAGTAATGACTTTAGTGTGTTCCATTATGAATGCAAAATATATTGCCATATAGAAGTTTACAACAATGTTGTTTGGATGGGAAAGTTCATTTATGAACTCTCTATTCGGTTCCAACCAGAAAGTGTCTGACACTAATGGGGCGATAGCTCAAGCCAAGGAATCAAGGTCTCATCAAGATCCGAACTCATATGAGAGACTAAACCACATGATTAAGAATCATGTATAATGGTGATGTCGTTATTCTCAAGGTTGCTTCTATGGATAACATATAGATATCCATTGTCTAGGCCTACTACTCAGCCATTTTTGAAATGACTACAGAAGAGGTATCATCACTGATGATCAAGCTGATTGGCTCTAGTGCAAGTGGGAGATTGTTGGAAATGTGCCCTAAAACCAATCATATGATGATACTTTACGGACATTTCACATGTTGAACTAATCTAGTTTAATATCAAGGGCAAAGATTATTGTTTTAAGCCGTCTCATATAAATGTTATATGCTTAAACGATAAAGTCCAAGGAATATGTGATTGGGAGAATGCAATCTAAAGAAGTTAGATTCATGAGACCATTCTTTCGTAGACACATCCTAAACGTTCCTGATCATAGGATTGCCAATTGGGCATTGACAGTCCGTTAAGATCAGTACGTGATATGTCTTCCCTTAGGGAGAGTGACTAGTCTCGAATCATTGGTGTGTGTGACATCAAGACAAGTATGTAGGTGCTCAATAGCGAATGAGTCCACTGAACACGATCAACGAGGAGTTCTCATACTCATGTCACATGAGAACTCATGGTTGGGATAATGCAAAGTAGTCCTTTGACCTGAGGCATCATAGTTGTCTTGTGGTTAGGTCATTGATCTTTGACTATGTCAAAGTCACCCCATCCGCGGGTGTCCACGGCATCGTTGGGGTTAAGCCACTTAGCCATGGAGGCAATTAAATGCGCAACAAGGGATCTCTAACCTTCAAACCTTTTGAGGGAGAATACTCTATGATATGATTAAGAATCTCTGGCCAGAGTATGAATGAGATTTAGGAAGTCGTTCCAAATCACATTCAAGGTAATCATATAAGCACACGAATCACATTGGATAGTAGACATGAATAAACTATCAAACCAAACAATGTGGTCAAGAGTATTGTATTAGAGAAAGACCGTATTGCATTTGTAATCCTAAACTGAATAGGTTCATCACCTCTTCTAATTAGCTTGGGTAACCATGATATGCTGCTAGGTGTCACTCATGGTTTGTGGAAGCCCTAAACGTGTATAATCACTAAAGGGAGAATTGAAAGTAAGTTTCAATTCACAATCGATTTGAAATGGTTTTAATCGCCCACTTCCTCGCTAAAAGGAACCTAATGGATCGTACACCGTGTAAGGTGGAGATTGAAGAAACAATGGAGATGAGTAAGAATAATTAAATGGTTTAATTATTTATGGCAAGGATTAATTAATATGTTAATTAATCAAACGAATAAGTTCGTTAAAGACCTCGGGATAGTTTTGGACCTTAAGGCCCAATGGGCTTCGAACGTCAAGCCCATTGACTTAAGTTGTATGACAATTTAATGAATAAAGATTCACAATGGCCCAAAAGCCCAAATCCCTTATGTGGCCGGCCATTTGATATGAATTAGGGTTTTTGGTTCTTTAGGTCATTTAAAGAAGTGACTATATAAAGAACTTTATAGCCAAAATTCATTAAGGGTTCTTTTGGAGAAAATTGGAGAGAACATGTCTCTCCTTTTCTCTCTAGGAGGCTGGCCCCCTTGGAGGGATTAGCTAGCAATCCAACTCCTCCAAGGTCACTCATTTCTTCTCCAATCTAACCTTGGTGTAGAGACTTAGAGGTTCTCTATTTTGGGAACTTGGAGAATCCTTTTCATCCATCCAAATCCATAGATCTAAGATGCAAGGAATGAAGGCCCTCTCTTTGGTTGATTAGCCTTTGCTTATGCAAAGAGGAATCTACAAAGGTATAATTTCTCAACTCACTTTGATTTGAGTTTAGTCTAGGTTCACCAATCTACTAGGCTTTGAATTTCATGGTTAATGTTTTGTTTTTAAGTGCATGCAAGCATGATTCCGCCTTTTAATTGTTAATAGCATGCTATAGATGTTGCTTAAATGAACATGTTTTTCACAAAATTTCCTTCACCCTGGCCCTCCCAGGGCATGTTGTGAAATTTTTAACTTATAGAGCTGTTGGCCAGACGCGCGGCTTTCTTAGAAAGCAGATGAGTACGCGTAGCCACTATGGTTGTACATTTTGAGTTTGACGGCTTCATGAGCCTTGGCCCTCTCAGGGCATTTTGTGAATTTTTAACTTATGGAGCCATCGGCCGAACGAGTGGCTTTCGTAGAAAGCAGACGAGTTCGCATAGCCACTATAGTTGTACATTTCGGCTCTGGGTTTTGCAAAACTTAAACCGTAGACCGTCAGTCAGAACTGCTGCTTTTAAATAAGCAGACGGACCCGCGTAGTCATAGTAGACGTAAGTCTTAGCTTACAGATTACCTAAGACTGCTAGTCGTTGGGTCGTCGGTCGAGTTTCTTACTTACAGAAGCAGACGACTTGCGTGACCACTTTAGGCGTTAGCCCTGGCTACGTTTTAGGCTTAAGTTGTATGCGAAATCATGTCTCAATGACCATATCCTTACAAGGTGTTGGTCCCTTGATCTTCTAAGCTGCATGTAGCTCGATAAAGATCTTTTGGGCAGCAATTGTAATTGATTTCACAGGTCACTTGACTAGTATTGCAACATTTTAAAGCCGAGTTATGCGTCTCTTTCGGTTAAAGACCTGGGCTCCGACGGAATTGAATCCTTCATTCGGGTAAGTCTTTTTAGGAAAAAGTCTATTGTCGCCAATTCTGGAAGTGTCCCGGCGCAGGTAGTCGAAGCTTTCAGGGTAACTGAGTAGTTAAACAACCCATCCACGTCTGGATATTCTAGAGCAGTTTACCTTATCCTCATGGGAAAGTGGACCTAGATGGGTGTAGGGGAATTAGTTTACCCTCTCACGATGGAAAACAGACCCAAATAGGTATCGGGGGATTGGTTTACCCTCTCGCACTAGAAAGCATGGAAAAACATACCCATATGGGTGTCGAGGGATTGGTTTACCCTCTCGCACTAGAAAGCATGGAAAAACATACCCATATGGGTGTCGGGGGATTGGTTTACCTTCTTGCATTGGAGAGCATGGAAGTCGTCGTTGTGAGTGCAGCTGAGGGAAGCTAGACTGCTAGACAACTGAAATAATCTTTAGCCTATGAGGTCTTGTTCGGCGATTTGCTTGAGATTTCAAACTACTTGTGGATCCTCGTGTAAGGGTGTGAGTGGGGAGCATCGTCAACTGATCCCAAACTTGATCCAAGTGTTGCGCCATCCTTAGATGTCTTGAAGTTAGGAATGCCACTGCTTGATTGGCGTGGTGAGGAGCCACATAGCATATGTATGCATGGCGGGGAGCCACATGATAAGTTTAGCATGGCTGAGAGCTGTTGTGCATGATAGGTGTTGTTAGGAACCACATAGGTGAGATTGGATGGGGCCATGTTAATGCACGGTAGAAGGCAGTGCTTAATTGTCAGTATGAGGCTATTCTAAGGCTGAGTTGCTCGTAGCGGGAGGCATTGACTACTGGCGTTAGGCTGCTTCATGTATGGAACTGTCTAGGTAATGAGGACTAAGCATGTTTCTGATCCTTGGTTGTTGGAAGAACTCTCCTGCAGGTTAGGTTGATACCACATTCTAGTGCTTGTCTGCCCCCAGCATGAATTTAGGCTAAGTTAATGTGTTCGTCGGAATGTCTGCTAATGTTTGCTAATGTCTACACATTTATCATCGCGCGTTTGGATTGTGCAGAACACTGCTTCATGAAATTGACTGTGTGCATCTAAAAGTATGGCTTTGAGCTTTTAGGTTGCAACAACTAGAGCTAAAATTAAAGTTTTAATTTTTGAGTATCTGGTCTCGGCATCGAAGAGAGCTTTAGAATTGTGGAATATAGGTAATCGGGCTCCAGCTCTTCTCATATGAGGGTAGAGCTCACTGCTGCTTCAGATATTACCAGATAGATGTATAGGTCATATGCTGCTTCCAGGTTAGATAGTAGAGGAAGTCATGTCAGGTACTTCTTCATGTCTTAGAATGTTTTCTCGCACTTCGTCGTTACATTTATTTCATTACGCCTTCTTGATCGCCTTGAAAAAAAGCATGCAACGGTTGATAGATCACGAGAGGAAATGATTGAGTGTTGTTGCTCACTCGATTAAACCTTGTTTCTCCTTAGTGAGGGACTTTATATCCATGATCGCTTGGATCTTCTTTGGATGCACACTTGACAGGGATGAACTTCGTCGATCGTTTCAATACGCTGGAATCCGCATAGCTGCTCTACTACGAACCATTGTACTTCTTCCTGGATTTGCCTTTACTGGTGTAGAAAAGCCTTCGATTACCCCCGATGTTAACATATTGGCCTATGTTCCTCTTCCACATGTCATGTTAGTCTATGTTGCGTGTCCTGCTTCGGGACAACTCATCTGGGACGCATTGCATCTCAATGCGCTCAAAGAGCTAATTCACCAAGGTTGTTTGTTGCACGAGGGCGCTGGTTAAGTCGGCGACCTACTGGGACAAGTGATGTTCGCCATTTAGAGTGGAAGAGTCTGGATGGTGAGTGTCTCCATACGTAGTGGAAGTGTAATGAGATGCATGTACGAAACTCAAATCCGGAGTAGGCATACTTGCGAAAAAATAAGGTGAAAATATCCATGGATCGATCGTCGTTTCGGTGGTCGGAATCTGTATCGCCTGAAATGATCTCGGACTGGTCTAGGTCGCGGGACGGGTCCAGAGAGCAGGTCTTGGGGTGGGTCAACTTGTCTGGCTAGCTGGGCCATGTGCTGGGTCTCATTGGGCTTGCACGTGATCGTCTACCCTTGGGCTTGCGTTGTTTATGTCGCTGCTTGGGCCTGCGCTGACTAGGCTAAAGCCTACTCCTCGTGGGTCTCGGCTGCTTCTGCAGTGATGTGGGCTTGGTCCTGGACTTGGCCACTGCAGCTCGAGCTGCTGGTTAAGTTCCAGCTGTTATGGGTTAAGCTGCTATGGCTTGGGCTATCTGGTTGGCGGCTTGAGCTGCTATAGCTTGGGCATCTTGGGGTCGATCTGCAACTTAAAGGCCATGGGCATCTTGCCCTTAGCTCGTGGCCTACACGTGTTGGGCCTCCTTCCTGTGGGTCATTGCATATAACTGGGCCTCCTTCCCAAGGTTGTGAAGGTTGGTGCGCTACAAAGGTAGTAGTGTTGCTATCTGGGTCATGGCCTGGTGGCCTTGCTGTGGTTGCTAAGTGCGGTCGTGGTGGTGGTGTTGCTCCGCGGCAGTGAGTCTTCTCTTGCCGTCGTGTTGAGCCTCGAAGATCACCGTTGTCGGTTGAACATACGAGGTTCTATTCGTCGTGGTTTCAGATTTTCCTACCATTGTATCCTTTTTCCAGGGATTGATCAAGATACTTTTCTAAGAAAAATTAATTGATACGACGTGTGAGAAATTCAACGTAACAGAAAATTCTAAAAACCAAACGCAAGAGTCTTCTTCGAGTATTTGAATCACCTCTCAATGAAAGCACCAATTTGCCGGTGCAAATTTCCGCCGTCTCTGGCTTTGATGAAAATGCACCTACAAAACAATCAACACATTTGATCAAAGACCTAAGCTTCACATGCCCACAAGGTGGGGGTGGGGGGGGGGTTAGGCCAATGGATCTCTGATGCCTAAGTTAGTTTCTCTGAAAAAGAGTAAGTGTTTAGGACTTGTAGGGGTAGCTAAAGCTTAACGAAATTTAGTAGAGATGGAGGTATATATAGGGGAGTGGCCGGCCATGGTGTTATGGTTTTATCCTACACATGGTAGCATCATATTGGCCAAGGTTTATGGAGAGAATATTCTTAAGATATTAAATAGGAAATAATATATTGATATAATAGTGTAAATATCCCTAATTAATTTTAAATAGGGATTACTTACTTGAATTGAGTCAATCTTCAATTGGGAATGTATTAAAGATAGGATTTGGTATTTAATCCTTATAAATGCCTTTGACTTTTCCTTGCTATGGGCAGGTGAGCTGTGAGCAGTTGTATTCAGTTACTTGGTCCTGGGGTGTTGAGTTGCGCATGAGAGTATATGTGAAAGCTGCCCATTTAATGAAGGCAATTTTGTCTTGCTTGAGCAAAAGTCCATGTGTCGCCTCTATAATTTTTGGGATTATTTTAGGCTCCACACTTATCACAACTCTATTCAATAGGGCTAGAAGGGTTAATTATGTGTATCGAATGTGAGAGCAAAAACCCTTGTTATATAGTAAAAGAGGTGGAATCCGATTAAGAAACTTCCCATCATGTAATTCTAATAATACAATTTCCTTATTTGCGTACAAGTATTATTGAAATTAATCTCTGCAATCCTTAATCTATATGAGACGTTACATACAATTGTGCAACTCTAATATAGGCTTACATTCTCCCACTAGAGTCTACACTTGTATACAACATACTCAAAACCGAATATTAAAAATTGCTCTTAATGGCCGTGAGATTAAAACAATAAAATCCATGATAAACAAACTTCTGTCATAAGCTAATATCCATGAAGAACCAAAGGGAATCACATTTTATAAATTAAACACCATCCCCAAGATTACTGTCATGAAATTAGCAAACACATGAAGCTCCAACAAGATATGAATGAATCAACGCACAGTGTTAGTCTTATAAGTGTGTATAACACTAAGCATTTGGTCCCCTTAATGACTGAAACCACAGGCAAACTGTAATACTTCTAAAGAAGCCTTTATAGTTGTATATCTACTACAACAATACTCAATAAGAGCTGATGCAAATATAAACTGACATAACTAAAAGCTAAGAAACTGAGAAAATTTCCGTAGCAACTTAACACAATAACAATCTTTAATAGTTATGGTAAACTGTAATATCCTTATTACATTTCAAATTAACTTAAAAACAAACCAAAAACCCAATGGCTCTCACTGGTTTCGTAGATTCAAAATCACTTTAAAATTGTCACTTAGTATTACGGTCTAGTGATATTTCTCTTCATTTGTAAGTGAGAGATCTTTTGTTCGATTCTCGTCAAATGCGAACTTAAACCACATTATTGCTAACACTGTGTAGATAATATCGTATGTTTAAAAAAAAAAAAAAAATATATATATATATATATATATATATATATTTAAACTCAATCATGGCATGTGCTTTTTGAAAACTCGAATAGCTCTAAATTGATGTAAACAAGCAAAAGACTTCACATTGACTTAATTAGACAAATACCTGGCTGGTTAGGTATAATTACAATATTTTCATCTGTGTATATACTTTAGGGTGAAGTGCTGATTTAGTCCCTGAATTATCACCTCAGTGCAAATTAGGTCCCTGAATTATTTTTTCATAAAATAAGTCTCTAAATTCATTAAAAATTGCTAATTTCATTCCTACTATTATATTCAAAGCTATTATCTAGTTTCTCATCAACTTAAGTCACTTGACACACTTTAGAGTGTAATACCGTCATTTTCTTGCATATAAGCCCTTAACATTTTCATATAGGTTGCGAATTTAACGTCCAATTTACTCTCCAGAGTTAATTTATACTATTTATTATGTAAAACTACCAATTTACTCTCCAAAGTTAACTTCATACACTATTTCTTTATGAAAAACTACCAATCTACCATCAAATGTGTATCACATGCAAATAACGTGACTTAAATTGACGAAAAATTGAATATAATAGCTTCGAATATAATATTAGGGATGTAATTGACAAATTTTTATAATTCAATGACTGATTTTTCTGAAAAAAAAGAAGTTAAGAACCTAAATTTTCACTAAGGTGATCATTCAAGGACTACATTGCAGTTCACCCTATACTTTAAGCAAACCAGATTTATTCATTAAGATTTTGAAAAACTGTAAGACATAATGTTCGAAACATAAACTGAATTCAAATTAATGCTCCCACTAATTTACTAGATCAATAATGAATAGAAAAGCTTGCAACATGTTTCCTAAAAGATTCCTTTTAAGAGCAATATGAATACGTATCAACTTAATCTGAATGAACCTAATTAATGCATATTTATCCATTCCAAAGCGTACTAATGCACATTCGGAAAACTAATGAAAATGACTTGAAAACTTTGAATTTTAATGATAAGGACAAAATAAAGGGTAAAGTGAATAGTACCATGATTGACTTTTTAGTGTAAAAATATGGTTTTTCGTTAAAGTGAATAGTACCGGGTGCTTTTCGTTAAAGTTCCCTAAATTTTATACGCATGAACTGAAACACTGACGTTTGATAAAATAATTATAGTAATTTAAACCAAATTAATGTGCATAGATACACGGACGAAGCCACTATAGGCCTAGAGGGGCGGATGCTCCCGTTCAATTTTTTTGCATCCCAATGACCAACCATAATTAAAATACAATTAAACCCTATATGTTAATTGGTGTTAATATGACTGACTTTGCCAACAATAATTCTAAGTGTTTTGTATGAAAAAACTTTATGGATCAATCTATAAGTGTTTAGTTCAGTAAATTTTTTAGCTTTTTAATTGTGACTGTTGTTTGAAGATGCCCCCATTCATACAATCGCTGGCTTCGTCTCTGCATAGATAGACATTAAGTACCATGGCTTAATTTTTCCCGTACCACCCAAGTATGAAATCGAATCTTATCACAAAAGATTAGGCAATACACAAACATTACTTCGTTCAAAACTTAAAATATGAGAAAAGAAACCGAAATGATTTTGGTACGAAAGCTTCTTCAATATCTATATTTACGATTGAATCACTAAATGGACGTAAGCATGTGCCAGTGACCTTTTAGATCATTCCTAATGTTTGTACAAAGCAACAAAGAACGAAAGAAGGAAAAAGTATTTTAGAACCTTTATTTGCACTTAATAAGAGCACATCGTCGCTTAATACTACGGTATAGTGATATTCCTCTTCACTTGTAAGTGAGAGGTCTTAGGTTTGATTCTCACCAAAGGTGAAGTTGAACCATATTATTGCTAGCCAATTGTTTGGCTAACCCCACCTCCTCCATTTTAGAGTAGAAAATATCATTTGTTAAAAAAAAAAACCAATAATAAGAGCATCTCCAGTGGAATCTCTAAATAGGGACAACCACCGTATTAAATAGGTATAAAACAAATATACAGACAAAATGAATTTCCAATTGATCGAAAAGTGAGTCCCTAAAGCATAGGGACTCAGCGGATGCATAATCTCACTGTACAAGGACAACCTTGAGTAGAAAACGGGATCCACAATCTTGATTGTAGTTTTTAATGCTTTTAATTAATTAAAAAATAGTAAACATAAACAAAAAAAAATATGCACCTTCAGTGGAAAACGGGACCTACAATCTCGATTGAAGATTTTGCTTATAATGCTTTTAATTAATTAAAAAATTGTTAACATAAGCAAAAAATGTGCACCTAATCAAATTATCACGTATAATTATAAAAATTTTAAATTTAGGGATTCTACTATAAGAATTTTACCATTGGAGACCATGTTCATTCAAGGACACAAAGATTCCCTTTGAAGGAGTACTCAAAAGTGGTGGTGGGCATCCCTAAATAGGGACTTCCATTGGAGATGCTCTTAGTCTCTGAATTTAGTCAAATCCGAGATAATGAGGTGCAACAAATACACTCTAAAGAGAATAGAGAGTAATTTAGAGAAGATAGAACGCTTTCTCTTTAACAACCATTCGTAAATGAATCTGGAGTTGAGTTTAAGGGGTGTTACCGCAAATAACCTAAAGTTAAAACATTGGATTCCAATTTCCAAAAAGTTAGAACCAAAAGCAATGAATTGCAAGGGCACGGGCATCGCGCCCAAAACTTCACACCTCTCCCACCGCAACCAAATGCGAAAAGAGTCCCAAACAAGTCATTCGTTTCTTATTCCCCCAATTTGCTTGCACCACACCAGACCAAAGCTTCTTCCACAATCCCCAATTTCCCATTCCCTCCTTCTCTCCTCCCCTCCTCCCAAATTCAAAACCCTAATTCTCTCTCTCTCTCTCCAACATCAAAACCCCCTTTCGTCCAAATGATCTGAAAATTTTGAATTTTTATTTTTATTTTTTACCCATAACTGTTGACTCTCGTGATTGGTTTAATATTAGCAATGTCGGATGACATGCTCATCCATTTCTCCTCCAACTCCTCCAACCAGTCGGACCACTCTCTGCCCACCAAGATTGCCAAGCTCGAAGCCCGAATGGTCGGCAAGGCCTCCTCCGCCTCCGCCGCCCCCCCTCCTGCTCTCCAGCAACAGCAACAGCCGCAGTCCGCTTGGTCCTCCCTCTCCTCCGCTCCGAGATTCACCACGGCTGACTTGGCCGAGCCATCAACTTCGAGTGATTCCGACGATGATGTAAGTCCTTTTCTCTCTCAACTCTGTACCCATTGCTTGTAATTCATTGAGTTGGTTGGGTGCTTTCAACTTTAACTAGTTGGGATTGATGCTGATGGTAATTGGCAAGTAGTTTAGCGAATTGATCGATTGTGGGTATGTTTATTTACAGTTGTTATGTCCACTAAATACTAATTAATCAATGAAATTGTTGTCGTTGTGCTGGTATAAGCTAATACTAAGTTGAATGTATTCAAAACCGTCTTGATCTACCTTACTTGAGTGATTCACTAAAATCAAACAATATAATTACATATTGGATTAAAGGCCTGCTAGGTGATAAAAAAATTCGAAATTGCTCGTGGCATTACATACTTGATAATTAAATGCCAAATAATGAGACTAGATACGTCGAGAGGAATCAAAACAATATTTGGATTATTAAATAGCGAACTGATGGACTAGATTGTGAAACTGCAATAGGAAATTTTCTTTTCTTCATACCATTTATATAACCCTTTACATTTGTGAAATCTCCATTCACGATTATGATTTGCTTACCAAGTTCGGATTGCATGCCACTGTCACCAGTTTTTGGAGTTGTTTTTTCCAAAGGATTTTCTGTTTGTAAGAAACGAAATTGTTTATAAAGTTGAGATAATACTAATATCCAGCAGTGAACAAGAAATCCACGTACAAAACAAGAAAATACCAAAAGAAGCTGTCTTATCCTTTGAAAACAATCAGTTACATATCATTCTATTTTGATTTAGAATTTAGACATGTTTAACAGCGTTAAATACATAAATCTCATTAAACTATCAGATTCTTGGATCTTCTCGAGTTGCTATGATTTATGTTCAAGTTCATATTCTTATGACAGAATGGAGAGGAGTTTCTGATACAAGCCAACACTCAGAAGCGCCAGAAACTTCAAGAAGATGGTAATTCAACCGTTCTTGAACATGTTGAGGTAGGCTCTTGTTCAAGTTAAATTTGGTTGGAAGCTTTAGGATAATACTGTAGCCACTGATTTTAATTGATCATACACACGACTAGTTTCTTGGCTTCAAATGATATAATCTAAATCAGTTCTAGCATGTTTTAAGAAGTATGGTTTTGGAAAACTCATCAAAGTAAGTTTAGATGAAAAGTTGGGAACATGGTGTTCATTAGTTTACTTATTATTTTACATGCAGAAAATTCTTCTTCTTCCTTTCTTCCACTTATAAAATAGATTATATATAAATCTTGAAAAATTAATCTGAAATAAAAAATCACATGCAGGCAGTGGTTGATGGGAGGCAGATGGTTGTAGAAACCACCGATGCCACAGCAACTTCTGATTTAAACAAGAAAAAGCATGGTCGTGGTAGGGGGCATTCAGTTTCAAGTAGGGTTCGCGGTTCAAGAGTCAGTGATCAGACAAAATTATTAGTTACTCCTTCGACAGTTTCACCCCTTAATGGTCAGTCTGAGAACCCATACAATAAGGTATGCTCGTACGCATGAGCTGTTTCAGTTTAACCCTTATTCTTTTAAGGTAGCAGTTATCTTCTATGCATCATTATATTCTGCCATCATCGGGCTGTTATCTCTTATGCTCGTATTTTATTTGTTATGGTTACAAATTATGTACTGTATTCTGCTATCAGGACGTGTTTTTTCTTTTAATGGACTGGGCCAGCTGTATCTGTTGTTCTCTGTATAAAAAATTCTCGCTATATATTTTCTTTGCCATTGTTTAAATGTTCTCTTTAAGATCATATTTCTTAGATAATTGATTGAGGATCTGTTAGCCACGAATGGAGTTTTATCAGGACCTGTATCTCTGCTTGACATCTGTCTATTTTTCTAATTGAAATATTGACTACGAAATGCCAATGCATATATGTCACCTGGTAATGAGGTGACATTGACTGCCACATTTTATCACTTGGTTTACACACATGGCCCTGTGTATGCTTTTGTTTTAAGTTTTAGTTAATATTGTTCAAACTATTTTATGAAGTTGAAAAATGAAGGCATTTAAATATTTCGCAAACCTGGGGTGTAGAGAATGTTTGTGAGTTTGGCAATTTGCCCATTGTGTCACGTGTACCTTACATGTCTTCTGTTTTGCTAAACTAGGTGATTAAAATTGTACTTAGTAAAGAAGTGGTTGAAAGAATCTGCAAATGATGTCGAAAGGCAATATATGGTGATATTGTGGTGTGATGGCAAATCATGTTTCCATTGGCGTGAAAAATGCCCACCAGAAACTATAAAAACCATATATATAATCTTCCGATAAAATTTATGATTTCCCATTTTGAGCCATCCCTGCATCCTATTCCATGCGTGTTTAATCCGGTCCCTCTTTCAAGTAGACTACAGTCAGATTTAGAGTTTCTATGGGAGAGACTAAGATTTTTAGCATCTACAGGGGTGTCAGCACAAAAACATGTGGGATAATTCAAATTCAGCTTAATTTAGTTGGAGTAATGAGCCAATTGCAAGCTTTTCTTCTAATTTTCTGGTCTGTACATCATTTATGATCAATGGAAAACTTGTCTGTTTTGACCTGTATTTCTTTTTTCTCTGGGGTTTATTCTTGTTGCTGTATGTAGAACAGAAATATTCATGAGCACAAACTGCTCTCACACGTTCATACTTGCAGGATAGGGATAGCAGGCCTAAAGAGCAGCTTTGGAATGACAACCGCTCTTCACTAGATGTATGATTTGGGGATTTGTTAAGTCATTTTGCAATTATTTGTTACTCTTTAGACGATACTTATTTGGGGGTGGTTTTTTTTTTTTGGGGGGGGGGGTGGGGGGGTGGGTGCTGGCATGAGAGTTGAGTAAGAGAACGGCCTTTATAGTTCAAGCATCATACTTAAAATGGTTATGTTACCTTAGAGGCACATAAGTCATAGTTGTACTATTCTTTGTCAAACTAGGAGGAGGTTGCATCTTTACGTGCAACAGTTGCTTTGCTAGAGGAGGACTTACGAAAATCACGTCAAGAGGCCTCTGATTATCAGAATCTTTGCCGTCAATCAGAGAAGGTAATAAAGTAACTGCCAGTATTGTCAAGGGAACAATATGCTAATGTAGTGTCACTCTTTTCTTAGGCTCTTGTCTAGAATGCAAATCTGTTCATCTCTGTTTTCTATTTTTTTATAGCCTTCCATTGTTGTCTGTGATGTGTAGGAATTGAATGAAGTAAAAGACCTTGAACAGAAAATGAAGCCGAAGGTATGCTCTTCTGGACAATTTATATTCATCAGTATTTCCAATTATATTGTTATTTTTAAATTTTTTGTGGTATTTTTCTGCTACATTGTTGCTTTTTGTTCTTTATCATTTGCTGTCAACTTTCATGGGAAAACAAAGTACAGATAGACTTTTATACTAAGTCGCCCTATTCTGTTTTAATCTAGTTGCTAATAATTTCAGTAAAGTAGTATGGTAATTTTATTAAACCAGTCTTGTCAATTGAAAATTTGTGGGCGGGTTCTAGTCCTGTCCCTTTATTGGAGGGCCTTAACTGTAGGCACCATTGGAGTGGTCATCCAGTTCTCAAACAGCCTTTAGTTTAAATTAACAGGCTATTGTGTGCATACTCACATACATAAATGTCATTTTAAAATGAGACTTGTGCATTTCGTTCAAGATAGGTCATCTTTTAAGATTCATTTACACATGAATCATGATACAAAGCCTCGACGGAAGTTCTTTTATAATGATTATGAACTGTTGGATTCATTTTTCTGTATACAAGCAGCGGGTCAGAAGTGATTGCATTCTGCGTGAATTTTGTGTTTATCATTTGTATGCTGGAAAATTGATGTGATGGATACAAGTTCTGGTTTCCACTTATGCAGAGAACAAAAGTGATCTCCGATCTGCTGATATCTGTTTCGAAAGCAGAAAGGCAGGAAGCAAGGTTGAAAGTACGACAGGACTCTTTGAGGCTTGGCAATGTGGGTGTCATCAGGTAATGCATCATTTTATTGCAGTTTCTATATTTGGTACTTTGAAAGAGTTCTTCGTGCTTAAGGGATTTCCTTGTCGTTTCAAAATTTTTATGGGCTCCTCTCATCTTAGTCATTCCATTTTCCTTCCAAATATTTCGCAAATAATTTTCTGTCCATTGCAGAGCTGGAACTGTCATATCTGAGACATGGGAAGATGGGCAAGCCTTGAAAGATCTCAATGCTCATCTTGTATGTTCTTATCAGACATTTTTCTTTTAGTTTGCTTTGTCACGCAGCTTTATTATTATGTTTAGCCACATTGAGCTTTTCTACTTTTATGGCCTTCTTTTTGGCCACTTATCAAATAATCTGAACCATTTTTGCAAATAGAAGTGCATATCATAATGCTTGAACCGGAAAGTACTAGAAAAGAAAAAAGTCATTTGACAAAAACAATGAGAGTATTAAGGTTTCCCTAGCAAAGTCACATTAGGATTCCAGACTACTTACTGATGTCTAAAGTTTTTAAGGTTTTAGTACACTATTAATTAGAGATTATTTTTCCTAAGTCTTGTTTGGATGCCAGATTCATCTCACGTTGTGTGCACATGACTTTCAGATATCAGTATGTACTTGTTGCAGCATTTCTATATTCCAGTTTTATTTTTATTTAGTATCAAGGGTCTGTGAAGCACATATGTAATTTGATTTAGTTTGGTCTTAAATATGAAATGTTGGTTGGATGGTAACTTTCTATTCCTGGCCCTTTCGGTAAGGATGTGATGAAATTATGTCACTAGTGTATATCTATTATAAAGCGTATATCTTAGATTTTAGAATGATTATCTCCTTCACAGCTATGAACATTGTAGGTTTAGTGTACTAGAGCTTCGATGCTCCTTGTTTAAGTTCATAGTGTCTATAGAGCCTCCAGGCCTAAGGGAGAGGATCACACTTTCTTTTCTCTCTATAAATGCTGTCTTTTAATCAATTTACGATTGTTGTACTTTTTCTCGTAGATCCATTTTTGGATTTTCATATGGCATTTATTAACATATTTATGTTAATTTTGTAGAGACAATTATTAGAAACTAAGGAGGCTGTTGAGCGGCAGCGAAAGTCATTGAAGAAAAAGCAAAGTGGTAAAGTTCTTATGCATGACTGTTCTTATTACCTTTCTTGTTTTGGTTAATTTGGTTTATACCACATTCTAGGAATTCAATCATTTTTTTTCAGTGCAATTTAATCATATGGTTTCTGTTGGAGTTAATCTCTGTTTCACTCTGTCTCTCTCACTATCTATCAATCCGTTGGATTTACGGATTTTCATTTCCTGAAGATAAGGGTGATGGAGTTGATGCTGAAACTGGAATGCAAGAAGATCTTCTAGTTCAGGATGAGATCTATAAATCCCGTCTTGCCAGCATCAAACGAGTAAGCTTACTAGTTTCTTTAATTTCTGTTTTGGATTTTTTTCATTCTGTTTTTATTTTCATTAGGAAGGAAGTCCTGGTTTTCTCATTTGTTTGTCTTTCGACTATGGACTTCTGAAGGAGGAGGAAGTTATCCTGCGTGAAAGAGACCGTTATGAACTGGAGAAGGGAAGGCTTATACGTGAGATGAAACGCATACGAGATGAGGATGGTTCCCGTTTTAACAATTTTCAGATTCTCAACCACAGATATGCCCTCTTAAATCTTCTTGGCAAAGGGGGATTCAGTGAAGTTTACAAGGTCAGAACTTTGAGAATTGTGGTTTGATATCTAAAATTATTCCCACTAGTTTATGGTAAATGTTTATATATTGGATGAAAAGCCTAGACAATTCATTTGCCAATGTTGGCAATTGTAAAGAAATACCTTTTTGCAGTGATTTGAAGTGAGAAATTTCCAGCAGGCATTTGACTTGGTAGAGCATAGATATGTTGCATGTAAGCTTCATGGTTTAAATGCTCAGTGGAGTGAAGAGAAGAAGCAGAGTTACATACGGCATGCAATCCGGGAGTACAATATACACAAGACTTTGGTTCATCATCACATTGTTCGACTTTGGGACATTTTTGAGATTGATCAGAATACATTCTGCACTGTCTTAGAGTTTTGCAGTGGTATTTATACTCTCAACGTTCTGTCCTTTGAATAATCTTTGTTTATTCTAAGATGGAGATATTAGTGGTCGGGTCTTCTAGAGAATTCTTGTCTCATTCTTTCTTCATCTCCCTTTTGGTTTTATTGATATTTCCTTTTCTACCCTCAGGGAAAGATCTTGATGCTGTCCTTAAAGCAACGCCTGTGTTACCTGAGAGGGAAGCTAGGATCATTATCTTTCAGATATTTCAAGGTCTTATATACTTAAACAAAAGAACACAGAAAATTATACATTATGATTTGAAGCCTGGAAATGTTCTATTTGATGAGCTTGGGGTTGCAAAAGTTACTGACTTTGGTCTTAGCAAGATAGTGGAGGATGATGTTGGATCCCAGGGTATGGAACTTACATCCCAGGGTGCTGGAACTTATTGGTAAGTGATGCAACTCAGCTTAAGTACATCTGCAGGTTTACATTTGCTTTTAAAGAAAAGAAGTTCAGCTTCCCTGGGAATTTGAAACGATGTTTGAACTTGAAAATTAGTATCTTCACTTTATTATTATATTTATTGGGAAGAAATGGTAACTTTAAGCTTTGTTGTGTCTTCGCGTGGCTCTCCTCTGTCTTCTTCTCCTTGACATTTTAGTACATTTGGTTTAAGTAGCAGAATACGTAATAATTTCTTTGTTATTTGCAGGTATTTACCTCCTGAATGCTTCGAGCTCAGCAAGACACCTCTTATATCCTCAAAGGTCGGTGACTTTAATATATTTGTATTGCCTAGTGGCAGCATGACATACATGTGCAACCAAGTGGCCAAATGCATTTATACTGCACACACTCTGTCTGTCTGATAGATAGATAACTTTTCTGTTTTATATCAATATTGTTCAAGCCTAGTCTAGACGTAAATTCCGTTGCGTACTAGACTACAGATACGATTGGTGTCCCCTGAGTCTTCTTACTTGGAAAATAACTTATCAGAAAACCAAACTGTTTCTCTTTGCCCTTTATTCTTCTCAACTTGGGTTCCAAGGTTTTTTGACACGGTCCCTCTTGGAAAGCAGGTTGATGTTTGGTCAGCAGGTATTCTGTTATACCAAATGTTATTTGGAAGACGGCCTTTTGGGCATGATCAGACCCAGGAACGAATACTACGGGAAGACACAATTATTAAGGCTCGAAAAGTTGAATTCCCTTCCCGACCTTCCATCTCAAATGAGGCAAAGGTGAGCTGTGCTCTCAGTTGGTACAGCATGCTTAATTTTCTTTAGCGGAAATAGTTGGTTCTTAGAAATAATCCATCTTGTGCTTCAATATAAAGATTTAACCTGGGAAACAAAGATTTCATGGGCTGCTCACTGAACCAAACATCTTCTCAGAATGTATGAGTCGAATAGTTGAGCAAAATATACAATTCACAAGGTCGATCCAAGAGTTATTTTATTCAAGTATATGGGTTTCAGAATGACAACATTTTAAATCATTTTGAGAGTTTTGTAGTATTTAATGAGTGTTTATATATCTTTCGGAATCTATAGTATATATGTGAGACTACGAGTATTTAAAAGCAAAGAGATTTTAATGAAAGAAAAATATTAATGTTGAAAGGCTTGGGTTCTTGAAGGCTTAGTACCTTAATATCTCCAGCTATGGCAACATTTTCAGCAATCCTTCAAACTTTTTCTTCCTAAGTTATTTTGATTGCTAAATTTACTGCCATGTTAGAAGACCATAACCCTAGACAGCAGAGTACTTGAACTAAAAAAAGAAAGAACCTCATTGAGAGTATTTGACTTGAAAAAACCTTGTTAAGTGCGTATACTAAAAATAACTCCTCATTCACTGATGGACATGGTTAGCTGAATTCTGAGCAACTCGGTGATACCATTTTGCATATATTTCTATTGGCAGGAATTTATTCGGCGTTGTCTAACATATAATCAAGCAGAGAGGCCAGATGTTTTAGGGATTGCTCAAGATCCATTTCTCACATACTCAAAGAAGTAAATCTACACAGCTAAGAAGAATTTGGCGCCACAAGATTTTGTTTGATTTCCTGCAATACACCACAAGGAATTTTGTACAGTTTGTATAGGTTTGTTACTCACTGTAGTTGTGGTGTACTTCCATCTTAAAAATGGTGGCGGATTCGGGGTCTTGTATTTTGATTCCTCGTTTGAGTGGGAGGGACCTGATCTACGGGTGAAGGCTGTAGGTAATTTTCCCCTGCCTGTCTTTAACTTTCGTTTTTGGTTTTTCAGCTGGGCTTTTTGCTTCTGAGTTATCCTTTTTTGATCATGTGTTGGCACTCCTTTTGTGAAGAAAAATTGTGTAAAGAGTAGAGTTTACATGAAACAATTTTGAAGCTTCGCTTCCCTAATCTTTTACATGAAACAATTTTGTCCTCTGCGATGCAACTTGATCTCTATATAATGTACTTATAAAGTTGAATTCAATTGTTATGGTGCCTCTATATATGTCATCACTAAGGAACATTTCAGTGTAAATTCTTTTGGATGTCTGAAATTTGAGTGGAGGCGATCTGCTTATTCGAACGACTGGAATTAAAACTCAAGTGATTCCGGTGCAAAAGCAACTGAGTTACAAGTTCCTTCTTGTGTTGGTTAAACAAGGTGCGATATCCGATGAAAGATATTCCCAATCTACGTTTTCCGTTGTCTTTTCGCTATGTCGTTGTGATGAACTGCGAGTAAGTTTTTATCGGCATGACTGTTTCTTGGTTACATTTTGTGTTGTTTAGTCAAAATTGAAAAGTATTACATATGGTTGACTAGTATATAAGGCTATATATAGCATGCAACTGCAGTAGTTGTACTGACGAGAGAGCCACAACTGCAATTGCATGCTCAAAGCTCCATCACAATCCAACCCTTCAATTCTACACCTTGAGCGCCCATAAACGAAGCTTGAATGCGGTGTGTCTGACGACGGAGCCACCACCAGAGTTTGGGTTTCCGGCAAGGAAATCCAACCTTGCGATAGGCTCTCCAATAATCGTAACCTAGGATGATACAAACTGCAGCATCCGTTCCATGCCTGCGGGGAGTTGAAAATAAACGGACGAACAAATGAACAATAACTGTGAACATTATTTTATTAAACAAGATTGCCGGACAACTACATAACTCAAAAGGATTACATTGTGAATGACTTGTTATTCTATAGAGTTATAAAGTATCATATATATAGAAAACTAACCTAACCCTAACAAGCAAAGAAACAAAACACTAATACCAACAGACTAGGCCCAAAATACCAAACATTATAATAAATCTAAATACTAATATTTTCCAGCACGGGTTAACTCCAGCTTAGTCAAATCGGGTGATGTCGGAAGGTAATTGATCTTGTCTAGGCAAATATCAAATTATCAGTGTGTGAATGCGTGTGTGTGAATGTGTTCTTGGTGCAGAACTATGTCAAGAAAGCCAAAGGATGTGTTCAATTGGCACTAACCTCATTGATGGGAAATACTTGGAAGCCCTTGGAGTTGGTAATTTAGACTTTTAATTACTGTGTAAATTATGCTTTGCTCTGGTCCGAAAGGACTGATGAAGGGAATAGGATCCTATCCGGATCCTAGGGATCAGTTCATCCTATCTATTCATCAGTCATCCTGCAGCTAGAAATCGTTTTAAAATTTTTATTTAAAATTGAACACAAATAGTACCTAACGAAAGCTAACTGTACGATGTATGATAAACAGCTAAGATGAATTGATCCTTAGGATCCTCACAAAGAGGATTCAGAGACGATCCTCTTCCCTGATGAAGGACTAACTTTGTGTCAAGAAACTTTGACTTGCGATTAAACCTGGACTATGCTCGGAGCTCAAACTTTTAATATTTATCTAGTGCACCAAAGATATAAACTACAACGCTCTAGTTATGGTCGCGAACAACTATTTTGAAGTTGTAACATGAGATTTGGTGTAATCGTACAGGGATGTGATTTTGAACAACATCTAAATGAACCACGTTTATAAGAAATTAATTGGGAATTCAATGTAGAAGATATATTACTCATACGGAATGACAAAACTATGCTTAAGAACGTAAAAGTTTGGTTATCGAACATGTTCTCCATGAGATACGAGCATCGTCTTTTACATGTCGGGAAATGTAAGTACTAGTTTTGCTCCAATGTATAGAATGTTAACATCGAGATATAAAGTTGAATTAAGAGATGTAGGCCATCATCTGATGACTGTTTAGTATAAGATAAGCAGCTTCTAATGAAAAAACAAAAGGAAGGATAGTCCCAATAGAATGATTGTTCCATCTCATTTTCGGCATTTTTCGGCCGGATGTTGGTTGGTTTAAGTGTATGAAATTTCTTCAATACGGTCATATTTCTATGGAAATATCTAAAAATCAGAGAAAGATAGACTTCAACTCATATCGGAGAAACTTTTAACTTTAGGCTAAAATTGATAGGTATCGTCGATATTTCTAACACATCTGATAAATATGAGGGAAACTCTTATATTTCGTCCAAACCAATGTTTGACAATCCCTAAAGCTTCATTTTAAATTTTCATCATTTACATTGAAAGCAACTGATATTCGATAGATTCATCAATATTTCCATAAATTTGCGTATCGATATTTCCACCGATATCGATATTTTAAACACTAGTTGGTTTTACATGTTTTGAAACGTCAGCATTGGAGCTCCTTCCACTTTCCGATTGGTTCAATGGTAAATGTGGCTTTTTACCAAAAAAAAAAAATGGTAAATGTGGCTTTATATTTGCATCCCAAATTGGAGATGCCATTAGGATTAAATTGCATTGAAATAGAATAGAACGATCGGTCAATCTCAACCTAATTACGTACAAAATATGCTAAAACGGTTAAGCATGCAAGAATCAAAGAGACTTTCTTCATTTTCGACATAGAATCACCAAGGACATGGGTCCTACCTAACTCATAAGAAGCAAACTGAGAAAATTGAGATGGCAAAAGTTTGAGGAAAGTCTCATGTTTGTCGTCATGTTATATACGTACCATTCCCGACATTTGTATAGCATTTGAAACGATTAGCATGTTACATTACTTTGTTAAGTAGTCGCACAACCAATTTAGTTAGAATCTAATAAGTCACACACTGGCCAATTAGTACTACGGTTTAGTGATATTCTTCTTTATTTGAAAATGAGAGGTCTTAGGTTCGATTCTCGCCAAAACAGAATTTGAACCACATTATTGCTCACCCATTGTGAGGCTTAGCCCTCTCTCCCATCCCTTTCGTGTAAATACTATCGTTTGTTAAAAGCAAAAGTTAAGTCACACACTGATTACTAACTAGAAAATTGCCCACACATAGTTGCGGGTTTTGAAACCGTAACGCAAAACTGGCATGAATCATTTTGACAGAAAGAGACACAAATTGTTGTTGATAGCATGTCTTGACGAATCATATTGGATTGGTGCTAGGAGTATTTATGCGACTTTGTTATCTTATTTCTTTGCATTTACTTAGTTAATTTCCATTTATTATAGTAATTTAAGATATTTTTGTTTTATTGTTGGTCCAGTTTGTAAAGTTGACAATTAGAGATCAAATGGAGCAATTAGAAGTAGTTTTGGACTTGGATTGGATAGTATGCGTGTATAGAATATGGGCTGGAAGTTTCTGGTGTTTAAAAGGTGTTAAACAAGTGCTAAAATATGGAGAAATCAAAGTTGAGCCTTGGAAGACAAGGAATTGCACAAGGAGGAGGAATCCTAGTTGGAGTGAAACATTATCTTATCATATCTTATCTTATCTCCAGCTACAAGAAAAAATGCTAATCACATCCCAACACTCTCCAACTGTTTCTCAAAGTCCTAAAATAATTTAAAACGCCTAATCCCCTTCCTCCTTGGATCCAGTTGTGCCTTATATATATATAATGTCCTGCAACGTTGGAGAGAAGTGTGCCGCGCCTACCATTCATCCATTGAAGTTGCTGGAATTTTCAGAGTTCTTTCTATCTTTGTTTTAAGTTTCAATGTTTATTTTAGATTTCTTTTCCGTTATGGTGAACATGTGTAACTACGTTTCTTTTTAGCTAGAGGTGAATTCAAAGCCATGATCATATGTTTTATATAAATTGATTACATCCAGCTATTGTTTCATAAAACATGAATGTGATTTACTTATCTGCTTTATAGAGAACTTATTCTTCTATGTTTATTAAGAGGGCCCGCTTAGTTTGCATGCAGGGATTTGATGCTAGAATATTAGGGAATTTCACCTAATTGTAATAACTTATATTTGCAAGTAGTAAAAGTCACTAGTCATGATTGAGTTAATTAAATCATTGGTAGGAGTATCATGCTTTTCATAGTTACGAATGTTTCGTCAATACTTATGATTTTCACAGAACTTAATGATCTTCAATATGTATCTTTATCATGCTTTTCATAGTTAGGGAACTTGAGAAGAATAATTTGGTTGCGTCCCTGAGTCCAATTCAATGAACTTAGGAAAATCTGAGAGTTAATTAGTGTTGTTCACTATTATTTTGAGGCATTGTCATTCATGGTTTATAGGAAGAATAACTGGAAATCGATTTGTATGCATATGTTTCATGTGTGGAGAAGAATCCTTTAGCTATCATTTCATCCGTATTTCATTGACAACTTAATTTGCTTGCAACCATTTACTTTTGTTTTACTAAAATTCGTCCAAAATCCCCGCAGTCACTGTTTTGTCGTTAGTTTAACTTAGTTTTTAGTTTTATAAGTTTATTTTGTGTTGATTACCTTCTAATCTCCAGAATAGAATGATCCCTACTTACTCGTACTACGATGGCATAATTTACGGGATTTAATTTGTGTGTTAGTTTTTACCACATCAAATAGTAGCATCTTTATAACAAGATTTGACGATGCATAGAGTACGGACTGCAAGTTTAATTCCAACAAGTATGTATAATCATGAATCACCACGATCGAAAGACCCACAAATTCTATATCAAACCACCTAAAGGCAAAAGCAACATAATTGCATTTTCAATTACATTAATCTACAAAACACACATCCCACTTAGCCAATCTCAAAAAAGTATAAACTAACATAGATGATTCAACATAAAATGAAAACCAAATACAAAAGTAAACTGTTATGGTAGAATAAGTATTTAGCTTGCATTTAGATTGAATTTAGTTTACATCAACAACCCATCCACAGTAAAAAAGGTAGAATTAGAAGTTTGACGTAACCAAATATGTAACCACTAAAAAAAACATTGTTTTAACATAAGAAACTAAAGCAACATGCAGTCCACACATATTTTGTTTGTATTTGCAACGCGACTAAATACATGTCCTGCAAGCCATGTTATCGCCTTAACTATTGTAAAAAGATATAAAAACATCTTCCAGTGCCTGCAGTGCGTAAGTTTAGAAGTAAAATGCCCAAAAAATGTACATATGTAATTATATGCACCCTGCCATATTAAATCCTTGAGAAATCATTTCTTTTGGGAATAAACATCTCCAACACTGAAATGGAAGTGGGGGAGCAAATCTCAATAACGGGTGGATGCAAAGATAGTATTTAGATAACTGGCCAAATAATGCACTAAAATTATACTTTTCTTTGATTTTTTTTAGTCTGCGACCTACTTAGTGCGCCGATAGGAAGTTTGTCTGAAGGCTCTATTTTGGGAACGATTGGCTTGGAGAAATCTCGTTGTGGCTGGCCTTCCCCATATGTTTTGCTGTCAATTGATGTCCAAGTTAAAAGGTCAAAATTATTAAAGGTTCCAAATGCACACAAAAACCGTAAATATATTGTTGAAGTTGTGTAATATAAGAAAAAATCAACTTTTGCCTTTTGGCAGGTTCCGGTTCAGTGAACAATGCTCTTTTCACACTCCTATTTGATGCAGGTAGTTGGATTTCTTCAGTGTGACATTCCAAGGGTGTAAAAGAGATAGGGGTTGCAGCATCAACAACCTGCTTCTTAATATTGGTAGCAGGTATGCATGGTTCAACAAAGGTAATTGTTGCGCCAGATGGTGGTTGCTCCTCAACTAATCCATAAACATCAAAGTTCGTCTTGCCAAATTCATAACAAAACCACAATTGAAATTTTTTGTGGTGCCAACCAATTTTTTATGTTGTGATGGTAACAGAAAAGAATCATCATGCCCTTCTTCTATGATGGCAAAGTGGCAAGATACGCCAAAAAGTTTTTCAGCGTGCCTTCCTATCATCATAAGGTTGAACTGATTTGTGTTGTCCTCCACAATAAAATTAATCTTGAACCAAAGTAACATAAAGACAACATTTGCAATTAAAACCATACATATTGTGTGAAGAAATATAAAAACAATGTTAAAATTTGGATGTGAGTGTTACCATGGTTCATAGCACTCAAATGTTGCAAATGTCTTCTTCACAACCTTGTGGCAAGACGGGCAAGATTTGTACCACCATCCTTTGCTTAGATCGTAACTGACAATGGTCGCCCGACACATGAATCTTTCATCCTGTTATGATATAGATGCATTAATCGCACTAAAACTCTTTAGCAAAAGAGATGAAGCACCCAAAAAGTTGAACAAAACTGGTGACTACTTGTTTACGTAACCAAAATGAAAAAATGAAAAACAAACCAAACACATTAGGATTAGAATGAAATTCAAAAGAGAAGAAACATTCTCTTAAAAAATGATAAATCACTTGATAGATAATAATATCGTCAAAACTCAAGCAGACACAAAGATATGCATTTACCATGTATGTGTTTAGCAAATGAGAACAACTAAGAGTGGTTGCAAAATACAATTCACAAAAAAAAAAAAAAAAAGACATTTTATTTAACCACGCAAAGATGGTGCACTAACCATGTTTAGTGCAGGATCGAGGAGAAGCAACTCTTCAATAGTCTTCAACTCAAAATTAACAATAATATGAGGTTTTGCATACATTTCAACAGAGTTGGGTAGCACCTCAACGGGCAAGTTTAGATATTGTACATTTTTAGCAACAAGAAGATAGTTTGTAAAACAATACTTTAGTAAAATAGTAAAAAAGAGTTGTTGACTTACCTCTATCTATACTCTGTAAGTTGTGGGATGTCGGGGTCGAAAAAGCACACTGTTGAGCCCGTGCTTCCCAAAACAGGTTGTCCTGTAAAAGTAAATATAGCGATTAGTAAAAAGCAATTTACAATTGGTGCTTCCTCTCCTCTGGAATAAAAAAAATGCGGTTAGTGTTTTCAATCTCATGTTTATATGGTTATTCATGTACGTTTCGTTTTTTCTCAACCCTGATACTTTGCACAGTCACTCACATCCTCAGCTGGTTGTAAAGCAATTAAACAACCAAAAACATCTACATAGAGTATAGTCATAAGAATTATGGTAAAGTCAATTCTATTAAAATTGCTAACTACGAATTTAAAGGTGTACTGGCACTGAGAGCCTTATGATTTACCTATGAGCTCCACATATATGTCCATTCTTTTGTGAAGCTGAACAAATTCAACTAGATTAAATCATTACATCTGGATAAGTGGGCTGGTTCTCTCAATAGAAACCATGGTTGTCCTTTTGTTCAACTCAATCATTCCAGCATGAGGGACAATTTGCTAGAGTTTTTGTTGCAGACGACATGAAACTTGTTGATCTCATAAGTAGACCTGACTTTAAGCCGCTCATAAAAGAAGTTGATGTCCCAAGGTTTCATAGTTGTGTGGATCGTATTTCCTTTGTACAGTTAAAAAACTAAACGATATGAGCAATGAAAGCAGATTTACAACATTTAATAAGTAGGTAAAAAGTTTCTATTTTGTTACCTTTTTATCAACAAACATTGAGTCCAAGCTTGCAGCCAAAAGTTTTCATGACCTAAATCATGCATACTCTGATTACAAGTTTGCTTGCTTACTTGTACGACGCCAAAAACCAAATTGGTTTAGCTTCAGTCTACAGAGAATCATAATTTATAAGACCATCTCCAACCATGACCTAAAACCTACAAATATTTAGCCCAGAAAATTTAGGTTTTAGCCCAGAAACAGTTTTTCTGCTTCAACCATTCTGGCCTAAAATTTTAGCCTGGGATTATCAAAGAATGAATTAAGGCTATTTTTTTTTAAATTAACTTTTAAAAAAAAATTATATAGACTATCCTAAATTAATTTTATGATCATTTTAACCTAAAAATATTTAAATTCCGATAAATTTTGAAAAATCACTAAATCAATACATGAAAATCATGATATACAAACGACATTTAATAAACCACATAAACTTAATACAATCGAAAACTCATAAACTTGATAATGATATCCACCATCTTGACTTGGTGATGGACTTGGGTGATAGTCTTGAGATGAATCATCATCTTGAAATATACTCCTTATGGCATTCCTTCGTAAACTGTCCTTTTGCTTACCACGTAAGTATTTCTTCCTCTCTGGAGTGTATTTGTCGAGGTCCTCCATCATCAAATTAATTTCAAACCTTTCTTGCTCCCTATCCCCCTCTTCCTTCATGGCCAAACGCAATTGGGCCGATTCTTCTTGCCGACGACACTAGTTTTCGTTCATTCTTGCCATTTCGCTAGCAAATTGTGCACGCATCGGATCTTGGGACTTCCCTTTTCTCTTTACTTCCTTTTGCTTATCTCTACCTGGGGGCCTTGCAAAAAAAGAAGTTGGGTTCATTTGTTTGACACGTTCATTGTCGGCAAAATTCACACCTTCATTGAAATCATTTGGAGGTGGGGCTTCACTATGAAATAATATTCCACATTGTTGGTTCGCATCGGTTCCTCACCTTGGACAATCCTTGAGGATGTTCCAAGCATGATGCAACTTAAAAGCTTGATTTTTTGGTGTAGTTCTTGTCTTGTAAATTGCCAATGCTTTGTCACCTTATGCAACAAATACATAAAAACAATTAGTTGCAAAATACTATTATGTACATGACAACTAAAATATCAACAAAGAAACTCACAATTTCTGAGGCGCTCCTTCCACTAGGCATGTTAACCATGGCTCTCTCCAAGCTTCCCTTCCACAAAGTGCACGCTTTGTTGATAATCTTCCATCGATCATAAACACCACCAACTTCCCTTCAACCGGCGTTGGAGTTTTCATGGAACTCATCAACAATTTTACCCCACAAAACCTTTCTATTTTGATTCGTGCCAACGACACCATCTTCGCTAACAGAAATCCATGCCAAAAATAAAGCAGTATCTTCGTCAAAGGTCCAATTACGACCTCTAACATGCTCTTTTGCCATCTTAAAAATTTTGGAAATGAGAAGAAATGGGAGAAAGAAAAATTGGAAGAATTGTAGGATAAAAGTGAGTTTTGTGTGGATGTTTGAACAAATACATAGGTATTTATAGATTTTTTGGTTGAATTTTAAATTAAATTATTTTTTTTTAATTATTTTAGCCGTTGGATTTAAATTTGGACCGTTATATTTTTTTTTACCGTTAGATTTGATTATATTCGATCTAAGCCGTTGGATTCAATAAATATATAAATATAAAACTAAAAATAAATAAATTGAACCTAGACCGTTGGATTAACCAACGGCCCATTTAAATCGAGTTGTTGGATGAAGAAAAGTAGCCGCTGGGCTACTTGATGATCTGACACCCAGGGGAACAACCCCACGTGGGTTTGTTGGATTTCTGAAAAAGCCTAGCGCGTAGGCGACTAGAGGATGGGCAATGGGCTTCACAGCCCCGGTTTCAGTCTCAGTTGGTGGGGCCCATTTTGCTTCGTGGCCTAAAATTGGGCCGGTATTTGACCCCCATATGAGTTTTAGGTTTTAGGTTAATTTTGGGTCATGGGTTGGAGTGGATTTTTTTTTTGGGGGGGGGAGGGAAATTTTTGGGTCTAAGCAAATAACAATTGTGAAAACTGTAATATATAACTGTCCATGAGTAAAACTGGCTAAGAGAGAAATAAACTAACAATTTTCATGGATTGTCCTTGACTCTTATTGATTGTTATTGCATAGCAGACCTTCAGAGGAAAATGTCGCCTTCTAAAGTAAATAGATATTTATTTTGTGATGATTATGTAATAATCTTTGGGATGTAAACTGCCTCACCAATGTTGCTACTTGTAATGATCTTTACTTGTACAACTCTATTAGTTAGTTGCATCACAACGAAGCATGTTTCGTTACATAGGCCACAACTTTGGTTTAAATTTATAAGCAAAATCATCGACATACCAACTTTCAAAGTCAATTTGTGGTGCAGAAAACCAGCTAATTCAAGTTGATTAAAAAATTGTATGGGATAAAAATATCAAGATTCTCGACATTCTCTATCGAAGAAGTCACATAATCAAATTTGAGATAAGTACGACTTTGGTCGAGCACCGTACCCAACATAAAATAATTTCTCAATCACGGTCGTATTTTGCGATGTCGGAATGGCCCTTTCTTTCAAATATGATATGTAATGGAAATTTTCTTTGAAATATGTGTACATGGATGAAACCAAACTTTGGATGGGGTCATCATCAAAATTAATGAGAAAGTCATTCGGTATTTGAACCCCAGAACTTTCTTCATCACCTGAAAACATAGATTATGCAGTTTAACCATTTTGAATTTCCAAAATCCAATTTGCAAAGTGATTCGATTCTTGTTTTTCCCGATCATTCAAACCTGTATTTGAAAGCCTCATGTTTTCTTTAAGGGAAAAAAATAGTAAAAACTCGTCAATGAAGCTTTAACAAATTCGGCCCTGCTTCCATTCTAAATGACTCACGGAATTTGCCTAAAATCACCTCTAAATAGAATTGGCTTTCTTCCAAATTGGAAATCGTCTAAACCTAGTTTTGACCCTTCAAAAACATCTCGGAGAGACCTATCTAGAGCTTCAAAACATCTTATATGGTTCATTGGTGCCTTATCCCAAACAATAAAAGATGCATGACTATTTAATTTTTCCAGATGAACTCCTTTTTTTATTTCACAAACTGAACAATCAGTAACATTAATAAGAATTTTCAACCTTGAGTGTACCATCCTTCCACAAGGAGTCAACAGGGAAGCAATTCCAGACGAAGTGACTACTAAAGCAATACCGTTTTATGATCCGATTCTACCCAAGATGATGGTCCACAAAAAAGTTATACCTGTTCCTGTTGGAAATATGCCCTGAAAGCCAATCTTTGGAAGAAACCTTTCAGGACAAATGAATAGATGTATAGATGATTCTTATACGTCAAATGGCAAAGACACGAATTAGGACTATCTCAATAAACGATATATGTCTTAAATAGTGTATCCATGGACAATGGATGGATTGAAGAAGTAATCTAATGATGTTAGACTACAGAGACCTTCTTCAGATAACCAAATGTCCAAAAGGTTCCTGGTCATTGGATTGTCGGAGGGAAACTGACAATGCGTAGATCGGTACATACTATGTCTGCTTCAAATGGAAGGATGGAAAGTCTCATCCCATTCGTGTTGTGACACTAAAACAAGTATGTAGGTGCTCATTAGGGGAATGAGTTCACTGAACACAATCGAACGAGAGTACTTGCATGGAGGTCTACTCACATGTCAAGCAAGTAACTCTAATGGTTGGAATAATGTAAGTAGTCCTTAGACCTGAGGCATCGTCGTTGTCTTGTGGTTAAGTACTTGATCTTTGATTATGTCAAACGTCACTCTTTCAGAATGTCAACGGCATAGTCGGGGTTAAGCCACTTAGTCATGAAGGCAAGTGTATGCGCAACAAGGAATCTCTAATCCTCGGTAAGAGAGGAAGAATACTCTAAGATATGATTCGGGAATCTTCGGCCGAAGTATCGAGCGTATTAAAAGGAATGCGTTCCTATACGACTCAAAAGAATCATATAAGAAGGAATAATCACATTAGGGGTTTGACATAATATATCCATACCCTAGTAATATGATTGAGAGTATTGTATTAGAGAAGGATCGAATTACATTGTAATTCCAATTGAATAGGTTCTCCGAATAAACTTCTACATTAGCTTGGGTAGCTATGACATATGGTTAGATGTCACTCATAGTTTGTGAGTTCTTCTAAGATAAATAAACATAGTCATCAAAGAAGAATGGTGAATTAAAATGAAGTTTTGATTCACTAAGTGATTGAAATTAAATTGAATTAATGCCAATCACCTCACTGCCTTGCTAATTAGAACCTGAAAGATTGTTCACCAAAACACTATTGTAGTGAGTAATAAATGGATGATGGAAATAATTAATTGGATTAATTAAGTGTTTTGATTAATTTAGAAAGTCTAAAGAAATCATAAAAGCGATAAAAGATCGTTTTGGGCTTAAAGAAACGTTCGGGTTTAATTGGGCCCATTGGGCCTAAACCCATTGGGCTTTTATTCAAGCATTGGATGACTTGAAATAAATGAAACCCCAAAGCCCAAATGACACTAAGTAGGCCGGCCATACTAAGGGTTTGGGTGAGATGTTTGGTCAATTGGTTGACTAGGTTTTTGATGATATATAAGGAACTTTATAGAGATTGATTCCAAAAGAGTTTTTGTGAGTTTAGAAACACAAAATCAAAACAACCATCTCTCTCTCTCTCAACAATAGGGCCGGCCACCTAGAGGGTGAATTGGCTAACAACTTTTCATCCTTTTGGTCATTCCTTCATCCTTCTCATTACACTAGTGGGTGAGGATCTTTAGAGGTCTTCTACTTTGGGGACTTGAAGAGAACCTAGGAGCACTCATTCTATCAAAGTGGAGGAGGCAAGGAAGGAAGCTAGGCTCAAGGAATTCAAGGAACAAAGAGCTTGGAGGTGGTCCATCCTTGGTCTAAAATCAAGAACAAGAGGTATAGATCTATTCCTTGACTTTGTTCTTAAGCAAAATTGTTTTGATGCATTATATTTAAACCTATGAACCTTGAAGGGGATTTGCATGACTATAACTTTGATAACTTGTTATAAATGTTTCCGTTGCGTATGTATATAAATCTAGAATTGTATATGCATGCTAGTCATTTTGAAATCCCAAATCTTGAAAACTCATAATTTTCCCTTCAAGTGGTATCATGAGCCAAAGGTTTATGTATAATGTGTCCTTTTGGATTTTATGCATATGGGTATTAATGTTATGCATGACATAATTATTGTTTCATTCAAAATATGTTTATCTTTTGTTTTTCAATAGTTGAAGAATGTTAGTCAATAGTTGAAAAAGATATGTATGCAAAAGTTGTTTTGTATGCATGAATGAAATTTGAGTTTTGAACTAATTTTTGACATATTACTTCTTCATTTAAAGTTTGTTTATCTTTTGTTTTTCAATGGTTGAAAAATATAAATCAAGAGTTGAAAAGATATGCATGTAAAATTGTTTTGTATGCATGAATGAAGAACAAGTCATGAACAAAATTTTGGGTTTCTTGTTCTTTGTGGTTGGCACGATTTTGGGGAAATTTTAAGCATGTGTTTATGTTTTATTGTAAGACACTCACACATCATTTAAAGCTAGAAACTAGAAACCTTGTCACTTAAGTTTTTTGAGTTTGAAAAATCACCAAGAATACACAAATCTTGAAAAATGTGTTCATGGTTTTGTTCTTGGTGTTCATAGTTTGGTTTTGGATGAAAATGGTTTTCATGCATAGTTTTGTGGTTTTGGATGATGTTCTTACCATCCATAACCATATTAAAATTAATTGAACCCTACTTGATTAGGTGAAATTCCATCACTTTTTCTAAAGAATTAAAAGCTAAGACAAGTGACAAACAAAATGATGTTTCTTTCTATTTTGTATTGAATTAATGCAAGATGAGTGGATTTTCATCCCCCCCCCATTAACAAGGCCGGCCTACCCTAGTGGATTTCCCACTTATGGGGCCATTTTATAATTTGAGAAAGTTGGTTTTACTTTTGAGTATTTATGGTTTGACCCCTAACTTTTTCATATTTGCATATAGAGCCCTACTAACTATAAAGTTAAAATATTTGATTTTAATTTTGTTAGTTGTTTAAACTCATAATACTATTATGCCCATATGCACTAAATCTAAATGTTTATGTTGCATTCCATATGATTATTTAATGTGATTAGATAGTTGGAAAAATGGGTGACTATGGACTTATGCCTTAAACGATAATTGAGCTATGAGATAAGGCGCTAAAATCAAATTGTTTGAACCTTGGGAATGTGTTTTAATTACTGTTTAATTGGACCTTGTCACGTTTGAAATTAATCTATCTCTCCCCTTTTAGTATATGTAATTTATAGGAATTTGTACAAATCGGTTTGTAATTCTTATTACTTCTTAATCTCTATTCATTAGTTGATTCCCTCTAGTGCTAGACTAGAGTTTCTTTAACTATTGGTAAGGAGACATAACTAAAAGAGGGTTTTGACATGAGATTAAAGATTAAATGGGTCCAACGCCCTAATTAGCAATGAATGATTGTCTTTCATTTCTAATGGCTAAATGAAAATGTTTTAATTGGATTGAAAAGCACGTAATTAAATTGACACAACCTCCCCGAGTTTATATTCAACAATGATGGCTCGTTGTTGCAATAACCTAATAAGTCCATGGTCATCCAAGAGCCTAAGATAACTATAAAGTCCAATTTCAAAGGAATGCAAAAACCATAGTAGTAGTAGTTACTTCCAATATTTGAAAAATTCGTTTTTGATATTGATTTGTTTTTCTTAAAACAAATAGTGGGAGTATCATACGCTACTAAAATATAATGAATATAATTAGTAGTAATATATATCTCCAATATTTTGAAAAATGTTTTGATATTGATTTGTTTTGTGAAAACGAATAGTGGGGATATCATATGCTACTAATTTCATTAACTTTGGACTAGTAGTTATAATAGGACTATTTATTTGAATATGATTAAATAAATAATATTGATGAGACCTTAAAATCCCTCAACCAACAAACAATATTAAGTTGAAAGCGTGAGAGTGCTTAGAACACTCTTTCGTGGCCTTCCACCATGGTAGGCTCCAAGCGTTTATGACTTGTACACCGCCTTCACCCTATCATGGGGAAGTTCAAAGTGCATGCTTATATTCAGGAGGAGTTTATTCAAAACATTTGATGAGGTTAAGGTAGGCAACGAGTATGGCCAACATCGTATCATCGTGAGGTCATACTTGAACCCCTATCTAAACCAAGCATGGTGGGAAAGAACTTAACTAAGAAAAATGGTGCCAACATCGTATCATCGTGAGGCATTGTTTTCTAGAGGCCAAATAGATGGGTAATCACAAAAACTTGTTGTGAATGGGTAATTGTACCCTCTCATTATTATTTTTGCTAGCCAACATCGTATCATCGTGAGGTGGGCTTGGTAATAGTGAGCCTCCCATAACCCGCTAGGAGCTTTCTTTGAAATCTCCCGGATTCCATTTTGAGGGATATGGAATTTGCCAAAAATGGTGGGTGGTGTCATTCGGTTTAAAGACCCGAATCGTTTGACTTAATCAACAATCAATCTAATTATTTTAGTGTTTATGTATTTAGATATGGTTGGAAGCGCACTCGCGAAAATACTCGACAAACATTGCCTTGAGGGGCACAATTTCCCATCATGGTATCGTAATGTCAAGATTCTCCTAACATTGGAGAAGATTGTTTACGTGCTAGACAATGCTCCACCTCACATACCTCTTGGCCCTGAGGCTACAGATGATGAGCGTGCTAAGTTTGACAAGCATGTTGAGGATGACACACAAGCCAAGTGCTATCTGTTGGCTTCGATGAATGAGGAGCTACAGAGACAGCACGAGGACATGGACAGTGCATTTTCCATAATACTCCATCTTACGGAGTTATATGGCGAAGGGACGCGCAACCGTCGCTTTAGCACTGTTTGTGAACTTGTGAAAACCAAGATGGTCAAAGGGGCTCCAGTACATCAACATGTACTGAAGATGATAGGATTCATTGAACAATTGGAGAACCTTGGTACTCCACTTGACGGGGAATTGGCCCAGGACTTCATATTGGCTTCTCTTTCTTATTCATTTGCGCAGTTCGTGATGAACTACAATATGAATAAAATGGATAGTACTCTCTCTGAGTTGCTAAATATGTTAGTAACTGCCGAGAAGACTATGAAGAAAGAGAACGTTATAGGGACTGCTGCAGTAGCCTACAACAAGCCATCCTCTTCCAAAGCCAAGCCGAAAGGCAAAGGCAAAAGAAATGAGATGAAGTCACCCACTCATAAGCCGAAAGGAGGAGTGATGAAAAAGAAGGAAAAAGAGCCCAAAGGGACTTGCCACCACTGTGGAAATGAGGGACATTGGAGGAGGAATTGCAGGTTATACCTTGCAAGTCTTAAGGACAAACCACAAGGTATGGTTTATGTTCTTGTTTTCAATTCTAAATGTTAGATCTTCTAAATATTTATATTTGATATAAAGGGCTAATCACTTGTATAATTGTATATAGGTGGAGAAGCCAAGTAGAAGAGGAACAAGCAAGGAAAGGTGTGGAGAAGAGTTCGTCCACCATGTTTTTTGCTTACTACTTAAGAAGTTTGTTGCATTTAAAGACAGTCTTTAAACTTTCTTATTTTGTTAAGAACTTAATATGGCTTCATATGATGGAAGGCCACTAATAAATGCTTATATGTATAAAGGTATTTAAATTAGTCTCTAAATGTTTAGAGCTAATGCTTTTTATATTAAACATTATGAATGTTTGAATTATCATATTAATGTAATGTGATGAATGCCTTCTAATACATTTTCTTAATAGTAGTGTTATGAATTGAATATTGTCTTGTTGTATCCTAGGTGAGATACAAGATTTATATCATATGAAACACAATAATCAAGATCACTCTTGATTCAATTAGTGGTTTTGAACAACTAATTGGGCATTCGTTAAAAGGTTTTAAAATGTCAATTGTGCTATTGATTAAACCAAGAAAGAAGTGTCTAAATCTATTTTAGTCACTTAATAACAAGACATTAACTTAGTGAAGATTGAAACAATTAAAGCTTGAAATGTTTTAAAGCTACTACACAATGTCTTCTACCAATATACACCAATTTTATACATTTTGAATGTATGAAATGATTTCTCATTAAAGTCATGAGAAATAGTGGGAGGTGTGAAAATGGATATAAACTTGAATGTGATTGGTTTATAGTGGTCAAAAGAATAATAGTACTTGACTATTATTAAGAGTTTGTAATTTTAATTGTTAAAAGACTCAAAACTCTTCAAAACGTTAAAATTCTATGTTGTGTGACATTTAAAGAAAGTCTTTGAATGTTGGTTTCGTCAACCTAGCATAAATGGTTATATGTTGGGAGTTGTCCATCATTCTCTTTTATGAGAACAAGCTAAATAACAAAGCATATGGACAAGTTGATGAAACAAAAGGGAATAACTTCAAAATGAGTCACAACATTTGGTTTAACAACAAGACAATCCAAATTCAACATCTAATGTAACAATAAAGCAAGTTACACATTTCAAATGGAATTGCTTGAGAAGGAATTCTTTTGTATGATTCGTTTGAATAACTTGTGTTAGCTAGTGTTGTTAATGATCTCAAAATAGTTGAGATATCATCAATAAGCTAATGGATCTTAATGATTGTCAATAGATCCAATACAAGTTAGTGGGAGCAATATGCATTCAAATCAAGACGATATAATTGTTAATTTTGAATGAATGCTAAGTTACATCAAGGCCAGTGGGAGTGATGTCATATTTTGAGCAAACAAGATATGAATGAAGTCTATTTGATAGATTTGATAAATCATAGATGTTACTCGAAAAATGACAAAACATGACACAGTCAATTTTGAAGTATAGACTTGAAATTGGACTTATTGATATAGTAAGACTATCTCAAGGATATTAAATGAGGAATTAAATCTCAAATGTTGTAGATTTAAGAAAGCATTTTCCTATGTGATAAGAAATCACTTTCAGAACCCTTATAATGAATGTGTCATAAAATCACAAAAGGGACACATGTATTGACTTGTGAAAATAGATATCCAAAAGTGAAGAACCACAGGGGTTGTCACTTTAAGATATTACTATATCCCAGGATCAGAACCAAAGCAACTGATAGAGTATTATTGCCGTTTAAAAGGAAACATCAGAGTAGGACTCTGGAAGCGTGCATTCACTTAGGTTGTTAACCAAAGTGAAAATAAGCCATTTTAACAAATGGAACTTCATAATGGATGAAGAACTAACCATATGAATGAATTGGTAGTATGGTACTACAATGGTCTCAAGAATGGAGCAAAGTTTGTATAAAGTATACAAACAAAATATATGACGATATATTGTTTTAGAAACTGCTTCAAAAGGTGTTTTGAATGAAGGGGTTCTATTAGAACCAATGATTGAATCCAAACCATAAGGTCGATGGTAGTGTACTACGACGTAATGGGGCGATAGCTCAAGCCATGGAATCAAGGTCTCATCAAAATATTCGAACACAATAAAGAGACATCATCAAATGTTTTGGAAACATTTGATAAGTAAATTCCCCTTTTAAAATAAAAGGAATTAATACATAACCAAGTTAACCAGCGAGCATGAACTCTCTCGACAAGATGTATAAGATACACTAGTGATTGACTTTAGTGCAAGTGGGAGATTGTTGGAAATATGCCCTGAAAGCCAATCTTTGGAAGAAACCTTTCAGGACAAATGAATAGATGTATAGATGATTCTTATACGTCAAATGGCAAAGACACGAATTAAGACTATCTCAATAAACGATATATGTCTTAAATAGTGTATCCATGGACAATGGATGGATTGAAGAAGTAATCTAATGATGTTAGACTACAGAGACCTTCTTCAGATAACCAAATGTCCAAAAGGTTCCTGGTCATTGGATTGTCGGAGGGAAACTGACAATGCGTAGATCGGTACATACTATGTCTGCTTCAAATGGAAGGATGGAAAGTCTCATCTCATTCGTGTTGTGACACTAAGACAAGTATGTAGGTGCTCATTAGGGGAATGAGTTCACTGAACACAATCGAACGAGAGTACTTGCATGGAGGTCTACTCACATGTCAAGCAAGTAACTCTAATGGTTGGAATAATGTAAGTAGTCCTTAGACCTGAGGCATCGTCGTTGTCTTGTGGTTAAGTACTTGATCTTTGATTATGTCAAACGTCACTCTTTCAGAATGTCAACGGCATAGTCGGGGTTAAGCCACTTAGTCATGAAGGCAAGTGTATGCGCAACAAGGAATCTCTAATCCTCGGTAAGAGAGGAAGAATACTCTAAGATATGATTCGGGAATCTTCGGCCGAAGTATCGAGCGTATTAAAAGGAATGCGTTCCTATACGACTCAAAAGAATCATATAAGAAGGAATAATCACATTAGGGGTTTGACATAATATATCCATACCCTAGTAATATGATTGAGAGTATTGTATTAGAGAAGGATCGAATTACATTGTAATTCCAATTGAATAGGTTCTCCGAATAAACTTCTACATTAGCTTGGGTAGCTATGACATATGGTTAGATGTCACTCATAGTTTGTGAGTTCTTCTAAGATAAATAAACATAGTCATCAAAGAAGAATGGTGAATTAAAATGAAGTTTTGATTCACTAAGTGATTGAAATTAAATTGAATTAATGCCAATCACCTCACTGCCTTGCTAATTAGAACCTGAAAGATTGTTCACCAAAACACTATTGTAGTGAGTAATAAATGGATGATGGAAATAATTAATTGGATTAATTAAGTGTTTTGATTAATTTAGAAAGTCTAAAGAAATCATAAAAGCGATAAAAGATCGTTTTGGGCTTAAAGAAACGTTCGGGTTTAATTGGGCCCATTGGGCCTAAACCCATTGGGCTTTTATTCAAGCATTGGATGACTTGAAATAAATGAAACCCCAAAGCCCAAATGACACTAAGTAGGCCGGCCATACTAAGGGTTTGGGTGAGATGTTTGGTCAATTGGTTGACTAGGTTTTTGATGATATATAAGGAACTTTATAGAGATTGATTCCAAAAGAGTTTTTGTGAGTTTAGAAACACAAAATCAAAACAACCATCTCTCTCTCTCTCAACAATAGGGCCGGCCACCTAGAGGGTGAATTGGCTAACAACTTTTCATCCTTTTGGTCATTCCTTCATCCTTCTCATTACACTAGTGGGTGAGGATCTTTAGAGGTCTTCTACTTTGGGGACTTGAAGAGAACCTAGGAGCACTCATTCTATCAAAGTGGATGAGGCAAGGAAGGAAGCTAGGCTCAAGGAATTCAAGGAACAAAGAGCTTGGAGGTGGTCCATCCTTGGTCTAAAATCAAGAACAAGAGGTATAGATCTATTCCTTGACTTTGTTCTTAAGCAAAATTGTTTTGATGCATTATATTTAAACCTATGAACCTTGAAGGGGATTTGCATGACTATAACTTTGATAACTTGTTATAAATGCTTCCGTTGCGTATGTATATAAATCTAGAATTGTATATGCATGCTAGTCATTTTGAAATCCCAAATCTTGAAAACTCATAATTTTCCCTTCAGTTCCACCATGACTGTGCACAAAAAACATAGTAGCTTCTTTGTTATCCACCGCTTGCATAACACCATCGTAAACAACTTTTTGCTCTCTATTCAACTGTGCGACCAGGAGTGAATGATGCTTCTTAAGTGATTAGGTGTTGTAACTTAACTCATCTTTCAAGCTTTTATTTTTAAGTTTATCCATCGCCACTCTATTTAGCTGAGGGAGATGATGTTTAGACAAAGAACTGTTTGAAGCCACAAACAATTTTTCTAGCTCATACAAAAGAAATTTTTTAATTTTGTCTTCATACTTAGAGATGTCATGTAACCCAAAAGCATTCATGTTCTTCTTGTAATTGTGGAGTAAAAAATAATCAAGAAAATTATGGAGGCGATACGTGTACTTTTGGGTGAAAAAGGACAATCTTACCCTCGAGGCACACTAGAACTGCTATGCGCAAGCAGCGAACAATCATGGATCAAGGTCAAAAGTGATCAAAATAGGTATTTATTCAAAACCTATTTCATCTATCCCAATCAAATCCTCCCCACTAGGTAACCTTCAATTATTCATTCAAAATAGGATTAATTACCTAAATTAATTGATTAATTTCCTAATTAATCTATTAATTTTCTAATTGATTGCAAGATATTATTTTGACATAATATCTTGCAATTACACCCAAAAACCACCATATGTGGCCGGTTCCCATCTCTCCAAAAGGAGCCAACCACACCCCTATAAATACCACCTCATTTCTCCAAAAACCTAATTCCAACTCTCTTGCAAAATTCTCCAAATTTCTCTAAACAATTTTCCCTCAAATTCTAACTTTGGCATCGGAGGTTCTTCGGCCAAAGCCCCCCCCCCATTCATCGTGGGCACGTGAGGCTCTTGGCCTTGACCCAAGGTGTTAATTATTTTGCAAGTGCATTTTCGTCCAAGAAGAAGGCAAAAATTTGCATCCACAAATTTGTGTTTTCATTGAGAGTCTTGATTCACATGCTCGAAGAAGACTCTCGCATTCAAGGTTTCTAATTTTTTGTTCATTTGTAGATTTTTCATACGTTCTTATTTTTAGAATTTTTTTATACAAAAATTCTTTGAATAAACGTAAAACAAAGTACGATGGCAAGAGATTCTGAAACCACAACGAATGGAAATTCCAACATTCAAGAATTAGGACCACGGCGATCCACAAGACTCAACGCGATGACGAGCGACACCACCCCCATAGGGCACCATCGCCACAACCACCATGGTAGCAGCCACGACAACAACTCTCGGCGAGCCCACTGCCTATGGTGAGCAGGCCACCTCGTAGCAGCAGGCCCAAGCCCGTGCCACAAGGCAGCCAGCCCATATTTAAGCCTACGGTGCTGCACTAGTAGCTGAGGCCCAAGCAGCTGCAGCAATTGGAGTAGCCTAGAACTCGGGAGCCCAAGGGCAGCGCGAGCCCATCGTGCTATAAAGCCGAGCCCAAGACTCGCAGGCCCAAGTCACGCCGAGGACAACCCAGCGCCCTACGCCGCACCAAACCACATAGGCCCAAGCCCAAGGTGAGCCAGCCAGAACCACGACCCGGCGCGAACCCAGCGCGCTCCTGAGCCAAGCCCAGGCCCAACATGCACATGTGCCGCAGCCCACTCCCGTGGTGTCCCAAGCAGCCCAAACAGGTCCAAGACCGGTTCAACCATCCCGGCTTCAGATTTATGGACCAACGATTGAATCGGGGGCATTTTCACCCTGCTTCTCCACTAATTTGACATTTCCCACCTCAAATATCGCACCTGGAGTCCACTATACTTCTACCACCTATGGAGAAACCTACCATCCAAGCCCTTCCATCTCGCATGGCGAACAACATTTGTCCCTACAAGTTATAGAGTTGACAAACGCCCTCATGCAGCAGACGACCTTCGTGAATCAACTCTTGCAGCATACCTCAGACGAGGTATCTCAAAGAAGGACAAGGGCAGACGACGAACCACTTTAGCAGTGTCCCAGCAAGTAGCCACTCGACCAATCACGAACTGAGTGTTCTGGAAACGCACACTCCCGACTAGACGCCTGAGATAGCGTATACTCTTGTCTTAGTGTGCGGAAGAGCATGCATTCTCAGCTAGGCTCACGGACGAGCATACATTCACAGTTGAGACCATACTCCGATAATCAACGTGAACAACCTTCCAAGTGAAGTGTTCATTCATGGCTAGACCCGCAAGGAGCATCATTCACCTCACATCGGAGTAGGCAGCACGACGGATAGAGATAAACAATCACTCAATCCAGCTCAAGTTCAATCGGCAGCCCGCGAGAAATTCGCTCACCTACTATGAACGTACCACATGCACTGCAGTCGCGACATAGACGCGCCAAGCACATGGAAGAGAAGTTTAGATCAACAGGTCACAACCGGGGGCAGCCGGAAGCTCTACTGCCCCACTAGAGGAAAATTCAAGAAGAAGTTGGAAACTCCCAACCAAACAATTGCACGATTTCAAGCGCAACAAAGCTACTGACGAGGCGCTCTGATGAGACATAACCAACATAAGTGGGTCACTTTTCATTGACCAGATCGAGCAGACGGAACTATCCCATATAAGTTATCGGATACAAAGATTACTTATATTCCGACAAACGCAGCAGCTCAGCCTAACGGTGCGCCGGGGGCAGAGAAGTACCAAAAGGACACACCAACCCAACTACCAAGAACCGGAGGCTGGCTTTGTTGTCAACACTCAAGACGATTCAATACTAAAGCAGCACATCATCAGTAATCGAGCATCATGAACCTAGTGGTCCAATTCCTCCTACTGCGTACAATGTGGCCGAAGCCAGCCCTAGCTCTGCACTTACAATCATGCCTACCTGTTCCACCGCTCCCGACAGCCCTTGATTTGTCACCATTGCTCCTAATTGTGCCGATCTTGCACCACGGCTCCCAACTGTACTGATCTTGCCATGTGGCTTACACCGATCAAGCCCACGACACTTCAAACTTCAAAACATTCAACGACGAAATAGAAGACAAGGCGTTATTAATAGCCCCTGCTAGCGGAAGACTTAGCAGTGAAGAAACTTGCAATTCATTCAATAAGGATGTCAATTCTAACCGTTAAACTTGATAACCGTGGATGATCGTCCGAATGGAACGAATTTGGATGTTTGGGTATATTTTGGATATGGGGAAAAACCGTTTATATTATTCGGTTATGGGTTTGGATATGGTTATAAGGGTCCCTAAACTGTATCCATAACCAAATCTGACCTGAATAGTAAACAATATAATATAATAGTATAATATATATGTGTGTGTGTGTGTGTGTGTGTATGTATGTATGTATGTATGTATGTATGTATGTATGTATGTATGTATGTATGTATTTGTATATCCATTATTCTCTTAACCATTACCTTGAGAATACAAAAGTTGCATTTTGTAGGAAAGTAAAGTTTTGAATCAAAATCAATGCGAACTCAATGGTGCTTATGGGAGATATCAAAGACAAGCCAACATCATTAGTGTTTTAATTTTTATACTCAACAAGATTCATTCATTGGATCATTTTATACATCAAATGCTTAATAACGAAATTAATATCTATTAACTTATAATGTCTCAACTGAACGAATATATTTTTTGGATTGACGAAGATGGATATACCCGTTAACCGATGGGGAATCCATTACCCGGTGAGTATGGTTATGGATTATACCCGATGGTTAATTTGCGGTTGTGGATATGGTTAATTTTCGTGGTTATGGGGATGGATATAGCATTTCTGTCCCTAAATCGAACCGTTGCTATCCCTACCATTCAGATTCTCAGCTGATCACCAACCAAGCCTCAAAAGAACACACAACGAAACATATAACGATGGCGCAATACTTTAAGAAAGTCCGAGAGCAGCTCGATGTGCTTCCCACTTACACCTTTACGCAAGTTCCACAAGCAGTTCGAAGTCTCAAGTAGATCGCCAAACAAGACCTCGCAGGCTGAGGATTATTTCAGTTGTCTAGCAGTCTAGTTTTCCTCAGCTGCACTCACGACAACGAATTCCATACTCTCCAGTGCGAGAGGGTAAACTAATTCCCTGACACTCATATGGGTATGCTCTCCAGTGCGAGATGGTAAACTAATTACCAGACACTCATTTGGGCAAGCCCTCCAGTGCGAAAAGGCCACATGGCTCAAAAGACCGAATGCTTGAAGACCAACTAGGCAGCAAATGGTCAAGAGGCAACAACCACTTTACACTCAACAGTTCACTCATCCAACACTTCATCTTCAGCAGCTTTGATCTTAGCAGCTCCATCCTTGACTGCTCCATATATGGCTGCTGAGAAATTAAACTCAAGCAGTTTCCTTATTTTTGGCAAACAGCCCAGACGAGGCAGCCCAAATCGTGGCCCATGCCACGCCACTTCCTCGACCCATGCTAAGCCAGTCTTTGGCTTCAGTCAAGCCGAGCAACACAAGCAATGGCCTCTGCCACACCACCTCTTTGGCCCATGCCAAGTCAACTTTTGGCCCCTGCCAGCCGACGTGTCGCAGCACCCCGACGGCTGCCTCGCGGCAGCTCCACCCAAGAGGAAATCAAAGAGAATTAAGTTTTTCTTACATCAGTGTAGCGTGGAGAAGACAAAGAAATCAAAGGAAGACAGTTCTTTGCACGGGCAAGTAAAGAAGAGTGCTAGGGGAAGAGGAACAAATATTCTCTAATTTTCTCTCTTTCTTGTAGGGACAAATAATTGCCTTCCGAAATTGATTTAATCCTCTACTTAAAGTAGACTTAAATAGGCTTTGGAGGCGATTTATTTCCCTTTCCTAGAAGAGTTTAATTCCAAGTCTAAGTGAGAATCTGCATCAAAGCTGGAAATCTCTACACCTACTGCCCTTTCATGCGAACAACCCCGCAAGTGTGGGGGCATTTGTGGAGTCTAAAAAAATCAAAAAAATTATGGAGGTGACACGTGTACTTTTGGGTAAAAAGGACAATATTACCCTCGAGGCACACCAGAACTTCTACGTGTAAGCAGCAGACAATCATGGAACATCAAGGTCAAAAGTGATCAAAATAGGTATTTATTCAAAACCTATTGTGGAGCAAAAAATAATCACAAGGCGACACGTGGATTCTTGGGTAAAAGAGGACAAAAATACCCTTGAGGCATACTGGCATTCCTACGCACGAGCAGCGGGCAATCATCCTTAAACCAAGTCAAAAGTGCCCAAAATAGGTATCAACTTAAAACCTATTTCATTCCATATATTTCTTACCTCTTTTTCCCTCTTTTAGCTAATCAATTAGCTATTTATTTTATTTTTTCCATAACTTCTAAAACCTTCCTTCTAAAAATCATGATAAATGACCAATTAAAGGGTTAATTGTCTATTTAATCCCTTAAATTGTCAATTAAGTGATCCCTTTGACCCATAAAACACCACATGGCCGGCCATCCTCCATGTTTTCTACCTTTTCTACCATATTTTCCCTTTTTAATTACCCTAATTAAACCTAAATTCAACCCAAAAACCCTAGCTAGGCCGGCCACCTCCTATCCATATATATAGGCTCCCATTTCCACCAAAAAGCAGGTCCAACACTTTGGCAAAAATCCCAAAATTCTCTAAACACTATTTCTCTCTAAATTCTAACTTTGGCATCGGAGGTTCTTCGGCCAAAGCCCTTTCATTCATCGTGGGCGTGTGAGGCTCTTGGCCTTAACCTAAGGTGTTAATTGTTTTGTAGGTGCAAAATTGTCCAAGATCAAGGAGGGAGAAATTTGCATCCACACCTATTCCATCCATCCTCATCAAATCCTCCCCACAAGGTAACCTTCAATTATTCATTCAAAATAGGATTAATTACCTAAATTAATTGATTAATTTCCTAATTAATTAATTAATTAATTTTCTAATTAATTTCCTAATTGATTGCAAGATATTATTTTGACATAATATCTTGCAATTATACCCAAAAACCACCATATGTGGCCGGTTCCCATCTCTCCAAAGGGGGTCGGCCACACCCCTATAAATACCACCTCATTTCTCCAAAAACCTAATTCCAACTCTCTTGCAAAATTCTCCAAATTTCTCTAAACACTTTTCCCTCAAATTCTAACTTTAGCATTGGGGGTTCTTCGGCCAAAGCTCTCCCCATTCATTGTGGGCGCGTGAGGCTCTTGGCCTTGACCTAAGGTGTTAATTGTTTGGCATATGCATTTTCATCCAAGAAGAAGAAGACATAAATTTTCATCCACATTAATGTCATTAGACATCGTTTTCCAATGGGCTTCAAACAGAGCGTGTGGGTCAGCGATATCACAAAAAAAAAACTAACATAACAAACAACTGCTTTAATGGGAATGATGAGGCAATGAGAACAACTTCTAACATTGCATTGTTCCACTCCTTATCATCCCTCAACAAACCAAGCATGTTGCATACAGCCTGGAATGTGGGTTGAAACATTCTTTAATTGTTCTTAAATGATCAAAACCCAAGGTGCCTTTTTGGTAATTGAGTAACATTCTCGAATAGTATAATTCACCCACAACAAGGTGAACATACGCGACTCTGCGTAGGCATCTACCCAACTTCCTACACCTCCACTCTTTATTATCACTATTCGAAACATATTTAGAAGGAAAATCATCTTAGCACAATTCAGATGCGTCAGGATCTTGAGCATTCATCTCAAACAATTTTGTTAACATTGTGCTTTCAAGATAAGGTTGGTTAACAACATGGCTTAAATTATCATCTTCATGAAAAACAATATTTTGGTTGGAAGGAAGGTGCACACACAATCTTTCAACAGCGGGTTCTCTAGAATGAATATGAAATTATAACAGTCTCCAAACTGGTTCATAAGAACATAAATATCTACAATTAAGATAAGCTCAATTTCATCAAACTCTTGATCCTCAAAAACAACTATAGCTCTATCTTAGACCTAACATTCGTGTCGTGCTTTTCGTGTTCGTGTCTTTTTCATGTCATACCCAATATCTTAACGGGTCAGTTGTGTAACACCCATTAAAATAAACAGGTAAAATGATCTGACTCGATAATATTAATAGGTAATATGACCCGACCCGTTACTCATTAAGGAAATTATATTTTAAACCAATAAATAATCAAATGAAAAACATAGTACTAAATAAGTATATACATACCACATTGTCACATTCAAAACATAAAAGTGCATTTGTCTTTTAAGTATTACATGTTTACAAACCCAAAATGAGAGCATAATAAAAAAATTAAAAAAAAAAAAAAAAACGTTAGAACATTACAAAATATCAAATGTTCAAAAAATTTGCAAAATTAAGGGGGTTATGTTTCAAGGTTTAAAACCTTGCACATTTTCTTACAATCAAACCTTTCAATTTTCATCAATCATCATGGGAAATGGTATTGGAACTTTGGCTTGATATATTGTCTTCAAGAGTTATATTGATAATATTTTCATTGAGGCTCCACATTAGCACCCTCTTCCACATAAACTAAGTATAGAAAAACCAAACATCATAAACCATTCAAATTATGAGTACCAAAAGTAATTATGAAAAGAAATAAAACAATAGTAATATATTATATAAAAGATTTATTACCTCCTTTTCCATAAAGCCAATCTCTTGTACACAACAAAGCTTCAACTATGTCTGGTAACAACGAAGTACGATATTGATCTAGTACTTTACCCCCAATACTAAAAGATTCTAATGCAACAGTTGAAATATGAATTGTTAACACCTCGTGCTAACTGAGAAAGTATTGGATGATGAAAACGCTCCATTTGCCATCAAGAAAGAAAATCTATGTCTTGTTTTCTATCTAGTATTTTATCATCCAAATACTTCTGTAATTCACTCTTTTCAACTGAAACATAATAAAAATTATGCATCACCCAATTTCAAATATAATATTAATTGTTTTGAAGTACCATGTATAAAAAGTAAAATACAAACTTTATGTTACCTCAAATAGATCATCTCCACCTTCTGTTTGATGATTAGGCACCGAGTTCATTGAAATATTTGGATTGATTAAGATGAGAAGATATTTCCAAATACACATTAAAAAGAGTAGTCAATTTGTCATGAAGCTTTGTGTAAGCTCAATCCACAAAATGCAGTTTATAATGAGGATCCAAGATGGTTGCAATTGACATAATCAAATTGTAATATGACCAATACTTCTGAAACTTCATGTGCATATAATCCCCCATCTTATTCATGAAATTGTCACAATCATCAATGGTTGCCTTAATTTAAAGTTGAATTGTGAACACTTTAGGGAAAAATAAATTTGATGTGGGGTACTTTGTCCCAGAGAATAAGCATGTAACATCATAAAAGTACCCAAAAACTTCGAAATCTTCACTACTTTATCCCACTCTTCCGAAGAATGAGAACGAATCACTAAATCCTAAATTAATAAAAGCATATCGATAGAAAATGGCACTATTTAGCATAATATAGGTTGAATTCTATCTAGTAGTGACATCTTGTCTCAAACCTCTCTTACAATCCAATATCCCTACTTGCCTAACACATTCTTGAAACTTTAGTTTCCTAACCTCAGAACCCTTTATATACTTGATGCATTCCCCAATTTTTGCCACTAAAGAATCAATTTCTTTAAGTCCATCTTGGACTATCAAATTCAAAATATGAGCACAGCAATGCACATAAAAGAAGTCACCATTAATCAAGAGAATACCTCTAACATTTAATTGATTCCTCCAAATGTTAACAAAACAAATTTTTGAAGAAGCATTATCCAAAGTAATAGAAAATAACTTCTTCTCAATTCTCCACGCAGTTACCAACGCACTGATTTTTTTTCACATAATGCAACACCAGTATGCAAAGGTGGCATGTGACAAAAACTTATATTCTTTTATTCAATTTCCAATCCTTTTCTACAAAGTGAGCAGTAAGTGCAAGATACCCATCAGTGCATTGAGATGACCACAAGTTGTCAAACAAATTCTACCTTCAACCGAGCCTAACAAATTATGTAGTGTTTGTTTTTTAGTTTTGAACATCCTAACACACAAGCTTTGACAACATTTCGACACGATAGCTTAATATCAGGAGATACATATGCAAACAAAGTCCTAATTCCCTCAAGTTCAACCAAATTGATGCTTGATGATCGCCTCTACTAATAAGACACGAAATACCACATGATCAAACTTTTGGGAAAACAATTCAGATGCCGACATAAACAATTCAACATTATTCTTTGCAGGGCATGTATTCAAATGTCTTTTCACATTACTTGTCCATGATGACTATCATCTATTATTATTCTCTTACAATTTTTGAATTGAGCACGCCTTTTACCATCTTTAAAAATAGTATCCAATTTAGTGAAAGTGTTTCAAACAGGACATTAAAGTTTTCACTTACCTAAATTGATTGTTCTAGCCTTTTTCTTTGCAAGACTCGTATTTGTATTGTCTATACTTTCGCTTCCAAGATCTCGTTCTATTCCCATTATTACCTCCACAAACTCCTCATCGCTAAGGTTCATTGAATCTGAATCTCTAGCATCCATTGCTTCAAAAACAAAATGGATAGAAATTGATTAAAAGCTTTTTAAACAGGTAAGATTTTATGGAAATTTATAAGATAATTAAAATAGAGAAAGTCAAGTAGGAATCTATAGAGCTAAAAGGAACGATTAGCTCTATATTCTAGACATACTGTCACTTTAATTTTGTCTAAAAATGATTAGCACTAAAAGGAATGATTAGCTCTATATTCTAGACATACTACCACTTTAATTTTGTCTAAAAATGCTAGTCTTCCAGTATGTCTAGAATATAGAGCTAATCATTCAAACCCATAAAATTAAACAATCATAAGGTGCAACTTCCAAAATTTCAAATTTACATCGAGTTTTCCATTGTCATGCCCTAAATACAACAAATGTCAAATGGGTTCCTTCTAACCCCATGATGATGGGCATTGTTTAGGTTTGTGGAGCAACTCGAGAAAAATGAGAAACAATTGGATCAGAAGCCAAATGTTAACTTCAAGATTATGAGTCTCAAGGTAAACACAGGAATCGAATATGTGCCTGAGGTGGTAATATAGTTCTCTTCAAATTTAACAAGCTAGTCGTTGGCAAATACAATTATCCATCAAATTTAGATTATTTCAACATAAAACCCAATAAAATCACCAATCAAAGAAACAATTCACGAGCGAAAATTAACGAGTTAAAAAAACTAAGAGGCAAAACCGAACCTGGAATCTGAAGAATGGAGATGCAGAGATGTAAAGACGACTGCCAAGAATGATTCTGTCCACTGCACGAAGAGGAGAAAAGAGAGACTGAGAGAGGCTACAAGAAGAACAAATGGCGAGAGGGGCTACGGGAAAAACAAACGGCAGGTGAGAGGGGTTACGGGAGAGATAAAGGGATTCTAGAATATTAATTAGATGGGGGAATTGGGCAAATATTGGAAAAGAGAAGGGTTTTTTTCATCCAAAAAAGTCTAATAATATAAGTGAAATAGAATCCAACGGTACAAATTTAATCTCACATATCCTATGATTATTGTTTACGTAAAGTTTTTTAAAGTTTTTTAATTAATGTAGAAGTGTGAAAATATAAATAAAAAAAAAATTAAAAAAAAAAAAATATATATATATATATATATATATATAAACGCTCGTAATGATAAGCTTTACAAATTTAGTGAAGGGCTTAACTTTGAAATTCGCCACTATAATCATATAAATCATAGATCAAAATTTAATGGTTGATTGTTGTTTACATTTACGCTTCATTTTTCTCACCAAATTTTGTTTTTTCAGATTTTCTTTTTTGAAAACATGATATATTAGAGGATGCAGGAAGATTAACGGTTTGGATTGTTGATAATATGTTCAGAATTTTACCGGTAGTGTAAATATTGCTTTGAGATTATAAACTTGAAATCAAGGATCTGAACCGTTCATCTTCATGCATCTACGCAGAAGGTCATGTTTTCAAAAAAGAAATTTAAAAAATGAAACTCAGTAAAAAGAATAAAGCGTAAACAACAATCGACAGTTAAATTAAATATAAGGTTTATGGATTATAGTGTTGGATTTCGAAGTTGAACCCCTTCACGAAAGTTGTAAAGATTGTCACTACGAGTGATTGTATATTTTTTTACATTTTTTACACTTCTACGATAATTATTCTTAATTTTTTCAATTTTGCACTCAGATAAAAAACATTATTCATGAGGGTTTGGAGGGTTTTAAAAATCCAAACGATAATGTAAGTGTAACCATTGTCTACTCGTGGAGGAACGATGCAAACACGAGTCTTTAGATATTCTTTCACATTTTTCATACTCGTAAGCCTATCTTCTTGCCTATACTAATATTATACTAGTTGATTTTAATTTTGAACATGTTAAGTAAAATTTATCCTAGTAACAACAATAAGAAACTCTCATAAAAAAAATAAATAAATAAATAAATGAATAAAACTTTTTTTTTTAACTTATATAGAATAATAATACAATAACATATATTTAATATAGAATATATACAACATGGCTAATGTATTTTATAATAAATGTTTTAGTAATTAAACTTTAAAATTATCAAAATAATTTTTTTCTTAACGGATCGATAAGGGTTACCTACGTGTTACCCGCGTGTATACCTGTTAAGGACCTATTATTAATGGGTTCTTAACAGGTCACCTGTTAATGACCTGATTAGTTATTGTGTTGACCCGAAACCCGTTATTTTTGTGTCGTTTTCGTGTTGTGTTATGTGTCGTGTAAGAAACTGTCGGGTATACTCTATCTGTGTCTTTGGTTATGTATTTAAATGGTATTTAATAAGTATTGATTGGTAGCAAACATTTATATGAGCTTGATACTTTAATAACAACTCACGATTGTAAAGGACAACAAACGTTTTATCAAGCTCTTCTCACGATTGTAAAGGACAACAAACGTTTTATCAAGCTCTTCTCAAATTAATTAGTTAATTAAGTATACGAAAGGTTCGTGTTGGGCTTTCAAGTTAGTTTTGGGTATCGAGGCCCAATAGGGTTTTGGTCCACAAGGCCCATTATGTTTAAGTTGTATGACAACTAAAACAAATGGGCAATTAGCCCAATAACTAAAGGATGGCCGGTCATAGGGTGAGTGGTAGTGAACTTGGCATAATTGCAAATTTGCCGTTCAAATGTGAGGTGCTATAAAAGGGTTTTCTTTGAGGCAAAAGAGCAAAACTCTTTCTCTCTTTGTCTTCCAAATCTTTACACCTCATCCTTGGTGTGGAGACTTAGAGACGCCAAACTTTTGGTGTTCTTGGAGTTCCTCTCCTCAAATCCTCAAGGAGAAAAGGAGGTGACTTGAAGGCCCTCCACTTGGGTGAATCCCTTGTGTAAACAAGGATGAGCTTCAAGGGTAATGAAACTCAAACTCTCTCTCTTCTCTTTAATTTGTTAAAGAGTCTTTTGGTTCACCATTCACTAGGCTTTGAAAGTCATGGGTTTTAGAATTGTTTTTAAATGCATGCCTACTTTAAAGTGTTATTAGTTTGCTTATGTGTTCAAATGTTCTCACATGATCTTAACTAGCACAAATTTTTCCTTCATCGACTAAATACCGTTGAAACAACCTGCCACCTTTTAGAGGGTGCTATCATGACCCGCCCTATCTTGAATTTGATAACTTAGAAATGCTCTCATAGATACATCTCCAGTTTTTGGATTTTTCCCTTTGAAATCTAGATTCCAATGAAGACCTTTCCTATAGCCGTCTTCACCGAACGGGAAAAGAAGAGGATATTGGAGAGCTATATATTTAGGATGTAACTTTGTTATCCCTTGCAACCCAGTCGTCTTATGCCCAACAACAATATCCCTTTGTGTGAAATTGACCAATATCTCCAACTATTAACCCACCAATCCCGTCATACGTTGGTAGACTATATTACGCATCATGATTGCCTAGCACATCGTGCAAACGCAAGCGCAAAGAACCTGCCAACCCTTCATTAACCCTATACCTTGCCACCCTAAATAATTGAACCAACTCATTACACTCATCTATCATTTTAATGAGGTCATCAACTATTTGTTCATCAATTTTTTGAGAAATTTTTGAATGAGAAAAACAACTCAAGCGATTATTAACCTCATTCTAAGTGTCATAAACGTACAATTGGGCAAATTTAGGGCTTTCACCTTCAGGAGGCAACAAATAACCCATCAAATGTTGCACTTGACCATTGAAAAACATAAGAACCCCAACTCTTGTTGATTGATGCATCAACTGTAGCTTCCATTGAGCTTAACGCCATCATGGAATTATACAACCTAAAATTTGTTTTAAAATGCAAACTCTCTCGAGAATTTGTTGGATCTAGCAAATGATCTAAAAATGCAAGGGTGGGTTTAACAGGTGGGAACTTAATTTTTTCAATCATACAACATGCATTAAAGTGCGGCCTACCAACTGAAGAAGTGTTTTTTTTTCTGAAGTGTTCTGCATACCAAAACAGAGCGCCACAATATTGACACTCACAATTTCTAAGACCAAAATCAACATAGTCGGCACCTAGGAAAAAAAACATTCATAAACTCATCTATCAAAAAAGCGGAGGAAAGTTAACTTTTTAAATGAGGGATAAATGTGGAGAGAATCAGATTCAAACAGGTTTATTTTCTTTTGATAATTGGCTTGACCAATTATACATGGACTCCTAACAGGGACACTGCTTTGACCATGAGGCAAGAAAAACAGGCACAGAAAATTGATGAGAATTATTGGCAGCAGTTGATGATGAGTTAAAGATATGGTCAACTGACGCATGTTGGTTTAAAACGGATGTAGAGTTTTGGACAAGATTGCTCATGTTGCCATGATACAATAAAGAGCTTGAAATAGTGTTAAATTCGTGGTCATAAGAAGTCGGGACATCTTGCAAACTAAATCATCCAAATAAAAAACACCGCTAAGGATCAGCAAACTATCACGTTGAATTTTATCAACTCGCCTATATATCTTGACTTTTCTAGGCATAACACTCCATAAACGAACAAAATACCAGTGAATGAGGATGCCTCACTGATTGATGAAACCAGAACATCACTAAAACACCAATTTTAAAAAATGAAATATAAAGAAAAGGTTATAAAAAGTACATTTCTTAATTTAAAAAATGAGATATAAAGAAAAGGTTATAAGTTCTTAGTCCTCACCATAACAAAAATAATGATATCGTTTTAACATTAACTTGGATTGATTTTGGTTACGAGCATTAATAAAACCAGTGACTTCAACCTGTGCCAACAAATGACCGAATTAGATGCAAGCCAACCAACTTCGAATTTAACCAATTAAAAAAAAATTACAATTAAACTAACCTCTTCTTCCCATATGAAGTAGTAGTTGTTCCCCGTTTTGCCTTTGTGAACAGTACATTCTTCACTCTCTACACAAAAAATGTATATGTATTTGGACATAATGTGACAGCCCGTCCCGAACGTGTATATTATTTATCCTCCAGAGCGTGGGAATTTCTATTATACCCTTTTTATTATTGAGTTGTGTGTGTGTATAGACTAAGGTTTTGGACCAATAGGTTCTATTCCTTATTATTTGGACCCAATTAGAACTAAAGGTTCTAATTGTTTTGGTTACGGTAAGAAAATCAAGACCACACACACACCCAATCCCGTTGACCCTTTCTTTCTCTCCTTCTCTCGCATTTTCTTCCATGTTCGTACAATTTTACTGAGAAACCTTGAACCCTCCATTTTACGCACAGATCGAGCTCGTGGTTAGCATCATCATCTTCATCTCATTGTCACGCACTCATCTATACCATTTTTAGAACGTGAAGACTTCATTTTCCCGAGAACCCAATAACCCAGTTTTGGGTCACTATTCATGCACTCGTGTTATCAAAGTTTTTAAGAGATTTAAAGCTACTAGTGAGCTTTAGGACATCTTCACGAAGCTCGAAGAAGAAAAACGAAGTGAATTGGAGGTCGGGAAGTCGAGTTTGGCGAGTTTCAAGTTTGGCCAGATTATCAAGGTTCCACCGGCAAAATCCCGCGGATTTCAAGGCTTGAAAGTGGTAAGGTTTGGTTCCTCTCGTCCTAAGCTTCATTTTGGTATAAATTTCATGAAATTTGGTTGAGAAATGAGCGGGAAATAACGATTTGAAGTTTTCCAGTTTTTCGACGACGGCGTTGGTCACCGGAGTTCGAAGGTTGAAGACGACGGAATATTCCATCAAGTTTGACGGAATATTATGACGGCGTTAGGTTAGTTTTAACGGAATATGTTGTTTTTTGACGAAATATTCCCTAACGCCGTTAAAGATTCTGTTAGGCGTGCCGGGCACGTGGCCGTGCGTGGGGGCGCGTCTAGTCGTGTCCTTGCCGGCGCGTGGGGCATCGAAAAAAAATTCTAAAAATATGGGGGTTTTCCTGAAGTTAAGTAGGTCATAGTGGTATATTCAAATGCCCCATTTGAGCATTGTATGAGAAGTTAATTCCTAGTTTTGTGTATGTGCTTTAAATAACGTTTATTCAGATATTTCGCATATAGGTGAGACCTATCCTAGGACGAGCACCATCAATCGAGGCTCGGGGGCTACTAGCCTTCAATATACCAGTGAGTGAGCTTTTGGTTTTCCGTATATACCTATATACTTGAGATTTTTCCCAGAAAATGAATTTGAATGATTATATGTTTTGAAATGCCATGCAAAGTATCTGCCTATTTTATTTATGCATTAGTAGTTGCATATATTTATGATTGGTGTTGCGGACGCACAGGTAAGTACCAGGTAAGTTCCATAAATTAAAGATATGAGGTTACTTCAGTTATGTAAGTTATGATGTGATGTGATGAGAGCTTAAAAACTTGCACCCGGTGTTAGTGCTCCCGCCCAGAGTTAGGGCACATTCATTCACGTGATGTTCACCTCCCGCACCATATGCTCACCTTGGATCCAAGTTAGGTGCACAAGCTTGTCGTACATACCACTTTAGGTGGTTCCGACTCGTAGGTGACCTGCGATTATTCGCGCAGCCTTCACGTGATCGTAGCACTAGAGCATATTTACTTTACACCTAGTCTTGTCGTACAGACCACTTGTGGTTCCGACTCGTGTGTAGGATTTGATTTGATATGATTGAGATTGGTTATGAGCTATATACTCAGCCGTGCAGATTGAGTTAGAGGGATCTGGCTGATGCGATATTTGACAATGATATATTTTGCCTGGATTACTTATAGCATTGCATTGAGATACTTTGGCATGGTATACTTCTATGGATTTTCATCTTGAGTATGATTTTTGTTATAGTATATATATTTTCTGGGAAATTATACAGGTTTTACGGCGAGGGGTTAGAACTTTTGAGAAATGAAATGATTTTGAAAAGCTTTGTTTTTGCCCACTCACACTTTCTGTTTTGCGCCCCTCCAGGTTTTAGGTAGAAGTGCTTGGTGGATCATGAGGCTTTCAACGGGGGTTCTGACAGAACATCATTAATGTAGGATCACCTTTGGGTGTTGAATAATTAGTAATTGTCTTGCTTGACTGCACTTAGGATATTTATGCTCTGGTTGTGTATTTCACTTAATCTCGCACTAGCACTCTATCTTAGCTAGTACTCTAGTTGATTTGGTTTTTATTCTCTCGTATTTCTCTATATATCTATTGCTTTCGCAATGTGCACATGGCTACGTCACCCTCACATGAAGGCCAACATGCCCTGAATTAGGTCGGGGTGTTTCAATTTGGTATCAGAGCATTAGGTTTGCAGTCCTGCATATCTTGTGAATTTTCTAATTATTTTGATGTCTTATGTCAGAACTATGCCGCCTCGTAGAGATCCACGTCCTTCTGTTGAGCCTATTTTCCCCGATATTGCGCAGTTAGGGGAAGCTATAGCTAATGCTATTCAGTCTTCGCTCTGTCCTCCCTAAAGGACACCCTTTAAGACTGTGGATAACCTGAAGCTAAATCATTTTATGGGGAATGAAGGACATTAAGGAGAAAAGAAATGGATTAATCATATTGAGAAGGCTTTCCGTGTAATGTAGAGTCAGGGGAATCTTCCTCCTGATAGGTGGGTCGAGATGACTACCTGGTTTTTTGGTCCGGAACCTGCATCCTAGTGGAGACATGAGTCTTATCAGTTGACCCCATAGGAAATTACGAACTGTGAAGTGATTAAATAGTTGTTTCAGAAAAGGTTTATTCCCCCTGAGTATATTGATCGCAAAAAGCAAGGGTTTACTCAGTTAAAGCAGGGGAAGATGACGGCAAATGAGTATTATAGGAGATTCATTGACTTGTCTCGCTATCATCCGGAGGTTGTTGCTAATCAGGTTGAGATGCTCTGTCATTTCAGGTTGGGTATAAAGAAGAAATGGTGTTCTATAGCTACCTCGACTCCTTATGCTACTTACCAGGAGTTTTATGAGATTTTGTTGAGGATTAAGGATTCAGAAAATATGCCCAGTGAAAGTGAAGATGAAGAAGAAAAGAACGGGAATCAGAGGCGAGATGATAAAGGTAAAGGTCAGTCTTCTCAAGGACCTCGCAAGACTCAGAGCTTTAAGAGGAGTGAGACTAGTTCGAGCTCTTTTAATGGAGGTTTTAGTGCCACTGGTCAGAGGAAATATGGTAGATTTTCATGAGGTCCTAAGTTTTAAAGGCAGGGAGATGATGGGCGAAGAAGTGCTCATATGTGTCGCAGATGTAATAATAGGCATTTCGGGGAATGTAGGAGAGGTAGCAGTGGATGTTTTACTTGTGGGCGATGGGACATAGAGCTATAAATTATCCCCAGAGTCAGCAGAGACCCCAGCAGCCTTCTATGCCACCACCAGCGCCGATCCAGCAGTTCCAGGGTCTGGTAGTTATGGTCAAATAGGTCGAGGTAGTGCTTACCATTATCAGGGCAATGCCGCTCCTTATGCTTCAGGGCAGTATCAATATTCGCAGGATCCTTATTACCAGGGTGGGTATTCTCAATATCCTGGAGGGTATATGCCGTATCCTTCCATTCCAGCTGGTGGATCTCAGTGGTATCATGGAGGACAGCCCCAACAGGTAGAGATTGCTTCCAGTAGTGCAGGATCTTCTAGGTAATCAGGTCAGCCGAATCAGGGACGAGGTGTGCAGTGGCGAGGTAATCAAGCTAGTAGAGGTCGTGAGGGACGACAGCAAGCCTAGGGACGTGTTAATAATATATCTCTGCAAGATGCTCAGAATCATCCGGACTTGATAATGGGTATGTTAAACATTCTTGGTCACTTTGCTAGAGTTTTAATTGTTTGTGGTTCTACGCATTCTGTCATTTCTCATACATTCGTTCAAGTGACGCAACCTCATCCTACGCCTCTAGGGTATGATTTAGAGTTTGCTATGCCTAGAGGGGAGATATGTTATGTTGATTGTGTATATCCAAGATGTCCAGTGATGGTGGAGGATGAGGTTATGCCAGTTATCTTATCCCGTTAGATATTGTTGATTTTGATGTGATTTTGGGCACAGATTGGTTGCATTATAATCGTGCCAAGATAAATTGCTACTGGAAAACGGTTACTTTCCATCGTCCTGGATTACCTGAAGTTATTTTTGTTGGTGATTGTAGTGGGGTGAGGCATGGTGTTATTTCTGCTGTAAAAGCAAAAAGGATGTTATCGAAATGTTGTCAGGGATATTTAGCTCATGTAGTGCTGAATGATGTTGCTTCTAGTAGTGTGGAGGATATTCGAGTAGTCAAGCATTTTCCTGATCTATTCCCTGATGATTTACCTGGATTACCGCCAGACCGAGATGTGGAGTTCACTATTGATTTGCTTCCAGGTACGGATCTTATATCTTTGACTCCATATAGAATGGCTCATGTTGAATTGAGGGAATTGAAAGTCCAGTTGCAAGAATTAGTCGATAAAGGTTTTATTCAGCCTAGTGCTTCACCTTGGGGAGCTCCTGTCTTGTTTGTGAGGAAGAAAGACGGAACTTTGAGGCTATGTATTGATTACAGGCAATTAAATCGGGTAACGATTAAAAACCGTTATCCATTGCCGCATATAGATGATTTGTTGATCAGCTTCAAGGTGCCTGCGTGTTTTCTAAGATTGATTTGAGGTCTAGTTATTACCAATTGAAGATCAACAACGAGGATGTCCCTAAGACTGCTTTCAGGACTCGTTATGGTCATTATGAGTTTCTAGTGATGCCATTCGGATTAACAAATGCACCAGCAGCTTTCATGGATTTGATGAATCGAGTATTCTAGGCATATATAGACAGGTTTGTCATTGTTTTTATTGATGACGTTTTGGTATACTCTAAGTCTAAAGCAGAACATGTTCGACATTTTACTTTGGTGTTGAAGAAATTAAGGGAACATCAGTTATATGCTAAGTTTAGCAAATGCCAATTTTTGTTGAATCAAGTGGCATTTTTGGGACATGTCATTTCTACTCAAGGTATTCAGATGGATTCTCAAAAGGTAGCAGGTGTGGAGAATTGGGAACAACCTCAAACCGTCACTGAGGTACGGAGTTTTCTTGGCCTAGCAGGCTATTATAGGCGGTTTGTTAAGGATTTTTCAGTCATTGCTTTGCCATTAACGAGGTTGACTAGAAAAGAAGTTAAGTTTGAGTGGGATGATAATTGTGAGCAAAGTTTTAAGCAGTTGAAATATTATCTCACTCATGCATCTGTTTTGGCACTCCCAGATGATAGTGGTAATTTTGAGGTTTATAGTGACGCTTCCTTGAATGGCCTGGTTGTGTGTTGATGCAGCAGGGTAGGGTGATTGCTTACACTTCACGGCAATTGAAGCCTCATGAGAAGAATTACCCTACTCATGATCTGGAGTTAGCAGCTATCATTTTTGCTTTGAAGATTTGGAGACATTATCTTTATGGTGAGAAATGTAAGATCTTCACAAATCATAAGAGTCTTCAGTATCTTTTTACTCAGAGGGATCTTAATATTCGGCAGCAAGGGTGGATTGAGTTGCTTAGTGACTATGATTGCACGATTGAGTATCACCCTGATCGTGCAAATGCAGTGGCAGATGCTCTTAGTAAAAAGACTCCAGCTAGACTTAATGCCATTTATGATTGTTATGTTCCTCGTCTTGCGGATTTAAGGTCCACCAGAGTGGAGTTAGGAGTGGAAGATCGAGAGGAAGCCTTACTTGCTAATTTTCAAGTCAGGCCAATTTTAATTGATCGTGTACTTGAAGCCCAGATGGATGATGAAGAGACCCAGGAAATAATTCAAGCAAGGAATCGAGGGAAGAAGAAAGACTTTAGAATTCGAGAAACTGATGGCATGCTTATGTAGGAGAGTATAATGTATGTGCCAAATAATATGGAATTAAAGAAGGCCATTCTTGATGAAGCACATATTTCAGCTTAAGCAATGCATCCAGGAGGTACAAAAATGTATCATACCATTCGACCATTTTATTATTGGCAGGGTATGAAAAGAGAAATTGCTGAATATGTGAGTAGGTGTGTCATTTGTCAGCAAGTCAAAGCAGAAAGAAATAAGCCTTTTGGATTAATGCAGCCACTTCCAGTTCTGCAGTGGAAATGGGAAAATATTGCTATGGATTTTATGTACAAGCTTCCTCGTACACAGAACGGTTATGATGGCATTTGGGTGATAGTTGATCGGCTTACTAAGTCAGCACATTTTATTCCTGTAAGGGAGAAGTATTCTTTAAGCCAATTAGCTGAATTATTTATATCGAAGATCGTGAAGTACCATGGGATTCCAATTAGCATTATCTCGGATCGTGATCCTAGATTTACTTCCAAGTTCTGGATAGCATTCCAGGAAGCTCATGGTTCGAGATTATTTTATAGTGCAGCATATCATCCTCAGACGGATGGACAATCAGAGAGGACTATTCAGACGTTGGAAGATATGTTGAGATCTTCAGTATTGCAGTTTGGTGACGCTTGGCATAAGCGGTTGGATTTAATGGAATTTGTCTACAACATCTTTCATTCCAGTATTGGTATGTCACATTTCGAGGCTCTTTATGGTAAATATTGTCACACACCCCTATGTTGGTCAGAGGTTGGTGAAAGAGTTTTGGTGGGTCCTGAGATAGTGGAGGAGACTACTCAGAATAGTCAGGTGATTAAGTCTAACCTGAAAGCGGCCCAGGATCGACAGAAGAGTCTAACGGACAGACATGCCACTGACCGGATGTATAATGTATGTGATTGGGTATTTTTGAAACTATCACCATGGAAAGGTGTTATGCGGTTTGGAAAGAAAGGCAAGCTAAGTCCTAGGTACATTGGACCATATATGATCACCGAGCGAGTCGGTGAGGTTGCTTATAGACTTGAGTTGCATCCAGAGTTATCAAAAGTGCATGATGTTTTTCATGTCTCTATGCTTCGTCATTATGTCTCGGATCCTTCTCATGTGGTACCTCCTCAACCTCAGGAAATTAATTCAGATTTGACTTATGATGAGGAGCCAGTGACTATTTTGGATTGGAATGATAGAATTCTGAGAAATAAGACAGTGCGCCTAGTGAAGGTTTTGTGGAGAAATCACTTGGTGAAGGAAGCCACCTGGGAGACGGAGGAGCGTATGAAAGAGATGTATCCACGCTTGTTTTATGATTATTAGTGGGTTGCATTTATTGCGTAAATTTTGATGACGAATTTTTCTTAAAGGGGGTAGATTGTGACAGCCCGTCCCGAACGTATATATTATTTATCCTTGAGAGCGTGTGAATTTCTATTATACCCTTTTTATTATTGAGTTATGTGTGTATAGACTAAGATTTTGGACCAATAGGTTCTATTCCTTATTATTTGGACCCAATTAGAACTAAAGGTTCTAATTGTTTTGGTTGGTTGTAAGAAAATCAGGACCACACACACACCCAATCCCGTTGACCCTCTCTCTCTCTCCTTCTCTCGCATTTTCTTCCATGTCCATACAATTGTACGGACAAACCTTGAACCCTCCATTTTTAGAACGTGAAGACCTCATTTTCCCAAGAACCCGAGAACCCAGTTTTGGGTCACTGTTCATGCACTCGTGTTATCGAAGTTTTTAAGAGATTTAAAGTTACTAGTGAGCTTGAGGACATCTTTACGAAGCTCGAAGAAGAAAAATGAAGTGAATTAGACGTCGGGAAGTCGAGTTTGGCAAGTTTCAAGTTTGGTCGGATTATCGAGGTTCCTCCGGCAAAATCCCGTGGATTTCAAGGCTTGAAAGTGGTAAGGTTTTGTTCATCTCGTCCTAAGCTTCATTTTGGTATAAATTTCATGAAATTTGGTTGAGAAATAAGCGTGAAATGATGATTTGAAGCTTTCCAGTTTTCCGACAACGGCGTCGGTCATCAGAGTTCAAAGGTTGAAGACGACGGAATATTCTGACGGCGTTAGGTTAGTTTTAACGGAATATTCCCTAACGCCGTTAAAGATTCTGTTAGGCGTGCCAGGCATGTGGCCGCGCGTGGGGGCGCGTCTGGCCATGCCCTTGCCGGCGCGTGGCGGCACGTGGGGCATCGGAAATTTTTCTAAAAATATGGGGGTGTTCCTGAAGTTGAGTAGGTCATGGTGGTATATTCAAATGCCCCATTTGAGCATTGTATGAGAAGTTAATTCCTAGTTTTGTGTATGTGCTTTAAATAACGTTTATTCAGTTATTTCGCATATAGGTGAGACCTATTCTAGGACGAGCGCCATCAATTGAGGCTCGGGGGCTACGACCTTTCAACATACCAGTAAGTGAGCTTTTGGTTTTCCGTATATACCTATATACTTGAGATTTTTCCCAGAAAATGAATTTGAACGATTATATGTTTTGAAATGCCATGCAAAGTATCTGCCTATTTTATTTATGCATTAGTAGTTGCATATATTTATGATTGGTGCTGCGGACGCACAGGTAAGTGCCAGGTAAGTTCATAAATTAAAGATATGAGGTTACTTCAGTTATGTAAGTTATGATGTGATGTGATGAGAGCTCAAAAACTTGCACCCGGTGTTAGTGCTCCCGCCCAGAGTTAGGGCACAGTCCTTCACGTGATGTTCACCTCCCGCACCATATGCTCACCTTGGATCCAAGTTAGGTGCACAGGCTTGTCGTACAGACCAATTTAGGTGGTTCCGACTCGTAGGTGACCTGTGATTATTCACGCAGCCTTCACGTGATCGTAGCACTATAGCATATTTACTTTACACCTAGTCTTGTCGTACATACCACTTTAGGTGGTTTCGACTCGTGTGCATGATTTGATTTGATATGATTGAGATTGGTTATGAGCTATATACTCAGCCGTGCAGATTGAGTTAGAGGGATCTGGCTGATGCAATATTTGACATTGATATATTTTGCCTAGATTACTTATAGCATTGCATTGAGATACTTTGGCATGGTATACTTATATGGATTTTCATCTTGAGTATGATTTTTGTTATAGTTGTTTGGGCCCAAAATATCAATTTGGGCCGAGTACAGAACCATCTCGGCCCGGAAGACCTGACAACAAGGGAGCCTCGGGTCGCTCGGGTCGTGGGCTTCTAAAACTAGGCCGGCTAGGTTATTTACGAAGACGAGTCCTGGTACAACAAGGAGTCTCGGCAAGTATGATAATCCGGAAGGGAGCCGACTAAAAAAGGGACTAGGTTCACAATCCTAGTCTGGATAGGACTGGTCGAGGTGTTGTTGATCCGGAGAAGAAAGCCTAGTTCGAGTAGGATTGTAACTCAAGGTCCAGTGCTATAAATAGGGGAGGCTGCGCGTCAGTAAAAGACCCCCACAAAATCAATACAAAATTGCCCTGCGCAAATCCTCAACAACTTGAGAACTTTTTCTTTTTCTTTTTCGCTGACACATCTTCCGTTGGCATCAACAGCACTGTGAAAGCAACCGGTGATATCTTAAGTCGGCATAGATAGCTCTGTCACCGTAGAATTGGCCGAACTCGCAGTACCTTCCGTTGGCATCAACAGCACTGCGGCGGGCACGGTCGGTTGTCTATCCAAGTCTCGGTCGAGAAGGGTTTCTAAGTCCTTTTTGGTCGAGGTCATCTCATTAGTCTTCTCGACGAAGTGAGGTGTTACAGTTATTACATTCGGCACATTGAAAGCCGAATTTGATTTGTGAGCTTCGTAATAATAGTAACCTTGTCTTCAGGTTTGAGAATCCAGGAGGCCGAGACGTGTTCCTTTCTCGGCCGCAATCGCAAGACGCAGAAGTCAGTAGCGCGACCCAACGCAACATCAACAAATTTACTCCTCGGCCGAGCTCGGCCGACGAGTTGGCACGCCCGCATTCACCGAATGACGTAGTTAGCTCATAGATTATTCGGCCTGCGCGCCACGTAGGCTTTGTAATTTTTAGGGTCAACATTTTGGCACGCCCAGTGGGACCTAGTGCTAAACTACGAAGTTCATGCCAATTGAAACGCGATCGGTAAAAAAGAAAACAGCTATGGGAAAATCAACAGCCGATTTGCCGATTCAGAACATAGGACAAAGTGTGCCACAGGCGCAGAATCCCCTTAGTGCCGTGACACCCGAGTCTACAAGCGCAACTCGCCGAGAGAGGGAGATTAATCTCGGCGGTCAACTCCGCGGTCTAGAAATCCCTAATAGGAACACCTGTGTTCTCAACGAAGGGATAGTGGAAGATTGCGACGAGGATGGCGGTGAAGGATCTGACCCACCAACAAGGTCGTTTCTTCGAAAGCGACTCGACGAGCAGTCTCGGTCAGTCGAGCAGACGTTTAGTCGAGGTATTGATAAGCTACATGACGTGATACTCAGTTCCAATGAGCAACAGACCAGGTTGCTCGAAATACTGGTTAATAAAGTCACTGACGGCAGGCCATTCGACTTTCCCCAGCGCTTGCCACCAAGAAATAATCCGTTGCCAATCGTACAGGCCGAGCCAATTCCTGCTCGGCTCAAACCAATTGACTTGGAAAAATGAGGAGGGTCGAATAGTAGGTCAGACGGAATCGACCAGAGGGTCGAAGCAACACCTGTTGATATGACCGAAGTCCAGCGGATGATCGACTCGGCCATAAAGAAGGGGCCGAAGTTTCCTAAGTTTATCCATCCGTACCCGGCCTACGTAGAAACGTTCGGATACCCGAAAGGTTTCAAGATTCCAGATTTTAGCCTCTTTGCCGGTGAATCGTCTCTGTCTTCGTTGGAGCACGTGGCTCGATTCACCACGCAATGCGGAGATGTTAATGGTGATTTCCATAAGCTACGGCTGTTCAACTTCTCATTGACCGGCTCGGCATTTGCTTGGTATATCAATCTTCCTCCTAATTCCGTCCAAAACTGGGAGGAGTTGGTCGAGAAATTCCACGAGCAGTTTTATCGGCCAGGGATTGAGGTGTCGGTTTCTTCATTAGCAAGGATGGCTTAGGCATCTGATGAGTCACCAATGGATTATCTTACCAGGTTCAAATCATCCAGGAACTGGTGCCGATTGCCTTTACCCGAAGTTGAATTCGTCAGACTTGCTTTGAACGGCCTCGATGTCGAATACAAAAAGAAGTTCTTGGGGGCAAACTTTCGGGATATGTACGAATTAGCCCAACATGTCGAACAATATGACTATTTGCTCCGCGAGGAAAAGGTTTCGAAAGCTCCATCTCGGGGGACGATTTACAAGAATCCTACTGTCAATTATGCATCAACCGAGGATGAATGCGTTAGCGTGGATGCAGCCGAGATAGTGATAGATAAGCCATTTGTTTGCAAGGCATTGACTCAAGTTGACTCTAGGGAAGTCAAAAGCCGTTCAGCCGCTGAAGGAACATCGAAACCGTCAAAAGTTTATACTTTTGATATTACAAAGGCTGACGCAATTTTCGACCAACTGTTATCAGCAAGAATCATTAAGCTTCGGCCTGGCCACAACATTCCCAAGGCCGAAGAACTTAAAGGAAAGGTGTATTGCAAATACCACGATTCAAGCAAACATACGACAAACAATTGCGTCGTGTTTCGTGACAACGTCCAAAGCTGGATCGATAATGGTAAATTGAAATTTCCAGAGAAGAAGATGAGTGTCGATACTGACCCGTTCCCCACGGCAACGGTAAATATGGTCGATGCATGCCTCCCTAAGGACAAAGGGAAAGGGAAGGTCGAAGTTGTTAAGACACAACGTTTTCATAATCAGAATTCTCGGCCTCGTTTCATGGCCGATTTTCGTGCAAACAAACCACCTACAGCTTTAACGGGGCCCGCTATTGTTAAACCTATGAGGGATTATAGCACCGATGAAGATAGTGGAACGGCAGTTTTGTGCAGTAAATGTAGAACCGAGGTCGGCAGTGAGCCAGAGGTGAAGCCCTCTTCGCTTATAACGGAACGACCTACGGTCGCAATCCAGCAAAAAGTAGCCAACGTGAGCCGGCATCAGGGGGTTTTTGATCGGCTCGGTCCTAAAGCACGGATGGAAGAGACACCATCAGTCAGGCGGCGCCTCGACTTTGATACTGCATTTTACGACGATGACTACTATAAACGTAATTCTGGCAGTTCGGAATCATCGCGGAGCCAAAAAACTTTCAAACCTCCCGAGCCTAGCGATCAACGTTGGTATACATATCATTCTTCAAAAGGCGTCTACACTGCACTGTCCAAATCCCAGAAACGCCGGCACCAAAGGATAGATTGCATGGCACGCCGACGGGCAGCCCAAGAGGCTTCGGTCCCTAAATGGCGGCCGAAGGACATAATTGCTAATGACAACAAGCAACCGCATCCAGCTATTCTGACAACGTCGATGCAAGGGAAGCAGCTGGTCGACCAAGATGTCGAAACCATGTTTGAAGAGGCTGATAAACGGATCAAACTTCTTATTCGACCAGGGGAGATGAAGGCACGCCTTGAACATTTCAGGCAGGAGGCCGAATGCAAATTAGCCCCGTCGGCCATACAAGAACCTCTAATCAAAATTCGACGAAATTTGCATCCACCGTTCCTTGGGGAAGCTTTGGAGTATATGCGAGAATTTCACAAGAAGCATTCGGCCAACGACCTGTATGGTTTGCAGAAGGCACGCCAGGACACCATTGATCTGGTCCTGGTTTGTCCTGATGCCGAGCGAATCATCCAGAAAACCTCAGACCCAGGATTAAAAGCAAGGTTCCAGCACATACGAGAAGCCCGCGTCTTTGGATTTGAAGTCGACCCATACATTGATATGGAAGCAGCCGAACTTCCTTTCTCAATGGAGGACCTTCAGTATTTACGATGTCACTTCGAGGTATTTTCGGCTGTTTCTCTCTTCGGCCTTACGACCGATGAAATAGCACGTGTTGCGCGTTTGGATGCGTATCTCGATACCAAGGATGCCCGGATACATTACCAGGAGCGGGTTCGGATCTCGACCCCAAGCACACTGTCGCACTCACCCTCACCTGAGGCAGTTTCGCGGACCCAACAAGCGGCCGAAGCAGCACCGCCGGAGCAAGCCATTGAAGAAGGAACAGAAGAGTCTCTTTGTCCGGCTTTGACAAAAACGGAGTCCGTAGTCGCTGATCAAACAAAAGATGAGGATAACGAGGAGAATTCTAACCCGATGGGCCCGTCAATCTTGGATGACATGGACATTAGTATGGTCCATGTGTTACCCGCTGATTTTCAATCAAGCACGGCTCAACCGAATTTCCTCGATGGTGATGTCGTCGCCGAAGACGCCGGCCATGTGGATTTTGTATCTGTTGTTGAAGGTGAGTCAGCAACAAAAGATGAGAGCTTAAAGGCCGCCTTAGCCGAATTGTTCCCTCGTTCATCATCGGCCGCGCTTCACCATTTAAAGCCATTGTATGTGACGGCCCATATCGAGGGATACCCAGTTTCTAAAGTTTTTGTCGACTGTGGAGCTACCGTCAATATCATGCCTCTGACCATCATGAAGGCCTTGCGTCGCTCGAATGACGAACTGTTTCCGTCTGGGATCACAATGAGTAGTTTTGTCGGTGACAAGTCCCAAACCAAAGGTGTACTTCCGTTAACTGTAAATATTGCCGGTCGCACTCACATGACCACCTTTTTCGTGGTTGATTCCAAAACCGAGTATAACGCACTGCTCGGTCGAGATTGGATTCATCAAACCAGTTGTATTCCTTCGTCATTATATCAAGTGCTTGTCTTTTGGGACGGCAAATCGGTCATTGTTCACCCGGCCGATAGCCAGCCCTTCGAGGCTAACATGATCCAAGCACGGTATTACGATGACCACGTCGGCTACATTACTTTGCAAGGCTTCAATGATGAAGGACGGCCGACTCGGATTTCTGTACAGAAAGCTATCGAGGTTGGCGCCGAGACTGTCCATCAGGATTCGGCGAGACTCGGATTAGCTAACTTCCTCCCCGACGCCGATGTCTGACATCGATCGGGAAACACGTAGGGCCGCGGTTTCATTCACGATGGAACGACTGCTGGCCCATTGGTATACTATATCTAGACGACCAAATTCGGCCGTTAATCTCGTTGAGTTCCTGGCCGAAGGGGATAATGGTCATGTCTTATCTCTTGATAAAATTCAAGCAGCCCCGGCCGAGCTCGAAGATCATCGGCCCCAAGTTAAAGACCCCCTGGAGGAAATTAATGTTGGGACAACCGATGACCCACGACCTTTGTTTATTAGTGCTTTACTTCCTCAGCAAATGAAAGACGAGCTTCGTGCCTTGCTCACGGAGTTCAAAGATTGTTTTGCTTGGAGCTACCATGAAATGCCCGGTTTAGATCGTACTCTTGTCGAGCATGAATTACGTATTAAGCCCGGATGTAAACCTTTCCGTCAGCCACCACGTCGTTTCTCGACGGAAGTGCAACTCAGCATCAAGGACGAACTGGTTCGGCTTTTGAAAGCCGGGTTCATTCGGACAGCTCGATATGTTGAGTGGTTGGCGAATATCGTACCTGTTTTGAAGAAAAACGGTGCCCTGCGCATCTGCATCGATTTCAGAAATCTCAATCTGGCAACTCCCAAAGATGAATACACAATGCCGATTTCAGATCTGTTAATCGATGCCGCGGCGAATCATGCAATCTTATCTTTTATGGATGGACACGCGGGGTACAACCAAATATTCATTGCCGAAGCCGACGTGCACAAAACTGCTTTCCGTTGCCCGGGGGCACTCGACACTTACGAATGGGTTGTCATGCCATTCGGTCTCAAAAATCCCGGCGCCACATACCAACGGGCGATGAACACCATTTTCCACGATCTAATTGGAACCATCGTCGAAGTTTACATCGACGATGTTGTCATCAAATCTAAACGCCGACAGACACATCTGGATGACCTCCGACAGGCTTTTCTCCGCATGCGTCAGCACAATCTCAAGATGAATCCCGCCAAATGTGTCTTCGGCGTGTCGGCCGGAAATTTCCTTGGTTTCCTCGTGCATCACCGTGGGATTGAAGTCGATGCGAATAAGGCACGCGCAATAATCAATGCCCCACCTCCAACGACGAAGAAACAACTCCAGTCCTTACTCGGTCAGGTCAAATTCCTCCGCCGATTTATTGCTAACTCGGCCGGTAAAATGAAAGCGTTCTCCACGCTTTTGAAACTCAAGGACTCAGATAAATTCGTATGGAACGACGAACATCAGGCGGCGTTTACGCAAATCAAAGTCTCCCTCACGAAACCACCTGTCTTGGTTCCTTCTCGGCGCGGGAAACCTCTTAAGCTTTATATCTCGGCGGCCGAAAAGTCCATCGGCTGCCTCCTCGCACAAGACAGCGACACCGGTCGAGAGCAGGCGATTTTTTATCTAAGTCGCCATCTCAGCCACCCAGAGATCAATTATCCCGCCGTCGAGAAGCTGTGCCTGGCCTTATTTTTCGCCGCATCCAAGCTTCGGCATTACATGCTCCCGTCCGTCACCCAAGTCATTGCCCAGACCGACGTTATCCGGTACATGCTTACCCGACCAATCGTAAAAGGCCGAATTGGGAAGTGGACGATGGCGTTGTCCGAATTTAGCTTGCAATACGTGCCTCAGAAAGCCGTTAAGGGCCAGGCGATGGCCGACTTCCTTGCTCAACACCCTTCCCCCTACGGTTTTGGGGATGCCGATGTCGAAATCAGCATGGTTGCGACGCGCGACAATCATTGGACGATGTACTTTGACGGTTCCAATACGTCATCCTCGGCGGGCGTAGGAATTGTCGTTCAATCCCCCAACCACGATCGTTGGTATTTTTCGCTTAAGTTGGATTTCGAATGCACCAACAATCAGGCCGAATACGAAGCCCTAATCATCGGCCTTGGGATCCTTCATGACCTGCGGGCGACCCGCGCCCTCGTCCTCGGTGACTCCGAACTTGTGATTAACCAACTTAATGGTTCTTTTCGTTGCATGAGTTGCACCCTGGCGCCTTACCACATGATCGCCAGCTATTTGGCCGAGTCCTTCGACGGTATTACATTTCAACATGTTTCCCGAAGTCGTAATACCGACGCAGACGAGTTGGCTCAAATCGCCTCCGGCGCACAACTCTTGGGGGGCAAGCTAGGCCGAGAAATACCCGTGTTGCGACAGCTATACCCGGCCTTGGTTAACCAACAAGTCCTCCAGCGCGACAACGTGATACGTACAAGAGTCATGTCCTTACCTTCGTTGTTAGATCGAGACGACCCAGTGGACGTTTGCGCCGTCGAAGCAATACCAGATGATTAGAAAGGGCCCATTATGCGATACCTTGACAATCCCAATAATAAACACGATCGTAAGACAAGAGTTCATGCCACGAACTATGTCATGTATCAGAACGAGTTATACCGAAAAGGCGAAGATGGTTTATTATTGCTGTGTCTCGGCCCCCAAGAGAGTGGTCGGGCGATTACAGAAGTCCATGAAGGGATATGCGGAGCTCATCAATCCGGACGGAAAATGCGATGGTTACTTCGACGGCACGGCTATTTTTGGCCAAGGATATTGAAGGATTGTATCGAGTTTGCGCGAGGATGTGTACAGTGCCAAATCCACGGACCTATACAAAGGGTCCCAGCCGAATCATTGCATTAGGTCATAAAGCCATGGCCGTTTAGGGGATGGGCCATAGACGTGATCGGCAAAATCACGCCATCTTCTGGAGCCGCTAAGCACGCATGGATAATAGTCGCAACCGACTACTTTACCAAGTGGGTCGAAGCGAAATCATACGCCGAACTAACATCTAAAGAAGTTTACGACTTCGTGGAGGAACACATAGTGACCAGATTTGGCATACCAGAAACGATCATAACCGACAATGGAACCATTTTCACAGCCGAGAGGTTTAAAGAGTATACGGCGAATCTGAGCATTCGGCTCGAACAATCTACACTGTATTATCCACAGGCGAATGGGCAGGCCGAAGCAAGTAATAAAGTGTTGATCGGCATCCTCGAAAAAATAATAAAAGAAAGGCCCGGCATGTGGCATTTGAAGTTGAACGAGGCATTATGGGCATATCGAACATCACCCCGATCAGCAACTGCGACAACCCCGTATGCATTAACCTACGGACACGATGCAATGTTACCGGTCGAGTTAAGCGTAAATTCGTTGCGATTAATCGAACAAAGTAGTTTGTTTAGCGCCGAATATAATCAATCTATGAGACAGGAACTAGAAGATTTGGAAGAAGCGTGACTTGACGCTTATAACTTACTGGCGGCACAAAAACGGATTGCCGAGCGAGCCTATAATCAAAAGGTGCGACAAAAAACATTCGGCGAGGGTGAGTTGGTGTGGCAAACGGTGTTGCCCGTTGGACTAAAAGATCCTAGGTTCGGCAAGTGGTCGCCGAATTGGGAAGGGCCGTTCGTGGTGCATAAAGTATATGGCAAAGGGGCATATCATCTTAAAGACCGGACCGGTGTAGTCCACAGGTTACCAACCAACGGGAAATTTTTGAAGAAATATTATCCGGTCACATGGGAAATGCGAGAATAAAAAAAAATAAAAAAAAAAACCGATTCATTAAGATTAATAGGTATGTACAAAATAAGTAGGTCGACCGATTTACAGTCGGATACATTCAAGGTGAAGGAGGTAGAAGAGTGCCGAGCAAGGCCTTCAGCTCCAGCCACCGTACTTCGCCCATGATAACCTGAGCCTGCCGATTCTTCTTCTCCAGCTTCAACTGCTCGACCCGTGTTGCATTTGCCGCATACTCGGTCAAGCAGGCTTTGCCGCCCGACTCGAAGTCCTTGGCAAGATCGGAAGCAATGGCCGATCTTCGTTTCGCCAATTCGGCCATCTGACGATCGAGGTCAGCCAAGACATCCCCTTTGGCCTTCAAAGCGTCAATTTTCGGGCGAAGGGTCTCTTGAATGGCCAGGGCAGCCTGCAGGTTCTGCTCGGCCCTCAAAGCACTCTCGGAAACATTGAAAGTTTCTCGAACGCGCTCCAAGGCAGTTGAGGCCTGAACAACAGCCTCGCCGCTCAGTTGACCGTCGGCTCCGAGGTCGTTCAGACATTCACCCAGCCGATCAAGGCCTTTGCGCTCAAGGACTTGCGACGCCGAGAGCGACAGAACTTCTTGCAGCCGAGTCAAAACGTTTGAATCGGCAGGTTCGGTCGCGGCAGCGGAAGGACCAGCCCCTCCGGTAGTACTGGACAGGAGAGCTTTGAATTCGACCTCCCATGACGCCTGCACACACATCAAATTAAGCTCCAAAGAAGTTATAAAAGAGCAAGAAAAGTTTTGTTTTTTTAACCTGCCGAGAGGAGACCTCGGCCATGTCTCCAGGATCGTTGCTCGAACCTAAAGAACTCAATGGCCGAGCCCAATGTCTCAGATTGCTTCTCAGTTCTCGCGGCCGATGGAGGTTATCTACGTTCGATGGCCACTGAGGCGGCCACGAAATATAGATAACGCCCTTCGGCGCATATAATTTTTGATGAAAAGAGTGTATAGGCACCTGACATTTAGTATTTCCGCGTTTAGAATTCTAAAGCAGTAAAGTAATCAAAGAAAGACGGTAAAGGGTACTTACGAAGGCCGAAGTAGCTTCCTGCGAAGGAATGTGGAGGTCCTGGTCCTGAGGATGCACGGGCGTCTCCGCCGTTGCCTCTGGCTCCTCGGTCGATCGTTTGCCGCGATCGGCTGCGGACGGGCCGACTGGACAGCCGCTTCGGACGAAGGGGGAACGCCCTGGTCCTGGGGAGAAGCGGAAGGTTCGGCCACCATGACCGGTTCCTCGGCCGGACGTTTGCCACGGTCAGCCATGGAGGGACTTGCTTGAACAACCCTCTCGGATGTGGAAGGAGGTTGTCGACGAGTACGAGGACGAGTTGCCAGCGGAGCCTCGTCGCTCCCTTCACTCTCATCCAGAACGAAGACAGAGGGTTTTGGATTTACAGGGGAAGCTCCCTCGGCCGCAGAAACCGTCTTTTCCAAAATCGGCGCAGCCTCGACAGAAGGAGGTACAACTGGTGTACCGGCCCCGGAAACAGGTCGCGTCTGAATTATCTCTGCGGCCGGAACTGGTCGCTCCTCGACCAAGCGATGGCCGACGGCAGGTGGAGGGGAAACACTGGGGGTCGTCGCTCCATTAGTTTGACTGGAGATGACGTGGATCTCCCGTGCACCCTTATTTGCCAGTTTCTTTACCCGCTTGGCAGGCGGTGGAGATTGGACAGCCGGCGCGGCCTCTTGGCGAGGTCGTTTGGTCAGCCTGGCCCGGCCAGCAGTTTTATCTGTCTTCGCCACGACCGATTTTTTCCCGGCTGCGGCGACTGCCCCTATTTTTCTCAATGGTCGACTACCTGGGAAGATAAAAGCAAATTAGCACGGCAAATTGATATGCAAAAGGAAAAGTGGAAAAATGAACAGTTACCTTGAGTTTGGGGGGCCGAGGCCTTCTTAGGTCGGTCGCCGAAGAGTTTGTCCAGCACATCTTCGACCGGAGCACCAAAGAATTCCTGGATGTAAGCCTCCCACCAATCTCCGAAGGTGTCAGTGCATAGGGTTTCTGGGGTGGTCGGTCGAAGGCGGAACTTTTGGCACCGCTCTTGAAACTCCCTCGCGGCAGTTCGGCATTCCTTCTCCGAAGAACGAGGCTCACGTCCGCGGCTTAAGACTGTCCGGGAGGAGAGAAGAGGGACCGGGCAGCCTTGAAGATAACCGAGCTGTCGGGCAAGGAAGTTAGGATGGTACACTTCCCAACCCGCTCGTTTCCCATCGCAGCCAAGGGGAAGGTCGCGAGTAAGCACAAACGACCCCCAGGACTGACGAAGGTCGGCGTCTTCCCCCGCGCCCCACATGGATGTAGGCAGTCTGATGGAGGAAGGGTAGTCCCGACGACGGCATATCAGGAACTCGTCATTGGAGAGGTCATCAAGAGCGAAGAGGTACCTAAATACCTCTTCGGCTTGATGAGGGGGTGTCGGTAGGGAGGCCAACTGAAGCCCAAGTGCCTCCGTTGGTGAGAAGTCGGCTATAGCCGGCCGAAGGGAGGCGAAATACACTTGTAACCAGAGCTGGAAGACCCAGAGGGGACCGTTCTGGTGTGGGTCGATCTTGTGCACGGTCGCCTCGGCCAGGCAGCGGAAGAGATGGGCGAGAATGTTGGAGCTCAGTGACAGGACATGGCCACTAGCCAGAGCCTCGGCCACCAGCATATTCTCGACCAAGCACTTGTTCGACTTGGTACAACAAATGTACTTGTTGTACCAGTAGAAGAGGAAGGCTTCATGTTCCCCTTCTCGTAGGTCATCTTCTCCTCGGCCGGCGAAGTGGAGGTAGAGGGTGTTGTAATTGAAGAAGTTTTTGTGAAGCTTGTGAATGTCTTCTTTCGACGGGATTCGACCTTCACGGTTTAACGTCTCGAAAGCCCGTCGATCAAAAAGCGTCTTCAGGTCAATATTCGACGGGTACCCAGAGAGGGCCGCGTCGATAGAGAGCCCGGTCACTGAAGTGCCCAGAATGGCGGTGACATCTAGAGTGGTGGGGCCGATGGGACCAAGTGGAAGCACCATGGTGTTGGTGGCCGAGCACCAAAAGCACAAGGCGGCTTGGAGGAGCTCCTTGTAGGGAACGATATCCATTGACGAGAGGAGGATGGCGTCGTGGATGCCAAGGGCCTTCCATTGCTCGCCAAAGAGCTTCTCCATTCGGACAACCCAGGCTGCCCAGGTTGTGGTCGTCGAGGGCCAGGAGCCTTGGGGTTTCGCCGCGTCCCATCTCGACCATTCAAACCCTTGGAGTAAGGGTGTTAGGCAGTGCTCCTGGAGAAGGCCAGTAATGGCCGACGGAACGGTCGCCTTGAAAAGAGGACCCAGGATTTGGTGGGGAGTGCTCATGTCACTCTCAAACCGTATGGTTTTGATCGAGCTCCGATCGAGTATTTTTTTATGTTGTTCACATTCCTTGGAAAGCTTTGAGATGAAGGATGCCATTGTAGGAAGGAAACACGGCGTAAAAGGTTTTCTGGGTTGGGGGATTTGAAAGCAAAGACCTGGAAGAAAAAGATGAATTCGAGAGAAAAACGGCAAGAAATTTCAGAAAGTTTTGAGAGCGTAAAGTACGAATGGGAAAATTCCAGTATTTATAGAGATGGGGAAGGAAGTGCAATCGTTCGAAATTCAAAATAAAGGGTAAAATCGACCGAAGAAATCACTGATCATAATGAGCATTCAGGGAATACAGTTGAGAAGACCGAGGGTTTCAGGTTTTGGGGGCGCACGATTGTGTGTGACGGCGAGATTGATGGCGAAAGACGTTTCGGCGTCCGCACGCTGAGAAGTGGCTCACGGATTGAGATAAGGATGGCTAGGTTTAGCCATAAGGTCATGATGACCTAACGGTTCGAGTAACCGCACACTTCAGACGTCATTATTAGGAAATGCCGAGTCACAGGCTGCCACGTGGAGTGGAGGTTTGCAGGTTCAAGATCGTGCGATCGTGTTCAATAAATGCGCCTTGAAAATAGAGTACTTGGGTTCTGTGAACTAGATTCGCTTCTTCAAGGTCGAAACTCGGCCAAAGAGTTCAGGCCGAAGACCTCAGAAGCGAGGGGGCAATGTTTGGGCCCAAAATATCAATTTGGGCCGAGTACAGAACCATCTCGGCCCGGAAGACCTGACAACAAGGGAGCCTCGGGTCGCTCGGGTCGTGGGCTTCTAAAACTAGGCCGGCTAGGTTATTTACGAAGACGAGTCCTGGTACAACAAGGAGTCTCGGCAAGTATGATAATCCGGAAGGGAGCCGACTCAAAAAGGGACTAGGTTCACAATCCTAGTCAGGATAGGACTGGTCGAGGTGTTGTTGATCCGGAGAAGAAAGCCTAGTTCGAGTAGGATTGTAACTCAAGGTCCAGTGCTATAAATAGGGGAGGCTGCGCGTCAGTAAAAGACCCCCACAAAATCAATACAAAATTGCCCTGCGCAAATCCTCAACAACTTGAGAACTTTTTCTTTTTCTTTTTCGCTGACACATCTTCCGTTGGCATCAACAGCACTGTGAAAGCAACCGGTGATATCTTAAGTCGGCATAGATAGCTCTGTCACCGTAGAATTGGCCGAACTCGCAGTACCTTCCGTTGGCATCAACAGCACTGCGGCGGGCACGGTCGGTTGTCTATCCAAGTCTCGGTCGAGAAGGGTTTCTAAGTCCTTTTTGGTCGAGGTCATCTCATTAGTCTTCTCGACGAAGTGAGGTGTTACAGTTATTACATTCGGCACATTGAAAGCCGAATTTGATTTGTGAGCTTCGTAATAATAGTAACCTTGTCTTCAGGTTTGAGAATCCAGGAGGCCGAGACGTGTTCCTTTCTCGGCCGCAATCGCAAGACGCAGAAGTCAGTAGCACGACCCAACGCAACATCAACAAATTTACTCCTCGGCCGAGCTCGGCCGACGAGTTGGCACGCCCGCATTCACCGAAGGACGTAGTTAGCTCATAGATTATTCGGCATGCGCGCCACGTAGGCTTTGTAATTTTTAGGGTCAACAATAGTATATATATTTTCTGGGAAATTATACATGTTTTACGGCGAGGGGTTAGAACTTTTGAGAAATGAAATGATTTTGAAAAGCTTTGTTTTTGCCCACTCACACTTTCTGTTTTGCGCCCCTCCAGGTTTTAGGTAGAAGTGCTTGGTGGATCACGAGGCTTTCGATGGGGGTTCTGACAGAACATCATTAATGTAGGATCACCTTTGGGTGTTGAATAATTAGTAATTGTCTTGCTTGACTGCACTTAGGATATTTATGCTTTGGTTGTGTATTTCACTTAATCTCGCACTAGCACTCTATCTTAGCTAGTACTCTAGTTGATTTGGTTTTTATTCTCTCGTATTTCTCTATATATCTATTGCTTCCGCAATGTGTACATGGCTACGTCACCCTCACGTGACGGCTAGCATGCCCTGATTTAGGTCGGGGTGTGTCACATAAGGTATAAAAATTTACTAAAATAATCAAGCTTAAATTTAACAAAAAAAGTAATTGCGAATTGGAATAAAAAAAAACGATATAATAGTTGTTAATAAAAATTCTGACTAAATTTTACAAATTGCATCATAAATTGTTAAAAAATTAACACCATGGAAAAAACTCATCACTCAAATATGTAATTCTATTAAAAACCCCAAGGAAAGGTACATATTCCCAACCTACCAAACAATTTCTATAGTCATACCGAAGCAAAGAAAGGGGTACATATTCCTAACCTGCCAAAAGGGTTAATAAATTATACCTTTTTTTTGAAGAGCTTGTATTCTTTTATCTATATCTTGAAGCTGGATCTGCTGATCCACAACAAAAAAGGGTGTAAATACACCAATGAAACAACTTTTAACAGCAGGACTAAGAATAAAATTAGTGTATTTTAAAATCTCACATACCTCAGCAAGAGTAGTAGTACTGCAATCTGTATAGGGTGCCCACATAAAAAACAATGAGATCATTGTTAACAGAAAGTAAAATCCGAAAGTTGGACACAAACTACTCAAACTCAGGCAGCTATGACCAAATGATGATAATTGTATGAAAAAGAAACAAAAAAAACAACAACAACAACAACAACAAACAACACTCTACATACAATTTGAATTGAAAACTGTATTCAAAATTTCCCTCCTTATTTTATGACAAAAAATGAGATACAGTGCTATTACAAACAACACTTCACATTTGTTATTATAAACCCACCATAAGATACACTGCTATTACAAAGAACACTTCACACAGAGTGCACAACGAAAAATAAGATGATAAATAATTATGATAAGGAAAACTCAAATGAGGAGGGGAATTATAAACTGCAGAATACAGAGTGCACAATCTATTTGAAATCTCCATCAATCATTTGAACGAAAATAATGAAATTGTAACTGAGTATGTATTGAAAGAAGAATGAAGTGAATGAGAAAACTATACCACTCTTTCAGGAATTCAGAAGGGAAGGCTGAAATCAAGAGAGGGCATTGTCATCAATGCCTGCACATTAATATAACAACCGTGCACATTAAAAACACTTCTTATTTTCACCAATATTCCACATTAAAAAGGCTAAAACTAAAAGAAATGTTTCAAAGAAGCAAATATGTAAAAATGGTATCACAAAACATTTAACATTATTGAGATTTAACCCCACTAACTTTACACATTGATCAATATAAATTCCAATTCAGAAGAAACCCATAAATCTTCTAAGCATTGACATGTTAATACCTCAAATATTATAACAAAGGCGAATAAATTTAAAATTTAAATAATTAAACAAAAAATAAATTAAGAGAGATAATTTGAACCTGGCATATTAAAGGTTCCAGTAAAAGTACTTGCAGATCTTCTCAAGAATGGTGGTACTGATCTCCAGGAACGTCACCTCGCCGTGCTTCGTTTCAACAAAACTCCCTACCAACAAAAAACAAAAAAAGATTTCACATTGCTAATCCCCAAACCGCTGCTCCACTAAAATCAATTTCAAACCTTAAATGTATATATGAATACATAGATATACATAAATGTATATGGAGAGACAGACAGAAAGAAAGATGAATAGAGAACATAATTGGCAAATTTATTTTGACATCAGATGTTTTTACCATATCCTCTTCTACCCATAACGTTTTATGAAGAATTCCATTAGACTAAATGCTTCTTCTCTCATAGTTGTAAGAATTAAGCCACAAATTTCTACATGCATAATTTTTACACACTCTCCAAAATTAAAAATCTAATCAAAACACTAATCCAACTGCCTACACATATAAACACCTTACAAAAATCTTAAACAACAGCAAAAATTATACTTTTATTTTCTAGAAAAAATTATATTGATCTTTCTTGGAAAAAGAATAATATAGGGACCTCCATTAGATCTAAAGATTATATACTGACATGTTCGGGATTTAACGGGAAAATATACAGCTGGTGCTTTTAGTCATATTTTATGTTTTAGAGAGAGAGTACATATATCTCAGATCCATCTCAGAATTATTAAATCGGACGGCATAAATATTCCGACAAAAATATTCGTTTCAAGTTCTATATCTTTGGACCGGATTTTTATCCCATGAGAGAAAACTGTTTTCAGTCAGATGTTTTAATATTAAAAGGAAAAGAAACCTTAATATACTCTGAGAGAGAGAGAGAGAGAGATACCTGGTTTCAGTCGGAGAAAGAAGGACGTCACGATCTTGGGAGGCCAGGAGCGATGAAACTCTTGAGCTTTACAGATATGCACCAATTCTGTGAAAACAGAGGCTCTATCTGTACCAATTCTATGAAAACAGAGGCTCCAAACAAAATACCCAAGAGAAACGAAGGATGAAAAATCCAAAGCAGCCAACCTTTTGTTCTCCTGATATGGGTTGATCGTATTCTTCGTTTCATCTTCTTTATTCTAAAGCAGCCAAAAAGTCGTCATACCTATTCAGTGCACTAAAACGTTATCTTCTACAGCTCAAATTGAAAAGTGTTCTTCAAGAAAGTTATTCCTCTGTTCGAGTATTATAACATATCCAAATTTCAAGCCAATCCCATGAGCATAGATCCAGAAAATTAGGGATGTACGAGCTGGATTGATGTTTTGACTGGTACGAAAGTAATGTGGAACTACGCTATAGCTGGACTCAAGGTAGAGGGTTCTTGGGGGCCTCCATAATGATTGGATGTTTGGTCTTATTAAGCTTTGTGAACGGTAACTCGTTCTTGTTAAGTTGTGAGAATTGATGTGCTTATGTTTGTTTGGTAATTAGAATGATTGGTTTGACCACTTACTCTTCTTAGATATAATATGCTGGAATTGATATAGAACTATTGTTGATATTATTCTTTAACTAATTACGGCATGCATATATACATGACGGAATTCATATCATGCATTTCAATAATGAGAGGCATGAGTCATGGGAGTAACATGGGCTTGTGCCGTGAGAATTGGAATGGTACTGTATTGGGAAGATGGATCCAACTCTCCTAAGGACAAGGTTTCTGGTAACCATGATTGATCGGCGGCAAAGACGATCTTTATGGGTGCATTTGGTACGTGGGACGGGACGGAACAGAGTGGGACGGACGCGTTCCGTCCCACGTTTGGTGCGCTTAAATTGTGTGGAACGCCTGTCCCACGGAACGAAAATGGGTTAAATTTTGGTTCCACATACCCCCCTGGAACGGGTTGTTCCATCCCGTGGAACACAAATTTATAATTTTTTGGACAACAATACCCCTAATCTTTTTCATTAATTCCACTGCCTACCCTTCCTCTCTCTCCCGTAGCCTCCCTCGTTTCGAATTCGTTCCTCTCTCTCCCGTAGCCTCCCTCTCTTCGAATTTGATCCCAGCAAACCCATCTGAACCCAAACCATGGCTTCCGGTTCAGTCCCTTCGCGCTCAACCTTCTTCTCCGGCGTCGTCACCTCCGCGCTCAACCTTCTTCTCCGGCGCCGTCACCTCCGCGCTCAACCTTCTTCTCTGGCGCCGTCACCTCCGCGCTCCACCTTCTTCTTCAACGCTCCGACGAAGCCTCTGTAAATTAAAACTTAGTTGCCGTGATTTGATTTTGTACTGCACATAAAATGGACTCTGATAATTTGTGGAGCAGTCTATTCTCGACCTCCTCGTCGAGGCGGTACCAATCGCGATTCGGTGAGTTTTTCCAAACTGCCTCTGGCGGTGTTCATTGTTTATTGATGATTTTCTTGATTTTTTATGGGTGGTTTTTGGTGTTGATGATTGCGGTTTGTGTCGTGCAGATCTGTTTTCGCACGAAGAGACTGACGGAGACGATGAGTTAAAGGCCGAGTTTTTGTGCCCTTTCTGCGCTGAGGATTTTGATGTCGTTGGGCTTTGCTGCCACATCGATGAGGAGCATCCGGTGGAGGCTAAGAACAGGGCATTTTGTTCAATTTCACCTTTTTTAGTTTAATTTTGTAAGTTTTACAGTAAAAATGGTTGTTTGAATACGAACTTTCGAGATTTCATTAGTTTTTCCCTAAAATAATAATTTGGGATTTTTCTGTGTTTGGTTTGAAGAGAAAGAAATTAAAAAAAAAGAGAAATATGGGGTTGAATTGAAGAGAAAGAAAATGAAATGAAGAGAAAGTATGGGTTTGATTTACTGAGATTGATTTTTACTGGGATCAATCTGGGCATGCAAAGAACACGAAACGTATCTAAGAAGAGAAAGCAGAGAAACGGGAGAGAGAGGGAGAGTCAAATAAAAAGGGTAAGTTAGTCATTTAATCTCGTTCCGTTCTGTTCCATCTTGCTAGTACCAAACATGACACGAAATCTTTGTTCCGTCCCGTCCCGTCCCGTTCCATCCTGTTCTGTCCCGTCTGCGTACCAAACGGTACCTATGTGCACCGGTGGAGCCACATTAAGGGCTACCCTGGGCTGTAGCCCAGGTAGCTTTTGATAGAAAATAAAATTTTACATGTAATTTTTGTTGATTTTTGAATGTAGCCCACCATATATTTAGTCACTGATTCAAATTCTCTCGGTTTAATTATATAATACGGTTTACAAACCATCTCTTTTTCTCACATCTTTTTTCTCATCGCTTCTTGTACATGTACAAGTTTGAATTTGTTTGAAAAACAAAAGTTCTTGGCTCACCTTGCGAAAATTTTCTTAGGCTAGCTGATACTGTAAAAAATATAGTATCAAGTTTCTTTATTTATAAAGATTTAAATCTTTAAGCTAGCCCACCCAGTGAAAATTTTCTAGCTCTGCCATTGTTTATGTGAGGAACAACTTGGCGACTAAGAGAAGGGCATTGTGATTTGAAAGAAAAATGGAAAATGAACGAATATTTATCATGGGTGATAATTCATATAACGACACACTCAAGTCCAATCACAGTTTGGGACATGTGAGGCCTTCTGTGTTTTGGAGTATGGATTAACAAGAATAAAGGTGGGAACGAGGGAACATTCATGATTCATCATGGAATCATTGTTCGTAATTTCTAATGACCTTTGATTATGTACCACTTTGTTACCTTTGAATCTGAGGGATGCAACAAGTTCACCCATATACCTACCTCCTACACCCCTTAGGCCATCTCCAACCGAATGGGCTATGTTTAGCCTCCATCCAGATTATAGCCCTGCAAGAAATTATTTTTTAATGAATTGTGTCAAACCATATCTATATACAATCTCCAATCGAAGGAGGCTATTTTTTAGCCCCCTCAATAAATTATTATTTTAAGTTTATTCTTTAACTTTGTCGGCTAATTGAATTAAACTATCATATTAAAATAAGGTTTCCAGACATATTTTGAGGGCCACTTGTTTTAAGTTTCATGTTGTTTAATATTTTAATTTTACTTGCATGTTAACAACTTAGACATTAAAATGAGGTAAGATAGTATGGAAGGGTGAAAAGGATGTGAGAAATGATGTAGAAATGGTTGAGTATTTATAGGAAAAAAAATTAGAATTTTTTATTTTATTTTTTTAAATTTCATCCTAAAAAAAGTAAAAAAAAAAAGAAGTCTACATGACGTCAGCTAACAGCACAGTTAGGCCTAACTTTCAGGGCTGGCTATGTTTGCCCAGCCTTCTAGCCATTTGGCTGTATTTTGGCCTTGTGGGTCCCAAATTTTGTTGGCCCAGCCTTCCATTGGAGATTGATTTTGTGTCAAAACATACTGTTTTGGCCTATAACCTTTTGCCCGGCTCGGTTGGAGATGGCCTTACTCTCTTAGTATTCCTCTATGTACCCTTTCCCCTCAACCCTACCCCCATGCTTTTCCAATATCTCTCTCTGCAACCAATGCCAGCGGACAACCTACCCCCTCTAGTTTGTAGCCTTCAAATTCACTCTTTGTCACGCCATCGGTTCTTGCCTTTCATTATAGAAACCCTAACACGATGTGACCCTTCTGTCTAGCAGTCCTTGCATGAGGAGATCGAAGCCACTTAACCCCCTCCCTCACGCTGAATCACAAAATGACAAAAAAAACCCCGCTAGTGACCGTTAGATTTTGACTAAGGGGGCAAAAAAGTCATTTGCCTCTTTCCTTGAAACCTAGCCCAAAACGCTTGAGAACTGCAGGCTTGGCCCAAATGCAACGGCCCAACCCGACTATTTTGGGTGAAGGACGACCCACTCACACACACAATGGCACAATTATAATTACATAAGCAAGATGAATACTTCAATTTCAAACTCAACTTTAGAATAATTACATTAAAAATGATGATTAAATTTACTAAATTGTTTTATTCAATTAAAACATATGAATTAAAATCGAACTACAAATTACAAATCTAAACTGTATATTAATGAAACTCTTTTTGTCAACCAAAAGGAGGTAAAAAATATTTTTGTTTTCTATAAAAAATAAAATTATGGACAATAATAATTTTGCACAAAATAAATTTACAGTTTTTTTTTTAAAGCACCCCCTACATGTGGTCCTATGTGACATCCCACATCGCCCAGGGGAGTGGATCCTCTAAGCTTTATATGTATATTCTCATCTCTACCTAGCACGAGGCCTTTTGGGATTCCTTAGGAACTCCGAAGTTAAGCGAGTTCGTAGCGAGAGCAATCCCAGGATGGGTGACCCACTAGGAAGTTCTTGTGTGAATTCCTATAAACAAAACCGTGCGACTCCACGGTAGCACTATATTGTCCACTTTGGGCCATGACCATGCCCTCACGGTTTTGTTGGTGAGGGCCCAAGCTCGACTCCACCATAGCACGATATTGTATGCTTTGGCTCGACTCCACCATAGCATGATATTGTCCGCTTTGGGCCCTGACCACGCCTTCACGGTTTTGTTGGTGGGGGCCCGAGCTCGACTCCACCGTAGCACGATATTGTCCGCTTTCGGCCTTGACCACTCCCTCACGGTTTTGTTGGTGGGGGCCCGAGCTCGACTCCACCATAGCACGATGTTATCCGTTTTGGCTCGACTTCACCGTAGCACGATATTGTCCGCTTTGGGCCCTGACAACGCCTCACGGTTTTGTTGGTAGGGCCCCGAGCTTGACTCCATCGTAGCACGATATTGTCCGCTTTGGGCCCCGACCACGACCTCACGATTTTGTTTCTGGGAACTCACACGAGAACTTCCCAGTGGGTCACCCATCCTGAGATTCCTCATCCTTCACTTGAGCTTCTAGTACACGATCAATTAAAATTGGTCTGACCTGGAAACTAGCAACTAAAGCTTATTCCTGATCTATCACTACCAAATCAACTCCAGTAGATCTCAATTCTGTGAGAAGAGGGATATGGAAAGCATATAAAGCATTAATACGGCCTCGAGATTTCCTGCTAAGTGCATCTGCCACCACATTTGCACAACCAGGATGATACTCAATCGTGCAATCATAATCACTGAGTAATTCTATCCATCTTCGATATCGAAGGTTAAGACCTTTCTGGGTGAATAATACTTGAGTCAATCCCTAGTTGGAAGTGTGCCGACGAGGAAGTTGGATCCCTAAAGGGGGTGGATTGTGACATCCCACTGAAGGGAAATTTATGAGATTTCATGTGGGATTTCTAGTGACTAGCATGCATATACAATTCAAGGCTTATATATACGAAAGCAACGGAAGCAAGTTATCATATAATATCATAGAAATAGTCATGCAAATCCCCTTCAAGATGCATAGGTTTATGTAAGATGCATTAAAAACAAATTTATATAAGAACAAAGTTTAGGAGTAGTTTTATACCTCTTGATCTAGATCTTAGACCAAAGATGGACCACCTCCAAGCCCTTTGCTCCTTGAACTCCTTGAGCCTAGCCTCCTTCCTTGCCTCCTCCACTTTGTTTAGAATGAGTGCTCCTAGGTTCTCTTCAAATTTCCAAAATTGAAAACCTCTAAAGATCCTCACCACTAGTGTAGTACGAAGGATGAAGGAATAACCAAAGGGGTGAAAAGATGATTAGCTAAATCCCCCTATGGTGGCCGACCCTTTGAGTGTTAGAGAGATATTTTTCTTTTTCTCTTTTGTTCTTTTAACACTTCAAAAAACCCTAATGAAACATTTGCTATAAAGTTCCTTTTATAGCCAAAAAGAAACAAGTCAACATTTGACATTTCTCTCCCTCCTTTGGCCGGCCCCTTTGTGTTGTTTGGGCTTTGGGCTTTTATTTATTTCAAGTCATCCAATGCTTGAATAAAAGCCCAATGGGTTTAGGCCCAATGGGCCCAATTAAACCCGAACGTTTCTTTAAGCCCAAAACGATCTTATATTGCTTTTATGATTTCTTTAGACTTTCTAATTTATCACAACACTTAATTAATCCAATTAATTATTTCCATCATCCATTACTTACTCACTACAAGAGTGTATTGGTGAATAATCGTTTTAGGTTCTAATTAGCAAGGCAGTGAGGTGATTGACACCAATCCAATTGATTATATATAATCCAATCACTTAGTGAATTAAAAACTTACTTTTAATTTACCTTCTTCTTTGACGACTACATTTAATCATCTAGAAGAACTCACAAGCCATGAGTGACATCTAACCATATATCATGGCTACCAAGCTAATGTAGAAGTTGTTCGGAGAACCTATTCAGTTGGAATTACAATGTAATTCCATCCTTCTCTAAAACAATACTCTCAATCACATCACTAGGGTATGGATATATTATGTCAAACCCCTAATGTGATTATTTCTTCTTATATGATTCAATTGAGTCGTATAGGAACGCTTTCCTTTATTACGCTCGATACTTCGGCCGAAGATTCCCGAATCATATCTTAGAGTATTCATCCTCTCTTAACGAGGATTAGAGATTCCTTGTTGCGCATTCACTTGCCTTCATGACTAAGTGGCTTAACCCCGACTATGCCGTGGACACCCGCGGATGGAGTGACTTTGTCATAATCAAAGATCAAGTACTTAACCATAAGACAACGATGATGCCTCAGGTCAAAGGACTACTTACATTATTCCAACCATTAGAGTTACTTGCTTGACATGTGAGTAGACCTCCATGCAAGTACTCTCGTTCGATTGTGTTCTGTGAACTCATTCCCTTAATGAGCACCTACATACTTATCTTAATGTCACTACACGAATGGGATGAGACTTTCCATCCTTCTAATTCAAGCGGACATAGTATGTACCGGTCTATGCATTGTCAGTATCCCTTCGACAATCCTATGACCAGGAACCTTTTGGACATGATGGTTATGTGAAGAAGGTCTCTGTAGTCTAACTTCATTAGATTACTTCTTCAATCGATCCATTGTCCATGAATTCACTATTTAGGACATATATCGTTTATAGAGATAGTCCTAATTAGTATCTTTGCCATTTGATGTATAAGAGTCATCTATACATCCATTCATTGTCCTGAAAGGTTTCTTCCAAAGATTGACTTTCAGGGCATATTTCCAACACCCACATCGCCCAGGGGAGTGGATCCTTTAAGTCTTATATGTATATTCCCATCTCTACCTAGCACGAGGCCTTTTGGGAGCTCACTGGCTTCAGATTCCTTAGGAACTCCGAAGTTAAGCGAGTTCGCAGCGAGAGCAATCCTAGGATGGGTGACCCACTGGGAAGTTCTCGTGTGAGTTCCCAGAAACAAAATCGTGATGGCGTGGTTGGGGCCCAAAGCAGACAATATCGTGCTACGATGGAGTCGAGCCTGGGATGTGGTGAGGGCCTGGGCCTGGATGTGACATCCTAACAAATCTCTGATTTAAAAAAAATAGACCAAATCGATTAAGTGGTCCATGTAGTCATAAGATATTCGAAAGATAGCTCATGTGGTAAAAAAATTGTTTTTAAACTTCTGTGGTGTAATCTATTAACATATTTAGTCTAAAAATGATTTTGGCGTTAAATGTCCATTAAATGCATGGGTAAAACTATACTTTGACATGGTGTTGTGAAAAATAATATTTTAATAGCAATAAATACCTTTTATTCCAATTGACTTACCATTCTTGTTGGGGGATTTTATTTTTATTTGATTATACTGAAACTTAGTTTCTAAGAAAAAGAATTTAGCTTTGAGGAGGAGGAAGAGTTGTAGCTGCTCCTTCCTTTTGCCATTTTTTTTGGAATACCTGCTGCTTCATCATTATTAGGTTCAAGTTTTGTTCGTTTGAGGTTATTCACCTAGACCTGATAATTTCGTACACGACACGTAAATGACACGAAAATAATGGGTTTCGGGTCAACGTGATAACTTATCGGGTCGTTATCGAGTCACACGATAAGAACCCGTTATTAATGGGTCCTTAACAGATTTACACGAAAGTGACATGCGGGTAACCTATTTCGACACGTTAAGAAAAAAGTTATTTTGATGATTTTAATTTTTTAAACAACTAAAAAAACTTACTAGAAATACAATAGCCATTATGTATATGTATATATTGTATATTAAATATTAAATATGCATTATTGTTTTATTATTCTATATATAAATTAAAAAATTTTAATTTTAATTAATTAATTTATTTTTATAGTATACTATAAGCAAATAGTAAGATTAAATTCTAAAAACATTAAAATAAAAGTATCAAGTAATTTAAAAATACCAAACATGTTAAAAATTATATTAATTAATTTACAAGTGCGAAAAATGTAAAAAAAATATGCAATGGCTCGTGATCGCATCCTCTACATTATGAGTATGGGTACAACGTCGTTTAAATTTAAAAACCATACAAACCCTTATGAATAATATTTTTAAGGGAGTTCAAAATAAATAAATTTCTTAATCATTAATGTACAATTCTAAAAAATTTGAAAGCATATGCAACATCCCACATAGCCAAGGGGAGTGAATCCTGTAATCTTTATATGTATATTCTCATCTCTACCTAGCACGAGACCTTTTGGGAACTCATTGGCTTCAAGTTTCATAGAAATTCCGAAGTTAAGTGAGTTCGCGCGAGAGCAATCCCATGATGGGTGACCCACTGTGAAGTTCTCGTGTGAGTTTCCAGAAACAAAACCGTAAGGGCGTGGTCAGGGCCCAAAACGGACAATATCGTGCTACGGTGAAGTCGAGCCCGGGATGTGGTGGGGGCCCGGGCCGGGATGTGACATATATATAAACGTGCAAGGTTCCTCAACCCTTCATTTTGCATATCCTTGAACATTTGATATTTTATAGTATTGCACTAATGTTTTTTCATTAGGCTCTTATTTTGGAGTATATAATACTTGAAAGACAAATGTTTTTTTTTAATGTTTTGGAGTACTATTTTATATGACAATGTGGTATGCATATACTAATTTAATATTATGTTTTCTATTTTTTTTGGGTCAAATTATGTTTTGCATTTTCATTATTTATTGATTTAAAAAAATATTTTCTTTAACGGGTAACGGGTCGGTTCATTTTACCTGATAATATTAATGGTCGATTTCGGGTTGGGTCATATTCTCCGTTTATTTTAACGGATGTTACATGACACGACCCGTTAAGAGATTGGGTATGACACGAAAACGACATGAACTCGAAAAATACGACACAAATACCAGGTCTAATTCTCCCATGCTGTGAAGATTATGACTTCGTTTTGGTACATTAAATGAAAGTAGCAATATATTAACTCAAAATACAATTTTATCAATGCATTTAACGGATGTATAATGGAAAAATTATTTTTGAATTAGATTTGTTAACGGACTATATTAAAGGAGTTTAAATTCAAATTACTTTACCACAAGGAGCATCTTCTGAATACTTTATAACCATATGAACTATTTATCCGAATCTCTCTGCCTTCTCATTCAAAAACAAAAATAAAAAATTGTTGAGACACACAAATGTGGGCATATGGGTTGGGTTGACATTCCATCTCGTCCGAGTTAACCCGCGCATAACAATTTCGCTAAAACGAAAAATAAAGAAAAACCGGCGCATAATTTCATTTCACTTTGGGCAACAATTTTCATTTCATTTTTGCCGCCTTTTAATTTCTCCCTCCTCGATCTGTGATAAAACTCACCGGTGAGCGCACACTACTTAAACTGCGGAGCACACCACAGGATCTGAATTGGCAACTTCAACCGGTAGGTCTCTCCTTCTTCTCCAAGCTTTGCCTTTCATTTTCGTAAATTCAGGAGCAGTATAGTTCCGCAGTGCCTGAAATTTGAAACCCTAGAAGTAGAACTGATTCTGAGCTTCGAATTTTTGTTTTCGGTTTTCGCTGTTGATGCTAATTTAGTTTCATAGACTTCATATGGGGTATAGCTAGGGTTTGAGTTCATAGAGAACTTGTTAGTCTCTCTCTCTCTCTTTCTCTCTCTCTCTCTCTCTCTCTCTCTCTCTCTCTCTCAAGCACGCTTGGGTAGAAATGGAGGTCCGACCCGAGATGCTTGCATTGAAATCCATGTTTTCAAATTTTTAAGCAAAATTGTATGGGATGGGGCAAAGTACTTCCACTGTGCCAATACAGCAGTGATTCTGTGAAGTGTTATTATTTGAGTTTTAAGTTTGGAATAATAATTGTCGACTTTTGAAGCAATTGCTTCCCGTTTGTGTGAAAATTACTTCCAGAATGCTAATTGTGAAGCCACTAACTCAGGATTCCTTGGGTGTTTGCGTGTGTTTGTGTGCTTGTTTGTCAACGTCCCCCCGTCGATTACTTTCCAGTAATAGTTGCTTAAGTAGCATTAGTATTCTGGTTTACGGCTTACAGGGAAATCCTTGAGTTGTTTACTTAGTATGGCTCACTTATATTTTTCTTTTACATTTCCTCAAAGGTTGCTGATCTGGTGATTTCAACATGTACATAAAGCAGGTGAGTTTTGGTTCTAGGTGGATTACTGTTAACCTTGTTTGTTCCGAGTGATGTCTATTATTCCGTATTTAACTTTTGGAGATTTTCTAATATATTATTAATATGTGCCGTCCTGTAATTAGGTTATTATTGAAGGATTTAAGAGCTACAGAGAACAAGTTGCTACTGAGGCCTTCAGCCCAAAAGTTAATTGTGTTGGTAATTATATCTCCCTTTGTAATTGCATCTGATGAATTTTATGCTTTTTTTATTTTATTTTTATAAATTTAACTGATTGGATTAGCTTTGTAAAATGGATAATGTAATTCAAACATTCAAAGTATTGAATTATGAGGTGATGATGTGTCATATTTCCATTTTGTTTGGTTTGCATAGTGATAGACATCGGATAATGATGTGCTGAAGTATCTTATCTTGCTTCTTAAGGTGTGTGATGTAAAAAGGAGTTTTATGGTTGTCAAGGAATGTTTAGCTTGCCGAGCTCATGGTGTTTATGGAGGGAAAGCAAGAATAGCCATTTTGAGAATCTTAAATTTCCAATCAGGGTCTTTAAGCATTCCATGCTGCAGAACCTATCCTTTTGGATAACATGAGCCCTTCTTTTTTATTTTTCCAATATACCTTTGTGCAGCTTCACGACATAAGATAAAATCTTGTGTACTAGAATTTTGAGGTCATTCAACCCAGATTGAAAAAACATTTGAGTCTTCAGTAGTTTTATTCATCTGTTACCTTTGCATTTCCTCTTGTAAAAGTATGCCTATACATATTGGAGATCTTCTCCTTGAAAATAAAAATGTCAATGGTACTTCTGTATCTGTATTTGCTTGTTTTTTAATTACGTTCTTCTTGCTTCTATATCTAATTCTGTGCTAATAAAATCCATTTCAATGATGTTTACTGCAGTTGGTGCCAATGGGTCTGGTAAGACGAACTTCTTCCATGGTAAGTATTAAGTCTGAGTGATTCTTGCAGTGGTTTTATTCCCTCAGCCAGTATTTCTATGTTTCCTTTCAGAACTACTAACGTTGACTGATTTACATTTGTTGGATTCAAAATTTTTTATTTAGCGATCCGGTTTGTCCTAAGTGACCTTTTCCAAAACCTTCGGAGCGAGGATAGGCATGCTCTACTCCATGTAGGGTTCTCTGAACGTGTGTTTTTGTTTCAAGCTATTTTGTCAAACCAATTGCTTATTTATTTGCAATACATGCTTCGTCATGATTGACCAGGAAGGTGCAGGGCACCAAGTATTATCTGCGTTTGTGGAGATTGTCTTTGATAACGCTGACAATCGAATCCCGGTAATATTTATTGATCATATCTTGTTAGTTATTCTCTGTAACTTATAGTTCTCTTTTAATAAAGTTATGTTTCATTATCATACCAAATTTGTTAGTTTCTTCCTTGTGGTACCTCCTCCTTTTTATTTCCTAAGAAGAATTGCATCCTCTTGCAGTTCCTGTCCTCCCTTTCCCTTCTCTATCTCTCTTGCTCAGTACACATATATGGAAAATTTACTGCATGGTGCTCCTTCTAGCATTCAACCAAAATGTATCACTTTGAAAGTTAGTTATGACCACAATAGGAATGAATGGAAAGAAACAAGCAGATTTTTTAGGACAACGAAGGCAGTAGAAGGGAGGATATGTGGGATAATGTTCAGTTATGGTCATCTCTATGGACTTCGGTTACTATGGAATTTAGAGATTTGTCCTTTTCAGAAATTTTGGCGTAACTGGAATGCGGCTATTAGTTAGTTTTGTGTTGTTTTTATAGTTTCTAAATGTCTGGGTGAGGGTGCTTTTTATCTTGTTTTGTTTGTGCCTTAGCGGACTTCTTGTCCGCTTTTGTATATGTATTGTTTCTTTGCAATAAAAATTTGTTTCTTCTTCTTCAAAAAAAAAGTTAGTTATGAGTCTTCTGACATATACGTTTGTGTGCGAGTAGCTGTGCTTCTAGGCTCCCTAGTCACGCCTTTTTCCCCGCTTGGTGCAGGGGTTGTGCGAAGATGACCACAATAGGAATGAACCATAATGTTTTGGCTTGCAACATTTAGAAAAAGTATATATAAATCAAGTTTGGAGTGTGTGCTACTATGCCCACCCACCTTTTTTATATTGATTTGCCGTCTATATTTATAGTTATACGGTGGGTGGGAAAATAGGACAGTTGGGTGGGCATAACAACACTCTTTAGAGCTGACCAAGAGATTTTAGAGGGACAAAGCGACTAGGGCTTGCTCTCCCTTGTTTGTTAAGTTTCAGTCTTCGTTGATGCTATTATGGAAAAGACCTCTATTTTGTCAAAGTTTGGAACTGTAGCAGTATTATGTCTCTACCTTGAGAAAGGTTTATCTACAACAACAAAAAAGCCTTATCCCACTAAGTGGGGTTGGCTGTTGAGAAAGGTTTTATCTGAGGGGAAAAAAATTCTTGTCTGTAATAGAGGCATTGATTGGAAAGCTGCAATTAGTTAGCTCTATGGATTGATTGGAAAGATCTATCTTTTCAATTATTTGTCTTGATTGGAAAGCTGCAATAATACATGAACCATGTGTGGTCTGCCAACATTGTGACTACCCCCAAAGTTAGGGCGATTTTATTTAAATTTGGGTAGGAATCGAAAATGATTTTTAATTTTTAGTGTATGGAACCATAAGCTCTTTTCCTTGGAGCCTTTGTCATTGGATTGCTAAAATTATGGAGGACATATAGTTGGCCTTGTAATTTTCTTTTTGTTGTATTTTTCCCTTATCTTTTTGCTAATGTGTTGCTGTACACTCATAGTGTAGTGTCGATGTTGTAAGTTTCATGTTTTGTTTCAGAAGTGGACTCCTTGTTCACTATTTTATGCATTTTTTATATCTCTGGAGAGCTTTGTTTCTCATAAAAAGTTAAGTGATTAAACCAATTGTTTGACTTATCGTTCATACTTGAGAAGGCAATTATCAAATTTGCACATCGAGTATTCTAAGCCTTGTATCTTGATACGTAAAATTGGTCCAACTTTGGCAAGTTTCAAATTACCTCTGTTTTCAGTCGATGTTTATGTTTGTCCAAGTACACATATGCACAAGTAGGGATATTGCGTGTGTTGATTATTGTTCATTTTCACAGCTTCAGCTTACTTCACCTCTTTAACACCAATTGAGGCATTTACCTTGCCTTCTTTTATGGGTTATATCTCTTTCAACTTTTGCATCACTTATAGGTTGATAAGGAGGAAGTGCGCTTGCGAAGAACCATTGGTTTGAAGAAGGATGAGTATTTCTTGGATGGAAAGCATATCACGTGAGTGCATATATTTTTGGGAAAATGTTAATGTGCTGTGTATTACGGGGGCTTTATTATTAGATCCTCTCCCATTGTTTCTGTTGAATGAAGCACGATAACACTAATTTCAGGAAAACGGAGGTTATGAATTTACTGGAGAGTGCTGGGTTCTCTCGCTCCAATCCTTATTATGTTGTGCAGCAAGGAAAGGTATGATTTTCTACTTGTTTGGACATCGTATTTTTACCTGACAAAGTTCATTGTTATATAATATATATTAAGAATAGTTGAGATTGATGCACTTTTTTTTAATTACATTTTGTTGACTCTATCATAGATAGCATCCTTGACACTGATGAAAGACTCTGAACGGCTGGATTTGCTGAAGGAAATTGGTGGTACTCGAGTGTATGAGGAGAGGCGCCGAGAAAGTTTGAAAATTATGCAGGAAACTGGCAAGTCATTATTGAATTATTTGTTTACGGTTATTATATATACTTTCTTACAAGCTCTTCTCTTTTTGTTAATCAGGAAACAAAATAAAACAGATAGTTCAAGTTGTTCAGTACTTGGATGAGAGATTAAAGGAGTTGGATGAAGAGAAAGAGGAACTAAGACAGTATCAGCAATTTGACAAGCAGCGGAAATCTTTAGAATACACTATTTATGACAAGGAACTTCAGGATGCTCGCCAAAAGTTGGCAGAGGTTAGTCGATGTTAGATGCTAGGCCATATAAAAGTTTTGCTTAGTTTTTTTTCTCATTGCTCTTGAGAAGTATTATTTATTTATTTATTTTGAAAAGAAAGAATTTTATTAAAATTCGAAGCAATTACAAAGTGTGACCAAGGTGTGCACAATTTAAAATGGAGCCTATAGTACAGAATCATACCTCTCAAATAGAGCTAAGTTACAAAAACCTCCAAACTTGAAACCCAGACTCATTTCAGATGCATCATTATAGAAAAGTGAGAATAAACCCTAAACTCATTTGAAACTGACACCCAAAGAGCTGCCAAGTATCTAACTCGGTCCCCTTTTTTGTCTACTTCCGCACCCTTGAATCAATGTTAACTCTACGGCCTCTGAATTAAAAATTCCTTCCAATTACCAATTTTAAAGCTGCCATTTCCACCTTCTCCACCACTGGATCTCAAAACTCTGCTCTTGGCCTGCCCCCAAGTGGTTCTGGAATCATATTTAGGTAGCATATGCAATTCTCATTACATATATTGTTGTAACCTGTGGACATGTTTGATGTTCAGTGCATGTCTGAATAATAAATAGCTCTCTTTGAAGTGTTTGCGCTACTCAATGATAAATCTCACTCTACATCTTTAAAGTGATGAACGATGGTGTTATGGTAACCATTCCGTTTAGAAAGTTCGAATGGTAAAAAACTCCAGTTTTGATTATAAAACAAAGTAATCTAAAATTGAAGAGCCAAAATAACAATGTCCCAGATATATATATATATATATACACACACACACACACACATCTTGTGTCCTAACTCTCTTTCTGATCTGACTGCGGAAACATGCGCATTGCTGACCTTTATACCTAAACATATACTTTTTCACCTTGATTCAGGTAGAAGATGCTAGAAATAAGGTTTCTGAAACTTCAACAAGGATGTATAATACCGTGCTGGATGCCCATGAAAAGTCTAAGGAACTGGACAAGATTTTGAAGGATCTGACAAAAGAGCTTCAAACTTTAGATAAGGAAAAAGAAGCAATAGAAAAGCGAAGGACAGAAGCAATAAAGAAGCGCACAGAGCTTCAGCTTGATGTCAACGATTTGGAGGAGAAGAAAACTGGAAATACCCGTGCCAAAGTAAATATTCAAATTGTGTTACCTGCATTGTTTTTATTTATTTTTTATTTTGTATTTTTGCATCATTTTTCTTCTTTCTAGTCATAGGAGGGACATGAATGATGCATTTGTTGATCTTTACATGCTTCCAGGAAGATGCTATGAAACAACTGCAGAGTCTGCAGAAAGAAATTAAGGATTCAGAGGAAGAACTTAAGAAAATAAATCCTCTGTATGATAATCAAGTCAAGATGGAAATGGAGATAACAAAAGGGTATGTTGATATAAGATTAGATAATCTTCTTATTTCTATCCCAGTTACAATATATAATTGTTGTACTTTTATGTGCAAATGGAAGCAAATTCTAACAAAGTACCAATATCAACGTCGTAGGTGAAAACTAAAACAATCTCAAACTAATGCAACAGATTTACGTGGTTCGGCGTAAAGCCTACGTCCACGAGCGAAGCACGGCGAGGAATTTCACTAAACAAATAGAGATTACAATAGAGTGTTTAAACTCTCACAACCCAAATCCCACAAATTACAAACCCTAAACCAAACGAGTAGAGAACTCAAACAAACGGAGAAGATTCTCCCAAATTGCTCTCTAACTCACAAACTCACAAATTGACTCTCACCAAATTGCCAGACGAATGAGCCACACTAAATACACTAACCCTAAGGTCCTATTTATAGTGCATAGGACTTAGGTTACAATAAGAATCCTAATAGGAAATAAATCCAACTCCTAATCAAATAGGTAATTAACAAAATCTCTCCACCAAGGAAACTAACTAAGAAGTCAAAACCAAACCCAAATAGGACAACAAAACCAAATAGGTAACACAAACCTAATTTATTGCATCATCCTAATTTTGAGCCAAAAACCCAACAATAATTTAATTCTAGTCATGATAAAATATTGATTTTTCTTTTGATTGGTGGAAAAAATAAGTAGAGGAGGATTATGTCGACTAATTAATAAATCATAATATGTCTTGTAGATGTTTAATAAATCTTAGCATCTCCATTTTTCTGATGAATCTTTTTGAAACAGCATCTATTATACTTTAAACAAACAAGGAGTTACTTAACATTCATGTGCAGCTTTAGCTCATATACAAAAATCAATTTGTTCATCCAGTCTTTATGTTATGGACAAATTGTTTTCCTTGCACACTAAAACAATGCGCTTATTACGTCTGCTCGCTACGCAGTGATGATAGGCTATTAAGTTTAATTTGGCCCAGGTAACATTATAAAACAGTTTCAAGTCTAATAGAAAGTTTTAAGTGTAAAGAGGAGCGATTGGAACTTGCTGATTAGGAATAGGCCTCGTTTGGGTAACCCTTGCCTGGTGGTGGTGATTCCCTCTTGAGCAGGATTTATAGTGGTTCTGTTATTCAAATTTCAAAGTTTGGTTTTCAGTCTAGAGGGTAACATTTTAGGACTGAGTCAGGTAAGTTTCATAGTCCTTGGGAAATTCATTTCTCAGGATTTTCGTCTTCCGCTGTATTGGGGGGCATACATCAAAGATAATCCGAGTTTTATAAATTATAGAAAAGTAAGTCTGTTTAAATACTGGAATATATTTTATAAATTATAGAAAAGTAAGTCTGTTTAAATACTGGAATATATTTGGACCTTTGAGAAGTCTTGTCATATGTGCTAGTATATTATCTCACAATTGGATCTTTTGGAATATAGAATAATGGAACGCGAGAAGCAGCTTAGCATACTGTACCAAAAACAAGGCCGTGCCACCCAGTTTTCAAGTAAAGCTGCTCGTGACAAATGGCTCCAAAAGGAAATTGATGATCTTGAGCGAGTTCTTTCTTCAAATTTGGCACAGGTATGGTTGTTTCTGTTTCAAGTGTATATTTAAAGGGCTCAAAAGGAAATTGATGATCTTGAATGGTTGTTCTTCAAACTTGGCACATGAATATTTAAATGGTTTCTTTTTTAAGCGTAATTGTACCTTCTATGTCATATCAGGGCGTAGTTGAAGTACTTCATAAGTCCATATGGTACTTTAGTATGTTTTTCTTAATTCCAACTACTTGAAGTAGAACTGTATGCAGGTTAGTTTTCCATTTTTCCCCAATGATTGTTTCTTTAATTTTTATGTAGATTCGTATACATATGGATTCAATTAATATCCTGTTTTCTTGGATTCAAATATTTCACCTTGTTTGACCAAAATAAAATTATTTCACTTTGAATTCACGTCATTTCTCGAAACTTTCTTTGAGTTAGACGTATTTGAAAAGAGAGAGAGGTAGATGGCACACTGCGTAAGACTGAATAAATCAAAGTGAGCCTACCTCCTTTACATTGAAACACTATTTTTAACCTTCCAACCGCTTCTCTATTTTCTCCACAATTAAATCCCAGAATTCATCTGCATGTGGATTGCACATAGCAGAATGCCCAAATATTTCACAGGTCAACTGACCACCCTAACACTAAGGCATTTCTGTTTTTTGTTAATCTTGCTCATTCATTTTTGTGTTGCTAAGGATCCTATGGGGTGGTTTGGGTGGTTTTATTGTTGCTCTGGAGTTATGTTGTATGATTCGCTGTTCTGCTCTGTTTAGACTGCCTTGGTTGGGCGTTTAGTCTTGTGGCTTTTGGTTCACTTTTGATTCGGCATGTGACTTGACATTCCTCCTGCTACACCTTATGTCCTTAGTGCTTAATTTTCTAGTCATTCATAACATTTATAAACTATGTATAAATTTTTATTTTAATCTATTTTTTGCTTTTGTATGTTCCAGGAGCAAAAACTTAAGGTTGAAATTGCACGGCTTGATGCTGAGTTGAGCGACCGGGATGTTTACATTGAGTCTCGAAGAACTGAGATTGCTACTATTGAATCTCTCATCTCTCAGTCACATGATGGGTTCAATCATCACAAGACACAGAGGGACAAGCTACAGGACGAACGCAAGTATGAGTCTTTTGAACTTAATATTATATGATTTGTTACAATTATTCCAATATGAAAATATTTTTTGTTAGGTCCCTGTGGAGGAAAGAAACTGAACTTTCTGCTGAAATTGAGAAGCTGAGAGCAGAAGTTGAAAAGGCTGAAAAGAGCCTTGATCATGCAACTCCGGGTGTGAGTAATTGCTTTCTTTACCTTTTGTAGCTTATGCTATGCTAAACATGGCTGTCATTTGTGTGAAACTTAGAGTGATTGAATTATTATTATTATAAACATCGATAGACATGTAAACATAAAAATGTATAAAATTTCATATATACAATATTATATTCTCAGGGATCACAAAGCAAATCTTGTGAGGGATCAGAACACAAACTAAAATATACAATATTATATATGTATATATTTGCGCTGATTTACTGAAAACTATTTTTGTATTTAAATGAAGTTGCAAACACAGTGCATATCTAATAAAGCACCAATATTCCTAGCTTACAATTTGGGGGTTTGATGCTAGAACTTTTTTCAAAACCTCATGGATCTTTGAGATATAATGACTTTGAACTTCCAAAGCCTTAAAGGTTATTTTGTTGGAAAAGAGTGCAAAAAAATCCAACTTATTTTTCTCTGTCAATAACTGCAGAAAAGATTAGTATTTATTGTTTGCATTATGATTCCACTCGTTCTGTTTTGTTGTGTTGTGTTGAGTTGTGTTGTGTTGTGTTGTGATTATGTATTTTATTATGATTGTAACTTATCTATTGGTGCATCTTCAAATTATGAGTTTTTTTCTTTTTTGTTCTTTCTTTTCCATGTTTAAGAATAGCTGTATATTCAAGATCTTTCGGCAGTACTATATGTAACATTTCACCTTTCCTCTCTGTTTTTATGTCTTATACTTTCAGGATGTGAGGAGAGGGCTAAATTCTGTTCGTAAGATTTGCAGAGAGTATAACATTCGTGGGGTATTTGGTCCTATCATTGAGTTGCTTGATTGTGACGAAAAGTTTTTTACTGCCGTTGAAGTAACTGCTGGGAACAGGTACTCAAAGTTTCATAAGGGTTCTACCCCCATTCTTTTAGGTGTTCCCACATTTACCAAATGGTGTTATGATCTGTTAGCTATTGCCTTTATTGTTTCTTTGCACTTTTAGTTCTATTAATTGATTTTCGGTTCTTTCTGAACAGCTTGTTTCACGTTGTGGTTGAAAATGATGAAATATCAACCCAGATAATTAGGCACCTTAATTCATTGAAAGGTGGACGTGTTACGTTTATCCCCCTCAATAGGGTGAAGGCTCCACGGGTTACTTATCCACAGAATTCAGATGTGGTTCCTCTGTTAAAGAAATTAAAATTTGCTCCAAACTATACCCCGGCATTTTCCCAGGTTAGGTTTTACCTGAGTTATCTGTCTTAGAAATCATTGGTTATTGGGTCAATGTCAGATTCATGATATCATTTTGGTAGTTGAGCTATGTTGGTCAAAACCTTGGTTGTAACTGATTTTGCAATTATTGCATCAAAAGTGGACCTTTTTTTGTTTGTGTGTTGTTTTTGTATACATACATGCATATATACATATTTATTGTTTATATATATCTTCTATCTTAAGTTGGGGATCACTTTTATTTTACTCCAGTAGAACCGTTGTGTTGCTCATGAAAAGGCAGGCAAAAGAAACCCCATTGTACACGAAGTACAAATTTACAAATGGAGTGTAATAAACTCTAATACCAACAACTATCTATATGGCTAACATGAAACTACTCAAAAGGAGGACTAAAATCTTAATTACTTAACTGCATAACAGTAATGGTTCATTTGATTTTGCATACGGAATAAACTTGGAACTCACCTATGCTTGGAATTTATGCAAATGACACATTGATTTACTGCTCTGGGTTCAAAAACATGGCAATTAAATATTTAATTGCAAAATTGCAGTGGTGCATTTGTATGTAATGCTCTCTTCATAGAGTGAATGATGAAAACATGATTGACATTGAACATATAGGGAATGTGCAGTAAATCAGTATCATGTTGATATAGATACAACTTTGAAAATTCATTGGTATACCTTCTTAAGTTGGTTCACTTTAGGATTATGTGTTCTCTACTAGGTATCGTGGTTTCTGTATGTTCATATTGTATTTTAGGAGAAATTTGAATGAGGATAGAAGAGGCGGCTAGATTATTACATAAAGTGGAAAATGTTCGCTTGGCTCAATCAACAACGGATAACAGAAGGTGGAAACTGGACGCATCAGGACTGTTCACGTGCAAATCCTATCGCTCTTTCTTGAGTAACAATGGGATTGTGCAACATTTTCCACCCTCTTCACAGATTTGGAAATCAAAAGTTCCTCCAAAGGTCAAAGTTTTTGTCTGGCTTGTGGCTAATGGGAAGCTCAACACTTGTGACCAAATTCAAAGGAGAAGCCCTTTTATTTGCTTCTCCCCCCATTGGTGCAGTTTGTGCAAAGCTAAGGAGGAGAGTGTAAACCACATTTTTCTCCATTGTTCTTACTCGATTCAACTGTGGTGGAAATTGTTTCAGGAGGTTAGAGTTAGTTGGGTCATTCCAAAGGGTTGTTTCGAGCTTCTAAGCACCAATTTTGAGGCCCTAGGAATTGGGAGGAAAGCTAAAGCTTTGTGGGGTTGTCTGGTCTCGGCAGTTTTTTGGAACATTTGGTTGGAGCGTAACAAAAGAATTTTTGAGGATTATACTGGTGTGGGGGTAGAAGTACTTTGGGGAAGAGTAAGATTCTGGGCAGCCCTCTGGGCTTCAGTTTCAAATGATTTTAAAAATTACTCTCTTTCTCAGTTACTGTGGGATATGTTAGCAGCAGTAAGGTGATTTAGGTTTAGGTTTTGTTGATGTAGCCAGATCCTCTTGAGAGATCTTCTTGTTTTTGTTCTTGGTGGATTTCTTATCCACTTCTGTGGTTTCTCTGTTCTTTTATAAAATGTTTGTTTCTTCTCAAAAAAAAAAAAAATTGTATTTTGGCATTCTTGAATTAATACTTTTAACAATGTTGTCATCATTATATGTTCTTAACTTAGGTATTTGCAAGAACAGTTGTTTGTCGAGACCTGGATGTGGCTACAAGGGTTGCTCGTAATGATGGTCTAGACTGCATTACTTTGGAAGGTTTAGACGAGACTTACTCTTGTGTTATTTGTTGCAGAGTTTTATATTTATTAGTTTTAATGCCTTGACAAGTCACCATTTATTCTCTAACAGGTGACCAAGTCAGCAAGAAGGGGGGTATGACGGGAGGATTTTATGACCATAGACGATCAAAATTGAAGTTTATGCATATAATCATGCAGAATACAAAATCTATAAACATGAAGGAAGAAGAGCTGGAGAAAGTGAAGAAAATGCTTGAAGATATCCTTATGGAAAATGATTTCACATGCAGAGCAGTAGCTTTTTTGCTATAACTTTAATTTACTTTCACTATAAAAAAAAAAGGTTTTCCGGCTACCTAATTGCAAGGGTGAAATGAAAACACATTGATTGAAAATAGAAGTTTGCTGCTGACATGGGTTTTGTTAATATTTAGATAAAGAGGTAAACCTTAGATTCTTTAATCTTGTCAGCTTGAGTGATTTGCTATCATATGCACTTCATAAGCTGAGCATTGGTTTGGCACAAATGGTTTTAATCACTTTCCGCCAGAACTTCTGTTCTTGTTTTCTGGAAATTTTGATAAATCCAATTTGAACTGATTGATTATAACAAAAAATTCCTAAATGGATTTGACCGAGTCGTGTCGAGTATGTTAATTGGTTTGAAGCCCTTGAATCTGTACAGCCCCCTATCTGGTTACTAAAGCCAACGAAAAATCTGATGAAAGATAATCACAGGCCCCCGCCTGAGTTTTAATGTTACTGTCTTAACTACCTAAATAGGAGAAAGGTATGAAAAGGAAATTGAATAAAAATGACCAGTATCAAGCAGGTAATCCTTTTGTGCGTCATTGTCTAAATATTTTTTGAGCATTCCAGTTAGTTTGATATATTTAGATTGGGTAGGTGTTTTGTTTTTAGAGTGGGTTGTTGTTTGTTTCTATTCCTTTGTTTTTTGTTCTTGTCATTTACCCTGTTTTTGTTGTTGACTTTTCCTATTGGTTTTGGGTTGCTTTTGTGGACTGCTGGTTCACTTGATTGTACTTCTCATTTCTCTCTTGGCGATTTACTTTTTATGTCTATCCAAAAAATATAGCCTTGTTTTTACTAAATTTACCTCACAGATAGACAGGAGTATTACAGAACTCGTAACTGAACAGCAGAAAATTGATGCTAAGCGGGCCCATGACAAATCAGAACTGGAACAACTTAAGCAGGACATTGCTAATGCTAATAAGCAGAAGAATCTGATTTGCAAGGCCTGTGGGAATAAGGTATTTTTGGCATTTGAGATGACAACTTCCAGTGCCTGTAGGAGTTTCAATTATCTGTTGTGTGTGCTTATATTCTTCCCTCTTGACCGTAGAAAAAATCACTGGCTGATGTGGAGACTCAAATTACTCAGCTTAGAGCCAGTATGGCCATGAAGAGAGCTGAAATGGGCACAGATCTCATTGATCATTTATCTCCAGATGAGAAGGATCTTCTTTCAAGATTAAACCCTGAAATAGCAGATCTTAAAGAGAAGCTTATTTCATGCAAGACAGATCGTTTTGAGGTTATTCAAATATAGTTGATTAGTATTTAAAGTATTACTGTGTAACTGTGTCCTTATGTGCATATCTCCTTCTACTCCTCATGTGCATATATAGACTGAAACAAGAAAGGCTGAGCTGGAAACTAATTTAACCACAAACCTTGAGAGGCGGAGGCAAGAACTAGAAGCCATAATATCTTCTGTGGAGACTGAGAATTATAATGGTGAAGCTGAAATTAAGATTCAGGAACTTAATGATGCTGAATTATTGGTTAAAGATGCAACAGAGCAGCTCAAAAGTGAGGCATTGATCTACTGTTTTTGAAATGCCCATTCTGAAGTTTTGAGTTTTGTTCTGTGTTTTAACTACACTTTTGTTCATCAGGAGTTTCTGAAAGTATAGATAGCCAGTCAAAGCAGCTCAAGAGAATTAAAGATGAAAAGACTGCGTTAAAGGTAAGGTGGTTATATTATTAGATTCTAAATGCGTGTTGCCGCTGCTAAGATGACTACTTGTGGATGCAGACTTTGGAAGACAAGTATGAGAGGACACTTCAGGATGAAGCCAAAGAGTTAGAGCAACTGTTGAGTAAAAGAAATGTGTTTCTTGCAAAACAAGAAGAATACTCAAAGAAAATCAGGGAATTGGGTCCATTGTCATCGGATGCTTTTGAAGCGTATTGCTCCATACTTTGAATTATTTTACGGAATAATTAATGTCAATATTATGTACACAATATCTGGATCTTGTTTAGGTCCAAATTCTCATAATCTATTTGGGTATTATCTAGGTTTTCTATTTGTTGAAATCATTTGCACCTTGAGATCTTTTACCACTTCTCCTGCCAAGATTTGAATCTAAGAACAACTGTTTCCCACCTGCCGTGTTACTTGGGCTCGAGTCCTATTTAGTTAGTAATTCAACCTGTGTAATGACAGTCCATCATTGATGCATGCATTGGCTAGATTCTTATTTATTTGTTCTTACGTCGAGATGCAACACCGTTGGTAGGTTCGTATTTATTTGTTCTCTTCTGCTTGAAATGGTAGGTATAAGCGAAGGGGCATCAAAGATTTGCATAAGGCGCTGCATAGATGCAATGAACAACTGCAACAGTTTAGTCATGTCAACAAGAAAGCACTTGATCAGTATGTAAATTTTACTGAGCAACGAGAAGAGCTCCAGAAGAGGCAAGCTGAGCTGAAAGCGGGTGATCAGGTATCAATTCACTGTCAGATCTCTTGTATTGAGTTGGTTTTTTCTTTTAAAGATTGGCTAAGATTAGGTAGTCTTGCCATTTATTTATTTGTTTATTTCAATTTTTGCAGAAAATTGATGAACTTATAAAGGTTTTGGATCAAAGGAAAGATGAATCAATAGAACGTACTTTTAAAGGTGTTGCTAGGCACTTCCGAGAAGTTTTCTCAGAACTTGTGCAAGGTGGCCATGGGCACCTTGTTATGATGAAGAAAAAGGTTTATTGCTGAACTTGAACTCTTCAGTTTTTCCTCTTTGGAGTCAATCCTGATATGTGTGGACATAGCTTGATGCTTTGCATTTATTGGTTCATTATCAACTGAAAGAATGTACCATTACTGCATCCCTGTTAGCTGAGGGGCCAGAGATGCTTGACACTCTGTCCCATCTAAATGTTTGTTCAGAAAAAATACAGTTTCTTTCTCCATTAAAAAGATAATTAAAAATGGTTTCTATTCCTGGATTTGTCGTCAAAAGAGCCTAGACATAACTAGATTGGCTCGAGTATGTAGGATTGTCTTCTTGAATGTTGCCTTCATTTTAGACATTTAGTTAAAATTCTAATGATCCTACTTGAATCTGGGTATTAAATCTGCAGGATGGTCACCATGATGATGATGATCAGGATGAGGATGGACCACGTGATGCGGATTTGGAGGGAAGAGTCGAGAAATATATTGGTGTAAAAGTGAAGGCACGTATTTTCTGTTGTTCTTTTTACTAAAAAGTTAAACTGAGAGCTAATAATTATTTGTGATTGAGAGCTAATAAATATTTGTGATATTAAGTGGCGAGCAACCCCATGGGGTTAGTCCTGTGGTAGGACTGGTCGAATAAGTGCCCCAGAAAGCATAGGTCTCAAGTTGGATTAGCCACAGATGTGTATACTCCTGTGGGGCCACCTCCCATTGTTTGTTCCACCCATTTGGTTTGCGGGTCTGCATGTGCCCTTGGGATCTGTGGGTCAGAGATTTAGATACCTTAAATTATAATTGATTTGGCAAAATTATATACTCCCTCTGTGAGACTGGGAATTGAATCCAGCCTCAGGTACAAAATTGTTAAAATTGAAAAGAATAGAAAAAAAAAATAGATGTAATAGCGTTTCAGTAAGGTTGTATTTATTTTTATTTTCGTTTTTTTTTCTTTTGGCAGGTTTCTTTCACTGGACAAGGGGAGACTCAGTCCATGAAGCAGTTGTCTGGGGGTCAGAAAACTGTTGTTGCGCTAACGCTTATTTTTGCCATCCAGCGATGTGATCCTGCCCCATTTTATCTTTTTGATGAAATAGATGCGGCACTTGATCCTCAGTACAGAACCGCTGTTGGAAGTATCCTTTATATTGTATTTTGTTTTCTGTTTTTCTTTCTGCTTGAATGAAAGCGTTTTCACCAGGCGTTCAAATAGTATGTTCGTTTGTCAGCCAACAGGTTCCTAGATCTCCTAAAGTAACTTTGCATGCTTGTTTTATTAGGGACACAGATTGTAGGTTCTGATGTCCTACACGCCAATGGAGCAAAAGTTGGTTAAGGGATGAATGACTAATTATATGTCCCCTCTTCTAGTTCTACCAATAGCTTTGATCATTCTTTCCGACTCCCTTGGATCAAAAGTTGGTTAAGCTGCCACATGTAGATAACCTAGAGATGGAAAGAAAGCCGCCTTAAATTTCTTTTAATTAACGGATTGATTTATCTGTGACCATGATAAAACCCTAGAAAAACAAAACCAAAGCAAGAATACTTAGTGATACAGCTCTTAAAGCTATCCTGTAGCAGGTATCGAGTCACAAGGGTAGACATGGAAAATACTAGTACAGCCTCTTACTATGCATTTCCTTTTGACATTTCTATGTTGGAAGTTTCACTTGCCATACAACTTCCTTAATTACCTGTTGATAGATATGATCCGACGCCTGGCAGACATGGCAAACACTCAATTTATAACCACAACATTCCGGCCAGAGCTTGTGAAAGTTTCTGACAAGATATATGCTGTTGAACATAAAAACAGGGTGAGCCGTGTCAACGTTGTATCAAAGGATGATGCATTGGATTTCATCGAGCGCGACCAGTCTCACAATGCGGAGTAAAGGTTAGAACAACTTTTGCATTTTCGTTTTAGTAGTATTTCATGAAGTTGATTAGGTTCTTTAGGGCAGAAGTTCCAGGTCATGATTTTTAAAACCAGAGACAATGGACAAGGAAAAATGCCCTTAGAGGAGTATTTGTCATTGTAGATGAATGGCTGCAGGGTCATTATTTTACTGTTATATTACCAACTTCGTTTTGGAATTGAACAACGTTTTGTTTTTTTTTTTTTGGTTTTGGTCCGTCCAGCGTGTTTCAAGTTCAACAACAGGAATGACGGACGGAGGAGCAGTCTGCATTTGGGTAAATTGGCACACTGATAGAAGGAGATGTTGTGCAAAGTAGGTTTGCTTCTGTATATGCTCAAGTGTAGATGCAGAAGAACCATTAGCTTCATCCATTGACAATTTCCGTGTAAGATTGTATTGCTCGTAAGAACGAACCATTAGCACATAATACTTTTAATCCATAACATGGAATGCCACTATGAAGCATGAGAATAAGTATATATGTATAATATTAAAGAATTTACGTCGTCTGCTGGTTTCGTTTTGCTTCCCTTTGGGAGGTCTACATAATGCTTAGTTGACGCGATGTGTTTGGTTGGACACCTTTCATTTTTTGGTCTCTGGTTCTAGCACAAGACAACTCAACTCTTACAAACTTTCAATTGCACAAAATAAAACATGCAAATTCTGTTTGGGCATATAGTGCTTTTGATGTTTGTATTTGTGTTTGTGTTTGTGTTTGTGTTTGGACGAGGGACTTTAAATATCGAACAACTTTGGATTCGAGTAGAGTGCTGCCAATGCATTACTCAAGCACATTAAAACCGCGTTTAGAACAGTAGAAAGGCGCTAAACAAGTACATCAAGGTGCCGTTTGAAATTTTATTGTCTGCTTTATCAGTTACATCATCTTACCATCAGACTGTTTTACATCCAACGGCTGATAACAGCTTGCTTATTCGTACAAAAATGAAACAAATAGCAAGATAAGGGAAAGAAAAAGAGCGATGAGCTTGCCAATAGGGAGCTGATGAGCTTGCCAATAGGGAGCTGATCTACACTCAGGTCAGTGGAAGCTGTCCGGTTAATCCATAATCTCCGAAGAGAGCGTCGGTAATTGCTTGGTCTTCCCTCAGTTCCGGCAGCCATGCTGCTGCGACAGCATCAACCGGTGAAGTTAATGGCTCAACCACAACAGGGCTCCAAGAGACAACGATAACAACACACTTGACCACGATGCTTGAGATGATCTAGGAGTGGCCGCTCTGACACCATGTTAAAGTTTGTGAGAATTTCTAGATGACTGATTCTTTTTAGTGAGGAATCTGTAATTGATGTTCTATACAAATTAGGAATGTAATGCATCATATAAACGTGTTGACTTGTAAAGTTGTATTGTCATGTTGTGTCCCCTACCAATAATGTAATGCCAAGTGTAAGATTTTTCTTTACATGGCATTGCATTATTAGATTGGAAAGTCACACTGACAGTGAACCTGTTTTATGTAAGTTCATCCGCTAATTTAACAATTACTTACGAGTTTGCCGAGGTTGAGTTGGCGTTAGGTTGAGTTGTAAGTCCAAAACCATAGGGAAAGAGGGGATCATAATCTTTGTCACCAACATTCATAGGGAGCTGATCTACTCTCTTGAACCATGTCCTAGCAAGCTTTCCAGTGAATCCATAGTCACCATATAGAACATCAGCGATTCCTTGGCCTTCTGTTCCGGGGAGCCACGCAGCCACGAGAGCATCAATCGACGAAATGTAGGGCTCCATCACAATCGGACGCCCAGATACTACGATCACAACACACTTGACTACCCCACATATGTTTTTTATAACGCTCGGACCTGGTTCTACCAACAGCAACCACAGCGTAATCGAACTTACCTAACGTGACAAGTTCAAGATCGGGATTTACACTGTAGAAAATTTCTGTGGTCTCGTTAACTGCTTTTGTGATGGCACCTAGTATTGTGGTTCCTGTTTCGAATACAAAGGTAAACGTTTTGTTTCCAACTATATAGTATTAATGTAAAGCACGTCTACCGAGTGAGAGAACAGTTTAGTTTGCAAAGCATAACATGTATTTTTGGTTGTCAAATTTGACCGCATGTCATCTTTTAACTATTCTGCCACTTAGTATTGTTACTTCACGTACATACCAACAGTATGGTTGTTGCCACTAACTCCTTGCCAAGTGAGACTCCAACCCCCACATTGATAGCCCAAATTGTTGGCATGGGTTCCAGCAACAAGGATCCTTTTGGCCGTTCTTGGGAGTGGCAGCATTGGTGCATCATTTGGGGTTTTCCCATTCTTCAAAAGAACGAGTGACTTCCTCACAGCTTCCCTTCCCAAATCTCTGTGTGCCTGGCATCCAAGCCAGGGAATATTCGTAACTCGCCATCGGCTTTTCGAACAGACCCATCATGAACTTGAGAGACAGTATTCTCCTAACTGCATCATCGATACGGCTCATTGGGATTCAATTCTCGTTGACATGGTTGGTTAGAAATTTGACAAAGAAAGTATAGTTGTGGGGAATCATGATCTGAAAAACAATATGATATGGTGCAGTTACAGTACTAACATTCATGTATATTTTGCATTGATAACATGGAAGCTGAAGATATATAGCAACTGACCATGTCAAGACCAGCTTGAATGCTAAGAAGTAGCGAGTTCGAATAATTCGTCATGGGTGGATTCGAAATTTTGTCAACACCCAGCCAGTCAGAGATGACAACACCCTGCAAAATTAACAACATGCCGCATCAATGCATGATAGCGTTACTGCCGTCCGTGTCCCATTTTATTGGATAAATGAAACACTGTCACGTCATTTGATGAACATATTTGGCGACCCCAGCTGTAGTTGAACTTTACAGTTTGGTTGTACCTTACCTTAAAGTTAAGGGTGTCCTTGAGATATTTGGTGATGAGTTCATAGTTAGCGTGCATCTTGACTCCGTTCCAGCTGGAGTAGGACACCATGACAGTGGACACACCCTTGGCTATGCTCTCGATATAACCAGGCATGTGAATTTCAAACAATCCTTGCCAATCAATCACAGTGTTGTTCTCGTTGATGCCGTTGGTGGTGCCGCCATCTCCCACAAAGTGCTTTGCAGAGGCCGCCACCTTATCCCTATATATACATCAATCATGATGAAGAAATTAATGGGATGAGGAAAAATGCATGGTAGTAAGACGTAGCATTCATGAATGAACACAGTAGTAGAGCAATGCTAGTACAACTTACGGTCCACCAACGTAAGGAACACCCTTTGGTGAACCAGCTGGAATTTCACCTTGCAATCCAATCACTAATTCGGACATTCGTTTTACGATACTGGGATCCTCGCTGTAACTCTCGTAACACCTACCCCATCTCGGATCTCTGCAGACCTGTTCATTGTACATGTTCATTCAAGTAGTCTGATTATCTGAGAATAAAGGTGATTCCAATCGCTAGAAAAATATTGCAACTTGAACGCCAAATTGTTCAAGGAATGGATAGCATTACCGCGACGCATGGTGCAAATGTATACTGAATGCCAGTAGCTCTAACTTCAAGAGCAGTTGCAGCACCAATCCTCCTGATAAGTTCTCGATCCCTGAAATTGTCATATAAAAACACCCAAATGAACACTACTAGCGCAAGTGCGAGCAAAGGAGGTTGAGGAAATGAGTTAGGACTAGGATAGGTCAATGATTAAATTCCCTTCAACGAATAATTTTCGGGTTGTTCTTTATCAAAGAATAATGACTTGCCTGGTAGCTCCAAGTCCAACATTATGCGGGAAGATTGTGGCCTTGAACACATTGTTGTGGCCATGAACCGCATCAATGCCGTAAATCATAGGGATTCCAAGCCGAGTTGCAAGTGACCAATTCTGAAACTTGTTGATCATGTCGACTCAATCTTGCGTAGTAGCCTGTGTTCGTGGCACACTCTCCCCGCCACTCAGAATACTGCCTATATTGTACTCCTTCATGACCTCAGCTGTGATATTCCCGCGGTCTACTTGTGCCATCTGACCGATCTTTTCTTCTAGCGTCATTCGGGCGAGAAGGTCCTCTACCCGATCATTAATACTATATTTAGGGTTCTTGTATTTCATGTCCTCTTCTTCTCCCTTCGTCATTTCTGTCCAGCAGCAAAGGCATAAAAGTCCCACTAAGAGGACTGATGAACTCGGGTTTATCATCCTCGATCAGAAACTATTTCGATTAAATTAAACCTGCACACGTTAAATAGATCAAGTTTCTCAGTATACATTCGAACTCTGAAAAGAAAAGAGAGTAAATTAGGAAACAGCATTCCTTTTTATTGGAAAATAAAACATAAAAAAAAGAAAAAGGACTCATCGCAGAAGCCGTATATTTATAGGAAGTCTGGAAAGAAAAAAGAGTAAAGAATCAGCGTGGAAAAACAGTATACCAGATCAATATTAATAGAACGAGTGAGCCAACTAATGTTGGAAATTTTGTAATATACAAAACAAGAGAATGTGAATGTATGTGATGTAACACGGATGGACTGAGGTGGTATATTTATAGGAATAATAGTCGTTAAGTTGTAAAGGTACAAGGCATTGCTTATAAGAAGGAGCTATTCGCGGCCGTCCGATGCATTCCTCAGTCGTGTTGCTACAAAGGGGTTGATAGTATACTCTTTTCTTATTGATTATTTGAAGTCCTTAGTCGTGTTGCTACAAATGCGACGGAGTTTGCTTATTGTTGAGCATGGCCAACTCTCTCTTTCTCTCTAATATAGAAGAAAAAAAATACATTGAACATATAATTTAAATTCCAAAGGGGTTGAGTTATTAATCCAAGAAATGACAAGTAGAACAAAGAGAGAGCTAGAACAAGTATTAACTAAGATGACTGATCAACTGGATCGGTTGTAAGTCCAAAACCAAAGGGAAAGAGGGGATCGTAATGTGCATCACCAACATTCATAGGGAGTTGATCTACTGTCTTGAACCATGTCCTAGGAAGCTTTCCTGTGAATCCATAATCTCCAAAAAGAACATCACTCACTCCTTGGCCTTCAGTTCCCGGAAGCCATGCAGCCACAAGCGCATCAATCGAGGAAACGTAGGGCTCAATCACAACAGGACGGCCAGAGACAACGATAACCACGCATTTGACTCCACCACAGACATTGGTGATGGTGCTTGGACCTGGTTCTGCAATGGTCAAATTCAAGCTATCCCCGTTGGTCTCAGCATAAGGGGGCTCCCCAACGGCAACAATGGCATAGGAAAAGTTATTAGACTTGACAAAATCAGCATCAGGGTTTTCGCTGAACATAATTTCTGTGCTGGGATCAACTGCAGCTGTGATGGCGCTTAGGATGGTGGTTCCTGTATGCACATAAAATATTTCAGTTACAATAATGTGATCGATGTTTATATTAAGTATAATCGTATGAGTAGAAATTATATGCAAGCGGTTAAGAGCATTGTCCTTGCACCCGAAATCCTATTTTTGATTCCTCTTTCTCGCTCATATCAAAAAAAAGAAACACAATTATAAGTAGATACGAACCAGCAGTGTTGTTGTTGCCAGCAAGTCCTTGCCACGTGAGACTCCAACCTCCACACTGATAGCCCAAGTTGTTGGCATGAGTTCCAGCAACTAGGATCCTTTTCGCCTTCTTAGAGAGCGGTAGAACTGGTGAATCTGCATTTTCCCCATTCTTAAGCAGCACAAGCGACTTCCTGACTGCTTCGCGTGCCAGATCTCTATGAGTCTGCACATTATTCAGCACACATAGGTAAATGTTTTCATATTAGTTGATTATGTTTATTTTTTATTTAAAAACAATTTAGTATATCTGATCAAGAGTACTAGCCTGGCTTCCAAGCTTGTCAACAAAACTCTGATCAGCCAACGGGTTCTCAAACAAACCCATCACAAACTTGACTCTCAAAATTCTCTTGACGGCATCATCAATACGGCTCATGGGGATTAATTTGTTGTTGACATGGGTTGTTACGATATCAATGAACTCGGTGTGATTGAACGGAACCATGACCTAAAAATAAACCAACATACAGCTTCAGTATCATAAAAGTGAACCAAACCACTCGAACAAAATTACCATTTACATATCTTGGTCTAAGATTCGAGCAACTAACCATGTCAATGCCAGCTTGAATACCAGCAAGAACAGAGTTTGGATAATCAGAATGGGGCGGATAGGTAATTTTGTCAACACCCTGCCAGTCAGAGATGACAAAACCCTGAAATTTGAACAATCACACTAGTTAATAGTGTTAGTTCATTCATTTTCCAGTATATATATAGCCAGTATTTCCAATTAATGTAGTGCAATTTCAAAGTTAAATTAATGTACCCTGAACTTAAGGGTATCCTTAAGAAATTTGGTGACAAGCTCGTGATTGGCGTGCATCTTCTTCCCGTTCACACTCGAGTAGGACACCATGATTGTTGAGACACCCTTGATGATAGAATGGTAGTAACCAGGCATATGAATGCTCAGCAATCCATGCCTATCAATCACTGTGTTGTTCTCATTGATGCCCTTGACCGTTCCGCCATCTCCAACAAAGTGCTTTGCACAGGCGGCTACCTTGTCCCTATATAATATCACAAACAAGTTCTTCATATCAGGAATTCCCAGTTTACTGTAAACCTAGAAGTACTAACATAATCAACGAAATCATGGCATTGTCAGCTTTACCACATATTGTGATGAAACAACATAAACTTAAAATTTGACAACTTCGATCACACCTGAACTAAGTTATATATGATTTCTTTTTGTTTCAAACTGTATTTATTAATACCTACTCCGAACAGTAGCTAGGTAGCGTGGTAACAAAGCTGAGTCGAGGATATTTGATTTTTCTAAACAGAAGTACGTACAACATATACTTGATCAACTTACTTTCCACCAACATAAGGAACGCCCTTCCTTAAACCAGCTGGAGGTTCACCTTGCAATCCGAGTATGATATCAGTCATTTGTTCTACTATTGCAGGATCCTCGCTATAACTCTCGTAACACCTACCCCATCTCGGATCTCTGCAGACCTAGTGTCCAGTACATTAGGGTTAAAGATTAATTTTAATATGAATTAGTGATTATTAATCAGAGATGAACATCAATCCAACTACTACAAAAAAATATACAACTTCCGAAAACTGTTCAGTTATTTGATAGCATACCGCAATGCATGGTGCAAATACATAATTGATGCCAGTAGCTCTAACTTCAAGAGCAGTTGCAGCACCAATATTCTTCACTAGTTCTGGATCCCTACAAGATCAGCAAATCGTCATACAAATTGAAGAACTTAAGTAGCAGGTAAAAACATAGTTTTTCAAGGTAGCTATGACTGTGTATGTTGAATACTTGCACATGCCTGGTAGCTCCAAGTCCGACATTATGTGGGAAAATTGTTGCCCTATAAACATTATTGTGGCCATGAACCGCATCAATGCCATAAATCATCGGGATTCCAAGCCGGCTTGAAAGTGAACCATTTTGAAACTCATTGAACATTTTGATCCAGTCCTGTGGACTGGCCTGTAGCCGCGGCACACTCCCTCCGCCACTCAGTATACTGCCTAATGAGAAGTCCCTCATGATGTCAGCTGTGACATTGGCCCGATCCAGTTGCGTCATCTGACCAATCTTTTCGGCTAGCTTCATTCGACCCATAAGGTCCTTTATACGATGATTTACGGGCTGTTTCGGGTCCTTGTATGCCATGTACTCCGCCTCTGCTTGTGCCGTGCCTCCCAAGCAGCACAAGCACAAAATTCCTACCAAGAGGACTAACGACCTTGCCTTTAGCATCGTTACTATCTAGTCAATCCTGCACAGGTAACATTGTTTCAGATTGATTGCGTGGAAATTAAAACTCAACGAAAATTAAAACACGAAAAAAAGTACCGAAAGTTTGAGAAAGGATTTCGGAGAATTTGCAGACCTTTCAAGAGAGGAGAGGAGGTGAATTATGAAAAAAAGATGGAATGTAACGCTGGCTGAGGAAGCAGTGCTTGTGCACTGGGGTATATTTATAGCAGGAATGTAGTTAAAGATTTAATTTATGGATTAGCAAAAAAATCTGGATAGAATTAGATATGTATTAGGATAAGAACCAAAACCAGGTCTTATCTAATCATCTCATTAATTTTAATTAGTAGAGATTCTGTAGAGAATGTGTTTCTAAAATTGTCTTGCAGTTGAAGAAAATCTTCCCAGATTAAGTAATGGGTTTATCATCGATTTTGGTTTTAATTAGAAGATATCTCACTTGGTCATTCGAAACATCTACCAATTTCGCAATGACACGTCTATTTTTTTACATCTCATAATCTATTGTTTTTTGTTGAGTTTAATTAAATCTTTAAAATATTCATCACGTTTTATAAGATGAACTTGAAATAAGGTCTCATAGTCGATCCTAGGTATATGAATTTCTTCTAAGTTCAGGAATTTTAGTTTGTATAATAATTGTATTAGACACCTCTGAATTATTAAATTCTACACACCACCTCACCTTAAGATTTATAGAGTTGAGATTGTTCGTTGTAAAACAGACACTACTGGCTTGACAAGTGGTTTTGTTTCTCAGTTGTCAGGTTTCATACTTTGGCCTTCAAATAAGCTTAGTGAATTTTTTGATTCGTTGATTATCAGGCGTGTCATCGTTGATTTCTTCCAAGGGAGGAGCCACTTTGTAGTTAGAGTGGCCATTTGACCTCTGTGAACTTTTAATGATTTCCATTAAAATATTATGTATTAACGGGCCCTTTAACGAGAGGGATCCTTATTTTTCTAAAAAAAATGACACCCTTTGGACTTTTGAATTGGCTTTAATGAAATTGTGTGGTTGATATTAAATCACAGGCCACACAATTTCATTAAAGTCAAATCTAACGGTCAAGAGGGTGTTCTCATTTTTTTAGAAAAATGGGGATCCCTCTTGTTAAAGGATTCCTATGTATTAATATTATAATTGATTGATAATCTACTATATTCTTATATATTTACCCTTGCGGCCAACTAAACAACTTAATTCCTATTTGTTAGGTGGAGAAATGCTAAAGAGATTTTTTCAAAGTGAGACAGTGAAACTCTCATTGACTTTCCGCCACCTCACATTTTGGCACAATGTTTTATAAAGTTGGCAAGGGAATTGTGCTAAAAATATGAGGTGGTGAAAAGTCCATAGAGAGTTTACTTTTGAGATTCTCCTTACATTTCTCTTGTTCGTTGACCGAATAGTCCCATTATGGTAGAGTTATTTCTTACCTTTTTGTCTTCTTTCATTATTTAATATATTTATAATATTTAGAAAATTATGGGAATTACACAAATTGAAAAGGTAATCAATCAATAAGCATTAAACTTTAAAGTTCTTTTCCATCATCAATTTTTTTTTTTAAACTTCTTCTATTCAGAGAATCAGGCATCTCCAACTCTAAGACAGCAAGCCTTCACTAATTCGTCTTTGGAATTCTCTTCTGAATCAACAAATCAATTAGGTAATTCTTAAACTCTTAATTTACAATTTTCTTGCTCGTGACAGTAGCCATTGCTAGTGTTGAAAGAGCTTTTTCTGCTATGAATATATTGAAAAGTGATTTTCGAAACTCGATAATATTGACAATGATGTGATTACGAGAAGATTCCATACCATGAAAATGTTGAATTATCTCACATTGACCGTATCTTTGAGAAAAAAAAAAGTTTAAATATCCAACCCCACTCCAACTAATACCGAGACCTTTGTAATAAAATCTCACACATGTCGGATTGTGCAGGTGGTAATTAACAAGTTGGGGACAATATTGGTGTTGTTGGAAGTGAGCCTTTGGCCCGTCTCTCTGATAATTTTACATGGTATTAGAGTTAGGGACCAGGTCGGTATTGTACTACCATGTGATGGGTGGGTCCCCTTGGCCTTGCGGGTTGATGGTGGTCCCTTGGCCCCGTATATAGGGTGAGTTCCCTAGGCTTTACGTGGTTGTCGATGTGTGAATCTCCCACGTGTGACCCACTGATTGGGTCGAGAGGGCGTATTGAAATATTCCATATCGATCGTATCTTTAAGAAAGAGGAGTTTAAGTATCCTACCTCTCATTCCAACTAATACCCAGGCCTTTTGTGATAAAACTTCATACCTGACAGATTGTGCAGGTGGTACTTAACAAGTTGGGGATAATGTCGGTGTTGTTAGAAGTGGGCCTCTAACCCGTCTCTCTAATAATTCTACTAAAAACTCGTCGAGAGCAATTGTAATTTTAGTAGAATGTTTTATGAATACCATTAAGACTAAGGACTGTTATTTTTATATGAGTTTTTCTTATTATCTTTTAATCTTATAGTTATTTGACATTGACCCTCCTTCAAAGTGTTTCTGGCTATGCCACTGACTTCTTCCAACAGAAAGATGTGTTGTATTTACAATAAGTTATATGTATACTGAATACTTGCACCACAAGTAATAAAACTTATTTTATAAAGGATTGTGCATGTTTGGCCCAAGTTTAGTTCTTTTTAATGCCTTACATGTTAAGGACTTTAATTGTTTCTCGATATTGTACCAAAAACTACTGAGATGGAATTAAATATAAATTGGTTATATTCAATAACACCACTTCAGTCATTCATAAGTGAAAGTAAATTGAAACTGCCTATTAAACTGGTTAGGTTCTCTCCTATCAAAATGCCTATTGACGGGGCAGCTAATGGTCGCACCACATTGAAGCAAATTGAAAACGCTAAATGTTTGCTACCCAAAAGTTTAGGAGGGGGAGGTTACCGATTCTAAGGCCAAGGCATAGCACAAACGCCTGTTTTGGACATTTACAGAGTTCTACCCCCATTTTTGGGTTTTAAATATCGCCCACCAAGAAGAATTGTCGGCTGCGGGACTCAAATCTAGGCCTTAGGTTAGCAAAGAGAACATCATTACCAACTCAACCAACCCTCGTTGGCTAAAAATGCTAAATGTTGGAATTGAAACCACGGGTATAAACTTGGTATCGTATCTTGTTTTCCAGAATATTTGGCCTAGAGTAAAATAATTCTGCTTATCATTTAAATCGAAGAACTTGTACTTTTAACCATGACAATGACAATGAGTTTGCAAATACAGCATTCCCTCTACGGTTTCCAGAAAAATCGACGACAGTAACGATACAACATATTGTTATGCTCTCTCATGGGAAAGGACTGTTGTTCTACACAATCTTATCCATGAAACAGCGAGCAACAACCCTTCATGATCGGATACGAACGGTCCCTGTACTACTAATTCTTGGTTGGCTTGGTAGTGAGACCAAATCCGAAAGGAAATAGAGGGTCGTAATGTGGATCACCAACGTTCATTGGGAGCTGGTCTACTGTCTTAAACCATGTGCGTGCAGGGACGAAGCCAGAACTTTGTGTGAATGGGGGCATCCTCAAACAACCAGGTCGGAGAGCAGAACCAGAAATCTTCAGTGGGGGCTCTGCTGCTGCAAACCCAGCTCAATTTGAGCAGCACCCAGCGTCAGAAAAATCTCAGTGGGGGCATCCGCCCCCCCTAGGCCCATGGTAGCTCCGTCCCTGTGTGCGTGCAAGCTTGCCAGTGAATCCATAATCACCAAATAATGCATCTGTCACGCCTTGGCCTTCTGTTCCTGGAAGCCACGCTGCGACAAGTGCGTCAATTCCAGCAAGATAGGGTTGAATCACGACAGGGCGGCCAGAAATAACGACGACAACACATTTCACAGCTCCACACACATTGGCTATTGTGCTCGGTCCAGGTTGTGGTATGGTCAGATTCAAGTTATCTCCAAATGTTTCAGCATATGGGGGTTCGCCCACAACAACAATAGCATAGGAAAATTTGTTGGACTTCACAAAGTTGGCATCGGGGTTCTCGTTGTAGACAACTTGGGTGGTAGGATCAACTGTACTTTTTATGGCACTGAGGATTGTGGTACCTGTTACAACGTTGAATCATTGATTAATAAACTTTTGGGTATACGAATATACTATAACAGAACATACTCACAAAGACTTTGATCAGGTGAGTTTGAGAAATATAAATTGTTTCCACACTTTTTTTACAGTGAGATGGCTTGTTAGATCATTCAAAAGACCGATGAAGGTGTAATGGTTAACTCAACACGTACCCATTGTATTATTGTTGCCTTCAAGGCCCTGCCATGTGATTGTCCAGCCTCCACATTGATTGCCCAAGTTGTCAGCGTGGCTTCCTGCTACTAGTATCTTCCCAGCTTTCTTGGGAAGGGGAAGCAATGGCTTATAAGCAGATTTTCCGTTCTTTAGCAGAACGAGTGATTTTCTTACAGCTTCCCTCGCCAATTCTCTGTGCTCCTGTGAAAGGCAAGCATTTGAAGAAAAGGGTTTGAATACGGCAGATGAAGAGATCAAATTTACTTTGTATCAACGAGCTAGAAACATACGGACCTTACTTCCCAGCTGGCTGGCCAGGCTGAGATCCGCCAAGGGATTCTCAAAAAGCCCCATAACAAACTTAACCCTCAAAATTCTCTTCACGGCATCATCGATCCTGCTCATGGGGATGATATTGTTCTTGACTTGATATGTTAGATCATCAATAAAGTCAGTGAAATTGTAGGGAACCATTATCTGTAACAACCCCCAGATATACGTTAGCAAACCAAAATAAAAACCTGGCATGTCTCATCTTGAGGTAGTACTATAATATAAACAGCATACCGAAAGTTTATTACAATATAATGGCCAAAAGTTACACTTTTAATTAGACTAACCATGTCGATTCCAGCACCAACTCCAGCTTGAACCGAATATGAATAGTTAGCTTTGGGAGGAGATGTAATCCTGTCAATACCTTCCCAATCTGATATGACGAAACCCTGACACCACCCACCAAGAGACAGTTATGCCCAGCACTAGTAATCAGCACCACAGCAGACAAGTTATGTAAAATGACATTCCTTACCCGGAAACGTAGCTTGTCCTTAAGGTATCCGGTTACAAGTTCTTTGTTTGCGTGCATTTTCTTCCCATTCCAACTCGAGTAAGACACCATAACTGTTGCAACACCCTTGAGGATGGAATTGAGGTATGCAGGCATGTGAATACGGAGCAATCCATTCAAATCAATCACAGTGTTGTTCTCATTGATGCCCTTCGTTGTGCCACCGTCTCCAAGATAGTGCTTAGCACAGGCCGCAACCTTTCCTCTAGAGAAACGGTATGCAAGACGAATTACACCCAATTTTTTTGTCCAAATATTTGAAATAATGAAAGAATACATCACAGGTAGATTACATATACAATTGATTTTTCGCCAGCAATTAAAATAGTCTGAACCACATGTAGTTTGGTGAATCAACACCCTGGTTTTGATGCCTAATTAAAGAAGGCTCTAAGCCAAATTAAAGTGTAAAATATGGTGGAAAATACTATAAGGACGCCGAGGCATAGTCTCAATCTGTCACTTTCAAATGTTTTGCATTCGACCAATCGAGCCCCAGCTAACCAGAAACAGCAGGAAATATTAGTAAATATAACAGACTTGTTGAATTTAAGTGTTGTTACTCAATCAAATCTTGACCACTATATCTCTAACCAGGCCTACCATGTGGTCATTATGATCAAAATAAATGTCTGTAGAGGTACTTGTCTGAGACTCTCAAACTATTTACGGATAAGAACCATCACGACACAAATAATTCGCCCTAAACAGTGAAACCAATAAAAAGATCTCAAGTAGCAAATTTTTGAAAACTGGAAAGAGAAAAAAACGAAGTCTTACTTTGCAGTAGAAACATAGGGAGCCCCCTTTTGAGCAGTGGGAGGCATGTCTCCTTGCAGACCAGGTATTATCTCAGTCATTGCTTGAACAATCTTATGGTCTTCACTATAGCTTTCGTAGCACCTACCCCATCTTGGATCTCTGCAGACCTGCAAGAACAGTAGTAATACGTAGTTTTAGTGGCATGCTCGGTCAAGTTTTGAAGTTTGTAACTAGAGATCTTGGATAATAAGACTACTCAATTACCGCAATACATGGGGCAAAGACATAAGGAATTCCGGTTGCCCTGACTTCAAGGGCAGTTGCTTCCCCAATTCTCTTGACAAGATTAGGATCTCTGAAACGGATAACATGCAAAATGAAGCATGAGTACATTGATTAGAAACATCAGACTATTTAATTTGACCGAAAGATCATAAACTTTCAGTAATGCTTGAATGAAGCCTGTGGACTTCCACTTATTTGGGTGAGAATGAATGTGACTTGCCTGGTGGCTCCCAGTCCAACATTGTGAGGGAAAATAGTAGCATTGTAGACATTGTTGTGGCCGTGAACCGCATCAATCCCATAGATCATGGGAATCCCGAGACGTGTAGATAGAGATCCCTTTTGGAGGCCATTCACCAGATTGATCCACGTCTCAGCTGAAGCTTTTGGGGCTGGTACACTCCCACCACCACTAAGCACACTCCCTGCAGAAAAACCAAATATCCCATCAAGGCATTTACAAATTACACTAGGATCATTTCATTGGCTACTAAAACCAACATTGACATTACTGTAATTCCACTATTTTCCCTCCCTGCACCTAAGTTTGAATTTCGCTTCCCGTAGTTTAGATTAGATTAGAATATCGCTCGAATAAAAAACCCAGTATGGACAAACAGTCCAATATGGACATGTTGAGATGAACAATTGAAAATGTGGGTGAGATTGTTTGGTTACCAATGAAGTACTTGGTCATGACATCAGGGGTCGCCACTGTGCGCTCGATCTGCGTCATTTGGCCAATCTTTTCGTCAAGAGTCATTTGCTTCATGAGGTCTCGGATTCTAGCATTCAATGGCTGCTTTGGGTCTTTGTATTTGAAGTAGTCAGCTTCTGTCAGTCTCAGAGCTGATAGTAAGCAGCAGCATAAGAGTAGAAACCCCGTTAAGGGTATCGAAAATCTCGCCATTTTTGAACCTCAACTGGAGCTTCTGGATTGTTTGTAATCTGCAGAGAGGCCAGACCCAACAGGGTTCCATTAGAATACATACAGGAAGAAATGTAACTAAACATAAGCAGACAATGAAGAATGCTGTATAAGTAACTAAGATTAACAACAACTATTCGAAAAGTTGAGAGCTTTCTACTTACATTGTAAGAAACTGAGCTCAAGAAACTCCAGAGAGGGGAGAGAGAGACACACACACAGAGGGGAGAGAGAGAGAGAGAGAGAGAGAGAGAGAGAGAGAGAGAGAGAGAGAGATCTGGTAGAAAGTGGAGAAGTCAGTTGACGAAGGATAAGAAGGGTGGTGGGTGCTACTTATAGAAAGTAACTTTATGATTTATGGACATTTTCTGAGTTTTCCAACTCGTCTATTTATCTTTTTCTAAAAAATAAAAAATAAAAAATAAAAAAAACCTCGTCTATTTATCTTAAATTCCATGAGTTTAATCCATCCGCCCAAGGATTTCTACATAAAGTTCATTAAAATCCTCCCCCATGTGCTAAAACATGGCCGCCGGAGCGTGTTTTGTGCAATCACACACACAAGAACATGGAGTTGGCTTAGCGCGGAGGGATTCTTTAGTGTATTTGAAATACGAGCGGGTGCACTATGTATCAAATGTAAGTAGAGAGCCAACAAGGGTTGACTCAGTTGGTAAGGTCTCTATTTTGTGTGTCGCCCCACCAAAGTTTGGGTTATGCTGTCAACAATTATCGTTGATGCACGATCTGTAAATTCCTACATAACTCCATCTGGCGGCAATTGGGAGTTAGGTGCCACGCGTAAGTCCTTCCAGTTTGAGGTTGTTAGTTGCCCTGACGCTGGTGGTGAGAGTAACCAATCTCCCCTTAAACTTTATCTCACCCAAAAAAAAAAAAAAATCCTTCCAACCGAAGTGTTATTTGCAGACTATATGTGAAGCCTTTGTGATTAGATCATCTCCAAAGGTGATGTCAATTATGTCAAACAGGATCAAAAGACATTCAGGTGTTATCCAATGGATATGCCATATATGATGTGGCAACTGAATCACTTGACTCCTTACTTTCTAGTTGTCATTGTCATTCTTGAAAGCAAACAAAGAATGAGTCAACTGTATTTAATTTAATTTTTAAGGGTGCATTTTTGCTCACCCACATTAACTTTGGTGTATGCTCAACATACAACTTATTAGTTGCCATGTGTCCCTTCTTCTAACCCTAGTTACTTGTTAATTAAATATATCATTTTCAATTTTTAAAACTAATTTTAATCATTAAACTTAAAAATAAATAAATAACTCAAACCCTGCCCAACAATATTTCATTCCCCACCCACGCCAACCATTCAATTGATTCTTCAAAGTTCCACCCACCCACCCAGCCAATCTTCTTCTTCGGGTGCATGACGAATCTACCATGACTTCGTCCTCCGCCCTCCCTCCTTTTTCTTCCATTGTAACAACATTCGGAGACCACCACGACGGCTGCACCTTTGCAGCCATGAAATTCAATAGCAACCTTACCTAAAGAATCAGCCCTTTCTCTTTCTTGCGAGGATATTTTTGTGCACGTACAGATTTGATTTTCCGATTTGGGATTATTTTCTTGGCGAGGACATTTGATGGGTTTCTTTATAAACTAAAATAAAATTAGAGTTACAGTGTAAGAAGGAGAACGGAGACATGGTGATTCACCATGGCACGAAGAAGATTGGTTGGGTGGGGGTAGACTTTGAAGAACAAATTGAAGGGGTGGCGTGGGTGGGTAGTTGTTTCTGGGGTTTGGCTGGGTGGGGAACTTGAAGGGTTTGAGTTTTTATTTTAATGTTTAAAATTAGGTTTAAAATTTGAAAATGATATATTTAATTAGCAAGTAACTAAGGTTAGAAGGATGGACACATGACACCTAATAAGGTGTATGGTGAGCATACCCCAAAGTTAGTCTGGGTGAGCAAAAATGCACCCAATTTTTAATGCATGTGTCCATTAACAACCAATAATATAAAAACTAAAATCAACTTTAATTATTTAGTAATAGTTAAAGTAACTATGGGGCTCAATATAATAATAAAATAAATATTTGACACATTCATTGAAAAAAAAAGAAGATTTAGTATTTGTATTCAATTGGCCACATCAGTCATCAAATATAATTTTGACATATTATATTTGACATTTCTTTTGGAGATGCTCTTTAGAGTCAAATTATCAACAACAAATTTATTTTTTACTAGCTTAATTGTGGGTCTCTTATTCCACTACATTTTAGCCAATACAAATTTTGTTTCAACCATTTTTTTTTAATAAATACAACTATCTAAAGCTCTACATTAATAAATAATATTTGACAATTTGGTTGGAGAAGCACAAAATTTGGCATATGACTATATGTTGCAACATCAACCATCACTTGTGATTTAACTGTTATAATTTGACATTTTGATTGAAGATGGTCTAAAAGAATTTTATTTAGGACCAAAGTTACAATTGAGTGAAAGTTTAGAGAAGATTGATCCAATTTTCTTTTTAGATGTTAATATACCTCTCTTGAATTTTCAACAAATTTTTATTTAACATTACAAACTAAAATAAAAATAATAATAAAAAAAAGCCTTACGCGGTTTAATTTGAATGTTCTTTGTTTTTGTAATGGCATATTTTTCTTAGCCTTTTGCGTAAGTGTGCCGGCTAAACACTTTTATAATACTTCTGTTCCAACGCTACAATCTTCACTTTTGACCAAATTCAAATTTGGCGTTTTCAATCCAAACCAAGCTATTTGACGTAATATAAGTAAACAAAAACTTTTTTTTTAAATTTTATTTATATTATAATATGCAGTGAATTAAAATGTTCTTTCGTTTTTATTATGGCTTAAATGTCAAAACGGTCCATGTGTTTTTTATTTGACTAATTTAGTCCTCGTATTTATCACTTTTAGCCAATTAAGGACATTAAATTCAATCTTTTCTAAGAAATTCATAAGAAAAATTATATGAGATATAATTACCCTTTTCTTTATAGAAAAATGCAAATCAATGAGAAATAACACATATAAGAAATAAAGCTTCCAATATGAAAAATGATTAAAGTTGTGACATAGAAAAGAGAGCGGTAATGTTAGGGAGGAGGTATGCGAGTTAGGAGGAGAATAATTTTTCTTTTAATTTTTAATTTTATTTCATTTTTAAATAATTTTAAATCAAATAATTAATTTTATAAATAAATTTATAATAATTTATAATTTTTTTATAGAAATTAGATGAAAATGTTCTTAATTGGCTAACGAAGATAAACACAATGACCAATTGACCAAATTGAAAACACAGAGACTAAATTGACCCAATGACTAAAACACAAAGACTATTTTAACATTTAAACCTTTTATTATAATATGTAGTTTACGTTTTATTTAAAAAAAAATTTCATTAAATGATTGAAACCCAACTTTCTTCGAAATATAATTCCTTTCCTCGCCTCCGTCTCACGCCTCGCCATTCTTTCTATCCCCAGTCCCACCCTTATTATTATTATTATCATAATTTTTCTGAAAAATCCACTTGACTACAAAATTCCAGATTATTACGATCTCTACCAATCGTCCTAGTCAAAATTTTAATACAAAAATTGAAAATTTCGTCAAGTTGCAACTTTGATAGAGTGTGCCACAAGGCTCTCACGTTCAATGCGGTTGAATTTCAGGAAATATATATACAAAATTTGGTATAAAATAATAAAAGTTGTTGAACCTACAGTCTGTAACATGTTGCACCAGAAATTTAAAAGGGGAACAATTGCAAGCTATTTTTAATGAATGATTTTTATATAGTGATTTAAAATATGAATAATTTTGATTATAAATTAATTGTCCAAGCTAAATAAAGAGAATAGAAGGGTTTGAATTCGAAACGAACTTAGATAAACAAAATTTCTTTATCCATCAAGATAATCTACTATTTGCAAAAATCAATTGTAATTAAATGAAATACCCTGTCAAATTCTTCATTTACCCTATGTTGTACAAGGTTCCTTTTGCTTTAAGACCCATTGTGTTAATCTCCGTTGTGTTGTCCCTAGTACGAGAAACGACTCGAATATAGAACTTGATGTATACAACATTGTTCAACTAATAAGTCTAAAATTATGAAATGATAAAGAATCTCATTGTTCTTAATGACCAATGTGATCGAGTTTAATATATTTATATCGGTATTGTGTTGATCAACTCGTAAATATACGCGATGATATAAATAGTGTCATTTGGCAGATCACTTTTTTTTTATATTCAAATAAAACCCAACTTTCTTTTTTCCAACAAAGTCCGAGCTTTCTTTTTTCTAAAAGAGATCCAGCTTTCTTTTTTATAAAAGAGGTCCAGCTTTCTTTCTTTTCTTTTATTTTCCTGCAAAGATCCAGCTTTCTCTTTATTTTGTTTCAATTTTAGACTTTTTTATTTTTGGTGAAAGCTATTTTAAACGTTTTTCTTTTGCCGAATGAGTTAATATGTTTCAAATATGTGGGTACATTTTTTTTGCTAGAACTACGTGAAGAATAAATTACTCTATTATTGATTTTTAAGTAATTGTCATAATTTGTGGGATATTGAATACATAAATGCATGAATTAAATTCCTTAAATGATGCTAGGGATCTTGATCAAACTATTTAAATAAATAAGGTTTCATTCTAACAACTAGGTTGATTAGGGACCAGAACCAAAATAATCCTTAAAAAATTAAAAATTTTATAAGATTTCATTAAGTTGTGGATTTTGTGATTTGGGAGCAAGAATCCAACCTCAACCCCCCACGATTTCAAATTCAGCACCTCTGATTCTCTCTTCCTCTCACTACCTGCCAGCCACTTTGTTTTTTTTTAATCTTCTTCCTTCATCTCTGCGTTTTTTTCTTCAAATTTCGTTGATGGGTCGCATTATTTCTAAATAAAGATGATGCTGGGTCGCATCATTTCTCATATGTAGTGTTGCTGGGTCCCAATTTTCACATCTTCAATTTTTTTCGCTCGACGATCAATTTTTGTTCTTTATCCTTTTTTCCACTGATCTTTGGGGGTTTTTTTGAGTTTTTTTTTTTCTCTAATTTCATGGAATGATGGTGTTGATTTCACCGTTTTTAATATTTATTTTGTAATTTTTTTTATCGGAAAGTCGAACAAGACTTGCTATAGGTAATGGTGAATTTCCCATGGGTGGCAGTATCTGTTGGTGTGTAGAAGTGGTGAAGAGCAATGGTTGCTCTCGGATGTCTGTTGGGTTACCACCTCCATTGCCTTAAAAATCCACCAAAATCATAACGAAATCCTTAAAAATCCATATAAAATTTGTACGAGTTTTCAAATTCTATCAAATCTATGAAGTCTTATAAAATCCTCCTAATTCCTAGTCGACTAAATGATAATAACAACGAATGTGCCTTTGACGGATGAAATCCTAGAAGAGAAAGAGATAGGAGGCTTGCACATGGAGCTCTCGTCGGCGAGGTGGGTTGGTCGTGGGTGGTGGCGATTCCGTGGTTGTCGTGGCTGATTGGTGCAGACTTACGAGCTTTGGCCGTCTACGCTGCCTTCGTATTTTTGGGGTTTTTTTTATTTTATTTATTTCCAATACAAAATAATAGAAGTAACCCTAAACTTAAACTTGTTACTTAATATTACGGTCTAATGATATTTATTTTCATTGATAAGTGAAAAGTTTTACGTTCGATTCTTGTCAAAGACGAATTTAACCACATTATTGCTAGCCCATTGTGAGACTTAGCCCACTCTCCCACTTCTTTTTTTTTGAACAAATCGATCTTATCTACACTAAGGGGATGAGGTGAGCTTAGCCTCACAATGGGCTAGCATAAATTGATTCAAAAGTCGCCTTTGGCGAGAGTTGAACCTAAGACCTCTCACTAATCAGTGAGGAAGAATACCACTAGACCGTAGTACTAGTGGCTCTCCCACTTCTTTAGTGTAGATAATATCTTTTGTTAAATAAAAAACTAATGTTAAACCTCTATTAAGTTCAACAGCAGACCTGCGGCCAAGCAAGCAGGAACCTTGTAAAATGTAGGGTAAATGAACAAGTTGAGAGGGTATTTCATTTAAAGGAATACTAATGAAAATAGTTTGAAAACTTTGAGTTTTAATCAAAATGACAAAAATGTGTTGTAAGTGAATAGTATCATAAGTGATTTTTTAGAGTAAAAATATCATTTTTCATTAAAGTGAACAATACCGGGAATATTTTGTTAAAACTCTTTTCATTTAATTACAATTGATTTTTGTAAGTGATGAATTATTCTAGTGGATAGAGAATTTCTATTTAACTAAGTTTGTCCCGAATTCAAACTGTTTCATCTCTTAATTTAGCTTAAATAAATAAATCGCTTGTAAAAAAATTGTACATTTGAAGTGAACCGATCAGTTGTTTTGATAGAATTTTCAACATTGTTATTACCACAAGTAAATTCAAAGTGGTTGTGCATATGTCATTGTGATTAAACGACCAATTCAATTGTTGTTGATGCCATTCTTGGGATTTTTATATGAAAAATAAAGCCAAACATTTTCAATTTTTAAATATTTATGCCCATGTGCTTTATTAATGCAAATGTAGACAAATGGGTGTCTTTTTATGCCCATGTAGACAAATAGATGGCTTTTATGTTAGAATAATATTTGACTACTCAAATTACTTAGTACTATAATTTAATAGTATTTTTCTTAATTTATAAGTGAGGTCTAGGTTCGATTCATACCAAAAACGAATTTGAACTGTATTATTGTTAATTCATTGTGAGGCTAAAGCCTACCCTATGTAGATATATTGTTTGTTCAAGAAAATACTTTACTACTAAAAACTAGAAAGATTATGTCTCAAAAATGCTTCGTGATTAATTTACAGAACTTCATATTTATAATGAAAATTTTATATTTTAAATCACTGTGTAAAGATTAATCATTCAATAAATAGTCTAAAATGTGTCTCCTATTTTTTTTTTTTTTAGCATGTTACAGCTGTAGGTTCTACACCCTTGATTATTTATACCAAATTGTATTATATTTTTCACATTGGACGTCAGAGCCTTGTAAATATGCATTTGGCACTCTCTATCAAAAGTTGACATAATTTTCAATTTTTTGTATTAAAAAATTGACTGGGAAGGACTGGTAGAGGTTGTAATAATCCGGGATTTTATAATACACCCAGAAAAAGAGGAGGTTCATCATCAAGTGGTGTTCGAAAATTTTGCATTTAGCTGACTAAGAAGGTGGCACCCATGACGAGGCCTCAAGACAAGATTTGAAATTTGACAAGCACAAAATGAGAGAAACAAGTGGAGAAACTTTATTCCTCTGGAGTAGGAATTAACTCTCTAATTCTATATGTTTATTGATGCGTTGGTGCTTAGACCATCTCCAACCGAATGAGGGCTAGAGAGCTCGTTTTAGCCCTTTTACCCTCCAAGAAATTAATATTTTAATGAACAGTGCATGATCATATTTCTTATCATCTCTAACCGAGGGCCAAATGGTCATATGGCTCGTTTTAGCTCTGTCACAAAAAATCGTCTCCAACCCAGGGCCAAAGGACCATAGGGCCAAACATAATTTATTATTTAAATTTAAAAACTACAACTTATATTTAAAAACTACAACTTAAATTTAAAAACTACAACAACTTAAATTTATAGGAAAAAAAAAGAATTGTTTAATATTTTTTTAACCTGGGGCATACTGGTTGGCTGCTTTGGGCCGGCCGGTTGGCTCTTTGGCCCTTTTTTGTCCAGTGGGGTCCATGAGCATCTTGGCCTGGCCCTTGATTGAAGACAGTTTTCAGGTTATTTTCGACCATTTGGCCCTCTGGACCATTTGGTTAGAGATGATCTTAGGATATGTGGCTACTAGTCTACTATATGTTTCCAACGCAAGTTTCATTTATTTTTTTATGTTTTTGTTATAAGACTACCAAAATCCAATGACAGTAATCGGTCCCCATTTTCCACTGTTTAATTGTCCTCAATGAGTTTTCCAATAATCTGAATAATTGTCCTCAACGAGTTTTAATATATTGAAGTTGTTGCATGATAGCCTCGTCCTCTATACTATTACATATATCCTTCTCAATGTAAACAACCAAACAATCGTTCATTCACAAATCACACATTCAATTGGTAAGGTGTTCTTCACAATATCCATTGCAGAAAAGATTCGCTCTACGCTTGTAATTGAAACTGGTAAGATGGGTGCTAGTTGTAGATGCAAATTTCCGACGTCTTCTCCTTTGACAAAAATGCACCTGCAAAATAATAACACCTAAGATTAAGGCCAAAAACCTCACGCGCCCACGATGAATGGGGATGGGGGCTTTGGCCGAAGAATCTCCAATGCCAAAGTTAGAATTTGAGAGAAAAATGTGTTTGGGAATTTTTGAGGAGAGAATGAATTAGCATTAGTGGGGAAAATGAGACTATTTATAGGGGTGTGGCCGGTCCTATTTGGAGGCTAGGGATCGGCCATAATTGGTAGAATTATGGGTTTAATTGCAAGATATTATATTATGTGAAATAATATCTTGCAATTAATATTGGCAATCAATCCCAAATTAAATAGGATAATTGGGAGTTACCTTTTGAGTGAGGATTTGATGAGGAGTGATGAGAGGGATTTGAATAAATACCGTTTTGATCACCTTTCACTCTTCTTTGATTGAGCCGTTATTGTCCGTTGCATGCGCATGTGAATCCCGGTGTGCCTTAAGGGTAATTTTGCCATTTTTACCCAAAACTCCACGTGTCGCCTCCATAATTTTCTTAATTATTTTTGGCTCCACAAATGCGCCCACACTTGTTGGGTTGCTCGCAGGAAATGGCAGCAGATGTAGAGATCTTCCATTGCTTTAGGAAACATAATATTGTTTCCTATTTTGATTTAGATTCCCACATTGGAAATTAGATCCTTCTAGGAAAGGGAAATAAATTACTTCCAAAGTCTATTTAAGTCTACCTCAAGTAGATGATTAAATCAACTCCAGAGAGCAATTTATTCTACCTTACAATAGAGAGAAAGCTAGAGAATATTTGTTCCCCCTCCGCTAGCAATCTTCTACACTTGCCTGTGCAAAGGATCGTCTTTCGTTGCTTTCTTCGTCTTCACGCCGCACCAAGGTAAGAAAAAAAATTAATTTTCCTTGTCTTCTTAATTTTTGGGAGCCCAGGGGCTTGAAATTTGGCTCGACGAGGGTCGAGAATGTGTCAAAAACTAGTTGGGGAGACACGACTGTTGGAAATGTTCCCTAAAGCCAATCACATGATGATACTTTACGGACATTTTACATGTTAAACTAATCTAGTTTAATATAAAGGGCAAATATTATTCTTTAAAGCCGTCTCATATAAACGTTATATGCTTAAACGATATGTCCAAGGAATATGTAATTGGGAGAATGTGATCTAAAGAAGTTAGGTTCATGAGACCATTTTGATCACCTTTGACTCTTCCTTGATTGAGCCATTATTGTTCATTGCATGCACGTGGGAATCCCGGTGTGCCTCGAGGGTAATTTTGTTTTTTTAACCCAAAAGTCCACGTATCGCCTCCATAATCTTCTTGATTATTTTTGGCTCCACACTAGTGTCAAAAAGCAAGTACATTAGCAGGTTTGTTTGATATTTCTTGGTTTCAACCATCTTTTGTGTAAGAGCACTAATTCCTTTCAATTATGCAAACTCACTATTATAGGTCATGTCCAAAATGTAATTCCTAAGTTGTTCTTTGAGTAACTCAAGATCGTGTTTCGAAAAATAACTTGGATAAAATTGGGCAAGATGCGTCAATTTCCTTTGTCAAAAGCAACAAATAATTGCTTGGACTTAAACATGTCACACAAAGAAGTAACTCAATACTCTTCTCAATAAATCTAGCGTTTAACTCAGTGAGTTGCATATCTATGACATCGGTGAATAAATCAACACAACAATGATGCAAGTTTGTGATGGGTTGATTATGCCGCTCTCCACTAAAAAAAATATCACCATGCTAGGAATTTTAATATGATTCTTGTCACAAAACGATGAAACTTCATCAAATAAAGATTTGCAATCACTTTCTCCCATCCTTTGCAATACTCCTTTGCATATATTGACCAAGTTCATTGCATTCACAATATCTTGATCCTTCTTTTGCAATGTTTGTGACAAATTGTTTGTGATTCCCTAAACCTTTCTCAACAAGTGTAGACCGAAAATATAGTTGTAGGACTGAATAAAAGTCAATAGAACCCTTGCTTCAAATTTTTGTTCAGAACTTGTTCCATCTTTTCTTACAATGCACTTCTATCGCTGATGAGAACATGTGAGTGAAGCTGATTAAACAATTATAGTGAGAGCTCCATCATGTATAACTAGTCTGCTTAAGAGTAATTTCTTGATTCAAATCTTGTCCACTTGAAATCTCATTAATTTGTAGTGTTTCCAAAACTACATGATTGAAACTTCTACGATTTGACCTCGTTCCAAAATTCATGTACGGAAAATGTATGAGTTCATGGATGAGAAGGTTTATTTTAAAGATAGGCTTTTTGAGCTTGGTCTTGGGCATTAGGATGATTACTCAAAATCAATCATGCAATCCAAGATCATATTGGAGAGTTTCCAAGATAACTTCTATAGAATCTACACAATTTTGTTTTAAACTACTTTCATTGTTCTTTGGACTCTTTGGAGACGATGACTTTAATATCTTAGGATGTGTTTTCCTTTTGAAATACATTTCCATAACTGAAAATTGAAAAACATAGATTAACTAACTTTAAATTAAAACAAATATGAACAAAAGAAATATGAACATATATACTGAATGTTACAAACTAAAACCAATAAGGCAATCAATTAAAAGAAATTGCAAGAGTTCAATTCAATAAGAAAAGAATCATAATTTAGAAACGAAAAGTGCAAGAGGGATTGAGAGTAAAATGCATATTTTGTGTTGTAGGCCAATTAAATAAATTTCAATATCTTTTTGTTTGTTGGGATAAGGGAATTTGTGCTCTTATCTGCAATATATATATATATATATATATATATATATATATATATATATATTATTTGTTGAATTCATTTACAATTGGAGATGACAACATATATGAAATTGGCAAATTACATAAGGTTAAAGATGACAACCTTTGGACCTTGTCCCCTTAGTTCTACTCATCACTTGAAAAACAAAGGTATATCATCATGAGTTAGACAAACCCAGTAAGTATAGATTGTTAGAACATAACATATTTGTCTTATAGAAAACAATCACATAGGTTCACATCACAATCTAGTTAACATACGCGTAATCAGACCACAAAGTTCATATATTTCCGTTTAAAAAAAAAATTTCATTCAAGTGAAACTCATATGTAGAGGACTGGTAAAGAAACATAAATCTTGAACTTTCAACATGATAATTAAACCGCAACGTGTTAGTCCAATAAAACTCAAACCACGTATACCTAAAGGTTCGACTTCTCACAACCTATTAGGTTTACTAGTGCACTATTTGAAAGGACTTGAGCCCATAATTAACTTCCCAAACTTATCAAATGTTCAACCATTATTTCACTTCGAGTATGGGTGCTAAAGTGCCCACCGTATAACTTCCCAAACAACAATTTCTTTGAAGTATAAGATTTCATGTAAAACATACATATACATGAAACTTAAATGTTACTTATGAGTATGTAAGCACAAGTATTAACATTCCAACAAAATAAACACATGAAACATAACTTAAGAAAGGCTTTCCAACATACTAGTCATAAATAAACAATCTATGAGAGCCAAAACATTACGTTCAAAAGTCTTTGTTCCCTATTTAATTGTGGACTATTGACCTAGATGCACCTACAAGATGGTCAAAATATTATTTGCTTGTTATTATGAGTGCAATTTCTGAAATTTTGTAGGATATTCATGCCACTTGGGATTAAACATTGAGCACTCAATTTTTCATGGCTTACCACAAGTTTTAAGCAATTTATTCATTGTCACTTTGTTATGAAAATTTTCCCGTTGTTAGAGGGAGAAAGACAGTTTCAAGAACATCTTAAATTGGCGTTCCTACATCCGCTTTTTGTCTCCTAAGTGACGTATATTAATATGTTGCATGTACTAAGCATGATAGATTTATATGTTCCAAACTTTGTACTTCCCGTTAGTGGAGATTATTAAACTTCAAGCTCTAATTGAAATAACTCTCCATAAGAGGGTATGATCCAATTCTCCAAGTATTCATCTTAAGATGTTTGCCTTAGATATGACAACGAAAGCCCTGAAGAGTCATTGTACCCAAGCACTGAAATACCTATACATTACACATGCGCATGCACATGCACATTAGAATTTTTTGGATAAAAAATTGATGATAATTGATGATTTTTATTAATTACGCATATCACCAATGTAACAACCCGTCCCTAATTTTACGACTTTATTAATTTTTAAAGTGTGAATTGACCAAAATGCCTCTACTCTTTAATTAATTTGTGAGATTTGCGATCGCCTCACTGGTCCTCCAAATCCCCTTGAGTATTAAAAGCAAAATTGTTTGACTTTTGTTGATCGTCATTTTGTGACGCGTACGAGCTACTATTTAGTATTCATGTAGTACTCGTTACTATGAACGCGTGGGCACAAGTAGAATCGTAATTGGAGTTATGGTTAAGATTTTATAGAACTACAAACGTAAGGGTACTTTAGTAATTTTGCATTTAAGAATTTTGGTCCTTGATTATTTTAATAATTTTTAGTTGGATATTTTATTATTTTAATAATTCTTCAGGCCCGTGGGACCCATACCTCACCCAAGCTCTCCTCCTTACCTCTGCTATGTGTCTCCCTTGCTCCCACACACTCGGATCTCTCTCTCTTCTCCCTCACTTTTCCCTCACCCCTCTCTTGTATCCCTCCCCTACAACAACACAACGCCATCACCACCTCACAGCTCTGACGATGGCATTTGGCCCTTCCTCATGAACCAGTACCACTATCGTTACTTTCTTCCCTATCTCGAACCTAGGCCAAAAATTTAGAACCCCGATAGTGGCAGAGGCCACTGTTCATGTTTCTTCCAATGAACCACCAACGAGTTGTCGATGATTCCGACTAAGGTAAACCCATAAATTGGCGTCAATCATCTTAGATCATTGTTTGTATATGATTCTTGCCTTATTTGAGAAAAATGTTGAAGTTTTAATGCATATCAATTCAGGGGAAACTCTCCTTAGGTTTTTGGTGAGAATCTGATGGCATTCGAGCCATTTTTCGACTATCTGCTACGGTAGGACCTTGTGTTGGCATATTCTCTTCCTCTCCTTTAAGTTTCATTTTGATAGGTAGAATGTGAAAAATGGTTGAGATTTGAAGCTAATCAGAGCCCGGGAAGTTTCTCGGCCAAAATTCCCAGAAACTGGCGACTGAACCTGTTGAACCGAATCCGAACCCAGGATCTGACCCGACCCATTTTCGAAATGGATGGAATATTCCAAGAATATTATTCCCTGTGTTGACTATTATGAAATTTTTCCGAGATCCTCTTAGACTAAATTCAATGCCTTGAATTCGTTTTTGACATCTATTTAGTGAAATTCTGAAGTTTTAACGTAGTTGACCGGCTCAATGTCTCGGTTGACTTTTTGGGGTTGACCATTGACTTTTCGTTGACTTTTTATGGAAATTGCCAATGACCCTTCTTAGGGTATTTTGATGATTCCAAATCCGTGCTCCATTCTACATGATGCCATAAGTAAATTAACGTTTATAAGAAATGTCGTATTGATTGGAATTATGAAATTGGCTAGAATTATCGATTTACTGTTGCATGATCATATTTACATTATCTGCTCATCGTGTGCTACACTGGTATTAGTACTCGCCCGGGCCAGAGCCATTGTTCATGTGTATGTTCACATCGCATCGTACGCTCACTTTGGATCTATTGTAGGTGCCAGTCCTGTCCTAGATTGCTATAGGTAATTAGGACTCGTATTTGCTACGCCTAGCGTCAGTCTCCACGTGACTGCAGTACTGAAGCATAAATCATTATTACACCAAGTTCTGTTCATGTCAGGATATGTTTGCATAAGCTCGTGTGTTAGCATATGTTGATGAGCACTCAATCTGATATGTTTTTTTATGCGAGATATTGTGATTACCGGACGTTATGTGTTTATTTACGAAATATTGTGAAGTATTGCATTCTTGAGATATTGCTGGCTACGGTAAGTATTTTCATACTATACGTAGTATGTTATTTTTGAAACTATACTTGTTTTACTGCAATGGGTTATTATGTTTCCGAAAAGGTTTTACAAAGTTTTATTTTTAGGCCCACTCACCTTTGTTTTTCGCCCCTCCAAGTTTTGGTGGCAGAGCTTTTATGTCGACGAGGATTCTTGGCAAATGTTGGTATAGGAGAGTACCTTTGATGGTATAATTCTTATCTTACTTTTACTGTACTTTGCTTATGCTTTGGCATCACATGTAAATGGGTTCAATTCCGCTGACATGCGCACTCTCGCATTTAGTCACTTTTAGGTTTAAATTTACTCATATTTTCCACCTCACTACACTTTTTGGCTTTGTCACATTTCTGTGTTGGCCAACACATCTCGATTCGGAGTCCAAGTGGACATTCCAAGTCGAGGTGTGTCAACCAAGGGCTATTCAATCACGTTTTACCATTAAAGGTTGAAAAATTGCAAAAGGGTTGGCCAAATTAGAAAGATGCAAATTCCATTTGTTACAACTCGTTCCTAATTTTCCTGTAGCTTGTCCTCATTAATGTAAAATTACCAAAGACCCCTTGACTTTTGTTGACTTTATTTTTTGTGACATGTATGAATTATTAATTAGTATATTTGAATAGTACTTGTCTCTACGAACGTGTGGGCACAAGCAGAATGAGATTTAGACATTTTCGTAAACTTGATCTGTTTCGGAAAATTTCTATTGCTTTGAAGGCTTAATGGGACCCATGGGTGAATCTTTCTTTTCCTCCTCTCTTCCTCGAATGCTCTAGAGAATTCCCTTTCCCTTGATTTTCTTCTTCCCGACGACACCCACACCACCACCACCTAGTGGTGAAGCCAAGTGAGGGCGAGGAGTGGCGGCCGCCACTCCCCTCCCCGGAAAACAAGACTGATTTTGTTTACGACTGATTTTGCCCCTCCCCTTGCCGGAAAACCGACTGATTTTGCTGCTGCTGCTCTCCTTGGAATAGAGGAAACACAGGGGAATTCCGCCGAAGGTTGGAGTGGAGGAGGAGCAGAAGGATGGGTGGTGGGTGGCGTCTTCCTTCGTCTTCGTCCAAGGTAAGAGAGGGCAGTTGTTTTTGTCTGCCCTTTGAGCAGAAGGTTTTGACTGGAAAGGTAGTCGAATATGAAGGAAGAAGTGAGGAGGAAGGGGAGTGCGATCCCATGTGTCAAAAGGAATGTGGCAGACTTGTAATTGAAGGAAGATTTGTGAAAAACATGTTCATTTGAATAACATCATATAGCATGCAATTAACAATTAAAGGCGGAATCATGCTATCATGCACTCAAAAACAAAACATTAACCATGAAATTCAAAGCCTAGTAGATTGGTGAACCAAGAAACAACTCAAAACAAAGTGAGTTGAAATATATTACCTTTGTTGATTCCTCTTTGCATAAGCAAAGGCTAATCACCCAAGAGATAGGGCCTTCATTTTAACTTCTTAGATCCATGGACTTGGATGGAAGAAAAGGTTCTCCAAGTTCCCAAAATTGAGAACCTCTAAAGATTCTACACCAAGGAGAGCATGGATGATGAATGAGTGACCTTGGAGGACTAGATGATTAGCTACTCACCTCCAAGGTGGCCGGCCTCTCTAGAGTGAAAAGGGAGCTTTGTGTTCTCATATTTTCTCCTAGAAAAACCCTAATGAAGAAATGGCTATAAAGTCATATTTATACCTTTCTTCATTGGAGTGGCAAACTTGCAATTAAGTCAAGTTCACTAGCCCTTAACATTATGGCCGGCCACATTGGGTTTATTGGGCTTTCAAGCCCTTTGTTTATTCAAGTTGTCATACAACTTGAGTTAATGGGCTTGACATTCAAATCCCATTGGGCCTTGCGGCCCAAAACTAACCCGAGGTCTTTAACGAACTTATTCGTTTGATTAATTAACATATTAATTAATCATAACCATAAATAATTAAACCATTCAATTATTCTTACTCATTTCATTTGTTTCGTCCATCTCTACCTTACACGGTGTACGATCCATTAGGTTCCTTTTAGCGAGGCAGTGGGCGATTAAAACTCTTTTAAATCGATTATGAATTGAAACTTACTTTCAATTCTCCCTTTAGTGATTACACACGTTTAGGGCTTCCACAAACCATGAGTGACACCTAGCCGTATGTCATGGTTACCCAAGCTAATCAGAAGAGGTAGAGAACCTATTCAGTTTAGGATTACAAATGCAATACGGTCTTTCTCTAATCTAATACTCTTGACCACATTGTTTGGTTTGATAGTTTATTTATTCATGTCTACTATCCAATGTGATTCGTTTGCTTATATGATTACCTTGAATGTGATTTGGAACGCATTCCTAAATCTCATTCATACTCTGGCCAGAGATTTTAATCATATCATAGAGTATTCTCCCTCAAACCATTTGAAGGTTAGAGATCCCTTGTTGCACATTCACTTGTCTCCATGACTAAGTGGCTTAACCCCAATGATGCCGTGGACACCCCGATGGGGTGACTTTGACATAATCAAAGATCAAGGACTTAACCACAAGACAACTGTGATGCCTCAGGTCAAAGGACTAATTTGCATTATCCCAACCATGAGTTCTCATATGACATGAATATGAGAAATCTTCGTTGATCGTGTTCAGTGAACTCATTCTCTATTGAGCACCTACATACTTGTCTTGATGTCACACACATCAATGACTCGAGACTAGTCACTCTCCCTGAGAGAAGGCACAGTACGTACTGATCTTATCGGACTGTCAATGCCCAATTGGCAATCCTATGATCAGGAACGTTTAGGATATGTCTACGAAAGAATGGTCTCATGAATCTAACTTCATTAGATTGCATTCTCCCAATCACATATTCCTTGGACTTTATCGTTTAAGCATATAACATTTATATGAGACGGCTCAAACAATAATCTTTGCCCTTGATATTAAACTAGATTAGTTTAACATATGAAATGTCCGTAAAGTATCATCATATGATTGGCTTTAGGGCACATTTCCAACAATCTCCCACTTGCACTAGAGCCAATCAGCTTGTTCATCTGTGATGATTCCTCTTCTGTAGTCATTTCATAAATGGCTGAGTAGTAGGCGTAGACAATGGATATCTATATGTTATCCATAGAAGCAACCTTGAGAATATCGACGTCACCATTATACATGATTCCCAATCATGTGGTTCAGTCTCTCATATGAGTTCGGATCTTGATGAGACCTTGATTCCCTGGCTTGAGCTATCGCCCCATTAGTGTCGTAGTGTCAATACACTAGATACACTTTCTGGTTGGAACCGAATAGAGAGTTCATAAATGAACTTTCCCATCCAAACAACATTGTTGTAAACTTCTATATGGCAATATATTTTGCATTCATAATGGAACACACTAAAGTCATTACTTTAATGTTTCCATCCAAATATCTTTTTAGTCATAATAAAGAGATATCTGTTTATTTCTTCATTCATAATGAAGAAACATCCAATGATGGATTAGATTCATAATCTAACACATTTACGCTTCCATTACGTTACTCTAATTCTTCCTCATTCTTTGAGGAATCTATCCTTTAGTATTTCTTAAATACTTAAGGATTCACTTGACAGTTGCCGTGGTTCTGATCCTGGGCTTGCATTGATATCGTCTTGTACCGATCTTGGTACAACTTATATCAACGTTTTTCATACAATATGAAATACGTAAATCACCTTTCTGCGTATGCATAAAGGATTCTATTTATGCAATTATTTCTTTGGGAGTCAAGGGGTACGTTCCCTTTGAGAAGAGCAACTACTTAGTCTAACTAGAGTTGTCCTCCTTATTGAAGTTTATCATCATATGAGAAACTTCCTAGCATATTTTGTCTATTATTAGGGCATGATATAATCCAATTATATCCTAAAATCTATCATTATAGATTTCCATCCCATGTATATAGACTATGTCTCCCATATACATTCTATCTTTATAGAATGTTTAAAGTCATAACTTTAACAATGAAGTATTCTTTTCATTTCCAAAATTAATATATCATATATATATTTAAATTTTAGGAACATGATTAACTCCCACTAATCTTTTGTAAACCTAGTAAACAAAAGATTCATTTACATCTTTATGAGAAATCAAACGTTTTGATCTTTCTCTCATAAGACGCTTATGGCTCCCACTAGCTTGCTAAGATCCATGATGGTTGGATCTCTACAACTTACATGTTTTGTGATTCATAGTTTTAGACATATATTATTAGGACTATCTTAATAATGGTTTCGGAAACCTATATTATGTCCAAACATTGAATCAACATTTAGTTGTAGCTAGCTATCTTCGAATTAATTGAAACTAAGACTACGTCAAAAATGGTTCCTTCAAAGTCAACCATTCTCTTTGATTGTAGTCACCTTAAGCTACCAATTAGCTATGAAGGTTTCATTATTTCGGGTCAAATGGTACTTTACCATTTCCTTGAGTATATATCATATATATACACTCAATGTAGTCATAAGGATTTTCATTCTTATTTCTTTCGAATTAAGAGGTGCAACTCTATGACATAGTCATAAAGTCCAAACCATTCAACTGAGACGGTTTATAAATCCTTCTCGACTACCTTGGAGCTTGTGGTATAGGAACTAGGTTGTTATATTTGTTGATCATCATCTTGTCTTTCAAAGAACCCATTCTTTGAGTTCTATCTTTCATTCATTGCTCTATCTTAGGCAAATCATATTGTAGGATTACAATGAACTACCCAACAAACAACCTTTGTTAGTTGGTTTATAGAAGTGATATCCAAATGTTAATTTAAGGATATCCACAAGATAATTCTCAAACAAATATTGCTTATTAGCACACAACCCCAAATCTTAACATGATTAAGACTTGTCTTTCTTTCTAACTACATCCTATGGAGTTATGAAAATTTTGGAAGATCTTCTAATTGACAATCATATTGTCTTAGAAGTATATATATCTTATATATGGGTAATTGATAATATCCAACGAACTAAATCTTATTCAAGTTCGTTCTTCTCCTAATGGAGAAATCCATTATCTTATGATGCTTCTTTCCTTGATATCTTTCAAGGAAACTATTCTAAAGTGTTACCATTCCTTGGATCAAATCTAAGGATGTAATTACTTTAGACGTCTTACTCATCAACTTACATTTCTTGAATTCTTTGAAACCTTTTGCAAAGTATTCGGACTTGTGTTTATTCAAAATAAACTATAGTCCAACCGAGAGTGATCTTCGGTGAATGTCATACAACATGAGTAGTATTATGTTGTGGACAAGTGTCACTAACATCTAAGTGAATTAACCTCAACAACTTTGTGATTCTTTATTCTTTCCAAAAGAATAAAGATTCAAACATTTTGCCTCTATACAATTTCAACAAGAAGGCATTGGATCCGGATCTAACGATCCAAAGTATCCATCTATGACTAACTCGTAATTTATGTCTTTAGAGGTATCACAACTTTAGTTGGGATTAGTCACTTCCTTGCAACCTTTTGGGTTTTAAGCATCGTTATATTCTAAACAGTTAACACTACCATATCATCTCTACTATAGAGATAATCAATTAGATTACTATAATCCAATCATTGATTAATAAAGAACAATGTTTTGTCAAACAAAACATTCATCCATCTCTACTATAGTGACGGAATTAAATTCCTTAAAATTGGAATGTAAAGACATTCTTTGGTTTTTCCAATTTCTTTGGTAGTTCATATGAGGAAGTAAGTACCATCTGCCTTCGCAGAGATCTATATTTTATTCACGTTCCGAATGTGAAGTACTTTCTCTTCTCTCATTAATCTTCTACTTTTTATTAGCCACACTTTTACAACGATTGTAAAACTTAGTTACTAATACGGAATCAAACATTCAAGTAGAAGAACCAACTGTTTTGAACTATTCAAGAACAATTTACAACACCTTCGAAAGGTGTGTTCTTGACACTTGCAAGACATTTCTTGCAAATACCCCTTCCAATGTCCATCCTTTCATAAAGAAAGTTTGTTCCCTTGGAGTTATTTCTCTTTCTTCATTTGACTTCTCCTTTGACTACAATAGTCATGGTCCCTAAACTCCCACTATCTCTCTTGAAACTTATTTCAATTGTGTTATACACATCAAACAATTTGGAGAGCATGTGTTTATTGTTCACTACATAGTTTACAATAAACTTAGTGAACCATTAGGATAGGGACATAAAGGTGAAGTCCTTGCCTTAGTTTCCGTCTCGTTAAGTGGTTTATCACTTCAACACTCAATGATTCAAAATTACTATAAGTCCATGTTGATGGACTATTTTTGTCAACCAACCATTATGTTCTAAACATAATTACAAACTTTCAAGAGTTGTTTAAGGCAACTCTAATTTCTTCATACAACAATTTGTAAGTGAAGAATCATGGCACATAAAGTGTCCATGCCTTTGTGCTTTCTTCTCAAGTTCTTTGTTCATTTAACAAAGAAACAAGCACTAGTGTTTGCATTGACTAAGGGTTGTTCAAAGCAACTCATTATTTCTTCATACAACGATTTGTAAGTGAAGAACTAATAACACTAAAAGTGTCCTTTTCTTTATGCTAATCTTCATAAGTTCATTTGTTCATATAACGAAGGAATAAGCATTGGTTGTTTGTGTTGTCCTCTTCATGATAGACTTTTCTAACATGTTCTTCCAATGATACATTATCATTAGGAAGATTGTGAGGATGAGACTACTTAGGTACATATCCAATCCTTTTAAGACATTCTTTGGGATTGTGGTACCAAGTCCGGAAACTAAAACATTCGGTTTTTATTTGTCAAGTGTTGGATAGCGTTTGCAAATATATTGGTAAACAAATACATAACGAATATAAATTGATTGATTTTAAGCCATTTGATTCGGGTCTTTAAATCCAATAGCACCACCCACTATTTTTGGCAAATTCTATATCCCTCATTGGAATTCGAGAGTTTTGGAGGAAACTCTTAGTAGGGTATGAGAGGCTCACTATTACCAAGCCCACCTCACAATGATATGATATTGGCTAGCATTAATAATAATGAGAGAGTACGCTTACTCATTTGCATCTCTTGCAAGTACCCATCAATTTGGCCTCTAGAGAATGTTACCTCACAATGATATGATATTGGCTCCATTGCACTTAGTTAAGTCATTCCCATCATGCTTAGTTCGTGAAGGGGTTCAAGAATAGCCTCACAATGATATGATATTGGCTATCCTCGTTGCCTACACTAACCTCATCAAGTATGTATATAGACTCCTCCTGAGTATAAGCATGCACTTTGAACTTCCCCATGATAGGGTGAATGCGGTGTACAAGTCATAAATGATTGGAGCTACCACGGTGGAAGGCCACGAAAGAGTGTTCAAAGCACTCCCACGCTTTTGAACTTAATAATGGTTTGGTTGAGGGTTTTAGGTCTCATCACATATAAATATTCATTTTAATCTTTATTAAAACAATTTTGGTCCTATTACAACTATTGGTCCATTTGATTCTTTTAGTTGTATATAATACTCCCACTATGCTTATAAAACGGTTTTTAAAGCAAGAGTATATGATACTACTAACATAAACTTTGCATTCATTTGATGGACTATATAGTTGCCTTAGGGCCTTAGGATGACTATGAACCTTTGTTTAGATTCAACACGAGCCTTGTGTTGAATCTCGGTCTAGGGATGGTGATTGATTTTAGTTACGTGTTTAATCACATTAAGGCGTGTTGTCTTAGGGCGTTGGACCCTCTACTTCATTTTCATGCATATCAAATAAAGCAAGAAAGAAGTACTTCAAAGTAAAGGTGAGCTTATGCTCATTACAACATTTGCATAAAACAAATTACTTTAAAGTAAAGAAGAGCTTATGCTCTTTTACAACATTTGATCAAATCAAATTACAACCAAAATTAATCTACACATTCCCATGGTTCAAACAAATTTGAAACGGCCTTTCACATAGCTCAATTATCGTAGGCTTAGGTTCATAATCACCCTTTAATTAATTAACGCTTTAACTAATTAAATTGAATGCAACATTTTCATTTGGTTTTTGTATCCATAAAATTGATTTAAATGGAGCTAAATGAAATGAAAATCCAATTCTCATTTAAAGAGACAAAACAATTTTGTTCTCAACCTAATTTGGGCCATCATGCAATAACCACAACTTTTGGGCTATATTTCAAAACTTTTGGGGTCACTTTGTAAAAACACAAAAGTCCACTACTTCATGTAATTACAACTAGAACCCAAAATTTTAATAATGCAAAAACTTCATTAAAGGATCAAAACAATTTGTCCTTTAGCGTTTTTGGACCTAAACGTAAAAACGTAAACTTTTGGGCCAAAGTGCAAATATACAAAAGTATCAAAACTTTATGTAATTGCATAAAAGACCCAAAAGTTCTCCCACTTGAGGGAGGGCCGGTTTTGGAGAAGGATAAGGGTGATGTGTGTGTTGATTTGTGAGTTTTGTCATAAATCATGCAAGTGGTGCAAGTGTGTGTGTGAAATGGAATTAATCCTTTCACACCCACCATTATTTGTATTGCCATTTAAACAAATATCTAAAACATTTAAACATTTGAAAAACATAAAACATAGACTTTATGAAATAAATCAAAACTTTGAATCAAAACACAAACCTTTTTGTTCTTGGCAAAAATGTCAAGAACAATCAAGAACATTCATGAAAAAACTCAAAATTTTCCATAAACATTTTTCATCCAAAAACATCCCAAAACCATTTAAACTTTAGGGAAATAACATATAACCAAACTAGGGTACATATGGGTTCCAAAAGTCACTTGAAAACACTTTTAACAAGTCAAACAAGAACCCAAAATTCCACCCTTTGTATTTGGCCGAAAATCCCCAAAATCATGGCACCAAATTTTAGCTCCAATATTCATGCTCATATGAACTACATCTACAACATTTGAGATGGCAAATTTTCTAACAAAATTTACATTCAAAGAAACAAGAATAAAGCTTGTAACATATTACAACTTTTAAATCACAACTATGAACTACAAAACCCAAAAGGATTCACCAACTACTAGACCTAGGCTCTGATACCACTTGAAGGAAGATTTGTGAAAAACATGTTCATTTGAATAACATCATATAGCATGCAATTAACAATTAAAGGCGGAATCATGCTATCATGCACTCAAAAACAAAACATTAACCATGAAATTCAAAGCCTAGTAGATTGGTGAACCAAGAAACAACTCAAAACAAAGTGAGTTGAAATATATTACCTTTGTTGATTCCTCTTTGCATAAGCAAAGGCTAATCACCCAAGAGATAGGGCCTTCATTTTAACTTCTTAGATCCATGGACTTGGATGGAAGAAAAGGTTCTCCAAGTTCCCAAAATTGAGAACCTCTAAAGATTCTACACCAAGGAGAGCATGGATGATGAATGAGTGACCTTGGAGGACTAGATGACTAGCTACTCACCCCCAAGGTGGCCGGCCTCTCTAGAGTGAAAAGGGAGCTTTGTGTTCTCATCTTTTCTCCTAGAAAAACCCTAATGAAGAAATGGCTATAAAGTCATATTTATACCTTTCTTCATTGGAGTGGCAAACTTGCAATTAAGTCAAGTTCACTACCCCTTAACATTATGGCCGGCCACATTGGGTTTATTGGGCTTTCAAGCCCTTTGTTTATTCAAGTTGTCATACAACTTGAGTTAATGGGCTTGATATTCAAATCCCATTGGGCCTTGCGGCCCAAAACTAACCCGAGGTCTTTAACGAACTTATTCGTTTGATTAATTAACATATTAATTAATCCTAACCATAAATAATTAAACCATTCAATTATTCTTACTCATTTCATTTGTTTCGTCCATCTCTACCTTACACGGTGTACGATCCATTAGGTTCCTTTTAGTGAGGCAGTGGGCGATTAAAACTCTTTCAAATCGATTATGAATTGAAACTTACTTTCAATTCTCCCTTTAGTGATTACACACGTTTAGGGCTTCCACAAACCATGAGTGACACCTAGCCGTATGTCATGGTTATCCAAGCTAATCAGAAGAGGTAGAGAACCTATTCAGTTTAGGATTACAAATGCAATACGGTCTTTCTCTAATCTAATACTCTTGACCACATTGTTTGGTTTGATAGTTTATTTATTCATGTCTACTATCCAATGTGATTCGTTTGCTTATATGATTACCTTGAATGTGATTTGGAACGCATTCCTAAATCTCATTCATACTCTGGCCAGAGATTTTAATCATATCATAGAGTATTCGCCCTCAAACCATTTGAAGGTTAGAGATCCCTTGTTGCACATTCACTTGTCTCCATGACTAAGTGGCTTAACCCCAATGATGCCGTGGACACCCCGATGGGGTGACTTTGACATAATCAAAGATCAAGGACTTAACCACAAGACAACTGTGATGCCTCAGGTCAAAGGACTAATTTGCATTATCCCAACCATGAGTTCTCATATGACATGAATATGAGAAATCTTCGTTGATCGTGTTCAGTGAACTCATTCTCTATTGAGCACCTACGTACTTGTCTTGATGTCACACACATCAATGACTCGAGACTAGTCACTCTCCCTGAGAGAAGGCACAGTACGTACTGATCTTATCGGACTGTCAATGCCCAATTGGCAATCCTATGATCAGGTACGTTTAGGATGTGTCTACGAAAGAATGGTCTCATGAATCTAACTTCATTAGATTGCATTCTCCCAATCACATATTCCTTGGACTTTATCGTTTAAGCATATAACATTTATATGAGACGGCTCAAACAATAATCTTTGCCCTTGATATTAAACTAGATTAGTTTAACATATGAAATGTCCGTAAAGTATCATCATATGATTGGCTTTAGGGCACATTTCCAACAGTAATAACATAGAATGAGTGAGGGTAAAACAGGAAGAACATTGTGCTCAATCACCCGGGCCAATTTAATACGAATTTTGAATCCCTAAATTTATAATCTCTAACCCTAATTAATTAATTAATACAAATTTTGTTTAATTGGTATAAAATCATATGGTAATGCGGTTATTGGTTATTGATTATTGATATGATTCTATGATTATTGATATGAAATTATGAAATTATTTTTTAGGGTGAAAATTAAAATTAAAATTCTTGATTCTTGATTAATTAATTGAATTATTACATAATGTATACAATTATTCATATGATTAGTTGAATTGAATATTTATTTATTGAATAATTTGTATGCTTATTGGTATTGATTAATTGAATTATTTGTTGGATTAGTTATTATGCATATTAGTATAGTCTACTTTAGGATTAAGAGTCTAAGATATTTTTTTTCTTTTCATTTTACAGTTATGTAATGGAGCGATACTATAAGAAACAATGCTTAAATCATCCTTCAAACATTTCGGGTAGTCCTTCTCCTTCAAATATTCTGAGTAGTCCTCCTCCTCCTTCAAATATTCCAAGAAGTCCTCCTTCGAATATTCCGAGTAGTTCACAACAAAGTGAGGCCATTGAGTTGGATGAAATATTGGCTAACATTCCTGCAGGCCTTGGACATAGACGTCGAATGTTTGATTATCCACCTCATTATCGTGAAGCAATTCGTAGACAATATCTCCAAAATGATCTTTGTCAACCTTACACTCTTTTAAGTTCGCCCTCCCCTCGAGAAATCTTGGCTTCGCCACTGCCACCACCTCAAAATCTTCGACAAAACAAACTTTCAAGACCACCATCACCTTCCTCTCTTCACCATGAGTTCAACGGTGGTCTCCGTTTCCTAAATACGAAGCTTGGACGCTGTTTCACAAAACTCCGCCACGAGTCATTTTTTCTGGTGAGTTTCCCGCCTTTTTAGATGGAGGTAAGCCCTAAACCATTGTCCTTGTGTTTGTCTCATCGGGTAGATGAATTTTTCATATAGATCCCATGATTTGTTTGAGATTTGAGTGAGAACGAAGCCGGGAAAGTTCTTTGAACTTTTTCGGCGAATGTTTCCATAATCCGACAAGTTTTCTGGCGACCGTTGATTCTGAATTCGCACAATGTCTATCCAAATTCAATTATTTTAAATGTGTTTTGCTATTTCCTCTTTTTGGGAGTTTTAACGAAAAGCCCACGGTACTATTCACTTTAACGAAAAACCACATTTTTACACTAAAAAGTCAAACCTGCTACTATTCACTTTACCCTTTATTTTGTCCTTATCATTAAAACTCAAAGTTTTCAAGCCCTTTTCATTAGTTTTCCTCTTTTTATATGCTTAGATGCGTGCAGTTCTAGAGGCCCTAGAGGACATACCCAACTAGAAGAGGACTTCATTAAGGATTTGTGAGTGGACTGTTATTTCAGAAATGTTTTATTTATCTAAATTCTAAGCATGCCTAGATAAAAATGAATTTTAGTTATATTTTACCGATTACACTAATTTCATCATATATCTTCAGAGTTATGTTTTTTACCCTAATTTATGATTTATGAGTTAGACATATTTCGATAGTTTACTATCAGACTCATGATATATGATCATGATTTATGACGATGACGACTTCATGATGGTTATTTATTTATCAATACTTATCTTGTGGCACACAGACATCATATAGACTTAAAGTATTGTACTACGTCCACAGCCTCAAGATTACTCGGCAATGAAATAATTATATTTCTAAGTTCCACTTGCTACGGTTAGTGGAAGTTTATATATCATCTTACACGTGCATTGGGGTACTACATTTATACTCTCAGCTCGTCATTACTTTGAGACTACTAGGTATTGACATGATTATACAATTATATTCTTAGGTTGTCATTACCTCGAGATTACCTATTAATGACATGATTACACAATTATATTCTCAACTTGTCATTGCCTCGAGATTACATGGCAATGACATGATTATATTATCTAGCATCCTTTACAACTAGTGAATGACATTATATACCATGCCACCGGTAATTACCAGCTCCGTATGTATGTACTCATCAACTCTCATTATATACAAGTATATATCAGTTTTTAGTTGTATGGCATGCTTAGCTTTTCAGAAATTATATGTGTTTTCTGTTATACTTTTATGCGCAAACGGAAGCAAATTATAACAAAGTACCAAATATCAATGTCGTAGGTGAAAGCTAAAACAAACAATCTCAAACTAACACAAGAGATTTACGTGGTTTGGCGTAAAGCCTACGTCCACGAGCGAAGCACGGCTAGGTATTTTATTAAACAAACTGAGATTACAAAAGAGTATTTAAACTCTCACAACCCAAATCCCACAAATTACAAACCCTAAACCAAACGAGTAGAGAACCCAAAACAAACAGAGAAGATTCTCCCAAGTTGCTCTCTAACTCACAAACTCACAAATTGACTCTCACCAAATTTGCCAAAGGAATGAGCCATGAATTTGCCACACACTCATGACTCCAAACGGTGACCTCCACCCAAAACCAAAATAGAGAAAAACTCTCTAAACCATGATGAGGCACACTAAATACACTAACCCTAAGGTCCTATTTATAGTGCATAGGACTTAGGTTACAATAAGAAACCTAATAGGAAATAAATCCAAATCCTAATTAAATAGGTAATTAACAGAATCTCTCTACCAAGGAAACTAACTAAGAAGTCAAAACCAAACCCAAATAGGACACCAAAACCAAATAGGTAACACAAACCTAATTTATTGCATCATCCTAAATTTGAGCCAAAAATCCAACATTTTCAAAACAGGGAGTTTGTATGTTCAAAAAATCAAATGTTTTATAAAACTTTATTTTTTTTTCGGCCACTCACATTTGAATGTTTTTCACCCTCTCAAGATTCAGTAGCTATAGCAGTGATCACATTCGGTGTCAAGGTACTTTCCAGCAGCCCTGACATATTCCACCGAGTATGGTGTTTACTCAGTATATTCATAAAAAAATTTTTTGGGTAAATATGCTTTGAACCCATTCTTATGCATGTGATAGAGGGTCGGATACCTAATCAAGTGTGGCACTCCAGGGATATGTGATAGAGGGTCACATAAGTAAGTGCCTCAATTTGAGTTTATCCTTATTTTAGGGAAAGTTCTGCCAAATTTCGGTAGATTTCAACGGTTGATAATTTTAGTTATGACTTCATTCATATCATGGCTTCATCATCCATTCGGGTAATGGCCATCACACCTTGATTTTGGTGTCCTCTAGATATCAGGGTTAGGGTGTGTCACTAATTTTTGGGACTATTGAAAAACGTGGAATAAGAAACCTATAATATATACTCCAAATTATTCTTGGGTGTTTGTAATTAGTGAAATAAACTCGCTAGTATGGCATGATGCTTCATAATAGATATGAGCATTTTTTTTTGTCGTCATATATGTAGCCATATTTCTATAAGTACAATGTTACTTTAGATGTGACACTTATGGCATGTGGAGACTGCATACTAACCACTTGAGAATTTATCTCTCAAAGCCATTTCTTAAAGTATGAAAATGCCAAAAAATTCGTATCCAAAGATTTCAATTTAAGAGCATAAAGCTCAAAATATGTACTCAATACCTATTCTAGATAAATTTGGTTTATATTACCTCAATGAGTACTTTTGTTCGTTTGAACTAAAATTATCATTGCAACATATTCTTGAAAGAGTTAAGAGTTATGGTAGAACTTTTGGAGAGTCTATAAAGCTATTTGTGTATATGGCGTGTATTCGCCGGAGTTATTCATTAGGCGGAGTCTTCGACAATATGCTATAATGGACATATAAGCGTGTTGTGCTCTTTTTCCCTTCAACCAAATTTTTATCCCACTGGGTTGTCCTATCAGGATTTTAGCGAGGCAATATTATACGTGTCCAACACCATACCAATATTTCATAATCGTGGTGCCCGATTTTTCTAGTTTCCTTAGGTGTTTTCCCATTGGGTTTTCCAAGTAAGGTTTTGTCGGGGCAACTACCATTGATTGGTGAACACCCAAGGGGAGTGTTATAAACAATATTTGTTATGTCGTTCAGTTATGGGTCAAATATGTAATATCTTAATAGTTGAACACCTTTCTATGTAAATCTTACGCCAATAAATAGGCACTCTAATGAGAAAGGAGACACACCTTGATTTCTCCTCAACTTTCTCTTGTCTCTTTGTATTCTCTCTTACTCTCTATTTTATTTCCAACAATATATAAATTATAAAGTACTAGATCATGTTGTAAATATAAGGAACAAAGATATAATGAGTGTTCATACAAGTATCCAACAAGTTTCCTACAATTTATTGAAAAGATAAAATGTAAGATGAAGTTATCTATGCTCGCCAAGGCGGGCTAGGCGGCTTAGGTAACTGGGACTGGCACCTAGGTAGATCTAGGTGCCCTTTCTTATTTTTATAAATAGATAGGGATTAATTGTGGGAGTGGTCAGTCGCTTAGCGCCTAGGCATCCCTAAGAGGTGGATACAGAGCATGAATAGAGTTGATTATTTTGAGATCCTCCCTAAATTATAGCTAGGAGCTCATTTAAGGAGCCCAAATGCTCTTATGTTTTACTATTATTGTTATTCACATAAGCTTTGCAGCTTACCGGGTTCCTTCACCAATCTAGTACACCGTTTCACGACATAGGGGTTTAATTTAGCACTATTGGGGCAGAGTGTTTGGACAACAATGGCCCCAATTCTAAATACTCTCATTGCATAGAATTTTCCTCAAATATAAATATAGACAGAAAACACCCCAATATCTGAGATTACGAACCATTCTCCGGTCGAATGAACCTTGGTCTAACACAATTTGTCTCAATAATAAGATGGTTCATGTTTAGTTGTCTTACAGATAAAAGCTTATTCAACAGTAATGTTCAAAAACTGGACAATGAACAAGAAGTAACGTGAGATGGAATGGTTCATCTATCGCCAATTCTTGTTTTTTTATTGGTTTTGCACTATAAACAGACCTAAAATATGTTGAAAAACCTATATTCGTATCCTTATTGAGATCAAGTGACGGCGATTGACTCACATTTTAGGTTCTTTGGCTGTGATGGACAAATTAACTAGCATGATCATGCCTTCCAGCCCATAACGTACGTTTATTCTCTGCCTACAATCCATTCCAAGCACCTCTCCACAGCTTCCAGTCCACACAGCTCCTTCACAACAGGCATGGTAGCCGGAACATCTAACTGGAATATTGATGCCGATCCATCTAGGCCGCCCCACTGAAGAAGCTGTTTTCTTGATTCTTTAATGGCAGCCCTTGTAGCGCAGTGAACAGAAACCGCAAGAAGTAATGGTGGCTCACCAGAAGCTGCGCAAAATATTTTCAATGTGTGAGTTTCACACGACACTTCAAATTTTATGATGAAACATTCGCTTCTTTAATTGAAATGTTCACACTAACATAAAATTTTCAGCTTTCCAATTTATGTAATAACACAAAATTTTCGACTTTTCAATTTTTGAAATAACATAACTCTCAATTTTTTTTTCAAAACTCGCCTACTTTTAATCACACAAAATACTTTTTCTGGTATCAGTTGTAGTTGGGATAAGTAGAAGTATGCAAGGCACGGCATGGCAGACCTTTTGAAGAGAGCACGTGTTTTTTATGATGCCCACTGTTCAATACTTCAACGTTGAACTGTTTGGGTATGGTGTCCACCGTAGGAATCTTATATGTCCATGTACCTTCTGAAATCACCAACCCATCAGAGTTTTCCAAGTATTCTTCAAGCATGAAAAACCCAATACCTTGAACAAAAGAACCTTCGATCTGCAAGAAACATGTAATGTCAAACTTAACTAAACCACATTAACTACGCGCCAGTGAACTGGCATTATGGATCTTAACAGATTGTAGAAAAGTTGAAAACTAGGATTCTTATTCCAAAGACGACTAGATGATGAAAATGCTACAATTCTTTGAATAGAGAAAGCCTACTGATTAGCAATACAAAAAATAAAATCTAGGTAGAGCTTAATTAAAAGAAAATGTATGTAAACATTATAAAAATCTGAGTAGCAAGTTCAATCATGCTAACCTGTCCTAAGTCCACAGCAGGGTTGAGACTCTGACCACAATCGTAGATAATATCTGATTGCAGAATTGTGGTTTGTCCAGTCAGAACATTTACCTCCACCTGTGATCAAGTAGTTTCATTGTTACTAATCTAGAAATTATAAATGAGAAAAACTGGTCTCTGTGACTGTGACGTTGCACTATGATTTGCTCTGCATTATGTAAATCTGCATCTTGCCGAAAATTCAACAATACACATGAATGAAAATGAAGGAGTAAGACGGTCAACACAAACTTGCCTCACTCACAGCAGCACCATAGTTAAGGTATGCCATGGAAGCAGAATCAGGGACATAATAAGAACTTGCTGATAAGTTCACAGCTTGCAAGGATGCCTGCATTTTGACAGAAGAAAGATAAACTGCAACAACTACATTAAATTTGGGAATAAAGAAAAATGCTATAAGGAGAAGCCACTGGGAAGTAAGGCAAGCTTGAAAGTTTGATAACTCATTAAGTTTTATTTGTACTCATAAGAAAATTGTGGCTCAATGTCAGTTATTTTGTCCGGGGTTGAGTTTCTTGGGTTCTTCCAGATTCAGTGTGTGAACTATTGGAGCACCATGGCATGGATTTGAAACAAATCAATAAGTTAATTAAATGTTTCAAAAGAAAAAAGTGATGCATCAATAATTTCATGGTGATTGCTATTTTTGCTCCCCGCACTCCTCTGGGAGACTGCAAATAACATGCTATTACGGTAGTGTTATTTGCAGTCCAACAAAGGAGCACAGGAGTGAAATAAGCCCTCCCCTCAATCCAAATAGAATACCTGCTGAATAAGAGTCTCCCAGTTAATAGAGCCCATTTGCTCCTTCAATCTCCCATTGAGAGTAGCTAACCTCTCAACCAAAATATTACAGCAAAGTCTAACTGCCTCACAGCTTGTCTCAGATGTAGTGCTCCCAGCAGTCATTCCCCCTTGAATTAAGCTCAATGTATCTGATTGCACCACCCGTATTTTATCCAAGAAATCTCCACTACCATCACATTGAATCGAACCAAGAGCAAAAGCTGTCACCTGTTTTACCTTCGTCCAGAGCCCCTGACCCAGTTCAATTCCTCCAACTTCAACAACAACAGACCCATCACTTAAAATGCTTACTTTTCCCGGAGTTGCCCTCAATGACACTTCATACACTATCGGTACTCGAGAAATTCCTCTTTTCTGCCATTTATTACACCTATTAAATTCTTTTACCATCTCAGTCCTTTGGTTAAAGCTTGAAGACATGGCCAACTTGTTCCATATCAATGGTAAAGTATACTCCAGGGGTTCACCAGCGCTCTGCTTGTAAAACAAATCAAGGCTGTGGGATGTGTGAAGATTAACGCTTCTCACAGAATCTACTTCTATAGAAAGGGTGGATGCTACATGTTCAATTACAGCTTCAGCGATAAATGACCCTTGCACCTCCCCAGGGGCCCGCATAGCAGACCTACTTGGAGTGTTTGTTTTGCACACCTTGATATCGAAAGCCAGAGCACCCCAGTCATACTTCTTAAGTGCAGTCACAATATTTTTTGGCAATAATGGACTAAAGTCTATGGAAATCCCTGCATTTATCAATATCTCAAGTTCTAAAGCTGTAATCTTCCCATCAGACTTGAATCCCACACTGTAAGTTATCTTCATGGGATGCCTTCCTCCAGCCATTATCATATCAGTCTTGCGATTGAGATATATCCGTACAGGTCGATGTAATTTGTGTGCTGCAAGAGCACATGCAGTTGCGACCTAAACATCCGAATTGCAGCAGCTTTATATTCTATTGAGCATTGGGAATCAAGTACTCAAAAAACCATAAACATAGCAAGTGATATATATATATATATGTGTGTGTGTGTGTGTGTGTGTGTGTGGTGTCTGCACGCATGTGTAAGATAAAGTTTATTGGTTTACTATTGATCCTGAAGAATCGTAATTTATCAGGATACACACCAGCAATCATTTATATTCTAACACCCTCTCACGTGTAGGCCTCTCACCACCGCTAAAGAACACAACACCTTCTCCCCACCACTAGAGAGCTCAAGATGTGAAATTTAAAAAAAAGTTGGAGGTTTAGAGTAGTATGATCGGAATGATATGCATCGAAGGTCTCCAACTCTAGTAGCACATATAACTATTGATTTACCACTATTCCCAGAACTGACACTAAATGCTAACTATTGCTTTATTTTCTAAAACTTCGCCTCAAGTGTACACCTCTCTGCACCACTAGAGAGCCAAGACATTATATTCAACAAACATTTTTTAACACGAACGTTATTGATCATTTTAAAATCATACAGAGTTCAACATTCGCAGGGAGCTTGTAGTTACAGGATCCTAAGATCTCCCACTTGACACCATGATCAAGTTTTATTGGTGCGCTGCTAAAAAACTTATATGGGTCAGAATCAAATATCATTTTATATATGAACTATATATCTACATCTATGTGTATGTGTATATATAAGGGCTTGGTTGGGAGTTCTTTGGTTAAAAAACCTCCTACACTCATTCCCAACTTATTTCTAAATTTCTAGGTGCATAATGAGACTAAACCAGTATGTTTCTCTTAATCTGCATTTGTGTACTCTCCACATGCAGGATAGGAGTTGTATGTGCGGAGAATTTTAGCTTAATACAAAATGTTGGCCCGCTTCCTAGCAGCTTAAGTTTTTGGGTTCCATTCATTGTCTAACAGAAATATTATATTCATGTTCAACAAGTGCTTAATCTACAGTTAAACGGACAATCTCGTCCACGATTAGATAAACAGTAATAAAGAAGGAATATAGAGATTTATGTAGGTATTATACTCACAGGCATTGATAGCATGGCCTTTCCACCAAAGCCCCCTCCGACCCTTCTTGTAATTACACGAACATTATTTTCAGGAATACCAAGACATTTTGCAATTGTAGAGTGTGTATACTCAGGCACTTGACTTGAAGTGTAAACCACCATGCAGTTGTCTTCATCTGGTACAGCAAGGGCTGTTTGTGTCTCCATGTAGAAATAGTATTGTGAACCAAGTTTGATCTGAAAGCAAGGTATGCATGGATTTGTAAGTTAGTGGGCGGTTCTACTTGAAAACCAAGCCAACATTCTCTTATACTCGTATTTTCTCCCAGTTCACAAGTCCTTTCTATGTATATAAATAAAACCAAGGAACAAAGTTGAATATCCAAAATCCAAATTACTGGAACATAGAAAAGTACAAAAAGGGCAGAACATTAGTGTGGGAAGGAGACCGGGAAACAAAGAAAGAATGTCATATTGATTTCAAGTACCTCAGCAGAAATAATCTTGTGATCAGCTGCAGCCATTCCATTTGATATGTCACCAACCTGTTTCGGATACAAGAAAGGAGGGACCTCAAAAAAACTTGCTCTCTTAACTGCCTCTTCGACTGATAAGATAGGTGGATCTACATCTTCCATGTTATAATCAACCACCGCAAAGTTTGTAGCCATATCTGCATGTTTCTGCGTATCTGCTACCTACAAAACTTTCTTTTGATGAGTAAACTGACACACATCCAAAGAAAGGAGAAAAATTATGTGTATAGTCTACAATTATGGATAATGATTGGCATTCATCCCAACTAAAATTGTTAGATATAATCACAAGATCGTTGAATTACCACGAAAGCAAGACGCTGACCAGCCCATTCTGTAAGATCATTAGCAAACAGAGGTTCTGTACCAAGAAAAGTCTTAGACCCTATGTTCTCCCCAGACTTGGGAATATCATTGAAAGATATCAGTGCAGTAACTCCTGGCTGTGGTTTAGGTTCAAATTTTATTTCCTTCACTCTAGCCAAAGGCTTTGTACTATAAATGAACGCTCCATGTAAGCAATTTTTCGGAGATGGAATGTCGTCTACATAGACTGCCTCACCTACAAATTGATGGTCATGAACGAGATAAGTACTTTTGTGTCAAGAGCTAGAAGCACTCAAGAAAACATATAAAAAAATGGAAAAGATACATAGTCAGTTGAAACAAAAGAATTATAGAAGAAACAATTAACACTGAAGTCGTAGCAAACCCACTGTTTTGCGAAAACAGTCAATAACTGTTACAAACGAGGAAACAAAACAAATTAAAACAAAAAAAGACAAAAGGTCAACGAAAGCTTGGTGCCATAAAGATACAAAGAGAATCATTCTCCCTCCCTCCCTCCCTCCCTCCCTCCCTCCCTCCAGGGAGAGCAAGAGAGCAAAAGAGTGAGAGACAGCAGGAGGAGGACACAATACTATATAGCAGGTGAACAAATTGCCCACAACTGGTCATCACATTGTATTGTGTCAATTTTGGTTTCATTAAGATTTTGTTTCTTATATAAAAGAATGATCTCAAAAGAAGGAAAATGAGACCTTTCTATAAGCATATTATAAGTATATAATTCAAACTCCCACTACTTTTAGGTATTTAACATGACTGGCCAGCGGGAAAAAAACAAGAACCAGTCATTCTAATCCTAAACATAATTGTTAACGAATAAATCATACTACAATTTTCTCAACTAGATAAAGGGGAACATTTTGGAGCAGAGAACAGGCCTGGAAACTAAGTCCAATACCAAAAAAAAGAGACAATGATCCTCACTTTGTTTAACTTTGGGTCTCTTGGCTGAAGCTGGTTTGGGAGGGAGAGAAAGCTAAGTTTATGTGGGGCTCACACTATGGTTTGGAAGGGAAAGAAAGCTAGGGTTATGTGGGGCACTATGATCCTCACTTTGTTTTGAGTGGTTTGGATGACGAGGAATAGAAGGAGTTTTGAAGATTTCGTGGGAGCTATTGGAAAGCTCTATTGGAAAGCTGCTATCTCTTGGTTTATTAGCAGTTTTTAGAGTTTGGTTGTTTTTTTTTTTGTTTTGCTCGGGCTGTAGTCTGCTAGCGCTCCCTCTCACCACCCATAAATCATGTATGTGAAGGATAACTAACCTGAAGCTTGTATGAGACCTCCAGATTTTGTAATTGGCTTACCAACCGGATCATACTCTGTACTTAATTCAATCACCTGTTTACCAGATGACAGAACAGTTCTCATCTTATCGCTAGCATTTTTGTTCCTTTTTAACTTGGAAGAATCGGCCAACAAAGTATTTCCTAAGAATCCATTGGAACTTTCACTGTCAATTAAGGGGCTAAAGAACTCGAAAAGAAAACCAGCAGCCATGCTTGACCTGTAAGCAGGGCTCGTAGTTCCTTCTTCAGGAACCACAACATCCCTAACTAATTTAATAGCGTCATATAGAACACCAGGACTCAGCACTTTTCCAGTTAAAAATTCCTCAACCTTTCTTGCTCTAATTGCATGTTTAGTTCCATAAGCACCAAAAGCCAGACGACAATGATCCACCATAATTCCATTGGAAATCTTACCAAACGAAACCTCTGCTAGGAAGGCAGCATTTAAATAAGCTAATGCCCTTCCTAGGGGTCTTGGTGCAGCTCGATAGGTTTCAAAAAGCAACATGGTGTTGGTTTCTGGAGAAACTTTTCTAACCGCTTCCCAATTTGGGATTTTAACACTTGAAAGTACACTTTTCGGATCCAATGGAGGCCTTTTCAGAAAATCCTCTAACATAACCGTTTCAGATCTAGCACCATTCATTATATCTACCTCTGAATCCACAGCAAGAAGTATTGTAGCAATATCTGAAGGAAAACATTTCCTCTGTGCCATCACCAAATTCCCTCCTATACTGCCTGTATTTCTGATGAACCCTGAAGCAATTTTCTCCATATGATTGGCAATTTTTTTTAACACATCACCACCTCTTGATGGAGATCCACTGTTGTCTTTCTTCCTCAAAGACTCAATAACTTTAGAGATTGTTACAGTTGCTCCGAACTGAACCCCCAAAGGATCCTTCTTAACCATTGATAATTCAGGAACACATCTGAGATCAATGTATCTGTCATAGCGCTTTAACTCCTTGTAATAGCCTGTCCCTGTGTTTCCAACAACTAATTTCATCTCGTTTGAATTATCAAAATCATTATCTTTCAATAAGTTTTGAAGCTCCTCAACTCTAACAGGATTGTACCAACCATATCTCGTAGGATCCAAAGACATGGAAGAACAAATTTCTTTTTTTAAGAAGTCCGGAAATGTACAGATGTCACCATTACGGTTATATGGAGGCAAACTCTTTACTTTTACTTCCTTACTATCTCCCTTTTTCCAAAAGGAGTTGAACCCCAAATCCTCCATATCAACATCAGCTGCGAAACTCTTGCAGGCATCAGCAATTGGTCGATACCCAGTACATCGACAGAGGTTACCAGCAATAGACTTTTCAGCTTCGGAAACAGAAAGCTTGGAGAACCCAGGAGGGGGATCAGGTCTATTCGCCTTTTCAGCATTGACAAGAGCTCCAAAGAGTGAAACACACATGCCAGGAGTACAAAAGCCGCATTGAGAAGCATGGAAACCAGCAATCCTTTGGTGAATTGGGTGGAACCCGTCTTTGATATTTCCAAGGCCTTCGGATGTTGTAATTGAACATCCATTTATACTGCAAAGCAGAGTGAGACATGAACTTGCAGTAAAATCTTTCACTTCGTCGACAACAGGGTCGTACTTGGACAGTAGCACAACACAAGCACCGCAACCACCTGCACCCAATTTTTATAAGTGCATATCATAAAACGTGTCCAAAGATTTATAGTAAGACGTAGTTTTCCTTGAAAATTTTGAAACCCAAGCTACAATCTCATCTAACATGATCACTACAGAAAAAACACCTTAAATTACAGATATTTTCATCACAAAAAGAAACCTCTTTAAGCATCAGTTGGTCACCACGGAAGCGAGGTGAGTAGCCCAACCTCTTATAAGCCCATACCTTAGGACTCATTCTCAACACGTCCCCTCACGTGTGGCGAATTTTTCGAGCCTAACACGTGAACAACATAACGGGGTGACATGGAGCACATGTGGCCGTTTGGCTTCACACGTGGGAGAACCTGCTCTGGTACCATGAAGAAAGTTGAGGTTCTAACATAAAACCAATTGACAATATGGAGAGTAATCTAACCTCTTAGACCATCTCCAACTCTTGGGCTAAAACCTAAAATTTTTAGCCCAGAAAATTTAGGTTTTAACCCAGAAACAGTTTTTTTGTTCCAACCATTCTAGGTTAAATTTTCTCATATCATTAACGAATGAATTTAGGCTAATTTTTTTTCTTAAAGTAACTTTTTTAAAAGAAAAAAAATTATGTAGACTATTCTAATTTAATTTTATGAACATTTTAACCTAAAAATATTTAGATTCCGACAAATATTGAAAAATCACTAACCTACACCATGAAACTCGTGAAACATTATGAAAGAATATGAAACACATAAAAGAATTTTTTTTATTTACTTTAGCCACTAGATTTAAATTTGGACCGTTAGATTTTTTTTTTTTTACTGTTGGATTTCATCAAATTAGATCTTAACTATTGAATTCAATAAATTTATAAATATAAAACTAAAAAAAATATACATATATGGTGGACCAGCCACACTAACCTAAGGGAAATCCTGGGCTAAATTTGGCCCAGAAATAAGTTTTGAGTTTTAACTCATATTTGTCTCAATGATTGGAGTAAGTTAGGGTAAGTTTAGAACTTAAAATTTAAGTTTTACTCCAAATGTTGAAATAAGTCTTATAAGCCTATGCAAAATTTCTACTCCTATACTCATTCTCAACGATAACATGCAACATGCAATTTCTCTTTCATAGTACGTACGACTAAGTCGTCCAAAAATCCACAAATGATACTCATCAATCATCATGTTTATAATATACATAAAAAAGCCACAGAAATTCATGATCATACGCGCAGAGCACAGTCAAAGTTAGAGAGAGAGACCTTCACCGCAGCTGAGCTTGACACTTTTGAATCTCGTCTGAGAACGCAAGAAGGCGAGCAGAGTGGTTGAATGATCAACGGTCGCGAGCTCAAACCTCTCTCCGTTAACTGCAAAAACCAGGCTGCCACCGCTTCCTGCTGCTGCGTCTCTTTCGTCGGCCATTTCTGTGAGCAAAGTGAGAGGAACCCAGCTGCTGTTTCAGAGGTACTCAGCTACAAATTCATATATCGAAAACTAACCCAACAACTATTCCAATAACAATGAAAAACAGAGAAACAAAACGACGACTTGAAAATTAATAACGGAATATTTTATTTTTAGATCATTTACTGACGGCACCTGTCTTTGAATTTAGGGGTGAAGATGCACAATTTTGACTTTCCTTCTTTTTGTGATTGGTAAAGGACGAGAATGCTCTCCGAATTTTTTTGTGGGATCCGGAGTCGATCAATCGTGTTGTTTCATTGTATATTATGTGGTCAGTTTTCATTAAGTATTATTTATATTTAATTTTAAATTCAAAATTCAAAATAATTTTTAACTGAACGATGTACGATGAACGGACTCGATTAATTGATTCTCCAGATTTCTACGAAGAGAATCCGAAGAGAATCGGTAAAAACTAAAAGGCTGACCGTCTGACAAAAAAAATTAAATACTCAATCATCTTTCAGAATACTTAGTTTTTTGTGTTTTAATTAGGCTTATTATATTAATTCAGCATTATAAAGATTCCCCTTGAGATGCACACTAAATAATATTTTATGCATCACATATCATACCCAACCACCTTACCATTATCTGATCATCAGATTTTAGAGTTATGTAAAAAAGCATCACCATTATCTTCTTTGAGAAAGAAGGCTAGGGCTGTAATCTGACACCAACGAAGTTTAACCTTTATCCACCTCTGAAGGTACATTTTGAATAAGGCGAAACTACATTTGTTCTATAATAGAGAGTGAGAAGGGTTTAGAGAGTTAAGGAAGATAAATAATCTTGTGATATATATGTTAAAAGCAGGGCCGGTCCAGGCCCAGTGCAGGCAGGGCGACCGTCAAGGGCCCAAAAAAATTGGGGGCACCAAAATTATTCGGGCGGTATATTTATATATGTTTTTATAAGAGTATAAATTTAAAAAAGTTGGTTTAATGACAAAGGAATTTAACTAGAAGTGGTGGTTTTGTAATTTGAAATTAATGAGAAGGTCTTGAGTTCAAAACACCACGTGTGCTTATTTACTTTCCAATTTTTACAATTTTTTTTTTCATAAGAGTATAAATTTATAAAATTTGGTTAAATACTCAAGAAGTTTAATTAAAAGCAATGATTTTTGTTGTTTAAAATTAACGAGAGGTCCTAAGTTTGAAATGTTATTTGCGTGTTTATTCTTTTCAATTTTAACAAATTTTTGTTTGGTTGTTAATTTATTTTTAGTTACTAGCTAGTAGCTATATGGGTTGCTATTTTTAAATATTCGTTCAAATTCAAGTCTAATATTCAACAAACAGTAACGCGTAGACCAAATTTACAAATCATATGACGTGTCATCATAAGGTTTAATTTAGTGCCCATTCATTACTTATACATATCAATTAAAGACTCGAAAACATTATTATTTTTTTAGTCCCATATTGACAAGGTTAGTAAATAAAAAAAAAACATCTCACGATTTATACAAAAACACTTTACAAGTTCAAATGGAAAACAAAACTCATTTATCTACTTGTAAGCTAGGAGTTTTTTTGTTTCCTTCTCTTGATACAAAATAAATTAGTATTTCTGTGTTTCAAAATTATTGAGTTCGAAATGTTTTTCTAAGTATAATTTTATCCATGTCTTTTATGTGAAAATAAATAATTTTCTTATGTGAAGTTAAGGCATATTTTTTAGTGTTGCCCCGGGCCTCAAAAATCTCTAGACCGGCCTTGGTTAAAAGTGATTTGGGATGCATTTAGTATTTTTTTTCAAACCTTATAAGGTGGAAATTGTCATTGCATATTAAACCTACTCCAACCCTTGTAGTAAAACTCAAATTTTAGGTCCTAAACTTACCAATTTGCTCTAACTCTTAGGGCAAATATGAGTTTTAACCCAAAACTCATTTATGGAACAAATTTAGGTTAGGATTCCTCCAGGGTTAATGGGGCTGGCCATCATATATGTGTATTCTTTTTAATTTTATATTTATAAATTTATTGAATCCAACTACTAAGATCTAACATAGTCAAATCCAACGGCTACGATCTAACATAGTCAAATCCAACGATAAAAAAAGGATATAGTAGTCCAAATTTAAATCTAACAGCTAAAGTAATTAAAAAAAAATTACTTCATGTGTTTCATATTCTTTCATAGTGTTCCACAATTTTTATGGTGTTGACTTAGTGATTTTGTCATCCCGACCCGGAATGTCCACCTGGACTCTAAATTGAGCTTTGTTGGGCGACACAGGAATGTGACGAAGTCATAAAGTGTAGTGATGTGAAAAAATTTAAATAAATTTAAACGTAAAAGTGCCTAAATGTAAGAGTGCGCATGTGAGCGGGAATGAAACCATTTCACACGTGATGGCAGAGCATAAGTAAGTATAGTAAAATTAGAATAAAAACTATACCATCAAAAGTAGCTCTGATATCAGTGTTTGCCAGAGATCCTCGTTGACTCAAACATTGGCACTAAATCCTGGAGGAGCGAAAAAATAAGGGTGATTGAGCTTAAAAATAAAGTTTGTAGAAACCTTTTCGAAAACATAATAGCCCCTCGCAGTAAAACAAGTATAGTTTCCAAATATAACATACTACGTATAGCATGAAAGTACTTACCGTAGCCAGCAATAACTCAAAAATGAAATACTTCATAACAATTCGTAAATAAGCATATAACTTTCAGTAATCACAATATCTTGCAAAAATAAACATATCATATCGAGTTCTCATCGACTTATGCTAACACACGAGTTCATGTAAAGATATTTCGACATGAACAGGACTGGGTGTAATAATGATTTACGCTCTAGTACTACAATTACGCGTAGACTGACACTATGCGCATCACATACGAGTCTTAATTGCCTATAGCAATCTAGGACAGGACTGACACCTACAATGGATCCAAAGTGAGTGTACAATGCGATGTGAATGTACACGTGAAAGAATTGCCTTGGCCCCGGGCGAGTATTAACACCGGTACATCACACAATGAACAGATAACGTAAATATGATCATGCAATGGTAAATCGATAATTCTAGTCAACATAATACTATTCACGGCCGCACATATAATTAAGGCATCCCATAATAGTACACATACATATGCATCCCACAGGATTCAAAATAATTTCATAATTCTCAACATTACGACATTTCTTATAAACATTAAACTAATTATGGCATCACGTAGAAAATTCATTATTAAACAAATCAAGTCGTCGAGTCGAACATGTCTCACGGACATCGAAGATCCTTGCGATGCGTTTCACCTAGAAGCGAAACCATTCATGTAAAATATAACGTATATACATGTTTTCGAACAAAGTAAGGCTATTAAAGAAACTATTTTAAAACGGTTGAATTTTAGAAAATGGACGGCGGATTTGGATTCGGCACGTCAAGAAACCTAAAAATGGGCCTCGGGTTCCTCCACGCGTCGCCATAAGGTGGTTGCACAGGTAGCCACGCGCTGCACACGCTGACCACCACGTGCGAGTCATCGCGATTTATAGATTTTTGCAGGTTTTTGAGCTAACTTACAGAGCTCATTCCAAGCTTAATTCTTCACCAAATTCGATGATTCAAAAGCCAATTTGAAGCTAGAAATGTAGGAAACAAAACTATACCAAAGTGGGGCCTAGTTATGGTCCGTGTTGGCTGAAAAAATGGTGATAAAGTGGTCAGGTGGTCACGGTTCTAGGTTTCCAAAAATCAAGTATAAAGGTTACAAACAGTACCCAATCATGTTTAAAAGGCAAAATCTGAAGGAGATGACGATGGTGTGTTTTCTCTACACTTACAGAGGGAGGGACGAGAGAATGAGTAAGGAAAGTGGGAGAGAGTATGGTAGTCGGTGGTGGTCTAGAGTTCGCCGGAGCGGCGATGATGATGATCTCAGCCTCGAGGCTGTCCAATGTTTGTAGGGGTGAAAGAGATGACAGAGAGGTTGAGGGAGAGAGGTGTAGAACACAAGAGACACATAGAGGAATATGACATGGTGGTCTGGTGTGGTTTAGCATTTCATGGGGAGCTCGCCGGAGGAGGTAGGCAGTGATGATGGCTGTCGATTCTCTGTGTTTACGGAGATGAGAGAGTTGAATAATAGAGAGAGTGAAAGTGAATATAATAAGGGAGAATAAGAGAGAGATGAGAGTGTTTCAAAAGAAAAAAAATAGGGGAAAAAGCAAGGGAGACATAGGGATAAGGGAGGAGAGTGGGGTGTGGGCCTCACTGGCTCACAAAACAAGGCCATAAAAGAGAAACATAAAATATCTCCTGCGAAATGTAAAATTACCAAATCATCCTTTATGTTCCTAAGTTCGTAAAATCTCTATCTAGCTCTAAATTCGATTTTGCTTGCGCCTATGCATTTGTACCGTCAAGTACTTCGAGAATATGGTAAAATAAAAGCTAATATGTGTCACGTAATGATGGTCAATGAAAGTCGACAATCTCGCCACTAAGGGCATTTTTGTCAATTCACCCTTTTAGAATTTAATAAAATCGTCAAATTAGGAACGGGTTGTCACATTTTTCAATATTTATTAGAATCTAAATATTTTTAGGTTAAAATGTTCATAAAATTATATTAGAATAGTCTACATAAATTTATTTTTTTTTTTTGTAAAAAGTTACTTTAAGAAAAAAATTATTCTAAATTCATTCTTTAATCATATCGAGCTAAATTAACCCATAAGTGACACACCCCGATCCAGGGGATCAAAGTGTGCTGGCCGTCACGTGAGCGTGACGTAACCAACAGTGCGATACGGAAGCATGATAATAGAATACGAAGAAATTTAAACAAATCTCTAGATGAACAGCCTACTAGAGTGATAGGAGAGTTAAGATAATATACAAATCCAGAGCATAGGTTTTAGTGCAGTCAAGTAAGACTAAAATAAAGGTACATCACCCTCGGGTGAGTCCTACATGTCAAGAGTCTGTCAGAATGCCGGAACAAGATCTCGAGAATCACCAACCGCTAACTAGAACCTGGAGGGGCGCAAAACAAAATGAGTGGGTCAGTAAAATCAAGATTTTTCCAAAAACATTTCATTAAAATCATTTCTATCCCCTCACTGTAAAACCTGTATACTTTCCCAGAAATAGTATATATAAAATCATATATATATATAAAATCCCAAAACTCATATCCCAATCTTTAAGATTTTTCAAGAAAAATATGCCATGTCATGAATCAAAATATAAATCAGGTGAATAATAAGGAATCAATCGGAGACCCTGCAGTTGGTCCTATACAATTAATTCTAAGCTCAACATTCTCACTAACCGGAGTCACCTCGGTGACCTATACGGTCTAATTCTGCAAGTCACTCGGAACTACATAAGGTAGTCTGTACGATGACAGGTGTATAATTACGCTCTAGTGCTTCTCACATCAATCAACTGTGCACATAATCTAAAATCACCCACCAGTCGGAACCCCTCTAATGGTCTGTACAACTGGCATGTCGGAACCCTCACATGGTCTGTACGACATCCACCTACTTGGATCCAAGACGAGCGTGCGGTGTGGTGAACTAATATAAGCACTAACACCTAGGGTGCAGGTTATGAGCTTAAACATTTCAATATCAATAATTCAATGCATAATGACTCACCTGACTTACCTGCGCCTCCACAGCACCATGCAACATGTATGCATCATATATCAATTCATGTACATATATGTATATTAATTATCAAATCAAATATTCAATGATTTCATGCATGGCAATTTAAATTCATAACTTTTATAAAACGCATATTTTCTGGGAAACAATTGTATATAGGTAAATATGAAATCAAAACTGCCCACTCACTGGTATGTCGATGGGTCGTAACCCTCGCGACGTCCCTGGATACGCTCGTCCTCGGGATACTCGTCACCTATATGAGAAATAACTAAAATAACATTATTTTTAAGCACATCGTCAACATTACGAAATAACTTCTCATACGATGCTCAATTTGGGCATATGAATATACCACATCGACCTACTCGACGTCACGAGCGTCGAGAAATTTTTAGAAAAATTTTAGGGGCCCGCACGCGCCAGCACAGCCACGGGGACACGCGCCCCCCACGCGCACCATCTTCAACCTTGGTTTTTCCGGCGGCCGGTTTCCGGCGAGTTTTAAAACGTCCATATCTCCTTCGTTTTTCACCCATTTTCTTCGTATTTTATATCAAATTGAAGCCCTAAGAGTGTACTATCACGTTTGACTAGTTTTAGGGTCTAAAAACAACTGAATCTCACCTGGAAATTTCAAAGGTTTCGGCCAACTTTGAAACCCATGATCCCGACGTCCAAAATTGTCCAACGAACGTCCCCGAGCTTCCTTAGGACCTCCTAAAGCTCACTACAAGCTTGGAATTCCCTGAAACACGACATTTAACGTTTGCATGAACAGTACCCAAAAATGGTGATTTCGGATTCTACGTGAAATCAAAGGTTTCACGGCCTAAGACTAGTACCAATCGACTCACAACGTCTCAAGGATGAAGATACATACCTTATTTGCTTCGATCCGTCGAGATTGCAAGGTTTTGGGTGTGTGCCGTACATATGGGTGTCTAGAGAGAGAGAGAGAGTCGGGGGAGACAGGGGAGGAGAGAGAGAGTTACGGGTTAGGGAGAGAGAGTGAGAGTTTTGTCCAATTCAATCCTCACCCTCCATTTAGAAATCCCTAAACAACAATTAAAATTAACCTTTTAATAATTTTTCAACTTACTACTATACATTTCCCCCAAGAAGATTAATATATGAACCAATTTAATGTCACATATATACGTACCTTAATCACGTCAAGGGCATTCCCGTCATTTCATACATTCGATATGAAAATCTCGGGACGGGCTGTGACAATAAGGGTTGGAGGAGAAAAACTGTTTTTGGATTAAAACCTAAATTTTATGGGTTCATTAGTATTAAATATTAATATGGGGTGCTAATTAAAAAAACCTTTAATTATTAGATATTTGTTTAAAAATAAAAAAAATTAAGATCTAACGGTTTAAATATCCGAAGTATCTTCTCTTCAAAAAATAACACAAATTAACCTCATTAATCTCGAAATTAGTGGTCACAACTATACGATCAAATAATAATATAATAAATAATTACGAATAACTTCCCACAGAAATTGAAACAAATCTAATTGAGAAGCTTTGTGGAATGAAAATTTGAATTAAACTAAAAATTATTAAGCATCAAATTTAACACATGAAAATAATAGATTGGAAACATAAGAAACAAGACCTATGGCATCCGAATTCATCATAACCTATCACATCCCGTCCCAAATTTAATCATATTTTATTCCCTAACACTGAAAATTTTCAAAAAAAATGCCCCTTGGCTAGCTAAGTGGACATCTGAGTCTTTATCACTCTTTGTCCATTTTCACGTCTTTCTAGGTAGTACGTGTCCTTACGAACACATGAGCACGAACGAGGCATAAATTGGACGATTTATGCTCTTTTTCCAATGAGGGGCAAAATGACAATTTTGCACCATTGGGATTCCATTACTTGTTTATCCAAACAACAGTGAGTTGCCGGTATTGCGGGTTGCAGATTGTAATATCAATGATTTATTCGTTGGGTTCGTTAAGCAAGTGGGCAAGTAGGCCCATCTCTGTTAGTATTTTATTAAGGAAAAATTAGTAGCTTGTCCCTAGTTACTATTGTTCATTGACTGAAACCTTATTAGTTTTCAGATTTTGATCCAAGATGTAATGATGAATTTACATGTTAGTTACATAATTTTTTTTAAATAAAAATTAATAATTGATTTAGAATTTTAATACTCATACCTTTATTAGACTCCTAACTAATTTTCAATTCAAAACATTTCCAAAATAAATAAAAAATACCATTAGCTTTTTATAAAATATTCTTCAAATTTTTAATCTTATATGCACCCTTCATGTAATTTTTTTTCAAATTTTAATCTTAAAATGTACCCATTCTTAAATATACCAATTTGTTATATGTAAAATGTACCTTTTTTTATATATAAAATCTATTCAATTTTTCTCTACTCCATTTTTAAACTTATATGGGGACATTCATTTCTTTTGATTTGAGAATGTATTCATGTCAAGTTTAATCGAAGAAATTTACTAATGTTATTAAGCCTAATATCTTTTTCTTTTCTTTTTTGTGTGGTTTTGAAGAATGTACCCATGTTTTGGTACAATAATTTTTTTGTTAATTTTGATGAATGCCCCCATGTTTATACACACACACACACAATAATATAATTTATATTTTAATATTTTTAATCCCACAAATTATGAGTTTTTATTTAAAATCTCATTAATATAAACAACTATAAATTTCAATTTTTAATTTAAAAAATATAGCAACATACATAGAAATAAATTGTCACATTAATTTCAGGGACTTCGATCAAAAATTGAAAACCAACAAGGCTTCAGTAAAAAAATATTGATAGCTAGAGACCGCATCCAAAGTCTCCCTTTTATTAATTAGGTCTCGTGCCTAATTAAGTATTATTTGGGCTTGACCCAAAGACACACACACGTATTCTAGTAGTGGTCGTCATCGTGTGGGCACGAGTGGAACCAAATTCGGAGTCCGTATGATTTAGTTACGTTTAAAAGAAATAAATTCAATACATTTCCTATCCTATTGCTATAATTAAGTGGTGGGACCCACATTTAATTTTAATTGGGAAATAGAAAAAATAGACATTTTCTTAATCATGAGACATAAATAGAATGTTTTGAGTATGCACACGCCATGCACAATAATTGGACATAAATAGGATTTTTTCTGCACCTTGAAATGACCAAATTGCCCTCGTATATAAATCTTTGACCAGAACACGACATTCACATGATATGCTAACAGATCTGAGCCAACCCAAAAATCTAGAGCTCACAACTCTCTCTTCAAAATTTGAAAAATGACGTCATCACCTGTGATGTCACCACCATATACATTATAGACACACCCACATGCACATTATATGTACAATACATGCACATGATATGCACAGAATTGAAGATTGAGCAACGAGTTGCTTTTCGCATGAATAAGAAACTTTAACGGCAACTTAATGGTATAGTGGATACACTTAAAACATAATCGTTATGTAGAGAAGGTTACAGTGGTAGTTTGAAAAGTCTTGTTACGTATATCAACCATTGCTTAACCGTGCACGTGGAAAACAAGATACTCGTTATCGTTATTTCATAGACACGCATGACCCTTAACGTCCTCTAATCTTTTTCTTAATTTTGTTTTTCACCGAGCCCAACTAGGTTGTGATCATACTCGCTTAATTATGGGGCCCAACATATGTGCATTATAACTATTGAACATTTTCTCATATTAAGTTGTATCCATGCACACCATATGCACATTACGAAAAAAAATTCACAAATTTTTGCAATTGAACACTTAAACTAGAAATTGTTCCATCCCAGTTTTGTAGCACGTCAAAAAGTAAAGTTTATTCCATAATCCATAGGCCTTAACATGAAACACAAACCCTAATTTAACTTTTAAGTATTAATTCATCTTATAAACAACCCATTTATTCCATAAATCATTGATGTAGAAACTTATAACTAAACACCCTACCTTACTATGCATGCCGAAGCTTCAATCGCTGAAAAAATGGAACTTTCGAGCCACAACAGAAAATATGGGACAAAACCCAACTCACTCTTCTCAACTCTCTTTCGCATCCCTTTCTTTGAAATTAGAGGTATGAGGTCAACCCAAACTCTAGCTCACTCTTCTCACCTCTCTTTGGACTTCCCTCTCTTCGAAATCCGAGCTCAACCAGAAATTCAGAGCTCACAAAGATCTCTCGACATCCCTCTCTTCCAAATGAAAAAAAAATGATGCAATGGGTTGATGATTTTTAGTATTTATATGTGAGTATTTAAGTAATTTCAGTTTTGCATGAGGTGCATGACTTATGCATGGCCGAGTTGTTCTATTTCTATCCCAAAATTAAGAAAATGTCTTATGTTTGTCTATTTCCCTAACTTTGGGATTTGAAATCCCTTACCGTGATTCCCTATGAATTGTAGCATATTTTTCTTATTTTAATCATCCACATTCATTTCTTTTGATTTCTTTATTTTCCACTTCTTTTCCCCACGGTTCTATCCCTCTTCGCCGTTTGCACTCTCCACCAAGGAAGAAAATATCGGTAATATCGGAAATATCGGTAGTCCGAAAACACGGAAATATCGATGGAAATATCGGGATAATATCGATATCGATAAAAATTACATGGAAACCACGGAAATTGTAAGAAAAACTTGGAAATTTTTATTGAAACTTTGCAGGATGTTTATTTAGTCAATTATCTATTAGTTTATCACAAAAAAATGGAAGGAAATGCATTGCATTATGGATTTAACATTATCAAGTTGATTATATAGCGAGCTGACAAACATTGTGAGTGTAGAAAATATGTAGTAATTAATGAAAGAAGTCTAAACACACCATAATCATTTATATATAATGAATTAGTACAATATTTTATACTTTATACATTGCATTTTTTGTTCTTCTCTGACAGAATTTGGTCTTCACGTGGAGAAGAAGATAAAGTAAGCAGATTTTTTTGTTCTTCTCTGACAGAATATTTGGTTCTTCTGAGCAAAGTCACTTCCAATTCTTTCATACAAAACCGTGTGCCCCACACACACACATCCTCAAAGTTTTTTTCTTTTTCTCTCAGATAACCCACACACACACACATAACCATACACACACACACACACACACAAAACCATGGTTTTATACAAAACCATGTGCCAAAACTCTGTCGGATAACACACACACACACATAACCATACACACACACACACACATAACCATACACACACACACACACAAAACCATGGTTTTATACAAAACCATGTGTCAAACCGTGTGCCACAAACACACACACACACACACACCCTCAATGTATTTTTTTCTTTCTCTCGGATAACACACACACACTTCTCCCTCATTCCACACACACACACACGCACACACCCTCCATCTACAGAGATCGGAGATCTCTCTTCTCCCAAACACACACACACACACACACACAGATCGGAGATCTCTCTTCTCCCTTCTCCGATCTATCTTCTCCCAAACACCCATATACAAAGAGAGATATCCGATCTCTCTTCTCCCAAACACACACACACACACAGAGATCTCTCGATCTCTCTTCTCCCTTCGCCGTTGATCGTGGCTCTGGCGAAGTCGGAGTTGGCTCAGTCGTCTCTGGCGGTGCGCCGCTGAGCAAGGATCACTTTCAGTCATCTGGTTCGTCTTCGTCTTCGTCAGGTGAGATTCCATTGAAACCCTAAACCGACTTCACATATGTTGAATCGTTTATGCATGCGTGAAATCTGAAGTTTATATGTGAAATTGATGTTAAAATTCGTGTTTTTGCAAGGTTTTTGGGACGAAATCGGCCCGGGAATAGGCACACCGTCTCCGGCGTTCTTCTCCGACGTCGCCTCGGAGTCCGATTGCACCAAACTCAAAAAAATTCGCCGATATTTGGCCGAAAACCATTCAGATACCACTTAGAATATCCATCCCCCGAAAAACCGATAATATCGGCGATATTTCGCCGATATTATCGACATTTTCTTCCATGCTCTCCACTACCTCTCAGCAGAGTGTTTGGTAAATTTTTTTGTAAAAGTGCTTTTGGAAAAAAAAGCAGTCTGATAGTAGGTCTTTTCATTAAAGGAGCACGGTAGCTCCATGTGCTTTGAAAAAAAACCAGTTTTCCAAAGCTACAAATAACAGCTTCAGCTTTTTCCTTTGATTTCAGCTTATTCTCACATCAGCTTCCAAAATAAGCCATTTTTTTTCAGTTTACCAAACACCTAAAACTCTCACAGTTTTTTTCATGAGTGCTGCACCTCACTCCCAAACCACCCCTCAGTCACTCTCATTTCACTCCCACACGGACCCTCTGCTCTCCTCTCTCTTAACTTTCTCCCGTAGCTCTCCCTCTCCCTGCACTCTTTCGTTCCTGTCGGCACAACCCAGGCAACTAACCAGAATACCACCTTCAAACGCACCCAAATACACCCAAAATTTTCCTAAGGTCCTCTTGAACTTTACCTGACCTCTGGCTGCAACAAAAACTGAAGGAGAAAAATCGGAGTTTTCCCGTTTCGAGAATCGACGAATGACAGTGAAACCTTCGCCCCTCTGAAAATGGTGAAGCCAGGAATTGTCGGGTGAAGAGGCAAAAGTTTGTGAGTCTTTGCGCTTTGCGCTTTGTTTTTCGGGTGCGAAATGGCGAAATGCTCCTGTTGAATTAAGTGGAATCCCACGTAGACATTTGAGCTTACTTCGTATCTAGGCTCCTTTCTTAACATAATCTTATAGTACTCGTCACCACAAATATATAGTGCAAGCAGAACATAATTTAAAGTTAAAACAAAAAAACTTATAAAAAAAGAATGTTAAGGAGACCGTCTCGCTCAAAACGTGAGTCCTATCGACTCACTTGACAGTTGTATTCCTTTCAGCATTGAAAAGAGCTCCAAAGAGTGAAACACACATGCCAGGAGTACAAAAGCCGCATTGAGAAGCATGGAAACCAGCAATCCTTTGGTGAATTGGGTGGAATATTTTCGGATGTTGTAATTGAACGTCCATTTATACTGCAAAGCAGAGTGAGACGTGAACTTGCGGTAAAATCTTTCACTTCTTCGAGGACAAGGTCGTACTCCAGTTAAACAATATAATCAAGAGTATTGGATTAGAGAATGGTCGTATTGCATCATAGTTGTACTGCATAGGTTCTCCAACCAGTTCTAGTATAGCCATGACATATTGCTAGGTATCACTCATGATTTGTGGAAGCTCTAAAGATTAGCAATCACCAATCTTTATCAAAGGGAGAATTGAAATGTGGTTTCAATTCATTAAAATTAACAATTGACCACTAGCTCGCTAATTGAAACTTAATGGATCGGACATCGAATAAAGATGACGTGAAGAAATATAAATGAGATTGATAAGCAACTAAATAGTTTAATTGAGCATAATCAAGAAGTAATTAATTAATTAATTAATCAAAAGAAAGATTCATATTTTCCTTTTAAGTTAGTTTCGGGTTTCAGTACCTAAACGAGTTCTAGTCCTCAAGGCATATTTAGTTTAGTTGTATGACAACTAAATTAAAACGAGCAATTAACCAAACTAGAAAGGGAAGGCCAGCCATGCTTGGGGGAGTGACTTATTTACAAGTTTGCCATTCAAATGAAGAGATGTATAAAAGTAACTTCATAGCATTTCCTTGGGTATGTAGAATGTAATATACAACGGCTATCATCATTTCTCTATATGCAGCTCTTCGTATCACTAACGTCCCAAAAGAAGTAGTAACTATCCTCCACTCTCCAAAAACCAATAAGTAAATTTTGTTAACGCGTTCGCCAAATAACACTCAACAAATAGGAATCTGCTACCTCAAGGCCTCAGGATTTCTGAAATATTTGACCCAAATCAGTTGGAGACATCATCTACCGTGAATCTTTGAGAAATTACGCTCTTCAATCATTGTAACCAATGGGGCTGCTTCGCGTATTGTCGGAATGTCCAAATTCATGTCACGGAGCTTTACATTGCGAAAGCATAAAAGGCCATTTCATTACCAACGTCTGAGTAATACTTGTTGTAGTTGAGGTATTCCCAAAAATGAGAAAGTCCAAACTCCCCATGTTTAGGTGCCTTTAGGTAACAGAGGTGCAGTTCTTTCATGTTCTTGTCAAAGGTTTGTTTTATAGCAACCACCTGCAAAACAGATACACATGCATGTCATCAACAGGTTCGTTCGTGTTTTGAACATGATATTTCAGATCACCGATTTTCATTTTAATATTCAACTGCACAAATCCTCTATAATGTCTCATCACAAATGTGCATGACCATCTACTTAAGCACCCGAAGCAACAGAGAGTTGTTTAGGATGCCATGACACATGAATGCATGTACGAAAACAAACCCCATTTCCTTGATGACTTGGGTGTTCCTGAAAACATAGTATGCTTTGCATTTTAAGCACCCGAAGATCCCAATACCAAGCTAGCAACATTTTTCTTGCACTTTCGCCTAATGATCATAGTTGCTGTCCCCTACTATATAAATGGCATTGCTAGTTCAACTAAAATGAAATTGTTTATAATTTTATGTCACCTTAAATTTCATGTCCACGGTTATTTTCAACTTTACAAATGTGATCATCACCTGGGATATATTCATTCCAGAAAGCCTTGCAGTTCTATTCCCTTCACCTGTTCCAACATCCCACATTCCCCCAGTCAGACAAGACCTGAAGTCAAGAGCACACTGCAGAATGCTTTCAATGATGCGAGCTATAGGTCGTGTTTCATCAGATAGGAAACATCTGCAAAGGTCAGATTCATGGTTAATTGACAATCAAAGGAAACATTATCGAGAAACATAGAAATGTCAAACCATTCCACAAGGAGGGCAGAATTCCCTTTGTTCAAAATTCAAATTGCTTATCCCTAACCACCCTTTTGCTGGGGACAAGAAACAGTTTTCCACCTTATGAAATGATCTCTTAATGTGGGCCTACCTCTTTTCCACAATCAGATCCCAGTCCCACAAATTCAAACCTCGATTTCCACCAGGTGGAAGAACCCAAAATTTCATAGGCCAACTTCACAGTTGACAACCCAATTTAGCAGCTAAACCCTTCAGTTTAGTTTCTTGTGCATTGATTCAGAAATCTTTCAGCAGACACCAAGACACACTTGGTGCAATCTTTTTTTCTCACTTACTAAAAGTGAATAAAATGCTTTTATTGATACAATCACAAAGCATGGAAATTTAGAAATACAGGGCATACATGTAACAATGGTAAGAATAATTTACGCAATGACCAATGAACTTACATGTCAAGCGAATCTGTTAAATATGCCATATGTGCAGACTGAAGATCCATCATATCTTTGACCTACAGTAACCAGATGTCAATTTTTAAGATCATCGTCATAAAATATTCTAGAAGAAAAGGCATACCAGAAGCAATTGAATTATATGGCATAAAGAGACATGATATGAATCGTAGATGTCTACGTGTGGCAATTTATTTTTCAAGAGATACCGCTCAAATTAAATAACTTTACAATTTACTCAACAATAAATAGTTCAATCTAACATAGAGCAATCTACCCATATTTGAATTTTGATTTTTCTTTCCCTTTTTTTTTTTTCCTAGTAGAGTTCAATTTTTGTTTTAGGTGCTAATCGTGCCATTATTGATATTCCAAAAATCTCATTCTGCACTCCTCATAAGTGTATTTTTCTTTCTAAATATAGAAAGTTTGGGGTGCACAATGAATTGTTTTTTAGTTCCAATAACACCCTTTATAAAACAAATTTCCATTACAAACAAATACCAACCTCATGTCAGAGGATCTCCAGAGTTTCACATCAACAATTGAGACGCTCAAAACAATCTATGCGTTTGAAGATTTATCGTATTTTTTTTATCTTCCCTAGCGTGGGACCTAGCAGCAAAGAAGGAACATATTCCAAAGGCATTGGAAATCATAAAATGCGCAGTTTTTAATTGCCTTCATGGCAGGGGAAACAAAAGTAGGAAACTTTGTTATCCATCACACAGGGCAGGCTTTAGATGATGAAACTTGGGGAACTGGAATCAATAATTTTATTTTTATATCAAAATTAGTTTAGCAAAGATTTTTATGGTCCTTTCATGCGTCATGAATTCAAATAACATAGATATCTCTCATCACCATCAAATGTAACGTGCACTAGCCATTACATGGACATCTTATAGAACATAAACATGGAGAGAGAAAATGAAACTTCAACCGCAAAATTGATGTGCAAAGATTTATGTCCTATATATTAACCTTCCCCAAATATTAAAGTCAATTTTCAAAGGTAAATTGTATGAAAACTTTTAAGAACAAAATAGGAAGCTTCAAACCTCATGCTTAAGTGAGTATAGAAACCTGCACCATGATACATGTGATAGCTGTGACTCCACATACTGCTGTAGTGTAGATACAAAATGATTGACCTGGTGCCTAGGCATATAGATCAGAGAGACAATTAATATACTTTCAATTTGAATTCTTAAAGCTAGTTCTTGATCAAATTTAAAATTCCTCTGAGGAAGTTAGATTGTTTGAGAAGATGGTCACCCATTTCCCCCTTCTTTAGTTTTTACCCTAGGTTAAAGTTAACCCTGGTAGAAGTAAGACTACCTAACATATAGACAATTCTTAAAAAGTTTAGAGTCATTATTACCACTCTACCCAACATCTCACAGAAATCCTACAATCAAATTTCTTCAATCTTGCTACAGGTAAAAGAAATCGATTGAAACACATCTCCAAACATTTGAGGAATAGGGCAGTTTAAAAGGATTTCTGTCCTACACATCTCATTAAACACATCTTTCAATTAGTCAGACTTGAACCCTTCACCTGTCACACCTCTTGCCTATTCCTTTCTCTTGTTTCCTCCTGTTATTCCCCCTCTTATGGAGGCCAGTAGTCCTACGAATATAGAATGAGAGCAGCACTTTCCATCCTATAAGGCCCCCAAACTTGGTGAACTCAAGATTCAATCCCAGGACTCCCCTACGATGACAACACAGCTTATTAACTGAACCATTCCGCAGGGATGAAAATGTTGGCCGATAGCTCTGATATTTTTGGCCGAAGTATCCTTTTTTACAAGTGTCAACACCAATACTTGGGCAGGGGGTATTCTTCCTCAATGTGGCCAACAATTCATGCTTATGAAGATATTCATCCCAAATAGAAGGGAGGAACAAGATGCAAATTCAAATGAAATAAACTCTCTAAGCATGTTTAACACTATATAAGTCAATTCTAAATCAACGTAAGCCTTACTAGAGTACCCACATACTAACCCAACCAATTAATGTAAATCGATTCCTTCTCTGAGATCAATTACTCCTTTGAACAGAAAAGAAAACCCAAAAAATACACTAAAACAAGAAATAAACTTTCTCATAATATGACAATCACAACTGCTCCATGTACCTCATCTTCACTAATGCATTAAAATGGCCCGCTCCTGTTTCGTATTGTTCAGAGTGATTATTCTGACTAATTGAATGTACCAAATCCTGCAGATACCAAGAAATAGGATCACTTGAACTACCATGCATTTCCATGACCAAATGTAAGTCCACGTAACTTATGCACCAAAAAAGATTACCATGAATTACCACGCAGTTTAAGAAGAAGAAACAGAAAAGTTAATAAAATCAAGAACATCAAAACAAGCATTATGCAGTCGGAAACTGTGAAAAAAGATGTAGTGAAAACAAAACTCATGTATCGATTCAAAACTTAATTATTTACAACTGTCAGAGAACACTTATGTCTCAGAAATTCATGGTTAAAAAATGAGAAGGCAAATCAGCCCCAAAAAATTCCCTATCACAAACCGATAGTAGTTAGTTCTGCTTCCAGTTTACTATGTTTTACTTTTTTAATGCTTAAGATTCAGAAGAATGATCAGCTGGTAAAGTACAACAACCAAAACTCAATAGGAGGCATCAAATCACATGGAAACGAAGGAAAAAAAATGCTATGTTACCAACATCTATAAGTATAGACAAATATTATCCATCCCCCTTCTGAAATTTAGAGCTTCATAGCTCTGGCTAAAAAAGGGAGATTTAAGAGTAGGGGAGGATGAACATCTACAATAAGCTTTTAGCCAGCCAAAGAATCCCTACCTTTAATGGGCGCCATACATCAGTCAATGAGAATATAGCAAGCTTCACTTGCATTAGAAAACTGAATATCTCAGCATATATATTCAATGCACCGGGACTCAAAACAATATTTATGGGCCAATCCACTTGATAACCCAAACCAAGAAAGTTGAAGGAATGGACTCCTGCATCATTGACGAGATACAGTATTAGAGGGTTGTGGGGGTAAAGAGAGAGAGATAACAGAAGAATTGACAAGTGAAAAGTTAGAAATATATGTTTCAAGTTCCAAGCTTAATCTAATCTGAAACGAAGGACAAGAGGGGAGGCACCATATGCCTTTTTCTGGTGGACAATAAATTAATTTGAACAATAATCAAGTAATGTTCCAATAGCTGATGAAACATGTGGGAGTAATGTACCACTAGCAGATGCAGAAAGAGTCATTGCATCATGTCCCTTCATGTACACAAATAACCTGTCCTTATGAAGGTCACGTTCACATGATGACCTCTGAACTGATGACTCAAGGAAACCTTGAATTTCTGAAAGTCTATGATCTGCCTCTGTAACGCACCATTTCTATAATTTCCAGGAAAAAAATTTGAAAAAGAGTCAGGATGGTACCATGATAACTCAGATACTAGTATTGTGTAATGACAGTAGTGATTATTACATGATGCCAAAGGGACATAATAAACAAATCAGCCCAGTCCACTAGTTCCATAAAGTGGTAGCGCCGCAGAGCCAGTAAATGTTCTTGCAAATCAAACCCTTCTTCAAGCAACTTAATAGTTAGCTTGCTGACATACTTATATCTAGTATGTTTAAGGATACCATCTCTCTTCCAACAGAAGTACTTTGAGTAGGACAAAAAACAAATAAGGGATATACAAGACTCGCAAACTTTGGATAGCTAGAAACAACCAAACGCACAAACTGATGGTTGTAAAACTTTCTATGCAGTCCAGAATGTGCTCAACCAAAGCATTTACAAGAAAGAAGAAAATAAGAGGTCTACTGATAAACTTTCCTTCTATGTAATGCACAGAAAAAAGGATACTGAAGCATGATTTCCTGAAGAAGGCATTTGTGAATAATAAAATCAAGTGGTATCTCAAAATTCTCTGGCTTGCATTGTCTGTGATCTTCAACTCTATTAACGACAGTGTCACTAAATCTACCAAGCAAACTCTCCCAACAACTACCACCAGAAACATTTGTTAAATTTGCGTCTGCTTGGTTGTGGTCCTTTGTGTCTGAAATTGGAAGAAAAACAGACACTTTGGCTTTATCAATCAAGACATTATGTCCACCATAACCTTGTTTGCCAAGGTGATCCCTCCTGACACTGCTTGCTGAGGCACAGGAGTCTGAGAGCCCTGCAGGCGGCTTTTCCAGATACACCTTAAAAGGGTCCTTTATGAAAGAAAAGTCAAAGTAAGGCAAATAGTCCCCCAAGTCTGTTATGTGCCTCTGTCCTGGCTTGGTTATCAGATGAATTAAGTTAGTTTTTATCAACATTGGGTTCATGCTGAGAAAATTGTTATGGGAGTTAACCTTCCAACGTTGTAACGTCAATAAATCTGAAGAAGTATATGTAGCGTTTCGAGATTGATTCTTGCCAGAGGCTTCTTCAATTAAAGCATGAGTCTCAATTCCTTTTTTAAATGTACCTTCCTTTAAGGCCCCTATGATTCTCTCATTCACCTTTGAGGCAGAACCCATTGGATGTGACCTTGGACCATCGCTGTACTCTTTATCAATGACAGAATAACTCTCAAATGAACTACTTTCTGGCCAATCCTTAGCAGATATACAATCAACCAACTGAGCGCTAGACATACAAGACCAGTTTGACTCCTTTGGTTTGACGGGCACAGATATCTGGCTTGTAAACATTCCTTCATGATGAGAATGTACAGGGGAATCTCTTTCTTCACAAAATCTATTCGGGTCAGTTATGATATGGCATGAATCTTCACATACACGAGGATTTTGCAAATTATCGACAGGACTACTCATTGAAAAGCTTAAAGCAGATACATATTTTTGTTCCAGCTCATTGATATTATTGGGAAGCTCAATATTCTGCTCCAACACATCTTGCTCTTCAGAATAACTGGAGGTTGAACACTCAGATGACTCGTATGTATCCACCAGATCAGATAGACCATCCCTTGCACTTAATTCATCAAAATCCAGATCAAGAACTGCCCTGAGAATTAGAGAAGTCCAACCATTTATGAAGCTACAATAACATTTGGAAAGAAAGAAAGAAAGAACTAGAAACACGAAAAAGGAGCAAATGTATTCACCAGCCTCTCCCAATCCTAACATGGTAAGAAAACCACACATGCAGAAGCGCAACAGTCATCCAAAAAGCATAGACATGCATGCATTCCCATGCACAAAATAAAAATACATAGACATTCCACAAACAGAAAAGGCGATAGGGGAGTGAGAGAGAGAGAGAGAGATTACACATGTGACTCCCTTTCATCATCTGTTGGAGAAGCAATAAAACTATCAACTTTGTCATCCAATGTGAACAGAACTGGGATGGTGGAACTCCTTCCATTATTATCCAAGAGAACTCTGCCTTGTGGAACTACCTGCGTAAAGAAAATGAATCAAGTTATAAGAAAACCAGATAACAACACTGCGGAGAAATTTTATGAAAGAAGGCAGACATGAAACCCATGTTTCCTCTCATACAAGACCCTTAATCCTTCAAGAGAGTAGAGAAGTAGATACGAGAGAGGCACCTATAAACTATAATCCATGGCATAATTTACTTTCCAAATATGGGCTGCCTGGAGGTAATCATGGCATGTCAAAAGACCTATCAATATAAGAACAGTTTTATGGCAAAGGACCTAGTGATATCAATTTAAACTTGCACTACGTGCTAAAACCCAATGTGCTCATCATAAGCAGAGTTTCAACGTCACACCATCAGAGATTGCTTCCAACCAGCAATATATACCATTTTAGAACATACCAGAGGAACGTCTTGTAGTTACATCTGGAAAGTGTTAATTCAACCTACGACTATAAGAAAATGACATGACGTGTTTTGGAGTGAAAAATTCAAGGGTAAGAAACTATCAGAGTACTCGCAAATCATACAGACAGTTTATAATTTTTATAAGCCTAGGAATGCAAAGACATCCTACATAAACAATTAAACATTGACCGGAAACTGAATAAAATGCTAATTGCATTGCATGCTGCAAACTAAAAAAACAAAGACAAAAATATTAAAAAAAAACTAATTAGAGTTATAATGCTATTCTATTTCTAATTTCATAGGAGAAACATGGTTTCTATCTAAAGAAACTAAATTATCACAGTCAATAACCTGTTGATATCTGAATTCAAATTTCGCTGAAAGATTCTTTAGTTTTTCTTGCATCTTTTTGTAGTAAGTGTCCCTTGAAAGTACCATGGCCTCCATATTTTCTTTGCTGAAAGTCAATGGAGATGAATAACATGGACTATTGCCCGAAAACCCACTCCAGCAGGGAAGAAACCCCTCATAAGTGTGGTCTTTGGTGGCAACAAAAGTACACAATTCAAGCAATTTCACTAGAACTTGCAGTTGCTGACCAGCTCGAACTAGTGGAATCAAGAAGTCCTTCAAAAAATAAGGAACAGCAACACCATCTCGTTCCTGAGGTGCAAACACCAACTGTGAGAACTCATGTGAAGAAGAGAATGATGAATTCATCAAAAACATAACCTAACTCCAGCTCCAATAGCAAAAGTAATAGCCTTACCCTAATAGTTGCCAATGGGAAGTCAATCGGGTTTCCGGCTTTACCGCATTGATTTGGAGACATACTGTCAACATATTCTACCACAAACTCCTTGTAAGGGTCACTGATCTCAGCTTTGAAAATCCATGATCTAATAAACCCACAATATGGTTCAAATGTACGAAGGAAAATAAATTTGAGTAGAGGACGATGAGCAGGATCAGAAACCTAATAAAATAAATATATATGTCAATGAAGTGTCCACTAGCAAAACCAGAAGTTAAAATTTTAAACTGAATAAATATGTCAATGAAGAGCATAGCATACTAAACAAGGTTTCACAGTCGAGAAAGAAAAGTAAGCTAACCTGTAATTGGGTATACAGATATGTGAGCAAATGCCCTCCTCTGTAGAACTTAGAAAATTCAGATTTTGCTTTTGTAACCAATTCTTCCAAAGAAGATACTGAGAAGCAACTAGAGAACTGATACACGTTACATAAGTTTGTAAGGGATTCGATCTGAGTCCTCAATTCTTTCGTGTGCAAATACAACTCCAACATAGTTAGATCAGAATACACTACACTGTTCATACATCCCACTACAGAAGACGAACGCGAAGAGCGCCTCAAACCCACTGATGCATGCAAGGTATCCAGTGCACGCATGTACCCGTCCACAACCTTTCCCACGGCAACGGCAAAAGCATGATTAACAAGACTAAAAGGAGGGCATTGCTTCACTTGAGCCTCACCAGCAAGATGATCTTGACTTTCCACATTCAAATTCGTAAAGAAATCCACAAATTTTCGGAGGAGAAAGACTAGCAAACCTGAGCAGCCAATGGGTTGGAGAATGCTTCCCAGAGCATGGGTGCTTGAAGACCTATTCCACAAGCTTGGAATCTGATGGAAGCTCCGATCAGCCGGGTCGGAGCGAAATGCAGCAGAAAGCTTCTGGATACTAACAAGGGCTGATTCGACTCCTCGAAGTGCATTCATCGCCAACCTCACCAAACTTGCCTCCTGTACCCAAATGGTTCAAATTCTTAATTTTTTTTTTTTTCTTTTAACTTTTAAAGGACATCTACAAAATACAGAAGTTCAATTTTCCCTCAAACCAAACAAGATTCTGACTGAAAATCCAGAAACTTTGGAAAACTAAGATTGAAGAAACCCTAAGTTGAGAGAAGATAGGACTTACGGAGACGGCGGAGGCATGGTCGAGGGACTGAGAGGAAGAGGAGTTGGGGTTTAGAAGGTGGGAATTGCCGCTTTCGGAAGGGATCGATTCCCAATTAGTTGGAGGAAGCCATGGATGTTCCAGCTTTAGATTCTCAAACAACGAGGATGCGAAATTGGTGTCCACTGTCATACTATCGCTGCGGGCACAGGTCCTCGACTTGCCTTCTTCCTGAATTGAGTGTGAGTGAAGGCAGGAGAGCCGCATAAATCTCTCACAGGCTCTGTTACCCCGCCAAAGCGATTCCCAATATCACAGGCTCTGTGGTACCAAATTTTTTAAACTAAATTTGCAAAACAAATCTAGATATAAATTATTATATTATTAATTAAGTGTGAATTAACTTGTTTATTTCTTATTAATAACATATCATTTGGTTTGCGATTTGGTGCCTTTAGCATTATCCTTACTACTATTATAAGAGCATATCTTTTTGAAATATCAAAATCCTAAGTGGAATGTCATTGTGTATATTTAACATCAAAAGTTATTCCAACCAAAATGTTACTTGCTGACTAGAGTTGAAGAGTTTTTTATTTTGAGTCAAATTTGATATCAATGTCAAATTTATTTTTAATTCATTTTAATGGTAGATCCATTTTTCCACTAACATTTCAATCAATAAAAATTTTGTTTCAACATTTTTTAATAATTACAACCATTTAAAACTCTATTTAAATTTTCTCAAAAAAAAATTATAAAAAAAACTATTTAAATAATAAAAATTATATTTAACATTTCGGTTAGAGAAGTACAAAATTTAACATAAGACTTTAGATTATCACATCAACCATGAACTGTAATTTGACTCTTATAATTTAACATTTCTTTTAGAAAGGTCTAATACAAACAATAAATTTATCACATTAACAGTAGGAAATAGATCAACGGTTCTGACTTCCTGAATGAGTTTTTGTCAATTTGTTTTTATACAGTTTGATAACTAAATCATCTCATGTTTTATTGATTTTTTTATAAAAATAATCTTTAGAAATTGCTTTAGTGCACGAAGTTTCGTAAATCGATTTCGTAGTGAATGGTGGAGGAACTCCTCCTCATTTATTATTGAAAAGTCAAGTTAATTTCATTCTCTATGAAGTGATGGGGGTTTAGGCTAAGGGCCAGTTTTTGATCTTGCTTGTAGTGGTACATGTTAGCGGTCACATTGTACTTAAAGAGAGAAATTTTGTGTGCATTTTTAAAAATTAATGAAGGTATCAGAGGGAAGAGAAAATATTCATCGAGGGTTTAACTCCTCCCGTTTTTATGAAAGCAGCTTTAAAAAAAAAAAAAAAAAAAAAAACCTACGAACTAGTTTCAAAAGTTATTGTACAGAGTTCATTGTTTTTAAACAAAGTACGAAATTTGAAGGAGACGAGATATTTTGTAACAAGCAGCAAGCTACAAGAAAAGCCTGGGCTGTGTCCAAGGAAGGAAGGATGCTCATCTTAAGAGACAAGGAAGGAACCTTCACTTTTGCCATGCATCAAGTCAAGTTTGTCACCAATTCTATCTTGCCCCAACCAATTAAACCAAGCATATACTTGAACTTGTTAAACAAAGAACCCCAACAACAACAACAACAACAACAAAAAAGGAATAACTTAAATCCAACCGATTAAACCATTCATACATGCCAATATCATCATCATGTGTATAACTATAAAACCCAACCAACCATTCCTTACATTTTGCACACCACCACATTCAAATACAAATCTATCTTCTATCTGCTATCTCATACCAGTTAATTAACAAGAGAGCCAGAGTCTAGTCTGATTTACATCCATCGATGGAGGGAAAGCCGTCTTTTGCAAACATTAATCGTGTTTATGAAGACATTGAACCGTCAGCTGAATGGGAAAGAGAGGAAGCTTGTGACACTCTCCTCGTTTATCTGCACGGTTTGTTGCTTGCTTGCTTGCTTGCTAATCCCCCTTCATCATAATGTATCTATATATGTGTATATATGTTAACTTATGTGGTGACCAGGACTTTGGATAACGATGTTGCATTATAATCTCTAATATCTTTTATCATTTCTCAATTTGTCAATGTATCCATAAATCTCTCTACTTAATAAGTAAAATTCATTCTGTTTATTCAATTAATTGGTTTTTAGTAAAAGACTTGTGTGTTTTAGCCCGTCCCGATGTGGGAACTAGTCTAGTACAACACCTTGATGGGGCGTGTTGGAGAATGTTAATTAACAATTATCGAAATTAAGTATGTGATGTGAACTTTTGTTTATTTATCTTTGTTTTTCACATGGTCTTTAAAAATGATGAATGGAGGAGTGTTGTTTGAGGAGGCTTTGATTGATTTATTGTGCAGGATTTAGAAAGGAGAATCTGAGGATTCAAGTAACGTCGTCTCGCAACATAAGGGTGTTTGGTGAACGCGCACTTGGTCATGACAACAAATGGCAGCGTTTCCGAAGGGAATTCCCCATTCCCCTCAACTGCGACACCAACGACATCACTGCTAGATTTGAGAACGGCATTCTCTACGTTAAGCTTCCAAAGACTATTGCTCCCGCAGTAGTTGAATCGAGGGACAAACCACAAAAGCCACCCACCACCACAGAAGCTCCTAGGCCACCCGCCACGGGAGCTCCAAAGCCACCCAAAGAAGCTCCCAAGCCACCAGCTGTGGAAGCTCCAAAGCCACCCAAAGAAGCTCCCAAGCCACCGGCTGTGGAAGCTCCAAAGCCACCCAAAGAAGCTCCCAAGCCACCCACCACAGCAACACCTAAGCCTCAAAAGCCCGCACCCACCACAGAAGCGCCTAAGCCTCAAAATCCCATAAGCACAAGTGATCTGCCACAGCCTCAACAGAGGACTAATGCTAATCAAGAACAGAACAAGAAAAGCGATGGTGGATCACATTACGTGCCTGAGGTCCCTCCGCGGGCACCGGAGAAAGAGAAGGAACCAATTCATCATCCAAGTACGGTGAAGAAGAGTACGGATAGCCATGCGTTAGCAGAGGCTAGCAATGCTGCTGCTAAAAAACTTGAAGATAATCGGGTGAAAAAGGTTGAGGAGGATTCGACAAAGGAGGAGTATAAAAGGGCAATATTCGGGCACGAGAACACCGCCGGGGGTGTTGATAGGTGTTATAGAGCACAAGGTTATAACTATAAGCAGGTGCTTCAAGGCTTGATCATGGAGCTGAAGCAGCAGCCAAGGAAATTGGTAAACTTGGGTCTGGCATTTTTATTTATTCTGGTACTTGGGTTTTATGTCAAACACGCAATCACTTTCGTTCGGGAATTCAAACGCGAAGAACTCTAAATCTGTAACAGCGTCTTGCGTATAGAAGCCGTTCTAACGGTTGAATAAAATGCATCTACTAAATGCATGAATTGAATAAAATGGCTTAACAATTTGGAGGGCTATATATGCCCAATTGGTTTACTTACAATCCATTGTAATTGAAATTTACAGTATTCTATATTTCATTTCACGATTGAACAATTATGATCGATGTGTTTATGTACTCCTATCATAAAAGCATTCATTCCTTGCAGAAACAAGTACCGGAAATTAACTGGTATAAATATGAACTTCATCCGAACAAAACTCTCTCTTTTCAGGAAGAATTGATCATTTCCTTGTTACCAGATACAGTATTACCGAAGCTTCTAATTAGTGAGCAAAAGGAATGCAATTTATTATAACTCATATGGTTATCAGACTAATGCAAACGGGGATGAGCACGAGAAAAGGCTACTTGCCATCAGTTTTGAGAATTAAACATAAAACTAAGTCTGTCGTGTAGAAGACCATTTCTGGTAAAAGTTAGAACCATCTCCACAGCTCAATTGCTTTCTTCATTTGGGAACTCCAGGATGAAAGGAACCCACTTGTCATCACTAACGGGCAGCACAGTTATGTGATTAGGGAGTGAAATATCTGGAAATTGGTTGTAAACTCTAACCCTGTGGCACAGCAAGTAACTCTTCAGTCCACCACCTTTCCATCCATTTGTATCTGAAATTGAAACATCAGCAGGAGGCTTCAGTTTTTTAAATGTTTGAGAGGGACCGCTTTCTTCAGTTGAAGGGAATATCGATTCAGAACATGAGGAAGACTGTCCGGTTTTGTTCATGTTATCCATTAGCACTTCTGCATGAGATGATGAATTTTCTGATGAGACTGACTCTTGAACCTTGATAGCAATGCGTTCATAGAAAAATGGTAAAACAATTTGAAGGCCAACTGCACAAAAACTGGTAGAAAGATGCAAGGTATTAGATGAAGATGTCACCTTTAGTTTCGTTAGCACGGTCCTCATACTTGATAGCTGGAGATAAAACCGATTGATGTACGTGTATGAGATTCTCAAGTGACTCAACAGCAATGGTCAAGTCTGAGCTTTGAGTGGTTTTGATGGCACTTTCTAATACATGTGGGGAACTCGGCTTAGTACTCCGACTCAAGCCACCTAACAGAAATTAACCTAGCTTCTCAATGTACAACATCATTGACTTTCTGTCATATGAAAATAAGCACAAGCACTGAAGCAAACACGACTCCGAAGTTGGATACAAAAATTTAAATTCTACGTAACATTGTGAAGCGAAATGTTGTAAACGTAACACATTGTTTCCCTAAATCCAGATGATTAAAATCAAACACTGGCAAGTCAACTAAGTCCTAGTAACGAGTCAAAAACCATCTGGCGTGCCAGATAAATCATTTATGCACCTGATGTCTATCACAGTGAATAATTTGACATCATTATACCCTGCCTTGCCAGGTAAGTATGAAAGAAAAAAATTTCATATGTAGCAGACGAATATATACGATTTTTCTGTTTGTAGTGCATGCTCATGCTAAATGAAAACCATAAGAACCTTGCTTCTGCCACAAAAATGAAACAACCGAAAGCTATCATCAGAAAAGAAAGAAGTAATTTAACTTACGCTTTTTTAAGGAAATATAGGCAACCTTTGCAGCACTCAGCTCCGCCTGTTTCTTGGATTTCCCTGCTTTCCCGCAGAACTGCTCACCTTCTACCTCCACAGTGGAAGAGAATGTTGGCATATGAGATGCACCGGATTTCACAGTTTTATATGTCGGCATGCAAAAGCCTTCTTCCCGAGCTAACTCCTGCAAAAGATTCTTGTAATGTCCCATCTCATCCTGTACAAGGAAAGTAAGAAAACTTATATTATTCATGTCTGCAACCACTGGAAATTGAGAGAAGAAATGACAGCAACTAGTTTCGAGAACTTGCATTAATTCGGGAGCTGTCTTCTGACGGTGACATCAAAACAGTGTTTGCAGCTGCGCGCTCTGCCTCCTTCAAAGTGTTGTACACCTCTGGATCAGCTGTGAATTGGAAATGTATATGAAATGTTAGTTCCATTTAAGTTAGATTAAGTTTGCCAAGTTGAAATGTGCTTGATTGTCTACTGTTATGCAGGGCCGGCCCAGGCCCAGTGCAAGCAGGGCCGGCCAAGGCCCAGTGCAAGCAGGGCGACCGTCCGGGGCCCAAAAATATTGGGGGCACCAAAATTATTATGGTGGTATATTTATATATGTTTTCATAAGAATATAAATATATAAAATTTGGTTCAATGACACAGAAATTAAAGTAGAAGTGGTGGTTTGGTTATTTGAAAATAATAAGAGGTCTTGGGTTCAAAACATCACATGTGCTTATTTACTTTCTAATTTTTACAAATTTCTTTTCATGAGAGTATAAATTTATAAAATTTGGTTAAATGATCAAAAAGTTTAATTAGAAGCAATGTTTTTTGTTGTTTAAAATTAACAAGAGGTCCTAAGTTCGAAACGTTATGTGCATGTTTATTTTTTTCAATTTTTACAAATTTTTGTTTGGTTATTAATTTATTTTAGTTACTAGCTAGTAGCTATGTGGGTTGTTATTTTTAAATATTCGTTTCAATTCAAGTCTAATATTCAACAACGAGTAATACGTAGATCAAATTTTTAGCGCAAATTTGTAAATTATATGACGTGTTATCAAAATATTTAATTTAATGCTCATTCATTACTAATACATATCAATTAAAGACTCGAAACATCATTATTTTTTTAGTCCCCTATTGACAAGGTTAGTAAATAAGAAAAAACACCTCATGATTTATACAAAAACACTTTCAAAGTTCAAATGGAAAACAAAACTCATCATCTATCTACTTATAAGCCCAGAGTTGTTTGGTTTTCTTCTCTCAATACAAAATAAATTAGTATTTTTGTGTTTCTAAATTATTGAGTTTGAAGTGTTTTTCTAAGTATAATTTTATCAATGTCTTACGTGTGAAAATAAATAATTTTCTTATATGAAGTTAGGGCACTTTTTTTGGCGTCGCCCCGGGCCTCAAAAATCTCTGGACCGGCCCTGCTGTTATGTATTCAAAGTAATAATAAAGAGATCACTTTTCATCGTTTAGTAGATGATTTACAGGTTTACAGTGCATGTATTCTGCAGAGCAGTATTGCGAAAATGGTCTCTTGGTCACCCGGCTACCAAGAAACTGGGACTCGTTATTAGTCCTTGATGAGTCAATTTCATATTATATATTTCACCCTATTGTTAGTATGTTTTCGGTAATTATTTTGGTAGAATTTTGATACTTTGTTTTATATTTTCAATATAGGACATGCGACTTCCTCTGGGGCAAAACATGATCAAACGGACAAATTTTGGAGTGATTCAAATTGGAGGGCATTTGTGTCAAAATTTGGGATTTTTCTATCAAGCGGTTATTTTCTGGCGATTGAATAAAAGAGCAGTGTGCAGTGCTGGAAAATAACATTTTTTGGCTTAAATTGCGTTTTTGGAGCCCAAGATGACCTCTAAATTTGATGGGTTCGTAGCTTTCTGGAGAAGTGTTCAGAATATTCCAAAGCTTATATCCAGCTATATTGGGCCGATTTTGGAGCAATTTAGGGGTCCAAAACGTGGCTATGCAGATTTTAGGCGAATTTTATCATTTAATTTAGGGTTATGTTTCCTATTTTATTTTAGTATTTATTGTAGGAGGATTTAATTTTTACTAGGTTAAAAAGAGCTTGGCCGGCCCTAGTTAGAGAATACTTCTTCTCCGTGCGTTGTTTGAGAGAGGAAATTGGCCAAGTGTCGAGATTTTCAAACTTTTTCATTCAAGGTATTTTCGATCTTTTATTATTTCAATAAAGAATTATATGATTTTTATTATGAATATGCGTAACTAATTCTCTTTTTGCTAGGGTGAGGCCACGAGTCTTAGCAAGAATATGTAGTTTCTCTTCAATTTGCTTATGATTATATGCATGTAGGTTTTCGAATTATTAATCACCGGTTTATAAAATCTAATTATCTTGATGATTCGTGACCATTATGATGTTTAGAAAAGTAATTTGATGCAATTTTGGTCGGAGGTCGGTCTTTGAAATTGACGAAAGCTTCTTGTGATTAATATGTGCAAGTTCACTTAGGATGAATGTCACATCTTAAGGGTTGTATGGTTTTTCAAAAGGTTTCACAAAGCTTAATGAGTCATGCATGTTTAGATTTGATCTGAATACCACAGACGGATTGCATGTTTGATATACGCTCTATATTGGGAGTCCAAGTAGGCATATATTAGGAAAACATAACATTCGAAACATGCATGTAGGTCATAAGTAATTGAGAGAATTATATAGGATTGTCATGATGACGGCGGATCCCTAATGTTTTCTTAATTTGATTTCTACAAAATTGTTTCCTTTTTCCTCATCTTTAATATTGTAGATTGGTTTCCTTTAGGTAGGATTACATACTATGCATGCTATTCTTTACATAATTTTACTGGAAATATGTTTGTATGTGGTGGCAACGCAAAACTAAACATTTTGGAGACTAATTAATTTATACATTAAATGTTAAATCACGGTTTGACATGTACATACCAGTGCCAGAAGAAAGGTTAGAAGAAGGTGGAGAGGTGAAGTGAAAGAAAGCGAGCATGGCAGCTTGGTTTTGGGCTTGTTTGGACGATTTGCAAGCAACCGGGGAATCGAAGGAGAAGCCATTGACCGAAATAGAGGCCTTGAAGCAAGGGTTGTGATCCGGTCCGTCTTTCATGGCCGTGTATGTTGGCAACCCCCATTGATTCCCATGGCAGACCTCCTGCAGCTTACTCTTGTACATTGTGATCTCAACTCAACTCTCAAGTCCAAGTGGAAGAGCTCAAAGTATATAAGTACCGCTGTTGCGTTGAGTTGAGTAGTTAGGAGCTAACTTATCATTATCTCTTCATGTGAAAAGCATGAGTGCATTTGTAACCAAGAAATCATGAAGAAATTGCAACTCCATATGCATTTCTTCAGAACAAGATGGAAATGTGGATTCTAATTCCGTGCCTAACCAATAAAGAGAGCATACAGTTAATATGCATTCGGATACAAACTGATGTAGCACATAATATGACAGTAATTGTTGGGTTAAACGAAAATATTACAGGCCAAGGTGAAACAAAGCCCAAGGTTGTGGTGTAAAATATTGTGGAGCCATAAAAGGCCAAGCATGAAAACAAGGCCCAAAAGACCGTTTCAGTTAAGGTCGGAACGAAGTTAGGTCGACTAATATTTGAGTCGAAGCTAAGTTACTCAATGTGTGATTTTTTGTAGTTCGAGAATGATTCTTTGCTTGAGATGGGGGCTCTTTAAAGTAAGAATCAAGAATGTTTTTCTAACGGAATGGTTATTGAAGAACCATAACTATTGCCTAGGATATTCCTTCAGCAATATTCAGTGCCAACCTAATAAACTTTCTCACCCTTTGATTAGAGGCTCCTTCTAATTGCTTTGAGCGGGAGAAAAGGTGGGTTGCAATAGTCACAGTCTGAATCTTGATTTGTAGTTTAACTTGCTGCTTGCCTAATTCTTTATGGCATGAGTTTCTCACTCTAGATCTAAATGCAAAGACTCATAATCCTATTTTTTTTTTACAAAACAAAACACAAAAGAAATCTAAGGTCCGTTTGGTATTTGATTTGGATCCAATGTTTTCAACTCAAAAACAAGTTTTGAGTCACAAATTTAAGTATTTATTTGGTATTTGATTTGAATACAATTCTCAAAACCACAACTCAAAAATATTTGAAAACAAAACCTATTTGTTGAAAACGCAAAAAGTGTGTTTTAAACAATTTATTTTTTGGGATTCACCACTCACTTTTGTTTGTCTCTCTCTCTATCACTTACTCCCCCCTCTCTCTTCCTCTCTCTCTGCCACTCACTGCCATATCTCTCTCTATCACTCACTCCAGTCTCTCTCCCCCTATCTCTTCTCTCTCTTATGTGTTGCCTCTTCAATCTGTTCCCACTTGCATTCACCATAGCCAACACCTCTATCCTTCTTCCTCCGACCGAGATAAATCGACAGCAACAAATAGTCACTGGTTTTGGAGGTCGCTGGATCTCAGATTTGAGATCGCCAACATGACCAGCCTTGGTCTGTCAGCGCGAGTTTGGAGGAAGGAGTTGGTAAATAGCAAAATGGGTCACCAGGGAGGGGAGGGATGCGGTGGTCGAGAAATTGGTCTGGCCTAGGCGTTTATTTTTTCTATTTTGGATTACTTTTGAGAAGTTGCATGCCAAACAAGGTTTTGAATTTAAAATTTTTAAATCAAAACATGTGTTTTTAGAAAGAAGGGCAAAAAACTGTTTACTACCCTCATGTTTCGTGGTTTTCAACATTTAGTACATCAATTTTTTTTCGTCTCAGAGTCATACCTAAAGTGTAAATTTTGGGACAGTCTCATACATCCGTTAGTCAAATTGTTAAGTCAGCTGTTAACTGTGACGTGGTGCCCATGTGGCCAACGACTGGGCGCCACGTGTCATCCACGTGGAAATTTTAAAAAAAATTTTATAAAATAATATATATATATATATTATAAAATTAAAAAAAAAAACCGAATCTGGGCAGATTCGGAAGAAGAAGGAGAAGGAAGAAGGAGGAAGAAGAAGGAAGAAGAAGAAGAAGGAGAAGGAAGGAGGAAGAAGGAAAAAAAAAAGGAAAAAAACTGGGCAGATTCGAAGAAGAAGAGGAAGAAGAAAGAAGAAGAAGAAGAAGAAGAAGAAGGAGAAGGAAGAAGAAGAAGAAGGAGAAGGAAGGAGGAAGAAGAAAAAAAAAACTGGGCAGATTCGAAGAAGAAGAAGAAGAAGAAGAAGAAGAAGGAGGAAGAAGAAGGAAGAAGAGGAAGAAAGAGAAGGAAGGAGGAAGAAGGAGGAAGAAGAAGAAAAGAAAAAACTGGGCAGATTCGAAGAAGAAGAAGAAGAAGAAGAAGAAGGAGAAGGAAGAAGGAGGAAGAAGAAAAAAAAAACTGGGCAGATTCGAAGAAGAAGAAGAAGAAGGAGGAAGAAGAAGGAAGAAGAAGAAGAAGGAGAAGGAAGGAGGAAGAAGAAGAAAAAAAAAAAAACTGGGCAGATTCGAAGAAGAAGAAGAAGAAGGAGAAGGAAGGAGGAAGAAGAAGGAGAAGGAAGGAGGAAGAAGAAGAAGGAAGGAGGAAGAAGGAGGAGGAAGAAGAAAAAAAAAAAAACTGGGCAGATTCGAAGAAGAAGAAGAAGAAGAAGAAGGAGAAGAAGAAGGAAGGAGAAGAAAGAAGAAGAAAGAGGAAGAAGAAGAAGGAGGAAGAAGAAAAAAAAAATGGGCAGATTCGGAAGAAAGAGAAGGAAGAAGGAAGAAGAAGAAGGAGAAGGAAGAAGGAAGAAGAAGAAGAAGAATGCAAAAAAAAAAAAAAAACGAATCTGCTACCCAGATTCAGAGGAAGAAGAAGGAACAAAAAGAAGAAGGAGAAGGAAGGAGGAAGAAGAAAAAAAAAAAAACGTTTTTTTTTTTTAATTTATTTATTTATTATTTTATAATATATATATATTTTTTTAAATTTCCACGTGGATGACACGTGGCGCCCAGTCATTGTCCACATGGGCGCCACGTCACTATTAACGGCAGACTTAACAGTTTGACTAACGGATGTATGAGACTGTCCCAAAATTTACACTTTAGGTATGACTCTGGAACGAAAAAAACTTGATGTACTAAATGTTGAAAACCACGAAACATAAGGGTAGTAAACAGTCTTTTGCCCTAGAAAGAAATCAAAAGTTTGAGTTATGTTCTCAAGTTAGATACCAAATAGGCCCTAAAGTCTTGTTAGATGTTTTTTTTTTTTTCCAATGTTAGGCTTAAAAAAGGAAAATGTTAGGAATACCATTTACTAAATCACAATTATTAACTATATGACGTGTCACTAATAGAAATATAAGCACATTAATCAAATAATTAAGTAATAGGATGAAGTGTCGATTTAGCTCATGAACTATCACCTTAGTGAAAATTAGGTTCCTGAATTATTTTTTCAATCAAATAAGTCCCTAAATTAGTTAAAATTGCTAACTTCATCCCTAAGATTATATTCAAAGCTATTTTATCCTTTTTATTTTGTCAACTTAAGTCACTTGTGACACGCCCGACCCTGATATTCTCCCAAACACCAGGGTAGGCACGTGCTGACCGACACCCGAAGGTGACGAAGCCATATTAGAATGCATGAGAACTATGAAGAAATAAGACTTATAAATTTAAATATAATGAATATGTAACTTAGGAACTTGTTCAGAGCATACAACTAACTAGAACACTAAAAAGAAATAATATAAAATTGAATGAGCGAAGGAGTGGGTCCTACACCGAGAGGACTCGAAGATGCCGATGCGGAAGTGCTTGGACACCGGGATTGTACGTCTCGATTCTAAGTCCTGAGGGGGCGCAAAACAAACATGAGTGGACCAAGTTGATATATATATATATAAAATATTGAAACAGTTATCAACATACTAACCCCCAAAGTTTAATGAAAACAATAGCATAATATGTACTAGGTTTTCCGAAAACCCTAGCATGCCATAAAACCTTTCATGAAACATATCTTGTATATAGTGTGCTAGCCAGTGGTATCAGTATCATTATCTCTTGGCCAGAAGCCATTAACATATACCATTATCTCCTCGGGACATCGGGATGGTCACGTGCTAGCCAACACCCGACGGGTGACAAAAGCCATTTAATTTAAGCAATTGCTAAGAAATATGCTAAAACAGGCAATAGGGACTAATAACACAATATTAAAGTTCAACTGCTAATTAATAAAATTAAGATAACACACATAATGTTCAGAGCATACGCCTAATACAGAGTACAAGCGGAATTTAAGATAGAGGAGTGCTATTACAATAGGTGCCGAAGCAGAGAAGATATAGCATGAAATCATTGGTAGGGAAATTCCTCGTAGCTCAGATCGTATTCCTAGTTATAAGGTCCTAAAGAGGGCGCAAAACAAACGTGAGTGGACTAAGTTGATATATATATATATATATATATATATATATATATATAATAAAACAGTTATCAACATACTAACCCCCAGGTTTTATGAAAACAAATATATATCATGATCAACATAGGTTTTTCCGTAACCTAGCATGTCGTGCAATGTCTCAAATCATAACTTTTTTATATAATAATCACTAGTGGATGTCCAATAACCCCCAGGCCCCATGTCGGCTCCCCGTCTCTGAGCAGACAGTCAGAGAAAAATTACCCCCAGGCCTCATGCCGGCTCCCCGTCCCTGTGCTAAATAGCCAGAGGAAACACACTCCAGGCCCTATGCCAACACCAAACCGTTGCCCGGGACAGACCGGAATCTATCCCTACGTCCCATAGCGGAAATGACCACTAGGTAAGTACAAAACCATTGAACATATATATATTGAAAAGCAATTTCATAGTATAAAATCATCCATCATCTATACTATAAAGAGGTGTTCGAAACATGTTCTAAATATCATATCGTCATCCATCAGATATTCTATAAGAACATGGGTGATAGGAAAAATAGTAGTAATTCAAACCAGCATCAGTAAGCATGTTATCTCAAAGCGTTTTATAGAACATAATCATCAAATCATGCTTTTCATGTATGCATTTTTACTATTAAAACATGTTATTTTGAAGGGGTCTACTCACCGTACACCGTTGGTGCAAAGCCGTACCAAAAACGAATAACGGAATCACAACTAATAATCACACCTATTCACATAAAGGAGTACATTTAGTCAAACTCTACACAAACGATTAAATTTGCGAAAACGGACTTCAAAAATAGGTCCAGGACGTCGAAATTAGCTTAGAAAAGGTTCCAGACGAAAACCCAAAAAGTCAACGTTGACCGTTGACCAGTCAAAGTCAACGCTGACCGTTGATCGGGTTGGGCTGGTTTAGGGTTTGGGTTTAGGTTTTGGGCTTTAAGATTTGGGTTGGGCTGGTTCTTAGCGGTTTAGGATTGGGTTTAGGTCTCTAGGCTTGACCCATACCCACACACGGCCCGAGGGCCTAATTAGAAAGGATTTAGGGTTTAGTCAACAGGCCAAAGGCCCTAAATGAAACGGCCCGAATGCTTTTTGGGTTTTTAAGGAATTAAAATAAAAATAAAAATGGAACGGGCTAGGGTATTGGGTTGAAACAAAACGGGCTTAAGGCCCATGGGTTTAGAAAACGGCCTGAAGGGCCTTGGTTGTACGGAGAAGAACGCCGGAGCTTCTACAGCTCTGGCCGACTACAAACGCACACCTTAGACCCCGATCTAGGTATCAAAATGAAGAAATAGACGAGATGAGTGTTTTTATACCTTTGGTTTGCCATACAACGGTCAGAGGTGATCGTAAATCCTCTCGACAACCAAGGGCTCGCCGGAGATGGGTGTGCTTTTCCCCTGAGCCGATTTCGTTCTAAAACCTTGATGAAAACGAGATAAAATTCAATAAATCTCTTCCAAGCTTCACACTAGAACGAAAAGAAAGGCAAATCCGAGCTTACCTAACCGGAAACACGAAGAAAACTCGTCGGAGATTTCTGGGTTCCGCCGTCCTCACTGCGACGAGAGAAAGATGAGGTTGATGATGATGATGGCGTCGGGAAAATGGATATGGGTGCGGGTGTACACGGGTGTGAGATCAGAGAGCGAGATGGAATAAGATGAGTGAGTTTCGAGAGAGAGAGAGAGAGAGAGAGAGATGGAGCTAAAATAAGAAGAGATCACGGGGTAGGGGACAGAAAGAGAAAAGTAAGGAGTGCTGGTGCGAAAATTAACTTAACACACAAATTAAACCCTCTTATTGACAATTGTAGTAAAGATGTAAGTAGGGATCATTCTAGACCGGGGATTAGGAGGGATTGCTAATCTACTTAAAACTGACTCAAAAACATAAAACTAGGCTTAAAAACACTTAACTAGACTCAAAGAACTCAAAACAAGCTATAAAGACTCAAAACAGCACAAAACAATCAAATAGACTCAATCTAGACACTATAGGTTGATTTGGACGAAAATTGATTTAACTTGACTCAAAACACTTAAAAACACAATTTGGACAGATTCTAACTAATTTGACACTACTAAGTAAAGGGGATTGGGTTTTGGACGAATTTGAAATAAAAACAAGCAGATTGTAAATTTAAACAAAGTTTGGACGAAATTGGGTGAAACTATGGGTGATTGGCTAGCTAGAGGGTTCTTCTCCACACATGACACACTTGCACACAAATCGATTTCCAATTGCTTTTCCAATAAACCATGAACCTCAACGCCCCAGATTAATCTTGAACAACACTAATTAACCCTCATATTTTCCTTAAGTCATTGAATTGGATGGATAACGCATCGGCAACCAAATTATTCTTTAATAGTCCCCTACATGAACAACATAATAGAGATACAGTCAAAGATCATTAAGCTTTGTGAAAATCATAAGCATTGACAAAACATTCGTAACTATGATGAGCATGATACTCCTGCCAGGAATCTACTTAACACGATTGTGACTAGCAACCTCCATTACTTATGAATATAAGTTCATAATGATTAGGTGAAACTCCCTTATATTCTAGCATCAAATTCATGCATGCAAACTAAGTGTGCACCCTTAATCAACAAACAAGAATAAGTTTTGAATGAAACAGTTAAGTAAATTGCATTCATGATTTATAGAATCACAACTGGAAGTAATCAATTCATATTGCAAATATGTTCATGGCTTTGAACTTCCCCTAGCTAAAACGAGTTTAGCTCCTCATGTTCGCAAAACAAAGATACATAAACTTAAACATTGAAAACAAAGGATTGAAAACACCTAAAAACGTTCCAGCAATCCAACTTGAATGACAAACACGTCCAAGAGTCCTCATTCTTCTTCTTTGCTGCGGCACAAGGGATGGGTGAAGGTTTGAATGGTGAATTGTATGGAAGAATGGCTGAAAGTATGATTGGTAGTGAGTGGATGTGTTGATGGCTGCGGCAAGGGTATTGGTGTATGTCTTTGGTGATGAATGATGGATGGTATGATAGATCCCCCCAAGGCTTAAATAATATACCTAAGTATGTCAAAACCCTAGGTAATTAAGGCTAAGCAAAAGTCAAAAATTAAAAGGAAAGAGTAAGGGTGGTGCGGCAAAGGGAAACAAAAGGGAAATGGCACCCCTTGCGCGGCAAGGGAAAGGGAAATTGGAAAGGGGAATGTTCCTCCTTGTGCGGCAAGGAATGAAGGTTCAAGGGATAGGTGCGGCAACCCTTTGTGGCTGGAATTAAATCTTCTAAAACCTATATTAAGTGTCCTAATATATTTAGGAATCTTCCTTGTGGCTGGAACTTGGTGATTTAGGATTAGGAAAGGTAAGAACAAGATAAGGCAAGTTTGACTAGTCTTTCATCTTTCTTGATGGTTTCCTTGTCTTCCTTGTTCTTGAATTAATTTCTTCATAACTTCAGCATAATCCTACCCTCTTTTGGTATTCAAATTCGTCCATCCACCTTGCTCCATGCATGTGATATCCATTCAAAGCCCAAAATTGCTCCAAAAGGCACCAAAATGCCCTTTCTTGCCACTTTAGCCTTTTAAACCTACAAACACACGAAAATAGCTTTAAAATACTAAAATAACTAGGAATTAACAACATAAATGCACTAAAATAAGCTAACTAAATCGCATAAATATGCTCCTATCAAGTGCTGGGGTGTTGCCACGTGGCAACCTAGGGATGGAAATAATCTCATTTTCAGATCCTGATTGGATAAAGGAATAGGGTCCAAATTGATAATTCTATAACTTTTTGGGGAGAATTACATAATTACATTTATAAGTGGGGGTGGGTGTAACACCTCCTGTCAACCATATATCTCCCTCAGCCTTATTTCTCCATCACCCGTAGGCAGAACATTAACCACTAGATACGCACAAAACCATTGAACATAGTCTTTTCAAACATAGGTATACATATCTCAAAAACATTTTCATAGTATAAAGTCATCCATCATCTATACTATAAAGAAGTGTGTACAAGCATATTCATAAGCAGTATAAAGTCATCCATCATCTATATCACAAAGAACATGAGTTTGATAAAATATGGTATTCCAAAATATTCTCAGTAAGCATAATATATTGTAAAACGTTTCATAAAACGTAGTCAATAAATCATGCTTTTCTTGTATGCATTTCTAATATTAAAACATGCATTTTTGAATGGGTCCACTCACTGATACTCTGCCGCAGAAGAGCCACGCAAAACTAGCGAATACGGAATCGCCACAATATATGCACCTAAGCACATAAAGGGTACAATTAATAAAACTCTATCAAAACTATTGAATTTAGGAAAACGGACGTCAAAAACGGATTCAGGATGTCAAATTACCCAAAGAAGGGTCCCGGGTAAATTTCGAAAAGTCAACACAAAGAATATTACAGAGAATATTCCCTGACGGATGAAATATTCCCTGACGGAATATTCCATCTGGGTCAAAGGGTTTGGGTCAATCGGGTTGGGCCTAAAGGGTTTGGGTCCAATGGGTTAAAGGGTATTGGGCTTAGGGTTAAACAGGGAGAGGGCCCTGGGTTCTATATAAGGGGCTTGGCTTGAAAGCTCGGCCCAATGCCTTTGGGTTTTATAAAATAAAATAATAAAATAAATTAAAAAGGTTAACAGACCTAAGGCCCAAGTCCTATACTGAAGGAATTTTTGTGAAAAACATGTTCATTTGAATAACATCATATAGCATGCAATTAACAATTAAAGGCGGAATCATGCTTTCATGCATTCAAAAACAAAACATCTACCATGAAATTCAAAGCCTAGTAGATTGGTGAACCTTGACTCAACTTAAAAACAACAATTTGTTAGTTGAGAAATATTTACCTTTGTAGATTCCTCTTTGCATATGCAAAGGATAATCACCCAAGAGATAGGGCCTTCATTCCTTGCTTCTTAGCTCCATGGATTTGGTTAGAAGAATAGGTTCTCCAAGTTCCCAAAATTGAGAACCTCTAAAGATTCTACACCAAGGTTGGATTGGAGAAGAAATGAGTGACCTTGAGGAAATAGAATTGCTAGACAATATCCCCCAAGGTGGTTGGCCTCTTAGAGAGAAATGGAAGCTTTGTGTTCTCACCAATTTTCTCTAAAATCAACAACTTATGAATTTTAGGTTATAAAGTTCTTTATATAGTCACTTCTTTAAATGACCTAAAGAACCAAAAACCCTAATTCAACACTAAATGGATATGGGCTTTTGGGCCTTTGTGAATCTTTATTCATTAAGTTGTCATACAACTTAAGTCAATGGGCTTTGACGTTCGAAGCCCATTGGGCCTTAAGGTCCAAAACTATCCCGATGTCTTTAACGAACTTATTCGTTTGATTAATTAACATATTAATTAATCCTTGCCATAAATAATTAAACCATTTAATTCATCTCCTTTGTTTCTTCAATCTCCACCTTACTCGGTGTACGATACATTAGGTTCCTTTTAGCGAGGCAGTGGGCGATTAAAACCATTTTACATCGATTGTGAATTGAAACTTACTTTCAATTCTCCCTTTAGTGATTACACACGTTTAGGGCTTCCACAAACCATGAGTGACACCTAGCAGCATATCATGGCTACCCAAGCTAATCAGAAGAGGTAGAGAACCTATTCAGTTTAGGATTACAAATGCAATACGGTCTTTCTCTAATCTAATACTCTTGACCACATTGTTTGGTTTGATAGTTTATTTATTCATGTCTACTATCCAATGTGATTCATTTGCATTTTATGATTACCTTGAATGTGATTTGGAACGCATTCCCCAATCTCATTCATACTCTGGCCAGAGATTTTAATCATATCATAGAGTATTCTCCCTCAAACCATTTTGAAGGTTAGAGATCCCTTGTTGCACATTCACTTGTCTCCATGACTAAGTGGCTTAACCCCAATGATGTCGTGGACACCCCGATGGGGTGACTTTGACATAATCAAAGATCAAGGACTTAACCACAAGACAACAACTGTGATGCCTCACGTCAAAGGACTAATTTGCATTATCCCAAACATGAGTTCTCATGTGACATGAGTATGAGAACTCATCGTTGATCGTGTTCAGTGAACTCATTCTCTATTGAGCACCTACGTACTTGTCTTGATGTCACACACACCAATGACTCGAGACTAGTCACTCTCCCTGAGAGAAGACATAGCACTTACTGATCTTAACGGACTGTCAATGCCCAATTGGCAATCCTATGATCAGGAATGTTTAGGATGTGTCTACGAAAGAATGGTCTCATTAATCTAACTTCATTAGATTGCATTCTCCCAATCACATATTCCTTGGACTTTATCGTTTAAGCATATAACATTTATATGAGACGCCTCAAACAATAATGTTTGCCTTTTATATGTAAACTAGATTAGTTTAACATGTGAAATGTCCGTAAAGTATCATCATATGATTGGCTTTAGGGCACATTTCCAACATATACGGCCCAAATGCCTAAACTAAAAGGGTTTTAGGTTAAAGGCTAATTGGGTTGGGTTTAGAGGGTTTTAGGGTTGGGCCTTAAGAGGCCACCGGTTTGTTAGGTGGGTCGCCAGACCTCAAGAAGAAGAAGCCCGGAACATGGCCGGGAACTTCTCTAGCTTTGACGGAGCTCGGAACACCACCAACATACAACAAAATATACATGGAATTGAAACTCAAAAAGAGGAGAGTAATTTTATACCGAAAAACAGGTCAAGTCGTGGTCCGATTCGGTCGAAAAAGTGCCTGCAACCGTCGGCGTCCTCGCCAGAAATTAGGTAGTGCTTCCCCATCTTGTTTCTGTGTACAACAACACTCATCACACCTCCTTTGATGCCATGTGACATAAAAATGGACAGGTAGAGATTTCTTGATGCTTACCTCATGTCGGAAAGAAGGAAACTCGCCGGAGAAGGAAGCTGCACAGTAAGGGTAGCCATGGGGAGGTTAAGGTGATCCTCCCTCGATCCTAGCTCCCTGGAATTTGCAGGGAAAGAAGGATGGTGGTGAGTGTCGCTGCTATCATCGTTGTTAAGGTAAATGGGTGTGTGGGTGTCGCCGGGAAAATGGGAGGGGAAAGTCTATGTGAGAGAGGGAGAGATAAATGAGAGTGAGGGAGAAGAGAGAACTGTGAGAGAGAGAGAGAGCCTTGGGCCTTAGGAGACACAAACCAAAGGTGGGCCCCTCATGGGCACACCTATTAAGACCCAAAACAATGTTTTAAACCAAAGAATTCCTTAACCAACATGAAATGACAACATTGCCCTTTCGTTTCCTAAATTTCGGGACGGGTTGTTACAACTTGACACACTTTATAGTGTATTACCGTTCTTGTCTCGCCTATAATAGCCCTTAACATTTCATATAGGTTGCGAATCTAACGTCTAATTTACCTTTTAAAGTTAACTACATACACTATTTTTTTACGTAAAATTATTAATCTACCTTTCAATGTGTATCACATGAAAGTAATGTGACATAAATGGATGGAAAACTGAATATATTAGCTTCGAATATATAATTGACAGATTTTTATAATTCAATGACTGATTTTTTTGAAAAAAAATAGTTTAGGGACCTAATTTTTACTCAGGTGATAATTCAGAAACTAAATTGGCAATTTACCCTAAGTAATAATCTAATCATTATCAACCAAATCATATGCTTTATAAAATAAAAATACTAAAGACTCTCTTAAGGTGAGACTCTTCGTGAACTCTCCACCGTCGCATATGTTTTGCACAATGCTTTAGAATATTTTGGTATAGAATTGTGCCATTCCACTTTTAAGAGAGTATCACAGGATTTCTCTTTATAAATTATAATTTAAATAGATGATGTTGGGAAGGGAATACGATTCACCATCCAACACCCGATCCCTCGATCAGGTTTTCTATCTCCCTCCTCGCTCCTCCCTCCTCCGACACCACCGCCAGCCCAAAATAAAGGTTCCCCCTCCCCCCTCCACCAACCTCCTCCTCTCTCAGCCCTTATCCGCCCACAGCCTCTCCCTCCGTCGCTCTTCAAGCCATCAAAATCCGCAATTTTGACAGCCTGACGAAAGCGACGTAAAGCGAAAGAGGTTGGAGTTCTCTCTCGGTCTTCCTTCTCATATTAATTTCTGGTTAAATTATCAGCAACCTTAATCTCTGCTAAACCTCGTATGGATATCTGTATCAACACACACACACAGAGACACCTATGTATATATTTAACAAACAATTTCGACTGTTTAATGTTTCAACAGTGTCTGTAATGGAAAACAAAAGTTTTAGCTGTTTCATATCCATGTCTTTTCACACGTTGACGTTGGTGTGCTTTTTGTTTCTAATTTTGTTTACTGTTGTTTTTGCTTAAGGAAAAAATGGTGTCTGAGTTAATAAATGCGAATCCGGTCATCTACGAAAAGAAAGAGCGTCGGGTTCGTAGCGTTCCAAGTGCTGCTGCCGATGAATATGCCGTTGAAGCCATTGATCAGCAAGAGATTTTTGATATCCTCTCTGTATATACTTGTATTTATGCATTTTACTGTAAGTGTATATGAAGCATCTATGTGTATGCCGAGAAGATTTTTTTGTTTTCTATGAACGAATATTAATCCATTGATTAACTTAATTGCTGTACTTTAATCAGTTTCGCAAGTAGTTTTATGTTTTGTCTTGTATGCCGGGATGAATTTAGTCGTCCTTAACAATTCTTAAATCATATTAGAGATATAAAGGACCCGGAACACCCTTATTCTTTGGAGGAGCTCAAAGTAATAACCGAAGATGCAATTGAAGTCGATGATGGCTGTGGCTACGTCAGGTAGACAGACCTTTTTATGCTCATTTTAAATAGGCTTTTGCCTAATTCTGGCTATGTTTTGAACCCTGTTGGCTAAATGATGATTGTTTTCTTCAGGGTCACGTTTACTCCTACCGTGGAACATTGTAGTATGGCAACAGTTATTGGTCTTTGCTTACGTGTTAAACTCTTAAGGAGCTTGCCTTCTCGTTACAAGGTACGATCTTTATCTTCTTGTTGAATTGGATTCACATTATTCTCTATTACCATGTAATATAGGTTAAATTGGGAGTGAATACCAGGACTCCATCAAATTGAATTTCTGCCCGTATAATAGTACTGTTTTTTAAGCTTTTGAGATGAATGTAAAATGTAACTGTCTGTTTAATTTATGAGATTTGGGTAAAAAAATGGAGAGGGGTTTGTTTGGAGAGTCATATTATTGTGCATTATAATACTATGATATACATACAAAAGAGTCATTCACCATGTCTTATGTTGGGTGAATGAGAGTGGAAGCGGGGAAGACATTGCTTAAGATGTGTTTCTCTACAACAGGGTGATAATATGATGAACCTTTCCTATGTTGTTATTTGGTTGATTTAATATCTTGATGTTTAGCTTACCTCATAGGTTGCAACACGTAGTGGAGATAGACTCTGTATTTGGTCACGATAGTATGCTTTTGATTGACTGGAAGTTGGAATAACTATATAGGTAGGCTCTCAAATTTGGTTGAAAATCAGTAACAATTAGAGTCTGCCTTTTGCGGGTCTTTTTGTGTCCACTTATCTATTTACTTTTTCTGATAAAATGCTAAAAGGCATTCTGAAGTTTCAATTTTGTGAAAGCATCATTTTGTGCTGTTTGTTAAAGAGAATGAGTGTTTAAGGGCATCTTCTGATATGTCCACGCTCGATGTACAATCCAAGAATAAATGCATAAACATGTAGGCACACAAACACATACTCAAGAAATATTTTACAGCAACCACCTGACATAAGTGTAGAAAATAAATTTTGATCGGAAACAAGTATCTAACTATGCCTCCAAATTTCATGTATTGTTGTGAACTATTTGGCCATTTGAACACTCTTGTGACGCTGTTTAGAAAAAATTATTGGACGCCCCATATTACTCCAAATTGGAATAGCTCAGTATTGTCAGCCTATGATTCATGATGGTCCTTTTGTTTCTTCTCTATTGTACTGATTAAGTCTCAGCCTTTGTAAGCCTGCTAATTTTTTAATCTTTTCATTGTGGTTAGGTGGATATTAGGGTGGCACCGGGATCTCATGCAACCGAAGCTGCCGGTACTCTCTCTCGCTCTCTCTTTCTCTCTCTGGGTTTTTGTGACACATGGTTGGGCTGTGGAATTTCTCATGATTCGTTGATATGATTCTCAAACCAATTCACAATTTAGCTTATAGCAACACATTCCATCACACCAAGCTTACATTGCAAAGGTTACTGACATCTCGTTACTAAAACAAAAGGTTACTGACATCTGTTTAAAAGAAACCTAGATGAAGTAGTCTTCCGAATAACATGGTAAAGGCATCTTAATAAATTTTTTGATAATTCTTGTCTACCATTCGTGATTTTACTTTTCTTACGTGTGCAGTTAATAAGCAACTGAATGATAAGGAACGGGTGGCTGCAGCGTTGGAGAACCCGGGCCTCGTTGATATGGTTGATGAATGCCTTTCTCCTTCATACGAGTGAATGAATCGCTTATCTTGACTGATCGACTGGTCCAGTCATCAGTATACTACTTTTCTACCAGATTCATACATCTTGTAGCCACTTATGTTGGTATAATTTGAATGGCCAGTTAAGATGGGGAATATATGGATTAAAAGAAATAGTCCCTTGTTTAAAATTAGTTTCATTGTTTTTCCTCTCGACTGATTTGTATTGTAATAATGTACCACAGAATAGCATTAGTTTATGTTATGTGATTTAGTTTAAGATCAGATTGTTGAATAATTGGGGTTGCTTTGCTTTGATAACTTTATTGTTTGTTTTAAAGATAAATTAAACAGAGAGCGAGGAGATGGAGAAATGCATAGTTCTGATATACCCTTACACTGTTTAGATGAGGAAATTTAAGATTACAAAGAAATTTTAAAAGGGTTTACATCACAAAGGGTTCTTGAAATTGACCCATACCATCAAGATGGTCATTGAAATTGAAAATTGATTAATGTAGTTTCTGAAAGTAGGTGTCGGAAATTAATGTGCTCTTTCCATCTCAATTTTGTCAAAAATTTTGTTATGTGTTGGTGTGGCACATAAATGAGTTTCACAAGTCGTTTTTGTTTTATTTTATTTTATTTATTATTATATTTTTTTTATCATAAATGATCCCTGAAATGACCCACACAATTAAGATAGTCCCTGAAATTGAAAATAAATGTAATTCTAAAATAGATTTCTCAAATCAATGTGGTCATTCTGTCTTATTTCTTTCGAAATTTTTGTTATTTGCGAATGACACACCCCTATCTAGATAGAGGCATGCTGGTTGTCACATGAGGGTGACGTAGCCATGTGCACAGTGCGGAAGCAATATTAATACAAGAAATGCGAATAAACAAAAACCAAACCAACTAGAGCACTAGATAAGATAAGGTGCAAGTGCGATATTAAGTGTGATTGCACAACCAGAGTATAAGTAGCCTAAGTGCAGTCCAGCAGGACGAATACTAATTATACAACACCAAAGGTGATCCTACATTGGTGATAATCTGTCAGAACCTCCGTCAAATCCTCGTAAGCCACCAACAAGCACTCCTACCTAAAACATGGAGGGGCGCAAAACAGAAAGTGAGTGGGCAAAAACAAAACTTTTCAAAACCATTTCACTTATCAAAAATAGTAACCCCTCGCCGTAAAACCTGTATAATTCCCAGAAAATAGCATACATGTTTATATCTCAAAACCAAATTCGAAATAACAATTCCACAAATATACCATGTGTGAAATCCCATTCCTAGATTTCACTATTATAATCTACGTATTTGTATTATTGAGGTTTTATATTTATTTTTCGGGAATTTATATTAATTTATTTGAAATTAGGTTTTAATTAAACTAGTTATGAGGGTAGAAGTTTGGAATTAATTATCTAAAATCCGTAGACCTTTTGAGGTCACGATTTATATTTTCGAATAGATCTCAAAGCCACGAGCGCATAGGTGAAACTCGTTTGTGAGTCCGGATTATAATGGTATAGTTACAGACATTTGAAGTTGTTCTGCTAAACTATAGTTTTTAAATGAGATAAACCCCCACCATGTGGGAATTGGGCCGAGGAGAGGTGAGTAAATTTTGAGAGCCCAATCAGAATTAAAACCAAGGCACCAATCAGACCCAAGGGAGGGAGGAAAAATGGACCAATTTGAGGAAAGGAGAAAAGGGGGACTGGTGAATAGGAGGGAGAAAGAGGAAGAGAAAGGAAGGGAAGGGAGAAGCACGGGATCACTAGTCCATTTTTCCCTTGCGACTCGACCCGCCCTCGGCGGCTCTTCCCGACGAGTTCCCGTCCCCTTTTCTGGCCTTCTTCAACCCCCCATCAATACCAAACCTCATCATAACATCTCATCATCCTATTCTAGCGAAAATTGACATGAATTGGTTACGATTCCACGAATCTTGAACCCGTGGGTGTCGTGAGACCAGTGGCCGAGATCCACCAAATCTGAAACGTTTTCTTTCAATTTCCACCACCACTAGACTCCCCTTGAGGTATGGAACAAAGCCCAAACAACCTTGGTGGCGGCGGAGTATTGGAAAAGTCGAATCGAAGCTCACCCATTCTAGGGTTTTTGGCGGGTTTGAGTGAATTTGGGGCTTTTCCCGGCCGAATTGGATTTCGGTCCAGGTATGAAAGTTGTTCCTCTCATTGAACTCTACTTGCTTGTAAAAATTGGTAATTTTTAAAATAGTTGAATTTTCCGGTGAGTCGGGACAGCCAATCACCACCGGCGGCGCATGACCAGTGGGCCTATATTGGTTAGATAGTGACTTGAATATACGAGATATGATTATTATCTTAATTTCTTATATTAGTATCAATTGTGAATATGAATTGATCTTATAAATATGATTCTATTGAAATGTGATTTTATATATTTAGCCATAGACCTATGCTTATTAAATAGGATTTGGCTTGTGTACTGATGATGTTTGTGATATATATGTGTTTAATTATTTTTTTAATAATGTGATTGATAATTATGATGAATGTTATGACAATTATGGGATCTAAATATTGTTTAATAATTATTTGGATATGATTGCCAACTGAATACCTATTTGAACTTGGCATTACTACCTAGCATGAGATGGAGATGAAAGTCAAGAGATGAGTTAGGTACTTTATTAGATTTTTAGTAGAAATAGTAATCAAGGGAATTCCTTGTGCTGTGCTCCATATGACTAGATGTTGGTTGATATAGGGAATTGATAGCATGTATACGTATAATTATGTATAATGTGTGATGATGAAATTGCACCATGTAGTAGTGGTACATGGATGATCCTGCTTGGTATATCCGCGATGGGGGACCATACACATGCTAGGAGGGATCATGCTGTTGGAAATGTGCCCTAAAGCCATTCATATGATGATACTTTACGGATATTTCACATGTTAAACTAATCTAGTTTACATATAAAAGGCAAACATTATTGTTTGAGGCGTCTCATATAAATGTTATATGCTTAAACGATAAAGTCCAAGGAATATGTGATTGGAAGAATGCAATCTAATGTAGTTAGATTAATGAGACCATTCTTTCGTAGACACATCCTAAACGTTCCTGATCATAGGATTGCCAATTGGGCATTGACAGTCCGATAAGATCAGTACGTGCTATGTCTTCTCTCAGGGAGAGTGACTAGTCTCGAGTCATTGGTGTGTGTGACATCAAGACAAGTACGTAGGTGCTCAATAGAGAATGAGTTCACTGAACACGATCAACGAGGAGTTCTCATACTCATGTCACATGAGAACTCATGTTTGGGATAATGCAAATTAGTCCTTTGACCTGAGGCATCACAGTTGTTGTCTTGTGGTTAAGTCCTTGATCTTTGATTATGCCAAAGTCACCCCATCGGGGTGTCCACGACATCATTGGGGTTAAGCCACTTAGTCATGGAGACAAGTGAATGCGCAACAAGGGATCTCTAACCTTCAATTGGCTTGAGGGAAAATACTCTATGATATGATTAAAATCTCTGGCCAGAGTATGAATGAGATTGGGGAATGCGTTCCAAATCACATTCAAGGTAATCATAAAATGCAAATGAATCACATTGGATAGTAGACATGAATAAATAAACTATCAAACCAAACAATGTGGTCAAGAGTATTAGATTAGAGAAAGACCGTATTGCATTTGTAATCCTAAACTGAATAGGTTCTCTACCTCTTCTGATTAGCTTGGGTAGCCATGATATGCTGCTAGGGGTCACTCATGGTTTGTGGAAGCCCTAAACGTGTGTAATCACTAAAGGGAGAATTGAAAGTAAGTTTCAATTCACAATCGATGTAAAATGGTTTTAATCGCCCACTGCCTCGCTAAAAGGAACCTAATGTATCGTACACCAAATAAGGTGGAGATTGAAGAAACAAAGGAGATGAATTAAATGGTTTAATTATTTATGGCAAGGATTAATTAATATGTTAATTAATCAAACGAATAAGTTCGTTAAAGACCTCGGGATAGTTTTTGGACCTTAAGGCCCAATGGGCTTCGAACGTCAAAGCCCATTGACTTAAGTTGTATGACAACTTAATGAATAAAGATTCACAAAGGCCCAAAAGCCCAAATCCATTAGAGTGGCCGGCCATATGGTGATGAATTAGGGTTTTTGGTTCTTTAGGTCATTTAAAGAAGTGACTATATAAAGAACTTTATAACATAAATTCATAAGTTGTTGATTTTAGAGAAAATTGGTGAGAACACAAAGCTTCCATTTCTCTCTAAGAGGCCAACCACCTTGGGGGATATTGTCTAGCAATTCTATTTCCTCAAGGTCACTCATTTCCTCTCCAATCCAACCTTGGTGTAGAATCTTTAGAGGTTCTCAATTTTGGGAACTTGGAGAACCTATTCTTCTAACCAAATCCATGGAGCTAAGAAGCAAGGAATGAAGGCCCTATCTCTTGGGTGATTATCCTTTGCATATGCAAAGAGGAATCTACAAAGGTAAATATTTCTCAACTAACAAATTGTTGTTTTTAAGTTGAGTCAAGGTTCACCAATCTACTAGGCTTTGAATTTCATGGTAGATGTTTTGTTTTTGAATGCATGAAAGCATGATTCCGCCTTTAATTGTTAATTGCATGCTATATGATGTTATTCAAATGAACATGTTTTTCACAAAATTTCCTTCAAGTGGTATCAAGAGCCTAGGTCTAGTAGTTGGTGAATCATTTTGGGTTTTGTAGTTCATAGTTTTTTGATTTAAAAGTTGTAATATGTTACAAGCTTTATTCTTGTTTCTTTGAATGTAAATTTTGATAGAAAATTTGCCATCTCAAATGTTGTAGATGTAGTTCATATGAGCATGAATTTTGGAGCTAAAATTTGGTGCCATGTTTTTTGGGAAATTCGGCCAAATCCAAGGGGTGATTTTTTGGGTTCATGTTTGTCTTGTTAAAATGGTTTTAAAGTGACTTTTGGAACCCCTAAGTACCCTAGGATGTTAACACTCTTTTGAGTGATGAAAATTTGAGTTTTGGTGAGTGAAAACATTCATGGAGCTATTATGAGTTTTCATGAGTGTTCTTCAATGTTCTTGAAGTTTTTGCCAAGAACAAAAAGTTTTGAAGTTTTGATTCAAAATGTTTTATGTTTTTACATAAAGTTTTGATTTAATTTTAGTGGGTGATTTTAGTGGGTGATGATTATTTGTAAAGTATTATTAATGGTTTTAATGGTAGACAAACTTTTTTAAAAGTTTGACATAAATTCAATTAATGGCTATAATGGTAGACAAACTTTTTAAAAAAGTTTAACATAAATTCAAAATATTTCATCTTTACCTCACCTAACAAAACCCACTTACAAAAACTTTGTAAAAATCATATTTTTTCTATCATGGCCGGCCACCCTAATAGAATAGGGTATTTTTGGGTCTTTTATTCAATTACATAAAGTTTTGATACTTTTGTGTATTTGCACTTTGGCCCAAAAGTTTACGTTTTTACGTTAAGGCCCAAAAACGTTAAAGGACAAATTGTTTTGCTCCTTTAATGAAGTTTTTTTTGTATTTGTTGAAATTTTTGGGTTCTAGTTGTAATTACATGAAGTAGTGGACTTTTGTGTTTTTACAAAGTGACCCCAAAAGTTTGTGTTTCGCAATATAGCCCAAAAAGTTGTGGTTATTGCATGATGGCCCAAATTAAGTAGGGAACAAAAATTGTTTTGTCTCTTTAAATGAGAATTGGATTTTCATTTCATTTAGCTCCATTTAAATCAATTTTATGGATACAAAAACCAAATGAAAATGTTGCATTCAATTTAATTAATTAAAGTGTTGATTAATTAAAGGGTGATTATGAACCTAAGCCTACGATAATTGAGCTATGTGAAAGGCCGTTTCAAATTTGTTTGAACCATGGGAATGTGTAGATTAATTTTGGTTGTAATTTGATTTGATCAAATGTTGTAAAAGAGCATAAGCTCTTCTTTACTTTAAAGTAATTTGAATTATGCAAATGTTGTAAAGAGCATAAGCTCTCTTTTACTTTGAAGTACTTCTTTCTTGCTTTATTTGATATGCATGAAAATGAAGTAGTTGGGTCCAACGCCCCTAGGAACAACACGCCTTAATGTGATTAAACGCGTAACTAAAATCAATCTCCATCCCTAGTCCGAGATTCAACACTAGGCTCGTGTTGAATCTAAACAAAGGTTCATAGTCATCCTAAGGCCCTAAGGCAACTATATAGTCCATCAAATGAATGCAAACCTTACGTTAGTAGTATCATATACTCTTGCTTTAAAAAACCGTTTTATAAATATAGTGGGAGTATTATATACAACTAAATTGAATCAAATGGACCAATAGTTGTAATAGGACCAAAATTGTTTTAATAAAGATTAAAATGAATATGTTTATGTGATGAGACCTAAAACCCTCAACCAAACCATTATTAAGTTGAAAAGCGTGAGAGTGCTTAGAACACTCTTTCGTGGCCTTCCACCGTGGTAGGCTCCAATCGTTTATGACTTGTACACCAGCTTCACCCTATCATGGGGGAGTACAAAGTGCATGCTTATACTCAGGAGGAGTCTATATACATACTTGATGAGGTGAGTGTAGGCAACGAGGATGGCCGACATCGTATCATCGTGAGGCTATTCTTGAACCCCTTCACGCACTAAGCATGGTGGGAATGACTTAACTAAGTGTAATGGCGCCGACATCGTATCATCGTGAGGCAACATTCTCTAGAGGCCAAATTGATGGGTACTTGCATTAGTTGCAAATGAGTAAGCGTACTCTCTCATTATTATTAATGCTAGCCAACATCATATCATTGTGAGGTGGGCTTGGTAATAGTGAGTCTCCCATAACCTGAAGGAAAAATTTTGTCCTAGCTAAGAACATGTATGAACATTTGAATACATATGCTAACAATTAACTCTTTAAAGTAGGCATGCATCCAAAAACAATTCATGAAACCCATGACTTTCAAAGCCTAGTATATGGTGAACCAAAAGACTCTTTAACAACATTAAAGATAATTAAGAATTTAGAGATTCTTTACCCTTGAAGCTCATCCTTGATTACACAAGGGATTCACCCAAGTGGAGGGCCTTCAAGTCACCTCCTTGCTCCTTAGATCTTCCTTGTGATTTTCCTCCTTTTAGTGCTCCTTTGCTTCTTTGAGGATTTGAGGATTAGTTCTCCAAAACACCAAAAGTTTGATGTCTCTATGTCTCTTCACCACGGATGTAATTTGTGAGGATGAAAATGGATCACTTAGGGAAGTAAATTTGCTAGATAACTTTCCCCAAGTAGCTTAGAAAACCCTAATTGAAAACAAAGCTATAAAGATGAATTTATACTTCATTTCTTAGGTGAGTGGCAAACTTGCAATTAAGCAAACTTGCATACCCTCACCCTAAATGGTTGGCCTATATGGTTATTGGGCTTATTGCCCATTTTGTTTTAGTTGTCATACAACTTAAACATAATGGGCCTTGTGGACCAAAACACTTTTGGGCCCCGAAGCCCTAAAACCAACTTAAAAGCCCAATACGAACATTTCGTATAATTAATTAACTAATTAATTAATCTTGACCATTCTTCAATTAAACCATTTAATTGCTTATCCATTTCATTTAATTGCTTCACATATATCCTTATTTGGTGTGCGATCCATTAGGTTCCAATTAGCGAGGCAGTGGGCGATGTTACTCTTAACTATCGATTGTGAATTGAAACCACATTTCAATTCTCCCTTTTTGATGATTAGTGTTTGCTAATCAATAGGGCTTCCACAAACCATGAGTGACACCTAGCAGTATGTCATGGTTACCCAAGCTAAGTAGAATTGGTTGGAGAACCTATCCAGTTACAATTACAATGCAATACGGTCCTTCTCTAATACAATACTCTTAACCACATTGTTTTAAGTGATAGTTTCTACTATCCAATGTGATACTTTCTTATATGATTCCCTTGAATATGATTTGGAACATCTTCCTTAGTCATATTCATTTGCTTTGGCCAAAGACTTTAGAATCATATTTTAGAGTATACTCCTTCCACCATGGAAGGTTAGAGATCCCTTGTTGTGCATTCATATGCCTACATGACTAGATCACATGACCCCAACAATGCCGTGGACAATCCGAGGGAATGCCTTTGTCATGATCAAAGATCAAGGACCTAACCATTAGACATCTATGATGCCTCAGGTCTAAGGACTACTTTACATATTGTAACCTTTAGAGTTCGTACATGACATGTATGTTTGAACTCTCATTAATCGCAGTTCAGTGTACTCGATTACTCTTTCGAGCACCTATGTGTTTGTCTTAGTGTCCAACACCAAATGACTTGAGACTAGTTCATACTCACGTTTGAGTCAACATAACACATACTAACCTTAGCGGATTGTCAATGCCCAATTGGCAATCCTATGGCTATGAACGTTTTAGGAATGAACATAAGAGAAAGGTCTCCTTAATCTAACTCATTAGATCACTTATCTCTTATGTCAAATACATCCCTTGGATTCTCTTATTGATTAAACACATGATTCAATAAATAGTGATTAACAATAAGTATTGCCCTTCCGTTAAACATATAAAAGTTTAACATATTAAGTATTCCAAAAAGCTATTACATCAAATGAGTGGCTTTGTGGGCATACTTCCAACAATCTCCCACTTGCACTCAAAGCCATCCTCCCATGTATCTAATACTCATCTTATCCATATGACGATCAAGCTGGATTTGAGTCATTGGCTTTGTCAGTGGATCTGCTACATTATCAACTGAAGCAACTTTGAGGATGTTGACTTTCCCCTCGGCAGCATATCATCTTATGATATTAAAGCGCCTATCAAAATGCTTGTTCTTTTGATGAGCCCTGGGTTCCTTGGCTTGAGCTATCGCCCCACTATTATCACAGTACAAAGTTACTGGTGATGTGATGGTTGGAACCACTCCAAGTTCAGTAATGAACTTTTTCATCCAGAACGCTTCTTTGCCGGCTTCAGCTGTAGCGACATATTCAGCCTCTGTCGTGGAATCAGCAATTACACTTTGTTTCTTGCTTTTCCAACTGACAGCCCCACCATTCAGAGTGAATACATATCCGGAGTTGGAACTTCTATCATCGACGTCAGATTGGAAATCTGCGTCTGTATAAGCTTCCACTCGCAACTCTGATGCTCCTCCATAAACGAGGAACATGTCCTTAGTTCTTCTTAAGTACTTAAGGACCATCTTGACAGCTGCCCAGTGTTCTGATCCTGGGTTAGATTGATATCGACTAGTAATGCTCACAGCATACGCGATATCAGGCCTTGTGCATATCATGGCATACATGAGACTCCCTATGGCGGAAGCATAAGGAATTTCATTCATTTAGCCGTATCTCTTCAGGAGTCTTAGGTCCCATGGACTTAGAAAGGTGAATTCCATGTCTCACAGGAAGAAAACCTTTCTTAGATTGTTCCATCTGGAACCTACTTAGCACCTTATCAATGTACATCGATTGGGATAATCCAATTAATTTTCTGGATCTATCACGATAGAGCTTTATCCCAAGTACATAAGATGCATCTCCTAAATCTTTCATGTGGAAGGTTTTAGACAACCACACTTTTACAGAAGAAAGTACTGCAGTGTCATTCCCGAATAGTAATATGTCATCTACATATAACACTAGGAATACTACTGCATCCCCAACGACTTTTTGATAAACACAATTGTCGTCTTCGTTTTGAGTAAAACCAAACGTTTTGATTTCAGTATCGAAACGAATGTTCCAGCTCCTGGAGGCTTGCTTAAGTCCATAAATGGACCTTTGAAGCTTGCATGCCTTAGTCTCTTCAGACTCGGACACGAAACCTTCGGGTTGAGTCATATAGAGCTCTTCCTGTAGGTAGCCATTTAGAAAGGCCGTCTTCACGTCCATTTGCCATCTCTTTGAATCAATGTCGGACATTGCTTCAGTGTAGTCCCTAGGGTCCTCCTTTGTTTCATTGTCACCTAAAAGGTACAATTCATCAAAGTCATTATTTAAGCCAAACCTCATAGGTGGCTTACTAACCCGTTCAGATCTACGTGGAGCTAGGGGTTCAGGAACAGGGTTGTCAATATGTCGAGTGCTTGTTTGTGGTTCATTATTAATCTCATTAATTTCCATCTGTTTGCTTATAGTTCCTTTGAGAACAAATTCGTCCTCTAGAAACTTAGCAGTTCTGGCGACAAAGACTTTCTGGTCGTCAGGATGGTAGAACTCATATCCCATAGTTTCTTTAGGATATCCCACAAAATAGCATCTTACTGATCTCGCTTCAAGCTTAGTAGCCTCAAGCTTCTTGACATATGCTTCACAACCCCAAATCTTAATATGATTAAGACTTGGCTTTCTTCCATGCCAATAGGGTGTTTGTGAAACTGATTTGGAAGGTACTCTATTAAGCAAGTAAGCTGCTGTATATAGAGCGTATCCCCAGAATGTTACTGGTAGATCAGCGGAACTCATCATAGAACGAACCATGTTCATCAAGGTTCGATTTCTCCGTTCAGAAACTCCATTAAGTTGTGGAGTTCCCGGTGGAGTCCACTGTGATATTATTCCACACTCTTTGAGATAATCTAGGAACTCATTACTCAGATATTCACCCCCTCGATCCGATCTTAGGATTTTTATCTGTTTCCCAGTTTTCTTCTCAACTTCATTCTTGAATTCTTTGAACCTTTCAAATGATTCTGACTTGTACTTCATAAGATATACATAGCCAAACCGAGAGTGATCGTCGGTGAATGTGATATAGTATGAGAAGCCTTCTCTCGACGTAGTAGACATAGGTCCACATACGTCAGTGTGGATTAACCCTAGAATTTCAGTGGCACGCTCTCATTTTCCAGTAAATTGAGATTTGGTCATCTTCCCTTTCAAGCAACTTTCACAAGTACCCATCCGGTCATTACCTAATGGGCGGAAATATCCGTCTTTCGACATCTTGCGAGTCTTATCAAGGTTCACATGTCCAAGTTTAAGATGCCACATCTTTTCTTGGTTAACTTATTCTCTAGCCCTTTTGGGTTTTGAGGTATTCCCGCTTTCAATACAGTGCATCCCACTATTCGTCTCTAGGTGAAAAAGTCCCTCTATCATATTACCATGAGAGATAATACGACCGTTCAAGTATAAAGTGCAACTCATTTTGTCAAACAACACTGAGTGCCCATCTCGTAAAAGCTTAGAGATGGAAATCAAATTCTTTATACATGAAGGAAAATATAAACAATTTTTAAGTTCCAGGACTTCCCCAGAGGGTAGGTTAAGCATATAGGTGCCTATTGCTTTTGCAGAGATTTTAGTGCCGTTCCCAACTCGCACAACCATCTCCTCATTGCGCAGTGACCTGCTCCCTGTTAGTCCCTGCAACGTATTACAGATATGTTGACTAGCGCCTGAATCAAATATCCAGGAATTGGAGCCCACTGTAAAAGCACTCTCTATGACAGAAATAGTCTCTTCAAAAGTCCTTGTCATAAGGCTCGCAATGCGCACCCTGTATTTCTTCTTCCAACGTTTATCATTTCCACAATGAAAGCATGTTCCTTTGGATTTTTTTGCCTTCTTCTTATGTAACCTTTTCCTTATCATTGCATTCTCACTCCCACTGTTCCTTTTGAAACCTTTTTCAAATTTACAGCACATGTCAATCATCTCTTTCAAAGAATGATCGAATCTATTCACTTTATAGTTTACGATAAACTTAGTGAAATCATCCGAGAGAGATGCAAGGAAAAAGTCTTGGGCCATTTTCCCATCGATGGAAGTTCCTAAACTTTGAAGATCTTGAAAGATCCTTTCCATCTTTTGTCCATGTTTATGGACCGATGTCCCCTTTGCCATTTTGGCATTCATTAGACTACAAATATTTGAGAATCGTACATTACTAGTCTCAATGTCATGCATCTTATGCAAACTTTCAACCATGGCACAAGAAGTGTCCATGTGCTTATGTAGCTTCATAAGCTCCTCACTAAGTGAAGTGAGGATTAAGCATTTGGCTTGTTAGTCATCCTCATAGTGTCTAACATAATTTTGACACTCCTCCTTTGAAGCTAGTTTCGTAGGAGGTACATGAGGAGGGGATTGCTTAAGTACATACAATATGTCTTTCACCTTTGAGACATTCTCAATGTGGCGATACCAAGCAAGGAAACGTTGGCCCTTTAGGCCCTTTTTGTCAAGTATAATGGTGGGTATAATTTTAGGCATGTCGTTCACTACATAACATAACAGAAATCGAATTAGCATTGTTGTTTAAAACTATTTTGATTGGGTCTTTTAATCAAATAGTATCACCCACCATTTTTGGCAAATTCCACATCCCTCAATAGAATTCGAGAGTTATATTGAACTCTTAGTGGGTTATGGGAGACTCACCATTACCAAGCCCACCTCAGAAGAATATCTTATTGGTTAGCAAAAATAATGATGAGAGAATAACGCATTATTCATTTACAACCTTTTGTAATTACCCATCTAGTTCGGCCTCTAGAGAATGATGCCTCAGAAGAATATCTTATTGGCATCATTGCACTTAGTTTAAGTCATTCCCACCATGCTAGTTCAAATAGGGGTTCAAGAATGGCCTCAGAAGAATATCATATTGACCATACTCGTTGCCTACTTTCACTTCATCATATGTTTATGGGCTTCTCCTGAATGTAAGCACATACTTTGTGTACCCCAGAACTGGACGAATACGGTGTACGAGTCACAAACGATTGAAGCCCACCACGGTGGAAGGCCTACGAAGAGATATTCTAAACATCTCTCGCTTATCAACTTAATATTCATTTGTTGAGGGAATAGCGTTGGGCTACATCAAAACATTTTAATCACATTAAAAGAACTTGGGCCTATCACAACCATTGGTCCAAGTTTATATGAATTAGTAGTATATAATACTCCCACTGTTTCGTTGAAACAAGCGAGACTATATGGAACTACTAACGAATGCTTTGCATCCTCATATGGACTATATAGTCATATTAGGTTTTAGGATGATTATGAACCGTTTGATTTGATCCAACACAAGCCTTGTGTTGGACCTTGGGTCTAAGGTATGTAGTTGTTGATTTTAGTTTCGCGTTTAATCCAATTAAACCGTTATTTCCTATTGGGCGTTGGACCCAACTATTCCATTTTGCATACATTTAAACAAAAGGAATACATGAAATAATAATAAGGGCTTATGCCCTTTTACAACATAAATGATGGACTTATGTCCATTTACAACAATCTTGAACTAATCAAATTACATTCAAATCTACACTACCAAGCCCAAACATTCATAATGTAAAGCGGCCAATCACATAGCTCAATTATCGAGGCATTTGGTTCATAATCACCCTTCTCTTAATCAAACACATTTAATTAAGAAAACAACTTTAAAACAATTGGTTTTCGGATCCATAGAATTGATTTAAATGAAACTAAATAAAATGAAAATCCAATTCTCATTTAAAGAGACAAACCATTTTGTTCTCATCTAATTTGGGCCATTTTCTAAAAACAAAAACTTTTGGGGTCACTTTGTAAAAACACAAGAGTCCACAACTTCATGTAATTACAACTTAGAACCCAAACATTTTTAATAATGTCAAAAACATCATTAAAGGAGCAAAACAATTTGTCCTTTAAAGTTTTTGGACCTTAACGTAAAAACGTAAACTTTTGGGCCAAAATGCAAATACACAAAAGTATCAAAACTTTATGTAAGTGCACAAAACACCCAAAAATACCCTATTTTAAAGGGGTGGCCGGCCATATAGTGTTTTAGTGATGAAAATTCAAATTTTATACAAAGTTTTGTAAGTGGGTTATGTTAGGTGAGGTAAAGATGAAATAAAATTTTGTAAGAAATGATTTATGTCATTCTTTAAAACAAAGTTTGTCTCCCATTAAAATTACTTAATCATTAACCATCACCCACTAAAATTAAATCAAAACTTTATGTAAAAACATAAAACTTTTTGAATCAAAACTTCAAAACTTTTTGTTCTTGGCAAGAACTCCAAGAACATTGAAGAACACTTTTGAAAACTCAAAATACATGGCACCAAATTTTAGTTCCAATATTCATGCTTAAATGAAATACATCTACAACATTTGAGATGCAAAATTTTCTAGCAAAATTTATATTCAAAGCAAGAACAAAGCTTGTAACATTTACAACATTTAAATCATAAAACATGAAAATCACAAAACCCAAAAGGATCCACCATACACTAGACCTAGGCTCTGATACCACTTGAAGGAAAAATTTTGTCCTAGCTAAGAACATGTATGAACATTTGAATACATATGCTAACAATTAACTCTTTAAAGTAGGCATGCATCCAAAAACAATTCATGAAACCCATGACTTTCAAAGCCTAGTATATGGTGAACCAAAAGACTCTTTAACAACATTAAAGATAATTAAGAATTTAGAGATTCTTTACCCTTGAAGCTCATCCTTGATTACACAAGGGATTCACCCAAGTGGAGGGCCTTCAAGTCACCTCCTTGCTCCTTGGATCTTCCTTGTGATTTTCCTCCTTTTAGTGCTCCTTTGCTTCTTTGAGGATTTGAGGATTAGTTCTCCAAAACACCAAAAGTTTGATGTCTCTATGTCTCTTCACCAAGGATGTAATTTGTGAGGATGAAAATGGATCACTTAGGGAAGTAAATTTGCTAGATAACTTTCCCCAAGTAGCTTAGAAAACCCTAATTGAAAACAAAGCTATAAAGATGAATTTATACTTCATTTCTTAGGTGAGTGGCAAACTTGCAATTAAGCAAACTTGCATACCCTCACCCTAAATGGTTGGCCTATATGGTTATTGGGCTTATTGCCCATTTTGTTTTAGTTGTCATACAACTTAAACATAATGGGCCTTGTGGACCAAAACACTTTTGGGCCCCGAAGCCCTAAAACCAACTTAAAAGCCCAATACGAACATTTCGTATAATTAATTAACTAATTAATTAATCTTGACCATTCTTCAATTAAACCATTTAATTGCTTATCCATTTCATTTAATTGCTTCACATATATCCTTATTTGGTGTGCGATCCATTAGGTTCCAATTAGCGAGGCAGTGGGCGATGTTACTCTTAACTATCGATTGTGAATTGAAACCACATTTCAATTCTCCCTTTTTGATGATTAGTGTTTGCTAATCAATAGGGCTTCCACAAACCATGAGTGACACCTAGCAATATGTCATGGTTACCCAAGCTAAGTAGAATTGGTTGGAGAACCTATCCAGTTACAATTACAATGCAATACGGTCATTCTCTAATACAATACTCTTAACCACATTGTTTTAAGTGATAGTTTCTACTATCCAATGTGATACTTTCTTATATGATTCCCTTGAATATGATTTGGAACATCTTCCTTAGTCATATTCATTTGCTTTGGCCAAAGACTTTAGAATCATATTTTAGAGTATACTCCTTCCACCATGGAAGGTTAGAGATCCCTTGTTGTGCATTCATATGCCTACATGACTAGATCACATGACCCCAACAATGCCGTGGACAATCCGAGGGAATGCCTTTGTCATGATCAAAGATCAAGGACCTAACCATTAGACATCTATGATGCCTCAGGTCTAAGGACTACTTTGCATATTGTAACCTTTAGAGTTCGTACATGACATGTATGTTTGAACTCTCATTAATCGCAGTTCAGTGTACTCGATTACTCTTTCGAGCACCTATGTGTTTGTCTTAGTGTCCAACACCAAATGACTTGAGACTAGTTCATACTCACGTTTGAGTCAACATAACACATACTAACCTTAGCGGATTGTCAATGCCCAATTGGCAATCCTATGGCTAGGAACGTTTTAGGAATGAACATAAGAGAAAGGTCTCCTTAATCTAACTCATTAGATCACTTATCTCTTATGTCAAATACATCCCTTGGATTCTCTTATTGATTAAACACATGATTCAATAAATAGTGATTAACAATAAGTATTGCCCTTCCGTTAAACATATAAAAGTTTAACATATTAAGTATTCCAAAAAGCTATTACATCAAATGAGTGGCTTTGTGGGCATACTTCCAACATAACCTACTAAGAGTTTCCTCCAAAACTCTCGAATTCCAATGAGGGATATGGAATTTGCCAAAAATAGTGGGTGGTGCTATTTGATTTAAAGACCCGAATCAAATGGCTTAAAATCAATCAATTTATATTCGTTATGTATTTGTTTACCAATATATTTGCAAACGCTATCCAAAACTTGACAAAGAAAATCCGAATGTTTTAGTTTCCGGACTTGGTAACACAATCCCAAAGATTGTCTTAAATGGATTGTGCATGTACCTAAGAAGTCTCATCCTCACAATCTTCCTATTGATAATGTATCATTGGAAGAACATGTTAGAAATGTCTATCATGAAGAGGACAACACAAACAACCAATGCTTATTCCTTCGTTATATGAACAAAGGAACTTAAGAAGATTAGCATAAAGACAAGGACACTTTTAGTGCCATAATTCTTCACTTACAAATTGTTGTATGAAGAAATAAGAGTTGCCTTGAACAACTCTTGAAAGTTTGTAATTATGTTTAGAACATAATGGTTGGTTGACAAAAATAGTCCATCAACATGGACTTATGATGATTTTGAATCATTGAGTGTTGAAGTGATAAACCACTTAACGAGACGGAAACTAGGCTAGGACTTCACCTTTATGTCCCTATCTTAATGGTTCACTAAGTTTATTGTAAACTATGTAGTGAACAATAACCAAACACTCTCCAAAATGTTTGATGTGTATAACACAATTGAAAAAGGTTTCAAGAGAGATAGTGGGAGTTTAGGGACCATGACTATTGTAGTCAAATGAGAAGTCAAATGAAGAAGATAAAATTAACTCCAAGGGAACAAACTTTCTTTATGAAATGATGGACATTGGAAGGGGTATTTGCAAGAAATGTCTTGCAAATGTCAAGAACACACCTTTCGAAGGTGTTGTAAATTGTTCTTGAATAGTTCAAAACAGTTGGTTCTTCTACTTGAATGCATGATTCCGTATTAGTAACTATGTTTTACAATCGTTGTAAAAGTGTGGCTAATAAGAAGTAGAAGATTAATGAGAGAAGAGAAAGTACTTCACATTCGGAACGTGAATAAAATATAGATCTCTGCGAAAGCAGATGGTACTAACTTCCTCATATAAACTACCAAAGAAATTGGAAAAACCAAAGATTGTCTTTACATTCCAATTTTAAGGAACTTAATTCCGTCACTATAATAGAGATGGATGAATGTTTTGTTTGACAAAACATTGTTCTTTATTAATCAATGATTGGATTATAGTAATCTAATTGATTGTCTCTATAGTAGAGATGATATGGTAGCGTTAACTGTTTAGAATATAATGATGCTTAAAACCCAAAAGGTTGCAAGATAGTGGCAATTGTCCACAACATAATACTACTCATGTTGTATGACATTCACCGAAGATCACTCTCGGTTGGACTATAGTTTATTATGAATAAACACAAGTCCGAATACTTTGCAAAAGGTTTCAAAGAATTCAAGAAATGTAAGTTGATGAGTAAGACGTCTAAAGTACTTACCTCCTTAGATTTGATCCAAGGAAAGGTAACACTTTAGATGAGTTTCCTTGAAAGATATCAAGGAAATTAGCATCATAAGATAAATGATTTTCTCCATTAGGAGAAGAACGAACTTGAATAAGATTTAGTTCGTTGGATATTATCAATTACCCATATATAGGATATATATGCTTCTAAGACAATATGATTGTCAATTAGAAGATCTTCCAAAATTTTCATAACTCCATAGGATGTAGTTGGAAAGAAAGACAAATCTTAATCATGTTAAGATTTGGGGTTGTGTGCTAATAAGCAATATTTGTTTAAAAATTATCTTGTGGATATCCTTAAATTAACCTTTGGATATCACTTCTATAAACCAACCAACAAATGTTGTTTGTTGAGTAGTTCATTGTAATCCTACAATGTGATTTGCCTTAGAGCAAATGAACTAGGAATAGAACTCAAAAGAATGGGTTCTTTGAGAGACAAGATGATAATCAACAAATATAACAACCTAGTTCCTATACCACAAGCTCCAAGGTAGTCAAGAAGGATTTATAAACCGTCTCAGTTGAATGGTTTGAACTTTATGACTACATTGAGTGTATATACGATATATACTCAAGGAAATGGTAAAGTACCATTTGACCCGAAATAATGAAACCTTCATAGCTAATTGGTAGCTTAAGGTGACTACAATCAAAGAGAATGGTTGACTTTGAAGGAACCATCTTTGACGTAGTCTTAGTTTCAATTAATTCGAAGATTGCTAGCTACAACTAAATGGTGATTCAATGTTTGGACATGATATAGGTTTCCGAAACCATTATTAAGATAGTCTTGATAATTTATGTCTAAAACTATGAATCACAAAACATGTAAGTTGTAGAGATCCAACCATCATGGATCTTAGCAAGCTAGTGGGAGCCATAAGCGTCTTATGAGAGAAAGATCAAAATTGTTTGATTTCTCATATAGATGTAAATGAATCTTTTGTTTACTAGGTTTACAAAAGATTAGTGGGAGTTAATCATATTCCTAAATTTGAATATATGTATGATATATTAATTTTGGAAATGAAAAGAATACTTCATTGTTAAAGTTATGACTTTAAAACTTTCTATAACGATAGAATGTATATGGGAGACATAGTCTATATACATGGGATAGAAATCTATAATGATAGATTTTAGGATATAATTGGATTATATCATGCCCTAATAATAGACAAAAGGTTGCTAGGAAGTTTCTCGTATGATGATAAACTTTAATAAGAAGAACAACTCTAGTGAGACTAGGAGGTAGCTCTTCTCAAAGGGAACGTACCCTTTGACTCCCAAAGAAATAATGCGTAAATCGAATCCTTTATGCATACGCAGAAAGGTGATTTATGTATTTCATATTGTATGAAAAACATTGATATGAGTTGTACCTAGAAAGGTACAAGGCGATATCAGTGCAAGCCCAGGATCAGAACCATGGCAACTGTCAAGTAAATCCTTAAGTATTTAAGAAATACTAAAGGATAGGTTCCTCGAAGAATGAGGAAGAATTAGAGTAACGTAATGGAAGCGTAAATGTATTAGATTGTGAATCTAATCCATCATTGGATGTTTCTTCATTATGAATGAAGAGATAAACAGATATCTCTTTATTATGACTAAAGAGATATTTGGATGGAAACATTAAAGTAATGACTTTAGTGTGTTCCATTATGAATGCAAAATATATTGCCATATAGAAGTTTACAACAATGTTGTTTGGATGGGAAAGTTCATTTATGAACTCTCTATTCGGTTCCAACCAGAAAGTGTATCTAGTGTACTGACACTACGACACTAATGGGGCGATAGCTCAAGCCTGGGAATCAAGGTCTCATCAAGATCCGAACTCATATGAGAGACTGAACCACATGATTGGGAATCATGTATAATGGTGACGTCGATATTCTCAAGGTTGCTTCTATGGATAACATATAGATATCCATTTCCTAGGCCTACTATTCAGCCATTTAGGAAATGACTACAGAAGAGGAATCATAACAGATGACCAAGCTGATTGGCTCTAGTGCAAGTGGGAGATTGTTGGAAATGTGCCCTAAAGCCATTCATATGATGATACTTTACGGATATTTCACATGTTAAACTAATCTAGTTTACATATAAAAGGCAAACATTATTGTTTGAGGCGTCTCATATAAATGTTATATGCTTAAACGATAAAGTCCAAGGAATATATGATTGGAAGAATGCAATCTAATGTAGTTAGATTAATGAGACCATTCTTTCGTAGACACATCCTAAACGTTCCTGATCATAGGATTGCCAATTGGGCATTGACAGTCCGATAAGATCAGTACGTGCTATGTCTTCTCTCAGGGAGAGTGACTAGTCTCGAGTCATTGGTGTGTGTGACATCAAGACAAGTACGTAGGTGCTCAATAGAGAATGAGTTCACTGAACACGATCAACGAGGAGTTCTCATACTCATGTCACATGAGAACTCATGTTTGGGATAATGCAAATTAGTTCTTTGACCTGAGGCATCACAGTTGTTGTCTTGTGGTTAAGTCCTTGATCTTTGATTATGCCAAAGTCACCCCATCGGGGTGTCCACGACATCATTGGGGTTAAGCCACTTAGTCATGGAGACAAGTGAATGCGCAACAAGGGATCTCTAACCTTCAATTGGCTTGAGGGAGAATACTCTATGATATGATTAAAATCTCTGGCCAGAGTATGAATGAGATTGGGGAATGCGTTCCAAATCACATTCAAGGTAATCATAAAATGCAAATGAATCACATTGGATAGTAGACATGAATAAATAAACTATCAAACCAAACAATGTGGTCAAGAGTATTAGATTAGAGAAAGACCGTATTGCATTTGTAATCCTAAACTGAATAGGTTCTCTACCTCTTCTGATTAGCTTGGGTAGCCATGATATGCTGCTAGGGGTCACTCATGGTTTGTGGAAGCCCTAAACGTGTGTAATCACTAAAGGGAGAATTGAAAGTAAGTTTCAATTCACAATCGATGTAAAATGGTTTTAATCGCCCACTGCCTCGCTAAAAGGAACCTAATGTATCGTACACCAAATAAGGTGGAGATTGAAGAAACAAAGGAGATGAATTAAATGGTTTAATTATTTATGGCAAGGATTAATTAATATGTTAATTAATCAAACGAATAAGTTCGTTAAAGACCTCGGGATAGTTTTTGGACCTTAAGGCCCAATGGGCTTCGAACGTCAAAGCCCATTGACTTAAGTTGTATGACAACTTAATGAATAAAGATTCACAAAGGCCCAAAAGCCCAAATCCATTAGAGTGGCCGGCCATATGGTGATGAATTAGGGTTTTTGGTTCTTTAGGTCATTTAAAGAAGTGACTATATAAAGAACTTTATAACATAAATTCATAAGTTGTTGATTTTAGAGAAAATTGGTGAGAACACAAAGCTTCCATTTCTCTCTAAGAGGCCAACCACCTTGGGGGATATTGTCTAGCAATTCTATTTCCTCAAGGTCACTCATTTCCTCTCCAATCCAACCTTGGTGTAGAATCTTTAGAGGTTCTCAATTTTGGGAACTTGGAGAACCTATTCTTCTAACCAAATCCATGGAGCTAAGAAGCAAGGAATGAAGGCCCTATCTCTTGGGTGATTATCCTTTGCATATGCAAAGAGGAATTTACAAAGGTAAATATTTCTCAACTAACAAATTGTTGTTTTTAAGTTGAGTCAAGGTTCACCAATCTACTAGGCTTTGAATTTCATGGTAGATGTTTTGTTTTTGAATGCATGAAAGCATGATTCCGCCTTTAATTGTTAATTGCATGCTATATGATGTTATTCAAATGAACATGTTTTTCACAAAATTTCTTTCACATGCTTGGTATATCCGCGATGGGTGATCACTACCTAGAGCTATATGATACAGTCATGCTTGGTATATCCGCGATGAGGGACTGTTATGGGTGATCATGCTTGGTATATCCGCGATGGGTGATCACTGCCTACGGTGTTAGACTATGCATATGGTTCTGCTTGGTATATCCTCAATGGGGAACCATACGCATGCTAGAAGTGATCATGCTTGGTATATCCGCGATGGGTGGTCACTACCTAGAGCTAGAATGTGGTCCTGCTTGGTATATCCGCGATGGGGGACCATATGTATTCAGGGGTGATCATGCTTGGTATATCCGCGATGGGTGATCACTGCCTGCACGATGAGATTATGCCTATGGTTCTGCTTGGTATATCCGCAATGGGGGACCATACGCATTCTAGAGGTGATGATGATTAGTTGTACTTGGTACATTTGATAGGCGATCATATTTAGTTTGGTTCCGTTGAGTGGTCCGGAACCCGAGGTTATTGAATTTCGTGGAGTAGTCTAAAATCTCATTATTTGGAGAAGTAGGCTTGGCCTAACTGTGTCACTCTAGCCTTAGTTTTATATATATTTGTGTCAATGGTTTCAAGAATCTTGTGAATTGAATTAGACAAGATGTTGGACGTCTGAGTGACTCTTTCGGGATTTTCTACGATTCGATTATGATTTCATAAGGTTTGAATTTAGAAGATATGGGAATAATTGTTATTGCTTTGATCAAATTAAATAATTAATGCGGCTAGAGAATGTTTTTGTGTTTCGTTGGTTCTTAAATATGATGTATGTTGTGAATTGCGATATCATGATGAGACATAATGATTTATATGTTGGATGGGAGAGAAATCATGTTTTCATGGGGGTTGGTTATGTAGCCTGAGTCTAGGAATTACATGTTGTCAGGTTATAATAAATGATTGAGGAATGCTATGCTTTTCTGCTTGAACTTAGTGGAATAAACGTCTGATTTTGTGATAAGTGAACTACGAATGGCTTGATCCCTATTGAGGGTACGTAGATAGTCAAACGAGGAGGTTAGATGCAGCCATAAAGTAAACGAAAAGTTACTTTGCAATTTGATTCTCGAGTTGTGATTTGTCATATCCCGGAGATGGGGTATGTGAGATATACGAGTATTTGGTGACATCACATGTCGATCTTGGACGTATGTCGGGATCAAGGCGTGACACCATGTCAAATCTCAACAAGAAATAAGTAAGCCAGGTGAAATAAACCAATATGAAATGGTATGCCAGCCGGAGTCACCTAACGCGACCTATATGGCTGGATCTATAACTCATCAACTAGTTCTCTGCACACAAGTCGGAACCACCTAAAGTAGCCTGTACGACATGCTGGGTGTAAATAAATATGCTCAAGTGCTATGGTCACGTGAAGGCTGTGCGAAGTATCGCAAGTCACCTACGAGTCAGAACCACCTAAAGTGGTATGTACGACAGGCTGGCACCTACCTTGGATCCAAGGTGAGTGTGTAGTGCGGGAGGTGAACGATGACGTGAAGGCTAGGCCCTATCCTCGGGCAGAGCACTAACACCGGGGTGCAGAATAATAAGCTTGAAATATATCTCAGCATTATTATACTCACTACCATCACTACCATCAATATACTCACTTGAAGCTTACCTGAGCGTCCGCAATATCGAGCAACGATATATATAACCATACTAATGCACAATTAAACATAGAGAGCATTTGACATGACATTTCAAAATATCAAACCATTTAATTAAGTTTTCTGGGAAAAATACCAAGTGTATATATATATATATATATATATATATATATATATATATATATTGAAAACCAAAAGCCCACTCATTGATATATGGAAGGGTCGTAGCCCCGGAGTCTCGCTTGACTGCGCTCTTTCTCAAGATAGGTCTCACCTATAAGCGAAACAACTATTTAAACGTTATTTTTTAAGCACATAACCAAAATTAGGTAATAACTTCTCATATATTGCTCAATTGGGGTGTTTGAATATACCAACGTGACCTACTCAACCTCAGGAACATCCCCATATTTGTAGAAAAATTTTCCGATCACCCACGCGCCTTCACGGGCCGGTCAAGGCACAGCCACACGAACGGCCACGCTCAAGCACGTGCCTGGCACACCATACGGAACAGTTAACGCCGTTAGGGAATATTCCGTAAAAAAATCAGCATATACCGATATATTTACCTGACGACGTTAAGAATATTCCGTCAAAATTGACGGAATATGCTCCTTCTCCTTCCCTGGTTCGCCGAAGTCTGGTGCCGGCGCCGCTGCGATCGAAGAATGTTATTCATAATACTCGAAGAATGTTAAATTTTATCTGGAGGCATCTTTGTTCAATATTGTGTCTCCCTTAAAATCTCTTCTAGACGAGTTGCACTAATAGGCTTACGGAAATTAAATCCTATTTTACTTAGCCGAAAGCTTTTGCTTCTTCCTTTACTTCTTTCATATAGAAAAGGTAGGGTGTTTGGAGAAAATATGAGGTGTATGTTGAGAATGTAGGGTATGAGGGTATTATGGGGAAATATGTGGGGTGTATTAAGATAATTTTTAATTAAAAAGCCAAATGTATGATGTATTAAGTATATGAGGTTTATTCAACAATATGTGGGGTGTTAATATAATAAGCATTTTTAATCAATTTGGGGATTTATGCCAACCAAATGGGGCTCGGTTGAAAGGGTAATTATTAAACTTTAGGAGGGTAATTATTCAACGGACATGATTAGGGGTCGTTTTGGTCATTTTGTACCTTGGGTTGGGGTAGGGCGATTCGATGGCTCATAGTGTTTTCTTCCTGCAATTCTGTCAGTTGGAGGGAGGGAGGGAGGGATGTGGGTTGGGGTAGGGCGATTCGATGGCTCAGAGTGTTTTCTTCCTGCAATTTTGTCAGTTGGAGAGAGAGAGAGGATTCTTGGGAAGGAGGTATGAGTTTAGGGAGAAAAAGTAGGATAAGGATGGCTCAGAGTGTTTTCTTCTTGCAATTCTGTCAGTTGGAGGGAGGGAGAGAGGGAGGGAGAGAGAGAGAGAGAGGATTCTCGGGAAGGAGGTATGGGTTTAGGAAGAAAAAGTAGGATAAGGATTGTCTGCATTCTTTGTTCTCGTGCCCTCTCATGCTTTTCTGTTTATGTGATCACGGTTAAGTCACGCCAATATTTTATATTACTATTTATTTTTGTCTTATTATTTCTATAAAAAAAAAAAAAAAATGTTGATGTGATTTAACCACACAAAAACGGGTGTCCGAAAAAGTAAGGGAGAAGTATGGGGTTAGGCTGTGCCATTGAGGGTAGAGGAACAGAGAGCTACTATGAGAGAGACGGATGGCTTCGGCTTAGGGAGAAAAAATAAGGGAGGAGTATGGCTTCAGCTTTGATCTGATCAAACCCACCTCCAAAACCCTTCCTGATCACCATCTTCAGCAACCCAATTCGGAGCCTGCTCGGATTGGGAACTCTTGGAGATTCGGAGCTCCGGGTGAGATAATTTTCCCCAAATTTCCCCCAAATTGTATTCAATTTATGTCGCTTCATTCCATTTTCCATTTTAATTTGGAATTGGTTGATATTTTAGGCGGGTAGCGATTCGAAATCCAGTTTGTTTCTGAATCCCTGCGCCTTCAAATGAACTGACAGTGATTTTGTTTTGTATTTATTTATTTTTCCAGGTGAAGTAGTCACTAGAGCGCGACAATATCACCAAGTATATGTGTTCTTATCGATGTACAGATCTAATGGGTTTTGTATACCAATCTTGGGTTTTGTTTTTTCTGGAAAATTGTTTTGATCTGATTGTGGGTTCGTAGGTTTTGATTTATTTCGTTTGTTTCAGCTTGCAAAGCAAGGGGTTCTGACTTGAGGGTTCGTTTCAAGGTACTGTTATTATTCTTTTTTGTTCTTAGAGTTTAATGTTTCGAAGTTACATGTTTTTGGATTTTTGTGTGTATTTTCTCTAGGGAAAAAAGTTGAATGCTGTTTTTGGTTTCTTAGCTACCAAATGGGAAATATTTCATTTATTAGTAATGCTTTGAAAATCGCGTGATTCATTAAGTGAAAGACGCTAACCGAATAGTTAGAGATGCCGCAAGCAAAGATCATATACCCTAATTGACTGCAAGTTACTTTTATTTGTGTTTGTAGTGATGTAATGCTGGTTCTGTTTATTGTGATTTTAAATCAAATGCCTTACTTCGTCTAAATTTACTACAAGATCTGATATGTATCTTGCGGGAAATGGTAAATAGGCCATTTTCGGAATAACATGAAATTAGTTGGATATGGCATAAAAAGAGGGGATACTTATAGTCTCATAAAACTATCTCAGTCGAAGAATGTATTTTGGCAAGGGAACTTTGAAGAACCAAATTGTCTTATAGCATGCTTCTCATTTATTTTAAAAATGGATTGGATTCCTATAAATATTTTAGCGATTGACTATAGATAAGGCAGTTGCATTTTTCAAAGTGAATTATCTCATACATATACAAAACTATGTGAAATGGACTAAACTGTAATCTGGGACCTTTACCTTAGTATAGAACTTGGCTATATGCCAGAATGGTTTGTTCAAGCACCTTTTAAGTTATATTATGTTTTCTATGTTTTTTTTTTTAAAAGAAGTTATCTCCTGTCTTTTGGTATCAGAACCGTCTATATGTACATGATCGTTTCTTCATTGCTTCATTGTAGGTGAGAATGTTATGCGAGAAAGCGTAAATTTTGGTTTCTTTAGGCTCTTATTATATTTGTATTACATTACATATTTCACTGTTATTACATTTTGTATGGGGAAAAAGCGTTATTATTGTCATTCATTTTGAACTGGTAACGCTGGTGTGGATCTTTCAAATTATATGGGTAGACACTTATTCAAATTATGAATGAAAAAGCTTTTTTTTTTTCTTTTTTTTTTTTTTTTTTTTTTTTTTTACAACATTGTTGAGAGCTTAAGCTTTCGAGTTCTTAGTTTATATCAATGTTTTAAAAGGCTCGCCTCAGGGCGTGCCTAGGCATCCTCTGAGGCTGGGCGTGAGGGTTGCCGCCTCTGTTTTGAGGGAGTGGGCAGAAGGCTTCGCCGGAGCCGCCTAGGCGCACCTCATGGGTTTTTTTTTTTTTTTTTTTTTTCAAACTCCCAAACCCAAATTTTGGGTAGGGTTTTACCTGACTGATACCTCTTCCTTGCACTATTGTCTCTCTGCTTTATTTTCTTCTGATTTTTGTTTTTTTATATAATGGACGTGTGCTGTCAGCGTGCATTGTTATATGTGCTCATTGTGCTTTTCATCATCTATTATATATATATAATATGAATATATGTGTATATATATTTATAATATATGTGTGTGCTCAGGGTGGTTATTGATTAATAATCTTTTTTTTAAGGGTAAATTACATAGTAACCTATCAGGTTTGAGGTCTATTACAACTCCATACAACATCTTTAAAACATTTCACTTTCATACCTCACGTACTGTTTTATTTCAAAATAATACCTCCGTTAAATTTTCCATCCATTGATCCGTTAAGCGCTGACGTGGCTGCCACGTTTGTGACACATGGTTGCCAAATGTGTGCCACGTGGAAAAATATATATATATTTTTTAAAAGCTGAATTTTCTTAAAAAAAAAAAAAGAAGAACAAAAGCTGAAACAAATGCCCGCAACCCCCCAAACCCAGGAAGAAAAAAACCACCCCACCTCCCTGCCGATTATTCCCCCCACCCTCCCCTCCCCCCTTCCTGCTGCAGCGACTGACCCCCACCCTCCCCCCTCCTTCTGTGACACACCTCGCCAATTATTCCCCCCCCACCCACCTCCATTCCCGATTATCCCCCCCCCCCCCCACACTCAGAAACCCACATCTCTCCCTCCGCACTCACCCTCTTCACTCCTCTACACACCCCACTCCTTAAATCCAACACCCATTCCTTCCATCTTCACCTCACGAACCCGGCGTAAACGGGATCTGAGTTTTTTTTTTGGGTTGCAGGTGGGGGGTCAGCAGGGGAAGAAGATGAAGATGGGGGGGAGAAGAGAAGGGAGGAGGAGGGGGGAAAGACGAACTGAAGGGGTTTTTTGTTTTTTATTTATTTATTTTTTCTGGGTTGTAGGGGGAAGAAGATGAAGATGGGGGAGAAGACAGGAGGAGGAGGGGTGGGGAAGACGAACTGAAGGACTTTTTTTTTTTTTTTCAGGGTTGCAGGGGGAAGAAGATGAAGATGGGGGAGAAGAGATGAGAGGAGTAGGGGGGATAAGGTTTCTGGGTTTGGGGGTTGTGGGGAGAAGAGGGGGATAAGGTTTCAGCTTTTGTATTTGGTTTTTTTTTTTAGAAGATTCAGGTTTTTAACGGATCAATAGATGGAAAGTCAGCGCTTAACGGATCAATAGATGGAAAGTGTAATGGAGGTATTATTTTGAAATAAAACAGTACGTGAGGTATGAAAGTGAAATGTTTTAAAGATGTTTTTGGAGTTGTAATAGACCTCAAACCTGAGGGGTTACTATGTAATTTACCCTTTTTTTAATATAATATATATGTACGCTCAATGTATATATTAAAAAATTTAGGTCCTGTGAGGCTTCGCCTCATGCTTAGGCCGGTCTATCCCTCGGACGCCTCGTCCACGCCTCACACTTTTAATAAATTGGTTTATATCAAGACATTTGATATGGTTTCATTTATTTTGTGAAATTAGATACTTTCTATGAAGATTTTTCTTTGGAGTTCAGTAAATTGATTGCTCCTTTGCAGTAAGTTTGACATTAGTAAATTTTGGACTTTAATTTCAATGATTACCCAGCATTAATTGTTATTGATTAGCATTTTGTTTTCTGGAATTTGGACTATGAACAGTTCAAAGGTTTTGGGAAAGGAATGTTTTTTAATTAGGCCAATTGGGTCCTCCTGGCAATACAATGTCGAAATTTTTTAAATCCGAGTCCGACAATTTTGGCAAGGTGAAAATGAGCTGTGATTGGGAAGGTAATATCATCCTAATATATTTTTCGAAGCAATTTACTTATTTGCATTTTTCAACTTTATGTGTCCAAGAGGTTTCAAGTGTTAGAGAGGACCTCGAAGTGTATGTATTAAGGTTAATCAGTAGTGGTACAAAATGTAAACATCACTTTGAGTGATTAATATAAACTCTCTACGTTTTCATTTTGAATGTTGAAGTTGGAAATTGCATTGGTTAGGATACTAATGATCAGAAAATAACTTTGTTTAAGGAATGCCCGTCTATGGGTGGATTCTCATTTTATGGAAAAGTTGACTAAATTTCTTCTTTGTTGTTTTCATATGGTGCTTCTGTGGTGGGTTTTGAAATTTCAGTTGTGGATGTGAAATTCACTTCTCAAGATAGTTGCGAGAATGCCTATTTTTCTCTCAAAGCTCTTTCAGTCGAGTTGCCAGAATCAGTGATTGAAGCTCTCCATGAGGAGTCGGACATCGGCCTGATACACTACTCTCGCCCTTTCCTGCTTTTAATTTTGATTGTTTATGTAATGTGTGCTTTTCATTGGCAATTTGTTGCTGAATTTTATTTTGATAATTTGTGAAATTTTTGTTTTATTTTTGTCGACAGCTTTTAGGGTTATTGCCTACAAACTCCAAACAGAAAAGTTAGAAGAGCTACGGATTTGCTTTCGACTGGTTCCCCTCTATTGAGTGCAAACGTGCTCCTAATATACTTGAATTGATTCTAAAGTTAGTGTCTTTTCTGGGATTGTTTGTGGTTTTGTGAATGTTGCTTAGGTAAAACGTGGGTTGTCTAAATTGCTACATTTAAGAATGCGATTGTATTGCTGCAGGATTTTCATTTAATTTTTCCGTGGATATTATTCATGTCTGTTGTCGGTTATAGTTTGAAAACCCGTAGCAAAGCATGGGCATTCCTGCTAGTTAGTACTCCTTGCATCACTCATTGTTGTAAACAAGTATGAATGCTGAGATTGTGGCTTGGAATTGCTATCAATTTCCTGAATTTACTGAAACTTTTAGACCAAACCAGTTGCTGTTTCAGAACACCAGTAGCGAACACTCCGCGAAAATAATCGTACCCGACCCTAGTATCAACAGAGCACGGATACCTTACATATATGTACCAACCAAAATGCCTAAAACTGAAAGAATTTAGGTTGTAATGCACTGAAGCGAGAGGGCCGCCCCACGTCCCATGCTATGATGGAACTCCTCACTTTCTCAACGTGAGATTACGTTCCACATTCACTATGTATAAGCATCTTATGTCATCATCACATAATCGCAGCGTTACAAGCAAACGATTCACTGCATATCTACCAATATGACAGGTACAAACAATTGAACAAAGAGAAAATCTGCTGGCATCAAAACGTAACGATTTTTATGTGCAAAAATGTAAATATAAAGGAGAACAGAAAATACAGAGAGCATATGGAGATTTAAAGATGATAAACGGCAACAGAGCAGACATCAACGGAAAAACTCAACAAAAAAGAGACAAAATTTCCCGTCTCAAAGCTGAAACCCAAATGGGCCCTCAGCTCACCGGTTACTTGCCTGAGTGCCCAACATCTTCCGATTGTACTTGGCAGCAGTAACCATGTTGTTGAGGGCAGGCTGGACTTCAGAGTATTTGCGTGTCTTGAGACCACAGTCGGGGTTAACCCAGATGATGTTCTTCTCAAGGACCTTAACAATATTCTCAATTTTGACACTGAGTTCCGTGTCTGACGGGATCCTTGGTGAGTGGACATCATAGACACCAGGACCAATGCCAGAACCAAACTTCAGTCCCTCAGGGAGGACCGAGAGCAGTCTCTCATCCGATTTGGAGTTCTCGATTGTGATCACATCCGCATCCATGTCAATGATTGAGTGAATTATGTCATTGAAATTTGAGTAGCACATGTGGGTGTGGATCTGTCCAATACAATAAGTCCAAGCATTACACTCCGACATAGTAGGCCCCTTCATGCTATGTTAATATGCATTCAGTCTTTCATTTCTGGAAGTCATCTCTTTGTATTCGTTTCTTTGATACATAATGTCTTTTGTCAAAGCACTTATAAGATCTAGTATTGAAGTCTAAGAAAATATGATAGGAACTATCGATTTACAGACAGGAATAAATGGTAGAGAAGTGAAAAGGAACCTGAGTAGTATCCTGAACACTACAGTTAGTTATCCTGAAGGAGTGAACAGCCCAATCAAGATAGAGAGACTGCTCGGCCTTCCTCAAAGGCAAACCTTCTCTTAGAGCAGGCTCATCAATCTGGATCACAGTAATTCCCGCTTTCTCAAGATCCTCAACCTCATCCTTCATGGCCAAAGCAATCTGATAGCAGGTCTCAAATCTGAAAGCATACATCGTGTTAAACACTAGAAAGAATAAAAAACGAAAAATTACATGAAATCAATGTGCTTGTACTCTTACCTGGGCTGGTCATTTCTCACAAAAGACCAGTTCATAATGGTGATAGGTCCAGTGAGCATTCCCTTCATAGGTCTCCTTGTCATTCCCTGGGCTAGTGATGACCAGAAAACTGTCATGGGATCTGGGCGACTCACATCACCATAGATAATAGGTGGCTTTACACAGCGAGAACCGTAAGATTGGACCCACCCATTGGAAGTAAACGCAAAACCAGATAATTGCTCTCCAAAGTACTCAACCATGTCATTCCTCTGGGTTGGCAAGTCATTGGCAAATATAATCAAGAATCAAAAACCCTCCTTTTACAACAAAAACATGGCCTATATGAGAGAATAAGCATTTGATCTAGGGAACTCACCTCGGGCTCTCCGTGCACCAATACATCAATGTCCAGCTCTTCCTGAAGCTTGACAACTTTGTTAATTTCTTCCTTCATTGCATTGACATAATCTTCCTCAGAGATTCTAGGAAGATACAGTGACTGGTTTAGTATCTACTGTCAGATTAAAAATTAATAAGAAAATAACAGAGTATGCGGCAACACAAACTTCCAGACAAGTATGCTAACTTTTTATCCTTGTATTCCCGGCGCACTCTTCTAAGATCCATTGTTTGAGGGAAAGATCCAATGGTTGTTGTTGGAAGAATTGGAAGGTTCAGCTTCTTTTGCTGAGCATCCAGCCTTGTACTCACATTTGTGGGTCGGCGGTGGTCAGAGCCCTTCAGAGCAGCAACCTGTGCAAGAAAGAATGATACTCCGATAAGTGAAAGATAATCACTGCATGTCAATTTAAGATATTTAAGCATAAAAAAACTCAAAAACTTACAGCCTTTTGCACAGCCTCATTCGTCACCCTGGGGGAGGATTTTCTTGAAGCTTGAGCTGCAGCATTGGCAGTGAAAAATGCCTGGAAATGAATTGGTAGTGACAAGATAAAAAATACTAACCAAAATATCCTCAAGAAAGCTTTGAAGAATTACAAAAACGTTTCTCTAACACAGAATCATACATATTTTCTCCCTCTGATTATACAGATTTTACATATAATACGAATTCAAGTGCAATGATCAGGGTAAATTTTAATGTCCATTAAGTTACCTGCTTCTAGATGGAACAATGGCAACAACATTGTAGATAAACAAACATTAAATATTGCACATAAAAGTTATCGGTCAAACACTTCAACTTCAAAACGCTACTGGATCAAAAGTAAAGCAAGAACAGATGACATTTACTGGTTGAATTCTGTACTTCATGCACAGAGGCATGAGGGTATACAAATAATCTATCAACAACTAAAGATGGAGAATGTCCTATGTGATCTTCTAGGATATGACCAACAGAAATCTTTGACCAAAGGAGACAATTATAATAATTTGGAAAGAGTTTTTTAAATTTATGTATAGGAGTCATATGAATTAGATCATACATATATACTTAAATTAGGCTTCCAACAATAATCATCTTATTAATTTAGTTGTGACAGAAGGATTCAATGAGACTAAAGGTTCACAAACATTAATACTGAATTGGGGTAGTAATGATAGTTGCTAGGTGTCATTCGGGATTTATGAAAGTTCTTAGAATAAATTAAGACTCATAATTAGTAATTATTAGATGGATGTATAAGAAATGGTTCTCATCCAAATTAAAGTTCTAATTTGTGGATGCCTCAGATAAAAAATAGGTAATATATAACTACCTCATCCTTCTGTCCGGACAATGCTTTAGCCAAGGCATTTACTTCAATAACTTTTTGGGCTGCAAACGCAAGCCATGGTTTAATATCTTTATCCAACTTAGTCTCGTTCTCTAAATCAACTGCAGTGTGGAGGAGGGAGCAGGATGTTGAAACCACAATCTTGTCTGCCAAAAAATCATATTGGATCAGATTATGCAGCCAACTGAAAATCCTTCTCTTATAAAAGAATGCCCTTATGAATAAGACCTTTTCCAACAATGCTTTCAAGAGCCTGCAGGATATTGACGGAGGATGCAAGATCGTTGGCCCATATATTCCTTCCATCAACCACTCCAGCAAAAAGGTGTTTTCCAGTAGGAAATCCACCCTTAATCAGATCAAGGGTCTTTGCTCCACGAACCAGGTCAAACCCATAACCAGTAACACCCTTCAAAGAGGTAATTGTTTTGTACGCTTCGGCAGTAACATCAGAAAAGTATGTCTCAATCAGAACATTTAAACCAGAGAAAGATGACTCTAGTTCCGAGTACGTATGAGTAAATGCTTCCAATTGATTAGCATCGAGATCCAATACAAGGGTGGGCTCATCAAACTGGACCCAGGTAGCACCGGCTGCCCTTAGTTCAGCCATAACCTCCCTGCATGGGTTTAATCATTAGTAGAGATAATTTCAATCACGGCCAACATACCAACAAATAAATAGTTTAGAAAAGGTAAAGTCAGTTACTTGTAAACTGGAAGAATATAGCGAAGTAGGGAGAGGGGGGAAAAAGATTGTTCAATACCCCTTGCTGGTTTTGATAGCAACAAGTAGGATACAGGTCCTATAAGGACGGGAATTGTATCCACTCCAAGCTGCATTGCAAGTTGTAACCAATTATCAATGAGTCAACAATTCAAACAAAAGAACTTGGAACAAAAGGCAAGACGATATTGCAATTGAGGAATACTTACAGCTTTGGCCTCCTTGAATTCATCCACTGCCTTGTGCGATGCATAAGAGAACCTAATATGTGGGCCCAATTCAGGGACAATGTAATGGCTGCACAAAAGGACACGCGGTACATGTTCCATTAAGAAAATTTATAAACACAAACCAAAACTTATTGAAATACTATGAGATGTATAACTATTCACTTACTAGTTGGTGTCAAACCACTTGGTCATTTCCATAGCAGGAACATTTGCATTTCCCCTAGCCATGGAAAAGTAGGTCTCGAAACCAATCTCGCTGTGTTTCCAACCATACCTAGGGGGTACAGCCCCAAGCATGGCTGTGGTGTCTAACATCTGATCATAGTACGAGAAGGTGTTGCTTGGAATATACTGAATACCAGCATCAGCCAGCTGCTTCCAAATGCTGGACCTAAGACCTGCAGCCGCCTTTTGCAATTCTTCGGCACTGCTCTTCCCATCCCAGAAAGATTCCAAGGCAAACTTGAGCTCTCTTTTCGGTCCTATGCGGGGAAGACCAACAATGTGGGAGGCCACTGCTCTGTTCCGCCGTATCCATATGTCATCAAACAAAGTAAAGTTCACGTATTTGGGTTGCTAACAAAAACCAAAAGAGCAACAGAAAAGACCCATTTGCATGTGGTCCTTCCTATCAAAGTCTATTCAAACAATCAAAGTGGAAAGAAAAACACTGACAGATATCACAGTTACAAGCCATAAATTAAAACAAAAATTCCAGCGTTTTCTTGATTAATTTGCAAACAAACCCATCATTCCTTGGCAAAATAAGATAGAAAAAGACTCCAAAAACAAACAAAAAAAATACAGAAAAAGCTATGAAATGAGAGAAATGGAAAACCCAGAAAAGGAGAGTACAAATACCTGGTAGAGGTTGTGTGGAAATGGAGGTGGTGGGTACAGCGAAGAAAAGTGGGACGCTTAACTGAGAGATAGAGAGAGCCATAAGGCCCAAAACTAATTGACGACACTTGGTTCATTTTCGTAAGCTCAAAATTGTCTCTGGATGCTGGAAGGATGGGTTCCATATGGGTTTTTTTTTTTTTATTGTGGGAGTTGGAGGGATTCAAGGTGGGAACGCCGAGCACAGTGGTGCTTTTAGGGTGGCGAAGGTTTAAATTTATGAATATTGTTTTTTTTTTTAGTACATCCATCTTTTTACATTGAAGGGAAGAAGATTTCTGCTAAACCGCATAATAGACATCCTAATTTGCTATTGAATTCATTATCCATGAGATTCGAACTTAAGATCTTTTACTTCTAAATGAAGAAAAATACAACCAAATCATAATTATGAGTGGCTAAATTTATGAATTTAGCTATAATATTTGAACATTTTCAAATTGTTTTATAACAAATTGTCATATTAATTTTTTGAAATCCTATTTGTCATTTCACTTTAATTACAATAAGTTTTTCATTAAAAATAAGTTATCTGTTTCGAACATAATTTGTCCATAGTGTTATTTTGGACATGTGCTTGCCAATCAGTTGAAAATTTAGATCGTCCTTTAATGTCTATTACTTTTTCGGAAAACAAAATATTGTGAACTATAAACAATCTTTTCAAATTACTAGTGTCTTTGAAGTTGAACATGGTGAGACAATGAAATAATATTTTTGATATGTTACAAAAAAATGTGAAACTTAGTTTATTATTATTAAAGAACTTTAAAATAACGAAATTTATGAATTTGAAAAATTGATTATTTCAGAATTTTTTAATACCCCTGTTATCATCTTGGTCGACAAGATTCATATGGGCTACTGAGGAGTAAGCAATGATCTTCTTAAGATCGATCTGTCTTGAAGTGGTCAAGGAAGTATATATTATAGCAATCGCGCTTGAAGTATAAATGAAAGGAGTTAAATTATTATTATTAGGGAAGCGTTTTAAATTATTACAATAATTCATGCAAAGGGAGAGTTTCAAACTCAAGACGCAAGAGTAAACACCCAAAACTCTGTCCACTATTAGACCATATGAATAGTAATTAATTCTCCTGAATTTGCTTAAAAATTGAGTTCATATGACAAATAGAAATAAGTGTACAAGTTCATCTAATATTTCAAAAATTTTCCTTTTTGTTTAATTTAAACACCACCATCTATCTAAGTTCACACCAATTTTAATCTATGCCCCCTAAAAAAAAGAATTTTAACCGTTTCTAAGAACAACACGTTTATTACCAATTTGCCCTTAAACACCAACAAAACACACGCACAATTCCTAATCTTTAACTTGAAAGTCTAACACTATGTTTGGATGAAGAAATTTAAGATTACTAAGGAATTTTAAAATGACGGAAATTGAAATGACAAGATTTTATTTTCTAGAATTTGTAAATTTTCTTGTTTGGTTAATCTAAAAGAACAATGAAATTGAATATTGAATTTGTTATTTTTAAACTCTAAATCATAGAAATTGGGAAATGACACCTATTTACATGGAATTTGAACTTGGGAATTGGAGGTCCCAAATCCCAAGTTTTTTTTCCACGCAGAAATTCTAAATTTCTATGTTTATGAATCCAAACAAGGGAATTGGTGCATGTCAATTTATAAATTCTGACTTTTAACAAAATTCCAAGTTTATTTCCCTCATCCAAACATAGTGTAATTCTCTTAAAAATAAACTTAAAGTCTATATGCTTATTTTAATTTGATTGAACACTAGAAGCAAGGGTTTTCATACGCATGTTTTTCCAAAAAAGTAATAGCTCCCAACAAAGCACCCATGCTGAATGCAGTTCTAAAAAACATAGGAACTATAAATATTCTAGAGCTTAAAATAATTCCAAAAATCATAGAGGCGACATGTGGACTTATGTTCAAGAAAGACAAGATTGCCCTCATTAAATGGGCATGCTTATCAAATACTCCCACGCACAGCTCAGCACCCCTGAAAGTCTAAGCAGCTGAATACGACTGCTCAGCGGAATGGGCTTGCATAATAGTTGGGTGAGGTGGCCTGTGTAATTGGAATTTGTATTCTCCGAAGAGAGTGAGACCTGCAAAACACTATAAGGAAAAGGAAACTTGTTGAAAGTAACAAGACGTGACACATAGATATGACCAGTGGAGGGATCAAGACAACGGTAACCTTTATGATGAGAAGTATAACCTAGAAAGACACAAGGTTTATAACGATTCTCTAACTTGTGAGCAACATACAGTTGAAGATGAGGAAAACAAATATAACCAAAAACGTGAAGATGGGAACAAGTGGGAAGATGACCAAAAAGAACTTGATAAGGAGTGTTCCAATCTAAAACGAGTGTGGGAAGAAGATTAATAAGGTGAGCTGCAGTAAGAGCCACTTCAACCCACAAGGTGTGATGTAAGTCGGCTGTGTGGAGAAGAGAGTGAATAAGGGTGGCAATGTTGTGATATTTTTCGTTCGGAAAACCCATTTTGTTGTGGAGTGTGGGGGCAAGAATACCGTTATTAGATGCCGTGCTCATGACAAAAGGTAGAAAAGGATGGATTGACATATTCGGTACCACTGTCACTTTGGAGAACTATAATAGTGACATGAAACAGGTTATGAATCATGGAAACAAAGGTTTTAAAGTGATCAAAGACCTCAGATTTTTGTTTCATAGGATAAATCCAGGAATAACGGGAAAAATCGTCATTATAGAGTACATAATAATGAAAACCATGACAGAGGGAACTAAAGACATCCACACATCACAATGAATTATATATATAAAAAAGGAAGAACCACGAATATTATTATTATTATTACTATTATAAAAGGGAATTGTTATTAGCATTCCAAAAATCTCATTCTACACTCCTCACAAGTGTATTTTTCTTTCTAATTATGGAAAGTTTGGAGTGCCAAATGAGATTTTTGGAGTGCTAATAACAATTCCCTTATAAAACGGATAATTGGGTAGACTTTCTAAGGGCACAATCGGTACAAAAAGATTTATCAACTTTGATAGTAGGGCCTAAACTAGAACAAAGATGCGACATGACTGATGATGATGGAAGACCAAGACGTTGGTGCCAGGTGGTGGAAGAGACGGCGGTATAGGCTTGAGGGACAACAAAGATGGTGGAAGAGAGAGACAATGGATAAAACTTATCTTTGCCGCCTTGAAACAACAACACACAAGTAAGTTATAGATTTGATAAAAATTTGGAGCGAAGACCAAGAATATTGAATTGTCTTGGGTGAAACAAGCAACAGAGAAAAGATTTTTAGGAAGGCCAAGAAGAAAAAAGGTATTTCGAAGAGTAAAATTAGAACCAAAAGAAAGAGGAATGGTACCGGTATTGTAACGCCCCGACCCGACAATTTTATTTTGGAAACAAATTTCGGTGATAGGCCAAAATTAAACTCTTGTTTAACTAACTACTATTAATCAAAATTCTTTATTTAAGTTTCTTAAACACTCACAAAATCTATAAATAGAATTTACTTACCAAAAACATAAGATTAAATTTTCAAATAATTCACCAAAATTTCACTTCTTCAATCAAATTCCCAACAAAAGATTAATCTCAATTATTTAAGGTTGCATCTAACCCCTGTTAAACTGCCTTTGTACCCTTGATGCGGGATCAAGCCTTTCATAGTTCATCATTCATTCTTTTATCCATTTCTGAAAATATTCTAGGAATGGAAATATTCAACATTAACTTTCATAATCGAATCACCTCAAATGGGTACCAATTACGAATTTAAAATATCAAAATTTGCATGAAAAGGCAGTGTCAGCCCACTGGCCACGCGCCACCGCAGGTGGCGGTTTCCGACGAACGGAAACCCAATTTTTCAACTAACTCTAAAATTTACCAAATTTTACAAGCAAGTAGAGTTCAATGAAAGGAACAACTTTCATACCAATGCTGAAGTCCAATTCAGCCAGGAAACACCTGAAATTAGCCTTGGACCGCTGGAAACCCTAGAGATAGGTGTTCTCAATTCAACCTCAAAACAAAGATTTATCAACTTTGATAGTAGGGCCTAAACTAGAACAAAGATGCGACATGACTGATGATGATGGAAGACCAAGACGTTGGTGCCAGGTGGTGGAAGAGACGGCGGTATAGGCTTGAGGGACAACAAAGATGGTGGAAGAGAGAGACAATGGATAAAACTTATCTTTGCCGCCTTGAAACAACAACACACAAGTAAGTTATAGATTTGATAAAAATTTGGAGCGAAGACCAAGAATATTGAATTGTCTTGGGTGAAACAAGCAACAGAGAAAAGATTTTTAGGAAGGCCAAGAAGAAAAAAGGTATTTCGAAGAGTAAAATTAGAACCAAAAGAAAGAGGAATGGTACCGGTATTGTAACGCCCCGACCCGACAATTTTATTTTGGAAACAAATTTCGGTGATAGGCCAAAATTAAACTCTTGTATAACTAACTACTATTAATCAAAATTCTTTATTTAAGTTTCTTAAACACTCACAAAATCTATAAATAGAATTTACTTACCAAAAACATAAGATTAAATTTTCAAATAATTCACCAAAATTTCACTTCTTCAATCAAATTCCCAACAAAAGATTAATCTCAATTATTTAAGGTTGCATCTAACCCCTGTTAAACTGCCTTTGTACCCTTGATGCGGGATCAAGCCTTTCATAGTTCATCATTCATTCTTTTATCCATTTCTGAAAATATTCTAGGAATGGAAATATTCAACATTAACTTTCATAATCGAATCACCTCAAATGGGTACCAATTATGAATTTAAAATATCAAAATTTGCATGAAAAGGCAGTGTCAGCCCACTGGCCACGCGCCACCGCAGGTGGCGGTTTCCGACGAACGGAAACCCAATTTTTCAACTAACTCTAAAATTTACCAAATTTTACAAGCAAGTAGAGTTCAATGAAAGGAACAACTTTCATACCAATGCTGAAGTCCAATTCAGCCAGGAAACACCTGAAATTAGCCTTGGACCGCTGGAAACCCTAGAGATAGGTGTTCTCAATTCAACCTTAAAACAAACTCTGACGCTCCAACCATTGCTTGGGCTTTGTTCCTAACATTGAGGGAAGACTATGGGAGGTGGTGACTGACGGAGTTAGCTTCAGATTTTGGTGAATTGAAGCCAAACCCGTCGCGTCCCCCAGTACGGTTTCTCTTGAAATCCACCAAATTTCATCAAATTTTCAGATGAAAATGGGAAGGAGAATGATTGGGTTCGAAGTAAGGATCATTTTGGCAACGGTCCCATCGTCGATGGTGGCTGGAATCGGAAAATAGGGCATAGGGCATCCAGTTCTCTCTTCCATTTCTCCCTCATTTCCCCTCTTTTTCTCCTTACCCGATTAGTCCCCCCTTCCCCTTCTTCTCTCTCGCATCTCTCATTTTCCTCCTCTCTCACGCTGCCATCTGGCAGCTTCCAGACTTCTCTTTATTTATTTATTTATTTTAAAGCCTCTAATTTCTTCGTTTCAACTCCGATTCACAAACAGTTTTTACCCACGCTTTAGTAGGGTTGAGCTCTATCCAATTATATCAATAAATACGATAAAATATATGAGGATAAAATACGTCATCGTAAAATTACATTTAGTCAACTAGTGCATTTTCGTCTTTTCCACTTATCGATAAATTTTTCGACGTAAATTATAATAAATCCCGGAAACAAAATTCTAAAATTTCTCTAATCAAATTTTCATAACCATAAATCTATTTATTCTTGATTTACTCCACATATTCATATATTTAAAATTTTTAGGGTATTACAAGTATGGGTAATGTTCCTAGCATCACCATTACCCAAGTAGACATTAGAAAGACCGGCATATGGCTGCATATGAAGAACAAGATGATTGACCCATCATGTGGTGGGTAGCATCGGTGTCAAGATACCAAACAATTTCCGGTTGCTAGGTAAATTGGGCTCCAACGAAAAGGGTATGGCCTGGTCAATCCCATTGTAGCGATGTGGACATGTTTGTTGGGTATCTTGAGAGGTGTTACAGTTGTAGCACCAAGTTGGGCTAAAGATGAAGGCTGCTATAGTGGGCTAAGAAGCGCGTTGGGCTTGGGAGTTGGCTGGACTACAAGGCTGCTGAGGCAGGAAAGTGGGCCAGGCATTTTAGGGATAATTGTTAGCTATGCCCACGTTGAAGTAATGTGGCAGTTATGCATGCAATAATTATTGATACAGGTTGTTGAGCTAGGCCACATAGGTTTGTTGCTGCTGATTGAAGTTAGTCTAAGACCTACAATCTCCCTCTCAGCAAGAGGGACGGGATAAGAAAAATGTCAGCTTATTATAAAGAGTCTTTCATTGTTGTTGAAAATCTCGAAAAATGGATTACTATTGACGAAGCGCCATGGGGTATCCAGGTGAAGCTTATTTTTTATTGAATAAGAAATGAGCTCACCTAGATCCAAGTCTCCGCAATCCTAGTGCGCCGAGTTGGGCCAATCAAATTCCAGATTGAAGTCCGATCGGTGACATCCGTTGCCCGACCTTTGCCAATACCATGAACCACACCAGCCTTCACGGCTGCCTCCACCACCACATCCATAGTTGCCATGATCACCATCAGGCCGACAATTTGTATACTATAAGGGATTTACCATTAGAAGGGCTTGTCCTTTATGAACGCCATAATTATTTTTGGGATTTTGTTGGTCAAAGGTTTGGAATGTAACTCGATGAAGGAAGAAAAATGACCATTGATCAAGGTGGTGATAAGTATATGGTAGTCGGGGCCAAGTCCACAAATAGTACACATAACGAGATCTTTATTAGAAATAGGTTCACTAATTTCAGCAAGTTGATCAACAATAAATTTGGCCTCTTGGATGTAGATATCCGTAGTCTTGGAGCCTTTAGACAAATCCAAACGCAGAGTGGCTACATTTGTAATAGATGTTTGAGAAAAGTGCGTATGAAGACAATCCCATAAAGTATGGGATGTAGCACAACCAACAATGAGATAATGTAAAGATTCAAATGTCGTACTTGTGGAGCAAAAAATAATCAAGAAAATATGGAGGTGACATGTGGACTTTTGGGTAAAAAGGACAAAATTACCCTGGAGGCACATCGGAATTCCCACGTGCATGCAACGGACAATAACGACTCAATCAAGGAAAGTCAAAAGTGATCAAAATTATTCAAATCCTTCTCATCACTCCTTATCAAATCCTTATTCAAAAGGTAACTCCCAATTTTCCTATTTAATTTAGGATTAATTGTCATGTTAATTGCAAGATATTATCTCACATAATATTTTGTAATTATTCTCCAATTACACCATATATGGCCGACCACTATTCTCCAAAGAGGGTCGGCCACTCCTGTCATATCCAGGCCCGGGCCCCCACCACATCCTGGGCTCGACTCCACCGTAGCACGATATTGTCCGCTTTGGGCCCCGACTACGCCCTCACGGTTTTGTTTCTGGGAACTCACATGAGAACTTCCCAGTGGGTCACTCATCATGGGATTGCTCTCGTGCGAACTCGCTTAACTTCGGAGTTCCGATGGAACCCGAAGCCAGTGAGCTCCCAAAAGGCCTGGTGCTAGGTAAAGATGAGAATATACATATAAGGCTTATAGGATCCACTCCCTTGGGCGATGTGGGATGTTACAATCCACCCCCCTTAGAGGCCCGACGTCCTCGTCGGCACACCTTCGCCTAGGGATTGGCTCTAATACCAAATTGTCACATCCCAGCCCGGGCCCCCATCACATCCCGGGCTCGACTCCATCGTAGGACGATATTGTCTGCTTTGGGCCCCGACCACGCCCTCACGGTTTTGTTTTTGGGAATTCACATGAGAACTTCCTAGTGGGTCACCCATCCTGGGATTGCTTTCGCGTGAACTCGCTTAACTTCGGAGTTCCGATGGAACCCAAAGCCAGTGAGCTCCCAAAAGGCCTTGTGCTAAGTAGAGATGGGAATATACATATAAGGCTTACAGGATCCACTCCCTGAGCGATGTGTGATGTTACAACTCCCCTATAAATAGCCATATTCTCCCGCTAAAAAGCTAAGCCATTTGCTACCCACAAACTCCTAAACACATTCTTTTCAGAATTCTAACTTTGGCATTGGAGATTCTTTGGCCAAACACCCCTCTGTTCATCGTGAGCGTGTGAGGCTTTTGGGCTTAATTTTAGGTGTTATTATTTTGCAGGTACATTTTCGTCAAAGGAGAAGATGGCGGGAATTTACATCCACAATGAAATAGCTAAGTACAAGTTTGTCCTGTTGATACCAACGAAGATACTCAAGATTGGGAATTTTGGGAGGAAAGAGAAGGTCGACTTCAATGTATTTAGGATTGGCAATGGTGGATGGGTGATAGGAGCATATTTATGCGCCTTAGTTAGCTAGTTCTTATGCATTTCCATGGTGTTTTCTTAGTTAAAGTAGTCTTTTAAGCTAGTTTTATGTGTTTTCAGGTTTTCAGGGCAAAGCATATAAAAAGATGCATTTTGGAGCCTTTTGGAGCAAAATGGAGCTTGGAATGAATGTCACATATTTGGAGCCAAAGGTTTGGACGAATTTGAAGACTTGAAGATGATGATTCCTACTTGAACAGGGTTTCCTAGTTGAAGTAGGAAAGTGCTAATTGAAGAAGGATTCCTAATCAACGAGGGATTCCTAGAAGAATGAAGATTTCTACTCAAACAAGGTTTCCTACTTGAAGTAGGAAAGTTAAACCTAAGTGGCCTTAAGTTCCAGCAACAAAGAAGTAATCCAAGGCAAAGAAGGAAAATGAATCCAAGAAGAAGAAGGATTGACCAAGACAAGCTTTCCTAATCCTAATGCATAAAGATTTCAGCTACAAAAGGGATTTCTTTTCCTATTTGGAGACTTAAAACCTGATTTCTAGAAGCCTTATCCCTTCCTACAAAGGTGCCACACCTTATCCCTTGTTTTTCTAGAAATCAGCCACAAAACAACCTTTCTAGAAGGCCTTATCCCTTGTCCTACAAAAGTGACGCCCCAAACCTTTCTAGAACTTCTAGAAACCTGATTATTCCTTTCCCCTTTGGTTTCTGAAAGCCTTAGCCTTTTCCTTCAAGGATTGTGTGTTATTATCCTATACAAATTAGGCCTTTAAATCATTTTCCTTTGCTACATAGGGGCTGCGAATTTTAGCCTATAAATACCATCCTTTGCTGCACCATTTAGTCACCACCTCTCAGACACAACCATTCACGTCAGAAACTCATCCCCTACCTTTGCCGCAGCCTTCCACCACCATTCTCCCAAATTTCTGCCAAAAATCAACCCTTGGCGCACCACCCATCCATCCTAAACACCACCATACATCCCCCATCCATTCTACACTATTTAATAACCCAAAGAACCTGTCTAAAGTCCAAGTGCCGCAGCAAGGAGGAAGGAAGACTCGTTGATGCACCTGCTGTCCAAATTAGATCATCTAGGTGTTTTCTTTCTTTGGATTTTAATGTCTAAATTTATGTATCTTTGCTTTGCGAGTATGAGGAACTAAACCCCCCCTTGGCTAGGGGGGATTCGAAACCATGTTTATGCTTGCTATATGATTTGATTGCTTCTAATTGCGTTTCATAAGTTGTGGATTCAATTTGCTTATCTATATGAATTAAAACTTATTTGTGTGTGTTGGTTGAGAGTGCACGCTTAATTTTCATGCATAAATCTAATGCTAGGATATAAGGGATTTTCACCTAATCGTTATGAACTTATATTCACAAGTAGTAAAGGTTGTTTATCACAATCGTGTTAAGTAAATTCTTGGCATAAGTATCATGCGCTTTCATAGTTACGAGTGCCTCGTCAATACTTATGATTTCCATTGAACGTAATGATCTTTAATTGTATCTCTATTATGCGCTTTCTTGTAGGGAACTTTTGAGGAATAATTTGGTTGCAATGCGCTTTTTCCATCCAATTCATTGACTTAAGGGAAATCTGAAAGTTAATTTAAGCGTACCTAATTAACTTGGGGTGTTGGGAATTCATGGTTTATTGAGAAGCAATTGGAAATCGTTTTGTATGCAAGTGTGACATATGTGGAGAAGAACCCCTTAGCTAGCTTTCTATCCATTCACTTTAACTAATTTCGTTTTAGAATCTGTTCAATTTTACAAGTTTTGTTTTGTTTTCAAATTTCGTCAAAACCAAATCCCCATTTATTTTAAAGTGTTAGATTAGTTAGAAATCAATTTAGTTTGTGTTTTTAAGTGTCTTGAGTCAAGTTATAACCTATTTTCGTCCAAATTTGTGTTTGTGATCAAAACTGCCCAGAAAGTGTTTTTAAGGCAGTTTTGAGTGTTTCTGGGCTGTTTTGAGTCTTTTGGTTTGTTTTGGTGTTTTATAGTTTAGTTTTGCATTCTTTGAGTCTAGTTTAGTGTTTTAAACTTTGTTTTTACGTTTTGAGTCAGTTTTCAAGTGATTTGGCAATCCCTCCTAATCCCCGGCCTAGAACGATCCCTACTTACATACTTTGCTACAATTGATAAAAAGAGGGTTTAATTTGTGTGCTTATATATTTTGCATCAAATTTTTGGCGCCGTTGCCGGGGATTAGCAACATTGCTAATCCCTTGGATTGTTTTATTTCAGTTTGTTTTAATTAATTCTAGATTCTGACCTTGTTTTGTTTTCTTGTTTTAGGTACTAGTTTATGACTCGGAGTTCTCATCCGATTCGTGAACACATCTTGCACTTTGACGACGATTTTGAGCGAGAATTGAGACGAAAAAGAAAGAATCCAGAGCCTAGTGAATCAAGTTCAAATTCAGAAGCCGAAGTTGAGGTTGAAGTTGAGGAACCCACGGCAAGAGTGGGTGAAGTAGAGGAAGCCATGGCACAAGACAATCGTACAATCAAGGAGCTTTCGGCTTCGGGATTGGACAATGCCGCACCTCTATGTATTCAATATCCCGCGGCTGCCCAAGGAAAGACCGAGGAATTCGAGTTGAAGTCAAGTTTGCTACACCACATTCCGAAGTACCATGGGTTGTCCATGGAGGATCCTAACAAGCACTTGAAAGAGTTCGAGGTGGTTTGTTCAAGCATGACTCCAATCAACGTCGATGAGAGCATATTGAAGATGAAGGCCTTTCCCTTTTCTCTCTTGGAAAAGGCGAAAGATTGGTTATATGAATTAGCTCCCAGAACTGTCACATCTTGGGAGAGCATGAAACGGGCTTTCTTGGAGAAGTTTTTCCCAACTTCTCGAGTCATTCTCCTATGAAAAAGGATAAGTGGAATTCAACAAGATGAAGGTGAGTCTTTTCCTACGTATTATGAACGTTTTAAATCTCTTGTTGCTTCTTGTCCACAACATCAAATGAAGGAGGAGCTTCTTTTACAATACTTCTACGAGGGACTTCTACCAATTGAACGGCAAATGCTAGATGCCTCGGCGGGAGGAGCTTTGGTGGACAAGACTCCCATGGCAGCAAAGACCTTGATAGCTAATCGAGCGTTGAACGCTCAACAATACGAAGGTGTTGGACAAAGGAGTACCCCACGACAACACCAAGTGAATGAGGTAAGTGCCATCTCCGAACTTCAAAATCAAATGGCTAACCTTACTACTCTTCTTTCTCAGGTTGTGGAAGGACCAAAAGTGCAAAATGTGAGTGCTTGTGGCGTGTGCTCCATGCAAGGACACCTTACGGACAAGTGCCCACAATTGATAGAGAATGGAGGGTGGGAGACCCTCAATGCCGTGGGATTTGGGCAACTATACCAACAAAGAAATGATCCATTTTCTAATACATACAATCCGGGATGGAGGGATCATCCAAACTTCAAATGGCGAGAACCCCAACAAGGCCAACAATAAAGCACAGTTAGGCAACAACCCCCGGGTTTCTATCAAAAGCCGTTTGCACCAACTCAACCCCAAGCACAACCTGCCCAAAACAAATCAGGTTCGTCCATTGATAATGATCAAAATTTTCAATTACTAACTTCTATGGCGCATAGTATGCAAATTAAGGACAAGAAGGTGGACGAGTTGGAGAAGCAAGTAGGGCAGATTGCGGAGTTTGTGGGCCAATTCTGAGAGCAAGGCAAGTTACCTAGCTCAACCGTTGTGAATCCAAAATGAGGCTTTGAATCTGCCAAGGCAATCATGTTGCGAAGTGGGAAACAAGTGGGAACAGCCCCCCAACCATCCAAATCAGCCCCAAATGAGGTGGAAGAGATGATAATTGAAGAAGATGAGCAAGGCATGCCCACGGCAAGGAAGGAACTCCCATTGCCGCAAGCTCCCATGGTTCCTAAGCCATCCAATCTGTCCAATAAAGGTAAGAACGTGTCCAATTCCATTCCTACTAATGATTTTCCTTTGAATGTCCCTTTTCCTAGTAGATTCAAGCAAACAAAGAAGGAGGAAGCTGAAAAGGACATTCTAGAGACGTTTAGAAAAGTTCAAGTCAATATCCCTCTTTTGGATGCAATTAAGCAAGTACCAAGGTATGCTAAATTTTTGAAAGAGCTTTGCACCACTAGGAAGAGGATTTCGACCAAGGAGGTTGTAGAAGTAGGTGAAAACGTCTCAGCCATCTTACAACGCAAAATGCCCCCTAAATGCAAAGATCCGGGTAGTTTTACAATTCATTGTGTCATTGGTAATACTATGTTTGAATCTGCCATGCTAGATTTAGGTGCATCTATAAACGTCATGCCATATTCAATTTATGCATCTATGAACCTAGGAGAGTTGAAAAATGATGGTGTGATTATTCAATTAGCCGATAGATCTAATGCCTATCCAAAGGGAGTTTTGGAAGATGTTTTAGTACAGGTTAATCATTTGATATTTCCGGCGGATTTCTACGTGCTTGAGATGGACGAGTCAGACCATGCCCCTTCGTTGCCCATCCTACTTGGAAGACCATTCATGAAAACTGCTCGTACAAAGATTGATGTGTTTAATGGAACATTGACGATGGAGTTTGATGGGGAAGTTATTAATTTCAATCTTTCTGATTCTATGAAATATCCTAGTGAGAATCATTCATGTTTTGCTATTGATGTAATTGACTCTTTGGCGCATGACCATTTTGACAAATTAAACGACGATGCACTTGAATTGGTCATTGCACGAGGAACGGACAAGCAAGACGTTGAGACAACATCCATGCACACTCACGGCATGCAAGAACACTCATTTGCCGTGCCCCCTAGTGATGAGGTCATTGAGATGGTGGCTACCCTTGAGTCATTACCATCACAAACTGGTAAGTTTTTGGACCCAATTTTAAGTTCAGTTTCGGCTAATAAGATGCTTCCCTCAGTTGTGCAGCCACCTACACTTGAACTTAAGCCATTGCCTAGTCACTTGAAGTACGTTTACTTAGGAGAGGATGAGACGTTGCCCGTCATTATTTCATGCTCACTCACGGCACAAGAAGAAGGTAAGTTAGTAAGGGTGCTAAAGGAGTATAAAACAACAATTGGATGGACGTTGGCCGACATCAAAGGAATTAGCCCCACAACTTGCATGCATCGCATACTTTTGGAGGAGGGGTCTAAAACATCTCGAGAGGCTCAACGCCGACTCAACCCTCCTATGATGGAAGTTGTGAAGAAAGAAGTCATCAAGCTTTTAGATTGTGGAGTTATCTATCCAATCTCGGATAGTAGGTGGGTTTCGCCCGTTCAATGTGTTCCGAAGAAATCCGGAGTGACGGTGGTAGCAAATGCGGAGAATGAACTTGTGCCTACTCGCATTCAAACCGGTTGGAGAGTGTGTATCGACTATAGGAAGCTAAATGCCACTACAAGGAATGATCACTTTCCCTTGCCATTCATTGATCAAATGCTTGAGAGGTTAGCCGGTTATGCGTTTTATTGTTTTCTTGATGGTTATTCTGGTTATAATCAAATTGTCATAGCACCCAAGGACCAAGAAAAAACCACTTTTACATGCCCTTTTGGTACATTTGCTTATCGTCGCATGCCTTTTGATTTATGTAATGCACCTGCCACATTTCAAAGATGCATGATGAGCATATTTTCTGATTATGTTGAGAAAATAATTGAGGTTTTTATGGATGATTTTAGCGTCTTTGGTGATTCGTTTGATGGTTGTTTGCATAATCTTAGCTTGATTTTAAAACGTTGCGTTGAAACTAACCTTGTGCTTAATTGGGAAAAATGTCATTTCATGGTTAAACAAGGCATAGTTTTGGGTCATATTATCTCTGAAAATGGTATTGAGGTTGATAAGTTAAAGATAGATCTTGTGCGTCACTTACCCTCCCCTACTTCGGTTAGAGAGGTTCGTTCTTTTCTTGGCCATGCAGGTTTCTATCGTCGGTTCATCAAAGATTTCTCCAAGGTGGCACAACCTCTTTGCCGACTCCTACAAAAAGATGTCACATTTGAGTTTAATGAGGCATGCACGGCATCATTCAACCAACTCAATGAGTTGTTGACCACAGCACCAATCATTGTTCCACCGGATTGGAGCCTACCTTTCGAGCTTATGTGTGATGCGTCTGATTATGCATTAGGAGCTGTTTTGGGACAAAGGAAGGACAAGAGGCCGCATGTCATCTACTATGCCTCGCGGACGTTGAATGATGAGCAGTTGAACTATTCCACTACGGAAAAAGAACTTCTTGCCGTTGTTTTTGCTTTAGATAAGTTTAGATCATATCTAATTGGTACTAAAGTAATTGTTTTCACTGACCATGCAGCTTTGAAGTACTTGCTCACTAAAAAGGAAGCCAAGCCGCGGTTAATTCGTTGGATGTTGCTACTTCAAGAGTTCGATATTGAGATTCGTGACAAGAAGGGAAGTGAGAACGTGGTGGCTGACCACCTAAGCCGCATGGTGCATAATGAGGAGTCCCTACCTATTGCCGAGACATTCCCCGATGAACAATTGCTGTCCATTAAGGTAAGTGAGCCTTGGTATGCCGACTTGGTGAATTTTTTGGTGTCAAAACATGTTCCACACACCATAAACAGAAACCAACGTGATAAATTGAAAAAGGATGCTAACTTTTATGTTTGGGATGATCCATACTTGTGGAAATATTGTTCGGATCAGATTGTACGTAAGTGTGTGCATGATATGGAGTTTAATTCAATTTTAACTTTCTGTCACACTTATGCATGTGGGGGACACTTTGGGACACAACGCACTGCCCTTAAGGTTTTAGAATGTGGTTTTTATTGGCCAACTCTATTTAAAGATGCTAGAACCTTTTGCATGTCTTATGATCGTTGCTAACGAATGGGTAATATTGGGGCCAAGGATCAAATGCCGCAAAATGTCATACTTCCTGTTGAAATTTTTGATGTTTGGGGCATCGATTTTATGGGTCCTTTTCCTTCATCGCATGGTTTCCTTTACATATTACTCGTTGTGGATTATGTCTCGAAATGGGTGGAAGCAAAAGCCACCCGTACTAACGATTCTAAGGTGGTTGCAGATTTCGTGAAAACTAACATTTTTGCTAGGTTTGGGATGCCTCGAGTTCTAATTAGTGATGGCGGTTCCCATTTTTGTAACCGCACCATTGAGGCATTGTTGAGGAAGTACAACGTCACCCATAAGGTTTCTACACCTTACCATCCTCAAACAAATGGCCAAGCCAAGGTTTCGAACCGAGAGATCAAGCAAATCCTAGAGAAGACCGTGGGTCCAACAAGAAAAGATTGGAGCATGCGCTTGGACGATGCACTGTGGGCTTATCGAACGGCCTATAAAACTCCTCTTGCCATGTCACCTTTTCGGCTTATCTATGGTAAGCCATGCCATCTGCCCGTGGAGCTGGAGCACAAGGCATTTTGGGCGATCAAGACCTTTAACATGGATATTGATGCCGCTGGAGTACATAAGAAGCTCCAATTAAATGAGCTTGACGAGATTAGATATGAAGCATATGAGAACGCTCGGATTTACAAGGAGAAGACCAAGGCTTTTCATGACAAGATGATTCGTGGCAAATCATTCTCAATCGGGCAGAAAGTGTTACTCTTTAATTCCCGCCTTCGGTTGTTTCCTGGTAAGTTACGTTCCAAGTGGGTTGGCCCGTTTGTTATTACTAATGTTTTTGTGCATGGTGCAGTCCAAATCCAAAGCATGAAAACTGGACAAGAATTCAAGGTGAATGGGCACCGATTGAAGCCATACTATGACAACTTTGTGGAGCATGCCGTGGATGACATACCCTTGCATGCCGTGGACTCCAATGGGGAGTGAATTGGTGCTTCGTCCGGCTGCACGACGTTAAAGCAAGCGCTTCTTGGGAGGCAACCCATGCATTCAACAAAGGAAGACCTATGAATCACTCCAATTCCAGATTTGCGTTCCTAAACCCTTCTCTTTGTTGTTTATTTCGTTTCTGCCATGTTTATTAAGTTAGTCGCTGTTTGTTTGTTTACTTGTTATTTGTGGTAGTTTATGCTTGAAACATTGAGGACAATGTTTGATTTAAGTGTGGGGGGGGGGGTAACCAAAGTGTTTTGATGCAAATTCGTAGGGTTTTATCACTCATAACTTCCAATGTTGTTCCTTGTTGTTTTAAAGTGTTTTTAAGCTGTTTTAGAGTGTTTTAGTGTGTTTTGACATAAAAATCCGAAAATCCCATAAAAATTTGAAAAAAACCAAAAAGAGTTGTTTTTGAGTTGTTTTTGTGTTTGTTTGTGTCTTAGGGTACCTTCCAACACAATGATGAGGATTCAGTTTGTAATTGCATGACTGTTAAAGAGAATTATAAACATGGATGGAAGTTTGATTTACTCTTTGGTTTATGCTTGGTTGTGGTTATAACTTATGAATTCACATGCAATCATAAAGGAAAAATTAGTTTTTGTAACATGCTTGAAGGAAGGAACTCAAACTAACGCTACAACCTTGTGAGACTTGAGCCTAAACGTTTATTTGGAGAGTTAATAATCTGTGCATTGTTGTTTTCTAAAGTCGTTGCATGATCTCATTAGTCTTTGCTTGGTTACTACTTAGAAGGCGTTTCATCATTTAGTTCCAAATGCTAGAACTCATACCCATTTCATTTAAAGCATGCTATTGATTTGCATAACACATATTCAAGATGAAGTTGTGTAGTGACCACCCTTTACCATAAATCACCTACATCCATCCACCACACCATCCACCACAATCCTCTTGTGCCGCAGCTAAGGAAGGAGAAGAAGGAGCCATTTGGAGTGTTTCTAGGTGTATTCTATCTTTGTTTTCAATGTTTAATTCAAGTTATCTTTGTTTAATTGCGAACATGAGGAACTAATTTCTTTATAGTTAGAGGGGAGTTCGAAACCATGATTATACTTGCAATATGAATTGATTACTTTCAATTGCGATTTGATAAATTGTGAATGCAATTCGCTTAACTGTTTTATTCAAAACTTATTCTTGTATGGTTATTAAGGTGGCCAACTTAGTTTGCATGCATGAATTTGATGCTAGAATGTAAGGGAGTTTCACCTAATCGTTATGAACTTATATTCATCAGTAGTAAAGGTTGTTAGTCACAATCATGTTAAGTAAATTCCTGGCATAAGTATCATGCGCTTTCATAGTTACGAATGTCTTGTCAACACTTATGATTTTCATAGCACTTAATGATCTTTGATTGTGTCTCTATTATGCGCTTTCATGTAGGGAACTTTTAAGGAATAATTTGATTGCGATGCGCTATTTCCATTCAATTCAATGATTTAAGGAAAATCTGAGGGTTAATTTAAGCGTACCTAATTAACTTGGGGTGTTGAGGTTCATGGTTTATTGAAAAGCAATTGGAGATTGATTTGTATGCAAGTGTGTCATGTGTGGAGAAGGACCTTCTAGCTAGACCATCAGCCATCCAATTTCCCAATTTCGTCCAAAATCTGTTTTAGTCTTTAATTTGTTTGTTTTACTTTATTTTCGTCCAAAACCCAATCCCCCTTTACTTTGAAGTGTTAGATTAGTTAAAATCTGTTTTGGTTTGTGTTTTTAAGTGTCTTGAGTCAAGTTAAAACCAATTTTCGTCCAATTTTACTCTTAGTGGCAGATTAGTGGCAGATTTGAGTCTATTTGGTTGTTTTGTGCTGTTTTTAGTCTTTAAGTTTGTTTTGAGTCTTGTGAGTCTTGTTAAGTGTTTTTAAGTTTTTTTTTGTGTTTCTAAGTCAGTTTAGTTTAGATTAGCAATCCCTCATAATCCCTGGTCCAGAACGATCCCCACTTATACATATACTACAATTGTCAAAAGAGGGTTTAATTTGTGTGTTAAGTTAATTTTCGCATCAATGGGGGAGAGGGAGAAGAACCGTCGATGTATTTCCAGAGGTCATGACCAATGAGAAAAGCTTTGAGTTGACAAACCCAAACAATATAGTTGGTGATAGAAAGCTTAAAGAAGTTTGCAGTGTTTGACCAGAAAGAGAATAAGAAGATGATGCCATGAGAGGAGAAATATGAATGACAAGCTGAAGTTTTTTTTTTTGTTTTTTGTAATTTTTTTTTTTTTATGTTTGGGACGACAAGAGAAGGGAAGATGAGAAACCCTAGTACCTAATAAAAACCTAGACGAGTGATATCATGTAGAATTATGACGCCTTGTATTGATGTGTGAAAAATATTACAATATATATATGTTTCTATTATTTCTTATACTGAGTTGTGGAAAGAATCCTGTACTAATTACAGTTGGAAATTATACTCCAAATTACATGCTACAATTACATAGTGGATTCCGGGTTAATTAAATTTGTTCTAAATCAACTAATAAGTCAACTCTTACATAAATCGATTTATATCTTCGTTGGAGGATCCAAAACTTCAAAATCATCCTCTATCCGTAAAAAATAGCTTGTTTTTCTCTATGAGACAATCTTAAGGTTTTTGCTAGAACAGAACATTGAAGAAAAATTATGTGATGGTTAGTTTTAGGGCTGGGTTCAATTCGAAACGGTTCGATTTTTTGTCAAAACCGAAACCGAACCGAAATTACGGTTTGGTTTAATTTTTTTTTCGGTTTCGGTCCGGTTCGGTTTTTTTCATTATTATTATTATATATATTTTTTAGATCTGGATATTAGTAAACTAGCCCAAAAGAGGACCTGCCAAACTAGCCCAATAGATCCAACAAACAGTAAAGGCCCAAGCCATAAAATACAACAAAAGAAAACCTAGGCTTCTACTGCAGCACCTGCCACCGAGCATCCCTACTAGCACAAACCCTCGCCACCAACCAACCGACACCTCGCTGATTGTAACATCCGGCCACGAGCACCTGTCTGAACACAGCCAAACAGACGAGATCCAAGGGTTTAATAAAAATAAAGATCCAAAAACCAAAGATCTTTACCACATAGGGCTCCACAAAGACAAATCCAAGAACAACATCAGCCAATTTTTCTTCAAAAATTCACAAAGCATAGTCAACAAATAATTCACATAGCATAGTCAACAAACCAAAGAAATAAAAACTATTAATCAATACATAAAAAAAACTACCATTTTCAGTACTCAAAGAATTAAACAAGAAAAAGAAAAAAAAAAGAAAAAATTGAATACTTACTGTTAAAGAAATCCGGAGGAACAAAGATCGATGTTTGGTGCGACCTCCATATGAAATCCGGAGTAAAAAACTATTTGGCTTGTATTTGAAAAGCAGAGATCGAAAGTTTATGGAGAAAGAAAGGAATATTAGAAAGGAGTGAAGAAGTTGTTGTTGTAGGTGAGAGTCCACAGAGAGAGTCTATCAGACGAGGAGCAGAGAGACAAGAGGCGTAAGATTTGGAGAGGGAAAAAATGGGGATTGTCAAATAAATTCATCACAAACCCTACGACTCTTATGGTAATCCTTTAAAAAAGTAAGATCCATGTTACAACCATGGACTTGGCAGGTTGGGAGAGAGGAAGAAAGGAAGGAGAGTTGAAGGGAGGAAGAGAAGAAGGAGGGAGAGAGAGACCGAGGAAGGGGTTCGAATCTCCACTCCAGCAGGTTTTGAGTATTTATATTTTATTTTCATATTTCGGTTCGGTTCGGTTCGGTCCGGTCCGGTTTTCATACCTAAAAAACCGAACCAACCAAATTCGGTTCGGTTCGGTTTTTTTTTCGATTTGGTTTTTTTCGGCCTCGGTTCGGTTCGGTTGTCGGTTTTTTTCGGTTTTTCCAACCCACCCCTAGTTAGTTTGATTATTGGGTGTGAATTTATTGATAAATTACTTTTCTTGTTAATTTTATCTTGTACTTAATAGTAACTAGTATATGGGCACACACGAAGTGTGTTGAACATTTTTTTCATTTTTGTTTTTAAAATGGAAGGAGAGAGAGAGAACATGGAGTGGAGAGAGAGGCGAGATAAGTTATTCATTTTATAATATTAGAGATATATTAGAATAAAATGTGGGTGAGGTTTTACAAAAAAAAGTAAAACGTGGTTTGTGTGAAATTACAACATTGTTCATATTTTTTTTAATTTTTGTTTAGTTTTGATTAGAGGCTTAAAAAGATAATTTTATAGGATTTTTGGTTGAGAATTACGGTTCTATTAATATGTAGTTTATATTATGCAATAAAATAATAAAAACGATTCACATTTAAAGTTTAAATTAGGTTAAATGGTGGAAATAAAATTTCCCAAACAGTAAACAGATAAACTAGAAACAACTCCGAAACCCAGGAGCCGCAATCAAACCAAAACCCGGAAGGGCAGAAGGAGAATTGGAGCACAACAGCAAACATTGGGAGAAAGAAACAAAACAATGAGCAAGAACATCTCTCTGATTCTGATGGGTTGCGGCGGCGTTGGGCGTCAGCTCCTCCAGCACATTGTCTCCTGCCGATCACTTCACGCCAAACAGGTACTGCTTACATTCCATTTCCCAATCATTCTTCCAAATTCATTGCCTCCGGTTGTTGTTGTTGTTGATGTGCGGTATTGATGGGATAATCTTGATGTGGGCGGGCACGGGGCAGGGAATCCACCTGAGAGTAGTGGGAGTAAGCGACAGTAAATCCTTACTCGTTGCATCCGACGCTTTCACCATGGAGCTGTCTGATGACTTTTTATTGGAAGTTTGCCGGGCCAAGTCGAATGGCGCTTCTCTCTCCACGCTCAGTGGTTATGGTAACTTCACTTCCCCGTGAAATTATGAGATGATTAATTGGGTTTTTGATCTTTTGTTTTAGCTGGTGTTTGTTTCGTATGCTTAGTATTTGTTGTTTTGTAAAGGGGAGTTCCAGGTATTCACGAATTCGGAATCAACCAAAAAGATTGTAGATGTTGCTGCATTCTTGGGTAAATCAACAGGTTCGTGGCGTGTGTGATGATCTTTTGCAATCTTTTCACCAAAATGAACGATTTCAACTTCATTTGTTTGAAATTTTTGTTTTGTTTTCGTTTTGCAAAGGTTTGGCACTTGTCGATTGCTCTGCCAGTTCTGATACTATTCCGGTACTAACCCAAGCGGTGGATTTGGATTGTTGCGTTGTCATGGCAAATAAGAAGCCTCTTACTTCAACAATGGTACTAAACTTTTTCAGTAATGTTCTAATACCAAGAAATATTGATAGTGACAAATTTTATTCTTACGGCAATCAATGCAAATGTTCATTCTGATTGTAAATACGAGGTAAAAGGGCTTCGTTCTGCTCTTTTCTTGTTCATTTTACTTGTATATCACTGATTTCTGGTAGTTTAACTTCCACACCACCCAATGATGCATTATGCATTTCTCACCTACAGGAGGACTACGACAAATTAGTTTCTCACCCACGTCACATTCGTCATGAGTCAACTGTAAGTTCACTTCTTGCTCGAGTTATTGATTTGTGCTGTGAATTATGACCAGGACATGAAAAGTAGAGTGTGTTTAGAGATGAATTGCTTAGTCTTGTTCATCTATATGGTCTACTATCGTTTTTGACTTATAATCTGATTCTTATCACAATTGATTGAACCTCAGAATTTTTGGTTTACTCATAACATATCCACGATTTTCCCCAACTTATTGTTGTCTTCTTATGAAAATTACAGTCAGTCGCCTCTTCATTCCATATTTATTTTTTTAAAACCATTTCACGCAAATTAACAAAAGAAATACTATAGTTAGATCAGTTCTGTAGCTCAAAGGAGCAACAATAGTCCATAACTGAAAATGTAAAGTAGATTTTATATTGAAAACTACCTTAAGGCCCGCATTTTTTACTTTTCTTCCTCCTCCTGCATCATTTTTATTTTGTTGTTGTTGTCACCCTTTGCATCCTCTGTAGCAGCTAATTACTGTCATAGACACCCATTTGTTCATTTGCACACACCATCTGTCCAGCATGATACATACATGTGTAATTCATATGCCTTGCTCAAGTGGAATAAAACTCTAATAACTGGTAGTGTTCATTGTTTACTATAATTTTACTGTGCTTTCTCTCTATGTACGTTCATTTTCTTGCAATTTCCCCTGAATTGATTTTAGATTTGGTAGGTTGGTGCTGGCCTCCCTGTCATAGCATCCTTAAATCGCATACTGTCATCTGGAGATCCTGTCCACCGCATTATCGGGAGTTTGAGTGGTACCAAAGTTTTCCCTTGGCTTTCTTGCATTTTTAACATAAGCCACCTGCATGTAACTGAGTATTCATACTGATATATGTTTCGTCTTATGTACATGTGATAGGGACATTGGGGTATGTAATGAGTGAGCTTGAAGGTGGAAAGCTACTAAGTCAAGTTGTTCGTTCTGCTAAAAACCTGGGTTACACTGAACCAGGTTTTGAATGTTTTTAACTTTGTAGTAAATCACGGATTGATCATCCGAAGTTTATATTATCCTTTTTATTTATTGAGTTATTATCTCCCACTGTATATAAGTAGGACTAAGAAGTATGTCTTGAGCTTCGTGAGCATTTGTCAGTGTGGTCACTTTTGACTTTATATTGTAATTGCAGATCCACGTGATGACCTTAGTGGGATGGATGTTGCAAGAAAGGTGTGGACATGGTTTTTTGTGTGCGTTTAAATTCACTTTAATCAGCTGAAAGTTCAAACAACAATGTCATAATATGAAAGAAAACTCGAACGATATGATGAGAATATAAATGATTTGATGTTGAAGCTCAAGCAATACTTCATAAATTTCTAATACCATCTTACACAGGCTTTGATACTAGCTAGGCTTCTTGGTCAGCGCATTAACTTGGATGCCATTAAGGTTGGTACTATCTACTGCTTAGATATATATATATATATATATATATATATATATATATATATATATGATTTATCACACTTGCTCCTATGTTCATGTTGTGAACTTACATTTTATTACTTTTATGATCGCTATTTCATTGTTTAGATTGAGAGTTTATATCCTGAAGAAATGGCACCTAGTGTAATGTCTATTGAAGACTTTCTGGGAAGTGGGCTATTATTGCTCGATACAAATATCCAAGAGAGAGTCTCTAAGGCTTCTTTGGATGGGAAGGTGCTACGTTATGTCTGTGTGATTGAGGACTCAAGGTACTCTTTTCTACATTTATGTTCAAAATGCGATATGCTGAAAGCACTCTCTCGAGCGTGTATGCATGTTTGCGTTGTTTTTTAGTTTGCATGTGTTCATATAAGCAAAGGTCCATTGTTCCCTATATGTAAGGCACTTGGATTCAGTTAATGGATGGTTTGGATTACGAAGCACCTATTTTTTTTCATTAGGTCACAAAGACTCGGTTAGACTTCCAAATTAGGTTTGGTAAGTTGTGTTAAAATATGAAGGCGCTTGTTGAGGACGGTGTCTTCATTTTACAGTCACCCCATAATGGTATTGTTGGTATTCCGTGGAGAGAGAAGAGGGTCCAGTGTGAATCCAGGTGAGAGAAATATTCATTGGAACCAATTTTATGAAACCTAGATTGGTAGGTGTTGTGTATATATAAATGCGTTCAAATGTATTTTTGGTGATTTTCCAATTTTGTTCTGAATTGTGAACATAAATGCTTATAGATGAAAGCAAGCCAACGTATAGAACTTTTTATTTTGGTAATTTTGTATCCTTATTTTAACAAAAAAAAAAAAAAAAGGTTGCATCTCGCCATAATTGACCGCGCCAAACTTTTTTCTTGGTGGACCCATGGTTGGTTGCTTGCCAATGTAGTCTGTCTAGCAGTTGGTATTGGCCCAAGCTAGGTTACCCTAAGGAATAAGATGTTGTAGATCAGGGTAATAAACACATCTTTGTCAAGAATACACTACAAATGTACTTCAAGTTGTTTATTCATCTTTACAGATGGCTTAGAGGCAGTTGTTCATCCTCTTTCATCTAGTCAAACTTCTTTATATTCTCATACTCCATCTGAGAATATTAGAACGATCAACACAAAAAGTAAGGTAGGAAACAGAAAATGTTAAAAGGAGGCTTTATGCATCTTCTGAAAACTCTTTAGGACTTCTTGATCCTTCAAAGTGGAAAGTGGGCATTATATGTATATTTCTGTTGTTCTTTATGGTCATGATTATGATAACCAATCTTTTGAATGCAGTACCGTAAAAATTTTGTGAATTTTGAGTTACATCCTCTCATTCTACTACGTTACGCTTGTGATTTTGCATATCATATACTAACTTGGTCATGATCATGATAACCGAATGCAGTACTGTAAAAATTTTGTGAATTTTGAGTTACATCCTCTCATTCTACTACGTTACGCTTGTGATTTTGCATATCATATACTAACTCGGGTATTTTAGTGACTCCTTTGGTGTGATACTAACTGATCCCAGCTTTTGGTAGTTGTGAAGTTGGCATTCAAGAGCTTCCTAAGGATTCTGCTTTAGGAAGGCTGAGAGGAAGTGACAATGTTGTAAGCCCATTTCTTTACAAATTTACTTTTGAAAGTTAAATAAAGATATTTTTCGACAATGCACAAATGAAAATAAAGTGGACATGCGATATAAACCTTACACCGTGCAATTCATTAATCGCACCTCAGGTCTTGTATTAGAGTTTTCATGGATGAGATTATTCGGGAAAGCAAGGTCATGTATCAAATTTCTTCGTCAACTTGTTACTGGGAGACATAAGGAGGGAGACAAAATTATAGATTTCACTACGAAATGGTCAATAACAAAGAGAAGTTTGACCATTTATGGAATGAATCTTGAATTGACGATCAAAGTTCCAAAACAAATAGTTAGCATATAGTGGAATTGGACAGCAAATCAAAGTTACTTAAAAGTAATTTGCGTAGATTGATCATTTCGTTAATAGCACAGATGAAGCTTGGCAATTCTTAACTGTTTATGAATTTGCAGTTGGAGGTTTACAGTCGATGCTATAAAGACCAACCGCTGGTGATTCAAGGAGCTGGAGCCGGCAATGATACTACAGCAGCTGGTGTCCTTGCTGATATCGTTGATATTCAGGATTTATTTCCTTGAACGCTTTTTCTGTACGTTACATCGGAGAAACTCGATGCAGATACATTGTTTAGTATCTTTATGAGGTTATGCATCTGGGATTTTAGAGATCTCACCTTCCAGAATTTAGCGATGCATTTTGCTAATAATTGGGGACTTGGAGATTTAGCGATGCATTTGGCAGTTAAAATCTTACATCAAGGAAATGCCGCAACGGTTCAGACTATCAACTGCTAATTTTGTTTCAAAGAAACTCGACAAATCATGATGTTGTTACTAGGAAAAGATAAGGTCTGAGTTACGGGAAAGTGTCAGATGGGTACATCTTCTTCGGTGATCAATTTCTTATAGATGATAAAGGCGACCGATACAAATCTACCACAAAAGATGGTAAAGGCGATAAATCTGGCACCAAATGCACGCATAAAACCCTTGCTAAAACAGCGAGGCAATGTCAAACTATCTCTAAAATAGTGAGGCCACATCAACTTAAGAAAGAGAGACATTCGGATAACTTTGAGGGGTAAAAGCTGAATTAATTGGCCTTGCCAAAATATCAAGGCTCCCAAATGTTGCGTGTACGAACTTGGCCAAGGAATTGATGATAACCGGTGACAGACCTAACTTGTGGAGCTTAGATGTTGCTGCTCTTCCCCTCTTCTCATCCCTGGAAGTCAACACTACCACCACCCCTTGAGATGCTTTGGTGCACTTATGTAGCAATGGCAGGCTGAAACACGGGGTTGCTAGTACTGTGTTAGTGATGGCTCTGGTCGACGGGTCCTGGCTAGTCTAGTTTAAACATGAAACAGTAGCCCTATCTAGCCAGTCCTATCCTAGTTGAAGAGGTCTAACAAACGCAGCCAATAGTCAAGAGTGTTCCACATATGGTAATGGTAGTTGATGTCCAGAATCTGAACGCCGACTTTCTTGTTGCTTCTTCTCGCAAGGTTAGGAGCTTAGGATTCTGCCTTATGTACTAAAACCTTATGGGCAAGTACATGAAGTAAAGAGTGAACATGCTTCAGATGTGTGGGCCTACAGGCGTCGGTTTCTTTTATGGAATGGAAGGAGTGATATCTTGTCCGCCAGGCCTCCATTTTTAGGTATTTTTATTTTTTAAAGGCCGTCTCTTGAGCGTTATGTTGGTTTGTATATCTATATCCAGAGGGCAATGGCTTATGTGTATTGACTGAAGCTCACTATAATAATTTACCTCTTTTTTCTAGGTGGTGGGGAAATGATATCTGATGTATTTTTTATCATTCCACCTACAGCAGACCCTCCATCTAGGTTGGTGAACTCGCCAACATATTTTAAAACTTTTTGTTTAAATTAAATGCAGTGATGAGAGCAGCTTTGTTACCATGTTAATGTTATTGTCCCAACTGTCTCTGCGTTTAAGTTGTTACCTTGATATCTGAATTTGAATACGACAAGTCATACTCGGAAGAATATCGAGACTGTAAATAACAAGTAGAATGTTACATTTTGGTTATTATTCAGCACTGATGTATCTTATGAATTCAATTTCAAAATATATCTCACATTGATTGCCCTTTGGATACTCAAAGAAAATGTAGGAAACTAGGACTTACGTATATATGACATGACAGAACATGCTTGTGGAATTTGTAGCCAACTAGTAGTAAAAGTGATCTTTGATTATTTGGCTATGTGCAACTGCCTACAATTATTCTATCTGCGCTCTACATTTGGCTTTGTTTTTCGGTAGATATGGTTATGAGGTGCGTTGGATTCTTCTGCCTAGAAGTAATATTGCTAAGCAAATATATACCAAATTTTGTGTTTCTATTTGAGCCAAATCACCTGTTTATGTAATGCTTATACACTAAAATGCTCTTGTTTGCACTTCTTTTTCACAGACGTTTCTTGCTAAGTATCTATACGAGAGCCTTCAATCTGTCCCCAATGTTCTCAGAGCACGTCTTTCGGGCGGCTCTTTGTTCTTTCAACGTAGCGGAACATACACCCTACTGATCTAGCTACTTTTCTTGACCAACAGGTATCAGAACGAACAGCGTTTTATTTCCTCCACTGTGCAATACAAGTGAGCTTTAATATAGCAGCTGGTGCTAACTTATGTAATTCCAGCACGGAGTGGCTATCCGATCAGGTCACCATTGTGCTCAACCCCTTCATCGGCATTTAGGAGACTCTGCGAGTGCGCCGGCGAGCCCTCACTTGTACAACACCGTAGAGGATATTGATGACTTTACCCGGGCACTCAATGACGGTCAGCTTCTTTAATTCTTTCAAGTTAATCGGCAGCATAATTGCCAACCTAGCCATTGTAAATACCGACATATGATCGAGTTCAAGAATCATTTGTGCAATTAGAGGTAAAGGCATTGGAGGGATTCTTATTTTCCAGTCAAATTCTATTTTTCTCTTAATTAGCATCATAAAATTGAACCTGAAGATTAAGTTCCAAAACTAATACCATAACACCCACTACAAGAAAGCATGGATTAAGTGACCGAATTTTTTGTGGCGCGTGAAAATTCATCACATATAGGTAAAACAAGTGACGCTTTTCTAAAAATCGTCACTTTAAGATGTTTGCAGAACACCAAAATATTTTGCGTCACTTATACTTTTGGATTCGCCACAAGAAAGTGGGCGGGAAAGTTTACCGCCAAACGAAACTTTAATAAGTGACACAATGTTAAATTCATCACATAAGAAGAGGGAAGGCCACCTGGCCATTCCTCACATATAATATTGAATTAAAAATAAAAAATATAGATGCAATTATCAAAACCCTCAAATAACAAAACCTATCCATTTATTCTCATTTCTTCCCAGTCTTCAGCACCCTTTCGTCTACTCCTTCACCCTAACTTCGACGACCGGCTACTTGGTGGTTGCCAGCGACGACGACTACCACCTCTCCTTTGTCTCCCTCCCTCAGCCATTCTCCCACCCTTTGATTCTCGTTCACTAACTCTCTTATCTCTTTGACATAACAAGATCAAATTGGGGAAAGAAAAGTTCTATTTTTTCTCAAGTTCTTTCAGTTGACAACAAGGTATTTTGTTTCTCTATAATTTTTTAATTGTTTTTGGATTTTTTTTTCTTTAATTGTTCCCCAGATTCTGATTTTCTTTCGCTAAAGATCCTATTGTTGGTGAATTGTTCTCTGCTTCAGGAAGAGTTATACTCGCAGTGAGTTTTCTGTTCCAGTCTTAATTCTTCTTTACTCTTTGGAGTCAAAATTTTGGTCTTGGTGGTTAATATATGTTTTTATATTTTTTCTTAGTCCCCTGACTAAGTGTTATCTTTTTGTTTTTGTTCAGATGTTGGAAGTTTGTAACCATTAAGTTGCGTGTTGTCTTTCTTGAGAGAGGTGTTGTCAAGAGTCAAGACTATGTTCGCCTTGAAATTTTTTGGGTAGGGCCTACAATGATCTTAGTGCCGTTTCTTACTAGCTACTTGTGCTGGGAATTCTTTAGATGTGTACTTTCTTGTGTTTTGGCTGGCTGAAAAGGGGTGATGGTAGGAGATCTGGTAGCATATAAATATAAGAAATGATTAAAACTACTTACATCCCTCCAGTAGAGCTCCGCAAACCACTCGTAGAATTCTCTGGAAATTTTAAGTTTGTTTGAATGTATTTTTCATAGATTGATTGAATGTACAAGAGGGGATATATAATGAGATAGAAGGTTACAAGCAACCCTACCTTGGCAAATCCTACTAACTCGGTAAACCCTAAAGTTGTCACTCCTTAAATTAAGGGAGTGCAGCAAGGAGCTAGCATACAACTATCAACAAGTCATCTAAATGTCAATCTTCCTCAAATTAAGGAATTAGACTTAATAGAGAATCCCATGGAAAGAGGAAACATAAAATCTGGCAGCATCAGTCACCCCATATCGTCTAATATCCATATGCAGCATTATATGCAACATCAGTCACCCCATATGTATGCAGCATCAGTTATGTAGCATCAGTCATATGCAGCATCAGTCACCCCATATGTATGCAGCATCAGTCATATGCAACATCAGTCACTCCATATGTATGCACCATCAATTTTTCATTGTGATTCGGAGAAAAAATAGCGTTTATATGACATGAAGAGGAAAGGTGGGAAAAGGTGAATATGATAGTTTGAGATGATGGATTAAGAGCCACAGAGTGGACTCCATCTAGCATCTTACGATTGCGCTCTCATTTAACTATACTCTAATGCACATTTATCTTTGTACATATATGAAATTTTTATACTTTCATGATTTTCAGGATTGAAGGTGTTCAAGGTCAAGATTACTTAAGTACAAGACCAAAGCTCCAAGTTGGTATGTTGTATTTAATGCTTGCAATTTACAATGACATATTATTAATGCTACCGCTAGCCAAATAATCATTGCATTTGAATAGTAATGATGAATACGAAGTATTGTGCATGTATATGCTGAAAGCATGGTGGTTTTTCTGTTAGATTATTGCAAATTTAGTATCTAGCATGGTGATTTTTGTATGATTTCTCTATTTTCTAGTACGTTTGTTTTAGCATCTAGTTGTTGTTGAGTTGGGATATGTGAATTTTTCAATTGAGCTTCTTGAAGTTTTTGGTTGTTATATTATACGTCTATTTTAACAATTTTACATATATATTCATATATATTTTCTATTATGGCAACCGATTGAAATATGTTAGAGTATGCAACTCAATACTAGGATTGAAGTGATCTGATTTCATGGATCGACAATGGATTCGTAGTCGGGATCACCTTAGTTCCGAATATAGAAAAGGGATCAAGTCATTTATTGACATTGCTTGTCACCATGTGAACGAGAATAATCAAATACCATGTCCTTGTAGAGTTTGCCATAACATATTTTTTCACTTAGTTGAAGATGTTCATCTCCATTTGTTGAATTCCGGTATGGATATGAATTATGATAGATGGATATATCATGGGGAGCATATCCAACAAGTGCAAGGAGAATCTTCGGTATCTACGAACAATGAGCCAACCAGTAACTCTAATGTCAACATGTTTAATATGATTTAGGATGTCTTTGAAGGAATAGATGATGATGATGATGAAGATACAATGGGGAACCAAGATACCATGTGGGGTGGTGATATGACCAATGCGTGGATATATGTCGATACTTATGAGATGTTGCTTGGTGAAGCTCAAAATGAACTATACCCTGGATGTAAGCAATATATAGTTTTGACATACGTCGTAGAGTTGATTCACACCAAAGTTGACAACCACATGACAAACAAGGCAATTGATAAGATGTTAGCAATGATGAAGAAGATGTGTCCCCAGCCTAACAATGTTCCTAACTCATTTCGTGAGTGCAAGAAGATATTGACAAGTCTTGGATTTACGAGCGAAGACATGAGGTGGCACAAGGAGAAAAGAATCAATGATGGGAACACAATGAGGCATCCAGCAGACTCGAGTGCTTGGAAAGAATTTGACCAAATGTACCCTAATTTTGCTCGAGAACCACAAAATGTCCAATTGGGCCTTGCGAGTGACGGGTTTACTCCTTATTCAGATATAAGTAAGCCATATAGTATGTAGCCAGTTGTTGTATTTCCATATAATTTGCCCCCATGGAAATGTATGAAAAACCTTTTTATTTTCTGACCTTATTAATTCCTGGACCAAAAGCAACTGGAAATGAGATTGATGTTTATTTGCATCCATTGGTTGATGATCTTAAGGAACTGTGGGAAAATGGTGTTCCAACCCATGATAAGATGACTGGGAGTATATTTAATTTGCGTGTAGCTGTTATGTGGACCATTAATGACTTCCCGGCTTATGAAAATTTATCAGGTTGGAGCACTCATGGCAAGTTTGGCATGTCCAGTGTGCAATGAGGATGGATCTTACACTAAGTTGAGAGACAAGTATTGTCATATTGGGCACCGTCGTTACTTACCTATGAATCACTCTTGGCGCAAAAATTCTCAACTCTTTAATGGTCGCCGAGAGATGAGACATTAGGGCTGGGTTCGGTTCAAATCGGTTCTGTTTTTTGCCAAAACTGAAACCAAACCGAAATTTCAGTTCGGTTCCGTTTGGCCCATTTTTTTTTTCGGTTTTAGTCGGTTCGGTTTTTTTTCTGTTTTTTTTTTCTTCAAAAAAATGAAAAAAAAATTGAAATATGAAATTTTAACATCTCCAACACAATCACACTTCAAGTCTTCCACACTTAAAATAAACATAACGTCCAAACTTTAAAGTCCTCAAGCACACACTTCTTCTCTTCAAGTCCTCAAGCACACACCTTCTTTTCAAGCTCAAGCTCATTTAATTAAGATACAAAACATATAATAAGATTCAATTAGAGAACAACCCTAAATCATGATTCATAAAGCTTTCCCATACACCAATTACTTAACATATAGCTGTAAAGAACAGAATATAACATCCAATGGGTCAGTGAAGGGATAACATGTCAGAACGTGAGAACTTACATTGTCTACAAAACAACTGATCTTTGCTGCAGCTTGGGTTATCTATATATATACAAAAGCTAGCCTTTATTTTAGTATGAAACAAAATTATAATAAGGAAGAAGAAACTATATATTTACTATTGTAAATGCATATCTTATTAATGCAGATAAGGGTATGGTTTTTGTCAGCTAACTCCAATGGAGATAAGGGCTGACTAAGCTTTCCAAAACTCGGTCGGTATGGTTCTGTGCAAACATCACCATTTTTGGTACCTTCCATCCTTTCCAAAACCAGCATATACAAAATCACTATTCTATAAAACACTCTCAGAAATGACTAGTTACAATTAATCATTTGAAATACATGTATTTAATAATTTCATTCCAAATACACACAATTTTTGAAATCGAGTTGTGAATTGACAGAGACACCATAATCTGCAGGGCCTGCATCACAATTTGTGAATTTTCGTTTATCGATTTTATCACCATTGCTTTGATAATTCGGCTTCCATTAAACAACAATGCTGTAACATATCAGTGAAAAAGAAATTTATTGAATCGACTATCAAACTGATGGCTGAAGAAGAAGATGGTTCATATTCGTATGGGAACACAAAGTATCGAAGTCGAACCCAGTTTTCACCACAAGGGTATGTATGTTCAGACTTCAGATGCACAGCCAATGGTTACAAACCCTTAAATCAAAACCTTCTATTTTTTCTAATTGACAACCCCTTCCTCACCCATCAGATTCTTCCAATTGACAACAATAGTAAGCATTCTAATTGACAACAATAGTGAGCATTACTATCAAAGGAAATCTGTAGAACATAAGAGACTGACTGACTAACCTTGCAAAGGCAGTCGTGGGTCGAGAGACTCGAGACTGGAAACGACGAGATGACTCAGAGCCAGAGGAGGTCGCGGGTCATGCCTTCACGGGTCACGGGGGTGAGAGATTGAGAGTGAGATGGCGACACTGACTGAGAGTGAGACGGGTAGCACGGTCGCAGGTCGCAGGTCGTAGGTTGCAAGGAAGAAGACGAAGATATGTAGCAGGTGCGAGGAGCGGCGTAGCAGCGGTGGCTGCGAATGGGAACTGGGAACTTGGGATTTGGGAAGGCTAAGGGAAGGGAAGGGTTTCTGACTAGAGTACAGAGGGAAGGGAAGGCTCGAAGGTGGCGAAGGGTAAGGGGGTAGGGTTTCAGACTGAAAGAACGACATCGTTTAATAATAAAGATATTAATTTATAATTAATTATAAAAACTTCGGTTCGGTTCGGTTTCTGAACCCTAAAAACCAAACCGAACCAAATCAACTTCGGTTTGGTTCGGTTCATTTTTTTTTTCGGTTCGGTTTTTTTCGGCTTTGGTTAGGTTTAGTTTTCGGTTTTTTTTCAATTTTCGGTTTTTTGAACCCACCCTATGAGACATCGTCCCAGAGAATTCTCAGGTGATGACATACTTGATCAACTTGATTCCCTTTTACCTCGTACACTTGGCAAGCATCATACTAATAAGGATAAGAAGAGGAAGCAGAATGCCGAAGAATTAAATTGGACAAGGAAGAGTATTTTTTTCGAGTTGGAATATTGGTCCAAATTGAAGATTCGGCATAACCTTGATGTTATGCATATTGAGAAGAATATATTTGACTGTTTGATTGAGACATTGCTGAATACGGGGAAGTCGAAGGATACCTTTAACGCACATATGGATTTACAAGACATGAATATTAGAGAGAGTTTGCATTTGAAACTAAATGCATGTAACACATTGGATAAGCCTTTGGCTTAGTATGTATTTAAGCCATATGAGCGTAAAGATTTCTTGCATTGGTTGAAATCAATTAAATTTCGAGATGGTTATGCAGCAAATATATCACATAAAGTGAATGTGGATGAAGGAAGTATATTTGGTTTGAAAAGCCATGATTGTCATGTGTTGATGCAACGTGTGCTTCCTGTGGGAATTCGAAAATATTTGAAAAAGCATATCTATGGTCCAATTGTTGAGTTTTCTAGTTTTTTTTCAACAAATATGTGCAAAGACTTTGACTGTTACTGATCTTGACAAGTTGGAAGAAGACATTGTCCTCATATTGTGCAAACTAGAAAAAAATTTCCTGCCTGCATTCTTTGTTCCCATGGTTCACTTAGCAATGCACTTACCACGCGAAGCAAAATTGGCAGGACCAGTCGGATATCAATGGATGTATCCTGTAGAAAGGTAAATGGCCATGATGTTTCTATTAGTTGCATAATTTTTTTATTTCTACGTACTAACAATTGTTCATTTATCTAGATTGTTGGGTTCGTACAAGAAATCTGTTCGTAACAAAGCTTGTCCTGAAGGCTCTATTGTGGAAGCACACTTGGCATACGAGTCTTCAACTTTTTGCTCAATGTATTTATGTGAAGTTGAGACTGAATTCTCCCGACTAGAAAGAAACGACAATGGTAGTAATTCCAATGCGCTCATTTCAGTGTTTGCTAAAAAAGCACATCCATTTGGTGCTCATGTAATGGTTCAACTTTCAAGGGAAGATATATAAGTGGCTTATTGGTATATCTTAGATAATTGCGACGAAATAAAAGACTTCAGAAAGTATGTGATAGTAATAGTTGAACATTTATTTAAATAATTATAATTCCACAACTTTCACTTACATTTTATTTATTTATGTAGTGAGCATATTGAGATTTTGGAAAGAGATAGTCATGCTAATGTACAACAAAGGCATAGACAATTGTTTCAAGAATGGTTTAAGCAACGGGTCACGTCATTGTATTATCAAGAGCCTAGATTGGTTAGTGAAGAGATTTTTTCATTAGCCCAAGGTCCAGATCAACGTATTGTCCAATACACAGGTTGTATTGTGAACAACATTCTATATTTGGTCAGACATGTTGATCAAAACCGTACAACACAGAATAGTGGGGTTATGACGCCGGGGGTCGCATAATGGTGAAACATGTAACTTTTATGGCATCTTAGTTAATGTCATTAAAGTACAATTTACTATAGGTTTTAAGGTGATTCTTTTCAAATGTCATTAGTACAATACAGATACAAGAGGTAAAAAAGTTATACGGGATTATCATCTTACATCATTGAATGTAAATAATCGTTGGTATGATGGTGATCCGTATGTGTTAGCTAAACAAGCATATCAAGTATTTTATATTGATGACTTAAAATTGGGTCACCCATGGAAAGTTGTGCAAAAGATACAACATAGACACATTTGGGATGTTCCTGAGAAAGATGATGATGAGAAGGAGGAGGATAATGCCACTGATGAAGACGATGATGAGTATGTAGATGAAATTGAAAATTCTACAAGGCGGGTCCATAATGACGATGAAGTTGATATATCATTATGTAGAGATGATGTTGATCTTGAATCTTTTGATATTAACAACGAGGAGGTTCGAAGAATGCTAGGGCTACAGAGGGATGAGGAGGAGGAGGAAGAAAATGATGAGGAATAAGAGGAGGAAGAGGATGATGAGGAGGAGAATGTTGGAACCAATGATACTAATGATGATTACAATTGATGACTATGGTAAGATCTATGCATTATAAATTAATGTTTATTATCCTACAATAGTAAATATATTTACCTGTCATTTTACAAATAGTCATTATGCTTATAATGGTTTGTGTTTGTATATATTAATATTTTGGTTATGTTATTTACTTTTATGTTTCATATTTAGATGGCAACTTCTACACAACGAGGAAAGAGGGTGAAGCGGGTGAGGGATCCCTTACCTCCTCCTCCAAATGATGCATTTGCACCGCCACCACCACCTCCACCACCACCTACACCTCCGCGAGGAAAGAGGGTGAAGCGAGTGAGGGATCCCTTACCTCCTCCTCCAAATGATGCACTTGCACCTCATCCACCACCTCCTCCACCAACACCTCTTCCATCACCACCTGCACCTTCGCCAACACACACTAACCCAGGTAAGAAAGGTAGTTACAATTATTTACTTTTTCCTTATTAACATAGTTTTAAACAACACATTACATTGATTAGAGATACGTATATTTTTCTAGAGACAGATTTTGATTTTTTTGCAAAAAAGATGACTCGTGGAAAGTCATGTGGGAAAGGTGTCCATGATATTTCGGAGGCCAATAACGGGCTGAAGATGGCAATCATCTTTGATTTTAAACATCAAGTTCCAAGTGATCCAGTTGTTTCGGGTTTTTTCACGTCCGAGATAGGGAATATTGTTTGGATTTATTCACCGGTTTGCTATGAGAGATGGTTTAAGGTCCTAGCTTCAGAAAAGAAGAAACTGCAAGAGAAGTTGCTTGTGAGTTTTGAATTTAATTCAATTTATTCATTGTAATTTAAAGCACTCACTTGCATATATTTATGTTTAACAATATGTATTATTAGTTGTGGACTTATCCCATCTGAAGATTATTGAATATGTTGACAAGAAGATGGCAAAGTTGTACTCTTAGTGTAGGCATTGGTTGCATCTACACTACTTGTCATGTGGAACACTTGTGAGAGGACGAGCTAAGCTTCCAAATGATATGATATGGAATGGGAGACCAAAAAGTCATTGGGATTGGTTATGTGATAATGTTTACAATACTACACTCTTTTTGGTATGTATTCTATACAATCTTTTCTAGTATAAATTCAAGTTAGAAACCAATTCTTTCAACATGAAGACTTCTTGTCGTGTTCTACAAATTCAATTTTTATAGTCAGAACCTCTAACGTTTTATGCTTCATTTTCATTTTGGTTGTCATCTGCTTAATTTTCCAAAGTGAAATTGTGACTTGTTGTGATCGGATCTCTTTTTGGTCTTGACAACTACGTCATCCACGTAACATTCTATGTTTTTGTGCAGCATGTTGTTGAAGATCTTTTGCATTGCGCGTTGATTTGTAGCTCCAGCATTCTTCAAGCCAAAGGGCATTACTTTGCAGTAGTAGATACCTTTTGGAGTGCAGAAGGCTGTTAGTTCCTCGTCTTTGAGAGCCATGCAGATTTGATTGTATCCATAAGAGCCGTCTATGAATGATAGTGCCTCGTGGCCAGTGGTCACGTCCACCATGATTTTGATGATTGGCAAGGGAAAGTCATCCTTCAGGCAAGCATCGTTGAGGTGTCGCAAGTCTACGTAAGCACTTATTTGTCCACATTTCTCAAGGACAATGACGATGTTGGATATCCACTTAGGGTATTGTACCTCTTGAACGAAGCCTGCTTCGATTAGCTTGTCAATCTCGACCTCAATTTGTGGGATGAGACGATGCACAGTGATGGTAGGGTCAAGGCTGGGCATTTCCTTGTAAGTCCAAGGAAATACATCTTTGAACTCCAATAGCAGTTGGTTGTACTCCTTAATCTCGTCCGCACTTAGCAGTGCACTTACGAAGATATGCTTCGGCTCCTCATTTGTGCCTAAGTTGAGCTCATTGAGATCATCTACCGTGGCTTGCCCTTCATCCTCGAGTTGTGGTGGTGTAACAATGACGTCTTCCTCAGGGGTTTCATTCTCTTTGTCTTTTTGGATCGTGATGTGGAAGACGTCTTGGACCTCTTCTTCAGTGCCATCCTCTTAGGCTTGTTGGCGTGAAGAATGGCCAGTGTGTACGATGGTGCTCCTCTTTACCTTTAGTTGTCCTTTTATGTTGACTTCCAAGGTTGCTTGGCACTTCATCCTTGAAGAAATCGAGCCTCGAATGTTGTCTTTTTCTGCTAAACTGTCAAGCTTTTCTTCCTTCAGCGTTGTCTTCCTTTTCCTAGAAGACTTCTTGGTTTCTTCAAGTTTTTCCAAGGCCGACCGTCACGGAGGAGAGATAACCATGTTGCTTTGCTTCTTAGGTTTTGACAACCTTTCGAAAACACAACTTTGGGGTGTTAGTGTGTTAAGCCGTTTGAAGACGGAAGTTCGGTCTTGACTACCAATGTGATCAAGTGCTAAAATTCTAGGTTTTGAACGATTCAGCCTATCAAAGACTAACGTTCGAGGGGCAGGTTTAGGCTCTTCTTGATCTTATTCAACGCTCACGCTGATGTGTTGAGCGCTAACGTTTTTTGTTTTGCTTGAAATTTTCACTGGTGTATTTGGTGTGAAGCCAAGTCCTGCTTTGTTGTTGCCAATTCCGTAATCATGCTCCTTCAACTTCTTTTGAGTTTCGATGAGGTCACATTCTTTGTCGTTGACAATGCTTGCATTCTTCTTTCCAAGATTTGAAGAGGAGGCGAAATCGTACCCAGCCTTTGACATGAGTTTGTAGGCTTTTGGGTCGAAACCTTCTTTGATCTTCTTGGTTGGAAGAGAGCTTGGTTCTGCCCCCTTTAGCAGGGGTTTTACAAAACTTTGTGGTGGTTTTGAAACTTTAGCGTTGCCTAGCTGTGTCAGAGGTAAAACTGCATTTGTCTTGAGTAGCTTTACATCGTCCTTGTGCAGCTGTGTGTTGGGTTTGCTTGTTCTAGTTTTGAATGAGGATTGCCCATTCTTTCTTCTCGACATTGGAATGTATCGGAAGACAGGTGTGTTTGGTCATTTGGAGGGCGTCACACTCCATTTGATTGTTGTGGGCTTAGCAGACTCATCGTCGTTTTTGCTTGAAGATGACACGATTTCCCTTCTTTGTTTCTTAGGCACGGCTTGCCATTCTTGTTTTTTAGGTGCCACTTTACCTGTGGATTTGATTTCTTTTGGAAGAGCTTCGGACACCATGTCTTCATCTATGTAGAACTTGGTGTCCGCGAAGTATGATTTGGCCTCGGTGAATGGCTTGGTGTTGCCTTGTATCACCTTTATTCCTTCTCGGTAGAACTTTAAGCATTGATGAAGGGTGGACGACACTACTCCATTCTCGTGGATCCAAGTTCTTCCTAAGAGCAAGATGTAGGAAGTTCTTGCATCAATCACGCGGAATAGTGTGCTTGATTTGAGTTCACTAATGGTCATCTTCACTCGGATCATGACCATCACTCTTTGTCATCATTGGTTAAAACCTAGGATTAGGAGACGGCTTCGAGATAGTTTATACACCTTGATGCCGATTGAGGTCATTGTTGACTTTGGCATGATGTTTGTGGCCGACCCACCATCCACAAGCATGCGGTTGATTTTGTTCTCTCTCACGTACCCAGAGACAAAGAGGTGACAATTGTGATGAGTAGCAAGTCTTCGTCAGTGAAGTTGATTACGTCATGGGCAGCACAACTAGTGGCATATTCATGTGGTCGAAGCTTCAAGCCTTTGTCCTTGCTTACTTGCACCTCGTGGTCGTCGGGACTCGCCAAAACCACTACTAGTGGTGTTTTCTCCCTTGTTCCACCTTTGGCTATGTGGCTTGTGGTCTTGGCTTCCTTGTCTTTTTGTAGGTCACCAGTGTCCACCCTTCTTCATCATCGGTATGTGTATTTTGGTAGCTTGCCCCCATCGATGGTTGTGCTGAAGGTGCCATGTAGCCTGAGCATGGACGGGAATGGTCAAGCGTCACTTGGAAAGGCACAAGATCGAAGGTTTCAAAGGAAATCGTAGTAGTATGTATTGCGGCCGTGTCTTCAAGGTCAAGCTTGATCTGCCCTTGTTATGCTAGCTTCATGATGAGCTCTTTGAGGACGAAGCACTTACTAACAAGATGACTTATGATACGATGGTATTTGCAGTACCTGGGATCGTTAACTCGATTCATCTATTCGAGGCGCTTGCATTCAGGTAACTCAATCACATTCTTTTCTAACAAGTCATCTAGCATTCCAACCACGTCAGAGTCAAGAAAATGGTATGTCTTTTGCTGTAGTTCCCTCAAGGTGTTTTTGTACCTATCTTGGGTGCGAGAAGGCTCACATTTCTTCATCTATTTCGTTTTGTTTTTGGAGGAGATCTTGATGGGCGCGGATGAGGTCTTGATGGGGGTAGTATGGACGGTAAAAACTTCATTAGCGGGCTTTTTTCCAGTCTTGTCTACCTTTGAGGCGAACAACTTATCCTTTTTGAAGTCGGTGATGAAGGGAAATTTATGAGATTTCATGTGGGATTTCTAGTGACTAGCATGCATATACAATTCAAAAGGTTATATACGAAAGCAACGGAAGCATGTTATCTAATAATATCAAAGCTCTAATCATGTAAATCCCCTTCAAGGTTCATAGGTTCATGTAAGATGCATCAAAAACAAATTTATATAAGGACAAAGTTTAGGAGTAGTTTTATACCTCTTGATCTAGATCTTAGACCAAGGATGGACCACCTCCAAGACCTTTGCTCCTTGAAGTCCTTGAGCCTAGCCTCCTTCCTTGCCTCATCCACTTTGTTAGAATGAGTGCTCCTAGGTTCTCTTCAAGTTTCCAAAGTTGAAAACCTCTAAAGATCCTCACCCACTAGTGTAGTGAGAAGGATGAAGGAATAACCAAAAGGGTGAGAAGATGATTAGTTAAATCACCCTTATGGTGGCCAGCCTTTGTAAGTGTTAGAGAGATATTTTTTTCTTTTCTCTTTTGTTCTTTCAACACTTCAAAAACCCTAATGAAAATATTTGCTATAAAGTTCTTTATATAGCCAAAAAGAAACAAGTCAACATTTGACCTTTCTCTCCCTCTTTCACTCTATATGGCCCGCCCCCTTAGTGTTGTTTGGGCTTTGGGCTTTTATTTATTTCAAGTCATCCAATGCTTGAATAAAAGCCCAATGGGTTTAGGCCCAATGAGCCCAATTAAACCCGAACGTTTCTTTAAGCCCAAAACGATCTTATATCGCTTTTATGATTTCTTTAGACTTTCTAATTAATCACAACACTTAATTAATCCAATTAATTATTTCCATCATCCATTAATTACTCACTACAAGAGTGTATTGGTGAACAATCGTTTTAGGTTCTAATTAGCAAGGCAGTGAGGTGATTGGCACCAATCCAATTGATTATAGTTAATCCAATCACTTAGTGAATTAAAACTTACTTTTAATTCACCTTCTTCTTTGACGACTACATTTAATCATCTAGAAGAACTCACAAGCCATGAGTGACATCTAACCATATATCATGGCTACCCAAGCTAATGTAGAAGTTGTTCAGAGAACCTATTCAGTTGGAATTACAATGTAATTCGATCATTCTCTAAAACAACACTCTCAATCACATCACTAGGGTATGGATATATTACGTCAAACCTCTAATGTGATTATTCCTTCTTATATGATTCAATTGAGTCGTATAGGAACGCTTTCCTTTATTACGCTCGATACTTCGGCCGAAGATTCCCGAATCATATCTTAGAGTATTCATCCTCTCATAACGAGGATTAGAGATTCCTTGTTGAACATTCACTTGCCTTCATGACTAAGTGGCTTAACCCCAACTATGCCGTGGACACCCGCGGATGAAGTGACTTTGACATAATCAAAGATCAAGTACTTAACCACAAGACAACGATGATGCCTCAGGTCAAAGGACTACTTACACTATTCCAACCATTAGAGTTACTTGCTTAACATGTGAGTAGACCTCCATGCAAGTACTCTCGTTCGATTGTGTTCAGTGAACTCATTCCCTTAATGAGCACCTACATACTTGTCTTAGTGTCACTACACGAATGGGATGAGACTTTCCATCCTTCTGATTGAAGCGGACATAGTATGTACCGGTCTATGCATTGTCAGTATCCCTCCGACAATCCAATGACCAGGAACCTTTTTGGACATAATGGTTATGTGAAGAAGGTCTCTGTAGTCTAACATCATTAGATTACTTCTTCAATCGATCCATTGTCCATGGATTCACCATTTAGGACATATATCGTTTATAGAGATAGTCCTAAATAGTATCTTTGCCATTTGATGTATAAGATTCATCTATACATCCATTTATTGTCCTGAAAGGTTTCTTCCAAAGATTGACTTTCAGGGCATATTTCCAACAGGTGTGATCGGATTATATTTATACATATTTTACATCAAATTCTCTCGTCTTTTCTTAGTTAGTTTCTTATATTTTTGTGCTATTTACTTTGTTTTTGTGTTTTATCGAATTTATCTAGCTAAGAAAATAAAAATAGCATAAGTGTGATTTTTAGTAATAAAATCGTAAAAACTGCTTTGCCCACTATTTTTGGTTAATAAAAATAAGATAGTATTATATATATATATGATGTTGAGTGAGTGCACAGTTTTAAAAGAAGAAGGAAATATAAACAAAGAAGAAAGCTGGCGTGCAGCGAGGGAAATAATAAAAGAACTTCAAGGGCAGTGCTGCCCTTTAAAACAGCATGATGGAAAGCATGCAGGGAAATAAAGAAAAAAACGTGGGGTGAGCACCAGTGCACTGAGGAAATAAAAAATAATAGGAAAGATGGTGGGAGTTGCTGCCTGGTGGGCAGCGGGAATAAAAAGAGAAGGAGTGGACAGCGCAGCTGAACAACGGGGAGCACAGAAAAGAATAAGGCAGCGCAAGCTGCAGAGCTCGAGGAAGAAAACGGAGTTGCTGCCTTGCAGCAGAGCAGCGAGAGAGGGAAAGAACAGGCTGCCCTTGCAGCCTTGCGCAGGAGAAAAGAGGGCGGTCAGTGAAGCTCGAGACGGAGGGGAGAGGTCGCTGCCTGTCACGTAGAGCTCGCAGGAGAGCTGTGAACCGAGGAGCTGAAAGCCAGCTGCTTTAGCAGCGCACAGGAGAGAAGCAGCGCACAGAAAGAACTTGGAGCTGGCAGGAACTTGACAGCTGCCTTGTGCAGCTTGGCAGCGGGAGATCAAGTCACGAGAGCACGGGGGAACTTGGGCAGTGCATGCATGCTTGACAACGTTCTGTGCAGGAGAAGAAGAAGGAGGTCAGTACGGGAGAAATGAGGGAGGTCAGTACGGGAGAGCACAGCAACAGAGCTGGCGCGCGGGACAGAGGGAACGGACATGTGGCGTACTGACACAGGAGGAACACAGGACAGAGGAAGAAATTCCTCATTCGGTTAAATCTTTCCAACTCAAGTTTAATTCCTGTTTAATTTTAATAATGTATAATTAATTTGTTTTGGCTAGAGGTTAATTCAAAGCCATGGATATATTTGTAATATGAATTGATTACCTTCAGTTGTGATTTCTGAGTTGTGATTTAATTTGCTTAACTGCTTGATTGATAACTTATTTTTGTATGTCGATTAAGGATGCATACTTAATTTACATGCATGAATTTGATGCTAGAATATAAGTGAATTTCACCTAATCGTTATGAACTTATATTCACAAGTAGTGAAGGTCGCTTATAAACGATCGCGTTAGGTAAATTCTTGGCATAAGTTTCATGCAATTCATAGTAACAAGTGCCTCGTCAATGCTTATGATTTTCATAAAACTTAATGATTCTTGCTTGTATCTCTATTATGCAATTCATGTAGGGAACTTGTAGGGAATGTTTTGGGTTGTCGTATGCAATCATCCAACCTAATAAAAGTAGGAAAATCTGAAGGTTAATTTAAGCGGACCTAATTAACTTGGGGCGTTGAGAATTTACAATTTATTGAAAGAACAACTGAAAATCAATTTAGGTTGCATATGTGGCATGTGTGGAGAATAATCCTCTAGCCAGTCCGTCATTTATCATTTTACCTTAATTTTATGTTTTTGTCAATTTTGTAATTTATTAAAGTTTAATTTACTTTTCATCAAAATCAATCCCCCATTTTATTTTTAAGTGTTAGATTTATTAGAAATCATTTTAGTTTGTGTTTTCTGAAATCTTGAGTTGTTTTGAGTCTTTTGATTTGTTTTAGTTTATTTGTTAGTTTTATTTTAAGTTATTCTAGTTAAGTGTTTTGAGTCCAGTTTAGTGTTTTAAATTTTGTTTTTACGTTTTTAAATTAATTTTACATTGGGTTAGCATCCCTAGTTAATCCCCGGCCTAGAACGATCCCTACTTATCCATATACTACAACTGTCACAAATAGGGTTTAAATTTGTGCGTGAATTTATTTTCGCACCAAATTTTTGGCGCCGTTGCCGGGGATTAGCAAATTTGCTAATCCTTTTATTTTTGTTTTTGCTTATGTTTATTTGTGTTTGTGTATGTTACTTTTGATATTTGATTTATTTTTCTTTCTTTGATTTTAGTTACAAATGGAGCAAGATCTGGATTCTACTAGCATTCAAGATCTATTGGCACAGCTCACTGCTCAATTAACTCATAATGCAGAACGGACCACAATGCCAAGTGTCCCTACACTTGATGTGCCTTATGGACAACGATATCAAGGTCCTCAATTTTCTGCAAATGAAGATGTTTGGGGATATCAGGGCCATAATCATTCAAGGGGCAACATGTTTTCCAATGCTTACAATTCAGATTGGAGAGATTATTCAGATTACATGTGGGGAGAACCTCAACAATTCCAACAAGGTGGATATTGGCAGCAAGAAGACGCGTTCTATTCAAGATCTATGCAGCCACCACAGCATCCCCCACAACAATTCCAATCGAATCAAAGTATGCCCGTGGATTATAATCAAATGCTTGAAGAATTAATTTCTTCAGTACAGGGTTCACAAAAAGAAGAACAATTGCCGCCATCGGAAGAGTTCTATCAGTGGCCATATGAACCGTCACATCCACCACAACAATCAACCCAATTCAATTCAGGTACATCCTTGGATAATGATACACTTAATAATTTACTCACCTCTTTGAATCAGGGAGTAGAAAATCAAAACCAGGAGATGCAAGACCGAGTCAGAAGAGTGGACGAATTGGAAGAGCAAGTTGGGCAGATTTTGGAAATCATGGCACAAATTCAAGATCAAAGAGAACTCTCCAACTCCACATTTGCAAATTCAAGGGGAGAAATGGAAATCGATGAAGCCATCACTTTGGAAGGTGACATGGAGTATGAAGTTGTCCCAGAACCTTCCACACATAGCCCGGACATGGATGAATTGCCGATTCAAGAAGAAGATGAGGATGACTACTTGGGCAGTTTAGAAGAATTCTTATCGCAAACCCCCCAAGTCCTTATGTCATCCAACTCAGGTGAGGAGGTTCAAAATTCAATTCATTCTAACATCGTTCCACCAAATGTCCTTTTTCCTTGCAGGTTTTTAAATCTCAAGGAAGAAGTGAATGAAAAAGACGTTGTGGAAGATATTCCAGAAAATGAGGTGGCCGGAGAATTTGTTGAACATATCAAAGAGGCTGTGCATGAGACAAACAAGTCCAAAGGAGTTAAGACTGAGGACACGGGACAAGCCACAACCATCATAGTAAACCTGGCTAAGTTCAAAGTCCCGGAAATGTTCAAAAATGTGGTGTTTGTCATTGAGTTTGTGTCGGGAAAAGATAGTAAGCCATCTTCTCCATTTTTAATTTTAATTTATACTAACATTTTTCTGATTTTGATGATTCAGGCACCCACTCTTGAATTTAAACCATTGCCGGATCATTTCAAGTACCACCGTCCGTTTAATGATAAGCCCATGCATTTGAATAATGAAGGGAGGCCTAGGAATCACCCACAATCAGATTTGCATTCCTAATCCCTTCTCTCTACTGAATTTATTTTACTGTATTTAGTTCTTTCATTGTTTGTTGGCTCTTGTATGAATTTATTTTACGTTGATTTCTTTTTACGTTGATTTCATTTTGTTTTGTTTAGTTAGTTGTGATTTTTGTTTAGAAAGTTAAACTTAGTCTTTTTACTTTGTTTTACTTATTGTTGTGTTTTCTTAATTAAGTTGTTAAAAATACATAAAAAATAAAAAAAAAAAAAAAAAAAAAACTTAAAAACATAAACATTCATATAAATAAAAAATAAAAAAAAAATAAAAAAATAAAAAATAAAAAAAACTTAAATGCATAAATTTTTTTTTACAATAACTTGTAATTTAATTTCGTTCATTGGTCATTGGTTGGTGGTGCCTCGGAGGTCGACGGAGCCCCTGAAAGACGAAGCGCCAGAGCTGGATCATTCAGAGCCTCAATACTTGGTGCTGCTCCCGAGGACGAAGGCAACACAAACCTCGGGAGTAACGTCATAAACCGTTGATGATCACTCTGAATCCGCACTTCGGACTCCTGCAGCTGATCCAGCTTCCTCTTCATGCTGGTTGAGTAATTGGTTGCAAGCATGTGCAAATCCCTGTTCTCATGCCTAAGCACTCTGACCTCTTGCCGAAGACTAGCCACTTCAGCCATCAACGACTCCACCTGACGAGTTCGTGCAAGAAGGCGCTGGCCCATGTTTGATACGGAGCCTGCGCATCGGACGCTGTAGGCCATAGAGTCCTGGACAGCCAGTTCGTCGGACCGCCTGGAAAGTATCCTAGTGTCTCTAGGAGTGAGCAGATTTCTGGCCACCACCGATGCGGTTGTTTCGTTCATCATCATGGAATCCCCAACTGTAAGAGGACCATTCGGGGATATGAAGGATGGCTGCCAAATGTTGGTTGGAGAAGATATATCACTATCTTCCCCAACATTCAAGTTAAGGCGACGGTCAGAAGGGCAAGACATTTTCTGAAGGTGTTGAGAATGAAGAGTTGGACTGATCAAGATTAAAAGAAGTGCAAGTGTGAGTGTTTACAGGAGGGAGTGTTTACAGGGGGAGTTTAAGTGTGTTGTGGAACAAAAATGAGCGTTCTTATAAGAAGAAGAAATCGTTGAGGCATCACTCAGCAGTCGAAGAGGCGCCCTCTCGCAAATCGAAGAGCCGGCTCCTTTCTCAAAAGCCGGATTCTTTTCTCAAAAGCGGCGTCGCCGTTCTCAAAAGTCGGAGCGGTCAGGAATCACGAGGCGAACAGCTTTTCCAATTTTGTCGTCACTCGTCACGCGCGCTGTTAGCTTTGCGCAAATTACGGGTGACTTTTTCAGAAAGCGCGTGACCTGTACTGTTCATCCAATCACCGGCTGCCGACATGGGTAAAAGAATAGTTTCGGTTGTGAAGAAAAGACCTATAAACGTTTACCTTCGCATCCATTGCAAAGGCAAACTCTCTCAGCACTTCTTCATCTCCGAAAATTTTCATCTCCGAAAATGCCTTTCCATCAAACCCTCTCGAGTTTCTCTGTGTTTCTCATTCCTTGGGATACCTTTCCAAACAAGTCATCTAGAGCTAGAGTATTTCATATCATGAAGGTTGAAAGCAAGAGTATCTCATATCACGCTTTCTCCATGTCCTTGTCCTTGTCTTTGTGGCAAGGAGAAAGCGGGCAATCAGCCAGCACTCGTGTCAATCTTCCAATCTAAGAACCGACTGCCTGGAAATCCTTCCTGATTGCTTACCTAGCATTGCTCTCGAGTGCTCTTCATCAACCACTGATGTACTTCCGAAGAAGTCGCCACATCTGCCTGGAGAACAGACATGGCAAGTGAAAATGATACTTGAAGCATGTGGAGACAAGGTGCTGCTTCATCTGCAAGATCAAGTCTCATTTTCCTTGCTAAGAAGTTCCCCAGCCCAGTTCAAGCATACACCTGTGGAACGATACTTCTTCAAAAGCAAAAGTATCCCATATCATCAGAGTCAGAGGCAAAGATTTCTCATGGCATGCTTTTCCTTTACCCTTGCTCTTGGCTACGGGGCAAGGTGAAAGAAAGGCAATCGGTCGGCACTTGGACAGATTGAACAAAGAAGCAGACCACCACCTATTCCTCGTGCCTACCTGCCATGCAGAAGAACAAAAAGAGAAGAATGTAGCCTGCAGACTCAATCAACCCGGCAGAAGGAGTCTGAGTTGAAACCAAGAGCTCGAGAAGCTTCAACAACACCACCAATCAAGTCTCATTTTCCTTGCTAAGAAGTTCCGAGGCCAGTTCAAGTTCAAAGCTGTGGAAAGTCACCAAACAGGACCAATGTTCTTTTATTAGTTTTATTCATTATCTTTTATTTTCATTTTCAATTTTTCGTTTGTTTGTTTTCTTGCGTGCTTAACTGACTTATTTCTTTTCTTTGCAGGAACTTTTGGTTATTTCCACCCTTGAAGTTGATTGCAAAATTTTAGCTTGGGGGGTCATCGCTTGATTTTCTGCAAATTAGGGAAGTTTTCAGTCCTATTGCTTTATTTTGTTTCTTTTTATTTATTTATTTTATTTTTTTGCATTCTATTATATTTTCTGACATTGGGGACAATGTCTAGTTTAAGTGTGGGGGTAAAGAGTATAAAAATGACCAAATTGAAAATTTTTGTACCTTCGACTTTGAACTGGTTTCATTTGTTTCCATGTTATTGCTTTGTTTTCTTAATTAGTTTTGTTTTATTAAAAAAAAAAAAAAAAAATCCAAAAATTTAAAAAATCCAAAAATATTTCCTTGTTTTCCTTATTGTTTTGAATTAGTTTTTTGTTAGTTTCCCGACCCAATGATATAATTGGATCAAATTTGAATCATGATTATCAAGAACTTAGTTAACATGTGTTGTGTGAAATTCCTTATTCTCGTGTTAGTTCTGTACATATTTGATCATCTTTGAAAAACTAAATGCACATAGCCTTGTTAATGTGAAACTAAAGCATGATTTAAAGCTCCATATGTGAATTTAGTGACCATATACATCCTATGTGAGTTTTTGAGCCTATTGAAAGTGTGTGCATTTTTCATACACTCCTATTTTTTATATGTGTGATGAACTTATGTGAGATACTTCTCTAGAACTTGCATAACGATCTTTCGAAATTTTTGTCATTGATTGCATGAACTTGAAAATGATAGAGGCATTAGGTTTACCACCATGGCCCAAATAACCTTGTTTCCCAAAGAAAAATGATATCATTAGATTGCCAATTTGAGCCATGTATGTGAGCCTTTTATTTCTTATCACCAGATATGTCTACCCTTATGCCTGAAATAATTTTCCTTACCCTTTCCAAGCGAGCTAGTGAGCAATGCAAGATTGTCTTATGAGAAACGTTTGTGAAGTACTTTGGAGGGTGTTTGGCAAAAGAATAAGTGTGGGGGTTTTTCATATTTATTTCATGTTTGTATTTAGAAAAAAAAAAAAAGAGAAAAAAAAAAAAGAGAAAAAAAAAAAAAGAGAAAAAAAAAAAAGAAAAAAAAGAAAAAAAAAAAGAAAATTGTTTACAAAGAAAAAAAAAATGTTTAAAGTTTCAGTTTAAGGTTGTGGTTGGAGGTGACTTGTAGAATAGCTGGAAATGTTGAGTTCTTATAAATCTAAAGAAAAAAAATCGCTTGCAATGTAGCTTGGAACTTGTGTTTTCCTATTCTTTCGTTTCAATAACCCTCGCCCTAAACCTCATTACATCCAATAAAAGTCCTCTTGATTTAAGTTTTGCAATTATGATTGTGGAGAAGTGATTTTTATGCAAGCTTATGGTAGAACTTTCACATTTGATTCTTTGAGCGAAACACATTAAGACTAAACACATGTGTGATTGAGTGTGTATCCAGTGAGAAGGTCGCTAGTTTGCATATGGTGTTTTTAAAAATAAAAATTTGAAATTGCATTAGCATGGCTATCTCACACACCACACTTCAAGGATGTTTCAAAGATTACTGCTAATATTTGAATTAGGAAAATGAACTTGAATTGCTTGTTGTTGTTAGCTATGGTTCTTGATGATTATGTTCTCAAAGGAAATTCTATGAGGGTAATATAGGGGAAAACTAATAATTTTCATGTTATTACTTTTTCTGTTTTCTCTGTTTTGCTCGAGGACTAGCAAAAGCTAAGTGTGGGGGTATTTGATCGGATTATATTTATACATATTTTACATCAAATTCTCTCGTCTTTTCTTAGTTAGTTTCTTATATTTTTGTGCTATTTACTTTGTTTTTGTGTTTTATCGAATTTATCTAGCTAAGAAAATAAAAATAGCATAAGTGTGATTTTTAGTAATAAAATCGTAAAAACTGCTTTGCCCACTATTTTTGGTTAATAAAAATAAGATAGTATTATATATATATATATATATATATATATATATATGATGTTGAGTGAGTGCATAGTTTTAAAAGAAGAAGGAAATATAAACAAAGAAGAAAGCTGGCGTGCAGCGAGGGAAATAATAAAAGAACTTCAAGGGCAGTGCTGCCCTTTAAAACAGCATGATGGAAAGCATGCAGGGAAATAAAGAAAAAAACGTGGGGTGAGCACCAGTGCACTGAGGAAATAAAAAATAATAGGAAAGATGGTGGGAGTTGCTGCCTGGTGGGCAGCGGGAATAAAAGGAGAAGGAGTGGACAGCGCAGCTGAACAACGGGGAGCACAGAAAAGAATAAGGCAGCGCAAGCTGCAGAGCTCGAGGAAGAAAACGGAGTTGCTGCCTTGCAGCAGAGCAGCGAGAGAGGGAAAGAACAGGCTGCCCTTGCAGCCTTGCGCAGGAGAAAAGAGGGCGGTCAGTGAAGCTCGAGACGGAGGGGAGAGGTCGCTGCCTGTCACGTAGAGCTCGCAGGAGAGCTGTGAACCGAGGAGCTGAAAGCCAGCTGCTTTAGCAGCGCACAGGAGAGAAGCAACGCACGGAAAGAACTTGGAGCTGGCAGGAACTTGACGGCTGCCTTGTGCAGCTTGGCAGCGGGAGATCAAGTCACGAGAGCACGGGGGAACTTGGGCAGTGCATGCATGCTTGACAACGTTCTGTGCAGGAGAAGAAGAAGGAGGTCAGTACGGGAGAAATGAGGGAGGTCAGTACGGGAGAGCACAGCAACAGAGCTGGCGCGCGGGACAGAGGGAACGGACAGGTGGCGTACTGACACAGGAGGAACACAGGACAGAGGAAGAAATTCCTCATTCGGTTAAATCTTTCCAACTCAAGTTTAATTCCTGTTTAATTTTAATAATGTATAATTAATTTGTTTTGGCTAGAGGTTAATTCAAAGCCATGGATATATTTGTAATATGAATTGATTACCTTCAGTTGTGATTTCTGAGTTGTGATTTAATTTGCTTAACTGCTTGATTGATAACTTATTTTTGTATGTCGATTAAGGATGCATACTTAATTTACATGCATGAATTTGATGCTAGAATATAAGTGAATTTCACCTAATCGTTATGAACTTATATTCACAAGTAGTGAAGGTCGCTTATAAACGATCGCGTTAGGTAAATTCTTGGCATAAGTTTCATGCAATTCATAGTAACAAGTGCCTCGTCAATGCTTATGATTTTCATAAAACTTAATGATTCTTGCTTGTATCTCTATTATGCAATTCATGTAGGGAACTTGTAGGGAATGTTTTGGGTTGTCGTATGCAATCATCCAACCTAATAAAAGTAGGAAAATCTGAAGGTTAATTTAAGCGGACCTAATTAACTTGGGGCGTTGAGAATTTACAATTTATTGAAAGAACAACTGAAAATCAATTTAGGTTGCATATGTGGCATGTGTGGAGAATAATCCTCTAGCCAGTCCGTCATTTATCATTTTACCTTAATTTTATGTTTTTGTCAATTTTGTAATTTATTAAAGTTTAATTTACTTTTCATCAAAATCAATCCCCCATTTTATTTTTAAGTGTTAGATTTATTAGAAATCATTTTAGTTTGTGTTTTCTGAAATCTTGAGTTGTTTTGAGTCTTTTGATTTGTTTTAGTTTATTTGTTAGTTTTATTTTAAGTTATTCTAGTTAAGTGTTTTGAGTCCAGTTTAGTGTTTTAAATTTTGTTTTTACGTTTTTAAATTAATTTTACATTGGGTTAGCATCCCTAGTTAATCCCCGGCCTAGAACGATCCCTACTTATCCATATACTACAACTGTCACAAATAGGGTTTAAATTTGTGCGTGAATTTATTTTCGCACCAAGGTGATCGGCTCATTCGTCCCATGTTGGCAATTCTTCAAATGTTCTCAATTTTATGACTAGGAGGATGTAATGTAACCCTCAGTGCATACCTTGAACACATATCTCAATGGCGGTGATTTCAGAAAGCCGATCTTTGCAATCTAGACTTAATGAATGCCACCTATTGATGTAGTTGATGACAGTTTCATCTTTCCACTGTTTCATACTCGTCAGCTCCAGCATGCTTACGGTGCAGCGAGTGCTGTAGAAGCAGTTGAGGAATTCCTTTTCAAGATTGTCCCAGCTGTAAATAGACTCGGGCTCGAGGTCGGTGTACCAGTCAAAGGCATTCCCTTTTAGCGAGCGCATGAACTGCTTAATGAGGTAGTCTTCCTCCGTCCCAACATTATTGCAGGTTGTTGAGTTCATAAAGTTATATTTATATGCCCTCTTTTACTTAGGGTTTTGACTTAAATATCTATGCATCACAAGGTATTTTGTTGTTTGTCAATTATTTCAGGATGAAAGTAAGGGCTTGAAGAAATCATCTTATTTTGAATATTGTAACAAGTGGCCTAAGATCCGCCAGAAAAGGCCTTTGTAGAGCAGCTAACTTGCGAGCTTTGTCCCGAAGTGCTCAGAATAAATTAGAAAATGGGCCATATGGTTGGAAAGCCCTGGAAGTTTTCTTTCTAATGGTCTTTACAACTTGTGATTTAGAGGTTTCGACAAGAAGTTATGACAAAATAAAGAGGAGCTGTTCAGTTACAAATTCTGATAACAGCTAGTTTTCAGTTATTCCTATACTAAAAGCTGGTTTTTATGAGCTATAAATGAGAGTCAATTCAAGGATGTAACTATGTCAGATGTTAGATAAGTCCTAAGCCTTTTAATAGGAGACAAATACTCAATAGAAGAAGGAGAATCTGGAAAGAGAGCATGAGTCTTCGGCCTTGAGCAGTTTCTAGGTTCTAGCTTTCCTGACTTTTTATGTAATTTTGTTTATGGCTGCTTTGAAGCCCTAGACACGATTGAATTAATGTTATGATGCAGTTTTAGTTTATCAATTTCATTTTGCAAGCTAGAATCAGTTTTCTGTTTCAATCATTTCAAGCACATATTTTCAAGCTTAGCTACCTTGTTTATGTTTGCTTTCTGTTGAGAATGATAAGGATGACTGCCATATCTTCTTTCATTCATTAGCAACATGTTGTTAGGTTCAGAACTAATCATGTAAATTGATTCCATAAAGTTCTAGGATAAATGCCATGTTCTAGGGTTCATGTGATGTTCATAATCCTCTTTGTTCTTAATGAGTTTCTAGGTGCTAAACCTGAGTATATGCCATGCTAGGTTGCACCTACAAATATAAGTTTTATGTATATGCCATGCATCTAACATGCAAAGAAAGTGAGGATTCATACAATCTAGTTATATGCCATGCTAGATATGTGAACATCTTAGTTGTGCATCTGAAAGGGATAAGTTAAAAGATCATATCACTGATTCAGGAATGTTTAGGGGAAGGCCTTTGTTTATTTGAAGTTAGATTTATGTCCTAAAAATGTTTCTAACCTATTCCTTGTCTTAGGTTTGTTTTTAGATAGTTCTAATTTTTCCCTTTTCTTTCTGTCTTTATTTCTTTTCCAAAATTACTCAAACCCCCCATTTTAAGTCATATGAGTCTTTAACTAATGCTAATTTGTAAGAGTAAAAGGTTTTATTAAGTTGGTTCTCGGTCTCAGTGGTTCGACACCCGTACTTGTGCCGCTATACTATCCTTATATTTGCACTCGAAAGGAACTTCAACAAAATGGCGCCGTTGCTGGGGACTGTGGTTAAACAACTTTGTAATTCCTTTTAGTTTTGCTTACTAACTTAATTTATTTTGTTTCTAGTTGTATGTCTTTCAATCCATTCAAGCAGCCCATTGATTTAGAGCAGCTACAAAGTGTGTGGTATTGAATTTTTAGTCTTTTTGAGTCATGATTAGAGCTATTTGCAATTAAATAATGGGAATGTACGTGTTTAACTTAGTCTTGCAATCATAACTTTGGCTATGCTTTGAAAGTTGTTGTATCTGCTATATAATACCACTGCTCTCAGTTCTAAGAATACTTGTGAAAAGTTACTAGTTCAAGCCTTAGAAGAAGGATAGTGGAAACTGCCTTTTATGAAATTTTGTGCCTATTTGCTTCTTTTAGAGGGATTAAACTGTTTCTACTCCTCCTATCTTTTTTTTTTCAAATTCATTTCGAATGATCTCATTATTCATGTTTTATTGAATACTAAGAGTTACTATCTTTTGTGGATACTTGTGCTTATTATCAACCATGGATGAACTCATTGAGACGATGTTAGGCTGTGCATGTTTTAACTAGTAAATGACCTAATTCCCTACCTTTGTTGTGTGAGACATTACCCATTTTGAAGCCAAACACAGCCATATCTTTCATCACCCACACTAAACTTTACCCATTTTCCCCCATAATAGCCATTCCCTATAGCTTGGGGAATACCAAAGTGATGAAGACAAATATAATGCTCGAGCTTTAAGCTAAGAAAGTGGCGTGTACCGAGGTAACATGGGCTGAAATTGCAAAATAAGAAAGAAAAAAAACAGAAGAAGAAGAAGATGCAATTTCTAAATCCATGGGTCCTGGACGCCAAGAACAAGTAAAGAAGATCAATTCAAAAGGAGAGCATACTGGTTTTGCAAGGAAGACACTTTGGTATATCTCAAGTTCTAGTATTCCTTATGCATCCTTTCATAGCCTCTACCATAAAAACCTTACATTACAACCTTATGAAAGACCTAGCTGATCTTTGAGGATGTATTCATGGGTTTTCGTAAGTATGTGTGTTATCCTATTCTTAGTATTCGATTCCTTTCATGAGATCTGTCCATAAAGTTCTTTTTGTTTCTAATTGAATTATGTGTGAGAATATCTTGCTTTCCATTACATAACCTCACTCACATATACTTGTTGACATCAAACCCTCAGAATCAAGTGAAAGAGTGAATCGGTGAGATTAGAGTTAAGACGAATCTTATCTTCCTTGCTTGAGCTTGTAACTTAGTAACAAGTTAAATTTGGGCTAGAGCACCTTACTAACATGCAAATTTGATTGCTGGAAAGGTAAAGTCAAAGTTAGGAATGTACGACATAGTTGAGCTTTGATTCTTATTATCTAGTTTCAAAAGTACTCTAATCATTGTTTTGTAGGTTGTTTCGGACGTTTATGGGTACCGTCACTATTAAACCCTTAGGAGACACAACTCCTCCTACTAGGGATGCCTAGAGGTTTAAAGGCTTGATGCATAAGATGAATGCATTCGTCTCACCAACGGAATTGGTCTTAGATTAACTTACGTTTGTCTTTTGTGTTGTTTTTGTTTCTTTTAGTTTTGGTTTGCTCGAGGACTAACAAAATCTAAGTTTGGTGGTATTTATTGAGTGCATAAAGTTTTATTTATATGCCCTCTTTCACTTAGGTTTTTGACTTAAAATCTCCATGTATCACAAGGTATTTTGTTGTTTGTCAATTATTTCACAATGCTTGAAGAAATCATCTTATTTTGAATATTGTAACAAGTGGCCCAAGATCCGCCAGAAAAAGCCCTTGCAGAACAGCCAACTTACGAGCTTTACCCCGAAGTGCTCAGAACAAATTAGAAAATGGGCCATATATGGTTGGAAAGCCCTGGAAGGCTTCTGTCTGATGGTCTTTACAACTTGTGATTTGGAGGTTTCGACAATAAGTTATGACATAATAAAGAGGAGTTGTTCAGTTACCAATTCTAATAACAGCTAGTTTTCAGTTACTCCTATACTAAAAGCTGGTTGTTATAAGCTATAAATAAGAGTCAATTCAAGGATGTAAATGTGTCAGATGTTAGATAAGTCCTAAGCCTTTTAATAGGAGACAAATACTCAACAGAAGGAGGAGAATCTGGAGAGAGAGTATGAGGCTTCAACCTTGAGCAGTTTCTAGGTTCTAGCTTTCCTGACTTTTTATGTATTTTGTTTTTATGGATACTTAGGGCTACTTTGAAGCCCTAGACATGATTGAATTAATGTTATGATGCAGTTTTAGTTTATCAATTTCATTTGCAAGCTAGAATCAGTTTTTTGTTTCAATCATTTCAAGCACATATTTTCAAGCTTAGCTACCTTGTTTATGTTTGCTTTTTGTTGAGAATGATAAGGATGACTGCCATATCTTCTTTCATTTAGTAGCAACATGTGGTTAGGTTCAGAACTAATCATGTAAATTGATTCCATGAAGTTCTAGGATAAATGACATGTTCTAGGGTTCATGTGATGTTCATAATCCTCTTTGTTCTTAATGAGTTTCTAGGTGCTAAACCTGAGTATATGCCATGCTAGGTTGCACCTACAAATATAAGTTTTATGTATATGCCATGCATCTAACATGCAAAGAAAGTGAGGATTCATACAATCTAGTTATATGCCATGCTAGATATGTGAACATCTTAGTTGTGCATTTGAAAGGGATAAGTTAAAAGATCATATCACTGATTCGGGAATGTTTAGGGGAAGGCCTTTGTTTATTTGAAGTTAGATTTATGTCCTAAAAATGTTTCTAACCTATTCCATGTCTTAGGTTTGTTTTTAGATAGTTCTAATTTTTCCCTCTTCTTTCTATCTTTATTTCTTTTCCAAAATTACTCAAACCCCCCATTTTAAGTCATATGAGTCTTTAACTAATGCTAATTTGTAAGAGTAAAAGATTTTATTAAGTTGTTTCTCAGTCTCTGTGGTTCGACACCCTTACTTGTGCCGCTATACTATTCTTATATTTGCAGTCGAAAGGAACTTCAACACAGGTTTCAATGAAATGGGCAATATGTTGTTTAGGATTGCCCTTTCCATCGAATTGCATAAATTTGGGTGGCTGATAACCCTTTGGCATCCTCAAGGAGTCAATCTTCTTGGAGTATGGCCTTGAGTATTACACAGAATCATGTAAGCTTCCTTCATATTGTGCCTTGATCATGCTTGTAATCATCTTTTGCAGCTGTTGGATAAAGAGAGATCCCATGAACATCGCAGCTTGGTCCACCTCTATCTTCTCCTCAGCTTTGTCCAACAGAGGCTCATCTTTTTTGTCAGTTTCCTCCTTTAGTGGATCAACCTTCGGGTCAGCTTTCTTGTCGTGTTGCGCCTCCAGACGGTTGACGAGTGTAGCAATCTGCAAATTATTTTCCTTCACGATCCTTATCAGCCTTGCAATTGCTTTGCTCATTTGTGCCAACTGCTCTTCGACTGAATTCGCATTAGTAGTCATGACTTGCATGGTTATAGGATACGAGCTGCTGTTTGAGTCGGCATCGGAAGTCAATGACTCAGAGTACCTCCTTGGGCTTTCTTCCCTTGGCGCCCTTAACGAGGCCAAGGTGATCATGGGCTCGTGCTTCGGGTGCTCCTGCTCATTCGGCAGAGTGGAAGACATGGCAAAGAGAGCTTTTGCCTTGCTTCGGGCTGTGACACCCAAAGTGCCACCACTTACGGCAAAGATGTTCTTGTCTTCGCGTTGGTTGCGGTAACATCTTGATCCTTTCTTGACGCCATGTGTGTTTCTTATGGATTTGAAGACAAAGATGAGAGGTAGAGCGGTCCCACTGGGCGTGCCAAATTTGTAAACATCAAAATTTTGTAACGAATGAAACGAGAACACGTGTACAAAGTAGATTTGTATTGATGAATTTGTAGGGTTACAATCTCTGTTTACAACTTTCCTCTGATTCAGTCTTCAAATTTGATGTAGATGCGTAGGTTGTTGATCCAAGGGTCGCGATGACTTGATCTCGGATGAACGATTGAACAATTGCTTCAAGTTTTGAGCTTGAAACAACGCTTGGATGGTCTTCACCTCAAAGCTGCGGCAAAGGTAGTGTTGATGTAGGATTTTGTTGATTCAAGGGTCTTGGCGACTTGATCTTGAATCGAACGTCGTTACAAGTTTTAAGCTTGCAACAAAGTCTTGAAGGAATCGGCACAAGTGCTTGTTGATTATTCAAGGGAATGCTTCAGCTTTGGTCGAAAGAAAGCTTCGACTTTGGTTATACGTTCTTCGAAGAGAGTTTTGACAGCGTATTTGTCTTCAAAGATTTGGCAGAGGTTCTCCTTTTGTGAGAATTTCGGCTCTTGAATGTAGAAATTGTCGACCTTTTGTTTGTCTTGGGACCTTGTATTTATAGACTTCCAAAGCCATGCCTTTGGATGGATTTGGCCTTGATTTGTGTCTTGATTCGTCTGGCATGTTTTGTGTCTTAATTTTAGCCACTTTCCCTTGCTTGGCCGAAATCTATAGGGCTTGTTGCCTATTTTGTGACCAATCTTCAATTCTTACTTGTTTTGTGAAGATGCTTTAGCTGTCTTTCCTGTTTTGGGAGCAATTTTGACCTCTTGCCGATTTTTAAGGGATATTTCCCCATTTTTGCCGAATTTTGGGGACGTTTTGAGGTTTCATTGCTTGATTTGTGCCACATGTCATTGATGACTTGTCCATTTGTGAGAGTCATATGCCACGTGGAGCTTTGTGATGCATCATTGTATGCAACGAAATTTACATGTCTATAGTGACACTTAATTTCTCAAGGCCTTCTCTTTGTCTTTCTTCTTTAGTCGGCCATCTCTCTGTTCTCTCTCAATAGTTAGTTTTATAATACATTATCAGCATAAATAGCTTTCAACATTGTGTATAGAGTAAAAAAAAGAAAGAAAAGGATTCGAGAATCTTAGCTTACGGAAGAGTCGTGGCTAGAAGCCATCCGAGCCAAGCCGAGCCACACCATTCCAAAACCCCTAGACCAAGTTTTGTACAACATGTCGCTTGACATGTCTTCTTCCTCCATGACGAACAACATGTCTTTTTTGATGTGATCTAAACCTGGTTGTCACCTCCCCTCTTCCTCACCTGAAAACGAGCAACTAGAGGCCACGATCTCTATAAATATGATTCCTAAAGTCATCGTTTTGAAGATGGTGGTCATCTCCAATGACCTGAAACCAAAGAAACTTCTCTGAGTTTTGAATCCCCATGCCTATATACCTCTATCACCACAATCGATATCGACCGGGCCGACCTTAGCACAATATCTATGATGGGCCGACCTTAGCAGACCACAACAACTACATGGTTACCAACTTTGAAATTCCGCTTCAATGATGAACTTGGGTTTCCTTAAGAACCTTGCTTGGCTCCTCTCCTAGAACCACTTCCTCGACAGCAATCGAGGATGGTAGATAATGACCTTGAGCTCTAAATTAGATCCTCAAACCCCAGACACAGCCTACAATGGCAGGTCTATGTTTATTCGACGCGAGAGAGTACATGCCCAACTTTGGCTGAGGTCTACCAAATGGACTTCGCCAATCTTTAGCTAATGCTTAAGCAACGAACTTGAGACCTATATGTCTCCTAAAGTGGATCAGCCCGTGGGTTCTGTTAAGGACCTGAGCCCAATTTCGGCCTATTTCCCATGTGATGCCTAAGGGCCATGGCCTGCAGCCACTTTAGGTCTTCAGTCCAGCTGCATCAGCCTTTGCTGCTTAGGTTTTTTGGAATTGGGCCATTACCCCATACCCTCGTGTCCTTCATGGGCCTGCAGGCCAACCTATTAAGCTTGAGCTCAAACATACCCAATGATGAGTCTGAAAGACCTCCCCCCCCACCACCACATACACATAATTCCAAAATTATCCACTTAATTAAATTAATGAAATAAGCGAGAGATTCTATCTTGCAATGTTATTGTTTATATTTTCATTTGAATTGCATATATGTAATTGTACTCTTGTATTGTTATTGAGAATGCATATATGTAATTGTACTCTTGTATTGCTATTGAGAATGTAGGTATTATGAACTTGACATTCATACTAATCTCGAGCCCGAAGTTTCGAGATGCCATAGAAACCTAAAGTTTCATAAAATGCACCATGTATGTAGAGAATAAGATTCTCAAGGATTAATCTAATTAAACCAAACCATGTCTTAGAACCCATATGTTCTAACCTTGATGCATGGAGGTTTTATTTCCCATAGCACCTAAAGGAAATTTTGTGAAAAACATGTTCATTTGAGCAACATCTATGGCATGCAATTAACAATTAAAGGCGGAATCATGCTTGTATGCACTCAAAAACAAAACATTACCCATGAAATTGAAAGCCTAGTAGAAAGGTGAACCAAGACTCAACTGAAGAACATAGTGAGTTGAGATATTTTATACCTTTGTTGATTCCTCTTTGCATAAGCAAAGGCTAATCACCCAAGGAGAGGGCCTTCATTCCTTGCTTCTTAGTTCCATCGATTTCTTGGAGGAGGATGGTAGAAAGGATTCTCCAAGTTCCCAAAATTGAGAACCTCTAATTTTTCCACACCAAAGAGGGACTTGAAGAAGAGATGAGTGACCTTGGAGGATGAGAGATTGCTAGCTAATCTCCTCCAAGGGGGCCGGCCTCTTAGAGAGAAAAGGAGAGCATTGTGTTCTCATCCTTTCCCCAAAAGAAAACCCTAAGGATGAAATGGCTATAAAGTTGCCTTTATACCACCTCACAATGGAGTGGCAAACTTGCAATTAAAGCAAGTTCACTACCCTCCTCTATTTGGCCGGCCTTAAGGGTTTATTGGGCTTTCGACCCCTTTGTTTATTCAAGTTGTCATACAACTTGAGTTAATGGGCTTGACATTCAAATCCCATTGGGCCTTGCGGCCCAAAACTAACCCTAGGTCTATAACGAACTTATTCGTTTGATTAATTAACATATTAATTAATCCTAGCCATAAATAATTAAACCATTTAATTATCCTTACTCATCTCCGTTGTTTCTTCAATCTCTACCTTACACGGTGTATGATCCATTAGGTTACTTATATGATTACCTTGAATGTGATTTGGAACGACTTCCTAAATCTCATTCATACTCTGGCCAGAGATTCTTAATCATATCATAGAGTATTCTCCCTCAAACAGTTTGAAGGTTAGAGATCCCTTGTTGCGCATTCACTTGCCTCCATGGCTAAGTGGCTTAACCCCAACTATGTCGTGGACACCCTCGGATGGAGTGACTTTGACATAGTCAAAGATCAAGGACCTAACCACAAGACAACTATGATGCCTCAGGTCAAATGACTACTTTGCATTATCCCAACCATGAGTTCTCATGTGACATGAGTATGAGAACTTCTTGTTGATCGCGTTCAGTGAACTCATTCTCTATTGAGCACCTACGTACTTGTCTTGGTGTCAGTCACACCAATGACTTGAGACTAGTCACTCTCCCTAAGAGAAGACATAGCACGTACTGATCTTAACGGACTGTCAATGCCCAATTGGCAATCCTATGATCAGGAACGTTTAGGATATGTATACGAAAGAGAATGGTTTCATGAATCTAACTTCTTTAGATTGCATTATCCTAATTACATATTCCTTGGACTTATCGTTTAAGCGTATAACATTTACATGGGACGACTTCAAACAATAATCTTTGCCCTTTATATTAAACTATATTAGTTTAACATGTGAAATGTCCGTAAAGTATCATCATATGATTGGTTTTAGGGCACATTTCCAATAGCACCAACTGCAATCTTGTTCCCTCAATTCAGTGGATTGTGGAATCGTAACAAGTTTGAATTCACTAAAATGGAAGTTTCTGGCAGAAACTGCATAATGTGGGTATGAGTTGTAAAGCTCCACTTGAATACAAAGAAGCTGAGAAACCATAGAAGCCAATTATGTTGCGGAAGAGCTGAATAAGCCTCTGTCATGATCTTCATTCGAAGATTTATGCTTGAAGCATAACAAATGGAAGTACCTCGGTAAAGAGGATTTCTTGACTCTTTAACTCACTCTACGGACCTTTCAATCATGAAAGATGACTTGCTCAAAGCAAGATATATCTTGCCTAAAGCAAGACATGATTGAAACCTTTATATACATGAATAGGTACTATTATGAAGTTTATAGAATCCTATCGAATTTTAACTGGAAAAGATTTTTCTTGACTTTCCATGTCTCTTAACATCACTCCTGAAACAACAATGTAGAAAGGGAAGTTTATCAAATCCTTGGATCAGATTACTACTTTGTTGCTCATTAAAAATCTTAACACTTCTCCTGATGACGATTCATCAGGAGTGCTCCCCACTGGCATAGGGGCCGCAACATGGTACGACACCCAAGCCTGCGAATAGTGGTAGAATCGGGGCCTACCAAGAGGTGGCATCACGACCAAAAGCTTGATCCCTTGGTGATCGGATTATATTTATACATATTTTACATCAAATTCTCTCGTCTTTTCTTAGTTAGTTTCTTATATTTTTGAGCTATTTACTTTGTTTTTGTGTTTTTTTTAGTATTTATCTAGTAAATAAAATAAATATTGCACAAGTGAGATTTTAAGTGATAAAATCGTCAAAACTGTCTTGCCCACTATTTTTGGCTAATAAAAATAAGATAGTATTATAAATATATATATATATATATTTATATATATTTATATATTTATATATATTTATATATATTTATATATATATATATATATATATATATATATAAAAGATGTGAACGTGAATGTGCAGTGGATGGCAGAAATAATTTAATAGAGCAGTGGGAGACAAGGAGGAGGGGGGATAAGAAAAGAATGAGGCACTAGGGAATAAGGGAGCTGTCAGTGGGGAGCCTCGGGCAGCTAGGAAGAAGTTGGTGAGACGAATAAGAAGCTGCTGAGCAGCGTGAAGACAGAGGGGGGAATAAGCTGCCCTTTGGCAGCAAGGTCAGAGAAAGAAGTGCTGTTGAGAGGAGGGAACGGAAAGAACTGCACGGGTCTCACGCGGAAGAAGGAAGACAGCGCTGTTTAGGCAGAGCTGCCCTTTGGCAGCGTGTCAAAGCACAGGGGGAAACTGGCGTGAGCTGCCTTGCGAGGCAGCAGAAGGAAGACTGGACAGCGAGACAGAGAGAAGCCGAGAGAAGCTGACAGACGAGGAAAGAGCAGCTGGCGACAGCTGCCAACTGACCAGCGTGAGGAAAGGCTGCCTTGGGGCAGCGGGAGAGAAGGGGAGAAACGAGCTGCAACTTGCAGCTGGGAGAGTCAGGAGCTGCTTGGGCAGCGGAGGTTAGACGCGACAGAGAAGCAAGACGCGGACGTGGCGCATGCAGCTGGCAGCGAGACGTGCAGGCAGGGCGTGGAAATTGCGAGGACGAAGGCAGCACGGAACGCGAGAGCTGCCAGGGAGCGCAGGAAGGCAGGTGGACAGGAGCTGAGGGAAACGTGGGCTGCCTTTGTGCAGCGGAAGGAACGAAGGCAGCAACGCACGCAGGGAGAAGAGAGGGGCAGCACGAGCAGGAGGTCAGCACGATGCAGTGCTGACTTGGGCAGCACGGAGGATATAATGCACAGTGGCGCATCACTCTATTTCTCTCTCGGTTTAATTTTTCTAAACTCACGTTTTATTTTCTGTTTTAATTTAAATAATGTATAACTAATTTTATTTTGGCTAGAGTTTAATTCAAAACCATGGATATATTTGTAATTTGAATTGATTACCTTCAGTTGTGATTTCTGAGTTGTGATTTAATTTGCTTAACTGCTTGATTGATAACTTATTTTTGTATGTCGATTAAGGATGCATACTTAATTTACATGCATGAATTTGATGCTAGAATATAAGTGAATTTCACCTAATCGTTATGAACTTATATTCACAAGTAGTGAAGGTCGCTTATAAACGATCGCGTTAGGTAAATTCTTGGCATAAGTTTCATGCAATTCATAGTAACAAGTGCCTCGTCAATGCTTATGATTTTCATAAAACTGAATGATTCTTGCTTGTATCTCTATTATGCAATTCATGTAGGGAACTTGTAGGGAATGTTTTGGGTTGTCGTATGCAATCATCCAACCTAATAAAAGTAGGAAAATCTGAAGGTTAATTTAAGCGGACCTAATTAACTTGGGGCGTTGAGAATTTACAATTTATTGAAAGAACAACTGAAAATCAATTTAGGTTGCATATGTGGCATGTGTGGAGAATAATCCTCTAGCCAGTCCGTCATTTATCATTTTACCTTAATTTTATGTTTTTGTCAATTTTGTAATTTATTTAAGTTTAATTTACTTTTCATCAAAATCAATCCCCCAATTTATTTTAAAGTGTTAGATTTATTAGAAATCAATTTAGTTTGTATCTTCTAAAATCTTGAATTATTTTGAGTCTTTTGATTTATTTTAGTTTATTTGTTAGTCTTATTTTGAGTGATTCTAGTTAAGTGTTTTGAGTCTAGTTTAGTGTTTTTAATTTTGTTTTTACTTTTTAAATTTAATTTTACTTTGATTAGCATCCCTAGTTAATCCCCGGCCTAGAACGATCCCTACTTATCCATATACTACAACTGTCACAAATAGGGTTTAAATTTGTGCGTTAACTTATTTTCGCATCAAATTTTTGGCGCCGTTGCCGGGGATTAGCAAATTTGCTAATCCTTTTATTTTTGTTTTTGCTTATGTTTATTTGTGTTTGTGTATGTTACTTTTGATATTTGATTTAGTTTTCTTTCTTTGATTTTAGTTACAAATGGAGCAAGACCTGGATTCTACTAGCATTCAAGATCTATTGGCACAGCTCACTGCTCAATTAACTCATAATGCCGAACGGACCACAATGCCAAGTGGCCCTACATTTGATATGCCCTATGAGCAAGGATTTCAAACTCATCAATATCCCCAATTTTCTGCAAATGAAGATGTTTGGGGATATCAAGGCTATAACCAATCAAGGGGCAACATGTTTTCCAACGCTTATAATTCGGATTGGAGAGATTATTCAGATTACATGTGGGGAGAACCTCAACAATTCCAACAAGGTGGATATTGGCAGCAAGAAGACGCGTTCTATTCAAGACCTATGCAGCCACCACAGTATCCCCCACAACAATTCCAATCGAATCAAAGTATGCCCGTGGATTACAATCAAATGCTTGAAGAATTAATTTCTTCAGTACAGGGTTCACAAAAAGAAGAACAATTGCCGCCATCGGAAGAGTTCTATCAGTGGCCATATGAACCGTCACATCCACCACAATCTCCCCAACCAAATTCAGGTACGTCTTCGGATAATGATATGTTGAATAAGTTACTCACCTCTTTGACCCAGGACGTAGAAAATCGAAACATGGAGATGCAAAATAAAGCCAACAAGGTGGATGAGTTGGAGAAGCAAGTTGGGCAGATTATGGAGTTCATGGTACAAATTCAAGATCAAAGTGAACTCTCCAACTCCACATTTGCAAATTCAGAGGGAGAAATGGAAATTAATGAAGCCATCACCTTGGAAGGTAACCGGGAGGATGAAGCTGTCCCAGAACCATCCAAACACAGCCCGAACATGGATGAATTGCCGCTTCAAGAAGAAGATGAGGATGACTACTTGGGCAGTTTAGAAGAATTCTTATCGCAAACTCCTCAAGTCCTTATGCCATCCAACTCAGGTGAGGAGGTTCAAAATTCAATTCATTCTAACATCGTTCCACCAAATGTCCTTTTTCCTTGCAGGTTTTTAAATCTCAAGGAAGAAGTGAATGAAAAAGACGTTGTGGAAGATATTCCAGAAAATGAGGTGGCCGGAGAATTTGTTGAACATATCAAAGAGGCTGTGCATGAGACAAACAAGTCCAAAGGAGTTAAGACTGAGGACACGGGACAAGCCACAACCATCATAGTAAACCTGGCTAAGTTCAAAGTCCCGGAAATGTTCAAAAATGTGGTGTTTGTCATTGAGTTTGTGTCGGAAAAAGATAGTAAGCCATCTTCTCCATTTTTAATTTTAATTTATACTAACATTTTTCTGATTTTGATGATTCAGGCACCCACTCTTGAATTTAAACCATTGCCGGATCATTTCAAGTACCACCGTCCGTTCAATGATAAGCCCATGCATTTGAATAATGAAGGGAGGCCTAGGAATCACCCACAATCAGATTTGCATTCCTAATCCCTTCTCTTTACTGAATTTATTTTACTTTGTTTAGTTCTTTCATTGTTTGTTTGCTCTTGTGTGAATTTATTTTACGTTGATTTTATTTTGTTGTGTTTATTTAGTAGTGATTTTTTGTTTAAGAGATTAAACTTAGTTTTTTTTTACTTTGATTTACTTATTTTTACATTTATATAAAATAAAAAATAAAAAAAAAATAAATAAAAAAAATAAATAAAAAAAAACTTAAAAACATAAACATTCATATAAATAAAAATAAAAAATAAAAAATAAAAAAAAAATAAAAAAAAAATAAAAAAAAACTTAAATGCATAAATTTTTTTTACAATAACTTGTAATTTAATTCCGTTCATTGGTCATTGGTTGGTGGTGCCTCGGAGGTCGACGGAGCCCCTGAAAGACGAAGCGCCAGAGCTGGATCATTCAGAGCCTCAATACTTGGTGCTGCTCCCGAGGACGAAGGCAACACAAACCTCGGGAGTAACGCCATAAACCGTTGATGATCACTCTGAATCCGCACTTCGGACTCCTGCATCTGATCCAGCTTCCTCTTCATGCTGGTTGAGTAATTGGTTGCAAGCATGTGCAAATCCCTGTTCTCATGCCTAAGCACTCTGACCTCTTGCCGAAGACTAGCCACTTCAGCCATCAACGACTCCACCTGACGGGTTCGTGCAAGAAGGCGCTGGCCCATGTTTGATACTGAGCCTGCGCATCGGACGCTGTAGGCCATAGAGTCCTGAACAGCTAGTTCGTCGGACCGCCTTGAAAGTATCCTAGTGTCTCTAGGAGTGAGCAGATTTCTGGCCACCACCGATGCGGTTGTTTCGTTCATCATCATGGAATCCCCAACTGTAAGAGGACCATTTGGGGATATGAAGGATGGCTGCCAAATGTTGGTTGGAGAAGATATATCACTATCTTCCCCAACATTCAAGTTAAGGCGACGGTCAGAGGGGCAAGACATATTTGAATGTGTTGAGAATGAAGAGTCGGACTGATCAAGATTAAAAGAAATGCAAGGAGGAAGTGTTTACAGGAGGGAGTGTTTACAGGGGAGCTTAAGTTTGTTGTGGAACAAAAATGAGCGTTCTTATAAGAAGAAGAAATCGTTGAGGCGCTCACTCAGCAGTCGAAGAGACGCCCTCTCGCAAATCGAAGAGCCGGGCTCCTTTCTCAAAAGCCGGATTCTTTTCTCAAAAGCGGCGTCGCCGTTCTCAAAAGTCGGACTCCGTCTCAAAAGTCGGTTCCTTTCTCAAAAGTCGGACGCCGCTCTCTCAAAAGTCGGGCGTTTTTCTCAAAAGCCAGAGCAGTCAGGAATCACGAGGCGAGCCGCTCCCTGATTTGTCCAGACGTGTCACATGCAATTCCTTTCTCAAAAGTCGGGATTGCTCAGAAACCACGAGCCGCTCCCTGATTTTTCCAATTTTGTCGTCACTCGTCGCGCGCTGTCAGCTTTGCGCAAATTACGGGTGACTTTTTCAGAAAGCGCGTGACCTGTACTGTTCATCCATCCACCGGCTGCCGACAGGGGTAAAAGAATAGTTTCGGTTGTGAAGAAAAGACCTATAAACGTCTACCTTCGCATCCATTGCAAAGGCAAACTCTCTCAGCACTTCTTCATCTCCGAAATTTTTCATCTCCGAAAATGCCTTTCCAACAAACCCTCTCGAGTTTCTCTGTGTTTCTCATTCCCTGGGATACCTTTGCAAATAAGTCATCTAGAGCTAGAGTATTTCATATCATGAAGGTTGAAAGCAAGAGTATCTCATATCACGCTTTCTTCTTGTCCTTGTCCTTGTCTTTGTGGCAAGGAGAAAGCGGGCAATCAGCCAGCACTCGGTGTCAATCTTCCAATCTAAGAACCGACTGCCTGGAAATCCTTCCTGATTGCTTACCTAGCATTGCTCTCGAGTGCTCTTCTTCAACCACTGATGTACTTCCGAAGAAGTCGCCACATCTGCCTGGAGAACAGCCAAGGCAAGTGAAAATGTTACTTGAAGCATGTGGACACAAGGTGCTGCTTCATCTTAAAGATCAAGTCTCATTTTCCTTGCTAAGAAGTTCCCCAGCCCAGTTCAAGCATACACCTGTGGAACGATACTTCTTCAAAAGCAAAAGTATCCCATATCATCAGAGTCAGAGGCAAAGATATCTCATGGCACGCTTTTCCTTTACCCTTGCTCTTGGCTACGAGTCAAGGTGAAAGAAAGGCAATCGGTCGGCACTTGGACAGATTGAACAAAGAAGCAGACCACCACCTATTCCTCGTGCCTACCTGCCATGCAGAAGAACAAAAAGAGAAGAATGTAGCCTGCAGACTCAATCAACCCGGCAGAAGGAGTCTGAGTTGAAACCAAGAGCTCGAGAAGCTTCAACAACACCACCAATCAAGTCTCATTTTCCTTGCTAAGAAGTTCCGAGGCCAGTTCAAGTTCAAAGCTGTGGAAAGTCACCAAACAGGACCAATGTTCTTTTATTAGTTTTATTCATTATCTTTTATTTTCATTTTCAATTTTTCGTTTGTTTTCTTTTATATTTTCTTGCGTGCGTAACTGATTTATTTCTTTTCTTTGCAGGAACTTTTGGTTATTTCCACCCTTGAAGTTGATTGCAGAATTTTAGCTTGGGGGTCATCGCTTGATTTTTTCTGCAAATTAGGGAAGTTTTCAGTCCTATTGCTTTATTTTGTTTCTTTATATTTATTTATTATATTTTTATTTGCATTTTATTATATTTTCTGACATTGGGGACAATGTCTAGTTTAAGTGTGGGGGTAAAGAGTATGAAAAATGACCAAATTGAAAATTTTTGTACCTTCGACTTTGAACTGGTTTCATTTGTTTCCATGTTATTGCTTTGTTTTCTTAATTAGTTTTGTTTTATTTAAAAAAAAAAAAAAAAAAAAAAAAAAAAAAAATTCGGAAAATTTTAAAAAATCCAAAAATATTTCCTTGTTTTCCTTATTGTTTTGAATTAAGATTTTTGTCAGTTCCCCGGCCCAATGATATAATCGGATAAAGTTTGAACCATGATCATCAAGAACTTAGTTAACATGTGTTTTGTGAAATTCCTAATTCTCGTGTTAGTTTGTACATATTTGATCATCTTTGAAAAAAACCAAATGCACATAGCCTTGTTGATGTGAAACTAAAGCATGATTTAAAGCTCCATATGTGAATTTAGTGACCATATACATCCTATGTGAGTTTTTGAGCCTATTGAAAGTGTGTGCATTTTTCATACACTCCTATTTTTTCATGTGTGATGAACTTATGTGAGATACTTCTCTAGAACTTGCATAACGATCTTTCGAAATATTTGTCATTGATTGCATGAACTTGAAAATGATAGAGGCATTAGGTTTACCACCATGGCCCAAATAACCTTGTTTCCCAAAGAAAAATGATATCATTAGATTGCCAATTTGAGCCGTATTTGTGAGCCTTTTCTTTCTTATCACCAGATATGTCTACCCTTATGCCTGAAATAAATATTTTTCCTTACCCTTTCCAAGCGAGCAATGCGAGATTGTCTTATGAGAAATGTTTGTGAAGTTCTTTGAAGGTGTTTGGCAAAAGAATAAGTGTGGGGGTTTTTCATATTTGTTTCTGTTTGAAAAAAAAAAAAAAAAAAAAAAAAAAAAAAAAAAAAAGAAAAGAAAAGAAAAGAAAAAGAAAGATTGTATACAAAGAAAATAAAAAGTTTTTAAAGTTTCAGTTTATGGGTGTGGTTGGAGGTGACTTGTAGAATAGCTGGAAATGTTGAGTTCTTATAAATCTAAAGAAAAAATTGCTTGCAATGTAGCTTGGAACTTGTGTTTTCCTATTCTTTCGTTTCAATAACTCTCGCCCTAAGCCTCATTACATCCAATAAAAGTCCTCTTGATTTAAGTTTTGCAATTATGACTGTGGAGAAGTGATCTTTATGCAAGCTTATGGTAGAACTTTCACATTTGTTTCTTTGAGCGAAACACATTTAAAACTAAACACATGTGTGATTGAGCGTATATCCAGTGAGAAGGTCGATAGTTTGCATATGGTGTTTTTAAAATAAAAATTTGAAATTGCATTAGCATGGCTATCTCACACACTACACTTCAAGGATGTTTCAAAGATTGCTGCTAATATTTGAATAAGGAAAATGATCTTGAATTGCTTATTGGTGTTAGCTATGGTTCTTTATGATTGTGTTCTCAAATGAAGTTCTATGAGGGTCACATAGGAGAAGCTAATAATTTTCATGTTATTACTTTTTCTGTTTTCTCTGTTTTGCTCGAGGACTAGCAAAAGCTAAGTGTGGGGGTATTTGATCGGATTATATTTATACATATTTTACATCAAATTCTCTCGTCTTTTCTTAGTTAGTTTCTTATATTTTTGAGCTATTTACTTTGTTTTTGTGTTTTTTTAGTATTTATCTAGTAAATAAAATAAATATTGCACAAGTGAGATTTTAAGTGATAAAATCGTCAAAACTGTCTTGCCCACTATTTTTGGCTAATAAAAATAAGATAGTATTATAAATATATATATATATATTTATATATATTTATATATATATATATATATATATATATAAAAGATGTGAACGTGAATGTGCAGTGGATGGCAGAAATAATTTAATAGAGCAGTGGGAGACAAGGAGGAGGGGGGATAAGAAAAGAATGAGGCACTAGGGAATAAGGGAGCTGTCAGTGGGGAGCCTCGGGCAGCTAGGAAGAAGTTGGTGAGACGAATAAGAAGCTGCTGAGCAGCGTGAAGACAGAGGGGGGAATAAGCTGCCCTTTGGCAGCAAGGTCAGAGAAAGAAGTGCTGTTGAGAGGAGGGAACGGAAAGAACTGCACGGGTCTCACGCGGAAGAAGGAAGACAGCGCTGTTTAGGCAGAGCTGCCCTTTGGCAGCGTGTCAAAGCACAGGGGGAAACTGGCGTGAGCTGCCTTGCGAGGCAGCAGAAGGAAGACTGGACAGCGAGACAGAGAGAAGCCGAGAGAAGCTGACAGACGAGGAAAGAGCAGCTGGCGACAGCTGCCAACTGACCAGCGTGAGGAAAGGCTGCCTTGGGGCAGCGGGAGAGAAGGGGAGAAACGAGCTGCAACTTGCAGCTGGGAGAGTCAGGAGCTGCTTGGGCAGCGGAGGTTAGACGCGACAGAGAAGCAAGACGCGGACGTGGCGCATGCAGCTGGCAGCGAGACGTGCAGGCAGGGCGTGGAAATTGCGAGGACGAAGGCAGCACGGAACGCGAGAGCTGCCAGGGAGCGCAGGAAGGCAGGTGGACAGGAGCTGAGGGAAACGTGGGCTGCCTTTGTGCAGCGGAAGGAACGAAGGCAGCAACGCACGCAGGGAGAAGAGAGGGGCAGCACGAGCAGGAGGTCAGCACGATGCAGTGCTGACTTGGGCAGCACGGAGGATATAATGCACAGTGGCGCATCACTCTATTTCTCTCTCGGTTTAATTTTTCTAAACTCACGTTTTATTTTCTGTTTTAATTTAAATAATGTATAACTAATTTTATTTTGGCTAGAGTTTAATTCAAAACCATGGATATATTTGTAATTTGAATTGATTACCTTCAGTTGTGATTTCTGAGTTGTGATTTAATTTGCTTAACTGCTTGATTGATAACTTATTTTTGTATGTCGATTAAGGATGCATACTTAATTTACATGCATGAATTTGATGCTAGAATATAAGTGAATTTCACCTAATCGTTATGAACTTATATTCACAAGTAGTGAAGGTCGCTTATAAACGATCGCGTTAGGTAAATTCTTGGCATAAGTTTCATGCAATTCATAGTAACAAGTGCCTCGTCAATGCTTATGATTTTCATAAAACTTAATGATTCTTGCTTGTATCTCTATTATGCAATTCATGTAGGGAACTTGTAGGGAATGTTTTGGGTTGTCGTATGCAATCATCCAACCTAATAAAAGTAGGAAAATCTGAAGGTTAATTTAAGCGGACCTAATTAACTTGGGGCGTTGAGAATTTACAATTTATTGAAAGAACAACTGAAAATCAATTTAGGTTGCATATGTGGCATGTGTGGAGAATAATCCTCTAGCCAGTCCGTCATTTATCATTTTACCTTAATTTTATGTTTTTGTCAATTTTGTAATTTATTTAAGTTTAATTTACTTTTCATCAAAATCAATCCCCCAATTTATTTTAAAGTGTTAGATTTATTAGAAATCAATTTAGTTTGTATCTTCTAAAATCTTGAATTATTTTGAGTCTTTTGATTTATTTTAGTTTATTTGTTAGTCTTATTTTGAGTGATTCTAGTTAAGTGTTTTGAGTCTAGTTTAGTGTTTTTAATTTTGTTTTTACTTTTTAAATTTAATTTTACTTTGATTAGCATCCCTAGTTAATCCCCGGCCTAGAACGATCCCTACTTATCCATATACTACAACTGTCACAAATAGGGTTTAAATTTGTGCGTTAACTTATTTTCGCATCACTTGGTACCTTAGACTCAAAACTTTAAGAATAAGGGACAATACTCCCAAACCTTAACTATGCAGAATCTACTTCCACTTTGATGGAAGAGATCATTGGTTTTGAACATATCTATGCTCATACCAATGTTGTTAAAGAGTATTTTTCCTATAGTCAACTTGGGAGACTAATTTTACTCCACCTAACACATTTGGAAGATCAGAATTTTGACATAGAATGGCCATGTTGGCCGAATCCCCCTAGAAAAAGCTAGTTTACTTTGCAAACAATGTTTTATGTTACCGAATTTAAGTTTGGTGATTGTTTTAGTTAGGGATAATGTTATGGATATCATTCTCGAATATGAGTTGATTGAATCATATTTCATGTATTCATGTGACCCAATTCAATTAACATGTGATTAGGTATACAAGTGGAAAAATTAATTGTTTGGATGAATGTGCTACTAAGCACACTAACTTCATACCTAAACCATCCTTTTGACAATGAATTCAGGTCTACTCAACTTGATTAAGGGCCTTGAATTGCTCCTCGTTGTATGAACGCTATTGATTACCATTAAAGAGGCCTTATATTTTTTCCATTTCAGAAGAAAATTGTTTAGTTTTAAGGATATTTGAGAGAAAAATGAGCATGGCTGAAACCATTGAAGAAAATAGAGTGGAACATCTTTGCATCACCACCCAAATAATACGGCTTGATGTGTGTTTTGGAGCTAATGGGTGGCCCCATGAATGGGGCACACCATATGACACATGGCCAACAAGAAGCTGGGTTATTCACAAACATACCTTTCATGGGCATCTCCTTCCCTGAAGTAAGGATCATGTGCATACAAGCACACTTTAACAAGTCAGCTTGTTGGGGAAATTGGATTTCTATATCATCCCTAGCAAAGATCATTACGAACCCTCTTTTAATGGTAGATTCAAGGAAATAGTTGTGGACTAATGTAACCAAAATGTGGGCCAAGTAAATACTTATGGTTTTAGTTGATTTATCAACACATTGACCTCATATTTGTCCATATACAATGTTTCTAACCTCCTGAACGATTTTATCCTAAAGACTCACCACCTTGATTATCACAAAAGTTTGAAAGACTCGATAATGCTGAAGAGTTTACATTAAAGGTTTTTCGATAACCGTTGCATGTGTTGTGGGATTGAAATTGATAATTACATTCCCCATATTTACCCCAAAACAGCCTTGTAGAAGTGGTCATCAAGTGCCTTTAATTGACAGTCCAAACCTTCGGTTTTTGCCTAGACCAATGTTCTAAAAGTCATTACGCGGTAGTCGGGCGGCAAAGAGGACCTAGCACCTAAGCGGAAGTCTAGGTTGCTTTTTTATTTTAATTAAATTTATTATATGTAACATAAAAATAAGTACTTAAATGACAAAGCTCTTAAAGCTAAGATAAAATACGACAAATAAAAAACTTATTGAATAGTAATAATAACCAATACTTTTAAACCCTTAAAAATGGATAAGTATTTAGCAATAAACATTCGATTCCACAGCTACAAGGGTGGAATCTTGGCTATAGATATTAATAATTTAATATATGTTATAATAATTAGTATATAGACATATACTTAAAAGTAAGAAAACAAATAGACTGGAAGAAGAAAAAAGAGTTAAGACTTCAGAATTCACAAGTTCTTAGACGACGCAATGCCCACTCAATCTCTTCGGCCACTTAGTACTACGGTCTAGTGATATTCCTCTTCACTTGTAAGTGAGAAGTCTTAGATTCGATTCTCGCCAAAGGCGAATTTGAGTCACATTATTGCTAACCCATTGTGAGGCTAAGCCCACCCCCTCTCCCTTAGTGTAAATTATATCGTTTGTAAAAAAAAAAAAAGTTGAATCTCTTCTTCCAATCTCCTATTTTTTTATTTTTTATCAGGCTCTCCAATCTGCTCCGAGGATCTTTAATTTCCTCAGTTAATCATCCATGTTCTGGACGCTGGTGATGTTGCCATAGAGAGACAGAGTTAATCATGAGAGAGTATGAGAGTTTCAATGTAGTGAGCCACAAATTATTTCGGAAGCAAAATCCGGTGGTAGGCCAAAACAATATCATGGTTAATTACAACTCTATTAACCAAAATAAATTTCCTTATTTGACACTTACCCATAAAAATTGTTTCGGTTACCTTATGGCTGCATCTAACCACCTTGTTAGACTGCCTACGTACCCTCAAGGCATTCGTAGTTCGCCGTCACAATTAAATCGTTTATCACTTAAATATTCAAGTGGCAGACATTTACGATATTGAATTCAAACAATCGAATCACATCAAACGCATATCAAATATGAAATTAGAATATCAAATTTAGCTTAAAAAGACCAAGTCAGCTCACTGGCCACGCGCTGCTGCAGGTAGTGGTTTTCGGCGAACGGAAACCCAATTTTCCGACTAACTCCAAAAATTACCAAATTTTACAGGATTGTAGAACAAGTCAAGGGGAAGAATTTTCATACCCTGGCCAAAGTCCAATTCAATTGGGAAGACATCAGAATCATCTCGATCCGCCGGAAAACCCTAAGATGGGTTAACTTCCATTCGTCTTCTTTGGTTCTCCAGCGCTCCCAAACTTGTTTGTGGTTTTTTCCTGGGCCCAAGAGGATTTAATTGATGGTGGTGTTCGACTGTGGTGCATGCAGGAATGGCGGATCACCGCCGTGCACCCACGAAGCCCGTAGGTGTGTTATTTAAGAAACCGAGGCCAAATCCTGTCGATTTCTCGGTGAAAATGGAAGAGAAGAGGTCAGGGATGAGTTTCTTGGTGTTGGCCCATTAAAATTAGCAAGAAAATGGCTGAAGACCAGGTCAAGGGTGGATTCGGTTCTTTATTTTCCTCTTCTTCCCATTGGTTCGTTTTCCCCTCCTTTCTCTTATTTTCTTTCTTTCCCCCGTCACAACCACACATGTGGCACCATCTCCATGGTCCCTGCTCCAGCAAAGCTGGAGTCTTCTCGAAGTGGAGGGTCAAATGACCAAAATGCCCTTACCTTTGTTCGTTTATATCTCATTTTTTTAATTCCATTTCACGAACGATTTTTGCCTATGCGCTCGTAGGATCAACCTGTATCCAAATACAGCAAGAAATATGGCGAAACATATAAGGATAAAATACTTCCTTGCATAATTATATTTGGCCAACTATGGGCATTTTTGTCTTTTCGACATATCAAAAAATTATACGCCATAAATATAAATGTATCAGAACCCATATACGACTACAAAATATTTAATAATAAAATCTAGGAATGAGATTTCACATTTTCCCCCATTTAAATTGCATAACTAAATCACATATTTCAAAATAATTAGGGTATTACATTCAAGTACAGCCCAGACGCTCGCTTAGGCCATCTAGACACCCGCCTAATTCAGTTCCCAATTGTTCTTTCGATTATGGTTAATCCGATGGCTAGCCACCGCCTAGCGCCTAGGTGCCGCATCGGCGGTCGCTTAGGCCGATTTTTAGAACACTGGCTAGACACATTGCTCTGATCTAGCTAAAGTGACAAGATCATATATTGACACACCCTGACCCGGAATGTCCACCTGGACTCCGAATCGAGTTGTGTTGGCCTGACACCTGGAGGGTGACGAAGCCATAAAGTGTAGTGATGTGGAAAATGTGAATAAATTTAAACCTAAAAGTGCCTAAATATAAGATTGTACTGGTGAACGGGAATGAACCCATTTCATACGTGATATCAGAGCATAACTAAAGTACAATAAAGTAAGATGAGAATTATACCATTGAAGGTAATCTCCAATGCCAAGATGTGCCAAGAATCCTTGTTGACACGAGAACTCAGCACTAAAACCTGGAGGGGCGAAAAACAAAGGTGAGTAGGCCTAAAAACAAAGCTTTGTAAAAACCTTTTCAAAAACATAATAACCCCCAGTCATAAAACATGTATAGTTTCCAAAATATACATACTACGTATAGTAAGAAAATACTTACCGTAGCTTGCAAAATCTCAAGAATTCAATACGGCACAATATTTCGTAACTAAGCACATGACGTCCATAAATCAGATAATCTCGCATAAGCAAACATATCATATCAAGTGCTCATCGACACATGCTGACACAAGAGTTCATGCATAGATATTATGACATGAACATGATCGGGTGTAACAATGATATTTGCTTTAGTACTACAATCAGGTGAAGACTAGCGCTATGCACATCACATACGAGTCCTAATTACCTATAGTAATTTAGGATAGGATTGGCACCTACAATGGATCTAAAGTGAGCATAAGGTGCAATGTGCACATACACGTGAAAGACTGGTTGATAGGAGCATATTTATGTGACTTAGTTAGCTTGTTTTCTTGCATTTTCATAGTTAGTTTCTGTTTATTATAGTGATTTAAGCTATTTTCGTGTGTTTGTAGGTCCAAATGACAAAGTTGGCAAGAAAGTGCAATTTGGAGCAGTTTTGGGCCAAGAATGGATAACACATGCATGGAGCAAGGTGGATGGACGTTTTTGAAGTTCAAGAGGCTAGGAATGCGTTGAAAAGATGAAGAAAATAAATTCAAGACAAAGAAGAGACGGATTCAGCTAAAAAGAAGGAACATTATCCAAAACCTTATCTAACCTTATCTTATCCAAACAAACCTTATCTTATCCAAACAAACCTTATCTTATCTTATCATATCCTAATCTTATCCTACCTTAATTCCAGCTGCAAGGGGGAATCAATTTCATATTAGATCACCTAAAAACATGGTTCTAGAAGCCCTATCACTTATCCTAAGAATGTGCCGCACCTAGCCTTCTAGAAGTCATATTTCCTGCTGCAAAGAACGATCATTTTTCTCCTTGGAATCTGAAATTGAATAGTCCTTATTCCTTGATGATTTGGAGTCCTAATTCTCCTCATACTCACCCTAGCCGTGCCTTACATTCTCCATATAAATATAAAGTGCCGCAACATTCAGAAATCACCCACCATTCACCACAATTTCGCACCATACACACTCATATACATACATGCTTCTAGTGCTGCAGCTTTGCAAGGAGAAAGGAGAGGAGACCCCTAGAGCCGTGCTTGCCATTCAAGACGTTGGATTGTTGGAGCGTTTCTAGGTGTATTCTATCTTTGTTTTCAATGTTTAAATTTAATTGTCTTTGTTTAATTGCGAACATGAGGAACTAATTTCATTATAGTTAGAGGAGAATTCAAAGCCATGAACATATATGTGATATGAATTGATTACATCCAGTTATGATTTCATAAATCGTGAATGCATTTCACTTATCTGTTTGATTGATAACTTATTCTTGTGTGTTAATTAAGGATGCATACTTAGTTTGCATGCAAGGATTTGATGCTAGAATATAAGGGAATTTCACCTAATAGTTATGAACTTATATTCACAAGTAGTGGAGGTTGCTAGTCACGATCGTGTTAAGTGAATTCTTGGCAGGAGTATCATGCAGTTCATAGTTACGAATGCCTCGTCAATGCCTATGATTTTCATAGAACTTAATGATCTTTGATATGTATCTCTATCATGCTGTTCATATAGGGAACTTGATAAGAATAATTTGGTTGTGTCGCTGAGTCCAATTCAATGAAATTAGGAAAATTTGAGGGTTAATTAGTGCTGTTCACGGTTAATTTAGGGCATTGTCATTCATGGTTTATCGGAAGAATAACTAGAAATCGATTTGTATGCATGTATCTCATGTGTGGAGAAGGACCCTCTAACTAGCCATTCACCCTTAAAACACCCTAAATTCGTAGCAATTAGTTTAGTAACTTAGTTTAAGTCTTAAATTCGACCAAAAACCAATCCCCCTTTATATTTCATGTTCTTAGGTTAGAATCTGTCCAATTGGTGTCTTTTCATTGTTTTGAGTCTTGTTAGTTTAGAATTTGTCCAAAGTCATCCTTAGTGTTAGTTTGGAGTCAGTTTGCTTGTTTTGTGCTATTTTAAGTGGTTTGAGTCAGTTTTGGGTCATAAGAGTCTAGTTTAGTGTTTTCAAGCCTAGTTAAGTGTTTTTGAGTTAAATTTGAGCAGATTAGCATCCCTCATAATCCTCGGCCTAGAACAATCCCTACTTATCCATACTACAATTATCAAAAAGAGGGTTTAATTTGTGTGCTAGTTTAATATCACATCACTGGCCTTGGCCCGGGTGAGTACTAACACCGGTGCAGCAAACGATGAACAGATAACATAAATACAGTCAAGCCACAATGACTCAATAATTATAGTCAACATAATATTATTCACGTCCATAATATAATTAAGGCATCAATAATAATACGCATACCTGTGCATCCCGTAGGATGTAGCATAACGTCATAATTTCTATCAATGTGCTATATCTTAATAACGTCAGGCTAATCTAGGCGTATTGTGGAAAACTCTTTATGAAATGTATAAATGGAAACTAACAATTATATATATACTATATAAAAGAAAAGCCACTTGCAATTACTTGCGATGTCACATCCGTTCAAGCTACGAAGTTGAAATCTCCGATAGTAATTGCACCTAAGCATAATATTGAGACCCATTAGTAAAACTCAATTAGAACGTTTAAATTTGGAGAAAATGATGGCGGATTCGGAATTAGCGCGTTGAAATACGCTAAGAAGGGTCTCGGGCAATTTTCATAAAAAGTCAACGAAAAATCAACGGTCAACCCTAAAAAGTAAACCGAGATGCCCCGTTGGTCAACCATGTTAAAACTTTGGAATTTCACTATATGGATGTCAAAAACAGACTCGGGACGTTGAAATTAGCCTAGGAGGGTTTCCGAGAAAATTTCGAAAAGTCAACTAATGGTCAACAGTTAACTTTAACGGAATATTCCATCCTTAGACAAAATATTATGTTAAAGTTAACGGGAAAGTTAATGGAATATTCAAAGAAAATATTCCCTCCAATTTCAAAAATAGATCTGGGTCGGATTTGGCACACGGATTTGGGTTATGGGTCATGGGTCAACGACCGAAAGGTTTGGGCCGGGTTTGGCTTAAGGCTTTTTTTTTTTTTTTTTTAAATTTTTTTTCTCTCTCTTCTTCTCCGGCTGGCTGCCGCTGCAATCACCGGAATCTGGAAATCTCGCCGAAGAACAAAACAATGTCTAATTGGCTTGATTTCTCAACTATTTTTCACATTTTACCTACCAAATTAAAGCCTAAGAGGAGAGGAAAGGAAATATACCATCACTAGGTACTACCATGGCCGGAGAAGAAAACAAAGTCGCTCGAGTTCGCTGGAATCTAGGGAGTGTTTCCCCGAGTGGTTTATGTCCCCAAACCCTACAACAAAGGCCTAAAACCTTAAAATCTTTCTAAAACGACAAAAATGACGAGAGAGAGAGGGGGTTCCTGTTGGAAATGTGCCCTAAAACCAATCATATGATGATACTTTACGGACATTTCACATGTTAAACTAATCTAGTTTAAATATAAAAGGCAAAGATTATTGTTTGAGCCGTCTCATATAAATGTTATATGCTTAAACGATAAGTCCAAGGAATATGTGATTGGGAGAATACGATCTAAAGAAGTTAGATTCATGAGACCATTCTTTCGTAGACACATCCTAAACGTTCCTGATCATAGGATTGCCAATTGGGCATTGACAGTCCGTTAAGATCAGTACGTACTGTGTCTTCTCTCAGGGAGAGTGACTAGTCTTAAGTCATTGGTGTGTGTGACATCAAGACAAGTACGTAGGTGCTCAATAGAGAATGAGTTCACTGAACACGATCAACGAAGAGTTCTCATATTCATGTCACATGAGAACTCATGGTTAGGATAATGCAAAGTAGTCTTTTGACCTGAGGCATCACAGTTGTCTTGTGGTTAAGTCCTTAATCTTTGATTATGTCAAAGTCACTCTATTTGGAGGGTGTCCACGACATCGTTGGGGTTAAGCCACTTAGTCATGGAGGCAAGTGAATGCGCAATAAGGGATCTCTAACCTTCAAACCGTTTGAGGGAGAATACTCTATGATATGATTAAGAATCTTTGGTCAAAGTATGAATGAGATTTAGGAATGCGTTCCAAATCACATTCAAGGTAATCATATAAGCACACGAATCACATTGGATAGTAGACATGAATAAACTATCAAACCAAACAATGTGGTCAAGAGTATTGTATTAGAGAAAGACCGTATTGCATTGTAATCCTAAACTGAATAGGTTCTCCACCTCTTCTGATTAGCTTGGGTAACCATGATATGCTGCTAGGTGTCACTCATGGTTTGTGGAAGCCCTAAACGTGTGTAATCACTAAAGGGAGAATTGAAAGTAAGTTTCAATTCACAATCGATGTGAAATGGTTTTAATCGCCCACTGCCTCGCTAAAAGGAACCTAATGGATCGTACACCGTGTAAGGTGAAGATTGAAGAAACAATGGAGATGAGTAAGAATAATTAAATGGTTTAATTATTTATGGCAAGGATTAATTAATATGTTAATTAATCAAACGAATAAAGTTCGTTAAAAGACCACGGGTTAGTTTTGGGCCTCAAGGTCCAATGGGCTTTGAACGTCAAGCCCATTGACTTAAGTTGTATGACAACTTAATTCACAAAGGCCCAAAAGCCCAATAAAACCCTTATGGCCGGCCATGTTAGAGAGAATGGGCTTTTGGTTTTTTAGGTCACTTATTTGAATGGACTATATAAAGGACTTTATAGCCTAAATTCAAAAAGGGGTTCTTTTGGAGAAAATTGGAGAGAACATGTCTCTCCTTTTCTCTCTAGGAGGCCGGCCCCCTTGGAGGGTGGATCTAGCAATCCCACTACTCCAAGGTCACTCATTTCTTCTCCAATCTAACCTTGGTGTGGAGACTTAGAGGTTCTCAATTTTGGGAACTTGGAGAAACCTTTTCATCCATCCAAATCCATAGTTTTTAGATGCAAGGAATGAAGGCCCTCTCTTTGGGTGATTAGCCTTTGCTTATGCAAAAAGGAATCTACAAAGGTATAAGTTTCAACTCACTTTGTTTTGAGTTGAGTCTTGGTTCACCAATCTACTAGGCTTTGAATTTCATGGGTATTGTTTTGTTTTTGAATGCATGCAAGCATGATTCTGCCTTTTAATTGTTAATTGCATGCTATAGATGTTATTCAAATGAACATGTTTTCACAAAATCTTCCTTCAGTTCCTGAGGCCTACCTTGGTCGAAAAATAGTGAAGTCTCGTCGAAAAACATGGAGGTTGAGGTTTGGGTTCGAGTTCATAAGCGAGGGTCTCGGTCTAAGCTCGGGTTTGTATGTCCCACCTCAATCGCCTGGAAAAGTTAGTAAAGGTGGCGGTGTAGTCTAACCTGAAAAAGTTAGTAACGGTGGCGATGTAGTCTAACGGCGTCGGTTTGACAGAGATAACGGCCGGTGGTGTCGACGATGATTTTACAGAGAAAGATAGATGCGGGAATGAAGGGTGGAGAGGAATGAAGAGAGAGAGAGCTGAAAGAGATGAATGAAGATAGAAAGTTGAGTAGTGAGGTAAGGTGTCAGCAAAAGAGTGGGTGAGTAAAGAGAGAGAGTGACAAATGAGTGAAGTACTGGGAATATGGGAAATAAAGAAGAGAGGGAGGAGTATGGGGTGTGGGCTCCACGTGGCTCACAAAACAAGTCACAAAATATCTCCCAATTGAAATTACCAAATCGCCCTTCACATTTGTAAGTTTGTAAAATCTATATGGTAGCTTCAAAATCGATTCTGCTTGCGCCTAGTGTGGAGCCAAAAATAATCACAAGGCGACATGTGGATTCTTGGGTAAAAGAGGACAAAAATACCCTTGAGGCATACTAGGATTCCTACGCGCGAGCAGCGAGCAATCATCCCTAAACCAAGTCAAAAATGCCCAAAATAGGTAACAATTTAAACCCTATTTCATCAAATCCTTTCTATAAGGTAATTCCTAAAACCTAATTTATTCTATATATTTTGTATTCCATTATTTAGCTAATCAATTAGCTAAATGATATTTTCCTTTCATATTCCCTAAAAATTGATTAATTAAGGGATTAATTACCTAATCAATCCCTTAATTATCAATTAAAACACCCATTCACACCTAAAACTACTAAGAGACCGGCCACCTCCCTTTTCCTAACCTTTTTCACCTTTCTCCATTTTATTACCCCATTTATACAAATAATCAATTTGGTAACTCCTAATTAAACCTAAATTAAACCCAAAAAACCCTAGCCACCTCCTATCCCTATAAATATACTCTCATTCCCACCAAAAAAGCCAATTCAAACACTTTGGCTAAAATCCCAAAATTCTCTAAACACTCTTTCTCTCTAAATTCTAACTTTGGCATCGGAGGTTCTTCGGCCATAGCCCCCCTCCATTCATCATGGGCGCGTGAGGCTCTTGGCCTTAACCTAAGGTGTTAATTGTTTTGTAGGTGCAAAATTGTCCAGGATCAAGGAGCAAGAAATTTGCATCCACAAATTGGTGGTTTCATTGAGAGTTGAAATCTATACTCGTAGAAGACTCTCGCACAAAAAGGTTTTTTTCTTTATTTTCTAGTTGATTTGAATATTTTTTCATACGTTCTTATTATTAGAATTTTTTACTTGCAAAGGTTCTTTGATAAAACGTATAAGCAAAATATAATGGCTAGAAATTTAGAAAATTCCACAAGTGAAAATTCTAATGTTCAAGAAATGGGATTGCGGAGATCCGTGAGGCTAAATGCGACAATAAGTGGAGCAGCACCACCACCACGAGTTTCCACCATGGGAACCATCACGGTGGCTACCTCGGTAGCCACCCGTGGCGAGGTCCATGGTGCCTTCACCACGGCTCGAGCCGTGCCATCCAAGGCTCACGGCACCAAGGCCCCGGCCCAAGTCATGCCATCCAAGTTTGCACGGGCCCGGGCCCAAGCCTCACATTCGTATGCATCACATACTAAGCAGCTTGCTCCCGCCAAGCAACCTGCTCCCGTGGCTCAGCCTGCTCCTGCCAAGCAGCCTGCTCTCGTGACCCAGCCTGCTCCCGACGAGCAGCCCACTCCCGTGGTCCAGTCTGCTTCCGTCGAGCAGCCCACTCCCGTGGCCTAGCCTGCTTCCGTCGAGCAGCCCACTTCTGTGGCCCAGCCTGCTCCTGCCAAACAGCCTGCTCTTGTGACCCAGCCTGCTCCCGACGAGCAGTCCACATTCGTGGGCCAGCCTGCTTCCGTCGAGCAGGCCACTCCCGTGGCACAGCCTGCTCCTGCCAAGCAGCCCACTCACGTGGCCCAGCCTGCTCTCGTGACCCAGCCTGCTCCCGACGAGCAGCCCACTTCCGTCGAGCAGCCCACTTTCGTGGCCTAGCCTACTTCCGTCGAGCAGCCCACTCCCATGGCCCAGCCTGCTCCTGCCAAGCAGCATGCTCTCGACAAGCAGCCTATTCCCATGGTCCAGCCTGCTTCCGTCGAGCAGCCCACTCTCACGGCCCAACCTGCTCCTGCCAAGCAGCCTGCTCTCGTGACCCAGCCTGCTCCCGACGAGCAGCCTAATCCCATGGCCTAGCCAGCTCCAGTTGAGCAGCCCACTCTCACGGCCCATCCTGCTCTAGTGACTTTCCAAGCAGCCCAAGTCGGCCCAAGACTATCTTAACCATTCGGACCTACCATTGAGCCGGGGGCATTCTCACCACATTTTTTCGTGGATTTGACATTTCCCAACTCAAATCTCGCGCTCGGAGTCTACCACCCTTCCACTGCCCAATGAGGCGCATTCCTTCCAAGCTCTTCCAATCCAAATGGCGAACAACACTTGTCTCGACAAGTCATAGAGTTGACGAGCGCCCTTGCACAACAGACAACCTTGGTGAATCAACTTTTGCAACGCATCGAGATCCAACGTGCCCCGGACGAGGTATCCTGAAGTAGGATAAGGGCAGACGGACCTTTCCAGCAGCGTCCTGGCAAGCAGCCACTCGACCAGCCACGAGCCGAACGTTTGGGCAGTGTACATTCCCATCTCAGCGCGTGAAGGAGCATGCACTCTCTACTAGGCCCACGAATGAGCATACATTCACGGTTGGGGTCATACTCCGATAGTCAACATGAGCAACCTTTTGGACAAATTGTCCATTCGCGGCTAAGCCCACAAGGAGTATAATCCACTTCACATCAGAGTAGGCAGCACGACGGACGGAGAGAAGCAGTCACTCAATCCAGCTCAAGTTCAACCAACAGCCTGCGAAGAACTCGTTCGTCTGCTAGGAATGCACCACATGAACTGCATATGCGGCATAGACGAGCCAAACACATGGAAGAGCATCCTAGACCAGCAAGTCATGGCTGGGGGCATCCGAGAGCTCTGCTACCCCAACAAAGGCAAATTTAGGAAGAAGTAGAGAGACTATTGACTAAGTGATTGCATGATTTCCAACGCAACGAGGTCACCGACGAGGCACTACGACGGAACATGACCAACATAAGCATGTCACCCTTCACGGACGAGATCGAGCAGGCAGAGCCTCCACACGAGTTCAGCATGCAACATTTCACATCTTTCAAAGGGGATGAAGACCCGGAGAGACACTTAAAGCGATACCGAAGCGCAATGATCCTTTATCGAAACAACGATAATCTCATGTGCAAGATATTCGCCACCACTTTACAAGGCGAGGCACAAGATTGGTTCTACACCCTGCCGCCACAATCCAATCGGAATTTCTACGAACTTTCTTTGGTTTTCACCAAAGCATATTCATCTTATCGCTCGATCAAAAAGAAGTTGGACCATTTGTTCGACGTCAAGAAGAACCCAAAGGAATCGCTTCATGACTATGTGAGGAGGTTCAAAGTAGAGAAGGAAAAAATAGTCGGATGCAACGACTCGATAGCTAGAGCAGCCTTCCAAAAAGTACTTCTAGCAGACCACCCGCTATTCGGAAAATTGATCATGAAAGAAGATCTAACTCTAGCAGACTCTTTTGCTTTGGCAGAGAAGCATGCACTTTGGGATGAAGCTCGCCAATGCACATTCAAGGACTTGAAGAAGTACCCAACATCACCTCCCTAGAAGCAGCGGATGACTTATTCGCATGTTTGACGGTATCTAAAGTAGCAATAAACTCTACCATCATGCGAGAAGAGCTGGGGGCCCGACTACCTGTATTCTACAGTTCAAAAGCTCTCCTCGATGCTATTAAAAATTCAAAAGCTAACTTTGGCGATAATTGTCGTAACCCAAAAGCTTAAGTTTTACCTTCAAACGCAAGCAGTCATCATCATGACGCACTATTCCGCCGAATCCAAACCGGCGACGATAAAGGCGTAGACCCTGGCAGATGCAAAGTTTTCTGACGAACGCAACAACTCGGCCCAACGACGCCCCGAAGGCAGCCGAGCACACTTTAGCCACACCTGCTCCCTCAATGGAGATTTCTGGCGTTTGCATTTCGACGACGCATCCAACTACGAAGGCTCGGGAGCAGTCGTGGTTCTTGCCACCCTAGACGTTTCAATGCTCAAGCAGGCGATCACTCTAAACTTCAAAGCATCTAACAACGAAGCAGAGTACGAAGCCCCACTAGCAGGCATTCGAATGACAAAAGACTTGGTGGTGAAAAAGCTTTCCATTCATTCCGAGTCCTAGCTAAACACCAGCCAGACTACCAGGGGCAAAGGCATGATGATCGTGGCAACCGACTACTTCACCAAATAAGAAGAAGCAGAGCCCATGACGATCATGGTTCAGACGGACATAGAGCGCTTCATATGAAGGAGTATCATTTACCGATTTGGCATCCCTTAATCCATCGTCATCGACAACGGCCCGCAATTTATGGGTGAAGATCAAGCAGCACATGTCTACGCCAAGATATCCTCAAGGCAATAGGCGGGCCAAAGCATCCACTAAGATGATCCTCGACTGCCACAAGAAATCCCCCACCAATAAGAAAAGAAAATGGTCAGACGAACTCCAAGGATGTCTATGGGAATATCACACAACCAAAAGACGAGCAACCGAAAGGATATGGCCACAAGCTTAGATCTGGCAGAAGAGAGGCGCGAACAGACTATCACTCGCATTGCAGCCTACCAGCATCAGCTCCTCTCCAGCTACAACAAAAGGGCCAAGATCCGGCAGTTCCAGCCCGGAGATCTGGTCATAAGAAAAACCTTCATCACTGCCAACACAAAAGGCTCCAAAAATATGGATCCTATATGGGAAAGTCTGTACAAGATCAGCAGAGTAGGTGGCAAGAACAATTACACCCTCACCACCATAAAACGACAAAAAGATCGAAAAACAGTGGAACGCCTACAATCTGAAGAAGTACCATGTGTGACCTCTTGCTACATTAAAGCCCGAAGACTCAAGCAGCTCGACGGGCACTACCTCACCAGCCGAGGATTATCCAGTTGTTATGCAGTTCTTACCTTACATCTAAGTTCTCGTTCGTTTAACTCGTTTTTCAATGAAGAATTCAGAAGTAATCATGACTTGGCTTGGCTGCATGCTTACAACAACTGATCATTCCTGTACTTCAAAAGAAGATCGCGCCCTTCTTAAGGACTTACCACAGGAATTGCGCCCCCCGAGGGACCAACCATGCTCTCCAGTGCGAGAGGGTAAACTAATTGCTCTCCAACGCGAGAGGGTAAACCAATTCCCCGACACCCACATGGGTCAGCTCTCCAAGAACGGGATGATAAACTCTACACTCCGAATATCCAGACGTGGATGAGCCGGGCTGCTCTAGTATAACTAGATGCACGATGGCTTACGCCGGGATTCCTAGAAGTAGCCGCAATGGTCTTTTTCAAGGCTTAGCTAACTGAAGGATTTTGGGTCTCTTGGCCTAATCCGTGGGGAACCGGGCCCTAGAGACGGAGAGGGCACATTACGCAGTACATCCGATGGACGGCTGCCCTGGAATCCTAAAGCTGCTACCGAGTGCACTAAGGTAGCCTACAGATTTCGGAAGACTGCCTACGGCTTGCCCTTCGAGTAGTAAAGCCGCACTAGACTTATACAACCACACATTCTTGTGAAAGGTTAAACAAGCTAGCATGCATATACGAAGTTTTATCCACTACCGACATGCTACGTAGTCGATAAGCTTCACATCTGCCAAGCGCGGAACAACCTACACCAAGTCCTAAAATGTTGTGATACTTGCTATGCAACCTACGGAATTGGAGAAAGTCAAGGTTAACAGCCTAGTGGTTACGCGGACTTGTCTGCTTCTGTAAGTAAGGCATCCGGCTGCCAACCCAATGGCTAACAACTTTGCAAAGTTCTACACCAACACCTACGGCTGCATAGGCTACGCGAGCTTGTCTGCTTATAAAAAAGTAGCATGCTTGCCACTGGTCTATCAAGTCTAAAGGTTAGGGCATGAATAAAAGAAGCAAAAATGAAGAAAAGATAAGGAAAACATGTTTATAAACGACTAGCAAAGGCCGAAGGAGTTCAAGCAAAACAAGAGCTACAAGGAAAAATAAAGAAAATCTTAAAGGCTACCTAGATGACTACACTTTAACAGCCTGGACATCCCACGACTATTCGATCGCTACACCTTCAGCAGCCGCGAAGCTCTTAGCAGCGGCATCACCCTCGACTCCTCCAGCCTGGGCACCAACTTCTCCAACTACTTCACCAATACCAACATGGACGCGCTGCAGCTCATCCACTTCTTTCTTCAAACTTTTGTTGATCTTCAGTACACCTTGAAGTTCCAACACTTGGGTTCAAGCCTATCGACGATTCTCTTGAAGTGGATCACTTGATTATAAGCAGGAATCAACTTTTCATCCTTTGCCTAAGCAGCGAAAGAAGTCTTTGGTTTTTTCTCAGCCGGCATCTCTTGAGCAGGCAGGGAAGATCCTTTTTCCCACCTTCACTTGCAGCAGGATCCACAACGGTGATTGGACGAGTCAATGCATTCGCCTTGATCCTATTCACCTCTTATTTTGGGAGCAGCCCACGTTTCTCTTGACGAAGAGAGTTAAAGTAGCCAACGCCATTCGTGGTACCCAGCAGGGGAGTTCAACCCAACATTCCAGCAGCTCATGAGGCCCGCAACCTCTTCATTTCTCTCAATCACCTGCCTAGCTCGCGTTATGTCCAAAAGCCTAAAAAGACATGAGCCATGTGACTCGCCTAGCACTGCGCCACATCGCCACAATCTGTGGCCCCAGCCATACAAGCTGCCTTTGGTTCTAGCCAAGTCGAGCAGCTTAAAGCAGTGGTCCCTGCCACAATACCTCCTCGGCCCATGCCGAGCCGACTCCTGGCCCAAGCCAGCCGACATGCCGCACCACCCCGACGGCTACCCCGAGGTAGCACCATCCAAGAAGAAGACAAGGAAAATTAATTTTTTCTTACCTTAGTGCGGCATGAAGAAAACGAAGAAAGCAACGAAAGACGGTCCTTTGCACGGGCAAGATGTAGAAAATTGCTACAGGAGGGGGAACAAATATCCTCTAAGCTATCTCTCTCTTGTAAGGTAGAATAAATCGCTCTACAAAGTTGATTTAATAACCCACTTAAGGTGGACTTAAATAGGCTTTGAGAGAAATTTATTTCCCTTTCCTAGAAGGATCTAATTTCCTATTAAAGAGAGAATCTACATCAAAATAGGAAGCAATCCCACGTTTCCTAAAGTAAGATGATCTATACACCTGCTGCCCTTTCCTACGAGCAGCCCAACAGGTGTGGGGGCATTTGTGGAGCCAAACATAATCACAAGGCAACATGTGGATTCTTGGGTAAAAGAGGACAAAAATACCCTTGAGGCACACTAGGATTCCTACGCGCGAGTAGCGAGCAATCATCCCTAAACCAAGTCAAAAGTGCCTAAAATAGGTAACAATTTAAACCCTATTTCATCAAATCCTTTCTATAAGGTAATTCCTAAAACCTAATTTATTCTATATATTTTGTATTCCATTATTTAGCTAATCAATTAGCTAAATGATATTTTCCTTTCATATTCCCTAAAAATTGATTAATTAAGGGATTAATTACCTAATCAATCCCTTAATTATCAATTAAAACACCCATTCACACCTAAAACTACTAAGAGACCGGCCACCTCCCTTTTCCTAACCTTTTTCACCTTTCTCCATTTTATTACCCCATTTATACAAATAATCAATTTTGTAACTCCTAATTAAACCTAAATTAAACCCAAAAAACCCTAGCCACCTCCTATCCCTATAAATATACTCTCATTCTCACCAAAAAAGCCAATTCAAACACTTTGGCTAAAATCCCAAAATTCTCTAAACACTCTTTCTCTCTAAATTCTAACTTTGGCATCGGAGGTTCTTCGGCCAAAGCCCCCCCCATTCATCGTGGGCGCGTGAGGCTTTTGGCCTTAACCTAAGGTGTTAATTGTTTTGTAGGTGCAAAATTGTCCAGGATCAAGGAGGAATAAATTTGTATCCACACCTAGCATTCTTAGTGATGAGTATTATGAGGATACGCTAAAATAATGTTTCATACGACTCATAATATGTTGGTCAACGAAAGTCAACATCCTCGTTTCTAAGGGCATTTTCATCAATTCATTCTTTTAAAATTAATAAAATCGTAAAATTAGGGACGGGTTGTCACATATATACTAGCTGCAAACATGTCTGCAAGTACAGGTGTACCTAACATATGTCGAGTTAACATCGTTGAATGGGTGTGCCGCCCTTGAAAGACGGTTCGTCGTCCTTGATGGGTGTGTCAGCCCAGTATGGACGACATGGTAGACTAGTGGCTAGCCAATCATCTATCCTCAGCTAAAAGTGTGACAGATCACTCGATTCATATGATTCACTACCCCATAAGAGGAAGAATATGACACAAATGAATCCTTACTCGATCGCTAATCCAGATTATCCTGAGACCTGAAGTTCTTGGTTTTATACTAGTTTGGGTGAGGTACAGAATTGGAATGAGATTATGATTGATGATGTTTCACTTATATGGTAGCTACCGACATAAATGCAATTGAACCCTATTTTTTTGTAGTGACAACGTAGAACTGATTGGTCAAATTACAATCCAAGTTGAACTAATTTCCTTATTAAGTGTGTTTTCCAACACCGTCCAAGGTAACCTTGTTATGTTACAAGTGGGAAAGGAAGCGTAATGAAATGATACGAAATAATGCACGCCTTATAGCGCAAGACGTCTTACAAATGCCCTGTGATTGATTAGAGATTATGAATGTAGTTATAATGTATCTTAGTGGGATCTTGATATGGAGATTTACATGTAAGTTCTTGAAGAATTAGATGGATTGGTTCAAATAATTCTAGACCACATAACACCCTTTTAATTAGATTGTGCCGTTCACTTTATGGGATAAAAACCGGGGGGGGGGGGGATTTGGTATACTCGTCTAAGTGATTATTTGGTCAGTTAGGGATATGTGAATAAACTATGTCCTTGCGTGTCAAATTAAGAAGTATTTCAAAAATGTTAAAGTTGGAGTATATGTTGATGACATGAATCTCAATATGACTCTGAAAGAGCATGAGAAAACGGTTGCACATGAAGTTGGAATTTGAGATAAAGGATCTTGGGAAAACTTGTTCATGCCTTGACCTAAAGTTCAAGCATTGTTTTGATGGTATTCTAGTCCACCTATCGAACCACACCCAAAGGGTGTTCATTTTGAGGACATTCATGACCATCTATACACTAGATGCAAGTGAGACCCTTAAATAGGTTGTGGAACCCAAAGTTTCATATTTAAGTTCTCTTTACGCGTTATTGTACTTAGCTTATTGCATTAGGCAGAACATCTCCTAAGCTATTGATCTGTTAGCAAAATACAACACTGCGCCTGCACGCTTCCATTAAGTTGGAATTAAACACATTTTCCCACCTTAGAGGTACTAGGAATTCGGTCTTATCTCTACTTATTCCGAGTGAATCCCATCCTCTTGATCCTCGGAATGACGCTTGACTTGTTTGTTATGCTAATGCTGGTTCATTTTCAAAGTCGCATAAGACATGTTCCTAAATGGTTATGTCTTTACTGTTTGGGAATACTGCAATATCTTGGAGGTCCACATAATTGACCTTAGTTGCAACATGTTCGACCTTTACTAGTTCATCACCCTACATGTAGCCACACGTGTACATGGGAGTTGTTTTGAAGCACTATGTTGCGTGTATTCATCCATTGTTAAGTCCTAACAATGATTTATGAAGACTTATCTCTTATATCGACTAGACAATCCAAGAAGTCAACACCAAGAGTATTGCTCATCAAATTTTTTCTTCACTCATTAGAAAAGAACTAGAAGATTGAAGTCAAGCAGATTCGATCCCAACACAACCTTGTCGATCTGTACACAAAGTCACTGCCTATGTCTACCTGTTAGAAGCATACCAAGGTATTGGATTGTGTGACCTATCTCATTTCCCACACCTGTAGTTCTCAAAGAGAGTTTTGTCAAACTCAGGGGGAACATCTTGAAGTATACGCACTTGGCCATAATGTACTTTTTTCCCTTAGATTAGGAGCATTTTTCCTACTAGGTTTTTGCTAACCGGACAAGGTTTGAACAAGACACCTAATTTGTGTTGGTCAAACCCCTGTATGTGTTTTTTACTACTTGATGCATCTTGAAGATGTCAAGTATCGACATCACATTAACTCACCTTTTTTCTCCTTAGACTATGGGTTTGTTCCACTGTGTTTACCGTAGCCAGGTTTTGGTGAGTATCTCCTTATATGCACCTCTATTTTGAGACTCGTGTATGCATTGAATGTGCCGAAGGAGAACCGACGACAACAACTACCATCTCTTAATCATGAAAACATGATGTGGCAACTTTTTAAGTTGTACACACTCAAGGGGGAGTACTGTAAATACTATTTTATTTTTAGTGTGATTTTGTAAACTTAGAGTAGTAATCCCAATATAATATGAATATATATCAAATTCTCATAAGCTTTGTATTAATTGTAAGGCAAGAAAGTCGATCATTATTAGTATAAATAAAGTCATTAGATATAAGGAATGTGACACATAATTTACCAACGTTCTTCTCTCTTTCTCTCTTCTTTAGTCGGCCATCTCTCTATTCTCTCCCTCAATAATTAGTTTCATAATAGCAGTTGAATTGTATATATTTTTTTTAGAGAAGTACGATATTGATTGATATAAGATAAAACCGTACAAAGCGGAGGATAATGTGCTTAAATGGGCCTTCATAAAAACCTTGTCGGGGCTTTCAACCCGGTTGAAGGGAAAAAGAGCGTCCCGCACGAACAACTAACTTTATCTATCCTCACACCAAGAGAGAAAACAAACAAAATTATAAAGAGTTGTCTTCAATAAGAGTATCCAGCAAAAGCTCAGGAGCAGTCCCTTTTGGTTTGGTATTGCTGTGCTTTGAAAAAAAACTGCTTCTGTTGTGCTATGAGAATAAGCAGATGTGACATAAAGCAGCAGAGTGCTTGGTAAACTTTTTTTGTAAAAGTGCTTTTGGAAAAAGAAAAAAAAACAGTATGATAGTGTTTGGTAAACTTTTATGTAAAACAGCTGTGACTCTGTGAAATGACCAAAAAGGGTGTAATACTATATTATTTTTATGATATTTTATTTAATATTACTATCATAATAGTAATAATAATAGTAATATTAAATAATATGTTTTATGAAATAAACAGTTGATGCCTCATATCTCGATTTCAATCTCCGCCGAAGATCCAATCCCCCAAACCCCAAACACTCTCTGTAATTCCATCGCCATTGATGACCTCCGCTAATTGCACCTCCGAGATCCCCTCGCCGGCCCTGTTATCCTAGTCGTCGTCGGTTCAATTTCTTCACTCGGTGCATTCGAAAACGACTTGTCTGCATTTGTTGAAATGTGAGCCGTGCTTTCTACGCCACGCTGGGGCAGCAGAAGCAGCTTCGCCGCTCTCCCACTCTGCTCCTTGCAACCCAGAAACCCAGAAACCTGATTCCATTCCTCCCTCACTCTGCTCCCGGCAACCTAGAAACCCAGAAACCCGATTCCACTCCTCCCTCACTCGCCGCAAGGTTGTAGGAAAGACCTCCCCGTCGCAATCTTCCTCTGCGAATTCGTGGTTTCTCAGAACACACAATCTTCCTCTGCTAATTCTGATTTAGTTTCAAGCACATTTGATATAACAACTTTGGTTAATTTGTGATGATAGCAGTCTAGGGCTCTCCTCCTGGAGACCCTTGTGGGTCTCTGGTGGTGATGATTCGGATCTTCACGGGGAGGGACGAGGTAGATTCACAGTGGGGGCGACACAAATGTTCAAAGATCTTTGGTAGAGATGAAGCTGGGAGGAGCAGAAATGGGATGATAGAGATGATGGGAGGGTAGGATTGCCAGAAACTTTCATTAAAGGGTCATTGTTCACCCGTGTTTTAGAGGTTTGCGCAGAAGCTGAAAAGCCAGTTTTTCAAAGTTGCCTTTTGCTACTTCTGTTTTTTGGCTTTTTTCACCCAAAACTGTGAAAAAAGCTGAAGTTGGAAGTTTACCAAACACATAAATGCCCCCAGCTTTTTTTTATACCAGTTTTTTTTTAAAATCACCTAAATCCCAAACCATACATTAATCCTGCCCGTCCCAGATCAAGCAAGTTGATGTGCAGCGGAATTGGCCTCCTTTCGAGGGGGAGCAATGTAAATATTATTTTATTGTTAGTTGAATTGTATATTTTTAATTATTTATTTTTTTGTGTGGAAGACACAAGAGGAAAACGCTAGGCCATTACTCACACCTCCCGAAAATTAAAGTCAACAATTCTTGGCTTCTTTAGGTCATAACTACAATCATTTATGTATCTGATTTGATATTTGTTTAGAAAAATGTTTGAAAGACTAAATTTTATAAACTAAATCTAAAAATGGTAAGGTCAACTATACAAGTAAGTCTCATTATATGGTCTCCCAAACATTTGTTTTTTTTAATGTAACTTTTCCTTGGTTAAAGTTTTATTTATATAATTTTGAAATCCGTGAAGTATTCCCCCATTGGCCAAGCTTGAAAAAGACGCGTTCTAACCTTTATTTAGTTTAACATTAGTCTTATACATAATATATGTATCATATATAAATAAGGAAAGATGCATAAATCTTACATGTATATATATGTCTATATCATTAAAAGTCTGCGACTTCAGTTCGATCGAAATAGCAGCCGGAAGGGCCTCCATGGGGTATAAGAGCCAACCTGACCAGACCGGCAGCCCCTTCTTCGACAGTCATGGTCCCTGTATGCCAATTGAGGTCTGTATTGACAAAGCCAGGATGCACACAGTTGATGCACATGTTTGGGTACTTGTTGGCAAGGATTCTAGTGTAAGCATTGAGGGTGGCCTTGGAAATGCTATATGCAGGCAGCATCATTGTCCATCCATTCGCTTCGAGTTCGTTTTGTTGAAAATCATGCAGAAATCTTGCCAAAACTGCATCCACTTTCTCCTCTGTCAATGTTTCTACATCCCCGAGCTCATTTCTTATCTCTTCACTCGGTATCCTCTGCATAGGATTTGATAACTTTGATTAGGAAATTTAAAGTTTTGTTTCATCGTGTGTTGCTATAGCTAGGACATTGAAGGAGATCATATTGATTGAGGCTTATTTCTGAGCATCAACAAGTTAATGAGAGGAGAACGACTATTGTCGATGAATGGAATATAACATCGAGTAAATCTTCTCTTGCCAGACTCGTCCAGATAATGAACATTAACCTTTGTTAGATAATTTTTGTTTCATTGTGTATTTTTACCTTGAGTTCACTCCTTAGGGAGGAGACATTGACGATTCTTGCTCCTAGAGTGGAGAGTTGCAAGAGTGGGAGAAGAGCCTCGGTTAATCTTTTAACACCGTAGTAATTTGTATTCAAACATTCCTCAGCCTTCTCATAAGTGTATTTAATTGCACATTGAATTTGGTTGACTGCTTTGCCTGAAAGCTGAACAAACAACTTCTTGTAGTTAAAAGCTGCTGCGAATCTTGGTTGTGGTGTGGCGACATATATATAGTATATTTGTGAGAAGACCTAAGACCTACACCTCAAGACGTCACTGTGATGTCTCAGACTAATAATACGACGTCATGTATTCTTAGTATCCCATATGGTGTTGTGTAATTAGTTTGAGACACCACCATGGCGTCCCTATTTCATGCATGTGCTTCTCATGAGAAATATACTGCTATATAACTTACCCAAGTTGTGGAGTCAATGTCTAGAGATTTTAAATCTTTCTCAGACACCAGTACTCCAGTAGCTCCAGCATTATTAACCTGCAGAAATCAAATGGTTAATTTAAGTTATACCCACAGATTTTCACTCAATATTTTGGAGGCCAACAAATACTAGCACTATGTTAATATGTTTGTACATTGGAAATGTACCGATTGGCCTAATATAGGGCTAATAAACAAGTTATTTGGCGCACAGGAACCTTTATTTCTTTATTTGCAAAACCTATTATATGTTTCTTGATTCTCCTTTAAAAAATTCAACTTAAACACCATAAATAAACAAGAATATGCGACGAAAAATAAATAGACGTGTGTTGAAATCACTTTCCTATATTGGTTATATAATGAAAGTTCTCAAGTTCCGTAGTCTACATGCTCACCACATTTCTGACATATAAGTAAGGGCAAACAAATAAAGTAAATCTCTACACCGCTACAGCAAGAGTAAAAATAAACAAAAGAAATATGCCACAAAAGTGATAGACGTGACAAATTAGACATTAGATGCACACATGAAACAATCGCTACACCAATGAGGCCACGTCAAACTATTGCTAAAATAGCAAGGCCACATGAACTCACTGAAGCGAGACATTGATACCGACCATTGCCATCGTAGGTCGACCGTATGTGTTGATTTTAACATTTTGTTGTTTCAATATTTTTAAAGGGTAAAATTAATTGGTCATTAATTAAATATAAAAAATTGCTGAATAGAAGCAAGAAAGAAAAGTTTGGCGTTACCAAGATATCAAGCCTGCCAAATTTGGCGTGTATGAATTTGGCCAAGGAGTGGATGCTAACTGGATTCAAGACATCAAGTTGATGGAAGACAACATTTGACAGACCCAACTGTTGGAGCTTAGATGTTGCTTCTTTTCCCCTCTTCTCATCCCTGGCTGTCAACACCACCACCACCCCTTGAGATGCAAGCTGCCTCACCACCTCAAATCCAATACCCTTGTTTGCACCGCTAACCACCGCACATCTACAGTAGCGCACCCATTATGAAAATTTTAAAAACTTTTCTCCTTATTTTGCGACTGTTTGTTTGCAGTTTTTCTATATTTTACTTTAAAAAAATTGAAAACTGAGAGAAATTTTGAAAACTCAAATAGTTATCAAACGAGTTTCAAGTTTAAAATAAAAAATAAAAATAAAAACTGAAAACTAAGAACAAAATAATGATCAAATGTTTCTTTTAGTAACACCTAATCTTGCAAAGAGATAGTTAAATTAATTATAAAAGTAAATTAAAAACTCATATATATAGAGATTATATATGTACCTCTCTGTCTCTGCTCCATATTCTTGATTGCTTCCCATTCTTTGCTGTATATATAATGCTTGGATTTTCCTTGTGATGATATTGCTTTCTTCCTGAAACTGTGGAGCTCAACAGATTATATATAAACTCGATCGAATCAAGTTCTGAGATTTCTTTCTCAGACAAAAATGAAAAAATAATTTCCTTTTCTTTCATTAATTATTATCAGATGATGACAGATCTGCTTGTATTTGGTTTATGTTTCTACATATGGCATGCATGTACCAACCAGAGCCAGTGTTTCGGTCAGCAATGATCATCTCATTGGACTGGCTTTCCAAATTCTTTTCTGGCGCGGGTAGGGTTTTTTATTTTTTATTATTCTTAGTGGTTGAGGTTTTTTATTTTAATATTTTCTAGCTCTTGGAGTCACATCACTTGAATGGGTCCAAGGTTTATACTCCAATAGTTGATGAGCTGATTACTTATATATATAATCAACGCTCTGGTAAGGAGTTTTCTGTTTGATAAAAAAAAAAACTGAAATCTAAAAGTAATGTTTCTCAAAACTCAATAGTAATTAAGATGATTGGTTTAGAAAATAAATTGCCGAAATTTAAAAATAAAATATTTAATAGTTGTAAAAGTACTATAGGTATACCGTAACACTGAATGCTACACCGAAACAATTATTAAGATCTCCACTTAAGGATGGGGAAATTTTTTCAAGCATCCGCCATTTTAAACGGGTATATCATGTGTTGCAAAATGATTGAAGGAGCATTAAAAAATATATATATTTTTCACTTATATTATGACCTGTAGAATGTCTCTTAGATACTCGTACTTGAAAAAATCTGTCATAAATATGATAGATAGGGGTTCTTTAGAGAAAGGTCCTTGAAACTCCTATTTTCCAAACAAAAACCCACATAATATTAAACATTCAAATAAAACCCAAAATTCAAATAGACTACCATGTACACAAATATATATAACCAATTATTACAACATATTTACAACTTATGACACAAAACCCTAATTATGTCAATAAATATTATTACTCACCCTAATTATGATTAGCAATTAACCCCATATGGAAATTTTACCTTTTTTGTATCATAAATATTAGTAACATATATATATATATATATAATATTAACTTATCCATATTCATAAACAATTATGGGCACATTTTTCGTATGAAAAAAGAAAATCCTTTGTACAATCAGTTATTTTGCATCAAATAATATTGTTTGATAAAATAACAAACCAGTTAATATTTTATGTTGTAGGTAAATTATTTTACATAGATTATTACATACATTAGACATTTTTTATTTGTTATTATTATATGCGTGTTAAAAATAATTTATCTATATTTATATGTAAAATATAAGTGAATTAATTTTGAATCAAATAGCATTTATTTTGTAGGTAAATTAAAATAGTAGTTACATTGTTTTGGTCAAGTTAAGATGTGCCTAAATTATTTTGTAAAAATTAAACCAAGATAAATTATCGCCATTAAAATAAAACAGTAGATACATTAGTTTTTTTGTAAGATTAAACAATAGGTAAATTATGTTGTAGATACATTATGTTTGTTAAAAAAAAAAGGAAAATTGAAAGTAGTAGATATATTATTTTTAACCAAATTTCCTTTATTTGTAGGTGAATTATTTGCATGCATTATTACATATATATTGGGCACATTTTATTACTAATATATATGTGTGCAATGATTCACCTATATTATTATGTAAATATAGATAAATGTATTTTGAATCAAATAACATTTCTTTTATTTTATAAGTAAATTATTTTGCATGTATTATTACTGGGAAAATTTTATAGTGCCCTTTGATATTTTCATTTGGTAAGAAAATGACAAGATTAAATTAAAATCGTCTAATTTTATGCAAATTTGAAAAACAATTATGAAATCTTAAGGAAAGTATAACATTAGTGCTTTTTTTTTTTTGCCAGAAGCATTAATTTACAATTTGTTATGATATATTAATATGCAATGATTTTAAACATTAATGCAATTTTTTTCATTAATCCCTCCCTTCAAATCTACATAGATTAAATGTATACGTTAAAACTGTAATTAGGGGTGTTTTAGGCATCTGAAAAATGCAAAATGTGTAAAGGCAAACATAATTAATGAATTTGCTTATGTGGAGCCTAGTCATTGGGTTTTAATCAGGTAAAAAGACAATGTCAGGTTTTATGTAAAGAAACTTGAGTTTCAGGGGCTAAAGTCATATTTTCAGAAAAAAAAAAAAAAAACAAAAGCCTGCATAATCTGAAATATTGTAAGATTGATGAGTTTATGTTGGTATCTTATATAAGTTGCCACAGTCAATAGTAACTATTAGTAATAAAAAATTCTGGTAAGCATGGTACGTATAAAAGTTAAAATTCTGGTAAGCATGGTATAAAAGTTTAAGTTGATGCTTAACTTACAAGTCTTCAACCTGTGGGACATAGCTAGGGTACTGAGATGAGATAAAAATATATTCTACTCTTAGGATTTTTTTTTTTGGACAAATACTCTTAAGAATATGTTTAGTTAATATAAACTAGCATATGGGTGAGAATTTTTTTTTATTTTTGTTTTTGAAATAGAAGGAGAGAGGAAGAGAGTGATAGAGAATGTGGGAGTGGGAGGTTTTTTTTTGTTTTTTTTTAATTAGAGATATGTTAGGATTACATGTAGGTGAGGCTTTGAAAAAAAAAACAGCAAAATATGGTTGTGTGAAATTACATTACTGCCCCATATTTCTTATTCATGTTCTGTTTTAATTAGAGGGTTAAACTGATAATTTCATAGAATTTTGGTTGACAATGAGTGTTTTATTAATTAGTAGAGATTAGAGAATTGAATTAAGAACTTAGGAATAAGTGAAATTAAAAAAGAGAATTAGATTAATTAGTTCTCTAGTTGTTCCCATTTCATATGTGCTAGTAAATATAAAAAAGAAATTAAAAAGTAAAATAGTTATTCATAGTACAATACGTACGCATTACGTTGAACTTTATATTTCACATAATAGTGTGCCCTAAAGAAATATACATTGAATCTACAATATTGGCAATGCTCTAAATAGTAAAAAAATGGCTACTTAGTACTACAGTCTAGTGATATTTCTCTTCACTCGTAAGTGAGAGGTCTTAGATTCAATTCTCGCTAAAGGTGAATTTGACCCACATTATTGCTAGCTCATTGTGAGACTAAGCTCAACCCCATCCCCCTTAGTATATACTATCGTTTGTTAAAAAAAAAAAATGGTAAAAAGCGTGTACATTCTATATCATATATACTAGATGTTAGGCGTGCACGTTGGTAAGAATTAAGAAAACTTGTTCACCAAATATATGTTCACACCATATTTATCAGAACAAACCATTATATATCAAACCAGTGCAGGACAAGGTTGAATGTTAACAACAAACAATTCCAATTAATTGGAAACATGTTCGAGGAAAAAATATGGACTTTAACTAAGGAATCATAATTACATCAGTTATGTATAGAATTTAACCTGCCAAGAAATGAGATGTTAGATGTTGGTGATCCAATATAGAAGCCTCGCACGAATTCAAGAACGTTAACTCGATCAGCAGTAAATTACATGCAGGAAGCTGGTCCGTAAGTTTTGTTTTCGTAGTCGAGATGAGGAAGCAAAGCGAACGTGCATGGATTTATATAGCCGAAACTGACAGAGTTGGAAATACCGAAGAGGATAGTAGATACTAGGAATAAGTATGAGATGCTGCGGCTCACACTGCCCAATCATTACGTTCAGCTTGGTACCATCGCCGCATAAGTCATGAGTTGGAATTTTTTTTTCGTTTTGTTAGGGATGTACCGGATACGTTAATGATTTTCTTCATATTCTAATTAATTCATAGTTTAAGTTTGTACCAAACTAAACCACCTAATCCCAAGATCAATGAGGGAAAACACATCTTGGAATCAAATTCGCGCACTGCCGTGTAGGTCCGATCCTGAGACCTTTGAGGTCTGGGGGGACCCAAAAAATGTGCCCTAACTTAACATAAGAAAAATTATTTGTTTTTACACATAAGACTTCGATAAAATTACAATTAGAAAAACACTTCAAACTCAATAATTTAGACACAGACATTTTGTATTGAGAGAAGGGAACCAAAAAACCCCGGACTTACAAGTAGATAGATGATGAGTTTTGTTTCCTTTTTATTTGAACTTTTAAAGTGTTTTTATAGAACTCGTGAGGTGCTTTTTCTTATTTACTTTACCTTATGGGACTAAAAAAATAATCATATTTTTGAATCTTTAGTTGATATATATAGGCAATGAACGAGACATGCATCCATTAATTTCTTGAAGGCTAATGCTAGGGATACCAAAATTTTAAACCAAATTTTGTAAACTGTATGATGTGATTGTTGATAATTGGATTATTACTTAAGTATTGATTAACGCGCTTATTTCTTATTAGTGATATGTCATCTGTGTTGCAAACTTGGTCTAAAAATTTGGTATATGCATTACTCTTTGTTGAAGGTTAGACCTGAATTGGAATAAATGTCTGAAAATTGCAACCCACACAGCTACTAGCTAGCAATTAAAAAGAAATTAACAACCAAACTTAAAAAAAAAAACCACATAGCATTTCAAACTTAAGATCTTTCGTTAATTTTAAACAATAGAAACCATTGCTTCTGATTAAACTTCTTGATCATTTAACCAAAATTTTAAAAATTTATAATCTTACGAAAAGAAACTCCAAATTTTAAAAAAAATTATACTCTTATGAAAAGAAATTCATTAAAAATGGAAAATAAAAAACACACATAATATTTTGAACCCGAGAGCTCTTCGTTAATTTTAAACATCATGAAGCACTACTTCTAGGTAAACTTCTTAATCATTTGACCAAATTTGATAAATTTATACCCTTATAAAAAGAAATTGATAAAAATTAGAAAGTAAATAAACATATAGCAATTTAAACCCAAGACCTCCTTGTTAATTTTAAACAACATAAACCACTAGTTCTATTTAAACTTCTTCATCATATATCCAAATTTTATAAATTTATACTTTTATGAAATTATATGAATATAACACCCAAAATAATTTTGGTGCCCCCATTTTTTTTGGGCCCCGACGGTTGCCTAGCCCGCACTAGGCCTGGGCTGGCCCTGCTACCGTGAAGAGTGAAGATGCACAAATTCGTTTACTTGTAAAATAACAAACAAACGTAAATGGCCCAAGGACGGGGGAGTGATGCCGGCCAAAGGCTCCCCGATGGTCAAGTAAGTAAACAATATTTGAGACTCAAGCAATAGGCTAGAATAAGTGTACGATAATTGCTTTACAATAGATGAACCCTATAAGGGTGTAACTATACCAGTCGAGATAGAGTTCTTTAAGGATATAGAATATAAACCATGAGAGTCCAGGGGATATCTAGAAGTATATATTCATCCTCTTAGGAGTGAAACTTGCGGCACATGCCAATCCCTAGATTGTAGGAACTCCAAGGATATGTGGCCGATTCCATACGAGATCAGGTTTCCGTATCTTGTGGAACAAGCATGGTCAATCTCAGTGAAGGCGTCGGACTTCGCCCACTGCTCAAGATTAGGATTATGTGTTAGAAGCATACCCACAAAGCCACTCATTTGATGTAATAACTTTTGGAATACTTATTATGTTAAACCCTTGCTGAGTTTAATGGAAGGACATTGTTTATTGTTAATTACTATTTAATGTATTATGTGTTTAATCAATAACAGAATCCAAGGAATGTGTGAAGTCTAGATTTTGTGTTTGGCTTTCCTTTTCAATAATGTAATATGTACCACACATGCTCAAATTAGTTTTAGGACATATTCTGCACAAAGGGCTGCTATTGTTGGAAATATTTACTCTAGGGTTTGGGCCATCGCTTCAAAGGTTTGTTCATGCATATGCATTTCACGCTTCCAACTAGTTGGGTACACAAATTAAGACTGCCTACATGGCCTATCTGACACCTTTTTGTCGAAGGACTGTTGTTAGCCCTTGATCTACTCAAATCGTTTTATGGGTTAACAAATTTTCTTGTACTTACTAGTTGAAAACAAAGAATCTTTTTGCTTAAAACCCTAGCTAGGTTTCATTTGTTCATTGGTTGTCTAGATTGAATTTTAGAGAGATAGATTAATTTCAAAGCTCTAAAGCATGCCTATTCTCATTTAGGGAACCCTAGCTACCAAACCATGTTTTATGCATAAAAATTCCCCATCACTGGGGAATAGGTTTTGATTGTTTTTCATGGTCTACCTTTAAGTTTTAGATCTTTATTTGGACCTAGTTTTTCGGATTCACGTTGGTTTCTTCCTTTAACTGCTTGACTGGAGAAACTGACTGGTCTTTTGAATCCAGATTTCACATTATCATCATTATATTATTTGCATTGTTGGTGATGGTCTTGGACTTGGTGCGACAAGGAGAAGAGTTCAAGATAAGAGCTACCTCATCGTGAAGACTGAAGATGTCTCCATCTTGTGCAGAGTAAGGTTGCAAAAAGATAAAGCTACTTCGAAGATTAGATCTAGGAATTGAGCTTGTTATGGTATTTTTTATGAACCTTATTTGCACTAGTGGATTGGACTATGTGGAGTCCCTTATTTTTTTAACCTAGAGGTGGACCTTTACGGTCAAAACTTCTTGTATTAAACTTCTTGTATTTCTTCATGCTTAAACTTGCTTACTTATCTAGATATGCTTATGGTATGTTGTATGAAATACTTAATTGTTGAACTAATATGTGAAGGTGTTTAACTATATGCTGCTACACTGTGAGATATAACTGTGTTGTTGTTGACTATTCTTGTGTCAAGTCCACATTGCATATTTCAGCTGTTAATATGTGTATTGAATTGGACTATTGTTGACTAGCACAACTTATAGTAAGCTAAGGTTGATTGTTTGATTTTCTAAATAGTCAAAGTATTTCCTTCATGATGGTGGCATTGTTGATCTGTCTGTGCAGCTCCGTGATGGAAGTTGTTGAGTCTATAACCGGACTTCTGAGGCAGTTGTATTCAGATCCGCCTTACTTCGGCCCTAGAAATCATTGGCCCATAATTACTCCTAACTATGTATCTAAAAGGACTTCCTTTTGGAGTAAATCCAAAGATCATTTTGAGGATGGATAATTATCCAAAGACCATGTCTTTCGAAGTAAATCGGAATACATATTGTTTTGAATCCTTCTTACATGTGGCCATTTAGCTTCGTAACCCAAGAACCATAACGCTGCATATTCAGACGTGCGACCTCGAGAGCTTTGACGCAAATATAACAATGATGATGGAAGTCATGTTACCTGTGCACAATAAATAAGAGACGGTTCTTTGCATTACTGAGTGACTTCGGCTTTCGAACATGTGAATCTCCAGACGAGGCATTCTGAATTCAATGACGGGATCACTTAGAAGCTTTTCTTTAAATACCTTAGACTTTCTTTCATTTTTTTCAACTCCTTTCTTCCAAATTTCAAACCAAAGCGTGACTCTCCTCCATTCATACTGTGCTCTAATTTTCATACTCATTCCCTACTTTGAGTCTTCGGAGATTAGGATATGTAGCAAAAAAATTTGCAACACTCCCATTCATTGCTATCAAGAATTTTTAGATGAAGTAGAGATGAGCCATAACCTTTCAATTGTGAACATCGTTCCCTTATCGGGTTCCCTAATCTCTATACTCTGCTCTATAGCCAAAAGCAACATCCATCTTGCAGGCTTTGCAACTGGAGCAGAGTGTTGATATTTTTCAGTAAGTTCTTCTCCATTGGAGCCCTCTCGACATCCTCCTAAAGTGAGTTGAGCAAGCTAGAATAACAAGCATCTTCGCTGGAAGAAAACATCATTCTTAAGTAAATTTTGCGTAGGGGGTGAGGGCGTGTTTCCCTCAGAATTGTACTCATTTTGCTCTATTTATGAGACTGATAATAAAGATGTGCTTACATATTTTGTTAAATACTTCTTTACTCAAGTTATTAATCATGTTACAGTAAAATACTTTGAAACTTTTTATCCATTACTTCCTAATCACGAAATGAAATTTTAATTCGACAAATCTTTCCGAAGTAAACTAACTTTGGAGTAACGAGTAACATAGCGAAACACGAATAAGTTTGTAGCCTTGGGACAAAATAGAAAAAAAAAAAAACTCCCGTAGACATGAAATTACCAAATCACCCTTCACGTTTATAGTTTCGTAAAATTTTAACTGTAACTCCGATTTTGATTCCGCTTGCGTCCACACATTTGTACTACCGAGAAATTCGAGAATACGGTAAAATAACAACTCATACACATCACGAAATGACGGTCAACAAGTCACACCCTTGCCTCTAGGGGCATTTTGGTCAATTCACACATTTAAAATTAATAAAATCGTAAAATTAGAGATGGTTGGTTACAAGGGAGATGTTGCTCGACGTGATAGATGGAAAAAATGTGAAGAATGTTTCACATAAAAAAGTTTAACAAATCTTGGAGGGGCTTTTAATAATTAGTATGTTTGATCAAATGTTTAGAATTTAAGATATTAAAGTTGGTTAAAATTAATGAGAAATTAGGTTCTCATTCCTCTTTCTTGTATTCCATTGATTAAAACCTTATTTCTTTTTAATTTTTTTGTCAAGGTCCTTAACTTTTAATGAACGTCATTATTTCAATGATAAATTATTTACATATCAACATAATTAAATTTTATTTCTAAAATATATTCACTTAATATTAGAAATGTTACGTCTGGTATATTTATATTTATGAATAAACTTTGTATCATATATTTCTATTTTTAGTTTGTACCATTTTTAATTTTCAAACCCTTTTTAATTTGTACCAATTTTCCTTTTAGTTTTAATTTGTACCCATTTATTAATTTCTTTTTGTGTACATATTTTTTAAACATTTACTTGTGCTGATAAATTTTTTAATCTTTTATTTGTACCCATAATTTTTATTTATAATGTACCCATTTTTCTTTATTAATGTACCACTTTATTATATGTAAAATGTACCAATTACTTTTGTGACAGACTCCAACCCAGGATGTCCACCTGGACTCTGAATCGAGCTGTGTTGGCTGACACCATGAAGGTGACGAAGCCATAAAGTGTTGTGAGGTGGAAAATGTGAATGAATTTAAACCTAAAATGTCACATCCCGCCCCGGGTCCCCACCACATCCCAGGCTCGACTCCGCCATAGCACGATATTGTCCGCTTTGGGCCCCGACCACACCCTCACGGTTTTATTTCTGGGAACTCACACGAAAACTTCCCAGTGGGTCACCCATCATGGGATTGCTCTCGCGCGAACTCGCTTAACTTCGGAGTTCCGATGGAACCCGAAGCCAGTGAACTCCCAAAAGGCCTCGTGCTAGGTAGAGATGAGAATATACATATAAGGCTTACAAGATCCACTCCCCTAGGCGATGTGGGATGTTACAATCCACCCCCCTTAGGGGCCCGACGTCTTCGTCGGCACACTTCCGGCCAGGGATTGGCTCTGATACCAAATTGTCACATTCCCGCCCATGCCCTCACCACATCCTAGGCTCGACTCCGCCGTAGCACGATATTGTCCGCTTTGGGCCCCGACCACACCCTCACGGTTTTGTTTCTGGGAACTCACACGAGAACTTCCCAATGGGTCTCCCATCATGGGATTGCTCTCGCGTGAACTCGCTTAACTTCAAAGTTCCGATGGAACCTGAAGCCAGTGAGCTCCTAAAAGGCCTCGTGCTAGGTAGAGATGGGAATATACATATAAGGCTTACATGATCCACTCCCCTTGGCGATGTGGGATGTTACATAAAGGTACCTAAATGCAAGAGTCCGCATGTGAACGGGAATGAACCCATTTCACACGTGATGTCAGAGCATAAGAAAAGTACAGTGAAAGTAGGATAAGAATTGTACCATTAAAGATACTTTCCTATACCAACATTTGCCAAGAATCCTCGTCGACACGAAAGCTCTGCCACTAAAACCTGGAGGGGCGAAAAATAAGGGTGAGTGGGCCTAAAAAAATAAAGTTTTGTAAAACCTTTTCGAAAATCTAATAACCCTTCACCTTCTAGATATAACATACTACGTATAGTATGCAAATACTTACCATAGCCAACAATATCTCAAGAATGCAATACGTCACAAATTTTCGTAAATAAACACATAACGTTCGGTAATCACATAATCTCGCATAAACAAACATATGGTATCAAGTGCTTATCAACATATGCTGACACACGAGTTCACGCAGAGGTATTTTGACATGAACAAGACTGGGCGTAATAAAGATTTATGCTCTAGTACTACAATCATGTGAAGATTGGCGCTATGCGCATCACATTCGAGTCCTAATTGCCTATAACAATCTAGGACAGGATTGGCACCTACAATGGATCCAAAGTGAGCATGCGGTGCGATGTGAACATACACATGAAGCCTGGCCCTGACCTGGGCGAGTACAAACACAGCACACGATGAGAAGATAATGTGAATATGGTCATGCCACCGAAATTCAATTGTTCTAGTCACTATAGTACTATTCATAGCTATAAATCTAATTAAGGCATCGCTTTATAGTAAGCTTATATGTCCATCCAGTAGGATTATTTCATAATTTCCCAACAATATGACATTTCTTATAAATGTTAATTTAATTATGGAAATCACGTAGAAAATTCATTAATAAATATATACGTGGAAACTAAACAAATATATATACTATATAAAATAAAAGACCCACTCACAGATACTTGCGAGGTCACAACCGTTCGAACTAGGAAAGCTAGAGTCTCCGATAGTAATCGCACCTAAGCATATTGTTAGTAACCATTAGTAAAACTCAACTAAAATGATTAAATTTGGGAAAACAAAGCACAAATTTGGAATTAGGGCGTCAAAATACGCTAAGAAAAGTCTCGTGTAATTTTCATAAAAAGTTAACGAAAGTCAATAATCAACCGAGCCGCCCAGGCTGTCAACTACGTTAAAACTTTGGAATTTCACTAAATGGATGTCAAAAATGGACTCAGGGCGTCAAAACTAGCCTTGGAGAATTTCCGAGAAAATTTCGAAAAAGCCAACACAAGGAATATTCCAGAAAATATTATAGGAATATTTCGGAAATAGGCCAGGTTTGATCCAGGCTTGGATCAGGGTTTAGATTTTTTTTTTTGTTTTTCGGGTCTAGTCGGGTTGACTCGGTTTTTGTCGCCGATTTTCGCGATGAAGAAAGCCGGGAGTTTAGAAGCTCTATTCAACCCCAAATCTCAACTAAAACTAGCAATCCAATATATTAAATTGAAGCCCAAGAAACAAGGAATCGAAATATACCATTGGGTCCTTGGCCTGGTCGGATTTGGCCAGAAAAGGGCTCAAAAGCTGCTGGATCTTCGTCGAAAACTAGGAAAGTTTCACCTGAGGCAATTCTACATCAAAACACTGCCAAAACATCTCAAATTTACCTAAATCGTACCATCGCCGAAGATAGTCTTGAACAGTGATGATACCACTATGCAAAGAGAGAAAAGAGAGAAAGTGACAAGTCCAGGCCTCGAGTTTGTGACGTAGGCGTTCAGGTGGTGTTGTTGTGGTGCTTGCCGGAATGGCGACGACGTGGTGATTTTGGTGGTGCCAGGTGATCCATCAGAGAGTGAGGGTGAGTGAAAGAAGGAGAGAGTTAACAGAGAGAGACTGAGGGAAGAGAGAGATGAGAGCGGGAGAGTGTAACAGAGAAATAGTCCCCAATGTGTGGGAGACAAGACACCACACGGCAAGAGAAGAGAGTAAGGTTGAGGTGTGGGCCCCACGGGCCATAAAAAAAATTCCTACTTAAAATAATATAAAATAATGTAATAATAAAATAACTAAAATAGTGATTTCATCAAAAATAATCTTTTGGATTTGTAGTTCCGTAAAATTTTAACCGTAACTCCGATTTCAATTCCGCTTGGGCCTACGCGTTCGTTTAGTTGAGTACTTCGAGAATACGGTAAAATAATATCTCATATGCGTCACGAAATGACGGTCAACGAAAGTCAATAATCTCGCGTCTAGGGATATTTTTGTCAATTCACTCTTTTAAAATTAATAAGATCATAACATTAGGGACGGGTTGTTACAATCTACCCACCTTAAAAAATTTCATTATTGAAATTTGAAATAACTTGGAAAAAATCTACCCACCTTAGAAAAAGAATATATATATATATATAAGGAAGAAATCAAGTTAGAGCGGTTGCATAAAAGAGAATCTCATTCCGTCACGATCAGATTGCAATGATTCCTCTTTCATGCCTCCAAACTCAAAGTTTCCTTCTCCTTCAGTACAATACTATAATTTAATACCTTTAGAAAAACATAAAGTAAAAAATAGATATATAATAACATAACATCAAAATACATATATAACAACGTAAAATTAAAATCATTGTACTTGAATCAAAATTGAACATAGAAACGATTTTCACCTACACACTCGTATCATCACGTACTCCGAGAATATGTGTGTAATATCTTGGGTCAAGCTCAAACAATAAATAAATAAATGTACTAACATAAACAATCTACTTGTCCACTTGCTTAACAAACCCAACGAATAAGCCATCGATCTTACGGTCTGCAGCCCACATACCGATAACTCACCATTGTCTCAATAAACAAGGAATAAATTCTCAAGGGTACAATATTATCATCTTGCCCCTCATTAGGAAATACACATAAATCATCTGAATAATGCTTCAATCGTGCTCACGTACTACCCTCTAGGGCGACGTCGTCAATAGCACACAATTTCCTACATCTTAATCTTGGTCCTTCAAATACTTGTTCGCAATACTCTTCTGTCTATCATCTACTGTCCGTAGAATTTTCTATACAACATCTCAAATGGTGCCCTACACATAAACGAAATAGTAATCGTAGTTACACGTAACTCTAATAGAGATAAGTGTTTGTTACAACCATGCTAAAACTACAGAACGGATAAATGCAACATGTTTTCTAAAGTTTGGATAGTTTATTCAAATTGCCCATTAGTCTATGGGTGAAATGTGGTACTGGACAAAAATTTAGTACTCATTGCCTTCAAGAAGGCTTCCCAACACTTGGAAGTAAAACACGATCATGATGAGATACAATAGTGAAAGACTACCCATGCAACCGAACATTGCGATTGACACATGCCTCAGCAAGCAGATTTATTATGAATTTCTCTAGACTTTAGCGAAAAACTACGCTGAGAAGGCTAAAATGACACAAAGAATTTGAGGGTCAAACAAGTCCACCAAGTCTAGGGTACGAGATAACTGGATTGAAAGCATAACATTTCGCTACAACGATAGCTTCCGAAATATTCATTCACCAACGGTAAAGATTTGTTTAGCAGAGTATTTGTTGGGTGATTGAGGAATCCGAGCAATTCTCCTAGATGGTCTGTCTGCTTAAAAAATAATAATACAAGTGCACTAGGGTAGACACGTACCCAAGGTTGACTAGAATGCTTTCTAGCATAAAATGGTGACCATGGAATCACGGTCAAAGTAGATGTCGATCAAAACGCCAGAAAATCTAAAAAAAATTCAAGAATGAGAAATTTTACTAAGTAGTCTAAAATGTAGTCTCTCTGGACCAATGGAAAGTAAGCTGACTTGTTAAGTCAGTCAATAATCACCAAGACATCAACATAATCTCTACATGTATATGATACCTTGTATCGGAAACTTATGGTGATATTTCCCCATTTCCATTCAGATACAGGAAGTGATTATAACCACTTGAACGATTTCTTGATGATTTGTAAGTAACGTCATATCAATACTCGTTAATTCTAATTTGAATAGGACATGACAGACTGGAAGTATTCAAGGGTAGATATGTCTTTTGTTGTGGTAAACAGTAATTACGTTTGCACAACCGGGGTAATACACGATAGTGCAATCGTAGACGTTGATTTGGTTTTTCCATCGCCATTGTCAGAAATTTAGTTCCTTTCAAATAAAGATGGTAATCGTTGACTCTAGGTCATGAACAAGATGATTCACTTTAAACAATTTTGACTGTTTGGAAAACATAAGTGATACCCCATTATGCTGCATCACCACACAACCAATACATCAAGATAAACATTACTGTGGGTTTAGAAGTTATCGATGTTATCAAAAAATGTATGAACAATGGGCTGAAAGAGACAATACTTAAGTAGTCACAACTTTAATCATATTCCACATCTCAACTAAACTAATCTTTCCTCGGCCAACTTGGAAGGAAAAATGCTGCAGCTAAAAAGTCGCTAACAAACTGCCGATAAAAATCGACAAGGCAACAAGGCTAAGGATATCTCGCATTTCACAATAATTTGCGGGAATGTCACACTTTCTTTAGCTACAACCTTTTGGGGAAATGAAAAGAATATTGTCTGCTGAGTACATGTCTCCCAAGAAAAGTACTAATCTAAACAAAGCTACATTTGAGGAATTTGGTCTAAAGTTGATTGTTGGTGTTTAGAAAATTTGATCTCATTGCTAAGTAGGTGAGAAAGTCGTCGGTAAGACTACTACAAATTCGTTAGGTTATGGAAGAAAACTCGGGCTTTAAAAGTTGGTTGGAAATACCATCAATTCAAAGTATAGGTTAACGGTTTTTAATTGTCACCTGATTTTGTTGCCAGAAATCCAGGTACGATCCTAAGGTTCAGTCTTTCGCCTTCGTGGATAGGTTTGAGGTTCCCTAGATAAAGTGTTGGGTTGGATAAATTTCTAATCGATAAGCTTTTACAACTAAATTCTCTCAATGATGCAGGAGTTGTTCAAAAAATGCAAGGAAAACTGGCGTAGTATGAGAAAGTGGATTGATGGTGTATACCACATCCCACTTAGTTGGTAACTCAGTAAATCTTAAGAAATGATGCTAGAGATAGTCGTCCACGAAACGTACCATACTACTTCCTTTCTCTACACCACGTATTAAAAGGCCTTCATAACTTTCTCAATACTCATTTCGTTCTTACAGCATGAATTTAGCTCGTTCTTCAATTCAAATGTGTGCATGTGGAAGTGATCATAAGGGTGACTGGTCGAAGAGGTTTTGGATATCTAAATGGGTAATATGGTTAAACGACTACAAGTTTACTGTCATCCTACAAGGCTTGCTCCTAAAGTTTCCACAATTTTAATTTCTTCGGCTCTGGTAGTCATTGCTAATTAGTCTATCTGTCATGCCGTTAATTAATGCATTTATGATATCTTAATATTGTTCGTTATCCAGAAACTGTGAATCGGCGTTGAAGCACAAATGCATCACTCTCAAATACTAGCATGTGTCATGTATCATAAATCATACCGCATGAATACTATTTGACAGCTTCTGGATATCGGATAATATCATCAATAAGTAGCGCTATCGTAGACTAATTACACGTTAGGGCCCGCTCTCGGGTGGATGGTTTCGGTTGATTGGTAAGGAATTGGTCTTATCACTTGGTTTCGTTGATTCTAAGGGAAGTTGATTATTACGAATCGAAGGTATAACAGTTTGTACTTCCATATCTATACCCATCGCAATGACGAGTACAACATCGAAAGAAATTCTGGGAACTAGTATTGGTTGAATGTCCTAGGGTCGGAAAAAGGAATTCGCTAATAACCTACTTTAGAATAGACTTTAACAAAAGTTGATAGTCTTCCTGAAGATCCAGAATTATAACTAGTGCGTTTGAGAAGATTATTGTTATCGGGGACCAAAAGTGATTGTCCCCCCCAGATGTTATTTTATCGAGTGTTACCACTTTAGCACAACATAGTCACTCGAGACATTTTTTGAAATTTTTAGATGAAAAGTAAAACTTCGTAGGAATTCTAATAGGTTGTATACTAACAGGTACTGCCAATAAATCAAAACTATTTACGGTTTCTTATCTCGATCAAGTTGGTAATGACAACGAGATAAGAGTGATGGGATTGATTGGTAAATCTCTTATGTCACACAATTACCGATACATTAGCCCTACTTCAGGGCCTAACCTATTCCAAATCTGGATTTTTCCCTGGCAGGGAAGTTCTTTGTTTAAAGTCCAAAGGTGGTCTTCAAAATGTTCTTCTAGAGGGACGATAAGTCATCAAAGATGTCTAATCTTGTCACCTCGTCAAGCACGAAAAATGTAAGCAAAGTACAGCGAAAGTAGGACAAGAATTATACCATCGAAGGTACTTTCCTATACCAACATTTGCCAAGAAACCTTGTCGACATGAAAGCTTTGCCACTAAAACCTGGAGGGGCGAAAAACAAGGGTGAGTGGGCCTAAAAAAAATAAAGCTTTGTAAAACCTTTTCGAAAATGTAATAACCCTTTGCCGTAAAACAAGTATAGCTTCTAGATATAACATACTACGTATAATATGCAATACTTACCATAGCCAACAATATCTCAAGAATGCAATACGTCACAAATTTTCGTAAATAAACGCATAACGTTCGATAATCACATAATCTTGCATAAACAAACATATCATATCGAGTGCTCATCAACATATGCTAACACACGAGCTCACGCAGAGGTATTCTGACATCAATAGGATTGGGCGTAAAAATGATTTACGCTCTAGTACTAAAATCATGTGAAGATTGGCGTTGTACGCATCACATACGAGTCCTATTTCCTATAGCAATCTAGGACAAGACTGGCACCTACAATGAATCCAAAGTGAGCGTGTGGTGCGATGTGAACACACACACGAAGCCTGGCCCTGGCTTGGGCTAGTATAAACACCAATGTAGCACACGATGAGTGGATAACGAGAATATGGTCATGCCACTAAAATTCAATCGTTCTAGTCACTATAGTACTATTCATAGCTGTAAATCTAATCAAGGCATCCCCTTATAGTAAGCTTACTTGTGCATCCCATAGGATTATTTCCTAATTTCTCAACAATACAACATTTCTTACGAACGTTAATTTAATTATGGCAATCACGTAGAAAATTCATTAATAAATATATATGTGGAAACTAAACAAATATATATGCTATATAAAAGAAAAGACCCACTCACAGATACTTACAAGGTCGTAGCCGTTCGAACTAGGAAAGCCGGAGTCTTTGATAGTAATCGCACCTAAGCATAATGTTGGTACCCATTAGTAAAACTCAACTAAAACAATTAAATTTGAGAAAAAGGAATGCAGACTTGGAATCAAGGTGTCGAAATACGCTTAGAAGAGTCCCGATAATTTTCATAAAATGTCAACAAAAAGTCAATAGTCAACCCCAAAAAAATCAATTGAGCAGCCCACGCAGTCAACTACGTTGAAACTTCAGAATTTCACCAAATGGATGTCAAAAACGGACTCAGGGCCTCAAAATTAGCTTTGGAGGGTTTCCAATATATCAAATTGAAGCCCAAGAAACACGGAATCGAAATATACCATTGGGTTCCTCGGTCGCGGCTAGATTTGGCCAAAAAAAGGGCTCAAAATCCATTGGATCTCCGCCAGAAACTAGGGAAGTTTCCCCTGAGGCATATCTGCATCAAAACGTCGCCAAAACATCTTAAAGAAGTTTTTGGGGGTTTTCGAGGCTCACCTTTGTCGGAGATTGTCATGAACACTGGTGGTGCCACTGTGCAGAGAGAAGAAAAAGAAAGTGACTAGTCTGGGGCTTGGGTTTGTGACATAGGTGTTCAAGTGGTGTTGTGGTGGTGCTCATTGGAGTGGCGATGATGTGGTGGTTTTGGTGGTGCCCAACGATCCATCGGAGAGTGAGGATGAGTGAAAGAAAGAGAGTTAACAGAGAGAGAGACTAAGGGAAGAAAGAGATGAGAATTGGATAGTGTAAAAGAGAGAAAGTCCCCAATGTGTGGGAGACAAGGCGCCACGTAGCAAGAGAAGAGAGCAGGATTGAGGTGGGGGCCCCACGGGCCATAAAAAAATCCTACTTAAAATAATATAATAATATAATAACTAAAATAGTGATTTCTTCAAAAAATAATCTTTCGGATTCGTAATTCCGTAAAATTTTAACCGTAACTCCGATTTCAATTTCGCTTGCGCCTATGTATTTGTTCCATTGAATACTTCAAGAATACGATAAAATAATAGCTCATATGTCTCTAGGGGCATTTTCATCAATTCACTCTTTTAAAATTAATAAGATCGTAAAGTTAGGGATGAGGTGTTACATTTTTGTAAATGTACTATTTTTTTAATGTAAAATGTACCCATTTTTAATGTAAAATCTATTTATTTATTTGATTTATCATGTATCCATATTTTATAGGGGAAACTTGATATAACTCCAATTTTTTTAGCCAATAGTAGGAATAGTCTAGTTTATTAGAATAGGTCCAATTTTTTAAATTTAATTATTTTATTATCAATAATTGTCACAGCCCGTTCCAGGATTCTATATCGGGGATGTGAAATGACGGAAATAACCTTGACGAGTATTAAGGTATGTGTGTGTGTGTGATATATTTTGGACTAAATGCACACATTTCATAAACTTTTGGAAAAATTGTTTTAAGTTAGATTAATTGGCATGTATGTTTGTGTGGCTAGGGTTACTTTGGACCACACAACCTGTCAACCTCCCTCTCTTCTTCCCCCGTGTTCTCTCTCTCCTCCCTCACGACTCTCTCAGTCTCTAACTTTCTCTCCCCCTCGAACGTACGGACGAGACCCAAAAACCCTCCAACTTTCATGGATCGACTCCAAAAAGGTATGATTCTTCATCCTTTTAACCTCCTGAGTCGATTGGTGTTAGTTTTAGGACGTGAAACCTTTGACATCACGTGGAACCCGAACCCCCATTTTATGTCACTATTCATGCAATGTTATATGTCGATTTTCAGGGAATGCTAAGCTTGTAGTGAGCTTAGTGAGGTCCCAAGGAAGCTCGGAGTGCTTCGTTTGAAGGTTTAGGACGTCGGGATCACTGGGTTCAACTTTGGCCGGTTTTCTTGGAATTTTTCCGGTGCGATTTCGTGATTTTTAGACCTTGAAACTAGTCTATCGTGATTCTACATGTTGAGGGCTTCAAATTGATATAAAATTCGAAGAAAATGGTTGAGAAACGAGGGAGAACAAGGCAATTGAAAATTGCCCAGTTTTCCGGCCACCGGAAAACACAGTCCGGCGAGCTCGCGAGGAAGAAGACGCGCGTGTACCCGTGCCTGTCCTGGCGCGTGGGGGCGCGTGCCACGTCAAAAAAAATTTCTAAACATTTGTCGACGTCGGTGACGTCGAGTAGGTCACTGTGGTATATTCATATTCCCAATTTGAGCACCGTATGAGAAGTTATTACGTATTGTTGGTTATATGCTTTAAAATAACGTTTTTATAGTTATTTCGCATATAGGTGATACCTATCCTGAGGACGAGCGCATCCAGGGACGTCACGAGGGTTACGACCCTTCGACTTATCAGTGAGTGGGCAGTATTTCTGTTTATACCTATATACTATTGATATGTTTCCCAGAAATTGAGTTTGAATGAAAATACGTTTTCAAATGCCATGCATGCATGATATGAGTTATATGAATTGATAATTGATGCATATATATATGTGAATTGGTGCTGTGGACGCACATGTGAGTATCAGGTGAGTTTATGTTATTCATGTGCATTGATGATGTATATTATGTTGATAGCTCATAACCTGCAATCATGGTGTTAGTGCTTATATTATTCACCTCGCACCGCACGCTCACCTTGGATCCAAGTAGGTGCATGTCGTACAGACCATGTGAGGGTTCCGACATGTCGAACAGACCATGAGAGGGTTCCGACTGATAGGTGACCTTAGATTGTGTACACAGATGATTGACGAGAGAAGCACTAGAGCGTATTATTACAGCATTCATGTCGTACAGACTACTTCAGGTTGTTTCGACTTATCTGCAGTGTAGTGCCGTACAGATCACCGAGGTGACTCCGATTGAATTGGATGTTGAGCTATAGAATTAACCGTACAGGACCAACTGCAGGGTCTCCGGTTAATTCATCATTTCACCTGTTACATTGATGCATCATTCATTCTGTTTTTTTAAGTTTTTAACATGGCATACTTTCTGGTTTTTAAGAAAGATTGATGATTTGAGATTTATGAAAAGTATTATGCTATTATGCTATTTTCTGGGAAAGTATACAGGTTTTACAGCGAGGGGTTAGAAATGTTTTAAATGAAAGGTTTTCGAAAAAACTTTGTTTTACTGACCCACTCAATTTTGTTTTGCGCCCTTCCAGGTTCTAGTTAGCAGTTGGTGACTCACGAGGATTTCTACGGCATCCTGACAGACTCCCCTAATGTAGGACTCACCTGCGGGTGTTGTACTTTAATTATAGTCCTACTTGACTGCACCTAGTACTTAAACTCTGTTTATGTGTGCACTCACACTTTAACTCACTCTAGCACGCTATTTGGTTACTATTGCTAGTAGTTGGTTTTTATTCTTTCGTAATTCTCTTATCTTTGCTTCCGCACCGCACTTATGGTTACGTCACGTTCACGTGACGGCCAGCACGCCTTGATTCTAGGATCGGGGTGTGTCAATAATTATCTCTTAAATGAAAAAATTTATTGTAAAAATCAAATTTCTTCCTAATTATCTCTTTGATTATTTCTTTTTATTTATTTATTTGTTATTTCTTGTTCTTCCTCGTGCTTTAACCCATTTATAGATTTTATTTTAATTTTTATAATCAACCAATATCACAGGTTAATTGTATTTGTCTACCTATATGACAGATTCTTTTTCATAGTCAACCTCTCACATATTAATGTGTCTTGCTTGTAGGTATATTATGTTTTTTCTACCTTTTAGTTAGGTTTCATATCTCACTTATAGGTTTAATATACATTCATATATTTGCTACTTGAGTTAGGGGAGAATGTTTTGCAGATAGATTTATGTTAGTATATTAATTTTTTTTGTTATAAGATATTAATTAGATATTTTAGAGTTGAAAAATGCATAATATTAAAAGATTTTAATTGATTTTTAATATTTTTAGAAAATATAAAATGAGTATAAAAGAAATAAAAATATATAATTAGATAACTTGACTCACTCCTAAAAACTCTCTATGTTTTTGGACCTGGATCTAAAAGCCCCTATTTTATAATAAAATGTACCTTTTTCAATTTCCAACGTACCAATATTGAAAAGTATAAAATAATACATTTTATTGTGTGAAAAGCTAAAAAAACTGACAAGTGTAGGGAGAAATTATTAATTTTTGCATGATTATAGGGAGGAATTAATACTGAAATTTTATATTTTTTCCTTCAATTAAAGTATTCAAATTAATAAAATTTTGGTAAATCAGGGACTAGAACCAAAGTTTCCCTAAAATTAAACAAAAATGGAAAATTAGGCACCAAGGTGAAGTTAGTCTAGCAAATGCAAACAACCTTGCACTACTACATAAAACAGTTATCGCGATGAACAAGAATTCATCGCGTAAATAAGAAATTCTTCGCCTAAAATTATAAACAACGAAAACTTCGTCTCCCCAAGTTGGTCGTGCAAGGCTCGTAAAGAAAGGTATTGCATGACAAAAAGAAAACACTTCGTCGCGCAAACCATTATTTGCAACGAAAAACTATGTTGTCGCTTCAAATTAATAGGGGTGAAGACAATTCGTCGAATATACCTGTGGGCGCGATGAAACTAAACTCGTCACAAGAAGATTAGAAGGACATAGGGTTTCGTGGCGCAAGGCGGAAACGACGAAGAGATTCTTCGTCGCATAATGTTTTAAGAGACAAGGGTTTCTTATGCGACGAAGAATGAGGTCGTCACGTAAAACAAATAGGGACGAAGATTATTCATCGCATATCTATATTTACAACAAAACAGGACTGGTCGCATATAGATTAGAGGGACAAAGCATTTCATGCTGTAAGAACAGAGCGACGAAGAAATCATTCTTTGCAACGATGAATTATTGTGTAGCGCAAACCTTTTTTTTTTAAATTGTTTATAATCTAAAATAAAAAAAAATTGTTTGGTTAAATTTATTTAAGAACAGTAATTGATAAAAGAATATTAGTTTAAAATAAATATGGAAAATGTATGTACAAGTGGGGAAATTTTTTAAATGTATGAATGTTTAATTAAAAAAAAACTACAATAAAAAGTCATCAGAGTCAACTTCTGCAATCGGTTGTGCTGGGTCGGGGGCCTGGGAGGTCAAAGTAGTAGGAAGAGCTGTAGCGGTGGGGATGTTGAAGTTGGACAACTGAAGTGCAGCGATGATCTGGGCGATCTTAAACTCTTGGGCAGCAATATGTGCTTCCTAGGTGGTGATGTGGGCAGATTGCGTCACAATGTGTTTATGTTGGACCTCCACCTGCTGCTCGAGTTCCGCTACTTTCTCCATCAATGATGCCACTTGTCCCAAGGTAGAGGTGGACAAAGAGGCTCTCGTCTCACGATGGCGGGCATTTCCCATACCCCGATACACCTTCCTCGGCCTAGGATTGAGTCTCTGGTTGAGGGTGTCCGTCATGATATGAAGAGCAGCATCCTCCGGGGGGGGCACCTCCTCCATCGGGGTGTTAGGGGGAAGCTGGGAAGCCATTTCCTCAAGGACAACCTGGCTCCTCTCCATCATAGTAGCCTATTATTATAAAAACAAGTTAATTAATATTTATATAACATTTATTTAAAATGAATAAGAATTATAAATTTAAAAATTATAAAAACTTACATGGAGCCCCTCTGTGAACTCATCCCAGGGCCGCACGTACACTTCCTTGAACGTGTCAATCTCCGGAGACTTCGACCCCACCTGCATTAAAAAATAATAAAAATGAGTTATTAGTTATGTAATTTAGAGTAAGAGTAATAATTTTTTTTTGGGAAAAATGTGGTTACCAACGTTGCTCTTCCATCCTATATGGAAAGTGTCAAGTGCCGGAGTGGTGGAGAAGCTTCTTCTTTGATTTATTTATTGTGTTGGCCTTGGCTCTTTTATGTTAAAAAGAAACGAACCATATTAGTGCCGATATTAATTATAAAGTATTAAAATAAATTAATAAACGGAATTGAAGTATTAATAAAATATTATTAATCTATAATAATTTATATAATTCACTTACCAAGTATTTTTCGTCCTGAACATGGGTGCAGAGTGACACACCCCGATCCTAGAATCAAGGTATGCTGGCCATCACGTGAGCGTGACGTAACCATAAGTGCGGTGCGGAAGCAAAGATAAGAGAATTACGAAAGAATAAAAACCAACTACTAGCAAGAACAACCAAAAATCATGCTAGAGTGAGTTAAAGTGTGAGTGCACACATAAACAGAGCTTAAGCAATAGGTGCAGTCAAGTAGGACTATAATTAAATTACAACACCCGCAGGTGAGTCCTACATTAGGGAAGTCTGTCAGAATGCCGAAGCGAAACCTCGTGAGCCACCAACTGCTAACTAGAACCTGGAGGGGCGCAAAACAAAATTGAGTGGGTCAGTAAAACAAAACTTTTCGAAAACCTTTCATTTAAAACATTTCTAACCCCTCGCTGTAAAACCTGTATACTTTCCCAGAAAATAGCATAATAGCATAATACTTTTCATAAATCTCAAATCATCAATTTTTCTCAAAAACCAGAAAGTATGCCATGTTATAATTTCAAAAACAGAATGAATGATGCATCAATGTAACAGGTGAAATGATGAATTAACCGGAGACCCTGCAGTTGGTCCTGTACGGTTAATTCTATAGCTCAACATCCAATCCAACCGGAGTCACCTCGGTGACCTGTACGGCACTACACTGCATATAAGTCGGAACTACCTGAAGTAGTCTGTATGACATGAATGGTGTAATAATACGCTCTAGTGCTTCTCTCATCAATAATCTGTGCACATAATCTAAGGTCACCTATCAGTCGGAACCCTCTCATGGTCTGTACGACATGTCGGAACCCTCTCATGGTCTGTACGACATGAACCTACTTGGATCCAAGGTGATCGTGCGGTGCGAGGTGAATAATATAAGCACTAACACCAAGATTGCAGGTTATGAGCTATCAACATAATATACATCATCAATGATTCACGTGAATAATATAAAACTCACCTGATACTTACATGTGCGTCCACAGCACCAATTCACATATATATATGCATCAATTATCAATTCATATAACTCATATCATTCATATCATGCATGCATGGCATTTCAGAAACATACTTTCATTAAAACTCAATTTCTGGGAAATTCAATAGTATATAGGTATAAACAGAAATACTGCCCACTCACTGATAAGTCGAAGGGTCGTAGCTCCCGTGACGTCCCTGGATGCGCTCGTCCTCAGGATAGGTATCACCTATATGCGAAATAACTATAAAAACGTTACTTTAAAGCATATAACCAACAATTTGTAATAACTTCTCATACGGTGCTCAATTTGGGTATATGAATATACCACAGTGACCTACTCGACGTCACGGACGTCGAGGAATTTTTAGAAAATTTTTCTGAGGCCGCACGCGCCCCCATGCGCCGGGAGGGGCACGGACCTACGCGCCTCCAACCCGCGTCTTCTTCCTCGAGCTCGCCAGACTGAGTTTTCCGGTGGCCGGAAAACTGGGGATTTTTCAATCTCCTTGTTCTCCTTCGTTTCTCAACCATTTTCTTCGTATTTTATATCAAAATGAAGCCCTAAGCATGTAGAATCACGTTACACTACTTTAAGGCTCTAAAAATCACTAGATTTTACCTGAGAAAGCTCGATAATCCGGCCAAATTTGAAAAACTCCGATCTCGGTCCTCCAACGTCCAAATTCTACCAACGAAGTACCCCGGAGCTCGTGAGGATCTCCTTAAGCTCACTGTGAGCTTGAAATTCCCTGAAATGCAAGATTTTACGTGTGCATGAACAATGCAAATTTTCGGGGTTAGGGTTTCACGTTCTAAAAATTGTACCAATAAACTCACAAGGTTACTAGGAGTTCAAATCTTACCTTAGAACCTTCGATCCGCGAAGAAATGGGAGGTTCCTAGCTTGTCCGTACGGTTTCGAGAGTTAGAGAGTGAGAGAGAGCATGGGGAAGGAGAGAGGGAAGGGTTGACTGTGTGTGTGTGTTGTCCAACATACCCCATCACCATCCATTTCAATTTTAATCCCTAACCACACAAAAATACAACCTTATTTTTAATCCAACTTAATTTATTTTCCAAAAACTTAGGAAATAAGAATTATTCAAAACATGTCACACACACTTACCTTAGTAACATCAAGGGTACTTTCGTCCTTTCACGTCCTTAATAAGAAAATCTCGGGACGGGCTGTGACACAGAGCCAGGCCCAATTTTCAAGGCGCTTCACCAACTCCAAGGGTCGCCCGTGTGCTTGAGTGTCAGCAGGATCGTCGAATCTCTTGAAATTCTTGTGAAGGTCGATCTTCCATTGAGTGAACGGGCCGGTGAAATGTTCTTGGATATACTTGGTTTAATTGGCATCAAGTCCTCGAGGTCATAGTGATGCTGCAAATACAAAACAAATTAATCAAAGTTAACAGTTATTAAATTTCACAACTTTACTTACAAAATAATGAAAAAAAAACTTTACTAACAAACATGAAGAACAAAGTCCTTGGTCTCTTATGGGATAAGTCTCCAAGACTCCTACTGCATGGGGCAGTGGTGACGCACAATGGAGCCAACGTTGTAGACTAAACGGTTATGCTGCTCCTTTGTTGCTGCCTCCCGATGTCGAGCATCCCACAAAATCTTTATACGCTCCTGGGTGGTGCAGGTGAGCTGTGACGTGCCCATGAGTCTACATGGACCCCTAGTGTTTTCATGACTTGCAAAATGAAATAAGTTAGTGTAAAAATAATTTAAATAATCTACGAAAAATTTGATAAAACTTCCCCTAAAAATACAACATTTCTCATAACCTACAAACAAATAAACAACACAACCAACACAAGTACCCAACAATTCATATATAGATGAACTGAATAAAAGTATATGAAACTGATTTGATTAAAAATTTGGAGAAAACAATATATTATCTGTGTCAACTTCCTCTCTTATTGCGGTGGAAGTCGATGCAGACTCATCACCCTCATCGATAGGCCAGGGCTGTCGATGAGAACGCTGAGCACTCAATAACAGATGAGTCACCGAAGAAGTCGATGACTCAGACACTGCCGACAACGTGGCCTCGGGTGGTTGTACAATAGCCTCCAACGTCAGGGCTAGTGTTGGTGGAGCGGTGGCGACAGTAGTAATAAGTGGTGGAGGTGTCTCAGGGGGCTTACTGACTGACCTATGCTGCCTAATCAACTAAGACATCTACAAAATCCAATTGAACGACCAACATTTAAAACAATGTTATTAATACCAATTTATATAATCAATACAAATCTGACATCCCGTCAAGAGATTTATTGTATTTTATTCTCTACAGCAATGAAATTTCTAAAATGTCCCTGAGATTCCACGTAAACCTTCCACATGGACCTCAATGTTCCTTTAACTTTTCACTCTTATTTTACTATTTTTGAGTAGTACTTATGTTTGCAAACATGTAGCCGCAAACGAAACTCAATTCAGAGTTATAACGAACAAGTTATGTTCAAAACAGTGTAAAAATACCAGGCAACTCCAAAACTTGAAACCTTCCCTCATGCAGCGTGCACCAATACTGGGATTTTATTGTGTTTCAGTGGGTCTTCGTGCCATGGGAAGACATGCTTTTGTTTTTGGTGGAATTTGAAGTGAGATGCAAGTAGGAATTAAAATAATGGTTTATTTGGGTTTTGACCACCCCATTTTTCAAGAAAAGGATCCTCGCCTGAGATCCCGGGGATCCCGCAATTGTGACCATTCATCGTACATCATGCTGTCAGTTTTTGTTAGGTATTATTTATATTTAATTTTAAATTTTAAATTTTCAATGATTTCTAACCGCACAATATACAATGAACGGTCACGATCACGGAATCCTAAGATCTCCAGGAAAAGAATCCGATGAGGATCATTTTCACATTTTTCCAACCCCATTTGACACCATCATTTTCCCTCACTAACTTTCTCTCTTCTTTTCCCTTTCTTTAGCCGGTTCTTTCTCTTTTCCTTCTCTTTCTCTCTATCTCTCTATATTCCCTCACATCTATCCCTTTCTCTCTCTAACATTTCAATCAACCTCATAAATTGGGACTCTATCTCTTCGCTCTATCCTTTCCTGTCTATCTCACCTCTCTCACTGCACTCCCTTATTTTTTTTTCCTGAAAACTTCTCTTGCTCTCTAAACCTGAGAGAATAGAACTCCCATTCTTCGAAGTCTGCGGGATACAAGGATCGTAATGGTGGTCTTGCATGTGAGATCATTGTAGCGAGGACCTCGGCACCATTGAAGCCAAGAGCTCTATAGCTCTCAAAGCTCAAATCCAGGTGAACTATGCCTTCTTCTCTAAATTTATGGGTTCATGGATGATATTTTAAACTCTGTGATGTTGAATTATATGTTTAAATTGAGGGTTTACTATCTATCATCATCTATGCTTCGAACTCAACCCCGATGACGAACTTCGGCGAAATGTCGTCGAGTTCGAAGTTGGTGGGTGTTCCCCACACATCAAATCTCTCCCTCTCTGTCTCTGTGATAGATTGGGTAGAGTGTTGAACTCAATCTCGAGCTCTAACCCCTACATGCATTTTTATACTCTTCCCTAGTTTTCCAGCGATGGATCTGACCAAACCATGGTGAGTTAGCCATCGAAAAAAGTACCATTATCTTTGTCTCATTGAGAAGTATGATTTTCATTTTTGAATCACTCGATTTCGTTGAGTATGGAAGAAGTTATGAACGTTTAAAGTTTACTTAGTTTCAAGAGACCTCTGAGGCTTTCGAGCCATTTTTGAACCAAAGCACAGCTAGTTAGACAACACAAAGGGTACAAATCTGTTTGTCTTATCTCGAGGTACGATTTCCGTTTTTGAATCACTCAATTTTGTTGAGTATTGACAAAGTTATGAACATTTAAAATTTGTGCAGTTTTCCAACGAGTTACCCAGTTTTCGAAGGATCAGTCGCCTTTCAGGTCATTTTCCGGCCATCGTCGCCATTTTTTGAACTCCAAATAGGTAAAATCTTGTTCTACACTTTCCTAGCTTCGTTTTGGTATATTATGGGACAATTTTAGTTGAGAAACGAGTGAGTTATTGCTGTTTAAAGTTACCCAGAAAATCTAGCCAAATCGCCAGTTTCTGAAAAGTGAAAAAAAAAAAAAAAACAAGAAGATAGGCGACCCGGCCCAATTTCAAAATGGATCTGGAATATTCTAAAGAATATTCCTTTCCTTGTGTTGACTTTTATGAAATTTTCTCAGAAACCCTCCTAGGCTAATGTCAATGTACCGAGTCTTTTTTTGACATCCATTTAGGAAAATTCTGAAGTTTTAATATAGTTGACCACCGGGGCATCTCGGTTGACTTTTTACAAAATTTGTTCGGGACCCCTCTTACCGTATTTCGACGCACTGATTCCGAATCCGCCATCCATTTTTCTAAATTAAATCGTTTTAGTTAAGTTTTACTGATGGGGCCCAATATTATGCTTAGGTGCAATTACTATCGAAGACTCCGACTTTCTTAGCTCGAAAGGATGTGACATCGCAAGTACTTGTGAGTGGGTCTATTTGTTTTTACACACACACACACACACACACATATATATATATATATTTATGTATATGTGATGTTTCCAACAATTGCTTTTATATATTATGGTGTGACATGCCTTGTTTAGCTTTACAAATAGACTTTTCTTACAATTTATGTTCTTAAGATTATTTGTGAGCATAAACTTGTTGCATGACATTCTTGGGTTTTATCTGCTCATTAGTACATGTTTGCACGGTGTCTCTTAGGTATTTATACTATCCTAGGCCAAGGACTAGCTTCACGTGTAGTTCACATGCACCGTTTATATTCGCTTTGGATCTAGAGTTAGGTGCCAGCATGTCCTTTTGTGTGATGTTTTGGACTCATATGTGATGCGACTAGCGCAGCTCACGTGATGTAGTACTTGAATGTAAAACCTACACCCAGCCTATTCCATTGTTTGAATATCTATGCAGTGGACTTGTGTGCCTACATAAATTAGTAAGCATTGATTTCTTGTAACAACCGTTTGAGATTTAATGTTAAGATACCTTGTTGTTGTACCCTACATCTTTGACTCACTTCTGCTACAGGGTGCCTATTACATACTATTATTATAATATTTTTGGGAAACCATATACTTGTTTTACAGTGAGGGGTTACACTTTTTGAAAAGGTTTTACAAAACTTTATTTTTCAGGCCCACTCACACATGTTTTTCGCCCCTTCAGGATTTTAGTGGCAGAGGTTTCGTGACGACGAGGATTGCTGGTAAAAGCTGTCATGTAGGAGACTTCTCATTTCGGTATAAATGTCCTTAATCTTCTTTTATTGCAATTTATCTATGCTCTGACATCACTTGTGTGACATGGGTTCAATCCCGCTCACATGCGCACTCTAAATTAGTCACTTTTAGGTTTTCATTTATTCACATTTTTCACATCACTACATTTTATGGCTTTGTCACCTTCCAAGTGTTGGCCAGCACATCACGATTCGGGTGTCTAGGTGGATATTTTGGGTTGGGGTGTGTTAGTTTGGTATCAGAGCATAGGTTATGCAGTATCGCTATCATCACACACGTGATGTAAGCATTCTCGATTCTTGAATTCTAACGTCATAATTGTGCCACCTCATCGATCACGAAATATGCTAGCTTTTCATGAGTTTTGGGCAACTTGGAACAATTATCGTTGACACTCTTCTACGACTTAACGACCTTTTAGAAGAACACTTTTGCGACCGCCATTAGATTTTTAAGTGAAGAACCTCATTCCCAAAGAAAGACCATAAATGGAGACATTTTGTTGACCCTGAAGCAGGGTAGCCGTATCGATAATTGTGTACCATCTGAATTTTACCGACCAATCCTAACTACAATCCAACCATCATTACCAACCCTTCTTTGTTAGAAAACTGCAAGTGCTTTCATCCTTGGCAATCTTTATTTTTGTGCCACCTCCCAAAATTTCCTTGAGGTTTTGCTTCACCTCGAAGTTTAGAAAATGTCTCCAGTGACTATGTTAGTGCTGATGTGGTTGCACTTAACAGAAGAACATTTGGGGGACAGTCACATTTAGTCATCGACAACGTCAAATTTTCAAACATATCAGTTTTGATTTCGGATCTTTGGGAGGAAGATCGAATTTCGATAAATCTCATTATGAGGTAAAGTTAATCACAATTCCCATTCTCGAGCTTAGGGTAGTTTCACAAGCATTAGTTTCCATAATTACATACCAAAAACAGTAATCAGTGTTCCCAGGCGACAAAATCACCTTATTGGAGCAGCCTTCCTAGAAAATCTTACTTACTCTTATGGCCATGCCCTATGTAGTAGCCAACCTAGATTATGTTAATTGCCACCAGAACGAGATTTTCATGTATATGGGAGTTGTGAACCAGTATCCAGGCGGTATGATTTCTGATATTGGACATATGCTAGTATCTGGGAGTGATACCTTTGTTCCAGGACACCGGTTCACTATTCCATGGAGACATATATTACTAGAATACCATAGAAACGTTAGGTAGCGGCACAACTGACATACATAATCATAGAAACTTAGGAGCAAGCCATGTAGGAGAACATCAAACCCGTAGTCATGTCAACGACATAAACCATCAGGTAGTCATATTACCTTTGTTTGTTCGAATACTAAAATCACATGGTACCTCAGTTGGGTACGTCTCGAGAAATCCCAATGCCACAAGGCAATTATGTTATGTCCAGTGCGGGTGTAGTGGTTGCACTATTTCGATTACCAATTCGGTAATACTAGTTAATCTTATTTTGTTGGATATCATGGAATTCCACATAATCCAAGAGATAGATCGACTGCATTATTATTCCTCTAGTGGAGCATTGACTGAAAGTAGTTATTTTTCGACGACCTGTCATCCCTATGGTCAGCACTACTGGCAAACTTCAGAAGCTGAAGCACAAAATCTTCACCGTAAGGTGAAATATTTATTGAGAAAAGTTGTGAAAACCTATTAGCATGTGTTGTAGAGGAAGATGACAATTTGGTATAGCTGAAAATTATGAACCTAGTCAAACTAAATTCTTGATGTCATACCTAAATATCTATTTGTGATACCATTAGTTTGAGATGTGTAAGGCACCATTGATCTACAACTAGGTATAACACCTATTTTCCTTGAATCTTCATCGTAGAGACCTTTGCTTCCATTCATAAAGAGCAAAGACCGAAACTTAAAATTTTACATTGTTTACCAGCAATTCAATTTGGTTACGATTAAAAAACGTTAATCCATGCCTCGAATTGATGATCCCTCCGACCAACTCTATTGAACTTGAGCTTTTTCGAGATTGATTTAAAGTTTGGTTGCGACTAGCTAAAGATCATAAATGATGATTTTCCTAAGACAACGTTCAAGACTCGCATGTTCATTATGAGTTCCTTGTGATGTCATGTGGGTTGACGAATGCTCCAATATTGTTCATGAACCTAACGGACCATGCATTCCGCCCATGTCTTGAAAGATTCGTGATAACCATATCGAGAACTTCCTTATTTACTCCAATAATGAAGTTAAACTTTCTAAACACCGATGATTTGATTTGAGCAATTTCAAGGTGAATAAGCTTTAACTAAATTCCCCAAATGCCAGTTTTGTTTAGATCATGTTTCTTTTTGGTAGACGTGAGCTCAGCAGACGACACTCTTATTAATCCCCAAAAATGTTGCAGTTGAAGAAAAAATTGGAAACCCCTACAAGGTTTTACGAAATATGAGGTATCCTTGGCCTTGTCCATTACCATTAACGGTCTGTGCTAACTTTCTCCACCATAACCTTATTCCTTACAAGTTGATTAGGAAAGAAGTAAGTTTTATTTGAGATGTGAATATGATTAAGTTTCTAACAATTGGGATGTCTCTTTCCGACTATTGTTCTTACACTTCTCGATGACACCAATAATTTTGAAATCTACAGTGATACTTCACTGAATGATCTGGCTGCGTGCTATCATAGCATGGTAGGGTAACCGCTTACGCCTTTCGACAGTTGGAACCACATAAAGTGAACTTTCTTACTTACAACTTGGAGTTAACAATTGCTACCTTTACACTAAAAAAAAAAAAAAAAACTTGATGGCGGATTCTCTATGGAGAAACATGCCAAAATCTTCATCGACTCCCTTAAACCCCTCAAATGCATCTTCACTTGGAAGGAGTTTAATTGCAGACATCGACGATGGAAGAAATAAATCAACGTCTACGATTACACCATTGCGTATTATACCCAGTTATGCAAACGTAGTTGCTGACAATCTCAGTAGAAAAACTCATGGATGACTCAGCCGTCAAATCCTATACTGACGAGTATTGACGTGACGTTACTTACAGATCATCAAGAAACCTTGTTAACTAATTTCCAAATTCGACCCTTCCACTTTTGACTTGGGATGAAAAAGGAGATTGCTTAGGCATTAAGCAAGAACTTGATTTCTCAGCTAGTCAAAGCAGGAAAAAAGGAATTGTTCGAGTTGTTACAGTCATTCCTTATATTCGGATGGATATAAGAGAATATCACCATAGACTTCATATGCAGGGTCACCCTGTACACGTGGAGACAATGATGATATTTTGGTGATTGTCGACCGACTTACTTGGGTGCCCATCTTCTGTTGGTCCACGGGGACACCCTCTAGACCACTTGGCAGAATCTCGTCCCACATTTATTCTTATTGTATTCCCTAACGCTAGAAAATTACGAAACACCCCTGACCGGCTAAGTGGAAATCGTACGCGGATTTCATGCGTGGACATCTGAGTCCTTATTACTATTTGTTCCTTTTCACGTCTTTCTATGTAGTACGTGTTCTTACGAACACGTGTGCACGATTTATGCACTTTTCTTGATGAGGGGCAAAATGGTAATTTTGCACTCTTAAAGTTACATTACTTGTTTATCAAAACAACAGTCGGTTGTCGGTATTGTAGGTTGTAGACTATGATACTGATGGCCTATTCATTGGGTTCGTTAAGCAAGTGGGCAAGTAGGCCCATTTATGGTAGCATTTTATTAATTAGGCCTCATGCCTAATTAATTATTGTTTGGGCTTGACCCAAAGACACACACACACACACACACACACACACATACACACACACATACCTACTCTCGTAGTGCTCGCCATTATGATCGCGTGGACGCAAGTGATACGGAATTCAAAGAAACCACTCTGTTCAAGAGGCTTCATGGGAAACGAAAAAACGTGTTAGAGACCTGTATTCATACTTCTTCTTTGACTAAATTCTGTTGTTTTTAATTTCGAGGACGAAATTTTCTTAAGAGGGGTAGATTGTGACATCCCGTCCCCAGATTTGTTGTATTTTATTCTCAACAATAATGAAATTTTTAAAATGCCCCTGAGATGCCACGTAGACCTTCCACATAGACCTTCCACATAGACCTCAATGTTCCTTTAACTTTTCACTCTTATTTTACTATTTTCCAGTAGTACTCATTTTTACGAACACATAGCCACAGACGAAACTTAATTCAGAGTTCTAATGAACAAGTTATTTTCAAAACAGTGTAAAAATATCTAGCAACTCCAAAACTTGAAACCTTCCCTCGTGTAGCGCGCACCAATACTAGGATATCATCGTATCTGAGTGGGTCTTCGTGCAATGGGAAGACTGCTTTTGTATTTGGTGGAAATTGAAGTGAGATGCAAGTAGGCATTAAAATAATGTTTTATTTGGGTTATGAACACCCCATTTTTCCAACCCCATCTGACACTATCATTTTCCATCACATCTCTCATTTTCTCTCTCTAACATTTCAATCAACCTCACAAACAGGGACTCTCTCTCTCCCCTCTCCCGTCTCTCTCACCTTTCTCAATGCACTCCCTTTTTTTTTTTTTTTTTTTTTTTGAAAACTTCTCCCTCTTAACCCGAGAGAAGAGCTCCCACTCTTCTACTTACCTTTACAACTAAGCCCAATTTTCTACATATTCGAAGTCTATGGGATGCAAGGATCGCAATGGTGGTCTTGCATGTGAGATCACTGCAGTGAGGACCTCGGCACCATTGAAGCCAAGAGCTCAATAGCTCTCAAAGCTCAAACCCAGGTGAACTATGCCTTCTTCTCTAAATTTATGGGTTTATGGATGATATTTTAAACTCTGTGATGTTGAATTATATGTTTAAATTAAGGGTTTACTCTCTATCATCATTTGTGCTTCGAACTCAACCCCGATGACGAACTCCGACAAAATGTCGTTGAGTTCGAAGTTGGTGGGTGTTCCCAACACATCAAATATCGCCGTCTTTGTCTCTGTGATAGATTGGGTAGATTGTTGAACTCAATCTCGAGCTCTAACCCCTGCATGCATGTTTATACTCTTCCCTACTCTTCCGGCGATGGATTCGATGACTTTCGAGCAATTTTCCGACCAAACCACGGTAAGTTAGCCATCAAGAAAGGTACTATTCTCTTCGTCTCATTTAGAAGTATCATTTTTGTTTTTGAATAACTTGATTTCGTTGAGTATGGAAGAAGTTATGAACGTCTAAAGTTTACCCAGTTTCCGGCGACCTCCTAGGCTTTTGAGCCATTTTTGAAATTGGGCCGGGCCGGATCACGGGTCCGAATCCAAATCCGGGTTGCAGATATTTTAATTTTGTTTTTCTTCTTCTCCTGCTGGTTTCCACTGCCGGAAACTTATGTTTTGGCCGGATTTTTTGGATAACTTTAAACAGTGATATCTCACTCATTTCTCAAACCAAAATTGGCCCATAATATGCCAAAACGAAGCTAGGAAAGTGTAGAACAAGATTGTATTTGTTTGGAGTTCAAAACGTAGCCAGAGATGGCCTGAAATTTGACTGGTCCGTAGGAAACTGGGTAACTCGCTGGAAAACTAGACAAACTTTAAACGTCCATACTATGTCAATACTCAACGAAATTGAGTGCTTAAAAAATGAAAATCATACCTCAGGACGAGACTAACAGATTAGTACCCTTTTTGATGGCTAAATCATTGTGGTTTGGTATCTGGAATATTCCTTCTGTTGACTTTTACGAAATTTTCTCGGAAACCCTCTTAGGTTAATTTCGATGTTGAGTCTATTTTTTACATCCATTTAAGAAAATTCCGAATTTTTGACATAGTTGACCACCGGGGCGTCTCGGTTAACTTTAAGGGTTGACCGTTGACTTTTTTGTTGATTTTTTACAAGGTTCTAAAAGTCGCTAGGCGCTAGTCGGGCGGCGGGCAGGGGCCTAGAGCCTAGGCGGCTAGGCGGGGCCTAGGCGGGCGCCTAGGCGGACTAGGCAGATTTAAGTAAATCTATCATATTTCAGGTAAATAAGTGTCTGCTTCTACTTGAAATATATATAATTTCATCATAAACTACAAAATAAAATGCATATATATCATGAAGTATTGGAACATAATGAAAACATGTGAAATAAGGATATAATGTTTGTTCATTCCGGTATGCAACAAGTCTCTTACAATTTATTGGAAAAAAACAAAATGCAAAATGAAAGTTATGTATTTTCTGTCTAAGTGAGTTGCAACCTAGGCGGGTCTAGGCGGGTGCCTAGGCGGGCTAGGCGGGTGCCTAGGCGGGCTAGGCGGGTGCCTAAGTGGTCTAGGCGGTGGGCTGGGGCCTAGGCATTAATCGGGGCGGTGGGCTGGGGCCTAGCGCCTAGGCGGGGCCTAGGCGGCGCTAGGCGGAGATTTTTAGAACAGTGATTTTTTACAAAATTTAACCGGGGCTCCTTTTAGCGTATTTCGACGCGCTGATTCTGAATTCGCAGTCCATTTTTCCAAATTAAATCATTTTAGTTGAGTTTTACTAGCAGGACCCAATATTATGCTTAGGTGCAAACGATCGAAGACTCCGACTTTCTTAGCTCGAAACGATGTGACATCGCAAGTACTTGTGAGTGGGTCTTTTTGTTTTAACATATATGTATATATGTATGTATATATGTATATATGTTTATATGTATCTATATATGTATATATTGAAGGGAAATAATGAGATTTATGTGGGATTTCTAGTGACTAGCATGCATATACAATTCAAAATTTATATACATAAGCAACGGAAGCATGTTATCACATAATATCAAAGCTATAGTCATGCAAATCCCCTTCAAGAAGCATAGGTTCATAAATGATGCATCTAAGAAATTATTGAAGAACAAAGTGAAGGTATAGTTTTATACCTCTTGATCTAGACTTGAGACCAAGGATGGACCACTTCCAAGCTCTTTGTTCTTGGAACTCCTTGAGCCTAGCCTCCCTCCTTGCTTCCTCCACCTTGCTAGAATGAGTGCTCTTTGGTTCTCCTTTAGTCTCCAAGGTTGAAGACCTCTAAAGATCCACACCCACTAGTGTAGTGAGATGGATGGAGGAATGACCAAAAGGAGAAAAGATGATTAGCTAAAATCTCCTCTTGGTGGCCAGCCTTGTGAGTTGATAGAGAGATTGTGTTTTCCCTATTTTTGGTGAAAGTAAACTCACAAAAACCCTAATGAAACTTTTCACTAAAAGTTCATTTTATATCTCAAAGAAAGTTAGCCAACAACTTGACTCCCTCTCTCTCCCTTTCCCTTTATTTGGCCGGCCCCTTTGTGTTGTTTTGGCTTTTGGGCTTTTATCATTTCAAGTCATCCTATGCTTGAATAAAAGGACCCAATGGGCCCAAATGAACCCGAACTTTTCTTTAAGCCCAAAACGATCTTTTATCGCTTTTATGATTTCTTTAGACTTTCTAATTAATCACAACACTTATTTAATCCAATTAATTATTTCCATCATCCATTAGTTGTCTCACTACAAGAGTGTATCGGTGTACAATCATTTTAGGTTCTAATTTGCAAGGCAGTGAGGTGATTGGCACCAATCCAATTGATTATATTTAATCCAATCACTTAGTGAATTAAAACTTACTTTTAATTCTCCTTCTTCTTTGACTACTACTTATTTAATCATCTAGAAGAACTCACAAGCCATGAGTGACATCCAACCATATATCATGGCTACCCAAGCTAATGTAGAATTTGTTCGGAGAACCTATTCAGACAATGTAATTCGATCCTTCTCTAAAACAATACTCACAATCATATTATTAGGGTATGGATATTTAATGTCAAACCCCTAATATGATTATTCCATGTTATATGATTCAATTGAGTCGTATAGGAACGCTTTCCTTCATTACGCTCGATACTTCGGCCGAAGATTCCCGAATCATATCTTAGAGTATTCATCCTCTCATAACGAGGATTAGAGATCCCTTGTTGATCATTCACATGCCTCTGAGAATAAATCACTGACCCCAACAATGCATAGAACACACCCAAGATGAGGTGTGGTCACGTCTCATTATCAAAATGATCAGCAATGTATCCCCAAGACAACTATGATGTCTCAGGTCAAAGGATTACTTACATTATTCCAACCATTAGAGTTACTTGCTTGACATGTGAGTAGACCTCCATGCAAGTACTCTCGTTCGATTGTATTCAGTGAACTCATTCCCTTAATGAGCACCTACATACCTGTCTTAGTGTCACTACAGGAATGGGATGAGACTTTCCATCCTTCCAATTGAAGGGGACATAGTATGTATTGGTCTATGCATTGTCAGTATCCCTCTGACAATCCTATGACCAGGAACCTTTTTGGACATGATGGTTATGTGAAGAAGGTCTCTTTAGTCTAACATCATTAGATTACTTCTTCCATCGATCCATAGTCCTAATTAGTATCTTTGCCTTTTGATGTATAAGAGTCATCTATACACACATTCATTGTCCTGAAAGGTTTCTTCCAAAGATTGACTTTCAGGGCATATCTCCAACATATATGTATCTATATATGTATGTATGTATATATGTATGTATGTATGTATATATGTTTATATGTATCTATATATGTATATATGTTATGTATCTATATATATGTATCTATGTATGTATATATATATGTATATATGTATCTATATATGTATATATGTATCTATATATGTATGTATGTATATATATATGTATGTATATATGTATATATGTATCTATATATGTATATATATGTATATATGTATATATGTATATGTATGTATATATGTATATATATATGTATGTATATATGTAAATATATATGTATGTATGTATGTATATATATATATATGTATATATGTATATATATATATGTATATATGTATATATATATATGTATATATGTATATATATATATGTATATATGTATATATATATATGTATGTATATATGTATATATATGTATATGTATGTATATGTATGTATATGTATGTATATGTATGTATATGTATGTATATGTATGTATATGTATGTATATGTATGTATATGTATGTATATATATGTATGTATATGTATGTATATATATGTATGTATATGTATGTATATATATGTATGTATATGTATGTATATATATATATATATATATATATGTATATATATGTATGTATATATATGTATGTATATGTATAGATATGTATGTATATGTATAGATATGTATGTATATGTATATGTGATTTTCCCAACAACTGCTTTTATATATTTTGGTATGACATGCCATGTTTAGCTTTACAAATAGACTTTTTGTACACTTTATGATCTTAATATTATTTGTGAGCATAAACTCGTGGCATGACATCCTTACGTTTTATCTGCTCTTTATAACATGTTTGCATGGTGTCTCTTAGTTATTTATATTGTCCTGGGCCAAGGACTAGCTTCACGTGTAGTTCACATGCACCGTTACATTCGCTTTGGATCCAGAGTTAGGTGTCAGCCTGTCCTTTTGTGTGATGTTTTGGACTCGTATGTGATGCGACTAGCGCAACTCGCGTGATGCAATACTAGAATGTAAAACCTACACCCAGCCTGTTCCATTGTTTGAATATCTCTGCAGTGGACTTGTGTGCCTACATAAATTAATGGGCATTGATTTCTTGTAATAACGGTTTAAGATTTAATGTTGAGATACCTTGTTGTTGTACTCTACATCTTTGACTCAATTCTGCTGCAGGGTACCTATTACATACTATTATTATAATATTTTTGGGAAACCATATACGTGTTTTACAACAAGGGGTTACACTTTTCGAAAAGGTTTTACAAAATTTTATTTTTCAGGCCCACTCACCCTTATTTTTCACCCCTCCAAGATTTTAATAGCAGTGGTTTTGTGACGACGAGGATTGCTGGTAAAAACTGTCATGTAGGAGACTTCTCCTTTCGATATAAATGTCCTTACTCTTCTTTTACTGCAATTTATCTATGCTTTGACATCACTTGTGTGATATGGGTTCAATTCCGCTCACATGCGCACTCTAAATTAGTCACTTTTAGGTTTTAATTTATTCACATTTTCCACATCACTACACTTTATGGCTTCGTCACCTTCCAGGTGTCAGACAACACATCGCGATTCGGGTGGCCAGGTGGACATTCCGGGTCGGAGTGTGTCAACAAAAGCCTAAAATTTAAAAAGTAAAAATCGAACCTTATAATTCTACAAGTAACACAAAATTTATGAACTTTTAAAAGCAACCCTAGAATTAGTTAATTAATACAAAAAATTTCAAATTTATACCTACAACCTAAATATTAATCCTAAATTTATAACATTAAATTAAAAGCGAAAACCTACAAATCTTTCAGTTAACAAATTTAACTAATTTATCAAATTAATCCCAACAAATAATACTTGATCAAATTTATATATTTTTTATTTTAACCTTACGTTAATAATATGATACCTACAACTAAAATCTCAATTCTAAAATTAAAAAAAAAAAAACTAAAATTCTAAACCTATGATTTTTGATACATCCCAACCCGGATTGTCCACTAGGACTCTGAATCGAGTTGTGTTGGCCGACACCTAGAAGGTGACGAAGCCATAAGGTGTAATGATGTGGAATATGTGAATAAATTTAAACCTAGAAGTGCCTAAATACGAGAGTGCGCTGTGAGCGGGAATGAACCCATTTTACACGTGACGTCAGGGCATAAGTAAAGTACAGTAGAGTGGATTGAAAATCATACCATCGAAGGTAATCTCCAATACCAATATTTGCCACGAATCCTCGTCGATACGAAAACTCTGCTACTAGAACCTGGAGGGAAAAAGAAACGAGAGTGAGTGGGCCTGAAAATAACGCTTTAATAAAGACCTTCTAAACGTTATAATGCCTCGCTGTAATACCTGTATAGTTTCCAGGAAATCATACTTGTATTAGTATGAAATCAAATGTAAATCAATAGGAAATCCAGGAATATTCCAAATCACTACATATCGGCAGCAGCATAAAAATCAGGTGCTCATTAACCTATGATAACACATTAGTCTGAGTTGCCTAATGCAACCTTTACGACTCATAAATCAATCTATGATAACACATGAGTCGGAGTTGTCTAATGCAACCTGTACAACTCACAGGCAACTTGTACGACTCATAAATCAATCTATGATAACACATGAGTTGGAGTTGTCTAATGCAACCTGTACGACTCATAGGAAACATGTACGACAGTGTCGAAGTTGTCTATTGCAACCTATATGACAATGTCGGAGTTGCCTATTATTGCAACATGTACGACAATGTCGGAGTTGTCTATTATTGCAACCTGTACGACAATGTCGAAGTTCCCTAGTATTGCAAACTATACGACAGTGTCAGAGTTGCCAAAAACACAAATATAGTCATGCCATAACTCATTCATTCCATATAACACCATAAACTCACTTGAACTTACCTGCACGACCCGCGTTCACCTTAGCACTTCAAAACATTCACAACAATTATATATAAGTAATATGCATATGGATATGCCATGATGCAATCTAAAACTCAACCACATCATAGTATTTCAAATATATAAAGGAAATTGTTATTGGCATAAAATGCATAATTCAATTTAAAAGCGTTTGTGGAACTATCAGTTATATATATACGATAAAAAAGAAAAGACCCACTCACCTAAGGTCTGCGCTACAACTCCCTAGCACGAATATCGAGACGTCACGAACAACCATCACCTAGAACAAATATTCAATCACGTCTCAGAACTCTTATCAATAAAACATGTAACTTACATAAAACACATCCCAAAGACATTTTAGAATGATTTGAGACCCCTTTGACCAAAAGTCATTCGTCGGTCAAAAATCAACGGTAGGGTCCATAACCCTACATAACTAAATTCGGAATATCTGCTTCTCAGATTTCCAATTAGTAACTTTTAAAGATACACATTATACTTTTAGGACATCATACTAAAGTTTCATTACGATCCAATGGTTGGATCTCCGCCAATTGCCAATTCAAGGGGAGGTCAACGTTATATTTTACAAACTTACAAATCCAATTTGGGAAGATCCATATGTCGGAATCCCAATCCGTAAGTTTCTAATATCCTCAAATATTACGTACTATAGTGTATTGAAGTTTGGTGACTATCCAACTGTTGGATCGTCAATTCACATAATGTTCAAGTAGCGGTCTTTAACCAAACTATGTTCAAATGATTAGATTTCAACAATCAGACTACACATATGGTAAAGTTTCATTACGATCCAACGGTTGGATCTCCGCCAATTGCCAATTCAAGGGGAGGTCAACGTTATATTTTACAAACTTACAAATCCAATTTGGGAAGATCCATATGTCGGAATCCCAATCCGTAAGTTTCTAATATCCTCAAATATTACGTACTATAGTGTATTGAAGTTTGGTGACTATCCAACTGTTGGATCGTCAATTCACATAATGTTCAAGTAGCGGTCTTTAACCAAACTATGTTCAAATGATTAGATTTCAACAATCAGACTACACATATGGTAAAGTTTCATTACGATCCAACGGTTGGATCTCCGCCAATTGCCAATTCAAGGGGAGGTTAATGTTATATTTTACAAACTTAAAAATCCAATTTGGGAAGATCCATATGTCGGAATCCCAATCCATAAGTTTCTAATATCCTCAAATATTACGTACTATTAGATTTCAACAATCAGACTACACATATAGAATTGGGGTGTCAAAATTAGCTTAGGAAGGTCAAGGGGTGACCCAGCTCACTCGCTGCCGTCATGCGCCGCTTCACACGGCGGTCAGCTACAAAGATTCGCCAGAAAATTCAACTATCTCCAAAAATTCTCAAATTCTATAGAAATGAAGATCTCCAAGAGTAGAGCAAGTTTTATACCTGTGGCCAAGTGTAATTTGGCTGGGAAAGGCTCCAATTTCACTCAAACCCGCCGGAACCTAAAATGGGTGAACTTCAATTCTCCTTCCTCGGTGTTCCAACGTCTCTACCACTGGTTGGGTCTTGTTCATGGGTCCAAGGGAAGTTGATTAAGGGTGGTGATGGGTGGTGAGACTCACCGGAACAGCGAATCGCCGTCGAGAACCTCCTTGTTCTCCGGTACGGTTCTACTCAAAATTGGTCTTAAAAACCCTTGAATTTGAGCAAATATGGTAGATGAGAGGTTGTGGAATAAGTTGCAGGTGGTGGAGGGGTGAGAATGGCCTGAAAAATGGTGGAGATTGGCCGGAATTCGTCTGGGTTGAAGTCGGGTTTGTAGGTGCAGGGGTTGACGGGAAAGGGTGGTTCTTTCTCACCCATCCTGATTGGTCCTTCATTTTCTTCTCCTTTCGAATTGGTCCTTAGTTCCATTTAAATTGATTGGTCCTTTATTCCCTTGTTGAAAGCTCATTGGCTTCCTTCCCACAAGATGGGAGCTCAAATTATTTAACTAACTTTAAATAATCAATTTCAAACGTCTGTAACTATACAGTTATAATCCAAACTCACAAACGGTTTTTGCCTATGCGTTCATAGCTTCAAAATCTATTTGGAAACATTAATTGTGACTTCGAACGGTCAACGAAAGTCAAACATCCTCGCCTCTAAGGGCATTTTCGTAAAATCACTACTTAAAAATTTATAAAACTTAAAATTGGGGACGAGATGTCACAATTTTAAAGTTAACAAATGACCAAGTAAACTTACAAAATATAAAATAAGTCTAAACCTATAATTTTAAAGGTATAAAATAATCCCTAACACTAATATGTTAATGCTAACATTATAAAAAAAAACCCTAAACTTACAAAATTCAAACAGAAAATTATAAAGTTAACAACTTAACAAATTTAAGTAATTTAAATAAAATTTGTTAACATATTAACAAATTGAATAAATTGAAAATTAAATGAAATTTGCAAAAAAATTATGAAATTTAAAATTTTAACCCTACCCAACCCTCACCCCGCACTACGCATCCCCACGCCACCTCTACGCAACCCTTGATGACTCAGGCACTGCCACCCTAACCCAAACCCCACCCCCCCACCACCCATCCTCGACGCCCACCCGAGCCCTACTCTCCAAATTTCGAAATCCCTAAATTCCCTATTTCTAAAATTCCTAAATCCCCAATTTCGAGGGGGAGAGAAAGAGTTGTAGGGAGAGACAATTGGAGGTTGGAGTGAGAAAGTTCAATTGAGAGAGAGTTCGAGTGAGATAGAGGTTCTTGAAAATGAGAGAAAGAATGGTCTCTGGAACTAATAATGCGAAGGACTTTGCACGACGAACACATTCGTCGCTCAGTTTTAATGAATTTTTTTTTTTAAATAACCGGCCCTATTTTTGGTTAATTTCAGAACAATGCACGACAAAAGGAAAACATTCGTCATGTATAAGTAAAAAGCGCAACAATTATAGCACATTTCGTCGCGCAATATTTAATGAACATTTAAAAAAACAAAACATATCGCCTACATTTTAATTTGGGAATTTTGAAGGACCTTTAGCGACAAAGTTATCCCATTCGTCGTGCAATACCGTATTGTGCGACGATTTACCCTCATTCGTCGCCAATGTTTAATGAACATTTAAGAAAAAAGGCCTTGTGTGACGATTTTGGGAAATTTTGAAGACCTTGCGCGACGAACTGAACTTGTTGTGTCGCGTAAACCACCATATGTGACGAAGGCGTCCCTTGCATCGCTCAAACCTACTTTGAGCGACAAATTTTCTTGTTTTCGTTTCACTATTACATTATGCGTGACGACTTTCTAGTGTTCTTCGCTTTGAATTGACTTAAATTTTTTTTTTAAATGCTTTATCCAATTACAAATTTAATAAATTAAAATTTGTTTATATACAAAAAATTAAGGCTAAATAGTCAAAATGGTCCCTGAGATTTGCATAACTCATCACTTTGGTCCCTAACATTTCAAATCGATAAAAGTGGTCCCTGAGATTGTTCACCATCCATCATTTTGGTCATTCCGTTAAAAACTGCGTTAAGTGTCCCGGAGCTCTTGGCTGGAAGTTTGGGCAATTTTCAAAGCTTCGTAACTCAATCGTTTCTTAACCAAATTCGACCCATAATATATCAAAATGAAGATAGAAAAAGTGTAGAATAAGATTATACCTATTTGGAAGCCCAATGGCTGCCGGAGATGACCGAACAAAAGCCTCAAAGTTGACTGGTCCGAGGAAAAAATGGAAAACTCGCCGGAAATTGGGTAAATTTAAATGTTCATAACTTCTTCAATACTCAACGAAATCAAGTGATTCAAAATTGAAAATCATAGTTCTTGATGAGAGGAAGAGAATGGTACCTTTTTAGATGGCTAAATGGCTATGGTGTTGCTAGAAAATGGCTTGAAAATGGCTAACTTGAGACCAAGACAGCCACTTTCGAGCCGTTTTCCGGCCAAACCACGGCGAGTTAGCCGTCGAAAAAGGTACCATTATCTTCGTAACGTCGAGAATTATGATTTTTGTTTTTGAATCACTTGTTTTAGTTGAGTATTGAAGAAGTTATGAACGTTTAAAGTTTACCCAGTTTCCGGCGAGTTTTTCAGTTTTCCTTCGGACCAGTCAACTTTGAGGCTATTTTCCGGCTATCTCCGGCAGCCATTGGGCTTCCAAATAGATATAATCTTATTCTACACTTTCCTATCTTCATTTTGATATATTATAGGTCAAAGTTGGTTAAGAAACGATTGAGTTATGAAGCTTTGAAAATTGCCCAAACTTCCGGCCAAGAGCTCCGGGACACTTAACGGAGTTTTTAACGGAAGGACCAAAATGATGGATGGTGGACAATCTCAGGGACCACTTTTATGAAGGATTATTTTGTGAAAACATGTTCATTTGAATAACATCTATAGCATGCAATTAACAATTAAAAGGCGGAATCATGCTTGCATGCATTCAAAAACAAAACATTACCCATGAAATTCAAAGCCTAGTAGATTGGTGAACCAAGACTAAACTCAAAACAAAGTGAGTTGAAATGTATACCTTTGTAGATTCCTCTTTGCATAAGCAAAGGCTAATCACCCAAAGAGAGGGCCTTCATTCCTTGCATCTAAAATCTATGGATTTGGATGGATGAAAAGGTTTCTCCAAGTTCCCAAAATTGAGAACCTCTAAGTCTCCACACCAAGGTTAGATTGGAGAAGAAATGAGTGACCTTGGAGTAGTGGGATTGCTAGATGCACCCTCCAAGGGGGCCGGCCTCCTAGAGAGAAAATGAGAGACATGTTCTCTCCAATTTTCTCCAAAAGAACCCCTAATGAATTTAGGCTATAAAGTTCTTTATATAGTCCCTTCAAATAAGTGACCTAAAGAACCAAAAGCCCATTCTCTCTAACATGGCCGGCCATAAGGGTTTTATTGGGCTTTTGGGCCTTTGTGAATTAAGTTGTCATACAACTTAAGTCAATGGGCTTGACGTTCAAAGCCCATTGGGCCTTGAGGCCCAAAACTAACTCGTGGTCTTTTAACGAACTTTATTCGTTTGATTAATTAACATATTAATTAATCATTGCCATAAATAATTAAACCATTTAATTATTCTTACTCATCTCCATTGTTTCTTCAATCTTCACCTTACACGGTGTACGATCCATTAGGTTCCTTTTAGCGAGGCAGTGGGCGATTAAAACCATTTCACATCGATTGTGAATTGAAACTTACTTTCAATTCTCCCTTTAGTGATTACACACGTTTAGGGCTTCCACAAACCATGAGTGACACCTAGCAGCATATCATGGTTACCCAAGCTAATCAGAAGAGGTGGAGAACCTATTCAGTTTAGGATTACAATGCAATACGGTCTTTCTCTAATACAATACTCTTGACCACATTGTTTGGTTTGATAGTTTATTCATGTCTACTATCCAATGTGATTCGTGTGCTTATATGATTACCTTGAATGTGATTTGGAACGACTTCCTAAATCTCATTCGTACTTTGGCCAAAGATTCTTAATCATATCATAGAGTATTCTCCCTCAAACAGTTTGAAGGTTAGAGATCCCTTGTTGCGCATTCATTTGCCTCCATGACTAAGTGGCTTAACCCCAACGATGCCGTGGACACCCTCCAAATGGAGTGACTTTGACATAATCAAAGATTAAGGACTTAACCACAAGACAACTGTGATGCCTCAGGTCAAAGGACTACTTTGCATTATCTCAACCATGAGTTCTCATGTGACATGAATATGAGAACTCTTCGTTGATCGTGTTCAGTGAACTCATTCTCTATTGAGCACCTACGTACTTGTCTTGATGTCACACACACCAATGACTCGAGACTAGTCACTCTCCCTTAGAGAAGACACAACACGTACTGATCTTAACGGACTGTCAATGCCCAGTTGGCAATCCTATGATCAGGAACGTTTAGGATGTGTCTACGAAAGAATGTCTCATGAATCTAACTTCTTTAGATCGTATTCTCCCAATCACATATTCCTTGGACTTATCGTTTAAGCATATAACATTTATATGAGACAGCTCAAACAATAATCTTTGCCCTTTATATTTAAACTAGATTAGTTTAACATGTGAAATGTCCGTAAAGTATCATCATATGATTGGTTTTAGGGCACATTTCCAACAATCTCCCACTTGCACTAGAGCCAATCAGCTTGGTCATCAGTGATGATACCTCTTCTGTAGTCATTTCATAAATGGCTGAGTAGTAGGCCTAGACAATGGATATCTATATGTTATCCATAGAAGCAACCTTGAGAATATCGACGTCACCATTATACATGATTCTCAATCATGTGATTCAGTCTCTCATATGAGTTCGGACCTTGATGAGACCTTGATTCCCTGGCTTGAGCTATCGCCCCATTAGTGTCATAGTGTCAGTACACTAGATACACTTTCTGGTTGGAATCGAATAGAGAGTTCATAAATGAACTTTCCCATCCAAACAACATTGTTGTAAGCTTCTATATGGCAATATATTTTGCATTCATAATGGAACATACTAAAGTCATTACTTTAATGTTTCCATCCAAATATCTCTTTAGTCATAATAAAGAGATATTTGTTTATCTCTTCATTCATAATGAAGAAACATCCAATGATGGATTAGATTCATAATCTAATACATTTACGCTTCCTTTACGTTACTCTAATTCTTCCTCGATCTTTGAGCAATTTATCCTTTAGTATTTCTTAAATACTTAAGGACTCACTTGACAGTTGCCATGGTTCTGATCCTGGGCTTGCACTGATATCGTCTTGTACCGTTCTAGGTACAATTCATATCAATGTTTTTCATACAATATGAAATACATAAATCACCTTTCTGCGTATGCATAAAGGATTCTATTTATGCATTATTTCTTTGGGAGTCAAAGAGTACGTTCTCTTTGAGAAGAGCAACTTCTTAGTCCCACTAGAGTTGTTCTTTTGATTTGAAGTTCATCATCATATGAGAAACTTCCTATCATCTTTTGTCTATATTTAGGGCTTGATATAATCCAATTATATCCCAAAATCTATCAATATAGATTTCTATCCCATGTATATAGACTATGTCTCCCATATACATTCTATCGTTATAAAATGTTTAAAGTCATTACTTTAATGAAGAAGTACTCATTCCATTTCCAAAATTAATATATCATATATATTCATATATATCATATATATATTTATATATATATATATACAAATTTAGGAATATGATTAACTCCCACTAATCTTTTGTAAACCTAGTAAATAAAAGATTCATTTACATCTTTATGAGAAATCAAACGTTTTGACCTTTCTCTCATAAGACGCTTATAGCTCCCACTAGCTTGCTAAGATCCATGATGGATGGATCTTTACAACTTACATGTCTTGTGATTCATAGTTTTAGACATATATTATCAAGACTATCTTAATAATGGTTTCGGAAACCCATATTATGTCCAAACATTGAATCACCATTTAGTTGTAGCTAGCAATCTTCGAATTAATTGAAACTAAGATTACGTCAAAAATGGTTCCTTCAAAGTCAACCAATCTCTTTGATTGTAGTCACCTTAAGCTACCAATTAGCTATAAAGGTTTCATTATTTCGGGTCAAATGGTACTTTACCATTTCCTTGAGTATATGTCATATATACACTCAATGTAGTCATAAGGATTTTCATTCTTATTTCTTTCGAATTAAGAGGTGCAACTCTATGACATAGTCATAAAGTTCAAACCATTCAACTGAGACGGTTTATAAATCCTTCTTGACTACCTTGGAGCTTGTGGTATAGGAACTAGGTTGTTATATTTGTTGATTATCATCTTGTCTCTCAAAGAACCCATTCTTTGAGTTCTATCTTTCGTTCATTGCTCTATCTTAGGCAAATCATATTGTAGGATTACAATGAACTACCCAACAAACAACATTTGTTAGTTAGTTTATAGAAGTGATATCCAAATGTTAATTTAAGGATATTCACAAGATAATTCTCAAACAAATATTGCTTATTGGCACACAACCCCAAATCTTAACATGATTAAGATTTGTCTTTCTTTCTAACTACATCCTATGGAGTCATGAAAACTTTGGAAGATCTTCTAATTGACAATCATATTATTTTAGAAGTATATATCCTATATATGGGTAATTGATAATATCCAACGAACCAAATCTTATTCAAGTTCGTTCTTCTCCTTATGGAGAAATCCATTATCATATGATGCTTCTTTCCTTGATATCTTTCAAGAAAACTATTCTAAAGTGTTACCATTCCTTGGATCAAATCTAAGGATGTAAATACTTTAGACGTCTTACTCATCAACTTACATTTCTTGAATTCTTTGAAACCTTTTGCAAAGTATTCGGACTTGTGTTTATTTAAAATAAACTATAGTCCAACCGAGGGTGATCTTCGGTGAATGTCATACAACATGAGTAGTATTATGTTGTGGACAAGTGCCACTAACATCTAAGTGAATTAACCTCAACAACTTTGTGATTCTTTATTCTTTCCAAAAGAATAAAGATTTCAAACATTTTGCCTCTATACAATTTTAACAAGAAGGCATTGGATCCGGATCTAATGATCCAAAGTATCCATCTATGACTAACTCGTAATTTATGTTTTTAGAGGTATCACAACTTTAGTTGGGATTAGTCACTACCTTGCAACCTTTTGGGTTTTAAGCATCATTATATTCTAAACAGTTAACACTACCATATCATCTCTACTATAGAGACAATCAATTAGATTACTATAATCCAATCATTCATTAATAAAGAACAATGTTTTGTCTAACAAAACATTCATCCATCTCTACTATAGTGACGGAATTAAGTTCCTTAAAATTCGAATGTAAAGACAATCTTTGTTTTTCCATTTTCTTTGGTAGTTCATATGAGGAAGTAAGTACCATCTGCTTTCGCAGAGATCTATATTTTATTCACGTTCCGAATGTGAAGTACTTTCTCTTCTCTCATTAATCTTCTACTTCTTATTAGCCACACTTTTACAACGATTGTAAAACATAGTTACTAATACGGAATCAAACATTCAAGTAGAAGAACCAACTGTTTTGAACTATTCAAGAACAATTCACAACACCTTCGAAAGGTGTGTTCTTGACACTTGCAAGACATTTCTTGCAAATACCCCTTCCAATGTCCATCCTTTCATAAAGAAAGTTTGTTCCCTTGGAGTTAATTTTATCTTCTTCATTTGACTTCTCCTTTGACTACAATAGTCATGGTCCCAAAACTCCCACTATCTCTCTTGAAACTTATTTCAATTGTGTTATACACATCAAACATTTTGGAGAGCATGTGGTTATTTTTCACTACATAGTTTACAATAAACTTAGTGAACCATTAGGATAGGGACACAAAAGTGAAGTCCTTGCCTAGTTCCCGTCTCTAGAAGTGTTTTAACACTTCAACACTCAATGATTCAAAATCATCATAAGTCCATGTTGATGGACTATTTTTGTCAACCAACCATTATGTTCTAAACATAATTACAAACTTTCAAGAGTTGTTAAGGCAACTCTCATTTCTTCGTACAACAATTTGTAAGTGAAGAATCATGGCACATAAAGTGTCCATGCCTTTGTGCTTTCTTCTTAAGTTCTTTGTTCATTTAACAAAGAAACAAGCACTAAGTGTTTGCATTGACTAAGGGTTGTTCAAAACAACTCATTATTTCTTCATACAACGATTTGTAAGTGAAGAATTAATAACACTAAAAGTGTCATTTTCTTTATGCTAATCTTCGTAAGTTCCTTTGTTCATTTAACAAAGGATTAAGCATTGGTTGTTTGTGTTGTCCTCTTCATGATAGACTTTTCTAACATGTTCTTCCTAATGATACATTATCATTAGGAAGATTGTGAGGATGAGACTACTTAGGTACATATGCAATCCTTTTAAGAAAATCTTGGGGATTGTGGTACCAAGTCCAGAAACTAAAACATTCGGTTTTTATTTGTCAAGTGTTGGATAGCGTTTGCAAATATATTGGTAAACAAATACATAACGAATATAAATTGATTGATTTTAAGCCATTTGATTCGGGTGTTTAAATCAAATAGCACCACCCACTATTTTTGGCAAATTCCATATCCCTCATTGGAATTCGAGAGTTTTGGATGAAACTCTTAGTAGGGTATGGGAGGCTCACTATTACCAAGCCCACCTCACAATGATATGATATTGGCTAGCATTAATAATAATGAGAGAGTACGCTTACTCATTTGCATCTCTTGCAAGTACCCATCTTATTTGGCCTCTAGAGAATGTTACCTCACAATGATATGATATTGGCTCCATTGCACTTAGTTAAGTCATTCCCACCATGCTTAGTTCGTGAAGGGGTTCAAGAATAGCCTCACAATGATATGATATTGGCTATCCTCGTTGCCTACACTAACCTCATCATATGTTTATGGATTCCTCCTGAGTATAAGCATGCACTTTGTACTCCCCCATGATAGGGTGAAGCCGGTGTACAAGTCATAAACGATTGGATCCCACCACGGTGGAAGGCGATGAAAGAGTGTTCAAAGCACTCTCACGCTTATCAACTTAATAATGGTTTGGTTGAGGGGTTTTAGGTCTCATCACACACAAATATTCATTTTAATCTTTATTAAAACAATTTTGGTCCTATTACAACTATTGGTCCATTGGATTGAATTTAGTTGTATATAATACTCCCACTATGCTTATAAAATGGTTTTTAAAGCAAGAGTATATGATACTACTAACATAAGCTTTGCATTCATTTAATGGACTATATAGTTGCCTTAGGGCCTTAGGATGACTATGAACCTTTGTTTAGATTCAACACGAGCCTTGTGTTGAATCTCGGTCTAGGGATGGTGATTGATTTTAGTTACGCGTTTAATCACATTAAGGCGTGTTGTCTTAGGGGCGTTGGACCCAACTACTTCATTTACATGCATATCAAATAAAGCAAGAAAGAAGTACTTCAAAGTAAAGGTGAGCTTATGCTCATTACAACATTTGCACAAAATAAATTACTTTAAAGTAAAGAAGAGCTTATGCTCTTTTACAACATTTGATCAAATCAAATTACAACCAAAATTAATCTACACATTCCCATGGTTCAAACAAATTTGAAACGGCCTTTCACATAGCTCAATTATCGTAGGCTTAGGTTCATAATCACCCTTTAATTAATTAACGCTTTAACTAATTAAATTGAATGCAACATTTTCATTTGGTTTTTGTATCCATAAAATTGATTTAAATGGAGCTAAATGAAATGAAAATCCAATTCTCATTTAAAGAGACAAAACAATTTTGTTCTCAACCTAATTTGGGCCATCATGCAATAACCACAACCTTTTGGGCTATATTTCAAAACTTTTGGGGTCACTTTGTAAAAACACAAAAGTCCACTACTTCATGTAATTACACTAGAACCCAAAATTTAATCAATGCAAAAACTTCATTAAAGGAGCAAAACAATTTGTCCTTTAGCGTTTTTGGACCTAAACGTAAAAACGTAAACTTTTGGGCCAAATGGCAAATACACAAAAGTATCAAAACTTTATGTAATTGCATAAAAGACCCAAAAGTACTCCCACTTGAGGGAGGGCCGGTTTTGGAGAGAGATGTGAGTGATGTGTGTGTTGATTTGTGAGTTTTGACATAAAGCATGCAAGTGGTGGAAGTGGTGTGTGTGAAAGGGAATTAATCCTTTCACACCCACCAATAATTCTTACACCATTTAAACAAATATCTAATGCAATTAAACATTTGAAAAAACACAAAACATGAACTTTATGAAATAAATCAAAACTTTGAATCAAAACACAAAACCTTTTTGTTCTTGGCAAAAATGTCAAGAACAATGAAGAACATTCATGAAAAACTCAAAAAATTTCCATGAACATTTTTCACCCAAAAACATTTCAAAACCTTTCAAACTTAAGGGAAATAACATCTAACCAAACTAGGGTACATAGGGGTTCCAAAAGTTACTTGAAAACACTTTTAACAAGTCAAACAAGAACCAAAAAATCCACCCTTTGGATTTGGCCGAATTTTCCCAAAAGCATGGAACCAAATTTTAGCTCCAATATTCATGCTCATATGAACTACATCTACAACATTTGAGATGGCAAATTTTCTAACAAAATTTACATTCAAAGAAACAAGAATAAAGCTTGTAACATATTACAACTTTTAAATCACAAACTATGAACTACAAAACCCAAAAGGATTCATCAACTACTAGACCTAGACTCTGATACCACTTGAAGGATTATTTTGTGAAAACATGTTCATTTGAATAACATCTATATCATGCAATTAACAATTAAAAGGCGGAATCATGCTTGCATGCATTCAAAAACAAAACATTACCCATGAAATTCAAAGCCTAGTAGATTGGTGAACCAAGACTAAACTCAAAACAAAGTGAGTTGAAATTTATACCTTTGTAGATTCCTCTTTGCATAAGCAAAGGCTAATCACCCAAAGATAGGGCCTTCATTCCTTGCATCTAAAATCTATGGATTTGGATGGATGAAAAGGTTTCTCCAAGTTCCCAAAATTGAGAACCTCTAAGTCTCCACACCAAGGTTAGATTGGAGAAGAAATGAGTGACCTTGGAGTAGTGGGATTGCTAGATGCACCCTCCAAGGGGGCCGGCCTCCTAGAGAGAAAAGGAGAGACATGTTCTCTCCAATTTTCTCCAAAAGAACCCCTAATGAATTTAGGCTATAAAGTTCTTTATATAGTCCCTTCAAATAAGTGACCTAAAGAACCAAAAGCCCATTCTCTCTAACATGGCCGGCCATAAGGGTTTTATTGGGCTTTTGGGCCTTTGTGAATTAAGTTGTCATACAACTTAAGTCAATGGGCTTGACGTTCAAAGCCCATTGGGCCTTGAGGCCCAAAACTAACCCGTGGTCTTTTAACGAACTTTATTCGTTTGATTAATTAACATATTAATTAATCCTTGCCATAAATAATTAAACCATTTAATTATTCTTACTCATCTCCATTGTTTCTTCAATCTTCACCTTACACGGTGTACGATCCATTAGGTTCCTTTTAGCGAGGCAGTGGGCGATTAAAATCATTTCACATCGATTGTGAATTGAAACTTACTTTCAATTCTCCCTTTAGTGATTACACACGTTTAGGGCTTCCACAAACCATGAGTGACACCTAGCAGCATATCATGGTTACCCAAGCTAATCAGAAGAGGTGGAGAACCTATTCAGTTTAGGATTACAATGCAATACGGTCTTTCTCTAATACAATACTCTTGACCACATTGTTTGGTTTGATAGTTTATTCTTGTCTACTATCCAATGTGATTCGTGTGCTTATATGATTACCTTGAATGTGATTTGGAACGACTTCCTAAATCTCATTCGTACTTTGGCCAAAGATTCTTAATCATATCATAGAGTATTCTCCCTCAAACGGTTTGAAGGTTAGAGATCCCTTGTTGCGCATTCACTTGCCTCCATGACTAAGTGGCTTAACCCCAACGATGCCGTGGACACCCTCCAAATGGAGTGACTTTGACATAATCAAAGATTAAGGACTTAACCACAAGACAACTGTGATGCCTCAGGTCAAAGGACTACTTTGCATTATCCCAACCATGAGTTCTCATGTGACATGAATATGAGAACTCTTCGTTGATCGTGTTCAGTGAACTCATTCTCTATTGAGCACCTACGTACTGGTCTTGATGTCACACACACCAATGACCCGAGACTAGTCACTCTCCCTTAGAGAAGACACAACACGTACTGATCTTAACGGACTGTCAATGCCCAATTGGCAATTCTATGATCAGGAACGTTTAGGATGTGTCTACGAAAGAATGGTCTCATGAATCTAACTTCTTTAGATCGTATTCTCCCAATCACATATTCCTTGGACTTATCGTTTAAGCATATAACATTTATATGAGACGGCTCAAACAATAATCTTTGCCCTTTATATTTAAACTAGATTAGTTTAACATGTGAAATGTCCGTAAAGTATCATCATATGATTGGTTTTAGGGCACATTTCCAACATTTTATCAATTTGAAATGTTAGGGACCAAAGTGATGTGTTATGCAAATCTCAGGGACCATTTTGGCTATTTAGCCCAAAATTAAATATACTTAATTGCATTGCATATAAGTCAAAAGTCCTTAATCCTCATCCTCGGTACAATAAGTATCATTATCTTCACTTTGTTCACTTTCAGTTTCCCAGTCATCCTTATCCGTTGGTACATCAACAACATCATCTGTGCCCTCTGGTGGATTGTATCTTGGGAGACCTCCAAGATCAATTGTAATTGAGTCTATATGAATTTGGATTTGAGGACCTCCAACTAACTGAAATGGTTATTAGACAATATTAGTATCCCAAAGTGTTTCTGCACCAATTTGTGTCGAAGTTTCGAGGAGTTGGTCGGTAAAGTTGTCGTCATCGCGTTGTCGTCAGGATCTCGATCCAGAATATCATACACCCCTCTGTGAACCATCCTCTGAACAACTTTCCATCCTCTCCCAGCCTTTGGATCATTGATGTAGAAAATTTGCTTGGCCATAGTTGCCAAAATGTACGGGTCTTCACTTTACCAACATCGAGTAGTGTTCACCGATAGTAAATCATCATCTTGTTTAACACTCGCATTCCTACTAGGGTCTATATTGAACCAATGACACTTAAAAGGGATGACTTGGCAATGGTCTTTGTAAAGCAATTGGACCACACTTGTAAGTTTGCCATAGAAATCAATATCTGCAATATCTCCCGCTCATGGGACATGTACACCGCTGTTTTGAATACAAAGCTTGTCATCATGATCAGCTTCCAAGAATTTTATGTTGTTCACATGACACCCTAAGTACAGTTTCGCGCTTAAAGGTCTGATAGCCAAGTTGTATAATTCATCAGTATACACGGGAGAATTGGTTTCTTTCAGTTTTTTCAACTAATTTATACTGAAAAATTTACATGTTGGTTTTACCAAAATTTAAGACAACTGACATGCAATTATATTTTAGGACAAAACCAATAAAAAAAACCTAAACAACTTACTTGTTTACAAAACCAACGAGGAAACAGGTCACGGTGCTTCACGGCATATAAATGCGAAGGATGTTCCCACTTCATCAACTCTTCATACTCATCTAGGTACTCAATTATCTCGTCGCAATTTTTAAGTACGCACCAATGAGCTACTTGCATGTCCCTTTCAGTGAACGAATCGCCTCGTACTGGTTCGCTAAATGGTCGTGCGATTTGGGCAAACACGAATAGTTTTTGCACGGTGTGGTTGATTGAATGTTGTCTCAACATCTTGTAAGTAAATAGCACAAAACGCATTCATCTCAAATGCACCCAAGCCTTCACAATTGATCATTCGGGCTTCACCTTGTTCCTTACACTCTTCTTTAACTAACCCAGTAATCTGCAAAAATAAAATTATGATGATTCAAATAAGTTAAATCGTTAATTGATCATGAATTAATTAATGACTAAAGGCTTTATACCTTTCGATTGGATACATCCATCGATAGTTGATGGGTCCGGCAAGTAATGCCTCATCTGGCAAGTGAATTATCACGTGGATTATGTTTGTGAAGAAAGAAAGAGGAAATATTTGTTCAAACTTGCATAGGACTTCCACAATGTCAGTGCGTAATTGTTGTACATCAGACTTTCGTACCGTCCTAGCAGATAATTGAGAAAAAATTCTCGCCAACAATAGAATCGGCCTCACCACATCTTCTGGCAATAGGTGTCGAATACCAATTGGGAGCAGGCATTGCAGTATGACATGACAATCGTGAGTCTTAAGCCCAGAAAATTTGCCCCCATCGACGTTTGCACATCGTCCAATATTTGAAGCATACCCATCTGGAAACTTTACGGAGGATAGAAACTTTAAAAACTCTTTCCTCTTCTTTGGTTTTACTGAAAAAGAAGCTAGCCCCTTTCTGGCTATCTCACCCTCCCTCGTCATCCATAATCGTGGCCTTATTCCCATTTGCTCTAAATCAATGCGAGCTTTGATCGTGCCCTTCGTCTTTCCCTCAATGTCTAATATAGTTCCAACCAGTGTATCAAACACGTTATTCTCAACATGCATAACATCGAGGTTGTGGTGCAGTTTCAATTTGGACCAGTATGGCAACTCAAACAACATACTCTTGTGTGTCTAGTTAGATGGGTGGCTAGTTTGGTCTTATCTACCGATTTGCCAAATGGACCAAAATCTAAACGATTCAAGTGCGCTAAAGTATTTTCTCTAGACCATTCTCTAGGTCTTAGCTGAATCTCTGTTTTGTCAAAGAATGATGTCTTGTTCTAACGCCACTCGTGGTCCCATGGCAACTATCTAAGATGCCCTAGGTAACAAACTTTCCTGGCGTGCCAAGAAAACGTTGTGTCTTTCTTGCAAACTGGGCATGCCAAATAACCCTTAGTGAAGTATATTCACATATATATATATAATTGTAAATATATATATATATATATATATATATATATATATATGCAGTTAGATAATAAAAATTTTAAAAAGATAATAATTAATTTTCTAAAATTGTCTGAGAAAATAACTTATTCCTTAGAGTTGATGCCACATCTTTAATTTTGTGGGTAAATAATAATTTATCAACATGAACACCTTGATATTAAGGAAAAAAAATGTTTCTAGGTTCGATAGCATGTGGACACCTTGTGGGTATTCAGTGGCGAAGCTACATAGGCGTGAGGGGGTGGCCACCCATCCACTCACCAGAAAACAGGCCCAGGAACGAGTCTTAAGCCCCTTTGGCTCGGCCAGAAACTAGAAACTATGGTGGTTTTTCTCGACTCTGCTACTGTGTAGTTCCCTTTACATGCAGGGCTTCATTTTTTATTTTTAAATCCAAGCCAAAACGACATCGTTTTGGGTCTGGTAAAAAAAACCTCAAGTAAACGACAAAAAAACAAATTAAAACCATTAGCCATTACCCCCCCCCTTCCAACTTCCCATCCCCCTCCTTTAACAAATGGCAATCCTCATTTTCCATCAGTGTGCCCCAGTTCCCAACAAGCCTATGTGAAAGATTCATGGAAGGATTAAGATTATTATTCTTAGAAGAAAATTTGTAGGAGGTTCCGGTTGGACGAGAGGGGTTATGGGCTTGTATTGATGAGATAGCCAATGCAGAAAAAAGTGAAAATGCAAGCTAGAAGAGAAGGAGGTGGCGGTTGGCCTTGATGTGAAAATTAACTTGACACACAAATTAAAACCCTATGATTGTAGTATATGTAAGTAGGGATCGTTCTAGCCGGGGATTAGAAGGGATGCTAATCAATACAAATAAGACTCAAAAACACTAAATTAGACTCTATAGACTCAAAACTAACTTAAAACACTCAAAACAACAATAAACAATAAAAAAGACTCAATTCTAGACCTAACAAGTGATTTGGACGAAAATAAAACTTAAAAGACTCAAACAACTAAAAGGAAACAAGTTTTGACTCTAAAAACAAGACTTAAAAGCAAGGGATTTGGTTTTGACGAAATTGAATTTTTAAAACATAAACTTTGTAAACAAACTTAAAGACTCACGAAATTGATGAAATAGAATGGTGAAAGGCTAGTTAGAGGGTTCCTTCTCCACACATGAAACTTATGCATACGACTCGATTTCCAGTTACTCTTTCACAAACCATGAATGACAATGCCCCAAATTAATTGTATTGAACTAATTAATTCTCAGATTCCCCTAGATTCATTGAATTGAATGGAAAACGCATCACAACCAAATTATTCTTAATCAAGTTCCCTAACTATGGAATACGCATGATAGAAACACTTAACAAAGATCATTAAGTTCAATGGAAATCATAAGCATTGACGAGGCATTCATAACTATGGAATACGCATGTTACTCTTGCCAAGGATTTACTTAACACAATCGTGACTAGCGACTTTTACTACTCATGAATATAAGTTCATAATGATTAGGTGAAATTCCCTTATACTCTAGCATCAAATTCATGCATGCAAACTAAGTGTCAACCCTCAATCAACATACATAAACAAGTTATCAATCAAATAGATAAGTAAACCACATTCACGATTTATGAAATCATAACTGGAGGAAATCAAGTCATATAAAACATATGATCATGGCTTTGAATTCCCCTCTAACTATAAAGAAATTAGTTCCTCATGTTCGCAAATAAACAAAGATAAATAAATTTAAACATTGACATAAAGATAGAAAACACCTAAGAACGCTCCAGCAATCCAAGCTCCTTGAATGGCATGCACGGCTCCAAGAGTCTCATTCCTTCTCCTTTGCAAATTCACGGCACAAGAGGGATGTTTGGGTGAATGGTGTAGTGAAAATATGGTAGAGGGTGGTGACTAAATGGTGCAGCAAAGGATGGTATTTATAGGCTGAAATTCGCAGCCCCTATGTAGCAAAGGAAAAGGATTTAAAGGCTTAATTTGTATAGGATAATAACACACAATCCTTGAAGGAAAAGGCTAAGGCTTTTAGGAACCAAGGGGGAAAGGAATAATCAGGTTTCTAGAAGTTCTAGAAAGGTTTGGGGCGTCACTTTTGTAGGACAAGGGATAAGGCCTTCTAGAAAGGTTGTTTTGTGGCTGATTCCTAGAAAAACAAGGGATAAGGTGTGGCACCTTTGTAGGAGAGGATAAGGGCTTCTAGAAACCTATTTTAATGTGTCCTAATATGAAAATAACTCCCCCTTGCAGCTGGAATTAAGTTAGGATGGGATTAGGATAGGATAAGATAAGATAGGGTTTGGATAAGATAAGGATAAAATAAGGTAGTTTGGATAATGTTTTGGATAATTCTCCTTCTTTTGAGTTGATTCCTTATCTTCAATGACTTGAATTAATTTCTTCAACTCTTTTGCACATTCCTAGCCTCTTGAACTTCAAATTCGTCCATCCATTTTGCTCCATTCATACGCTATCCATTTGGTGCCCAAAACTGCCTCAAAATGCTCCAAATTGCACTTTCTTGCCAACTTTGTCATATGGACCTACAAACACACGAAAATATCTTAGAACACTATAATAAACACAAACAAACTATGAAAATGCAAGAAAACAAGCTAACTAAGTTGCATAAATATGCTCCTATCAGGCCTCAAACAACCACAAAGTCGTCATGAGTTACTTATTATGGAATTATCGTGGTCTTGGGTCAGACACGGTGGTTCTAGCCTTAAACGAGCTTATCCGAAAATACATACCCAAATAAGACTGCATGAGGTTGAGTCTTGGTAGGACAACTCAATAGAGATTCAGGTAAGTTTCTCTTCAAAATTTGTTATTAATTCATGCATTAAATGTATGGGAACACAGATTTGTGCTAAAGCCACTTGGGTTTATGGTTATCGTGCTAAGAAGGAGAACTTTTGGACATGGATGGAGAACAATTTTGGACCCAGTGAAATGCCATGGTCAGGTGGATGAGATTTCAATGAATTTTTGTGGGAGTAAGAGAAAAAAAAAAGAGGTAGAGAGGTATTTCATGGAAGACCACAATATTTACAAAATTTTATATGAAAGATGAGATTGATTGGTTTAGGATTTAATGGTCCTTGCTTCACTTGGCGGGGAACAAGGAATGGAGAGTTGGTGGAGAAAAGACTTGACCGAGGATTGGCAAACAAAATATGGCAAGAATTCTGGCCAAACACCATCGTTACACATTGTATAGTTAAATGAAGCAAAAAAAGTTAAATGTTTGTCATGGGCAATTGAAGGTTTGGAGTAAAAGGAAGTTCAGGAGGAGAAGAGAAGAAATTAAAGACTTAATTCAGAAACTTGAAACACTCCAGGAAAATTGGGAGGAAAACATAGCACAAATTAATTCCCATTCTTTGCACATTGATAGATTAAGGGAACAAGAAGAGAATTATTGGCAACAAAGATCCAGAGTTAAGTGGTTGCAGTGAGGAGATGTAAATACAGTTTTCTTCCACCAATCAACGTTACAAAGAAGAGAACAAAATAAGGTTACGAAGATATGATGTGATATAAACTAGCACTCAAACTTAAACCCTCTTTTTGACAATTGTAGTATGGATAAATAGGGATCGTTCTAGGCCAGGGATTAGGAGGGATTGCTAATCGACTCAAATTAGACTCAATTACACTTAACTAGACTTAAAAACACTAAACTAGACTCTTATGACTCAAGACTGACTCAAACTACTCAAAATTACACAAAACAAACAAATTGACTCAAAACTAACACTAAGGATGACTTTGGACGAAATTTGAACTAAAAAGACTCAAAACAATGAAAAGAAACCAGTTTGGACAGATTCTAACTAAAAGACACAAAATATAAAGGGGGGAGTGGTTTTTGACGAATTTAAAGTAAAAGCAAACAGATTTAAAGACTCTAAACAACTTTGGACGAAATTGGGTGTTTAAATGGGTGAATGGCTAGCTAGAGGGTCCTTCTCCACACATGACACATATTCATACGAATCGATTTCCAATTATTCTTCCTATAAACCATAAATGACAACGCCCCAGATTAATCGTGAACAACACGAATTAACCCTCAGATTTCCCTAAGTTCATTGAATTGGACTCAGCATCGCAACCAAATTATTCTTATCAAGTTCCTTACACGAACAGCATGATAGAGATACACATCAAAGATCATTAAGTGCTATGAAAATCATAAGCATTGACAAGACATTCGTAACTATGAACATCATGATACTCCTGCCAGGAATTTTACTTAACACGATCATGACCAGTGACCTCCACTACTTATAAATATAAGTTCATAACTATTAGGTGAAACTCCCTTATATTTAGCAACAAATTCTTGCGTGCAAACCAAGTGTGATCAACATACAAAAATAAGTTTTGAATTAAACAGTTAAGCAAATTGCATTCACGATTCATGAAATAATAACTGAACGTAATTAATTCATATGCAATATATGTTCATGGCTTTGAATTCGCCTCTAGCCAAAACGAGTTTAGTTCCTCATGTTCGCACTTAAACAAAGATAACTTAAATTAAACATTGAAAACAAAAGATAGAAAACACGTAGGAATGTTCCAGCAATCCAAGCTTGAATGGCAAGGCACGACAAAGGGTCTCATTTCCTTTCTCCTTCCAAGGCTACAGCACAAGAGAGATTTATGTGTATGATGGATGTGTGGTGCGATTTTGTGGTGAGAGATGGGTGATTTATAAGTGCTGCAGCATTATGTATTTATAGGGAAAATGGAAGGCACGGCAAAGGCTGAGAAGGAAGGGAATTAGGACTCCAAATCAGCAAGGAAAAAAGACACTTCTCATCAGATTCCAGGGAGGAAAAAGAGTAGTCCTTGTATTAGGAAACATAACTTCTAGAAGGGCTAGGTGCGGCACACTTTTAGGGATAAGGTTTGACTTCTAGAAACCTGATTTGTAGGTATCCTAATGTCATTTAGATGCCCTCCTTGCAGCTAGAAATTAGGTAGATTAGGATAAGATAAGATAAGGTTTTGGATAATGTTGGATAAAATAAGGTTGGTTTGGATAATGTTCCTTCTTTTTAGCTGATTCCTTATCTTCCAAGTCTTGACTTTATTTTCTTTATCTCTTCAGCATATTCCTAGCCTCTTGAACTTCAAAAATGTCCATCCACCTTGCTCCATGCATGTGTTATCCATTCTTGGCCGAAAATTGCTTCAAAATGCTCCGAATTGCACTTTCTTGCCAACTTTGTCATTTGAACCGAAAACACACGAAAATAGCTTAAAACACTCTAATAAGTAGAAATTAGCTATGAAAATGCATGAAAACAAGCTAACTAAGTTGCATAAATATGCTCCTATCAAGATAAAAAATAATAGTGGAGAATGGGTTGAAAATCCAATGCAAATTAGAAGTACAGTGGAGGATCACTGCAAATGCCTTTTTACCACTTAGGGGCCGAGAGATTGGAGAGTAATCCTTGAATGTATTAAGCTATCTATTACACCAAAGATTTACTCTAGCCTTATCTGTCAGATTATAGATGAAGAAATTAAATGGTAGTATTACAAATGGGGGGTTTAAAAGCGTCGAGGCCAAATGGGTTTCGAGGAGTATTTTACCAGTCGTATTAAGGAATTATTAATGATGAAGTCCAAGGAAAGACAATGAAGTTTATGAATGGAACATCCACCCCCAAAGATGTTAACTCACATAGTTTTGGTTAAAAGTAAAAAATCCAGAGACGGTGGATCAATTCAGGCCAATAAGTGTTTGCAATTATTCCCACAATGTGTTATCTAAAGTTCTTGCCAACCGACTTAGACCTTGGTTACAGAAGATCATTTCTCTAATGCAAAATGCCTTTGTTACTGGGCAATAAATCCAGAATAATATTCTCTTCCCTCATGAAGTTTTTCATTTTTTAAATTAAGGAAAACAAAAAGAAAATTTGAATTGAAGGAATGCTATATATGAGCAAGGGATAGATCAGATTAACTAGATTTTTTGGAGGTTGTGATGGTAAGAATGGGCTTTCATAAAATTTGGATATATTTGGTGATGAATTGTGTTAAATCGGTGAGCTTCTCAATTATAGTTAATAGGCAGCCAGGTCGAAATTTGAACCATCTCGGGGATTGAGGCAAGGGGATCCATTGTCATTATATCTCTTCTTGATTGTTAGCTGTTGGGGGACTTAGGTCGAGGTGGACTTGGGCTTTGAGAACGTCCTCTTGTCTCTCTTGGTTCAAATTCGTACCAAGTCTCGGAATATCTTGAAAGAGTTAGCTTGTCTTAAGAAATACCCTGATAACATCAACGACTTGAAGATGGCATGATTGATCAAGATAATGACTTGCTCAAGCGAAGCGTGGTGTAGAAGTTGAGAGAATGGATTTGCATGGTTACATGGCATTCTTAGCTGGGTGATTTGGTCTTCCCTTTCCTTTATCCCTAGCCCTCCTATTATTCGCCTTTTGGTGTAAGGTAGCTGCACTGTTAAAACATCCAATCTGCTTTTTCTCGAGCCGCAGCTTTCCTAAGCTAGCCTTCCTCAAACGCTATTTTTGGTAAAGATCCCTATGGCTTTCGAGCATTAGTTTTATGTGCAAGCTAAGAAGGGAAAGTTACTATTAAATGCCTGACTTGCTGGGTTTAGCATGCATTTAATGTAGGAATCTAGTTTAGTCCTAACTAAGAGGGTTGGCTTGCTAGGGAAATGGGTTAACTAGGCTAGTTTTCTCTCAATGTTGCCTGCATGAAATGAAAATGGTATGGGCTTGAGCAGCCTAAAGTCTTTCATAACCCCGATTCCACGTAGGCCCAATACCCTTCCGTAACCATCCACACCACAATCCACTTGACAAACCCCGAATATATGACTTGGGCTTAGCATGGGCAGTGATTAGCATGAGAAAGCTTGGAATGATTAATAGGCATGAGTATGGCATGTTTTGTGTAAGTATCCGGCTTAATAACTGTGGTATGGCATGTTTGTAAATATATTCCTTATCAATCCTGCACCTTGGCATGTGTGTTGGGCTTGAATAAGGGCTTTGCATGACAATTGGGCCTTCAGACTTGGTTAGATTGGTGTATGACATTTTTAGGCCCCAACATTAGCAAGGTCTTATCTTTGTTGATTCAAAAAGCCATTGAGATGGATTACACCCAGGGATTTTAGACCAGTGCAAATGGGTCTAAAATTGCTCAAGGCCGAAGACTCATACTCTTTCTCCAGATTCTCCTCCTTCTGTTGAGTATTTGTCTCCTATTAAAAGGCTTATGACTTATCTAACATCTGACACATTTTCATCCTTGAATTGACTCTCATTTATAACACATAACAACTAGCTTTTAGTATAGGACTAACTGAAAACTAGCTGTTATCAGAATTTGTATCTGAACAGCTCATCTTTATTATGTCATAACTTCTTGTCGAAACGTCCAAATCATAAGCTGTAAAGACCATCAGAAAGAAGACTTACAGGGCTTTCCAACCATATATGGCCCATTTTGTAATTCGCTCTGAGCACTTCGAGGCAAAGCTCGTAAGTTGGCTATTCTGCATGGGCCTTTTCTGGCGAATCTTGGGCCACTTGTTACAATATTCAAAATAAGATGATTTATTCAAGCCCCTACTTTCATCTTGAAATACAATACAGACAACAAAATACCTTGTGATGCATAGAGATTTTAAGTAAAAAACCTAAGTAAAAGAGGGCATATAAATATAACTTTATGCACTCAACAAATACCCCCAAACTTAGATTTTGCTAGTCCTCAAGCAAACTAAAACTAAAAGAAACAAAAACAACACAAAAGAGAAACATAAGTTAATCTAAGACCAATTCCATTGGTGAGACGAATGCATTCAACTTATGCATCAAGCCTTTAAACCTCTAGGCATCCCTAGTATGAAGAGTTTTGTCTCCTAAGGGTTTAACAGTGATGGTACCCATAAACGTTTGAAACAACCTACAAAACAACAATTAGAGCACTTTTGAAATAAGATAATAAGAATCAAAGCTCAACTATGCCTTACATTCCTAACTTTGATTTTACCTTTCCAGCAATCAAATCTGCATGTTAGTGAGGTGTTCTAGCTCAAATTCAACAAGTTACTAAGTTACAAGCTCAAGCAAGGAAGATAAGATTCGTCTCAACTTTAATCTCACATATTCACTCTTTCACTTGATTCCTAGGGCTTGCTCTCAATAAGTATATGTGAGTGAGGTTATGTAATGGAAAGCAAGATATTCTCACACATAATTCAATTAGAAACAAAATAACTTTCTGGACAAGATCTCATGAAAGGAATCAAATACTAAGAATAGGATAACACACATACTTACTAACATCCATGAATATATCCTCAAAGATCAGCTAGGTCTTTCATAAGGTTGTAATGTAAGGTTTTTAAGGTAGGGTCTATGAAAGGATGGATAAGGAATACTAGAACTTGAGATGTACCAAAGTGTCTTCCGTGCAAAACCAACATGCTCTCTTATTGAATTGATCCTCTTTACTTGTTCTCGGTGTCCAAGACCTATGGATTTAGAAATTTCATCTTCTTCTCTCTTTTTTTTTTTTTTTTTTCTGAAAATGTTTTCTTTGTCCTATTTTTTTTTTCTTTCTTATTTTGCAATTCCAACCCATGTTACCTTGGTACACACCACTTTCTTAGCTTAAAGCTCGAGCATTATATTTGTCTTCATCACTTTGGTATTCTCCAAGCTATAGGGAATGGCTATTATGGGGGAAAATGGGTAGAGTTTAGTGTGGGTGATGAAAGATATGGCTGTGTTTGGCTTCAAAATGGGTAATGGCTCACACAACAAAGGTAGGGAATTAGGCCATTTATTAGTTAAAACATGCACAACCTAACATCATCTCACTCAGTTCATTCATGGGTGATAATAAGCACAAGTATCCACAAAAGAGAATAACTCTTAGTATTCAATCAAAAACGAATAATGAGATCATTTGAAATGAATTTGAAAGAAAATGATAGGAGTAGAAACAGTTTAATCCATCTAAAAGAAGCAAATAGGCACAAAATTTCACAAAATGCAGTCTCCACTATCCTTCTTCTAAGGCTTGAACTAGTAACTTTTCACAAGTATTCTTATAATTGAGAGCAGTGATATTAAATAGCAGATATAACAACTTTCAAAGCATAGCCAAAGTTATGATTGCAAGACTAACTTAAGCATGTACATTCCCATTATTTAATTGCAAATAGCTCTAATCATGACTCAAACAACCTAAAAGTTCAATACCACACACCCCTAAACCTAAACAAAGCATTGTCCTCAATGATTACAAATGAATGAAATGAATGCAAAGTATGGCAAAGAATGGCATAGTATAAATACTAACAGAAAACAAATAAAGGATAGAAAAAAAAAACCTAGTTGGGTTGCCTCCGAACATGCGCTTTATTTTATGTCTAGGCAAGACATGATGTGGAGGTTAAGTGGCTGATGGCGGTGGTTGATGGAGAGTCTCAGCGACCTCAGGAATTGGTTTATAAGCACTATAGTATGGCTTAAGACGATGGCCATTCACTTTGAAACTGCACCATGAGGATAAACATTAGTGACAAGAAACGAACCATACCAACGGGAATAAAGCTTACCAGGGAAGAGCCTAAGGTGTGAATTGAATAAAAGAACCTTTTGCCCAATCTCAAACGACTTCCTATGGATTGCTTTGTCATGATATGCTTTGGTTCTTTCTTTGTAAATTTGAGAGCTCTCATATGCATCATTCCTTAACTCATCAAGCTCACTGAGTTGAAACCTCCTCAAATGGCTTGCCTCCTTTAGATCAAAATTGAGCTTTTTTATTGCCCAATAAGCTCTATGTTCCAGCTCCACGGAAAGATGGCAAGGCTTTCCATAGACAAGTCGGAAGGGTGACATATCAATGGGAGTTTGATATGTTGTTTTATAAGCCCATAATGAATCATGCAAGCGCATCGACCAATCTTTTCGAGTAGGGCCTACAGTCTTCTCAAGGATTTGTTTGACTTCACGGTTAGAGATTTCAACTTGTCCGTTCGTTTAAGGGTGGTATGGTGTGGAAACCCTGTGCGTGACTCCATAGCTTTTTAATAAAGCCTCAAATGATCGATTGCAAAAGTGTGTATGATAGGAGCATATTTATGCGACTTAGTATGTTTGTTTTCGTGCATTTATGTTCTTAGTTCTTAGTTATGTTAGTAGTTTAAGCCATTTTTGTGTGTTTGTAGGTTCTATGGGCCAAGGATGCAAGAAGATGCATTTTGGAGCACTTTGGAGCATTTTTGGGCCAAGTTTGGATGGTGCAAACATGGAGACATGAGGATGGACGAATTTGATGATTCAATGGGCTAGAAATCTACACACACACCACATGGGCAGCAAGGAATCAGAAATTAAAGCATGGAAGAGTGGGAAGCGATGATGACAACACAAACACACACACACGGCAATGGAATGGAGTTGGCAGATTTCTACAACTTTGATCAGCTGACTTTGGGAGCAAATTGCGAACAGCTCAGAATGAATTAGAGAATGAGCTTTATATGCTTGGAAAGCTGCAGATGTCTATTTTCTAGAACATTTCGCGGATTGTTAATATCATTTTTCTAGAAGAAGTTATGGGCATTTGAGTAAGGGAAGGTCTAGCTGACGACAACTTGCAGATTGGAATTGAAAGCAAACAAAAGAAAAGAAATAAAACAAGGGGAGTGAATGGACAGCAGAAAAGCAAAGAAATTGGACCACTATGAAGTGGATTTCTTGTTGGTCTCCCACTTATAGCTTTGGGTGGCTTTGGCATGATTATTTCTAGGTGGAAAGAGCACAAAAACAGCACACACACATGCAAAATGGAGCTGGCAGCTTCACATCCTTCCATTGCCGTGAGTGCCTTGTCCATTACCTTGCATTGCTTGACATTTTCAACCTCTATATAAACACCATTCAGCCTTCAAGGAAAAACACACAGCCATTCATACACATTTCCATTAGTTCCAAGGCTTGCAAAAGAAGGAGGAGTGCTTGGAGTTGTGCTAGCCATTCCATTGGAGTTGTTGGAGCATTCTAGGTGTCTTCTACTTTGTTTCTCTATGTTTAATATCAATTGTTTTTGTTTAATTGCAAGTATGAGGAACTAAACCCTTACTTAGCTAGGGTGAAGTTCGAAGCCATGAACATGTTTGAGATATGAATTGATTTCTTCCAATTGTGATTTAATAAGTTGTGAATGCAATTCAATTAACTACTTTCTTCAAAACTAATTCTTATATGTTGATTAAGGATGCATACTTAATTTTCATGCATGAATTTGATGCTAGGATATAAATGAGTTTCACCTAATCGTTACAAGTTTATATTCATTGGTAGTGAAGGTTGCTAGTCACAATCGCGTTAATTGAATTCTTGGCAAATGTATCATGCATTCATAGTTACGAATGCCTCGTTAACACTTATGATTTTCATAAAACGTAATGATCTTTAATTGTATCTCTATTATGCATTCATATAGAGGACTTTTGGAGAATAATTTGGATTGTCGTATGCATTCATCCAATTCAATAAATCAAGGAAAATCTGAGGATTAATTAGTGCATCACGGTTAATCTGGGGTGTTGAGTTTCATAATCTATTGAAAAGCAATTGGAAATCAATTCATGTACAAGTGTGTCATGTGTGAAGAATGGATCTCTAGCTAATCCATCAACCATCTATTTAGTTTTACTTTTTGTTGTTATCTCAATCTCATCCAAACCAATACCTCCCATTTACTTTATTGTATCGAAGTGTGTTTAAGTTTGTATAGTTTGTGCCTTAAAGTGTTTTGAACTCTTTGAGTCTAGTTTAGTGTTTTAAAACCTACTTTTGTGTTTTTAAGTTTCTTCTTATATTCTTGAGTCTTATATTTGTTGATTAGCATCCCTAGTTAATCCCCGGTCTAGAACGATCCCTACTTGCATCATTACTACAATTGTCACAAATAGGGTTTAAATTTGTGCGTTAATTTATTTTCGCACCAAATTTTTGGCGCCGTTGCCGGGGATTAGCAAAATTGCTAATCCCTTGTGTTTTTGTTGTGTGTTTTTAGTGTAATTTACCTAGTTTCTTATTTTGTTTTGTTTTCTTGGTTTAGGTACTAATGCATGACGCGGAGTTCTCAAACTGTGCATATCTTGGACTTTAACAACGATTTTGAACGTGATTTGAGAAGAAAGAGGAGGCATCCCGAACCTAGTGAACCTAGTTCAAGTTCAGAGGCCGAATCCGAGTTTGAAGAAGAGAAAGAAGAAGTTATGGCAGCGGACAATCGGACCATTAAAGAGCTTTCGGCCTCGGGGTTGACCAATGCCGCACCATTATGCATTCAATACCCCGCGGCTGCCCAAGGCAAGACCGATGAATTCGAGTTGAAGTCAAGCTTGTTGCACCACATTCCGAAATACCATGGGCTTTCCATGGAAGAGCCAAACAAGCATCTCAAGGAATTCGAGGTTGTTTGTTCGAGCATGACACCCATAAATGTCGACGGGAACATTCTGATGATGAAGGCTTTTCCATTCTCACTTTTGGAAAAGGCGAAGGATTGGCTTTACGAGTTAGCACCCGGAACGGTTACATCTTGGGATAGTATGAAAAGAGCTTTCTTGGAGAAGTTTTTCCCAACTTCAAGAGTCATTCTCTTGAGGAAACGGATTAGTGGCATCCAACAAAATCAAGGTGAATCGTTTCCTTCTTATTATGAACGTTTTAAATCACTTGTTGCTTCTTGTCCACAACATCAAATGAAGGAGGAGCTGCTCATTCAATACTTCTACGAAGGACTCCTTCCCATGGAACGCCAAATGCTTGATGCCTCGGCGGGAGGTGCGTTGGTGGATAAAACTCCGGGGGCTGCAAAAGTTCTAATTGCCAACCGAGCACATAATGCACAACAATACGAAGGAGTTGGACAAAGAGACCCCCCACGGCCACAAGTGAATGAGGTAAGTTCTATGCCCGAAATTCAATCCCAATTAACTAAACTTACTTCTATTGTTTCTCAGTTGGCCGAGGGAATGAAGATTCATGGACCAAGTGTGTGTGGCGTGTGCTATATGCAAGGATATGCCAATGATCAATGCCCTCAATTGATTGAGAATGGGGGTTGGGAATCTGCCAATGCCGTGGGTTTTGGAAACCAAAATCAACCACGCCATGATCCATACTCTAATACCTACAATCCGGGGTGGAGAGATCATCCAAATTTCAAATGGCGGGATCCTCAACAACCCCAACAACAAGGAGGATTTAGGCAGCAACCACCGGGCTTTTATACAAAGCCATTCGTCCCCAATCAAAACCAAGTGCAATCTGCCCCAACAACCTCAGGTATGACTTTGGATAATGATCAAGTTGTTAAGTTACTTACTACTTTGACGCAGGAAGTACAAACTCAAAATAAGGAGAGACAAATCCAAGACAAACGGGTGGACAATTTGGAGAAGCAAATGGGTCAAATTGCAGAATTTATGGGGCAAATTAGAGAACAAGGCAGATTGCCTAGTTCAACCGTTATGAACCCAAAGGGAGGATTTGAAACGGCTAAGGCCATCATGTTAAAAAGTGGTAAACAGGTTGGAACGGACTCAAATACATCCAAACCAAGTCAAGAAGAGGAGGACAAGTTGCTGCAAGAAGAAGCACAGGGAGCAAAGCCTAAGACCAAGGATGACCAAACCTTGCCGAATTCATCTAGTCCTCCTAAACCGTCCCAAACCACCAAGGTAAGTCCCAATTCAACTTTTTCTAGTTCTATTCCACTAAATGTGCCCTTTCCTGGCAGGTTTAGGCAATCAAAGAAGGAAGAAGCTGAGAAGGACATTCTAGATACCTTTCGGAAAGTTCAAGTCAATATCCCGCTCCTTGATGCGATTAAGCAAGTCCCGAGGTATGCTAAGTTTTTGAAAGAACTTTGTACAACAAGGAGAAGGATTTCGAACAAAGAGGTGGTTCAAGTAAGTGAAAATGTCTCTGCTGTGTTACAAAGGAAATTACCCCCTAAATGCAAAGATCCGGGTAGTTTTACAATTCCGTGCGTTATTGGTAATACTAAGTTTGAACAATGCATGTTAGACTTAGGGGCTTCAATTAATGTTATGCCATACTCTATTTATGCATCTATGAACTTAGGTAAGCTTAAAAATGATGGTGTGATAATTCAATTAGCCGATCGTTCTAATGCATATCCAAAGGGTGTTTTGGAAGATGTTTTGGTGCAGGTTGGTAACTTGATTTTTCCAGCGGATTTCTACGTGCTTGACATGGAAGATTCACCCCATTCCACCCCATTGCCGATTCTATTAGGGAGGCCCTTCATGAAAACAGCCCGCACCAAGATAGATGTGTTTAAAGGAACTTTAACGATGGAATTTGATGGGGAAGTCATTGATTTCAATCTTTCTGAAAGTATTAAATTTCCTAAAGACGATCATTCTTGCTTTTCTATTGATATAATTGATGATTTGGCGCAGGATTTTCTCGATTGTTTGGAGAGGGATACACTTGAAACAACAATTGCACAAGGAATTGGGCAAAAATCTGGTTTTGCCGTGCCTAGAAGTGTGGAGGAGGCCGAGATAGTGGCTGCCCTTGAGTCACTACCTCAATATCATGGTAAGCCTTCTAACCCAATTTCAATTTCAGTCTCCACTAATAAGTTGTTACCCTCAGTAACTCAGGCACCCGTACTTGAGCTTAAACCGTTGCCCGATCATTTAAAGTACGCCTTTCTGGGAGATAACGAGACATTGCCCGTCATTGTCTCCTCATCACTCACGACCATAGAGGAGGAGAAGTTGATCCGAGTGTTGAAAGAGCACAAGACGGCCATTGGGTGGACTTTGGCCGATATTAGGGGAATTAGCCCGACTACGTGCATGCATCGCATACTTCTAGAGGAGGGGGCTAAACCAACTCGAGAGGCTCAGCGCCGTCTCAACCCTCCAATGATGGAAGTTGTGAAAAAAGAGATTATCAAACTTCTTGATTGTGGAGTAATTTATCCGATCTCTGATAGTCGTTGGGTATCACCGGTGCAATGTGTTCCGAAGAAGTCCGGAGTGACAGTGGTGAAAAATGCCGAGAATGAGCTTGTGCCAACTCGTATCCAAACAGGTTGGAGAGTGTGCATTGATTATAGGAAGCTCAACGCCACCACAAGGAAGGACCACTTCCCTTTGCTGTTCATTGATCAAATGCTTGAAAGGTTAGCCGGTCATTCTTTTTATTGTTTCCTTGATGGTTATTCTGGATATAATCAGATTGTCATAGCGCCGGATGACCAAGAAAAGACAACTTTTACATGCCCCTTTGGTACTTTTGCTTATCGTCGCATGCCTTTTGGTTTATGCAATGCTCCGGCCACGTTTCAAAGGTGTATGGTAAGTATCTTTTCAGATTTTGTGGAAAAGATTATTGAGGTATTTATGGATGATTTCAGTGTGTTTGGTGATTCATTTGATGGTTGTTTGGAAAATCTCACAATAATTTTGAAACGATGTGTAGAAACTAACCTTGTGCTTAATTGGGAAAAATGTCACTTTATGGTTAGACAAGGCATAGTTCTAGGGCATATTGTTTCAGAAAGAGGAATTGAAGTGGATAAATCGAAAATAGATCTTATACGCTACTTACCCTCTCCTACTTCGGTTCGAGAGATTCGTTCGTTTCTTGGTCATGCAGGATTTTATAGGCGATTTATCAAGGACTTCTCCAAGATCTCAAACCCTCTTTGCCGTCTCCTCCAGAAAGATGTGGCATTTGACTTCAACGAGGAGTGTGAGAAGGCGTTCAATCACCTCAAAAAAATGCTAACTTCGGCCCCTATCATAGTTCCACCGGATTGGAGCTTTCCTTTTGAGCTTATGTGTGATGCTTCCGATTATGCATTAGGAGCTGTTTTGGGGCAAAGGAAGGAAAAGAGGCCGCATGTTATCTATTATGCCTCTCGGACTTTAAATGATGCACAATTGAATTATTCTACCACTGAAAAAGAACTTCTTGCTGTTGTATTTGCTTTAGATAAATTCCGTTCTTATTTGCTTGGTACTAAAGTTATTATTTATACTGACCATGCAGCATTGAAGTATTTATTCACCAAGAAGGAAGCCAAACCACGACTCATTCGTTGGATGCTTCTTCTCCAAGAGTTCGATATCGAAATCCGGGATAAGAAGGGAAGTGAAAACGTGGTGGCTGACCACTTGAGTCGTATGGTGCATGAGGAGGATGTCGTGCCTATCATAGAGACATTCCCAGATGAGCAACTGATGTCCGTCAAGGTAAGTGAACCGTGGTATGCTGATTTGGTGAATTATTTGGTGTCTAAACATGTTCCTAGTGAATTACTTAAACACCGATGTGATAAATTGAAGAAAGAGGCACGGTTTTATGTGTGGGATGACCCGTATTTATGGAAATATTGCCCTGACCAAGTTATACGTAGGTGTGTACACGATTATGAGTTTAATGCAATTCTAACCTTTTGTCACACTTATGCTTGTGGGGGACACTTTGGCACTCAAAGAACAGCACTTAAGGTGTTAGAATGTGGTTTCTATTGGCCTACCATCTTTAGGGATGCTAGAACATTTTGCATGTCTTGTGATAGATGCCAAAGAACGGGCAATATTGGTCCTAAACAACAAATGCCGCAAACCCCCATTTTTAGTGTTGAAATCTTTGATGTTTGGGGTATAGATTTCATGGGTCCTTTCCCTCCATCTTTTGGTTTCACTTATATCTTGCTAGCTGTTGATTATGTTTCCAAATGGGTGGAAGCCAAAGCCACCCGAACTAACGATTCAAAGGTTGTTGCAGATTTTGTGAAAACTAATATCTTTGCTAGGTTTGGCATGCCTAGAGTTCTCATTAGTGATGGAGGCTCTCACTTTTGTAATCGAACCATTGAAGCTTTGCTCAAGAAGTACAAAGTGACGCATAAGGTATCCACCCCTTATCATCCTCAAACCAATGGGCAAGCGGAAGTTTCAAATCGGGAGATCAAGCAAATTCTTGAGAAAACCGTGGGGCCTTCAAGGAGAGATTGGAGTTTGCGCTTGGACGATGCATTGTGGGCCTATCGTACGGCCTACAAAACCCCTCTAGGTATGTCACCTTTTCGTCTCATTTATGGTAAACCATGTCATTTGCCCGTTGAATTGGAACATAGGGCGCATTGGGCTGTGAAGACCTTCAACATGGACATAGATGCAGCCGGGGTGCATAGAAAGCTCCAACTAAATGAACTCGAGGAGATTAGGCATGACGCTTATGAGAACGCTCGAATTTACAAGGACAAGACCAAGGCGTATCATGACAAGATGCTTCGTACCAAAACATTCTCCAAGGGGCAGAAAGTGCTCCTATTTGACTCTCGCCTTCGGTTATTCCCCGGTAAGTTACGTTCCAAGTGGATTGGGCCATTTATTGTTACTAATGTCTTTCCTCATGGTGCAGTCCAAGTCCAAAGCTTGAAAACAGGACATGAAATCAAGGTTAATGGGCATCGATTGAAGCCCTATTACGACCTGTTTGAGGAGCATGTGGTGGAGGATCTATCCCTCCATGCCGTGGGCACCAAAGATCATTGATGAATGATAGACGTCCGGCTGCACGACGTTAAAGAAAGCGCTTCTTGGGAGGCAACCCATGGAAATAAAGAAGACCTAGGAATTTCCGACTCCAAAACCAGGTGTTTGCGTTCTTTAAACCTCATCTCTGTTGCTTTTACTTTGCCATGTTTATCATGTTTCCTCGTTGTTTGTTTGTTTGCTTTTTTGTGAGTTTATGTTTGAAACATTGAGGACAATGTTAGATTTAAGTGTGGGGGGTAAACAAGTTGCTGTTGCATGCTTTTCGTGGGATTTTATTCACCTATCACTTACAATGTTGTTTCTTGCTGTTTTAAGTGTTTTTAGTGTGTTTTTAAGCATGTTAGTATGTTGTGACATAAAAATCCGAAAATTTGACAAAAAATTGATTTAAAAAAAAAAAAAAAAAAAAAAAAAATTGTTTTGAAAAAGCCAAAAATAGTTGTTTTTGTGTGTTTGTTTGTGTCTTAGGGTACCTTCCAACACAAATAATGAGGATTTGGTTTTTAATTGCATGACTGTTAAAGAAAGTTATAAACATGGATGGAAGTTTGATATGCTCTTGATTTATGCTTGGTTATAGTTATAGTTTACGAATTCACATGAAATCACAAAGAAAAAAAAAAAAAAAAAAAAAAAAAATCAGTTTTTGTAACATGCTTGAAGGAAGGAACTCAAACTAACACTACAACCTTGAGAGACTTGAGCCTAATACGTTCTTTGGAGAGTTATTAATCTGTGCATTTTTGTTTTCTAAAGTCGTTGCATGATCTCATCATTCTTTGCTTGGTTGCTACTTAGAAGGCGTTTCATCATTTAGTTCCAAATACTAGAACTTATGCCCGTTCCATTCAAAGCATGACATTGATTTGCATAACACATTTTCAAGATGAAAGTTGTGTAGTGAACTAGAGCCAAAAAGCCTATCTCGTGCATATTTGTTTAAGTTTAACCCCGTTGAGCCTTGTTTAGCCTGTTTTCTTTGTTAAACCACATTTCCCTTACCTAGCCTAGATTAGGACTATCCATACCCTTGTTTTTAAAGCATAATGAAGCATGACTTAAAATGAATTCCTTTTGATTGTCCTTATGCAGAAAACAAGTGTGGGGGAATGAGATTTTTGTGTTTTGTGTGCCAAAAGAAAGTAATAAGGCACGGGTTAGAAAAAAAAAAAAAAAAAAAAAGTGTTGAAAAACAAAAGAAAAAAAAAAAAAAAAGAGTTTGAAATAAGTGAGGAAAGGCTCACAAGTGTTGTTTGTTGTAGAAAGGGTCCAAAAAGTTGAAATCGGCCCTAAAAAGTTGAATGAATAACCCCATTGTGTTTAAAGTTAGTTGCTGCATTCAAAAATGAATTCTAAGCATCAATTTCATTACTTTGCTTATTATGCTTTAAAAAAAACGTTTGTTTCCTTACCTTTCATTGTTAGCCAATCACCCCTAACCCCGTTACAACCCTTAACTTCTATCTTGAGTGTTATGTGTTTCAATTTGTGGAGTTTGAATTTGGTATGAGCATATGGTGTCACTGGTTCTCGCATCTAAGTAGTAGCATTCCATTCATGAGATCATATCTATACATGCTTAATAACTCCAGAAATTGCTTTCTTTGCTTTAAACATATGTGAGTGTTCGTTTTCATGTTTACATCAATCTTCTCACATACACCTAGTGTAGGGTGTGTAGTCAGAAATTCATAGTGAAAATAAGAGTGTATCTTGTAAGGAATTGAGCAAATTCTCTAAGGCATGTTACTACATTCAAAACATCGTTTTAATTGGTTATATGTGAACTAGTATATGGTGACTATGTTTAAGTATGTGCTCAAGGGTAGGGAAGGCCAAAATATGTGGTTATGATGATCTTTTGCATGTCATGTTGCATTGAAAATCCCTAAGGTAAATGTTGGAAGGTTTAGGTTTTGTTTTGTTCTTATGTTTTGTTTCTTTGTTTTGCTCGAGGACTAGCAAAAGCTAAGTGTGGGGGAATTTGATAGGAGCATATTTATGCGACTTAGTATGTTTGTTTTCGTGCATTTATGTTCTTAGTTCTTAGTTATGTTAGTAGTTTAAGCCATTTTTGTGTGTTTGTAGGTTCTATGGGCCAAGGATGCAAGAAGATGCATTTTGGAGCACTTTGGAGCATTTTTGGGCCAAGTTTGGATGGTGCAAACATGGAGACATGAGGATGGACGAATTTGATGATTCAATGGGCTAGAAATCTACACACACACCACATGGGCAGCAAGGAATCAGAAATTAAAGCATGGAAGAGTGGGAAGCGATGATGACAACACAAACACACACACACGGCAATGGAATGGAGTTGGCAGATTTCTACAACTTTGATCAGCTGACTTTGGGAGCAAATTGCGAACAGCTCATAATGAATTAGAGAATGAGCCTTATATGCTTGGAAAGCTGCAGATGTCTATTTTCTAGAACATTTCGCGGATTGTTAATATCATTTTTCTAGAAGAAGTTATGGGCATTTGAGTAAGGGAAGGTCTAGCTGACGACAACTTGCAGATTGGAATTGAAAGCAAACAAAAGAAAAGAAATAAAACAAGGGGAGTGAATGGACAGCAGAAAAGCAAAGAAATTGGACCACTATGAAGTGGATTTCTTGTTGGTCTCCCACTTATAGCTTTGGGTGGCTTTGGCATGATTATTTCTAGGTGGAAAGAGCACAAAAACAGCACACACACATGCAAAATGGAGCTGGCAGCTTCACATCCTTCCATTGCCGTGAGTGGCTTGTCCATTACCTTGCATTGCTTGACATTTTCAACCTCTATATAAACACCATTCAGCCTTCAAGGAAAAACACACAGCCATTCATACACATTTCCATTAGTTCCAAGGCTTGCAAAAGAAGGAGGAGTGCTTGGAGTTGTGCTAGCCATTCCATTGGAGTTGTTGGAGCATTCTAGGTGTCTTCTACTTTGTTTCTCTATGTTTAATATCAATTGTTTTTGTTTAATTGCAAGTATGAGGAACTAAACCCTTACTTAGCTAGGGTGAAGTTCGAAGCCATGAACATGTTTGAGATATGAATTGATTTCTTCCAATTGTGATTTAATAAGTTGTGAATGCAATTCAATTAACTACTTTCTTCAAAACTAATTCTTATATGTTGATTAAGGATGCATACTTAATTTTCATGCATGAATTTGATGCTAGGATATAAATGAGTTTCACCTAATCGTTACAAGTTTATATTCATTGGTAGTGAAGGTTGCTAGTCACAATCGCGTTAATTGAATTCTTGGCAAATGTATCATGCATTCATAGTTACGAATGCCTCGTTAACACTTATGATTTTCATAAAACGTAATGATCTTTAATTGTATCTCTATTATGCATTCATATAGAGGACTTTTGGAGAATAATTTGGATTGTCGTATGCATTCATCCAATTCAATAAATCAAGGAAAATCTGAGGATTAATTAGTGCATCACGGTTAATCTGGGGTGTTGAGTTTCATAATCTATTGAAAAGCAATTGGAAATCAATTCATGTACAAGTGTGTCATGTGTGAAGAATGGATCTCTAGCTAATCCATCAACCATCTATTTAGTTTTACTTTTTGTTGTTATCTCAATCTCATCCAAACCAATACCTCCCATTTACTTTATTGTATCGAAGTGTGTTTAAGTTTGTATAGTTTGTGCCTTAAAGTGTTTTGAACTCTTTGAGTCTAGTTTAGTGTTTTAAAACCTACTTTTGTGTTTTTAAGTTTCTTCTTATATTCTTGAGTCTTATATTTGTTGATTAGCATCCCTAGTTAATCCCCGGTCTAGAACGATCCCTACTTGCATCATTACTACAATTGTCACAAATAGGGTTTAAATTTGTGCGTTAATTTATTTTCGCACCAGTGTACCTCCATCACTAATTATAGCTCTGGGAGTTCCAAATCTAACAAATATGTATTCTTTAAGGAAACTGAGAACCACTTTAGAGTCATTAGTCCTAGTGGGGATTGCCTCAACCCACTTCGAAACATAATCAACAACAAGCAATATGTAAAAACAACCATGAGAATTAGGAAAAGGTCCCATGAAATCAATACCCCAAACATAAAAAAATTCAACAACTAGAATTGGGTTTAAGGGCATTTGATCACGAGAACCAATACGTTGGCAGCGATCACATGTGGCAACAAACTTATAAGCATCTTTGAACAAGCTAGGCCAATAGAAACCACTTTGAAGAACTTTAAGAGTTGTTTTCTTTGTTCCAAAATGACCTCCAAAAGGTGAATCATGATAGAATGTTAAAATAGAATGAATTCAGATTCAGGTACACACTTTCTTATGATCAGGTCTAGGCAATATATCCATAAAAATGGATCATCCCAAATGTAATACTTAGCTTGTTTTACTAGCTTGTCTTTTTGGAATCGACTGAATGTGCTAGGGACCTGCTTAGTGGCCAAGTAATTGATAATGTCTGCGAACCAAGGATCTGCAATGTCAAGGGCAAATAGCTGCTCATCTGGGAAGTTTTCTTGTAATGGCAAGTGATCATCTTCTTCATTAGATGAATGCACTAAACGGCTAAGATGATCTACCACAACATTTTCTGAACCTTTCTTATCTCGAATATCCACATCAAACTCTTGGAGTAGAAGCATCCAACGAATCAACCTTGGCTTGGCATCTTTTTTGGTAAGGAGATATTTCAAAGCTGCATGATCAGAATAGATTATAACTTTAGTACCAACTAGATAAGATCTAAACTTTTCTAGACCAAAAATAACAGCAAATAACTCATTTTCAGTTGTTGAATAATTAAGTTGTGCATCATTTAAAGTACGGCTAGCATAGTAAATGACATGGGGATGCTTGTTCACACGCTGCCCTAAAACAACTCATACTGCATAATTTGAGGCATCACACATAAGCTCAAATAGAATGCTCCAATCTGGTTGCATGATAATTTGGGCAATAGTAAGGAGTCTTTTGAGCTTCTCAAAAGCTTCATGGCAGTTGGTATTGAACTCAAATGGAGCATCTTTAGCCAATAAGTTGCATAAAGGCCTTGAAATCTGAGAAAAGTCCTTGATGAACTGATGGTAAAATCCACCATGTCCAAGAAAGGATCGGAGTTCCTTCACTGATGTAGGGGGCGGCAACCTGTTCACTACACCTTGGCTTTGCCTACTTCAATTCCATGAGCAGAGATCACATGGCCTAAAACAATGCCTTGTTGCACCATGAAATGACACTTCTCCCAGTTAAGCATCAAATTGCATTCCCTACACCTTTGCAACACTAAAGAAAGATTGTGAAGACATACATCAAAAGAGTCACCAAATATAGAAAAATCATCCATAAAAATCTCAATGATGTCCCCAACCATGTCCGAGAATATGCTCATCATGCATCGCTGAAATGTTGCAAGGGCATGTGAATGTGGTCTTTTCTTTGTCCTCAGGAGCTATCGCGATTTGGTTATATCTAGAATAACCGTCCAAAAAGCAATAATGGCTATGATCTGCAAGACGCTCAAGCATTTGATCAATAAAAAGTAAAGGAAAATGATCCTTACGAGTTGTTGCATTGAGCTTGCGATAATCAGTGCACACCCTCTAACCTGTTTGCACTCTTGTTGGCACAATGTCATCATACTCATGCTTAACAACTGTGATGCCGGATGTCTTAGGGACCACATGTATCGGACTTACCCATTTTGAGTCAGAAATTGGGTATATAATTCCTACATCTAGCAGCTTCAAAATCTCCTTCTTCACCACCTCTTTCATAGGTGGATTTAGGCGTCTTTAAGCTTCTTTGGTTGGCTTAGCTCCATCCTCCAAAAGAATCTGGTGCATGCACTTTGTTGGGCTAATTCCCTTGATATCAACTATTGTCCAACCAATAGCTTTCTTATTGTCTCTTAGAACTCTTACTAGCTTTTCTGTCTCAACATCACTTAAATGGGCATTTATAATAATAGAAAGAGTATTCTCATTACCAAGATAAGCATATTTAAGATGTTTAGGGATTGGTTTGAGTTCTAACCTTGGAGTTCACATAGGGAATTGGCTTCCCTGTTGAGCTAGGAAGAGGCTCAAAACATGGCCACCTTGAAGGCGTGTAAAATGGCATGGTGTCTAAGGCAGCAAGTATCTTAGTTCTTGCTTTGTCATATGCATCATCCTCACTTTCAATTAAAGTGAGTGCTCTCTCTAGTGGATCGTCCCAACCTTGTGTTTCAACTGGTGCCTACAATGTTAAGCTAAAATCGATTGAATTGCATTCATGAATGTCACTAGGATACCTCATAGCTTCAAGGATTTGAAAAGTTCTTGTTTCTCCTAGAATAGTCATGGTAAGCTTTCTGGAATGACAATCAATGATGGCACGAGTTGTGGCTAAAAATGGTCGACCAAAGATGAGAGGAAGATGATTTGATAGAGGGCTCTCCTCCATGTCCAAAATGTAAAAATTTGCTGGTAGAACTAGGTCACTGATTTAAACAATCACATCTTCCACAATTCCTCGAGGATGAGTAAGAGAGTAAGAGAACGATCCGCTAGTTGAATCATCATATGAGTTGGCTTGAGATCACCTAATTGAAGTGCTTCATAAATAAAATAAGGCATTAAGTTAATCGAAGCACCTAAATCACATAAACATTTATCAAACCTCATTGGACCAATTTGGCATGGAACAGTAAAGCTTCCAGGATCCTTCCTTTTTGGTGGCAACTTTCTTTGCCAAACTAATGACATTTTCTCTCCAAATGCCACCAGAGCATTGAGTTCCACCAGCCGTTTATTTGTGCACAATTCTTTTATGAACTTTACATAACTTGGAATATGTTTGATTGCCTTGAAAAAGGGAATTGCAATTTCTAGATTCTTGATTGTCTCTAGAAACTCTTCCTCAAGCTGCTCCTTCTTTGAATTGACAAACATGCGAGGGTAAGGTATAGGTGGAGTATATCCTTCCACCTTAGGGTTAGAATTCAATTCACTAGGCTTAGATTGTACCTTAAGAACATTCAACTTGGCTGGAATAGTGCTCTCGTCATGAGGAGTTAATTTGGACTCCTTGTGATGTTGATGGCAATCTTCTTCTTCCTCTTGTTGGACAGCCACAAGTTCATCTATTTGTTAAGGCTCTTTGGTGCTTTTAAGCTCATTTCCACTCCTCAAAGTGATCACATTCACCTGTGCATTGTTCAAATCTTTTGGATTTACAACAACTTGACTAGGAAGCTTACCTGGTTCTCTTTGGTTTATGACTGCTGCAATTTGTCCAACCTGAGTTTCTAAGTTTGCAATTGAACGATCAGTCTTATTCATGAAAGCTTGGGTTGAAACCTTGAGGTCATGAGCGCTTTGAGCTAAAGAACTCACTTGTCCAGTCAATGTACTCATGATGTCTTCAAAAGGCTTGCTTGGTGTAGCTTGGGGAGGTGGCAGATTTTGCACATTGTTGTTATTTCCCCATCTGAAATTAGGATGATTCCTCCATCCTGGGTTGTAAGTTGGAGCAAATGGATCATTTCTAGGTCTCTGATTTCCTTGAAATCCTCCTACCATGTTTGCTTCTTCATGAAACCCTTGCACTTGAGGACATGCCTCAGATGAATGTCCATGCATGGAACACACTTGATAAACAACCACAACTTGCTTTTGGGATACAAGTTGCTTAACAAGGTTAGTTAATTTAGAAATTTGAGAGTTATCATTAGAAGTACTAACCTCATAAACCTTCTTGGTTTGTCGATTTTTTAAACTAAATTGCTTCGTATTTAAAGCAATGTCCTCAAACATGGTCTTGGCTTGATCAGCCGTCTTGTTCATCAAACCACCAGCAGTAGCATCCACCATCATACGATCAGAATCAAGCAATCCTTCATAGAAATATTGCATGAGCAACCATTGTTCCAAGTTGTGATAAGGGCAAGAATGCAACAAAGTTTTAAAACAGTCCCAATACTCATGGAACAACTCTCCATCATTTTGCACAATTGACATGATTTCACGCCTAAGCTTGTTAGTGCATTGAGCTGGGAAAAATTGTTGCAGAAATTTGGAAGCTAGCACATCCCAAGTTTCAATGGATCCGGATGGAAGAGTGTGAAGCCATGCCTTACCCTTTTCCCTTAGTGAAAAGGGAAAGAGCCTAAGACGTATCTCTTGATGGGTCATGCCCTGGATCTTAATGGTATTGCATACTTCTACAAACTCCTTGATATGGAAATGGGGATCTTCACCTGCCAAACCATTAAATTTAGGTAAAAGATGGATCATACCTGATTTAAGTTCGAAGTTCTCCACGGTGGTGTCAGGATAATGAATGCATGAAGACTCCTTACTGATCATGGGAATCGCATACTCCTTCAAAGCACGATTAGCCTCGTCATTGTTGTTGTTGTTGTTGTTTTCCATGGTCATCTTGTCTTCTTCTAATTCAGCCTTGGGTGAGGATGAGGCTGACTTAGGTGTATGTGATTCTGAGTGGCAAGGAGAACTTGGCAAAGATTGAGTTTTGAGAATCCTCACAGGTTTGAGTGTACGCCTCTTACTCGAACTTGACTGAACCACCCTTTGTAGTTGCTCTCAGTCAATGGGTTGCTTCAATGGATTGAAAGACATATAACTGAAAAACAAAATAAATTAAGTTAGTAAGAAAAACTATAAGGCATTACAAAGTTGTTTAAGCGCAGTATCCGGCAACGGAGCCATTTTGTTGAAGTTTCTTTCAATTGCAGATATAAGGATAGTATATCGGCACAAGTAAGGGTGTCAAACGATAGGGACTAAGAAACAACTTAGTAAAACCTTTGACTCTTACAAATTAGCATTAGTTAAGGACTCATATGACTTAAAATGGGGGGTTTGAGTAATCTTGGTGCTAGTCCTCGAGCAAAACAAAACAAACAAAACATAACCTAAACCTTCCAACGTTTGTCTCAGGGATTTCCAATAAGACATGACATATTAAAAATCACTACTCCCACATATTTTAGCTATCTTTACCCTCGAGCACACACTTAATCACAGTCACCACTCACTAGCTCGCATTTAATCACTTAAAACAATGTTTTGAATGTAGTAACATGCCTTAGAGAATTCCCTCAATTCCTCACCGGATATACTCTCTATTTTCACACAGATTTTCTAACTACACTTCCTATACTAGGTATATGTGAGAAGATTGATGTAAATATGTAGACGAGCACTCACATATGTTATAATCAAAGAAGGCACTTTCTGGAATTATTAATGCACATATATATATATATATATATATATATATATATGATCTCATGAAAGGAATGCCACTACTTAGAAGCGAGAACCAGGGATTCCATATGCTCGTACCAATTTCAAACTCCACATATTGAAACACATAACAACCAAGATAGAGTCGAAGGGTTGTAATGGGGCTAAGGGTATTGCCTAACAAAGAAAGGTTAAGGATAAACACAGGTTCTTAAAGCAATAGTAAGCAAAAATAATGAAATTGACACTTAGAATTTACTTTCGAATGCAGTAACTAACTTTAAACACAAAGGGGAGATTCACATAACTCTCAGGGCCGGATTCAAACCTTTGGACCCTTTCTTCAACAACCAATACTTGTGAGTTCATTCTCACTTATTTAGAACTCTTTTTCTTTCTTTCTCAACTTTTTCTTCTCTCTTTTTTTCACGATTTGTGAATGTTTTGACTGCCCAATGCGCTCTATGCTCCAATTCCACGGGAAGATGGCACGGTTTTCCATAGATGAGCCGAAATGGGGACATCCCAGTTGGTGTTTTGTAGACTGTCCTATACGCCCACAATGCATCATCCAAGCGCAAGCTCCAATCCTTTCGAGTTGGTCCAACTGTTTTCCCCAAAATCTGCTTGATTTCACGATTATAAACCTCGTCTTGGCCACTTGTTTGAGGATGATAAGGTGTCGAGACCTTATGTGTGACACTATACTTCTTGAGCAGCGCCTCGATGGTTCGATTGTAAAAATGGGAACCTCCATCACTTATGAGTACTCTTGGCATCCCAAATCTGGCAAATATGTTAGTTTTGACAAAATCTGCAACCACTTTGGAATCATTAGTACGGGTGGCTTTTGCTTCCACCCATTTCGACACGTAATCAACTGCAAGTAAAATATAATTGAAACCATGAGATAAAGGAAAATGACCCATGAAATCGATGCCCCAAACATCAAAAATCTCGACAGAGGGAATTGGGGTATGCAGCATATGGTCTTTTGGACCTATATTCCCTGTTCTTTGACAACGATCACAGGTTATGCAAAAAGTTCTAACATCCTTACATATAGTAGGCCAATAAAATCCACATTCTAGGACTTTGAGGGCTATCCTTTGCGTGCCAAAATGACCCCCACATGCATATGTGTGACAAAATGTTAGAATTGAATTAAACTCAAAATTGTGCACACACCTATGTAGAATCTGATCAGGGTAATATTTCCATAGGTATGGGTCATCCCACACATAAAACCGTGCCCCCTTTTTTAGTTTATCATGTTCGTGCTTGTTTAGGGTGCTTGAAACTTGTTTAGTCACCAAATAATTCACTAAATCGGCATACCATGGCTCACTTACATCAATGGACAGCAGCTGTTCGCCTGGAAATGTTTCTAGGATTGGCAATAGCTCTTCATTGTGCACCAAACGACTCAAATGGTCAGCCACCACATTCTCATTCCCTTTCTTGTCTCGGAATTCGATGTCGAACTCTTGGAGGAGAAGCATCTAGCGGATAAGCCTTGGTTTGGCCTCTTTCTTCGTGAGCAAATATTTCAAGGCTGCATGGTCAGAATAAAATATGACTTTAGTTCCAAGTAAATAAGAATGAAACTTATCTAAAGCAAACACAACAGCAAGAAGTTCTTTTTCAATGGTGGAGTAGTTCAATTGAGCATCATTCAAGGTCCGGGATGTATAATAGATGACGTGTGGCTTCTTGTCCTTCCGTTGTCCCAAAACAGCTCCTATTGCATAATCTGAAGCATCGCACATAAGCTCGAAATGAAGGCTCCAATCTGGTGGCACTATGATAGGGGCCGAGGTTAGCATTTGCTTTAGATGTTTGAATGCCTTCTCACATTCCTCGTTCAATTCAAAGGGCACATCTTTTTGAAGGAGACGGTAGAGAGGTTGGGAAATCTTTGAAAAATCTTTGATGAATCGCCTATAGAATCCTGCATGTCCAAGAAAAGAACAAACCTCTCTCACCAAAGTGGGAGAGGGTAAGTAGCATACAAGATCTATTTTCGATTTATCAACCTCAATTCCCCTTTCTGAAATTATGTAGCCTAAAACGATGCCTTGTTTTACCATAAAGTGAGATTTTTCCCAGTTTAAAACAAGGTTAGTTTCCATGCATCTTTTTAAGATTAAGGTGAGATTAGCTAAACAATCATCAAACGAATCACCAAACACACTAAAGTTGTCCATGAAAACTTCAAAGATCTTCTCAACAAAATCTGAAAATATAGTTACCATGCATCTTTGAAACGTGGCTGGTGCATTGCATAAATCGAATGGCATTCGACGATAAAATGAATGACCGGCCAACCTTTCAAGCATTTGATCAATGAATGGCAGGGGGAAATGATCCTTCCTTGTGGTGGCGTTGAGCTTTCTATAATCGATGCAAACTCGCTAACCTGTTTGGATACGGGTGGGCACAAGCTCGTTCTCTTCATTCTTCACCACAGTGACTCCCAATTTCTTTGGAACAACTTGAACCGGCGAAACCCAACGACTATCCGAAATTGGGTAAATCACTCCACAATCAAGTAGCTTGATAATCTCCTTCTTTACAATGTCTATCATTTGAGGGTTAAGTCGTCATTGAGCCTCTCGAGATGGTTTAGCCCCCTCCTCCAAAAGTATGCAATGCATGCATGTTGTAGGGCTTATACCTTGATGTCGGCCAAGGTCCATCCAATGGCCGTTTTGTACTCCTTCAATACCCTCACCAACTTCTCCTCCTCTATTGCCGTGAGTGTGGATGATACTATGACCGGTAAAGTCTCTTGGTCTCCCAAGAAAACGTACTTCAAATGATTTGGTAATGGTTTAAGCTCGAGGAATGATGCCTGAATCACTGAGGGTAACAACTTATTAGTAGAAACGAAATCTGAAATTGGGATTGGAAGCTTACCATGTTGTTGTGGCAATGACTCTAGGGCTACCACCATCTTGGCTACTTCTTCACAAGGGGACACGGCTAAGTCTTCCTCATTGGTGTTGTGGGTGTGTACTACCTTTGCCTCTTGGTTTTTTAGTCTGATTCCTTTTGTAATGGTCGTTTCAAGGGCATCCCCATGTAAGTCTTCAAGGTGATCATACGCCAAAACATCGAGTATATCAATTGAAAAACAAGAATGATCATCAATAGGATACCTTATGGCTTCAGAAATGTTGAAATTGATAATGTCGCCATCAAATTCCATTATCAACGTCCCTTTGAACACATCGATCTTGGTGCGGGCTGTTTTCATGAATGGTCTTCCAAGTAGGATCGGCAATGGGGTAGAATGGACCGTATATTCCATCTCTAGTACATAGAAATCGGCTGGAAAGATTAAATGATTAACCTGCACCAAAACATCTTCCAAAACTCCTTTCGGATATGCATTAGAATGATCGGCTAATTGAATAATAACTCCATCATTTTTCAGCTCTCCTAGGTTCATAGATGCATAAATAGAATATGGCATGACATTGATGGATGCACCTAAGTCTAACATGGCATGCTCGAATTTAGTATTGCCAATAACACAAGGGATTGTGAAACTACCTGGATCCTTGCATTTAGGGGGCAATTTCTTTGCAACATTGCTGAAACATTCTCACTTACCCGTACCACTTCCTTGTTCGAGATCCTCTTCTTTGTTGTGCAAAGTTCCTTAAAAAATTTGGCATATTTTGGAACTTGTTTGATTGCATCAAGGAGCGGGATATTGACTTGCACCTTTCTAAACGTCTCTAGAATGTCCTTTTCACTTTCTTCTTTCTTTGATTGCATAAATCTGCAAGGAAAAGGCGCATTTGGAGGAATAGGGTTAGAATTAACCGAACTTGGACCTAACTTACATGTGTTGGACGTTTGAGAAGCTTTAGGAGACTGAGGCAAAGGTTGCTCTACCCTTGTCGTGGCCTTGTCTTGTTCCTCTTCCTCAAGTTGTAGCTTTTCGTCCTTCTTTTGGCTTGATTTGGACGTTTGTGGGTCAGTTCCAACTTCCTTGCCGCTTCTTAACGTGATGGCCTTGGCGGATTCAAATCCTCCCCTTGGATTCACAATGGTTGAACTAGGTAGTTTACCTTGTTCTCTAAACTGTCCCATGAACTCCGTTACTTACCCCATTTGCTTCTTCAATTCGTCTACCTCTTTAGCTTGATTTTGCATCTCTTTGGTTTGATTTTGTACTCCCTGCGTCAAAGAGGTTGCATTGGTGCGAATGGCCTTTGAAACATCCCAAGGGGTGGCTGTCGAAATCCTCCTTGTTGTTGAGGTTGTTGAGGTTCCCTCAACTTTATGTTTGGGTGATCTCTCCAGCCCGGATTGTAAGTGTTGGAATATGGATCGTACTTTGGCTGATTTTGGTATCCGATTGCGTTGGCACTTTCCCATCCCCCATTCTCTATTAAATTAGGGCATTGATCTGAGGGGTGTCCCTACATAGTGCACACGCCACAAGTGCTTGTTCCTTGCACTTTTGATCCTTCCGTAAACTATTACAAAAGAACAGTGAGATTAGCCATTTGGGATTGAAGTTCGGAAATTGCACTTACCTCATTCACTTGAGTTTGCCATGGGGGTTCTCTTTGTCCAATTCCTTCGTATTGTTGTGCATTTAAGGCTCGATTTGCAATTAAGATCTTTGCATCAATTGGTGTTTTATCGACCAAAGCACCACCTGCTGAGACATCTAGCATTTGTCGCTCAATTGGAAGGAGTCCTTCGTAGAAAATTAGAAGCTCTTCCTTCATTTGGGGTTGAGGGCACGATGCAACTAGAGCCTTGAAACGTTCATAATATGCTGGAAAATATTCGCCTTGGCTTTGTTGAATTCCGCTAATTTCTTCCTCAAAAGAATGACTCTTGAAGTTGGGAAGAATTTCTCTAAAAACGCTTTTTTCATGCTTTCCCAAGAAGTAACCGTTCCAGGTGCCAATTCGAATAACCAATCCTTAGCTTTTTCAAATAGAGAGAATGGAAAGGTTTTCATCTTCAAAATGTTCCCATCTACGTTGATTGGCATCATGCTCGAGCAAACAACTTCAAATTCTTTCAAATGCTTGTTCGGAACTTCCATGGACAGTCCATGGTATTTGCGAATGTGGTGTAACTGAAGGGAGAATTATGGATTCATTAATTAGGACATATATCGTTTATTGAGATAGTCCCAATTAGTATCTTTGCCATTTGATGTATTAGAGTTATCCATACATCGATTCTTTTGTCCTGAAAGGTTTCTTCCAAAGATTGACTTTCAGGGCATATTTCCAACAATCTCCCACTTGCACTAAAGTCAATCACTAGTGTATCTTATACATGCTAGTTGAGAGAGCTTATGCTCATAGGTTAACTTGGTTATGTATTAATATTTTTTATTTAAAAGGGATTTACTTATCAAATGTTTCTAAAACATTGATGATGTCTCTTTCTTGTGTTCGAATACTTTGATGAGACCTTGATTCCATGGCTTAAGCTATCGCCCCATTACGTCGTAGTATCCTACTAACGACCTTATGGTTTGGATTCAATCATTGGTTCTATAAGAACCCCTTCATTCAAAACACCTTTTGAAGCAGTTTCTAAAACAATATATCGTCATATATTTCGTTTGTATACTTTATACAAACTTTACTCCAATCTTGAGACCATTGTAGTACAATACTAACAATTCATTCATATGATTAGTACTTCATCCATTATGAAGTTCCATTTGTTAAAATGGCTTATTTTCACTTTGGTTAATAACCTAAGTGAATGCACGCTTCCAGAGTCTCACTCTGATGTTTCTTTCTTAAAGGCAATAATGCTCTATCAGTTACTTTGGTTCTGATCCTAGGATATAGTAATATCTTAAAGTGACAACCCCAGTGGTTCTTCACTCTTGGATATCTACTTCACAAGTCCATACATGTGTCCCTTTTGTGATGTTGTGACACATTCATTATAAGGGATACGAAAGTGATTTTCTATCATATAGAAAAATGCTTTCTTAAATCTTCAACATTTGAGATTTAATTTCCTTATGTAATATCCTTGAGATAGCCTTGCTATATCAATAAGTCCAATTTCAAGTCTATACTTCAAAATTGACCGTGTCATGTTTTGTCATTTTCGAGTAACATCTATGTTTAATTAAGTCTATCAAATAGACTTTATTCATATCTTGTTGCTCAAAATTTGACACCACTCCCATTGGCCTTGATGTAACTTAGCATTCATTCAAAACTTAACAATTATATTTTCTTGATTTGAATGCATATTGCTCCTACTAACTTGTCTTGGATCCATTGACAATCGTTGAGATCCATTAGCTTATTGATGATGTCTCAACTATTTAAACGAATCATACACAAAAGAATTCCTTCTCAAGTAATTCCATTTGAAATGTGTGACTTGCTATATCAAGTCTATTCATTTAAATTATATGGTGTCATACACCATACTACAAGTTTTAGTCATACTAAGACCTTTAATGTAGTCATATAAGAATTATCCAAGTCTTTAATGGAAGCATAGCTCCTACTAAGGATATAGGAACTCAACCATTCCTTCTAGGTGGTTGATATAATTCTTTATCAAAACTACATAGAGCGTTATAGTTACATAAGATGTTGAATTTGGATTGTCTTGTTGTTAAACTATATGTTGTGACTCATTCTGAAACTATTCCCCTTTTGTTTCATCAACTTGTCCATATGCTTAGTTATTTAGCTTGTTCTCATAAAAGAGAATGATGGACAACTCCCAACATATAACCATTTAATGCTAGGTTGTCGAAACCAACATTCAAAGACTATTCTTTAGAATGTCACACAACATAGAATTTTAACGTTTGAAGAGCTTGAGTCTTTTAACAATTAAAATTACAAACTCTTAATAATAGTCAAGTACTATTATTCTTTAGACAACTATAAACCAATCATATTCAAGTTTATATCCATTTTCACACATCCCACTATTTCTCATGACTTTAATGAGAAATCATTTCATACATTCAAAATGTATAAACGTGGAGTATATTGGTAGAAGACATTGTGTAGTAGCTTTTAAAACATTTCAAGCTTATTTGTTTCAATCTTCACTAAGTTAATGTCTTGTTATCAAGTGACTAAAGTCTTTAAACATTTTATAGATTTAGACACTTCTTTCTTGGTTTAATCAATAACACAATTGACATTTTAAAACCTTTTAACGAATGCCCAATTAGTTGTTCATAACTACTAATTGAATCAAGAGTGATCTTGATTATTGTGTTTCAAGTGATAACCATATAAGAAACGTTTTTCTTATTATTTATATCATTATAATGTGATCTTCCTTTTCTTCAAGAAAGGATACTCTAGACTTTTGTCAATTTATATAGAACTCATAGGTAGACAAATGGAACCAAATCTAAAGATTCATTGTATCCTTTTATGTCCTACATTTGAGATCTATCCATAATTGATAAATCTAAAGTTTGGTTATCACATTACAATAAGTGATATAGCTCTTGTATCTCATCTAGGATACAACAAGACAATTTTCAATTCATAACACTACTTTAAGGAAATAGTATATTCAAAAGGCATTCTTCACATTACATTAATATGATAATCCAAACATTCATAATGTTTAATACAAAAAGAATTAGCTCTATACATTTAGAGACTAATTTCAATACCTTTATACATTTAGGCACTAATAGTGGTCTTCCATCATATGAATCCACTTAATAAGTTCTTAACAAAATAAGAAAGTTTAAAGACAATCTTTAATGCCTAACAAACTTCCTAAGTAGTATGCAAAAAATATAGTGGCCGAACCCTTCACCACATTTTCCTTGCTTGTTCATCTTCTACTTGGCTTCTCCACCTATATACAACTATACAAGTGATTAGCCCTTTATATCAAATATAAATATTTAGAAGATCTAACATTTAGAATTGAAGATAAGAACATAAACCATACCTTGTGGCTTGTCCTTAAGAGTTGCAAGGTATAACCTGCAATTCCTCTTCCAATGCCCCTCTTTTCCACAGTGGTGGCAAGTCCCCTTTGGCTCCTTTGCCTTCCTTTTCCTCACTCCTCCTTGCGGCTTAGGAGTGAGGGACTTATTCTCCTTCCCTTTGCCTTTGCCTTGCTGCTTGGCCTTGGAAGATGATGGCTAGTTGTAGACTACTGCAGCAGTCCCTACAACGTTCTCTTTCTTCATAGTCTTCTCGGCAGTTACTAACATGTTTAGTAACTCAGAGAGAGTACTATCCATCTTATTCATATTGTAGTTCATTACAAACTGCGAAAATGAATCAGAAAGAGAAGCCAATATGAAGTCCTGGGCCAATTCCCCGTCAAGTGGAGTACCTAGGTTCTCCAATTGTTCAATGAATCCTATCATCTTCAGTACATGTTGATGTACTGGAGCTCCCTTGACAATCTTGGTCTTCACAAGTTCACAGACAGTGCTAAAGCCACGGTTGCGCATCCCTTCACCATATAATTCCGTAAGATGGAGTATTATGGAAGATGCAATGTCCATGCCCTCATGCTTTCTCTGTAGCTCCTCATTCATGGAAGCCAACAGATAGCACTTGGCTTGTGTGTCATCCTCAACGTGCTTGTCATACTTAGCACGTTCACCCTCAGTAGCCTCAGGGCCGAGAGGTATGTGAGGTGGAGCCTTGTCTAGTACGTAAACAATCTTCTCCAATGTTAGGAGAATCTTGACATTACGATACCACGATGGGAAATTGTGCCCCTCAAGGCAATGTTTGTCGAGTATTTTCGCGAGTGTGCTTCCAACCATATCTATATACATAAACAATAAAATCATTAGTTTGATTGTTGATTAAGTCAAATGATTCGGGTCTTTAAACCGAATGACACCACCCACCATTTTTTTGGCAAATTCCATATCCCTCAAGATGGAATCCGGAAGATTTCAAAGAAAGCTCCTAGCGGGTTATGGGAGGCTCACTATTACCAAGCCCACCTCACGATGATATGATATTGGCTAGCAAAAATAATAATGAGAGGGTACACTTACCCATTCACAACAACCTCTTGTGATTACCCATCTTTTTGGCCTCTAGAAAATAATGCCTCACGATGATACGATATTGGCATCATTTCTCTTAGTTAAGTTCTTTCCCACCATGCCGGTTTAGCTAGGGGTTCAAGCATGACCTCACGATGATACGATATTGGCCACACTCGTTGCCTACCTTAACCTCATCAAATGTTTTAAATAAACTCCTCCTGAATATAAGCATGCACTTTGAACTTCCCCATGATAGGGTGAAGGCGGTGTACAAGTCATAAACGCTTGGAGCCTACCATGGTGGAAGGCCACGAAAAAGTGTTCTAAGCACTCTTACGCTTACAACTTAATATTGTTTGTTGGTTGAGGGATTTTAGGGTCTCATCAATTTTATTTATTTAATCACATTCAAATAAATAGTCCTATTATAACTACTAGTCCTAAGTTAATGAAATTAATAGCATATGATATCCCCACTATTCGTTTTCATAAAACAAATCAATATTAATACATTTTTCAAAATATTGGAGATATATATAACTACTAATTGTATTCATTATTGTTTAGTAGCATATGATACTCCCACTATTTGTTTTGAGAAAAACAAATCAATATCAAAAACGAATTTTTCAAATATTGGAAGTAACTATTACTACTACGGTTTTTGCATTCCTTTGAAATTGGACTTTATAGTTATCTTAGGCTCTTGGATGACCATGGACTTATTAGGTTATTGCAACAACGAGCCAACATTGTTGAATATAAACTCGGGGAGGTTGTGTCAATTTAATTACGTGCTTTTCAATCCAATTAAAACATTTTTATTGAGCCATTAGAAATGAAAGACAATCATTCATGGCTAATTAGGGCATTGGACCCATTTAATCTTTAATCTCATGTCAAAACCCTCTTTTAGTTATGTCTCCTTACCAATAGTTAAAGAAACTCTAGTCTAGCACTAGAGGGAATCAACTAACGAATAGAGATTTAAGAAGTAATAAGAATTACAAACCGATTTGTACAAATTCCTATAAATTACATATACTAAAAGGGGAGAGATAGATTAATGTCAAACGTGACAAGGTCCAATTAAACAGTAATTAAAACACATTCCCAAGGTTCAAACAATTTGATTTTAGCGCCTTATCTCATAGCTCAATTATCGTTTAAGACATAAGTCCATAGTCATCCATTTTCTAACTACATAAACACATTTAAATAATTAAATGGAATGCAACATAAACATTTAGATTTAGTGCATATGGGCATAATAGAATTATGAGTTTAAACAACTAACAAAATTAAAATCAAATATTTTAACTTTCTAGTTAGTAGGGGCCTAAATGCAAATATAAAAAGTTAGGGGTAAAACCGTAAATACTCAAAAGTATAAAATATCTTTTTCCAAATTACAAAACCCCCCCCAAGTGAATAAATCCACTAGGGTGGCCGGCCACATTAAGGGGAGATGGGAAGTCTCACCCATCTTGCTTTAATTCAATGCAAGGTAGAAAAATCCAAATTTGCTTGTCACTTGGTTTTGGTTTAAAAGGCTTTAATGAAAAAGGTGAAGGAAATCTCCTAGACAAGTCTAGGGTTTTATAAGTTTTAATATGGTCATGGATGGTAAGAACATCATCCAAAACCATAAAACTATGCATGAAAACCAAATAAAACCATTTTGACCCAAAACCAAACTATGAACACCAAGAACAAAACCATGAACACTTTTTCAAGATTTGTGTATTCTTGGTGATTTTTAAAACCCAAAAACTTAAGTGACAATGTTTCTACTTTCTAGCTTTAAAATGATGTGTGAGTGTCTTACAATAAAACACAAACACATGCTCAAAAATCCCCAAAACCGTGCCAACCAAAAAGAACAAAAAACCCAAAATTTTGTTCATGACTTATTCTTTATTCATGCATACAAAACAACTTTTACATGCATATCTTTTTCAACTCTTGATTTATATTTTTCAACCATTGAAAAACAAAAGATAAACATACTTTAAATGAAGAAATAATATGTCAAATTAGTTCAAAACTCAATTTTCATTCATGCATACAAAACAACTTCTGCATACATACCTTTCTCAACTATTGACTAACATTTTTCAACTATTGAAAAAACAAAAGATAAACATATTTTGAATGAAGCAATAATTATGTCATACATAATATTAATACCCATATGCATAAAATCTAAAAGGACACATTATACATAAACCTTTGGCTCTGATACCACTTGAAGGGAGAATTATGAGATTAACACATGGGATTTCTAAATGACTAGCATGCATATACAATTCAAAATGTATATACATAAGCAACGGAAGCAATTTATCAAATAATATCAAAGCTATAGTCATGCAAATCCCCTTCAAGGTTCATAGGTTTATATATAATGCATCAAAACATTTAACTTAAGAACAAAGTCAAGGAATAGATCTATACCTCTTGATCTTGATTTTAGACCAAGGATGGACCACCTCCAAGCCCTTTGCTCCTTGAAGTCCTTGAGCCTAGCCTCCCTCCTTGCCTCCTCAACTTTGTTAGTAAGAGTGCTCCAAGGTTCTCCTTAAGTTTCCAAAGTAGAAAACCTCTAAAGATCCACACCCACTAGTGTAGTGAGATGGATGGAGGAATAACCAAAAGGGTGAAAGATTTGTTAGTAAAATCACCCCCAAGGTGGCCGGCCTTTGTTGTGTTTTAGAGAGATGTTTCTTTTGCCTCTTTGTTGTTTTAAACACACAAAAACCCTAAGGAATAAATCTCTATAAAGTTCCTTATATAGACAAAAAGAAACCTAGTCAACAAATTGACTTCCTATCTCTCCCAAACCCTTTAAGTGGCCGGCCCTTTAGTGTTTGGTTTGGGCTTTGGGCTTTTATTATTTCAAGTCATCCTATGCTTGAATAAAATCCCAATGGGTTTAGGCCCAATGGGCCCAATAAAACCCGAACATTTCTTTAAGCCCAAAACGATCTTTTCTCGCTTTTATGATTTCTTTAGACTTTCTAAATTAATCACAACACTTAATTAATCCAATTAATTATTTCCTTCATCCAGTAATTACTCACTACAAGAGTGTATCGGTGTACAATCATTTTAGGTTCTAATTAGCAAGGCAGTGAGGTGATTGACATCAATCCAATTGATTATATTTAATTCAATCACTTAGTGAATTAAAACTTCCTTTTAATTCACCTTTCTTCTTCGACGACTACATTTAATCATCTAGAAGAACGCACAAGCTATGAGTGACATCTAACCATATGTCATAGCTACCCAAGCTAATGTAGAAGTTGTTCGGAGAACCTATTCAGTTGGAATTACAATGTAATTCGATCCTTCTCTAAAACAATACTCTCAATCACATTACTAGAGTATGGATATATTATGTCAAACCCCTAATGTGATTATTCTTTCTTATATGATTCAATTGAGTCGTATAGAAACGCTTTCCTTTATTACGCTCGATACTTCGGCCGAAGATTCCCGAATCATATCTTAGAGCATTCTTCCTCTCTTATCGAAGATTAGAGATTCCTTGTTGCGCATACACTTGCCTTCATGACTAAGTGGCTTAACCCCAACTATGCCGTTGACATTCTGATAGAGTGACGTTTGACATAATCAAAGATCAAGTACTTAACAACAAGACAACGACGATGCCTCAGGTCAAAGGACTACTTACATTATTCCAACCATTAGAGTTACTTGCTTGACATGTGAGTAGACCTCCATGCAAGTACTCTTGTTCGATTGTGTTCAGTGAACTCATTCTCTTAATGAGCACCTACATACTTGTCTTAGTGTCAATACACAAATGGGATGAGACTTTCCATTCTTCCATATGAAGTGGACACAGTATGTACCGGTCTAAGCATTGTCAGTGTCCCTCCGACAATCCAATGACCAGGAACCTTTTGGACATAATGGTTATGTGAAGAAGGTCTCTGTAGTCTAACATCATTAGATTACTTCTTCAATCGATCCATTGTCTATGGATTCACTATTTAGGACATATATCGTTTATTGAGATAGTCCTAATTAGTATCTTTTCCATTTGATGTATAAGAGTCATCTATACATCGATTCATTTGTCCTGAAAGGTTTCTTCCAAAGATTGACTTTCAGGGCATATTTCCAACAGTAACAAGCTAGACTTTAATTCAAACTCATCGGTCTTGCCTTGAGATACTGTAGGGTATTGAATGCAAAGAGGCACGACATTGTTCAATCCCGAGGCAGAGAGTTCCTTGATTGTTCGATTATCCACAGCCATGACTTGTTCTTCTTTCTTCTTCTTCTTCAAACTCGGATTCAGAGCTAGAACTAGGTGGATTAGGTTATGGCTGCTTCCTCTTCCTTCTCAAAGTGCGTTCAAAATCATCGTCAAACTCCAAGATATGTGCACAAACAGGTTGAGAACTCCGAGTCATAAACTAGTACCTAAAACAAAGAAAACAAAGCAGAAATTAGAACACAAAGCAAAACACACGAAAACAAACAAAGGGAGATTAGCAATGTTGCTAATCCCCGGCAACGGCGCCAAAATTTGATGTGAAATTAAACTAGCACACAAATTAAACCCTCTTTTTGACAATTGTAGTATGGATAAATAGGGATCGCTCTAGACCGGGGATTAGGAGGGACTGCCAATCTACTCAAATTACACTCAATTTTGCTTAACTAGACTTAAAAACACTAAACTAGACTCCTATGACTCAAAACTGACTCAAACTACTCAAAACAGCACAAAACAAGCAAACTGACTCAAAACTAACACTAAGGATGACTTTGGATCAATATAAAAAAAACAAATTTTTCAAATATTGGAAGTAACTACTACTACTAAGGTTTTTGCATTCCTTTGTAATTGGACTTTATAGTTATCTTAGGCTCTTGGATGACCATGGACTTATTAGGTTATTGCAACAACGAGCCAACATTGTTGAATATAAACTCGGGGAGGTTGTGTCAATTTAATTACGTGCTTTTCAATCCAATTAAAACATTTTCATTGAGCCATTAGAAATGAAAGACAATCATTCATTGCTAATTAGGGCATTGGACCCATTTAATCTTTAATCTCATGTCAAAAACCCTCTTTTAATTATGTCTCCTTACCAATAGTTAAAGAAACTCTAGTCTAGCACTAGAGGGAATCAACTAACGAATAGAGATTAAGAAGTAATAAGAATTACAAACCGATTTGTACAAATTCTTATAAATTACATATACTAAAAGGGGAGAGATAGATTAATGTCAAACGTGACAAGGTCCAATTAAACAGTAATTAAAACACATTCCCAAGGTTCAAACAATTTGATTTTAGCGCCTTATCTCATAGCTCAATTATCTTTTAAGGCATAAATCCATAGTCACCCATTTTCTAACTACTTAATCACATTTAAATAATTAAAAGGAATGCAACATAAACATTTAGATTTAGTGCATATGGGCATAATAGAATTATGAGTTTAAACAACTAACAAAATTAAAATCAAATATTTTAACTTTCAAGTTAGTAGGGGCCTAAATGCAAATAAGAAAAGTTAGGGGTCAAACCGTAAATACTCAAAAGTATAAAATATCTTTTTCCAAATTACAAAAAACCCCCCAAGTGGATAAATCCACTAGGGTGGCCGGCCACATTAAGGGGAGATGGGAAGTCTCACCCATCTTGCTTTAATTCAATGCAAGGTAGAAAAATCCAAATTTGCATGTCACTTGGTTTTGGCTTAAAAGGCTTTAATGAAAAAGGTGATGGAAATCTCCTAGACAAGTCTAGGGTTTTAAAAGTTTTAATATGATTATGGATGGTAAGAACATCATCCAAAACCATAAAACTATGCATGAAAACCAAATAAAACCATTTTGACCCAAAACCAAACTATGAACACCAAGAACAAAACCATGAACACTTTTTCAAGATTTGTGTATTCTTGGTGATTTTTCAAACCCAAAAACTAAAGTGACAAGGTTTCTACTTTCTAGCTTTAAAATGATGTGTGAGTGTCTTACAATAAAACACAAACACATGCCCAAAAAACCCCCAAAACCGTGCCAACCACAAAGAACAAAACCCCAAAATTTTGTTCATGACTTATTCTTCATTCATGCATACAAAACAACTTTTACATGCATATCTTTTTCAACTCTTGATTTATATTTTTCAACCATTGAAAAACAAAAGATAAACATATTTTAAATGAAGAAATAATATGTTAATCTAGTTCAAAACTCAATTTTCATTCATGCATACAAAACATCTTTTGCATACATATCTTTCTCAACTATTGACTAACATTTTTCAACTATTGAAAAACAAAAGATAAACATATTTTGAATGAAGCAATAATTATGTCATACATAATATTAATACCCATATGCATAAAATCCAAAAGGACACATTATACATAAACCTTTGGCTCTGATACCACTTGAAGGGAAAATTATGAGTTTTACACATGAGATTTCTAAATGACTAGCATGCATATACAATTCAAAATTTATATCCATAAGCAACGGAAGCATGTTATCAAATAATATCAAAGCTATAGTCATGCAAATCCCCTTCAAGGTTCATAGGTTTATATATAATGCATCTAAAACTTTTAAGTTAAGAATAAAGAGAAGGTATAGATCTATACCTCTTGATCTTGATTTTAGACCAAGGATGGACCACCTCCAAGTCCTTTGCTCCTTAAAGTCCTTGAGCCTTGATGCGAAAATAAATTAACGCACAAATTTAAACCCTATTTGTGACAGTTGTAGTATATGGATAAGTAGGGATCGTTCTAGGCCGGGGATTAACTAGGGATGCTAATCAAAGTGAAATTAAATTAAAAACGTAAAAACAAAATTTAAAATATTAAACTAGACTCAAAACACTTAAATAGAATAACTCAAAATAAAACTAACAAATAAACTAAAATAAATCAAAAGACTCAAAACAACTCAAGACTTAAGAAAACACAAACTAAAATGACTTCTAATAAATCTAACACTTTAAAATAAAATGGGGGATTGATTTTGATGAAAAGTAAATTAAACTTAAATAAATTACAAAATTGACAAAAACATAAAATTAAGGTAAAATGATAAATGACGGACTGGCTAGAGGATTATTCTCCACACATGCCACATATGCAACCTAAATTGATTTTCAGTTGTTCTTTCAATAAATTGTAAATTCTCAACGCCCCAAGTTAATTAGGTCCGCTTAAATTAACCTTCAGATTTTCCTACTTTTATTAGGTTGGATGATTGCATACGACAACCCAAAACATTCCCTACAAGTTCCCTACATGAATTGCATAATAGAGATACAAGCAAGAATCATTAAGTTTTATGAAAATCATAAGCATTGACGAGGCACTTGTTACTATGAATTGCATGAAACTTATGCCAAGAATTTACCTAACGCGATCGTTTATAAGCGACCTTCACTACTTGTGAATATAAGTTCATAACGATTAGGTGAAATTCACTTATATTCTAGCATCAAATTCATGCATGTAAATTAAGTATGCATCCTTAATCGACATACAAAAATAAGTTATCAATCAAGCAGTTAAGCAAATTAAATCACAACTCAGAAATCACAACTGAAGGTAATCAATTCAAATTACAAATATATCCATGGTTTTGAATTAAACTCTAGCCAAAATAAAATTAGTTACACATTATTTATAAATTAAAACAGAAATTAAACTTGAGTTTGGAACGAATTAACCGAGAGAGTAGAGTGCTTAAGCGCCACTGTGCTGCCAAGTTTCCGTGCTGACAGAACGCCAGCTGCCAAGTGGCTGCCTTGGCAGCCTTTCTTTCCCAACAGCTGTCTCTGCGCAGCTTCTGTCTTCTCCAGCTGGCTCCTCTCGCCTGCCAGCTATCCTCGCAGCAAGGCAGCCCTCAAACTGCCCGTTCTTCCTCCTCCACGCGTCAGCTTCTGCTCGACTTTCCCCCTTCAGTTTTGCTGCGCCCACGTGCAGCCTTGCTGCACGCCAGCCTTCCGCGTCTCCACTAGCTGCCAGGGAAGCAGCCGTTCTTTATTCCATCTTCCTGCACGTGCTGACCTCCCCTCAAGCTGCCAGCTGCTTCACGCTGCCCAAGCAGCACACTATCAATCCAATCCTCCCTTTCCGTGCCTAACTGTCCTGCTCTCCCCTGTGCCCTTGCGTCTCTCTCCCTTCAAACTGCCAAAGGCAGCGTCACTCCCCCCTTTCTTTCACACTGCCCGTTCCAATTTATTCTTCTTCTCTCCCACCAAACTCTGTCCACTTCTTCTTATTTTCTGCCATTCTTTTTGTTCCACTACCTTCCCACTGTGCAGTGCATCAGTCCTCATTTCTTATTTTATTTCTGTCACTGCTTCTGCCTTTGCACCTTATATTTATATCCTTTCCCAGCTGTCCTCTCCACTTATTTCCCTAATGTCGTGCTCCTCTCTTTATTTTTCTGCTTTCAAACAAAATGGAACAAATTTATTAATCAAATATAGTGGGTAAGGTTGTTTTAACGAATTTATTACTTAAAACCACACTTATGCTATTTTTATTTTCTTAGCTAGATAAATTCGATAAAACACAAAAACAAAGTAAATAGCACATAAATATGAGGAAATAACTAAGAAAAGACGAGAGAATTTGATGTAAAATATGTATAAATATGAGCTTATCAAATACCCCCACACTTAGCTTTTGCTAGTCCTCGAGCAAAACAAACGAAAACAGAAAAAGTAATAACATGAAAATTATTAGTTTTCCCCTATGTGACCCTCATAGAATTTCATTCGAGAACACAAAACATCAAGAACCATAGCTAACACCAAACAAGCTAATCCAAGTTCATTTTCCTAAGTCAAATATTAGCAGTAATCTTTGAAACATCCTTGAAGTGTAGTGTGTGAGATAGCCATGCTCATGCAATTTCAAATTTTTATTTTTAAAAACACCATATGCAAATTATCGACCTTCTCACTGGATATACGCTCAATCACATATGTGTTTAGTTTTAAATGTGTTTCGCTCAAAGAAACAAATGTGAAAGTTCTACCATAAGCTTGCATAAAGATCACTTCTCCACAGTCATAATTGCAAAACTTAAATCAAGAGGACTTTTATTGGATGTAATGAGGCTTAGGGATAGGGTTATTGAAACGAAAGAATCGGAAAACACAAGTTCCAAGCTACATTGCAAGCAATTATTTTCTTTAGATTTATAAGAACTCAAGCTCTCCAACGATTCTTCAGACATCTCCAACCAAAAACTTAAACTGAAACTTTAAAACTTTTTATTTTCTTTGTATACAATCTTTCTTTTTCTTTTCCTTTTCTTTTTTTTTTTTTTTTTTTTTTTTTTTTTTTTTTTTTTCAAACAGAAACAAATATGAAAAACCCCCACACTTATTCTTTTGCCAAACACCTTTAAAGTACTTCACAAACATTTCACATAAGACAATCTTGCATTGCTTGCTTGGAAAGGGTAAGGAAAAATATTTATTTCAGGCATAAGGGTAGACATATCTGGTGATAAGAAATAAAAGGCTCACAAATACGGCTCAAATTGGTAATCTAATGATATCATTTTTCTTTGGGAAACAAAGTTATTTGGGCCATGGTGGTAAACCTAATGCCTCTATCATTTTCAAGTTCATGCAATCAATGACAAAAATTTCGAAAGATCGTTATGCAAGTTCTAGAGAAGTATCTCACATAAGTTCATCACACATGAAAGAATAGGAGTGTATGAAAAATGCACACACTTTCAATAGGCTCAAAAACTCACATAGGATGTATATGGTCACTAAATTCACATATGGAGCTTTAAATCATGCTTTAATTTCACATCAACAAGGCTATGTGCATTTGGTTTTTCAAAGATGATCAAATATGTACAAACTAACACGAGAATAAGGAATTTCACACAACACATGTTAACTAAGTTCTTGATCATCATGGTTCAAATTTTATCCAATTATATCATTGGGTCGGGAAACTAACAAAAATCTAATTCAAAACAATAAGGAAAACAAGGAAATATTTTTGGATTTTTTAAATTTTCCGATTTGTTTTTTTTTTTTTTTAAATAAAACAAAACTAATTAAGAAAACAAAGCAATAACATGGAAACAAATGAAACCAGTTCAAAGTCGAAGGTACAAAAAATTTCAATTTGGTCATTTTTAAACTCTTTACCCCCACACTTAAACTAGACATTGTCCCCAATGTCAGAAAATATAATAAAATGCAAATAAAAATAAAAATAAAATAAAGCAACAAAATAAAGCAATAGGACTGAAAACTTCCCTAATTTGCAGTAAAATCAAGCGATGACCCCGAAGCTTAAATTCTGCAATCAACCTCAAGGGTGGAAATAACCAAAAGCTCCTGCAAAGAAAAGAAATAAATCAGTTAAGCACACAAGAAAATGTAGAAAATGCAAACGAAAAATTGAAAATGAAAATAAAAGACAATGAATAAAACTAAAAGTGATCATTGGTCCTGTTTGGTGACTTTCCACAGCTTTGAACTTGAACTGGCCTCGGAACTTCTTAGCAAGGAAAATGAGACTTGATTGGTGGTGGTGTTGAAGCTTCTCGAGCTCTTGGTTTCAACTCGGACTCCTTCTGCCGGGTTGATTGAGTCTGCAGGCTACATTCTTCTCTTTTTGTTCTTCTGCATGGCAGGTAGGCACGAGGAATAGGTGGTGGTCTGCTTCTTTGTTCAATCTGTCCAAGTGCCGACCGATTGCCTTTCTTTCACCTTGCCCCGTAGCCAAGAGCAAGGGTAAAGGAAAAGCATGCCATGAGAAATCTTTGCCTCTGACTCTGATGATATGGGATACTTTTGCTTTTGAAGAAGTATCGTTCCACAGGTGTATGCGTGAACTGGGCTGGGGAACTTCTTAGCAAGGAAAATGAGACTTGATCTTGAAGATGAAGCAGCACCTTGTCTCCACATGCTTCAAGTATCATTTTCACTTGCCATGTCTGTTCTCCAGGCAGATGTGGCGACTTCTTCGGAAGTACATCAGTGGTTGAAGAAGAGCACTCGAGAGCAATGCTAGGTAAGCAATCAGGAAGGATTTCCAGGCAGTCGGTTCTTAGATTGGAAGATTGACACCGAGTGCTGGCTGATTGCCCGCTTTCTCCTTGCCCCAAAGACAAGGAAAAGGACAGGGAGAAAGCGTGATATGAGATACTCTTGCTTTCAACCTTCATGATATGAAATACTCTAGCTCTAGATGACTTATTTTCAAAGGTATCCCAGGGAATGAGAAACACAGAGAAACTCGAGAGGGTTTGTTGGAAAGGCATTTTCGGAGATGAAAAAATTTCGGAGATGAAGAAGTGCTGAGAGAGTTTGCCTTTGCAATGGATGCGAAGGTAGACGTTTATAGGTCTTTTCTTCACAACCGAAACTATTCTTTTACCCCTGTCGGCAGCCGGTGGATGGATGAACAGTACAGGTCACGCGCTTTCTGAAAAAGCAACCCGTAATTTGCGCAAAGCTGACAGCGCGTGACGAGTGACGACAAAATTGGAAAAATCAGGGAGCGGCTCGTGGTTTCTGAGCAATCCCGACTTTTGAGAAAGGAATTGCATGTGACACGTCTGGACAAATCAGGGAGCGGCTCGCCTCGTGATTCCTGACTGCTCCGGCTTTTGAGAAAGGCGCCCGACTTTTGAGAACGGCGACGCCGCTTTTGAGAAAAGAATCCGGCTTTTGAGAAAGGAGCCCGGCTCTTCGATTTGCGAGAGGGCGCCTCTTCGACTGCTGAGTGATGCCTCAACGATTTCTTCTTCTTATAAGAACGCTCATTTTTGTTCCACAACACACTTAAGCTCCCCCTGAAAACACTTACTCCTGCAAACACTCCCTCTTGCACTTCTTTTAATCTTTGATCATTCCGACTCTTCATTCTCAACACCTTCAGAAAATGTCTTGCCCTTCTGACCGTCGCCTTAACTTGAATGTTGGGGAAGATAGTGATATATCTTCTCCAACCAACATTTGGCAGCCGTCCTTCATATCCCCAAATGGTCCTCTTACAGTTGGGGATTCCATGATGATGAACGAAACAACCGCATCGGTGGTGGCCAGAAATCTGCTCACTCCTAGAGACACTAGAATACTTTCCAGGCGGTCCGACGAACTAGCTGTCCAGGACTCTATGGCCTACAGCGTCCGATGCGCAGGTTCAGTATCAAACATGGGCCAGCGCCTTCTTGCACGAACTCGTCAGGTGGAGTCGTTGATGGCTGAAGTGGCTAGTCTTCGGCAAAAGGTCAGAGTGCTTAGGCATGAGAACAGGGATTTGCACATGCTCGCAACCAATTACTCCACAAGCATGAAGAGGAAGCTTGATCAGCTGCAGGAGTCCGAAGTGCGGATTCAGAGTGATCATCAACGGTTTATGACGTTACTCCCGAGGTTTGTGTTGCCTTCGTCCTCGGGAGCAGCACCAAGTATTGAGGCTCTGAATGATCCAGCTCTGGCGCTTCGTCTTTCAGGGGCTCCGTCGACCTCCGAGGCTCCACCTACCAACGACCAATGAAAGCTTTTAGTTTACAAGTTATTGTAAAATATTTATGCATTTAAGTTTATTTAATTATATCTATAAATATAAGTATTTTTGTGTTTTTTTTTTTTTTAAATTATGTAATGTTTATTATTATTATTATTTTTTTTTTTCATTTTTTATTTTATATAAATGTAAAATAAGTAAATCAAAGTAAAAAAAAAAAAAGACTAAGTTTAATCTCCTAAACAAAAATCACAACTAAATAAACAAAACAAAAATCACAACTAAATAACAAAACATAATGAAATCAACGTAAAAAAAAAATCAACGTAAAATAAATTCACACAAGAGCAAACAAACAATGAAAGAACTAAACAAAGTAAAATAAATTCAGTAAAGAGAAGGGATTAGGAATGCAAATCTGATTGTGGGTGATTCCTAGGCCTCCATTCATTATTCAAATGCATGGGCTTATCATTAAACGGACGGTGGTACTTGAAATGATCCGACAACGGTCTAAGTTCTAATGACGGTGCCTGAATCATCAAAATTAGATTGTTAGTATAACATAAAATTAAAAATGGAGAAGATGGCTTACTATCTTTTTCCGACACAAACTCAATGACAAACACCACATTTTTGAACATTTCCGGGACTTTGAACTTAGCCAGGTTTACTATGATGGTTGTGGCTTGTCCCGTGTCATCAAACTCAACTGCTTTGGGCTTGATTGTCTCAACTACATCCTCTTTGATAAGTTCAACAAATTCTTCGACCACCTCATTTTCTGGAATATCTTCCACAACGTCTTTTTCATTCACTTCTTCCTTGGGATTTAAAAACCTGCAAGGAAAAAGGACATTTGGTGGAACGATGTTAGAATGAAATGAACTTAGAACCTCCTCACCTGAGTTGGATGGCATAAGGACTTGAGGGGTTTGCGATAAGAATTCTTCTAAACTGCCCAAGTAGTCATCCTCATCTTCTTCTTGAATTGGCAATTCATCCATGTCCGGGCTATGTTTGGAAGGTTCTGGGACAACTTCATACTCCATGTCACCTTCCAAAGTATTGACTTCATCGATTTCACTTTCTGCCTTTGAATTTGCAATGTTTGAGTTGGAGAGTTCACTTTGATCTCGAATCTGTGCCATGAATTCCATAATCTGCCCAATTTGCTCCTCCAATGCATCCACCTTGTTGGCTTTATTTTGCATCTCCTTGTTTCGATTTTCTACGTCTTGGGTCAAAGAGGTTAGTAACTTATTCAACATGTCATTATCCGAAGACGTACCTGAATTTGATTGGGGAGATTGTTGTGGTGGATGTGACGGTTCATATGGCCACTGATAGAACTCTTCCGATGGCGGCAATTGTTCTTCTTTTTGTGAACCCTGTACTGAAGAAATTAATTCTTCAAGCATTTGATTATAATCCACGGGCATACTTTGATTCGATTGGAATTGTTGTGGGGGATGCTGTGGTGGCTGCATAGATCTTGAATAGAACGCGTCTTCTTGCTGCCAATATCCACCTTGTTGGAATTGTTGAGGTTCTCCCCACATGTACTCTGAATTACTTCTCCAATCCGAATTATAAGCGTTGGAAAACATGTTGCCCCTTGATTGGTTATAGCCTTGATATCCCCAAACATCTTCTTTTGCAGAAAATTGGGGATATTGATGAGTTTGAAATCCTTGCTCATAGGGCACATCAAGTGTAGGGACACTTGGCATTGTGGTCCGTTCGGCATTATGAGTTAATTGAGCAGTGAGCTGTGCCAATAGATCTTGAATGCTAGTAGAATCCAGGTCTTGCTCCATTTGTACCTAAAATCAAAGAAAACTAAATCAAATATCAAAAGTAAAAGACATAAACACAAATAAACATAAGCAAAAACAAAAATAAAAGGATTAGCAAATTTGCTAATCCCCGGCAACGGCGCCAAAAATTTGATGCGAAAATAAATTAACGCACAAATTTAAACCCTATTTGTGACAGTTGTAGTATATGGATAAGTAGGGATCGTTCTAGGCCGGGGATTAACTAGGGATGCTAATCAAAGTGAAATTAAATTAAAAACGTAAAAACAAAATTTAAAATATTAAACTAGACTCAAAACACTTAAATAGAATAACTCAAAATAAAACTAACAAATAAACTAAAATAAATCAAAAGACTCAAAACAACTCAAGACTTAAGAAAACACAAACTAAAATGACTTCTAATAAATCTAACACTTTAAAATAAAATGGGGGATTGATTTTGATGAAAAGTAAATTAAACTTAAATAAATTACAAAATTGACAAAAACATAAAATTAAGGTAAAATGATAAATGACGGACTGGCTAGAGGATTATTCTCCACACATGCCACATATGCAACCTAAATTGATTTTCAGTTGTTCTTTCAATAAATTGTAAATTCTCAACGCCCCAAGTTAATTAGGTCCGCTTAAATTAACCTTCAGATTTTCCTACTTTTATTAGGTTGGATGATTGCATACGACAACCCAAAACATTCCCTACAAGTTCCCTACATGAATTGCATAATAGAGATACAAGCAAGAATCATTAAGTTTTATGAAAATCATAAGCATTGACGAGGCACTTGTTACTATGAATTGCATGAAACTTATGCCAAGAATTTACCTAACGCGATCGTTTATAAGCGACCTTCACTACTTGTGAATATAAGTTCATAACGATTAGGTGAAATTCACTTATATTCTAGCATCAAATTCATGCATGTAAATTAAGTATGCATCCTTAATCGACATACAAAAATAAGTTATCAATCAAGCAGTTAAGCAAATTAAATCACAACTCAGAAATCACAACTGAAGGTAATCAATTCAAATTACAAATATATCCATGGTTTTGAATTAAACTCTAGCCAAAATAAAATTAGTTACACATTATTTATAAATTAAAACAGAAATTAAACTTGAGTTTGGAACGAATTAACCGAGAGAGTAGAGTGCTTAAGCGCCACTGTGCTGCCAAGTTTCCGTGCTGACAGAACGCCAGCTGCCAAGTGGCTGCCTTGGCAGCCTTTCTTTCCCAACAGCTGTCTCTGCGCAGCTTCTGTCTTCTCCAGCTGGCTCCTCTCGCCTGCCAGCTATCCTCGCAGCAAGGCAGCCCTCAAGCTGCCCGTTCTTCCTCCTCCACGCGTCAGCTTCTGCTCGACTTTCCCCCTTCAGTTTTGCTGCGCCCACGTGCAGCCTTGCTGCACGCCAGCCTTCCGCGTCTCCACTAGCTGCCAGGGAAGCAGCCGTTCTTTATTCCATCTTCCTGCACGTGCTGACCTCCCCTCAAGCTGCCAGCTGCTTCACGCTGCCCAAGCAGCACACTATCAATCCAATCCTCCCTTTCCGTGCCTAACTGTCCTGCTCTCCCCTGTGCCCTTGCGTCTCTCTCCCTTCAAACTGCCAAAGGCAGCGTCACTCCCCCCTTTCTTTCACACTGCCCGTTCCAATTTATTCTTCTTCTCTCCCACCAAACTCTGTCCACTTCTTCTTATTTTCTGCCATTCTTTTTGTTCCACTACCTTCCCACTGTGCAGTGCATCAGTCCTCATTTCTTATTTTATTTCTGTCACTGCTTCTGCCTTTGCACCTTATATTTATATCCTTTCCCAGCTGTCCTCTCCACTTATTTCCCTAATGTCGTGCTCCTCTCTTTATTTTTCTGCTTTCAAACAAAATGGAACAAATTTATTAATCAAATATAGTGGGTAAGGTTGTTTTAACGAATTTATTACTTAAAACCACACTTATGCTATTTTTATTTTCTTAGCTAGATAAATTCGATAAAACACAAAAACAAAGTAAATAGCACATAAATATGAGGAAATAACTAAGAAAAGACGAGAGAATTTGATGTAAAATATGTATAAATATGAGCTTATCAAGCCTAGCCTACCTCCTTGCCTCCTCCACTTTGTTAGTAAGAGTGCTCCAAGGTTCTCCTTTAGTCTCCAAAGGAGAAGACCTCTAAATATCCACACCCACTAGTGTAGTGAGATGGATGGAGGAATAACCAAAAGGGTGAAAGATTGTTAGCTAAAACACCCTCTAGGTGGCCGGCCTTTGTGGTTTTAGAGAGCCTTTTTCTTTTGCCTCTTTGTTGTTTAAACACACAAAAAACCCTAAGGATTAAATCTCTATAAAGTTCCTTATATAGACAAAAAGAAACCTAGTCAACCACTTGACTAAATATCTCTCCCTCTCCACTTGCAAGGGCCGGCCTCTTTGTGTTGGTTTGGGCTTTGGGTTTTTATTTATTTCAAGTCATCCAATGCTTGAATAAAAGCCCAATGGGTTTAGGCCCAATGGGCCCAATTAAACTCGAACGTTTCTTTAAGCCCAAAAACGATCTTTTATCGCTTTTATGATTTCTTTAGACTTTCTAAATTAATCACAACACTTAATTAATCCAATTAATTATTTCCATCATCCATTAATTACTCATCACAAGAGTGTATCGGTGTACAATCATTTTAGGTTCTAATTAGCAAGGCAGTGAGGTGATTGGCACCAATCCAATTGATTATATTTAATCCAATCACTTAGTGAATTAAAACTTCCTTTTAATTCACCTTTCTTCTTTGACGAACACATTTAATCATCTAGAAGAACTCACAAGCTATGAGTGACATCTAACCATATATCATAGCTACCCAAGCTAATGTAGAAGTTTGTTCGGAGAACCTATTCAGTTGAAATTACAATGTAATTCGATCCTTCTCTAAAACAATACTCTCGATCACATTACTAGGGTATGGATTTATAATGTCAAACCCCTAATGTGATTATTCCTTCTTATATGATTCTATTGAGTCGTATAGGAACTCTTTCCTTTATTACGCTCGATACTTCGGCCGAAGATTCCCGAATCATATCTTAGAGTATTCTTCCTCTCTTATCTAAGATTAGAGATTCCTTGTTGCGCATACACTTGCCTTCATGACTAAGTGGCTTAACCCCAACTATGCCGTTGACATTCTGATAGAGTGACTTTTGACATAATCAAAGATCAAGTACTTAACCACAAGACAACGACGATGCCTCAGGTCAAAGGACTACTTACATCATTCCAACCTTTAGAGTTACTTGCTTGACATGTGAGTAGACCTCCATGCAAGCACTCTCGTTCGATTGTGTTCAGTGAACTCATTCCTTTAATGAACACCTACATACTTGTCTTAGTGTCACTACACAAATGGGATGAGACTTTCCATTCTTCCATTTGAAGCGGATACAGTATGTACCGGTCTAAGGATTGTCAGTATCCCTCCGACAATCCAATGACCAGGAACCTTTTTGGACATAATGGTTATGTGAAGAAGGTCTCTGTAGTCTAACATCATTAGATTACTTCTTCAATCGATCCATTGTCCATGGATTCATTAATTAGGACATATATCGTTTATTGAGATAGTCCCAATTAGTATCTTTGCCATTTGATGTATTAGAGGTATCCATACATCGATTCTTTTGTCCTGAAAGGTTTCTTCCAAAGATTGACTTTCAGGGCATATTTCCAACAATCTCCCACTTGCACTAATGTCAATCACTAGTGTATCTTATACATGCTAGTTGAGAGAGCTTATGTTCGTAGGTTAACTTGGTTATGTATTAATCACTTTTATTATTTAAAAGGGATTTACTTATCAAATGTTTCCAAAACATTTGATGATGTCTCTTTCTTGTGTTCGAATACTTTGATGAGACCTTGATTCCATGGCTTGAGCTATCGCCCCATTACGTCGTAGTATCCTACTAACGACCTTATGGTTTGGATTCAATCATTGGTTCTATAAGAACCATTTCATTCAAAACACCTTTTGAAGCAGTTTCTAAAACAATATATCGTCATATATTGCGTTTGTATACTTTATACAAACTTTGCTCCAACCTTGAGACCATTGTAGTACAATACTAACAATTCATTCATATGATTAGTACTTCATCCATTATGAAGTTCCATTTGTTAAAATGGTTTATATTCACTTTGGTTAACAACCTAAGTGAATGCACGCTTCCAGAGTCCCACTCTGATGTTTCTTTCTTAAAGGCAATAATACTCTATCAGTTGCTTTGGTTCTGATCCTGAGATATAGTAATATCTTAAAGTGACAAACTCAGTGGTTTCTTCACCTTTGGATATCAGCTTCACAAGTCTGTACATGTGTCCCTTTTGTGATTTTGTGACACATTCATTATAAGGGTTATGAAAGTGATTTTCTATCATATAGGAAAATGCTTTCTTAAATCTTCAACATTTGAGATTTAATTCCCATATAACATCATTGAGATAGCATTGCTATATCAATAAGTCCAATTTCAAGTCTACACTTCAAAATTGACCGTGTCATGTTTTGTCATTTCTCTAGTAACATCTATGTTTTATCAAGTCTATCGAATAGACCTTATTCACATCTTGTTGCTCAAATTATGACATCACTCCCACTGGCCTTGTTGTAACTTAGCATTCATTCAAAATAACAATTATATTTTCTTGATTTGAATGCATATTGCTCCCACTAACTTGTCTTGGATCTATTGACAATCGTTAAGATCCATTAGCTTATTGATGATGTCTCAACATTTTGAGAATATCAACAACTCTAGTTAACACAAGTTATTTAAACGAATCATACACAAAAGAATTCCTTCTCAAGTAATTCCATGAAATGTGTGACTTGCTTTATCAAGTCTATTCATTTAAATTATATGGTGTCGTACACCATACTTCAAGTTTTAGTCATATTAAAACTTTTAATGTAGTCATATAAGAATTATCCAAGTCTTTAGTGGAAGCATGGCTCCTACTAAGGATATAGAAACTCAACCATTTCTTCTAGGTGGTTGATATAATTCTTTATCAAAACTACATAGAGCGTTTTAGTTACATGAGATGTTGAATTTGGATTGTCTTGTTGTTAAACTATATGTTGTGACTCATTTTGAAACTTATTCCCTTTTGTTTCATCAACTTGTCCATACGCTTTGATTATTAGCTTGTTCTCTTAAAAGAGAATGATGGACAACTCCCAACATATAACCATTTTATGCTAGGTTGACGAAACCAACATTTAAAGACTATTCTTTAGAATGTCACACAACATAAGAATTTTTAACGTTTGAAGAGCTTGAATCTTTTAACAATTAAAATTACAAACTCTTAATAATAGTCAAGTATTATCATTCTTTAGACAACTATAAACCAATCATATTCAAGTTTATATCTATTTTCACACCTCCCACTATTTCTCATGACTTTAATGAGAAATCATTTCATACATTCAAAATGTATAAACGTGGAGTATATTGGTAGAAGACATTGTGTAGTAGCTTTAAAACATTTCAAGCTTATTTGTTTCAATCTTCACTAAGTTATTGTCTTGTTATCAAGTGACTAAAGTCTTTAAACATTTTATAGATTTAGACACTTCTTTCTTGGTTTAATCAATAACACAATTGACATTTTAAAACTTTTTAACAAATGCCCAATTAGTTGTTCAAAACTACTAATTGAATCAAGAGTGATCTTGATTATTGTGTTTCAAGTGATAACCATATAAGAAACGTTTTTCTTATTACTTATATCATTATAATGTGATCTTCCTTTTCTTCAAGAAAGGATACTCTAGACTTTTGTCAATTCATATAGAACTCATAGGTAGACAAATGGAACCAAATCTAAAGATTCATTGTATCCTTTTATGTCCTACATGTGAGATCTATCCATAATTGATAAATCTAAAGTTTGGTTATCACAATACAATAGGTGATATAACTCTTGTACCTCATCTAGGATACAACAAGACAATTTTCAATTCATAACACTACTTTAAGGAAATAGTATATTAAAAAGGCATTCATCACATTACATTAATATGATAATTCAAACATTCATAATGTTTAATACAAAAAGAATTAGCTCTATACATTTAGAGACTAATTTAAATACCTTTATACATTTAGGCACTAATAGTGGTCTTCCATCATATGAATCCACTTAATAAGTTCTTAACAAAATAAGAAAGTTTAAAGACAATCTTTAATGCCTAACCAACTTCCTAAGTAGTAAGCAAAAACATAGTGGCCGAACCCTTCACCACATTTTCCTTGCTTGTTCATCTTCTACTTGGCTTCTCCACCTATATAAAATTATACAAGTGATTAGCTCTTTATATCAAATATAAATATTTAGAAGATCTAACATTTAGAATTGAAGATAAGAACATAAACCATACCTTGTGGCTTGTCCTTAAGACTTGCAAGGTATAACCTGCAATTCCTCCTCCAATACCCCTCCTTTCCACAGTGGTGGCAAGTCCCTTTGGGCTCCTTTGCCTTCTTTTTCTTCACTCCTCCTTTCGGCTTAGGAGTGGGTGGCTTCTTCTCCTTCCCTTTGCCTTTGCCTTGCGGCTTGGCCTTGGAAGAGGATAGCTTGTTGTAGGCTACTGCAGCAGTCCCTACAACGTTCTCTTTCTTCATAGTCTTCTCGGCAGTTACTAACATATTTAGTAACTCAGAGATAGTACTATCCATTTTATTCATATTGTAGTTCATTACGAACTGCGCGAATGAATCAGAAAGAGAAGCCAATACGAAGTCCTGGGCCAATTCCCCGTCAAGTGGAGTACCAAGGTTCTCCAATTGTTCAATGAATCCTATCATCTTCAGTACATGTTGATGCACTGGAGCCCCCTTGACCATCTTGGTCTTCACAAGTTCACAAACAGTGCTAAAGCGACGGTTGCGCGTCCATTCACCATATAACTCCGTAAGATGGAGTATTATGGAAGATGCACTGTCCATGCCCTCGTGCTGTCTCTGTAGCTCCTCATTCATGGAAGCCAACAGATAGCACTTGGCTTGTGGGTCATCCTCAACGTGCTTGTCAAACTTAGCACGTTCATCCTCAGTAGCCTCAGGGCCGAGAGTTATGTGATGTGGAGCCTTGTCTAGTACGTAAACAATCTTCTCCAATGTTAGGAGAATCTTGACATTACGATACCACGATGGGAAATTGTGCCCCTCTAGGCAATGTTTGTCGAGTATTTTCGCGAGTGTGCTTCCAACCATATCTAAATACATAAACAATAAAATAATTAGTTTGATTGTTGATTAAGTCAAACGATTCGGGTCTTTAAACCGAATGACACCACCCACCATTTTTGGCAAATTCCATATCCCTCAAGATGGAATCCGGGAGTTTTCAAAGAAAGCTCCTAGCGGGTTATGGGAGGCTCACTATTACCAAGCCCACCTCACGATGATACGATGTTGGCTAGCAAAAATAATAATGAGAGGGTACAATTACCCATTCACAACAAGCTTTTGTGATTACCCATCTTTTTGGCCTCTAGAAAACAATGCCTCACGATTATACGATGTTGGCATCATTTCTCTTAGTTAAGTTTTTTCCCACCATGCCGGTTTAGATAGGGGTTCAAGCATGACCTCACGATGATACGATGTTGGCCATACTCGTTGCCTACCTTAACCTCATCAAATGTTTTAAATAAACTCCTCCTGAGTATAAGCATGCACTTTGCACTCCCCCATGATAGGGTGAAGGCGATGTACAAGTCATAAACGATTGGAGCCTACCACGGTGGAAGGCCACGAAAAAGTGTTTAAAGCACTCTTACGCTTTCAACTTAATATTGTATGTGGTTTGAGGGATTTTAAGGTCTCATCAATTTTATTTATTTAATCATATTCAAATAAATTGTCCTATTATAACTACTAGTCCAAAGTTAATGAAATTAGTAGCATATGATATCCCCACTATTCGTTTTCATAAAACAAATCAATATCAAAACATTTTTCAAAATATTGGAGATATATATAACTACTAATTGTTTTCATTATAGTTTAGTAGCGTATGATACTCCCACTATTTGTTTTAAGAAAAACAAATCAATATAAAAAAAAAACGAATTTTTCAAATATTGGAAGTAACTACTACTACTAAGGTTTTTGCATTCCTTTGTAATTGGACTTTATAGTTATCTTAGGCTCTTGGATGACCATGGACTTATTAGGTTATTGCAACAACGAGCCAACATTGTTGAATATAAACTCGGGGAGGTTGTGTCAATTTAATTACGTGCTTTTCAATCCAATTAAAACATTTTCATTTAGCCATTAGAAATGAAAGACAATCATTCATTGCTAATTAGGGCATTGGACCCATTTAATCTTTAATCTCATGTCAAAAACCCTCTTTTAATTATGTCTCCTTACCAATAGTTAAAGAAACTCTAGTCTAGCACTAGAGGGAATCAACTAACGAATAGAGATTAAGAAGTAATAAGAATTACAAACCGATTTGTACAAATTCCTATAAATTACATATACTAAAAGGGGAGAGATAGATTAATGTCAAACGTGACAAGGTCTAATTAAACAGTAATTAAAACACATTCCCAAGGTTCAAACAATTTGATTTTAGCGCCTTATCTCATAGCTCAATTATCGTTTAAGGCATAAGTCCATAGTCACCCATTTTCTAACTACTTAATCACATTTAAATAATTAAAAGGAATGCAACATAAACATTTAGATTTAGTGCATATGGGCATAATAGAATTATGAGTTTAAACAACTAACAAAATTAAAATCAAATATTTTAACATTCTAGTTAGTAGTGGCCTAAATGCAAATAAGAAAAGTTAGGGGTCAAACCGTAAATACTCAAAAGTATAAAATATCTTTTTCCAAATTACAAAAACCCCCCCAAGTGGATAAATCCACTAGGGTGGCCGGCCACATTAAGGGGAGATGGGAAGTCTCACCCATCTTGCTTTAATTCAATGCAAGGTAGAAAAATCCAAATTTGCATGTCACTTGGTTTTGGCTTAAAAGGCTTTAATGAAAAAGGTGATGGAAATCTCCTAGACAAGTCTAGGGTTTTAAAAGTTTTAATATGGTTATGGATGGTAAGAACATCATCCAAAACCATAAAACTATGCATGAAAACCAAATAAAACCATTTTCACCCAAAACCAAACTATGAACACCAAGAACAAAACTATGAACACTTTTTCAAGATTTGTGTATTCTTGGTGATTTTTCAAACCCAAAAACTAAAGTGACAAGGTTTCTACTTTCTAACTTTAAAATGATGTGTGAGTGTCTTACAATAAAACACAAACACATGCCCAAAAAATCCCCAAAACCGTGCCAACCACAAAGAACAAAACCCCAAAAGTTTGTTCATGACTTATTCTTCATTCATGCATACAAAACAACTTTTACATGCATATCTTTTTCAACTCTTGATTTATATTTTTCAACCATTGAAAAACAAAAGATAAACATATTTTAAATGAAGAAATAATATGTTAATCTAGTTCAAAACTCAATTTTCATTCATGCATACAAAGCATCTTTTGCATACATATCTTTCTCAACTATTGACTAACATTTTTCAACTATTGAAAAACAAAAGATTAACATATTTTGAATGAAGCAATAATTATGTCATACATAATATTAATACCCATATGCATAAAATCCAAAAGGACACATTATACATAAACATTTGGCTCTGATACCACTTGAAGGGAAAATTATGAGTTTTACACATGGGATTTCTAAATGACTAGCATGCATATACAATTCAAAATTTATATACATAAGCAACGGAAGCATGTTATCAAATAATATCAAAGCTATAGTCATGCAAATCCCCTTCAAGGTTCATAGGTTTATATATAATGCATCTAAAACATTTAAGTTAAGAATAAAGAGAAGGTATAGATCTATACCTCTTGATCTTGATTTTAGACCAAGGATGGACCACCTCCAAGTCCTTTGCTCCTTAAAGTCCTTGAGCCTAGCCTCCCTCCTTGCCTCCTCCACTTTGTTAGTAAGAGTGCTCCAAGGTTCTCCTTTAGTCTCCAAAGGAGAAGACATCTAAATATCCACACCCACTAGTGTAGTGAGATGGATGGAGGAATAACCAAAAGGGTGAAAGATTGTTAGCTAAAACACCCTCTAGGTGGCCTGCCTTTGTGGTTTTAGAGAGCCTTTTTCTTTTGCCTCTTTGTTGTTTAAACACACAAAAAACCCTAAGGATTAAATCTCTACAAAGTTCCTTATATAGACAAAAAGAAACCTAGTCAACCACTTGACTAAATATCTCTCCCTCTCCACTTGCAAGGGCCGGCCTCTTTGTGTTGGTTTGGGCTTTGGGCTTTTATTTATTTCAAGTCATCCAATGCTTGAATAAAAGCCCAATGGGTTTAGGCCCAATGGGCCCAATTAAACCCGAACGTTTCTTTAAGCCCAAAAACGATCTTTTATCGCTTTTATGATTTCTTTAGACTTTCTAAATTAATCACAACACTTAATTAATCCAATTAATTATTTCCATCATCCATTAATTACTCATCACAAGAGTGTATCGGTGTACAATCATTTTAGGTTCTAATTAGCAAGGCAGTGAGGTGATTGGCACCAATCCAATTGATTATATTTAATCCAATCACTTAGTGAATTAAAACTTCCTTTTAATTCACCTTTCTTCTTTGACGAACACATTTAATCATCTAGAAGAACTCACAAGCTATGAGTGACATCTAACCATATATCATAGCTACCCAAGCTAATGTAGAAGTTTGTTCGGAGAACCTATTCAGTTGAAATTACAATGTAATTCGATCCTTCTCTAAAACAATACTCTCGATCACATTACTAGGGTATGGATTTATAATGTCAAACCCCTAATGTGATTATTCCTTCTTATATGATTCTATTGAGTCGTATAGGAACTCTTTCCTTTATTACGCTCGATACTTCGACCGAAGATTCCCGAATCATATCTTAGAGTATTCTTCCTCTCTTATCTAAGATTAGAGATTCCTTGTTGCGCATACACTTGCCTTCATGACTAAGTGGCTTAACCCCAACTATGTCGTTGACATTCTGATAGAGTGACTTTTGACATAATCAAAGATCAAGTACTTAACCACAAGACAACGACGATGCCTCAGGTCAAAGGACTACTTACATCATTCCAACCTTTAGAGTTACTTGCTTGACATGTGAGTAGACCTCCATGCAAGCACTCTCGTTCGATTGTGTTCAGTGAACTCATTCCCTTAATGAGCACCTACATACTTGTCTTAGTGTCACTACACAAATGGGATGAGACTTTCCATTCTTCCATTTGAAGCGGATACAGTATGTACCGGTCTAAGGATTGTCAGTATCCCTCCGACAATCCAATGACCAGGAACCTTTTTGGACATAATGGTTATGTGAAGAAGGTCTCTGTAGTCTAACATCATTAGATTACTTCTTCAATCGATCCATTGTCCATGGATTCATTAATTAGGACATATATCGTTTATTGAGATAGTCCCAATTAGTATCTTTGCCATTTGATGTATTAGAGTTATCCATACATCGATTCTTTTGTCCTGAAAGGTTTCTTCCAAAGATTGACTTTCAGGGCATATTTCCAACAAATTTGTGGTGAGAGATGGGTGAATTATGTGTGCTGTAGCACTATGTATTTATAAGGAGAGGGGAAGGCACATCATAGGCTAAGAAGGAAGGGAATTAGGACTCCAAATTAGCAAGGAAAAGGGACACTTCTCATCAAATTCCAGGGAGGAAAAAGATAGTCCTTGCATCAGGAAATATAGCTTCTAGAAGGGCTAGGTGCTGCACCAATTTAGGGATAGGGTTTTTCTTCTAGAAACCTGATTTGTAGGTATCCTAATCTGAAAATAAGTCCCCCTTGCAGCTGAAATTTAGGTAGATTAGGATTAGGATAGGATAAGATAAGATAAGGTTAGTTTGGATAAGATAAGGTTGGATAAGGCTTTGGATAATGTTCCTTCTTTTTAGCTGATTCCTTATCTTCTTTATCTTGAATTTATTTTCTTCATCTCTTCAGCATATTCCTAGCCTCTTGAACTTCAAAAACATCCATCCACCTTGCTCCATTCACATGCTATCCATTCTTGGCCCAAAACTGCTCCAAAATGATTCAAATTGCACTTTCTTGCCCACTTTGTCATTTGAACCTGAAAACACACAAAAATAGCTTAAATCACTATAATAAACAGAAACTAGCTATGAAAATGCAAGAAAACAAGCTAACTAAGTCGCATAAATATGCTCCTATCACTTGGAAAAGAAATAAAGACATAAAGAAAAGGGAAAAATTAGAACTATCTAAAAATAAACCTAAGACATGAAATAGGTTAGAAACATTTTTGGAACATAAATCTGACTTCAAATGAACAAAGGCCTTCCCCTAAACATTCCTGAATAAGTGATATGATCTTTTAACTTATCCTTTTCAAATGCACAACTAAGATGTTCACATATCTAGCATGGCATATAACTAGATTGTATGAATCCTCTCTTACTTTTCATGTTAGATGCATGGCATATACATAAAACTTATATTTGTAGGTGCAACCTAGCATGGCATATACTCAGATTTAGCACCTAGAAACTCATTAAGAACGAAGAGGATTTTGAACATCGCATGAACCCTAGAACATGGCATTTATCCTAGAACTTCATGGAATTAGTTTACATGATTAGTTCTGAACCTAACCACATGTTGCTAATGAATGAAAGAAGATATGGCAGTCATCCTTATCATTCTCAAAAGAAAGCAAACATAAACAAGGTAGCTAAGCTTGAAAATATGTGCTTGAAATGATTGACACAGAAAACTGATTCTAGCTTGCAAATGAAATTGATAAACTAAAACTGCATCATAACATTAATTCAATCATGTCTAGGGCTTCAAAGCAACCCTAAGTATCCATAAAAACAAAATACATAAAAAGTCAGGAAAGCTAGAACCTAGAAACTGCTCAAGGCCGAAGACTCCTGCTCTCTCTCCATATTCTCCTCCTTCTGTTGCATATTTGTCTCCTATTAAAAGGCTTAGGACTTATCTAACATCTGACACATTTATATCCTTGAATTGACTCTCATTTATAACACATAACAACCAGCTTTTAGTATAGGAGTAACTGAAAACTAGCTGTTATCAGAATTTGTATCTAAACAGCTCCTCTTTATTATGTCATAACTTCTTGTCAAAACCTCCAAATCACAAGTTGTAAAGACCATCAGAAAGAAGACTTCTAGGGCTTTCCAACCATGTATGGCTCATTTTCTAATTCGTTCTGAGCACTTCGGGGCAAAGCTCGCAAGTTGGCTATTCTGCAAGGGCCTTTTCTGGCGGATCTTGGGCCACTTGTTACAATATTCAAAATAAGATGATTTCTTCAAGCCCTTACTTTCATCCTGAAATACAATACAAACAACAAAATACCTTGTGATGCATAGAGAATTTAAGTAAAAAACCTAAGTAAAAGAGAGCATATAAATATAACTTTATGCACTCAACAAATATAATTTTCAATCATAAACCTATTTGTCCTATGCAGTAATACAAGCCATCTTTTTTGCTTATGAAAACTATAGGGAGGCTAAGCGAAGTCAAGATGATAATCGCCATCAACAAAATACTTAGATGTCTTTGATGCAGCAAATTGGTTGGTATCCTCCATAACACCCTCTTTTTTTTTCACAACAAATGTTGATGCAAGTTGGAATCCAAGTACTAGGTAAGGTTATGTTGGTATTGTGATAAGGGATGCTGGTGAAAAATTTGTGGCAGCCATAAAATCTCCCCTTAAAGTTCCAAAATTTTCTATTGCAGAAGCTATAGCTGTGCTTGAAGGATGTATGCTTGCAAAGCAGCAGGGTATCAATGATGTTGTGATAGAATCTGACTCAAAAGAAACTATATTCTATCTGCAAAGCTCCATAGAAAATGGAAGTTGGGAAGCTCTTCCTACACTTCGGAAAATCATGAATAGTGCGGAGTTTTTCAACTTATACCGTTGGTTTTATGGTTCCTAGATCAGGAAATATGGCGGCAGACTTCACGACGTCACCCAGAAATTAATGCAAAGATGAGCGTTTGGTACTCGGGTGAAAAGACACCCATCTTCGCTGGTTCATATCCTTGACAAATACAGATTGCCATGCCCTCCTTCTATGTAGTGATTTTGTTGCGTGTTTACGGGGAGAGGGGTTAGCATTTGATGCAACGTTAGTGTTCTTGTAACCCATTTTCACCATATGTATTTTGAGGAGTTGTCCGTTTCTTCTCCCCTGTTAGTCCTTTCTTGGACTTTCTTTGTGACTTTGGCTTTTGGCCCTAGTTAATATAATGCCAATTTATAAATAAATAAATAAAACCGAAAAAATAAAATAAAATAATAAATAAATAAACGCAAGTTTGTCCCTCCTCTGATAATTTCTAACTTGGCCACTGTGTGTATTTATAGAGTATACTTAAAAATGCATGCACTAGCTATTTAACTTGTAAATGTTTGTTAAATGCTTGGGTTTATTGGCTGGACCTTTCAATTTCATTTATTGTGTAGCCTTTCACAACCTGTGTCTTTTGGGGCATCAACTTCCAACTGGCTAGCATATGAGATTGAGTAAACAGCTGCAGGCTTCCAGCTCTCTTGTGGGGCCTCCTTATACTTTGGGTGATGTATCATCGTGTTTTGTTCTGTTTTGTGCTACCGACCGACCACCTATATCTAATTAATGTATTACCATCTCTTCCCAAATTCACCACAAAACAGAAGAAAACGTTGGTATCAAAACTAAACAAAGTCTACCAAATTTTGAACTTTGACACCAAAACAGAAGGCATATATAATAAGGTGATATATATCGTATAAGGTGGAACAAGTTTGTTATTTTCCTTTATCACATTATGCACATATATATGTTGATGTAGCACTTAATAATAAATATTGTTGGGAACCTAGCATGTCGGATACTTTTTATTTTATTTTATGAACAAACGATATTATCTACACTAAAGGGGTGGGGGATTGAGCTAAGCCTTACAATGGACTATGAATAATGTGGTTCGAATTTGCCTTTGGGAAGAACCTGACCTAAGATCTCTCACTCTCAAGTAAAGAGGGATATCATTAGACCGTAGTACTAAGTATCTTTGTTATTCTTACTCTCTAATTAGTAATTAGTATAAGTAATGCTATGTAGATCAATTAGCAATTATCCAATTTGTAATTACTATGGTCTCCTTGGCCTTACCCAATTAGTAATTACTATGGATATAAAATAGGGTCTTAAGAGTCACTCAGTACTACGGTATGGTGATATTCCTCTTCACTTGTAAGGTCTTAGGTTCAAATCTCGTGAATGGCGAATTCGATACCAAATTAGGTTACGCATTATGTGGCTTAACCGAACTCCTCTTAGTGTAAAATATATCGATATACTAAAAAAAAAGGTCTTAAGAAATCACCATGGAATAAATTAGTAATATGGAAAGTAGTGTAATTATTTATAAACACATGTAAAATCACTCATTTTTTAATGTGGAATTAATACTCTCAACAAAATAGATGTATTTATGTCCTTCAATTATTTTGTAACTTGCTTATGTGTAACCACTAGCTCGCAAATTTCATGGACCCACCACCTTGATTATACTATGAGATTGTGCAGTGGGTTTCAAGATGAATTTCACTTCTGAAGCTTGAGGAATTTTTTCTACTACATTTATCTCTCCATGATTACAGCATGTGCGGTGCTCTTTTTTTTTTTTTTTTATCTCGAAGTTTTATCTTACGTGATTTTATTCCAGAAGGTTTTTTATTGAGTCCCACGTCGTTATTGCACTACATCTACTGTACTATTTCTTTTCTTTGGATATGTATTTGCACTCAGAAAAATACCAAATCTCTCTAGAGTTAACCAATTAGGGTGATACATAATAACACACACATGTAGAGAGATTTTTTTAAGTAGCGGTCAAGTGGCATACGTGCCTCAATATAAGTGGAGAAAATAATACATTATTTTTGTTTCTCTACTTATTTTATGACTAAAAATACCAGCTTGAATAACAATTAAAAAAATTTCAGTGTGAGTCCACCAAGGAGCAAAAGAATTGCGACGGTGAAATTAATGTATTGACAATATTAATAGCGATTGGTTTGGTTTGGTAGTCGTTGCGCCCATTTATTAATTTCGGCTTGCCCAAAATTGAGAAAAAACCCTTTCCCACTCAACCCACTCAGCCCAATAATATTTAACTTGAACCTCCTCCTCTGTCCTCCCTAAAAAAACCCCAAAAAACATACCTGGCTACCTCCAACCTCCAAACCCCCAAACTCCAAACTATTTTGTGCAGAAAAAACCAGAGAGCTAGAGCAACAAAATGGGCAAAGCCATTGTTGCTACCGGTTCCATCATGTTGTTGATGACAATACTTGTTCATGGCGTTTCAGCGCAGCCGGCACCAGCCCCGGCCCCGGCAACGACTGATTGCTACCCGAGCCTGCTGGGGCTGTCAGATTGCCTGACGTACGTGGAGGAGGGAAGCAATTTGACCAAGCCAGATAAGCCGTGCTGTCCGGAGCTGGCAGGGCTCGTGAAGGACAACCCCGTCTGCTTGTGCTACTTGCTCGGCAACACCAGTAGCAGCTTAGGCTTTCAGATTGACATCAACAGGGCTCTCAAGCTTCCTACTGTTTGCAAAGTTGATACTCCCCCCGCTAGCACTTGCGCAGGTATTTTATTATTTAATTAGTTTTTAATTATCTCTCATTCCGTAATTTATTATCTTAAGTCTTCGATGATATTGCAATGAAAACGTGCACCCATCTCATATCAACAACCACCTAATTAAATTTGATTTAACATTGTAGAAACCACTTACAAACTATAATTTATTTAATAGTAAATTGTTTGTTATTTTTTTTTTGTGATAGAATAATATATTTACAATAAATGAGTTAGGAGTTAGTAAATTGATATCAAAATTGTGTTTGAGCCTAAAATTTTTTTTGTATCAGTGAATATGAATATTACTAGACTGAGTAAAATGATATCAAATTTGCAATTTGAGCCTAAAACTTTTGTCGTATCAGTGAATATGAATATTACTAGTCTGAGTAAATTGATATCAAAATTGCAATTTGAGCCTAAAACTTTTGTCGTATCAGTGAATATGAATATTATAGACGGAGACATTTTTCATATGATTTTTCTTAATATAAACAAATCTTTTTTCTTTGGGGTTATAAAAAAAATGAGCTTGGAACATCCAAAAATGATGAATGAAAAACAAGGCACCAAATATATGTGCTCATTCACACACCCCTATATGATTAATTAAAGACTGTATATATTCTGATGGTTTTATTCACTTGGTTACCCAAGTCTTGCATTCGACTCACGCGTTTATCAAATATAACAATAATTCTAACCCTCACTCAGTAGTTTGATTGATTTTATGGCGCTTCAATTTTTTCTTCATGCACTTGTTATTTTTCTGTTTATAAATTGAATAAATCAAAAGAAAGTTCAGAAACAAAAATAAGAAAACGAGTGGATAAGATAAAAATGAATTAAAAAATAGTGAAAAACAATAACCTATATATGTAATTTTATTATATATACGTGTGATACATTTTCCAGTTCTTGATGAGCATTGAATAGCGGCATGATGCATGATGATGTAGGTGAGTTAGGGCTGCCAACCATCCACATTTGAACGCTCCCATTAAAGCTTCCTACCAGCTAATTTTATCTCATCAATCATCACATGCATGTCAGTTTTGAAGAAATCAACAAAACACACTCACAAGTCACATGGTCTCTCTCTCTTCTTCTGCCAGCAACCCTAAATCATAATAAACATGCAACTTCAACACACTTTTGGTTTTTGTTTTTTTTTTTTTTTTTTTTTTTTTTTTGGTATTGTGGGGCCAACAACTCTACCGTTGCTTATTGTCTTGGGGATAGACAACTCAATCCACTCCCTTCATTTCCCAAAACACTCTAGCCCACTCGGAAAATTAGGCTCAAGGCAAGCCCGATGGAGCAGTAAGGCAATAATGACGCAAGGATGACGTCAGCCCACTCGGAAAATAGTCTGGCCCAACGCTCTGCTTATGTGACGCAAGGATGACGTCAGCCATAATTTAAATTATTAAAAAATAATTAAAAATAAAATTATATATATATTATATAAATACCTAACCATGTTCTTCCACTTTACACTACATTTCAATAGTTTCAAATACTTTAAACCAATCTTTTACTATTATCCGAAATTAAAAATAAAATTATCTTTCATTATTTTATAAAATAAAAAATACTAATATGTTAATACGAATTTTCTGGGCTATTCAGTTAGAGGTGGAGATGCATTTAGGCAATGCATTCGTTTAAGGGGATTAAGTTGCCTATTGCCCAGAGGGGCCTTACTACACTGGAAGTGCTCTAAAGTTTAGGGTAATGCTATCCACATACGCATTTTTACTTCTCACACAACCTCTTAATTTTCAACCGTCGGATCGAATGAATTGAAGAAGATCGGTGACCAAAAGTTAAAGGGTGTGTAAGAAGTAAAAATGGATGTGTGAATAACATTATTCTAAAGTTTAATGCAAAATTGTTACAAGGAAAAAGAAAACCACTACTCCCTTTTTTCCCTTCCATTTTTATTTCCGGTCATTGATTGAAGAAAAAGGGTGTGAGGACTTGAGATTTCAAATATTGAGAAGAGAAATACAGTTAATTTGAGGGTTACTTTGTAATGTGCTTTCATATCCTAAAAATTAAAAGTGGTAATCCTAAGATCCATTGACGTATATTAATTTAGTGTTGTGATTAGTGATACTAACCCTTTTTGTTATAATTTTTTTCTTGAATGATACAGTTCTGGGAATCCCAGCGTCTGCTCCCATAGCTTCTGAAGGGCCGAACTCTCCTGGTATACATTTTTGTTTTAATTCATATATACATATATATATATATATATGTATGTATGTATATATGTATGTATGTATGTATGTATATGTATGTATATATATATATATATCTATGTATATATTAATTAATTAATTAGAATATAGAGCATTCTTCTAATTAATAATCTCGTCTTTTTTTTTTCTTTTCTTTTTGTTATATATATAGATTTTGCGGAATCACCTCAAGGACCTGCTGCGGCTGCTGAAGGGCCGAACTCTCCTGGTATACATTTTTGTTTTAATTCATATATACATATATATATATATGTATGTATATATGTATGTATGTATGTATGTATGTATGTATATGTATGTGTGTGTGTATATATATATCTATGTATATATTAATTAATTAATTAGAATATAGAGCATTCTTCTAATTAATAATCTCGTCTTTTTTTTTTTCTTTTCTTTTTGTTATATATATAGATTTTGCGGAATCACCTCAAGGACCTGCTGCGGCTGCTGAAGGGCCGAACTCTCCTGGTATACATTTTTGTTTTAATTCATATATACATATATATATATATGTATGTATATATGTATGTATGTATGTATGTATGTATATGTATGTGTGTGTATATATATATCTATGTATATATTAATTAATTAATTAGAATATAGAGCATTCTTCTAATTAATAATCCCGTCTTTTTTTTTTTCTTTTCTTTTTGTTATATATATAGATTTTGCGGAATCACCTCAAGGACCTGCTGCGGCTGCCGGTTCACCAGAAGCCAATAAAGATAAAAATGGAGCTTCGAGGACTGCTGAGTCTGTTATTGCTCTCCTTGGTGGCTTAGCTATTGCAATTCTTCCCGCATTCTTCTGATTTTACTACATTTGCTGATTTATTTCGTTTCAAATTTATTTGAAAAATGTTTATTTAATCGATTGTTGTTGCATTGCCAGATGATATGTGGTTGTTATTGACTCTAATAAATATATATATATATGCTATATTTAGGAATTTTATATAATTCACTTTGTTAAAGAGGGAGGAGGGATCATTGAGTTGATATACTTGCATTAATCTCAATCGAGGAAGAGTATTGGTTTGTGCACTCAGAGTTTAGTGGAGCAATAGAAACTTGGGTACATAGTTGAGTATTCTTAATTACTCACGGGCCACGGCTGTTTAATACCATTTAGTTTCACTTATTTCGAAAATTGAAAATTGAAAACTCGTATGGTAATTCTTTTAATTTTTAAACTTTTTTTAAATAAAAATCAAAATTTGAAAACTGTTGCAAGACATTTATGTCCGTCTACTAATCAGTGATGGATAGGCCATTATAGTTGGTGATGGATAGACCATAATGTCTCAAATGAATAGGTTAGTCATTCCACAATTAACTGTTGTAACCGTTAGGCTGTTCATTCCTCAATTGATTAGGCAATTGATTCTCACTATTGAATTAGGGTATTTGTGTAATTTTTCAAGAAAGCCACACACTATATAAAGGTGGATATGCCTCACATTGTAACACCAAGAATTTCTCTAATAGAATTCTCTCATTCTCTTTCAAATTATTTTCTCTACAACACGTTATCAACACTTTTGCTCTTAACATAATTAAAACCTGAAGTTTGGTTTCTCTTACCTTTGTTGCAACAATCCTCTGAATTTTTGAAGTATTTTGTTTCATGATTTCAAGTTCATGTCAAACTCGAAATTACATGTGGAAACATTTCATGAAGCACAAACCCGATTATTATATTTTTCTATTGCTATGTGATTTTTTTTTTTATGTTTATCATATTTCGTTTTATTTTTTTTTTCACTTTTACGAAACCCTCACTATAAAAAATCACCATGATGCATAACCCCTTTAATCTAATTTTATGCATATTAAATCGAAAACAATTGTTTGTGATTTTTTATTTATGATAAACATGTGTATATATGATATGGAGGATCTAAACGATGCCTCAATCCTTATTGCCACAAAACCCTAGCAACTTTGTTGTTAGTGGGCTTCCTAAAGTAAGCCCAACCCGACACCCAGAAGTATATCCCTATGCATTCTAGTCGAATGCCCAAGTTGGCTTTCCAGTCGAAAAGTCCAACCCGTATTCCAGTTGAATACAAAACCCGTATTCCTATCGAATACAAACTCACATTCTAGTAGAAACCCCAATTCGCTTCCAGTCGAAGGCCTAATTTCATATTGCAGTCAAATATGCGAATAAGAGCCCAAAGAATTCATTCAAATGGCATAAATTGAATTAATTTGTTTTGAGTTTCAAGCTCACTTGACTTTAGAAATTTTCTAAGCCAAGAAACAACAAAACTTGTGCCTAATTGGATCCAGTAACTTATGCTTCTCTAAGAGTTCACATCTTTGGTTCAACCTCACACCCTTGAACTCTTATTCACCAAATAAAAACCTGAAATTTTCTTGCAAAACAAACCTTCAATCCGATTTTTTAACATACATATTCATTAAACCTGAAGTTTTAATCCACTTTTGTTACTGCAGAAAGGATGTCAAACTTGAACAAGTTGGACTTCACAGCTCTTGATATGTCTGGCGCCAACTACCTCAAGTGCGCCTAAGATGTCAAGATGCACATTAAGGCCAAAAAGTTGTACGGCATCATCCAATATGATGCTTGAAGGAAATTTTGTGAAAAACATGTTCATTTAAGCAACATCTATTAGCATGCAATTAACAATTAAAGGCGGAATCATGCTTATATGCACTTAAAAACAAAACATTAACCATGAAATTCAAAGCCTAGTAGATTGGTGAACCAAGACTCAACTCAAATCAAAGTGAGTTGAGAAACTTATACCTTTGTAGATTCCTCTTTGCATAAGCAAAGGCTAATCACCCAAGGAGAGGGCCTTCATTCCTTGCTTCTTAGATCCATGGATTTGGATGGAAGAATAGGATTCTCCAAGTTTCCAAAGTTGAGAACCTCTAAAACTCTACACCAAGGAGAGATTGATGAAGAAATGAGTGACCTTGGAGTAGTAGGATTGCTAGCTAAACCCTCCAAGGAGACCGGCCTCTAGAGAGAAAATAGAGAGACATGTTCTTTCTAATTTTCCCAAAAGAAAACCCTAAATGAATTTTGGCTATAAAGTCATATTTATACCTTAATTCATTGGAGTGGCAAACTTGTAAATAAGTCCAAAACCCACTCCATCTCTAAATGGCCGGCCTTAGGGTATTATTGGGCTAATTGGGCCTTTGTGAATCATTATTCATTAAGTTGTCATACAACTTAAGTCAATGGGCTTGACGTTCGAAGCCCATTGGGCCTTAAGGTCCAAAACTATCTCGAGGTCTTTAACGAACTTATTCGTTTGATTAATTAACATATTAATTAATCCTTGCCATAAATAATTAAACCATTTAATTATTCTTACTCATCTCCATTGTTTCTTTAATCTCCACCTTACACGGTGTACGATCCATTAGGTTCCTTTTAGCGAGGCAGTGGGCGATTAAAACCATTTCAAATCGATTGTGAATTGAAACTTACTTTCAATTCTCCCTTTAGTGATTATACACGTTTAGGGCTTCCACAAACCATGAGTGACACCTAGCAGCATATCATGGTTACCCAAGCTAATCAGAAGAGGTGGAGAACCTATTCAGTTTAGGATTACAAATGCAATACGGTCTTTCTTTAATACAATACCCTTGACCACATTGTTTTGTTTGATAGTTTATTCATGTCTACTATCCAATGTGATTCGCGTGCTTATATGATTACCTTGAATGTGATTTGGAACGACTTCCTAAATCTCATTCATACTCTGGCCAGAGATTCTTAATCATATCATAGAGTATTCTCCCTCAAACGGTTTGAAGGTTAGAGATCCCTTGTTGCGCATTTAATTGCCTCCATGGCTAAGTGGCTTAACCCCAACGATGCCGTGGACACCCGCGGATGGGGTGACTTTGACATAATCAAAGATCAAGTACCTAACCACAAGACAACTATGATGCCTCAGGTCAAAGGACTACTTTGCATTATCCCAAACATGAGTTCTCATGTGACATGAATATGAGAACTCTTCGTTGATCGTGTTCAGTGGACTCACTCGCTATTGAGCACCTACATGCTTGTCTTGGTGTCAGTCACACCAATGACTCGAGACCTGTCACTCTCCCTGAGAGATGACATAGCACGTACTGATCTTAACGGACTGTCAATGCCCAATTGGCAATCCTATGATCAGGAACGTTTAGGATATGTATACGAAAAAGAATGGTCTCAAGAATCTAACTTGTTTAAATTACATTCTCTTAATTACATATTCCTTGGACTTATCGTTTAAGCATATAACATTTATATGAGACGGCTTAAAACAATAATCTTTGCCCTTGATATTAAACTACATTAGTTTAACATGTGAAATGTCCGTAAAGTATCATCACATGATTGGTTTTAGGGCACATTTCCAACAATCTCCCACTTGCACTAGAGCCAATCAGCTTGGTCATCAGTGATGATACCTCTTCTGTAGTCATTTCAAAAATGGCTGAGTAGTAGGCCTAGACAATGGATATCTATATGTTATCCATAGAAGCAACCTTGAGAATAACGACGTCACCATTATACATGATTCTTAATCATGTGGTTTAGTCTCTCATATGAGTTCGGATCTTGATGAGACCTTGATTCCTTGGCTTGAGCTATCGCCCCATTAGTGTCAGACATTTTCTGGTTGGAACCGAATAGAGAGTTCATAAATGAACTTTCCCATCCAAACAACATTGTTGTAAGCTTATATATGGCAATATATTTTGCATTCATAATGGAACACACTAAAGTCATTACTTTTAATGTTTCCATCCAAATATCTCTTTAGTCATAATAAAGAGATATCTGATTATCTTGATGCGTAAATTAACTAAACACACAAATTAAACCCTCTTTTGTCAAATTGTAGTAAAGATGTAAGTAGGGATCGTTCTAGACCGGGGATTAGGAGGGATTGCTAAACACTTGGAAACTGACTTAAAAACTCAAAAATAAAGTTTAAAACACTAAACTAGACTCAAAGAATGCAAAACTAAAGTTTAAAACACTTAAACAAACCTAGAATTCAAAACAGCAACTAGAAGGCTCAAAACTGCCTAAAAACCACTTTCTGGGCAGTTTTGAGCACCTACACTAATTTGGACGAAATTTGATGAAAACTTGAATCAAAACACTTAGAAACACAAATCAAAACACTTTCTAACTAATCTAAGACTTCAAAATAAAGGGGGATTTGTTTTGGACGAAAATTGAAAACAAAACATAAACTTAAAACTAAACAGATTGTAAAACGTTTTTGGATGAAAAGGATGGATAAAAGGCTAGTTAGGAGGTTCTTCTCCACACATGTCACACTTGCAAACAAAACGATTTTCAGTTGTTCTTCAATAAACTATGGATACTCAATGCCCCAAATTAACCGTGAATTGCACTAATTAACTTTCAGTTTTTCCACAAGTTATTGAGTTGGATGATTGCATACGACAACCCAAAACATTCCCTACAAGTTCCCTACATGAATTGCATAATAGAGATACAAGCAAGAATCATTAAGTTCTATGAAAAACATAAGCATTGACGAAGCATTCGTTACTATGAATTGCATGAAACTTATGCTAAGAATTCATTCAACGCGATCGTTTTCAAGTGACCTTCACTACTTGTGATTATAAGATTGTAACTATTAGGTGAAACTCCCTCATAATCTAGCATCATATTCATGCATGAAAACTAAGCGTGCACTCTCAATCAACATACACAAATAAGTTATCAATCAAGTAGATGAACAAATTGAATCCACAACTTATGAAATAACAACGAATGTAATCAAATCATATTGCAAGCATGTACATGGTTTCGAATTCCCCCCTAACCAAGGGGGGTTTAGTTCCTCATACTCACAACACAAAGAATATCAAAATTAAACATGGAAATCGAAGGAAAGACAACACCTAAAACGTTCCAGCAACCCTCAATTGAATGGCATGAACGTCCCAAGCTTCCTCTCCTCCTCTTGGCTGCGGCACAAGGACTAGAGACAGGTTCTAGGGGTTAATTGGACGGATGAGTAGGTAAGGAATGATATGGTAGTGTTTTGGGGACATGGGGGTTGCGGCAAGGTATGGAAATATGGCAGATTGGTGGAGGAAGGCTGCTGCAAAGTGTGATGGATGTGTTTGACGAATTTCTGAATTGTGGAGGGTGTATGGCTGGATGGGATGAATGGAATGTGTGTGGGAGGTGTGTTTTTGAACTCCCATGATGAATGGTTGAATGGGGATTATATAGTGGCTGAAAATGTCAAGCAAACATTAAGTAATGGACAATCTGCCATCCTTGCAGAAATCCACTTCATGGTGGTCCAATTTCTGCCATTCCTTGTTGTCTCTTCACTGCCCATGCTGATTCCTTGCTGTTTCTGCACTGCCCATGCTGATTCCTTGCTGTTTTAATTATCAAATTCGTCCATCCACATGTCTTCATGTTTGCACCATCCAATCTTGGTCCAAAAAATGCTCCAAAATGTTCCAAAATGCCTCTTTTTGCATACTTTGCCATATGAACCTGAAATTGCACGAAAATGACCTTAAACACTATAATAAGTTATAACTAACTACGAAAATGCAAGAAAACAACATAACTAAGTAGCATAAATATGCTCCTATCATATCTCTTCATTCATAATGAAGAAACATCCAATGATGGATTAGATTCATAATCTAATACATTTACGCTTCCATTACGTTACTCTAATTCTTCCTCATTCTTTGAGGAATCTATCCTTTAGTATTTCTTAAATACTTAAGGACTCACTTGACAGTTCCCATGGTTCTGATCCTGGGCTTGCACTGATATCGTCTTGTACCGATCTTGGTACAACTCATATCAACGTTTTTCATACAATATGAAATACGTAAATCACCTTTCTGCTTATGCATAAAGGATTCTATTTATGCATTATGTTTCTTTAGGAGTCAAAAGGGTAAGTTCCCTTTGAGAAGAACAACTTCCTAGTCTCACTAGAGTTGTCCTTTTCAATTGAAGTTTGTCATCATATGAGAAACTTCCTAGCATCTCTTGTCTATCATTAGGGCTTGATATTATCCAATTATATCCTGAAATCTATCATTATAGATTTCCATCCCATGTTTATAGACTATGTCTCCCATATACATTCTATCATTATAGAATGTTTAAAGTCATAACTTTAACGAAGAAGTATTCTTTTCATTTCCAAAATTAATATATCATATATGTGTATGTATATATATATTTAAATTTAGGAACATGATTAACTCCCACTAATCTTTTGTAAACCTAGTAAACAAAAGATTCATTTACATCTTTATGAGAAATCAAACGATTTGATCTTTCTCTCATAAGACGCTTATGGCTCCCACTAGCTTGCTAAGATCCATGATGGATGGATCTCTACAACTTATATGTCTTGTGATTCATAGTTTTAGACATATATTATCAAGATTATCTTAATAATGGTTTCGGAAACCCATATAATGTCCAAACATTGAATCACCATTTAGTTGTAGCTAGCAATCTTCGAATTAATTGAAACTAAGACTACGTCAAAGATGGTTTCTTCAAAGTCAACCATTCTCTTTGATTGTAGTCACCTTAAGCTACCAATTAGCTATGAAAGTTTCATTATTTCGGGTCAAATGGTACTTTACCATTTCCTTGAGTATATATCGTATATACACTCAATGTAGTCATAAGGATTTTTCATTCTTATTTCTTTCGAATTAAGAGGTGCAACTCTATGATATAGTCATAAAGTTCAAACCATTCAACTGAGACGGTTTATAAATCCTTCTCGACTACCTTGGAGCTTGTGGTATAGGAACTAGGTGGTTATATTTGTTGATCACTATCTTGTTTCTCAAAGAACCCATTCTTTGAGTTCTATCTCTTGTTCATTTGCTTTTAGGCAAATCATATTTGTAGGATTACAATGAACTACCCAACAAACAACATTTGTTAGTTGGTTTATAGAAGTGATATCCAAATGTTAATTTAAGGATACCTACAAGATAATTCTTAAACAAATATTGCTTATTAGCACACAACCCCAAATCTTATCATGATTAAGATTTGTCTTTCTTTCCAACTACATCTTATGGAGTCATGGAAATTTTGGAAGGTCTTCTAATTGACAATCATATTGTTTTAGAAGTATATATCCTATATATGGGTAATTGATAATATCCAACGAACTAAATCTTATTCGAGTTCGTTCTTCTCTTAATGGAGAAATCCATTATTTTATGATGCTTCTTTCCTTGATATCTTTCAAGGAAACTGTTCTAAAGTGTTACCTTCCCTTGGATCAAATCTAAGGAGGTAAATACTTTAGACATCTTACTCATCAACTTACATTTCTTGAATTCTTTGAAACCTTTTGCAAAGTATTCGGACTTGTGTTTATTCAAAATAAACTATAGTCCAACCGAGAGTGATCTTCGGTGAATGTCATACAACATGAGTAGTATTATATTGTGGACAAGTGCCACTAACATCTAAGTGAATTAACCTCAACAAATTTGTGATTCTTTCTTCTTTCCAAAAGAGTAAAGATTCAAACATTTTGCCTCTATACAATTTTAATAAGAAGGTATTGGATCCGGATCTAACGATCCAAAGCATCCATCTATGACCAACTCGTAATTTATGTTTTAGAGGTATCACAACTTAGTTGGGATTAGTCACTACCTTGCAACCTTTTGGGTTTTAAGCATCGTTATATTCTAAACAGTTAACACTACCATATCATCTCTACTATAGAGATAATTAATTAGATTACAATAATCTAATCATTCATTAATAAAGAACAACGTTTTGTCAAACAAAACATTCATCCATCTCTACTATAGTGACGGAATTAAGTTCCTTAAAATTGGAATGTAAAGACAATCTTTGGTTTTCCAATTTCTTTGGTAGTTCATATGAGGAAGTAAGTACTATCTGCTTTCGTAGAGATCTACATTTAATTCACGTTCCGAATGTGAAGTACTTTCTCTTCTCTCATTAATCTTCTACTTCTTATTAGCCACACTTTTACAACGATTGTAAAACATAGTTACTAATACGGAATCATGCATTCAAGTAGAAGAACCAACTATTTTGAACTTTTCAAGAACAATTTACAACACCTTCGAAAGGTGTGTTCTTGACACTTTGCAAGACATTTCTTGCAAATACCCCTTCCAATGTCCATCCTTTCATAAAGAAAGTTTGTTCCCTTGGAGTTATTTCGCTTTCTTCATTTGACTTCTCCTTTGACTACAATAGTCATGGTCCCTAAACTCCCACTATCTCTCTTGAAACTTATTTCAATTGTGTTATACACATCAAACGATTTGGAAAGAGTGCGGTTATTATTCACTATTTAGTTTACAATAAACTTAGTGAACCATTTGGATAGGGACACAAAGGTGAAGTCCTTGCCTATTTTCCGTCTCTAGAAGTGGTTTAACACTTTAACACTCAATGATTCAAAATCATCATAAGTCCATGTTGATGGACTATTTTTGTCAACCAACCATTATGTTCTAAACATAATTACAAACTTTCAAGAGTTGTTCAAGGCAACTCTCATTTCTTCATACAACAATTTGTAAGTGAAGAATCATGGCACATAAAGTGTCCATGCCCTTGTGCTTTCTTCTCAAGTTCTTTGTTCATTTAACAAAGAAACAAGCACTAGTGTTTGCATTAGCTAAGGGTTGTTCAAAGCAACTCTTATTTCTTCATACAACGATTTGTAAGTGAAGAACTATGACATTTAAAAGTGTTGTCCTCTTTATGATAGACTTATCTAACATGTTCTTCCAATGATACATTATCAATAGGAAGATTGTGAGGATTAGACTACTTAGGTACATATACAATCCATTTAAGACAATCTTTGGGATTGTGGTACCAAGTCCGGAAACTAAAGCATTCGGCTTTTCTTTGTCAAGTTTTGGATAGCGTTTGCAAATATATTGGTAAACAAATACCTAACAAATATAAATTGATTGATTTTAAGCCATTTGATCCGGGTCTTTAAATCAAATAGCATCACCCACTATTTTTGGCAAATTCCATATCCCTCATTGGAATTCGAGAGTTTTGGAGGAAACTCTTAGTAGGGTATGGGAGACTCACTATTACCAAGCCCACCTCACAATGATATGATGTTGGCTAACATTAATAATAATGAGAGAGTACACTTACTCATTTGCATCTCTTGCAAGTACTCATCTTATTTGGCCTCTAGAGAATGTAACCTCACAATGATATGATGTTGGCTCCATTACACTTAGTTAAGTCATTCCCACCATGCAAGTTCGGGTAGGGGTTCAAGAACAACCTCACAATGATATGATGTTGATCATTCTCGTTGCCTACCTTCACAACATCATGTATGCATATAGAACTCCTCCGAGTGTAAGCACGCACTTTGAACTCCCCCATGATAGGGTGAAGCCGGTGTACGAGTCACAAACATCAGAGCCTACCACGGTGGAAGGCCACGAAAGAGTGTTCAAAGCACTCTCATGCTTGTCAACTTAATAATGGTTTGGTTGAGGGTTTTTAGGTCTCATCACATATATACATACATTTTAATCTTATTAAAACTTTTTGGTCCTATTACAACTATTGGTCCATTTTGATTGATTTTAGTTGTATATAATACTCCCACTATGCTTATAAAACGGTTTTTAAAGCAAGAGTATATGATACTACTAACATAAGCTTTGCATTCACTTAATGGACTATATAGTTGCCTTAGGGCCTTAGGATGACTATGAACCTTTGATTAGATCCAACACGAGCCTTGTGTTGAATCTCGGTATAGGGATGGTGATTGATTTTAGTTACGCGTTTAATCACATTAAGGCGTGTTGTTCCTATTGGGCGTTGGACCCGCTACTCCAATTTCATGCATATCAAATAAAATAAGAAAGGAGTACTTTAAAGTAAAGAAGAGCTTATGCTCTTTTACAACAATTGATCAAAACAAATTACTTTAAAGTAAAGAAGAACTTATGCTCTTTTACAACATTTGATCATATCAAATTACAACCAAAATCTAATCTACACATTCCCATGGTTCAAACAAATTTGAAACGGCCTTTCACATAGCTCAATTATCGTAGGCTTAGGTTCATAATCACCCTTTAATTAATTAACGCTTTAACTAATTAAACTTGAATGCAACATTGTCATTTGGTTTTTGTATCCATAGAATTGATTTAAATGGAGCTAAATGAAATGAAAATCTAATTCTCATTTAAAGAGACAAAACCATTTTGTTCTCAACCTAATTTGGGCCAAAATGCAATAACCTCAACCTTTGGGCTATGTTGCATAACTTAAACTTTTGAACTCATTTTGTAAAAACACAAAAGTCCACTACTTCATGTAATCACAACTAGAACTCAAAATTTTCAATAAATTCAAAAACTTCATTAAAGGAACAAAACAATTTGACCTTGAATGATTTTGGGCCTTTACGTAAATACGTAAACTTTTGGGTCAAACTACAAAATACACAAAAGTACCAAAACTTTATGTAATTGCATAAAAGCCCCAAAAGTACTCCCACTTGAGGGAGGGCCGGTTTTGGAGAGGTGAAAGGGGTGATGTGTGTGTTGATTGGTAAGTTAGACATAAAGCATGCAAGTGGTGCAAGTGGTGCAAGTGGTGTGTGTGAAAGGGAATTAATCCTTACACACCCACCAATAATTCTATCACCTTTCTAAACAAATATCTAATACATTAAACATGTGAAAAATCATAAAACATAAAATTTATGAAATAAATCAAAACTTTGAATCAAAACACCAAACCTTTTTGTTCTTGGGAAAAATGTCAAGAACAATGAAGAACACTCATGAAAAACTCAAAAATTTCCATGAACATTTTTCACCCAAAAATTTCCTGAAATTTTCTTGCAAAACAAACCTTCAATCCGATTTTTTAACATACATATTCATTAAACCTGAAGTTTTAATCCACTTTTGTTACTGCAGAAAGGATGTCAAACTTGAACAAGTTGGACTTCACAGCTCTTGATATGTCTGGCGCCAACTACCTCAAGTGCGCCTAAGATGTCAAGATGCACATTAAGGCCAAAAAGTTGTACGGCATCATCCAATATGATGCTTGAAGGAAATTTTGTGAAAAACATGTTCATTTAAGCAACATCTATTAGCATGCAATTAACAATTAAAGGCGGAATCATGCTTATATGCACTTAAAAACAAAACATTAACCATGAAATTCAAAGCCTAGTAGATTGGTGAACCAAGACTCAACTCAAATCAAAGTGAGTTGAGAAACTTATACCTTTGTAGATTCCTCTTTGCATAAGCAAAGGCTAATCACCCAAGGAGAGGGCCTTCATTCCTTGCTTCTTAGATCCATGGATTTGGATGGAAGAATAGGATTCTCCAAGTTTCCAAAGTTGAGAACCTCTAAAACTCTACACCAAGGAGAGATTGATGAAGAAATGAGTGACCTTGGAGTAGTAGGATTGCTAGCTAAACCCTCCAAGGAGACCGGCCTCTAGAGAGAAAATAGAGAGACATGTTCTTTCTAATTTTCCCAAAAGAAAACCCTAAATGAATTTTGGCTATAAAGTCATATTTATACCTTAATTCATTGGAGTGGCAAACTTGTAAATAAGTCCAAAACCCACTCCATCTCTAAATGGCCGGCCTTAGGGTATTATTGGGCTAATTGGGCCTTTGTGAATCATTATTCATTAAGTTGTCATACAACTTAAGTCAATGGGCTTGACGTTCGAAGCCCATTGGGCCTTAAGGTCCAAAACTATCTCGAGGTCTTTAACGAACTTATTCGTTTGATTAATTAACATATTAATTAATCCTTGCCATAAATAATTAAACCATTTAATTATTCTTACTCATCTCCATTGTTTCTTTAATCTCCACCTTACACGGTGTACGATCCATTAGGTTCCTTTTAGCGAGGCAGTGGGCGATTAAAACCATTTCAAATCGATTGTGAATTGAAACTTACTTTCAATTCTCCCTTTAGTGATTATACACGTTTAGGGCTTCCACAAACCATGAGTGACACCTAGCAGCATATCATGGTTACCCAAGCTAATCAGAAGAGGTGGAGAACCTATTCAGTTTAGGATTACAAATGCAATACGGTCTTTCTTTAATACAATACCCTTGACCACATTGTTTTGTTTGATAGTTTATTCATGTCTACTATCCAATGTGATTCGCGTGCTTATATGATTACCTTGAATGTGATTTGGAACGACTTCCTAAATCTCATTCATACTCTGGCCAGAGATTCTTAATCATATCATAGAGTATTCTCCCTCAAACGGTTTGAAGGTTAGAGATCCCTTGTTGCGCATTTAATTGCCTCCATGGCTAAGTGGCTTAACCCCAACGATGCCGTGGACACCCGCGGATGGGGTGACTTTGACATAATCAAAGATCAAGTACCTAACCACAAGACAACTATGATGCCTCAGGTCAAAGGACTACTTTGCATTATCCCAAACATGAGTTCTCATGTGACATGAATATGAGAACTCTTCGTTGATCGTGTTCAGTGGACTCACTCGCTATTGAGCACCTACATGCTTGTCTTGGTGTCAGTCACACCAATGACTCGAGACCTGTCACTCTCCCTGAGAGATGACATAGCACGTACTGATCTTAACGGACTGTCAATGCCCAATTGGCAATCCTATGATCAGGAACGTTTAGGATATGTATACGAAAAAGAATGGTCTCAAGAATCTAACTTGTTTAAATTACATTCTCTTAATTACATATTCCTTGGACTTATCGTTTAAGCATATAACATTTATATGAGACGGCTTAAAACAATAATCTTTGCCCTTGATATTAAACTACATTAGTTTAACATGTGAAATGTCCGTAAAGTATCATCACATGATTGGTTTTAGGGCACATTTCCAACAATCTCCCACTTGCACTAGAGCCAATCAGCTTGGTCATCAGTGATGATACCTCTTCTGTAGTCATTTCAAAAATGGCTGAGTAGTAGGCCTAGACAATGGATATCTATATGTTATCCATAGAAGCAACCTTGAGAATAACGACGTCACCATTATACATGATTCTTAATCATGTGGTTTAGTCTCTCATATGAGTTCGGATCTTGATGAGACCTTGATTCCTTGGCTTGAGCTATCGCCCCATTAGTGTCAGACATTTTCTGGTTGGAACCGAATAGAGAGTTCATAAATGAACTTTCCCATCCAAACAACATTGTTGTAAGCTTATATATGGCAATATATTTTGCATTCATAATGGAACACACTAAAGTCATTACTTTTAATGTTTCCATCCAAATATCTCTTTAGTCATAATAAAGAGATATCTGATTATCTTGATGCGTAAATTAACTAAACACACAAATTAAACCCTCTTTTGTCAAATTGTAGTAAAGATGTAAGTAGGGATCGTTCTAGACCGGGGATTAGGAGGGATTGCTAAACACTTGGAAACTGACTTAAAAACTCAAAAATAAAGTTTAAAACACTAAACTAGACTCAAAGAATGCAAAACTAAAGTTTAAAACACTTAAACAAACCTAGAATTCAAAACAGCAACTAGAAGGCTCAAAACTGCCTAAAAACCACTTTCTGGGCAGTTTTGAGCACCTACACTAATTTGGACGAAATTTGATGAAAACTTGAATCAAAACACTTAGAAACACAAATCAAAACACTTTCTAACTAATCTAAGACTTCAAAATAAAGGGGGATTTGTTTTGGACGAAAATTGAAAACAAAACATAAACTTAAAACTAAACAGATTGTAAAACGTTTTTGGATGAAAAGGATGGATAAAAGGCTAGTTAGGAGGTTCTTCTCCACACATGTCACACTTGCAAACAAAACGATTTTCAGTTGTTCTTCAATAAACTATGGATACTCAATGCCCCAAATTAACCGTGAATTGCACTAATTAACTTTCAGTTTTTCCACAAGTTATTGAGTTGGATGATTGCATACGACAACCCAAAACATTCCCTACAAGTTCCCTACATGAATTGCATAATAGAGATACAAGCAAGAATCATTAAGTTCTATGAAAAACATAAGCATTGACGAAGCATTCGTTACTATGAATTGCATGAAACTTATGCTAAGAATTCATTCAACGCGATCGTTTTCAAGTGACCTTCACTACTTGTGATTATAAGATTGTAACTATTAGGTGAAACTCCCTCATAATCTAGCATCATATTCATGCATGAAAACTAAGCGTGCACTCTCAATCAACATACACAAATAAGTTATCAATCAAGTAGATGAACAAATTGAATCCACAACTTATGAAATAACAACGAATGTAATCAAATCATATTGCAAGCATGTACATGGTTTCGAATTCCCCCCTAACCAAGGGGGGTTTAGTTCCTCATACTCACAACACAAAGAATATCAAAATTAAACATGGAAATCGAAGGAAAGACAACACCTAAAACGTTCCAGCAACCCTCAATTGAATGGCATGAACGTCCCAAGCTTCCTCTCCTCCTCTTGGCTGCGGCACAAGGACTAGAGACAGGTTCTAGGGGTTAATTGGACGGATGAGTAGGTAAGGAATGATATGGTAGTGTTTTGGGGACATGGGGGTTGCGGCAAGGTATGGAAATATGGCAGATTGGTGGAGGAAGGCTGCTGCAAAGTGTGATGGATGTGTTTGACGAATTTCTGAATTGTGGAGGGTGTATGGCTGGATGGGATGAATGGAATGTGTGTGGGAGGTGTGTTTTTGAACTCCCATGATGAATGGTTGAATGGGGATTATATAGTGGCTGAAAATGTCAAGCAAACATTAAGTAATGGACAATCTGCCATCCTTGCAGAAATCCACTTCATGGTGGTCCAATTTCTGCCATTCCTTGTTGTCTCTTCACTGCCCATGCTGATTCCTTGCTGTTTCTGCACTGCCCATGCTGATTCCTTGCTGTTTTAATTATCAAATTCGTCCATCCACATGTCTTCATGTTTGCACCATCCAATCTTGGTCCAAAAAATGCTCCAAAATGTTCCAAAATGCCTCTTTTTGCATACTTTGCCATATGAACCTGAAATTGCACGAAAATGACCTTAAACACTATAATAAGTTATAACTAACTACGAAAATGCAAGAAAACAACATAACTAAGTAGCATAAATATGCTCCTATCATATCTCTTCATTCATAATGAAGAAACATCCAATGATGGATTAGATTCATAATCTAATACATTTACGCTTCCATTACGTTACTCTAATTCTTCCTCATTCTTTGAGGAATCTATCCTTTAGTATTTCTTAAATACTTAAGGACTCACTTGACAGTTCCCATGGTTCTGATCCTGGGCTTGCACTGATATCGTCTTGTACCGATCTTGGTACAACTCATATCAACGTTTTTCATACAATATGAAATACGTAAATCACCTTTCTGCTTATGCATAAAGGATTCTATTTATGCATTATGTTTCTTTAGGAGTCAAAAGGGTAAGTTCCCTTTGAGAAGAACAACTTCCTAGTCTCACTAGAGTTGTCCTTTTCAATTGAAGTTTGTCATCATATGAGAAACTTCCTAGCATCTCTTGTCTATCATTAGGGCTTGATATTATCCAATTATATCCTGAAATCTATCATTATAGATTTCCATCCCATGTTTATAGACTATGTCTCCCATATACATTCTATCATTATAGAATGTTTAAAGTCATAACTTTAACGAAGAAGTATTCTTTTCATTTCCAAAATTAATATATCATATATGTGTATGTATATATATATTTAAATTTAGGAACATGATTAACTCCCACTAATCTTTTGTAAACCTAGTAAACAAAAGATTCATTTACATCTTTATGAGAAATCAAACGATTTGATCTTTCTCTCATAAGACGCTTATGGCTCCCACTAGCTTGCTAAGATCCATGATGGATGGATCTCTACAACTTATATGTCTTGTGATTCATAGTTTTAGACATATATTATCAAGATTATCTTAATAATGGTTTCGGAAACCCATATAATGTCCAAACATTGAATCACCATTTAGTTGTAGCTAGCAATCTTCGAATTAATTGAAACTAAGACTACGTCAAAGATGGTTTCTTCAAAGTCAACCATTCTCTTTGATTGTAGTCACCTTAAGCTACCAATTAGCTATGAAAGTTTCATTATTTCGGGTCAAATGGTACTTTACCATTTCCTTGAGTATATATCGTATATACACTCAATGTAGTCATAAGGATTTTTCATTCTTATTTCTTTCGAATTAAGAGGTGCAACTCTATGATATAGTCATAAAGTTCAAACCATTCAACTGAGACGGTTTATAAATCCTTCTCGACTACCTTGGAGCTTGTGGTATAGGAACTAGGTGGTTATATTTGTTGATCACTATCTTGTTTCTCAAAGAACCCATTCTTTGAGTTCTATCTCTTGTTCATTTGCTTTTAGGCAAATCATATTTGTAGGATTACAATGAACTACCCAACAAACAACATTTGTTAGTTGGTTTATAGAAGTGATATCCAAATGTTAATTTAAGGATACCTACAAGATAATTCTTAAACAAATATTGCTTATTAGCACACAACCCCAAATCTTATCATGATTAAGATTTGTCTTTCTTTCCAACTACATCTTATGGAGTCATGGAAATTTTGGAAGGTCTTCTAATTGACAATCATATTGTTTTAGAAGTATATATCCTATATATGGGTAATTGATAATATCCAACGAACTAAATCTTATTCGAGTTCGTTCTTCTCTTAATGGAGAAATCCATTATTTTATGATGCTTCTTTCCTTGATATCTTTCAAGGAAACTGTTCTAAAGTGTTACCTTCCCTTGGATCAAATCTAAGGAGGTAAATACTTTAGACATCTTACTCATCAACTTACATTTCTTGAATTCTTTGAAACCTTTTGCAAAGTATTCGGACTTGTGTTTATTCAAAATAAACTATAGTCCAACCGAGAGTGATCTTCGGTGAATGTCATACAACATGAGTAGTATTATATTGTGGACAAGTGCCACTAACATCTAAGTGAATTAACCTCAACAAATTTGTGATTCTTTCTTCTTTCCAAAAGAGTAAAGATTCAAACATTTTGCCTCTATACAATTTTAATAAGAAGGTATTGGATCCGGATCTAACGATCCAAAGCATCCATCTATGACCAACTCGTAATTTATGTTTTAGAGGTATCACAACTTAGTTGGGATTAGTCACTACCTTGCAACCTTTTGGGTTTTAAGCATCGTTATATTCTAAACAGTTAACACTACCATATCATCTCTACTATAGAGATAATTAATTAGATTACAATAATCTAATCATTCATTAATAAAGAACAACGTTTTGTCAAACAAAACATTCATCCATCTCTACTATAGTGACGGAATTAAGTTCCTTAAAATTGGAATGTAAAGACAATCTTTGGTTTTCCAATTTCTTTGGTAGTTCATATGAGGAAGTAAGTACTATCTGCTTTCGTAGAGATCTACATTTAATTCACGTTCCGAATGTGAAGTACTTTCTCTTCTCTCATTAATCTTCTACTTCTTATTAGCCACACTTTTACAACGATTGTAAAACATAGTTACTAATACGGAATCATGCATTCAAGTAGAAGAACCAACTATTTTGAACTTTTCAAGAACAATTTACAACACCTTCGAAAGGTGTGTTCTTGACACTTTGCAAGACATTTCTTGCAAATACCCCTTCCAATGTCCATCCTTTCATAAAGAAAGTTTGTTCCCTTGGAGTTATTTCGCTTTCTTCATTTGACTTCTCCTTTGACTACAATAGTCATGGTCCCTAAACTCCCACTATCTCTCTTGAAACTTATTTCAATTGTGTTATACACATCAAACGATTTGGAAAGAGTGCGGTTATTATTCACTATTTAGTTTACAATAAACTTAGTGAACCATTTGGATAGGGACACAAAGGTGAAGTCCTTGCCTATTTTCCGTCTCTAGAAGTGGTTTAACACTTTAACACTCAATGATTCAAAATCATCATAAGTCCATGTTGATGGACTATTTTTGTCAACCAACCATTATGTTCTAAACATAATTACAAACTTTCAAGAGTTGTTCAAGGCAACTCTCATTTCTTCATACAACAATTTGTAAGTGAAGAATCATGGCACATAAAGTGTCCATGCCCTTGTGCTTTCTTCTCAAGTTCTTTGTTCATTTAACAAAGAAACAAGCACTAGTGTTTGCATTAGCTAAGGGTTGTTCAAAGCAACTCTTATTTCTTCATACAACGATTTGTAAGTGAAGAACTATGACATTTAAAAGTGTTGTCCTCTTTATGATAGACTTATCTAACATGTTCTTCCAATGATACATTATCAATAGGAAGATTGTGAGGATTAGACTACTTAGGTACATATACAATCCATTTAAGACAATCTTTGGGATTGTGGTACCAAGTCCGGAAACTAAAGCATTCGGCTTTTCTTTGTCAAGTTTTGGATAGCGTTTGCAAATATATTGGTAAACAAATACCTAACAAATATAAATTGATTGATTTTAAGCCATTTGATCCGGGTCTTTAAATCAAATAGCATCACCCACTATTTTTGGCAAATTCCATATCCCTCATTGGAATTCGAGAGTTTTGGAGGAAACTCTTAGTAGGGTATGGGAGACTCACTATTACCAAGCCCACCTCACAATGATATGATGTTGGCTAACATTAATAATAATGAGAGAGTACACTTACTCATTTGCATCTCTTGCAAGTACTCATCTTATTTGGCCTCTAGAGAATGTAACCTCACAATGATATGATGTTGGCTCCATTACACTTAGTTAAGTCATTCCCACCATGCAAGTTCGGGTAGGGGTTCAAGAACAACCTCACAATGATATGATGTTGATCATTCTCGTTGCCTACCTTCACAACATCATGTATGCATATAGAACTCCTCCGAGTGTAAGCACGCACTTTGAACTCCCCCATGATAGGGTGAAGCCGGTGTACGAGTCACAAACATCAGAGCCTACCACGGTGGAAGGCCACGAAAGAGTGTTCAAAGCACTCTCATGCTTGTCAACTTAATAATGGTTTGGTTGAGGGTTTTTAGGTCTCATCACATATATACATACATTTTAATCTTATTAAAACTTTTTGGTCCTATTACAACTATTGGTCCATTTTGATTGATTTTAGTTGTATATAATACTCCCACTATGCTTATAAAACGGTTTTTAAAGCAAGAGTATATGATACTACTAACATAAGCTTTGCATTCACTTAATGGACTATATAGTTGCCTTAGGGCCTTAGGATGACTATGAACCTTTGATTAGATCCAACACGAGCCTTGTGTTGAATCTCGGTATAGGGATGGTGATTGATTTTAGTTACGCGTTTAATCACATTAAGGCGTGTTGTTCCTATTGGGCGTTGGACCCGCTACTCCAATTTCATGCATATCAAATAAAATAAGAAAGGAGTACTTTAAAGTAAAGAAGAGCTTATGCTCTTTTACAACAATTGATCAAAACAAATTACTTTAAAGTAAAGAAGAACTTATGCTCTTTTACAACATTTGATCATATCAAATTACAACCAAAATCTAATCTACACATTCCCATGGTTCAAACAAATTTGAAACGGCCTTTCACATAGCTCAATTATCGTAGGCTTAGGTTCATAATCACCCTTTAATTAATTAACGCTTTAACTAATTAAACTTGAATGCAACATTGTCATTTGGTTTTTGTATCCATAGAATTGATTTAAATGGAGCTAAATGAAATGAAAATCTAATTCTCATTTAAAGAGACAAAACCATTTTGTTCTCAACCTAATTTGGGCCAAAATGCAATAACCTCAACCTTTGGGCTATGTTGCATAACTTAAACTTTTGAACTCATTTTGTAAAAACACAAAAGTCCACTACTTCATGTAATCACAACTAGAACTCAAAATTTTCAATAAATTCAAAAACTTCATTAAAGGAACAAAACAATTTGACCTTGAATGATTTTGGGCCTTTACGTAAATACGTAAACTTTTGGGTCAAACTACAAAATACACAAAAGTACCAAAACTTTATGTAATTGCATAAAAGCCCCAAAAGTACTCCCACTTGAGGGAGGGCCGGTTTTGGAGAGGTGAAAGGGGTGATGTGTGTGTTGATTGGTAAGTTAGACATAAAGCATGCAAGTGGTGCAAGTGGTGCAAGTGGTGTGTGTGAAAGGGAATTAATCCTTACACACCCACCAATAATTCTATCACCTTTCTAAACAAATATCTAATACATTAAACATGTGAAAAATCATAAAACATAAAATTTATGAAATAAATCAAAACTTTGAATCAAAACACCAAACCTTTTTGTTCTTGGGAAAAATGTCAAGAACAATGAAGAACACTCATGAAAAACTCAAAAATTTCCATGAACATTTTTCACCCAAAAATTTCCTGAAATTTTCTTGCAAAACAAACCTTCAATCCGATTTTTTAACATACATATTCATTAAACCTGAAGTTTTAATCCACTTTTGTTACTGCAGAAAGGATGTCAAACTTGAACAAGTTGGACTTCACAGCTCTTGATATGTCTGGCGCCAACTACCTCAAGTGCGCCTAAGATGTCAAGATGCACATTAAGGCCAAAAAGTTGTACGGCATCATCCAATATGATGCTTGAAGGAAATTTTGTGAAAAACATGTTCATTTAAGCAACATCTATTAGCATGCAATTAACAATTAAAGGCGGAATCATGCTTATATGCACTTAAAAACAAAACATTAACCATGAAATTCAAAGCCTAGTAGATTGGTGAACCAAGACTCAACTCAAATCAAAGTGAGTTGAGAAACTTATACCTTTGTAGATTCCTCTTTGCATAAGCAAAGGCTAATCACCCAAGGAGAGGGCCTTCATTCCTTGCTTCTTAGATCCATGGATTTGGATGGAAGAATAGGATTCTCCAAGTTTCCAAAGTTGAGAACCTCTAAGTCTCTACACCAAGGAGAGATTGATGAAGAAATGAGTGACCTTGGAGTAGTAGGATTGCTAGCTAAACCCTCCAAGGAGACCGGCCTCTAGAGAGAAAATAGAGAGACATGTTCTTTCTAATTTTCCCAAAAGAAAACCCTAAATGAATTTTGGCTATAGAGTCATATTTATACCTTAATTCATTGGAGTGGCAAACTTGTAAATAAGTCCAAAACCCACTCCATCTCTAAATGGCCGGCCTTTGGGTATTATTGGGCTAATTGGGCCTTTGTGAATCATTATTCATTAAGTTGTCATACAACTTAAGTCAATGGGCTTGACGTTCGAAGCCTATTGGGCCTTAAGGTCCAAAACTATCTCGAGGTCTTTAACGAACTTATTCGTTTGATTAATTAACATATTAATTAATCCTTGCCATAAATAATTAAACCATTTAATTATTCTTACTCATCTCCATTGTTTCTTCAATCTCCACCTTACACGGTGTACTATCCATTAGGTTCCTTTTAGCGAGGTAGTGGGCGATTAAAACCATTTCAAATCGATTGTGAATTGAAACTTACTTTCAATTCTCCCTTTAGTGATTATACACGTTTAGGGCTTCCACAAACCATGAGTGACACCTAGCAGCATATCATGGTTACCCAAGCTAATCAGAAGAGGTGGAGAACCTATTCAGTTTAGGATTACAAATGCAATACGGTCTTTCTCTAATACAATACCCTTGACCACATTGTTTGGTTTGATAGTTTATTCATGTCTACTATCCAATGTGATTCGCGTGCTTATATGATTACCTTGAATGTGATTTGGAACGACTTCCTAAATCTCATTCATACTCTGGCCAGAGATTCTTAATCATATCATAGAGTATTCTCCCTCAAACGGTTTGAAGGTTAGAGATCCCTTGTTGCGCATTTAATTGCCTCCATGGCTAAGTGGCTTAACCCCAACGATGCCGTGGACACCCGCGGATGGGGTGACTTTGACATAATCAAAGATCAAGTACCTAACCACAAGACAACTATGATGCCTTAGGTCAAAGGACTACTTTGCATTATCCCAACCATGAGTTCTCATCTGACATGAATATGAGAACTCTTCGTTGATCGTGTTTAGTGGACTCATTCGCTATTGAGCACCTACATGCTTGTCTTGGTGTCAGTCACACCAATGACTCGAGACCTGTCACTCTCCCTGAGAGAAGACATAGCACGTACTGATCTTAACGGACTGTCAATGCCCAATTAGCAATCCTATGATCAGGAACGTTTAGGATATGTATACGAAAAAGAATGGTCTCAAGAATCTAACTTGTTTAAATTACATTCTCTTAATTACATATTCCTTGGACTTATCGTTTAAGCATATAACATTTATATGAGACGGCTTAAAACAATAATCCTTGCCCTTGATATTAAACTAGATTAGTTTAACATGTGAAATGTCCGTAAAGTATCATCACATGATTGGTTTTAGGGCACATTTCCAACAATGCTGCCAATGAATCCCAAAAGGCTAAGGCCCTCATTTTCATTCAGAAGCACATGGCGGAAGCCTTGCAAACTGAACTTCTAGTTGAGGAGGACCCAAAGTCCTTCTGGGAAGCTTTAGTGGACCGCTTTGATCACCATAAGCTCATTTTCTTTCTTCAAGCAAGAAACAATTGGCAGAATCTTCGGTTTCAAGACTTTAAAATGGTCGATGAGTATGGCTATGAAGTCTGCTTCAAGCGAGAAACAATTGGCAGAGTCTTCGCTTTCAAGACTTTAAAAATGTCGATGAGTATGGCTATGAAGTCTGCCAAATCTAATCGATTATGAAGTTTTGTGGTCAGGAACTTATTAATCCACCCTGATAAGATTTTTAACACCTACAAAAGTAGGGATCAAAATATGTAAAAATACTTGTAAGAGTACAAGGTTATCATAGTATAGCAGCTCAAGCAAGGTCGTTCTTGACAGAGATTGAATGAATAATTTGTACCAAAATCAAATCTTAATTAATTATTTAAAACAAAGTTTAGAACAATTTGAGTTGGAATTTAAAATAATAAAAGTGAATTTAATTAAAATAATTAAATAAAGAAAGAAACCCTAAAGAAACAGAAAAGATCAAGTATAAAATACATTAGTGTTCCGTCGTCACCATAACAATGCTATGTAGTCTTACCAATTACTTATGAATTTCACATGCAACTTTGCACGTTAGGTTTTCTTATGCATATTTTACTCGTGATATTAAGTAAGAACGTATATCTAACATGCAATCTGTCTGTGATATTCAGATCAAATGTATACATGCAAGACTCATTAAGTTTTGTGAAAACCTTTTGAAAAACCATGCAATCCTTAAGAGCGTGATATTCACCTTAAGTGAAATTACAATTATCAATCACAAGAAGCCCTACTCAATCCTTCGGTGATATCCGAGTTGCATCTGATTACCTATCTAAACATCCTAATGGTAGCTAAGCATTAAGATATAGAGACAGTTTAAACACAGTGATTAATAATTCAAAGTACAATTGCATAATATCGTAAGCAATTAAATAAGGACTACATATTCATGCTAAGGCTGATGGCTTCGCCTTGGCAAAAGAGATTATTTATGAACAACCATAAGGTAAAATATCATTAAGAACATAGATATAAAACACTTTGGAAATAAACTTGAATCATTAAAAGCTCTCTAAGCCGAGTTCTCCAAAGTAGTGCGTAGAAAACCCTAATGGCTAATCATCCTTATTTATACTACTACAAAATAAAATACATCCTAGAAAAGGTCTTAGAATAAATCTAGAAATTAAAATATATTAAGAAAACTAGGAAACAATCTCCCAGTCAAACATGGAGAAATCTGCCAACAAACTGATCAGCCACGTTCTAAGCTCAAAACAGCTCCAAAACAAGCCCAAGACAACTTATTTTAAAGATTAAGATGTCCTAAACATATCTCCAGAGGTACTCGAACCCAAAAAATGCCATCGTGGCCACCAAAAAAGTATAAGCCCAAAACGGCACTTTCATAGTATCGCGTGTTGATCCTTTATTTCATCACCATAAATTAAACGCTTGGTAGGAAAACCTGAAACTTTGACACAAACAATCAGAGAGACTCATGAACATCCTCCAATTGAAACTCCAAAATTCTACTATTTGATCACTTTTTGATTAAGAGGAAGTCACAAGTCCTACATTGAAAATATAATATAAAGTATCAAAATTTCACCAAATAATAACCAAAATATACTAAGAACAGGGTAAAATATATAGTATGAAATTGACTTATCACACCCTTAATGCCTCTAACATTGTGCTCTAGCAGCAGTACAGAGAGTGGAGATATCAAAGGTCCTCGCACCTCATAGCAGTTCTGCTTCTAGCTGAGAAGAGTAACAACTTGCTGATGCAAAATCATAATTCTTGACCTACTGGTTCCAATCTCATTCCATTGCCAAAAGTCAATGTGAATGTTTCCAACGAAAGGAAAAGAAACTGAATCAATGAGACGGGCCAGTTATCCCAAGGTTCGAAGAACAACAAGGGGAACGACAAGTAAAGTTTAAACCAAGAGTCCCAACCTCACAAGAAATCTAGGAATAACAGTGATAAGGTCAGTCGTCATGAACCAAAGAACAAACTGAATCTTTGCTCTTGCTCTGGTGGAACTGATAACTGGCATCGCACCCGTCGTACACCTGTCAATGTTGTTGATCGCTATCATAACCGTCGTCAGAGGGAAGCCAACCTCGTCGAGCATGACAACATGATACGAAATTGTCCAAGATTACACAACTTTCATCGTTTCGGATTTCATGGAGCGGGACAACTATTAATGGATTGGTGGCATATCGCCAACTTAGAATTTTTCATAATGTTTTTCGGATAATTTCTATTTTATTTTCATATTATTGGGCTATTTTGGGCAAATTATTGGTTCTTAACCCCTTATGGTTATTGTTTTGTTTCTTTTGGAAATTTTGTTCTCAAATAATTTAAGTTAATAAAGTTTACGTTAGAAAACTTGTTGCGTGACTCAACTTAAATTTTCGTAGGCATGTTCCTTGAAGTTAATTGTCTGGCAGATAGTGTTACCACACACATTGTTTTACATAACAACGTTTATTTTCTCAACTTCACGTCTATGGAACCCTCGGTGAAACCATGAAAGAAAATGGCGTTAAATATCTTTGCACCACTTTAGCTTCATATGGCCGAAAGCTCATCTTTAAGAAGTTAAAAGTACTCTCGTCGAGTCTTTATAAGACAACTATGAGCCAGATTTCTTACATTTACACGTATTTGGGTGTGTTGTATACGTGTCGATTGTACCACCACAACGTTCCAAAGTGGGCCCCCAACGGAGGAAAGGGATTTATGTCGGTTACATGTCCCCTTCCACCATCTGTTACTTGGAACCCTTGACGAGAAATCTATTTACCGCCCGATTGGTGGATTGTGACTTTGATGAGTCAACCTTCCCATCGTTAGGTGGCTTTGATGAGTCAACCTTCCCGTCGTTAAGGGGAGAATGTCACATTCATGTTCCCAAAGAACGCCGAGAATTGACGTGATTTGCCGCCACTTTGACTCATCTTGATCCCCAAACCATACAATGTGAAACCAAAGTGAGTAGAATCTTAGATCTTCAGAGCGTTGCTTAGAATACAGATCTAGCGACAGTCATAAGATCACACATTCCTGCTACAAATGTCCTTGCAATGATTGATATTCCTAAAGTTGTCCTAATTGAACGTCGTGTTCCCGAAGAACATGTCGCTCCTGACGAATAAAGAATAATATTGGCAGCTAACCAGTGTAGTGTCCCCTCCCTAAATAGAGATAGATCCATTGGTTGGAAGGATAAGCTTCCCTGAAAAAGGAAAGTAATGGCACATGAAGACATAGGGTTAGTTATCCCAAGTGTTGGTCCTTCTGTCGCTACCTCATCCGTTCCACAACTTGATATCGTTCTGGATTATGGAAGTGTCTTAGTCACAGGACCTAAAAATCTCGATCCCGAGAAGTTTGTTATGTCTATCAACTATATTTGTCTTGAAGACATGTGAGAATGTAACGAGACCATCATCAATGATGTATTTTCTTATACGATGGCCACCGATATGGTCGCCAATATAGTAAAAAAATGATGACATCGGACCACGATCTGTTGTTGAAGCACAACAACCATTTGACTGGGAAAAATAAGATGAGGCAATCTAGGTCAAATTTGATTCCTTAGAGAAACATCACGTGTTCAAACCAGTTGTTCCAATGGTGTGAGAATTACTTGACACACAAATTAAACCCTATTGTGACAATGGTAGTATAGATGTAAGTAGGGTATCGTTCTAAACCGGGGATTAGGAGGGCTTGCTAAAACCTCTCAAAACTAATTTAAAAACATAAAAACAAAGTTAAAAAAAATGTAAACAAAAGACTTTTAAGACAAGAAAGTAAAAGGGGGGATTTGGTTCTTGTGAAGTGAAAGTAAAACAAATAACTAAAACTTAAAAACTATGGATGATGGGCTTTAGCTAGAGGGTTCTTCTCCACACATGTCTTGCTTGCATACAAAACGATTTCCAATTGTATTTCAATAACTTATTAATTCTCAATGCCCCAAGTTAATTAGGTACGCTTAAATTAACCCTCAGATTTTCCTACTTTTATTGAGTTGGATGATTGCATACGACAACCCAAAGCATTCCTCACAAGTTCCCTACATGAATTGCATAATAGAGATACAAGCAAGAATCATTAAGTTCTATGAAAATCATAAGCATTGACGAGGCACTCGTTACTATGGAATACGCATGAAACTTATGCCAAGAATTTACTTAACGCGATTGTGATTAGCATCCTTCACTACTTGTGAATATAAGTTCATGACGATTAGGTGAAACTCCCTTATATTCTAGCATCAAATTCATGCATGCAAACTAAGTGTCGACCCTCAATCAACATACACAAATCAGTTTTTATACGAACGGATAAGTAAATTGAATTCATAACTTATGAAACGCAATTAAAAGTAATCAAATCATATTGCAAGCATGGACATGTGTTTCGAATCCCCCCCTAGCCAAGGGGGGTTTAGTTCCTCATTATTACAAAACAAAGATAAACAAATTTAAACATTGAAAAACAAAGGAAAGAAAGCACCTAAACGTTCCAACGATCCATGTTGGATAGCAAGCGCGTCCAAGGACTTTTCTCCTTCTCTTTGCCGCAACAACAAGGTTGGAATGATGTTGAAGGGTTGGTTATTTGGAGGAATGGATGGGAGGGGGTTTAGATATGTAGGGAGAGGCAAGGGAAGGCTTGGAGAATGGTTAATTTCTTGATGCTAAATGAGGTTGTTGCCATGGGTATTTATAGGGATAGGATGAACTTGTTTTTTATGGTGGGTTAGGTCTTGAATCATCCACACACTTTCCTAATGGGTTAGGTATTGAACAATCACTCAAATGTCATGGTGGGAAAACATCAAGGATGCATATGGCAAGGATGTGAAGAATAATGGTGGGTTAGGCATGGTTTTGAGTGGAGTTTTAGTCAATCCTTCTAGAAACCTATCCCTTCTTGCAACTTGTATTTGTTTCACCATATTTTTAGCATGTTCCTAGCTTCTTTTGACTTCAAATTCGTCCATCCATCTAGCTTGGATCATAAGCAATCCATCTTGGGCCCAAAAACACTCCAAACTACTCCAAATTGGCTCAAAATGCACCCTTAGCCCATAAAACCTACAAACACACGAATTTAGCTTTAAACACTATTATAAATACTAAATAATTACCAAAATGCAAGAAAACAAGCAAGCTAAGTCGCATAAATATGCTCCTATCATCCAACACCTTCAGACGTAAAACTTGTAAGCTTCAAATGGGTATTCGTAACGAAGCGTAATGAGAATAATGAGGTCATACAGTATAAGGCAACCTTATGGCACAAGGTTCCTCACAACGTGCTGGGATTGATTACGATGAGACTTATTCTCCCTTAATGGACGTTATTACGTTCTGGTTCTTAATTAGTTCAGTAGTTTCGAAGAACTGAGTATGCAACTTATGGACGTGGTCACTGCGTATCTTTATGGGGATTTAGATACAACAATTTATATGAAAGGCCCAGCATGACTGGTAATACCTGAATCAATGTGTTCCCAACCATAGAACACGTTTTCATTTAGGTTGAAGCGTTTGTTATATGGTATGAAGCAATCTAGATGGTTGTGGTACAAATTCCTAAGCGAGTACTTGATCGGAATGGGATATGTAAACAATGAATTGTGCCCATGCATGTTCATCAAGGTTCGATTTCTCCTTTCAGAAACTCCATTAAGTTGTGGAGTTCCCGGTGGAGTCCACTGTGATATTATTCCACACTCTTTGAGATAATCTAGGAACTCATTACTCAGATATTCACCCCCTCGATCTGATCTTAGGATTTTTATCTGTTTCCCAGTTTGCTTCTCAACTTCATTCTTGAATTCTTTGAACCTTTCAAAGGATTCTGACTTGTACTTCATAAGATATACATAGCCAAACCGAGAGTGATCGTCGGTGAATGTGATATAGTATGAGAAGCCTTCTCTCGACGTAGTAGACATAGGTCCACATACGTCAGTGTGGATTAACCCTAGAATTTCAGTGGCACGCTCTCTTTTTCCAGTAAATGGAGATTTGGTCATCTTCCCTTTCAAGCAACTTTCACAAGTACCCATCCGGTCATTACCTAATGGGCGGAAATATCCGTCTTTCGACATCTTGCGAGTCTTATCAAGGTTCACATGTCCAAGTTTAAGATGCCACATCTTTTCTTGGTTAACTTCTTCTCTAGCCCTTTTGGGTTTTGAGGTATTCCCGCTTTCAATACAGTGCATCCCACTATTCGTCTCTAGGTGAAAAATTCCCTCTATCATATTACCATGAGAGATAATACGACCGTTCAAGTATAAAGTGCAACTCATTTTGTCAAACAACACTGAGTGCCCATCTCGTAAAAGCTTAGAGATGGAAATCAAATTCTTTATACATGAAGGAAAATATAAACAATTTTTAAGTTCCAGGACTTCCCCAGAGGGTAGGTTAAGCATATAGGTGCCTATTGCTTTTGCAGAGATTTTAGTGCCGTTCCCAACTCGCACAACCATCTCCTCATTGCGCAGTGATCTGCTCCCTGTTAGTCCCTGCAACGTATTACAGATATGTTGACTAGCGCCTGAATCAAATATCCAGGAATTGGAGCTCACTGTAAAAGCACTCTCTATGACAGAAATAGTCTCTTCAAAAGTCCGTGTCATAAGGCTCGCAATGCGCACCCTGCATTTCTTCTTCCAACGTTCATCCTTTCCACAATGAAAGCATGTTCCTTTGGATTTCTTTGCCTTCTTCTTATGTAACCTTTTCCTTATCATTGCATTCTCACTCCCACTGTCCCTTTTGAAACCTTTTTCAAATTTACAGCACATGTCAATCATCTCTTTCAAAGAATGATCGAATCTATTCACTTTATAGTTTACGATAAACTTAGTGAAATCATCCGAGAGAGATGCAAGGAAAAAGTCTTGGGCCATTTTCCCATCGATGGAAGTTCCTAAACTTTGAAGATCTTGAAAGATCCTTTCCATCTTTTGTCCATGTTTATGGACCGATGTCCCTTTTGCCATTTTGGCATTCATTAGACTACAAATATTTGAGAATCGTACATTACTAGTCTCAAGGTCATGCATCTTATGCAAACTTTCAACCATGGCACAAGAAGTGTCCATGTGCTTATGTAGCTTCATAAGCTCCTTACTAAGTGAAGTGAGGATTAAGCATTTGGCTTGTAAGTCATCCTCATAGTGTCTAACATAATTTTGACACTCCTCCTTTGAAGCTAGTTTCGTAGGAGGTACATGAGGAGGGGATTGCTTAAGTACATACAATATGTCTTTCACCTTTGAGACATTCTCAATGTGGCGATACCAAGCAAGGAAACGTTGGCCCTTTAGGCCCTTTTTGTCAAGTATAATGGTGGGTATAATTTTAGGCATGTCGTTCACTACATAACATAACAGAAATCGAATTAGCATTGTTGTTTAAAACTATTTTGATTGGGTCTTTTAATCAAATAGTATCACCCACCATTTTTGGCAAATTCCACATCCCTCAATAGAATTCGAGAGTTATATTGAACTCTTAGTGGGTTATGGGAGACTCACCATTACCAAGCCCACCTCAGAAGAATATCTTATTGGTTAGCAAACATAATGATGAGAGAATAACGCATTATTCATTTACAACCTTTTGTAATTACCCATCTAGTTCGGCCTCTAGAGAATGATGCCTCAGAAGAATATCTTATTGGCATCATTGCACTTAGTTTAAGTCATTCCCACCATGCTAGTTCAAATAGGGGTTCAAGAATGGCCTCAGAAGAATATCATATTGGCCATACTCGTTGCCTACTTTCACTTCATCATATGTTTATGGGCTTCTCCTGAATGTAAGCACATACTTTGTATACCCCAGAACTGGACGAATACGGTGTACGAGTCACAAACGATTGAAGCCCACCACGGTGGAAGGCCTACGAAGAGATATTCTAAATATCTCTCGCTTATCAACTTAAATATTAATTTGTTGAGGGAATAGCGTTGGGCTACATCAAAACATTTTAATCACATTAAAAGAACTTGGGCCTATCACAACCATTGGTCCAAGTTTATATGAATTAGTAGTATATAATACTCCCACTGTTTCGTTGAAACAAGCGAGACTATATGGAACTACTAACGAATGCTTTGCATCCTCATATGGACTATATAGTCATATTAGGTTTTAGGATGATTATGAACCGTTTGATTTGATCCAACACGAGCCTTGTGTTGGACCTTGGGTCTAAGGTATGTAGTTGTTGATTTTAGTTACGCGTTTAATCCAATTAAACCGTTATTTCCTATTGGGCGTTGGACCCAACTATTCCATTTTGCATACATTTAAACAAAAGGAATACATGAAATAATAATAAGGGCTTATGCCCTTTTACAACATAAATGATGGACTTATGTCCATTTACAACAATCTTGAACTAATCAAATTACATTCAAATCTACACTACCAAGCCCAAACATTCATAATGTAAAGCGGCCAATCACATAGCTCAATTATCGAGGCATTTGGTTCATAATCACCCTTCTCTTAATCAAACACATTTAATTAAGAAAACAACTTTAAAACAATTGGTTTTCGGATCCATAGAATTGATTTAAATGAAACTAAATAAAATGAAAATCCAATTCTCATTTAAAGAGACAAACCATTTTGTTCTCATCTAATTTGGGCCATTTTCTAAAAAACAAAAACTTTTGGGGTCACTTTGTAAAAACACAAGAGTCCACAACTTCATGTAATTACAACTTAGAACCCAAACATTTTTAATAATGTCAAAAACATCATTAAAGGAGCAAAACAATTTGTCCTTTAAAGTTTTTGGACCTTAACGTAAAAACGTAAACTTTTGGGCCAAAATGCAAATACACAAAAGTATCAAAACTTTATGTAAGTGCACAAAACACCCAAAAATACCCTATTTTAAAAGGGTGGCCTGCCATATAGTGTTTTATTGATGAAAATTCAAATTTTATACAAAGTTTTGTAAGTGGGTTATGTTAGGTGAGGTAAAGATGAAATAAAATTTTGTAAGAAATGATTTATGTCATTCTTTAAAACAAAGTTTGTCTCCCATTAAAATTACTTAATCATTAACCATCACCCACTAAAATTAAATCAAAACTTTATGTAAAAACATAAAACTTTTTGAATCAAAACTTCAAAACTTTTTGTTCTTGGCAAGAACTCCAAGAACATTGAAGAACACTTATGAAAACTCAAAATACATGGCACCAAATTTTAGTTCCAATATTCATGCTTAAATGAAATACATCTACAACATTTGAGATGCTAAATTTTCTAGCAAAATTTATATTCAAAGCAAGAACAAAGCTTGTAACATTTACAACATTTAAATCATAAAACATGAAAATCACAAAACCCAAAAGGATCCACCATACACTAGACCTAGGCTCTTGATACCACTTGAAGGAAAATTTTTGTCCTAGCTAAGAACATGTATGAACATTTGAATACATATGCTAACAATTAACTCTTTAAAGTAGGCATGCATCCAAAAAACAATTCATGAAACCCATGACTTTCAAAGCCTAGTATATGGTGAATCAAAAGACTCTTTAACAACATTAAAGAATATGAAGAATTTAGAGATTCTTTACCCTTGAAGCTCATCCTTGATTACACAAGGGATTCACCCAAGTGGAGGGCCTTCAAGTCACCTCCTTGCTCCTTGGATCTTCCTTGTGATTTCCCTCCTTTTAGTGCTCCTTTGCTTCTTTGAGGATTTGAGGATTAGTTCTCCAAAACACCAAAAGTTTGATGTCTCTATGTCTCTTCACCAAGGATGTAATTTGTGAGGATGAAAATGGATCACTTAGGGAAGTAAATTTGCTAGATAACTTTCCCCAAGTAGCTTAGAAAACCCTAATTGAAAACAAAGCTATAAAGATGAATTTATACTTCATTTCTTAGGTGAGTGGCAAACTTGCAATTAAGCAAACTTGCATACCCTCACCCTAAATGGTTGGCCTATATGGTTATTGGGCTTATTGCCCATTTTGTTTTAGTTGTCATACAACTTAAACATAATGGGCCTTGTGGACCAAAACACTTTTGGGCCCCGAAGCCCTAAAACCAACTTAAAAGCCCAATACGAACATTTCGTATAATTAATTAACTAATTAATTAATCTTGACCATTCTTCAATTAAACCATTTAATTGCTTATCCATTTCATTTAATTGCTTCACATATATCCTTATTTGGTGTGCGATCCATTAGGTTCCAATTAGCGAGGCAGTGGGCGATGTTACTCTTAACTATCGATTGTGAATTGAAACCACATTTCAATTCTCCCTTTTTGATGATTAGTGTTTGCTAATCAATAGGGCTTCCACAAACCATGAGTGACACCTAGCAGTATGTCATGGTTACCCAAGCTAAGTAGAATTGGTTGGATAACCTATCCAGTTACAATTACAATGCAATACGGTCCTTCTCTAATACAATACTCTTAACCACATTGTTTTAAGTGATAGTTTGTTTCATGTCTACTATCCAATGTGATACTTTCTTATATGATTCCCTTGAATATGATTTGGAACATCTTCCTTAGTCATATTCATTTGCTTTGGCCAAAGACTTTAGAATCATATTTTAGAGTATACTCCTTCCACCATGGAAGGTTAGAGATCCCTTGTTGTGCATTCATATGCCTACATGACTAGATCACATGACCCCAACAATGCCGTGGACAATCCGAGGGAATGCCTTTGTCATGATCAAAGATCAAGGACCTAACCATTAGACATCTATGATGCCTCAGGTCTAAGGACTACTTTGCATATTGTAACCTTAGAGTTCGTACATGACATGTATGTTTGAACTCTCATTAATCGCAGTTCAGTGTACTCGATTACTCTTTCGAGCACCTATGTGTTTGTCTTAGTGTCCAACACCAAATGACTTGAGACTAGTTCATACTCACGTTTGAGTCAACATAACACATACTAACCTTAGCGGATTGTCAATGCCCAATTGGCAATCCTATGGCTAGGAACGTTTTAGGAATGAACATAAGAGAAAGGTCTCCTTAATCTAACTCATTAGATCACTTATCTCTTATGTCAAATACATCCCTTGGATTCTCTTATTGATTAAACACATGATTCAATAAATAGTGATTAACAATAAGTATTGCCCTTCCGTTAAACATATAAAAGTTTAACATATTAAGTATTCCAAAAAGCTATTACATCAAATGAGTGGCTTTGTGGGCATACTTCCAACAGTATCTCATATTTCCTAATGGATTACAATGTGATGCATGAAGTATACGACACATCATATCCCTTCTAAGGTATCCAAGATGATCGTGCCAGAGTTGGAAAGTGCTCGAGCCAATTGGCTTCGGGCAAATGACTAAGTTTGCCTTGATCGTTCAGATAGTCGTCTTATAAAGACCCGGTGATGGTGCTTTCAACTTCTGTCAGTTGCGCTTTTAGCAGCATGAAGTGGAATTGATGCAAAGATATTCAATGCCATTTTCTTCCATAGTTTCATAATGGAATTTGTTAGCTCGAATTCCCTTAAAACTCAATAATGTTCGACTAGAACGAGGATAATATAAATCTTGTTAATGGTAAGCAAAGTACCATTAGGCAACACGAGTTAGGCTTTGCCATGCCCCTCTATCAATTGTGTCAGGCCACTGATTGTTGTCACCGAGAATTCAGTAAACGTGAATTTGAGGAAATAAACACGGTTACATAAAACAGTGTTTGGTAGCAGTGCTTGCTAGACAATCAACTTCATGGAACATGTGTATGAACATTTAAGTTAAGTCACACAACAAGTTTTCTGGAGTAAACTTTACTAACTTAAATTATTTGAAAAAAAAAATTGTAAAAGAAACAAAACAATAACCATAAGGGGCTTAAGAAGCCAATAATTTGCCTAAAATGGCCCAATAATTCAAAAATAAAATAGAAATTATCCAACAAATATTATGGAAAATTCTAAGTTGGCAACATGCCACCAATCACATCCATTAGTAGTTGTCTTGCTCCATGAAATCTAAAATGGCTAAAGTCATATCATTCCAAACAACTTTAATTTTCATGTTGTCATGATAGAAGAGGTTGGCTTGTATCTGACAACAGTTATGATAGCGATCAACAACATTGGCAAGTGCACGACAGGTGCTAGCCCAATAATATGTTCCACCACTGTAGAAGCAAAGATTCGACTTGTTCGTTGGTTTAGGACAACTGGCCTTATCATTGTTGTGCCTAGACTTCTTGTGAGGTTGGGACCATTGGTTCGAACCTTGCTTGCCTTTCCCCTTGTTTTTATTCGGACCATGGGACGACTGGTCCTTCTTATTGACTAAGTTCCATTTACTTCCCTTGGAAGCATTCACATTGACTTCTGGAAATGGAATAGTATTGGAACCAGTAAGTCAAGAATTATGGTTTTCCATTAGCAGGTTGTTATTCTTCTCAGCTAAAATAAGATCTTATGCGAGGTTCAGGAACCTTTGATAATTCCACTCTTTTTACTACTACTGGAGCACAATGTTAGAGGCGTCAAAGGTGGAATAGGTCTTCTCCAGTAGGTTGAAATCAGGGAGTTCCTGACCATAGAACTTCAGAATTGACCGGATTCAACATACTTCAGAGACATACTCATTGACAGTCTTAAAGTTCTGGAAGTAGAGATTGTACCGATCATTTCTTGCTTGAGGCAAGAAACTTAGCTTCTGACGATCAAAGCAATCCACTAAGGGCTAGTTTGAGATTGTTATACTTTAAAAAAAAAAATTGCTTCTGCTATGCTTTAAGAATAATTAACTACAAAATAAAACAATTGAGCAATTGATAAATTGTTTTTTTTTTAGTGTTGTGAGTATGAAAAGCAGTGTAAAATCGTTTGTTAAATTTTAATATAAAAGTAATATAATTGTATATAGTGAAAAAAATGGACATAATAGTGTGGGCGATAATGGCGACGAGGGCATTGGTTGTGATGGTGGTGGTGTTGATGCAAATAAAGGGGTATAATGGTTGGGCTGCAGAGATAAAAATGTTGGTAGGGGGACGACAACGACGATGGTGACAGTTGTGGTAGTAGGAGTGACGAGTATAGTTGCGGTGATGGTTGTAGTGGTGGTGGTAGTGGCGTGATTGTGGAGTGGTGGTGGTGGCAACAATGGTTGTGGTAATGGCAATGGTGGTTTCAGAGGTTAGGGTTTGTAGTGGTAAGTGGTGGTGGTCACTTTGTTCTCCAAGGATAAAATATGCGTAGAAGAATAATAATGTCATTTTTTAAAATTAATAAGCATATTACATGAATTAAAAATATTTATTAAAGGCTGAACTCCGCTTTTTTCATTAAAGTAGCTTTAAAAAGTAACCTATAGGTTGCTTTTAGAAACTGCAGTATGGAGGCTGCTGCTTTTAAAATAAGCAGGGTATTTTATTTTACCAAACACTTTTTTACTGCTTAATTTTAAAGTGAAGCAACTTTTGGTTAAAAAAGCAATACCAACATGGGCCTAAGCTTCCCATAAGGACTTTGAGTCCTCCTCAGCCAGAAACTCAGTTTGCAGGGCTTCCACTGTGCTTCCGAATGAAAATGAAGGCCTTAGCTTTCTTGGACCCATTGGCAGCATCATCTACTATAGCGTTAGATAGCTTCTCGCCCTGAGGTGCATCTTGACATCTTGGATCCACTTGAGGTAGTTGGTGCTAGAGATATCGAGAGCAGTGAAGTCCAACTTGTTCAAGTTTGACATCTATTTTGCAAGAAAATGGTGGATTAAACTTCACGTTAATCAAAATGGATGTAAAAAAATCGAATTAAAGGTTTGTTTTGCAAGAAAACCTTCAGGTTTTTATTTGGTGAATAAGAGCTTAAGCTGTGAGCTTGGACCAAAGATGTGAACTCCTAGTGAGGCACGAGCTCAAGTTTTGTTATTTCTTAGCTTAGAAAATTTCTAAAGTCAAGTGAGCTTGAAACTCAAAACGAATTAATTCAATTCATGCCGCTTGAAAGGATTATTGGGCTCTTATTTGCATATCTGACTGGAATATGAAACCAAGCTTCGACTGGAAAGCAAAAATTGTGCATTTGACTAGAATGCGAGTTTTGTATTCAACTGGAATAGGGGTTGAGCTTTTCAAATGGGAAGCCAAATTGGGCATTCGACTGGAATGCAGAGAGACACATTTCTAAGTGTTGGGTTAGGCTTTACTTCTGCAAGCCCACTAACAACAACGTTGTTAGGGTTTTGCGGCAATAAGGATTGAGGCATCACTTAGATCCTCCATATGATAATACATGTTTATCATAAAAAAGAATCACAAACAACTGGTTTTGATTTAACATGCATAAAGTTGGATTAAAGGGCTATGTATCATGATAATTTTTTGTATCGTGAGGGTTTCAAAAAATTGCAAAAAATAAAACGATATATGATAAACATAAAAAAAATACATAAGCAATAAGAAAATATTATAATCGGGTCCATGCATCATGGAATGTTTCAACATATAATTACGGGTTCAACATGGACTTGAAATCATGAAACAAAATACCTACTCCAATCGCAAAGATGATCCTACTTTCAAAATTCAGAGGATTGTTGTAAAAAAAGTGAGAAAATCCAAATTGCAGGTTTTGAATCCGTTAAGAGCAAAAGTGCTAATAACGTGTTGTAGAGGAAAATAACTTTAGAAAGAATGAGAGAATTCTATTAGAGAAATTCTTGGTGTGTTACAATGTGAGGCATAACCACTTTTATATAGTAGTGTGCCAATCCTGACAAATACCCCTAATTCAATAATGAGAATTAATTGCCTAATCAATTGAGGAATGAATGGGCCTAACGATTACAGCAGTTAATTGATGAATAAATTACCTATTCATTTAAAGTATCAATGACTATTCATTTGAAGTATCAATGACTATTCATTTAAGGTATCAATGGCCTATTCATCACCAATTAGTGGATGGACATAAATATCTTGCAACAAAAACTAAAAACTAAAACAATTATTAGCATTATTATTATTATTATTATTATTTGGTCGAAATAGCACTCCATTAATGCAAGGGAAATTACAATTTGTGAAAGATAAGCCTAGGTCCAAATAAAACAAAAAACCTTACATAAAACAAAGCAAGAAATAAAAGATAAAACAGACCCAAGCAAAGTAGAGCTACAATCTAAAACACAAAAAGAGGCTCATACATCTTTAGGCCCGTAGGCAACAAGAAGAAAAAAAACAACAAAAAACCTAATCTTCAGCATCCAAATAACCGCCGTTTGCACTGCGAAAAAAGTCATCGCTCCAAAATGAAAAGAGTACCCGAACCATAAACTAGATCTGAGAATATTGCGCAAAACCGTCCACAAAGAATCAAAGCCACCACATCCACACCTGCAAGGAAGGTCACAAAATGTAACAAGAGGAGGAGGAAGGCAAAGGGGGTGTGTAAAACACCCTTGTTCAGATGTAAATCGTTCCATACTTCGCCCAAACTTTTTGGCAAGCCAAATCGGCAGTGGGCTGGGAGGGTTGAGTTGTGTCAAAATAAGGCCCAATACTCTGAGATCTAAATCGTGATTATGGGTTGGAAAATAAAAGTGGGGGCAAGAGGAAGGATGGAAAAATGAGTGCGAAGGTGAAGGGAAAAGGGGAAGGCAGTGAGCAGCTTCTGAGTGAGAAGTAGGGAGAAAACTGAGATTCAAGAATTCCCAGTTCAAACATTTTTCCTCCGCTTTTTTGACAGCTGATCTTGGCCCCCAGCTATAGTTAACATGGCAATCCATCTTGTTGAAACTGGGGTTGAGCCAGGGCCGGCCCAGGCCCAGTGCAAGCAGGGCGACCGTCCGGGGCCCAAAAATATTGGGGGCACCAAAATTATTATGGTGGTATATTTATATATGTTTTCATAAGAATATAAATATATAAAATTTGGTTCAATGACACAGAAATTAAAGTAGAAGTGGTGGTTTGGTTATTTGAAAATAATAAGAGGTCTTGGGTTCAAAACACCACATGTGCTTATTTACTTTCTAATTTTTACAAATTTCTTTTCATGAGAGTATAAATTTATAAAATTTGGTTAAAGGATCAAAAAGTTTAATTAGAAGCAATGTTTTTTGTTGTTTAAAATTAACAAGAGGTCCTAAGTTCGAAACGTTATGTGCATGTTTATTTTTTTCAATTTTTACAAATTTTTGTTTGGTTATTAATTTATTTTAGTTACTAGCTAGTAGCTATGTGGGTTGTTATTTTTAAATATTCGTTTCAATTCAAGTCTAATATTCAACAACGAGTAATACGTAGACCAAATTTTTAGCGCAAATTTGTAAATTATATGACGTGTTATCAAAATATTAAATTTAATGCTCATTCATTACTAATACATATCAATTAAAAACTCGAAACATCATTATTTTTTTAGTCCCCTATTGACAAGGTTAGTAAATAAGAAAAAACACCTCATGATTTATACAAAAACACTTTCAAAGTTCAAATGGAAAACAAAACTCATCATCTATCTACTTATAAGCCCAGAGTTGTTTGGTTTTCTTCTCTCAATACAAAATAAATTAGTATTTTTGTGTTTCTAAATTATTGAGTTTGAAGTGTTTTTCTAAGTATAATTTTATCAATGTCTTACGTGTGAAAATAAATAATTTTCTTATATGAAGTTAGGGCACTTTTTTTGGCGTCGCCCCGGGCCTCAAAAATCTCTGGACCGGCTCTGGGTTGAGCTGGCGCATTGGAGATGGGAAGTCTGTAAGGGTGTATGGCGAACCATGGCAGCCCAGAGATAATGGATTCTATGTTCAGTCTAATCTTCAGATTCCTTTGCATTTGAAGATCTGTGATTCAATGACAGCAAGTGGGAGTTGGAATGCTCCAGTGGTGTATGACAATTTTAATTTTGAGGAAACGGAAACAATCTTATCGATATCTTTTCTGCATGATTATCATGATCGATGGATTTGGCTTTTGAATAGAATGAAAAGTGGTTATTGGACTGCGATGGCGTCTCCGGGTCCTGTTCTAAGTGTGAATTCATCCTCTTGGTCCTCTCGTGTCAACAGATATGGAGCTTGAAAACTACTCCCAAAGTTTCTCAATTTTTTTTTGGATGGCCCATGATATTTTACCGACCAGGGAAAATTTATGATATCGTAGAATAACTGACAACGCTATGTGTTCTCGCTACCAATTTTTTTCTTTTTGAGTGAAACGATAGTAGCTACCAAATTGAGTTAGAGACAATGGTGCATGCTGTTTAGGGTTGTGCTCGAAGTCGAAACCAAGAGTTCTGGCTTAAGCTTGCTTACGTTGCTGCCAGCGGCTAATATAGTGCAGAATGGTTGCAACAGGTTTAGAATTTGACCCCCAGGTCTCAGCATTTTCTTTGCTTTGGATTATGTGGAGTGAAGGGAATATTAATTGGTTTGAATCTACTTATAAGAATGTGTGGATATGCTTGTAAAAAAGGCTAAGGACTATGAGGAAGGAGATCTCCTATGTCTAATTGAGCGGTGCTTTGGTGTCTGCAGCCAGAAGGCTCTTTTTAAAACTGAATGAAGACGGAGTTGTTGATAGTAGAGATGGGCGGAGGGGTATTGGGGTGATGGTTCATGACTTGCTGGGTACATCGCTGGAGGGTTTTGTTCTGTTGGTGGTGGAGTCTTGGTTCTTTGAATGCGGTTAATCTTATACTGCAGGAGGAGGAGTGTTGGTGGTGGAGTCTTGGTTCTTTGAATGCGGTTAATCTTATACTGCAGGAGGAGTGTTGGGCTGTGGAAGGGGCAATTGTCCATGCCGTCCGTGAGCTTATCCTTCTACGTCAGCTAACTTTGCAGTTTGTGCCTCGAAGTAGATAATTGATTGGTTTCTCTTTATGGGAGGGTAGTGGCCTGCCTTGGCTAATGGATTGGATCTCCGGCGAGTATATAATTGTCGATTGAATAAGTGGCATGTGTGACCCTTTTTCCTTCTTTCGGGATTCTTCATGTGTTTTTCCCGTTCACGGTTTTTTTCAGAGTCTCTTTTATATACAATACCCTAGTTTGTACTGCATTAGCGTTTTGCAGTTTAATGAAATCCATCTTTACCCTAGAAGAATAACAATTACACAAGTACAAGCAAAGCAACTACACAAGAACATAATTGGTTGGTTTTAGTATATCGCGCATGTGTTCACTTTGGTGACTAGAAAAAAAAAAAAAAAATAGGTACCACTTTGGTTACACTTTGGTTATCACAATAACCTCTTTGGTCACTTGGTGAAGAGATTTGTCAAAGGTGGTACAACAGGTGTCACTATACAAATGGTGAGATACTTGTGTTAAAAAATTAACAACTTAAAAAGTTAAACTTCCCTCTACTTATATAATGACAAGTGGTGTACATGTACCATCTATATTACAAGCATAATGAAAATTTTCTCCACTTGGTGACCGTTGCTGTCACGCCCTATCCTGACATACTTCCAAGAACGAAACGTGACATCATCAAGTCTCAGTATATTTAACATACCCTGCCTCCAGGATATGGCAAAGCACAACTCGAGTATCAGTTCGCATAGTAATTTTCGTATACTTTATGGCTGCATCTAACCTCTTCGTTAGACTGCCTACATACCCTCAATAGGGATCAAGTCATTCGTAGTTCACCACCAATAAACTCCTATCACCACTGCAAGTCATTACTACATACATGTAAACATAGTAACCCTTGTGAGACGTATAGGCACATAGCTTCAGAATGTGAATTGTCAAATTGGTTTTGGTTTCAGTGTAGTAATGCATATAAATATATACTTATTAAGACACCCATTTTAACATTCAAACAAAGAAAGTGATGTATAAACATGAAGCACTTAATCAATATAGTAATCACACCGAATCGGATTTGTCAAACTATTGATATCTATACCAGCCCTAACGTTACCAACCAATATAATTTAAATACAATCATAATCAATTACCATATGCATACCCCTTTCAAATTCTATATCAAAACATGGAGCCAATAGTCCATATAAAAGCAATAATCAAACTATGGTGTGATAATAATTAGCTGGACTAATTGTAGCAAATAAAATAGCTTGTTAAGTGAGGAAGATATTCATGTACTTTGATACACATGTATATTTTCTCTTTATAAGTAATTTTGTATTCAGTATACAATCGTTTGGAAACAACCAGATTCCCGAAGTGGACTAGTAAAAATACTTTGCCAAGGGTAATAATACAACAATATAGCTTTCTGCATAATACAAGTCTTCAGAAACAGGGCAATTAAACAAAACATCCCTTTCGGCTTTTATACCATTCTAGGGTTTAGGCATTTGCATATATATATATATATATATATATATATATATATATATATATATATAATAGTTTTGCAAACAATAGCTAATCCACGACAGATTAACCGAAAGAAATATTAATAAGAATTAGCTAAACATAAAGGATAAAGAGAGTTGAGAGTATGAACCCATACTGCAGGTTGACATCCCAAGCGAGAAGGATACGAATATCTTCAACTCCCTTCTCTCTGGTCCTAATTAATTTCTAATCCCTTCCTTCCATTTGTCCTTTCTTCTCTTTATTTTTGGGTCGACTAATGGGGAGAAACCAATAAGCTCGTAAGGCTGCTCGTCAGGACTATCTGCACATCCTCTCCCAGTTCTTTCTCTCTTCCCTGGTAGTGTTTTGGTGATCACACTCGCAAGACTCGCTCCCCATGGGTGTCCTCTCAAACCGCCCCAAAAAAAATCAAGAGAAAAGGGAGTCCTCCCTTCCTCCCCCAGAAAAAGAGAGAGATCCTAGAGATCCCCTCTTTTGATTTCCTTCTTCCCTTTTTCTCGATCCTTCTCCACCTCTCATTTTCCTTCTTTCTTTATTATTTTATTCTATCATTAATATTTTATATCTAGTGCTATTATCTTTTTCACTACTTTACATAAAATGATTTATACGTGTTTCGTAAAATCTTTCTTCTAGTTTTAATTTTCGCTACGTTTATGATCAGTCGTTCATAATAATGAGTGCTATCAAAATATACTAATTAATATGTCACATGTGACCTAACTAGTAAGTCAATGAAAGTCTACACATACCCTCTAAGGGCATTTTGATCGTTTCACTTTAAAAAAATAAAATAAAATAAAATAAAATTATGGACGGGTTGTAACAGTTGCCCACATGGACTTGTGTAGTATGAGCATATTGATCAGTCAATGTTGACTACTGGCTGCTCATTATCACTAATTTCACTCGTCCAACTACAATTTCTTTTGTTCAATCTCAACGTAATGTATAGAAAGTCAAGTTTCACAACATCTTTTATATAAGAGATAATTGGAGCAATAGTCCCTAAAGTTTAATCTAATTTGTTACAATGTGGAGAAAAGATCCCTTTTGTATGATTCCGTTAGAACTTCTATCTTCTTTTTTCTTTCTTTTTTTTTTTTTTTGCCCTTTTAAAACATTTATTCTATCCTTGAGTCTAAAACTGCTTACTAACTAAACCATCGGAGAGCCTTTGGATGACACAATCCCGGTCTTAAGCTTGCTTACAGTTGTTTTCTATCTTGCAAGTTGCTTGAGTTTGTGCCTCCACCATCTACGATGGTGCGCAAATTTGGTTCTAATAACATCCTGGATGAAGTCCAACACTTCCTTACACGACTGCATGATAAAGGCTACTTTTTCATAAAGAGTCAAAGATAAAGTAAGAGATCTTCAGATGTCTCCTGCCAAGCATCTACCAAAATGAATATTCCTACATCAGCAAACTTCTCAAAAGACACTGCAAATTTTTCAAGTTCTTTGAAAATATCTCTGACTTAGGCATTGGTGGGCTTAGACATTAACTGTAGTGTCATCTTTCTTGCATTTTTTTAGTCAATCTGCTTGAACGGAAATTTGGATCCACAGAAAGAAAGAAGGAAACAAACCAAACACTTCCTTAAATTGTAACGTACTTAAATACAATACTCGTCAGTTAAAAAATAGAAAAAAAATAAAACTAGATCATGATCGACAACAACTCGTCAACTAAAATAGAAACGTGTATGCTGATGAGAGTAAGGATTATGGATTATGTCTTCTAAGTAGCCGGAATATCTATTAGCAGCACGATCAGCAGTATTGTGTTGTGTGAAATCTGATGACCCAACTGGATCGAAGGGAGCTGTCGTAGCAGGGAAAACAACATGTTCTGCAGGTGAAACATCAATGGCGCCGTTCGGATCATTACCATCTTCCCCTTTAAAGTAGTTGAGCATTGCAGAATATCGAGTTTGATCCACTGCACCACCTATATCCTCCAAATCTTGCCTTAGCAAGAAGTTCTCCAAATCTTCTGCATTCCAGGTGAAAGGTCCATTGCCGTTACTAACATGATGATCATCAGCCACCCTTGTTAGGGTTGTATTAAGCTGTGTGTCTTCAGATATCAAAAGTGGTCTGATCGAGATACGTTGCGCATTATTATCTTCCAAAAATTTATCCTGGCTGACAGATCCCTCACCACCACCTTTGTTACCATGACAGTGATGATCAATCTCAAAATTTATGGTTGAACTAGGCGGCGATATGTTTTCAGATTTAACAATTGGTTTGATTGAGACGCATTGCCTGTTAACGACATCTTGAAACGAGCAATTGTTGTAATGAGGATGCTCATGATCAACCACTGCATGATGACCAGTCTCAAAATTTAGGGTACTTGAATTAGACCACAAGTGATCTTCAGATTTCGGTTGTGGTTTGATCGACACACATTGCCTCTTATTAACAGGAGATTTTTTCAATCTCTTGTTAATATTGTCAAGAAGTACCGAATATTTTTGTTTAAATGCCACCAACTCTTCAACTATTTTGCATGTTTGCAACTCCTTCTCAATCGACTCTTTCACCTTCGCCACCTTCTCCTTCTCCGCAATCTCGTTCTCTCTCTTTCGCTTCTTTTGATTTTCAAGTTGGTTTCTGAGCTCTTGAATCTTGTCTCTTTGCTGCTGATCATCTACTGTAAGTACGCAGCTACTAGAACAAGACGCTAATTCCTCTATTTTAACGCTGCTACTTGAAGGCATTTGCTCTACCTTAACCCGGCTGGTAGAAGGTACTTGCGCTATCTTAAAATAGCGATTGAGAACGGCATCCACAGAAGAGTGTCCAAAAGAGTAAGGCCTACCAGCAGGAGACAATACTAGAATGGCAATTTGTGCATCGAACTTCAAGCAAAAATCCGTAGCCTTGCTAAACAGCCCGTAACGCCTCTTGGAGAAACTCACAAATTTTCTGTTTAGCTCTTTCTGCCGTAGTACTCTCGGATCCACTCCTTCTTGTGGCTCCAGTTTAATTACTGGACCGACTCTTCTTGTTCTCGACATGGATAGAACGATCGCAATATCTAGCTTGGTAAATAACAATGCCTCGTCGATCGATCGTTGCTTCTTGTTTTCAATAGCTGAATTATTGTTGGTCTATGTGTGTTTATTTGTGTGTTCGTAGCTATTATCACAGTGATCTCTCTATATATACTGTAGTTAGTTTTGCGCGCGGTTCACCTTATTGCAGTAGGAAACTGCATGCCTTAATTCGGACAAGGCAAAGTGACGAACGGGAAACTCCTCTTGTCTTAATTTCCCAGATCAACTAGATAAATTAACAATAAAATAATTATATCCAAAAGAAAATAGGAAATATATAGCTAGAACTAGAAAGGTTAAGCGCCAGATTTTTATTTTATTTTTGATCGGGAAAGTCCTTTTTGAACTTCCCAGTAGTAGTATACATATAAACAATAAGAAATAAATTATCCCACCACTTAGTTCTACGGTTTAATAGTATTCTTCTTCACTTGTAAATAAGATATCTTAGGTTCGATTCTCGCCCCAATGTGAGGCCTAGCACGCTCCAAAAAAACAATTATCGCAAAGAATGGAAAAGAACGGTTAACCCAATTCCGTTTGGCACCCCAAGGATTATATTTAATTTTATATATTTGTAATAAACTTCCCAAATCATAAAGGGTTCTCAATTATGCAATGCAATGTTTGTGATAAATCTCGTCTGAACCAGATTTTCTTTCCGGGTTCCAGCAGCGACGTCTATTCTCTTATGCGGTCTAAGATCGATAATGAATGTTGAAGTTTCTCATTCTGCAGCAATGATTCCCTTCCAAGCCGAACCGTACCGTTCAAATACCCATTGTCCCAAGAATACCGACAACCAAAAACACTGGGCGGCTATAAATTAAGAACCTTAATTATAAAGATTGTACAGCATCTAACCTTACCTTTTGTTTTTCAGCGTGTTTATACGTAGTTGGAGTGAGTAGTTGGCAACCTAGAAAGATGATGAGAAAAAAGATGAAACCAATTCCGTCACATTGGCAACAATTTCGTGGTACAAGTGTCATACCGTGCAATATAAAAGTTGATCGAGAAATAGCTCAAACATTCGGAAAGACACTTGGGTTGGTTTGAATCACATATGAGGGAAAATGGTGAAAGTATGAGTATCAATATCAACTCCGACGATGATGTTGAATAATTGAGATTGTAGCAACAGATAGAAGAAATGGAAGGACTACTCATGCAAATTTGAACACAATATGGAAATTGCAATGGGATCAAATGGTTAAGGATATATACAGGGTTCTCCAACCTTAGTGATTCAGCACACGCTGGTTCTGATACGATAACAACATATATAATAACTACTCTCATCCAGTAACCCTCAAAACCTAGAACAATTTACTAACTATAATCTGAAACCCTGAATTAATTGGATATGATAACAACATATATATATTCAAATCACTGAAAGAAACGAAACGAACATATATATGAGTTTCGGATTATTCATTGGATATATATTGTCCTAAATTATAAACGTTTCACAGTTAGTAATGATAAAGATGTGAAGAGCAGTAGCAGATCAACCTAGATACTGATAACTCGAGATTTAGGAATTTCAGTTGGATCAAAAATATCATCTTTGGCCGCCGTGTTGGTCAGCCTAAGCAGACTCCTAGTGGCCAAAATAGCCTTGGGATTGATATCATGCATCGACCTCGCATACAAACTGGTACAAGCCTTGCTCGCCTTATCAATCAACTCCTTGTTTTGGTTTGGACACAAAAGGCAGTGTCCCAAAATTCGCAAAACCGGTTGCAGTAATTCCCACGGCAGTGGAATTCTCCCCATGCCCACGCCCACCGCAGCCTTTCCCGAACCACCTTCCTTATTCTCATCATTTCCATCCTCCTGTACTTCACACTTTCCACCCTCTTCTTTACGTTTATTAGTGCTGCTGCTACCACTACTACTACCAGTCATCTCCTTGTACATTTCGCCGTCTTGACCAGCCCAAACCCTACAAAACTCACAAAATTCGATTTTAGACTGCACCGGCATTTCACATATCTTGCTGTAGTACAACTCCAGCGCAACCCCAACAATCCTGGCCCTCCTTGTGGACCTCACTGTGCCATAGGGTTCCAAGCTGGGGGATATAACTGCCAAGTTTAGGCCTGTCGAATTGTTCTTAATGGGTGCCTTTGTTTCGTGGTAGAGGCTGGGGTGAGACAAGTCAGGCACGTTGACGGTAATGGCCTGGCTGGCACGTGTGGTGGTTTCGTGGGCGTAGAGGGCTAACAGAACAGCCTCAAAGCCGGCTATGGGTATACGAAGAGACACGCGGGAGAGGTAGACACCAGCGATGATGGGAAGGAAGCGAAGGACCACAAGTTGGAGGTCGTTATCGGAGGATTGGAAGGTGTCGTAGAGCCAACGGCAGAGATTGTTGTCGCCTGTACCGGAGTCGGGTAGGCGGAGAAGGGAGGAGATGTTGGAGGCGGTGTAGTGGTCATGGAGGAGGGAGCGGGAAGGGTTGGAGGAGGAGGCGAGGGAAGGAGGGAGAGAGGGGAGGATGGTTGAGAGGGACTGGATTGTTGATTGGGCTTTGGAGAGGGATGATGAGTGGTCTGATGAGGCAGAAGTGGTAATTGTTGGGGTGGTGGTGGTGGTGGTGGTGGAACTGATGGTGTCTTGATGATCTTCTGCGGTGGATGAGGTGGAGGGATCGTTCGACATTGTTAGAGAGAGAGAGAGAGAGAGAGAGAGAGAGAGAGAGAGAGTTATTTGAGGCTTGAGGTAGAAATTGAATAGGGAACGTTTCAAAGTAGGTTAAAACGGATGTTTGTTATATGGTCAAAGGAGATAATTTAGTATTTTTTTTCTCTTCTTTTTTTGGCAAGTAATCAGGACGAGGAATTGCAGTTTAATCGCATCGAGAAATTTTTCATTGTGACAGGAACATGGATAGTACACTATGTGTTTTTATATAAGTGGTGAAAAATTGTATTTTTTAAGTTATTAACTTTTTAGCACACATATTCCACCATTGATATATTGACACGTGGTGTACCAGTCCGTGTTCCAATCACATTGAAATCTCTCAATCGCATCTATTCATTTTTCTTTCCATTTTATCAGATAACATTTTTCTTCATTTTTACAGTTACGAAGATTAAAGTGTTACAAGCATTCATTCATACTACAAAATTGCTATCTATAACCTACTAGTACCGTCAGATCCCTACATTTCTTGTTCATCAAGTCATCTTTTACAGAGCAGACGATGCAGAAGCCAAATCTTCGGGTGTTGCTGGTTTGTGCGTCTCTGCAGTTATAAACAAAGATTTGATTTGATGTTTAGTCTATAGAAGCAGGAAGAACATGTTTAATAAAATTAATAATGTGTCCAAACAATCCAAAATTCCGTAAGAAAAGAAAAAAAATGGCATTTCAATGTCATAGTTCAAGAGTTCATGGATATTTCAACTGCGTGCAACTTTGGTCCAGCTCCTCAAATCATTATGGATTATAATTTTTTGGCAGATCTAGTTTCGATTCCTTTCTGTAACACTGTAATCCTTTGAAAATTATTGAAACCAAGATCAGTTCTAATCCAATTATAAATGACTTAAACTGCTTAGATGATAACTTAGAGAGCAAGAGGACTCCATGCAACCTAGCTATTGGCAGGTAAATTTCATAACCATTTCGGAAACAACATAGAAAAGGAGAACCGTTTTCATCATCATGCATTTTCCATGAATGTTTGAATGTACGTGTGTTTGAATGTGAATGCATATGAAGCAAAATCTATAAAATAGGACCTTAATAATTCAAGGAGAAAAAAGGAAGACAAGAAAAATAGAATTCACAAAGATTTACCGATACAGAAAACACCATCTTCAACTAACAAGGGAATCTCCTTGCCTTGAATGCTAAATGTTGTTCTGCTCCTTTTAAACACATGAAACATAGAGGCTTCGCCGTTAGGTCTTAAAGGTCGTCACATCTCGATAGCCTCTCCTAACTAGACCCGCAGCAAGTGGCGACGATTAATTGCTTCCTACTTCCATTGTTGTCCCACAGGTGACATGCAGTGCTTAAACAGCTATGATTTGGTTGCCTAGTTTTTACTCCCTTTCTCTCCAGCTTCTTTTGCATTTTTTCTTTGCTGTGTTGCTACCACTCTAAGGGCTCGTTTTGGTAGAAAGGATTGGTTTGGAAGAGATAACCCTCCAAATATTCAAGGCATATTAAAGGTAGATGAGAATGCTTTTTTTCAATTCAAGGGGATTAGCTAGAAGAGGCTTAGACATGAAGAAAACTTTTCCCTTCTAATCCTCCCGTGTTTCAGTCACAAACAAGATAGAATCTGTCTACAAATTGGGCAGAAGCACACCGCTGCAACTCCTTTTTTCTTTCCTTTCTACCTTCACTTGTTCTAGATAACACCATTTTTCACTTTCTACTCAACGGGAAAAGTGCCAGCAGAAATCCAAATACTAACCTTGAAAGGAAGAAGAGAAAAGTCTCTCTATATATACACGCATTAAAGGATTGTTAATCAGGCCAAACAGCAAGTAGTTTTCCAGTGAAGAGATGACACTAACCAATTGAAGAGGGCAAAAAAAAAAAAAAACATGAACGTGTACAGAAGCATATTGAAGTTTAAATAAGGCAAAAATAGATGAACAAAATGATTAAAGGATAAGAGGCCACAGCCTCCATCTGGGACCTTGCAACTTCCTTCCTTCCTCTGAAATTAATGAGCTTCCTTCCTCTTCCTGCACCCTCAAACCCTCAAAACCCATCACTCAATTTTGTCATAAAAAATGTTGGTAGGGCCTCCATTCCATTTGCTCAGTGCTCCCCAAATCCTAAGTCACACTCACAGGTATAAAAAGCCCCAAGAGCATCCCAATAGGAGCTTTATGCTACTATATTTAAAGCCCTAATGAGATATTTCATCCTTAATGAGCCTGAAAATGGGATTAGATCCACTACTTGAGCTAGCAACTTCCTTTATTAAATAGCAAAAAATTAGACTACATCTAGCCCAAAAATTAGGCTACATCTAGCCCCAAAAAACAATGGGTAACACCTTTCCTCTTCACCATCTCATTTGCTTTCCTTCAAAGTTGGCTTGGCTACAAATATATCATATGAATATGGGAGACATAGTGGTGGCAATTTGATGGCCCATGGTAAATTACCCAATAAAAATATTTTCGACAGTTATTCATTTTATTTTTAATACACCCTTATTTATTTTCCGTAGAATTATAAAATAATCCAACAATGTGAAGGACTCGTTAAGAACTGCTACTCTACAAAGCAATTTTACTCTCTAGCGTTTTTTGTCAGTAGCACTTGTGCCAAATCCAAAAAAAATAAGTTTTCAGTAATGATAAGTTAAGGACTTTGTTTTCTCCAAATTAAAATTTTGCATCAGTATTTTTTTTTGTATATAAGTAACTGTTTGGACCCAAATTTACATCATTGGCCTGTGAAATCAAGGTTGTTGAGTGAACATAGTGCCCGACTGTCGGATCAAGAAATAAAGGTCATTATTAAAAGATAATGGTTTTTAAAGTTATGATTTTTATCATAATTATCTTTTAATAATGATTTATTATGAAAGATGAGATATATATCTGGAAGCATGACGGCACAACTGGCGTGTGAATGTGTGGATGAGATTGGATTTAAGTGACAGCCATCATGATGCATGCATGGATGAGTTTAAATCATAGGAAACCTAGGTAGACTAGGCTTTTTGTTTTACTTGGTAATGGATGTGGCAGACGTGCCGTGGGAAAGGCTATCAGATATATATATATATATATATATATATATATATATGTATTTGGTGGATGTCGTACATTTTGGCAGTCTGCATGCCATGGGAAAGGTGCAAACTATATATATATATATATATATATATATATATATATATATATATAATTGGTGGTTGTTTAGGTGAAGGTTATCCGATATATATATATATATAATTGGTGGTTGTTTAGGTGAAGGTTATTCAAGTCACGTCAGATACATGGGAATTTGAAATAGGACTCTACTCGAGAATCAGGCCGTGCCAAGCAAGTACATCAGTCCTATAAATACAGATGCAATGGCAACGGAAGAAGGACCTCCAACTCAACACACAAATTGTCATGCGCAAACCTTCGCTCTACGCGAAACCTCTCAAACATCTTGAGATTTTTTATTTCCTTTTTTGCCACCACATCTTCAGTTTCGATAAACAGCACTGTGAAGACAACCGGCGAACATCTTCAGTTTGGATAAACAAAACTGTTGCCGTAGAATCAGCCGACTGTGAAGCACCTTCAGTTTGGATAAATAGCACTGCGACGGGGCCGACTGGTTATCTATCCAAGTCTCGGTCGATAAGGATTTTTGAATCTTTATTGGCAGAGGTCATCTCATTAGCCTTCTCGGCGAAGTGAGGTGTTACAAATTACTACATTCGGCACATTGAAAGCCGAATTTGATATTGAACTTCGCAGAACTAGTAGCCTTGCCTTCAGGCTCTAGAACCCGAAGGCCGAGACGTGTTCCTTCCTCAGCCGCAGTCGCAAGATCAAGAAGTCAGCAGTGCACCCAACGCAACATAAACAAATTTTACTCCTCGGCCGAGCTCGGTCGACAAGTTGGCACGCCCCGCATACAACCGAAGGACGTAGTTAGCTTACTAATTACTCGGCATGCGCGCCACGTAGGCTTGGTAGTTTTTAGGGTCAACTTTTTGGCACGCCCAGTGGGACCCAGTGCTAAAACTACGAAGTTCACATGATAGATCAAGATTTCAATCAGGTTCCGTTGGAGACTTGGCGCCAAGTGAAGCATTGCTACAAGAAGAAAGCCAAACTCCTTGAGAAGTTGTCTAGAAGATGGGGGCAATTTTCCGCTCCAGCAACAGTCAAACTTCGGCCTAGGAAAATTGTCAAGATAGCCGAAGAAGAACCTAGGCCACTTGTTTGTTTGGTCGAGACTGAAAGTGTGGTAGGCTTAAAAGAAAAAGTTCAAGTTTCTGACCAAAAAATTGACTCAGAAAATGATTCATCAAATGAATGTTCCAATGATGAACGAGGCCAATACACGACTTTAGACGAAAAAACCACATCAATTGATATGGTAATTGGAGACATGATCTTAGAGGCCGAAACCATGCCAATTGATATGATTATTGGTGATAAAGCCGATATAGAGAAATCCCAGTCGGCTAAGTTGTTCAAGTTAAAAGCTGAAATTGACGAAATTATTATGCCCGGGGGGCATAATAATTGTCCAACATAGTCGGCGGCCGATAAAACATCTTTCATCAAGCCAAACGTATTTGAAGATGTTATTCTATTCGGCTTTGAAAAAAGTCAAATTGAGAATTTTGATATAAAAAAATCTCGGCTAGGAATAAAACATCGTTGGCCTCCTCCACTTTATGGTTCGGCCACTTTTGTTTTCCTTTGTTAAAAAAAAAAGAAAAAAAAACAACAGGTGAATAAACATTTTCTTAACCATTCGGTCTTTCAGACCGATGCGCAAGAAAGTAAGGTTAAAATTTTAGTCTTGCCGAGACTACATATAATATATATAGAGTTTTGGTGTTGGGCAGAAATCATGCGGTATTTGTCGAGTTTAGTGGTGTTGATTCATGTGGCAGTGTTGACAAAAACAAATTATTTTCTCAATCATTCGGCCGTGTAGGCCGATACTTAAGAAAATAAGGGGGGCAAACATTGGTAGTCGGTGGCGTGGGTTTATTTGCTGCGTTGCTGACATTGGGTTTAATATATCACGTTCAGGATTGATGGACAAGCCGAGCTGCAAAGAATGGTTCTCCTCGGCCCAATGTTTTGCGACCTCGCCCTACTTTTTCTCGACCTCGGCCTAACGGTAGGAATGCATGCAAATTCAACATTATATTTATATATGCATGGCATGCATGTTGGCAGAACACATTCAGTTGAGTTTTGTTATGGAGTTTAATATATATATATATATATATATATTCAAAATAGGTAGTAGGCTGAATGGACATGGTGGCGTGAGGAATCATGATTTGCTTCAAGGTACCAGGCTAGTAGAAGTTATGGTTTGCTTTCATGTCATGTCATAACACAATTGGAAAGAGTGAGAAGTCATGGTTTGCTTTCATGTCATGTCAAAACACAATTGAGAAGACAAAAGTTTTGCTTATTTATTTAGGCCGAGCTCGACCTATTCGTCGAATATACTCGGCCGAATCTGGGTTTTATTGTTGTTTTGCTCAGCCAATTTTTGCCAAGCTCGGCGGGCATGAGTTGGTGCTCAGCAGTAAAATCATGGGTCTCTTCTCTTCCATAGCATGATATCTACAGTAAAAGGCTATCTAAATGGGGGATTTGTTTTAATATTTCGGTGGACCTCATCTCAAATTTTGGTCAAAAGAACGAAATTTTAGAAATTAGTTTGCTGAATGAATTTTTATTCGGCGATGGTTTCTCAGTAGTTCTCGGCTATATATTTTGCTTGGTCATTCGGCGAATTTACGAGTTTTGAGGCCATCTAGTCGAAGCTGAGGGAAATTTTAATATGCGTTGACGAATAATTTCCTTGACCATTCGGCTTACGAGCCGAAGCTCAAGTAAACTGGGGGGCAATGTTTGAACCCAAATTTACATCATCGGCCTGTGAAATCAAGGCCGTTGAGTGAACATAGCGCCCGACTGTCGGATCAAGAAATAAAGGTCATTATTAAAAGATAATGGTTTTTAAAGTTATGATGTTTATCATAATTATCTTTTAATAATGATTTATTATGAAAGATGAGATATATATCTAGAAGCATGACGGCACAACTGGCATGTGAATGTGTGGATGGGATTGGATTTAAGTGACAACCATCAGGATGCATGCATGGATGAGTTTAAATCATAGGAAACCTAGGTAGACTAGGCTTTTTGTTTTACTTGGTAATTGATGTGGCAGACGTGCCGTGGGAAAGGCTATCATATATATATATATATATATATATTTGGTGGATGTCGTACATTTTGGCAGTCTGCATGTCATGGGAAAGGTGCAAACTATACGTATATATATATATATATATATAATTGGTGGTTATTTAGGTGAAGGTTATCCAAGTCACGTCAGATACATGGGAATTTGAAATAGGACTCTACTCGAGAATCAGGCTGTGCCAAGCAAGTACATCAGTACTATAAATACAGATGCAATGGGAACAGAAGAAGGACCTCCAACTCAACACACAAACTACCCTGCGCAAACTCTCGCTCTACGCGAAACCTCTCAAACATATTGAGATTTTTTATTTCCTTTTTCGTCAACACATCTTCAATTTGGATAAACAGTACTGTGAAGACAACCGGCGAACATCTTCAGTTTGGATAAACAACACTGTTGCCGTAGAATCAGTCGACCGTGAAACACCTTCAGTTTGGATAAACAGCACTGCGACGGGGCCGACTGGTTATCTATCCAAGTCTCGGTCAAGAAGGATTTTCAAATCTTTATTGGCATAGGTCATCTCATTAGCCTTCTCGGCGAAGTGAGGTGTTACAAGTTACTACATTCGGCACATTGAAAGCTGAATTTGATATTGAACTTCGCAGAACTAGTAGCCTTGTCTTCAGGCTCTAGAACCCGAAGGCCGAGACGTGTTCCTTCCTAGGCCGCAGTCGTAAGATCAAGAAATCAGCAGCGCACCCAACTCAATATAAACAAATTTTACTCCTCAGCAGAGCCGGCCGACGAGTTGGCACGCCCCGCATACAACCGAATGACGTAGTTAGCTTACTAATTACTCGGCCTGCGAGTGATAAGAGCATATTTATGCGACTTAGTTAGCTTGTTCTTGTGCATTTACGTTGTTAGTTCTTAGTTATTTTAGTATTTTAAGCTATTTTAGTGTGTTTTCAGGTTCTAAGGACAAAGTATGCAAAAATGTGCATTTTGGAGCCTTTTGGAGCAGTTTTGAGCATAAAATGGATATCACATGCTTGGAGCCAAATGGATGGACGAAATTGAAGATCAAAGGAGGCAAGAAATGAAGAAATGAACATGAAGAACATAGAGTTCCGAATTGGAAGCCAAAGTTTCTAAACTTGGAGGTTTCCATTCTTGAAAGTTTCTATTCTTGGATTGGGAGTTTCCTAATCCTTTTTCACCTTGGTTCCAATCCTTGTCGCACCTCTCAAGCCTCTTCCCTCTTGGATTCTGATTTGTTAGGCCCTTTTCCTTGTGGATTTGGGTTCTACAAATCCTTTTCATAAACTAAGTGGGCCAAAACCCTTTTCTTTGTTGATTTGAACACTTACGCCGAAAGCTTAGGCCTTAAGCCTTAAAATCTGCTAAGTGTAAACCCTAATCTATCTCCCCTAGGGTTGTGCCGCACCTAATACTTCTAGAAGCCAAAAAATCTGCACAAACCCTAGTTCTTTTCTCCCTTGGATGGGCCAAGCCTTTTATCTCTAAAACCCTAACCTCTTCCCATCAGATTTGTGAAAACCCTAGCTTTGCCGTGCCTATATATATGTGTTTTAAAGCCTAAATTCGTAACCACCCCTCATACCATTCAGAAACACATTGTGCCGCACCCTATACACCATTATACACCATTCTACATCACTCTCCACCACCATACGTCCTTGCCGCAGCCCCCATCCAACCTAAACCTATTTCTGACCCTTCCATTCATCCATAAACATCCATAGACTCTTGTGCCACAGCAAGGTGGGGAAGAAGAAGGCCCTTGGTGTTTCATGCTTGCAGATTGGAGCGTTTTAGGTGTACTTCGTTCTTGTTTTCAATGTTTATTTTGTTATTACTTTCTGATTTTGCTGTAATCATGAGTGGCTAAACCCTTAATTAGTTAGGGGGAAGTTTGAAGCCATGAACATGCTTGAGATATGAATTGATTTCTTCCAATTGTAATTTGTTAAGTTGTGATTGCAATTCAATTATCTATTTTAGTCATAACTGATTCTTGTATGTTTATTAAGGATGCATACTTAGTTTTCATGCATGAATTAGACGCTAGAATATAATTGAGTTTCACCTAATCGTTACAAGTTTATATTCATTAGTAGTGAAGGTTGCTTATCACAATCGTGTTAATTGAATTCTTGGCAAACGTATCATGCATTCATAGTTACAATTGCCTCGTCAACACTTATGATTTTCATGAAACGTAATGATCTCTTATTGTATCTCTATTATGCATTCATGTAGGGGACTTTTAGAGAATGATTTGGGTTGTTGCATGCATTCATCCAATCCAACGAGTAAAGGAAAATATGAGGGTTAATTTGTGCATCACGGTTAATCTGGGGTGTTGAGCATCATAATCTATTGAAAAGCAATTGGAAATCGATTCATGTACAAGTTGTCATGTGTGAAGAACGGACCTCTAACTAATCCATCCATTATCTTATTTCTTAAATTCGTTTTACAATCTGCCTAGTTTTATAACTTGTTTGTTTGTTTCAAATTCGTCCAAATCAAAACCCCCCTTTTACTTTCTGGTTTCAAAGTGTTCAATTTATGTTTTGTTTGTGTTTTTGAGTGTTTTGATTCAAGCCAAAACACTAAATTCGTCCAAAATTGTGTTAAGGTCAGAATCTGCCCAGATTGTGTTTTTAGGCAGTTTTGAGTGTTTTTAAGCTGTTTTGAGTCTTTTGAACCTGTTTTGAGTCCCTTGAGTCTATTTAAACGTTTTTAACTTTGTTTTTATGTTTTTGAGTCAGTTTAGAGGTTTTAGCAAGCCCTCCTAATCCCCGGTTTAGAACGATCCCTACTTGCATTTATACTACGATTTGACAACAAAAGGGTTTAATTTGAGTGCTTAACTTTTATCACATCAAATTTTTGCGCCGTTGTCGGGGATTAGCAACTTTGCTAATCCCTCGTTGTTTCTTTTTATTTATTCTCGTGTGTTTTTATTTTTTTAGTTGCTGACTTGTTTTGTTCTTTTGTCTTTAGGTACTAGTGTATGACTCGAAGTTCTCAACCTATTCGTGAGCACATCTTGGACTTCGACGACGATTTTGAGCGAACTTTGAGATGGAATAGGAATCAACAAGTTCCCAATCCGCCTATTCCTGAACTTGAGTTCGAAGAACAAGTAGTAGAGGAGGAAGAAACCCCCACGGCACAGGTTGTGGAGGAAGTGCTGATGCGAAAATTAACTTAACACACAAATTAAACCCTCTTGTTGTCAAATTGTAGTATAAATGCAAGTAGGGATCGTTCTAAACCGAGGATTAGGAGGGCTTGCTAAAACCTCTAAGGCCACGTTTGTTTGACAGGATTAGCTGGGACAGGACTGGAGTAGACTATAGTCCGGTGTTTGGTGGGCACCGGGATTAGCTTTAATGAGCTTAGGTGGGATTCGCTAGGACTAAGGGGGGGCTTAGCCGTTCTTCACGAGGGATCCCAAAATCGGGCGGACTCGTAAGCCAGAGAAACGAGCGACCGATTTTCTGCGTCTTCCCACATCCCACATCCCACATCGTCCTCATCTCTACGTCTGCCCTCGTCGTCATCCTCGCCGTGCTCCCACATCGTCCTCACGCTCATCGTCGTGCTTACAGCATCTGGTCGCTGTCATCTGCCTCAAGTTGGTAAGCTTCGAATCTTCGATTTTTTCGTCGATTTGTGTGGATTTGTTTGTGATATTAACTGAGGTTTATTTGATTTTGTTGTTTTGGGTTTGAGAAATTCATAATATACAAGTGGATTTGCAATTGAACAAATTAGGGTTTTGATATTTAGGTGAAATTGAGATTAGAATTTGGGGTTTTCATAAGATGAAATTGAGATTAGTCTCAGGTGTGTGCTCTCTGTGTGTGTGATTGTGTGTACTGTGTGTAATTTGTCTGTGTGTTTGTGTGTGTGTAAAATGTGTGTATGTGTGTAACCTGTGTGTGTAAAATATGTGTGTGTGAGTTGTGTGTGTAAAATGTGTGTGTGAGTGTGTGTATGTAATCTGTCCGTGTATGTGTGTAATCTGTGTTTGTGTGTGTACGTGAGTGTGTGTGTGTGTGTGAGTGTGTTTGTGTGTGTGTAACCTGTGTGGGTGTGAGTGTGTAACCTGTGTGAGTGTGAGTGTATGAGTGTGTTGCACTCTGTCCGTGTCCGTGTGTGTGTGTGACTGTGTTTGTGTGTGTGTGTGTGTGTGTGTGTGTGAGTATAAAAACAGAGTGTGTGTGTGAGGGTAAGAGTGTGTTGCACTCTGTCCCCGTGTGTGTGTGTGTGACTGTGTTTGTGTGTGAGTGTGAGTGTAAGTGTGAGTGTGAGTGTGAGTGTAAAAACGGAGTGTGTGTGTGAGGGTAAGAGTGTGTTGCACTCTGTCCCCGTGTGTGTGTGTGTGAGTATGAGTGTAAGTGTGAGTGTGAGTGTGAGTGTAAAAACGGAGTGTGTGTGTGAGGGTAAGAGTGTGTTGCACTCTGTCCCCGTGTGTGTGTGTGTGACTGTGTTAGTGTGTGAGTGTGAGTGTAAGTGTGAGTGTGAGTGTGAGTGTAAAAATGGAGTGTGTGTGTGAGGGTAAGAGTGTGTTGCACTCTGTCCCCGTGTGTGTGTGTGTGACTGTGTTAGTGTGTGAGTGTGAGTGTGAGTGTGAGTGTAAAAACGGAGTGTGTGTGTGAGGGTAAGAGTGTGTTGCACTCTGTCCCCGTGTGTGTGTGTGTGACTGTGTTAATGTGTGAGTGTGAGTGTAAGTGTGAGTGTGAGTGTGAGTGTAAAAACGGAGTGTGTGTGTGAGGGTAAGAGTGTGTTGCACTCTGTCCCCGTGTGTGTGTGTGTGACTGTGTTAGTGTGTGAGTGTGAGTGTGAGTGTGAGTGTAAAAACGGAGTGTGTGTGTGAGGGTAAGAGTGTGTTGCACTCTGTCCCCGTGTGTGTGTGTGTGACTGTGTTAGTGTGTGAGTGTGAGTGTGAGTGTGAGTGTGAGTGTAAAAACGGAGTGTGTGTGTGCGGGTAAGAGTGTGTTGCACTCTGTCCCCGTGTGTGTGTGTGTGACTGTGTTTGTGTGTGTGAGTGTGTGTGAGTATAAAAACGCAGTGTGTGTATGCAGTGTATGCAGTGTGTGTGTGCAGTGTGTGTGTGTGCAGTGTGTATGCAGTATGTATGCAGTATGTATGTATGCAGTATGTATGCAGTGTGTGTGTGTGCAGTGTGTATGCAGTATGTATGCAGTATGTATGCAGTGTGTGTGTGTGCAGTGTGTATGCAGTGTGTGTGTGTGCAGTATGTATGCAGTATGTATGCAGTGTGTGTGTGTGCAGTGTGTATGCAGTATGTATGCAGTATGTATGCAGTGTATGCAGTGTATGCAGTATGTAAGCAGTGTGTGTGCAGTGTGTGTGAGTGTGTGTGAGTATAAAAACGCAGTGTGTGTATGTATGCAGTGTATGCAGTGTGTGTGTGCAGTGTGTATGCAGTATGTATGCAGTATGTATGTATGCAGTATGTATGCAGTGTGTGTGTGTGCAGTGTGTATGCAGTATGTATGCAGTGTGTGTGTGTGCAGTGTGTGTGCAGTGTGTGCAGTGTGTATGCAGTGTGTGTGTGTGCAGTATGTATGCAGTATGTATGCAGTGTATGTGTGTGTGCAGTATGTATGCAGTATGTATGCAGTGTGTGTGTGTGCAGTGTGTATGCAGTATGTATGCAGTATGTATGCAGTATGTATGCAGTGTGTATGCAGTGTGTGTGTGTGCAGTATGTATGCAGTATGTATGCAGTGTGTATGCAGTGTGTGTGTGTGCAGTATGTATGCAGTATGTATGCAGTGTGTGTGTGTGCAGTGTGTATGCAGTATGTATGCAGTATGTATGCAGTGTATGCAGTATGTAAGCAGTGTGTGTGCAGTGTGTGTGAGTGTGTGAGAGTATAAAAACGCAGTGTGTGTATGCAGTGTATGCAGTGTGCAGTGTATGCAGTGTGTGTGTGCAGTGTGTGTGCATTATGTATGCAGTATGTATGCAGTGTGTGTGTGTGCATTATGTATGCAGTATGTATGCAGTGTGTGTGTATGCAGTGTGTATGCAGTATGTATGCAGTATGTATGCAGTGTATGCAGTGTATGCAGTATGTAAGCAGTGTGTGTGCAGTGTGTGTGTGTGTGTGTGTATGTATGTATGCAAGGTGTGTGTGAGTCTATGTCAGTGTGTGAGAGTGTGTATGTCCGTGTGTGTGTGTTAGTGTGAGTGTGAGTGTGAGTATGTATGTGTATTTTGCACATTTGGCCATGAGTGTGTGTGTACTTGGTTTATAACCATGATATTACAATGTGAATGTTTTGTATTGTGTGGGGTTGATCCTGAATTGCAATTTTTTGTGGTTGTTGGTTGCAGAGAAGAGGAGCATAAACGGAAGGCTAAGGCTAAGGCTACTGCATTACAGGTGTCCTTTAATTTCCCTCTTCACATGCAATGCCTAGCAATGATAGCAATCCTCATACTAGTGTTCTTAGACACATGTTTATAGATGTATAAGAGTAGAACATTTTGAATATGATGCCTCGGGTTAATGATAACTTTTTTTTTTCAACGCCACCTGTATATTTGTTGCCTCGGGTTAATGATAACTTTTTTTTTCCAACACCACCCGTATATTTGATGCCTCGGATTGTGACTTCGCTAGTTACTTTGATCTAGTTCATTTCGTATCATAATCACTTCATTTCCATCACCCTTAATAACAGTAAATATTACATATATAATGTCCTTAATTTGTTTTTTGTTTTTTTTTTGTTTGGATAGATATGGATCGAAGGAAGCTTTTATTGATCTTATTGTTAGAGATGTCTTATTTGGAGACAATTTGTATTTGTACGATTCTTGTGGTGATGATGCTACGTGGCAAACAGAGGCATGTTGAACGACCCACGTTGACTAACCGTTCACTTATTAGACGAGAGATTAGTTTGTGTTATCTTAATGGTATAATAGGGAATACTGATACTGAATGTGTCAACGAATTGAGAATGGATAGAAGGACTTTTGGCATATTATGCGACTTACTTCGTCAAGATGGGAGGGTAAAAACTGATGGTTTGGTGTCTGTAGAGGAACAGGTGTGTATGACTTTACAAATATTAGCACATCATACTAAGAATCGTAGTGTTGGCGGTAGATTTTATAGGTCGGGAGAGACTATAAGTAGGTATTTCAATAGCGTATTGCAAGGAATTTTGCGATTACAAGGTATCCTACTAAAAGTCCCCCAGCCTGTGCCTATTGATTCTACAGATCCTAGGTGGCGATGTTTTAAGGTATGATGAGAATTTTTTTTCATTTTCCCTAAGCTTTAACTCTTCATTCCCTTTGTATAAATTAACAAAAACTTTTTTATTTTTTATTTTTAAGAATTGCTTGGGAGCATTGGATGGAACACACATTGATGTGCATGTACCTGAAATTGACAAACCAAGATACCGAACAAGAAAGGGTCGAGTCGCAACTAATGTGTTAGGTGTGTGTTCAGGAGATATGCAGTTCATATATGTGTTTCCGGGGTGGGAGGGTTCCGCATCAGACTCTAGAGTGCTACATGATGCAATTAGTAGGCCTAATGGTTTTAAGGTACCAGCGGGTAAGACTATTACTTAGTCTCAACTTTGTAAGTTAGGTTTAGTTCTGTTTGTCAACTACAAAACACTAATAAGGTCTGTTTTTTTTTTCATTAGGTTGTTATTACCTTGTAGATGGTGGTTATACAAATGGTGAAGGATTCCTTGCACCCTATAGTGGAATACCTTATCATTTATCTGAATGGGAGGGACGAACACCTTCTAATAAGGAAGAATATTTTAACATGAAGCATTCTAAGGCAAGGAATGTAATTGAACGCTGTTTTGGCTTGCTAAAAGGAAGGTGGTCGATACTAAGGAGTCCATCTTTCTATCCGATAAGGACACAAGGTCGAATAATTACCGCTTGTTGCCTACTACACAATCTTATTAGGCAAGAGATGTCTGTAGATCCAATGGAGAATTTGCCAATAATAGAAGATGGACAAAATACAGAAGAAGGTGAATATGTTGGTAGTGTTCAAACATCGGACCAGTGGACTGCAAAGAGGAATGATATGGCTCAGGAAATGTATAATGAGTGGAGAGCAATTAGGAACCAGCAACCGAACTAGCTATATGTGTTAATGATAACATTTTATTTTAGTATTCCTTTTTATCATGCATTTGTTAGATATTAGCACAATGATTGGATGGTATGCAAATTAATTGGATATTATGCAAGTTGATTGGATATTATGCAAGTTGATTGGATATTATGCAAATTGATTATTTGTATGGTATTTTCCTTCATTAAAATATTTTTTGTTTAGGTATGGATAACGAAATTTTTTTGAATTCTACTCAAGAGCCAAAAGGAAGAAGGCGTAAATGGGAAGCATTTGAGGAAGAAGTATTACTAGGAGTTCTTGAGGATTTTGTTGCTCGGAAGCAACGGTGTGACACCGGTGCTTTCAAACAAGGTACTTTGGTTGAAATAGCAAAAGCTGTCAATGTTTTATGTCCTCATTCAAATATAAAGGCAAATCCACATATTGAGTCCAAGTTGAAGAAATGGAAAAAAACATATAGTATGGTCGTTGACATGATAAACACAAGTGGATTTGCATGGAATGATGTCAAAAAGTGCGTTGAAGTTGACAGTGATGACGCATGGCAAACTTATGTGCAGGTTCATATCCTATTTTATTTATGCATTAGTTAAATTCTTGCTGCTATATTTGTTACGCATGCTAAATTTTAGTTTTGCTATGTTCATATAATCTTAGAGAAATAAAGAAGCCGATGGATGGAGAAGCAAACCTTTTCCACTGTTTGATAGATTTGCATATATATTTGGAAAAGATCGGGCTACGGGTAATGTAGCCGAAACCCCTGCTCAAATGGTGGAGGAACAAAGTCATGATCATGTTGGTGAAAGTGATATTGGAGGTGATAATTTTGTTTCTTCAATGAACCAACAAAGCCAACAAAGCACCCCATCTGAAAATAGCCAAAGAAAGAGGAAAAGAGTTGTGGGAAGTTCAAGTGATGGAACCGAGGCAATTATCAGTGGACTGAAAGAATTTTATGTTGAAAGTGGGAAGAGGATGCAAATGGTAACTGAAGCTTTAGTTCAAGGTACTGCAGATCATACTGACATAGCTAATGAACTTGAAGCAATGGGTCTCTCTCCTATGGATCAAATTGATGCATTGTCTCTTATTTTGGATAAACCAAAAAATGTGGGAGTGTTCAGGGCAATCAAACCGGAACTCAAGAAAGTGTTCGTCCAAAGGCTTTTAAGCGACAACGCAAGCGGATGAGGAATTTGGCTAATGTTAACATGGATGTATTTTATTAACGTTAACATGGATGTATTTTATTAATCATACAATCTTATGTTATGACTTATAACTTAGCTTTGCACTAGTATTTTGGCTTTTGTTAACTAGCCATTTTGTAAATTATGGAGATCTATTTTGGCTAATGTTAACTAATGTTAACTAGGATTTTCTAAATTATGGAGATCTTATGTACTTGTATTTGTTGAAGTTGCATGTATTGGCCACTATTATTTTTCTTCTGTTGGGTGATAGAGTTTAAATCAAGCTACATTTGCAAATTAAACCCAATTCTATTAGCAGGTAATAGAAACAAAACAATTGTCAATTTTTTTTAAGATTCATAATATACATGGTAAAAATATGCTCCAATTAACCCATATCATGAGATTTGTAGCATTACTCTATTACACAATGGCAAAAATTTGTAGTCCTATTCTAAGCAAACACAAATCTGGTGAACAGTACTGTTTTTCTTATCCTGCTTCTTAGTCCGAGACTGCACCAAACGCTTCACTAAGTTAGTCCAGCTTAGTCCAGTCTAAGCCAGTCCAGCTTAGTCCCGGCAGCTAGTCCAGTCCGAGACAGTCCGGCGCAACAAACGCACCCTAAACTTACTCAAAAACATAAAAACAAAGTTAAAAACGTTTGAATAGACTCAAGGGACTCAAAACAGATTCTAAAGACTCAAAACTGCCTAAAAACACAAACTGGGCAGATTTGACTCTAACACAACTTTGGACGAATTTAGTGTTTTGACTTAAATCAAAACACTCTAAAACACAAACAAAACAGATTTTAAACACTTTGAAACAACAAAGTAAAAGGGGGATTTTGATTTGGATGAATTTGAAATAAACAAGCAAGTTATAAAACTAGGCAGATTATAAAATGAATTTGAGAAATAAAATGATGGATGGATTAGTTAGAGGTCCGTTCTTCACACATGACACACTTGTACATGAATCGATTTCCAATTGCTTTTCAATAAACTATGATACTCAACACCCCAGATTAACCGTGATGCACAAATTAACCCTCAGATTTTCCTTTACTCATTGAGTTGGATGAATGCATGCAACAACCCAAACCATTCTCTAAAAGTCCCCTATATGAATGCATAATAGAGATAAAATCAGAGATCATTACGTGCAATGAAAATGATAAGTGTTGACGAGGCAATTATAACTATGAATGCATGATACATTTGCCAAGAATTCAATTAACACGATTGTGATAAACAACCTTCACTACTCATGAATATAAACTTGTAACGATTAGGTGAAACTCATTTATACTCTAGCATCTAATTCATGCATGAAAACTAAGTATGCATCCTTAATAAACATACAAGAATCAGTTATGAATAAAATAGATAATTGAATTGCAATCACAACTTATCAAATCACAATTGGAAGAAATCAATTCATATCTCAAGCATGTTCATGGCTTCAAACTTCCCCCTAACTAAATAGAGGTTTAGCCACTCATAGTTGCAACAAAATCAGAAAATAACAAAGTAGACATTGAAAGCAAACACGAAGTACACCTAAAACGCTTCAATCTTCAAGCTTGAAACGCCAAGGACCTTCTTTTTCACCACCTTGTTGCGGCACAAGAAAGGGGAGTGGCTAAATGGAGGTCACGGCAAGGGATGAAAGTGTAAGTGTATGGAGTTGTGAAATGTGAAAATGTAGTGTCTTTGGATGGAGATGGAATCCTTTAGGAAGGGGAATGGTGGATGTATTTATAGGCTAGGGAGAGGATAGTGTATGTTGTGGTAATGAGTGGATGTAATGGGTATAGTGGGTGAGTGTTGTAATGAGTGGATGTAATGGGTGTAGTGGGTTGTGGTAATGAGTGGATGTAATGTGTGTAGTGGGTGAGTGTTTCTAGCCTCTTTTGACTTCAAATTCGTCCATCCATCTTGCTCCATGCATAAGCTATCCAATCTTGGCCAAAAACTGCTCCAAATTGCTCCAAATTGCACTTTCTTGCCAACTTTGCCATTAGGACCTACAAACACACGAAAATAGCTTAAAACACTCTTATAAGCAATAACTAACTAAGTAAGTGCAAAAAAACATGTTAACTAAGTGGCATAAATATGCTCCTATCAAGTGCCAAACATGGCAGTGGACAATCGAACCATCAAAGAACTTTCTGCCTCGGGTGTGGACAATGTCGCGCCTCTATGCATCCAATACCCTCCGGCAGCCCAAGGAAAGACAGAAGAATTCGAATTCAAGTCAAGCTTGTTGCATCACATTTCGAAGTACCATGGGCTGTCCATGGAGGATCCAAATAAGCACGTGAAAAAGTTTGAAGTAGTTTGTTCAAGCATGACCCCTGTGAATGTAGATGGCAGCATCTTGAACATGAAGGTTTTTCCATTCTCTCTAATGGACAAAGCTAAAGATTGGTTGTATGAACTAGCACCCGAGACGGTTACATCTTGGGAGAGTATGAAACGAGCGTTCTTGGAGAAGTTTTTCCCAACTTCAAGAGTCATTCTCTTGAGGAAACGGATTAGCGGGATCCAACAAAATCAAGGTGAATCGTTTCCCACTTATTATGAATGTTTTAAAACTCTTGTTGCTTCATGTCCACAGCACTAAATGAAGGAGGAGCTGCTCATTCAATACTTCTACGAATGACTCCTCCCCATTGAATGTCAAATGTTAGATGCCTCGACAGGTGGTGCGTTGGTTGACATGACTCCGGTGGCTGCCAAGACTTTAATTGCAAACCGAGCACACAATGCACAACAATATGAGGGTGTTGGACAAAGAGAAAGCCCACGGTAACATAGTGTGAATGAGGTAAGTGCCATTTCTGAAATTCAATCACAATTAGCTAATCTTACTTCTCTTGTGTCTCAGGTTGTAATTGGGTCAAAACCACAAGAAAATCAAGTTTGCACCGTGTGCTCCATCCAAGGGCATCCATCCGAGAAGTGCCCTCAATTGATCGAGAATGGTGGATGGGAATCTGCCAATGCTATTGGATTCCAAGGCCAAAATCAAACCAAATACGATTCATACTCGAACACATACAACCCCAGATGGAGAGATCACCCTAACATGAAGTGGAGAGAGCCCCAACAACCTGCACAACAAGGGGGATTTCGGCAAAACCCCCTGGGTTTCCACGACCTTATCAACAAAATCAACCACCCCCGGTCCAATCTAGAATAGGTTCGCCTATGGATAATGATCAACTTGTTCAATTACTAACCAATGTGGCGCAGGGCATGCAAAATCAAGCCAATGAGGTGGAAGATTTGAAGAAACAAATGGGACAAATGGCTGAATTCATGGGGCAATTTAGTAGAGAACAAGGGAAGTTACCTAGTTCAACAAATGTAAATCCGAAGGGGGGATTCGAAATTGCCAAAGCCATCATGTTGCGTAGTGGAAAAGAAGTTGGAAGTGAGTCTGACAATCCCAAATCTGCCCAAGAAGAGGATGACAAGCTGGAAGAAAATGAGGGAAGCATTAGCACACCCACGGCAGGGTGAAACAACCCTTGTCGCAAGCCCCTATCCTTCCTAATTCGGCCAAACAAGGTAAGTTGAGTTCAAATTCACTTAATACTAATCTGACCAATGTTCCTTTTCCTCGTAGATTCATGCAATCGAAGAAGGATGAGAATGAGAAGGATATTCTAGAAACATTCTGGAAAGTGCAAGTAAACATTCCACTCCTTGAGGTAATTAAACAAGTCCTGAAATATGCCAAATTTCTCAATGAGCTATGCACAACCAAGAGAAGAATGTCGAACAAAGAGGTAGTTAAGGTAAGTGAAAATGTTTCAGCCATATTGTAACGTAAACTACCCACTAAATGCAAAGACCCCGGTAGTTTTACGATTCCTTGTATAATTGGCACTACTCGGTTTGAACATGCAATGCTTGACTTAGGTGCATCTATAAATGTCATGCCTTATTCTATTTACGAATCTATGAATTTGGGTGAATTGAAAAAGGATGGTGTGATCATACAATTGGTTGATCGTTCTAACGCTTATCCAAAAGGAGTATTGGAGGATGTTTTAGTGCAGGTGAACCATTTGATCTTCCCGGCTAATTTTTACGTTTTAGACATGGAAGATTTAGCCCATTCCACCTCTCTGCCGATTCTCCTTGGTAGACCATTCATGAAGACAGCCCGTACAAAGATTAATGTGTTCAAGGGCACTTTCACGATGGAATTCGATAGGGAAGTTATCGATTTTAATATTTCTGAAACTATGAGATATCCCGTTGATGACCATTCATGTTTTTCTATTGATATCATTGATTCCTTGGCGCAGGAGTATCTTGAGGAATTGAACGAGGATGCCCTTGAAATAGCCATTACAAAGGGCATAGAACTCAAAAACCAAGACATTGGAGCAATGCACACTCACAGCCAGATTGAAGACTCCAATGCCGTGCCCTTTAATGAGGAAGTTGTGGAGGTTGTGGCTGCTCTTGAGTCACTTCCATGACAATATGGTAAGGCTCCCTTCTCAATTTCAAGTTCAGTTTCTACTAAGATGTTACCTTCTATCGTTCAGGCACCTACTCTTGAACTTAAGTCGTTGCCGGACCATTTGAAGTATGTGTTTTTGGGAAATGACAAAACATTGCCCGTCATTGTTTCTTCAAGTATCACGGCACATGAGGAAGAAAAGCTTGTGAGGGTGCTACGAGAGTACAAAGCAGCCATAGGGTGGACCTTGGCCGATATTAGGGGAATTAGCCCCACCACTTGCATGCACCGTATACTTCTTGAGGAGGGGACTAAACCATCCCGAGAGGCTCAACGCCATCTCAACCCTCCTATGATGGAAGTTGTGAAGAAGGAAATAATCAAGCTCTTAGATTATGGCGTGATCTATCCTATCTCCGATAGCCGTTGGGTTTCACCAATTCAAGTCGTTCCCAAGAAGTCTGGAGTCACTGTTGTCAAGAATGATAAGAATGAGTTGGTACCTACACGAATTCAAACCGGATGGCGAGTTTGTATTGACTATAGGAAGCTAAACGCCACAATAAGGAAAGATCACTTTCCTTTGACATTCATCGACCAAATGCTTGAAAGGTTAGCCGGTTGTGCTTTTTATTGTTTTCTTGATGGATATTCTGGATATAACCAAATTGTGATAGCCTCAGATGATCAAGAGAAGACCACATTCACGTGTCCCTTTGAAACTTTTGCTTATCGTCGCATGCCATTCGGCCTATGCAACGCACCTGCCACTTTCCAAAGGTGTATGGTAAGTATATTCTCCGATTATGTTGAGAAGATCATTGAAGTATTTATGGATGATTTCAGTGTATTTGGGGATTCTTTTGATAATTGTTTGGATAATCTGACCTTGATCTTGAAAAGATGTGTTTAAACTAACCTTGTGTTGAATTGGGAAAAATGTCATTTTATGGTTAAACAAGGTATAGTTTTAGGCCATATCGTTTCAGAAAAAAAAATTGAAGTGGATAAATAAAAAATAGACCTTGTACGTCACTTACCCTCTCCTACTTCGGTTAGAGAGGTTCGTTCGTTTCTTGGCCATGCAGGGTTCTATAGGCGTTTCATCAAGGATTTTTCCAAGATTTCCAACCCCCTTTGCCGATTGCTTCAAAAAGATGTGCCCTTCCAGTTTGATGAGGAGTGTGAATCGGCATTCAACCAACTCAAGGAGAAGCTCACTTCGGCCCCTATCATTATTCCTCCCGATTAGAGCCTTCCTTTTGTTGGAAGTATGCCCACAAAGCCACTCATTTGATGTTATAGCTTTTGGAATACTTATTGTATTAAACTTTTATATGTTTAATGAAGGGCAAAGCTTATTGTTAATCACTATTTATTGTATCATGTGTTTAAGCGATAAGGGAATCCAAGGGATGTATTTGATCTAAGAGACAAGTGATTTAAGTAAGTTAGATTATCGAGACCTTTCTCTTATGTTCATTCCTAAAACGTTCCTAGCCATAGGATTGCCAATTGGGCATTGACAATCCGTTAAGGTTAGTATGTGTTATGTCGACTCAAGCGTGAGTATGACTAGTCTCAAGTCATTTGGTGTTGGACACTAAGACAAACACATAGGTGCTCGAAAGAGTAATCGAGTACACTGAACTACGATCAAAAGAGAGTTCGAACATACATGTCATGTAAGAACTCGATGGTTGCAATATGCAAAGTAGTCCTTTGACCTGAGGCATCATAGATGTCTAATAGTTAGGTCATTGACCTTTGATCATGTCAAAGGCATTCCATTGGAGTGTCCACGGCATTGTTGGGGTCAAGCTATCTAGTCGTGTAGGCATATGAATGCACAACAAGGGATCTCTAACCTTCCATGGTGGAAGGAGAATACTCTAAGATATGATTCGAAAGTCTTTGGCCAAAGCATATGAATATGACTTAGGAAGTTTGTTTCAAATCATATTCAATTGAATCATATAGATAAGTATCACATTGGATAGTAGACATGAAACAAACTATCACTCCAACAATGTGATTAAGAGTATTGTATTAGAGAATGACCGTATTGCATTGTAGTTGTAACTGGATAGGTTCTCCAACCACTTCTACTTAGCTTGGGTAACCATGATATGCTGCTAGGTGTCACTCATGGTTTGTGGAAGCCCTAAAGATTAGCAAACACTAATTTTAAGGGAGAATTGAAATGTGGTTTCAATTCACAATCGATCGTTAAGAGTAACAATCGCCCACTACCTCGCTAAATGGAACCTAATGGATCGTACACCCAATAAGGATGTTGGTGAAGAAATTAAATGAAATGGATAAGCAATTAAATGGTTTAATTGAAGAATGGTCAAGATTAATTAATTAGTTAATTAATTATACGAAATGTTCGTATTGGGCTTATATGTTGGTTTTGGGTTTCGGGGCCCAAAAGCGTTTTGGTCCACAAGGCCCATTATATTTAAGTTGTATGACAACTAAAACAAAATGGGCAAATTAGCCCAATAACAAGATAAGGCCGGCCATAGGGTGAGGGGTTGCAAATTTGGATTAATTACAAGTTTGCCACTCACATGAAATGAAGTATAAAATCAACTTTATAGCTTTATTTCTCATTAGGGTTTTTCTTGGTGAAATGAGGTGAAACATTTTCTCTCATTTATACAAAAGAGGCCGGCCACTTAGAGAGGGATTAGCTAGCAATCTATTCTTCTCTAAGTCATCCATTTCATCTTCACAATCACATCCTTGGTGAAGAGACTTAGAGACATCAAGCTTTTGATGTTTTGGAGAACTAATCCTCAAATCCTCAAAGAAGCAAAGGAGCACTAAAAGGAGGAAAATCACAAGGAAGATCCAAGGAGAAAAGAGGTGACTTGAAGGCCCTCCACTTGGGTGAATCCCTTGTGTAATCAAGGATGAGCTTCAAGGGTAAAGAAACTCTAAATCTTACCATCTCTTTAAATGTTGTTAAAGAGTCTTTTGGTTCACCATATACTAGGCTTTGAAAGTCATGGATTTTATGAATTGTTTTTGGATGCATGCCTACTTTAAAGTGTTTATAGTTTGCATATGTATTCAAATGTTCTTACTTGTTCTTAGCTAAGACAAAATTTTTTCCTTCACCTTTCGAGCTTATGTGCTATGCATCCGACTATGCATTAGGCGCTGTTTTGGGCCAAAGAAAAGACAAGCAGCCACATGTCATATAATATGCCTCTCGGACTCTCAATGATACCCAATTGAACTACTCCACAACGGAAAAAGAACTTCTAGCTGTTGTCTTTGCTTTAGATAAATTTTGATCTTACTTAATTGGAACTAAAGTGATTGTTTATACTGATCATGCAGCTTTGAAGTACTTACTAACGAAGAATGAAGCAAAACCTAGGCTCATTCGTTGGATGCTTTTTCTTCAAGAGTTTGACTTCGAAATCCGAGACAAGAAAGGAAGTGAGAATGTGGTGGCTGACCACTTAAGCCGAATGGTCCATGATGAGCAAGAGCATGCCATGCCTATCCCTGAAACTTTCCCCGATGAGCAGCTGCTGTCCATTGAGGTAAGTGAACCTTGGTATGCCGATCTAATGAATTACTTAGTGTCTAAACAACTTCCAAGCACTTTGACCAAGCACCAATGTGATAAACTTCGAAAAGATGCACGATTCTATGTTTGGGATTATCCCTATTTGTGGAAGTATTGCTCTGATCAGATTTTGCGTAGATGTGTGCATGATTGTGAATTTATGTCGATTCTAAGATTTTGTCATACTTATGCTTGTGGTGGACATTTTGGCACTCAAAGAACGGCATTAAAGGTTCTTGAATGTGGATTTTATTGGCCCACTTTGTTTAAAGATGCTAGAACTTATTGTCTAACGTGTGATCGGTGCCAAAGAACGGGAAATATAGGTACCAAGGATCAAATGCCGCAGCAACCCCTATCCTTTGTTGAAATCTTTGACGTTTGGGGTATTGATTTTATGGGTCATTTCCCTTCATCTTATGGTTTCACTTATATCTTGCTAGTTGTTGATTATGTTTCGAAATGGGTGGAAGCAAAAGCCACCCGTACTAACGATTCTAAGGTGGTTGCAGATTTCGTGAAAACTAACATTTTTGCTAGGTTTGGAATGCCTAGAGTTCTAATCAGTGATGGAGGCTCCCATTTTTGTAATCGAACCATTGAGGCTTTGCTCAAGAAGTACAAAGTTACGCATAAGGTTTCAACACTTATCATCCTCAAACCAATGGGCAAGCCGAGGTTTCAAATAGGAAGATCAAGCAAGTTCTAGAGAAAACCGTGGGGCCAACAAGGAGGGATTGGAGCTTGCGCTTGGACGATGTATTGTGGGCCTATCGTACGGCCTACAAAACTCCCATTGGCATGTCCCATTTTCGGCTCATCTATGGTAAGCCATGTCATTTGCCCGTCGAGTTAGAGCACAAGGCACATTGGGCTGTGAAGACATTCAACATGGATCTAGATGCCGCCGGAGTTCATAGAAAGCTCCAATTGAATGAACTCGAGGAGATTAGGCATGAAGCTTACGAGAATGCTCGGATTTACAAGGATAAGACCAAGGCGTATCATGACAAGATGCTTCGTACAAAGACATTCTCCAAGGGGCAGAAAGTGCTCCTCTTTGATTCTCGCCTTCGATTATTCCCCGGTAAGTTACATTCTAAGTGGATTGGACCCTTTGTTGTTACTAATGTTTTTCCTCATGGTGCAGTCCAAGTCCAAAGTTTGAAAACCGGCCACGAGTTCAAGGTGAATGGGCATCGTTTGAAGCCCTATTACGACTTGTTTGAGGAGCATGTGGTGGAGGAACTACCCCCCATGTCGTGGGCTCCAAGGAAGCTTAAAGGATGGTAGTCGTCCGGCTGCACGACGTTAAAGCAAGCGCTTCGTGGGAGGCAACCCATACCAATAAAAGAACACCTAGACTCGGCTCTAAATCTAGATTTGCTTTCTTTCAACCTTTCTCCTTGCTGCCCTTATTTTTCCATGTTTATTGGTTGCTTGTTTAATTGTTTTTGTGTGAGTATTTGTTAGAAACATTTAGGACAATGTTTGATTTCAGTGTGGGGGGGTAAATAAGTGTTTTTGATGCAAATTCGTGGGTTTTATTCACCTATCACTTACAATGTTGTTTCTCACTGTTTTTAAGTGTTTTTAGTGTGTTTTGAAGCTTTTTAGTGTGTTTTGACATAAAAATCCGAAAATCTCATAAAAATTTGAAAAATTGTTTTGAAAACCCCAAAAAAGAGTTGTTTTGGTGTGTTTGTTTGTGTCTTAGGGTACCTTCCAACACAATGATGAGTGTGGAGCCAAAAATATTCACTAGGCGACAAGTGGACTTTTGGACAAAAGAGGACAAAAATACCCTTGAGGCATACCAGGATTCCTACGCGCGAGCAGTGGGCAATCATCTTTCAACCAAGTCAAAAGTGCCCAAAATAGGTAACAATTTAAAACCTATTTCACCAAATCCTTTCTATGAGGTAATTCCCAAAATCTAATTTATTCTATATGTTCTATATTCCATTATTTAGCTAATAAATTAGCTAAATAATATATTCCTTTCATATTTCCTAAAATTGACTAATTAAGGGATTAATTACTTAATCAATCCCTTAATTATCAATTAAACCACCAAATTATAACAAAAAAACTTACCAAATGCCGGTTACCCACTAGGACCGGCCATGCCTTTTATTTTCTGCTTTTTGCTACCATTTTCTTTCCCTTTTATGACATTCAAATAGCTAGTTAATTAGGTTATTATTATTTGCTAATTAACTAGCCAATTATTTTCATAACTCCCCAAAATAACTAGCCCATTATCTCCATAACCCCCCAAAATAAATCACCCTAGGCTTAAAGGCCGGCCACCCTTTCCTCTCCTATAAATTGGTTCCCATTTTCACCAAACACTAATTCCAACACTTTGGCAAAAATCCCAAAATTTTCTAAACACTATTTCTCTCTAAATTCTAACTTTGGCATCGGAGGTTCTTCGGCCAAAGCCCCCCCATTCATCGTGGGTGCATGAGGATCTTGGCCTTAACCTAAAGTGTTAATTGTTTTGTAGGTGCAAAATTGTCCAAGATCAAGGAGGAAGAAATTTGCATCCACAAATTGGTGCTTTCATTGAGAGTTGAAATCCATACTCGTAGAAGACTCTCGCACAACAAGGTTTTTTCTTTATTTTCTAGTCCATTTGAATATTTTTCATACGTTCTTATTATTAGAATTTTTTACTTGCAAAGGTTCTTTGATAAAACGTATAAGCAAAATATAATGGCTAGAAATTTAGAAAATTCCACAACTGAAAATTCTAATGTTCAAGAAATGGGATTGCGGAGATCCGTGAGGCTAAATGCGACAATAAGTGGAGCAGCACCACCACCATGAGTTTCCACCATGGGAACCACCACGGTGGCTACCTCGGTAGCCACCCGTGGTGAGGTCCATGGTGCCTTCACCACGGCTCAAGCCGTGCCATCCAAGGCTCACGGCACCAAGGCCACGTTCCGAGCCATGCCATCCAAGTTTGCACGGGCCCGGGCCCAAGCCTCGCATTCGCATGCATCACATACTAAGCAGCCTGCTCCCGCCAAGCAACCTACTCTCGCGGCCCTGCCTGCTCCCGCCAAGCAGCCTGCTCTCGCGGCCCAGCCTGCTCCCTCCAAGCAACCTGCTCCCGCCAAGCAGCCTGCTCTCGTGACCCAGCCTGCTCCCGATGAGCAGTCCACTCTCGTGGTCCAGCCTGCTTCCGTCGACCAGCCCACTCCCGTGGTCCAGCCTGCTTCCGTCGAGCAGCTCACTCCCGTGGCCCAGCCTGCTTCCGTCGAGCAGCCCACTCCCGTGGCCCAGCCTATTCCTGCCAAGCAGCCTGCTCTCGTGACCCAGCCTGCTCCCGACGAGCAACCCACTCCCGTGGTCCAACCTGCTCCCTTCGAGCAGCCAACTCTCACGGCCCAGCCTGCTCCCGTGGCTTTCCAAGCAGCCCAACTCAAAACTATCTCAACCATCCAGACCTACCATCAAGCCGGGGGAATTATCACCACATTTTTTCACGGATTTGACATTTCCCAACTCAAATCTCGTACCCGGAGTCTACCACATTTCCACTGCCCAAGGAGACGCATTCCTTTCAAGCTCTTCCAATCTAAATGGTCAACAACACTTATCTCGACAAGTCATAGAGTTGACGAGCGCCCTTGCACAACATACAACCTTGGTGAATCAACTTTTGCAACGCATCGGGATCCAACGTGCCCCGGATGAGGTTTCCCGAAGTAGGACAAAGGCAGACAGACCTTTCCAGCAGCGTCCCGGTAAGCAGGCACTTGACCAGCCACGAGCCGAACGTTTGGGCAGTGTACATTCCCGTCTTAGCGCGCGGAGGAGTATGCAATCTCGACTAGGCCCACGGATGAGCATACATTCACGGTTGGGGTCATACTCCGATAGTCAAGATGAGCAACCTTCCGGACAAAGTGTACATTCGCGGCTAAGCCCACAAGGAGCATCATCCACCTTACATCAGAGTAGGCAGCACGACAGACGAAGAGAAACAGTCACTCGATCCCGCTCAAGTTCAACCAGCAGCCTGCGAAGAACTCGCTCGCCTGCTAGGAACGCACCACATGCACTGCATATGTGGCATAGACGAGCCAAACATATGGAAGAGCAGCCTAGACCAGCAAGTCATGGCTGAGGGCAGCCGAGAGCTCCCCTACCCTAACAAAGGCAAATTCAGAAAGAAGTAGAGAGACTATTGACCAAGCGATTACATGATTTCCAACGCAACGAGGTCACCGACGAGGCACTACGACGAAACATGACCAACATAAGCAGGTCACCCTTCACGGACGAGATCGAGCAGGCAGAGCCTCCACGCGAGTTCAGCATGCCACATTTCACATCTTTCAAAGGGGATGAAGACCCGGAGAGACACTTAAAGCGCTACTGAAGCGCAATGATCCTTTATCGAAACAACGATGATCTCATGTGCAAGATATTCGCCACCACTCCACAATGTGAGGCGCAAGATTGGTTCTACACCCTGCCGCCACAATCCATCCGGAATTTTTACGAACTTTCTTTGGTTTTCACTAAAGAATATTCATTTTATCGCTCGATCAAAAAGAAGTCTAACCATTTGTTCGACGTCAAGAAGAACCCAAAGGAGTTGCTTCGCGACTATGTGAGGAGGTTCAAAGTAGAGAAGGCAAAAATAGTCGGATGCAACGACTCGATAGCTAGAGCAGCCTTCCAAAAAGGGCTTCCAGCAGACCACCCGCTATTCGGAAAATTGATCATGAAAGAAGATCTAACTCTGGCAGACTCTTTTGCTTTGGCAGAGAAGCATGCACTTTGGGATGAGGCTCGCCAATGCACATTCAAGGACTTGAAGAAGTACCCAACATCACCTCCCTAGAAGCAGTGGAGGACTTATTCGCATGTTTGACGGTATCTAAAGTAGCAATAAGCTCTACCATCATGCGAGAAGAGCTGGGGGCCCGACTACCTGTATTCTACAGTTCAAAAGCTCTCATCGATGCTATTAAAAATTCAAAAGCTAACTTTGGCGATAATTGTTGTAACCCAAAAGCTTAAGTGTTACCTTCAAATGCACGCATTCATCATCATGACGCACTATTCCGCCGAATCCAAACCGGCGACGATAAAGGCGTAGACCCTGGCAGATGCAAAGTTTTCTGACGAACGCAACAACTCGACCCAACGACGCCCCGAAGGCAGCCGAGCACACTTTAGCCACACCTGCTCCTTCAATGGAGATTTATGGCGTTTGCATGTCGACGGCGCATCCAACTACGAAGGCTCGTGAGTAGCCGTGGTTCTTGCCACCCCAGACGTTTCAATGCTCAAGCAGGCGATCACTCTAAACTCCAAAGCATCCACTAAGATGATCCTCAACTGCCACAAGAAATCCCCCACCAATAAGAAAAGAAAATGGCCAGACGAACTCCAAGGATGTCTATGGGCATATCGCACAACCAAAAGACGAGCAACCGAAAAGAGATGGCCACAAGCTTAGATCTGGCAAAAGAGAGGCGCGAACAGACTATCACTCGCATTGCAGCCTACCAGCATCAGCTCCTCTCCAGCTACAACAAAAGGGCCAAGATCCAGCAGTTCCAGCCAGGAGATCTGGTCATAAGAAAAACCTTCATCACTGTCAGCAGAAAAGGCTCAAAAATATGGATCCCATCTGGGAAATTCCGTACAAGATCAGCAGAGTAGGTGGCAAGAACAATTACACCTTTGCCACCATAAAACGATAAAAAGATCGAAAAACAGTGGAACGCCTACAATCTGAGGAAGTACCATGTGTGACCTCTCGCTACATCAAAGCCCGAAGACTCAAGCAGCTCGACGGGCACTACCTCACCAGCCGAGGATTATCCAGTTGTTATGCAGTTCTTACCTTACATCTAAGTTCTCGTTCGTTTAACTCGTTTTTCAATAAGGAATTCAGAAGTAATCACTACTTGGCTTGGCTGCATGCTTACAACAACCGATCACTCCTGCACTTCAAAAGAAGACTGCGCCCTTCTTAGGGACTTACCGCAGGAATTGCGCCCCCCCCCGAGGGACCAACCATGCTCTCCAGTGCGAGAGGGTAAACTAATTGCTCTCCAACGTGAGAGGGTAAACCAATTCCCCGACACCCACATGGGTCAGCTCTCCAAGAACGGAAGGATAAACTCTACACTCCGAATATCCAGACGTGGATGAGCCAGGCTGCCCTAGTATAACTAGATGCACGATGGCTTGCACCGGGATTCCTAGAAGTAGCCGCAATGGTCTTTTTCAAGGCTTAGCTAACTGAAGGATTTTAAGTCTCTTGGCCTAATCCGTGGGGAACCAGGCCCTAGAGACGGAGAGGGCACATTACGTAGTACATCCGATGGACGGCTGCCCTGGAATCCTAAAGCTGCTACCGAGTGCACTAAGGTAGCCTACGGATTCCGGAATACTGCCTACTGCTTGCCCTTCAAGCAGTAAAGCCACACTAGACTTATACAACCACACATTCTTGTGAAAGGTTAAACAAGCTAGCACGCATATGCAAAGTTTTATCCACTGCCGACATGCTACGTAGTCGATAAGCTTCACCTCTGCCAAGCGCGGAACAACCTACACCAAGTCCTAAAGTGTTATGATACTTGCTACGCAACCTACGGAATTGGAGAAAGTCAAGGTTAACAGCCTAGTGGTTACGCGGACTTGTCTGCTTCTGTAAGTAAGGCATCCTGCTGCCAACCCTATGGCTAACAACTTTGCAAAGTTCTACACCAACATCTACGGCTGCATAGGCTACGCGGGCTTGTCTGCTTATAAAAAAGTAGCATGCATGCCACTGGTCTATCAAGTCTAAAGGTTAGGGCATGAACAAAAGAAGCGAAGATGAAGAAAAGCAAAGGAAAACATGTTTATAAACAACTAGCAAAGGCCGAAAGAGTTCAAGCAAAACAAGAGTTACAAGGAAAAACAAATAAAATCCTAAAGGCTACCTAGAAGACTATAGCAGCTTGGACATCCCACGACTACTCGGTTGCCACACCTTCAGCAGCCGCAACGCTCTTAACAGCGGTATCATCCGGCGCTTCACCCTCGGCTGCCCCAGCCTAGGCACTAACTTCTCCAACTACTTCACCAATGGAAGCCTCAAAAGTAAAATCAAGCAAGTCTTCCGGAGAAATAGAGAAGGTCTTGAAACCCCGAGCCCAGCTTTTTCACCTTTCAAGTGCTCATCTTCCTCGAGCAGACCAACATGGATGCTCTGCAGCTCATCCACTTCCTTCTTCAGACTTTCGTTGATCTTCAGTATACCTTAAAGTTCCAACACTTTGGGTTCAAACCTATCGACGATTCTCTTGAAGTGGATCACTTGATTATAAGCAGCAATCAACTTTTCATCCTTTGCATAAGCAGCGAAACAAAGCTCAGAAACTTTAAACTCAAGATCTTGAATCTGAGGTATGTAACATCCAATCTCATTCTCTACACTTTCATGCTTAACTTGGATCGCGTCAAGCCTAGTCTTCAAGTCAACGATCTTTTGGCGAGCGGTCTCAAGCTGCGAATGAGTGGGGGCAGACATATGAGACCCCTTCAAAGCAACGAGCTCAGAATCTGCCATAGTATTTGCCGTCTCCTTAGCAGCCTTGCTATATTTGCATCATATCAAGCAGAGCAGTCCTTCTATAATTGGGTCGTATGCTTTGCAAACGAGCTTGGGCAAACACCTTTCTGACGTCATCAACAAACTTGGCATAAGCGTCCATGTTTTCAAGAGATCTGGTTTCAAAAGCACATATATCTCAATAGCCTCCCCAGAAGTAGGCTTAGTGGATTTCTCACAGCTGCCAACGCGAGCAGTCTCCTTATTCCCAGTAGGCGAATCAGTCTCAGTAGCATAAGGAATGGGCCTTGGCGCCACTTTAGCAGCAGAGTCCACCTTATCGCTCTTCATAATAGCAAGCCTCTCCAAATGTGAACCGGACTTTGTTCCTAACAGACGTCTTGGTACAAAATTCAGCACTAAAGGCATGACAGGACCTTTATGCCGAACAATCCTATCAGCAATCATACTAGTCATTCTTGACATGGCAGGCGCCACATGCTCAGATCTAGCAGCCTCATTTTTCGTCCCCTTGGAAAAAGTCAAGTCAATCACAAGCCTGGAGGCAGTAGGCGAACCCGCGCGAGCGAAAGAAGTCTTTGGTTTTTTCTCAGCCGACATCTCTTGAGCAGGCAGGGAATATCCATTTTCCCACCTTCACTTGCAGCAAGATCCACAACAGTGATTGGACGAGCAAATGCATCCACCTTGATCATATTCACCTCCTCTTTCGGGAGCAGCCCACATTTCTCTCAGCGAAGAGGACTAAGCAGCCAACGACGTTCATGGTACTCAGCAGAGGAGCTCAACCCAGCATTCCAGCAAGCAGGAGGCCTGCATACCCAACATTCCAGCAGCCCATGAGGCCCATAATCTCCTCATTTCTCTCAATCGCCAGCCTGGCCCGAGTCAGGTCCAAGAGCCCAAAGGACATGAGCCATGCGGCTCGCCTAGCACTGCGCCCTAGTGCCACAATCCGCGACCCCAGCCGCACAAGCTGCCCTTGGCTCAAGCCAAGCCAAGCCTGCCCAAGCAGTGGTCCCTGCCACGACATATCCTCGGCCCATGCCGAGCCAACTCCTGGCCCCTGCCAGCCGACGTGCCACACCACCCCAACGGCTGCCTCGCAATAGCACTAATCCAGGAAGAAGGCAAGAAAAATTAAATTTTTCTTACATCGGTGAGGCACGGAGAAGACTAAGAAATCAACGAAAAATAGTCCTTTGCACGGGCAAGATGTAGAAGATTGCTAGATGAGGGGGAACAAATATCCTTTAACTTTCTCTCTCTTGTAGGGTGGAATAAATTGCTCTCCAAAGTTGATTTAATAACCCACTTAAGGTGGACTTAAATAGGCTTTGAGAGAAGTTTATTTCCCTTTCCTAGAATGACCTAATTTCCAATTAAAGAGAGAATCAACATCAAAATAAGAAGCAATCCTACGTTTCCTGAAGCAAGAAGATCTCTACACCTGCTGCCATTTCCTACGAGCAGCCCAACAGGTGTAGGGGCATTTGTGGAGCCAAAAATATTCACTAGGCGACACGTGGACTTTTGGACAAAAGATGACAAAAATACCCTGAAGCAAGAAGATCTCTACACCTGCTGCCATTTCCTACGCGCGAGCAGTGGGCAATCATCTTTCAACCAAGTCAAAAGTGAAGGAAATTTTGTGAAAAACATGTTCATTTAAGCAACATCTATAGCATGCAATTAACAATTAAAAGGCGGAATCATGCTAGTATGCACTTAAAAACAAAACATTAACCATGAAATTCAAAGCCTAGTAGATTGGTGAACCAAGACTCAACTCAAATCAAAGTGAGTTGAGAAATTTATACCTTTGTAGGTTCCTCTTTGCAAAAGCAAAGGATAATCACCCAAGAGATAGGGCCTTCATTCCATGCTTCTTAGATCCATGGATTTGGATAGAAGAATAGATTCTCCAAGTTCCCAAAATTGAGAACCTCTAAGTCTCCACACCAAGGTTAGATTGATGAAGAAATGAGTGACCTAGAGGAAGTAAGATTGCTAGCTAAATTCCTCTAGGGTGGTCGGCCTCTTAGAGAGAAAATAGAGCTTTGTGTTCTCATCTTTTCTCCAAAAGAAAACCCTAAATGAATTTTGGCTATAAAGTCATATTTATACCTTAATTCATTGGAGTGGCAAACTTGTAAATAAGTCCAAAACCCACTCCATCTCTAAATGGCCGGCCATAGGGTTTCATTGGGCTTTTAGGGCCTTTGTGAATTATTTGTCATTAAGTTGTCATACAACTTAAGTCAATGGGCTTGACGTTCGAAGCCCATTGGGCCTTGAGGCCCAATACTAACCCGAGGTCTTTAACGAACTTATTCGTTTTATTAATTAACATATTAATTAATCCTTGCCATCAATAATTAAACCATTTAATTATTCTTACTCATCTCCATTGTTTCTTCAATCTCCACCTTACACGATGTACGATCCATTAGGTTCCTTTTAGCGAGGCAGTGGGCGATTAAAACCATTTCAAATCGATTGTGAATTGAAACTTACTTTCAATTCTCCCTTTAGTGATTATACACGTTTAGGGCTTCCACAAACCATGAGTGACACCTAGCAGCATATCATGGTTACCCAAGCTAATCAGAAGAGGTGGAGAACCTATTCAGTTTAGGATTACAAATGCAATACGGTCTTTCTCTAATACAATACTCTTGACCACATTGTTTGGTTTGATAGTTTATTCATGTCTACTATCCAATGTGATTCGTGTGCTTATATGATTACCTTGAATGTGATTTGGAACGACTTCCTAAATCTCATTCATACTCTGGCCAGAGATTCTTAATCATATCATAGAGTATTCTCCCTCAAACAGTGTGAATGTTAGAGATCCCTTGTTGCCCATTCACTTGCCTCCATGGCTAAGTGGCTTAACCCCAACTATGTCGTGGACACCCGCGTATGGGTGACATTTGACATAATCAAAGATCAAGTACCTAACCACAAGACAACTATGATGCTTCAGGTCAAATGACTACTTTGCATTATCCCAACCATGAGTTCTCATGTGACATGAGTATGACAACTCCTCGTTGATCGTGTTCAGTGGACTCATTCGCTATTGAGCACCTACATGCTTGTCTTGGTGTCAGTCACACCAATGACTCGAGACTACTCACTCTCCTTAAGAGAAGACATAACATGTACTGATCTTAACGGACTGTCAATGCCCAATTGGCAATCCTATGATCAGGAACGTTTAGGATATGTATACGAAAGAGAATGGTCTCATGAATCTAACTTGTTTAAATTACATTCTCCTAATTACATATTCCTTGGACTTATCGTTTAAGCATATAACATTTATATGAGACGACTCAAACAATAACCTTTTGCCCTTTATATTTAAACTACATTAGTTTAACTTGTGAAATGTCCGTAAAGTATCATCGTATGATTGGTTTTAGGGCACATTTCCAACAAAAAGTGCCCAAAATAGGTAACAATTTAAAACCTATTTCACCAAATCCTTTCTATGAGGTAATTCCCAAAATCTAATTTATTCTATATGTTGTATATTCCATTATTTAGCTAATAAATTAGCTAAATAATATATTCCTTTCATATTTCCTAAAATTGACTAATTAAGGGATTAATTACTTAATCAATCCCTTAATTATCAATTAAACCACCAAATTATAACCAAAAAACTTACCAAATGCCGGTTACCCACTAGGGCCGGCCATGCCTTTTATTTTCTGCTTTTTGCTACCATTTTCTTTCCCTTTTATGACATTCAAATAGCTAGTTAATTAGGTTATTATTATTTGCTAATTAACTAGCCAATTATTTTCATAACTCCCCAAAATAACTAGCCCATTATCTCCATAACCCCGCAAAATAAATCACCCTAGGCTTAAAGGCCGGCCACCCTTTCCTCTCCTATAAATTGGTTCCCATTTTCACCAAACACTAATTCCAACACTTTGGCAAAAATCCCAAAATTTTCTAAACACTCTTTCTCTCTAAATTCGAACTTTGGCATCGGAGGTTCTTCGGCCAAAGGCCCCCCCATTCATCGTGGGCGCGTGAGGCTCTTGGCCTTAACCTAAAGTGTTAATTGTTTTGTAGGTGCAAAATTGTCCAAGATCAAGGAGGAAGAAATTTGCATCCACAATGAGGATTTGATTTTTAATTGCATGACTATTAAAGAGAGTTATACACATGGATAGAAGTCTGATTTATTCTTTGGTTTATGTTTGGTTGTGGTTATAACTTATGAATTCACATGCAATAATAAAGAAAAAAAATCAGTTTTTGTAACATGCTTGAAGGAAGGAACTCAAATTAACGCTACAACCTTGTGAGACTTGAGCCTAAACGTTCTTTGGAGAGTTAATAATCTGTGCATTCTTGTTTTCTAAAGTCGTTGCATGATCTCATTATTCTTTGCTTGGTTGCTACTTAGAAGGCGTTTCATCATTTAGTTCCAAATGCTAGAACTCATGCCCGTTTCATTCAAAGCATGCTATTGATTTGCATAACACATATTCAAGATGAAGTTGTGTAGTGACCACCAAAGCCAAATTGCCGTGCCCACTATTTCATTATGTGTTTAAGTTTAACCCCGTTGAGCCTTGTTAAGCCTATGTTCTTTGTTAACCCACACTATCCTTACCTAGCCTAGTTTAGGATCATCCATACTCTTGTTCTTGAAGCATAGTAAAGCATGACTTCAAATGAATTCCTTTTTTATCAATGTATTGCAGAAAGTAAGTGTGGGGGAAGTGATTCGTGTGTGTGCCAAAGTCTTGAATGAGGCACGGGTAGAGAAGAAAAAGAAAAAAAAAATTTGTGGAAAAATAGAAAGAAAAAAAAGAAAAGTTGTGAAAAAAAAATTGAAATGAAGAAGAGTTGAAAATAAGTGAGAATTAACTCACATGTGTTGGTTGTTGAAGAAAGGGTCCAAAAAGCTTGAATTTGACCCTAAGTGTTGCATGAATCTTCCCTTGTGTTTAAAAATTGATTTATGCGTTCTAAAGTGAATTATAAGTGTCAACTTCATTACTTTGCTTACTATTGCATTAAGAACGTTTGTTTTCCTTACCCTTCTTTGTTAGCCAATACCCCAAGCCCCGTTACAACCCTTGACTTCAATCTTGAGTGTTGTGCGTTTCAATTTGTGGAGTTTGAAATGGGTATGAGCATATGGTGTCACTGGTTCTCGCATCTAAGTAGTAGCATTCCGTTCATGAGATCATATTTATACACATGCATTAATAATTCCAGAAAGTGATTTCTTTGCTTAAAACTTATGTGAGTGGCTAGTCTACATGATTACATCAATCTTCTCACATATACCTAGTGTAGGGTGTGTAGTCAGAAAATGTGAGTGAAAATAGAGAGTATCTTGTAAGGAATTGAGCAAATTCTCTAAGGAATTGAGCAAATTCTCTAAGGCATGTTGCTACATTCAAAACATCGTTTTAATTGGTTAAATGTGAACTAGTAAGTGGTGCCTGTGATTAAGTATGTGCTCAAGTGTGAAGATGACTAAAAACTGTGGGAATGATGATCTTTAACATGTCATATGCATTGGAAATCCCTGAGGTAAATGTTGAAAGGATTAGAGTGTGTTTTGTTTACTTTGTTTTGTTGTGTTTGTTTCGTTTTGCTCGAGGACTAGCAAAAGCTAAGTGTGGGGGAATTTGATAAGAGCATATTTATGCGACTTAGTTAGCTTGTTCTTGTGCATTTACGTTGTTAGTTCTTAGTTATTTTAGTATTTTAAGCCATTTTAGTGTGTTTTCAGGTTCTAAGGACAAAGTATGCAAAAAGGTGCATTTTGGAGCCTTTTGGAGCAGTTTTGAGCATAAAATGGATATCACATGCTTGGAGCCAAATGGATGGACGAAATTGAAGATCAAAGGAGGCAAGAAATGAAGAAATGAACATGAAGAACAAAGAGTTCAGAATTGGAAGCCAAAGTTTCTAAAGTTGGAGGTTTCCATTCTTGAAAGTTTCTATTCTTGGATTGGAAGTTTCCTAATCCTTTTTCACCTTGGTTCCAATCATTGCAGCACCTCTCAAGCCTATTCCCTCTTGGATTCTGATTTGTTAGGCCCTTTTCCTTGTGGATTTGGGTTCTACAAATCCTTTTCAGAAACTAAGTGGGCCAAAACCCTTTTCTTTGTTGATTTGAACACTTATGCCGAAAGCTTTGGCCTTAAGCCTTAAAATCTGCTAAGTGTAAACCCTAATCTATCTCCCCTAGGGTTGTGCCGCACCTAATACTTCTAGAAGCCTAAAAATCTGCACAAACCCTAGTTCTTTTCTCCCTTGGATGGGCCAAGCCTTTTATCTCCAAAACCCTAACCTATTCCCATCAGATTTGTGACAACCCTAGCTTTGCCGTGCCTATATATATGTGTTTTAAAGCCTAAACTCGTAACCACCCCTCATACCATTCAGAAACACATTGTGCCGCACCCTATACACTATTCTACATCACTCTCCACCACCATACATCCTTGCCGCAGCCCTCATCCAACCTAAACCTATTTCTGACCCTTCCATTCATCCATAAACATCCATAGACTCTTGTGCCGCAGCAAGGTGGGGAAGAAGAAGGCCCTTGGCGTTTCATGCTTGCAGATTGGAGCGTTTTAGGTGTACTTCGTTCTAGTTTTCAATGTTTATTTTGTTATTACTTTCTGATTTTGCTGTAATCATGAGTGGCTAAACCCCTAATTAGTTAGGGGGAAGTTTGAAGCCATGAACATGCTTGAGATATGAATTGATTTCTTCCAATTGTGATTTGTTAAGTTGTGATTACAATTCAATTATCTATTTTAGTCATAACTGATTCTTGTATGTTTATTGAGGATGCATACTTAGTTTTCATACATGAATTAGACGCTAGAATATAAATGAGTTTCACCTAATCGTTACAAGTTTATATTCATTAGTAGTGAAGGTTGCTTATCACAATCGCGTTAATTGAATTCTTGGCAAACGTATCGTGCATTCATAGTTACAATTGCCTCGTCAACACTTATGATTTTCATGAAACGTAATGACTTCTGATTGTATCTCTATTATGCATTCATGTAGGGGACTTTTAGAGAATGATTTGGGTTGTTGCATGCATTCATCCAATCCAATGAGTAAAGGAAAATATGAGGGTTAATTTGTGCATCATGGTTAATCTGGGGTGTTGAGCATCATAATCTATTGAAAAGCAATTGGAAATCGATTCATGTACAAGTGTGTCATGTGTGAAGAACGGACCTCTAACTAATCCATCCATTATCTTATTTCTTAAATTCGTTTTACAATCTGCCTTGTTTTATAACTTGTTTATTTGTTTGTTTTATAACTTTTTTCTCTTTCCTTTCCTTTTTTTTCCTTTCTTTGTGTTTGAACGATCATGATTTCATACTTGTAGAGAGATAGAAAAAAAAAGTAGGGAGAGAGAGAGAAAGAAGAAAACAAAACCGTAAGAGGAGATGAGGAAGGGGAGAGAAAACAGGAGGAAAGAGAATCTCCTTCCCTTATTTTTTTCTTTCTTTCCCAACATTATTGCAACTAATTAACATTAATTTCAAACTTTTAGGACAATAATATTGTTACTTAATATTGAAAAGTCATTTATACTCATAATAACTCTTCGTACCAAACTTTTATTTTCCTACTTTATCCTCACTGTGGATGCAAATTTCTTCCTCCTTGATCTTGGACAATTTTGCACCTACAAAACAACTAACACCTTAGGTTAAGACCAAGAGCCTCACGCGCCCACGATGAATGGGGGGGGCTTTGGCCGAAGAACCTCCGATGCCAAAGTTAGAATTTAGAGAGAAAGAGTGTTTAGAGAATTTTGGGATTTTTGCCAAAGTGTTGGAATCAAAATTTTGTGAAAATGGGAGCCTTTTTATAGGGTTTGGCCGGTCCACTTTTTAGAGAAAGTGGCCGGCCATTAAGTGGGTTTTGTGGTTGAATTTTAGGTTTGATTAGCCAATTTATTATGATTAATTGGCTAATTAAACATAAAGGGAATAAATGGATGGTTATAGAATCAATTAGCTAGCTTAATTGGGGTAGTAAAGTGGGCAAAGATAGGAAAGGTAGAAAGCTAAGGGGATGGCCGGCCATGTGGTGTTTTAGGGTTGAATTGGATGTATTGTGTGGTTATTTGGATATAATGGATGGTTTAATTGACAATTAATGGGTTAATTAGGCAATAAACCCATTAATTGGCCAATTAACATAATTTAAAAGGAATGTGTTTGGGAATTACCTTGTAGAAAGGGTTTGATGAGATGGACTTTGAATTGTTACCTATTTTGGGCACTTCTGTCTTGGTTGAAAGAGGGTTGCCCGCTGCTTGCGCGTAGGAACCTCGTTGTACTGCAAGGGTATTTTTGTCCTTTTTGTCCAAAAATCCACGTGTCGCCTTGTGAATATTTTTGGCACCACAAATGCCCCCACACCTGTTGGGCTGCTCGCAGAAAAGGGCAGCAGGTGTAGAGATCTTCTTGCTTTAGGAAACTTAGGACTGCTTCCTATTTTGATGTAGATTCTCTCTTTAATAGGAAATTAGATCCTTCTAGGAAAGGGAAATAAATTTCTCTCAAAGCCTATTTAAGTCCACCTTAAGTGGGTTATTAAATCAACTTCTGAGACCGATTTATTCTACCCTACAAGAGAGAGATAGCTTAGAGGATATTTGTTCCCCCTCCTCTAGCAATCTTCTACATCTTGCCCGTGCAAAGGACCGTCTTTCGTTGCTTTCTTCATCTTCTTCGTGCCGCACTGAGGTAAGAAAAATTAATTTTCCTTGTCTTCTTCTTAAATGGTGCTACCGTGGGGCAGCCATCGGGGTGGTGCGGCACGTCGGCTGGTATGGGCCAGGAGTCAGCTCGGCATGGGCCGATGAGGTATTGTGGTAGGGACCACTGCTTTAAGCTGCTTGATGATGCGAAAATTAACTAACGCACAAATTAAACCCTATTTGTGACAATTGTAGTAATGATGTAAGTAGGGATCGTTCTAGGCCGGGGATTAACTAGGGATGCTAACCAAAGTAAAATTAAATTAAAAACGTAAAAACAAAATTTAAAACACTAAACTAGACTCAAAACACTTAACTAGAATAACTCAAAATAAAACTAACAAATAATCTAAAACAAATCAAAAGACTCAAAATAATTCAAGACTCTAGAAAACACAAACTAAATTGATTTCTAACAGATCTAGTACTTTAAAATAAATGGAGGATTGATTTTGACGAGATTGAATTTAAAACAGAAACTTAAAAACAAACTTCAAAGAAAATATATTTTATAGAATGATGAGACGTTAGTTAGAGGGTTCCTTATCCACACATGAATATATGCATACAATTTGATTCCCAGTTATGATTTCAACAACGAATAAATGACAATGCTCCAAGTTAATTAGGTCCGCTTAAATTAACCTTCAGATTTTCCACAAGTTATTGGGTTGGATGATTGCATACGACAACCCAAAACATTCCCTACAAGTTCCCTACATGAATTGCATAATAGAGATACAAGCAAGAATCATTAAGTTCTATGAAAATCATAATCATCGACTAGGCATTCATAACTATGGAATACGCATGTTAATCCAACCTAGGGTTTACTAAACACAATCGTGACTAGCGATTTTTACTACTCATGAATATAAGTTCATAACGATTAGGTGAAATTCCCTTATATCCTAGCATCAAGTCTAAGCATGCAAATTAAGTGTCGACCCTCAACCCACATACATAAACAAGTTCTTAATCAACACAGAAAAGTAAACCACATCCAACGTTCAAGAATTCATAACTGGAGTAAATCAAATCATAATAAACATTTATCCAAGGTTTCAAATTCCCCTCTAACTAAACAGAAATTAATTACACATGTTTAATATAAATGAAAAGCAAATTAAATTAAACATGAGTTTAAGAAAAATAAAACCAAATGAGGAAGTGATCCCTGCTGTGCTTCTGCCCGATTTCTGCCCTCTGCCCTGCACAGTCGCTGTTTCCCACGTCTCCCTCGCTGACTTCTCTCCTGCTGTGCTTCTGCCCAAGGCAGCTTTCCCTTATTTTTTTATATTTTTTTTTCTTTTTACGCTGCCTAAGGCAGCGTGCCCTCTGTTTCCCCCACTGGTTTCCGCGCCTCCTTCCTGCGTCTTCAGTCTGCTTTCCGAGGCCCCTTTCTCGCCAGCTCTGACTTCTCCGCGCGCCAGCTGCCTGAGGCAGCTTGCCTTTCCTCCTCAATTTCTGCGTCTCTGTCTTCTCCCCTGCCCTCCTGCCCGAGGCCTCTTATTTCTCTCATTTTCTCGCTAGCTGCAAAAGGCAGCTCTGCCTTCCTGCATCTCGCCTCCCTCATCTCGCACGGCAGGCTCTCCCCCTTATATTTCTATTTTCCTGTCAGTGCATCCTTCCACTCACCATTTCCTTCTTATTTTTTATTTCCGCAGTGCTCCTGCGCCTGCCTTTTCTGTTTGTTCCCCGCACCTTCTTTCTTTCTGCTGCCTAATTCCTCTCTTTTATTATTTCCACTGCTTTCCGTGTGATTTCCACTGACTTCCTCTTTATAGCTGCCTAAGGCAGCTTCCTTTCTTTTTCTTTGTTTTCTGTCAGTTGCCTCGCCACTTCCTTTGTTTTCTGCCAAAATATTTTCTTAAGTTACAACAATAAAATAAGTGAGCAAGGTAGAAATGACGAATTTATTACTTAAAATCACACTAGTGCTATTTTTATTTTCTTAGCTAGATAAATTCTATAAAACACAAAAACAAAGTAAATAGCACAAAAATATAAGGAAATAACTAAGAAAAGACAAGAGAATTTGATGTAAAATATATATAAATATGAGCTTATCAAATACCCCCACACTTAGCTTTTGCTAGTCCTCGAGCAAAACAGAGAAAACAGAAAAAGTAATAACATGAAAATTATTAGCTTCCCCCTATGTGACCCTCATAGAATTTCATTTGAGAACACAAATCATCAAGAACCATAGCTAACACCAAACAAGCTAATCCAAGTTCATTTTCCTTATTCAAATATTAGCAGTAATCTTTGAATCATCCTTGAAGTGTAGTGTGTGAGATAGCCATGCTAATGCAATTTAAAATTTTTATTTTTTAAAATCACCATATGCAAACTAGCGACATTCTCACTGGATATACACTTAATCACACATGTGTTTAGTCTTAATGTGTTTCGCTCAAAGAATCAAATGTGAAAGTTCTACCATAAGCTTGCATAAAGATCACTTCTCCACAATCATAATTGCAAAACTTAAATCAAGAGGACTTTTATTGGACGTAATGAGGTTTAGGGCGAGGGTTATTGAAACGAAAGAATAGGTAAACACAAGTTCCAAGCTACATTGCAAGCAATTCTTTTGTTTAGATTTATAAGAACTCAAGCTTTCCAGCTATTCTTCTAGTCACCTCCAACCACAACCTTAAACTGAAACTTTAAACACTTTTTATTTTCTTCGTAAACAAACTTTCTTTCTTTCTCTTTTTTTTTTTTTTTTTTTTTTTTTTTAATTTATTTTTTTTTTATTTTTTAGCAGAAACAAATATGAAAAACCCCCACACTTATTCTTTTGCCAAACTCCCTCCGAGTACTTCACAAACACTTCTCATAAGACAATTTCACATTACTCATTAGCTTGCTTGGAAAGGGTAAGGAAAAAAATTTCAGGCATAAGGGTAGACATATCTGGTGATAAGAAATAAAAGGCTCACAAATACGGCTCAAATTGGCAATCTAATGATATCATTTTTCTTTGGGAAACAAGGTTATTTGGGCCATGGTGGTAAACCTAATGCCTCTATCATTTTCAAGTTCATGCAATCAATGACAAATATTTCGAAAGATCGTTATGCAAGTTCTAGAGAAGTATCTCACATAAGTTCATCACACATGAAAGAATAAGAGTGTATGAAAAATGTACACACTTTCAATAGGCTCAAAAACTCACATAGGATGTATATGGTCACTAAATTCACATATGGAGCTTTAAATCATGCTTTAGTTTCACATCAACAAGGCTATGTGCGTTTAGTTTTTCAAAGATAATCAAATATGTACAAAACTAACACGAGAATTAGGAATTTCACACAACACATGTTAACTAAGTTCTTGATCATCATGGTTCAAATTTTATCCAATTATATCATTGGGTCGGGAAACTAACAAAAAATCTAATTCAAAACAATAAGGAAAACAAGGAAATATTTTTGGATTTTTTTAAATTTTCCGAATTTTTTTTTTATTTTTTATTTTATTTTTTTTAAAACAACAACTTAATTAAGAAAACACAAAGCAATAACATGGAAACAAATGAAACCAGTTCAAAGTCGAAGGTACAAAAATTTTCAATTTGGTCATTTTTATACTCTTTACCCCCACACTTAAACTAGACATTGTCCCCAATGTCAGAAAATATAATAACATGCAAATAAAAATAAACTAGATAAATATAACGAAACAAAATAAAGCAATAGGACTGAAAACTTCCCTAATTTGCAGTAAAATCAAGCGATGACCCCCAAGCTAAAATTCTGCAATCAACTTCAAGGGTGGAAATAACCAAAAGTTCCTGCAAAGAAAAGAAATAATTCAGTTAAGTAACACAAGAAAATGTAGAAAATGCAAACGAAAAATTGAAAATGAAAATAAAAGACAATGAATAAAACTAATAAGTGATCATTGGTCCTGTTTGTTGACTTTCCACAGCTTAGAACTCCAACTGGCCTAAGGAACTTCTTAGCAAGGAAAATGAGACTTGATTGGTGGTGGTGACTGATGCGTCCATATGTTGTTGAAGCTTCTCGAGCTCTTGATTTCAACTCGGACTCCTTCTGCCGGGTTGATTGAGTCTGCAGGCTGCATTCTTCTCTACTTGTTTCTTCTGCATGGCAGGTAGGCACGAGGTAGAGGTGGTGGTCTGTTTCTTTGTTCAATCTGTCCAAGTGCCGACCGATTGCCTTCTTTCTCCTTGTCTCGCAGGCAAGAGCAAGGGTAAAGGAAAAACATGCCATGAGATATCTTTGCCTTTGACTCTGATGATATGAGATACTTTTGCTTTTGAAGAAGTATCGTTCCACAGGTTTATTCTTGAACTGGGCTGGGGAACTTCTTAGCAAGGAAAATGAGACTTGATCTTGAAGATGAAGTAGCACGTTGTCTCCACATGCTTCAAGTTATCATTTTCACTTGCCCTATCTGTTCTCCAGGCAGATGTGGCGTCTTCTTCGGAAGTACATCAGCAGTTGAAGATGAGCACTCGAGAGCAATGCTAGGTAAGCAATCAGGAAGGATTTCCAGGCAGTCGGTTCTTAGATCGGAAGATTGACACCAAGTGCTGGCTGATTGCTCGCTTTCTCCTTGTCACAAAGACAAGGAAAAAGACAGGGAGAAAGCATGATATGAGATACTCTTGCTTTCAACCTTCATGATATGAAATACTCTAGCTCTTGATGACTTGTTTGCAAAGGTATCCCAGGGAATGAGAAACACAGAGTAACTCGAGAGGCTTCGTTGGGAATGCATTTTCGGAGATGAAGAAATGGTGAGGGGGTTTGCCTTTGCTGTGGAAGGCGAAGGTAGATACTTATAGGACTTTTCTTCACAACCGAAACTGTTCCTTTGCCCCTGTCGGCAGCCGGTGGATGGATGAACAGTACATGTTACGCGCTTTCTGAAAAAGCTACCCGTAATTTGCGCAAAGCTGACAGCGCGCGTGACGAATGACGACAAAACTGGAAAAGCTGCTCGCCTCGTGATTCCTGACCGCTCCGGCTTTTGAGAGAGACGCCCGACTTTTGAGAGAGGCGTCCGACTTTTGAGACGGAGTCCGTCTTTTGAGAAAGGAACCCGGCTCTTCGATTTGCGAGAGGACGCATCTTCGATTTCTGAGGAGCGCCTCTTTGATTTCTTCTTTTTATAGAGGCGCTAATTTTGTTCCACAACACACTTGAGCTCCCTCCTGTAAACACTCCCTTCTTGCATTTGTTTAATCTTGATCAGTCTGACCCTTCATTCTCAACACCTTCAGAAAATGTCTTGCCCCTCTGACCGTCGCCTTAACTTGAATGTTTGGGAAGATATTGATATGTCTTCTCCAACCAACATTTGGCAGCCGTCCTTCATATCCCCAAATGGTCCTCTTACAGTTGGGGATTCCATGATGATGAATGAAACAACCGCTTCGGTGGTGGCCAGAAATCTGCTCACTCCTAGAGACACTAGGATACTTTCCAGGCGGTCCGACGAACTGGCTGTTCAGGACTCTCTGGCATACAGCGTCTGAAGTGCAGGCTCAGTATCAAACATGGGCCAGCGCCTTCTTGCTCGAACTCGTCAGGTTGAGTCGTTGATGGCTGAAGTGGCTAGTCCTCGGCAAGAGGTCAGAGTGCTTAGGCATGAGAATAAGGAGTTGCACATGCTCGCAACTAATTACTCAACAAGCATGAAGAGGAAGCTTGATCAGCTGCAGGAGTCCGAAGTGCGGATTCAGAGTGATCATCAACGGTTTATGGCGTTACTCCCGAGGTTTGTGTTGCCTTCGTCCTCGGGAGCTGCACCAAGTATTGAGGCTCCGAATGATCCAACTCTGGCGTTTCGTCTTTCTGGGGCTCCGTCGACATGGCCCTTGTTATGAGTCTCAACTTCTTTGGGCTTGATTGTCTCATGCACAGCCTCTTTGATATGTTCAACATATTCTCCGGCCACCTCCTTTTCTGGAATCCCTCTTCTTGGTGTGTAAGGTTCTTTAAATGTTTCAACATCATCGGGAACATAATTTGGTGCACCAAAAATTGGGATCTCATTTTGCACCTCTGGAAGAGCTTCCACAACGTCTTTTTCATTCACTTCTTCCTTGGGATTTAAAAACCTGCAAGGAAAAATGACAATTGGCGGAATGGGGTTAGAATTAATTGAATTTAGTAACTCCTCACCTGAGTTGGATGGCATAAGGACTTGAGGGGTTTGCGACAAGAATTCTTCTAAACTGCCCAAGTCGTCATCCTCATCTTCTTCTTGAAGCGGCAATTCATCCATGTTCGGGCTATGTTTGGATGGTTCTGGGACAACTTCATCCTCCATATCACTTCCCAAAGTGATGGCTTCATTGATTTCCATTTCTCCCTTTGAATTTGCAAATGTGGAGTTGGAGAGTTCACTTTGATCTTGAATCTGTGCCATGATCTCCATAATCTGCCCAACTTGCTTCTCCAATGCATCCACCTTGTTAGCTTGATTTTGTGAACCATGCACCAAATAGTTTAATTCATTAAGAATTTGATTATAATCTATTGACGAACCTGAGTTTGGTTGGGAAGATTGTGATGGAGGCTGTGGTGGTGCACATGGCCATTGATAGAACTCCTCTGATGGCTGCAATTGTTCTTCGTTTTGTGAGCCCTGCGTCAAAGAAATGAGTCCATCAAGAATTTCATTATAATTCATGGGCATACTTGAATTCGATTGAAATTGCTGTGGGGGAGGTTGTGGTGGCTGCATAGATCTTGAATAAAACTCCTCATCTTGCTGCCAATATCCACTTTGTTGAACCTGTTGAGGTTCTCCCCACCTATGATCTGAATAATTTCTCCAATCTGAATTGTAAGCGTTGGAAAACATGTTGCCCCTTGATTGGTTATGGCCTTGATATCCCCAAACATCTTCATTTGCAGAAAATTGGGGACATTGATGAGTTTGATATCCTTGCCCATACGATGCACCAAATGTAGGGACACTTGGCATTGTGGCCCTTTCAGCATTCTGAGTTAATTGAGAAGTAAGATTTGCCAATTGAGCGTAAATGCTATTAAAATCCATGTCTTACTTCTCTAGTACCTAAAATAAAAGAAAGAGAACTAAATCAAATATCAAAAGTAAAAGACATAACAAATAAAATAAAATAAAATAAAACACAAACAAAAACATAAACAAGGGATTAGCAAATTTGCTAATCCCCGGCAACGGCGCCAAAAATTTGATGCGAAAATTAACTAACGCACAAATTAAACCCTATTTGTGACAATTGTAGTAATGATGTAAGTAGGGATCGTTCTAGGCCGGGGATTAACTAGGGATGCTAACCAAAGTAAAATTAAATTAAAAACGTAAAAACAAAATTTAAAACACTAAACTAGACTCAAAACACTTAACTAGAATAACTCAAAATAAAACTAACAAATAATCTAAAACAAATCAAAAGACTCAAAATAATTCAAGACTCTAGAAAACACAAACTAAATTGATTTCTAACGGATCTAGTACTTTAAAATAAATGGAGGATTGATTTTGACGAGATTGAATTTAAAACAGAAACTTAAAAACAAACTTCAAAGAAAATATATTTTATAGAATGATGAGACGTTAGTTAGAGGGTTCCTTATCCACACATGAATATATGCATACAATTTGATTCCCAGTTATGATTTCAACAACGAATAAATGACAATGCTCCAAGTTAATTAGGTCCGCTTAAATTAACCTTCAGATTTTCCACAAGTTATTGGGTTGGATGATTGCATACGACAACCCAAAACATTCCCTACAAGTTCCCTACATGAATTGCATAATAGAGATACAAGCAAGAATCATTAAGTTCTATGAAAATCATAATCATCGACTAGGCATTCATAACTATGGAATACGCATGTTAATCCAACCTAGGGTTTACTAAACACAATCGTGACTAGCGATTTTTACTACTCATGAATATAAGTTCATAACGATTAGGTGAAATTCCCTTATATCCTAGCATCAAGTCTAAGCATGCAAATTAAGTGTCGACCCTCAACCCACATACATAAACAAGTTCTTAATCAACATAGAAAAGTAAACCACATCCAACGTTCAATAATTCATAACTGGAGTAAATCAAATCATAATAAACATTTATCCAAGGTTTCAAATTCCCCTCTAACTAAACAGAAATTAATTACACATGTTTAATATAAATGAAAAGCAAATTAAATTAAACATGAGTTTAAGAAAAATAAAACCAAATGAGGAAGTGATCCCTGCTGTGCTTCTGCCCGATTTCTGCCCTCTGCCCTGCACAGTCGCTGTTTCCCACGTCTCCCTCGCTGACTTCTCTCCTGCTGTGCTTCTGCCCAAGGCAGCTTTCCCTTATTTTTTTATATTTTTTTTTCTTTTTACGCTGCCTAAGGCAGCGTGCCCTCTGTTTCCCCCACTGGTTTCCGCGCCTCCTTCCTGCGTCTTCAGTCTGCTTTCCGAGGCCCCTTTCTCGCCAGCTCTGACTTCTCCGCGCGCCAGCTGCCTGAGGCAGCTTGCCTTTCCTCCTCAATTTCTGCGTCTCTGTCTTCTCCCCTGCCCTCCTGCCCGAGGCCTCTTATTTCTCTCATTTTCTCGCTAGCTGCAAAAGGCAGCTCTGCCTTCCTGCATCTCGCCTCCCTCATCTCGCACGGCAGGCTCTCCCCCTTATATTTCTATTTTCCTGTCAGTGCATCCTTCCACTCACCATTTCCTTCTTATTTTTTATTTCCGCAGTGCTCCTGCGCCTGCCTTTTCTGTTTGTTCCCCGCACCTTCTTTCTTTCTGCTGCCTAATTCCTCTCTTTTATTATTTCCACTGCTTTCCGTGTGATTTCCACTGACTTCCTCTTTATAGCTGCCTAAGGCAGCTTCCTTTCTTTTTCTTTGTTTTCTGTCAGTTGCCTCGCCACTTCCTTTGTTTTCTGCCAAAATATTTTCTTAAGTTACAACAATAAAATAAGTGAGCAAGGTAGAAATGACGAATTTATTACTTAAAATCACACTAGTGCTATTTTTATTTTCTTAGCTAGATAAATTCTATAAAACACAAAAACAAAGTAAATAGCACAAAAATATAAGGAAATAACTAAGAAAAGACAAGAGAATTTGATGTAAAATATATATAAATATGAGCTTATCAAATACCCCCACACTTAGCTTTTGCTAGTCCTCGAGCAAAACAGAGAAAACAGAAAAAGTAATAACATGAAAATTATTAGCTTCCCCCTATGTGACCCTCATAGAATTTCATTTGAGAACACAAATCATCAAGAACCATAGCTAACACCAAACAAGCTAATCCAAGTTCATTTTCCTTATTCAAATATTAGCAGTAATCTTTGAATCATCCTTGAAGTGTAGTGTGTGAGATAGCCATGCTAATGCAATTTAAAATTTTTATTTTTTAAAATCACCATATGCAAACTAGCGACATTCTCACTGGATATACACTTAATCACACATGTGTTTAGTCTTAATGTGTTTCGCTCAAAGAATCAAATGTGAAAGTTCTACCATAAGCTTGCATAAAGATCACTTCTCCACAATCATAATTGCAAAACTTAAATCAAGAGGACTTTTATTGGACGTAATGAGGTTTAGGGCGAGGGTTATTGAAACGAAAGAATAGGTAAACACAAGTTCCAAGCTACATTGCAAGCAATTCTTTTGTTTAGATTTATAAGAACTCAAGCTTTCCAGCTATTCTTCTAGTCACCTCCAACCACAACCTTAAACTGAAACTTTAAACACTTTTTATTTTCTTCGTAAACAAACTTTCTTTCTTTCTCTTTTTTTTTTTTTTTTTTTTTTTTTTAATTTATTTTTTTTTTATTTTTTAGCAGAAACAAATATGAAAAACCCCCACACTTATTCTTTTGCCAAACTCCCTCCGAGTACTTCACAAACACTTCTCATAAGACAATTTCACATTACTCATTAGCTTGCTTGGAAAGGGTAAGGAAAAAAATTTCAGGCATAAGGGTAGACATATCTGGTGATAAGAAATAAAAGGCTCACAAATACGGCTCAAATTGGCAATCTAATGATATCATTTTTCTTTGGGAAACAAGGTTATTTGGGCCATGGTGGTAAACCTAATGCCTCTATCATTTTCAAGTTCATGCAATCAATGACAAATATTTCGAAAGATCGTTATGCAAGTTCTAGAGAAGTATCTCACATAAGTTCATCACACATGAAAGAATAAGAGTGTATGAAAAATGTACACACTTTCAATAGGCTCAAAAACTCACATAGGATGTATATGGTCACTAAATTCACATATGGAGCTTTAAATCATGCTTTAGTTTCACATCAACAAGGCTATGTGCGTTTAGTTTTTCAAAGATAATCAAATATGTACAAAACTAACACGAGAATTAGGAATTTCACACAACACATGTTAACTAAGTTCTTGATCATCATGGTTCAAATTTTATCCAATTATATCATTGGGTCGGGAAACTAACAAAAAATCTAATTCAAAACAATAAGGAAAACAAGGAAATATTTTTGGATTTTTTTAAATTTTCCGAATTTTTTTTTTATTTTTTATTTTATTTTTTTTAAAACAACAACTTAATTAAGAAAACACAAAGCAATAACATGGAAACAAATGAAACCAGTTCAAAGTCGAAGGTACAAAAATTTTCAATTTGGTCATTTTTATACTCTTTACCCCCACACTTAAACTAGACATTGTCCCCAATGTCAGAAAATATAATAACATGCAAATAAAAATAAACTAGATAAATATAACGAAACAAAATAAAGCAATAGGACTGAAAACTTCCCTAATTTGCAGTAAAATCAAGCGATGACCCCCAAGCTAAAATTCTGCAATCAACTTCAAGGGTGGAAATAACCAAAAGTTCCTGCAAAGAAAAGAAATAATTCAGTTAAGTAACACAAGAAAATGTAGAAAATGCAAACGAAAAATTGAAAATGAAAATAAAAGACAATGAATAAAACTAATAAGTGATCATTGGTCCTGTTTGTTGACTTTCCACAGCTTAGAACTCCAACTGGCCTAAGGAACTTCTTAGCAAGGAAAATGAGACTTGATTGGTGGTGGTGACTGATGCGTCCATATGTTGTTGAAGCTTCTCGAGCTCTTGATTTCAACTCGGACTCCTTCTGCCGGGTTGATTGAGTCTGCAGGCTGCATTCTTCTCTACTTGTTTCTTCTGCATGGCAGGTAGGCACGAGGTAGAGGTGGTGGTCTGTTTCTTTGTTCAATCTGTCCAAGTGCCGACCGATTGCCTTCTTTCTCCTTGTCTCGCAGGCAAGAGCAAGGGTAAAGGAAAAACATGCCATGAGATATCTTTGCCTTTGACTCTGATGATATGAGATACTTTTGCTTTTGAAGAAGTATCGTTCCACAGGTTTATTCTTGAACTGGGCTGGGGAACTTCTTAGCAAGGAAAATGAGACTTGATCTTGAAGATGAAGTAGCACGTTGTCTCCACATGCTTCAAGTTATCATTTTCACTTGCCCTATCTGTTCTCCAGGCAGATGTGGCGTCTTCTTCGGAAGTACATCAGCAGTTGAAGATGAGCACTCGAGAGCAATGCTAGGTAAGCAATCAGGAAGGATTTCCAGGCAGTCGGTTCTTAGATCGGAAGATTGACACCAAGTGCTGGCTGATTGCTCGCTTTCTCCTTGTCACAAAGACAAGGAAAAAGACAGGGAGAAAGCATGATATGAGATACTCTTGCTTTCAACCTTCATGATATGAAATACTCTAGCTCTTGATGACTTGTTTGCAAAGGTATCCCAGGGAATGAGAAACACAGAGTAACTCGAGAGGCTTCGTTGGGAATGCATTTTCGGAGATGAAGAAATGGTGAGGGGGTTTGCCTTTGCTGTGGAAGGCGAAGGTAGATACTTATAGGACTTTTCTTCACAACCGAAACTGTTCCTTTGCCCCTGTCGGCAGCCGGTGGATGGATGAACAGTACATGTTACGCGCTTTCTGAAAAAGCTACCCGTAATTTGCGCAAAGCTGACAGCGCGCGTGACGAATGACGACAAAACTGGAAAAGCTGCTCGCCTCGTGATTCCTGACCGCTCCGGCTTTTGAGAGAGACGCCCGACTTTTGAGAGAGGCGTCCGACTTTTGAGACGGAGTCCGTCTTTTGAGAAAGGAACCCGGCTCTTCGATTTGCGAGAGGACGCATCTTCGATTTCTGAGGAGCGCCTCTTTGATTTCTTCTTTTTATAGAGGCGCTAATTTTGTTCCACAACACACTTGAGCTCCCTCCTGTAAACACTCCCTTCTTGCATTTGTTTAATCTTGATCAGTCTGACCCTTCATTCTCAACACCTTCAGAAAATGTCTTGCCCCTCTGACCGTCGCCTTAACTTGAATGTTTGGGAAGATATTGATATGTCTTCTCCAACCAACATTTGGCAGCCGTCCTTCATATCCCCAAATGGTCCTCTTACAGTTGGGGATTCCATGATGATGAATGAAACAACCGCTTCGGTGGTGGCCAGAAATCTGCTCACTCCTAGAGACACTAGGATACTTTCCAGGCGGTCCGACGAACTGGCTGTTCAGGACTCTCTGGCATACAGCGTCTGAAGTGCAGGCTCAGTATCAAACATGGGCCAGCGCCTTCTTGCTCGAACTCGTCAGGTTGAGTCGTTGATGGCTGAAGTGGCTAGTCCTCGGCAAGAGGTCAGAGTGCTTAGGCATGAGAATAAGGAGTTGCACATGCTCGCAACTAATTACTCAACAAGCATGAAGAGGAAGCTTGATCAGCTGCAGGAGTCCGAAGTGCGGATTCAGAGTGATCATCAACGGTTTATGGCGTTACTCCCGAGGTTTGTGTTGCCTTCGTCCTCGGGAGCTGCACCAAGTATTGAGGCTCCGAATGATCCAACTCTGGCGTTTCGTCTTTCTGGGGCTCCGTCGACATGGCCCTTGTTATGAGTCTCAACTTCTTTGGGCTTGATTGTCTCATGCACAGCCTCTTTGATATGTTCAACATATTCTCCGGCCACCTCCTTTTCTGGAATCCCTCTTCTTGGTGTGTAAGGTTCTTTAAATGTTTCAACATCATCGGGAACATAATTTGGTGCACCAAAAATTGGGATCTCATTTTGCACCTCTGGAAGAGCTTCCACAACGTCTTTTTCATTCACTTCTTCCTTGGGATTTAAAAACCTGCAAGGAAAAAGGACAATTGGCGGAATGGGGTTAGAATTAATTGAATTTAGTAACTCCTCACCTGAGTTGGATGGCATAAGGACTTGAGGGGTTTGCGACAAGAATTCTTCTAAACTGCCCAAGTCGTCATCCTCATCTTCTTCTTGAAGCGGCAATTCATCCATGTTCGGGCTATGTTTGGATGGTTCTGGGACAACTTCATCCTCCATATCACTTCCCAAAGTGATGGCTTCATTGATTTCCATTTCTCCCTTTGAATTTGCAAATGTGGAGTTGGAGAGTTCACTTTGATCTTGAATCTGTGCCATGATCTCCATAATCTGCCCAACTTGCTTCTCCAATGCATCCACCTTGTTAGCTTGAGTTTGTGAACCATGCACCAAATAGTTTAATTCATTAAGAATTTGATTATAATCTATTGACGAACCTGAGTTTGGTTGGGAAGATTGTGATGGAGACTGTGGTGGTGCACATGGCCATTGATAGAACTCCTCTGATGGCTGCAATTGTTCTTCGTTTTGTGAGCCCTGCGTCAAAGAAATGAGTCCATCAAGAATTTCATTATAATTCATGGGCATACTTGAATTCGATTGAAATTTCTGTGGGGGAGGTTGTGGTGGCTGCATAGATCTTGAATAAAACTCCTCATCTTGCTGCCAATATCCACTTTGTTGAACCTGTTGAGGTTCTCCCCACCTATGATCTGAATAATTTCTCCAATCTGAATTGTAAGCGTTGGAAAACATGTTGCCCCTTGATTGGTTATGGCCTTGATATCCCCAAACATCTTCATTTGCAGAAAATTGGGGACATTGATGAGTTTGATATCCTTGCCCATACGATGCACCAAATGTAGGGACACTTGGCATTGTGGCCCTTTCAGCATTCTGAGTTAATTGAGAAGTAAGATTTGCCAATTGAGCGTAAATGCTATTAAAATCCATGTCTTACTTCTCTAGTACCTAAAATAAAAGAAAGAGAACTAAATCAAATATCAAAAGTAAAAGACATAACAAATAAAATAAAATAAAATAAAACACAAACAAAAACATAAACAAGGGATTAGCAAATTTGCTAATCCCCGGCAACGGCGCCAAAAATTTGATGCGAAAATTAACTAACGCACAAATTAAACCCTATTTGTGACAATTGTAGTAATGATGTAAGTAGGGATCGTTCTAGGCCGGGGATTAACTAGGGATGCTAACCAAAGTAAAATTAAATTAAAAACGTAAAAACAAAATTTAAAACACTAAACTAGACTCAAAACACTTAACTAGAATAACTCAAAATAAAACTAACAAATAATCTAAAACAAATCAAAAGACTCAAAATAATTCAAGACTCTAGAAAACACAAACTAAATTGATTTCTAACGGATCTAGTACTTTAAAATAAATGGAGGATTGATTTTGACGAGATTGAATTTAAAACAGAAACTTAAAAACAAACTTCAAAGAAAATATATTTTATAGAATGATGAGACGTTAGTTAGAGGGTTCCTTATCCACACATGAATATATGCATACAATTTGATTCCCAGTTATGATTTCAACAACGAATAAATGACAATGCTCCAAGTTAATTAGGTCCGCTTAAATTAACCTTCAGATTTTCCACAAGTTATTGGGTTGGATGATTGCATACGACAACCCAAAACATTCCCTACAAGTTCCCTACATGAATTGCATAATAGAGATACAAGCAAGAATCATTAAGTTCTATGAAAATCATAATCATCGACTAGGCATTCATAACTATGGAATACGCATGTTAATCCAACCTAGGGTTTACTAAACACAATCGTGACTAGCGATTTTTACTACTCATGAATATAAGTTCATAACGATTAGGTGAAATTCCCTTATATCCTAGCATCAAGTCTAAGCATGCAAATTAAGTGTCGACCCTCAACCCACATACATAAACAAGTTCTTAATCAACACAGAAAAGTAAACCACATCCAACGTTCAAGAATTCATAACTGGAGTAAATCAAATCATAATAAACATTTATCCAAGGTTTCAAATTCCCCTCTAACTAAACAGAAATTAATTACACATGTTTAATATAAATGAAAAGCAAATTAAATTAAACATGAGTTTAAGAAAAATAAAACCAAATGAGGAAGTGATCCCTGCTGTGCTTCTGCCCGATTTCTGCCCTCTGCCCTGCACAGTCGCTGTTTCCCACGTCTCCCTCGCTGACTTCTCTCCTGCTGTGCTTCTGCCCAAGGCAGCTTTCCCTTATTTTTTTATATTTTTTTTTCTTTTTACGCTGCCTAAGGCAGCGTGCCCTCTGTTTCCCCCACTGGTTTCCGCGCCTCCTTCCTGCGTCTTCAGTCTGCTTTCCGAGGCCCCTTTCTCGCCAGCTCTGACTTCTCCGCGCGCCAGCTGCCTGAGGCAGCTTGCCTTTCCTCCTCAATTTCTGCGTCTCTGTCTTCTCCCCTGCCCTCCTGCCCGAGGCCTCTTATTTCTCTCATTTTCTCGCTAGCTGCAAAAGGCAGCTCTGCCTTCCTGCATCTCGCCTCCCTCATCTCGCACGGCAGGCTCTCCCCCTTATATTTCTATTTTCCTGTCAGTGCATCCTTCCACTCACCATTTCCTTCTTATTTTTTATTTCCGCAGTGCTCCTGCGCCTGCCTTTTCTGTTTGTTCCCCGCACCTTCTTTCTTTCTGCTGCCTAATTCCTCTCTTTTATTATTTCCACTGCTTTCCGTGTGATTTCCACTGACTTCCTCTTTATAGCTGCCTAAGGCAGCTTCCTTTCTTTTTCTTTGTTTTCTGTCAGTTGCCTCGCCACTTCCTTTGTTTTCTGCCAAAATATTTTCTTAAGTTACAACAATAAAATAAGTGAGCAAGGTAGAAATGACGAATTTATTACTTAAAATCACACTAGTGCTATTTTTATTTTCTTAGCTAGATAAATTCTATAAAACACAAAAACAAAGTAAATAGCACAAAAATATAAGGAAATAACTAAGAAAAGACAAGAGAATTTGATGTAAAATATATATAAATATGAGCTTATCACTTGACTTGGCTAGAACCAAGGGCAGCTTGTGAGGCTGGGGCCGTGCATTGTGGCGCTGGGGCGCAGTACTAGGCGAGTCACATGGCTCATGTCCTTTTAGGCTTTTGGACACGACTCGAGCTAGGCCGGTGATTGAGATAAATGAAGAGGTTGCGACCTCATAAGCTGCTGGAATGTTGGGTTGAACTCCCCTGCTAGGTACCACGAATGACGTTGGCTACTTTAACTCTCTTCATCAGGAGAAACGTGGGCTACACCCAAAAGAGGAGGTGAATAGGATCAAGGCGGATGCATTGGCTCGTCCAATCACTGTAGTGGATCCTGCTGCAAGTGAAGGTGGGAAAAGAGATATTCCCTGCCTGCTCAAGAGAAGCCGGCTGAGAAAAACCAAATACTTCTTTCGCTCGTGCGGGTTCGTCGACTGCCTTCAGGCTTGTGATTGACTTGACTTTTTCCAAGGGGACGAAAAATGAGGCTGCTAGATCTGAGCATGTAGCGCCTGCCATGTCAAGAATGGCTAGTACTATTGCTAATAGGATTGTTCGGCATAAAGGTCATGTCATGCCCCTAGTGCCGAATTTTGTACCAAAACGTATGTTGGGAGCTAAGTCCGGTTCACCTTTGGAGAGGCTTGCTATTATGAAGAGCGATAAGGTGGACTCTGTTGCTAAAGCGGCGCCAAGGCCCATTCCTTATGCTGCTGAGACTGATTCGCCTGCTGGGAATGAGGAGACTCCTCGCGTAGGCAGCTGTGAGAAATCCACTAAAGCCTGCTTCTGGGGAGGCTGCTGAGATCTATATGCTTTTGAAACCATATCTCTTGAAAACATGGACGCTTGTGCCAAGTTTGTTGATGGCGTCAGAAAGGTGTTTGCCCAAGCTCGTTTGCGAAGCATACGACCCAATATAGAAAAACTGCTTTGCTTGCTATGATGCAGATATAGCAAGGCTGCTAAGGAGATGGCAGATTCTGAGCTCGTTGCTTTGAAGGGGTCTAATATTTCTGCCCACACTTCTCTCAGATTCAAGATCTTAAGTTTGCAGTTTCTGAGCTTCGTTTCGCTACTTATGCTAAGAAGGGAGTGGATGAGCTGCAGCGCGTCCGTGTCAGTCTGCTTAAGAAGAATGAGCAGCTGAAGGGTGAGAAGGATGGGCTTGAGGTTTTAAGACCTTCTCTATTTCTCTGGAAGACTTGCTTGCTTTTACTTTTAAGGCTTCCATTGGTGAAGTAGTTGGAGAAGTTAATGCCCAGGCTGGGGCAGCCAGGGGTGAAGCGCCGGATGATGCCGCTGCTAAGAGCGTTACGGCTGCTGAAGGTGTGGCGACCGAGTAGTCGTGGGATGTCCAAAATGCTGTAGTGTAGTATTCTAGGTAGCCTTTAGGATTTCCTTTGTTTTTCCTTGTAGCTCTTGTTTTGCTTGAACTCTTTCGGCCTTTGCTAGTTGTTTTATAAACATGTTTTCCTTCGTTTTTCTTCATCTTCGCTTCTTTTGTTCATTCCCTAACCTTTAGACTTGATAGACCAGTGGCAGGCATGCTACTTTTTTATAAGCAGACAAGCTCGCGTAACCTATGCAGTCGTAGGTGTTGGTGTAGAACTTTGCAAAGTTGTTAGCCATAGGGTTGGCAGCCGGATGCCTTACTTACAGAAGTAGACAAGTCCGCGTAACCACTAGGCTGTTAACCTTGACTTTCTTCAATTCCATAGGTTGCATAGCAAGTATCACAACACTTTAGGACTTGGTGTAGGTTGTTCCGCGCTTGGCAGAGGTGAAGTTTATCGACTACGTAACATGTCGGCAGTGGATAAAACTTTGTATATGCGCGCTAGCTTGTTTAACCTTTCACAAGAATATACGGTTGTATAAGTCTAGCGCGGCTTTACTGCTCGAAGGGCAAGCCGTAGGCAGTCTTCCGGAATCCGTAGGCTACCTTAGTGCACTCAGTAGCAGCTTTAGGTTCTAACCGGGGATTAACTAGGGATGCTAACCAAAGTAAAATTAAATTAAAAACGTAAAAACAAAATTTAAAACACTAAACTAGAATCAAAATACTTAACTAGAATCACTCAAAATAAAACTAACAAATAAACTAAAACAAATCAAAAGACTCAAAATAATTCAAGACTCAAGAAAACACAAACTAAATTGATTTCTAACAAATCTAACACTTTAAAATAAACGGGGGATTGATTTTTGACGAAATTGAATTTAAAACAGAAACTTAAAAACAAACTTCAAAGAAAATATATTTTGATGAAATAAAATGATGAGACACTAGTTAGAGGGGTCCTTATCCACACATGAATATATGCATACAATTTGATTCCCAGTTATGATTTCAACAAACGAATAAATGACAATGCTCCAAGTTAATTAGGTCCGCTTAAATTAACCTTCAGATTTCCCTAGATTCATTGAATTGGACGGGATACGCATCACAACCAAATTATTCTTATCAAGTTCCCTAACTATGGAATACGCATGATAGAGAGACATATCAAAGATCATTAAGTTCAATGGAAATCATAAGCATCGACTAGGCATTCATAACTATGGAATACGCATGTTAATCCAACCTAGGGTTTACTAAACACAATCGTGACTAGCGATTTTTACTACTCATGAATATAAGTTCATAACGATTAGGTGAAATTCCCTTATATCCTAGCATCAAGTTTAAGCATGCAAATTTAAGTGTCGACCCTCAACCCACATACATAAACAAGTTCTTAATCAAATCAGAAAAGTAAACCACATCCAACGTTCAGAAATTCATAACTGGAGTAAATCAAATCATAATAAACATTTATCCATGGTTTCAAATTCCCCTCTAACTAAACAGAAATTAATTACACATATTTAATATAATTGAAAAGCAAATTAAATTAAACATGAGTTTAAGAAAAATAAAACCAAATGAGGAAGTGATCCCTGCTGACTTCTCTCTCGATTTCTGCCATCTGCCCTGCACAGTGGCTGCCAAAGCAGCCTTCCCTCTCTCTGCACGTCTCTCCCTGTCAGCCCGTGCTCCTCTCCTTTGCTGCCCTGCGTGAGTCCTCTGTCAGTCTTCCGCGCGTCAGCTGCCAAGGCAGCGTGCTCTCCGTTCCTCACCGTGTCCTGCGTCAGTTTCTTCTCAGCTGTCCCTCCTTCGTTCCGTGTCTTCACGCTGCCAACGCAGCTTCTGCCATGCTCCCCCCTCTCGATCCGTGCCCTGCTCCTTCCCGTCCGTTTCTTTCCAAGCTGCCAAAGCAGCGTCTTCCCCCCTTTCCGTCTTCCTCTTTCTTTGCTTTTATTTATTTTCTGATTCTTCCCTCCACTCACACAGCTGCCAGCTGCCTTCCACGCACACCTTCCACGCACGCCTTCCACTCCATATATTTCCGCGACTGCCTCTTCACACCTGCCCGAGGCTTTCCCCACACCAGCTTTACATTCCCCCTTTCTTTATTCTATTTGTTTTCCCCATTTCTTTCCATCATGCACTCCAGCTTGATTTCCGTCCCACCTTCTCGCCAGCTGCTGCCCACTGTTTTCCTTAGTCTTCTATTTTTCTGCTTTCAAATAAAAGGGAACAAATTTATTAACCAAATATAATGGGTAAGGTTGTTTTAACGAATTTATTACTTAAAACCTCACTAGTGCTATTTTTATTTTCTTAGTTAGATAAATTCGATAAAACACAAAAATAACGTAAATAGCTCAAAAATATAAGGAACTAACTAAGAAAAGACGAGAGAATTTGATGTAAAATATGTATAAATATGAGCTTATCAAATACCCCCACACTTAGCTTTTGCTAGTCCTCGAGCAAAACAGAGAAAACAGAACAAGTAATAACATGAAAATCATTAGCTTCCCCCTATGTGACCCTCATAGAACTTCATTCGAGAACACAATCATCAAGAACCATAGCTAACACCAAACAGGCTAATCCAAGTTCATTTTCCTAATTCAAATATTAGCAGTAATCTTTGAATCATCCTTGAATTGTAGTGTGTGAGATAGCCATGTTAATGCAATTTCAAAATTTTTATTTTTAAAATCACCATATGCAAACTAGCAACCTTCTCACTGGAAACACACTCAATCACACATGTGTTTAGTTTTAATGTGTTTCTCTCAAAGAATCAAATGTGAAAGTTCTACCACAAGCTTGCATAAAGATCACTTCTCCACAATCATAATTGCAAAACTCAAATCAAGAGGACTTTTATTGGACGTAATGAGGTTTAGGGCGAGGGTTATTGAAATGAAAGAATAGGAAAACACAAGTTCCAAGCTGCATTGCAAGCAATTCTTTCGTTTAGATTTATAAGAACTCAAGCTTTCCAGCTATTCTTCTAGTCACCTCCAACCACAACCTTAAACTGAAACTTAAAACATTTTTTTTTTTTTTTTATTTTCGTATACAATCTTTCTTTTTCTTTTTCTTTTCTTCTCTTTTTTTTTTTTTTTTTTTTTTTTTTTAAATACAAACATGAAATAAATATGAAAAACCCCCACACTTATTCTTTTGCCAAACACCCTCCAAGTACTTCACAAACACTTCTCATAAGACAATTTCACATTACTCATTAGCTCGCTTGGAAAGGGTAAGGAAAAAAAAATAATATTTCAGGCATAAGGGTAGACATATCTGGTGATAAGAAATAAAAGGCTCACAAATACGGCTCAAATTGGCAATCTAATGATATCATTTTTCTTTGGGAAACAAGGTTATTTGGGCCATGGTGGTAAACCTAATGCCTCTATCATTTTCAAGTTCATGCAATCAATGACAAATATTTCGAAAAATCGTTATGCAAGTTCTAGAGAAGTATCTCACATAAGTTCATCACACATGAAAGAATAGGAGTGTATGAAAAATGCACACACTTTCAATAGGCTCAAAAACTCACATAGGATGTATATGGTCACTAAATTCACATATGGAGCTTTAAATCATGCTTTAGTTTCACATCAACAAGGCTATGTGCATTTGGTTTTTCAAAGATGATCAAATATGTACAAACTAACACGAGAATTAGGAATTTCACACAACACATGTTAACTAAGTTCTTGATCATCATGGTTCAAATTTTATCCAATTATATCATTGGGTCGGGAAACTAACAAAAATCTAATTCAAAACAATAAGGAAAACAAGACAATATTTTTGGGTTTTTAAATTTTCCGAATTTTTTTTTTTTTTTTTTAAATAAAACAAACTAATTGAGAAAACAAAGCAATAACATGGAAACAAATGAAACCAGTTCAAAGTCGAAGGTACAAAAATTTTCAATTTGGTCATTTTAAATTTTCAATTTGGTCATTTTTATACTCTTTACCCCCACACTTAAACTAGACATTGTCCCCAATGTCAGAAAATATAATAAAATGCAAATAAAAATAAAATAAATAAATATAAAGAAACAAAATAAAGCAATATGACTGAAAACTTCCCTAATTTGCAGTAAAATCAAGCGATGACCCCCCAAGCTAAAATTCTGCAATCAACTTCAAGGGTGGAAATAACCAAAAGTTCCTACAAAGAAAAGAAATAAATCAGTTAAGTAACACAAGAAAATGTAGAAAATGCAAACGAAAAATTAAAAATGACGATAAAAGACAATGAATAGAACTAATAAGTGATCATTGGTCCTGTTTGGTGACATTCCACAGCTTTGAACTTGAACTGGCCTCGGGAACTTCTTAGCAAGGAAAATGAGACTTGATTGGTGGTGGTGACTGATGCGTCCATATGTTGTTGAAGCTTCTCGAGCTCTTGGTTTCAACTCGGACTCCTTCTGCCGGGTTGATTGAGTCTGCAGGCTACATTCTTCTCTTTTTGTTTCTTCTGCATGGCAGGTAGGCACGAGGTAGAGGTGGTGGTCTGATTCTTTGTTCAATCTGTCCAAGTGTCGACCGATTGCCTTCTTTCACCTTGTCCCGTAGCCAAGAGCAAGGGTAAAGGAAAAGCATGCCATGAGAAATCTTTGCCTTTGACTCTGATGATATGGGATACTTTTGCTTTTGAAGAAGTATCGTTCCACAGGTGTATGCTTGAACTGGGCTGGGGAACTTCTTAGCAAGGAAAATGAGACTTGATCTTGAAGATGAAGCAGCACCTTGTCTCCACATGCTTCAAGTAAACATTTTCACTTGCCTTGTCTGTTCTCCAGGCAGATGTGGCGTCTTCTTCGGAAGTACATCAGCGGTTGAAGATGAGCACTCGAGAGCAATGCTAGGTAAGCAATCAGGAAGGATTTCCAGGCAGTCGGTTCTTAGATCGGAAGATTGACACCGAGTGCTGGCTGATTGCTCGCTTTCTCCTTGTCACAAAGACAAGGACAAGGACAGGGAGAAAGCATGATATGAGATACTCTTGCTTTCAACCTTCATGATATGAAATACTCTAGCTCTTGATGACTTGTTTGCAAAGGTATCCCAGGGAATGAGAAACACAGAGTAACTCGAGAGGGTTTGTTGGAAAGGCATTTTCGGAGATGAAAAATTTCGGAGATGAAGAAGTGCAGAGGGGGTGTGCCTTTGCTGTGGAAGGCGAAGGTAGACGTTTATAGGTGATTCTTCACAACCGAAACTGTTCATTTACCCCTATCGGCAGCCGGTGGATGGATGAACAGTACAGGTTACGCGCTTTCTGAAAAAGCTACCCGTAATTTGCGCAAAGCTGACAGCGCGCGTGACGAGAGACGACAAAACTTGAAAAGCTGTTCGCCTCGTGATTCCTGACCACACCGTCTTTTGAGAAAGGCGCCCGACTTTTGAGAACGGCGTCCGACTTTTAAGAAAGACGCCGCTTTTGAGAAAAGAGTCCGGCTTTTGATAAAGGAGCCCGGCTCTTCGATTTGCGAGAGGGCGCCACTTTGATTGCTGAGTGATGCCTCATCGATTTCTTCTTCTTATAAGAGCGCTAATTTTGTTCCACAACACACTTGAGCTCCCTCCTGTAAACACTCACTCCTGTAAACACTCCCTCTTGCACTTTTTTTTTTTTTTTAATCTTGATCAGTTCGACTCTTCATTCTCAACACCTTCAGAAAATGTCTTGCCCTTCTGACCGTCGCCTTAACTTGAATGTTGGGGAAGATAGTGATATGTCTTCTCCAACCAACATTTGGCAACCGTCCTTCATATCCCCAAATGGTCCTCTTACAGTTGGGGATTCCATGATGATGAATGAAACAACCGCTTCGGTGGTGGCCAGAAATCTGCTCACTCCTAGAGACACTAGGATACTTTCCAGGCGGTCCGACGAACTGGCTGTTCAGGACTCTATGGCCTACAGCGTCCGAAGTGCAGGCTCAGTATCAAACATGGGCCAGCGCCTTCTTGCACGAACTCGTCAGGTTGAGTCGTTGATGGCTGAAGTGGCTAGTCTTCGGCAAGAGGTCAGAGTGCTTAGGCATGAGAATAAGGAGTTGCACATGCTCGCAACTATTTACTCAACAAGCATGAAGAGGAAGCTGGATCAGATGCAGGAGTCCGAAGTGCGGATTCAGAGTGATCATCAACGGTTTATGGCGTTACTCCCGAGGTTTATGTTGTCTTCGTCCTCGGGAGCTGCACCAAGTATTGAGGCTCCGAATGATCCAACTCTGGCGCTTCGTCTTTCTGGGGCTCCGTCGACCTCCGAGGCACCACCTACCAACGACCAATGAAAGCTATTAGTTCAAATTATTGTAAAATATTTATGTTTTTAAGTTTATTTAATTATATATATAAATATAAGTATTTTTTTTTTTTTTTAAATATCAATGTAAAATAAGTAAATCAAAGTAAAAAGACTATGTTTAACTTTCTAAACAAAAATCACAACTAAATAAACAAAACAAAATGAAAGCAGTAAAGAGAAGGGATTAGGAATGCAAATCTGATTGTGGGTGATTCCTAGGCCTCCCTTCATTATTCAAATGCATGGGTTTATCCTTGAACGGACGGTGGTACTTGAAATGATCCGACAACGGTCTAAGTTCTAATGACGGTGCCTGAATCATCAAAATTAGTTTGTTAGTATAACATAAAATTAAAATTGGAGAAGATGGCTTACTTTCTTGTTCAAACTCAATCACAAACACCACGTCCTTGAAAGTTTCAGGGACTTTGCACTTAGCCAGATTGCATGTGATGATTGTGACATGGCCCTTGTTATGAGTCTCAACTTCTTTGGGCTTGATTGTCTCATGCACAGCCTCTTTGATTTGTTCAACATATTCTCCGGCCACCTCCTTTTCTGGAATCCCTCTTTTCGGTGTGTTTTGGACACTTGGCATTGTGGTCATTCCGGCATTCTGACTTAATTGAGACGTGAGATTCGCCAATTGAGCTTGGATGGATGCAAGTGACATGTCTCGCTCCATTTGTACCTAAAATCAAAGAAAGAAAACTAAATCAAATATCAAAAGTAAAAGACATAACAAGCCAAAAATAAAATAAAATAAAATAAAACACAAACAAAAACATAAACAAGGGATTAGCAAATTTGCTAATCCCCGGCAACGGCGGCAAAATTTGATGCGAAAATTAACTAACGCACAAATTAAACCCTATTTGTGACAATTGTAGTAATGATGTAAGTAGGGATCGTTCTAACCGGGGATTAACTAGGGATGCTAACCAAAGTAAAATTAAATTAAAAACGTAAAAACAAAATTTAAAACACTAAACTAGAATCAAAATACTTAACTAGAATCACTCAAAATAAAACTAACAAATAAACTAAAACAAATCAAAAGACTCAAAATAATTCAAGACTCAAGAAAACACAAACTAAATTGATTTCTAACAAATCTAACACTTTAAAATAAACGGGGGATTGATTTTTTACGAAATTGAATTTAAAACAGAAACTTAAAAACAAACTTCAAAGAAAATATATTTTGATGAAATAAAATGATGAGACACTAGTTAGAAGGGTCCTTATCCACACATGAATATATGCATACAATTTGATTCCCAGTTATGATTTCAACAAACGAATAAATGACAATGCTCCAAGTTAATTAGGTCCGCTTAAATTAACCTTCAGATTTCCCTAGATTCATTGAATTGGACGGGATACGCATCACAACCAAATTATTCTTATCAAGTTCCCTAACTATGGAATACGCATGATAGAGAGACATATCAAAGATCATTAAGTTCAATGGAAATCATAAGCATCGACTAGGCATTCATAACTATGGAATACGCATGTTAATCCAACCTAGGGTTTACTAAACACAATCGTGACTAGCGATTTTTACTACTCATGAATATAAGTTCATAACGATTAGGTGAAATTCCCTTATATCCTAGCATCAAGTTTAAGCATGCAAATTTAAGTGTCGACCCTCAACCCACATACATAAACAAGTTCTTAATCAAATCAGAAAAGTAAACCACATCCAACGTTCAGAAATTCATAACTGGAGTAAATCAAATCATAATAAACATTTATCCATGGTTTCAAATTCCCCTCTAACTAAACAGAAATTAATTACACATATTTAATATAATTGAAAAGCAAATTAAATTAAACATGAGTTTAAGAAAAATAAAACCAAATGAGGAAGTGATCCCTGCTGACTTCTCTCTCGATTTCTGCCCTCTGCCCTGCACAGTGGCTGCCAAAGCAGCCTTCCCTCTCTCTGCACGTCTCTCCCTGTCAGCCTGTGCTCCTCTCCTTTGCTGCCCTGCGTGAGTCCTCTGTCAGTCTTCCGCGCGTCAGCTGCCAAGGCAGCGTGCTCTCCGTTCCTCACCGTGTCCTGCGTCAGTTTCTTCTCAGCTGTCCCTCATTCGTTCCGTGTCTTCACGCTGCCAACGCAGCTTCTGCCATGCTCCCCCCTCTCGATCCGTGCCCTGCTCCTTCCCGTCCGTTTCTTTCCAAGCTGCCAAAGCAGCGTCTTCCCCCCTTTCCGTCTTCCTCTTTCTTTGCTTTTATTTATTTTCTGATTCTTCCCTCCACTCACACAGCTGCCAGCTGCCTTCCACGCACACCTTCCACGCACGCCTTCCACTCCCTATATTTCCGCGACTGCCTCTTCACACCTGCCCGAGGCTTTCCCCACGCCAGCTTTACATTCCCCATTTCTTTATTCTATTTGTTTTCCCCATTTCTTTCCATCATGCACTCCAGCTTGCTTTCCGTCCCACCTTCTCGCCAGCTGCTGCCCACTGTTTTCCTTAGTCTTCTATGTTTCTGCTTTCAAATAAAAGGGAACAAATTTATTAACCAAATATAATGGGTAAGGTTGTTTTAACGAATTTATTACTTAAAACCTCACTAGTGCTATTTTTATTTTCTTAGTTAGATAAATTCGATAAAACACAAAAATAACGTAAATAGCTCAAAAATATAAGGAACTAACTAAGAAAAGACGAGAGAATTTGATGTAAAATATGTATAAATATGAGCTTATCAGGTTCCAGAGCAGCCGTCTGTAGGGCGTACTGCATAATGTGCCGCCTCCGTCTCTAGGGCCCGGTTTCCCACGGATTAGGCCAAGAAACCCAAAATCCTTCAGTTAGCTAAGCCTTGAAAAAGACCATTGTGGCTACTTCTAGGAATCCTGGCGCAAGCCATCGTGCATCTAGTTATACTAGGGCAGCCAGACTCATCCACGTCTGGATATTCGGAGTGTAAAGATTATCCTCCCATCTTTGAGAGCTAACCCATATGAGTGTCGGGGAATTGGTTTACCCTCTCGCACTGGAGAGCATGGTTGGTCCATCGGGGGGCGCAATTCCTGCGATGAGTCCCTAAGAAGGGCGCAGTCTTCTTTTGAAGTGCATGAGTGATTAGTTGTTGTAAGCATGCAGCCGAGCCAAGTTGTGATTACTTCTAAATTCCTCATTGAAAAACGAGTGAAACAAATGAGAACTTAGCTGTAAGGTAGGAACTGCATAACAACTGGATAGTCCTCAGCTTGTGAGGTGGTGCCTGTCGAGCTTCTTGAGTCTTCGGGTTTTGATGTAGCGGGAGGTCACACATGGTACTTCTTCAGATTGTAGGCCATCCACTGTTTTTCGATCTTTTTGCCGTTTCATGGTGGCGAGGGTGTAATTACTCGTTAGGCCGCTCTATTGCGTCACCTAGGCTTGGCGTAAAGGCGTAGTAGGGAGCTGTGGAGATGGGGCCATGTCATACGCAGCAGGAGATGCTCAACTACCGGTATTGGGCCACTCTAGAGTTGAATCATTGAGCAAGGGTCGGCTAGGGTCGTGTGGTGCGCAGCAAGAAGTGGTACTTAACTACTGGTACATGTTCCTCCTATGTAGAATCTTTTAGGGTGACGAGGACAAAACTTGCTTCCAAGTGTGTCATTCCAGTGTTGCGTTCGTCAGAAAACTTTACATCCGCCAGGGTCTACGCCTTTATCATCGCGCGTCTGGACTGGGAAAAATAGTACGTCATAAGGATAACTGCATGCGTTTGAAAGTAAAACTTGTGTTTCCGGGTTGCAACAACTATCGCCAAAGTTAGCTTTTGAATTTCTGATAACATCAATGAAAGCTTTTAAAATGTGGAATACAACTGATAGCATCGAGGAGAGCTTTTAAACTGTGGAATACAGGTAGTCGGGCCCCCAGCTCTTCTCGCATGATGGTAGAGCTTATTGCTACTTTAGATACCGTCAAACATGTGAATAAGTCCTCCGCTGCTTCTAGAGAGATGATGTCGGGTACTTCTTCAAGTCCTTGAATGTGCATTGGCGAGCCTCATCCCAAAGTGCATGCTTCTCTGCCAAAGCAAAAGAGTCTGCCAGAGTTAGATCTTCTTTCATGATCATTTTTCGAATAGCGGGTGGTCTGCTGGAAGTCCTTTTTGGAAGGCTGCTCTAGCTATCGAGTCGTTGCATCCGACTATTTTTTCCTTCTCTACTTTGAACCTCCTCACATAGTCGCGAAGCGACTCCTTTGGGTTCTTCTTGACGTCGAACAAATGGTCAGACTTCTTTTTGATCGAGCGATAGGATGAATATTCTTTGGTGAAAACCAAAGAAAGTTCGTAGAAATTCCGGATGGATTGTGGCGGCAGGGTGTAGAACCAATCTTGTGCCTCGCCTTGTAAAGTGGTGGCGAATATCTTGCACATGAGATCATCGTTGTTTCGATAAAGGATCATTGCGCTTCGGTAGCGCTTTAAGTATCTCTCCGGGTCTTCATCCCCTTTGAAATATGTGAAATGTGGCATGCTGAACTCGCGTGGAGGCTCTGCCTGCTCGATCTCGTCCGTGAAGGGTGACCTGCTTATGTTGGTCATGTTCCGTCGTAGTGCCTCGTCGGTGACCCCGTTGCGTTGGAAATCATGCAATCGCTTGGTCAAGAGTCTCTCTACTTCTTCCTGAATTTGCCTTTGTTGGGGTAGCGGAGCTATCGGCTGCCATCAGCCATGACTTGCTGGTCTAGGCTGCTCTTCCATGTGTTTGGCTCGTCTATACCGCGGATGCAGTGCATGTGGTGCATTCCTAGCAGGCGAGCGAGTTCTTCGCAGGCTGCTGGTTGAACTTAAGCTGGATTGAGTGACTGCTTCTCTCCGTCCGTCGTGTTGCCAACTCCGATGTGAGGTAGAGGATGCTCCTTGCGGGCTTAGCCGTGAATGAACATTTTTCCCGGAAGGTTGCTCATGTTGACTATCGGAGTGTGACCCCAACCGTGAATGTATGATCATCTGTGGGCCTAGTCGAGAGTGCACGCTCCTCCGCGCGCTAAGACGGGAGTATACGCTATCTCGGGGGCCCAATCGGGAATGTACACTGCCCGAACGTTCAGCTCGTGGCTGGTCGAGTGGCTGCTTGCCGGGACGCTGCTGGAAAGGTTCGTCTGCCCTTGTCCTACTTCGAGATACCTCGTCTGGGGCACGTTAGATCCCGATGCGTTGTAAAAGTTGATTCACCAAGGTTGTCTGTTGTGCAAGGGCCCTCGTCAACTCTATGACTTGTCGAGACAAGTGTTGTTCGCCATTTGGATTGGAAGAGCTTGGAAGGAATGTGCCTCCTTAGGCAGTGGAAGGGTGGTAGACTCCAGGCGCGAGATTTGAGTTGGGAAATGTCAAATCCACGAAAAAATGTGGTGAGAATGCCCCCGGCCCGATGGTAGGTCTGGATGGTTGAAATAGTCTTGGGCCGACTTGGGCTGCTTGGAAAGCCACGGGAGCAGGCTGGGCCACGAGAGCAGGCTGGGCCATGAGAGCGGGCTGCTCGTCGGGGGCAGGCTGGGTCACGAGAGCAGGCTGTTCGTTAGGAGCAGGTTGGGTCGTGAGAGTGGGCTGCTCGACGGGAGCAGGCTGGGCCACGGGAGTGGGCTGCTCGTCGGGAGCATGCTGGGTCACGAGAGCAGGCTGCTCGGCAGGAGCAGGCTGGGCCGCGAGAGCAGGTTGCTTGGCGGGAGCAGGCTGGGCTATGAGAGCAGGTTGGGCCATGAGAGCAGGCTGGGCCGCGAGAGTGGGCTGCTCGTTCGGGAGCAGGCTGGGCTGTGAGAGCAGGTTGGGCCATGAGAGCAGGCTGGGCCGCGAGAGTGGGCTGCTCGTCGGGAGCAGGCTGGGTCACGAGAACAGGCTGCTCGGTAGGAGCAGGTTGGGTTGTAAGAGTGGGCTGCTCGTCGGGAGCATGCTGGGTCACGAGAGCAGGTTGCTTAGCGAGAACAGGCTGGGCTGTGAGAGCAGGTTGGGCCATGAGAGTAGGCTGGGCCGCGATAGTGGGTTGCTCGTCGGGAGCAGGCTGCTCAGGGCGTGATGCATGCGAATGCGAGGCTTGGGCTCGGACGCGTGCAAGCTTGGATGGCACGGCTTGGGCCGTGGCCTTGGTGCTGTGAGCCTTGGATGGCACGGCTCGGGCCGTGGTGAAGGCACCATGGACCTCGCCACGAGTGGCTACCGAGGTAGCCACCGTGGTGGTTCCCTTGGTGGAAACTCGTGGTGGTGGTGTTGCTCCACTTATTGTCGCATTTAGCCTTACGGATCTCCGCAATCCCATTTCTTGAACATTAGAATTTTCACTTGTGGAATTTTCTAAATTTCTAGCCATTATATTTTGCTTATACGTTTTATCAAAGAACCTTTGCAAGTAAAGAATTCTAATAATAAGAACGTACGAAAAATATTCAAATGGACTAGAAAATAAAGAAAAAACCTTTTTGTGCGAGAGTCTTCTACGAGTATGGATTTCAACTCTCAATGAAAGCACCAATTTGTGGATGCAAATTTCTTCCTCCTTGATCTTGGACAATTTTGCACCTACAAAACAATTAACACCTTAGGTTAAGGCCAAGAGCCTCACGCGCCCACGATGAATGGGGGGGCTTTGGCTGAAGAACCTCTGATGCCAAAGTTAGAATTTAGAAAGAAAGAGTGTTTAGAGAATTTTGGGATTTTTGCCAAAGTGTTGGAATCAAAATTTTGTGAAAATGGGAGCCTTTTTATAGGGTTTGGCCGGTCCACTTTTTAGAGAAAGTGGCCGGCCATTAAGTGGGTTTTGTGGTTGAATTTTAGATTTGATTAGCCAATTTATTATGATTAATTGGCTAATTAAACATAAAGGGAATAAATGGATGGTTATAGAATCAATTAGCTAGCTTAATTGGGGTAGTAAAGTGGGCAAAGATAGGAAAGGTAGAAAGCTAAGGGGATGGCCGGCCATGTGGTGTTTTAGGGTTGAATTGGATGTATTTTGTGGTTATTTGGATATAATGGATGGTTTAATTGACAATTAATGGGTTAATTAGGCAATAAACCCATTAATTGGCCAATTAACATAATTTAAAAGGAATGTGTTTGGGAATTACCTTGTAGAAAGGGTTTGATGAGATGGACTTTGAATTGTTACCTATTTTGGGCACTTCTGTCTTGGTTGAAAGAGGGTTGCCCGCTGCTTGCGCGTAGGAACCTCGTTGTACTGCAAGGGTATTTTTGTCCTTTTTGTCCAAAAATCCACGTGTCGCCTTGTGAATATTTTTGGCTCCACACTCACTATTAAACTAAAACACTAACTTGTCCTTCTCTTTCCTATTTCATTTCTCAACTTCACCAAACATGGCAATGGAAATTGAGAGATTTTTCAAACTGACGTAACAAGGCACGATACACTAACAAAATCTCTCATTCTCAATCAATTGTATTGGACCGTGTTTCTAGCACAATAAAAAATTTCTTTTACAAATGAGGTGGGCTGCAATTCAAGCCCACATAAAATAAATATATTCTTACTTAAATTACGAGTTTGATACTTAATTAACAAAAGACGAAGCCAAAAATTTTCTAGTAGAAAACTAAAGAAAGAAACAGTAAATATGAATAATATTAGGTCTTCCTTTTCAATATTTTTCTCCTTTGACAATATCCCGTGAAGATGATATAAAGCCGGGTCTGGAGTGAATCGGTGGATCCTATTAATCACACAGATCCATACGGTCGGTCTTATTACGGAAATGGTGACAGCCCTCATCCCAACCGCTCATCTCTTGGCAAATCCTACGGTCACTAAATTATCAATCCCCTCGTCTTTCAACCAACCCTATTCTTTTCTTCTCGTTTTCCCTGTCCCCTCCAAACCCAAAGCTTTCCCTTCCTTCTTCTTTCCTGTGAATTTTTCATACCTGCGTGCTCCTCCAAGGTACTTTCGAAACTCAACATTTATTTAATTCCCAATCTCTCAGCTTCTTCTTTTTTTTTTCTTTTTTTTTCATGATTTGATCTTGTGGGTCTCAATTGGATCCAATAATCTTCTGTTTATCATATTCCGTCTTTGATTTTGTTCAATTCTGCCCCTTCTTATTCCATATTTTATTTTCATTGTTTCGATTTTGTATTATTCCAGTTTTGATTTGTAGGGTTCACTTTCCAATTTTTAGGGATTTTTTTTTTCTTTTGCAGGATATCAAGATATTAGGGTTCGTCTCTGATTAATTATAGATTTTGATTTCGGGGTTTGTGTAATTGGAGGTGTTGGGGGTTAAGAGAGTTTCCTAAAATTCAAGGTCAGGGCCATATCTTTTTATGGAATTTGAATGCCAAGTGACTACTGAGGTTTCTAAGAATTTGTGTGACTCTGTAGACAATTCGTATCGACGGAAAGTTGAATCGAATCAATTCAATTCTAGCCCAGAAGCTGAAAACTTTGGCATTTCAGAACAACCATTAGATTCCAATACTGAAAAGGAAAAAACTTCAATTCAAAAACCCACACCAACCAAGAAGCCAAACTCCGATATTTGTGGTTCGAAACAATTTTTTTCTACTGATGTCGTTCTTCATTCTCGTAGAACAATCACCGACCTTCCTCCAGCTTTGTTATCCGAAATTCTGAATTTCCTTGACCCAAAAGAGCTAGGCATAGTTTCGTGCGTATCAGCTTATCTCTGTAAGCTTGCGTCTGAGCACCATGTTTGGAAGGATTTTTATTGTGAGAGGTGGGGAACTTCAACTCTTCCAACACCTTTGGGAGCAGGAGTCTCTGATGAGACATCATGGAAGGAGTTTTTTGTTGAAAGGGAGTTTAGGAGTAAGACCTTTATGGGACGCTATAGCATTGACGTTATGTATGGCCATACTGAAGCTGTTCGAACAGTTTTCCTTTTGGTTTCCGCAAAGCTCATATTTACTGCTGGGTATGACCAAACGGTAAAAATGTGGAAGATGGAAGAAGGATTGTTGATTGCTTCTTCAAGATCTCTTGGTTGCACTATGCGTGCAGTTGCTGGAGATACAAAACTCCTGGTTGCTGGTGGTACTGATGGGTTTATCCAGTGTTGGAGGGCAGTGGAGGGCTTTCCACACTTGTTTGATATTAAGGGTTCTCAAAACCAGAATACCGAGTTTCGGCTATGGGACCATGAGGGGCCCATAACTTCTCTTGCTTTGGATCTGACTAGGATTTATAGTGGTTCCTGGGACATGACTGTTCGTGTATGGGATCGATTTTCACTAAAGTGTCTAAAGGTTTTGAGGCATAGTGATTGGGTGTGGGAACTTGTGCCTCGTGATCTTACAGTTGCTAGCGCATCGGGTTCAGATGTTTATATTTGGGATACTAGTAGCGGCGGACTGATGACCATTATTCATAAAGCTCATGTTGGTAACACGTACTCTTTGGCACGAAACCTCACAGGGGATTTTCTATTTACTGGAGGGGATGACGGTGCAATACACATGTATGAAATCACTAGTCATGATCTCAAGACTAATCCAGTACCTGTTGCCACATGGGTTCCTCACTCAGGCCGTGTCTATTCCCTTGCATTTGAATTTCCATGGCTTGTTTCTGCTTCTGCTGATGGTAAACTTTCACTAATTGATGTAAGAAAGCTTCTAAGGACTAAAAAGCGTGCTTCAGATAAGAGTTTCTCATGTGTTAAGCATGTGGTCCCAAGCACTGTGGAACCCCCACAGAGGATGTTACATGGTTTTGGGAAAAATCTTATGTCAGTGGACATTGGTGCTGATCGCATTGTATGTGGAGGTGAGGAAGGTATTGTTAGAATATGGAACTTCACAGAAGCTTTGGAGATTGAGCGGAGGGTTCGTGCTTCAAGAGCAATACGGTTGGAGAATAGGATGAGGCGGCGTAAGCTCCACTTAGAGAATATCAGCAAAACCAGTAGGAATGATCAATGTTTAGTTGCAGCCAAGAAGAATCAAGTCACTGGTGACAGGAGTGGTTGGCATAGTAAACGTGCATTGAGCGGCAAGCTGAAGTCATAGTAGCAGATAACAGTTACCTTGTATTGTATGCTTCTAAACTTTACTGCTTTTTTTCCCTTGTTAGGATGTTTATTTAACAATAGAATACAATTTATGGTTTAAGCAGTTGAGCAGACTAATTGTAGATTTCTCATTCTGCAATTGGATTTAAATTGTTCGTTGTTAGATAAACTTTATATGTGTTGGTTTAATTTTAGTGTTGAAAGCTTTTGAGACGTAACTTTTGGCTCTCAATCATACGGAGATTTCTTCCGTTATACCGAGTAAGTGATGTTAGTGTGTGGAGGGGACAAACTTACCATTACTTTGCTTAAAATCTCTGTTGACTGTTGATGAAGTGACAGAGGCACTTTCACGTAAAAATTTGCACCATGTTTCGCTCAGTGATTGCATTTTACGTGACAGTGTATGTCATATATATATGGATCCCTATGTGTTTGATCGCTTATGGTTTCAGATAGGAATAGGGATAAGAGTGTTTCTAGTGCAAGTCGTGTCGTTACATGTGGTCATGAATTTTATTAATAATGAGCATAGTAGAGAAGGATATACGTACAGTTCATCATTCTTACCCGAATGACTTCTCATCCGTGACGACGCTCATGTGATAACATTTTGTCACTGCAAAACTTGCATCAACTCTTATCACAGCCATTGTTCTAAAAATCTCCGCCTAGGTGCTAGACGCTGGTTCACCACTCCGATTAGTCCCTAGGCGTTGTTTTTAATATTTTCTAGTACTTTATGATTTATATGTCATTTCATGTTGCAATTTACGCACTCCAATACAATTATGTATGTTTTTAAAGTATAAATAAGCACTTATTTATACAATATATAATACATTTACTTAAATCTGCCTAGTCGGGCGCTAAGCCCCAACGTGCCGCCCGACTAGCGCTTAACGCTTTTTAGAACATTGATCATAGCATGATTCATCTTTTATATGAGCAGGAAAGGTAATACTTTTGTGGAAACGTTGCATGTGATGTTTTTATTAAGTTATCAAATTACAAGTTTTCTAAGAAACAAAATGTGCCAACCTAAAATAGTTGACATATTGTGAATCAAACTAAGCTGCCTGTTTTTTTCTCTCCGTTTCGTGAGCGTCTCACTATGTGTGAGCTTTCAAATTTCGGCCGGTAATTTAGCCAGGCCCTCGCCTTGGCAAGGGTTGGTGGGGGTGGCAGTCCCTTTCCTTCTTGCTTTCCTTTTCTTCCATCTTTATCCACCTGATTTCGGCCACGATCTCCGGCCCAATTTTCTTCATTCCCCAAAACCTCCTTGCCTTTGATTTAACTGCCCCTAGGCCAAGATCGGAAAGCCCCATTTCTCATCCCTCCATCCCACAACTGTCCGATCTGCAACCACCTCTTTCCGTCGCTTTTTGCGACTTTATTGGAGGGTGTGTAGAGCTCCGGTTCGGGTGTCCACACCACCACCTTCTTTGTGTTTCCCGTTCTTGACTCCATAGCCCACTGGCTTCCATTGCTTTGTGGTATAGATCTTTGTTGTGGTTGGTAGTGGATGTTGAAGATCTCTTATTTTCCCATTTTGGGGCTTGGAATGGCTTGATCTCCAGCCTTCTCGGTTGGAGGTGCTCCTGCAGCGGCTGGGATAGTAGGTTGCTAAGTTTATTCTTTGTTCTGCTGTTTTGGGCTCCAAACCTTGTGTTGGATCGGGCTTTTTTTTTCTGCTTAGGAGGTCCATTATTATGTTATGTGCTTTACTTATGTATGGACCTCTATTTGTATAAATTAGTTTGTGTTGGTAATAAAAATTATCTTTGACCAAGAAAAAATAATTTGACATTGGTTTTGGATGATCGTAGTCCATTTTTGGACAATTTTCAGATTCTCTACTTAAATTTTGCTATTTTCAAAGTTTGTTACGAAAATTTATGTCGCGCTTGAAAGTTAGAAGATGGAGTGAAACCAAAAAATACTAGGACTAGAAGGGATAAATCTTTTGCCTCCACTTTCAATGTCTTGAAATAGTAAATTGTCCATTCTAATTCAATCCTTCAGATACAATGAGGCTTACGTCGATGTCTCTCGTGGTTAGAGAGCAAAAGAGGGATGCTCATCATATGGCTAACCCTTGGTCAAAGGCTTTCTATAGGGATTTAAGTGACCCCCATCCTCCCAAGTTAGTTTGTGTTTTGAAACTTTTGTTTTGGGCTTTGCTCGTCATCCAATTAAAAAAAAAAAGAAACTTTAACGAAAAATCACATTTTTACACTAAAAGTAAAAAGTCAATCCTGGTACTATTCATTTTACCCTTTATTTTGTCTTTATCGTTAAAACTCAAAGTTTTCAAGCTCTTTTCATTAATTTTCCTTAAAAAAATATGGTTATGCATACAACTAAGAGCAAGTGTACCTGGTTTTAAGACGGCAATGGCAATGGTATGTAAATTGTCCTTTGAAAAGTGATTGTCTTTGTACAAGTCCATCCGTTTGGCAAGGGCAATGACGATTACTATTCACAAATATTTTGTTATTTTTTATGCCTCGTAAGTGTGTTTAAGTGTGTACTTTGTAAGTTTGTTCTTAGAAAATAAAACTCCCTATTTAACTCCGACAATTTAATTTTAAATACAAAGTAAAGCATACAATTACAAGCAAGCACAATTAATTAAAAATAAAAGCAAATGAAGAAGATGGTTGAATATTTATACAATTAAAAAAATCCCAATTTTTTGTTTTTTTTTCGGGAACTTTAACGAAAAACTCATGGTACTGTTCACTTTAACAAAAAACCACATTTTTACACTAAAAAGTCAATCCCGGTACTATTCGCTTTACCCTTTATTTTGTCATTTTCGTTAAAACTCAAAGTTTTCAAGCTTTTTTCATTAGTTTTCCTTTTTTCTTTCCACTTTTAATGATTAGATTAATCTTGACGTTTGAATTTTTTTTTATTATTGACGTGCCACGTGCCACTTGCCACGTGGCACAACAAAAACTTTTTTCAAATTTTTGTTTTAACATTGGATTTCCAACGGTCTGGATCATGAGAGCGTTGGAAATCCAATGGCTCTCATCTCGCCATATCAATCAGTAGTCAACACAAAATTTGAATCTGCAGCAGCGAGACCCACAACAACAAAAGTTGTCAACCCACTCACTCAATCTGGCCGTGTTTCACACGTGCCAGACCCAAAAAAAAAAAAAAATTAAAGGAAGCACGTGGCAAACATCAAAGTGTGTTGGTCCACCAATTGTCCTCCACGAAATGGTCCCGTGGAAGTGATTTTTTGGGCTAAAGGGCAGTCATTGCCCTGCCTTTTGGGTAACAGTTGGACTTGCTCTAAGGAACTTTGCTCGCCCGGACATTTTTTTTTTCATGTGTGGGCAGTTGAGATTTAACTCAATCTTTCACTCTCGGAGAATTTCTATACAACTAAGAACATCTTCAATAAGAGATGGAAAATGTTTGGGAAGAGGCACCATTTTATTTGGTTAAAAAGCTCTTCAATGACATGATTTAAAATAGGGAAATACCCATAAATAGGACATTTTCTTAATCTTGGGACAAAAAATAGGACAAACCGACCATGCACAAGCCATGCACAAAACTAAAAGTACTAAAATACCCATATATAGATAGTAAAAATTCACAGATGATGACATCATTTTTCTGGTTGGAAGAGAGGGACATCTCGGGAAAGAAGTCTCGGATTCTGGGTTGAGCTCGAATCTGTGAGAGCAATGTCTAGGAGGAATCGAACCTTCTTCTGAGCAAGCACTTCGAGGAGCACCAGAAGGATCCTAAGAATCCCGTTAAGGCCTCGTCGGAGAAATCACGGCATGCGAATGGAGGTGGTAATGGGTACGCATGGACCGTCGATGGCCTGCCGTTGCGGCACGGGAGCATGATGGGTGAGCCTATGAGTCGGGCTCAGTGACACACCCCAACCCGAAATGTCCACGTAGACACCCAAATCGCGATGTGCCGGCCGACACCCAGAAGGTGATGAAGCCATAAAGTGTAATGATGTACAAAATGTGAATAAATTAAAACCTAAAAGTGACTAATTTAGAATGCGCATGTGAGTGGGATTGAACCTATATCACACAAGTGATGACACATCATAGATAAAGTGCAGTAAAAGAAGAGTAAGGACATTTATACCGAAAGAAGAAGTTTCCTACATAACAGCTTTTACCAACAATCCTCGTCGTCACAAAACCTCTGCCGCTAAAATCCTGGAGGGGCGAAAAATAAGGGTGAATGGGCCTGAAAAATAAAGTTTTGTAAATTGTTTTCGAAAATGTGTAACCTTTCGCTGTTAAATAAGTATATAATTTCCCGAAAATATATAACTAGTATGTAATACAGTACCCTGCAATAGAAGTGAGTGAAAAGATGTATGGTACACCAACAAGGTATCTCAACATTAAATCTCAAATTGTTATTACAAGAAATCAATTCAATGCTCATTCATTTATGTAGGCACACAAGTCCATTGCAGAGATATTCAAACAATGGAACAGGCTGGGTGTAGGTTTTACATTCTGGTACTACATCACGTGAGATGCGCTAGTTACATCACAAACGAGTTCAAAATATCACACAAAAGGACAGGCTGGCACCTAACTCTGGATCCAAAGCGAATGTAAACGATGCATGCGAACCACATGTGAAGCTGGTCCTTGGCCCAGGACAGTACAAATAACTATGAGACATCATGCGAACATGTAATAATGAGCATATAAGATGCAAGGATGCCATGCCACATGTTTATGCTCACAAATAATATTACAAATATAAAATGTACGAAAAGTCTATTTGTAAAGCTAAACATGACATGTCACATCAACTATGCATAAATAGTTATTGAGAAAAACCATATATATAATATTCATCAAAACCAAAAGACCCACTCACAGGTCAGGTACATGCAGGTCGTAACTGTCCAACTATTATGCTCGTGGTACATCTTTGGATGGTCTTCTCCTATACGGGAAATTACTACACTAATCACTAAACTAATAATGATTGATGTAATAAACTTAATTTCATTTAGTTTGCTCAAGCACAGAATTTTCGTCGGAAATTTGGGAGGAAATTCAAATGCCCCATTCAAAATCGTTACACAACCAAATTTAACCCATAATTTATCAAAGCAAAACTTAGGATGAGAGGAATAAGATTATACCAGTTTGGGGGCCAAAAATTGTCCGAATGTCACTGGAAATTGGTGGCAAAGTCACGGTCCGAGTTGAAGTTCTTATTTTTTGTCGGTTTCGAAGTGGATTCGAGCATGCAAGGTCAAACCCGTGGCCTAGGGGTTATGAGTAGTCGTCCTACACCTTCAAACTTGACCAAATCAACATGGTTTGGCCGGGTTTGGCAAGGAAAATCCTACAACTCGCCGGAAAACATGGTGCATAAGGAAAAAGCTAAATGATACGTCCAAAAGGCACATGCATGTCAAGGAATCGTTTGAACAACTTGAGGAAAGTGAAGAAATCGAAGCTAACCGAGCCAGAGATGGTTTTCTTCATCGGGTTCCGTCAAGATACGAAACAAAAACTTCTGTTTTCCTCCGAGTGTGGCACAACCAAGGAGTTGCAGAGAGTCCCTTAGGAATTTTGGGAGAGTTTGGTGTTGGAAGTATGCCCACAAAGCCAATCATTTGATGTAATAGCTTTTGGAATACTTATTGTATTAAACTTTTATATGTTTAATGAAGGGCAAAGCTTATTGTTAATCACTATTTATTGTATCATGTGTTTAAGCAATAAGGGAATCCAATGAATGTATTTGATCTAAGAGACAAGTGATTTAAGTAAGTTAGATTAACGAGACATTTCTCTTATGTTCATTCCTAAAACGTTCCTAGCCATAGGATTGCCAATTGGGCATTGACAATCCGCTAAGGTTAGTATGTGTTGTGTCGACTCATGCGTGAGTATGACTAGTCTCAAGTCATTTGGTGTTGGACACTAAGACAAACACATAGGTGCTCGAAAGAGTAATCGAGTACACTGAACTATGATTAAAAAAGAGTTCGAACATACATGTCATGTAAGAACTCGATAGTTGCAATATGCAAAGTAGCCATTTGACCTGAGGCATCATAGATGTCTAATGGTTAGGTCCTTGACCTTTGATCATGTCAAAGGCATTCCATTGGAGTGTCCACGGCATTGTTGGGGTCAAGCTATCTAGTCATGTAGGCATATGAATGCACAACAAGGGATCTCTAACCTTCCATGGTAGAAGGAGAATACTCTAAGATATGATTCGAGAGTCTTTGGCCAAAGCATATGAATATGACTTAGGAAGTTTGTTCCAAATCTTATTCAATAGAATCATATGGAGAAGTATCACATTGGATAGTAGACATGAAACAAACTATCACTTAAACAATGTGCTTAAGAGTATTGTATTAGAGAATGACCGTATTGCATTGTAGTTGTAACTGGATAGGTTCTCCAACCAATTCTACTTAGCTTGGGTAACCATGACATGCTGCTAGGTGTCACTCATGGTTTGTGGAAGCCCTAATGATTAGCAAACACTAATTTTAAGGGAGAATTGAAATGTGGTTTCAATTCACAATCGATCGTTAAGAGTAACAATCGCCACTACCTCGCTAAATGGAACCTAATGGATCGTACACTGAGTAAGGATGAAAGTGAAGAAATTAAATGAAATGGATATGCAATTAAATGGTTTAATTGAAGAATGGTCAAAGTTAATTAATTATACGAAATGTTCGTATTGGGCTTTTAAGTTGGTTTTGGGCTTCGGGGCTCAAAAGCGTTTTGGTCCACAAGGCCCATTATGTTTAAGTTGTATGACAACTAAAACAAAATGGGCAATTAGCCCAATAACATCAACATGGCCTGCCATAGGGTGAGTGGATGCAAACTTGGATTAATTACAAGTGTGCCACTCACATGTGATGAAGTATAAATTCAACTTTATAGCTTTATTTTCATTTTAGGGTTTTCTTGATGAAAAGAGGTGAAACTGAAGGAAATTTTGTTTAAAAACATGTTCATTTAAGCAAAATCTATTAGCATGCAATTAACAATTAAAGGCGGAATCATGCTTATATCCACTTAAAAACAAAACATTAACCATGAAATTCAAAGTCTAGTAGATTGGTGAACCAAGACTCAACTCAAGAACAAAGTGAGTTGAGAAATATTATACCTTTGTTGATTCCTCTTTGCATAAGCAAAGGATAATCACCCAAGGAGAGGGCCTTCATTCCTTGCTTCTAAGATCCATCAATTTCTAGGAGGAGGATGGTAGAAAAGATTCTCCAAGTTCTCAAAATTGAGAACCTCTAAGTCTCCACACCAAGGTAAGATGTGAGGATGAGATGAGTGACCTTGGAGGAGAAAGATTACTAGCTAATCCCTCCAAGGGAGCCGGCCTCTTAGAGAGAAAAGAGAGATATATGTTCTCTCCAATTCTCTAAAAGAAACCCTAAATGAATTTTGGCTATAAAGTCATATTTATACCTTTGTTCATTAGAGTGGCAAACTTGTAATTAAGTCCAAAACCCACTCCCTTAACAAAATGGCCGGCCATAGGGTTTCATTGGGCTTTTAAGGCCTTTGTGAATTATTTGTCATTAAGTTGTCATACAACTTAAGTCAATGGGCTTGACGTTCGAAGCCCATTGGGCCTTGAGGCCCAAAACTAACCCCGTGGTCTTTTAACGAACTTTATTCGTTTAATTAATTAACATATTAATTAATCTTTGCCATAAATAATTAAACCATTTAATTATTCTTACTCATCTCCATTGTTTCTTCAATCTCTACCTTACACGGTGTACGATCCATTAGGTTCCTTTTAGCGAGGCAGTGGGCGATTAGAACATTTTCAAATCGACTGTGAATTGAAACTTACTTTCAATTCTCCCTTTAGTGTTTATACACGTTTAGGGCTTCCACAAACCATGAGTGACACCTAGCAGTATGTCATGGTTACCCAAGCTAATCAGAAGAGGTGGAGAACCTATTCAGTTTAGGATTACAATGCAATACGGTATTTCTCTAATACAATACTCTTGACCACATTGTTTGGTTTGATAGTTTATTCATGTCGACTATCCAATGTGATTCATTTACTTATATGATTACCTTGAATGTGATTTGGAATGACTTCCTAAATCTCATTCATACTCTAGCCAGAGATTCTTAATCATATCATAGAGTATTCTCCCTCAAACGGTTTGAAGGTTAGAGATCCCTTGTTGCGCATTCACTTGCCTCCATGGCTAAGTGGCTTAACCCCAACTATGCCGTGGACACCCTCTGACGGGGTGACTTTGATATAGTCAAAGATCAAGGACCTAACCACAAGACAAATATGATGCCTCAGGTCAAAGGACTACTTTGCATTATCCCAACCATGAGTTCTCATGTGACATGAATATGAGAACTCCTCGTTGATCGTGTTCAGTGGACTCATTCGCTATTGAGCACCTACATGCTTGTCTTGGTGTCAATCACACCAATGACTCGAGACCAGTCACTCTCCCTGAGAGAAGACATAGCATGTACTAATCTTAACGGACTGTCAATGCCCAATTAGCAATCCTATGATCAGGAACGTTTAGGATATGTATAAGAAAGAGAATGATCTCATAAATCTAAATTGTTTAAATTACATATTCCTTGGACTTATCGTTTAAGCATATAACATTTATATGAGACGGCTTAAAACAATAACCTTTGCCCTTGATATTAAACTAGATTAGTTCAACATGTGAAATGTCCGTAAAGTATCATCATATGATTGGTTTTAGGGCACATTTCCAACAGAAACCTATTCTCTCATTTTCTCTAAAGAGGCCGGCCACTTAGAGGGGATTTAGCTAGCAATCTTTTCTTCTCTAAGTCATCCATTTTCATCTTCACACCTCATCCTTGGTGTGGAGACTTAGAGACACCAAACCTTTGGTGTTTTTGGAGATCCTTTCCTCACATCCTCAAGGAGCAAAGGAGCACTAAAGGAAGGAAATCACAAGGAAGATCCAAGGAGCTAGGAGGTGACTTGAAGGCCCTCCACTTGGGTGAATCCCTTGTGTAAACAAGGTGAGCTTCAAGGGTAATGAATCTCTAAAATCTTACATTCTCTTTAATGTTGTTAAAGAGTCTTATGGTTCACCATTCACTAGGCTTTGAAAGTCATGGGTTTTCTAGAATTGTTTTGAATGCATGCCTACTTTAATTTGTTAATAGTTTGCATATGTGTTCAAATATTCTCACATGTTCTTAGCTAGGACAAAATTTTTCCTTCATTTGGGAGGTGTTTATGGAGCCTTAAAGGTGGTGTGGTGGGGGCTTGACATGTCATCGAGAGGAAGAGAGAGTTGACAAAGGGAGAGAGTTGCATGAGAGAGTTCAAAGATGAGAGAAGGTTGAGTGGGTAGAGAGAGAGTCGGTTGAAATTAGGGTAAAAGAAGAGGTGTAATATCCACACACCCCTTTTTACTTCTCACACACCTTTCTAATTTTCTGCCGTCGGATCGGATGAATTGAAGAATATCAAATGATAGAAATTAACATGAGGTGTGTTAGAAGTAAAAAGAGATGTGTGGATAACACACCCCAAAAAGAAAAGAGAGGGAGTGAGGTGTGAGAAAGCTAGAGAAACGTGAGGGAACCGGCCAAAAAGGAACAAAATATGTGTGATGGAATAAGTGTGGGTTTCAAAACCTAAAATAAATATTATTTTGATGGGCCACTTGCATGACACACCTTCCTACATGTTCCCATGCACTGCAACAATGCACGAAATTACTTTAATTTGAAACAAAACCAAGGCAATGGTGTGCACAGTGCACTGCACAAGGCCTCACTAGTCATATCAGCCAACAGTTAAATTTTTGACAGTTTTAAGTATAACTTATCCGTTAAAACTTCGAATTGAGTTTCGTTTACAACTACATGTTTGTAAGAATGAGTATTATTCAAGAATAGTAAAATAAGAGTGGAAAAATGAAGGGAAATTTTGAGGTCCACGTAGAAGGCCTACATGGCATCACACTACTATTGAGAATAAAATACAATAAGTCTCGGGATGGGATGTCACAATTTACCCCGCTTCAGAAAATTTTGTCCTCGAAATTGAAAATAACATAATTTAATCAAAGAAGAAGTATGGATACAAGTCTCTCGCATGTTTCTCCGTTTCCCATGTAGCCTCTATAACAAAGTGGTTTCTCTTAATTCCTTATTGCTTGCGTCCACGCGATCGTAGTGACGAGCGCTACGAGAGTATGTGTGTGTGTGTGTCTTTGGGTCAAGCCCAAACAATAATTAATTAGGCACGAGGCCTAATTAATAAAATATTATCGGAGACGAGCCTACTTGCTCACTTGCTTAACGAACCCAATGAATAGGCCATCAATATCACAGTCTGCAGCCTGCAATACCGACAACCGACTATTGTCTCGATAAACAAGTAATGGAATCCCGATGGTGCAAAATTATTATTTTTCCCCTCAATGGGAAAAGTGCATAATCATTTGATTTACACATCGTTCGCACTCATGTGTTCGTAAGAACACGTACTACCTAGAAAGACGTGAAAATGAATAGAGAGTGATAATGACTCAGATGTGCATGCATGAAACCCACATAGGATTTCCACTTAGCCGGCCATGAGCATTTAGGGAAATGAAATAAAAATAAATGTGGGACGGGATTCTACCAATTTGTCTAAAGGGTTTCCTCATGGACCGACAGAAGACGGGTACCCTAGTAAGTCGGTTGACAATCACCAAAACATCATCATATTCTCCACGTGTACAAGGTGACTCGTACATGAAGTGCATGATGATATTCTCTCATATTTATCTGGATATAAGGAGTGACTATAACAACTCGAACGATATTTTTTTCTGCTTTGACTTGCTGATAAATCAGGTATTTTCTTAATAACAAAGCACTCTCCTTTTTCATCCCAAGTCAAAAGTAAAAGGGTCGAAGCTTGGAAATTAGCTAACAAAGTTTCATGATGATCTGTAAGTAGCGTTGTCACGCCCCAATCCCGACATACGTCCATGATCGACACGTGACGTCACCAAATACCCGTATATCTAACAGATCCCGCCTCTGAGATATGTACAAGGCATAAATTAAGATCCAACTACGTAATAATTTTTCGTAAGCTTTATGGCTGCATCTAACCACTTCGTTAGACTGCCTACGTACCCTCATTAGGGATCAAGCCATTCGTAGTTCAACACTCACAAAATCAAATGTTTATCACACCCAGTTCAAGCAGAAAAGTATAGCATTCCTCCATCATTTATAATAACCCGATAGCATGAAATTCCTGGACTCAAGCTACATAACAAACCCCCCATGAAAATCATGATTTCTCTTTCATCCAACATATAAATCATTATGTCTCATCACATCGCCATTCACAACATACGTCATATTTAAGAACAGACGAAGCACATAACCATTCTCTAGCCACATTAAATAATTAATTTGATCAAAATAATAACAATCATTCCCATACTTGATGAAATCATAATCGATTCGTAGAGAATCCTGAAAGAGTCACCCAAACGTCCAACATCTTTTCTAACTCAATTCACAAGATTCTCAAAACCATTGTCACAAATATATATATATAAAACTAAGGCTAGAGTGACACTGTTAGGCCAAGCCTACTTCTCTGAAGTAGGGATTTCAGACCTCTCAACGGGACCAAGACACCAAAGGGGATTCCGGACCATCACTCAACAGAATCCAAACTAGCATATGATTCCCCCATCAAATGTAACAAGTACAACTAATCCTCCTCACTTCTAGAATGCATAAGGTACCCCAACGCGGATATACCAAGCAGGACCATCAATGTACAATTACTACATGGTGTAGTAAATTCAACACCTCAATTTATCCACATCTCAACCCCTATGAGTTACAAGGTAGTCACCTACACCATCAACTTCTCAAGGTCACCACTAATATGTCACCCAAGCATATAAGTGCTACAACATACTTCTAATAGGATTCTAGGATCACATTATCATAAAAATAATCATACACATCATTCACATTACTAAAAAGATAATTTAACTCACATATGTCACAACCATCATCAGTACCAAGCCAAATCATGTTTAATAATCATAGGCCTTTGGCTAAATATATAAAAATCACATTTCAATAGAAATCACATTTATAAAACCAATTCATCTTCACAAAGGATACTAACATAGGAAATTAAGGTAATAACCATATCACATATATTCAAGTCACTCTCTAACCAATGTAGGCCCACTAGACTTCACTTAGTCCCCCGTAGTACTAATTTTAGTAATTAGGACGCTTCGAGACATGTTGACCAAAAGTCAACTCTCGGTCAAAGGTAGGGTCCACAATTCTACAAAATTCAATCCGGAAGAACCACGCATTGGATTTCGGATCTGTAACTTCCCAAAGTCCACATTATGCTCAAATAACAACATACTAAAATCTCAACATGATCCGACGGTCGGATCTCCGCCAATTTCAAAATTCAAGTGGCGGTCGACATTTAATTTTACCGACTTAGAAATCCAATTAGGGGAGATCCGTACGTCAGATTCTTGATCCGTAAGTTTCTATGATCCAAAAATATTATGTTCTATCAGACATTAAGGTTTGGTGACGATCCAACGGTCAGATCGTCAAATCATATTTTGACCTAACCACGTATCGTAATGAAATTAGGTTCAAACAATCAAACCATATCATAAGGATGTCCATTATGAAATCAGGGCATCTAATTGATCTTAAAAGGACATCATCGGCCCACTGGCCAGGCCGCGACCGCACGCACCGCCGCACGTGGCGGTCGGCCGCCCCGACTTGCCGGAAAATTTCAACTATTTTTAAAAATTACCAAAAATTACAGAAATGAAGATCTCAAAGAGTAGAGCAAAATGTATACATGTGGCCAAGTCCAATTTGGCCGGGAAACACCTCAATTTCACTCAAACCCGCCGAAACCCTAGAAAAGGGTGTGCTTTGATTCGGCTTCCAATCGAACTCCGACGCCTCCAACACTGCTTGGGCTTTATTCAGGGGCTCAATGGAAGTCTTTTGGTGGTGGTCATTGGGTGCAAACATTTTGGATTTGGGAGATTTGAACACACACTCTCGCCGCACCCTTAGTGCGGTTTCCCCCTAATTCAAGTCCAAAACCTTTGATTTTTGGGGTGAAACATGTAGAGGGAAGTTCAAGGGAGTATTTCCAAGTGGTTGTTTGAAGAAATTCGTCGGAAAACCGTCGAAAAATGGAGATGGGTGGCCGGAAATACACACGGGTCGTACGGACCCGTTTCTTTTCCCTTATTCCCCTTTTCTTTTCTCACGCCACCCCCATGGCTTTTTTCCTTCTTTTCTTTTAGCCACTGCCGTGGCTTTTCTTCTCCTTTCCTTTTTTTTTTTTTTTTTTTTTATAAGCAACACAACTTCAAACGTCAGTAATTATACCGTTATAATCCGGACTCGCAAACGGTTTTCGCCTCTGCTTTCGTGATCTTGATATCTATTCAACAATATAATTTGTGACCTCGAATGGCCTACGGATTTTAAATAATTAATTTCCCAAAAAATATAAAATCTCAATAATACCAATACGTATAATATAACAGTGACATTCAGGAACGGAATTTCACAAGCGTCACATCAATACTCGTGAGTTGTAACTGAAATGGGATATGATGGCTGAGTTATCCATGTGTTTTTTTGCTGAGGTCATCAGCAACTACGCTTGCATAACCAAAGTAGTATACAATAGTGCAATTGTAGATGTTGATTGATTTTTTTCATCACCGCTATCAGCAATTAAGCTTCTTCCAAGTGAAGATGTACTTGAGAGGTTTAAGGGAGTCGATGAAGATTTTGGCACGTTTCTCCATAGAGAATCTATCAAGTTTTTAGTCTAAACTCTAAGTCGTAGATAAGATAGTTCACTCCATGTGGTTCCAGTTGTTGGAAGGCATAATCAGTTACCTTACCATGCTGCATTAGCACGCATCTAGATCATTCCGTGAAGTATCACTGTAGATTTTGAAATTATTGGTGTCATCAAGAAGTGTAAGAACAATAGTCGAAAAGAGACAACACCTCAGTTGTCAGAAACTTAATCACATTCACATCTCAAACGAAACTAACTTTTTTCCTAGTCAACTTGTAAAGAATAAGGCTATGGTGGAGAAAGTAGCACAAACCGTCAATGGTAATCGGCAAGACCAAGGATACCTCGTATTTCGCAAAACCTTGTAGGGGTTTCCAATTTTTTTCAATTGCAACATTTTTGGGGATTGACAAGAATGTCATCTGCTGATCAAAACAAAACTGGCATTTAGGGGATTTAGTGTAAAGCTGATTCACTTTGAAATTGCTCAGATCAAATCATCGGTGTTTAGAAAGTTTGATTTTATTATTGGAGTAAACAAGGAAGTTCTCAATAAGATTATCATGAGTCTCTTGGGATATGGGTAGAATGAACAGTCTGTCAAGTTCATGAAAGATATTGGAGCATTCGTCAACCCACATGATATCACAAGGAACTCATAATGATCATGTTGAGTCCTAAACGCAGTCTTAGGAATATCATCATTTCTGATCTACAGCTGGTCGCAACCAAACTTCAGATCAATTTCAAAGAAAACTCGGGTTCCATAGTGTTAGTTGGAGAGATCATCGATCTAAGATAGGATTTAACGATTTTTAATCGTCACCCAATTGAATTGCTAGTAAACAATGTACAATCTTAAGGTTCGGTCTTTGCTTTTCATGACTGGAAGCAGAGGTCTCTACGGTGAAGGTTCAAGGAAAATAGGTGTTATACTTGAACGTAGATCAATGGGGCCAGACGTATCTCAATCTAGTGGTATCACATGTAGATATTTACGAATGACGTCAAGAGTTTAGTTTGACTAGATTCACAATTTCCAACTGTACCGAATTGTCTTCCTCCACTACAACATGTGCTAATAAGCCTGCACAATATTTTCTTAATAACAGTTTGCCCCTTACAATGAGAATTAATTCGTGCTTTAGTTTTTTATGTTTGCTAGTAGAGCTGACCGTAGGGATGATAGGTCATCGAAAAATGATTACTTTCGGTCGATGCTCCACCAAAGAAATATTAATAATGTAGTCGATCCATCTCTTGGATTACGTGGAATTCCACGATATCCAACAAAATAAGATTAACTGGCATTACCAGATTGGTAATGGAAACGGTGCAACCACTACACTCGTACTGGCATAACAGACTTGCCTTGTGGCATTGGAATTCTTGAGACGTACCCAACTAAGGTACCATGTGATTGAAGTATTTGAACAAACAAGGGTAATTTGATTAACTAGTGGTTAAAGTCGTTGACATGACTACAAGTTTGCTATTCTCCTGCATGGCTTGCTCATAAGTTTCTATGATTATGGTTCCGTTGGCTCTAATTGTCTTGATAAGTGTGTATGTCGGTGGTGTCGCTACCTAACATTTCTATGGTATTCCATTAATGTATGTCTCTATGGAACTGTAGACCGGTGTCTTGGCAATGAGGTATGATAACCATATATCACATTGTATTTTCAGTATAAAGAATTCAGGTCACCTAGATAATGGTTCACAACTCCCGGATACAGAACAGTCTCACTCTGGTGCTAATTAGCGTCACCTACGTTGGCTATTACCAGGGCATGGTCGGAAGAGTAAGTAATTAAGATTTCTAAGAAGTCTACTCATGTAAGGTGATTTTATCGCTTTTGGGAATACTGACTACTGCTTTTGGTAAGTATACTAACCATAAGTATAACAAATTGTACTTTAGTGCATATACTCACCGTAGTGACAAGTACGACATGGGAAGTAATTATGGAACTAGTTTTGGTGAAACTACCTTAAACTCGAGAATGGGAATTGTGGTTAACTTTACCCCAAAATGGGAGTTATCGAAATTCGATCTTCCTCCTGAAGATCCGGATCATAATTGCTATGTTTGAAAGATTAATATTGTCGGGGACCAAATGTGAATGTTTTTATGTTAAATGCAACCACTTCTAACACTTAGTCACTCAAGACATTTCGAAACTTCGAGGTGAAGCAAAACCTCGAGGAAATTCTAAAAGGTGGCACATTAAATAAAGACTGTCAAGGATGAAAGCGTTTTTAGTTTCCTAACAGAGAAGGATTGGTAACGATGGTTGGATTGTAGTTGGTATTGATCGGTAAATTTTCGGTGGTACACAATTATCGATACGTCTACCCTGCTTCAGGGTCAACAAAACTTCTTCATTTTAGGTATTTCTTTTAGCAAGCAGGAGTCTAGTGGCGGTCACAAAAGCGTTCTTCTAGAAGGTCGGTAAGTCATAGAAAAGTGTCAACGATAGTCGTTCCAATTTGCCCAAAAGTCATGAAAAACTGGCATATTTCGTGTTCGACAAGGTGGTATAATTATGACATTAGAATTCAAGAACCAAGAATACTTACATCATGTGTGTGATGATTGCAATACTACCTAACCTATGCTCTGATACAAACTGACACACCCTGACCCGGAATGTCCACATAGACACCCAAATCACGATGTGTTGGCCGACACCCAGAAGGTGACGAAGCCATAAAGTGTAGTGATGTGGAAAATGTGAATAAATTAAAAACCTAAAAGTGACTCATTTAGAGTGCACATGTGAGTGGGATTGAACCTATATCACACAAGTGATGTCAGAGCATAGATAAAGTGCAGTAAAAGAAGAGTAAAGACATTTATACCAAAAGGAGAAGTTTCCTACATAACAGCTTTTACCAACACTCCTCTCCTCGTCTTCACAAAACCTCTGCCACTAAAATCCTGGAGAGATGAAAAATAAGGGTGAGTGGGCCTGAAAAATAAAGCTTTATAAATCGTTTTCGAAAATGTGTAACCCCTCGCTATAAAATAAGTATATAATTTCCCGAAAATATTATAAGTAGTATGTAATACGGTACCTTGCAGCATAAGTGAGTGAAAAGATGTAGGGTACACCAACAAGGTATCTCAACATTAAATCTCAAATCGTTATTACAAGAAATCAATGCTCATTAATTTATGTAGGCACACAAGTCCACTGCAGAGATATTCAAACAATGGAATAGGTTGGGTGTAGGTTTTACATTCTGGAACTACATCACGTGAGCTACACTAGTCACGTCACAAACGAGTCCAAAACATCACACAAAAGGACAGGCTGACACCTAACTCTGGATCCAAAGCGAATGTAAACAATGCATGCGAACTACATGTGAAGCTAGTCCTTGGCCCAGGATAGTACAAATAACTATGAGACATCGTGCGAACATGTAATAATGAGCATATAAGATGCAAGGATCCAAAGTGAATGTAAACGGTGCATGTGAACTACACGTGAAGCTGGTCCTTGGCTTAGGACAGTACAAATAACTAAAAGACACCGTGCAAACATGTAATAATGAGCAGATTCATGCCACATGTTTATGCTCACAAATAATATTACAAATATAAAGTGTAGGAAAAGTCTATTTGTAAAGTTAAACATGACATGTCACATCAACTACGCATAAACAGTTATTGAGAAAAACCATATATATTATATTCATTAAAACCAAAAGACCCACTCACAGGTACATGCAGGTCATAACCGTCCAACTATTATGCTCGTGGTACATCTTTGGATGGTCTTCTACTATACGGGAAATTACTACACTAATCACTAAACTAATAATAATTAATGTAATAAACCTAATTTCCTTTAGTTTGCTCAAGCACAGAATTTTCGTTGGAAATTTGGGAAGAAATTCAAATGCCCCTTTCAGAGTCGTTACACAACCAAATTTAACCCATAATTTATCAAAACGAAGCTTAGGACGAGAGGAATAAGATTATACCAATTTAGGGGCCAAAAACTGTCCAAAGGTCACCAAAAATTAGTGGCAAAGTCACGGTCTGAGTTGAAGTTCTTATTTTTCATCGGTTTCGAAGTGGATTCGAGCATGCAAGGTCAAACTCGTGGCCTAGGGGTTATGAGTAGTCGTCCTACACCTTCAAACTCGACCAAATCAACAAGGTTGGGCCAGGTTTGGCAAGGAAAATCCTACAACTCGCCAGAAAACATGGTGCATAAGGAAAAATCTAGATGATATGTCCAAAAGCCACATGCATGTCAAGGAATCGTTTGAACAACTTGAGGAAAGCTCAAAAAGTGAAGAAATTGAAGCTTACTGAGCCAGAGATGGTTTTCTTCGTCGGGTTCCGTCAAGATACGAAGGGGAAACTTTCGTTTTCCTCCGAGTACAGCATGACCAAGGAGTTGTAGAGAGTCCCTTAGTAATTTTGGGAGAGTTTGGGAGGTGTTTATGGAGGCCTTAAAGGTGGCGTGGTGGGGGCTTGACATGTCATCGAGAGGAAGAGAGAGTTTGACTGTGGGAGGGAGCTACGTGAGAAAGTTGAGAGATGAGAGAAGGTTGAGTGGGTAGAGAGAGTCGTTTGAAATGAGAGAAAAAGAAAAGAAAGGGAGTGAGGTGTGAGAAAGCTAGAGAAACGTAAGGTATCATTTGGTACGTGGGACGGGACGGAACGGAGTGGGACGAGGCGTTCCGTCTCATGTTTGGTGCGCCTAAAACGGGTGGAACGCGCTGTTCCACAGGACGAATTTTGGGTGAATTTTAGTTCTGCCTCACCCCCTGGAACGACTTGTTCCACATCCGTGGAACACAAAATTATAACCTCTCTGTCTCCTTCTTCTTCCTCCTTGTTTCCATCCGAGGGCATCTTTGCTCCCTCTCCGTTTCGTCCCGTCCCATTCCGTTCCATTCCGTCTCGTCTGCGTACCAAATGATACCTAAGGGAACAGGCCAAAAAGTAAGAAAATTATGGTGACGTGTGTGATGGAACAAGTGTGGGTTTCGAAACCTAAAATAAATATTATTTTAATGGGCCACTTGCATAACACACCTTCCTACATGTTCCCATGCATTGCAAATATGCACGAAATTACTTTAATTTGAAACAAAACCAAGGCAGTGGCATGCACAATGCATTGCACAAGGCCTCACTAGAGAAACGTAAGGTATCGTTTGGTACGTGGGACAGGACAGGACGAAACGGAGTGGGACGAGGCGTTCCGTCCCATGTTTGGTGCGCCTAAAACGGGTGGAACGCGCTGTTCCACGGGAGTGGCGTGCACAATGCATTGCACAAGGCCTCACTAGTCATATCAGCTAACAGTTAAAATTTTGACAGTTTTAAGTATAATTTATCTGTTAAAATTCCGAATCGAGTTTCGTTTGCGGCTACATGTTTGTAAAAATGAGTACTATTCAGGAATAGTAAAATAAGAGTGGGAAAATGAAGGGAAAATTTGCATCACAAGGATATTTTGATAATTTCGCTACTATTGAAAATAAAATACAATAAATTTCGGGATTGGATGTCCCACTCAGTGGGATTCCAGCCTCCTTGCGATGAGTTCTATAGTAGCGATCTTGAAGTTTGTGAGTTTTTTCGTTTGGTTTTCTTGAATTAACAGTTTGGAATTGTGCAATGTTTGATAATTCTGTTCTATTGTGCCCTCAGTAGCTTTGATGTCTTCAATTTTCGATAACAGATTGATTCAATTTTGATTGTGTATTTAAATTATGTTAAACTAGCTAAATTTAAATCTTGTTGTGGTAGCCTTTAAGCTCGATCTGGGCTTGCAATCGTTTGATGTTACTCTCCAACAGCGCACAAGTCGTGTCATTCACTCGCTTTCAGGTGGGCTGGAAGTTTGGTCCCTATCCCTTGACTCGCTCAAGGAAACCAGGAAGTGGTCAATGTGATTCTAGAATGCAAGAAGGATATATGGAACAGTAAAGAAATGTTCTCTCTTGTGGAGGAATACTTTGAGCAGTCTTCGAACGTTGAACTTTTGTACTTCCCTCGAGCAATGTCTTAAGCGTGTGCTCAATACCCAGCTGATAATTCAAGCTGCAATTAGGCAGTTTGAGGAAGAAGTAGGGGCAGGGGCAGATGGGAACGGGTGTGCGAGAACCTAAAAAGAATTGAGGGCATTTAAGGCAGCTGGGGATCTTTTCACGGATGGGTTCTTTGTACAGTTTCAGGCTTTTTATAAGAACCAGACATTGATGTTTGAGAAACTGCAACTTCGTAAGAGAAAAATTGATAAGAAGTTGAAATCAGTGAAAGCTTGGAGGAGGATGTCAAATGTTATTTTTGTTGCCACATTCGTCTTTGTATTGGTTTCTCTGTAGTGGCAGCTGCCATTGCTGCACCACTACTTGTAACGGCCTTGGCAGGAGCATTGGCTGTTCCGATAGGTTTCGTTGGAAAATGGTGCAATATGCTGTAAAATAACTACGAGAGGAGGCTCAAAGGGCATAGGGAGATAATCAGCTCAATGCAGATTGGAACGTTCGTCACAATGAAGGACCTGGACAACATCCGCGTTCTTGTTGACAAATTTGAAATTGGGATTGAATCGCTGTTGCACAATGCTGATTTTGCTTTTAGAGAAGAAAGCGTACCTGTGAAGCTAGTGATAGATCAGATCAAGAAAAAGCTTGATGTGTTTGTGGACACCATTGATAATGTGAGCCAATATGCTGATAAGTGTAGCCGGAATATAAGGAAGGCAATGACAGTGATTTTGCAGAGAATAATCAGGCATCCCGACCAATGAAATACCCTTTCGGTATGTGTTTCTTATCACTGTGATCTTCCTGGTGGTCTATCAGGGTGCGTTTACTAATCCGTAATCAGATTAAGAGGAATTGGATTGAGGAGGAATTAAAATGATGTGGAATCAGAATTAGATTCATGTTGAAGTTGTTTACTAAAATTGTCTGGAATCGGAGTAGCAATGATGTTGAGTCCATATAAGTTGTTTAATAATTCACCTGAATCGGAATAAAAATCAATATGATTACTAAAATACCCTTGTTCTATTTTGTTTTATTTCATCCGTATATTTATTTTTAATAACATTTTAATTTGTTTTATTTCAAACCTTTATTCCAAAAAAATAAAATTGTATACAAATTTATTGAATTACCAATATTAAAATATTAAACAATTTAATAATGCTCTTATTCAAACCCAGCTGAATAGAAGTATAGAACACTTCTCCTCTCTCTGCAAGTCTGCTTCCTCTCCTGACCCTTACCTCCACCTTCCCCATGCACCCTACCCCATAGCCACCACCTCTTCCACCTGCGAAGTATTTCATGATTTCTGGGTTTGTTGAGTGATTGCTTCCACATATTTGTGGGTTTGGATTTGAATTGTTTATTTTTTTGGGTTTGGGTGGTTGATTTTGAATCCGAATTGCGACATATGTGGCTGGGGTTCTTAAGCTGGTGGGATGGGAAGTGAAGCACGATCGCACGGGGAGGTGGCAACTGGAAAGTGAGGCGCAGACGCATGAAGGCAGGGTGCGCATGGAGTGGTGGGCTGTTGGGTTGAGTGGTAGACTTGAAATTTTAGAAATAATGAGAGGGTCATAACAGGTATAAAAAATACATTCCTGATTCCCTCACTCACCCAGAATCCAAATACCTCACCCATCTAAGGAGTCAAATTCCTCCAATTTGGGGAGTTGGATTCCTGATTTCATGTGGGTCCCACGATTCTTTTGATTCCCTCAGGTTTGGTAAACGCTTCAATACTCCGTAATCGGAATTCAACTTCTTATTTTAATTCTTATTACGGGTGTGAAACATATGCACCATGCTAAAGCTAACTCTTAACCTTGGGCCAGATGAATTCTATATGGCAATTCTTAAAGCCGAAAGGTAGAATTCATATTTTTATTTATTTTTTTCTTTCGGGTTGAAGGAGTTATATGGAACTGGATCCTCTCCTGAGCTCAGGATGGGGATCCTCATGAGCAGCCCATCCAGACCGTTAAAACTTGATCTAACGGTTGCAATTATTATAACTTTTAGGGAGGCCTCCTGTTTAGAGCCGTTGAATCAAATTTCAATGTCCCGGATGGGCTGCTCAGGAGGATCCCCATCCTGAGCTCCAGTTTCCGAGTTACATTGCCAAGCGGGTTATGCTTTATGTTTTTTTATATTTCGGAGAAAGTTTAAATCAAAAAGATTACTTACTATCTCATAGTTGAGGGTACTAATTGTCTTCTTCTTTGAAAACCTTTTTTCCCCTATTCTTTGCTTTTGGAATTCAATTGCTAGTTGTTGGTGTAATGAAGCATGCATTTGTTTGTTAATCTTTTATAATCCAGATGTAAGTTTTCTCATAAAAATTCTCCTAAAGTTGGCTTGTTAGAGCCTTTATTTTGAAAAACATAATCCAATGATCAAATTGCCCCCCATATAAATGGGTTATTACCCCTCCCATGTTGGTTTGTCTTTATTAATTATAATGGAATTCCGCTATCGTTTCCGATGTGCTAAAAAATATTTCCCAGATAATTGCTTTAATAACTTTTTGTAACTTTTCAAGCCACCGTAACTGCGATCACGACCCGGTAAATGCACAATGTTTAATGAGTCGTATTTCATAATCATTCGAAAATGATATATAACTGCTCATGCATATTGTATGCTCAAAGGATGAACACTGCATGCTCAGACATGCACATGATATGCACATTGCATACTGGAAACATGCTCATGCTCAAAGGGTGCACATGTCATGCACATTGCATGCTCAACACATGCATATGATATGCACACTACATGCTAAAAACATGCATATTGCAAGACTAACACTGATCCGCTAAGTATAAACATGAAACACAACCCTTTTGACATGAACTAAGATAATCTACCCTTGACAAATCAAAACACCAGCATTTCATTAAACTATCAAGTTTAGGAGTTATTTACATACAACAAGCATCCCAAAAGATTCACAGCTATCACATTCCATTTATTAACCGAATGGAATACACAGCACAATACAGTCTCTCTGCCTTAGAAACTACTCGCTCCTTGGCTGGTTCCCAAGGTTAGTATGTGGTCCAGTCTCTCTGCTTTAGATTGAGGTTGTGCCCTTTGGAATGGTAAATAAATTCATCACCTTCCCCCGGTGAAATTTTCTTTGTGTTCAATGCCGTACCTCTTTTGGTTTTTTAGCATCAAAAGTTGCAACAGAATTTGAAGAACGACATCGTTGAAATTGTACTGGATTTGAAGGCGGAAATGTAGAAAACACTAAGCATATTGAGTGTCAAGTTTCTCATAATATTTATTGCCAACACTATCAACACATACAAGCCTTGCCCCAATATTGTGGACCTTAGTTTGCCTATAGCAATCAAATAAAATTTGTTAGATTCACTAGAGAAACAAGAATGACAAATGCGCCACTCGAATTAGCAAAAATACTTGCCCTACAAATGCACCCAACGTCGTCTTGTCAAATGCACGTTCTCATTTTACCAGTGTAACCATATTTAATAGTCAACTTTGGACATTACATAATCAAGTTACAAAATATCATTTCTCGAAGGCCTAGGACAAATGCACAAAATGAGAAATATGAATGTAATTGAAGTTACAAATCCAAGATCTAACATGTATACGAAAGTTGAAAGGTCAGTTATACATTGCAAAACCAAAACAAAAAAGAATCACTGAAAAGGTATGTTTTGACAGGAAACTAAGCATATGGTACACATGGTGTGCATATCATGTGCATGTCATGCGCATATCATGTGCATGTCGTGCGCATACAGTGTACATAGTGTGTATTTACATATTTGGTACTCTTCGCATTAAGGTAGTTTAGGACATGGTAGGCGCTCAAGATAACAAGTATACATAGTCCTCATGTTTATTATCCTATAATAATTAGCAAATACAATGCACAACTATATTACATTGCTTAACATTCTAGTAGTTGTTGATAATTTATGGTTGTCATAGTCCAACACAGTCAGCTAAAGTTACTGAGCAGTTAATTCATTCAATGGAAAAATAGAGATAATACAATCAAAGCATCGAGTACATTAACATTCAATTCAACTATCTTTTGCAGAGTAAAGTAATATGGTTTTGTACCATGAGAAGTGGACGGATAAACTTAAGCATATTTAGTAATTACAAAAGAATCGTTTACATAGGCATTCTTTCTAAAAATAAAATTCCCAATTTATAATAACTTGAGCTATATTTATTATAATAGCACAAGTTTTACAGATTTGATCTTTTTCAATATAGAGCTGTAAACAATTGTTTTATGTTACATTCAAAACAAAGGGAACAAATAACGAGATGGGAAAGCGTTAAAGAAGAGAAAATAGAACCTTTTTGAACTGGCAATCTCCAAAGGCCCTAGAAACTTCGAGGCGCCCCTGGAGTCGTCCATTTGAACTCACATTACCGCCATCCTATGTGACAACAGAACATGTTTCAATTAGATTCAGATAGAAGTAATAAAACATGAATTACATGCACAAGAAATCTTATATGGAAATAAAACATTATTATCCAAACTTGAGGAAGAATGAAATCATCAGTCCCTCCAAAAGTAGCAGACATAAAAAGAAATGTAAACTCAACTAAGTCTTAATCCCACTTTACATATATGCAACCCTTACCTTCTGAATACAAGCATGCTCATGTAGACTCCTGTGCATAGGTGGCTTCGGGTTCCCTAGTTAAAACAATCTCTTTTAGATGACATGCTCCACAAGTTATGCAGTACATATAAGTATTTCAAGCATTATGTTGTTTGAGAATCGTATTCCCCATATTAAAGTCACAAACTTGTTGCTCAAACACCTACACTGTGTTGTTGCAACTACACTTGTAATTCCACTTTGCAATATTATAAATATAAAAATAAGATCTCAATTGCTAGTTCCAACTGCAAGATGAGTTCCACGTTAACCCCAGAAAACGGAACATACACTATCACTATCATCAATCCTCAAGTCACATAACTTAGTTAACTGCAAGTAACATTCAATCATAAAGTCTAAAAATATTACATCGGCAAAGACTCAAAGTGATCAATTTCATACATACACCAAGAAAAAACACAAACACATGATCGAACAACAGTTATAGTCATTAAAAGGTTGCAACTTGTGACATCGAATTACAACAACAATGTTAAAATTAGAAAGAGAAGCAAAGTAAAGCTAGAGATTACCTTGCTACTACAAGCATTCCATAAATAAACAAAATTTCCCAAACCAACAACAAGCACATTGTGCGAAGACCAATCGACAAAATTCGAGTATAAATCGTCCTGCAAAGCAGTTGCATCCAAAACCTGAACAAGAAACAAAATTTCCGTAGATAAAAAAAAACCCAATTCACAATATTCAAAATCCAATCAAACCCAAATCGCCAAAAGACTAGAAAAGTGATGAAAGTCACCTTATAAGGCGACCGATCGCGAACCTTCTGAGGAGCCTTGACCGGGCTATGATGAACTCCGATGACCACATCATGGAAGCCGAAAGGGGAAAGCGAGTGCATTGATCGGCGAGTCTCGGTCTTGAACCGGAAGATGTTGGGGCTGTGCGGGTTCATCTGAATCGCGCTCCTTTTCTCAGGAGTCGCCGGATGGACGATGCCGGCGGAGTCAGGTTCAAAGAAGGCAGGCATAGAAGAGTGTCGTAGGTGAGGAGAGAGAGATAGAGCTGTTGGATGAAGAAGATGGGTGGATTAGGGTTCTTTGAGCTGAGGATTGGGCGGGAGAAATTTTTGGAGAAATGTGCAAATGATCTCTGGGTGGAAGAAATAATCCATTTATATGTAAGGGTAATTAGTTTATTTTAAGGTTTAAGAAAATTTTATTTCTTTGTATATATTTGAAATGTCTTATTTCTATCCTAAAATTAAGAAACTGTCATATTTCTGAATATTTCCCTTTAAAATATTCGTTTTGACTAAAAAAATTGCAAATTTAAATTCTTTCTTATATATCTTTTGAAAATGGACCTCGTCAGTTAAAGAAAAAGTAGATGAGTTCAAACCTTATATTTCTCTCCTTTAAATAGAGCTCATATTCACAATTTTAGCTACAATACTTACACTATTAACATCTCTTGAGAATATAAAATTAAAGAAAAACTAATGAAAAGGGCTTGAAAACTTTGAGTTTTAATGATAAGGACAAAATAAAGGGTAAAGTGAATAGTACCATGATTGACTTTTTAGTGTAAAAATGTGGTTTTTCGTTAAAGTGAACAGTACTAGGTGCTTTTCATTAAAGTTCCCTAAAATTAAATGCAAATAAAGGATTTCGCTACAATGGTTACATATATTTAATACAATTACTTTTTAACGGTTTGATATATTCATGTAAATACACACACACACACACACACACACTTAATACAATTACAATTTGACTCTCAATTATGCATCGGATCGGTCAACTAAGTCACCGCCACCTCCGTTTGAATCCAACCAAGCAACCAAGATTTTCCACAGATTAAGGGGGTGTAGTCAAATTAGGATTTGATGGGATTTTAATAGATTTTAAAATCAGGGTGTATTCAACTAAGATTTTGAAAGATGATTTTAAAAGAGTTTGAAATCATGGTGTAGTCAAATTAAGATTTGAGATGATTTTAAAAAATACATCCAAATCCATGGGTAGTCAATTAAGATTTTTACAAAGTCCACCCAAGTCTAGGTGTAGTGAGAATCCTAAAGATTTGCTAGGATTTCAATAAATGGTGGATTTTGATGGATTCGAGTGAGTGGTATAAATATCATATGCCATCAAGAATCCTAATCCTCTCCCCTCTTAATTATTTTCACACAGAAGAAAACCATTTCTTATCTCATACTTCATCTTCTTCGTACTCATCCATCGTGGATATTTTTTTAACAAGTTCAAATTCGTAAACAAATAGTACGAATTGTAGGTTTTCTGAGTTTTTCCCTTAAAGAAAAAAAAATCTCAAATCCCTAAATTCAAAATCCTCTCTCAGTTGCATTCTCCAACATCTCAAGTAGGGGTGGGCAAACAGGTAGAGGACCCGCGGGTCGGGGCGGGTCCAATTTTTTGTTAGAATAAACGGGGAGGGGCAGTGATATATACGGGGCGGGACGGGTCCAAATCTTCAAACCCACGGGGCCCCGGACCGGCCCGTTTCAATGATGCAATGGATTGCCCTGCTGGGGGAATAGAAACCCACCTATTTGAATGAATGCATAGGCCCATTCCTATAATGATAATACGATGAATTGGGCTTGTTTCTACAATAATTATACAAAATGAAACCTTCACAGGCTTCTAGATTCTTCTCCCTTCTTCGATTTCAAACTAAACCCACCACTTTTTCGAGTTCATGCGTCTCTCATTTCTCTCTCACTCTCTGCAAGTCCAACAAACTTCTTCACGTTTCTCATTTCTCTCTCACCCCTAATACGAACATCACCAAACTTCTTCAGATCCCTCCATTTCTGACTGTAATATGCTCAGTCTCTCCCACGATTTTATCGAAATCTCACTCAGATGGACAAAGATGGCGCATGGGTCCAGATCAAAGAGGGATAGGGGACTGAGAGGGTTACTCTGCAGAGAGAGAGAGGGGACTGAGAGGGGCGGAGCTGAGGACTGAAATGGCGAGAGCAGAAGTACTGAACGCGTACAAAGTTTTTGCTATAAGCGACGCAGAAGTCGTGCGCCGGAGACATGACGATGCTGAATGGCGCAACTGCGGAGGTTTGCAAGAAGTTCGAAGAGAGCAGGCATATGACGTCAGATGAGGAGATCCAGAAGCGAGGCCTTCCATTTCATCAGCGAAATGATCGTCCAGGCCAAGCTCAAATTACCTAGTACCTTCCAAGGTCCAACCCATGTTTAGTGGCGGTGGGTTTTTGTTTCTTCAAAGTTGAGAGTTTTCAGTTTGACTAGGGTTTTTGTTTCCGTGGGATTTCTTATTCTGTTAACGAATGATTGGAAATTATTCAGTTTTCTGCACAAAACTAATACATTTGATTAACCTCTTGTTTTATTTATTGATGCAATCACTAAATTGACTGAGACTCTGGTTCACAAAGTATGTACGCTTGCACGTCAAAGTGGTGAAGATCATCAAAGCTTGAGCATCAAGTTTGCAGTGTCTTTCAGTCATGGTGGTTTTATGATTCGACGTCTTGATGTCGCTAGGAATCTGGGTTTCGCGTCGGAGGAAGATAGACTTGAATGACGTCGTTCCCATCTGTTGGACCTGTGGGCCCGGCCCGAACCACCCGTTTCAAACAAGCCAGGTTATGGCCGGTTCCAATTTCAGAAATTTCAATACCCGGCCTGTCCCAGCCCGTTCCATTTTAAAGCGGGTCCGGTCCGGTCCTTTCAAATTTGGGCCCGGCCCAGCCCGTGTGCACCCCTAATCTCAAGAGCATCCTCAACTCTCCCCTCTCTGCACAACCCTCCAAGTATCATGTTGGAAGTCACGGTATCAGCTTTGTCGACTTTGCCACCATGGCAAAACCCATTAACCAAAATATTGTAAGCTAGGACATCGGGCAAAATTTGGTCCTTTGAGGTTATACATTCGAACAACTCCATTGCTTATGTGAGTCTTCCACTTTCATGGAGACCAGCCAAGAGAGTTGAGCACCTAATCAAATTAGGGTAAGCAATTTTGGACCTTTTCATTTCCTTCAAAACTCCAAAAGTAAAATCAAGATCCCCATTCTTGCAATGGTGCTTAACCAAGATGTTGACAATGCATCTCAACTCTGAGAGGAGGAGCAATGACGAAAAAGAAAAAAAAATTAGGGTTTCAATTGCATAGAATTGGAGATGTTAATCTCAGCCGTTGGATTTCATTAAAAATGTTTTTAGTGTGATTCTCAACTTTTACAAAATCATAAGAAATCGAAGAAAGAATCCATACAAATCTGTAATAGGAATCCATATAAATTTGTCAAAATCCATATGGAATGGTAAAGTCTATTAAAATCCTTTAAAATCTGTCACCTACAAAAAGTCTATTAAAATCTTCTGAAATCCAAATTGACTACACCCCCTAATTTCGACGAAATTCTCGAGTGAAAAAATGGGGAAAAGATCATCTCAGGATGTCTCCCACCATAGTCACCCAATCTATTAAATTGGGCCCTTGAAATTTGATTTAACGGCTAAAATTATTATAACTTTTAAAGAGGCCCCCTGTTTGCAGTCGTTGGATCAAATTTCAAGGGCCTGGATTAATGAATTTGGTGGATTTGGTGGGAGAGATCCGGAGAGGATCTCTTCCCGAAAAAATGCTATAGAAAGCTAGGGTGTGACAAATTGGGACCCAATTATTTTCTAGATGACACACAAACCCTCAATGGATTTTTTTCTAACAACCAAGTATATCCAACATATTTTTTTCAGCCACTTAATACTACGGTCTTGTGGTATTCATTTTTACTTAGAAGTGAGAGATCTTAGGTTCGAATCTCATGGATGACGAATTCGATGCCAAATTAGGTTGCTCATTGTGTAGCTTAGCCGAACCCCCTCCCCTTAGTGTAAAAAATATCGATGTATTAAAAAAATACTATTGTATTTCTCTTTACTTGTAAGTGAGAGATGTTAGATTCGATTCTCATCAAGGATGGATTTAAACCACATTACTCATAATCTATTGTGAGGCTTAGCCCTCTCCTCCACCTCTTCAGTGTAGATAATATCATTTGTCAAAAAACAATACATTTTTTTTTTTAAACAACTAGGAACGATGTACATTGGACAAAAATAAAAAAATAATAATAAATCAAAAGAAAATTTTGACAAAAAATCCAAACCCAGTGCCGGCAGCTGAAAAACTTGGGTAGCAGCCGACCTCCCCTTTCACTGGCCATTTTTTTCATGCCTATCGCCAAACCAATCCCTCATTTGCTTATCCTTGTCCACCTACATACCATCAACACTCGTTTTCTCAACTCAACTTACAGATTTTTACAGAATCCACAATTCAATTCAATTCAAGAATTTAAGCAGCACAGAAGATCAGCAAGACATTGAGCACAAGAAACAAAGCAAAGATGACAGGGTTGGTTAGCGCAAATTTCCCAAGAGTCAATTCTGGTTCATCTTCTTGCCCTTTCGGTGATGGGTTTCGTCGTTATAGCTCACGGGAGATTGCCAGAGGTTTCGACAGTGCAGAATGACCACCCAAATGCGCCCCCTGCATTCTACATTCTTGGGGATTCCTCTGTCGATTGCTGAGACAACACGCTGTTTTACCCGCTCGTTCACAGCTCTCTCTCCTTGTATTCCTGCAACGGTTCTTCTGATGCGAGTCTCATTCCTCATCTTCTCCGTAACTCTTATTACTCTCACTACTCTTTTTAATATAAAATCTGGTTTTCATGCGTTTTATTTTCATGTTCTTTTTGCTGGTGTGTTTAGTTGCTTCATTATACTTGTTCCCACTTACTTTTCCTTCCGAGGACGTTGAAAACCTGTTTGTTTTGGGATTGGGAAAAAACATTTACTGATTAGATACTATCTATATATGTGTTGATCCTAAAAACTACCAAGCCTACGTGGCGCGCAGGCCGAGTAATCTATGAGCTAACTACGTCCTTCGGTGAATGCGGGGCGTGCCAACTCGTCGGCCGAGGAGTAAATTTTGTTGATGTTGCGTTGGGTGCGCGGTTGACTTCTGCGTCTTGCGATTGCGGCCGAGAAAGGAACACGTCTCGGCCTCTTGGGCTCTCGAACCTGAAGACAAGGTTACTATTCTTACGAAGTTCAATATCAAATTTGGCTTTCAATGTGCCGAATGTAATAACTGTAACACCTCACTTTGCCGAGAAGGCTGATGAGATGACCTCGACCAATAAGGATCTAGAAACCCTTATCGACCGAGACTTGGATAGGTAATCAACCGTCCTCGCCGTAGTGTTGTTGATGCCAACGGAAGATGCTGCGAGACCGGCTGATTCTACGGTGACAGAGCTATCTATGCCGACTTAAGATATCACCGGTTGCTTTCACAGTGCTGTTGATGCCAACGGAAGATGTGTCAGCGAAAAGAGAAAATAAAAAATCTCAAAGTTGTTGAGAGGGTTTGCGCATGGCAGTTTTGTGTGTTGAATTGGAGGTCTTTCTTCCGTTGCTATTGCATCTGTATTTATAGGATTGATGTACTTGCTTGGCACGGCCTAATTCTCGTGTAGAGTCCTATTTCAACTCCCCATGTATCTGACGTGACTTGGATAACCTTCTGTAAACAACCACCAATTATATATATATATATATATAGTTTGCACTTTCCCCATGGCAGGCAGGCTGCCAAAAAGTACGGCTACCACCAAATATATATATATATACATATACATATATATATATATATACATATATATATATATATATATCTATTAGTCATTCCCACGGCAAGTCTACCACATCCATCACCAAGTAAAAAGCAGCCTAGTCTACCTAGGTTTCCTATAATTTAAACTCATCTCTACATGCATCTTGATGGCTGTCACTTAAATCCAATCCCATCCACACATTCACACGCCAGTTGTGCTGTCATACTTCAAGATATATATCTGATAATAAATCATTATTAAAAGATAATTATGATAAAAATCATAACTTTAAAAATCATTATCCTTTAATAATGACCTTTATTTCTTGATCCAACAGTCAGGAGCTATGTTCACTCAACGGCCTTGATTTCACAGGCCGATGTTGTAAATTTGGGTCCAAACAATATGTCTTGAGGCTGCAAGTGTAGCTGTTTTTCTTGTCTTTCCTTCGTTATGCAGTTGCTCTCCTCGTACTGGTCTGGTCATTTCATATTATCACCTATGCTCATTTCATATTATCACCTATGCTAGCATAGATTATGTTGGTGTTCGGTATTATAACCAGTTATGCACTTCATTCCTGACCAGTAATACGCTCTGCCTCGGTTCGATCAATGTTTAGGCTCTTGACATAAACCTAAACACAATCTATGTCATTGGGTATGGAGGATGTTCTTTCTACATATTGGGATTGAACATGCAACTATTATTTGATTTATTTCATAGTTGGAATCTGTCTCATATGACCCTTTGGTTCTGGACGATTGATGGCTGTATGCAGCTTGTCCATGTCACCATTTCTTGTAGATGACAGCTCTCACTGAAGGAGAGTTCTCTTTACCCTAACTCCTTTCTTATAACAAGGCTAATAATTGTTTCGTTCTTTTTGGGGTTTTTGTTCTTTCCAAAATTAGAAGCCGAACAAACGGTACCTAAGTCATGAAGGCTGAGCGTTTCTTAGCATTTGACACTTTGTTGGTGTCTGGACGTTTACGGACGTGTTTGATCCCTGCAGGTGAAAACGGTTGTTTTTGATAAACAGGACTCGGATAGTTGGGAAACCCGTAGTAGGCAATGCTGTGCTCTTCTCCAATTACTTAATGGAGGAGTTCTTCACTCGACGAACATTACAAGCATCATGGTTACTGGCGATAACTGGGCTCCAGCGGCAGCCATTGGGAAGGAGGTTGCCATTGATAAGGTGTATGCTGAGACAGATCCAGTAGGGAAAACTGATAGAATCAAAGAATTACAGGTACGATTATATAATAGTTACAGGGGTGGTGTGAATGGATTACAAATTAGCTAGCTCCACAAGTAATTTTATTCTGGCTTTGAACGCAGATTGAGGATTAATAAATTATATTTCAAATGACTTATCTAGAGTAAACTAATCTTATAGAAATCTTCAAACTCATTTTTCTGTATCAAGTTTGTTTCTGACTTGATATGTGATTACAATTGATGAATCCATATTATATTACATATTTTACTCTAATCCTAGTTTATTTTTGTTATTATTTTGGAAGAATTTTGATACTTTGAATTGTATTTTCAACATAGGACTTTCGACTTCCTCTAGGGAAAAGTGTGATTAAATGGATGGATTTTGAAGTAATTCCAAGTGGAGGACATTCGCGAGTCGCTTAGCTTGTTTGTGTCAAATATCATATTTTCCACCAAGCGGTTCTTTTCTGGTGATAGAATTAAGGAGCAGTGCACGGTACTGGAAAAGTGACATTTTGGGCTCGATTGCAAGTTTTGGAGCCCTGGTCTATTTTGGATTGGCCCCTTCTATATATGTGTTCAGATTGTTTTAATCTTTAAAACAAGCTATCATTGCCCATTTGTTAGATGACAGATTTGTCTATGTTTGACTAGAAGATTGTTTCCTAGTTTATCTTAATTTGTTTTGTTTTCTAGTTTTTCTAGGTAGGGTTTTATTTTGTAGTAGTATAAATAAGGTTATTTAGCCATTAGGGTTGGGAACGCACTACTTTGGAGAATCCAGCTTAGATAACTTTGATGGTTGAAGTTTATTTTCTAGGTGTTTTCTATCTCTGTTCTTAATAATATTTTGTTTTATGATTGTTCGTAACTAGCCTCTTTTGCTCGGGTCAGGCCACAAGTCTTGGCAAGAATATGTAGTTTCTTTTCAATTTACTTATGATATTATGCATGCATATGTTTTGAATTATTAATACCATAATTAAACTATCTAAGTGTCTTAGTGATTCGCGACTATTAGGATATTTTGAAAAGTGATTTGATGTAATTTTGGTCGGAAGGTTCCTTGAAATTGGCATTGGCTTCTTGTGGTTAATAATTATAATTTCACTTAGGATGAACACCACGTCTTAAAGGTTGCATGGTTTTTCAAAGAGTTTTCACAAAACTTAATAAGTCTTTTGACACATCCCAACCCGGAATGTCCACATGGACTCCGAATCGAGTTGTGATGGCCGACACCTGAATGATGACGAAGCCATAAAGTGTAGTGTAGTGGAAAAAAGATGTAAATAAATTTAAACCTAAAAGTGTCTAATCAAAAGAGTGCGCGGGTGAGCGGGATTGAATCCATTTCACACATGATGTCAGAGCATAAGACAGTATAGTAAATAGGATGAGGGTTATACCACTGAAGATAACCATCTTCTACGATTTGCCAGAATCCTCGTTTACACGTAAACACAGCTACTAAACCTAGAGGGGTGAAAAACAAAGTTGAGCGGGTCAGCAAAACAACGTTTGTAAGAAAAACCTTTATCTTCGAACATAGTAACCCCTCGCTATAAAACAAGTATAGTTTCCGTAAAACATACTATATAAGTATGAAAATCAAGTGCATGCCAAATGTAAGTCTAAAAGTATGCCATAACAGATATTCTCAACAACAATATAAATATGATTATGTGCTGTAATCTATACTAATATGTCAGTCGGAGTCACCTAATGTGACTTGTACGATTGCACCCATTGCTCATCCGTTTATGATAGCACATCGAGTCAGAACTGCCTAGTGCAGTCTGTACGACAAGCTAGGTGTGATAATAACACTCTAGTGCTACGATCACATGAAGCTTGCACTAGGCGTAGTCACCATCGAGTCGGAACCACCTATTGTGGTATGTACGACAAGCTAACACCTACTTGGATCCAAGGCGAGTGTGCGGTGCCGGGGGGTGAACATACACGTGAAGGCTAGCCTGGCCTCGGGCTGAGCACTCACCTGGGGTGTAGAAATGATGAGTAGACTATAGATATGCATGCCAATAAGTCTCAATCATTAAATCAATCACATAACCTTACCTGAACTTACCTGCACGTCCCACGCTCACCTTAGCATTTCAAACCATTCACAACAATCATGTGCATGTAAAATGCATATGGGTATGCCATGATATTGAGTAAAAACCCAAAACATAATATAGGATTTTGAAATATAAAAAGCATGGCATAACATGCATAATTCATTTAAAACATTTATGGAAACTATAGCTATGTATAGGTATAAAAACAAACTGCCCACTCACAGATACGCAGTAAAAACAAAGTCCCCGAGCCTTGCTTGATCCCGTATGTCCTCAGGATACGTTTCCCCTAAACGTGAATTTACTAATTCAATTAGTTTAATAACATATATACGGAAACTTAAATAAAACCTCCGTAGATTGCTCAAACATAGGGTTTGAATATACGAAATCGATCTACTCGACGTCACGGATCCACACATGTCGACCACACGTTGGCCAGAGGCCAGACGCGCCGCCACCCGCCACACGTGCCAAAGACCCATGTGAGACCACGCGAGCCCACGCACCTACGAGTACAGCTATACTCGCCTTCCTCACGAGTTCTTGCGTTTTACAGGTTGACGGTCCAACTTCCAGAGCTCCTAACGAGCTCGATTCTCAACCAAAAACAATTCTATAAAGACAAAATTAAAGTTATGAATGTAATGAATCGATCCATATTCATAGAAAGTTCAAATGTGGTCCGTGTTGTCCAGGAATTTGGCCTGAAAGTGGCCAAATGGCCACGGTAAAAAATTTCCAAAAACCAAGATTTTTCATCCCAACTTTGAAGGCTGATTTCTAGTTCGAAACTTAACCATTTCTAATGTTCTACCTATGTAGTTAAAGCTTGTAATGAGGAGAACAAGATCATACCAAAATCAAGGCTCAACGGAGGCTGAACACGAACGGAAAATAGATCTGAAAGTGGCTCGACGACCACGATTTCTTCTTCCAAAATCTGGGGAACACTCTTCCCCGATATTCAATCTGCAATTTAAACCACCCATAACCCCCCTAATTACGACTAGAACAACATCTGTTGTGATTGGCTCATATTTTGAGCTGTTAACAATTAAGTGACTTTGTGTGTTATGCTTTCGGAGTAGTGACCAAATGTGTCCATATCTCATTTCGGCTAATAGTGGAAGACAATGATGATGTTTCATGGGATTCTTTTGTTTTGGCCTTTTTTATTGATTTCCCATTTGCATGCCACGAAAGTGGCTTTGGGTTTTGAGTAAAAGGCAAAGGCAGCATGATGCATCATCATTATGTCTGTGCAAAAAAGGAGAGGTTGATTCATTTTTCTTTCCATTTAACTGCAAAGAGCCGAAGTGGAGAGAGGTAGAGAGAGAGCATCTGAAGGAGAACACAGAGGAGAGAAAAATATAGAGTGAGAGTGAGAAACTCTTGGGGAGAGTGAGTCTCTTAGTAAAATTATGTGAGGGTACAAGGGATTGGGGTTTGGGTTATGTCGATTTAACTCAAGTGTATCTTGTACTAGTTATTCTCATAGTGAAGAGCAATATCTCTCGGAGGACGTAGGCAGGTTTTTGCCGAACCTCGTAAATTTCTCAGTGTCTTTATTTCTTGTAATTTAAACTGTTCAACTATGGGTCTGTAGTTTGGTGAGATAATCTGAATCTCACTTCCGTACTGACGAACAGGCCAAGGCACAACAATTGGTATCAAAGCTTTGTTGGAAGCTTTGGTTCATTGACGGTTCAGATTTGTTATTCACCATGATGACTACAAACATGTCATTTTCAGTTGAGAAGTTTAATGGGAAAGGTAGTTTTACTCTTTGGCAGATGAGAGTAAAGGATGTCTTGACTCAACAAGGCTTGGCTAGAGCTTTGAAGGGAAAAGATGGGAAGCCTAAAGAAATGACAGATGACCAGTGGGAGGAGCTGGAGTCGCGTTGTGTTAGCACAATTCGACACTGTATAGCTGATAACATTATCAATAATGTTATGGATGAAGATTCTGCGCCTGCACTCTGGGAGAAGTTGGAAAAACTCTATATAGCTAAGAGTTTGACCAACAAGTTACATCTGAAGCGGAAGCTGTACAAGCTAAAGATGGATGAAGGCGGGAATCTCATGGACCACATGAATGTGTTCAACGGATACTTGGATCAATTGCGGAAAGTTGATGTTAAGGTTGAGGAAGAAGACAAAGCCCTCTTACTTCTTACCTCACTTCCAGATTCGTATGAAAATCTTGTGACAACCTTACTGCATGGAAAAGATACAGTAAGTTTGGAGCAGGTGCAGGCTTCTTTGGTGTCTTATGATACACAAAAGAAGAAGACCATTGTTGATGGTGGGCACGAGACTGCTTTAGTTGTTCAAGGTTGGAATCGTGGAAGAAAATTGGGATGACGATCTGAGAGAGACAACAGGTTCAGATCCGGTTCCGGAGGCAATGGTCTACAATGCTACGACTGCAAAGAATTCGGGCATAAAAAGAAAAATTGTCCTTTGAGAAAAAGAAAGGATGATCTTGGTCTGGGTTGTAGCAATTTTGTGGCGGAAGACTTCGAGTTTGCCCTCTAGGTACTCGAAGCAACACTTCTCTTGGTGATTTTTAGTCTCAAGTGTTGTAGGGGTTTTGCAGCAGGTGGAGCTATGGGATTCACAGGTGATGAGATGGTCCTGAATGAGGAGAAGTGTGAGGATTATTTGTCTGGCTCGACGGGTGTTGCTAGAAATGGGTGCACTGACAAGTTTCCAGGTTGCAGACAACAAAGAAGGGGAAAAACCTACTGGAGGAGACAAAGATGTGTCGAGATCCCGTCTAAAGCTAAATGGTGATTTTTAGCTTGCAGCAGCTGCACATGCATTGGCAGTGACTGAATCGGAACAGGACCAAAGAGGTTGATTCAGGGTGTGTATGTTGGTACGTAAGGCCAATGGACTTTGGTGATGGGTGCAAGGATTTTTGCACAGTATATTCGCCAAGGTGGAGATTGTTGTGATTGGCTCATATTTTGAGCTGTTAACAATTAAGTGACTTTGTGTGTTATGCTTTCGGAGTAGTGACCAAATGTGTCCATATCTCATTTCGGCTAATAGTGGAAGACAATGATGATGTTTCATGGGATTCTTTTGTTTTGGCCTTTTTTATTGATTTCCCATTTGCATGCCACGAAAGTGGCTTTGGGTTTTGAGTAAAAGACAAAGGGAGCATGATGCATCATCATTATGTCTGTGCAAAAAAGGAGAGGTTGATTCATTTTTCTTTCCATTTAACTACAAAGAGCCGAAGTGGAGAGAGGTAGAGAGAGAGCATCTGAAGGAGAACACAAAGGAGAGAAAAATATAGAGTGAGAGTGAGAAACTCTTGGGGAGAGTAAGTCTCTTAGTAAAATTCTGTGAGGGTACAAGGGATTGAGGTTTGGGTTATGTCGATTTAACTCAAGTGTATCTTGTACTAGTTATTCTCATAGTGAAGAGCAATATCTCTCGGAGGACGTAGGCAGGTTTTTGCCGAACCTCGTAAATTTCTCAATGTCTTTATTTCTTGTAATTTAAAATGTTCAACTGTGGGTCTGTAGTTTGGTGAGATAATCTGAATCTCACTTCCGCACTGATGAACAGGCCAAGGCATAACAACATCAGGGGATTGAAACAAGAGATATTTGAGATCCAAGGGTTCCAAAGTTACCTTGGTTGTGTACGGTAGAAGGTTGCCTTGAAAATGGCAAATGGAGGTAATGGCTGGTCATTTTCCTGGCCTGGTGTACAAGTGCTGAAGTTTTGCTTCCATTATATCTCAGGTTCGAAGGCTGGTATTCGTTGAGATGGTGAGTTTGATGATGATCAAGCATGTGTATGAGTATGTTTGCAGAGAAGGAGAGAGAGGTCTCGGTTTACAGAGAGAAAAGGAAGAAGAGAGAAAGAGGAAATGAAGAGTTTTGATTGCTTGAGTGTAAGTGTGGGTGAAGAAATCTGATTGGGTGCGATTGACAAATGGGAAGTGACCCAAGAAGAAGGGAGAGTTGACAAGATCTGAAAAATGGGAAGAAAAGGCACGGGGGAGTGGTGGAGGTATGGGGCGTGGGCCCAAGATGTATCACAAAACAGCATATTACAATACCTCTAACACAAAATTATCTGTTTCTCTCAAAATTTGATGTTTCGTAAAATTTTAACCATATCACCGATTTCGATTCTCTATACGCCCGCGCGTTTGTAACGTTGAGTACTTCGGGAAAACGTTAAAAGGATGTTTCATACGTCTCCCAATACGCTGGTCAACAAAAGTCAACACCCTCGTCTCTAGGGCATTTTCGTCAATTCATGCTTTTAAAATTCATAAAATCGTAAAATTGGGGACGGGTTGTCACATCTTTCATGTTCATATTTGATTCGAACGTCCAGACAGGTTGCATGCCAGATATACATTCTATGTTGGAGGTTCCAAGTACAATATATATTAGGAATTGAGAGAATTACGTAGGATTGTAAAGGTGACGGCAGAACCTAGTGCTGAAATTGATTTTCAAAACTATTTTCTTTGGAAAGGGATCCTCTCCGGATCCCTTCCTCCTAATCCTAGGGATCCACCAATCCGGGCCATTGAAATTTAATCCAACGGCTAAAGTTATTATAACTTTTAAAGTGGGCCCCTGTTTGTAGTCATTGGATCAAATTTCAATAGTCCGGATTGGTGGATCCCTAGGATTAGGAGGAAGGGATCCGAAGAGGATCCCATTCCTTTTTCTTTTGTTTGCTTTGCCAATTTATTTAATTGTTTTTAGTTAAATTCGTTTTTTGTTGCAGTCCTATTAGATTAGGAATATGATTGTGTAAATCCTAGTGTATCTAGGGATATCTTGGAATATTCCCTAGGGTTAGATATTATCCTGTTAGAGTTGTAATCCTATTTGGGTAATGATTTAACCTTCCCTAGATATGACACACACCCTCACAAACACATATCTCTTTTTGTGCCGGCCCCTCTCTCCCTAGCCCTAATTACATATCAGTAAATTAGGCCTACAACATTTTTAATATTTTAGGTCATAAAATCAACCTTTTCTAAACTTTTTTTTTCTTTTCATATAATTAATTAAGAGTTGGTTTTAACACTACTACAATATTAGCTTTAGGTGGCGGATTTAGAAAAATAATGTCGGATAAATTATATCCGACACATTATTTAATTAGTGGCGGATATTATAAAAACCTTATCAGTTATATCCGACATAAATTTCTAGCGGATATTAGAAAACTCTTGTCGGTTATAACCGACATAAATTATTGGCGGTTAATTACTGACGGATATTATAAAACTCCTGTCGGTTATAACCGACATAAGTTACTGGCGGATAATTACTGACGGATATTATAAAACTCCTGTCGGTTATAACTGACAGTATTTTTGAATTTAAAATATATATATATTTTTGACAGATTCTGGCGGTGTTTAAGTTAATGGTGGCGGTTATAATCGACAAAAAGTGATTATTGTATTATTTTAGTATTCTGGCGGTTATTATTTTAGTATTGTGTCGGTTATAACCGACAGAAATTCACTTTACGCCAACCGCTTTTCAATTTGTTGTTCTTTCAAATTTCGTTTTCTTCCTCATCTTTATTTTACTCGTTTGCTCTTCATCTTCAATCTTTCTCTTCTCTTCCCCTCAATTTGTAAGTTTTTCAATTCTTTTGCTTCATATTTTAAAATGTTATATTGATTAAAAATAAATAAATAAACAAATGGTTTAAATATTTTTTTTCACTCACGGTCCGGTTACCTAATCTCTTAATGTTATTTTTTTTGTGATTTTTTACACATGCTATCTCGGAGTATATACAAACATAATTGACGGTTGGATCGTTGAAACTAGTTTCATAGAATGTCCTATCAAATTGATAGATTTAACAAACACTTAAAAGTTAATGTAATACTTCCATTAAGTATAAAAAATTATCCACTAGTGTAAATATTTTAAATTGAAGATCGAATTTGTTCAATGCATTCTTATAGGGTCGAGGAGTGTAGCTGTAAAAAATCATCAAAATCAAAGCTAAAATAACCGTTAAATTGTGATTTTTTGTTTATAACTGTCGAAAACTTTTGTTTTGTTACCTAATCTCTGAATGTTTGTTTTTTGTGATTTTTTAGGTATGCAATCTCGGAGTGTGTACAAACAAGTTTGACGGTTAGATCATTGAAAAAAGTTTTGTAGAATGTGTATCGCGTCAAAACGGTAGATTAAATAAACACTTAGGAGTTAATGTTACACTTCCATTAAGTATAAAATAAGATTTTGTGGTATCCACTAGTGTAAATATTTTAAATTGAAGATCAAATTTATTCATTGCATTCTTATAGGGTCGATGAGTGTAGCTGTAAAAAATCATTAAAATTGGAGCTAAAATAAACCATTAAATTGTGATTTTTCGTTTATAACCGTCGAAAACTTTTGTTCTGTTACGTAATCTCTGAATGTTTTTTTTTTATGATTTTTTACGTATGCAATCTCGGAGTGTGTACAAATAAGTTTGACGGTTGGATCGTTGAAAAAGGTTTCGTAGAATGCATATCGCGTCAAAACGGTAGATTAAACAAACACTTAGAGTTAATATTATACTTGCATGAAGTATAAAATATAGTGTAAATATTTTAAATTGAAGATCGATTTTGTTCAATGCATTCTTATAGGGTCGAGGAGTGTAGCTGTTAAAAATCATCAAAATCGGAGCTAAAATAACCGTTAAATTGTGATTTTTCGTTTATAACCGTCGAAAACTTTTGTTATGTTACCTAATCTCTGAATGTTTGTTTTTTGTGATTTTTTACGTATGCGATCTCGGAGTGTGTACAAACAAGTTTGACGGTTAGATCATTGAAAAAAGTTTCCTAGAATGTGTATCGCATCAAAACGGTATATTAAATAAACACTTAAGAGTTAATGTTATACTTCCATTAAGTATAAAATAAGATTTGTGGTATCCACTAGTGTAAATATTTTAAATTGAAGATCAAATTTATTCATTGCATTCTTATAGGGTCGAGGAGTGTAGCTGTAAAAAAATCATCAAAATCGGAGCTAAAATAACCGTTAAATTGTGATTTTTCGTTTATAACCGTCGAAAACTTTTGTTCCGTTACGTAATCTCTGAATGTTTGTTTTTTACGATTTTTTATGTATACAATCATGGAGTGTGTATACAAATAAGTTTGATGGTTGGATCGTTGAAAAAAGTTTCGTAAAATACATATCGCGTCAAAATGGTAGATTAAACAAACACTTAGAGTTAATATTATACTTCCATTAAGTATAAAATAAGATTTTGTGGTATCCACTAGTGTAAATATTATAAATTGAAGATCAAATTCATTCATTGCATTCTTATAGGGTCGAGGAGTGTAGCTGTAAAAAATCATCAAAATCGAAGCTAAAATAACCGTTAAATTGTGATTTTTCGTTTATAACCGTCGAAAACTTTTGTTCAGTTACCTAATCTATGAATGTTTGTTTTTTGTGATTTTTTAGGTATGCGATCTCGGAGTGTGTACAAACAAGTTTGACGGTTAGATCATTGAAAAAAGTTTCGTAGAATGTGTATTGCGTCAAAACGGTAGATTAAATAAACTCTTAAGAGTTCATGTTATACTTCCATTAAGTATAAAATAATATTTGTGGTATTCAGTAGTGTAAATATTTTAAATTGAAGATCGAATTCCTTCATTGCATTCTTATAGGGTCGAGGAGTGTAGCTGTAAAAAAATCATCAAAATCGGAGCTAAAATAACCGTTAAATTGTGATTTTTCGTTTATAACCGTTGAAATTTTTTGTTTCGTTACCTAATCTCTGAATGTTTTTTTTTTTTCGATTTTTTACATATGCGATCTTGTAGTATCTACAAAAAAGTTTGATGGTTAGATCATAGAAACTAGTTTCGTAGAATGCATATCTCCATTAAATTTGCCTAAATTTTGAAGTGGGAAAAGTAATTTGTGCTAAATTTTTATTTATGTTTTTCAAGTATTGATTAGACAATATTTAGTTTGTGTGATGACATTTTCATTGTACAATTATCTTTTTGTTTCTTTATCGCATATTTTACATGGGTTATTATCTATTAAACCAAACAATTATTTATTTAATTTTAAAAAACGTATTTAATTTATTTATTTATTAAACCAAACAATTATTATTTTATTTTTTAAAATCGTAACAAATTTTGGGGGGGGGGGAAATTAAAATTTTGGGAGGGAATTTTGGGGGGATTTTTGCCGCCATTTTTTTTTTGTCGGTTATAACCGACAGTAATGAAAATGTTTCTGTGGGTTTTTATTAAAAAAATATTTATGTCGGTTTTAACCGACAGTAATGAAAATATTCCAAAATAAAACCACTCCTTATCCTCCTTGCACTGGTGGCTTCTCCCTTCCCCCTTTTCTCCTCTCCTCATTTCCTTTGTATTTTCGATTTTGACAAGGTCTCTCCTTTATTTGATTCTTTGTTGTTCATCTTTCACAAATGCAGAGAGGGTAAAAGAGCTGCTTAGAGCGCTTTCTTTGTTCCTTTTTTTCATTTTTCTCCCTTTTCAAAATCGAAATGTTCTAAATTATTTCACTAATCCTTGTTGGTTTGAACTACAGGAGTCTGTCTCTGGATTTGAAAGATTATATGGACTTACGGTTTTGAAGAATTGGGATTCTAGTGTTACACATATTATTGCATCGACAGATGAAAATGGAGCATGCAGAAGAACCCTCAAAGTTTTGATGGGTATCTTGGAGGGGAAGTGGATTCTGAGTGTGGAGTGTGAGTATTACTGTTTATGTTTTAAATGTTCTCCCTCAAGTACTTGGACTTTACAATTGTAATGGAGTACAGAAGCCAAAATGAGATATTGATATACATGTTCACATTACTGATAATTCGTTGTCAGTCTGTTTGTGCAGGGATTAATGCTTGCACAGAAGCAATGAAACTAGTTGATGAGGAGCCTTATGAAATCAACGTTGACATTTATGGAATCAGGGATGGTCCTCGACTTGGTAGACTAAGGCTGCAAAACAAGGTTAGCTTTTCCTTGAGTTTAACTATCATCACGAAAACTTTAGATTTTCATGGATTCACCATAGGTATTGTTAATCTTGTTCAGTACATAAATAGGTTACACACTTATTTTAACAAAGGAGAGACCTTCTCAATTCCTCATCGAGATGAATCAAGAGCATAACTGTAGCAGTGAACGAGAGCAATATTTTGATGTTTCTTCTAAATTGTTGAGATGAATCATCTTGGTTTTGTTCTAATAATCTTACAAATTTTGGGTTTTGTTCTAATAATCTTACAAATTTGTTGAGCAATTTTAGTAAAGTCGGAATCTTTGGTTTCGGTTGTGAGGTATCTGATTTGGGTATTTGTGTTTTGCAGGGCACGATGATTGTGGCAGAGGAAGATTAGGATTGACGACGGAGCTCTGGCCATGAACTATCAGCTCTGTCTTTCTCTATCTAGCTATGAATTGAATACAAAACTCTGTGTTGATATGGAAAATGAAGCTTGAAATTATTACACAAATGGCGGAAAAAAAAAGTTCGAGCGTGGAGTTTCACTTACTAGTACATGGCTTTTGAAACAGGGTTGTCCAGACTGCAGAAGAAATCCATGGCTTTTAGAAGATGGGCTGTTCCGAATCTATCTTCTCTTCCTCTCCAATGTTCTTCGAGGGGTTCTTGTGATGCAGAAAGTGGTTTTAAATTTTTTTTATTATTAATAAATTTTCTGTCAGTTTTATCCGACAATAATTCTTTTATTTATTCTTATTAATAACTTCTCTGTCGGTAATATCCGACAGAAGTTCTGTCGGTTTTAGTATTTTCTGTCGGTTTTATCCGACAGAGAATGCCCTAATTTATTCTTTATTAATATATTCTCTGTCGGTTATATCTGACACAATTTCTGTCGGTTTTAGAGTATTTTCTGTCGGAAAATTCATTTCCTGACGCAGGCAATTTTATCGCTTATTATATCCGCCACTGCACCCATTTTCTGTCGGATTTTGCTTAATTTCCGACAGTATTATATGTTTCTTGTCGGTTTTTAAACCGACACTAATGGGTACTTTTTTAGTAGTGTAAATACAAATTATTCATTCAATCCATGTGGAAACGATCATGCTTGGGCCGTTTATACTATAATTACCTTATTCTATTGCAAGTAATTTTAAGTGTTTTTACCCCTACTTTTGCAGGAGGTAAAAACCCTATCAACAATCTATCAAACGTAGCTTTTTCTGACTTGTTAAATTGGATTTGGATGCAGATGAAAGGAATGACAGACCCCTATCTTCGATTGTACATATTCTGAACAAGGATGGTCTACCTTGCCCACATTAAGTCGAGTCTTTGATGGAGGGAGTTAGGGTGACTTAAAGATGTTGCTTGTGTCGTTTGCTGGCCTTGTTTCACTTTACTATTGGTTCTCTTTTTTGGTTTGTAACTTTGTTAGTCCTAGTTGTGGCCTTTCCTTTTGTTCTTTGGCTTTGCCCTTAGACCTGACAATCGTGTCGCGTTTCCCGTGTTCGTGTCATTTTCGTGTCATACCCGATATCTTAACAGGTCGTGTTGTGTAACACCCGTTAAAATAAACGGGTAAAATGACCCGACCCGAAATCAACCCGATAATATTAACAAGTAATATGTCCCGACCCATTACCCGTTAAGGAAAATATATTTTAAACCAATAAATAATCAAATGAACAACATAATACTAAATAAGTATATACATACCATATTATCATATTCAAAACATAAAAACGCATTTGTCTTTCAAGTATTACATATTTACATACCCAAAATAAGAGCATAATAAAATATAAAAAAAACATTAGAACATTACAAAATATCCAATGTTCAAAAGATTTGCAAAATTAAGGGAGTTATGTTTCAAGGTTTGGAACCTTGCACATTTTCTTACAATCAAACTCTTCAATTTTCATCAATCACCATGGGAAACGGTGTTGGAACTTTGGCTTGATATATTGTCTTCAAGAATTATATTGATGATATTTTCAGTGAGGCTTTCTACATTAGCACTCTCTTCTCATTTATCCTATGGCTATTGTTTAAGTAAAGTCTTTAATAGTTTTTTAATTAATGTAGAAGTGTGAAAAATATAGAAAAAATATATAAACGCTCGTAATGACAAGCTTTACAACTTTCGTGAAGGGCTTAACTTTGAAATGTGCCACTATAATCATATAAATCATAGATCCAAATTTAACCATCGATTGTTGTTTACATTTATGCTTAATTTTTCTCACCAAATTTTGTTTTTTTAGATTTTATTTTTTGAAAACATGATTTATTAGAGGATACAGGAAGATGAATGGTTCGGATCGTTGATATTATGTTCAGAGTTTTACTGTTAGTGAAAATATTGCTTGGTGTTTATAAAGTCTCTACAAACTATATAACATTGACTCATATTTCAATTAACCGTAAATAACGGGACGTGATATCAAAGATCTGAACCGTTCATCTTCCTACATCCCCCAGAAGATCATGTTTTCAAAAAAGAAAATTTTAAAATGAAATTCAATATAAAGAATAAAGCCTAAACGACAATCGACGATTAAATACAAATTTTAAGGTTTATAGATTATAGTGTCGGATTTCGAAGTTGACCCCTTCACGAAAGTTGTAAAGCTTGTCATTTCGAGTGATTGTATATATATTTTTTACATTTCTTACACTTTTACAATAATTATTATTAATTTTATTGCTTTTACACTCAAATAAAAAACACTATTCATGACGGTTTGGAGGGTTTTAAAAATCTAAACGATAATGTAAGTGTAACCATTATCTACCCATGGAGGAATGATGAATCACGAGTGTTTATATATTCTTTCACATTTTTCATACTTGTAGGGATGTCTTATTGCCTATACTAATACTATACTAGTTGATTTTAATTTTGGACAACAACATGTTAAGTAAAATTTATCCTATTAATGATAATAAGAAACTCTCATAATAAAAATAAATAAATGAATAAAACTTAATTTTTTAAACTTATATAGAATAATAATACAAAAATATATATTTAATATAGAATATACCAATATATACAATATGGCTATTGTATTTTACAATAAATTTTTTAGTAATTAAACTTTAAAATTATAATTTATTTTTCTTAACGGGGCGAAACAGGTCACCCGATAATAATCCGATTAGTTATCGTGTTGACCCGAAACCTGTTATTTTTGTGTCATGTCATCGTATCGTGTAAGAAACTGCCGGGTTTGTTTGCCCTGGTGTAGTTCTAGTTTACCAAAAAAACAATGGCGGTGGCAATGGTGGGAGATGAAATCAATGACTCTTCGACTTTGGTTGTAGCAGATGTTGGCATGGCAATTAGTGTTGGAACCGACATAGCCATAGAAGCCGCAAATATAGTTCTGATCAAGGTATAAAATATCGATGATATCGGAAATATCGGTAGTCCAAAAACACGGAAATATCGATGGAAATATCGGGATATTATCGATATCGATAAAAATAATATGGAAACCACGGAAATTGTAAGAAAAACTTGGAAATTTTTATTGAAACTTTGTAGAATGTTTATTTAGTCAATTATCTATTAGTTTATCACAAAAAATTGGAAGGAAATGCATTGCATGATGGATTTAACTGATTTAAGTTGATTATATAGCGAGCTGGCAAACATTGTGAGTGTAGAAAATATGTAGTAATTAATGAAAGAAGTTTAAACACACCATAATCATTTATATATAATGAATGAGTACAATATTTTACACTTTATACATTGCATGGTAAGATACATGAGTGACTTAGTACCACATAGAGTTCCTATGAGGTTCAAATTTTTCACTATCTTCATCATCTCTATGTGTAGAGTAAGTGTATTGTGAAGAGTAGTCATCAAATGATAAATCCCCAAAATAGTTTTGCATGTAATTGTTAACATGCCACCCATATGGATCCGAGATTGGTTGACGTTGTCCATAAGCAAAATCATTTGAAGATTGAGTTTCAGATTGTTTCCATGAGTCGCTCGATTCCATCTCAACAGGAATGGGATATGAAGGGTAGGGAAATGGTTGGTTATGAGTATAACCATAGTTACTACTTCCCACTCCAACAGAGTCCGAAGTTATAACGAGTCATCTTCTCGACTTGACAAAGTCCCCTTGCCTCTTTCTCTACGAGTATAGTCCTTCCCTATGGCACCAATTCCTGGTCCTGCCCGCCTACTGCCATGGTCTTCATCCTGTGCTGCATGCGTGAAGTTTGCCTCACCAGTGATGGGGCTCATAAATCTGGGAGGTGGTCCAACATAGTTTCCATATCCACCACCACTACCTCCAGCTCCATTATATCCTTCATCATTCCCACCTCCGATGGTAGGTGAGTCTCCTGATCTTGTACTAGATCTCTCATTAGTATCAGCATGATCTTGTGGTTGTGTAGGATTGGAAGAATGTGGAATTCCAGTGTTTCTTGGTCTTGGGCGCAAAAGTTATTCGAAAGAGTCAGCGCTGCTAGATCCCACCTCCTCCTCTAATACTCTTTCTACATTTATCCCTTCATTACGTGCTTATTCAGCAACTCTGGGAGTTGGGTTGCCTTCATCATCATCTAAATGAAGTGGTCTAATCCATTGATAAAGTTGGTTACCCTCTGTATCATCATCTTCAGCAACAATATCAAACACATCTAGTGGGTCACCACGGTCGACATGATCTATTTCTGCTTCCTTATCTCGAATTTGAAGCTTCATGTTGTAGTAGCAATAAACTAATTTTTCCAACCTACTATGAGCCAACCTATTTCTTTGCTTTATGTGTATGAGTGCAAATGTGCTCCAATTTCTTTCACAAGCAGATGAGGAAGCTGTTTGTGATAATACTTTGATTGCTAACTTTCTCACAGTTGGTGCATCAGTCTCATACATGATCCACCATTCAGCTACAATGAAAAACAATGTTGATAAGCCTAATAACTCCAACAAATTCTATTATAAACTGATAGTGAAATATGTTTACACTCACTAGGAGACATTTTTGTTCGAGCAGCAACTGATGTTGGTTCTCCAAAAGTTCTTCTTGCATCTTTAAACCATGTTAGCTGAATTCAATAAATCGTGTTAGTTTAATCCAACAAAGTAATTATTATAATTTAAGTAATTGTGTACCTCATTTCCAAATTGGCCAACTGCTGGTGATGCAGGGTCTAATTTAGAGTATACATTATGTACAACACGTATAAGGGTACCATCATCTCCAACACCGGGTCTGTATTGGTATCGAGGATTCAAATAATATGCTGTTCAAAGAAACACATACTCTAATAAGAGAAATAATACTTATGCAACTAAAGAAATGAATTGCAAATTATGACATAATTTATACCTGCTACATGCAAATCGTGGTATAATGTTTTATACCATCGGTCATCAATTATCTTTATGACCCACCTTGCACCATGTTTTCTTTCCAAGTCATCCTTCACTACACGCATCAACTCTTATATTGCCCCTGTAGTAGGATACACTTATGTGTCAACGATCCGTAAAACTTTGTAAAGAGGTTCAAACACTTGGCACACATGTTTTGATTGAGTCCAAAAAGCATGATCAAGCACTATACTTTCCACCATACGACCTGCATTTGAGCGGCTCAAATTGTGGTTGGCCCAATCGTCACTAGTGAATAGTTGCTTCAACCCTGCTTTCTTCTTAAGTAGGCTGTCTAATGCAATATAGTTGGTGGCGAATCGAGTGGTAGCTGGACGAATAATTTCTCCTTTGCAAAATTCACGCATCTTTGCCAACAACCAACCATGATTGTAAATATAATTTGTGATCGTTCTAGCTCTTTTTACCACAGTAGCAACATTCTCTCTCTTCCCCATTGCCTCAAACATGAGATCAATACAATGTGTTGCACATGGTGTCCAAAACACATTATGATGCTTCATTAACTTTTTTCTAGCTTTGACAAATGCAGAACCGTTGTCGGTCACGACTTGGGCAACATTATGCTCTCCCACCTCCATGATTACATCCCTCAATAATTTGTAAATATACTTGTAGTTCTTTATATGGTCTGAAGCATCAACAGACTTCAAAAACATTGTCCATCCGTCACACATGATTGTGCAACCATTAGTTTCCCACTTTGACCTCAACTTGTTAACATACTCGTCAATGTCTTTATACTCCATATCCAAATATTTGTTTCTTACCTCATAGGGAGTGGGAGGTTGTAATCCAACACCGGCCTGTTGACATCCCAATACCATATTTTTGAAATGATATGATGATGCCTTCTCAGCAGGGACATTTTCATAGATAAAGAACTTGCTAATTAGATGCCCCATTCCCTCATTCACATTACCTCCAGTGAAACAACTCCAAACACTCTTTTGACGTGCTTTGGATGACTTATATAAACTTGGGGCTATTGGTGGTGTTGGTTGTGATTCTCTAACACTTGCTCCCCGTCTCATTTGTGCACCACCACTTGTCCCGGAACCTTGTGCTCTATTAGGAATTTTATGAAGGTGTTCTCTTTCCCATGCTGACTGTTTGGAGGCACGTAATGCTTGTTTCAAACTACGTCGTTCTTCAGGTCCCATGTCATCATCACATTCGTCCTCATCATCATCATCATCACTGTCAACTGCTTGGCCAATGACTTCTCCTCGTAGCCCAGCTCGAATATTTTCCATTCCATGTGTTATCTTTTCCTTCTGCTGTTTTTTTTAATAATGTGGTGATGAATGCCTTCACTTATGGGGGGACATTATCGCATCGTTGGACATTTTTTGCTGGATCTAATCCACTAAGATGGTATTTAAGTCGTGTCACTCCGCCACTCTTCATTACCCGACCACAATATTTGCAAATTGTGCCATGTTTGTTTCCGTCTATTGGGTCTCCATGTTCCCAAGCTGGATCACGTTTAGTAACTCCACTGGACATCTTAAACGTACCTATATTTATTTTTCATGAAAATTCGACAATTTTTTTTTGGCCAAAAAATATAGTAGTGATGACGGTTATATAAGAGAACCTAAATAATAAAGTTATTCTACAGAAGAATTAAATACGACGTAAATAAAATGATTGTAAAAATTTAAGTAATTATAAAAATAATATGGAATAATAAAACCTAATATTAATGAATAATAATCCAATTTGATAAAAAAAATAATCCTAATATTAAACATAGTAATGAATAATAATCCAATTTGATAATAATCTAATTTAATAATAATCCAATTTAATGAATAATCCAATTTGATAATAATTCAATTTAATGAATAATAATCCAATTTGATAATAAAAAAAACCTAATATTAATGAATAATAATCCAATTTGATAATAAAACCTTATATTAATAAAATAATAAATAACATTAAACATATTAAAATTATCCTAGGGAATAATTATACAACATTACTTAATTACTTAAAAAAATTAACATGTAATTGTTAACATTACTTAATTACTAAAAAATTAACATGCAAGTATTAATTACTTAAAAAAATTAACATACGAGTCCACACAAATTTTTTTGTTGTTGTATAAATTACAATAATATAAATATAAGTTTGTAAACTTACCTTAAATATGGAACCCTTTGTGTTGAAGCTCTGGAATGGATCTGGAATGGCTCTGAAAGGGGTAAGGGAAGAAGAAGAAGCGAAAAGGTGTAATAGAGGTTTTAATTTTCGAAGGGTAAAAAAATGTGTGATGATCTGATACTCCACCTCTGAGAATGTGAAAGAATATCACAGTGACACACGGTTTTGAATGAAACCACCATTATTTTTGTCCATGGTCTGAAATTGTACAAGTTGTAATTGTAAAAGTTGTCTGGGTTTTGAATTATTTAGATGCTTTTGAATGAAACCACCATTATTTTTGTCCATGGTCTGAAATTGTCAAAAAGTAATTGTAAAAGTTGTCGGGAACCACACACACACAGAGACACGCCACCACACACGCACACAGAGATCACACACACACACAACACACGCACATAGACATCACACATGCAGACAGAGACCTCAGTCTCTCTCTCTCGATCATTCTCTCTTCTCTCCCTTCTCCATTCTCCCACACACACACACACAGATCTCTCGATCTCTCTTCTCCCTTCTCCCACACACACGCACAGAGACCTCAGTCTCTCGATCCTTCTCCCACATGGCCTTCTGCTCCTCCCTCGCCTTCCTCCTTATCTGCGTCTTCCGCCTCGTCGGCGCCGTCTCTCTCTCGAAACTCTCATCTCTCTCCTTTCTCTCTACTCCGAGACCCACATACACACACACACACACCATCGCACCTGCTTCAGGAAGACACCCATCGTCATCAGCAACCTCGTCTTTCTCCCTCTCCTTTTCGTCTCTGCAACTCGGCGAACGCAGGAACCCTCCGGCGAGTTTCTTGAATTTCTCCGGTTAGGTAAGCTTCGGGTTTACCTCTTTCTGTTCTAGATTGAAGCTTAGATGTCAAATTTAAGTTCTATCTCGTGTTTTTGCAAGGTTTTTGGGACGAAATCGGCTCGGGAATAGGCACACCCATCTTCGGCAAGGCCGTGGGTGTCGACGAACTTTCCGAACACCTCCGACCGTTTCACGGCAAACAGAAGTTATAAAAACATTCCTCTCATCTTCTATTTCATTTTGATACCTAGATCGGAGTCTAGGGTGCTCTTTTACAGTCGGTCGGAGCTGTAGAAGCTCCGGTGTTCTCCGATTCGCACAGATCCAAAATATCACGATATTATCGGTAATATCGCGATATTATCAATAATATCGTGATATTTTGACGAAAACTCATTGGATAACCATTAAAATATTGGTAACTCAAAAAACCGATATTATCGGCCAAATAGTGCCGATAATATCGGCATTTCAGACCTTGGTTCTGATGAAGAGCAACTTGGAAGATGTAGTTACAGCCACTGATCTCTCTAGAAAGACCATGTCTAGAGTTCGATTGAATTATGTCTGGGCCCTGGGCTACACTATCCTCGGCATGCCAGTGGCGACAAGAGTTTGGTTCCCCTTCAGTGGAATTCGATCACCACTGTGGCTTGCAGGTGCGTGTATGGCTGCTTCATCTCTATGCGTGGTATGTTCTTCTCTCTTATTGTAGTCATGTAAGAAGCTTTTGCATATTCAGAGCGTCTCCAACGACAAGCTTTTACCTGGGCCACCCCAGGCCCAATGCGGGCTGGGCGATCGTCGGGGCCAAAAATAATTGGGAGCACCAAAATTATTAGGGTGGTACATTCATAAATATTTTTATAAGAGTATATATTTATAAAATTCGATCAAATGACCAAAAAGTTTAACTAGAATTGGTTTATGTTGCTTAAAATTAACAAGGATGTCTCGGGTTCAAATCATTTTGTGTTTATTTACTTTCCAATTTTACGAATTTCATTTCATATGGGTATAAATTTATAAAATTCGGTCAAATGATCAAGAAGTTTAACTAGAAGTGATGGTTTGTGATGTTTAAAATTAATGAGGAATTCCTTGGTTCAAAACGTTATGTTCGTTTTTTTATTTTCCAGTTTTTACAAATTTCTTTTCGTAGGAGTATAAATTTTTTAAATTTGGTTAAATGATTAAGAAGTTTAATCAGAAGCAATGTTCCTTTTTTTTTTTCTTCAGTTTTTATGAATTTCTGTTCGTAAGAGTATAAATTTTTAAATTTTGGTAAAATGATCAAGAAGTTTAATAAGAAGTAATGGTTTTTGTTCTTTAAAATTAACAAAAGGTCTTGAGTTTGAAATGTTATGTGCTTATTTTTATTATTTCCAGTTTTTACGAATTTTTGTTTGGTGTTAATTCCTTTTTAATTACTAGCTAGTAGCTATGTGGGTTATAGTTTTTAGACATTCATTTCAATTCAAGTCTAACCTTCAACAAAGAGTAATGCACATACCAATTTTTTTTACCAAATTTGCAAACCATATGACGTGTCACTAATAAGAAATAAGCACGTTAATCAACACTTAAGTAATAATCTAATCATCAACAATCACATCATACTGTTTACAAAATTTGGTTTACAAATTTGGTATCCCTTGTCACAGCCCGTCCCGGAATTTCATATTCGAGGATGTGAAGTTACGAATTTGTCCTTGGTCGTCAAGTGGTGACTTATATGTGACTTATTTAAGTTGGATTAATTTTGTAATATTACTAAAGTTTGACCTAAAGTGAACTAGGGACTTAAAGAATTTTTGGATTGTGGTTTGAATTGGTTGGACCACACACACACACGGGACACACGTACACTCACCCCGTACACTCTCTCTCCTCCCTCTCAGTTCACTCACTCTCTCTCTCTCTCTTTCGAACTTGTACGGACAAGGAACCAAACCCCTCAAAACTTCACAGATCGACGTCAAAAAGGTGAGTTCCTTTATCCTTACAACCTCCTGAATTGATTGGTACTACTTTTAGAACTGGAAACCCTCGAAATCACGTCGAAACCGTAACCCCGTTTGATATCATTGTTCATGCACACGTGAAATGTTGGGTTTCAGGGAAATCTAGGCCTACATGGAGCTTAGTAAGGTCCCAAGGAAGCTCGGAGTACTTAGTTTGAAGGTTTTGGACGTCGGGATGACATGGTTCGAAGTTTGGCCGGTTTTCTTGGATTTTTCCGGTGAGATTTCGTGTTTTTTAGAGCCTTAAATTAGTACATCGTGATTCTTTATGCTTAGGGCTTCATTTTGGTGTAAATTGCGTAAAAAATGGTTGAGAATTGACGGAGAATAAGAAGTATGAAAAATCCCCAGTTTTCCGGCGCCGGTGACGGTCATTGGAGCTGGAGGTAGGAGATGAGAGAATATTCCGTTAAGTATAACAGAATATTCTAACGGTGTTAAGTCACGCCGTTAAATTTTATTAAAGGACAAACAGAATTTTCCAGGAATATTCCTGACGGCAATAACTGACGCCGTCAGTATGCAGTGCATGTGGCCGCGTGTAGGGGCGCGTAGGTCCGTGCCATTTCTGGCGCGTGAGGGAGCGTGGCAGATCCAAAATTATTTCTGAAAATTTGGGGATGTTCGTGAGGTTGAGTAGATCACGTTGGTATATTCAAATACCAAAATTGAGCATCGTATGAGAAGTTATTACGTATTGTTGGTTATGTGCTTTAAAATAACATTTTTATAGTTGTTTCGCATATAGGTGAGACCTATCCCGAGGACGAGCGCATTCAAGGGCGTCACGGGAGTTACGACCCTTCGACATACCAGTGAGTGGGCAGTTATTTTCTGTATATACCTATATACTACTGACTTTTCCCAGAAATTGAATTTAAATGAAAGTATGTTTTAAAATGCCATGCATACATATTATTGAAATATATGAACTAGTATTTGATGCATATATGTGAAATCGTGTTGTGGACGCACAGGTGAGTATCAGGTGAGTTAGTTATTGTTTGATGTGATTTATGTTGAGAGCTCATAACTTGCACCCCCGGTGCCAGTGCTTGTATTATTCACCCCGCACCACACGCTCACCTTGGATCCAAGTAGGTGCATGTCGTACAGACCACTAGAGGTGGTTCCGACATGTCGTACAGACCACTAGAGGTGGTTCCGACTTGTAGGTGACTTTAGATTGTTATACAGCTGTTGATGAGAGAAGCACTAGAGCGTATTCTTACACCATTCTTGTCGTACAGACTACTTCAGGTAGTTCCGATTTGTGTGCAGAGTAGTGCCGTACAGGTCACAGTTGGTGACTCCGGCTGGATTGGATATTGAGCTATAGAATTAGCCGTACATGACAGCTGTAGGGTCTCCGGTTGATTCCTTATTTCACCTGTTATATTGATGCATCCTTATTATGTTTTGAAGCATAGCAGGGCATATTTTCCTGAAAAGTGTTAAAGAATTGTGATTTGAGTTATTTGCTGTTATATATGGTTATATATATACTATTTTTTTTGGAAAGTATACAAGTTTTACAGCGAGGGGTTAGAAGTGTTATTAAATGAAATATTTTCGAAAAGCTTTGTTTTACTGACCCACTCAATCTTGTTTTGCGCCCCTCCAGGTTCTAGTTAGCAGTGTTGGTGGCTCACGAGGATTCCCATAGCGTTCTGACAGACTACTTAAATGTAGGACTCACCTTTGGGTGTTGTAATTTAGGAATGGTCCTAATTGACTGCACCCAATACTTATGCTCTGATTATGTGTATTTCACACTTAAACTCACTCTAGCATGTTAGTTGGATATTATTGCTAGTAGTTGGTTTTTATTCCTTCGTATTTCTTTTACCTTTTTGCTTCCGCGTCGCACTTTTGGTTACGTCACGCCCACGTGACGGCCAGCATGCCCTAATTTTAGGATCGGGGTGTGTCATCCCTAGCATTAGCCTTCAAGAAATTAATGGATGTATGTCTTTACCAATACTAGGTTTAATTTAGTGCTCATGTTGCTTATACATATAAATTAAAGACCTGTATGTTGTTATTTTTTTAATCTCATATTGACAAGTTTAGTAAATAAGAAAAAACATCTCACGAGTTATATAAAAACACTTTAAAAGTTCGGCTAAAAGGGAAACAAAACTCAGCATCTATCTACTTGTAAGCCCAGGGTTTTTTAGTTCCTTTCTATCAATATAAAATAAATTAGTTTTTCCGTGTTTCTAAATTATTGAGTTTGAAGTGCTTTTCTAAGTATAATTATATCGAAGTCTTACGTGTGAAAACAAATAATTTTTTATATGAAGTTAGGGCATAATTTTTGAGGTCGACGTGGGCTTCAAAAATCTTAGGACAGGCCCTTGCCTTTGCTACCACTGATTGCTCACTTGCAAGTTGCAACTGGGTTGGTGTTATTTGCGGTGTATGCCACCTTCAAGTCATGCCTTTGAATCTCTCTACATCGGTCTCACGGCAGTCACCATTCCTCCTCACCTAGCTAAGCTATCAGCAAAAAATGAATGGTGTGTGTTTGATATAAAAATCTAAATCAAAAGTCTTCGTTCGACCAATCTAAGTCTCCTCACTTTGACATAGAAGCGGGGCGAGTGTAACTACTTTCTTAAGTTTTCAAATGGTGTGTGTTTGATATGTAAAAAGTCCAAATCAAAAGTCTTCGTTCAACTAGTCTATAGCCTGGTTTGGTACTGAGGTGATTCTGAAAAAAGTGGGTATGAAAAAAAGCTGGGAGCTTTTTTGTGTTTGGTAAACATTCAGCTTCAGTTTTTTTTCACAGTTTTGGGTGAAAAAAAGCCAAAAACACAAAGCTGCAAAACCTAGCTTTGAAAAACCGGCTTTTTTTCATTTCTGTTTTACATAAAAGTTTACCAAACACTATAATACTGTTTTTTTCTTTCCAAAAGCACTTTTACAAAAAACTTTACCAAACACTCTGCTACTTTATTTCACAGCTGCTTATTCTCACAGCACAGCAGAAGCAACTGTTTTTCAAAGTACAGCAATACCAAACCAGCCATATGTCTCCTCACTTCAACATTGAAGCCGGACTTTGACTATTAATGCAAAAAATGAATGGTTTGTTTGATATGTAAAAAATCCAAATGACAAAAGTCTTCGTTCGACTAATCTAAGTCTCCTCACTTTGACATAGAAGCCGGGCTAGTTACCTTCTTAAGTTTTCAAATGGTGTGTGCTTGATATGTAAAAAGTTCAAATCAAAAGTCTTCATTCGACTAGTCTACGTCTCCTCACTTCGACATAGAAGCCGGACTTTGACTATTAATGCAGAAAATGAATGGTGTGTGTTTGATATGTAAAAATCCAAATGACAAAAGTCTTTGTTCGAGTTCCACTAGTCCAAGTCTAAAGATGAAAACCACTACAATTTAGGAAAGTATATATATTCTGTGTGTATACGGAGGAGAGAAGTCATTTCCTACTGTCGAAAATGTTTTCGATGATACACTGCTTGTGTTATATCTATATGATGATTATGACTAATTACTTAACTGCAGGTGCATTAGCAATAGCTCATACCAATTTCAACACTGATCAGTCGACGCTTCTTGCTTTCAAAGCTCACATCACTAGTGACCCTCAAAACATCTTGACCGCCAACTGGTCGTCTGCCTCCAATTCCGACGTTTGCACTTGGGTTGGCGTTACTTGCGGTGCTCGCCACCATAGAGTCACGGCCTTAAATCTCTCGTACATGGGTCTTGCCGGAGTTATTCCTCCGCATCTAGGCAACCTCTCATTTCTCGTTGCGTTGGGCCTTACAAATAATAGTTTTCATGGTCCCCTACCCCAAGAACTATCTCGTTTGCGCCGGTTGAAGGCGATTCACTTTGAGAACAACAACTTTATGGGAACCATTCCTTCGTGGTTTGGGTCCTTCCCTATACTTCAAATCTTCACATTGTATGGTAATCGCTTCTCTGTTTTCATACCCGCTGCTATCTTCAACTTATCTACACTCGAAATAATTGATCTGAGCAACAACCAACTATCGGGTACGTACATATATACCACCATTACCAACCACCTAGGAATATAAATTAATGTTGCTTGCTTCATCATTACATTTTAACATCTATATATATGATGTATAACAATCATATCGTTTGTTTTTTTTTCTTTCTCTTTTGTTAGAATGCATGCACATATTTAACAGGCAGCATACCCAGAGAAATAGGCAACTTAACAATGGTGAAAGGCATATACCTTGACGAGAACAAGTTCGAAGGTATAATGTATGACTTAGGTTTCGTTCCATATATATATATGAGCCCCTTCTTAGCAGGAATCTCGTTCCACTTTAGCAAAAAATGAGATGAGACGACTATCTTAGGATCGTATATTTATAATGTAAGACCCTCATATTCCGAAGCAAAAAGAGGTCGTATATGGTGAATACATGGTCCTTATAATGTTATCCCTCTTTTGCTACAGTACAACATGATTCCCACTAAGAAGCTGTTACTATATATGTTTACATGATTTTAACAATATATACGGATTGATTTTATAGAACTTCCGAACGAGATAGGCAATTTAGGTCAGTTGGAGGAGTTGTTTGTGCAGGACAATGCTCTAAAAAGCTCTGCTCTTGTCCCTGTCCTCAACATATCTTCTTTGACTACTTTCACTCTGTTCGGAAACAACATGAGTGGCAGTCTTCCGGACAATATGTGTGAGCATCTTTCTAGTGTTCGACGATTTTCTTTGGCTCAAAACCAGCTTGACGGTCTGATTCCCTCCAAACTGTGGCAATGCAAAGAGCTTCGTCAATTCTCATTAGGGTCTAACAATTTCCGTGGAAGCATACCCAAAAGTCTTGGCAATTTGACCTACTTAATCGAGATATTTCTTAATGGCAATAATTTAACAGGTAATAAATTTAGAACTATTTGATAATCATTTTGTTTTTAGTTAAACTGAAGTTACAAATTTAGTGTAAACGTGATAAAATTGTGACAGGTACAATACCGGATGAGATTGGTGATCTTCCACAGTTAGAGAATTTGCAACTGACGATTAATAATCTCAATGGCGTCATCCCATCCAAACTCTTCAATAACTCCATGATAAGACACATATGGCTTTCTTTAAATCAGCTTTCAGGTAGCCTCCCAGCAAACATAGGTCTTTACGCTCCAAACCTAGAATTCCTTGGTGTAGCCGAAAATAACCTCGCGGCCGGACTACTCCCTAACCTCTCCAATGCTTCCAAGCTCAGGGAACTAGACATGAGCACAAACTCATTTGCCGGGGTTCTTCCTAGCACGCTATGCTCCTTGAAAAACCTCGAGTATCTTTCCTTGTACTCAAATAATTTGACGACTGATGCTTCTACTCCACAAGCAGCAAGCACTCTCTCTTGCTTGTTTAATCTTAGAAATTTGACAAAATTATACTTGTCAGATAATCCGCTAAACACCACAATTCCAGCTTCTCGCAGGAATCTTTCTACATCACTCCAAAGAGTTGATTTAAGCATGTCCAACATCAGGGGTAACATTCCCGTTGATATTGGCAACTTGAGTAGCTTGATTGCATTAGACCTGGATAACAATCAGTTGAGTGGAGCAATTCCAACTTCAATACAAGGGCTACAAAATCTCCAAGCTTTGTATTTGAATGATAACGAACTGCGGGGACATATCCTGTACGAAATCTGTCAACTAAACAACCTAGCTGAGTTACGTTTGGGTGGTAATCGGCTCTCTGGTTCTATTCCTTCCTGCTTGGGTACTTTGGCAGTAGCTCTAAGAAGTCTATCGTTAAGGTCCAATTTGTTAGCTTCTAAAATACCATCTTCCTTGTGGGAACTCAAGTATATATTGCCCCTAAACTTGTCATCCAACTCTCTAGTTGGACCACTCTCAGAAGATATCGGAAAGTTGAAAAATGTGGTGGATATGGATTTATCAAATAACCATTTCTCCGGAAACATTCCCGGTAGCATTGGGGGTCTTCAGAATATGATTAATTTGTCCTTGGCAAACAATTATTTAGAAGGCCCTATTCCCAGTTCATTTAAAACCTTGCTAAGCCTAGAATTCTTGGATTTGTCCAAAAACAATCTATCTGGAGTGATCCCTAAGTCATTGGAAGCACTCTTGTATCTCAAGCATCTGAATTTGTCTTTCAACAAACTCCAAGGAGAAATTCCAACAGGCGGGCCTTTCGGAAACTTCTCTGCTGATTCATTTGTATCAAACGGTGCACTCTGCGGTGCTTCCCGACTCCATGTTCCACTGTGCAAAAAATAGAACAAAAGTTGAGCCAAATTGGAGGAAAGCTAAATATATCATCTCAGGGGTCATATCAGTGATACTCCTAGCAGCCACTGCATTGATTCTAATACTATGCAGGAAAAGGAATGTTGAAGTTGTAACAGAAACTGCCTCGCTGCGTCAAGTACTTTGGAGAAGAGTTTCACGCCTAGAACTTGTAAGGGCGACAAATGGATTTCATGAGAGTAACATACTAGGCAAGGGGGGTTTTGGCTCAGTATACAGAGGAACACTTTCAGATGGGATAGATATTGCCGTCAAGGTTTTCAATTTACAGCTAGAAGGGGCATTCAAGAGTTTTGATAAGGAATGTGAAGTGCTAAGCAAAATCTGTCACCGGAATCTTATTAAAATCATAAGTTGCTGCGATGAACTTGATTTCAAAGCCCTGATACTTCAATTGATGCCTAATGAAAGCCTCGAAAAGTGGTTGCATTCTCCAAACCGCTTCATGAATATCCTACAGAGGTTGGACATAATGAAAGATGTTGCATTCGCACTAGAATATCTTCATCATGGTTACTCGATACCTATCGTTCATTGTGATGTGAAACCAAGCAATATACTACTAGATGATGATATGGTTGCACATGTTGCTGATTTTGGCATTGCAAGACTTATCAGCAGTGGAGATTCAATGACGGAAACCATGACCCTAGCCACAATTGGATATATGGCTCCAGGTGATGTATTTTTTTTCAATTTTGTACATGTTGGTCTTAATTATGAGCTATAATTTTCTTTTTATCATATATAACTAAATTCACATACAAATTTTGCAGAGTATGGGATGGAAGGAATCGTTACGACAAGAGGGGGATGCGTATAGTTTTGGTATTGTACTCATGGAGACATTTACAAAAAGGAAGCCAACAGATGAGATGTTTGTTGGGGAAATGAATTTAAAGCAATGGGTTGCACATTCATTATATCCAGATGCTGCTATGGATGAAGTTGTAGATGCCGATATACTTAGCAAGGAAGAAGATGGTGATTTCGTGAGCAGGAGGGATTGCTTATCATCCGTTATGAGATTAGCTTTGGCTTGCTCTGCAACATTGCCGGAAGAGAGGATTAACATGAAAGATGCCGCAGTCACACTCAATAGATTAGCTTTGGCTTGCTCTGCTTAAGTTAGGTTTTTTGGCTGCTTCCCCAATTTGTGCTCATCTTTTTAACAAAAGGAACCAAGTTACTCCAATTTTCAGCCATAAAGATCTTATCATTCATTCTGAAATACGTGAATGATCTTACAGCTTCGGCTTGGGAATGGTAACAGTTAGCATGTATTTTCCATAAACCAACCTACAAGAGAAAGGCAATCGCATGAACACGCAAGACAGAATGGGCAAAAGAAAAAGACCAGAAGCCATGTGTTTCTAGTTATAAGACATTTACAATATCCAATATATGTGTAATAGAATAATCTAGAAAAAATGTCAGCGTGCTGCCGCGGGTTTTGAAACCATAATGCAGGACAAACATGAATTGTTTTGACAGAAAGAGACACGAATTGTTGATGATAGCACGTCTTATAGAATCATATTCAAATGGAGCAGCCTTGAATAAAAACAGGGTCTATAAAATAGGCTTGTGAGAAAATCCAAATAAGGATGTCCCCTTAAACAAATAACACACACACTGATCATACATGTCACTTTTTCAAATAACACACAGTGATCCAATAAAGGGTATATAAAATGCACATCCTTACACATTTCTAACTCTCTTTTTCAAAATCCAAAACAGGGTATTCTAACTCTCTTTTTCATTCATTTCTCACAAACCAATCGTACATTTAAAATAGGCCTTGAATAAAAACAGGGTATATAATTATATACCTCAAAATGCCAAGGAACCAACTTCTCCCTCCAACAATCCAAATTCCTGAAATTCCAAAACATAGCAAATCCATTAGTAAATCCATTAGCAATATCTTGATGTTTCTTTGCTTTATTTAGCCTAAAGATTATAAGGATGTGCATATATATGGAGTAAAGAAGTGGTGCATAAGGATGTGCGTATGAGGCTGCTACTCTACATAGTTCAATAAATTTACTGGTTAAGTTGGGTTTTTTCGCTACTTCACCAATTTGTACTCATCTTTTTAACAAAAGGAACGAAGTTACTCCAATTCTCAGCCCTAAAGATCTTATCATTGATTCTGAAATACGTAAATGGTCTTACAGCTTCGGCCTGGGAGTGGTAACAGTTAGCATGTATTTCCCATTAACCAACCTGCAAAGGAAAAACAGACGCGTCAATACGCAGGACAAAATGGGCAAAAGAAAAAGTGGTTTAACTATAAAAACTCTATTAGAAGCCATGTGTTTCTAGTTGCAAGACATTTGCAATATCCAATATATGTGTAATAGATATAAACTAGAAAATGTGTCCGCGCTTTGCTGCGGGCGTTGAATGTATTAGTCACAATAGGCATGAATTGTTTCCACAAAGCAACTAAAAAGACGTTGTAGTACCTAAGAACCAATGAAGTCAAACTTTGCTTGCTATATATGGATATGCATGCCATAAGAAACATTCATTTGTAGATCGTATTGTATCATCAATATCATTCATAGTTTCAAGTAATGAGCCTACTACATGGAGGAAAAACCCAGGAAAAGGAAAGTAGAAAAGTAGATGCCTGAGCATCTGGCAGGAATAGTAAGTTTCTGAAAATATTACTAAATCGTCTTACAAATTCAACCATTAAACGTTATACTGTAACCCAAGACAAAGATAAAGTATATAGTTTGTTTACGAATCAAAACTAAATATAGTTTGTTTACGAATCAAAACTAAGTGCTGCTATAATCAACAACAGCTATGAATCATTTCCACATAAAGATGCTCAAATTTGAGGGCACATTGAATAACCAGCAAGCAAAGCAAAATACGGCATGTGCTAACACGAAACTAAAACAAAAGAAGGATTAAATATCAAAAAATTTCCATAAGGCATCAATTGACAAAATGCTTCTTAATGTGGTCTTCCAAGAAATGAATGCAGCTCCAAACAACTCAGAAAACATCTTAGAAATCTTTATCACCCGAATCTTACTAAATATAAGCATAAATGGACAGGATAGCTCCCTAATTTTTCCTTGGCATAAATCTGTACATTGCAAGTTTAATCCAACGAAACAAATATGCGTGTAGTAAAAGGCATCAACACTACATGTACTGCTTTACAATCATCTCAAGTTGCTGACACAACCAAAATTCAACTTCCGAACTTATATGTCGTTCTCAATAATTGAGGTATCTTTACAACATACTGATTCTTAGTTATAATAGTTATCATGGTTGCATGGTATTAATCTTCTACACAAAAAAAGCAAGTGCTTCCCACCCTAGGAAATTGTTAAGCGCCTATCATACTAATTGATGGTGCTTCCCAATCTAAAGAGTCAATGACAATAAAGCAGCAGATTAGTGAATAGTTAATTATGATTTGTTTTGGGTCCAAAGAAACCTTGTTAGGTGATGGTGAATCAATATGAAAGTAAACGAGCCCAATCTAAAGAGTCAATGACAATAAAGCAGCAGATTAGTGAATAGTTAATTATGATTTGTTTTGGGTCCAAAGAAACCTTGTTAGGTGATGGTGAATCAATATGAAAGTAAACGATGCTGATTTCAAAATGGATACTGAAGAGCTATTCATTGAGTGAAGTAACTATTAAATCTGTTACATTACAGCAGGAGAAGTCTAATATATGCAGAAAGCCGCATAAGTAAATATATACCAACAGAAAAGTGGGCTAATCCAACCAATCTCACCAATGGACATTGTCACCTGAGCAATTGTCGGACTAAATCTTTGATGAAACAAAAAACTGCTGAGGAAAATGATCAACAACAACAAAGCCTTTTCCGACTAAGTGGGGTCGGCCTGAGGAAAATGATCATTACCCAAAATTCCATTTTGAACAAATATATGGACCAATCTGAAGATGAATATAGAGCCCTACCTTGTAAACCGTCTTTGAGCCAACCAATTACACAAATCTAAATAAGAGATGGCAGAAAAGGAATATGAAAAAAAAATGTGTGTATGAGTTATGCATCTTGCTTGAATGCTATCTATCAATGGTAATTCCCAAATCCAAACAAATACCAAATCAAAACCCCAAAGCCAAACAGTGCAACTACATATATATTAAATTCACAATAACAAATAAGTAAAATTGAGCAAAATTTACCTCCATCGAGCAAAATTTAGCATCTTCCATCTTCACCATAGCAGGTGGACTCATCTAAACCCTAGCTGAACCAAACCAAAATCAAGATTACTAAAGTTAATTCCAACCATTATTTTCTATAAAATCATACCTCAAAGTTAAAACAAAACAAAATTGAAGGGTTTTACATGGATTTGTGAATGCAAGAATTTGAATTTCGATAAACCCACCACTGTAAAAACCCCAAAATCCTGAGATTTATACCCAAAAAATAAAGAAAATTTCCAAGACATAAAACCCTAAAATCAAAAACCCACAAATCCGCCCTCCTTGAGGAACCATCAGAGATTCAAATCGGAGAAATCGCACAGAAGGGATTAGAGACCATCACATACCGACTTGGAAGGCAACCTTCGCGTGAGAATGGTGATATTAATATAGAAGATAGGGATAAAATAATTAGTGAGTAATGACACGCCAATTACATGCCCACACACCTCCCCCGTGCGAAAGCAAGTAAAAGCGAAACCATAATATAGGTTTCTTTGTGAAGATAACTTGTATAAAGAAAGGTAATCACTTCAAAACTTATTTCCATTGATAAACATCAACGTAAATTTTGCATGAGACATATTTCCAGTCTATTTAAAATGACACCAAGAAATTTACCCCATACGATTTACAGCCAAACATACAGCGTAAGATAAAGAAAACATCTGTGTTTCTCATTCTGACTTGGATAAATGGCCTAAGCTATGAGAAATTATCAAATTTCTTTTGAGTTTTTTAAATTTTTTTAATAGGGCAGGAGTTTTGCTGGATGGAGCCCATTTCATCCAAGTTCTAATTATAATTGTTGTAATACAGAGTTTAGTGCAGAGGAGTTTGATATATAACTATTAAAAATCACATAAAATTCAGTATCCATGTAAAGAGTTCACGTTTGCAGAAGCAACAACAACAAAGCCTTTTCCCACTAAGTGGGGTCAGCTATATGAATCCTAGAACGCCATTGCGCTCGGTTCTGTGTCATGTCCTCTATTAGATCCAAGTACTCTTAAGTCTTTTCTTAAGAGTCTCTTCCAAAGTTTTCCTAGGTCTTCCTCTACCCCTTCGGCCCTGAACCTCTATCCCGTAGTCGCATCTTCTAACCGGAGCCTCAAAAATAACTAACCTCGTCGACAGCATTACATTGCCATCCTGAGGCACCCCGCTAATCCTTGCAGGCGGGTTTTGTTGCAGCCTCTTGAAGTCTCTCATCAGCCTCTTCCTTGTAGGAGTTGACATCGCTAATTTGCTACCACCTATATATCATCAAACCAATTTAATAAACCATATTTTAAGATTAACTATGCATTGAGGGCAAATCAATTTCATATTTTTTTCCAATACCCACCAAAACATCAAAAACCACTTGTGTACACCAAATTGCATACAAAAGATATTGGGGCAACTCAGACTGCGCAACAAAAACACATAGTTACCAATACAAATACTTCAAACTACAACGTAGATAGCTTCAGCTTGGCTACATATAAACAAATTCAAAGCTCAGGACCTGAAATTGAGCTCAAACACTGGAAATCTCAATTCAATTAAGCAGCTTTTCAGATGCTTACAGCTTAAACATGCATGATAACAAAAAGAAGCATCCTTTCTTCATTAATAGGACACTAACAGAAAAACCCTAATTCATATTATTCAGATTACAAATACACAGGCAACCAAATAGCTAAATAAAGATGGACAATTTGACCCCAATCCAACACAAAAATTGTTCTGGTTATACATGCGATACCCGCCTAAAATATCAACCAATTCCAAATTAAAATGGAAAACGAAATGAAGCAACATAAATTGAATACAATTTAGGGAATATTTTCTCACCTGGAGTTCTGAAAGAAAACAATTTCAATTAACAAATTGTTGTGGGAGAGAAAATGGAAATTCATTAATACAAATGCCAACGTTAGAAATCTGAGCCACTGAGATTTGTTAATGTACTGCTATCGTAATATAGCAAAGCATAGCTGCATGAGAGTATGACTACTCTCTATTACTTACCAGTTTTAGTGAGACGTAAACAAAACAATTCTCTTCTCTATGCAGAAATCCCTACAAAACAAAGACAAAGTTAAAAATTCGAACATTGAGATATAATAGCTTGTATAAACGATGTTCAAAACATGAAGACTAATGACTAATTAAAGATATTTCACTTGTAGTTTTATGAAAACAAATTCAATAAAAAAAAACATAAAATTTGTGACAGCCCGTCCCTGATTTTAAGAGTTTTTAAAGTTTTAATAAAGGATTTTACAAAAATGCCATTTGAGGCACGCGCATTATTCGAGGTTAATCGTCGTGTCGTGCCATCTAGGATTTATTTTCTTGGCATATCCTCGTAGTATTCGTCACTACGGACGCGTGGGCGCAGACGGTATGTGATTTGGAGTTATATCAAAAAAGTTATTAACGTTTGAAATTTGGGCATTTAAGGAATTATAATTTAGAAAAATCTAGAATTTCTTTTATGAAAATGGACGGCCCAGATTTAATGAAGAATAAATGGATGGCTGGGATGAGAAGAAATGAGGTGTGTGTGTGTGTGTGTGTGTGTGTGTGTGACTGGTGAAGAAGAAGAAAAAGAGATTGGGCAGAAACTGCCCAACCAGAGAAAGAGAGAGCAGGAGCTCCGGGAGAGAAAGGAGAGAGTGTTGGCGAATGGGGAGAAGAGAGAGAGGAGACTGGCCAATCGGAATAGAGAAAGGAGGAAAGGAGAGAGGGCGAGAAGCGAAGGAGAGAAGGAAGAAAAATGGGTCTTCACCCATGACCCGTTTCGACCCGCGACACCCACACCCAAAATTCGATGTTTTTCACCCGTTTTTCCGGCGAATTGCTTCAAGAAACCTCCTGGGAAACACCCTAGGAGCCTTCCTCTATCCATTACATCTCAAATTTGGAGAGATTTGGCTTTGAAAATGGAGAAAACCGCAAGAAAGGGTGCGGCGGCTTTGGCTTCGAATCACCCAATCCCGAAGCAATTTCTTTCAATTGCCACCACCCATAGCTCCCTCTTGAGGCCTAGAACAAAGCCCAAGCCTTGGTTGGGAATGCGGAGTTGATTTGAAGACGAATTGGAACTCACCCAATTCTAGGGTTTCGCACGGATTTTGGTGAAATTGGAGCCTTTCCAGGCCAAATTGGTCTTGGCCTTAGGTATAAAGTTTACTCTACTCATTGAGATCTTCAATTCTGTATTTTTTGAGAATTTTTGGAAATAGTTAGATTTTCCGGCGAGCCGGGGCGGCCAACCGCCACCCGCAGCGGCCCGTGCGGCGGCGCATGGCCAGTAGCCCGCCAATGTCATTCTCAGCATGTGTTTGATGTTCTAGGTTCAGTTTTGATAATTGATTAACGTTAATTTAGTAATTGAACCTAAGTTCGTTTCGATTCGTGGTTAGGTGAAAATGTGAATTGACGATCCGACCGTTGGATCATCACCAAACTTTGATACGTTGTAATACGTAATATTTGAGGATTATAGGAACTTACGGATCGGGAATCCGATTTACGGATCTTTCGGAATTGGAGTTGTAAGTTCATAAAATAGAATGTTAACCGTCACTTGGTTTTGGAAATTGACGGAGATCCGACTGTTGGATGGTAATGAAATTTTAGGATGATGTCCTAGAGGTATATTGTGTACCTCTGGAAGTTATGGATTTGAAATCTGAGTTGCAGATCTTCCGGATCGAACTATGTAGTGACATGTTTTATATAAGTTATATATTCTATCGATATGATTTCTGAGGTTGGATTTGATTATTGTTTTAGGCGCCGATCGTCATGACGCATTGATGTATTGTGCTAGAGAGTTGTTGGGCGAACTTCAGGTGAGTGGGCAGTATTTCTATTTATACCTATATGCTATTGAAATTCCCAGAAATTGAGTTCGAATGAAAGTGTTTTTCTAAAATGCCATGCATGCATATATGAGCTATATGAATTGATAATTGATGTATATATATATATGTGAATTGGTGTTGTGGACGCACATGTGAGTATCAGGTGAGTTTTATGTTATTCATGTGAATAATTGATGATGTATATTATATGGATAGCTCATAACCTGCAATCATGATGTTAGTGCTTATATTATTCACCCGCACCGCACGTTCACCTTGGATCCAAGTAAGTGCATGTCGTACAGACTATGAGAGGGTTCCGACATGCTAGTCGTACAGATCACTAGAGGTGGTTCCGACTAGTAGGTGACTTTAGATTATGTGCATAGATGATTGATGAGAGAAGCACTAGAGCGTATTATTACACCATTCCTATCGTACAGACTACTTCAGGTAGTTCCGATTCATGTGCAGTGTAGTGCCGTACAGGTCACCGAGGTGACTCCGGTTAGATTGGATGTTGAGCTATAGAATTAACCGTACAGGACCAACTGCAGGGTCTCTGGTTAATTCATTATGTCATCTGTTACATTGATGCATCATTCATTCTGTTTTGACATTTATAGCATGACATACTTTCTGGTTTTAAGAAAGATTGATGATTTGAGATTTATGAAAAGCTATATGCTATTATGTTATTTTCTGGGAAAGTATATAGGTTTTACAGCGAGGGGTTAGAAATGCTTTAAATGAAATGTTTTCGAAAAACTTTGTTTTACTGACCCACTCAATTTTGTTTTGCGCCCCTCCAGGTTCTAGATAGCAGAACTTTGGTGGCCACGAGGAATCCAACGAAGTTCTGACACAATTCACAAAAGTAGGACTCACCCTCGGGTGTTTCATCTTAGTAATTGTATTTTTAAAGCTTCCGAACTGTGTAAATGGTTACCTCACTCTCACGTGACGGCCAGCATGCCCTCCTTCGGGACGTGGTGTGTCAAAATTAATAACAACCCAGAAATTAATTGACGATTTATACAAAATTCAGAAAAATTACTAAAATTCATATAAAATTACATAAAAATCTCATAAATTAAATGATGATTCAGATAAAATGAAATCACATCAAAATAAAATTTAAATGAACAATACTCCAAAAACAAACAAAAAAAAATTAAACGAAGAATTCTACAAAAACACGAAAAACTTAATAAAACCCAATTTAAACGAAGAACTCCATCTGAAGCAGATTTTCACATGCAATAGTTCTAGAAGATGCCTAAGATGATAAGGAGTCATTTGAGACCATCAACTCAACACCATTCGAACGCAATCACAAAATCAAAAAGGACAAAATGGGCAAACAAAAAAAATGAGGAAGTACCTACCTTGAGCTTGAAAGAGAGAGGAGGAAGAACGACGGTGCCTTTCTTCTGCAGAATTTTGCCGATGTTGTTTCCAGCCGTCACCGCCACCGCTAGGAAGATAGACTCTCACATCCCCAAGAACCTAATTTATAAACTCCCAATATAACGCAAAAAGGATGGAGGAAACCCAAATAAAGGGAAATTTGAGAAATTCAACATACCGTAAGAAGCTTTCTGATGGCCAAATTCATCGACAACGGAGGCGATTGTCGACCTTCACTGTACCACCATTTCACGCCCTCCATGTTTGAGGCTTTCAACCGTGACTACTTGGTTTGTAGGCTTCACATCAAGAGATATGGGGAGCGAAGAGAAAGGAAGAGCAGAGGAAGATGAAAGATTGTGGGTTTTCCAGTAGAGAAGGAGAGAGAGGAGGGATGAGAGATGACAGAAGAGAGCTCACGCGTATGAGAGGAGAAATTTTTAGGTGTTCCGTCACCCCACATCACCATGGATACTTGCTGTACCCATCCAATCAGGGGCTGCCACGTTTCACATTAAAGAATCTTTCTGATTTATTTTTTAAGAAAATCAATTAAATAAACACTTTAATAGGAAACGTGGCATCCCCTGACTGGATGGGTACATCAAGTGTGATGATGATGTGGGGTGACCGGAACACCTAAAAATTTCTTGTAGGAGAGAAAGAGGAAGAGATGAGAGGCGTCAAACCCGATTCCCAATCCGTCCCAAACAGTACGGAAAAAAATGTGGGCATTTTGGTCAACAAACAAAATAGTGGTAGAGTTGTAAATAGAATGAAATCCGGTGCAAAACACTGTTCAGTTGAACAGTGCAATTGGATTTCCTACTTTTTTTAATTTTTTAAATTTTTGGGTGAGCTGGAAATTCTCATAACCAAAGTAAAGGTGCCAAAAGTATATAATGAAAGCCTACAATGAGGCAAGCAACATAATAATAAACCGGGTAATGCAAAAGGGAGAAAGGGAACTAGACGTTGCAAGCATAGCTAAAAAAGTCACCCCTTACACTACCAGTACAAATTTAAGGAGAGCAAGATAACCCATCATTGTTTAGGATATAAACAAGTGAAGATGGAGGTCTATCGACCCAGGTAAAGTCACATATCACTAAGTATCTTCACGACGCCAAGTGGTCTACCGACATATTAGCTGATCTTAGAATCCAAGATCAATGACAGTCTTGGAAGGATTCTCCAAGTTTCTTGCTCTTTGCCAGAGCGAGAAAAGCCTCTCAACTGCCATTTGTTATCTTACTCCTGAGGCAAGAGATTGATTCCAAAGAATCAGATTCAACAACAAAATTCAATTCGAAGGCAATACCTAACTCGCATCCATGAAGAATGGCCATCACCTTTGTCGTAGCAACATAGGGAGCATTAAGACTATATCTACGAGTTGCAACAAAGCTGCTAGATGAGTCCGGCACTACGACCTTAGCAAACCCCACGTTCGTGGCAGCCACCCAGCTAGCGTCAACATTTATTTTAACAAACTGAGGGCACGGTGGAATCTAGTGGGTCATGCAGGGTTGACTTTCCTACTTGGCACAACAATCATAGTGGGTACTCGAGAAGCATCCTTGAAAGCACAAACATTAGTGGAAATGGCTGCAGTGTCTTGGAATAATTTGTTGATGTTGGAAAAGGAAACATCATCTAGCTTTCCATATATGCCAACAAGAAAAAGCAACATCAGACATTATCGTTTCCAAATCAGCATTCGAATTACCGTTGGAGTTGATAATTTCAAGAAACCATTTTGCCCACGTTGTGATCTCATTCCGGTTAACTTTGTAGTTTAAAATTCCACCAAACCGTACCGTTTCCACCCACGGACATAGAAGAAAGAGGTGCTCAATTGACTCCTCATGAGAATTGCACAGGGGGCATAGTGGTGAAGGAGCAGATTTTCGCCTAAAGAGTGCCACCATTGTGGCCAGTGCATCATGTATCATCTTCCAACATGAAGCACCATATTTTTTTTTGGGGGGGGGGGTGTAAAGCTTCCACACAGCTTTCCAAATAGAGGTCGGAATGGACGTAGAAGAGGAAGATCTAGACTTTACCCTCGGGATTACCCTTGTTAGATTTCCTACTTTATACTAAAGTAATGGTAGCTGAAATTTTCTTTCATTTTTTAACGAAGAATGAATTTATCCTGTCAAATCATGCATTGGCATTTCTCCCGATCAAATGTACATTTTTCTTTAAAACACTCCATATCTGGTGCAAATCGAATCATGTTAGTATAATATTTTAAATATCCAATAAACAAAGCATAAGGCCAGACATTTTGTAGAAGAAACCAATTGATTGATAGAATTATAGACAGCAGTAAGCGACCACTACCACCACCTAGTAGTGTAAATGGATATCAATTGTATTCCAAATTTCAATAAAACAGAAAATGATTATTGATGAACTTGTTCTTTATTACTTGGGCAAGACAACCGAATTAAAACTAAAGATTTACCTCATAATGAGTTATAAAATATTAATAGAAACCTAAAAAACTAATCATTGATACCCAATATTTGTAAGACTAACACAAAACTCATATTGGCTCGTTCCAAGTCCATGTTGAACCTAGAGACCTGCACAACCTGTCGTGCCAAGCACAGCTGCATGGGCTAGTCCTACCTTACTTAAAGCTTGAACTATACAAAATAAAATTTCTAAAGTCCAAAATAAGTACCAAAAAACCAACAAGCTAAGAAAGCATGCAATTTTTCAAAATGAGTCATGTTGGAATGACCATTGCTACAATTGAGTTAAAGTTAAGAGACAAGTGCTCCCATTGAGTTAAAGTTGAAGAACCATTGCTACAATTTTTCTCATTCGATTTTCCATATTTGCCCCTTAATTCCACCTCACGTGCGTGATACGTAACTCATTTTGAAGGAAGAATTAACAGAGTTGATGAAAATGACCATAATTGCACATTTTGATGAGTTAACGGACCAATGGATCAATGATTACAAATTTTTAGAAAGATCATTACTCCAATTGGATTAAAGTCGAGGCATTTCTTTTATTTCCCCTACATACCCACCCTGTCAAATTCTTCATCAAATTACCAAGCTCCGCCTCCCTCGTCTTCCGCTCCTTCCCCCCGCCTCTCGAGCGCTGACCTCAAGGTTCTTCACATGGAGAGTCAAGCCGCGGAGAGCATGTCGAAGAGTCAGGAAAGCAGCAAACGGCGACATGGGAGAGTCAGCGAACGGCGGAGCATATGACGTATGAACTTTGATTGTTTTTTCTTTTTAACTTTACTTTTTTCGGGGCTAAATTATTTGTCTCGACATAAACAATGAATACTTTTTGTGATTCGTTGCTTTTGTGTGCGTGTGTGCAAATGCTTCAAGAAGACAGTGAATGTTGTATGTGATTCGAAGTTATGTTGGAAAGTAGAGTGTTGGACTTCAATTATTGATGTATTTATTGCTTATTGTTGTTTGCAATTTAGGTTCGATGGACTTAAACAATTCGAGTGGTGGAGCGGATGTTGAAGTGATGGATAATCTGAAGGAGCCTCTGTTGAAGCCTTTGGATATTGATGACACTCTTCTCTTTATATGGCTCCCTGCATTTGCTAATTGAATATATGCTTTGTAACGTAGGAGGGAGCGTGTTGCTGTAAGTGGTGGGGGAGTTGGGAGGTTGAGCATTGTTGGTGGTACAGAGGTTAGAGCTTTTAGATTTTTTTTTTCTGACGAGAACAAAGAAAAGTATACTTATGTGGCTGAGTGATGCGAAAATAAATTAACGCACAAATTTAAACCCTATTTGTGACAATTGTAGTAATGATGTAAGTAGGGATCGTTCTAGGCCGGGGATTAACTAGGGATGCTAACCAAAGTAAAATTAGATTAAAAACGTAAAAACAGAATTTAAAACACTAAACTAGACTCAAAACACTTAACTAGAATAACTCAAAATAAAACTAACAAATAATCTAAAAAGACACAAAATAATTCAAGACTCAAGAAAATACAAACTAAATTGATTTCTAATAAATCTAACACCTTAAAATAAACGGGGGATTGATTTTTTTGATGAAAAGTAAATTAAACTTAAATAAATTACAAAATTGACAAAAACATAAAATTAAGGTAAAATGATAAATGACGGACTGGCTAGAGGATTATTCTCCACACATGCCACATATGCAACCTAAATTGATTTTCAGTTGTTCTTTCAATAAATTGTAAATTCTCAACGCCCCAAGTTAATTAGGTCCGCTTAAATTAACCTTCAGATTTTCCTACTTTTATTAGGTTGGATGATTGCATACGACAACCCAAAACATTCCCTACAAGTTCCCTACATGAATTGCATAATAGAGATACAAGCAAGAATCATTAAGTTTTATGAAAATCATAAGCATTGACGAGGCACTTGTTACTATGAATTGCATGAAACTTATGCCAAGAATTTACCTAACGCGATCGTTTATAAGCGACCTTCACTACTTGTGAATATAAGTTCATAACGATTAGGTGAAATTCACTTATATTCTAGCATCAAATTCATGCATGTAAATTAAGTATGCATCCTTAATCGACATACAAAAATAAGTTATCAATCAAGTAGTTAAGCAAATTAAATCACAACTCAGAAATCACAACCAAAAGTAATCAATTCATATTACAAATATATCCATGGTTTCGAATTAAACTCTAGCCAAAATAAAATTAGTTACACATTATTAAAATTAAAATATAAAAATAAAACGTGAGTTTGGGAACGAATTAACCGAGAGAGAGATTGCAGTGAATCTGTTCGAGCTGATTTTGCTGCACAGTCCACCTCGCCGTGCTGACCTCCAGGCCGTGCTGACCTCCTTCTTCTTCTCCTGCACAGAACGTTGTCAAGCATGCATGCACTGCTCCCTTTCTTTCTGCGCAAAACTCCAGCCCAGTCACGCTGCCAAATGGCAGCAAAACAACCTCCTGTGCGCTGCCAAAGCAGCTGGCTTTCCTTCGCCTGTCTTCCCTCGTGCAAGTCACGCTGCCTCACGTCTCTTCTCCCTCCTGCATGCGCAAGGCAGCTACGTTCCCTCGCGTTCCTGCGCCTGCCCGAGGTTCCCTGCCGTGCTCCTGACTCTCCCAGCTGCAAGTTGCAGCTCGTTTCTAAAAATGCCGAGCCCAGTGGCTGCTAAGAGCAGCCTGTCTTCACGCTGCCTTTACTATCCCCCGAGCTCCTCCTCAAGCCCCGAGGCTCCTCACTGTTTTTCCGCGTCTCCCTATCGCTGCCAGCTGCCTAAAGGCAGCCTTCTCTCCAGCTGTCCTGCGAATGGCAGCCTGCTGCCCTCTTCCTTCTCGCTGCCAGCGTGCAGCGTTGCTCCCTCACTTCTTTCCGCGCGCACCGCGCCTTCCGCAAGTTCCTCCGTGCTGACGCTGCAAAGGCAGCGCCTGTCTCTCCAAAACCTGCACAGCTCCCGCTGTCCTGACCTCCTCTTGCCTCCTGCGCAAGGCTGCAAAAGCAGCGCCTCGGCCCTGCTTGCCTCTTCGCAACTCCAAAACCCTCTTTCCTTATCCCCCCCTCCTTCCTTCTACGTGTCTATTCTAGCTGCCTAAGGCAGGCTTTTCCTATCTCCCCCCTATTTTTTCTTTCCGTTCCCCCCCTCTTCTTAGGCAGCATCACCCTGCTCTTATATTTCCTCCTCTCGCCAGCTCGTCAGCGTGCTCCTGCGCCTTCCACTTCAATCCCTCCTTCTGCTTTCCCAGCTCACTTTATTCCTCCACTAGCAGCATGTGCTGCCTTCATTTTAATTCTTCATGCCTTCTGCCGTTTCCACTAATGTCCTCCACTTTCATTATTTTTCTGCACCCATTCCTTAGTGTTCCTGCTGTCTCCATTAATATCATAAATATATATATATATATAAATAGATATATATATATATATAAATAGATATATATATATATAAATAGATATATATATATATATAAATAGATATATATATATATTACTTTCTTATTTTATTAACCAATTACAGTGGGCAAGACAGTTTTGACGATTTTATCACTTAAAATCTCACTTGTGCAATATTTATTTTATTTACTAGATAAATACTATAAAACACAAAAACAAAGTAAATAGCTCAAAAATATAAGAAACTGACTAAGAAAAGACGAGAGAATTTGATGTAAAATATGTATAAATATAACCCGATCAAATACCCCCACACTTAGCTTTTGCTAGTCCTCGAGCAAAACAGAGAAAACAGAAAAAGTAATAACATGAAAATTATTAGCTTTCCCCTATGTGACCCTCATAGAACTTCATTCGAGAACATAAATAATCAAGAACCATAGCTAACACCAGCAAGCTAATCCAAGTTCATTTTCCTTATTCAAATATTAGCAGTAATCTTTGAAACATCCTTGAAGTGTAGTGTGTGAGTTAGCCATGTTAATGCAATTTCAAATTTTTATTTTTTTAAAATCACCATATGCAAACTAGCAACCTTCTCACGGGATTTACACTCAATCACACATGTGTTTAGTTTTAATGTGTTTCTCTCAAAGAAACAAATGTGAAAGTTCTACCATAAGCTTGCATAAAGATCACTTCTCCACAGTCATAATTGCAAAACTTAAATCAAGAGGACTTTTATTGGATGTAATGAGGCTTAGGGATAGGGTTATTGAAACGAAAGAATAGGAAAACACAAGTTCCAAGCTACATTGCAAGCAATTATTTTCTTTAGATTTATAAGAACTCAAGCTCTCCAACGATTCTTCAGACATCTCCAACCACACCCATAAACTGAAACTTTAAAAACTTTTTATTTTCTTTGTATACAATCTTTCCTTTTCTTTTCTTTTCTTTTTTTTTTTTTTTTTTTTTTTTTTTTTTTTCAAACAGAAACAAATATGAAAAACCCCCACACTTATTCTTTTGCCAAACACCTTCAAAGTACTTCACAAACATTTCTCATAAGACAATCTCACATTGCTCACTAGCTCGCTTGGAAAGGGTAAGGAAAATTATTTCAGGCATAAGGGTAGACATATCTGGTGATAAGAAATAAAAGGCTCACAAATACGGCTCAAATTGGCAATCTAATGATATCATTTTTCTTTGGGAAACAAGGTTATTTGGGCCATGGTGGTAAACCTAATGCCTCTATCATTTTCAAGTTCATGCAATCAATGACAAATATTTCGAAAGATCGTTATGCAAGTTCTAGAGAAGTATCTCACATAAGTTCATCACACATGAAAGAATAGGAGTGTATGAAAAATGCACACACTTTCAATAGGCTCAAAAACTCACATAGGATGTATATGGTCACTAAATTCACATATGGAGCTTTAAATCATGCTTTAATTTTACATCAACAAGGCTATGTGCATTTGGTTTTTCAAAGATGATCAAAAATGTACAAACTAACACGAGAATAAGGAATTTCACACAACACATGTTAACTAAGTTCTTGATCATCATGGTTCAAATTTTATCCAATTATATCATTGGGTCGGGAAACTAACAAAAATCTAATTCAAAACAATAAAGAAAACAAGGAAATATTTTTGGATTTTTTTAATTTTTCCGATTTTTTTTTTTTTTTTTTTTTTTTTTTTTTTTTAAATAAAACAAAACTAATTAAGAAAACAAAGCAATAACATGGAAACAAATGAAACTAGTTCAAAGTCGAAGGTATAAAAATTTTCAATTTGGTCATTTTTAGACTCTTTACCCCCACACTTAAACTAGACATTGTCCCCAATGTCATAAAATATAATAAAATGCAAATAACAAATAAAAATAAAGTAGATAAATATAAAGAAACAAAATAAAGCAATAGGACTGAAAACTCCCCTAATTTGCAGAAAAATCAAGCGATGACCCCCAAGCTAAAATTCTGCAATCAACTTCAAGGGTGGAAATAACCAAAAGTTCCTGCAAAGAAAAGAAATAATTCAGTTAAGCACACAAGAAAATGTAGAAAATGCAAACGAAAAATTAAAAATGAAAATAAAAGATAATGAATAAAACTAAAAAAAATGATCATTGGTCCTGTTTGGTGACTTTCCACAGCTTTGAACTTGAACTGGCCTCGGAACTTCTTAGCAAGGAAAATGAGACTTGATTGGTGGTGTTGTTGAGGCTTCTCGAGCTCTTGGTTTCAACTCAGACTCCTTCTGCCGGGTTGATTGAGTCTGCAGGCTACATTCTTCTCTTTTTGTTCTTCTGCATGGCAGGTAGGCACGAGGAATAGGTGGTGGTCTGCTTCTTTGTTCAATCTGTCCAAGTGCCGACCGATTGCCTTTCTTTCACCTTGCCCCGTAGCCAAGAGCAAGGGTAAAGGAAAAGCATGCCATGAGAAATCTTTGCCTCTGACTCTGATGATATGGGATACTTTTGCTTTTGAAGAAGTATCGTTCCACAGGTGTATGCTTGAACTGGGCTGGGGAACTTCTTAGCAAGGAAAATGAGACTTGATCTTGAAGATGAAGCAGCACCTTGTCTCCACATGCTTCAAGTATCATTTTCACTTGCCACGTCTGTTCTCCAGGCAGATGTGGCGACTTCTTCGGAAGTACATCAGTGGTTGAAGAAGAGCACTCGAGAGCAATGCTAGGTAAGCAATCAGGAAGGATTTCCAGGCAGTCGGTTCTTAGATTGGAAGATTGACACCGAGTGCTGGCTGATTGCCCGCTTTCTCCTTGCCACAAAGACAAGGACAAGGACAGGAAGAAAGCGTGATATGAGATACTCTTGCTTTCAACCTTCATGATATGAAATACTCTAGCTCTAGATGATTTATTTGTAAAGGTATCCCAGGGAATGAGAAACACAGAGAAACTCGAGAGGGTTTGTTGGAAAGGCATTTTGGGAGATGAAAAAATTTCGGAGATGAAGAAGTGCTGAGAGAGTTTGCCTTTGCAATGGATGCGAAGGTAGACGTTTATAGAATTTTTCTTCACAACCGAAACTATTCCTTTACCCCTGTCGGCAGCCGGTGGATGGATGAACAGTACAGGTCACGCGCTTTCTGAAAAAGCAGCCCGTAATTTGCGCAAAGCTGACAGCGCGTGACGAGTGACGACAAAATTGGAAAAATCAGGGAGCGGCTCGTGGTTTCTGAGCAATCCCGACTTTTGAGAAAGGAATTGCATGTGACACGTCTGGACAAATCAGGGAGCGGCTCGCCTCGTGATTCCTGACTGCTCCGGCTTTTGAGAGAGACGCCCGACTTTTGAGAGAACGGCGTCCGACTTTTGAGAAAGGAACCGACTTTTGAGACGGAGACGCCGCTTTTGAGAAAAGAATCCGGCTTTTGAGAAAGGAGCCCGGCTCTTCGATTTGCGAGAGGGCGTCTCTTCGACTGCTGAGTGATGCCTCAACGATTTCTTCTTCTTATAAGAACGCTCATTTTTGTTCCACAACACACTTGAGCTCCCCCCTGTAAACACTTCCTCCTGCAAACACTCCCTTTTGCTTTTTCTTTAATCTTGATCAGTTCGACTCTTCATTCTCAACACCTTCAAATATGTCTTGCCCTTCTGACCGTCGCCTTAACTTGAATGTTGGGGAAGATAGTGATATATCTTCTCCAACCAACATTTGGCAGCCGTCCTTCATATCCCCGAATGGTCCTCTTACAGTTGGGGATTCCATGATGATGAACGAAACAACCGCATCGGTGGTGGCCAGAAATCTGCTCACTCCTAGAGACACTAGGATACTTTCTAGGCGGTCCGACGAACTAGCTGTCCAGGACTCTATGGCATACAGCGTCCGATGCGCAGGTTCAGTATCAAACATGGGTCAGCGCCTTCTTGCACGAACTCGTCAGGTGGAGTCGTTGATGGCTGAAGTGGCTAGTCTTCGGCAGGAGGTCAGAGTGCTTAGGCATGAGAACAGGGATTTGCACATGCTCGCAACCAATTACTCAACCAGCATGAAGAGGAAGCTGGATCAGATGCAGGAGTCCGAAGTGCGGATTCAGAGTGATCATCAACGGTTTATGGCGTTACTCCCGAGGTTTGTGTTGCCTTCGTCCTCGGGAGCAGCACCAAGTATTGAGGCTCTGAATGATCCAGCTCTAGCGCTTCGTCTTTCAGGGGTTCCGTCGACCTCCGAGGCACCACCAACCAACGACCAATGAACGAAATTAGTTTACAAGTTATTGTAAAATATTTATGCAATTTTTTTATTTTTTTATTTTTATTTTTTTATTTTTTTTTTTATTTATATGAATGTTTATGTTTTTAAGTTTTTTTTTTTTTTTTTTTTTTTTATATATAAATGTAAAAATAAGTAAATCAAAGTAAAAAAACTAAGTTTAATCTCCTAAACAAAAATCACTACTAAATAAACACAACAAAATAAAATCAACGTAAAATAAAAAAAATCAACGTATATTTTTTTTTTTTTTTTTTTTTTGTAAATAACAATGTAAAATAAGTAAAACAAAGTAAAAAGACTAAGTTTAACTTTCTAAACAAAAATCACAACTAAATAAACAAAACAAAATGAAAGCAGTAAAGAGAAGGGATTAGGAATGCAAATCTGATTGTGGGTGATTCCTAGGCCTCCCTTCATTATTCAAATGCATGGGCTTATCATTGAACGGACGGTGGTACTTGAAATGATCCGACAACGGTCTAAGTTCTAATGACGGTGCCTGAATCATCAAAATTAAAAACAAGTTAGTATAAATTAAAATAAAAAATGGAGAAGATGGCTTACAGTCACATTCAAACTCAATTATAAACACCACGTCTTTGAACGTTTCCGGGACTTTGAACTTGGCCAGGTTTACTATGATGGTTGTGGCTTGTCCCGTGTCATCAAACTCAACTGCTTTAGGCTTGATTGTCTCATGCACAGCCTCTTGGATGTATTCTTGAAATTCTCCGGCCACCTCATTTTCTGGAATAATTCTTCTTGGTGTACAAGTCTCTTTGAACGTTTCAATACCATCGGGAACTTGATTTGGTACACCAAGAATTTGGATATCACATTGCACCCTGGGAAGATCTTCCACAACATATTTTTCATTCACTTCTTCCTTGGGATTTAAAAACCTGCAAGGAAAAAGGACATTTGGTGGAACGATGTCAGAATGAATTGAACTTAGAACCTCCTCACCTGAGTTGGATGGCATAAGGACTTGAGGGGTTTGCGATAAGAATTCTTCTAAACTGCCCAAGTAGTCATCCTCATCTTCTTCTTGAAGCGGCAATTCATCCATGTTCGGGCTATGTTTGGATGGTTCTGGAACAACTTCATCATCCATATCACTTCCCAAAGTGATGGCTTCATTAATTTCCATTTCTCCCTCTGAATTTGCAAATGTGGAGTTGGAGAGTTCACTTTGATCTTGAATTTGTACCATGAACTCCATAATCTGCCCAATTTGCTTCTCCAACTCATCCACCTTGTTGGCTTTATTTTGCATCTCCATGTTTCGATTTTCTACGTCCTGGGTCAAAGAGGTTAGTAACTTATTCAACATGTCATTATCCGAAGACGTACCTGAATTTGATTGGGGAGATTGTTGTGGTGGATGTGACGGTTCATATGGCCACTGATAGAACTCTTCCGATGGCGGCAATTGTTCTTCTTTTTGTGAACCCTGTACTGAAGAAATTAATTCTTCAAGCATTTGATTATAATCCACGGGCATACTTTGATTCGATTGGAATTGTTGTGGGGGATGCTGTGGTGGCTGCATAGATCTTGAATAGAACGCGTCTTCTTGCTGCCAATATCCACCTTGTTGGAATTGTTGAGGTTCTCCCCACATGTACTCTGAATTACTTCTCCAATCCGAATTATAAGCGTTGGAAAACATGTTGCCCCTTGATTGGTTATGGCCCTGATATCCCCAAACATCTTCATTTGCAGAAAATTGAGGACCTTGATATCGTTGTCCATAGGGCACATCAAGTGTAGGGACACTTGGCATTGTGGTCCGTTCGGCATTATGAGTTAATTGAGCAGTGAGCTGTGCCAATAGATCTTGAATGCTAGTAGAATCCAGGTCTTGCTCCATTTGTAACTAAAATCAAAGAAAGAAAACTAAATCAAATATCAAAAGTAAAAGACATAACAAACCAAAAATAAAATAACATAAAATAAACACAAATAAAATAAAATAAAATAAAATAAAACACAAACAAAAACATAAACAAAGGATTAGCAAATTTGCTAATCCCCGGCAACGGCGCCAAAAATTTGATGCGAAAATAAATTAACGCACAAATTTAAACCCTATTTGTGACAATTGTAGTAATGATGTAAGTAGGGATCGTTCTAGGCCGGGGATTAACTAGGGATGCTAACCAAAGTAAAATTAGATTAAAAACGTAAAAACAGAATTTAAAACACTAAACTAGACTCAAAACACTTAACTAGAATAACTCAAAATAAAACTAACAAATAATCTAAAAAGACACAAAATAATTCAAGACTCAAGAAAATACAAACTAAATTGATTTCTAATAAATCTAACACCTTAAAATAAACGGGGGATTGATTTTTTTGATGAAAAGTAAATTAAACTTAAATAAATTACAAAATTGACAAAAACATAAAATTAAGGTAAAATGATAAATGACGGACTGGCTAGAGGATTATTCTCCACACATGCCACATATGCAACCTAAATTGATTTTCAGTTGTTCTTTCAATAAATTGTAAATTCTCAACGCCCCAAGTTAATTAGGTCCGCTTAAATTAACCTTCAGATTTTCCTACTTTTATTAGGTTGGATGATTGCATACGACAACCCAAAACATTCCCTACAAGTTCCCTACATGAATTGCATAATAGAGATACAAGCAAGAATCATTAAGTTTTATGAAAATCATAAGCATTGACGAGGCACTTGTTACTATGAATTGCATGAAACTTATGCCAAGAATTTACCTAACGCGATCGTTTATAAGCGACCTTCACTACTTGTGAATATAAGTTCATAACGATTAGGTGAAATTCACTTATATTCTAGCATCAAATTCATGCATGTAAATTAAGTATGCATCCTTAATCGACATACAAAAATAAGTTATCAATCAAGTAGTTAAGCAAATTAAATCACAACTCAGAAATCACAACCAAAAGTAATCAATTCATATTACAAATATATCCATGGTTTCGAATTAAACTCTAGCCAAAATAAAATTAGTTACACATTATTAAAATTAAAATATAAAAATAAAACGTGAGTTTGGGAACGAATTAACCGAGAGAGAGATTGCAGTGAATCTGTTCGAGCTGATTTTGCTGCACAGTCCACCTCGCCGTGCTGACCTCCAGGCCGTGCTGACCTCCTTCTTCTTCTCCTGCACAGAACGTTGTCAAGCATGCATGCACTGCTCCCTTTCTTTCTGCGCAAAACTCCAGCCCAGTCACGCTGCCAAATGGCAGCAAAACAACCTCCTGTGCGCTGCCAAAGCAGCTGGCTTTCCTTCGCCTGTCTTCCCTCGTGCAAGTCACGCTGCCTCACGTCTCTTCTCCCTCCTGCATGCGCAAGGCAGCTACGTTCCCTCGCGTTCCTGCGCCTGCCCGAGGTTCCCTGCCGTGCTCCTGACTCTCCCAGCTGCAAGTTGCAGCTCGTTTCTAAAAATGCCGAGCCCAGTGGCTGCTAAGAGCAGCCTGTCTTCACGCTGCCTTTACTATCCCCCGAGCTCCTCCTCAAGCCCCGAGGCTCCTCACTGTTTTTCCGCGTCTCCCTATCGCTGCCAGCTGCCTAAAGGCAGCCTTCTCTCCAGCTGTCCTGCGAATGGCAGCCTGCTGCCCTCTTCCTTCTCGCTGCCAGCGTGCAGCGTTGCTCCCTCACTTCTTTCCGCGCGCACCGCGCCTTCCGCAAGTTCCTCCGTGCTGACGCTGCAAAGGCAGCGCCTGTCTCTCCAAAACCTGCACAGCTCCCGCTGTCCTGACCTCCTCTTGCCTCCTGCGCAAGGCTGCAAAAGCAGCGCCTCGGCCCTGCTTGCCTCTTCGCAACTCCAAAACCCTCTTTCCTTATCCCCCCCTCCTTCCTTCTACGTGTCTATTCTAGCTGCCTAAGGCAGGCTTTTCCTATCTCCCCCCTATTTTTTCTTTCCGTTCCCCCCCTCTTCTTAGGCAGCATCACCCTGCTCTTATATTTCCTCCTCTCGCCAGCTCGTCAGCGTGCTCCTGCGCCTTCCACTTCAATCCCTCCTTCTGCTTTCCCAGCTCACTTTATTCCTCCACTAGCAGCATGTGCTGCCTTCATTTTAATTCTTCATGCCTTCTGCCGTTTCCACTAATGTCCTCCACTTTCATTATTTTTCTGCACCCATTCCTTAGTGTTCCTGCTGTCTCCATTAATATCATAAATATATATATATATATATAAATAGATATATATATATATATAAATAGATATATATATATATTACTTTCTTATTTTATTAACCAATTACAGTGGGCAAGACAGTTTTGACGATTTTATCACTTAAAATCTCACTTGTGCAATATTTATTTTATTTACTAGATAAATACTATAAAACACAAAAACAAAGTAAATAGCTCAAAAATATAAGAAACTGACTAAGAAAAGACGAGAGAATTTGATGTAAAATATGTATAAATATAACCCGATCACTGAGTCTTAACTAAAATATATGGTTTTCATTGTATAATATATGTTGTTTGTCATTTACAGATTGGTCCCTCCGTTGTTGGCCAGAAGGGTTATGCCTTTCTAGGTCAATTGGAGACAAGGATGTTGGGGAGTTTATAGTTTTGGCCAGGGGGTTTATGCCTTTCTAGGTCAATTGGTGAGGGATGTCGCTCGCTTCCCCGCTAGCTTCTTTAGCTTCATGGAGATGGTTAGTATGTTGGTTGTAAACACAGAAATTCCTGAGATGAATGAGACAAGAACACATGTACAAAATAATATTTGTATTAATGATTTAGAGGTTACAATCTCTTCTACAAATTTAACCTATGATTTGATCTTCGTAATGTGTAGATTTGTGGATTCCAAGGGCCCTTCGAGGCTTGATCTTAGGATGAATGGGTGATGAACGATGAACGCTTTCTTCAAGGGACCGTTGGGGCTTGATCTTGAATTGGTGGAAGCTCTTCAAGGGCCGCTGAGGCTTGATTTTGAAAGAGGATTTGGTGGAAGTTCTTCAAGGGCCGTTGGGGCTTGATCTTGAAGGAGGATTTGATGAAGAATGAAGTGAGCTTTCTTGATCCTTCGGGATTTGCTTAGAAGCTTTAGAGTTTCAAAGCTTCAAGGTTTTGGTGTGATGTGAATTAGTTATGAATTCCTACCTTAAATGAATGTCTTGGCTTCCTATTTATAGAATTCCAAAACTTGATTTTTGGATTTAATAATCAGATGAAATAAATCATTTATGCCAGGTGTTGACACGTGTCCTATTTGATGACTTTTCCGATGACTTTCGATTTTTCATTGAGTCACATGCTACGTGTAAAATTTATGTGACAAATGATCGTTGGAATTTTAATTATTGATCAACATTTATTTCACCGAAATTTCGATGTCTACAAATGCCCCCACTTCAAGGCGCGTTGTATACATGTGTTTGTCACGTATAGAAGATGCGTTTTGAAGTCCCTTAATGTAGATGTCGATCCAAGGGCCGTCGAAGCTTGATCTTGAATTGGGCTGAAAGTTTCTTCAAGGGCCGTCGGGGCTTGATCTTGAATTTGGCTGCAAGATTTTCTGGTCTCCTCCAACTGTTGATTTTCCACAGGCTTAATCTTGAACTGGGCTGGAGGGTTTTCTGGTTTCCTCCAAAGGTTGATTTTCCCTAGGCTTAATCTTGAACTGGGCTGGAGGGTTTTTTGGTTTCCTCCAAGGGTTTGAACTTACTTCTTTTAACTGGAGCTGAATTTGATTCAAGGGCGGTGGACACTTGATTTTGAATCGGACTTGTGATTTCTTCAAGGCCATTGGGGCTTGATCTTGAAGTTAAATAGGACCACGAGCGGTTTTCAGGATTCAAACACATGTATAATAGGCATGAGGTGGAGGTGATGGTTTGTTTCTTTGTTTAATCTTTCCAATTCATGCAAGCAATTCGGTTAACAATATGATCTTCAAGGGTGGTGGACACTTAATCTTGAATCGGACTTGTGATTTCTTCAAGGGCTGTCGGGGCTTTGCTCTTCGGCGACAGTGCCAACGAAAGACTGTTGAAGCTTATCGAGCTCTTTGATTATAGCAACGATGGCGGGCTAGGATTTGACTTAGACTCCTCCATTTGGATTATGCGGTTCTGCAGGGAAGAGCGTCGTGCTATAGTGATTTGTTCCAGCTCATCGTGTTGCATTCTACTCTGCTTGTTTCTTTTGCATAGCAAAAGTGGTGCGCAACTTTTTGCCTTTAAATGGTCATTCAGAGCATCATTTCTCAACGACTCATCCATGCTTGGCAGCTTCAGCGTAAAGAGCTAACGTCACATCAACCGTCCTGAAGTATTTGCTCAGGAAATTCGAGACCCGTCAACAGTTTAAGATAAGCACTCGAGAGCGATGCTAGGTAAGCAACCAGGAAAAGGTTTCAGGCAATCAGCTCCAGATCGGAAGTTTGATTTCAGGTTCTGACTGATTGCTTCCTTTCTCCTTGTCTTGCAGGTAAGAGCAAGTGCAAAGGGAAAGACAGGGAAAAAGCATGATATGAGATACCTTTGCTTTCAGCCCTGATGATATGAGATACTTTTGCTTTTGAAGAAGTAGCGGATGAATCAGCACATGTATTTGTTGCGCTTGTCTCCACATGCTTCGATGTATCATTTTCACCTGCCTTATATGTTCTCCAGACATCTAGTATCTTCTTCGGAAGTACCTCAACAGTTGAAGATAAGTACTTGAGAGCAGTGCTAGGTAAGCAATCAGGGAAGGGATTCCAGGCAGTCGGTTCTTGACTGGAAGCTTGATTGCAAGTGCCGGCTGATTGCTTTCTTTCTCCTCGTTCTGCAGGGAAGAACGAGAACAAAGAAAATGACAGGAAGAAAACATGCTATAAGATACTCTTGCTTTTAACCCTGATGATATGAGATACGTTTGCTCTGGTGTGACTTGGTTGAAGATGTATTTTCAGGGAGGAAGAAAACTGAGTATGTTGAGAGGTTTTGTCGTAGATGTATCCTTGGTAAGGAAGAAGAGTCAAGCATTTTGGATGTGTGCCTTGCCATAGAGGATGAAGGTCGAACTATATAGGGATTTCTCAATAGTTGGTAGTGGTGCAGATGTGGCCTTGTCACCCACGCTTGTCGGCAAAAGTGTGGTAGTTGGAATAATGAACTTCACGCGTTTTCAACTCTGTCAGAGATCTTTGACAAAGTTGCACGTGTTATCCGACAAGCTGAGATTGCGTCTGAAAAGTGTTGACGGACCTTACGCAGAAAAATTCGGCTTTTGAAATTCGGAGAATGGTGTCTCTTCGATTTTTTTTAATTGGTGGCTGTGTTGCCTCTCATTTTATAGAGGTATCGATCACATCCAACATGCACACTTTGAAGATTTCCCGCTCGTGAAAATTGTCTCCGGTGTATTTCTGAGATTTTACTCCACCCAACCCTTTTCTTTTACCATTTTTGAAAATGGCCTACCCGTCTAACATTTGCTTAGATTTGAGTCTCAAGAGCGATACAAGCGCACCGCGTCAGGGTAATATATGGCGCCCATCATTCTTATCTTCTAATGGCCCTCTTACAGTTGAAGACTCCGTGATGAGGGATGCAACAACGGCTACGGTTGTAGCTAGGAACATTCTCACTTCTAGAGATAATAGGCTACTTTCAAGGCGGTCTGATGAGTTGTCTGTTCAAGACTCCCAGGCTCTCAGTGTTCAGTGTGCAAGCTCTGTGTCTAACATGGGCCAACGTCTACTTGCTCGAGCTCGCCAAGTTGAATCATTGATGGCCGAGGTGGAAAATCTTAAACAAGATATCAGACAGCTCAAGCGCGAGAATAGAGATTTGCACATGCTTGCAAATAATTATTCGACGAGCATGAAGATAAAGCTTGATCAGCTGCAGGACTTCGAAGGTCGGATTCAAAGTGACCATCAGAAGTTTTTGGCTACATTTAAGTGGCACTTTTTGCCTTCACCATCTGGAGTTCGACCAAGTATTGAGGCGCCACATGATCAATCTTCAGTGCCTCATTCTTCTAGGGTTCCGCCGGGTGCTGAGGCTTCACGTGAGCAACCTTTGTGAAGCCCCGTCTTTTCTCTTCTTTTTTTATATTTTTTTATTATTATTATTTTTACATATTTGTAACTTCTCAGTGATATCAATAAACAGCCTTTATTTCATTCAGCGTATTGTGCCAAGTACAAATAAAGCATATATCTTACTAAGATGTGTTACTTCCCCTTTTTTTTTTAGTGCCTAATGCACCATCCTTCCCCTACTTTCTACTTTTCAATTATTCTGTCGCCACCACCCTTTTTTTTTTCTTCTTGACTTGCTAATAGTAGCACACACCATAACCTTTATAATTTATTTATTTATTTTATTTTATTCTTTTGTCATGGTGTTGTTCACCAAGATTCCCCCATTTACATACACACACACACATATATATATATATATATATATATATATATATATATATATTATTTTTACTTTCTTTTAACGTGGTGCTGCACCACTTTGCTCCACCATCCCATTTTTTTATTATATTTTTTTTGTATAAATTTTGATGATGGCTGGGGAATTTGCAGGGAAGGACGAAGACGGACGAAGAGCTGGGGTCAAGCTTGGTGGTAGTGCAAAGCGTCGAGCTTCACGACCAGCTAGTCGTTTGACGGCCGTCACTGAAGTTCTTCGCCGACTTTGATCATGCCGGCCAGAGTGAAGAGCTTGTAGTAGTGCAACGCGTCGAGCTTCGCGACCGGCTAGTCGTTTGACGACGGTCACTGAAGTTCTTCGCCGACTTTGATCATGGTGGTGACGTTGCTGTTGGAAGTATGCCCACAAAGCCACTCATTTGATGTAATAGCTTTTTGGAATACTTAATATGTTAAACTTTTATATGTTTAACGGAAGGGCAATACTTATTGTTAATCACTATTTATTGAATCATGTGTTTAATCAATAAGAGAATCCAAGGGATGTATTTGACATAAGAGATAAGTGATCTAATGAGTTAGATTAAGGAGACCTTTCTCTTATGTTCATTCCTAAAACGTTCCTAGCCATAGGATTGCCAATTGGGCATTGACAATCCGCTAAGGTTAGTATGTGTTATGTTGACTCAAACGTGAGTATGAACTAGTCTCAAGTCATTTGGTGTTGGACACTAAGACAAACACATAGGTGCTCGAAAGAGTAATCGAGTACACTGAACTGCGATTAATGAGAGTTCAAACATACATGTCATGTACGAACTCTAAGGTTACAATATGCAAAGTAGTCCTTAGACCTGAGGCATCATAGATGTCTAATGGTTAGGTCCTTGATCTTTGATCATGACAAAGGCATTCCCTCGGATTGTCCACGGCATTGTTGGGGTCATGTGATCTAGTCATGTAGGCATATGAATGCACAACAAGGGATCTCTAACCTTCCATGGTGGAAGGAGTATACTCTAAAATATGATTCTAAAGTCTTTGGCCAAAGCAAATGAATATGACTAAGGAAGATGTTCCAAATCATATTCAAGGGAATCATATAAGAAAGTATCACATTGGATAGTAGACATGAAACAAACTATCACTTAAAACAATGTGGTTAAGAGTATTGTATTAGAGAAGGACCGTATTGCATTGTAATTGTAACTGGATAGGTTCTCCAACCAATTCTACTTAGCTTGGGTAACCATGACATACTGCTAGGTGTCACTCATGGTTTGTGGAAGCCCTATTGATTAGCAAACACTAATCATCAAAAAGGGAGAATTGAAATGTGGTTTCAATTCACAATCGATAGTTAGAGTAACATCGCCCACTGCCTCGCTAATTGGAACCTAATGGATCGCACACCAAATAAGGATATATGTGAAGCAATTAAATGAAATGGATAAGCAATTAAATGGTTTAATTGAAGAATGGTCAAGATTAATTAATTAGTTAATTAATTATACGAAATGTTCGTATTGGGCTTTTAAGTTGGTTTTGGGGCTTCGGGGCCCAAAAGTGTTTTGGTCCACAAGGCCCATTATGTTTAAGTTGTATGACAACTAAAACAGAATGGGCAATAAGCCCAATAACAATACCTAGGCCGGCCATAAGGGTGAGGGTAGTCAAAACTTGCTTAATTGCAAGTTTGCCACTCACCTAAGAAATGAAGTATAAATTCATCTTTATAGCTTTGTTTTCAATTAGGGTTTTCTAAGCTACTTGGGGAAAGTTATCTAGCAAATTTACTTCCCTAAGTGATCCATTTTCATCCTCACAAATTACATCCTTGGTGAAGAGACATAGAGATATCAAACTTTTGGTGTTTTGGAGAACTAATCCTCAAATCCTCAAAGAAGCAAAGGAGCACTAAAAGGAGGAAAATCACAAGGAAGATCCAAGGAGCAAGGAGGTGACTTGAAGGCCCTCCACTTGGGTGAATCCCTTGTGTAATCAAGGATGAGCTTCAAGGGTAAAGAATCTCTAAATTCTTAATTATCTTTAATGTTGTTAAAGAGTCTTTTGGTTCACCATATACTAGGCTTTGAAAGTCATGGGTTTCATGAATTGTTTTTGGATGCATGCCTACTTTAAAGAGTTAATTGTTAGCATATGTATTCAAATGTTCATACATGTTCTTAGCTAGGACAAAATTTTTCCTTCAGTTGCCGTGAGTCTTAGTGCTTGGAGCTTGTTGCAGTGCGTCAATTTTTACCGTGTGGCACTATGCAAAAGATTGTAGCAAGGATTCGTTATGTAGTACCTTTTGGTCACAGTTTTCCCTCGGTGGTGACGTTGCCGTGTGGTGTTGTGCAAGAGACTGCAGCGGGGTTTTGTTGTGTAGTGCATTTTGGTCACAATTTTCCCTCGATGGTGATGTTGTTGTGCAGTGCAAGAAACAGCTTGCGTAATCGCTGCGGGGTTGCGTAGTGCGATTGCATAGCATTTTGGTTTTCTTTGCTACTGTAGCGTGCATCTTGTAATTGCCTTCTTTGCCATGCTCTGCCACTGTGCTTCTGCCCGCTGCTGCATTGCATCTTCCTTATCCTCCCGATTCCTCGACGTCGACCTCGCTGTGTCTTCTCTCTCACTGATGCTGTGGCGATCGGCTTTGAATGTGATGCAAAAATTAACTTAACACACAAATCAAACCCTCTTGTTGACAATTGTAGTATGGATAAGTAGGGATCGTTCTAAACCGGGGATTAGGAGGGCTTGCTAAAACCTCTAAACTTACTCAAAAACATAAAAACAAAGTTAAAAATGTTTGAATAGACTCAAGGGACTCAAAACAGATTCTAAAGACTCAAAACAACTTAAAAACAATCAAAACTGCCTAAAAACACAAACTGGGCAGATTTGACTCTAACACAACTTTGGACGAATTTAGTGTTTTGACTTAAATCAAAACACTCTAAAACACAAACAAAATAGATTTTAAACACTTTGGAACAAGAAAGTAAAATGGGGGTTTTGATTTGGATGAATTTGAAATAAACAAGCAAGTTATAAAACTAGGCAGATTATAAAATGAATTTGAGAAATAAAATGATGGATGGATTAGTTAGAGGTCCGTTCTTCACACATGACACACTTGTACATGAATCGATTTCCAATTGCTTTTCAATAAACTATGATACTCAACACCCCAGATTAACCGTGATGCACAAATTAACCCTCAGATTTTCCTTTACTCATTGAGTTGGATGAATGCATGCAACAACCCAAATCATTCTCTAAAAGTCCCCTATATGAATGCATAATAGAGATACAATCAGAGATCATTACGTGCAATGAAAATCATAAGTGTTGACGAGGCAATTATAACTATGAATGCATGATACATTTGCCAAGAATTCAATTAACACGATTGTGATAAACAACCTTCACTACTCATGAATATAAACTTGTAACGATTAGGTGAAACTCATTTATATTCTAGCATCTAATTCATGCATGAAAACTAAGTATGCATCCTTAATAAACATACAAGAATCAGTTATGAATAAAATAGATAATTGAATTGCAATCACAACTTATCAAATCACAATTGGAAGAAATCAATTCATATCTCAAGCATGTTCATGGCTTCAAACTTCCCCCTAACTAAATAGGGGTTTAGCCACTCATAGTTGCAACAAAATCAGAAAATAACAAAGTAGACATTGAAAGCAAGAACGAAGTACACCTAAAACGCTCAAATCTTCAAGCTTGAAACGCCAAAGACCTTCTTTTTCACCACCTTGTTGCGGCACAAGAAAAGGGAGTGGCTAAATGGAGGTCACGGCAAGGGATGAAAGTGTAAGTGTATGGAGTTGTGAGATGTGAAAATGTAGTGTCTTTGGATGGAGATGGAATTATGTATGGGAGTGAATGGATGTGTAGAATGGTGAATTCTCAATGAAATGCATGGCAATGGTATTTATAGGGAAATGATGGATTAGGTGAGTTAGGTGAGTGCACATTCCATTCAATTTAGGTGGGTTAGATGAGTGCACCAACAACTCAAATTTTGGTAGGTTAAATGAGTGCACCATCCATTCAATTTCTGGTAGGTTAAATGAGTGGATGTGTTGGGTGATTATAATGAGTGGATGTAGTGGTAGGTGAATGTGTTGGGTGGTTGAAATGAGTGGATGTGTTGGGTGAAATGAGTGGATGTAGTGGTAGGTGAATGTGTTGGGTGGTTGAAATGAGTGGATGTGTTGGGTGAAATGAGTGGATGTAGTGGTAGGTGAATGTGTTGGGTGAAATGAGTGTGCTAAAATGGTTATTTATAGGGAGAGGATGATGCACAAACTTCAAATTTCGTCCATTCCTTTTGCTCCAAGCATATGCTATCCATTCCATGCCCAAAAATGCTCCAAAATGCACTTCTTTGCCGCATTAACCCTTTGGACCTACAAACACACGAAAATAGCTTAAAATACTAAAATAACTACGAACTAACAACATAAATGCCAAGAAACAAGCTAACTAAGTCGCATAAATATGCTCCTATCAGAATGCAAAGACAATCACAATACAATGGAGAGGATGATTCAAGATGTTACTGTGCCATGTAGAGGAAAAGATGACGAGATGGCGCTGTGCCATGCAGAGGAGAAGACGAAGCTGCTGTAGTCCCGCAACTCCCTCACTTCATTCATACTCACTGCCAACTGGTTCACGCACACAACGCATGTGTTGCAGTCGCCCCCGCATTGTTACACCCACCCTCACATTTTAATTTTATTTCTATTTCCTCCCTAAAACATATTTAAATCTATCAATTTAATCCCTTATCTCATTTAAACCTAACCTTTGGTCTAGATTCCCTATTTCTCCTAAACTGCTAAGTGGCAGGTTTTCAACTCTTTTCTCTTCCCTCTTTTCCCGAGTACTCCATCTCAAACCTCTATCTCTCTCACGGGAACTCTCACTCTCTCTAGAGCTCTGAGAGCTCTTGCCTCATTCCTATTCGAAAACTAATCAAATCCAACATATTAACCACATATCTAGAATCATTGGGGCTTGAGGAACTCAGCTGTAATCCTGCATGCATCATTAGAACACCTCTGTGTGTTCTGCCATTGAAGCCGAGAGCTTTAAATCTCTGAAACTCGAACTCAGGCGAGGCTTACTGCTCTTTTCTGTTTTGTTGAGTTGTTCTCAGTCCAAATGGAAGGTTCTAATTTGTGCATGCACTATATTTATGTTTTTCAGAACCCGGCGAGAAAACTTGACGAGTTCCGTGATCAACCCAACCATTCTTGACCACAGTTGAGACTCACAATGGTATATTTCCGTTCCTGTCACTTCAGCTGTGTTTTCCTCTTCATTTTTGGAGCTTGGTTTATATGTTCGCCGTCGACCGGAGCTGTAGCAGCTTCGGTGTTCTTCCCCGACACCCCACAGGCCACCAGGCCTTCTCAAAACACCCACGGGCCTTAGCCCTTACTTGGACCAGCCCAGTTCTCCTTTTTGGGTTATTTGGCCTGCTGGCTGTACCTTGCTTGGGGTTGAGTTAGTGTGTGTGTGTTGGGCCGTGTGTGTGTGGGTAATGTGTGTGTGTATTGGGCCGTGCGTGTGTGTGTTGGGCCGTGCGTGTGTGTGTGGTGTGTGTGTGTGTGGTGTGTGTGAGTGTGTGGTGCACATGTGTGTGTGTGTATGTGTGTGTAGGTGTGTGCTTAAGTGTTCTGCATGCAGGTGTGTGTGTGTGTATGCTGGCGTGTGTGTAAGTATTGTGTGGGTTTGGGCTCAAGCCCAAACCACCCTTTTTGTTCCTAAACCTATCCAAAAACCAAAACCTAATAGGTCATAACCTTATTTAACCTAAACCTAAACCCTAATCCAGATCCGAACCCAAGACCCATTTCCATTCCTTGAAATTCTATAGTTGGGTAGTTTGATAAATTGTACATTTTTGTGTTTAGGTGAAGTTGCAAGTGGGGATTTCCTTAATCCTTTTCCGCTCAATTCTGCTGCTACGGAGTATCTGTGAGTGGACCCCTTCTAAAATTTACATAATTTTATAGTTTATTTGCATAAATGAAATGCATGCCTTACGAGTTTATGAACTGATTTTTATGTTAAGCATGTTTACTGAAATGTTGATTATCGTCTCGTTATTTTTGTAAGAAATTAATTGTTGGCCTATATTGAGCTATATTTTAATATATATCGTATTTTCTATTAAAAAACCATGAACTGGTAGACTATCTGATGGATGACGATAGGATGCTAGAACATGTTTTAGAAACCCCTCTTTATAGTATAGACGATGGATGACTTTATACTATGAAGTGGTTATTTATGAGAGACGTAACTATTTGTGCATACCTAGTGGACACTATGACGCCTGGGGCGAGGATCTGGTGTTGGCCGATAGGCCAGGAGAAATAATCCCTAGCTACGGGCTAAGGGACACGGAGCAGGCATTGGGCCGGGAGTTGGTAATCTCTGGCTACGAACACAAAGACCACGGTGGTGGCATAGGGCCGGGAGTCATATTTATTCAGTGATCTTACTAGTAGTACATCGCACAACGAGACGATCTGTGAGACGTTTGATATTTTGTTTTCCACGATATGTCTTTTGAGATATTTTTGGCATACTAGGGTTTTCAGTAAAACTACCACTTATTATGCTAGTAGTTTTCTTTATATAAACTGTGGGGGTTAGTATCTTGATAACTGTTTTATTATTATTGTATATATGAACTTGGTCCACTCACCTTTGTTTTGCACCCCCATTCAGGTCTTAGAAACGAGGATTACGACACGACGTACGAGGCATTCCTCTTCCAGTAGCAATCTATCACTCACTTGTGTGATATCTTGTAATGATATTTCCTTTTGTGATCTTGACTTAGAACGTGTTCTGTGCATTTTAGATATTTCCTTAAACTTTGTTTATTACCTTTAGATTCTAATGATTATTCATGCTTATTTCCTCCTAATCATTACTCTTGTATTCAATAAATGGCTTTCGTCACCCTTAGGTGTTGGCCAGCACGTGCTTATCCGGGTATTTGGGGAATATCGGGGTCGGGACGTGTCACGCATGGTGATCAAACTGAGATTTACCAACAAAAGTGGATGGGCACATAGAGCTTCCATGGAGGGTAGGAGGAGGTAGTGGAGCTGGAGACTCGATGAGCTGATGGTTTTGAAGGATGTCAGATGGTGACTCTCGCCTCGACTCAAGTTGCCGGAACACAACATCTTTCCTCTCTGCCCAGAGAGAGTCATCAGCCTTCAATCATTGCCACCGTTATTTTCGAACTCTTCGACTCCAGCTGGCCTCTCCACCTTCATCACCGTATCGGGGCAGAGAGCATAAAGCTTGACGTGAGGTGGCTGTGGGTTGGGTTTAGTGGTAGAGAATAGTTTCGACATTTGAAAACTGGAGTATAGTAAAGAAGAAGGTCGACGGTGACCTTGATGTCGGATCCAGCTAGGGCCCGGAGCACAACAGGGTCAGAGTCGAAGACCTTGACCCGCTCCAAGCCTTGGGACTTTAAAAGCTGCACCACCTTATACGTCGACAAACCACCGACGCTCGGACTTGGTCTCGCCGGAGCTGAAGCTAGCAGAAGGGTTGGTGCCGAGAGGGAAGAGGTGTCGCAGAGGAATGTCTGCCATTACTGGATCCACAGATTGAAGCCCAAGTCAAGTTGTGGTGCACGCAGGAGGTCTCGGGGCATGTCCGGACGGTTTGGGGATGGGCAGCACCGATGTTGATGATGCCTGCCACTGTTTATGGCTTCTTCCGACGACGGGCGTGATAGCGAGCGAAACAAGAAATCCTACCTTTACTTGCTGCAGTCGGCTGAGATGGCCGAGATGAGAAGGAAGAAGATAGGCTGTGGAGATAAAAGTTGGTGGCGCCAGGAGTACCAGAGCTCCAGGAATTCGTGGAGGAAAAGCATCGGTGGGCCTGCTTCGATTGAATAGAAATCCAGATCTTGTGGCAGCGATTTCTATGCAAATCACAGCTTTGCAAACCTCACCGACGCCGATTATGGAGGAGTCGAACTGGATGTCGCAGAGACGGCGAAGCTCGGCGGCTCGTCGGATGATGTGCTTGGAGTCGTCGAGGTCGAGCTTCCTTGCTATGTTAGAGAGAGCGTAAATCTCTCTGCACACCCACTCTCAGAAGCTTCCTCTGGCATGGCTGCGATGGGCCTGGACGATGGACTTGACCCAAGGTTAGGCCTGGGCCGGGTCATGGACCTTGGAAAGATAGTCGGTTCTTGTTTGGAGTTTGATTCAGGCCTAATAAAAGGATTTGTCCTGATTGCAGCACCAACTGGATTTAGGACTGATTCCATCCACTTTGGTTTGGGGACGACACTTAAAGTGGAGAAAGACCCCACTTTAATATTTTATTTTATTATTATTTTGTTGTTGTTTTTTTTTTGTACAAAGAAATTGTAATAACATTGACCTTCATTAATCAAACCTTTAATAAAAATCTTTATTCTTTATTTTGATGTGACTGAACTCGAAGTTGAATGTTTGAGCTGCCTACGTACCCTTCCAAAGAAGAGATCAAGTCATAACATAGTTCAAACACATTTTTTTGTGCCGTACGCAGTTTATGCTCTTGCGGGCCAAGAGCATGGTGCGTTTGTTTTAGGGGTAGTAGCGCTTCAAGAATCTGGCATTGATGGGACCGATCTTCAAGCCGTCTTCTGCCATGATTAAGTAGGCGCCATTGGTGTAGACTTCTTGTATTACGTAAGGTCTATCCCACTTTGATGTGAACTTGCTTTTTGTTTTGTGAGTTGTGATGATAGGCCTACGCAATACGAGGACGAGATCTCCCATTTGAAAAGAACGAGGGTGAACTTTTCTGTTGAAAACCTTGGAGAGTCGTGCTTGATAACACTCTAAATGCTGTTGAGCTTCGAGCCTTCTCTTATCCAGTGTTTCCAGCTCTTGAAGACGCAACTTTGCATTCTCTTCATCAGTCAAGCCTTCTTGTATAGCCATCCTTAGTGAGGGGATTTGACTTTCGAGCGGTAGAACAGCTTTCATGCCATATACAAGAGAATAAGGCGTAGTTTGGGTATGAGTCCTATGTGTCATCCTATATGCCCAAAGTGCTTCGCTTATTCTTTCGTGCCAGTCTCTCTTTGTTCGGTCGATCACCTTCTTTATGAGGTTGCACAATGTTTTGTTGAATGCTTCTGCAAGACCGTTAGCTGAAGTATGATACATGGAAGACTTGTGCTGTTTGAACTTGTATTTCTCGCAGAGTTCGTCTACGAGTCGGTTGGAGAACTGTTTTCCATTGTCAGTGATGATGTAGCGAGGCACACCATATCGGTGGATGATATGCTCCTTAATGAAACGGACGACAATTTCCTTCTTGACTTCCCTTAGGGGTATGGCTTCAGCCCACTTGGAGAAGTAATCTGTTGCAGCTAGGATGTAAGCTTCTCCTGCAGATGATTTTGGTGCAATCGATCATACGACGTCCAACCCCCATGTATTGAACGGCCATGAAGCAACTGTAGGGTGTAATGGTTCAGGTGGTTGATGTATGAAGTTGGCATGGAATTGGCAGGCTTGGCATCTTTTGGTGTGTTCCAGACAATCCTTCACCATGCTTGGCCAGTAGTAGCTTTGGTCCAGACTGATGCGCCCCGCATACGCCCGAGTGTGCTTTTTCCATGGCTTGATTAGCTTATTCCTCACCTAGGCATCTCAAAAGTACTCCTTTAAACGAGCGTCGGTAGAGTGTTCCTTTGTAGTAGAGAAAGCGAGGTGCTCGTCGACGTATTTCGGAGTGGTGTCTAGGATCATCTGGAAGTTTTCTGTGCTCAAAATAGTTGATCAGCGGCTGTCTCTACTCTTCAGCGTCAATTGGAAGTACTGAGATGACATTTGTATCATCTAATAACATTTCAGTGATGAGCGGGATCACCCATCTTTGGCAAACTGGCACGTCTGCAGCTTCTTATTCTCCTGGTGTCATACTTGAGGCTAGGTTGGCAAGAGCGTCTGCCATTTGATTTTCTTTTCTTGGCACATGTTCTAGTGTCACGGTCTCAAACTTTTGTAGCAGTTGAGTTGCCAGCTGGAAGTATGGGACGAGATCATCTTTCCTCACCTCATATTCAGTTAAGAGTTGATTGATTATGAGCTTGGAGTCACCAAATACCTCAAGGGCTGTGATTCCAATGTTAATCGCCATTTGGAGCCCGATGATCAGTGCTTGGTACTCATCGACGTTGTTGGAGCATAGTTCACTTAGTTGGAAGGAATAAGGTAGTATTTGCCTTTGTGGCGACATGAATATTACTTCTGCCCCCGCTCCGTCTGCTCGTGCAGATCCGTCGAAGAACATCGTCCATGTTTGGAAGATGTCGATGTAGAACACCTCTTCGTTAGGCAAGTCATCTGAGATTTTCCAATCGGTTGGGATTGGATGATCGGCAAAGAAGTCTACTAGCGCTTGTCCCTTGACGACTTTAGCTGGGACGTAGATGATCTTGTATTGATTAAGAAGCAATGCCCATTTAGCTAGTCGCCCTGTCAATACTGGTTTGGACATGACGTATTTGACCGGGTCAGCTTTAGCAACCAAGTGGATAATGTAAGCGTGCATGTAATGCCTGAGCTTCTGGATGGCGAACATCAAGGCGAGGCACATCTTTTCTATTGATGAGTAGTTCAACTCGGTGCCGGTGAGAGTCCGGCTGAGGTAATAGAGCTGGCCCTCTTTCTGGGATTCATTCTTTTGTGCCAAGAATGCTTCAACTAAACTTTCTTGAGTGGCGATGTACAATATGAGCGGTTTCCCGGGCGCAGGTGCCCCTAGGACAGGTGGACTTGATAAATACTTTTTTATGCTTTCAAAAGCATTGTGGCATGCTTCATCCCATACGAACGGAACATCCTTCTTCATGAGTCGACTGAACGGTTGACAACGCCCTGCAAGGTTGAAGATGAAACGTCTGATGAAGGCTAGTCATCCTTGTAGACTTTTCAGCTCGTGCAGGTTTCTTGGTTCAAGCATGCTTTGAATGGCCTTGATCTTTGATTGGTCCACTTCAATGCCATGGTGCTTGACAATGAAGCAGAGGAACTTTCCCGAGGTGACGCCAAATGCACACTTTAACGGGTTCATCTTAAGGTTGTATTTTCGCAACCTTTCGAATACTATTCGTAAATCCTTCAAGTGATCTGATCTTTTCTTTGTCTTGACCACAACATCGTCTACGTAACATTCTACTTTTTTGTGTAGCATGTCATTGAAGATTTTTTTGCATTGCGCGTTGCTATGTGGCTCCAGCGTTTTTCAGACCAAAAGGCATCACCTTGTAGCAGTAGATACCTTTTGGAGTACGGAAGGCTGTTAGTTCATCGTCTTCAAGAGCCATGCGAATTTGATTGTATCCAGAAGAGCCATCCATGAATGACAGTGTTTCATGGCCAGTGGTTGCATCCACCATGATTTTGATGATTGGCAAGGGGAAGTCATCCTTCGGGCAAGCATCATTGAGGTCCCGAAAGTCTACGCAAACACGTATTTGTCTAGATTTCTTAAGAACGATGACGATGTTGGAGATCCACTTGGGGTATGCACCTCTCGAATGAAGCCTGCTTCGATTAGCTTGTCAATCTCAGCCTCAATTTGTGGGATGAGCTCCAATCGATATCGCTTTTAAGTTTGCTTTATCGGTCGCGGTCCAGGCTTGACTGCAAGATGATGCACAACGATGACGTGGTCAAGGCCTGGCATTTCCTTGTAGGTCCAAGCAAAGACGTCTTTGTACTCTAGTAGTAGTTGGTAATACTATTCTGTCTCATCCGCACTTAGCAACGCACTTACAAAGATAGGATTCGACTCCTCTTTTGTGCCTAAGTTGAGCTCATTGAGATCATCAACCGTGGCTTGCCCTCCATCCTCAAGTTGTGGTGGTGCAGCAGTGACGTCTTCCTCGGGGATTTCGTCTTCTTTGCCTTCTTGGATCGTGATGTGGAAGACGTCTTGGACTTCCTCTTCAGTGCCGTTCTTTCAGGTTTGTTGGCGTGAAGATGGGCCGGTGTGAATGATGGTGCGCCTTCTCACTTTTAGTGATCCAATTATGTCAACATCCAAGATTGCTTGGCGTTTCATCCTTGAAGGAATAGAGCTTCGAACATCATCTTTTCTTACCAGACCGTCGAGCTTTTCTTCCTTTGGCGTCATTTCCCTCTATCTAGAAGGCTTCTTGTTGTCTTCAAGTCTTTCCAAAGTTGACCATCGCGGAGGAGAGCTAGCCGTGTTGCTTCGTTTCTTGGGTTTTGACAACCTTTCAAAAACAGAGCTTTGGGATGTTGGTGTGTTAAGCCTCTTGAAAACGGAGGTTTGGTCTTGACCACCAATGCGATCAAGTGCCGAAATTCTAGGCCTTGAATGATTCATCCTATCGAAGACTAACGTCCGATGAGCGGACTTAGGCTCCTCTTGATTTTGTTCAACACTCACGCTGATGTGTTGAGTTCTAGCGTTTTTCGCTTTGCTTGAAATCTTCACGGGTGCATTTGGTGTGAAGCCGAGCCCGGCTTTGTTGTTGTCAACTCCGTAACCATGCTTCTTTAACTTCTTTTGAGTCTTGGTGAGGTTATGTTCTTTGTCGTTGACGGTGTTTGAAACCTTCTTTCCAGGATTCGAAGAGGAAGCAAAGTTGTACCCAGCTTTTGACATGAGCTTGTAGGCGTTTGGATCAAAACCTTCTTCGGTCCTCTTGGTTGGAAGAAAGCTTGGTTCCACCCCTTTTGGCAGAGCTTTTATGAAGCCTTGTGGTAGTTTTGCAACCTTAGCATCGCCTAGCTATGTCAGAGGCAAAAATGCATTCGTCTTGAGCAACTTCACATTATTCTTGTGCCACTGTGTGTCGGCTTTGCTTGCTTCGGTTTCGAATGGGGATTGATCATTCTTTCTTCTTGACATTGGGATGTATCAGAATATGGGTGTGTTCGATCCTTCTGAAGGCGTCCTACTCCATTTGGTTGTTGCAGGTTTAGCAGGCTCGTCATCGTTTTTGCTTAAAGATGGCACGACTTGCCCTTCTTACTTCTTGGGCATGGCTTGCCATTCCTGCTCTTTAGGTGCTGCTTTGCCTGTGGATTTGATGTCTTCTGGAAGAGCTTTGGGCACCATGTCTTCATCCATGTAGAACTTAATGTCTGCGAAGTGTGATTCGACTTCTGTGAATGGCTTGGTATCACCTTGGATCACCTTTACTCCTTCCCGGTAGAATTTTAAGCATTAGTGGAGGGTGGATGGCACTACTCCATTCCAGTGGATCCAAGGCCTTCCTAGGAGCAAGCTGTAAGAAGTTCTTGCATCAATCACGTGGAATATCGTGCTTGATTTAAGTTTACTAATAGTCATCTCTACTCGGATCATGCTCATCGCTCTTTGTCCTCCTTGGTTAAAACCTTGGATTAGCAGACGGCTTAGGGATAGTTCATCCACCTTGATGCTGATTGTGGTCATTGTTGACTTTGGCATGATGTTTATGGTCGATCCACCATCCACAAGCATGCAGTTGACTTTGTGCTCCCTTATATACCCAGAGACCAAGAAAGGGCAGTTGTGAGGCCTTGATCCTAGCAATAAGTCTTCGTCAGTGAAGTTGATTACATCATGGGTGGCACATCATGTGGCACATTCGTGTGGTCGAAGCTTTAAGCCTTCATTCTTGTTGTCTTGCACCTCATGGTCGTCAGGACTCGCCAAGACTGCTATTAGTGCTTTTCGCATCCCCTTGGGCAATCGTAACGCTTCCTTGATTCTGACGTGTGTCGGTAGGCCTTTTTTGGGTGTGAGGGTCCTCTCTTCCTCTACTGTGATAGCATTGCCTTTTGAGGGCTCTTTTATCTCCACATCCACCATGTGACCGACAACGGTAATGCACTGTTGGAAGAAGTCATTCGGGAAGTACTCGTGCAAGGAGACGGGAATGCGTGGCTCTTGCTTCATAGGTTCCCCAACGTATGTTGGCTTAACGGCCCTTACGTTTCCTTTGGGTTTCCTATTGTTACGGCGTCGGTGTTTTCTCCCTTGTTCCGCCTTTGGCCTTGTGGCTTGTGGTTTTGGCTTCCTTGTCTTTTTGTAAGTCACCAAGGTCCATCCTTCGTCATCGTTGGTAAGTGCATCTTGGTTGCTTGCCCCCAGTGATGGTTGTGCAGAAGGTGTCGTGCAACTTGAGTATTGACGGGAATGGTCAAGTGTCACTTGGAGAGGCACGGGATCGAATGATCCAAACGTAATTGTAGTAGTATGTGTTGCAGCTGTGTCTTCAAGGTCAAGGTCGATTTTCCCTTGTTGTGCTAACTTCATGATGAGTTCTTTAAGGACGAAGAACTTACCAACATGATGGCTCACGATACGATGGTACTTGTAGTACTTAGGATCGTTTACGCGATTCATCTCCTCGGGACGCTTGCATTCGGGTAGCTCGATTACCTTATTTTCTAGCAAGTCGTCTAACATTGTGGCCATATCTGAGTCAGGAAAAAGGTACACATTCCGCTCCAGTTCCCTTAAGGTGTTTTTGTACCTGTCTTGGGTGAGAGGAGGCTCACCTCTCTTTATCTCCTTTGCTTTGTTTTTAGAGGAGATCTTGATAGGCGCAGATGAGGTCTTGATGGGGGTAGTGTTGACGGTAAAAGCTTCATTGGCGGGCTTCTTCCCAGTCTTGTCTACATTCGGGGCAAACACCTTATCCTTCTTGAAGTCGGTGATCAGCTCATTCTTCCCGTGATTGGCGATACTCAGCTCCATGTCGTGGGAATGAGTTGCCAGCTCCTCAAATGTTCTTGGTTTTATGCCTTGAAGTATGTAATGTAACCCCCAATGCATGCCTTGAATGCACATCTCAATGGCAGAGGTTTCAGAAAGCCGATCTTTGCAATCTAGACTTAATGAACGCCATATATTGATGTAGTCGACGACAGGTTCATCCTTCTACCGTTTCATACTGGTCAGCTCCAGCATGCTTACGGTGCGGCGAGTGTTGTAGAAGCGGTTGATGAACTTCCTTTATAGCTGATCCCAACTGTTGACAGATTCAGGCTCGAGGTCGGTGTACCAGTTAAAGGCGTTACCTTTCAACGAGCGCACAAACTGCTTGACGAGGTAGTCTCCCTCCGTTCCAGCATTGTTGCATGTTTCAATAAATGGGCGACATGTTGCTTTGGGTTTCCTTTTCCATCGAACTACATGAATTTTGGTGGCTGATAACCCCTCGACATCTTCAAAGCGTCAATCTTTTTGGAGTAAGGCTTTGAGTATAGTACGGAGTCATGTGAGCTTCCTTTGTAATGCGCCTTGATGGTGCTGGCGATCATCTCCTGCAGCTACTGGATAAAGAAGATATCCCATGAGCGCCACTGCTTGGTCTGGCTCTGGCTTCGCATTGACTTTCTCCACCGGAGGCTCATCTTCTTCGCCGGCTCATTTCTTTAGTGGATCAACCTTTGGGTCGGGGTTCTCTCTGTCATGTGCCTCAAGTCGGTTGACGAGCGCAGTGATTTGCAAATATTTTTCTTCCACATTCCGTGTTAGCCTTGCGATCGCTTCATTCATTTGAGCCAGCTACTCATCGATTGAAGTTGCTCATGTGGTCATGACTTGCATGGCTGAGCTGCTGCTTGAGTCGGCATCAGAAAACATGGAATTAAAGTACTTCTTCGAACTTTCCTCCCTTGGTGCTCTTAGCGAGGCCAGGGTGATCATGGGCTCGTGCCTCTGGTGCTTTTGCTCCATCGGCAGAGTTGATGTAGGGGTGGAAGAAGCGGTAGAAAGAGCTCTTGCCTTGCTTCAAGTTATGATGCCCGAAGTGACACCACTTGCGATGAAGACGCTCTTGTTTTTCGCATTGGTTGTGGGAATCGCTTGAACCTTCCTTGATGCCATTTGTGCTTTTTGCAGATTTCAAGATAGAGATGAGAGGTAGAGATTGTCCCACTGGGCATGCCAAATTTGTAAACACGGAAATTCCTGAGATGATTGAGACAAGAACACGTGTACAAAATAATATTTGTATTAATGATTTAGGGGTTACAATCTTTTCTACAAATTTAGCCTCTGATTCGATCTTCGTAATGTGTAGATTTGTGGATTGTGTTGTTGGTCCAAGGGCCCTTCGAGGCTTGATCTTAGGATGAACGGGTGATGAACGATGAACGCTTTCTTCTAGGGGCCGTCGGGGCTTGATCTTGAATTGGTGGAAGTTCTTCAAGGGCCGTTGGGGCTTGATCTTGAAGGAGGATTTGACGAAGAATGAAGAGAGCTTTCTTGATCCTTCGGGATTTGCTTAGGAGCTTTAGAGTTTCAAAGCTTCAAGGTTTTGGTGTGATGTGAATTGGTTATGAATTCCTGCCTTAAATGAATGCCTTGACTTCCTATTTATAGAATTCCAAAACTTGATTTTTGGATTTAAATAATTAGATGAAATAAATTATTTCTGCCAGGTGTTGACACGTGTCCTATTTGATGACTTTTTCAGATGACTTTCGATTTTTCGTTGAGTCACATGCTACGTGTAAAATTCAAGGTTCTAAAAGACGCTAGGCGCTAGTCGGGCGGCGGGCTGGGGCCTAGCGCCTAGGCGGGCGCCTAGGCGGACTAGGCGGATTTAAGTAAATCCATTATATTTCGTGTAAATAAATGTCTGTTTATACTTAAAATATATATAATTTCATCATAAACTACAAAATAGAATGACATATGTATTATAAAGTATTGGAACATAATGAAAACATAGGGAACAAGCATATAGTGTGTGCCCATTTAAGTATTCAACAAGTCTCTTACAATTTATTGAAAAAAATTAATTACAAATTGAAAGTTATCTATTTTCTATCAAAGTGAGTCGCAACCTAAGCAGGTGCCTAGGCGGGTCTGGGCGGGCTAGGCGGCCTAGGCGGGCGCCTCAACTGGTCTAGGCGCCCTTTATTAATTTTCAAACGCATAGGCATTAATCGGGGCGGTGACCAGCCACCTAGCGCCTAGGAGGGACCTAGGCGGCGCTAGGCAGGGAGTTTTAGAACAGTGGTAAAATTTATGTGACAAATGATCATTGGAATTTTAATTATTGATCAACATTTATTTCATCGAAATTTCGATGTCTACAGTGGTCCTTGGAGGATGAGGAGGCCTTCTTCTTCACCAATTTTGGGGTTCTTGCAGGTATGATCATTAGCGATGGTGATGTGCGACGGGTTGTGGTGATCGTTGTTTTGCACGCGCATGAGGAGATGTAGAGTTTTCTGGCTTGTTTTTGTGTGGGCTGGGCTCCAAAGCTGGCTTTGGGACTGGCCCTGATCCTCTATGTTTTGTTGGCCTTCTTTTTGTGTTAATCTTGTATTTAAGCCTTTTTTGTAATTATTGTCGGTTGTTATTGAAATTTACCTGTTATATCAAAAAATAAAAAACCATATGTGAAACAAGTCAATGCATCTTCTGTGTGTGAATTTTTAACTTGGATCTATTCAATTCAATACCAAGTATTGTTTAGCCTGAAAGCTAACAGTCTTTTATTTTCTTAAAAGCTATCAAATGCCAGTGCGAGATTATTTTTATTAAAAAGCGTTTTTTAACAATGAAACAATGAATCTATGAAAATGTTTAATACTTGTTAAAAATGCCCTAGAAAGCTAGGGTGTGACAAAAACCCAATTACTTTCTAAATGACACAAACAATCAATGCATTTTTTTCTAACAACCAAGTATATCCAACATTTTTTTCAAACAACTAAGAACGATGTATATTTGACAAAATAAAAAAAGAAAAAAAGAAAGATAATAAATCAAGAAATCTTGTGCGTCTGTAAATTTTGACAAAAAGTAAAAACCCAGTGCCTGCAGAAGAAAAACATGGGCAGCTGACCTCCCTTTTCTCTGGGCATGTATTTGATGCCTATCGCCTAACCAATCCCTCATTTGCTTATCCTTGTCCACCTACACACCATCAACACTCGTTTTCTCAACTCAACTTATAGATTTTTACAGAGGCAACAATTCAATTCAATTCAAGAATTTAAGCAGCGCAGAAGATGAGCGAGACTTTGAGCACAAGGAACAAAGCAAAGATGATGGGGTTGGATAGCGCGAAGCTGCCAAAAGGGTCAATTCTGGTTCATCTTCTTGCCCTCTCAGTGATGGGTTTCGTCGTTAAAGCTCACGGGAAATTGCCTGAGGTTTCAACAGTGCAGAATGACCACCCAAATGCGCCCCCTGCATTCTACATTCTTGGGGATTCCTCTGTCGACTGCGGAGACAACACGCTGTTTTACCCACTTGTTCACAGCTCTCTCTCCTTGTATTCCTGCAACGGTTCTTCTGATGCGAGCCTCATTCCTCATCTTCTCGGTAACTCTTATTACTCTCGCTCCGTCTCTTTTCTTTCTTTCTTTCTTGATTTCGTATGTGATGCTCTGTTTCTTGGACTTCAATTTCTTCTCAATTCTCAAGTAATCTGTGTTGAGCATTTTTCTGATTTGATTTGATTCAGCTTTCTTGAGAATTGGACTGCATATTTCTTGTTGGAATTGAAAACCCATCATTGTCTTGCCAAAACCCGTACAAGTACTAGTTTTGTTTCTCTGAGTTACCCAACTCCGGCAGCTTCAATTTGAATCTACCCATAACCCGATCCTAGTAATGAACAAGGTCTCGACTCTCAAGTGTCAAAGCCTCTTAGGCCAATAGTAATAAAGCACATCCGAAATGTGGACCGAAATTGCAGCATATTGCTTCATATGATCCTCCTGAGAGTCTTTTTTGATGAAATGTTTTGTGAACACAACAGCTGGGAAGATGGGGATGCCGAGTATCCTACCATTCTACAGTCAACAAAACGGATCCATTGACGGAATACTAAGAGGCCTCAACTTTGGTTCGGCACAAGCAACTATCATGAACCCTAGCGGCCAGAGCTACCAGTCCATAAACCAACAACTCCGCCAAGTTTTCGATTCAATGCAGCTCTTACAACTGCAGCTCAGCCAGGATGTAGCTCTCCATTTCATCAGATCATCCATCTTCTACCTCTCCTTTGGCAAAGACGACTACATCAACCTCTACCTACGCAACGCCTCCTCCTCCTCCTCCGGCGCTGAGAAACCCAAGAACAGTGACCAGGAATTTTCCCACATTTTAGCAAATCAGATGATACATGTCATAAGGAACCTGTACGACATGAATGTGAGGAGGATCATATGCATGGGGATATTGCCCTTGGGATGCACACCGCGTATGTTGTTGGAAGGCCACAATTCCAGTTCCACCAATTCCAATTCTGAACCTGGTGATGAAGGAGACGATGATGTCGGGAGTGGATGCGTGGAGGAGATCAACGAGCAGGTCTCGGAGTACAACAAGGTGCTGCACCAGCAGGTAGGCAAGCTCCACGCAGAGTTGCCGGATGCACAGATAGTGTTCTGTGATGTGTACCAAGGAATTACAAAGATCATAAACAACCCGAAACGCTACGGTACGATTACAATTGCCAACTCTTTCTAATTCCATACATTTCAAACGATTGACTGAATAAATGAATGAATGAATGAATGCAGGATTTGAGGAAGTGAAGAGTGCTTGCTGTGGGTTGGGGATGTACGGAGCAGCAATCGGATGCCTTTCGAAAGAAATGGCGTGCCAACAAGATTCAAGCCACGTGTGGTGGGATTTGTACAACCCAACCAAGGGAGTCAACTCCTTGCTTGCTGACTCCGCCTGGAGCGGCTTTCCCCTCTCTCGCATTTGCCACCCTACCACCATCCAGGAATTACTTTCCACCTCCACTACTACCGCCCCCGCCGCCGCCGCCGCTGCTCCGGTCTCGCATCCTCCCACTTGAATTCCTAAATTTCAAATTGAAAATTAATAGGGCTTGATGTAATTGTAGTGATTCCACACTCCTCTGTTCAAATGTGTTGCAAATTGCAATATAAAATTGTAAAAAATCGAAATTTTAAAAACCCCCGACGTTCACATGTCTCGGGGAGGGATTTAATAAGTGAGGGCGTGAGGGCTAATTTTGAAGATTAAATTCACAAACTAAATAATATGTCACTAAGAATGATTTTATTTATCAACGTTTAAATAATCAATCAATAGTTTTCAAAATTTTCCCTTCAAATTTAGTTTTTTTTCGGATTTAATATTCAGTAGGCAACCAAAAGCATCTCTCTCTCACACTCTTTGACTCACTCGCTAGCTCGCGTTTTACCCACAAAAACAATGGCCACAGCAACTCAAGCGACCTTGAGTCTCTTCGCCGCTACGCTGCCGGCCAAACCCCGCTCTCTCACCATCCGATGCTTGAAGTCCACCACTAGGACCACCAACCCACCCATCGTCGGCCGGAAGCTCCGAGCCGCCGTGATCGGAGCGGGCCCAGCTGGGTCCTCTGCCGCTGAGGCCTTGGCCACCGGTGGAGTGGAGTGTTTCATGTTCGAGCGGAGCGGTCCGTCCACCGCGAAACCATGCGGCGGAGCGATCCCTCTCTGCATGCTTGACGAGTTCGACATCCCATCCCACCTCATCGACCGCCAAGTCACTCGCATGAGGATCTTCTCCCCTTCGAATCTCGCCGTCGATTTCGGCAAAACCCTCCTCCCCCACGAGTTCATCGCCATGCTCCGCCGCGAAGTGCTCGACTCCTACCTCCGCACCCGCGCCCAGTCGCGCGGAGCCAACCTCATCTCAGGCCTCGTCACGGATCTCGAGGTCCCCACCTCGGTCGACGCGCCGTACGTGATCAGCTACACGGCGGACAACAAGCGGGAGTCGCTGGCGGTGGACGTCGTGATCGGGGCGGACGGCGCCAACAGCCGAGTCGCCAAGTCCATCAAGGCCGGAGACTACGCGTGCGCCATTGCGTTCCAGGAGAGGATTAAACTCCCGGACGATAAAATGGACTACTACCAAGATCTCGCCGAGATGTACGTGGGAAACGACGTGTCGCCCGATTTTTACGCGTGGGTTTTTCCCAAGTGTGACCACGTGGCCGTGGGGACTGGCACGGTGTGCTCCAAACAGGATATTAAGGTGTTCCAAAGGGCAATTAGGGCTAGGGCCCATTCTAAAATCAGCGGAGGGAAAGTGATCAAAGTGGAGGCCCATCCGATACCCGAACACCCCCGACCAATACGCGTTAGAGGACGTGTGGCGTTGGTTGGGGATGCGGCCGGGTATGTGACGAAATGTTCGGGGGAGGGGATATACTTTGCGGCGAAATCGGGCAGATTGTGCGGCGAAGCGATCGTGAAGGCGTCAGAAGGAGGAGAGAGGATGATAAACGAAGGGGATTTGAAGAGGGAGTATTTGAAAGAGTGGGATGGCAAGTACATTACAACGTTTAGGTTTTTGGATTTGTTGCAAAAGGTGTTTTACGGGAGCGACGCGGCGAGGGAGGCGTTGGTGGAGTTGTGCGGCGACGAGTACGTGCAGCGGATGACGTTTGAGAGTTACTTGTACAAGAAGTTAGCGGATGGGAATAGGTGGGAGGATGCTAAGATGGTTTTGAATACCATTGGGAGTTTGGTGAGGTGTAACATTTTGGGCACGAAAATGGAGGGTTTGAAGTTGTAGTAGGGTTTAGGGATATGGTAATTGTGGTGTGGTGTGGTGGGATCTATCAACTGCTTTCTTCTTGTTTGATTTCTTCATAGGTGAATTTAAGTGTCTGGTTGTTTAATTCTAGTACTTGAAGGTTTTGTAGCAGGTGACGGTTTACTCCAGTGGCAGGAAGTAATGGTGTCTATACACTTTGGTGCAAGTTCAATATCCTTCTTCCAACGCTATTGTTTGTCAAAAAGATGGTAATGAAATTTGTACGCTGAGATGTGCACTAGCAAATGAACTATTTCCGATTAAAACGGAATTGTTATTACACGCACGATTGATTGGTTTAGTCTTCACTTTGTTAGTCTCTAACGATAAAAAAAAAGTAGTTGAGTATTTTAAAAAGGGCACACGTCATGGGATAAATGCAATCAATAAGCAACTTGGAGTCACCTTCTACGCGAGCTTCAATGAGGCAACCCGGCTGCTAAAACTTCAGTACAATGGACCAATTGGAATAATAAAACTAGCAGCGTCCTTTCACGTTCATCAAAATTCGGGTGGGTTGGATGGTCAACCTAACACTAGCCCAACCTTCACAATTCAAATTTGGGTTGAGTTTGGGCTTACTCGACTTGGGTTCAAATTCGTGTAACTTTATCGAGTTCAATCTTATAATACCTTATTTTGCATGATTTTTCAAATTTTGAATCAAACAATGTCAATCTTAGTTAAAATTTCATTTATACATCACTTTCCCAACAAAAGGAAAAGCAAACAACCTCGAGACTATTTCTAATGTTTCAACCATGCAAAGTTACTGACCAAAAAAAAAAAAAAACCATGCAAAATCATAATTACAAGATGTATACCAAAGTCAAAATTACAAGATGTATACCAAAACTTCTGTAGACATGTAAAATTCGTTGCATATAAATGATGCATCACAAAGCTTCATGTGGCATATGACTCATCACAAATGGACAAGTCATCAAAGATATATGGCACAAATCAAACAAAGGAAGTACAAATGACACGCCCCGATCCCGATATTCCCTGAATACCAGGATAGGCATGTGATGGCCGACACCTGAAGGTGACGAAAGCCATTTATTGATTGCAAATGCTGAGAACAAGGAATAGATAAGGTTTATAAATGTAAAAGAATAAAGAATAATTTGCATTTAATGAACGTGTTAAGAGCACACATCTAATCTAGAAGACTAAAAGAATTAATATAAAAATTGGTTGAACAAATGAGTGGGTCCTACATCGAGAAGACTCGAAGATGTCGATGCGGAAATGCCTGGATGTCGGGATTGTATGCCTCAATTCTATGTCCTGAAGGGGGCGCAAAACAAACATGAGTTAACCAAGTTGATATATATATATATATATATATATAATAAAACAGTTATCAACATATTAACCCCCATGTTTATATAAAGAAAACTACTAGCACAATAAGTGATAGGTTTACTAAAAATCCTAGCATGTCAAAAAAAATCTCAAAAGACATATCATATTAACCCCCATGTTTATATAAAGAAAACTACTAGCACAATAAGTGATAGGTTTACTAAAAATCCTAGCATGCCAAAAAAATCTCAAAAGACATATCGTGGAAATCAAATATCAATCGTCTCACAGATCGTCTCGTAAGCACGGTGTGCTGCCAGTAAGATCACTGAATAAATATAACTCCCGGCCCTATGCCAGCACCGTGGTCTCTACGCCCGTAACCAAAGATTACTAACTCCCGGCCCAATGCCTACTCCATGTCCCTCAGCCCGTAGCTAGGGATTATTTCTCCCGACCTATCTGCCAACACCAGATCCTCGCCCCAGGCGATATAGTGTCCACTAGGTACGCACAAATAGTTACGCCTCTCATAAATAACCACTTCATATTATAAAGTCATCCATCGTCTATAATATAAAAAGGGGTTTCTAAAACATGTTCTAGCATCCTATTGTCATCCATCATATAGTCTACCAGTTCATGGTTTTTATAGAAAATACAATATATCAAACTATAGCTCAATATAGACTAATAATTAATTCTTCACCAAAAACGAGACGATAAACAACACATTCCATAAACATGCTCAACATAAAATGAGTTCATAAACTCGTAAGGCATGTTATTCATTTATGTAATTAAACTATGAAATCATGTAATTTTAGAAGGGGTCCACTCACATATACTCCATAGCAGCAGAATTGTGCGAAAAATAATTAGGGAGGTCCTAACTAGAAACTTCACCTAAGCAAAAAGAATATGTACAATTTATCAAACTACCCAACTATAGAATTTCAAGAAATGGAAATGGGTCTTGGGTTTGGATCCGGATTAGGGTTTAGGTTTAGGTTAAATAGGGTTAGGACCTATTGGGTTTTGGGTTTGGATAGTTTAGGAACAAAAGGGTGATTTGGGCTTGAGCCCAAACCCACACAACACACATACACACACGCCAGAACACACACATGCATGCACAGCACACATGCACTTATATACGCACACACAATACACGCACACAATATAGTACATATATACACTCACATCATATACACATACACATGCACTGAACACACACACACTCACACGGCACAACACACACACACATGCAACACACCACACACGTACACACACATGCGCCACACTCATAAACCATATACACTCACACATTCACACTGACACACCCACACACACAGTTAACACACACACACATCGTAGCCCACACCACACATACACTATACTGCACACACACACACGACACTGCCCAATAAACAACAAGGTAATTAATTACCTGGGATAGTATTCAAAGGAGTTCGAGTGCCCACACCTTCGAACTCGTCGAAAAACGCTTGGGTTGAGTGGGTGCATGCAGAGAGTTAGTCCCACAATTTCAAGCTTAGGTTAGCCCAAGCACACAACAAAAGCCAAACTTGAGCTAAAACCAAACAAGGCAGTCACCACCTTGCTTCAAACTCAACGGCATTCGCCGGAATTCGTCGCTGGGGGTGGCATGCATGCACATATTCAAAACAGGGTTTAAACCCTTAGATTTTCGACATAAACACGCATCACAGACCAGATTATAACCCATCAAGAGAGGGATTAAACCATACCTGAGATGGAGTTCGAGAGAGCTCAAGCTCTCTGCGTTAATGGCAGAGCACATAAAGGTGCCTTGATGACACATGCAAGGGTACATGTGGATTGCTCATATCCCAAAGGTTTGAGGTTCAGATTTTTGGGTTTTGGTTTGGTTGAAAATGGCGTGGGTGATGGTGGTTTCCTTCTCGGCGCCGGAAAGGTAAAAAAGAATGTTTAGAGAGAGAGATAGAGAGGTTTTCAGATTGAGAGAAAGAGAGATGGACAACGAGACGATGATGATGATGTCAAGGAGTGAGTGGGCACGGGAGTGTGGTGATGGGTGTGTGTGTGTGTGGATCTGAGAACGAGAGAGAGATACAGGAAATAGAGTTTGAAAGGGGAAAGCTGGAAGAGAGAACATAGGGGGCACGGGGTGGGGGAAAAGGGAAGAAAAGAATGGGGAGTTAGGGTGCTGCCAAGTAGCAGCTAAGGAGTGGAGGAGAAAATAAAAATGTTTAATTTCAATAAAACTTTGGGAATTTATAAAATTACATACAAATTCGGGGGTGGGGTTTAACAATCTACTCCCCTTAAAAGAATTTCGTCCTCGAAATTTAAAATCACTTACTAAACTGAAATACTCACAAATAGGAAGAAGAACATATGTATAAAGAGTAATCAAGTCAAAGTGGGTGCACAAAAGAGAATATGCCACACCGTCGCAAGCGGGTTGGAAAACTCTCTATCGTGCCTCCAAGCTCACTTTCTTCTCCATCAGCGTAAAAGTAGAAACATACTTTATAAAGATATAAAGTCGAAAACACAAAATAGTTTAAGGTCAAAAGTAAGTACGTAAAATACGATAACGTCAAAATATATATTTAATAACATATAGGTCAAAAACTTCGTGCTGAACTTAAAACTGAAAACGGAAATACTTCCCCCAAAACATTTGTAACGACAAAAACAAATAACTAAAGTAAAGGAAGTTATAATACTTGTACTGAAAACCAAAATTGAAAATGAGAGTGGGTCTCGCCCAAGAATTCGTAACCTCACGTACTCCGAGAACGGATGTGTCTTTAGGTCGAATCCCAAGAATAATAATTCTGTGACGGCTGCCGTAAACGAATCTTCTTGCCCACTTGCTTAACGAACCCAACGAATAAGTTATCGATAACACAGTCGGTCGC